>CAXKWD010000004.1:140012048-142957048 GCA_964059195.1 Ectobius pallidus
ATTTCAACTTTATATCTTTTTAGCATGGAAGCATATAGATCACGAAGCGTAAATGCAATGTTATCAGTTTTATGTAAGATGTTTATTTCACTATGGTCCTGGGATCGACTCAACCTGGATACCTAAGGCTGTTAACCTTATTATTATTATTATTATTATTATCAGACGCAGTTGGAAATGTAGAGAAGCGTTTTTTTTATACCTTCAAGTATTTTTTTATAATTATATTTCACATACAGTTTTTCCGTAAGATGTCTATTTTAGCCCTGAGGTCAACTCAGCCTAGGTTTGCCGATTAGCGTTTAATTTTTACTTTGGTCCTATGGTAAAGTCGGCCGGTGCGTAAAACTCATGCTGGGGTCTTTAGAGGGGATATATTATGATAATAATTACAGGTTTTTATAAGACCGATACACTATGTGTTATACCAACGCAGAACAATGGTTGGATTGCATTGTACGTGCAGTGATTTTGCTTAGGTAGCAGTAGTATCATCTCGCTCTCCATACATGTTATCTGCAACACTCATATAACGCTGTACGCTTATCGCTATCTTACAACGTCATTCATTGAGACTTCCTTTTAAATCCCAACTCTATCATATTATAAAGTCGCAGGCCAGTACTTTTAAATATTAAATCCTATTCATAGCACATGTCTTATGTAGTATTAGTCAACAGTATTTTTATTGCGGAATATTGTAATATTTCATCGCAGAGTGGTAGTGAACTTATTTTGTAATATTCCATCGCTGAGTGGTTCTGAGTTCGATTCAAAGTCAGTAAAGGCATATTCAGCTTTTTTCACAAGCAGGAAACGCGAAATATCAAATAACTGCTGATAAGCTTTAGCGTATATTTACCATGTCGTGAGGCTAAAACTTTTTCTATCGTCAGCATTTTTTTAAACTGCAATCATTCCATTGGTGTAAAATATATTTATCCTGTTGTGAGGCTATTTCATAACGTCATCACTACAGACCTACTTCTCGTATAATGTTTGGCCGCTAGCTTTTAAATACGAGGTTGAAAGTTGCAATACATTCATTTGAAGCGCCACGGAGTTTTAGAGTTTAGATGATTAAATATGCATTACCTATTTTTATGTACGATGCTTTCATTCACCGTTCTACAAACGGACTTGATCAAATTGTTTACTTTATACATCACGTAACAGTCCTATTACAAATAGTAGAAACTCAAAATAGCTAGAGGTTCGAGTTTTCAAAACTTACAATTTTTTCCATATTTAGACTATCAATTAAATTTATGTTTTTATTTTACAAGATCACCAGTAATTTTTACTATGATCCACAACGGTGGCGCGGCTCCAAACACCCTCAATGTCTACCACTGATGTTTTATAAAGTCGTTATTATATTCAAATTATATTTTAATTTCAAGGTGGTCTGTGTTAGAGCTTTTTCCATGAATATGTCATCCTCAGATCCAACTAAGTTTTAACTTTTGCTTCCATCCGTATATATTTTCATTGAATAATCCACATATTCTTCCACTTTGCTAATTACTCTTAAGTCCACTGGATGAAGTCAGTTGTGAGAATCTCACAAAGCTTTCTCTACCCTCAAAATTGTAACAACTTTAATGTCCTCCAACATACAGATTTTACATCATAGAGCAAAAATATTTTTCCAGGTTATAATATTGAGATTATTTTAGCTTTTTTCCATAGATTTAGGGAATTTTCTATTTGTTAATCATCCACTATCAATCATCGTTATCTTGCTCACTATATCGGCTTCTCCACGAGCTTTTAAATGTTCATTATGTTCTAAAACATTCATAATTTCTGAATGTATACAAATATAATCTCCGGTGTTTATTGGTATCTTTGTTTCTTCTCTTAACCTTCTCCAAAATTAACTATCTTCTTATTATTATCTGGCTCATAGCATCTTCTTTACTAATTGTATTCGTTTCTAAAATATGGTTGTTAACACTATGCTTTTCCTTATTTTTGTCAGATCTAAGTTTGTATATTTCATTCCATGAGTGTTGCTCTTTACACATTTCTTGCACTAATTCATTATTCTTTATAATACGATACCTTCTCATTAGTATACAAATGTCATAGATTTTTACCTAATTTACACCATCATGTTTTGAATTAGTTTCTTAACTTTACACCATTTTTTTAACTTAACCTACACAATATTCCATCAATTTTTTCTTTTTATCATACAACCTACCTAATTATCCTAACAAAATGGGATTATCACCAAGTTAACATACATTTTTTCTATAATACATCACAAGTTTAGCGGTTAAAGATAATATGCTTATTGTTTTTACATGTTCTATAACGTGGTACTACACCAGTTCTAACATTGCCTATGAACTCGACATGTCTTAGACCAATATTTTAAATGTACTTGATACAAATATAATTTTTTACGAGATCTTCATCATAATTTACAGAGCACCTAATAGTTATTTGTAATATTGTTTTAAATTTAAAGTCATTGTATCCGATAGTCTTCACAATATTTCATTTTAATTTTTCGGTTATGTTCGTTCTATATAGGTATTTCATTTATACAATCAAGCTATATAACCTTAAAGGGTCACATCCTACTTCGTATCAACCGCTCATTCTACAATATTTCATGTCGGTACTAGGTGATAATATTAAGGTCTAAGTTGTAACCACAACGGTTTTTCAAATACGAGCTACCATTTCTTTATACAGCTGAATCTTCAGAAGTCCTTACAAAGGTCAGTACATACCGTTTTAAGGTTTTTATTCAGATAAATCCGTTCACGATTGGTATATACCCACTACAAATCCACAGCGTAGATATTAGCTCTAACGACAACATACAGTCTTTTCTCATCCATCCATATGTATTTGTTCTTCCCATTTCCTTTTTGCCACTTGAAATAATTTCGGTGTACACTTATTTATAGTATTTATCTTTATAAATATCAAATATCAGTACTCATTAAGAATTAAATTACGTTTACATCCAAGTGAGGTACTCTTCACATTCTGCTTTTCCTATATTATATCACATGCTTTATTTATTTATTTATTTATTCAAAATCTTAACATCAGTAGAGTAAGAAGTAAAATATGTATTATAAAGAAATCTTTTTCGTTACAACTTCAACAGAATTTTTTCATCTCATAATGTATACAAAAGTTCAGTCACATCCTTAAATTATATTCCAAATTCATCTCCCTCATTACATAACCTTCCTTCAAGATGATTATTTATTTATCAAGTCATCAAATATCAAAAAAGTTAAAAAATCTATTTAATTAATTATAATCATTGAATTTTAGCTAATTTGTGACATCATATGTGAAATATTTTTCTTAGCTTCTGGTAATATGCATATTATATTTTATGTATCAAATGATTATGCAAATATCAGAGTCAAGAAAATAACATACATCTTCTAGCATATAGAGAGTAAGTTTCACAACGCAAAACGTACACGTGAGAAGGTGTTGATTAGTCAGCAAAGTATATCAGGATCCAAGTCTCTATACCATACACCTTCATTAAGGAAAAAAGATATCGCGTATAATTTTCATAATAAGCATTTATATTTTGCATGCTTTTTCCCTAACGTCCTGATTATAATATTCAATTAGATATAAGTTACCACAGCTATGTTATCAATACAATGTTGAGGTTCAGGTTTTACATCTGCTTCATGTATGAAACTTGGAAATAAGACTTAGATATCGCATAAATTTCATAACCTGTTCATGTTTCGCGGCACCTAATAGTTATTGGTAATATTGTTTTAAATTTAGTCATTGCCTAAGTTCTCATCATTACTTAAAATACATTTGAACTCAACCAGTCTTAGACCCATATTTTATAAACACTTGACACAAGTAATATTTTTACGAGATCTTTATCATAATTTACAGATCACCTAATCATCTCCATTTTGCTTCAAAGTGATGTTCTTTACGCATTTCTTTTATAATGTGGTACCATCTCCTTAGTATGCAAAATGTCATAGATTTTTACCTAGTTTGCACCATCATGTTTGAATTAGTTTCTCAGCTTTCCACTGATGTTTAACTGAACCTATACAATAGTCCATCAATTTTTTCTTTTTATCATACAACCTACCTAATTATCCTAACAAAATGGGATTATTACCAAGTTAACATACATTTTTTATATAATACATCACAAGTTTAGCTTTTAAAGATAATATGCTTAAGTTCTCATCATTACTTAAAATGCCTTTGAACTCGACATGTCTTAGACCCATATTTTAAATGCACTTGAAACAAATATAATTTTTTGCGAGATCTTTATCATAATTTACAGAGCACCTAATAGTTATTTGTAATATTGTTTCAAATTTAAAGTCATTGTATCCGCTAGTCTTCACAATATTTCATTTTAATTTTTCGGATATGCTTGTTCTATATAGGTATTCCATTTCTACAGTCAAACTATCCCTAAGAAGTACTCTTTTATTACTTCAGGTTTGGTATAGAACATTATGAAAGATATTCTTCCATAACTCTTCTTAGAGTTCTTTGTATGTTTTTCCTTAACGCTATGGTAATAATATTCTAGTAGATAAGGGTTCAGTTTTTGCATTTCATTCATGTATGTGAAATAGAAATAAAAATTATAAATGAGTTTCTACAGGTTCTTGCACATAATATACAACACATTTCAAATATTATATCAAGATATTCATCGGAGTCCATCAATCTCTTACCTTTATCCCACAATCTATACATCTTTTATATATTGTACAGCATAGTGGATTTCATTTTGAAATTACTTTTTACATATAAAATTATCAACTATTTTATGTTCACGCTATATGTTTAAGTACGTGCTCTACGTTTTTACATAAATTCATTATAAGTACCAAATTTTCCACATAAATTAGCGAAAATAGCGAAGTTTGCTCGTAAAATAACTATAAATATCGACTTTTATACATAGAAAGGTGAAAAATTACACATTCACATACACACATAACACAATCACTTCATTTCTAGGAGAGTAGACCTTCATTTCACATACACATATATAGATCAAGACCAAGACCAAGACCAAGACCGAGAAACAAGACCAAGACCGAGAAACAAGACCAAGACCGAGAAACAAGACCAAGACCGAGAAACAAGACCAAGACCAAGACCAAGACCAAGACCAAGACCAAGACCGAGAAACAAGACCAAGACCAAGACCAAGACCAAGACCAAGACCAAGACCGAGAAACAAGACCAAGACCAAGACCAAGACCAAGACCAAGACCAAGACCGAGAAACAAGACCAAGACCAAGACCAAGACCAAGACCAAGACCAAGACCGAGAAACAAGACCAAGACCAAGACCAAGACCAAGACCAAGACCAAGACCAAGACCAAGACCAAGACCAAGACCAAGACCAAGACCAAGACCGAGAACTAAACGAGAACGAAACGAGACGAGAACGAAGCGAGACGAGAACGAAACGAGAACTAGACGAGAACTAAATATACAGAGAAATAGACCTAAAACGAGAACTAAACGAGAACTAAACGATACGAGAACGAGATGAGACGAGAACTAAACGAGAACGAAACGAGAACGAAACGAGACTTAATAAATAGTTGCTGCATGTTAAAAAATTGGCCAACTCTCATCCATGATAAGAAGAAACGTAGAATGATACTAAATGCAAGTCACCAATTATGTATATTGTTATTCACAGCATCGCATTGAATGTCCTATTGTTGTATGGGTGGTATCTAGTCAGAACTAGTCTTAACTGACTTTTTCTAGTTAGATCTAGTCTTAACTGACTTTTTTCTAGTTAGAACTAGTCTTAACTGACTTTTTCTAGTTAGATCTAGTCTTAACCGACTTTTTTCTAGTTAGAACTAGTCTTAACTGACTTTTTTCTAGTTAGAACTAGTCTTAACTGACTTTTTTCTAGTTAGAACTAGTCTTAACTGACTTTTTCTAGTTAGATCTAGTCTTAACCGACTTTTTTCTAGTTAGAACTAGTCTTAACTGACTTTTTTCTAGTTAGAACTAGTCTTAACTGACTTTTTTCTAGTTAGAACTAGTCTTAACTGACTTCTGTTTTCTCACCTTAACAGCTTGACGGTTGAACAGCAACTAATTGTATTTGACATACATCAATTATTTATTGGTAAAACTCGTGACGTCTAACAAGAAAGATCATTTTGATCATATCTCGCATAATACTTGTTGAATAATGAACCCGTTGGTCTTTCCGGAATTACTAGGCCCACACACACACACACACACAACAAATACGCATCATCCACGAAGCAATCTCATAAAAGAAGTCTTAACACCGATAAGATTAAAAAGGATTATATCCAAAACACTAAGTTATGTTAGGTTAGGCTAGATTAGGTTAGGCTAGGTTAGGTTAGGTTAGCATAGGTTAGGTTAGCAGGATGATATTTTAAAATTATTTCTACATTAATGAAAATTCTAAGTTAGGTTAGGTAGATTATGTTGGGTTAGGTTAGGTTATGGAAGGTTAGGTTATGTTAGGTTAGGTTAGGTTATGATAGGTTACGTTAGGTTAGCAGGATATTTTAAAATCATTTCTACATTGATAGAAAGGCTAAGTTCCTTGGCACATTTTATCAATGTTTCTAGAAATAATTTTAAAATATCGTCCTGCTAACCTAACGTAACCTATCATAACCTAACCTAACCTAACATAACCTAACCTTCCATAACCTAACCTAACCCAACATAATCTACCTAACCTAACTTAGAATTTTCATTAATGTAGAAATAATTTTAAAATATCATCCTGCTAACCTAACCTATGCTAACCTAACCTAACCTAGCCTAACCTAATCTAGCCTAACCTAACATAACTTAGTGTTTTGGATATAATCCTTTTTAATCTTATCGGTGTTAAGACTTCTTTTATGAGATTGCTTCGTGGATGATGCGTATTTGTTGTGTGTGTGTGTGTGTGTGGGCCTAGTAATTCCGGAAAGACCAACGGGTTCATTATTCAACAAGTATTATGCGAGATATGATCAAAATGATCTTTCTTGTTAGACGTCACGAGTTTTACCAATAAATAATTGATGTATGTCAAATACAATTAGTTGCTGTTCAACCGTCAAGCTGTTAAGGTGAGAAAACAGAAGTCAGTTAAGACTAGTTCTAACTAGAAAAAAGTCAGTTAAGACTAGTTCTAACTAGAAAAAAGTCAGTTAAGACTAGTTCTAACTAGAAAAAAGTCGGTTAAGACTAGATCTAACTAGAAAAAGTCAGTTAAGACTAGTTCTAACTAGAAAAAAGTCAGTTAAGACTAGTTCTAACTAGAAAAAAGTCAGTTAAGACTAGTTCTAACTAGAAAAAAGTCGGTTAAGACTAGATCTAACTAGAAAAAGTCAGTTAAGACTAGTTCTAACTAGAAAAAAGTCAGTTAAGACTAGATCTAACTAGAAAAAGTCAGTTAAGACTAGTTCTGACTAGATACCACCCATACAACAATAGGACATTCAATGCGATGCTGTGAATAACAATATACATAATTGGTGACTTGCATTTAGTATCATTCTACGTTTCTTCTTATCATGGATGAGAGTTGGCCAATTTTTTAACATGCAGCAACTATTTATTAAGTCTCGTTTCGTTCTCGTTTCGTTCTCGTTTAGTTCTCGTCTCATCTCGTTCTCGTATCGTTTAGTTCTCGTTTAGTTCTCGTTTTAGGTCTATTTCTCTGTATATTTAGTTCTCGTCTAGTTCTCGTTTCGTTCTCGTCTCGCTTCGTTCTCGTCTCGTTTCGTTCTCGTTTAGTTCTCGGTCTTGGTCTTGGTCTTGGTCTTGGTCTTGGTCTTGGTCTTGGTCTTGGTCTTGGTCTTGGTCTTGGTCTTGGTCTTGGTCTTGTTTCTCGGTCTTGGTCTTGGTCTTGGTCTTGGTCTTGGTCTTGGTCTTGTTTCTCGGTCTTGGTCTTGGTCTTGGTCTTGGTCTTGGTCTTGGTCTTGTTTCTCGGTCTTGGTCTTGGTCTTGGTCTTGGTCTTGGTCTTGGTCTTGTTTCTCGGTCTTGGTCTTGGTCTTGGTCTTGGTCTTGGTCTTGGTCTTGTTTCTCGGTCTTGGTCTTGTTTCTCGGTCTTGGTCTTGTTTCTCGGTCTTGGTCTTGTTTCTCGGTCTTGGTCTTGGTCTTGGTCTTGATCTATATATGTGTATGTGAAATGAAGGTCTACTCTCCTAGAAATGAAGTGATTGTGTTATGTGTGTATGTGAATGTGTAATTTTTCACCTTTCTATGTATAAAAGTCGATATTTATAGTTATTTTACGAGCAAACTTCGCTATTTTCGCTAATTTATGTGGAAAATTTGGTACTTATAATGAATTTATGTAAAAACGTAGAGCACGTACTTAAACATATAGCGTGAACATAAAATAGTTGATAATTTTATATGTAAAAAGTAATTTCAAAATGAAATCCACTATGCTGTACAATATATAAAAGATGTATAGATTGTGGGATAAAGGTAAGAGATTGATGGACTCCGATGAATATCTTGATATAATATTTGAAATGTGTTGTATATTATGTGCAAGAACCTGTAGAAACTCATTTATAATTTTTATTTCTATTTCACATACATGAATGAAATGCAAAAACTGAACCCTTATCTACTAGAATATTATTACCATAGCGTTAAGGAAAAACATACAAAGAACTCTAAGAAGAGTTATGGAAGAATATCTTTCATAATGTTCTATACCAAACCTGAAGTAATAAAAGAGTACTTCTTAGGGATAGTTTGACTGTAGAAATGGAATACCTATATAGAACAAGCATATCCGAAAAATTAAAATGAAATATTGTGAAGACTAGCGGATACAATGACTTTAAATTTGAAACAATATTACAAATAACTATTAGGTGCTCTGTAAATTATGATAAAGATCTCGCAAAAAATTATATTTGTTTCAAGTGCATTTAAAATATGGGTCTAAGACATGTCGAGTTCAAAGGCATTTTAAGTAATGATGAGAACTTAAGCATATTATCTTTAAAAGCTAAACTTGTGATGTATTATATAAAAAATGTATGTTAACTTGGTAATAATCCCATTTTGTTAGGATAATTAGGTAGGTTGTATGATAAAAAGAAAAAATTGATGGACTATTGTATAGGTTCAGTTAAACATCAGTGGAAAGCTGAGAAACTAATTCAAACATGATGGTGCAAACTAGGTAAAAATCTATGACATTTTGCATACTAAGGAGATGGTACCACATTATAAAAGAAATGCGTAAAGAACATCACTTTGAAGCAAAATGGAGATGATTAGGTGATCTGTAAATTATGATAAAGATCTCGTAAAAATATTACTTGTGTCAAGTGTTTATAAAATATGGGTCTAAGACTGGTTGAGTTCAAATGTATTTTAAGTAATGATGAGAACTTAGGCAATGACTAAATTTAAAACAATATTACCAATAACTATTAGGTGCCGCGAAACATGAACAGGTTATGAAATTTATGCGATATCTAAGTCTTATTTCCAAGTTTCATACATGAAGCAGATGTAAAACCTGAACCTCAACATTGTATTGATAACATAGCTGTGGTAACTTATATCTAATTGAATATTATAATCAGGACGTTAGGGAAAAAGCATGCAAAATATAAATGCTTATTATGAAAATTATACGCGATATCTTTTTTCCTTAATGAAGGTGTATGGTATAGAGACTTGGATCCTGATATACTTTGCTGACTAATCAACACCTTCTCACGTGTACGTTTTGCGTTGTGAAACTTACTCTCTATATGCTAGAAGATGTATGTTATTTTCTTGACTCTGATATTTGCATAATCATTTGATACATAAAATATAATATGCATATTACCAGAAGCTAAGAAAAATATTTCACATATGATGTCACAAATTAGCTAAAATTCAATGATTATAATTAATTAAATAGATTTTTTAACTTTTTTGATATTTGATGACTTGATAAATAAATAATCATCTTGAAGGAAGGTTATGTAATGAGGGAGATGAATTTGGAATATAATTTAAGGATGTGACTGAACTTTTGTATACATTATGAGATGAAAAAATTCTGTTGAAGTTGTAACGAAAAAGATTTCTTTATAATACATATTTTACTTCTTACTCTACTGATGTTAAGATTTTGAATAAATAAATAAATAAATAAAGCATGTGATATAATATAGGAAAAGCAGAATGTGAAGAGTACCTCACTTGGATGTAAACGTAATTTAATTCTTAATGAGTACTGATATTTGATATTTATAAAGATAAATACTATAAATAAGTGTACACCGAAATTATTTCAAGTGGCAAAAAGGAAATGGGAAGAACAAATACATATGGATGGATGAGAAAAGACTGTATGTTGTCGTTAGAGCTAATATCTACGCTGTGGATTTGTAGTGGGTATATACCAATCGTGAACGGATTTATCTGAATAAAAACCTTAAAACGGTATGTACTGACCTTTGTAAGGACTTCTGAAGATTCAGCTGTATAAAGAAATGGTAGCTCGTATTTGAAAAACCGTTGTGGTTACAACTTAGACCTTAATATTATCACCTAGTACCGACATGAAATATTGTAGAATGAGCGGTTGATACGAAGTAGGATGTGACCCTTTAAGGTTATATAGCTTGATTGTATAAATGAAATACCTATATAGAACGAACATAACCGAAAAATTAAAATGAAATATTGTGAAGACTATCGGATACAATGACTTTAAATTTAAAACAATATTACAAATAACTATTAGGTGCTCTGTAAATTATGATGAAGATCTCGTAAAAAATTATATTTGTATCAAGTACATTTAAAATATTGGTCTAAGACATGTCGAGTTCATAGGCAATGTTAGAACTGGTGTAGTACCACGTTATAGAACATGTAAAAACAATAAGCATATTATCTTTAACCGCTAAACTTGTGATGTATTATAGAAAAAATGTATGTTAACTTGGTGATAATCCCATTTTGTTAGGATAATTAGGTAGGTTGTATGATAAAAAGAAAAAATTGATGGAATATTGTGTAGGTTAAGTTAAAAAAATGGTGTAAAGTTAAGAAACTAATTCAAAACATGATGGTGTAAATTAGGTAAAAATCTATGACATTTGTATACTAATGAGAAGGTATCGTATTATAAAGAATAATGAATTAGTGCAAGAAATGTGTAAAGAGCAACACTCATGGAATGAAATATACAAACTTAGATCTGACAAAAATAAGGAAAAGCATAGTGTTAACAACCATATTTTAGAAACGAATACAATTAGTAAAGAAGATGCTATGAGCCAGATAATAATAAGAAGATAGTTAATTTTGGAGAAGGTTAAGAGAAGAAACAAAGATACCAATAAACACCGGAGATTATATTTGTATACATTCAGAAATTATGAATGTTTTAGAACATAATGAACATTTAAAAGCTCGTGGAGAAGCCGATATAGTGAGCAAGATAACGATGATTGATAGTGGATGATTAACAAATAGAAAATTCCCTAAATCTATGGAAAAAAGCTAAAATAATCTCAATATTATAACCTGGAAAAATATTTTTGCTCTATGATGTAAAATCTGTATGTTGGAGGACATTAAAGTTGTTACAATTTTGAGGGTAGAGAAAGCTTTGTGAGATTCTCACAACTGACTTCATCCAGTGGACTTAAGAGTAATTAGCAAAGTGGAAGAATATGTGGATTATTCAATGAAAATATATACGGATGGAAGCAAAAGTTAAAACTTAGTTGGATCTGAGGATGACATATTCATGGAAAAAGCTCTAACACAGACCACCTTGAAATTAAAATATAATTTGAATATAATAACGACTTTATAAAACATCAGTGGTAGACATTGAGGGTGTTTGGAGCCGCGCCACCGTTGTGGATCATAGTAAAAATTACTGGTGATCTTGTAAAATAAAAACATAAATTTAATTGATAGTCTAAATATGGAAAAAATTGTAAGTTTTGAAAACTCGAACCTCTAGCTATTTTGAGTTTCTACTATTTGTAATAGGACTGTTACGTGATGTATAAAGTAAACAATTTGATCAAGTCCGTTTGTAGAACGGTGAATGAAAGCATCGTACATAAAAATAGGTAATGCATATTTAATCATCTAAACTCTAAAACTCCGTGGCGCTTCAAATGAATGTATTGCAACTTTCAACCTCGTATTTAAAAGCTAGCGGCCAAACATTATACGAGAAGTAGGTCTGTAGTGATGACGTTATGAAATAGCCTCACAACAGGATAAATATATTTTACACCAATGGAATGATTGCAGTTTAAAAAAATGCTGACGATAGAAAAAGTTTTAGCCTCACGACATGGTAAATATACGCTAAAGCTTATCAGCAGTTATTTGATATTTCGCGTTTCCTGCTTGTGAAAAAAGCTGAATATGCCTTTACTGACTTTGAATCGAACTCAGAACCACTCAGCGATGGAATATTACAAAATAAGTTCACTACCACTCTGCGATGAAATATTACAATATTCCGCAATAAAAATACTGTTGACTAATACTACATAAGACATGTGCTATGAATAGGATTTAATATTTAAAAGTACTGGCCTGCGACTTTATAATATGATAGAGTTGGGATTTAAAAGGAAGTCTCAATGAATGACGTTGTAAGATAGCGATAAGCGTACAGCGTTATATGAGTGTTGCAGATAACATGTATGGAGAGCGAGATGATACTACTGCTACCTAAGCAAAATCACTGCACGTACAATGCAATCCAACCATTGTTCTGCGTTGGTATAACACATAGTGTATCGGTCTTATAAAAACCTGTAATTATTATCATAATATATCCCCTCTAAAGACCCCAGCATGAGTTTTACGCACCGGCCGACTTTACCATAGGACCAAAGTAAAAATTAAACGCTAATCGGCAAACCTAGGCTGAGTTGACCTCAGGGCTAAAATAGACATCTTACGGAAAAACTGTATGTGAAATATAATTATAAAAAAATACTTGAAGGTATAAAAAAACGCTTCTCTACATTTCCAACTGCGTCTGATAATAATAATAATAATAATAATAAGGTTAACAGCCTTAGGTATCCAGGTTGAGTCGATCCCAGGACCATAGTGAAATAAACATCTTACATAAAACTGATAACATTGCATTTACGCTTCGTGATCTATATGCTTCCATGCTAAAAAGATATAAAGTTGAAATCTGCTGTGACGTCATAAATCATTCCACCTCTCAATCCTCCTCTGACGTAAGCGATGACGTCATAAAACATTCCACCTTCCCCTCTTATTCCTCTGATGACGTAATCATTCCTCCCTCCCCTACCATTCCTCCCAATCCTCTCAATACACTTGTGACGTATAAGAAGTGACGTCTACTGATGAGATAGGTCTGATGACGTAAGCGATGTCGCCATGTTGTAAAACAATACCAATATATAAACTTTAAATTTCCCACCTGAAATAGGAACCGGAAACGTAGACATTTTTATTATAAATTCTCAAATTTTGAATTTCGCGCCGGAAACGTAACCAATTACATTATAAATTCTCAAATTTTAAATTTCGCGCTTCGTACGCCATTTGAAATAGGAACCGGAACCGCCGCCATTTATATTATTAATTTTCAAATTTTGAATTTCGCGCTTCGTACGCCCCGGAACCGGAACCGCCGCCATTTGCAATAGGAACCGGAACCGACGCCATTTTGAATCACGTGGTTATAGCCACGCCCACTTGTGACGTCATAACCGCGCCACCCTCCCCTACCGGGCCACCAATGACGTAATCCGTGACGTCATAGCCGCGCCGCCTTCCCCTACCGGGCCACCAATGACGTAATCCGTGACGTCATAGCCGCGCCATCCTCCCCTCCAGCGCCTCCTGTCATGTGATCCAATCCAACCAATCAGAATCCGTGACGTCATACAATCCGCCACTGACGTCATAGCCACGCCCACTTGTGACGTCATCAATCCGCCCTCCCCTCCAGCGCCACCTATCACGTGACCCGTTTCCCCTACCGGGCCACCACCGCCACCAATGACGTAGGTGGGAAAACCATACTACTCTTCCTCGTTATATTAGTATGTAGATTGTTCATCTCCAGTTTATACTTCATGAAATATAAATTAATGAAATTGGGTCCATCTTTATGAATAATCCTGTATATATATATATATATATATATATATATATATATATATATATATATATATATATATATATATAATCATGTACCAGGAAGAGATTTCAGTACCATGGAATGATAGTTCTATGGCCGCCGCTCTCATGGCCACATTATAAGACATGCCCTCCTTGCTATTCTCTAAATATTATTTTTTATGCTCTGAATGTCGCATAATTTAATTTAGAATTAATCTTATGCTATGCTAATTTGAGATTTTGAAAATTACAGTTGGTTGTGGATTATTAATCTTAGATTTTCTCAAGTCAGATACCTTATATTTGCATTTATGGCCGTTGTGCTTTAGGCCTAGATTATAAGGAAATCCCTGTACTGTTCTATTTATTTATTTTCAATCTGTTACATAAGTTAAAGCAATTTGCATTTATTCTATTTAAATTTTGTGAATTTAATATTTGCCTGTACTACAGTCAGTTTCTTTCGGACCCATTTTGCATATTTAGATTGCTATCATGTTTCTATTTTGCATTTTTGTGAAAATATAAAAATTGACATTCTAGTGTCATTTTGTATGATTAATTCTGTTACTGTAATGATTCAGCTAGAGCCTATTATAGTTGTACTGAACCATATAGTCCTATTTAATATAATGTCATGCACATATTGAGATTTCCATGACCCGTTATATCTGTTAGGCAAGTTATGTGATTTTTCTTGTATGGGCAAACTAAACCTTCATATTTACCAAGCTTTGGTACATTCAATAATATCTTACCTTGGTATTTGACTTTTGTTGAGGAAATTCTCTTATGCCCCCAGCTTATGATATTTATAAATATTTGACCTGTAATATTTATATATAGAAACTTATAGAAAATTTCTCTCTTTTCTATTGTAGTGCTTATACCAGATTTGGTATGCACTGAGTATTCCATTTCCCCCTTCTTATATTTAATGCATTTCAGTATTTTTTGGGTATCAGTTCTCATCTCTTCTGTTAAATATCCCTCTTGTTATTCTGGATTATTATCTGGATTTTGGATTATCGTTAGCTTTGGAGTCTGATTATGCAGAATCTAGATTTGAAATTGATTAATATTTTCTTAGCTGTTCTGATAACTTCTCCCCTGTTTGAGTTATTAATCTGCCTTATTATATCTCATCTGTCTTTGCTTGATATAATCTATTGCTAGTTCACGTTAGATTCAAAGTTTTCTTCTATTACTACCCACTAAGTTTTTTTATTTTTTTCTAAAAATATAATCTCTTTCTAACTCTTCATCTTTGCTATTTCCTGGTTAGGTTTGGCTGTCTCGTTATATTGCTCAGATATAATATTTTTCTGGTCTTTTCTTATAGCTTTCTTCTTTTCGGTCTCTCATTATTTGCCCTTTCAATTTGAGATTTTCTTATAATAATTCTGTGCGTTCTGTCCTTAGAGCTTTTGATATATATATATGTATATATATTATATATAATATATATACAATATATATATTATATATAATATATATAATATATAATATATTACTTCTTCCCTTCCTTTCCTGGTTATTTATTCTATATCGGGTATTCATTATACTCCATATTAGTATTCCCTATTTTTGGCCTTTGCTCGATTTTGGGGTTTTCCCTTTCTCGTTCTGCTTAAATTATGATTCTTTCATAGACTTTTGCGTTTCTGTATTTAGCTTATCCCCTAGCTTTCTTCTGCTTTTTCCAGTTTTTCCTTTTGTCTCTTTTCGACATTAATTTTTCTTTTTTGTGATTTGGATATTATATTATTTAACAACTATATTGTTCAACTTTAATGTTTCTGGTTAGGTTATTTCTTTCTTCCTAATCTGAGTTTCTTATTCTTGCATATCCAACTTGCTTTAGTGGCTACTAAGCTTTTGGCATATTCTAGTTGCTGGATTAAAATTTTGCTGCCCCTATTTTGATATTTGTAGGTTACTACATTGTGTTTAAGATTTAATTGATTTCATGAATAGGATAGAGAATTATAGGATCCGTCTAGGAAGTTAGCTGTGTTCTTAAGATGAGGATGGTGTAGCCATATTTAAATTTCATGGTCAGTTTGTATATACTTTTATTGAAATTGTATTTCTGACACTCTACTACAAATTTGAAATGAGTGCAAGTTCCAAACATAATTAAGGTTTTATATATTATATACTTCTATTTCAAATTAATTGTATTTTGAAATATTGTTATATTTTTGGATTTATCTTATGAATAAATCCCCATGTTCAGGGCCTTTGAAAGAAAGCATGGGCCCCAGGGACAAATTTTCCCGGGCTCCTGTCAAATTTTAAATTCACTACCCAACTCGCCCTGCAACAAAAAGATTATGTAATGATAAGCCCGTCGCCATGGGTGAGTCGGTAGCGCGCCTGCCTTCCACTCCGGCGGCCCGGGTTCGATTCCCGGCCGGGTCGGGGATTTTTCAGTAGTGAAAAATCCCATCCCGGGTTCAGGACTGGGTGTTTGTAAGTAGGTTAAGTCTTAGGTTAAGATAATGCACATTGTGCGCGATTCCTTAATTATATTATGTAATGATATTACATAATTAAGTGCCAGAATGGTACCGATAATTTATGGGATTGCCTGATAGTCAGTACTGTTTGTCTGTCTCTGTGTCTGTAAGCGCGATAACTCAAATACGCTTTATCGGATTTTCATAAATCTTGGTCCATTTATAACGCCCATGGGACGAAGCCTATTGATTTTGGACCAAATCGCTTAACTGATGCAAGGCACGAAACAGAAAATACATTAAAATGTTATAATTATGAACAATTTTATCTGTATGAACCAGTTTAATCTTTTGAAAATTATGATTTTAAATGACGAACGTTACTGTTGAGTCCAAAAGGATTTCTGCTTCTACTTTTAAAAAGCAGTAATTTTTCTTAAAAAATAATCCGTTTCAGATTAACTGATAATTCCGTGTCACCGTTATACGACAGGACAATGCAGATAAAATAAACACATAAAACATAACTTTAGCTTTTTATTGACTTATAACCAATTTTATTATAGAGTAAATTTAGAAAGTAAAACATAAAACCTGGTCGGCCGGGCCCCCTTTTGGGCCCGGGCCCCGGGGCTGCAGCCCCGGCTGCCCCTCCCTCTCGTCGGGCCTGCCCATGTTATGAGATTGTTGATTTCCATGAATCTGGATAACTCTTGTTTTCTTACAGCCTCCCTTATCTCCCTTGTGCTTGGGTCTTAAGATCTACGGACCCTCGGTAATGCCCAATAGCACCCTTCTGGTGGTTTCTTTGTTCAAGTATCATGCTTCCTAAGATTTTCATGCAGGGCTGTAAACAAAATTGAATTATATAATTAGTGACGCTTTTCTTCAGTGAGTTTAGAGTATCTAACTGTCAACATATATCCTTTCTAAGCTAACTAATTTGAAATATGAAACAAATCTAACTTAAAATATTGTGAGATTACAAATAAATCTATTCATACCAAACATTTTAACGCGTTTCATAATTATTCAAGCTATACTTGACACAGTATATACACATATGAAAGTAATAATATACACAATAAACAATGTATAAAAACTGATTGTACATTACTCGGATATGCCGTGGGGCAAAGAGATGACTGGGCTGTCCCCTTGTCGGGCGAAGTGGCCTGGGTGTCCATTGTCCGCTGCCGTGGATAGCCGGTCGACCTAGCGTAGATGCCGTGCTGTTCCCTCGCTGTTTTATTAATTAACGGGCGATGCCGCTAATTGCCGTCACCTCCAAAACGATGTAGCGCCATTTGCAACAGTAACCACGGGGTGATGGTGATGGTGTATTTGGTACTCACCAAATTGCTGCCTTCTGCGTGGTCCTCTGCTTGGTCACCTTCACACTTGGTTTTTGCCTCGGCTATTTACTCTTAATCTCAGTGTACAACGATACGAGATTTTAGCACCGACAATCAAAGAGTTTATTGCTCGTAAGATCAGTATTTATTTAGTCACAACTGGTACACACAGGTCAAGAATGTCTGGTTCATAGGCGTCTCTTTTAATTACTATTTATTGTTCAGTCAAGAGTATTTATGGTATAGCTGCTCGCGATTTCTTGCAAGGTAGCTGTTATGCATGATATGAAAGACATTTGTAATATTACTGACTGAATGGGGCTCAACTAGCAATGATACGACTTACGTAACCACAGTTAATTTTCACCGTCTCACTACGGGATAACAACAAAATTACTTATATTTCCGGGACTTTAATTCTTCCCACTGAAATCACTTTCGAATGGTAACTATCCCGCGCCTCGCGCCTAGGACTTTACAAAATATATACTTACAAATCAACTAACAACACTGTCGGCCCCATCCTGACGTCCCAAGTACCGTCACCGATCGTAGTTGTAGCAGAACTCCCTCTCGCAATTTTCGTCATCTCGCAAGAAACCATGCCAAGCAGCTGTAGAAAATATAGTCCCCAAATTTCATTGGTGGAAACCATGGTTAAAATCAATGTGCTCTTTGCCCAAAATGTAATCTTATTGGTCCGAGCTGGACGCTCGTTTTCTATAATTCCAAAAACACTAATTCTCGGTACCGGTACCTATGTAACTACCATTGTTCACTACATTTCGACTAGGGACTGGGCTTCCCTTCGTCCACAATACAATCGCCTCTTATCTCCAATTCTATTGTGTTTCACTAAGTTTTCAGACAACGTCTTTCTCTGGAAATACTAAGCCAGCAATAGACATTACATGAGAATATTATGGGAGAAATGTAATGTCTATAGAGACAATAATCTTTGGTTCATGAATGCTTATATATCTATCTTGAATGTTAACTGTACAATAACAGTGGGAGCCCGGTCACAAAAATCACTAATTAGTGTGCCTTACAGTACTGCATATGACACAAATTGTCTGTCTGTGAGGTCGACCATTAGGGCAATCAGTCATAGGAGAGAGATTCCATCTGACGCTGTGAATTCAACTCCGGCTTAGCTCACGTAGAGCATTGGCGCGAATAGCCATAGGTCCTGGGTTCAAGTCCCAGTGTCGGAGGAATTTTTCTCCTATAATATTCTCATGTAATATCTAACAGAGACAATAATCTGTGGTTCATGAATGCTTATATATCTATATGGCCTAATCCTTGATTTGAAGATGAAGAAGAATATTTTAAGTAGAAATTCACTGACGGTATTATTAGCTAGATTGAGGAATGTGATATTAATCGTGTACGGTGTATATATATCCCCTCTTCCACAAGCAAATCCTTCCTCGCAAAGATTATACCTAGTTTGCGTGAGGTTGAAACAAGTGAATGCGTATTATATTGAAGACACTTTTATGTGGGAAAATTAAGAAGTGGGAACTAAAGAAAACATAACTTTCCTTTGAATTGCAAAAACCATTTAAATAAAATAACATACAACATACCAGTAACCAAATGTTTGTCCTAAATCGTAGATCATTTGGTAAGGACCTAGCCCTACTCATTTCAAATTAAGAAGCTTTATTCCCTTCATAATGAAGGTTACTGAATTAAGATATGTCGTCATATACTTCGTGACCACCAGGATTGAATTCTTCTCGTTCGTTTCTTTTGCTGTATGGGTTTTCCAAAACATGACGGCCTCGTTTCACTCCACCACCCATAGACGTAGGGGAATGGTTTTACAATGTGTCCCCTCCTAATGAGGGTCGCTTATTATTCAATAATCCCAGAGTTAGAATATTTAGAGAGTAAACATTTTTATGATGTGTTGCCGAAGGCTATTTTTACACATGGGCCGGAAAAGGACATACAGTGTTTCATGTAAGAGTTGGCCAATCGTGCGGGTTTGTGGGTCGGGGCGGCCACAGCTCTCCACACAACAATGACATCTTTTTAGGAGATTTTCTTTCACGCATATAAGTTCAGCTTCCAAGATAGAGTTACTTTCTCTTGTGATATTCTCTTTATGTTCCTCTAACAGTTGGCCTATATGACATTTATGGGGGAAATTGAAAAATAAAGTGTCAAGTTCAAATCCCCATACATTAAAAGAAGTTAAAGACAATATCACAAGAGAAATTAATTCTATCTCGGAAGCTGAACTTTTGCAAGCGAAACAAAATTATGCCAGTGTTGTGTGGATGCAAGAGGAGGACATTTCCAACATCTCTTGTGATGAGCTATAGGCCTATGGTTATTTTCATTGTAATTTTAACTGTAACCTTGGGAACCTGACTCATTACACCGTTAGCGGCTTTATTTGCGTAGATATTTCACCAGACCGCTCGGGAGTTAGAGCTGTGGCCGCCACGACGCAGAAACCCGCATGGTTGGCCAAATCTTACGTGAAACGCACTGTAGTACAAAACAATAGCATAGTGGGTGCATCTATTCAACACGCTACACGACATTGGACTGTTTAACAATATGCAACAAAGAGAGGAACTTGTCAGTTTTACTTCTGGCCCTTTAACGATCCCTCCTGTTAAACAGCAGAGGGAGTTCCAAGAACAGAGGATGTCATGTTCTGCAAAATACTATATTTGTTTTTTTTCTCTATCTCTACTGCTCTCTATACTTCCTCCCTTTCTTTCTCTTCTATTTCTGATATACAGCATAAGATTATCTCAAATTTAGGGTTCCGAAGATAAATCGGTTAATGGTTAAACGCATCCGTTGACGAGGTCAATATCAACACAGAAGGCAAAGAATATAAAACAAACAATATATTTACTGAGAAAGGAGAGATTGTACACAAGATTTATCTTATTACTGAGGAAATACATGGGTTGATTTTTTAATAGTGGCAACTATTTTATTTCTCCACATATTGCATACGTACTTGGTTCTAACTTTTATAGGCCTTCAATGTAATCACCACCATTGCGTACAAGATGTTCCCAGCGATGCGGATGCCATTGGATCCCGTTGGCACTGCCTAATCTAGTGATGGTGCGAAGAGAGCGGCCGGTTGCCTGTAAAACGTCTTCAACAGTACGAAAGAGAATCCCGTGAAGTGGCGCCTTCATCTTCAGGATTAGATCAAAGTCTCAGGGACTTAAACCTGGAGAGTTCAGAGGGTGAAAGAGCACCTCCCACCCCCAGCGATTGAACAGTTCAGACACAACTCCTGCTGTATGTGCCCTAGCGTTGTCATGCAGAATGATGGGTGGATTGTCCATAAAGTGTCGCCGTTTTCTTTTTGGAGCTGCTCGAAGGTTGTTTTGCAAAAACGAGCAGTAGTACTCCGCAATAACGTTGTGGCTTGGGGGAACGGTATGTTTTAAGATCACACCATCCCAATCATGTTTTACAGGCAACCGACCGCTCTCTTCGCACCATCAACAGATTAGGCAGTGCCAACGGGATCCAAAGACATCCGCAACGCTGGGAACATGTTGTACGCAATGGTGGTGATTATATTGAAGACCTATAAAAGTTGGAACCATGTACGTATGCTGTATGTGGAGTAATAAAATAGTTGCCACTACTAAAAGATCAACCCATGAATTTTCAGAAATAAAGGTCATTTAAAGTATTAGCATAATGAACAGAGGAGAAAGTGTGATGACTGAGGTAGTTCACTGGTTCCGCCGCTAGGTAGCAGTTACTCCGTTTGAGATCGCGGAAGCAAGATTACTACGGGTGGTATAGGAAAAATTGCACACTCTCTTAAACAAAATAATACATTATTCTATTTCAAAATGACTCACCTTATCTAAAATGAATTGTTAGATACTTTTGACAATTTTCGGGCTGCTTTACACGTCTTGGAAGATATCATCTCCATAAATAAACATGGCCGTGTGTAACAGTAATTTCTCAGATTGGAAGATGCTTGACCGTAACATTTCGTTGCACATCTTTCAAAAAATCGAAGATGTTCACAAGCAATGAACAATGATATAATATAGGTATCAGCTAAGGGATGATTTGATCTAATATTTTGTTGCCTAGAAAATAGGGTAGTGGGTATGTTAGTATAATTTGATGAGACTTTGTTAAAGTATAGAAATAACAACGTATAATTAGGGTACAAAACAGCTAAGGGATATTTTATAAAGCAATTTTAATATTACATTGTGTAGAATATTCCTGAGCATTAATTTGTATTAATATTGTATTAATAGTAATATTATATATATTAATATTAATTTTCTCCTGGCTGTATGGGGTAAGTTATGTAGGTGAAACACGGTCAAAAGTGTAGATCTGTGTACAAATTATGTGACAGAGATAATATAAACTAAGGGATGGTTTATGAATTACAGGGCACGGAAAATTTCATAAGCAGCACTACAAAAATAGGGCGCGTGATCTTTAAAATTGGCGTCTCAACATCCGATAAAGACGCACATACGCAAAAATTGTTTTGCAATGCATTCTACATATATCACACAATATTTCAAAGCATTTTCCCTGATTTTTTCATTAAAAATAAAATCCTCTTGCCTTAACTATAGCCCGCTATTTGCTCTTAAACCCTCGACAATTCGCCGTTCGCTGTAACTGATGTATGTTTTATGTTGTTAAATTATATTATTATTTTAAAAAAAATGAACAAGATATTAAACTAATAAGGCATCTGCTATGATAATTAGACATAAAAATTACTAACATAAATGAACAGAAAGTATTTTAAATAATCCAATAAATGCATAAATAAAAGTAGTGCAGATTTACGAAGTTAGAAAAAAGCTTCATCCACTCCTTTTCCCCAGCGGGTCAATCTTGCATATGGGTACAAGTAGTCAGTTAATATAGTATTATTATTGAGTCCACGAATAAATTATGTAAAAATCTTTACGTTATTGCTGGTATTTTATGGAAAAGATGCCTGCTAATACCTCAATACCATTCTGATAGCTTAGCACCTAGAGTAATTACTATTACTCGTAAACCATTATAAATATATAGGTGGTACTCGATTTATAATAAGATTCAAATATTTCACTAAACCTTACACGTTTGATCTCTTTCTGGACACAAAAATAAAATAAAAAATGTCGCATAGCCAAATTTGCTTCACCCTCGACATTTCACGATCGTCCCACATCATTCAGACAGCTGTAGCGCCCGAAATAATTACCAGTCAATTACTCGTAAACCATTCAAGATATAAAGGGGTTTCTTAATTTGAAATCAAATTTAAATATTTCACTAAACCTTTCTCGCTTGAAGTTTTTTCGTGACACAAAAATGAAAAAAATTGTCGCATAGTCAAATTCCGTTTCACCCTCCATGAATTTTGTGTAATTAGTAATGTTTATAAAAGAAATAAAAACATTTATGTCCGCATTTTTTAAGTCTCTGTTTTAACCATCAGAAGGACTGTTGTGTGTAGATTATTTCTGCACAAATTTCACAGAAATAGGACCAAGGGTTAATTAAATATTGCGAGTTTAATCATAAGATGCCAAACTATCATGATGCAGCATTGAGAAGTTGAAACGCAAACGAAGGTGCTGCCAGTGTTTCGGTGGACCGCCGCTCTCCCTATACCTACCATTGCCTAAGCGGCCGAGTCATCACACTTTCTCATTCTATTCATTATGGTATTAGTTTCAAGTATATGTTTAAAGAGTAACTCATTGTAGGAATGCGAGTCAGAAATAGCCGGAGATGAAGATAGCGGTAGCTAAGAGAAGGCGAGCAGGAAATGCACAAATTAAAATGCAGAATTCGTCTTCAAGGAGTCTTGTGAGTTAGGAAATGCAATCCATGGAATGTATACGCAAGGTCGTTTTGATTCTCTCTGCTCGGAATATTCACCCAGGCCTTGAAACGATTACAAGACAAATTGCACAAACCTATGGTATTACGTAACCTCCAACAGATCTAAAAAAATGCTATAATCGTACCAATTCATAAACAGGGGATAAGAACCAATTAAATAATTATAGGCCAATTTCCCTTCTACCAAGTATCTCAAAGATTTTAGAAACATGTATAAAGAATAGGCTGATGAATTATTTAAATAATAATAAACTTTTATCTAACAATCAATTCGGTTTTCGTCCTAACCTGTCAACAGATGATGCCATTTTTACGGTCACAACGAAAATCATAAATGAATTAGATACTGGAAACAAATGTTTAGGTATATTTTTAGATTTACAAAAAGCATTTGACACTGTAGACCATAATATTCTTCTAACAAAATTACATGTTCTAGGCATTAGAGGAAATGTTTTAAATTTATTTCGGTCGTACTTAAATAATAGAACTCAGGCTACCAGAATAGATAATGATCTCAGTGATCTCCGGAAAATAAATATCAGTGTACCGCAGGGTACAGTATTGGGTCCCATATTGTTTTTAATATACATAAATGAACTACTAAAGATTAATTTGAATATATTTAATGGCTCTATTTACTCTTATGCTGATGACACCGTTGTAATTTTTAGTGGTTCTTCATGGAGTGAAACTTACGAAAATGCCAACAAATCTTGTTAAATCTTGGCTGGATTTTAATTTACTTTCCTTAAATGTTGAGAAAACTACGCTAGTTCCTTTCGCTTTAACAGCTACCGGTATGCAACAATTAAAAGTAAGTAAAAAATTTAAGCTTAAAAATACACAATTCAGGTTGCTGTATTAATAGCTGCACTTGTCCCTCCTTAAGTGAATCAAATCAAGTGAAATATCTAGGCATCATAATTGATCGACATTTAAGATGGGACAAGTACACTGAATATTTATGCAATAGGCTACGTAAAGTCATTTATAAAATCGTTATTCTCTGTTCATGTTTACCAGCTCATGTTTTACGTACGATTTATTTAGCCCTAATTCATTCTACGAGTATTATTCAATATGACATAATTGGGTGGGAAGGAGTTGCAAAAACGATCCTCAGCCCTTTGCTATGTTTTCAAAAACGCATAATAAAGATTTGTTTATCTAAGCCTCCTGACTATTCTTCCAAATTATTATTTTCTGAATTTAACGTTTTCACCATAGACAAAATTTACAAGTACGTCATACTGAATTATTTCCATAAACATCGTGACAATTACAAGTCAGAATCTCACGTATATTACACGCGAAGGAATCAATTTAATTTATTACTTGAACCAAAAAATGTTACAACTGCTAGAGCTAAGCACTGTTCAAGTTTCGGCCCAAGACTATTCAATTAATTTATTACCAACCATCCTGATCTAAATAGCTTAAACAACAAACAATTTAGGTCTAAAATTAGAAAATTTATATAATTATTACTTTTGTTTTCTACTATTACTGTTATGACATTTTTCATGTTAAATTTTAAAATTTGGATAGAACTTAATTTCTTTGTTTTTATTATTGTATTACCTCGTACCTTTGTGTTGTAAATAGAACATGTTCTAACCTTTAAAACATAATATTTTGTCATACTTCTCCAAATTATATATTGTTTTAAGTAATTATTTAGTATAAGTTTTTCTAATATATTGAACTGAACCACCCCCGAATACAAGCTCTGCTTCTTCGGGTGGTGTATCAACTTTTGTATGTATTTTTCGTGTAATTTGGAACAATAAATTGTAAATTGTAAATTGTAAATTTGATGATTTTACTTACGAGACATATCTGAATAGAGTAAGACTAGTAAGACCACAGTAAGATAAAGTAAGGCTCCGGTTTTCTGCAATAATGTCTGTTGAATTTAAAAATAATTTCTCCAATTTCAAATAAATGCTGTAAAACTTGCTGCACAAACTTTCTCACACATAGTGGATTATTAATTCTAGTCCCTTTACTAAAATGAATATCAAATCAATAATATAAAATTTATTAATATATTTTAGTATCTTTTAAAAAGCATGAAATTATGCAGTGCAGTAGGCCCATATGAATTTGCGGATTCAGAACTCAGACAATACAACCACACCAGCCAGTGTAAATAAACGTATTAACAACAGCATTCTCTCGGTAACAACTTGGAGTTTGATGTGATCTTACCATGAGACTTCCAGAAACTATAAAATTTGGTACTTTATTATTTTCTTATCCTTGAAGTTCTTATGACGCAGTTACTTGAGATGTTTAATGCTTGCTGAGCAGAATTTGTAATGTTTAAATGTGTCTGTATACGAAAACGTTCATTATTGATGTTTGGAATGCGATGCTGACTCAGTCTGTCAGATATTTGGCTGAGACTTGAGGCTGTGACGTCATGGATCGAGATAAATCGAGTGGGAATGATTCTGTACTGACGTGGTGACGGCATGGGAGAGGTAGGCGTTGGGACAGGTATTAGCAAACAGGAAGGTCACAACGAACGGTTTCTTGCAGGAATGCAAGTACTAAATGTAACCAAGAGACTATGCACGATGTATAATATATTACAATTTGTTCATGTAATGAAAACGTTCAAAGAATGATTTAATCAACTGTCACATGTTCGCTTTTCAGTTTTTCGTATCTATATAGTTTCATTATGGGCCGTCATTCTGCGTTAAGGCCAGAAGCGGATCCAAAACTCATTGAAGGGGGACCGACATATAAGAAAGTTCCCAGAAATGAGGGGGTGGCCGGGATCTTCTCCCGAATTTAAAAAAAAAAAAAAAAAAAAAAAAAAAAAAAAAAAAAACTAAATGGAAAGTAATAAGTTTTAGGTTCTCTGGGTGATTCCTCGAAATTTCTCAGCTGACAAAATCTCCTTGCCCAGAGTTTTAGTTCTGTTAAGAAATTTGTGAATTAATATATATTCCATAAAAATTTAAGTCATAAGGAAATATCAAATTTTTTACCTTTAACTGGTCTGAAATAGTTCACACGAAATCAATAAATTATAGCCTATTTATGTTGCCTTTCAGCAATTCCTCTGTGCATAGCCAATTCAATTCAATTTATTATCGTCTTTGAGGAGTATAAAATAAAATATGCTATATCATTAATCTCTCTATATATAAGAGGCTTTGTCCTGACTGACTAACTGACAGAGAATACACGTAGAGCCTAAACTCTAATAGGCAAAGACTTGGAATTTTGACAGTACCTTCGTTTCATAATGTAGGTGCTCATTAAGAAAGGATTTTGAATTTTTTTATTTTAAATGCCAAAAATAAAAATGTTTTTGAGAATACTTAATCCCGTTTTACACAGAATTACCAAATCCAAATCACAATTCACATGACAACAGTGTATTGTTGGCAATCTTTACATAAGGCTTTGGAAATAAACGAAACAAGACTTTGAAAATTAGAGAATGTATTAAAATTTATATTTCAGTAAATTATGTATCTCAAAATTTTGTAGATTATGTAAAATAATCAGTAAATTCAACCTTTTAATCGAAATGTTCGAATTAATCAATATGTTCTTTACAGCTTACAAGTTTCGCGGGCAAAGCCTTAATGGGAAAACATGGAATGATTTGGACGAAAGACACTATGCGGGGTTTTTAGTTTTTTTTTTTAAATTATCAATCATTATAATAAAATTGTTTATGCATGATTTGGGGAAGGTTCATGAATCTATGGTTCATTTTAATAGTTTCATTTGGAATTTGTATGCCCATATGGTAGCATAAGATTCGTTTTGTTCGTTTATTTATATTTTTAACGTTAAACAATGTAATTAAGAGTAAAATTACGTAATTCCTGCAATTTATGTAAAAACGATGTCAGTGTTAATAAATATAATCTTTTAATTATTTTTCTTTTAAATGATTGAAGCACAATATCTAGCAGTTGAGTAAGTAATCGCGAACAAAGCCGCGGACACCTGCTAGTAGTGTATGTAATTCATTACACAAGTAATATTACGTTCTACACACAATTCAATGGTTACACATGTGTAACCATCTAGATCAAAATAGGATTATCTGTGACGAGCAGTTTGGATTCAGAAAAAATAGGTCTACCACTAATGCTATTGACTCCCTGATCAAGAAGGTTTTCATGGTATTTGAAGGGAATAGCTATGCTCAGGTTACCTTTTGTGACCTGAGCAAAGCTTTTGACTGTGTGAATCATGAGTTGTTGTTAGCCAAATTGAGTATTTTGGGCTTCCATGATACTAGCTTGTATATGCTTAGATCGTATTTAGTAAATAGAAAACAAGTTACGTGTGTAAACAATAACAGGTCTAATGTAGCTAACATTAGATGTGGTGTGCCACAGGGATCGGTGCTAGGGCCGCTGCTTTTCTTACTTATGATTAATGATTTGCCATGTTTTGTGAATACACACACAGTTTTATATGCTGACGACAATACTTTTATAAACAACAGTTCTGATACTATTACATTAAAAGCTATGACAGAGAGTACTCTTTCTCAAGCAACAATATGGTTCAGAGCAAATGGATTCCTGCTGAATGAGAGTAAGACTCAGTCAATGGTATTTAGCCTAAGAGACACATCTATGTTTGATAGTCCAGATAGTGTTAAGATTTTAGGTATTTATCTAGATGGAAAGCTTTCTTGGGAACCTCACATCAAATATTTAACTATTAGATTATCCAGGGTGATCTACTTGCTGAAGAATTTGAAACATCATATAGCAGACACCTACATTAAATCAGCGTATTTTGCTTTCTTTCATAGCATAATTTCTTATGGTGTCCTACTATGGGGTAATTGTAGCCATGTTCAAGATATTCTGTTACTCCAAAAGAGAGCTATTAGAATAATACTGATGCACATAAACTTGAACACTGTAAGCCTTTGTTTATTAAATCAAAAGTTATGACCGTTATAAATTTATACATATACAATGTGTTATTGTATACCAGGAATAATCTACCAAGTCAACAATTTAGACAGGACGTACATTCACACAACACGAGAAATAGAAACTTTATTGATGTACCTTTTTACAGGCTATCTAAGTCACTCAAAAGTTATCATGTAGTGGGAATGAAATGTTATAATATGCTATCAATAAGTGTGCTTAATTACCCAGCTGACAAGTTTAAACATAAGCTATATGACTGGTTAGTTGGTCATCCATTTTATTCCCCGAGTTCTTTGAATTTAGTACTAAATCAATTATCTTTTGATATTTTAACTCTTTGTTGTTTGTAAATTATTTTGTTTATAGTACTATTATGTATATATATATATATATATATATATGTAGGCATGTATTTTAAATGTAAAACTGACTTTGTCTATTGCTTCTTTGTAAGCTTAATGACAATAGAATATTATTATTATTATTATTATTATCATTACTATCAACATAATGCAAATCAAAACATTCGAAAAGACTATAAAATGGATTATTTTTCAGCCAGATCTGGATTTTGAACTTGGGCTGTCTAAAATTAAGCAATTATTTGTTATCAGGACGATTATTAAAAACGGATATTGCTATACGGATTTAGTTTTAGAAAATTTAGTAAAAGGAATATGAACGTGGTTGCTGCTCTTGTGTGTCATGTATGAAAGTCATTCCTTGGGTAAAAGTTATTAAGATTCTTCTTTAAAAACTACAAAGCTTCAAGTATATACAAATTATACACAGTCGTGGTTCCTTCTTGCAGTCCCGACGAAAGGGGCTGCGACCCCGGGGCTCGGGCCCCAAAAGGGGCCTACCTGGTTTTATTTTTTACTTTCTAAATTTATTAAGTATGATACTTTATGAGATTGTGTGGTGGACGTGAAAATGTCTGTCCGTCTGTCTATCCGTGTGTCTGTACGCGCCATAACTCAAATACACTCTATCGGATTTTCATGAAACATGGTATACACATTTATAACGTCCATGGGAAGAACCCTAATAATCTTGAACCAAATCGGTTCACCGGTACCGGAGTAATGCCCAATTTAGTGCCTATTTTAATAGTATTATATTAGAAAGGCGCCATAACTCAAGTATGCTTTATAGGATTTTCATGAAGCTTGCTATACACATTTATGACGTCCGTGAGAAGTAACCTATTGAATTTGGACCTAATCGGTTGACTGGTACCGAAGTAAAACCCAATTTAATATGTATATTAAAGACGCGATAACTCAAAGACGCTTTATCGGATTTATGAAACTTCGTACACGCATTTATAATGTCCATGGGAAGACGTCAGTAGTATTAGGCCACGTTTGTCTTGGTTTTTAATTTGCTGCCGGTGGGACTGGGCGTAGTGACGTCACAAAATGGCGGCACTTCCTGTTCCTGAACAAGATGGCGGCACTTCCTGTTCCGGAACAAGATGGCGGCACTTCCTGTTCCGGAACAAGATGACTGAACTTCCTGTTCCGGTACAAGATGGCGGCTGGCGCCAAATTCAAACTCATCTTACATGAAGTCCCTACAGTTTGATCTTTTTTATCCCTCAACGTTATGTTATCATGACTTATGACTTTTGACAGCTGTAGGGACGCTATCCCAGGACTTCCATTTGACGTTATCATTATATAGCTTTCTTATGCATGTTAATTTCATATTTATATTTATTTAATAAAATCTTGTCATAGAGGTGGATTCGAACCATTCAAGTTGTTATTACCTGCTACCTGTTTTTAACATCGTGGCCACGGTGACATCTGATGTTCCACCTGCTAACATTGTCTGATATAAAATTCACTGTTTCTCAGTGACATCATGGTTATTCAATCTTATGGTTTTCACAATTGTCTACTAGATAGCAGATGTGTACCATGCTATTCAACAGTCATTACTTTCAGGATTGTCTACTAGATGGCAGGTCGAAAATTTTATTCTTAAAATGGCGGGGTGTTTGAAAAATTCAAAATGGTTTTCACAATTATCTACTAGATGGCAGGTGTGTACCATGCTATTCATCAGTCATTACTTTCAGGATTGTCTACTGGATGGCAGGTCGAAATTTTATTCTTAAAATGGCGGGATGTTTGAAAATTCCAAATAGCGGAAGCCTCAAAATGACAGATAGGGCGGGCGTCATGCGTGATGGGAGACCTCAAAATGGCGGATGGGGCGGGAGATATGAATTCTGTACTTTTAAAATCTGTAGGAAAATAGAGATGGACACAAGATGGCGGGATTGTGGGAAAGAATACATGCTTGTAATTCTCATAGGAGGAAGGATGTGTATTTTCAAAATGGCGTAAGATCTTAAAATTCGTTGATTAGGTTGTAAAAAAAGAAACTGTTCTATTTGTAGCTTGGTTAAAGTAAATTTAAATCTTGCGCCATTTTGTTACAACATGATAAATGTTTATTTTTCGAACATCACAATGTTTCTTTGAGCATAAACTCTGCTCTATAATGAAATAACACCGTACACAAACAAACATTTATCACAACAAGAGGGTCTGATTATTTATTTCATCAAAAACTACGTCGTACTAGGACAGATTTTCCCATGATGTAGAAATATTTTCCTTATTGACATAATTAAGTATTTCACTCTGCATGAGAGCATACTTAGCCACAATGTTTGTAAAAGCACTAGAGTTCACCATAAGATAATTAATGTCACAATTTTTAAAAGCTATGCGTGTCTTTTCATACTGTATAAAACACTCGTTTAACTTTTTAGTTGTCTGTAACTTAAAGTTTTCTTCCTTGGATAGGTAAGGTTTTGAATAGCACATATTTTCACACATTTTTGGTAAGTGAAGCAAAAACGACGATAGCAGGTACAGGGATAAGATCACACAAACACCACGACTGTTTCCAATTTCTGCACAGCTGATGTAGTTCATGTTGAGATAGAACCCAAAACTGATATATCTGTCTCTGCCGTTGTTCAGGAAAAAGGTTCTACGCGCTAGTACAGATGGAGCAGCAATCGAAGGGTTCGGTGTTTCCCCCACAGTGTTTGAAGAGCATTTTCTGTTCTTCTTTTTCTCGACTCTTGAAAATTTACTCTGAAAACGGTCAAAGAAAATACCCATTAGAAATATAATCTCAAAAGTTATGAAATATAATTTCTTTTATGTTTTACAAAGTATACTTACTTTTCTACATAGAGCCTTGTTCATATCTCCAGAAGCTGTCGACATAGTGGATGGCCTATCCTCCTCGGACGTCTCTCTAAGAAAACTGATGTCTCGAGTTCTCGTTCACCTATTTTTATTCTGAAAAGAAGAATGTAACGGTTTTAGCATACGTGTGACCTACTTCCAACAATTCGAAAACAAATAATGTTGTTATGACTCACGGTGTGTATGTCCGGGAAGACATCTCTGACCTCCTTTCCTTCCACACAACGATCGAAAGATGACGCGGAAAATGTGTACAGCTTCTCTATCTGGAGATGTATTGAAGAGTTTCAGAAAGTCTTGGATGCTCCATCCTTTGTCCATGTATTAGGCAAATAGACATGTATATTGCCTACATACTGCCGTCGTGAATCCTTGCAGTCTCAGAGTGTTGTATGACCAGTTTATTGAATTTTGAATGATGAATTTTGTTATCCCCGGAATTAGAGGTGGAAGTCCAAATGAATCAAAGTAATAAGCAAAATTTTGATTTTTGAAAAACACTGCAGCCCAATGAGAACCAGGTGAAGAATGAGGATCAAGATTGATTATGTAAATTTTAGGTTTATTCATTACAGTTTGAGGTAACATATCGCTAGGATAAACTCCCTCGAAAGATGCTACATTCTGTAGTGCATGGATTATTTGAGTAGTATTCATTGCTTAATAATCACTTGTCTGTTCTTTGTGATTACTATACTGTTATCGTATTCTGAATAGAGAATACATGTGATGGCTTCTTCTAAAGCATTATCAAATTTAGCTTCTATTCTAACGTTCCCAGTATTGGGCAAGCTTCTATGACCATGCGAAGCAGATACATCAGGCGTAAGATCAAACATTAGCATGAAGAACCCATTTATAAACATATCATGACTGATTTGCATACCGCTATTGGTGTGATGGATCCCCGAACCTTTAAATAATGTATCATATGCTAAAGTAGTTGTCATTTATTGATTGTTAGAGATGTTGAACCCCTCTGAGGGAATCTGTTGTCCATTTATATACATGGTAAAAGAATTCAAGGAAAATTGTCGAAATTCGTAGGGATTGGAATCCACAGTGCCAGAAAAAGCTGCATTTTTCACCATCGAGAAGAGAAGTCTTTTCGGTAGAGTACCAATATAAGCGTTGTCAGCAGAAATAGAAGTAACACCTTTACTATACGTAAACGTTTTCAATTCCACTCTATTGATAGGCAGTGCTTTAGTTGGAAAATATTTTTTGGGGGTACTCATCTTACTTCAAAATTTTCCATATCGCCTCATACTGAATGTAATCCTTCGGTTGACATTTTCTGCATGCAGTTTCTTCTGCTGACCTATTACCTCCGTGTAGTCATGACCTGACGTATGGAGCAGGATCAAAAACGTCTAGTGGTGGTCCCACACATTTTATGAAAACAAGGTGGCTAGCCAACATGTGATCTAAGGAGAAAGTAACTGTAGAAATGCGCACGAAGGTGAAGATTAGAACGCATATCTGTGGAGAATTTAATAGTGCTTGTCATTTTTGGTATTGAATTAGACATTTAATAAGTATTTTAGGACAATCTCGTTCCTGTACTGCCAGTACGACGTACCGGAGCACATATTTTTCCCGGTATGGTAGAAGGAAAATAATTTTATACTTATAAGTGCTTTAGTTGGGCCGGTACGCACCGGTACTGCGTACCGGCCCAACTAAAGCACTGTTGATAGGGTAATGTGCATTGTGACCCTTTTCTAGGTTTTAACATGAGCTAACAGAATGCTAGGCGAAGCTCTAGTTTTCTTTATGTAGAGAGCAGCATCTTGGAATTTAAAGAAAACCTTCGATGTATCGTCTATGCCCAAGAGATAAAACTCTATTTTAGATTTTGTAAGTCTTACTTGCAATTTAACTCCAGGCAACAAACGTTTCGATACGTTAAAGAGATCTCCATGTAATTTTCCAATCATGACGATTTCTTTAGACTTCTTAGATTTTTCAAATCTTTCTAACCAACCGTCATTCTTAACGTTCGGTCCTAAAGTTCCATTTAAATCTTTTAATTCTTTAGGTTCTGTCAAACCTTCGATTGGCTTATCCAGATACCAAAATGCATTTGTTAAATGAGATTTAGCTGCGTCCTGTCCGTATGCTAACAAAGTTTTCAAATACGCTCTGTAATTGTACATATCTTCGGAGGGTGTGACAGATGTTCCATTCAGAGATACGCTAAGATGACTGAAAAGTGAATGAAGCAAGTTGTTGACTCCTGTAACCCTATCGCCATCACGTAGGTCTGTTCCGTTGCTTTTGACGAATTTTCCTTGCACCATAAGTTGAACATTTAAATCTGTGTAATTTTCGTTGTCCGCAGAAGATACGAATTCGAGAACATTCTGATCCACTGGAGTAATAGCTTTACATATAGTAGTAACATTTCCCACCACTGCTGTCTGAATGGGGGTTTTTGCGAAACGGTCGAACTATGACTTTGTCACGGCAAACATCTCTACACGACTGACTACATTCTCCTCTTTACATCGGTAAATATATCCCTCATCTGAGACTTCTTAGCGAGTGAAATTCTTTTTCTCTTTTTACCCCTACCTTTTATTTTGTTTACGAGTTTTTGGGTAGACTCATTAACTCTATTAGCAACAATGTCTTTTACTTTTTCACCCAATTTTCTAGTTGCAATATCCGATAAAATATTAGCACCTGCCGAAAGAGTTTCGCGTCCTATCGCTTTTGCACCTGAGAAGAGAACTGGTTTTATCATTCTGAATAACCCTCCCAAGAAACTACCTATTTCTCCACCGTGTTGAACATATGGACTGCCAACATACAAAGGACCTAGATTGCCTAGACGCCCTCCCGTCTGATTCACGTAGTAAGCGGTGAGAGGATCCATTGCAAACTGACTCAGAAAATGAATTGTCTTCCCTTTTTTTAGTGTAAATCCAACATTGTAGGTTTCGTGCTGGGAGCTACGTTTGCTAAACTACCTAACTTTGTTGTCATTTCTATACCAATCACTTGAAATTCTGTTTTTTCAACAGGGACGTAATAAATCTTTTGAAAATCGCGATATCCTGTACTCTGTGCAAACTGAATTATTCTAATACATCTCACGTAAGAATCACCTATCATTTGAGATTCTATTATGTTACAGTATACGAAGACTAGTCGTTCTCATCAGGACAAGTTGTTAGATTTGAAGATTTCTCATCTTTTCCAGAAGAATAACCATGTGAATAACTAATTTCACACAAACCAACCATCCATTGATCCCTCTCTAACCTAATGCTTTGTGCTAACTGTACTTGAAAACTAGCAAGAGTATTTGAAGGAAACGTATTGCATGATGCATCACTAAGCAGAGTAATGTAAAATTCTTCCATTACACAAGATCTTTAATCTTTAACCCAAGAGTCGAACTCTGGACCGTAACCTCTCCAACGGACTAGATGTTGTTTACTGCCCTTTACAATGCGTATGCGTAGAATTTTATCGATTTTGTAAACAGTGTCTTGGGATATAATTACGGGTGTGAGCTCATAATTGTAAAACTGTCCAAAAATTAGATTGTTCTTAAGATCTTCGAGTTCGTATACAGGTTGAGGAGAATGTTTAATTACTTTTACGATTCTGAATACTTCTGTAGAATAGTTTTGCTCAAAACCTGTAGCGAATTTCATTTTCTCCTTACCTATTCTAACCGTCTGTCCCACCGAAAACTTTACGGGTCTAGGTTTCACACGAGTCTGTTTCTTAGACATACGAAGCCATATTTTCAAAACATCTGTCTGTAACTTTGCTAGGTGCCATCCCTGTTGTATTGTGTACACTATCGTTGTAACCGTTCACAAATTTATCCAACACGTCCAAGTACTTATAACTGTTTCTAAACGTAAAATATTTATACATCTTAGTTTTAAGAGTTCTATTGAATCTTTCCACCACGGAACATTTAACGTCAGGATTTCTACATACACGAAACTCAATTTCCTGTTTTGCAAGTCTTGGAAAGGTCTGTTTAGAAATTCTTTACCCTTATCGGTTCTCACAACGAGAGGTTTTCATTTAGATTTCTCTAATATGTCACTGAAAGCATCTGTCACATCCCCAGCCTTTTCAGATTTTATAGGAACAACCCACGCGAACTTTGAAAATACATCAATAGCTACGAGTAAATATTTCACATCACCGTTATGTTTAGAGAGGTTTTGAACATCTGCTAGATCAAATTCAAACATGTCGAAAATGTTGTTTACAGTATAAGGATTTCTAAGAAATCCTCTCCTTATTGGTTTATGTAAGGTGTATGCATCCTGTTGAAGCAACCATTCTTCGATATTTTTATCTGCAACGGTACTCTTTAGTTTACCAAGAGTGTAAAATCCCGTAGGTGTTTCCGGGTTGTAATATAGGTCATGTAATTCACTCATCTGCTCTGATTATACGTACTCCAAGAAATCTCTTTCGATGGAAATAATTTAGCTATGACTTGTTTATATATATTGGTTCTAGTGTTTTTAATCTTGTTATTGTGTAAATGTCCTCCAGTAGTCAGTAAAATGTGTTTGTACGTCTCGAAGGTCTTCCTCTGTCACCTGTTTCAGATCGACATTTTTCCTAGTGAGCACTTCCCACAAACCTGTAGTTGTTTCGTACCTTTTGTTACCTATTATCAGAGTATTATTTTCGATACGTATTTTAGAATTACCTATCATATACTCTCCCGATTGTTTATCTTTATAGATTCCAAATTGCGTGTCTGTAATCTTTGGAGATATTATATATTCAGCTAGATATTTGCCTGCTAGATCTCCTAAAATATTTCCTTCACCCTCATCATCAATGTTAGATGAAATATGTCTAGACTTTACTTCAGGGAAAAGAGACCTACATTTTATTTCCGGTGTATCAGGTCTACTCCTTTTCCTTGTTTTTCGCGTGTTTTAACCAACTCCTCGTAAACATCTCTAACGACTGTAGACTTCGAGTCTTTACCACATCGTTTTAAACGATATCACTCTTTAAGACTGAGTAACAACATTTTATGCAACATCAAGTTGTCATTAATGTTCCTAATCCTGATAACACACTTGACAAGAGAGGTATTAAAAATCCTCCTTTCTGTACCAAAATTTTCTTTTTCTTAGATAAAGATACGTTTCTATCAACAAGATGTCTCAATGATTCCTTATGTTTAATCAATTTTCTTTTAGAACACGATGGTATTTTATATTGACCATTCAATACATTCAATGCACATTCAATAATAGCAAGTATCAACTCTCTGTTTGCACTCTTAAGAATAGTCTTTCGTAATTTAGGAGAAGTTTTTTTAAGAACTTGTAATGTATGGTAATGAGAGTTTATCTTTTTCATGCTTTACAGGTACGTAAACTACTGTAACTTCAGAGGGAAAGATTTTAGTTCTAAATCTAACAAAATCGTTGGTTCCTTGACAGAGATCTATCAGTAAATATCCGAGGGGTTTTCGCGTAGCGTCCTGAAAAGCCTTGTAAAAGGCTCTCCAATCTTCGGGAAAAACTTAGTCTTGCAAGAAATGTAATTTGATTTTTATCTCTCAACTTTCTAAACAACAACATATATTTAGTGTTGAGCGAAATGTCTCTGCTGTGAGAAGATTGATGAAACAGGTTTGGCGTTATGAGAACGATTGAAATGTTTCTGTGAAGAGAGCCTCGTGTGAACAACGAACTCACCTCGCTAGAGTATGCATTATGTAATAAATCGTCTAAAATGATCAAAGTAGGCCTTGGAGATAGTTTGTTCTCTTCGATGACAGGAACATCTTCGTGATATGTCACAGGGGCGTTGAATTTGTTTTGCGGAGGAACCGCGTTCTTCTCGCTAAAACACCACAAAATTCTATCAAACTTGTTCACGTTACACAAATGTTCGAGATTGTTTAATAACTTTACACAAAATGTTGTTTTACCACAGAAACTAGGACCGCTGAGAATCAGTGTGAACGGATGTTCGAATTTTATTACAACCATAACAATCTTTTATCATGCTCGGAGGTCCATCCCAACAATCGCCAGTAGGATAGTGTTTAACACATCTAAGGCATTCTTTCACTATGTCCATGCGTTTCACACGTTCGGGGAGTTTATAGTACACTAGATATATACTCTCCGCAGCACAAGATACCAAAATTTCCGGGGATAGCACAGACAACTCTTCTACCGTATGATGGTAAAGCGTTCTATGTTGGGGATCAGTTTCCTTATTGAGAATCACTCTTGAGACGAGGACAAGTCCATACTGACACGGTAATAACATCCATCCTCTATTTATACCCGAAGGGATACGAATCGAACCCTCCGTTAACTCTGCGTCTTTTACTGAAGCAGAGACGGTATTTCTTATCTTCAGGCTCCGAGAAAATGCGAAGACCAGCCTTTCTCTTTATTTTATTTTCGGTTCTCACAGAGACAGTAGCTGTGTGATCACCGTTCAATACCATATTTTTAATAGTTTCGAAATTTACAGTCTGTAAGACCTTATAATTTAAAGTAATGCCTCTAACTTTACAGATAGATTTTGTGAAGTTTTCGCCTGGAATAACTACTTTGTAACCGTAGTTCTTCGGTCCTCCACTAGCTAATTCTGAAATATAAGCGTTAGGTCCAAAATCCGTCCATTCGTTCGTCATGTCACCTAAAAAATCACCTGTAGGTACAACGTATTCGTCTCTAGGTATTTGCGTGTAGATCACGTTGTCTGTGTCACAGTAGAGAGCTCGTTTTTGCAACTCGTTGAGGTAGGAATAGAGTCGCATTCTACCACCCGTTGTTACATAAGCCCCATGAACAACGCTGTTATGAGGAAGAGAGACCTGTTTCTCTTCAAGGGGGTCCAAGAAAGCCACACGACTTCGTCATTGGCAAACATCAGCCGATTGACTTCTATACCCGTAGTCGTGAGGAACCTGTACAACTCCTGAGGGTCCTTAATAAGTTTTGTTTTACACCTGTCGGGGTTCTCAACGAGTTTCCCCCAGAATGAGTTCAAACAAAGCTTACTGATGGTCCTCTTTCCAGCGTTCTTCTCTATTTTGGAGGATGTAAATGCAATGCTAAACAAAGAAGGCATCATCAAATGCATCATCAAATGCACGATGCCCTACTGAAACTTGAAATATTTGCAGACATATGTGTATTGAGACATAATATCTGCGTACAGGATTTTTTCTTCATGTTTTTCTTCCACCTTGTGGAAAAGCCGCATGGCTTCGGTTCGCCCTCCGTAGACCGAGTCTCTCATGACAAGAGGAGCATCACCGATCAGGGATCTTCTTTCAACGTGGGGAATTTCTCAAGTATGAGGTCAAACTTGCATTCCCACATAACGTTTACTGTATAACCCACTTCTCGGATCTTCTCCAATCGTATCTCTCGGACAAGGATTCTGAATAATTCATCATGGGTACGTCTCTGTTAGGTCTACAGAGACAACCATGATAATAGCATCCGAGAAACTCAAAAACCTCTCGTGTTTCCTCACAGAAACCGTCTACCTTCCATTGTGGAACTTCAGGCAAGCGAACCTCTCTTCCGTTATCCGCATGACGGATGAACACGTTCCTCTCCTTGGCTTCGTGGATAAGCCACATTAGAGCTTTGCGGGAATGCCTGTCTGCTTTTCTATAGCCACAGGAGAGAATCAGTCCAATGGTGTTTTCTTTCAGAAAATTCTTTCTGAATATCCTATTACAGGCCGATGCTATCGTAATATATTCCGCAAAAAATGTATATTTTAGCAATCTTCTTGAAAAGAGACTTGAAGAGAGTGCAGGCTTCTCTCAACACACTAACATCGGACTGGCAATACTTTTCTAGTTCTTTTTTATTATCGAACTCTTCGTTTTCGACAGACCTATGACATTCTAGAAAAACCTCTCGGTCTTTCTCAGACATGGTGTCAGGTCCGTAAAACGATTTGTCCGGATGCGGACCGACATAATTGAGATTTTCGCTCCAGTTGAAAAAATGTGAGTAATATCCTTTGGCAATGTCGGTTAAGCCGAAAGTCTTAGGGAAACTTCGCAGAGGGAGTGGAATGAAGTTAAAACTGTCTAAAAAGACGAAATGTTGAAACTTCGTGCACAAGATTTTGCATCCAGACATGACCAAGTCGGGAGTCCACTTTTCCCTAATAGCAAGGTCGAGAACTGCAGGTCGTAAGCTCTTGCGTTATGTGCAATAACAATGAGCTATTTGAACTGAGGTCTGTCCAATCTCAGATAATCCATGAAACTACGGATAGGATCTTCCCAAAAAGAATCACTACGTATTCCACGCATATTGCAAAACTCGTCCTTCGATGACTCGCACCGAAAACAAGATTGTTGTGCACATATCAGGTTAGGCACGTGTAGAAAAGTACTGTCTTTGACTCTGGTGTTCTTAGTAGACTCTATATCGTAATAAATATATAGAATATTGCCAGAACTCTCAGTGATTTTCAAAGGGCTCATATAACAATCATGTCCCCGGTCTGGTTTAAATTTATTACAGTTGTTGCAGACAGTTTGAAAACATTCATGTTTCTGTCTGTATGCTTTTAATTTCTGCATACTTTACAATCTTGCAGAGCTGCGCACATGGAACGGCCTTCAATTTTATTAACCCTATGCTTGTCGAAAAAACATTGCCCTCGGAACTTCCTGTTATAAGAATTACAAAACATCAAATTCTTGTTCTCGTCGCAAGGAGGTGTAGACTTACAACAAAAACAGGTTTAATCACAAGAATGGTCGCTCCTTTTCCGAAACCTCTATTACATCCTCGACATATGAAACGTTGGCCCATAGCTCCTGTCAGATTGACGATGGTATGGTAATGGCGGGTGTCAGGGTCGTATAGAAGATACAGACTTTCTTTCTCGCCATTATTACCGTCGAAGATTACATTGTAGAGACTAAATCCACTATATACGACAAGTCTGAATTCGTCGTTTAAATACTCCTGAAAGGCTTGAAGCTCTGGAATTCCTCCCCTTTGACAGATCTACACCGGAATCCTTCAAAAATTGCTCGACTTTTGCTTTGATTTTCTTACCTTTCATTCCATTATCAATGCATGTTTTGTAACAAGGATCTTCTCGCACCTTTGCGATGGCTATCACAATAGCGTACGCCAAATAGTTCATCATTGCTAGAATTCGAACAACACTTTTCTTCAGATGGGCCAGTGTAGCAATCGTACGCCCCTTCCTTTCTATACCTCCGTTGCCGACAGGCATGTGAACAACATCCATAACCAGTCGTAAACGGTCGGTAGCTTCGAAACGAGCGTTCGACTGACACACTTTGTGTACTACACTTCTGATCACATCCATGCTGAACTGATCTTTACGCCGGAAACTGAAACCGATCGGTTTATCGAGAGAATTTGTCTCGTTGAAGATCGTTAAACCGAACAGATCACTGTCTCTAGCATCTGCTAAAGCATGGCCTACAGCTTCTTTAATAGCTTATTCGAAATGGTTTGATCCTTCACCTCCTACGGCTTCTTTGAGTTGGATGACCAACTGCACACCGACAGAGTCAAATCTCTTGTACTTTGCGAGTATTTTCGAGAATTGAAAACAAGGTAGGAGACGACCCTTCTTCCATCTCGTTTTCAGTTCTCTGATTTGATCCATGGTCTGAACTGGTTCATCATAGTGCTCCGAAACTGATGGTGAGATTTCTCTCTCAGATTATGAAGGAGTATCCCTAAGTGTACATTCTGAAGATTCGGTATCCTGAAACGTGTACGATTAAAGCTCTTCACTATCAGTGGAGTTTGTAGGATGTGATTCCACATCCCCAAATGTAGTTTGTGATTCCACATCCTCTACTGTATAGACCGAAGTTTCGGTATCCCGAATCGTATACGTTTCAGGTTCATCACTAAAGTTGTAGGTTGTAGGTTGTGATTCCCCATCCCTGACTGTATAGACGGAAGGTTCGATATCCTGAATCGTATATGTTTCAGATTCATCACTAACCGTGTAGGTTCCGGTTTGTGAATCCTGAATCGTATATGTTGCAGGATCCGAATCCAAAACAGTGTAGGTTCGAGGTTCCGAGTCGTCTACAGTATAGACTTCGGGTTCAGACTCGTATAAAGTGAAATTATCTCCATCATCCTAGGATGAAACTAAATCTATTGTATTGTAAGAAGACATTTTTAAATGGTCAAACTATTTTACACCTGAGACTGCAGAAATAACTCTATTCTACTCGTTGAACACTGGGGAAAAAAGAAATTATTAGAGACTTATACAATCACAAAACCTGAAGAAGAAAAAAAGATTACATATGGATTAGAGATTGTACATTTTCGTTATGAACCTAATATTAATTAATTAATTAACCTGCCTTCAAATTTACAAAATATGTATATTGAGGTCTTATATGAAACACCCATTCAATACTAAACATGCACAATAACGTTATACTACTATATTCCAACAGTGTTAGTTTCTACTTCTTTTTTTTCAGATGAAAAAGAAAAAGGGAATAATTAATTATACTGAAACAGAAAATAATGTGATTGACGACATATTAACTCACATGATTTTCACGTAGAAGTCAAGACCTTAGAACAACAGTCCTTCTGTGCGAACGTTCGGTGATAAACTGTGAAAGAAATAACATAAGTTACGTGAATATATAGAGGAAGAAAAGGTGGAAGGTAGTAATTTTCGAAAAGTAGGAACATGTCTCAACACGATCTGTATAATTGTACTAAAAGTAAACTGTAAGTAGGTTAGTAAACAGGGTCAGCGTTCTAGGAAATCCTGTTCCGGTATCTAATTCTAAATGTAATTAAAAGTGTAGGAACATGTCCTAACAAGTTTGAAAATATAACGTAATTATCTCGGTAAACTAAACATCTACTCACACGAGATCTTGTTCAGGCATATAATTCTAAATATATTTAAAACTGTAGGAACATGTCATAACAAGTTTTGAAAATACAACATAATTAGTTTAATAAACAATCTCACCGTCTTACGAAATCCTGTTCCGGCAACAGACTAAATACGGAGACTCCGTCTTGTTAGAAATACAGTCAAAAACCAGTTATGATGAAGTTCTGTCTAATTTTCTACCGAAAAAATATACCGAACAATTTGAAGAAATCTATAAAAAGTCGCTTATGTAAAATAGGAATAATCTATAACGGAAACCACAATGGTTCAAAAGCATATAATTTATCTCTTGTTAAGATCTCTTGAAAAATATAATTAATGAAACAGTGTTTTATGAAAGTTACTTCAGATGTTAAAGATGATTTTATAATTGAGAAGTTCGACAACGCTATTTAAGGGCGAGGGGGAATGGGTCATGGTGTGTTTCCATCTCTCAACTCAGTGTTCATGAATATTACTTTAGATGTTAAGAAGAAGAAGAAGAAAACGTCGAGATTTATTTTATACTGGCCTAAGCGTATGAAATATGTTAGTGATATATTGTTTTCTTTTGATCGTAGGAGTGGCCGAGTTGCAGACGTATAGGGTTATGTCGAACAATCAACAGGTCTATTTTTTTGTAAAATAATTATTTCTTGTGATTTGAAAGGTGAAAACAGTGTACATCTATTATTCAACAACCCTGAAGACTGTGTTGTAAACGAAATGACAAACCATTGCTTAGAACATTTTCATCATGGTTTAAAATACGATCATGTATTTGTAAATTATGATCGTATGGAAAATATTTTAAAGAACGTTTTCAACAATTGTGATCACGTATTTGTGAAAGGTTATCAGAAAAAAATTCTACAAACCATTATTCCGTCTGTTGATTTCTACAATCTATTTGATTTAAACTGTCCAAATTTAAATATTCTTCCTAAATGTATTACTGTCTGTAAATTTCATAATTTTCCTGAAAGAAATGTGTACATCAAAATGTTTTAAGTTTAAAATCTTGGATCATTGACAGTATAAATTACGGATTTTTAAACACATCTGTAGTTAAAACAAGTTAAATAAAAAAACAACGTTACTTGGATGGAACATACCTCTGATACTGGTGATTTTTCTGGATGAAGAAGAAGCTGGTTGACTGTCACTTCTAATCACACGTAGAGATACAAACACTTACGATATATAAAGAGTATATGAGATCACATGCCAAAAACGCTTCTCTTTTATACCCTGAGGAACATGTCATATTGATTACGAATTACAATTAGCATCAGGGATGTGTGTGTGTGTATTTCAATCATTTCCTTGTGATAAATCCGGTATGTTCTATAATAGTTTTAAGATCTAGGTCAACAATGCGGACTTACACATATCCTTCATTCAGTGTATTAAATGTTCTGTTCATACATCCCGGATGCTAACGGTAGATTGTTATCGATAAGATGTGTTGTGAAAATAAAATTAGACCCGTATGCTTGCGGGAGATTCTTATCTATATAGGAATTCCTTTTGATATAAACGTAAGATAACTTCACATCCTTGTACCATAATATGTCTTATGAAAATAAAATATTATTCTGAAGTAATGTAAAATTATGTTAATTTATTTCAACCTGAACATCTCCTGTCCTAATGGGCTTTAGTAGTAGTAGTAGTAGTAGTGGTGGTGGTGGTGGTAGTAGTAGTATTTCAAATTTCAAATTGTCCAACCAATTTTTTTACACAGCACTGTTTTGCATTAAATATAAAATTCGACTTAGCCCACTCTTACATTTTTAAAAAGCTTTAATGCGGCAAATTTTAAATATTACCCCCATTTTGAATTTTTTCAAACACCCCGCCATTTTAAGAATAAAATTTTCGACCTGCCATCTAGTAGACAATCCTGAAAGTAATGTATGTTGAATAGCATGGTACACAACATCCATCTAGTAGACAATTGCAAAACCATAAGATTGAATAACCATGACGTCACTGAGAAAAACTGAATTTTATATCAGACACTGTTAGTAGGTGGAACATCAGATGTCACCGAGGCCACGCGGTTAAAAACAGGTAGCAGGTACTGACAACTTGAATGGTTCAAATCCACCTCTATGACAAGATTTTATTAAATAAATTTAAATATAAAATTAACATGCATAAGAAAGCTATGTAATGATGTCATATGGAAGTCCTGGGATAGCGTCCCTACAGCTGTCATGATAACATAACGTTGGGGGATAAAAAAATTCAAACTGTAGGGACTTCATGTAAGATGAGTTTTAATTTGGCGCCAGCCGCCATCTTGTTGCGGAACAGGAAGCTCAGTCATCTTGTTCCGGAACAGGAAGTGCCGCCATCCTGTTCCGGAAGTCTCGCCATCTTGTGACGTCACTACGCCCAGTCCCACCGGCAGCAAATTAAAACCCAAGACAAACGTGGCCTAATACTACTGACGTCTATTGATATTCGACAACATCGGTTGAATGGTACCGGAATAATGCCCAATTTAGTGCCTTCTATGGTGATATATAAGAAGGCGTGATAACTCAAATATGCTTTATCGGATTTTCATGAAACTGTGTGTGCCCATTTATAATGTACGTGGGAAGACGTCTATTGATATTGGACCAAATCGGTTGACCGGTACCGGAGTAAAACGCAATTTAGTGTCTATTTTAAAGACGCGGTAACTCAATCAAATACACTTTATCGGATTTTCCTGAAACTTGGTATACGCATTTATAATGTCCATGGGAAGACGTCTATTCATACTGGATAAAATTGGTTAATCGGTATCGGAGTAATGACCAATTTAGTGCCTATTTTATGGCAATATATTATAGAGTATTTAACAAATGGGAATATGTTATCCTGACAACATATCTTTTACACTGTTGATATACGGCTTTGGAATTTACAATAGTTAGCCATTACACATCCCTTCGCACTACTCAGATGTTTATTTCGTTCATCAAGTTGAACACTGTTATATACAGAAGATATATTCCTCTGAAATAATTAGGCCTACACACATTAAGTGGAGTTCTTCGCCAGTGTAGTTTGTGAAATGTTGACATATTTTAAGAATGTCTTATATCAAAGTATACGAGTTTGAATTAAGGTTAAGGTTCAAACTTTAGACCTTTATTCTTCCGTAAAGCTCCGTTTACACTATGTAACTTGTTTAATAAACTTATTACATGTAACAAGTTATATGTAACATGTGACAAGTTATATGTAATTTTTGTTTAACAAATATGTTATATAACTTTTTTATATAACTAAAATTTAGAGAGACAAAAAGACATTTGTACTGCACAGTAGTGATGTGGGCCGGAAATATTCCCAGTGGGAAGGAATTTATAAAATTGCTGTGAGCGTTCATAAAAATCGTTAGTTTTCAATGTTTTACTGCTTATTAACGGTCCAGGTACCTTAAAATGAAAGTGTTACAGTAAAATTCGAGCAGTCATTTCTAGGAACCGTCATGGGAAGTATTACCTTTTCCTATGATATAATTTTTCACTTATTGTGAGAACAATGTACCCTAAGTCATCATCTTTTAAAAATAATAATTCGTGATCTCTTAAGTTTTCTTAATAAACTTATATGTTATAAAGTGAAACCTCACGCATAATTAAACAGGATTAAAGATAAGTAATTTAACATAATTTTAAAAATTGTGTTGGTATTTAAAATAAAATGCCAGAAACCAACACCTTCAATATTACACACTTTTAAATATAATAAGTTTACAGTCTAATAATTAATCATAAATCAGTCACATGGTCTAGGCTAATCCTACTGTAGTATTAGTTCTTATGCAGTTCTTTCATGATTTATGGGCTAAGAATAACCTGCGACTTGGCAGACGTGACAATCCAAATCTTAGGAGCTGCAGTCACTTCTGCCGCCACAAAACGTACATTCAGTACGTTTTCATGGATGCGATCTATTTTAATGTCTATCGTCTGAGCGAGGAGCTAAACTCACTTATATTTCATACAACTGGAAACTGATGAATGCTCAACGTCAGAAGAAGAAAAAGAAGAGTGAATCTACTGAAATACGGACCCAAAGTTCTGGTAATCCAGTCGATCCAGATGAAGGGAAGGACCAAGAAGAAAACCTAGATGATGATGATGAAGTCCATGATGCCAGTGATGATATTTGCATCAGTGGCGATTATTCCATATAGGATGTGAGGATCATCCTACACTTCATAATTCATCTACATAAATGTTTACTAGCATTCATTGTCAAAATTAAAACAATAAAATGACAAAACAGCGTTATTGTAGAGCACTCGGGAAGGAAGTTAACGGTTCTGTTTTGAGCAGGTTGGTATTTGCGAGGATGTCCTCAGTGTTGGTGTTACGCAGTCCATGCCGTTGTTAGATCTCTGGGGCATGTGAAGGGGGAGGCGGGGAAGGGAAGTGTTGTGAGAAGCCAGTTTCATATGGAAGAAGTTGAGGACGTCTTACAGTCCTTCCTCACATGTGTTTTGTGTTCCTCACGTTCGATAGCTTGTTTTCTAAGAGGGGAGTGATCATATTTTTATTAATATTTATTTATTTCATTTCTTGGTATATATTATAGGCCTAGCTATTATTAAACTTTACAGTGCTGTTTATATTTCAATATAAGTATTCCTGGAGTAATATCAAGTTTGATATCAACTATGAAAATTATAGCGGAATAGCTGATTTCCGCAAACGACAGTTTTCATACGTGGTTAAATATTTTTATATTTTAGGATAAAGCATTATTGTATTCAATTTACATCTCAGCCTTTAGCCCTTTATGTATTTTTTACGGCGACGCATATGTACGTCAATAGCAGTGAATGGGTTAATTCGCTCTCTCCACACCATCCTACACAACTAAAAAACCAGGAGTCGCCACTGATTGGCATCCTTTCTGATCAAGAAGAAAAAGAAGAGGATGATGAAGAAAATCTAAATGGACTCAATGAAAGTGAATAGGCCAACTAATAAGATGAAGTCAAGGTCACACATTTAAAGAAAGCAAGTAGGCCTATTTCTAAAAGTTGTTTGGGTTCGTACTGTTTATGATTATTAATGTAATTTGTGTCTAATTAATAATCAATCTCTTCAATGAACTCTTTTGTTAATCTTCTTTATTGACCTTCAAGAACCAGGGCAAATTTAAATTAACTTATTTTCATTGTTAACTATGTGAAAACTCAGTACTACAATATTTTATACGTAATTAATTAATGTTCATTTGTTATTGTTCTTTCATTAATTATATATTAATCTTTGAACTTATGACAGTTTTTAAATTTTATTTAACGTAATGATGATTACATTTAAGTAACAAATAGGTATCTGAGTTATCTTGCTCGTAAATCATAAATTCCAGGGAATTTATGAAATTTTGGGAACATTTCCGTGAACATTCCATGGGAATATTTCCTAGAGATTAGGTTCCCGCCAGATGGCGCTGTGAATTGAACTCTGGCGAAGCTCAGATGGTAAGAGCATTGGCACGGATAGCCAAAGGTCCTGGGTTCAAGTCCCAGTGTCAGAGAAATTTTTCTCCTACAATATTATCATGTAATGTCCAACAGAGACAACAATCTGTGGTACATGAATGCATATGCATATATCTGTATTGAATGTTACTGTACAATAACAGTGGAAGCCCGGTCACAAAATCACTAATTAGTGTGCCTCACAGTACTGCATATGACATAACTTGTCTGCCAGTGAGGTAGATCATTTTTTTAAACTTTTTTTTTAATTTATTTATTTATGTATTGTACGAATAACGTATCACATTACCTAACGCTGATTGAGCAATACACTAAGTTTGAACAGTTTCTCCTATAATATTCTCATGTAATGTCCAACAGAGACAATAATCTGTGGTTCATGAAAGCTTATATATCTATCTTGAATAGTTAAGTGAGAATGTTCCATATGGCATGCTCCGGCTCAACGATTACTTCGGTGCTACGTGACGGGGCAGAAAATCTGAAATTGGGATATTGTACGTAGTGGAACCCATAATTCGACGAAGCAAACCAATATACGCTGTGTCTACTCCAAGACTATGCATTGCCCGAAAAAGGTATTGGTGATCCACTCTGTCGAAAGCATGGTCAAAATCCAAGGATAGTAAGAGTTTCTGCTCACGGAACCGATTGGCGTCGCTAATGGCGTCGCGAAGGGCGCTGAGTGCGTTAAAGATACTGCCATCTGAGCGGACACGTTGTTGGGAAGAACACAAAACTTCATTCACTGCCGGATGGAGCAGTGGAGTACCAAGGTCTTGTGGCACCCGGGGCGGGATATTATCTTGTCACCCCTCAGAAATGAATTTTGAGTATATTTTCCAGTGATAATATTGTCCAAATTAAGGACTTGTAACTGTTAAGACACGGTGTTAGGGCGTTAAGGTGTTATAATTCATAAATAAATTGTCTATTTCATTTTGATTTCAATTTTTAAATAAACTAAAATTAACTGGCTATTCAGTTCTAGCGCACTACTGCTGTTTGAACAAGATAAGTGGATAGAAAAAGGAACATTATTTTTATTTACAGGTTTAATATACTGCAAACAAATTAATTTGCATGTAAACATTTGGATTCTTTTAATAGTGTAGCTTTTAATAGTTGCAGTACTACCAACTTGATAACTTTCACGTTGTCTTTGTTCGACTGAAAACTTCTTTTTTCTAACCTTGGTTTCAGCAAATTTGGAAATAGCCTCATCAAAATCTATTTTTTGAGCGATACTGTTTTCATTGGATAAAATAGCTAAGACGTGCTTGGCTCATTATTGATTTCGGATAGTTTTTTTACCAGTTTGAATTTCGAAAAACTCCTTTCACAAGATACACGTAACGTAAAAAAAAACAAAAAACAAAAAAACAAACAAAAACGCTAAAGTGAGAATTGGGAGAGAGTCTGAAAGTTCATGCTTCACTGTAAACTCCAACAGTTTTAAAGAACACCAATCCAGAGACACTTCTTTAGGAACGTTGGCTGCCTGAAGAAACCTTCTCAAACGTAGGATTTCTTTTACCATGTACTCTTGAGAAATCTCATCATACTTTTCAACTAGATGTGTTACAAATCTCGGGAGTTCATATTCTGCCGTTTTGACAAGATTGTCAGAATCTAAGACCGAAAACCGAAGTAATATGGTTTCCATTCCTTTGCAATGTGAGTCGATTCCTCGATGATATCTGTCGATACACTCCAGCATTGACCTGTTAAGTTCTTGTTCCAAAGTCAGCGACTCATCTGCTGCCTGTTCTCCTGGCATTAATTTCTGCTTTCGGACATGTCTTCGTTTGAATAAAGGGATATCCATCTCTCTGCACAGGTCTTTTGAAAACGTCAATGCTTTTTCCACAAGTTCATTTCTACTGTCCTGTCGATACACTCCAGCATTGACCTGTTAAGTTCTTGTTCCAAAGTCAGTGGCTCATCTGCTGCCTGTTCTCCTGGCATTAATTTCTACTTTCGGACATGTCTTCGTTTGAATAAAGCGATATCCATCTCTCTGCACAGGTCTTTTGAAAACGTCAATGCTTTTTCCACAAGTTAATTTCTACAGTCCTTTAAACAGATCTTTAGACTTATCATCTTAATGACACACCTCTCGAAGCTGATTCCGAGAATCTGTGAGTAATTTTGGGCGTGGTTAACTTCTTCTAAAACAATATTCCACGAACATAAATAGCACAAACACGAGAAATCACATACCGCAGGCAAAAGGTTTTGAGCTCCTCCTTTAGTTTCAATCTTTTCTGCAGGATCACAGTGTTCCTCGATGACATGAACAATCTTCTTAAAGCACTTAAACACGGGTTTGACAGCTTCATAGTGAGTACTTCATCTAGTTTCTGCTAGCCGCTTGACCATTACCTCAACGTTTGCTGTAAGGATATCCCGTCTGTGAAATGACGCTTGGAAAAAGACGTACAGACTCTCTAATGTGCCAAAAAAGGTTACACATGAAGAAACTGTTGCAAAAGAGTGAACTCCACAAAGATTTAGAGAGTGGTTAGCACACGGTACACACGGTACAAAGGGTTAAGTTCAGAAATCCGAGCTTGAACTCCTGAATGTAGACCCGCCATTGTAGACAGGGTTGCCAGTTATCTGAAATCACAATAAGGGACAGATGCGTGGTTGACGAAATCGACGGCTCGTATCTCAGAAGTTGTAAACTTTATTTAATAAAGATAGTTTCGTTGTGATATAGGCATCACAGTGCAGCTATTAATAAACAGTAAAGGACTGTTGATACTTGTATTTGTGGTATCGTATAAGGTGGATAACTAGTTACATTATTTAACATATTTTTGATTGCTCTGAGCAGATTTTAACAGTTTCTTGTTGTTCTTAGCAATTTCATAAAAGTCTCTGCACGAGATTGATGATAAATTTACAGCAACAAACAGCTCAAACTTAATCAAATCTACACAACATCTGTTTCTCGCATCTGACCATTAACATTCATGTGCGAAAATACCCTCTCTACAAAAACATTTGAGGCAGGAATGCTTAAAGAAAATGAAACTGTTTTCACCAAGTTTGGTACTTCATGTACCCCCAAATTTTGGAATACTTTTAACCATTTTTCACTTACATTCAACTTAGCACCGGTATCTGTTTGTACATATTTTGTACATGGCTTTATAATGGAATATTCATCATAAAGCTTGTCTAGATCAATATCACTCTGTAGGTTTAATTTACAAACAAGGACACTAATATCATTGAATGATATCTCTTGTACAAGAGCCAAAAATCCCATTGCCCTTAGAGGATTTTCTTCTGACAAGTCAAACAACTTTTTTAGGTAATCTAATGCAGTTTCAAAAAACTGTACAATATTTTCAGAAAGCTTTCTCTTTCTATCTGAATCAGCAAGAACATCAGTAAATGCAATAGATACAAAAGAACCAAAATATCTTTCTTGTACTCTATTCTGTAACTGTTCATACAAAGTATGCATTATTTTATAGGCATCAATACCTGTTGAGTGATCAAGTTGTAATTGTTTACTTACTGACTGAAAACATTTCCAGATGTGACTCACAAAGTGTAAAGTAATTTTTACATCCCTGAAGTTATGATCATTTACATCATTAGAATTAGACTCATTAATATTCAGTAGTTTTCTCACTGTTTTGGGTATATCTGAACCTAAAGATAAAAATTATCATACTACAGCCTCCCAACACACTATTAGTCTATCAACAGCAAGGCCCAATGTCAACCAACGAGTTGTTACATGCCTCACAAGATAATGCCATTCTTGTTCAACGAATGTAGTCATACTTTTCAGTTCATCTCTAATAACTATAATGTACATGGCATCAGGCATCCATTATTTAGTTGTCCACTCTTCTTCATCCAAGACCAACTTCCCAACAGGCTGGCCAACGCGAAATCGCCAAAGTTGTAAGCTGCAACGATCAACGAATCAAACAGCACTGTCTATAGATTGGTCGGCACCAATGGTTATAGGCTATATGGGGAACAGCGCACAATGAGCATAAATATTTTAACTTTTTGAGCACATGTTAAACATTCGCATCACTTGCATACTAGCTCAGAGTAGAGTACCAACGATTATAAGTTCCAAAAAGTTTCAATCCTGGCGTATTTTTTGGAGAGGTTTCAAAATTCTCCGAAATACGGGATGATTGCCGTCCCGGCTAGGAACTCCCCGGGACGCGGGACAATTAACAAAAATACGGTACTGTCCCGTAAAATCCGGGACGTCTGGCAACCCTGATTGTAGAGGCATTGTCGTATCCTGTCCTCGGCACATCGTCATATCAAGACCATCACGCTTTATAAGCTAAAATATCTCACCCTCACCATACCCCACTCCACTCCGATCTCAGGTATATACACAGTACACCAACTCGACACCCTCCATGCTGCACTCTCCGAAACAAATAATAGTCGCAGTCACATTTCACTGGAAGTAGCGATTACTTTCCACTTTGACAGACCACCGCAAATTATTTGTATTTTTTCTAACACTCTAAACGATTTTGGATTTTTTTTCTTTCTGCCACAATGACACCCCCTAACCACCTATGGCTCGTGGCACCCGGGGCGGCCCCCCCCCCGCACCCGCCTTGGTACGCCACTGGGATGGAGGCGGGTTTTTGAACAGCGCATGAGCAACTTATAGTCGCAGTTTAATAATATTATAGGCCGGTAGTCTTTCACTGTCTGAGGTTTTGCAATTTTGAGGACCATAACTGTTATACCACTAGTGAAGGCACTGGGGACCGAAAACCATTGTAACAATTTCAGTGAATATATCTTGCAAGTCCTGCTTAATAGTGTTCCAAAACATAGAGTAAAATTCAACAGTTAAGCCATCCACACCCGGTGATTTATTCTTCGGGCAATGGAGTAAAGCAGAATTGATTTCATCAATGGTAAAAGGAGCAATGGACGATGAGTGCAAGCTTTCTTCTTCCAGTGACAGTATGGTATCATGTTTAACAGGAGAATATAAGTGAGAGAAAAATGTGTGGAAGATTTTTCGAATCCCTGGCTGTGACTTGACAACCGTACCATCGTCGTCTTTAATTTTATGAATGTACTTTCGTTTGCCCCGTTTGTTTTCTTTGATGACGTGAAAAATCGAGGGTTGTTCATCTTGAAGGTCGACCGTTTTCGCCCTCACTTGAGTACCTCTTAAGTATGCTAATTGTAGTTTCATTATCTTAGCTTTCACTTTCCGAATAAGTATAGACTGTTCTTGGGTCATAGTCTGTTTGTGATACAGGTCACGTAAAACGGCATACAGAAAATTGCTGTACTGCGCTGTAGTTGCCGTTTTTCACGAGCACAGCGTTGAAACCAGGATCTTATTATAATTTTTATTGCCAGCCACCATTGTAATTTAGACTGGTAACGTTGTTGTTGTCGTTTCCAGATGTTCCACTGCAATGTAAATTGTTCTTTTGCCTACCCTGGATATTTGGTCCCGAGCCGCCACTGGGACTTGGAGGAAAATGGGAAATCCCTTCGTTGTCGTTCTTAGAATCATTGGCGAAATGGTCCTCTATGAGCTGGCAACAATAATGTTCCTTACCGAGAATACTTTTCAATTGCATTAATGACAGTCCGTCGCTGGCTACCTTGTGACGTCAAATGATTGACCACTAACAAAAGGAAATCGCTAGCCATTTAAAGGATCTTTGTTGAAGGGAAACCCTATCTCTCCCAACCCAAACAACAAGCCAAGTTGTGTCAAGTTAAATCTCACATACTTTAGTGATACTCTTCCGTACGGTGCCCTACGGTAGCCTACTATAACGTAATTTTTCCTCCTTTATGGCTAAATCCTACCCTGCCCATTTCTCCTATCAGTGCGGCCTATTTGTACAAAAAGAAGGTAGCCGACTCCAGTTGAGATACAATGCAGTGGAACTAAACTAACCTGTTATCTCAAATGTTACATTCGCTACATTAAATAGTACGTCGTAAACGATAACCATCACTTGCAATATAAGGAACACACATCAATTACGTGTGCTGTATAGAGTTGAATTATCGGTATCATATAACGGGAATTTATATACTAATTTGTATTGTAATTTCTTTCAAGTAAGTACAAAGTTATGTTCGCTTAGTGAAGAAGATATCTGCTTGCCTGAATAAGTGTATAGCAACAGCTAATGGGGAAAATTATTTATTTGATATCCAGAATAGTTTCTCCTACAAGGTAGTGTCATCGTGAAAACCTGAATCATTACACCGTTAGCGGCTTTATTTGCGTCGATATTTCACCCGATCGCTCAGGAGTTAGAGCTGTGGCCGCCGCGGCGCAGAAACTAGCATGATTGGCCAACTCGTACATGAAACACACTGTACATGAATTACAAGAATTATATAACTTAGTTATGAAAGGGTATACAATTGATTTACACATACTAAAGAATAGTAAATAATACATGAAATGTAAAAAAATATGGGTATGATATTGACGTGCTATGAGTTCAAGAACTGAATAACTGATGCTATGAAGGAACCTGAATAGTGTGAAGTTCTGTACAGAGGCTTGGATATACTCCATTTGAAACGTCGGAGGAGCAAACATAAACACCCTCTCTGTGTCAGTCACCTTTTCTTCCTGGCTCTCATTGGTTGAGACAGTAACACACCCCTGCCTCCGACGTTTCAAATGGACTATAGTACGGGATCAAGCTGAGAGCGAGTGTCCAAGTTATGGTGGTATAATAAATAATGGAAACAACCGGAAAGGTAGATAGATGTTGAGATATGCAGCATTGGGTATAGAAGTGGTTCTAGTGACGTATTTACATGCTCGTATTTACTAATGTTACGTATACACCTGATACACGTATTATGATTACTTTGTAGTATTTAGTTTTTTTTACTAATAATTTAAATGGTTGTGAATTTTAGTTCGACTTAGGCGAGGAAAACCCAGAATAAAACCTCACTTAGGTAAATTGTCCCTACAGGGAATCGAACCCGGACCAATTACACGGGAGGCGCGAAAGCATTCTCTCCACCACAGCGGTGGATCCTATGTTTGTTATATTATTATGAATACTATAATTACTATAATTATTGTAGCTTTTATTAAGTTATATTAAGTACTAGCTTAATTATTGTTTGTCATGTTCCATTTTTGTAAAGTCAATGTAAACATTTTTCTTTTTCCCCTCTGCTCCTTGTAAGAACACCCTTTATTTACTGCTTCACTGTTCACCTAAAAAGTTAGATTCTAAATAATAACCCTCAATAAATTCCCGTTTCTCGAATTTTAAATCCTCCAACATTGCTCACTCTCCTCCTCTCCTTTTTTTTTTATCTCTCTCTCTCTCTCTCTCTCTCTCTCTCTCTCTCTCTCTCTCTCTCTCATCTCATTCAGCATTCGTCTTTCATTCCCAGGAAAAAAAGTGTCCTGCTGTTACTCCAGGTGTCAATCCATGTGTCGTGCAGGACTGCCTCCCTCACGCACATCCTGAGCCTTTGGTCAGAATATTGACCGGTGCGGCGGACTCTTCTTGGTGGAAGCGGACTTACTGTCCGGGACCTACAAGCACGAAGACTGTCAGATCCATGTAGTGCATACTCGGTAAAAGGGGTTTGTAGATAGGATAGAAGTTCGCATGGCACCGTAGGATCCTCTTGTCTCAACTCATTCCGTAGGTAGCCGGTCAGTACAACAAGCCCAGATATGGCTCAATTGCTATAAAGGTCTATCTTGATGTACTCTGCGGTTATTTACAATTATTTTTACTTTCACTACCAGTAACATAGGTACTAGACACATAGGTAGGGGAAGTGTTGTGTTCGACCTAAAATTCCATGTAGAGTTATCAGTAGGGCCCGGGGGTTTAGCCACATAAACATTACATCAGGTTAGTGGTGACTGGGTTATAGCTCTCTTGTAAACATGAGGAAGGGGTGACTCGTTTTCAGTGGCGCACTTTGATACGAACATTCAAGTTCAAGGGCAGTGTAGCTAGTCTAGTGAAATGATAGTCACAGCGTCATAGAATAGTTTGCACATTTAATCGTAAGTCACAGAAACAAAATATATTTCCTAGTAAAACCACAGTATAAGTATTAATACAGTAAGGAAACTGTGTGTTAAAAGTCCTATGACAACTTGTTAGCTGGGCGACACTAGCGCTCCATGCGGCGGTTGAGTAAAACTGCATTCTCACCATATAAAATAACTTGGGAAAATGCATAAACACATAACAAAATATGTTATAATAAGAGAAAAAAATCTTCTTTCAAAACTGAATTTTAAATTTAAGAAACAATGAAGCATGTATTATATTTTAGTTAAGATCAGGCACAATTTTTAAATGCCACTTACCTGTAACTTGCACTGCAGTTCCTAGGGCTATTCTTATTACAAGTTTTAATAACTTCAAGATGATTCTTGGAAAACCAATTATAACTCATTTTTATTTTTAAAAGTAGCCTAATATTACATTAGAATAGAAATCTCATTATTTTACAAAAATAATACAATATTACATAAGATACAATACAAAATTCAAATAAAAATATAGGTTTCTATCAATATTTCTCAATTTCTAATACTCCAAAACTGCTTTTAGTATACAGTCGGTACAGCAGTTTTAATTAAAGAGTTCTTATTGGAATTCATAAACTGGCTGTTTTCGAAGTGTTCCAAACATAGGCGGCAATTTACATTTAAATATTTTACAGTTTTTGTTAGTAGGTCTTCTCGCCGACTATTGATGACCCATTTTTTACACCTGAAATCATTACAACAATTGAAGGTAGATCGAAGCCGTAAGATACAGAAACAAAATACAATCTCAACAATGAAGTTGAGGACGAGCAGTGTGACAAACCTATATTCAAAGGTCACTCTTTAATATAATTTATAACTTAAACTTTGATTTTAAAGGTGGGAAAAACCTTGGACTAGATACGCTTCTTAACAGTAGCCTATTTTAGGTAAGCCTATTGCTTGCCTAGGTTTGGATAATGATGTCATGTTAGTTTACTGTCGCAAACACCTTAATGGCACATGTATCCGAGAATTTATGATGTAAGATTATGTTTTCGTCATCTTTACGCCTACATCGTGTTCGAGAAAATAAATATCGTACCGCCTGTAAAATCGGCAATGTGCACTTTTTTACGAAATTGAGTTATGTGCACTGATTTTCCTTAGCATTGATCCTTACAACCGGGCATGTGGATCTTTGATTGTCAGGTTTGTGCAAGCAAAGAAAAAAAATCGGCTACATGCTGCAAAATGGCCATGTGCATTAGAGCTCACATAGCCATTCTTGACTGCCAACACGGCACACATGTTTATATACATAACCGGCCCTGACATATACATTACAATGCACATAGGAAATAAGCTGCACCGCAGCAAATATTGTGTTATCTTAAGCGATCACAATACGACATCCTAAATATTGTTATCTTTAACCGTGATATAGACTGCTGACATTTTCATTTCATTAGTATCTATTGTTAGAAATTACAACATAATTAAAGATAAAAATATTACATTAAAGTAAATGTAAACATAACCACACCAGAACATGTGTCAAGAGTAAGCCAGCAGGCATACAATAAATATTACGTATTTTTCTTCTTACCTTTCTGGATCTTTTGGGAAAGTGAAAAAATGCAATTCAGGATTTCTTCCTTTATTGTTACTGCAATTTATAGCAGAACAATAACATCCTTTCCAAACACGCATTGCTGTAAAAATTCAAGACTCTCATTTATTTCCATTCTTCCCGCAGTAGTAATTGTAGTATTACTCATTGGCCGGTAGGATCGCATGGAATCTGCGCGCGCATGTCCGTATGGCAGAAAAACGGACTGAGTTTCTTTACTGTATTAATACGTATACTGTGGTAAAACGAACATAAATATACACAACGTATAATACTCACAGTGAAAATAAAAAGGCAAATTATACAATATGACTGTGCATACGCTTTGTTGCAGTGAATGACAATATACATTTTGAAGATTTCAAAATACAATTGGCTACAATACTATGAAAATTTGTGGACTAGTAAAGGAACTATTGATACAAAAATGATTGTAACTGGTGGATATGTCGATCCTCTCACTTTTGCTGAATTAACAGAGGTAATAGCTTTGAGTAAAAATAAAAAAACTCCAGGTTATGATGACATCAATATTGAACTAATTAAATATGCACCACAGTGTTTGAAAGAAAGACTACTGGAGTTTATGAATATGTGCTGGCAAGGCGGTCACGTACCAGAAGAATGGAATATAGCCCAAGTGTGCAATTTGTATAAAAAAGGAGACCGAACGCAGTGTGAGAATTATCGAGGCATTAGTTTGTTGAGTACATGCTATAAACTATATGCCCGAATAATAACTAAAAGGCTTTATCCAGTAATAAATACCATGTTACTAGATGCACAACATGGTTTTAGAAAAGGAAAATCTTGTATTGACTGCATATTTACTATTACCCAGATTATTGAAAAGCGTCGTGAATTTAATTTGCCAACTTATTTGACATTTATCGATTACGAAAAAGCATTTGATAGAGTGAACAGGCATTTACTATGGGAAATACTTTATAACAGAGGAGTACCACCACACCTTGTTAGAGCTATACAGAGCCTATATCAAAATAATAAAATTCAGGTAAAAATACCAAATGGGAAAGGAAAAATGGCTGAAATTAATACAGGAGTTCGACAAGGGTGTCCTCTTTCACCCGCACTTTTTAATATTTATATGGATGAAATTTTAAGAAATTGGTTGAATAATATTAGGCCTACATATTTTAAGATTGACAATGTAAACTTTACAACTATTTTATTTGCAGACGACCAGGTAATATTAAGCCGCAGTGAAAAATATATGCAATTGGCCGTTTACAAACTAAATGAAATAGCCAAACTTTATAACATGAATATATCAGTCGAAAAGACCAAAACAATGGCATTTGTAGGATCTCAGCCAGTAAGAACAAAAATTGTCATAAATGATAAAATTATAGAACAGATAAATTCATTTAAATACCTGGGTTATAACTTAAGCTATATGAAAAGTAATGAGATAGAGAACAGACTAAACTCCTTCAACTATTTCTGTGGAACCATACGAAGAACACTGGGTAAAAATGTAAGGAAAGAAACGCTTTTAAAATTTTATAAAGTTATGGCCGTACCGACACTTTTATATGGCAGCGAAAACTGGATATTGAAAAAGAAAGTTGAAAGGAGTATTGAAGCTGCAGAGATGAAATTTTTAAGATTTGTGGCAGGTTATACTCTTTTAGATAAAAAAAGGAATGAAGAAATAAGGACTGAATTAAAAATACAAAATATCTTGGAAATAATAAAAGGGTATCAAAACAGATGGTTGGAGCATGTACATCGGATGCCAGATGGAACCATAACGAAAGCTGCATATACGTATAATCCACAAGGAAGGAGATCTCTAGGTAGACCCAGGAAGCGCTGGCGGGATCAATTTTTTGGAGATGGAACAGGCCAACAGGCCTAACCCGTAAAGAAGATGATGATGATGATGAAGATTTCAAAAGAGAATGGTCTTCTATTTTCCTCCAAAGAAGATCTATATGTCCACCGCTGTGGCTCAGAGGATGCGTCCGATCCTCTCACGCAGCGGGCCCGGGTTCGATTCCTGGTCGGGACAAGTTACCTAGGTGAGGTTTTTTCGGGGGTTTTCCCTCACCTGTGAGGTAACTTTAGGCCCTTGTGGTCCCCGGATATCATCTGGCCGTCATTATCATCTTCATCCCCATCCTCGCCTTGTTCTGAGAGAGTGTGTGTGTGAATGGTGTGTCTCGTCCTATGTGTTCGTGTTGTCTCGGAGGTGGCCCCGGCATTCGGCTGATCACTCATCTGGGGAGGCCCTTCATGTCCTTGTCTGGTCAAAAAAGTATGTGATCCAAAGATAATCCCTCTCCCGACAGGTCGCGGCCCTGTAAGGCCCGGGCGGCTTGGGTCGCTTAAATCCTAAAAAAGGGAGAGGTAAAACTACGATAAAGAAAGAAAGAAAGAAAGATCTATATTGGTAGAAACTTCTCTCTACGTCTCATGACGTGACGGGGGGATGAGATATTAGTGTTTCCCTTGTGTGGGTTCACATCATGGTGCAGCGCGAAAGGTAAAAACAGTAGAAAAATCCGGGATTTTTCTGGAGATTTTTTTTCATTTATTCCTGCTGCACCTGTAGAAGTATTCCATCTTCAGGTTGACTCTTACCTATGAATAATTCCTCCACGAGTCTGATCGTTTGTGTCATTTACATATTTTGTCTCTCTAGAAGAGTGATACATCTAGACAGTTCCCGAAATTATTTGCAATGAACTAGATATTACTTGAGTATTATAGGAGACAATATCCAACAGAGACAATAATCTGTGGTTCATGAAAACTTATATATCTATCTTGATATTACTTAGTAGCTCTTCTGATGCAAGGTCATTTGCCTGTTTTATTGACGCATTTTGTTCGTTGTCAGCTATGGCTGATCGTGTACAGGCACTGTGGAACTGCAGCTCCTCTATTTCCACTTGATACTGTCGATAACATTTAATATAATGAGTCCTTTTTTTCTTTAATTAGGTAGATTTCGAAGAAAAATCTACCTATTGCAATGGATACCATATCATGATTTTCGAAAAATTCTTTTATATCTTTACGTTTCATGCTCCCCTAAGTACGAAACCACCGCCCGTCCAAAAAAAAAATTTTGTGATATGTATATATACAGTGTGTCCCACGCAAGAGTTGGCCAATGACGCGGGTTCCTGCGGCGCGGCGGGCACAGCTCCAACTCCCGAGCGATCGGGTGAAATATCTACGCTAATGAAGCCGCGATCGATGTTATGATTCAGATTCTCACATTTACAGTTACAATTACAATGAAAATAAACACGTACCTCATCACAAGAGTTGTTGGAAATGTTCTCCTCTCGCATCCATACAACACTGACACCATTTTAGGAAATTTTCTTTCACGCGCATAAGTTCAGCTTCCGAGACAGAGTTCATTTCTCTTGTGATAGGCCTATGTGATATTGTCTTTAAGTTCTTCTAACAGTATGTGAATGTTATTTATGGAGAAACTTGAAAAATAAAGTGTATAGGTCAACTTCCCGTACATTACAAAGGAAACGGCTGAAATATCTACGCTAATAAAGCCCGCTGTTGGTGTAATGGTTCAGGTTCTCACAAAGAAAAACATGTGAGTTATCTGGCAATACTGGACGTGTGTCGTTGAACTGCCACGACCTTGACTGTGTCAACAAGGCAGGCCAGTATTCCTTCTGCTTGTGTCAGTGTAGATTTGTTGTTACAATGCCACGACATAGGCCTACGTATACAATAGAACAAAGCATATTTATGTACGATTCGTATGTGATTACATCATCTTGCAAGGCCGCAAGACGTCGGTTTTTAGAAAAATTCCCAGGTGTACGTCCTCCAAGCAGAGAAGCCGTGCGAAAACTTGTAAATAAACTTCGGGAAACGGGTTCGATTCTCGATAGGAAACGAGAGACCAAGCGGCGCGTACTTACTGAAGAGAAATTAATTCTATCTCGGAAGCTGAACTTATGCGCGTGAAAGAAAATTTCTTAAAAAGGTTCCAGTGTTGTATGGATGCAAGAGGAGAACATCTCCAACATCTCTTGTGATGAGGTACGTGGTTATTTTCATTGTAATTTCAACTGTAAATGTGAGAACCTGAATCATAACGCCATTAGCGGCTTTATTAGCGTAGATATTTCACCCGCTCGCTCGGGAGTTGGAGCAGTGCCCGCCGCGCCGCAGGAACCCGCGTCATTGGCCAACTCTTGCGTGGGACAGACTGTATATATATTTACATATATATATATATATATATCTTTACACGATAGCGGCCGTAATTTTGAAGATATTTGAACCAAATTTTAATATGTTATTTCTAGGTCCAATAGTTCGGACAAGTTCGTTAATGAGCAAAATTGGCCCAAGGGGGTGGTCGGGGGAGGAGGTTGAAATTTTTATAAATGTATACCTCGGCCCCTATGAAGTATAGAGGGAAACTTTCTGTCAATAAATTAGAGTACTCCCTATGGAGTTCACAGTGACACCAACGATTCGGGGGTTCGAGTGAGGGTGGGGGTGGGGGATGAAAATTCGAAACTTTTGAAACCACGTCTTGTGGGGTATCGTTGAAAAGCTCTTGATGAGTACTCTACAAATCAATAACTAGTTTCTTGATAGCTCTCATATGACGCGAGATTTTAATGTTTGAAAATAATAACACTTAAAAGAATTATTATAATATCATAATTTTGTCTTGTTTAGCGGCTTTGCTAATTTTATTCATCTTGCGCACGGCCTCCCAGAATATTATATCCTATTCTTGTTGTCAAAACAAATGATTGTAGGCTCTTCCTCTTTACTGCAGGTTTGCCATGCCAAGGCTAAAAAAGAAGAGTGCTGCGCAGCGATAATAAATTAAACCAAAAGCACTTTGAAATCTACCTCAGGCTGTATGCCTGCCTAAAGGGATTTTTTTTCTTTATACTTGCACAATATATAACCCTTAAGCTTGATGCCAGTAGCCATCCCCCAGTTTATTAAAAAGATAAAAGAAAATCCACAGTGCCGACCTTGGCTGGTGAAAGTTTTTTACTCCGTGCATGTTGTGCTTAACATATTCTTGAATCTGATAACGTGTAGAATTAGATTATTATCTTGCTATTCTATTTGATTCGTTTTCTTTCGGTTCTTTTATTTAATAGAAAACTTTAATCATGACAGATCAAGGAGAAAATTATTGATCTTTTCGCGGAAATTAAAACAAGAAATATGGATTTCATTTTTAAACGAATAGATCAAGCTTGAACTGTAACAATTTAGATTAATGTAAGTAAAAAAATAGTTTGTTCTTTTAGGGTTTTATCAAGTTTCTGAATAAATTTTCTTTTTATATTATGTATGTTTCCTTTTACACAATTTTAAAACAAAGGCTAAACATTTTCTGGAGCAGCACTCCCACTCATTTTAGCTATGATCCGCCAATGGTTGTCAAGAACGCACAACACACAACGACTGGGGCTTGGTTCTAAAAGGGCCAATGTCAATTTCTTGCAAAAATGAGATTTATGCATTATTGAGCTCGCCTAGTCTTTATCTTTCGTATATTAAAAGTGCCAATGTCGGTTGCTATTAATAGACATAATACAGAAACCTTAGAGGCCAATGTCGGAAGTTCTCAGCAAAAATGTCACTTCTATAATGGCTTCAAAGTCAGTTATCTCAAAAGCAAGTTTTATGACATTGGCCCTTTTAGAACCAAGCCACAATTACACTAAACTGCCACATGCAGTGCAAGTTGTTTACTAACTCAGAAAGTTTTCTATGCCTTGTGACCCACTAACTTGACGAATTATTGGCTAAACCCCCGGGCCCTAGTTATCAGTAATACACGTGTTGAGATCACCTGGATCCAATAATTCAACATTCAGAAACATATCTTCGGAAACGAAAAGTAAAAGGCTAATTTTGTACATGGTTTATATATTTTCTTATAAAAAAATCGAGTGGTTCATCTCTGTTGCAAAAACTACTAATCTGATCGAACTGAAATTCTGTATGAACATAGTTTTTATACCCGGAAGGATTATAGGACTATAGTTGTTGAATAATTTGCTATAAGTTATTTCATCTGATATTACAATAATTAAAATTCAATTAGGTAACATGACCATTTGCCATTACAGAATAACAATGTAGGTACATGAAAATATTCGTGGCCTACTGGTAAACTGTTTTCTCTCTCTGTGGCCACTTTCATTTAAAATATGTTTTTAGCAGTTATTTATTAGGAGTGTAAAATTAGAAGATGATAAATATTGTTTCGTAAACAGATATTACTCGTATATCTGAATTTCCTACTGTTCTATTAGCATTTTGCTATGTTGTGTATAATTCCTAGATCATGGTGGCATAAACAAAAAGTAATTTTCTCTGTAGAGTTTGATGACCCTCTTGTTGCACTGAATCCATATTGGTAGGTTATTTTTGTGTGAAAATATGATGCCCAGGAAAGAACAAAGAATCATTAAACAGTATTATTTGAGCCTTTTCAGGTTTTATTATGAAAAATTTGTAGAAGAAAACATGGAAGAAAATTGTGATTATACTGTAGCAATAGATACAGTCACTTTTAAGGTGAAGAATGCAGTTATGTATAGGATAGTATTTGGTCAATGGGCAAGTTATATGCTACTCGACATTATTTGCTTTTAAATCCCAATGCTTGTTAACTATGCTTTGATACGGTGCCCTAATGCCTAGGTAATATAAAGCTGCTGCAATTGCTGATTTCTTGTTAGAGCCTTATATCCCTGTAAGTGTTGTGCTCTAGAAATGATCCAATGTCAATATGTGATTGGTTGAATTTATTTAAGGTTAGGTGGAAATTTTAAAAGGGGAACTGAACTAAAAAATTACATATATATTTTATTTACAAATGAGTAAGAGCTCTGATTGTATATTGCTATGGCGAAAATGAAAACTCGATCCAACTTACCGTTTCCGAGTTGTAGCGATCTATAGCAGCGCTCGTGACGTCATCTGGCTAGCTCGGGTCTGGACATGGCGCATTATACACGGAACAGCCCCAACACAATATAATATTAGTTTTATTGTTGCACTCTTTATTGTTGAGTATCCGTTTTAGAGATGTGTGTTCATTAACATCATTGACAGTTTTCCTTACAAGATTTTGCCTCCACTCAAATGTTTTCTTGTCGTACTTTCTCTTATAAACCCTATCTCCACAAGATTTAGAAAATTCCACTGAGCCGCCCACGACTCTTTTTCCTTGATGGAAGGTGTGGTCAAGAGCTGTTATCATTGGCCGTAAATACATACCTTCAAATGAAAAATGGGTTCTTTTTGGTACATATTTAAGACGTTCGCTATGATAGATTCAAGACTTCCAGATTTAAAAATCTGGTATTCATAATGATGTTATATAGGCCATGGTAGTCTTTGAAACGTGCTACAAGGGCTGAACACCCAGGCTGTATCAATTTGCAAATAGCAATGAGGTAGTGGTAGGAGACAAGGATGCAAATACAACCTTTATATGAAAATTTCATTAATGCCAGGTTTATTTCACATTCAGAGTAAGTACTTTTCATAAGCTGGGCTAAATCACAATAACAGAATAAATGTACCCTGTGAAGCAGAAGTACAAGAGAATAAGGTATATTGTAGCATAAATGTGTTCTATACCAAGAGCTGAAGGCTCGAAAGAGACGTAATTGTTTGGCTAGCATCCAACCGTAGAAATAAGAAAATCGAAAATAATAAAATGGTAAAATGAAACAGAAACTGGTGGGTGAAATTAAACAAACCGAACTAAACTGAACTTAAAACTCACCAGCAAAATTCAAGACTAAAAAAACATACCTGCTGAATAAAGTGGAAGATGTAGATAAAGATTACATGATGTAAATTACGGACTGTACCGCTAAGTACACCAGCAGAAATCCACAGCAAGGCTCCTCGGTAGAACGGAGCACGGCGGTAGATACAGGAATCGGAGCACAAGGTCTCGCTTCGACGATCCAAGAACAACTCTCTGTCCCCCGCTCGGGAACTTAAGACCCTGCCGGGAAACGCCCCCAAGCGTAGTACCAACTACCACATAAAGAGGGCATTCCCGAGCAAGAGAAAATAAATATCGATATATGCCTGAAGGGCGAAAAAAATAATGAAAGCACACAAAACAACGGAAGGAAGCTAGCGCAATCAAAAGATGTGTACGTAAACAGAACAAGTTACGTAAATATAGAAACACGGAAACTAACAAGGTAAGAATAAATAGACATAGAAAATAGATGGAAAAGCTGAATAAATACAAAATAATTAACGTGCCGAGAATAAGCGGCACATCCTCTGCGACCCAGGAGACAAAAAAATTTGAACATTTTTTTTTTTTCAAAAACTTTGTCCATTTGAGAAATTAATACTGCCGTAATGAGCTTAAAGTTCACACACCATATAAATTTTTTTTAGGGTCCACCAGCTAAACCTAGTGAAGAATATAACCAGAGTCTTAAACTTGAACAGCCATAACACCAACACAGAACACAATGTAGTCCATTGACATCGTGCAGTAGTAGTGTATAACATCAGTAGTAACCAGTAGTTTGTGTAATAGATTTAACCAATTGATTGGTGACGGATTGTAGACTGTAGTAGATAACTGGTGAGTAGAAATTGTGCAGTAGACCAGTTGTTGAGTATGTGATGAGCAGCAGTAGCATATAGAACATGGCAGGTTCTTGTTTCTGGTTTGCAGGAAGGCGTACGCTAGGCGTCCCCAGCGCGCCAACCCAAACGTAGAGTAGAGGGTGGCCCAACGCAGAATGGTGCAAAGTATGCTCGGCAGAAAATTTAAGTGGGCCGTAGAGGAGGGCAGCTCATCGAAGCACAAAAGCATCTGAAAATACACAAAACTTATATGAAAACAGGTACGTACACATTAGAAAGTCTCTCAAAGAACAAATCCCTGAAGGGGTAATTGTTACAATATTTTGAAAGAAACTGGCATTCAAACATTACCACCACAAATTTCTTTCTTTTAAATATATACAAAATGTTTTGAAAGAGAAAACATTAAACAATTTAAAATACACTTATATACAAAATGATTTGAAATCCGATCAAATTAGGTTTTTTTGTGTGACAAGTTTAGAGCGCCATATAAATCATGAAGAAAACTTCACCAAATGGAAGTTCAATTAGAATAAGTTAGTTTTATTTACACAATGACAATTTAGTTAAAAGAATAATTTATATACATATAAATATAATAAATTAAGTTAATAAATAATTTAAGATCAATTATATACAAAATTTCCCTTCTATACAGGGATACTAAATTTACACAATTTTGAGTTTTTTTATCTTGCTTTTCCTGTTTTTTTTTTAGGTGAAAATTGATGAATTTAAATACTAAAAATGAAACAAGATGATAGAAATGACAGAGTATGATGTGAATGACTAGCGCTAGCACAAGAATGCAATTGATGAAAAGTGAGGGATGGAAAATGAAACGGTATAGTAGACGGATGCCAAAGAGGGATAAATTTTGGGAAAGAAAAGGTAGGCAGGATTCTTCATAGTTGCTTCCACGCCAGATGCACTCTGATGGAGCAAGAGACCGCCTCTCAGGTCGGGCCTCATAGAAGTCGAGCTCTGACTCTAGATTCTTCCACCAGCCGTTCGGGGGTCTGAAAAATAAAGAAACCAAAACCTCGGGGTGCAATACCCCGGCAACGGAAACCATTGTCCACGCCCCGCTGAAAAGGAATTCCCGGTAACTCCTCAGCCGCCCGAGGACAAAGAAGGGAAAAAGCAACCTCCTTCATGAAATTAGCAGACGTGTCCGGAAGCCGCGTACCGAAACCAGGCACGTCCTCTCATGAAGGAGTAAGAAAAACACCCGACAAAACCAACGGCGAAACGGCACCGCCAGAAACCGCGAAAGTAGAATGAACGAGAAAGAAAGTTTTCTCTTTTTTTTTTCAAAATCCTTGGTAATAACCTTTTCATAATAATTTAATCCATTTTAGAAAGATTTGAAAATTTAGTTTCAAACACTGGCATAGTTTGGTCTAAACAAAATTGGTTTGACTTGTTTAAAACCAGTGAGAAGCAATTGAAATTCCAACATTCGACTAGTATGTGGTAATTATGCAACATTTATTTTATGTTGTATCATTTATTATGTAGGAAGAATAAAACCATATTCAAGAATGGTTAATTTAATTGTAGAATATTGAGTTTACTTTGTTTTAAATCCGCCTCTTTATTACTGCGAGTGGACAATGCTTTACATTTCAGAGAGGTTTTGGTAGAGCATATTAATTCCTTGTAATTAATGCACAAGTAAACAAAATAATGTATAATGTATACTGTATGAAGTTTTGAAGGTTTATAGAAGAAAAATAGAAAAATTAATTAATATAATCTTAATATTGAAATTTTATGCTTTCAGAAAAAAAAACAGCAGGTATGGAAAACAGAACAAAAGGAAAATAAACAAACAATTAAACAAAACAAGACGGAGGATGGCAGCCAAACAAACAAACAAACAAGAGAACGAACGTCTACGCAGAGCAACGCTACAAGAATAACGGGCGGAACATAAGCAATATAACTACTAGACTGAATGTAATAATGAGAATGGTAAAACTTGACTGTATAGAAATAAATATAAATACTATAAGAGAAACCCAGAATACCTATTTATCCTAGCCCAATGACAGCACGCTCAAATCCAAAACCCAAAAGCAAAAATCCATTATACTCAGTGGCTATACGGTAGAAAAAACAGAGAAACATGAATACGCGAAAACCAAAACATTTATAGTACAATAATATCAAAATCTATCATAAAGAAAAAAAAACCCTCAAAACGGGAGACTGAAATTTGGAAAAGGTTCGCCTATTCATGTTTTTGTGGCAAAAGGTGGGTCTAGATAGAGGAAAAGGAGAAACGAAAGAGAAATAAGAAAAAAAGGAAGAAGAAAGAAGAGAGAAATGCCTAAATTTTCAAAAGTAGAGACTCTAAAATTATATATATACAGAAATAGCCAAACTAGATATATAATTTTATATTATGTAAATTATTGACATTGTATATATATATATATATATATATATATATATATATATATATAGACCAATCAAAGAAAACTTAGATCTTAGCAGTTTTTTTTTTTTAAAGGAGAGCTAACAATGAATAGAGAAGGAGAAACAAGACGACAGTAGAAAAAACCCCAAAGAATGAAAACCCCAAGAAAACAAGAGAAAAATCCCCACCTAACTGGACTCGGGCCACTTGGGAACGTCGGCTCCCATATCTCCATGCCCACACATGAAGACCCCTGAGGGTTTCTTAGTAAGGGCCTATTAGAAGAGTGTTAGGTTAGAAAAGAAAGAATGTTTAGTAAATTCGAAGAATGGGCGCTTTTCCCCAAAAACTATGGACTTGTACCACCGATGGTATCTGGAGCATCACAAGTTGCCACACAGGTGAGGTCACAAGGGCTGGACGATGAATCAGCCTTTTGAGTATTGACCGGGAAACTCTCAAGTTCTTTGGCCTCACCCGTACGACATGGACCACGACCTTTCGTAGTCAAAGACCTGGATGTCTGTGATTTAACTCGGGAAGTACTCTGTAACATAGTACACTTTTTCTCTAATTCTGCAATTGTGTCTCGCATCTTCATAACGTCATTAGTTAAGTCCTCGCGAATAACTGTAAGATCGTTAATGCGTTCTTCGCGCTCAGATAACCTTTCATTAAGAGAACGTATTTTCAGAAGGAGATTACCATTCTCTTTTTTCAAACTTTGGTTGGCAGAACTGAGTTTTTGACTATCTCCTACGGGACCAGAATTAACGCGAGCTGACAACTGTTCACAGTGATGTTGTAATTCAGCAATTCTCAATTTCTACGCGTTGGAGTTGTCGGCCATTTTGGCTATCTCCTTGTTCAAACCTTCCTCGATAGCGAGCAATTCTGCCATACGGTCAGCATCCTCGCGGTTCCGTTCAGTGATAGCTAACAACTTGCTTGCGATTCCTGAATATCTTTACTTAAGCTGCAATTAGCAACTTGCAAATCCTGGTTCCTCAACTGTAAAACCGACAACTGCTTTTCAAGGTCACTTTTCTGTTTACTGACCATGCTTAACTGGTCACGCACGGCTGCTAACTGACGGTCCAATTTAATACAGTGATTGCAACCATTACCGCTAGAGGAAGAATTATTACTCAAAACTTTATTCCGACATCCAGAATCTTTAACATTAGGCCTCGGCCCAGAATTATTGGAAGTGGGGGCACGCCGGGAACGTGGAGTCCCACCTCCATTAATTCTCCTTCGCCGCTCCTGAGTATGTACTATAGCTTTACTATCAAGGCAAGAAAGAACGGGCTGTTTACTCCCCTTTTCCTCCAGGTTAGGCTTGAAGTTAGTGGAAGTAAAAACACGTCGGTTACGGAACCTTTGGTTGTCTGGGTTATCCCAGCACTGGTTTGCCAAATGCCCCAGGCGCCGACACAGAGTACAGAACCGGCGCTTCCCCTTACCATTACTAATCCGGTTAGGCCGGCTGGTATCATCAATAGGGGCAAGCGTGGAGCGTGCCTCCAAAATATTTTGCAACTTGGGAAAAATAGCTCTCAACTGGATCCAACTCCGAGGTAGCTCTAAGGACAGCAACAATGCACGAACTTCTGGCAATTCGGCACCTGCCAGAACAACCTGGACCGAATGTTTCTCAGAAAATGGTACCTGAAGGGCCTCAGCAACTAACTCAATATCTTCCACAAAATCCTGAAAGCTTTCCCCTTTACGTTGCCCACGGAAATAATGCTCCAGAATAAACTGATTGAGAACAGAAGATGAAATTCTTGCATATTAAGGCCAACGGTCAGCGCATCCAAGATGGCGTCACCTACACGCCCCCGGACCCGCGGGTAAAGGCATTGTAATATGGACGCATAGGGTACGTCATACGCGGAAGCCTGCCTACAGAATTTGATAAATAGCTTAGAGAAAATGAAAACTTCCTGTGGCGACACTGGTTCCATGATTGGAAAATCTTCTAATAAGGTCTGAAAAGGATGGGGAAACTCCGCCATCTTAAATTGTGAGTTTTGTTCCGGCATAATGACTACAGTTAGGCTCAAAAGAATTAGTGCAAAAACCGTAATCAACTACGCTCTGCTACCACTTTGAAACGTGCTTCAAGGGCTGAACACCCAGGCTGTATCAATTTGCAAATAGCAATGAGGTAGTGGTAGGAGACAAGGATGCAAATACAACCTTTATATGAAAATTTCATTAATGCCAGGTTTATTTCACATTCAGAGTAAGGTTAGTAGTCACCCTGTACTTTTCATAAGCTGGGCTAAATCACAATAACAGAATAAATGTACCCTGTGAAGCAGAAGTACAAGAGAATAAGGTATATTGTAGCATAAATGTGTTCTATACCAAGAGCTGAAGGCTCGAAAGAGACGTAATTGTTTGGCTAGCATCCAACCGTAGAAATAAGAAAATCGAAAATAATAAAATGGTAAAATGAAACAGAAACTGGTGGGTGAAATTAAACAAACCGAACTAAACTGAACTAAAAACCCACCAGCAAAATTCAAGACTAAAAAACATACCTGCTGAATAAAGTGGAAGATGTAGATAAAGATTACATGATGTAAATTACGGACTGTACCGCTAAGTACACCAGCAGAAATCCACAGCAAGGCTCCTCGGTAGAACGGAGCACGGCGGTAGATACAGGAATCGGAGCACAAGTTCTCGCTTCGACGATCCAAGAACAACTCTCTGTCCCCCGCTCGGGAACTTAAGACCCTGCCGGGAAACGCCCCCAAGCGTAGTACCAACTACCACATAAAGAGGGCATTCCCGAGCAAGAGAAAATAAATATCGATATATGCCTGAAGGGCGAAAAAAATAATGAAAGCACACAAAACAACGGAAGGAAGCTAGCGCAATCAAAAGATGTGTACGTAAACAGAACAAGTTACGTAAATATAGAAACACTGAAACTAACAAGGTAAGAATAAATAGACATAGAAAATAGATGGAAAAGCTGAATAAATACAAAATAATTAACGTGCCGAGAATAAGCGGCACATCTTTCAAATGCTTACTGAGCCATTTAGTATTTTTAATTTTATCAGCACTTAGCACATCGTGAGCACATGAATGGTATTTCTAATTACCTTGCCAACTATGAATGTTAACACTGTGATCGAGAATTGAGGTAAATTTCTCCTTTGGCAGTATACTGTCATTCTCACACGTAGACGATGCCCACCATAAATGATTATAAATTGATTGTTTCCATTCATGAATGACGGAGGAATTCGGAAAATTGTTATTATTTTTCATTAGAGATTTAGCAAGGTGCCAAACATCAAATTCATGGTGTATGTGTGAAAATTTGTTTTTCATTAAAGCTGTAATGCCTGTGTGTCTGTCCGTTAAAAACAATTTAATAGGGAGTTTCTCATTCATTGTGCTTATTATTTTTTCACAAGCTGCTCTTTCATTGTCATCAGCTACAGTTCTTCTTTGTACAATTACAAAATCTAGTATTTTATTCGTTGCTAAATTCATAATGGAATACGTCAAATACTTGGCAGAGTAACCAGGGGAGTCATATTGTCCATCTCTACATAAACATAAATTTAAATCACTCATAGCATCTACATAGTTAGCTTATTTTTCTTTTAACCACGTTTTGTGCACGGAAGGAAATACAAATTTCTTTACAAGCCTATAGAAGTATGATTCAGAAAAAAAATAATAGCTTAATTTGAATTTGAGAAAGCTGATACATAATTAAATGTTAATCCGCATAGGTACATTCCTGAGGCTATGAGCACATTACTTTTTAAACTTGCACCTATGCTTCCAGACGACCACTCGTATGTATGCCCATTCACACAATGAGTTTTTATTCGTAACATTACTCCTCTCGTTTCAACTTTACGTTCATCAACTGGAGCGCCACATGTATGGCATATACTGAATAGTGTAAGAAGGGCACTTACACAAACTCAAAGAATATTTTTCCGACAAGTTGATATTTTCTATCCCATCTTCTTCTCCTTCACTAGTGATTTCATCGGGCACGTAATCTTCATCCTTTTCATCCGAGGTGTCATGTTCATATGTACTGTAGTTCATATAGACAGAATTTGCAGCTCTATAAATTTCTATGCCTATCTCACACTGTATTTCTGCGTCAGTCTTCAATTCTACATGCATACATTCATAAACTTGTGTAGCTTCTCTTTCTTGTTTAGAATCAGTTATTGAATTATCAATTAATTCCTACACTTCCCTCTTTTCCTTTTCCTTTTCTTGGGAGAAGGAATTTTTTTACTTCCTATTAAGAACTTTGAAGGTACCGCATTGTCTTTTGGTCTAGGGCACCTGAATTTTTCATCCTTCAATATTCTGACTTTTAAAATATCCGATTAATTAAAAATCTGCTTTAAAATGCTTTCCACATACTCTAGAATTTTTTGTTGGAACAAAATTTTTATGCTTCATGCAAGAAACCCTGTTCTTGTCTTTATAAGGTGTGCCCCCCTTGGGGTCACAGTTACATATGTTGGAAGTTTAGGACATATGATTTGTGAAGTAGACCTGGTTTCGACCATTCTTGCTAAATTGGTGACGCTACTGTTTAACATCAAAAGGGCTGGGCACCCATTATCAGAAAATGAACACTGGACAGATTAATATGATTTACTGGAAAGAGATTTTGAGTGTATATATATATATATATATATATATATATATATATATATATGACAAATGGTATTTTCTGGAACAATTTTATTAATAGCTTTAACAAATTAGAATTACAACATTGTAAGATAATATATTCTTTGTAAGGACGACTTTTATTTCTTGAATATATTTTATTAATAGCTTTAAAAAATTAGAATTACAACATTGTAAGATAATATATTCTTTGTAAGGACGACTTTTATTTCTTGAATATAACCTTTGGAATGACTAAGAATAAAATCTATATATATTTTTTCTTGTTGCATACAACAACCTTGAGCACGGGCGATGCACCACAATAATTCTAAATACACTTTGTTAAAAAACCAACCCGTCTCTTGAAAAATCCCCTAAAACCCAGACTAATTGCAATAAATAAGTACTACACGTTCCAGAACACTCTGTACATAATGGCTAGTATTCCCCATGACTAGAAAAACCCAGTAATCTTTAGATTATCTATAAACATCAATGCATAGGGCAAACTCAATCTCTTAATGGCGTCTGTGCTGAAATACTACACGTAAAAAACCCACTCTAAATCATGCTAATGTCGGATGTCTGCCAGAAATACTGAATTACTGTTCGGAAAGGCAAAGAACGTGATAGGAAGTTACACAACGGACGGACGTGATATTATTGACTGAAGAAAAACAGAATGAACACAACCAATATAACATGAAATTTACATGGTGTAGGCGTAATTTCCAAGATCCAAACTTGACCGGTAAATAATTTATTAGAGAAAATTTATGAAATGTTCAGAACGAAAATTTTAGATAGCCGAAAACGGGTGAGGACAAAATAGATTAAATTACTGTTAGCATTGAAAATGAATGTGGATAGGTCTCACCCAATTATGCCGTACTCTTCAGACATCGTGTTTTTCACGGCAGCAACGCCCACCAAACCACTCAAACTCAAGTTACATGTTCTTGACGCGAGCACTGGATCCCAACTGATGGTCCCTTGTAGCAGCCTCTACTCCCTAGCTCTTCAACAGATGGCAGTGCGGTCTAGAAGCGCTTTTAAGAATGTACTGAGAACCACGCTGTTTAGAGTGGGTCAAAAATATTTGATTTTACATTCTGAAGTAAAAGGCAGTTGGCTAAATTACTGAGTGCTTTGATATTATGAAATGAGCCCTTTTTCACGGCTCAAACTCCCCTGTCTGCCCAAAATACGGTCGAAGACTTTATTTCCCCAAATTTTGTTTAAGCTTGAATCTAATACCCTTTTAGTTTTAACTGGATATCCTATCTTATAACACAGCACTCTGGAAAAAAACACAACAAAACAAACACACAAAGCACAAACTTTAATCCTGCGACTGCCGAAATGTTTCCATGCCTTGCCCGATGCCCCGCAGCAACTTCAGAAATCCACGTTCGCTCTCATTTCTTAGAAGAGTTCCATCCATCTTGAACCACTCAACTTATTTCCCCCCGGGCGGGAGATAAGCACCAAACACCAACTGAAGAGAGAAGACCAAGAGAATGTCCAGGCGCACAGGAACTGAGGTCACACCTGACCCCCACTTCAGCAGGAAGCATCCAATCTGCACCCAACAGGCAGGATATCTGAGGGAGCCAACCAGGTCGAGCGGCATCCAGCTAGCAATCCCCATCACCAGGCAGAGCACGAAGAATGCAAAAGGCTTCGGCCAGAGAAGAGAAGTACAGTTGAGGGTGGAACAACTTGTCTGAATAGGCGGTCACCATCGACCGTCCAAATAGCGGAACCATCTGAACTCAGGAGCTGCCAGACAGATCTTCAAAAACAGCAAAACTCCGAATCGACTATGTGCAGAGGTGTGGAAATCCAGGAGGGCATGCCGCCAAGGGACACAGAAAATAGGAGAAAACTTCAGTGAATAGATGGAAAACAGCTTAGAAAAGACAGGAGTGAGGTAATGGGGTTTAAATTACCAGCTCATAGTAATTTTATGTGATAAAGGATCCTGCACAGTAAGTTACTTCCAGCAGTTTTCAACTATGGCAACTTGACTACTGCATGTCACAGGAAGATAGCCTCTGCATCAATGCTTTACTGCACATCAATAGCTTAGGTGACTTTTTGCTAAATGCTTGCTCTTGAAGTAGGCTTCAACTTTATCCAAAATGCATGACTGCTTGGGTAAATATGATACTGTTGATGTGTGATTTTTGATGTCATCTTTAATTTTCTGTCACTGGAGCCACTATGCATAGATTCTTCCAGAAGACCAATTGCATGGATACTACTGACAGCACGATTTCTTTGTGTAGACCTTTTGCTGTCTACCATACCATAGCATGAGTTCCATAAAACGAAATTTCCACCCTCCAACACTCGGCTCTTCCTCCTAGTGAATTTGCTCCTACCACTCTCCCTGCAGGCCTCTCAGCTTGTTGGTGCAACAGCATGTTTCTGCAACCCACACTGCAGCTCAGCAATGCGCCATCTCATAGGTGCTTCTCTTTTGATTACAGGAACCATTAACTCCAGACGTCTCCGGAGCAGGAACCACCAATGGGCCGGCAAAAGACAGGACTCGGTCAGCCAACAAGGAGAAAAGAGAGGCAGAACAGTCCCCCCATCTAAATCCAGTTACCATTTCCGGGCCGAAATACACGGCCTACGGACATCATCCTTGGGCAGAGCATAACCAAACTGCAACATAAAATCCATACGCACAGTACACGTGCAACAAATACATAGCGTGCACAATTTCACCATTAAGAGTAATTTATTTATACTTTCCTCTTTATACTTTATACTTTATACCTTTTTTCTTTAATAAAACAAATCCCAAAAAATGAATTGATATCCAGTGTACATATTTATTACCCGATTTTCCCGAACAAAGAAAGCACGTTCTCCAACTTTCCTGAACGTACCCTAAAATCTGAATAACTACCATGTTTAGATTTACTTCAAGGCATTCACTAATAGCACAAAATGGAAAAAGCTAAAGTATTTAATTGGGGTCCCAAAAATAAAGAAACTAAAGATTGACGTCAAGGGAATTATTCACGAACTGCAACCCGACAACGGAACAAATTCGAAACGTCCAGCTCAGTGCCTTCCGGAAGTACCAGTGAGCTGCCCACCCCGAAATATCTTAAAACGCAACCTCCTTACAGGAATTAGCAGAAGCACATCAAAACGTATTCGTGGATCCATACTTCCTCCCAGCAATAAGTAAGAGGGAGCCCAAAATACCAAGCAAAACCCTACATTGAATTAAGTAAACTTTAGCAAAATTATAGTTTAAATCAAACCCTTTCCAAAATGCCAAAACCCAATTTTGGTTTTATGATATTACCCCAAAATAGCGATATGCCATAACCCTGATCCAAATATTAAAAATTTTGAATACAGCTAAAGAACAACACTAATTCTTCTTCAAAATTTTAATAGAATATCCAGGACAGATGCTAAATCACTTTTATTTCACTCCCTTTGAGGATCAGCTAAACCCGGTTTTAAATTTTATGATGCCGGCTGAGCGTTCTGAAAACCCCGGTAACCCCCACGAGGAGGCCTACGAGGGCAATCCCTTAAAAGATGACCAGGCCTACGGCAATAAAAACATAACCTGTTTTCGGCAGCATTGACAGATGGCCTAAATCCCTGACGATTACTTACTGTAACAGATTGCACAGGCCAATCCCTATACCCTGAATTTTCAGTTCTTAAACCGTCAGATAAGGCTACAGAATTAAGTTTGGCGCATAAAAGATCTAACTCCTGAAAATTTGTCGGTTTGTTTTCAAAACTAACCAGTCTCCTAGTTTTCGAGGACATTCCATCTAAGATGTTTTAAACAATTTGGGCTTCAGATTCTATCAGTCCAAAAGCTTCGGCATAGCACCTAATATTCTGGACATAATCACAAAACGGTTCATTTTCTGCCTGGACGCGATAATACATTTTACTCAAATATCGCAATCTGTCTCTAGATGAAAAATAATAATCAAGCAAACTCCCGTGGAATTCCGGTAAGTCCTTATCTTCCTTCACGGCTCTACCCGCCAACTCCTTTAAGCTTCCTTTCAAATTCGCGAAACATAAAGCCAAAATCTGTTTGACATTAAATCCAAAAATTTCAGTTTGGCACCTAAGTTCAGTCAAAAATATTAAGAACCTAACAACTTCATCCAATGAGTGGTCGCTAAAATTCTCTAACTTGGCTAGTAACTTACCAAGCGGATGGGGTAATTTGGCAAAATCATTATACCTTTCAGCACCCCCATTGTGAACAATGTGCACAGGAGACTGTTGACTTTCTTTAATACTAACAGAATCATTCGCAAAAAATGTTTTAGGCGAAATTCCAAAACCTCTCATTACATTCCCAGCTAATTGATATCTAATTTTGTCTGTTTCCAAAGAAATCTTCTGGACAAGTATCCAAAGCAATTTACTATTTTCCGACGACACATCTAATTGTAATATATCCTGTATTCTATTTGACATGTGGTCCAATTTTGCCTGAAAGCACTTAACCTGTTTTTTGAGATAGGCCACCTTCCTCACCTAGTTCCCGACATTGCTCGAAAATATCTTCCGTCTTCGCAATAAGGGCCGGTACCTCTAACTGTGGCTTAATATGTTGTAAGTTCTTAATATCAACAGGAATAGTCAAATTATCCTTCAATATCTTGGTTAAATTTGGAACGGAATCGTCTGGACCCACTGTGATACCTCGGACTGATAATTCATAAAGAAGATCGGCTTTCAACAGAAACTCAAGTGGTATGTATGTTCGGTTACTCATGATGAATCGCGTTACAAAATTTTAAGTTAATAGACAAATGAAAGTTAGGTTTCAGAAAAATAATATCAATTAAGTTTCAAAATTTAAGTTAAGGATTGAAAAATAACTGTTAGGTTTCGGAAATCCAATATCAATGAAATCAAGTTTTCAAAATTTAAATTTAAAAATGAAAATGGCTATTAGGTTTCAGAAATAGCACAATGAAATGAAATTCCAAAATTTTAAATTAGGAATCTCAAATAACTGTTAAGTTTCAGAATTATAATATCAATGAAATTAATTTTCAGAATTTAAAGTAAAAATCCCAAATAACTGTTAGGTTTCGGAAATCTAATATCACTAAAATTAAGTTTCAGAATTTATGTAAGCATAGAAAATGACTGTTAGTTTTGAGAAATCTAATATCAATTAAATCACGTTTCAAAATTTAAATTAAAATTTGAAAATGACTATTAGGGTTCAGAAATATGTCAATAAATTAAGTTTCAAAACTTCAATAAAGAATGCAAAATCGTGGTTAAAGTAGAAGTATAATATCAGTGAGGTTAAATCTCAATAAGAATAGGCACACGATCCAGAACTCCAAAATTTACTCCAGGTGAATTTAAGTTACCTCAAAATAATACAGCTATCATGAAGCATGAAAAATGGCTTAGTGAAAAATTCAAAAAGAAATCCAAAATTCTTAAAGTCCTCAGGTAGCAAATTTTTTTTCAAACTTTAAGTTAGGGTAGAACTAAGCAATGAAAAATCACTCGCGTAACAAAATTTGAAAAAGCGAAGCTTTAGCAAAATTTTGAAAGGTCAATGCTTTAGTAAATTTTGAAAAATCAATGCCTTAGCAATTTTTTGAAAAGTCAATGCCGTAGTAGTTTTGAAAAATCAATGCTGTAGCGAATTTGAAAAATCAATGCTTTAGCAAATTTTGAAAAGACAATGCTGCAGCAATTTGAAAAAATCAATGCTTTAGTAGATTTGAAACATCAATGCTATCACAAGTTTGAAAAACTGAACTACTCAACATGCCAGTAGCAAAATTGTACGTTAATATACTCCCAATATCATAATGTTTAATACAAAACAGGAAAAGCTGAACTACTATAAATGCCGGTACACAATGCAGATCCAGCCTAATCTTAGGCACTGGATCAAAAATCTAAGTGGTTGAAATACTGTTAAAAATTCCCCAAAAAATCCAAATTTGAAAAAGGCATTTCTCGAAAAAATGTACTGAATGGAAAACAGAGCGCAAATTTAGAAAAATGGGGTCAAAAACCTAACTACGCTCTGCGATAGCACTTATTTGTGCCCCCCTTTGGGTCACAGTTACAATGTTGGAAGTTTAGGACATATGATTTGTGAAGTAGACCTGGTTTCGACCATTCTTGCTAAATTAGTGACGCTACTGTTTAACATCAAAAGGGCTGGGCACCCATTATCAGAAAATGAACACTGCACAGATTAATATGATTTACTGGAAAGAGATTTTGAGTATATATATATATATATATATATATATATATATATATATATATATATATATGACAAATGGTATTTTCTGGAACAATTTTATTAATAGCTTTAAAAAATTAGAATTACAACATTGTAAGGACGTCCTTTATTTCTTGAATATAACCTTTGGAATGACTAAGAATAAAATCTATATATATATTTTCTTGTTGCATACAACAACCTTGAGCACGGGCGATGCACCACAATAATTCTAAATACACTTTGTTAAAAAACCAACCCGTCTCTTGAAAAATCCCCTAAAACCCAGACTAATTGCAATAAATAAGTACTACACGATCCAGAACACTCTGTACATAATGGCTAGTATTCCCCATGACTAGAAAAACCCAGTAATCTTTAGATTATCTATAAACATCAATGCATAGGGCAAACTCAATCTCTTAATGGCGTCTGTGCTGAAATACTACACGTAAAAAACCCACTCTAAATCATGCTAATGTCGGATGTCTGCCAGAAATACTGAATTACTGTTCGGAAAGGCAAAGAACGTGATAGGAAGTTACACAACGGACGGACGTGATATTATTAACTGAAGAAAAACAGAATGAACACAACCAATATAACATGAAATTTACATGGTGTAGGCGTAATTTCCAAGATCCAAACTTGACCGGTAAATAATTTATTAGAGAAAATTTATGAAATGTTCAGAACGAAAATTTTAGATAGCCGAAAACGGGTGAGGACAAAATAGATTAAATTACTGTTAGCATTGAAAATGAATGTGGATAGGTCTCACCCAATTATGCCGTACTCTTCAGACATCGTGTTTTTCACGGCAGCAACGCCCACCGAACCACTCAAACTCAAGTTACATGTTCTTGACGCGAGCACTGGATCCCAACTGATGGTCCCTTGTACCAGCCTCTACTCCCTAGCTCTTCAACAGATGGCAGTGCGGTCTAGAAGCGCTTTTAAGAATTTACCGAGAACCACGCTGTTTAGAGTGGGTCAAAAATATTTGATTTTACGTTCTGAAGTAAAAGGCAGTTGGCTAAATTACTGAGTGCTTTGATATTATGAAATGAGCCCTTTTTCACGGCTCAAAGGGAATGCATAGTAACCAATATTTCTATGGACACCAGAATTATTTGAACAACCGTAAGGCCTGCACGAAGGCATCTTCACTTACACTACACAATAAACATTATTAGGGAATACAAGACCGGCAATTTTCACACATTACCGGAGCAAGCCAAACTAAAAGTGCTGACGGCGCGGCGCGTTAGCCGCGTGACGTCACAGCCTTGCAACATTATAATTTAAATTGCTCACAGAATGAGAATGTGCGAACATAAAAAGAAACGGTTTTCAACTCTGCACTTAGCGAGAATCGTATTTCATTTTAAGATAAAGTAAAAAATTTCGTTCAGTACCCCTTTAAATTCATAACTTTCTTCCATCAAACTATGATGTTCTCCATCAATTCATTTTTAATATTATATTTAAAGAAATAGGCCAAAACAATTTAGATAAACTACACGTGAAGTATGAATACCATTGACTTTTTCAGACTCGCTAGAGCGTGGGCAAAGTATCTTCCAGCATCTAAGTCAAGTCTCTGTTGCATGGCTTAATGAGGCATATTTTCTAGCACAGACGACGTTGCTGTGATTTTTTGTTAAATATTTGATAACAGAATAGATCAAATATTGAAACAATACTTCAAAAATAAACAAATAAACTGATTGAAAACCCCGCAAGAACGTCAGGTACCAGTAGACTACGCTAAAATAACGAAGTACGGTTACAACCTCTCTATGTTTCTCGAGTAGGGATAAAAGCCGTGCAAAACACGTTTTCAGCCGTACGAAGAACGGATAACCAGCTAATATTTTTATATACTAGTATTTTTATATGTTTTTTGGGGGGTATGTGATATGACGATTGAGGACGACTTCATCTTAATTTTAATGCTATTTTGCGTGAAGAAAATTTCATTTTTAACCGTTTTCTCCTACGATTTTGCTTAAAGCTAGAATTTTTAGTTGAAACAATCTTTCACAAAATTTCTTTATTTACATAAACCCAGCCTATAAGTCTTGCGCGGCGAACAATACAAAACCCAGACTATAAGTCTTGCGCGGCGAACAATACAACTTTACAAGAGGTTGAAATAATAATTCAATCTGCACTACTCGCAATACGGTCTCTTATTCTGCATCAAAGAGGTGAGAATGTTGTATTACCCCAAGGTTTGTAAACTATATAGTTGACTGATCTTTTTATTGCCCATGCTTACGGTCGAGAAAGTTATGCGAATGTGAAACTTCAGATTTAGTAAAAGCCAATGGAGACTCACAAAATCATATGATTTTATTATTAGTTTTGTAAATTGACCAAGCAAAGTGAGGTTCTGTTTTAACTCGATCGTTCGGCATTTCGTCTGTTTGTAAATTTGTATGTTAAGCAGACACGGGCGAACGCACTGTTCGATTTTCTTCCAATTTTGCATCAATGTTCCTTGAAGTACCGGTAATTAAAAATACATATGTATAATAATTGTTATTTTTTGATACCGTTACAATATGTTGGCCATTTTAACTGATGACGAGCAGATATAAGATTGCTTTATACGCGTGCTTTATTGTCCATGGAACTACTAGTCTAAAATAATTTCACTTTACGTCATATTAAATCAATTTTATTCTTTATACTTTAATGACATATCCTTCAATTAAATCTTCACTATTACATGTACAAGACTATACTTTTTGTTCATTATAACCTAGTTATTCACTTGACATTATTGTGTTTGTATTCACAGTAGGTTATTGGAACCTTGTAGAATTCATTCAGTAATGCAAACTGCTTAACCAACACTTGTATACAATGTTTTTTTTTTAGTGCATTTCGTGTAGCATATCTAACCGGAACGTATTAAAAGAGGCCGCACCTATCATTACACAAGATAACTTGCACATGGACATTCCGAGTAGACGTGTTTCTAAATTCAGCATCTCGCTTGTCATTTATCATTATCCATGCTTATCCACTGCACTGTATGCTTGAGATCTTTGTTCAGTCATTCAAGTCGTTCCTTTTTCTCTAGACTCTTATATTCAGTACCGTATTTAAGCCTAGGCAGACTAGGCAGCTGCCTAGGGCGGCAAATTTGAAGGGACGGCTTTTAAGCTGATACTGTTATTTTTTTAAATTTATTAAACATTTTATTCATAACTCTTCAAAATAATACTAATGTAACGCACAATGAAATAGAAGTGAATGACATTGACAACAATACGCACCTGATTATTTATTTATTTACTTATTTCAATTACAGTAATGGTTATTGTAGGTTACTTTGTACATTCTTGTGGAAATAAGGGGGCGAAAATATTTTTCTCTGCCTAGGGCGCTTAAGTAGCTAAATACGCCCCTGCTTATATTGTTCTATGTACAATCATAAATTTAGCAAGAAATTGTTTTTAATTTAATACATTTGTTGAGGCTATGCAGTTTCAGCTTATTATGTGTTTTCGATACCATTACCTTATGCTTTGAGGAAATCGAACTGGAAAACAAGCAATTTTTTTAGGAAGACGAGCTATGAAAAAATATTTTCTTGTCTAGGAGATATATTTTAATGCATGAAAATCTTCAAGTATCATACAAATCAGGATTAATTCACTGATTTCAGTTTCAGAACCACCCACAAAAAGAAGTCTATAACTGTTTTATTACTAACAAGTGAGAGGTTTCGGAATTTTAATTTTGAGCAAGATCATTATGGCCAGTATTTTAAATCAAGATTTAAAATTTTGTACAAGTTCGTAAACTAAAATCTTTAATAGGCTGTATTTAAGGCATCCTAATCCATAACATATATGCACAGACAGACAAAAAAAACTTACCTCATTTTGAAATGTCCGTTACTGGGCGAACAACTCGATTTCCATTTTTTCACAAACATTCTTTATCTACGCCATTAAATGGCAATAAATGAAATGACATAAAAATCAATACATAGGCTATTCTCACATAATACGGCAAACGCGAGAGATTGGAATTATACAAGTTCTGTGTTAATATACATTTTGTGATCCGACGCTTTCGTCATTTCTTTCCAACAGCAGTCCATGATTTACAGTTACTGTATTTATATCTATGCTGGCAACATTGGCCTGCCTATGTTGAGCTGTCGGTTCAAAGCTTCCTTTATGACCCGAGTGTTGTTTATAACTTGTTTATATGCGAAATGTTTTCCTAACGCTAGGTCGTTCAAATTATGTCGTCCAGTCGTGTCATAGCGCACACATTGTGATCGTTATACTTCTCAGACTACACATGTTATTTTGAAAACATTAAAATAAAACGAATGTTGCTTGTTTGAACTGAAATTTATCTGTCACGCATAGGCTAAGGAAAGCATGTGGCTATGCGTTGGCGTAACCGATGGAATCTGATGTAGGTTCCAGTTACAAATACCTAAGGAATAAACGGTCCGCAATAATTGTTCAGTTTTACATGAGCATTAGGATACATTGAAATTAATTATTAGTCGGCCTCGTGGTAGAAAGATGAAAAAGTTCTGTGATTCCAAGAGGCCAGAAATTTTACGTTCTGCCATTGTGACTGTGTTCAGTTAGTGTTGAAAATAACTGCTTTTCAAGGAGGGTAAAATTTGTAAACCATATTCTTTACAGTAATGGAAACAATGAAAACCATTTAGGAAAGGGTTATTTAAAATTTTTACAAAATACGAAATTACAAATTAACTGGTGGAGCGAAATAGAACAGTAAATTAACAAGCTAGGATTCTCGTGGGTATGGCAAAGAATGGGCTCTCTTGATATAAAGATAATAATGCTTGAAACCACGTGTCTAACCAAGAAATTTTAAGCGAAATAAGTATATTTAAATCATTAGTTTTTAATAGAAAAATCAAAACAAATACGGGTTTAGAAATTATTTATTTAATAATAAAAAATCATTAATTGGTTTCATTTTTCCAGTGGTATAGTTGAATATATGGTAGTTTTGTAAAATCCGCCTATATACCACTAAATGTAACAATAGCAACCAAGCACTCACCATAGCATGACACCCTCCAGACATCGGTATGACTGATGATGAGGCCTTGTTTCATCGAAATGCATCTCAATTTAACTATTCAATTATTTTCCTCTCTCTCATATAAACTTCAGCTTATTGTTATTAGTGGTATATAGGCGGATTTTACAAAACTACCATATAATAAAAAATCAGGTAAACTGATATAACAAAGTGCCAGTATGTTTTTGTTGATTCAATTATAATTGCAATTATGATATGCAGAAAACAAGTTTTTCTAATCAGATTAAAATCGACCAGCGTCAGTAGAACTACAGATTTGTGATACTTTGACAATTGCTCACTAGGGTGGAACGAAAAACATCAACTTTTGATTTTCAATTTGTAATAGCGCGGAAAAGTTGCCTTTCGGTGTAAATAAAATAAATTTAAAATATGAAAAATATTGGATTATGTCTTGAGGTGCCGCAAGGACGTTAAAGTTTCATAAAACACACACTTTTTGCAATTTTTCCAAACACTTTTGTGAAACAATCAGCTTTTGATTTTTAATTTGTAATAGCGCGGAAAAGTTGCCTTTTGGTGTAGATAAGATAAATTTAAAATATGAACAATATTGGAGTAGGTCTTGAGGTGCCGCAAGGAGGTTAAAGTTTCATAAAAACACACTTTTTTGAATGTTTTCAAAGATTTTTGCGAAACAATCATCTTTTGATTTTTAATTTGTAATAGCGCGGAAAAGTTTCCTGTTGGTGTAGATAAGATAAATTAAAAATATGAAAAATATTGGAGTAGATCTTGAGGTGCAAGAAGGAGGTTAAAGTTTCACAAAAAGACTTTTTTTGGAAATTTTTCAAAGATTGTTACGTGTCTGGATTATGAAATAAAAAGTTTCAAATAGGCGTTATTATATGAATAGAAAGATAAAAACAGCTTTACTATCTTTACTGAACTTTACTGCCATTGGGTGTGATGGAACCGTTGTAAACACTGGACATAAAAATGGTGTGATTTCTTTGATGGAAAAGGAAATGGGAAGACCTTTACAATGGTTAATTTGTTTGTTCCATGGTAATGAGCTACCATTGCGACATCTTTTTTGTCATTTAGATGGTAAAACGAAGGTACCCAATGAGTTTAAAGGCGAAATAGGTCAGCAGCTACAAAACTGTGCTAATCTACCTGTGGTTACTTTCTTGCCAATTGAAAATAACCTTCCTCTTTTGGAGAACAAAAGTGATTTAAGTACAGATCAAAAATATTTATTGGATATCAGCCTTACTAATAAAAGCTGCTTATATCTGCGTTGAACGGTTGTTTGGTTGTTCACCGTGTAAGTTCTGCATAAGCCGCATTACCAATAACGGGTGTGTAACTGCCGAGTTTACATCGGGTTTGTACGTCCTACGTCATCAAATACGTCACTCTATTTGTGACGTTACTAGCTCCTGGCTATGAAGGGACTGCTGAACGCCATCTATCGGTGCAGCGGCAAACAACGATGGATCGTCTGCAGAGTTTCAGTATTTCATTATATTGTTTTCAGAAAGCTGTAATCATGGGTACACGTATGGAAATATGTCCCGCAAACAAGGAACAATGTTTATAATTCCGCAAAAGCAGCTCAGAATATGCGTAGCCTCAAAATTCAATCTCAGACATCTACGAAACGACCAACTGTTACGGATATCGGCCATCTTGATTATTTACGTCAAGTTTATACAAAGGTGCCAGGCTGTGTAAAAGTTGCACACATTCAGCCTTATGCAACGATTATTAGTACAGTTCTTCTCCTCTTCTGTGTATATTCCTGGTATAAATGTTACAACTGGATTATTAGTAAGACTGTATGTGTATCGCTGTATCAAGTGTAAATTGCACACTAGATTTATCTTTAAGAAACCCTGGAAAAATTGCTCACTCCAGGTGGTTGACATTAGCCAACTGCGTGCTTAGATTGTATGTGGCAACTGAAAATCCAACTGAAAATCTTAAGACTCTGGCTGAATACATTGTGAAAGTGTATGCGCCTGTGTGGTTTAATATTAAATTAAAACCTTCATGTACTTATGGTTCCAAACAGCAATTTAACCTTATCTCATATTCATGCTATCTCTCTGACGATCTCAAGAACATTATAGACCCGATTATTCAAAGAAATGGGTACTTTGCTGCTTCGGAAAATCTCCTTTTGTCCATGATATGTGATGAACGCAAAATTCAAAGAGAACTTGGTTTACGACGTGTTTTAAAAGCAAGAACAGAAAGTAGAGGAGTCAGGAATTTTGAAGTTCCAAAGATAAACTTTGATGCAAAGGATTACATCGACATGATCTCATGGCCTGAAAATGACGTAACTGAAACCCCCTTGTTCAAACATGTATCCAGTGACTCTCTCAAAGACTTTATACGGAAGGTGTCTGAAGCTGAACCAAATCGTAAAATGGATCCGGTTATCGACTTTCCCCGGCTTCCTTGCCACACGCAAGTAGTGGAATGAGCTGTGAAGCTGGTGACCGAATCGGCTCAAAATCTCTGTGGTTCAATCGCAAGAGAAGGATACATAAGAGCAAAAGTTGGCTCACGTGTGAATATGCCAAAATTTAATACAAAAAAACAGTTTAATGTGGCAAAGAAGTAGAAACAAACCTTTTGCTGCTGTAACATTTTTTATCATTAAGGATACAGAAGTAAGAAATACAAAATTTGACACTACAAAATGTTTATTATTATTATTATTATTATTTGTAATTAATAATTTTTCAATTCTAATACTTATATATGTATTTAAAACCAAGTTTTGTAACATTATATGTACGAAAAATTCATAAAAAATTATATATCAAAGTTTATAACTTCTCAATTTTTTCAAAATTTTTTACAAGCTTTAAGCTCCTTGCGGCACCACAAGATGTTGTAGTATTGCAACCAAATTTTGTTTAATTATTTTTGAGCCTAAAAGGCAACTTTTCCGCGCTATTACAAATTAAAAATCAAAAGCTGATTGTTTCGCAAAAGTGTTTGAAAAAATTGCAAAAAGTGTGTTTTTATGAAACTTTAACGTCCTTGCGGCACCTCAAGACATAATCCAATATTTTTCATATTTTAAATTTATCTTATTGACACCAAAAGGCAACTTTTCCGCGCTATTACAAATTGAAAATCAAAAGTTGATGTTTTTCGTTCCACCCTATTGCTCACTCACATAAAAATAAAAAATAAAATAAAAATAATCCATGTCAAATCGGCCGGCTTCGGGATTTGATCCGGGAACCTCCAGAATAAGAGTCCAAGACGTTACCATTTGGCCAACTCAGTCGGTTTGACGGTGTTGTTTGATAAGCATATGTGAAGGAATAGTGTTAACTGTCCAATTATACCGATAGACAAAAATTTAAAAATGTTACATTTTAATTAGTTGTTACTCTGGTACCGGTCAATCGAATAGGCCCAAAATTAATAGGCTTCTTGCCGTGGACGTTAAAAACACTTATACCAAGTTTCACGAAAATCCGATAAAGCTTGAGTTATGGGGCCTTTTGTTATATAATACCATAAAAATGCACTAAATTGGACATTATTCCGGTACCGGCCAACCGATTTGGTCCAATATCAACAGACGTCTTCCCATGGACATTATAAATGTGTATCTCAAGTTTCATGAAAATCCGATAAAGCGTATTTGAGTTATGGCGCTTTTAAATAAAAACACTAAATTGGGTTTGACGCCGGTACCGCTGGACCGATTTGGTTCAATATCAATATAGTCCAGTCATTTGGTGCTCATAAAGGGGGTTACCTGGAAAGTTTTCCGGGAGTTTTGAAAATTGGTGATTTTATATATTTCGACGTGCTCTTTTCGAATTTTCACTTTGCTACCTCGTATCTTTGCCGCTCGCGCCGCCATATTGGAAAAATGGCGCCCAAAAACAGTTTTTTGACAATATCTCCATTCCGACTCATTTTACGATGAAAACAGTTATGCAATAAATTAAACTAGAGAAAATTTCCTATAATTTATGTAGTAACGATTTTTTTGTAAAATGAATAGTTTCAGCGTACGAGCACCGAAAATTCTACTCCGACACGCGTTTTGGCCAAAGCCACGGAAGATGCGGATACGCTAATAATAATCAATACGGCAATCAACACTTCATCTACATTTGATTCCGTAATAGTTGTCGGCGAAGATGTAGAATTTCTTATTCATTTGACGGCTCTTTCAACGCTTTCAAACGTATATATATTATCACACCAGGAAAAGGGAAAATTTCGCTACGAATATATATTCAACAAAAAGTATCATAGATAAAACAGCCGCAGATAACATAATATTATTTCTGCACGCCTTCAGTGGCTGTGATACAACATCAGCACTCTTTAAACAAAGTAAAATAAAATGTGCGAATGTATTTAAAAAAAGAAAAACAGAATTAAACGAGCTTGTCCAGGTATTCAAAATCCAAAATGCTGATCCAGAGATCATTGCTGAAGCTTCCTCCTTGCATTGTACGGTTACAGTGGCGTGAAAAATATGTTGTTAAACAACTATAGATATACATGCTTCACAAAGTCAGCATATGAAAATAAATTTAATAACTTATTGCATCGCTGCCACCAACAGAAGCAGTAGCACGACAACATTCGTTCCGAACTTATCACCAGGTTCAGCAGTGGTATGGAGTTGAATATATTCGTTGCGAAATTTTTCCTATTCCTGGTTTGAGATTATATATGTTTGAACGCGTAGATAGAGCCGTCAAAAGAATAAGAAGATTTACATCTTCGCCGACAACTATTACGGAATCGAATGTAGATGAAATGCTGATTGCCGTAGACTAATGATTATATCAGCCTGGAAAAATGTCTGCGGTAAAATCGAAAATAGGTTGAGGGAATCCTGATTCTAGTATTAAATATAAAACTATAATCACGATAAATAGCAAGCTAAATTACATTAAATATAAAACCTTAAAATGATGGGACCTATTAGTATTTTATATCAAAGTGAATCTCAAATGATACCCTATTAAATCATGCTTAACATACAATTATTAAATGAAGAATATGGATTAAAGATAAAATAAATTAATATTAAATATAACAATATTACGGGGTGGAGAAAGTACCAGACAAGATTCCGAGTATGTCACAAGGATAGCTCGCTAGTACCATTCATTCACCATGGGCGGCCGGAGACGGTCTTTGTTAACAAATAGTGGTTCCTTTATGTGAAAAGTGACACAAAGGCGATGAGAGCCTAGTCAAAAGAATATACTGGGAATAGGACTTAGGAAAAGAGCACAGAGTGAACATTCTCAGAATATTGAGGTAATAGCGAGAACAGGAGACAGTGGAAACTTGAGAGTTGTATCTCGTAGCGTCTTTAAAGCTTGGGTCTAAAGGGCCAATCAAAAAGAAGCTACTAGCTAAAATATAGTTAAATTACTGTAACATAGAATTTGATTTGTTAATATAAGAAGTGGGGAGATTTCTGTGAGTGCCACCATGTAGAACTTTGCCAATGTTAAGAGTACAGTGTTCTGCCGGATCCGCCACCGGTTGGACGCAAATCCCTTGTCAGCTTAATTATTCCGAGTGGATACTATTGTATCCCACTCGTATTTTTATATTCACGTTGGGGAAGTTACCCAACTTGGATAAGTAATCTTTTATAGTAAGATACCCAGTAAACGCGATTTGTGGTAATAGCTAAGTTACGGCTATTACCGATTTAAATTCAGTGGATCACAGTAAGTACTTGGTCGACGAATTAACATTATTATAATGACTCCAAGGGGAGTCATTATATCATCACGTGATAACGAATAGGAAGGAATAATAACTGATAAACTTTTGTGGCTACGTTCTACATTGGAGACATTATAAACAGTATCAACCACGAGTAGATTAGCATACGTATTAATTGGACTTGAGATTAATTGGCTAATAAATCTACTCATACCAGTATTAATTAGTTTGATATCTAATTACTATAATTAATATTGCCATTCACCAGACCCATATTTATACCCTGTAGAAACGTAAGAGTTTAAATCTTGTAGCTCAACTGACTAGACCGAGGCAGGTTCAAAGAAGCTCAGCAAATGTAAGTACTACATAAAAACATTATACTATACAGAGTGAACCTTAATAGTGGCATTTCCCAAAATCAAAGGGGGTGAACCGCTTCATAGTGGCGCCCAACGTGGGGCTTCGAAAAGAAAAAGGTGAATGGCGTGGGCAATGAACTAAAATTTTTGAAAATATCAAAATACTGGTCAAATTCAAATAAAGAAGAAGGGAAGTAAGGAATTAAGGAGCGGGCACTAGCTTAGAAGGGGACTAGACAAGAGAGAAGAGAGAAGAAATCGCAGGAAGGGCATCAGTAAAATCAAGAATACGGGAGAATATCAATTGGATCGTATTATTGATAAGAGGGTATTTCTTGTATTATTGATAAGAGGGTATTTCTTATTAGATATAAGAGTGCTATATATGTCAGTGTATAAATTGTGCCATGTACTAAAGGTGAGTGCGCATGTTTTTATACCAAAGTGATAAGTGCAATGACGTTAGGATTTGATTAGGGTAACGTTATGATAACTTCAAGTAACGAAAAAGTAACTAATCACAAGATGGAGAAAACTAATAGTAGGGAAATTAATCCAGAAGGGGCCTCAGCTCAAACAGAACTTGGAAGCATAGGGACCCAAAATAAAAGTCAGGTTTCTTTATTAGAGGAAATAGGGAAGATGTTAAAAGAGAATGAAGAAAGACGAGCAAATAATTATAAGGAATTATTTGAGATACTAGACCGAGCTGAGGAGGAAAGAAAACAAACTTTCAATAAAATGTTCGACATTTTAGATAAAGACCATGAACATTTCAACAAGTTTATCAATGAGGTTAGGTCTACTAATGCTAAATCGGACGAAAAGGTCAAAGATGTAGAGCTAGAGATTGATATGTCAAAGAAAAGTGTAGAGCTAGAAAGGGAGAAAGTAGATGAGAAAATTTTAAATGAAGCTAAGGGAATTAATGTGCAATTAACTAACACTGTAAAAGCTATTGACAGTAAGATAGAGACAGGTAATTGTTCTGCACAGATAGAAATTGCTAAAAAAATTGTAACTTAGAAGGACAGGTAGTTAAAACTTCTTCAAATGAAAATGGGGAACTGAGTAATAAAATCCTAGGTCAGGTCAAAGAGATTGAAATTCAGCCTAGTAAGGAAATTAATTTGCAATTAACTAATACTGTAAAAGAGATTGACAATAAGATAGAGACGGGGCATTGTTCAGTACAGATAGAAACAGCTGAGAAAACTAATAGCTTAGAAGGGCGGTTAGTTAAAACTTGTTTAAATGAAACTGGGGAATTGAGTACTAAAATCCAAGGTCAGGTGAAAGAGATTGACATTCAGCCTAGTGAGGAAATTAGTAAAGTGGTGATACAGAGCGATATCACAACAGAAATAAATAACCTGATAGATAAAAATTCGAGTGATACTCTTAGTGTAAGTACGGATGCAAATAGCAATGGGGCGTGGTCTCCAACTGTCAAAGTTGTAAACACGGCGAATTTGCCGGTAAATAATTCCATAAATGGAGATCAACAAACCCACAGCGTTTGCAATGATACGAACACAAAGCGAAGCAAGGTAATCCTACCGAATCATACTGTTTTGCCGATAAGTGATCACATTCCTATGCAATTGTTAATGAATTTTGAAGTAGAAGGGAATATTCCGGAGTTTGAAAATAAGAAATATGATCGCGGAAGTATAGGTCAGATTCAATATGACTGGAGTAAGAAATTTGATAGGGGACGTTACGTAGATAGGAAGAAGGGTAGTAGTCCTTACGTAAGAATCAATAACAAAGGCTTTGACAATAGCAATGATAAAGTTAGTCAGTGGAATTACAACTGGCGTAACAGAAATAAAACCAAGGTAACTAGGTCAGTGACAGTTAAGCAGATGGTATTTCCGGAAACAGGTGGAGGAAGTCTAGATCTGTATCAGCGGAGCAGTGAGCTCAGGAATGTGAGATATGTCAGATACAAAGATAACGGGGATCCCAAACAAGTAAATAGCCGAGAGTCAGGTCAACAATTAAATCCCGAAGCTAATGAATTTCAGGATGACATAGATGACATAACTATGCGTGAGAATGGCGGTAGGCCTATGGAGAATCTAAACTAAATAAAAATGCATTAGATACTCATATTATGCATAATGAGGGAGCCGTGATTCGGAACAGAGGCTCCATACAAATAACTATAAGTAGCATAGTTGATTTTTATGCCATAGAAGGGAAATAAATAGAAATTTTGAATCCGCTGCAAATAGAGGTTGAGATTGGAAATTTATTGTACTATAGCAATCAGTGAGGCTAAAAATATACAGTAGACAAATAGATCATGGTATAATTAAATAATGGCAATTGGGAAGCATAGATATATGTTATAATTGTTAAAAGATTAACACATCATTTTGCTAGGTTGTGACACGCTGTTGAAATACGAAGGAATATTGAAACTTTAAGAACAATGCTTAAGAGTTAATCAAAAATATGTCATAGAAGTTCCATTTCCAATTAATGATTTGAAGGATCATGTAGTTGTTCAAATAACTAAATCGCAATCCGGAATGAATATGTTATTGTTGACAGTCTGAGTAAAAATAAATGCCAGATTATAGTTGAGAAGGAAATAAGTGAGTTATGTTGAAGCTGAGGTCAAAGGACTCGTCTTCGTATGAAAGATTATGTTGAAGCTGAGGTCAAAAAGGACTCATCTTCGTAGGAAGGATTATTATGTTGAAGCTGAGGTCAAAGGACTCGTCTTCGTATGAAAGATTATTATGTTGAAGCTGAGGTCAAAAAGGACTCATCTTCGTAGGAAGGATTATTATGTTGAAGCTGAGGTCAAAGGACTCATCTTCGTAGGAAGGATTATTATGTTGAAGCTGAGGTCAAAGGACTCATCTTCGTATGAAAGATTATTATGTTGAAGGTGAAGGTCTAAAGGGGACCCATCTTCTATTATGAATTGAGCGTCGATGTAGACGAATATGAAAACACTTATTTTGAGGAGGATTATAAGTTGGATAATTGCGAGATTAATAATTGGGAACAAATATAGTGATCAAGAAAATTGCTATGACGAATACGGAAGTGAAGGGAATATGAACGATTAAAAACTTAGGCAGTTTAAAAAAGAAAAAAAATCATAAGAGTCAAGTGGACAGCATCACGACCCTAGATATTGAATAATAATACAAGCTATTAGATGTGCTAATTAGAAAAACATGCGGATATATATTGAATCCCCAAATTGTTGCCATATAATACGAACATGCCATAACCATGGATAACTTACATGTCTATCACTATAGAAAGCTAGCTGACTATTGCAGAACTACGATAATAATAAGAATAATAAGAGTGCAGCGCCTCGAGCTCCTTTACAGCAGTTCATTTTCTATTACAAAATCTTCAATGGTGTTGTTTAAAGGTAGTTAACATAACTAAAAATAGAATTATAAGGTGGTATAATCTATCTTTTATTAGGCCTTATAAGGAGCCATAAAAGGGGTAAGGACAGTATGAATTAGGGTTACAGTGTTTCGATAATTGGTACCGTAAAGAATGTAATAACTACTGTATTGTATGTATGACCACGACTGAAATTGCGTGTGATATATTTAATACCAGTGCAAGTTTTAGTGTAACATATGAACGAGTGGTAAGAAATCAGCCAGCGAAAATATATCTCTGTTATATATATTTATAAGTGAACTTCGATAACAGATCAGTCGATTATTTTATTCATTGTTATTTATTTTTATAAAAAGGACGTCCGAGACAAAAATCCTATCGGCGATTTATCTAGTAATAAGTAGGAATAGTAATTGCAGTAAATGTATGGTCATATTCTATATTGTTCAAAGCAGTGAGTTAGATTTAATTTCTGTCAGTATATTATTTGTTTGTTTATATCAAATGTCAAATAGGTCCAATAGACTATTACTGCATTGGAGGATAAGGATAAATAGTAGAATTCTTTCGTGGATGTTGTATGCATGAGTAATAATTGTAGTGTGTATAGATGAAGAGATTGATAGCGGTACCATGTCACGAGGTCACTCACTCACAGGTAGCAAGCCAGGTGGCGAATGTAAACATTGTGAAAGGTAACTAGGTCAAAGATACGACCAAAACAAATTAAGTCATTGCACTGTCACCTATACATTCAGTATAATAACAAGGTATTTAAGGAGCAGAAAAGCACTCTTTAAAAATCGCAATTTTTACAAAACTCACATTTTTCAAGAGAACTTTTGGGCATATGAGGGAATCCTGATTCTAGTATTAAATATAAAACTATAATCACGATAAATAGCAAGCTAAATTACATTAAATATAAAACCTTAAAATGATGGGACCTATTAGTATTTTATATCAAAGTGAATCTCAAATGATACCCTATTAAATCATGCTTAACATACAATTATTAAATGAAGAATATGGATTAAAGATAAAATAAATTAATATTAAATATAAGAATATTACGGGGTGGAGAAAGTACCAGACAAGATTCCGAGTATGTCACAAAGGATAGCTCGCTAGTACCATTCATTCACCATGGGCGGCCGGAGACGGTCTTTGTTAACAAATAGTGGTTCCTTTATGTGAAAAGTGACACAAAGGCGATGAGAGCCTAGTCAAAAGAATATACTGGGAATAGGACTTAGGAAAAGAGCACAGAGTGAACATTCTCAGAATATTGAGGTAATAGCGAGAACAGGAGACAGTGGAAACTTGAGAGTTGTATCTCGTAGCGTCTTTAAAGCTTGGGTCTAAAGGGCCAATCAAAAAGAAGCTACTAGCTAAAATATAGTTAAATTACTGTAACATAGAATTTGATTTGTTAATATAAGAAGTGGGGAGATTTCTGTGAGTGCCACGATGTAGTACTTTGCCAATGTTAAGAGTACAGTGTTCTGCCGGATCCGCCACCGGTTGGACGCAAATCCCTTGTCAGCTTAATTATTCCGAGTGGATACTATTGTATCCCACTCGTATTTTTATATTCACGTTGGGGAAGTTACCCAACTTGGATAAGTAATCTTTTATAGTAAGATACCCAGTAAACGCGATTTGTGGTAATAGCTAAGTTACGGCTATTACCGATTTAAATTCAGTGGATCACAGTAAGTACTTGGTCGACGAATTAACATTATTATAATGACTCCAAGGGGAGTCATTATATCATCACGTGATAACGAATAGGAAGGAATAATAACTGATAAACTTTTGTGGCTACGTTCTACATTGGAGACATTATAAACAGTATCAACCACGAGTAGATTAGCATACGTATTAATTGGACTTGAGATTAATTGGCTAATAAATCTACTCATACCAGTATTAATTAGTTTGATATCTAATTACTATAATTAATATTGCCATTCACCAGACCCATATTTATACCCTGTAGAAACGTAAGAGTTTAAATCTTGTAGCTCAACTGACTAGACCGAGGCAGGTTCAAAGAAGCTCAGCAAATGTAAGTACTACATAAAAACATTATACTATACAGAGTGAACCTTAATAGTGGCATTTCCCAAAATCAAAGGGGGTGAACCGCTTCAAGGTGTGCTTGATTACCTTCGCTGTGCTGAATTCGAAAATGCATTTCGTTTTTCTCTATCACATCTGGTTAATTGAAAATTGTGAAAAATGTTATTTTGACATTTTGTATTATAAAATAACTGTATGCAGCTTTGATGCTGAATTTTGAAACTTTTTTCTTTGCGGTAAGTGGTGTGATAGGTGATCTTAACTAATTTTGGGCCACTGAACATGAATCCGTTGACCGTTTCTACGTAACACGTCATGATTTCTTGTAATAGGTTCTTCAAAATGAGAGATGTAGGCCTAAGTTATTGCTTAGACTAGCCTACAGGATATAAAAAACTTAAAAAATTAGGTTAATTTTGATAATATTTACGGAGAAAAATCAAATAATATTTTCAAACAGTCCAAGACGTATGTATTCCAGTATTTTTTGTGAGTGCAGGCCAAATAAATTTATTTTTGCCAAATCATCTCAAGCCTTACAAATGCTCAGTGACAAAATAATCGAAGTTCGTTTGGAAGGGGAAATAAAGACGTGAACTTTTGGGAATTTTTCCATTGGTTATAAGCTAAAATCTATAAAATATATGTTAGTTGAGCAAATGGTATCTTATTTATTTTATTAGGCCTACATTGATCGAGCTCAACGGTTTTGAACATGTATTTTAATACATCTAAAATCTATAAGTTTGCCAAATTTCAAGTTTCTAGCTCATCTGGAAGTGAATAAACATCAATGTTAATAAGTGGAAGATTAGACTGCCGTAGATGTGAATGATGTTACGGCTATCCAGCAAGTTTTTCTATACTTATGGGGCAGCTAGAAACACCAAATTTAGCACGCTTATGACTGTTGTATGTGCCCACATTCCTACCAAATTGTATGATTCTATCTTTCATATCTTGTGTGTCAAATATTACATAATGTGAGAAAAATATACAAAATTTATTTAAAATTAAAAAATCTAACTCAATCTAAGGGATAACCGATGGAGATACGTCAAAAGTCACAAGACCAAACTTGTAGACCTCTCAAAATCCGTTACTGCTTCTGCAACAGGTTTTTTGATACGACTTACCGTTTAGGTACTATAAGCCCCCCAAAAAAGTCTACACAGGCCTTAAAATTGCGTCCGCCATAACAGTTAACACGAAAACTAGATGTGAAACAACAAAAATAGTGACATTTTTTAAATCAGGAGACATTTAGTTAAAAACTAAAAATTTAGTTACCGCAAAATGATGCAGGTAGTAGCGTATCCGCATCTTCCGTGGCTTTGGCCAAAACGCGTGTCGGAGTAGACTTTGCGGCGCTCCTACGCTGAAACTATTCATTTTACAAAAAAATCGTTACTACATAAATTATAGTAAATTTTCTCTAGTCTAATTTATTACATATCTATTTTCATCGTAAAATGAGTCGGAAAGGAGATATTGTCAAAAAAACTGTTTTTTGGCGCCATTTTTTCTATATGGCGGCGCGAGCGGCAAAGATACGAGGTAGCAAAGTGAAAATTCGAAAAGAGCACGTCGAAATTTATAAAATCGCCAATTTTCAAAACTCCCGGAAAACTTTCCAGGTAAAACTACAAAATGACTGGACTAATAGGGTCTTTCCATGGACATTATAAATGCACATACCAAGTTTCATGAAAATCCGATAAAGCGTATTTGAGTCATGGCCCGTACAGACACACGGACAGACAGACAGTCAGACAGACAGTCAGACAGACAGTCAGACAGACAGTCAGACAGACAGTCAGACAGACAGTCAGACATACAGACAGACATTTTTCCATACCCCACACACAATCTCATAAAATACCATACTGGCACTTAATAAAGTAGAGAGTATAGGTTTAGCATGGTGAAGATTAGGAATCTGGACGTTGATAAATATGAGAAAGAATACGGAGAAAGGAATGTGTCAAACTAAAATGCGAAGCACATCCTGCTTGAATGTTAAGCCACAAAATGCTGGAAAGAAATGTTTTTAGATACCGTAATAAATTATTAAAACTGAATAGCAACGTAGCATATTAAAAAATTGTAGTACAACAAAGGCAACAAGTTCTAAAACATTGGGCAAAATGTTATTTTTGAAAAGAAAGAAATGGATGGAAAAAGTAGAGGAGAATAAATAACAGGCTATTACTGTATAATCACAGGTAAGTTTCACTAAATTTAGTGGTATAATCATTGTTATGTTATATGATTTAAGTATTTTGTTTGTCTTTTGTATCTTTTTTATCAAACAAGAGGATTTTCTAATATAAAAGACACCTCGGATAAGCAGAAATGTAACCAAGGGTCTTTTATAATAGAATTTTGAATGAGAATAAATCACACCATACAAAAAATAAAATAGGTTATTCTATATCCCACTTAAGAACGATCCTGTCATAGTCCGCACGTGAGAAGGCATGACATCACCGTGTTAATGGTAGTTTGTTTATTCTCAGTACAACTCACCCGCTGCGTCGTCGTGAACAAAATGAAATTTTAAGATTATTACGTTAATCACAAATTCCATTCAGTTTGAAACGCTTAGTCAAATGTCGTTCGTTTATGGTGTGTTTGTTTTGTACGAGTGTATGAGTGAGGACAAGATTGGTTTCTGCATCGGCGATTTGATAGTGCGCTGATATAATACTGCGGAACTAATAATCTGAGTATTTCTTAAACCATGCAAAATACATTTTACACGTATGTTTATTTGTATGCTACCTACTGTCAATTTAATCTGCACAGTTATACTATTTCTGCCCTGTATATGCAATTGACGGCAGACAAAATATGTATTATAGGCCTATAGAACTATCAAATCATAAGAAATGTGGACGCTGGGCTATTAATCTAATATTAACTTTAATTCTGACGGAGTTATAGACAGAAGATAGATGGAATATACTATGCTTTATTACTGGAATGAAGTTTTAGATTAGCTCTTTACAAAAGGGGTTGAATGGAGGTTTTGTATAATTGAAATTGAAATCCCAGAGACAAATACCGACTGCACAACATATTAACTCCATGCGAATGAATGAACCCCCAGAACGAAACAATGGAAACGAAATTTACCACATAATCTGACGAAATTCACGGTCACCCTCTAATGTACAAAGATAAACATACCTGACGAAATAATACCGAGGGGTTTGAGGGTAAATAAAGTATGTCCAAATTTGAATTTGTTAAGTACAAGACCAATCTATTTACTAGTTGTACTTTTCCTAAGCATTTAAGCAGATACTCATTTTTCCAAGGTAGCATCATCTTACCACTGTTATGTAGAAAGTGAATTTATATTAATTTATTATCATTTAGCATCGACAACGGTTACATTAGGAAGCAAACTTTCCAAATTAAACATTAAACCTAAATTGTTGAGGTACTCTATGACGATTGATATTATCTTACCGACGTACGTCAGAGCAGGACTGAACATTTGGACAAGGCCGCAATCGTATTGTGTAATGTCTACCTACATAGTAGCAAGTGTGAATGTTCACATTTCAATAGGCTATCTCGTAAATCCTTACTGATAGTAAACTTTTTTCAACGCACATGGGTTTCGTATGTTATGCTCTAGTCTAGAAGAAATAGGGAGAAAAAGAAAGACATTAATGTTTTTAATTATGTGTCGTACCATTTCTAAGCTATGTGAAAAAAATAAGTTATTCATCTTGGCCAAAACTTATTGGGTGATCGAGAACCGTGCATTGCCTCATTCTGTGTAAACTATGAAAGTTGACATGAATTTAACTGTGGAGACATGTAAGCGATTAAAGATTCTCTATGAGGAGGTACTTGGCACGTTGTTGTAGGCTATATTTTGATTTTATAGATACATCACTCAACAATAATATAAAAAAAATAAAAGTCACCTCTTGATTTGTAATAGATTGAATGCAATCGTTATGTGGTTTACAGTTCAGTTTAAACCACTCATTTGGCTTTATTTTTTTATTGCTGTGAAATGTTGAAATTTCAAGTGCAGACGTAATCTGCATTACACATGTGCACAATAGCAGTAAGCAACGCCGTCGCAATCTTCCAGGGTATGTTATACCATCACAGTGGCGGACGCAGAAATTTTTTTCCGGGGGGGATTTGAATAGGTAGAAAGAATACTAAAAAAAATTAATCAACTTACATATACAATTAGTTTATAAAACTGGCCACTTAGAGTACATTTTTTCAAATTTCGGGGGGGGATGTAACCCCCCTATCCCCCCCCTGCGTCCGCCACTGTACCATCATGTACAAGACGCGTACATAATAAGGATTACTGCAAGACCGAATTCAGAAGAATTGCAGAACAAATAACCCAAGCAAAATTTTAAAGTTATTTAATTGTGGGTTGCTGGAACCTCACTCTGCAGACTCTTAAAATACACTGCGCCACGCCATTTCTCTCTCCTCAACTGCTCTCATTGATAATGAGGTAAATAAGATTTAAAAGGTTACTAATACGATACGTTAGAGGATGTCGGGATAATGGTTTTAGCACGTCCTCGGGAATGAAAGACTCAACTTTTGGACGGAGTCCTAACATGAAATGATAGCGGTAGGAAATGTAAAGTGACACCCTATATTTCGTTAATTATTAGCGATAGAAACCTAGTTCAATGAATTTCTTTAGTAAGGATGTTTCTAACGAAGTAGAGAAATACGGCGCCTTCCCAAAGTAAGAGAATTTCTCTGCGGTGCTATGTTTTTTTATATCGATCTAACCAAAGAGTTTTGTAAAATCTGACGACAAAAAATAAATGAAATGTTTGCATATGCATATAAACTAAAAATCCATTTGCTTTGGTACCACTTCTGAATAGTCGCTTATCATATTTAGAAAAAAACATATTTGAAGTTCTGTAAAATTAGACATAACTGAAGAAATTGCCAAGTACCATACTGCCTACCTTTTACGACCGAATGGTTTCAGGTTTGTAGAGTCATCTGACTAAGCGTGTAAATAGAGCTAGTCGTTTAGATGAATCTTCTGCAAACTATATTAAACCTTTCGTATTCCGGGACTGCTTTACCGGTGTCTTGTAGTGCTAGGTTTAAAGAGTGCCCAAGCCAGTGCACAAATACAGCTTTCTTTTAAATTTTTAGTGAATTTTGCGTGAAACAAATACTTAATTGTTATTCCCTGTTGTTTCATCTGCTACAATTACAAAGTATCCATCACTTTTGATATCGCCTAAAGCCGATATTCCCCGATCGAAATTTTGGTTCAAATGTCTACAAATAGTTAGATTGAATTGTGTGGTATGGACGACAGCCATTGCACACAATTTCTTCCTATAATTTTCATACAATTGTAATGCGTGCAACGGAATAGAAACGTTTCTAATTTTCTACAAAGAAATATGAAAGCAACCAATGAGCGTCATTCTATCCCGGCGTGACCTACATGACGTAGAAACATGGCAGCTTCTTCCGTACAGCTGATTCTCTCCACTGCCAGCCCTCGCTCGATCAGCGAACATAACCAATAAGATAAAATAATTTATTAGAGTCAAAACGATTAACAGACTTTGAATTTACAACATTAATAACAATAACCATTATTACAACCGGCATAAATATTGAGATGCTCTAGAAATATTATGAAAAAGATTCCATAGAAAATGCTACCAGTGTAAAGTGCGTGCATATCGATCGCCAAGTCGGTTGTAATAGCTATCAATTTTCGTTTCGGGAGAACACCTGACGCTATAATTAAATTGGACCAAAATGCATTCTCGTGTGCATAAGCAGAAATAATTGTAGGCCTATAGAAGTGCTTCTTGATACAACTTTTTCAACCAAAAAATTTGATCGTGAGACATTGGCTTAACAATTTTCCAAGAAGGGTATGGTTAAATAAAGCTAATATTTCATTCTGTAAATCATAGGCTATCCACTTTTAAGAGCCACACTGTAACCATGTTGAAAGCTCATGACCAGGCTTTAAAACTTAGTACCCGATCGAATATGTTAACAGCAACCGTACTGTACAGACTTTGCTCGGCGTATGCCCTAGCTACCATATGCTAGTTCACGTGATAGTAAACAAACCGCAATACAGATATAGGAAGACCACAAAATAACTTCTCATTATCTAAACTCACATTACAATCATGCAAAACGATACTTTCTCCTGTTTATGTATAATAGTCCCTCCCAAATGTTTCAATATATGTTTGCGTTTTAGAACACTTTACTTTCGGCATGCCGAACACGTATTATAAATTTAAACACGCACAATGACAAGGTACACTGTTGACCAATTTGAGAGGCACCGTACTACGAGTGAATTCACTTCTCGGTACTACTATCAATGACTGTCTTATCAGCCTACGCAATCACCCTCCACCCCCTATACTCAGGTTGTTGGTAACCGGAATCAGCTCCCTCTGTGGGTTCGGGCACTAAGTTTTAAAGCCTGCTCATGACTGTCTTCACACTAAAGCAGCAATAAATGTTTGAAGTTGCTTGCTTTACAGTAAGCCCTCATATTGTACTGTTAAGTACAAAACTGGAGATTTTCAGTAAGGAAGCACGGTTTTCTTTCAATTGTTTCAGTAGGAGAAAGCTCTCCCAGAGTGTTAATCTTTATTATAAAATTAATTAAGCTCGTCTACCATAATGCACGCCTTGTGATTCCCATCTTGAGCGGACTCAGGAATGCTTGTAAAGTTAATGTAGAGTGGTATATAATTTTTCAAATAGAGAATATTAATAGGCAGTATTGTAAGTGACCATTCAAAGTTCGTTGTGCAGAAATTTACAGACTTACCATGGGTAGTTAAGATAAGAATACTTAATTGCTGGTACATAACTAATTCGGCACACAAATAACTCTACCAGGATAATACTAATTATGTATCATCCACAGATCAAGGACGCACAAGGTTGGAAGGTGAGGACCTACCCAAAGGTAGTAGAGGGAACCAAATCTTCAGTGTGGACGGTAGACAAAAGAGGATAAAGCGTCAGGAGAAAACTCAAGAAAAGCTTAATCCCACTAACAATAGTAACAATGTATATATTTTAAGATTTATCAAAGATATATAATAAAAGTTTCAATTACAAGAGCAAGAAATGCTACTCGGCAAGAATTTACCTTATTCCACATACAAAACTCTTCCTCAAAGTGGATAGAATGTGCGGTATTCAAACTCCCATGAACAATAAAGGTTCCCAATGTTTTCCAAATGAGTACTTCAATGAATACTCAAAAATAATTCAGTATACAATCTCAAGGGACTAAGTAAGCCTTATATAAATACGTTGTATAAAATACAGAACTCAGAATAAAATATAGATAATGATTAACAGTAAGTTTAACTTATAAATGCCAGTAGGTAAATGATGAGATTAATATTACACTATCCAAATCTCAATTACTAAATCTTAATACGGCTTACAAGTAATGTGAGGTTATACCACCGTAACTAGTCTGGTATAATCGGCGTAGCCCAAAATATGCAAGACTGAATTCAATACAATTTACTACTGAAAATGTTAAATTCAGTTTTGATAATAATCTAACTTATTTAATCAACCTGAGAATGGCTATTGCAAGATCAATTTATTTTTAAAAAATGGAGAAAACACTGGAATAATTATCATCACCCACTTTTAAATCAATTTAAAGAACTCTTTGGATTCAATCTATGCAACGTTTAATATGCTTTTCAGGTGTACAATAGTATAATAATAATATAACCCAATCTCACGTATGTCCCTCTACAAAACTCTCATATGTAATATTATAACAATCTTCATTAATGTTCCATATCTTGATGGCGCTGATATATCGTATAAATGGATATGTCCAAATATTATCACAGAATATATAACAGTAAAAACTGTTGTCGATCACACTGTACTTAATTACACATCAAACTAGCAAATTTTGACATAACCACTTAGAAATTGTTAAACAAATTAAAATTGTGTTAAATTTATATAGGCCTATCATGTATAACAATTGGTTAGTTAGGTTAAAAGCTGTGCACTATCATACCATTGTCTGTTGCATTTCTATTATGCATATGTAAATTTGCAAATTATTGCCATTAATATAAAATAACTCGCAGGCGCACTGAAGTCCAGTAATTGTAGATTAATTGTAGATTAATATTAACTACATTGGTGATGGTTCATGGTAATATCGCGTTGCATTAATTGAACTTTGTGGCATTTTTTAGTATCACAGTTGTAGTCAGGCAATCCGGACGTCGAAATTTACAGTTATAAATAGGGACTGATGATGATCAAGATATGACCGAAATGAACGTATCCAAGAGAGAAATAATTGCCACAAAGTTCAATTAATGCAACGCGATACTACAATGAACCATCACCAATTTTGTTAATATTAATCTACAATTAATTTACTATTACTGGATTCCAGTGCGCCTAAGAGTTATTTTATATTAATAACAATAATTTGCTGAAAATTTACATATGCATAATAGAGATGCAACTGACAATGGAATGGTAGTGCACAGCTTTTAACCTAATATATATATAACCTCTATATAATATATATATATATATATATATATATAATATATATAATATATAATATATATATATATATATATATAAAATTTAATACAATTTTAATTATTTCTAAGTGGTTAAGTCAACATTTGCTAGTTTTAATGTATAATTGAGTACAGTATGATCGACAATAGCTTTTACTACTGTATATTCTGTGATAATATTTGGATATATCCAATTATACGATATATCAGCGCCATCGTCCACGGCTGTGGCAAAGGGGATGCGTTCGCTCCTCTCACGCCGCGGGCCCGGGTTCGATTCCTGGTCGGGACAGGCTACCTAGGTGGGTCTTTTCTGGGGTTTTCCTCACCTGTGAGACAAATGTCGGGTAACTTTAGGCCCTTGTGGTCCCCAGATATCATCTGGCCGTCATTATCATCTTCATCCCACTTCCGCCTTGTTCGGAGTGAGTGTGTGTGTCTCGTCCTATTTGTTCGGCATAGGGTTGTCTCGGAGGTGGCCCCGGTATTGGGCTGATCACTCATCCGAGGTGGCCTTTCATGCCCTTTTCTGGTCAAAAAAGTATGTATGTGTTCCAAAGATAATCCCTCTCCCGACAGGTTGCGGCCCTGTAAGGCCCGGGCGGCTTGGGTCGTTTAAATCCTAAAGGGGAGAGGTAAAACTAAGATAAAGTAAGAGAATCAGCGCCATCAAGATATGGAACATTGATGAAAATTGTTAATATTACATATGAGAGTTTTGTAGAGGGCATATATGTGAGATTAGGATATATTATTATACTATTGTATATCTGAAAAGCATAGTAAAGGTTGCATAGGTTGAACTTTTGGATAAATCTAATTATTTGTGGTTAGGTGGACAGTTTCTTTATAACGGAAAAATTAAATTATTTTGATAATATTATGGGAGAAAAATTCCTCCGACACTGGAACGTGAACCCAGGACCTTTGGCTATCCGTGCCAATGGTCTTACAAACTGAGCTACGCCAGAATTGAATTCATAGCGCCAGATAGAATCTCTCTGGCTGCCCTTAATGGTCTACCTCCCCGACAGACAAGTTATGTCATATCCAGTACTGTGAGGCACACTAATTAGTGATTTTGTTACCGGGCTTCCACTGTTATTGTACAGTAACATTCAAGATAGATATATGCATATACATTCATGTACCACAGATTCTTGTCTCTGTTGGATATTACATGATAATATTATAGGAAAAAAATCCTCTGACACTGGGACTTAAACCCAGGACCGTTGACTATGCGTGCCAATGCTCTTACCAACTGAGCTACGCCAGAGTTCAATTCACAGCGCCATCTGGCGGGAACCTAATCTCGAGGAAATATTTCCAGGGAATCTTCCCGGAAATGTTCCCACAATTTCATAAATTCCCTGGAATTTATGATTTACGAGGAAGATAACTCAGATACCTATTTGTTACTTAAATGTAATCATGATTAGGTTAAATAAAACTAAAAACTGTCATAAGTTCAATGATTAATATATAATTAATGAAATAACATAAAAAATTAACATTAATTAATTGCGTATAAAATATTGTAATGCTGGGTTTTCACATAGTTAGCAATGAAAATAAGTTAATTAAAATTTTACCTGGTTCTTGAAGATCAATACAGAAGATTAACAAAAGAGTTCATTGAAGAGATTGACTATTAATTAGACACAAATTACAGAAATAATCATAAACTATACGAACCCAAACAACTTTTAGGAATAGGCCTACTTGCTTTCTTTAAATGTGTGACCTTGACTCCATTTTACAAGTTGGCCTAATCACTTCATTGAAATCCATTAGATTTTCTTCATCATCATCCTCTTCTTTTTCTTCTTGATCAGAAAGGATACCAATATCATCACTGTCATCATGGCCTTCATCATCATCATCATGTAGGTTTTCTTCTTGGTCCTTCCCTTCATCTGGATCGTCTGGATTACCAGCACTTTGGGTTTGAACTTCAGTAGATTCACTCTTCTTTTTCTTCTTCTGAGGTTGAGCATTCATCATTTGTATGAAAGACAAGTGAGTTTAGTGGCTCGCTCAGATGATAGGCAGTTCCTCTTTTTAGATTGCATCCTTGAAAGCGTACTGAATGTGCGTTTTGTGGCGGCAGAAGTGACTGCAGGTCCTAAGATTTGGATGGCCACATCTGCCAAGTCGCAGGTTCCTCTCAGCCCTCATAAATAATATAAGAACTAAATTTCCCCCTAAACTACAGTAGGATTTGCCTAGACCGTGGGACTGATTTATGATTAATTATTAGGCTGTAAACTAATTATATTTAAATTTGTGTTTGTGTAATATTGAAGGTGTTAGTTTCTGGTATTTTATTTTAAATACCAACACAATCTATTAACAATTATGTTAAATGACTTATCTTTAATCCTGTTGAAATAAGTGTGAGGTATCACTTTATAACATATAAGTTTATAAAGAAAATAGATTATCACGAATTATTATTTTTTAAAAGAAGATGATTTAGGGTACATTGTTCTGACAATAAGTGAAAAATTATATCATAGGAAAAGGTAAATACTTCCCTAGACGGTTCCTTGATAAACATGTGGAATTTTTCTGAAATAGTTTCATTTTAAGGTACCTAACCCTTAATAAGCAGTAAAACATTCAAAACTAACGATTTTTATGAATGCTCACTTTTGGAAATATTTCCTGCCCAAGGAAATTTTATAAATTCCTTCCCACTGGGAATATTTCCGGCCCACATCACTACTGTGCAGTAAAATGTCTTTTTGTCTCTCCAAACTTTAGTTATATAAAAAATGTTATATAACCCATTTGTTAAACATATAACTTGTTGCATGTTACATGTAACTTCTTACGTGTTACATATAACTTATTGCATGTAATAAGTTTATTAAACAAGTTACATAGTGTAAACCCATATTTTAAACTGCTCTATGGTTGAAATATAGCAAAGTTTGCACTTTGGACTTTTCTTTAATAATATGGAATCCTATAACTCGTAGAAGTTATTTCAATAAATAAAGTTAACAAGTACAGAAAGAATTTTAAAGAAATATGAGAAACTTCTTTTATAAGTAGAATTCCCTTCAGAAAATGTAAATTCAATATGCAATCCTAATTCAATTTGAAAAGTGATAGAACGCTATTCAGTTATTAAACTGCTCTATAGTTGAAATATAGCAAAATTTGTGCTTACTGTAATTTTCTATAAAAATATGAAATCTTAAAATTCATAGAAGTACTGTGATAATTCAAAACTACCAAGTCTTCAAGAAATTTTAAGGAAATATAAAGGAACTTGAAATATAGCACAGTTTAGTGCTTATTGGGATTTTTTTATAAGAATGTGAAATCGAATGTAAGTATATTTTTAGCTATCAGAGCGGATTAAAAAAATAAAAAAATAGCGGTTACTAGAAATTTCTATAGACCTTAAAATGCTGTAAATTATAAGTTACTGACATACGTAAGGTATGTAATCTCGATTCAGTTCTAAGGAAAATAGTGAATGCAATTTCTTATTGAAAACGTTAATTCAGTTTAAGAAGTAATATCAGAACTTTAATTATTAAAATCGACCATAAGAGAAATACACCAAAAAGGCACTGCTAGGATTCGTTATAACTATATGAAATCTTTTAATGATAGAAGTAACCAAGGCCTAAAAATAGACGTACGTAATTTTATCATTGAAAAGATAAATACGAGGCCAATAATGCATTACGCAAGCGGTACACTGATTACTGAAGTCAGATAAGATTTTAAAGTTCACGAGAAAATGACCTCGTAAGAAATGTCAATGAACTCCCACGTGAAATACGATATTACGATAATGCTACTATTTTTAAAAGATTTTTAACTAGCATAATAATACAAAATGTAGATTAGTGATTTTAAAGTTCAGGATTTCAGAACAGAACAAACAATTCGTACGTGACATCTAATATAAGAATAAAGCAGCCTGAAATACCTTAACACGTAACAAGTGGTATTTTATCACGCATAACTCACTGAGGAATTCAAGTTAAACAACCAGCAAGCATACAAATGAAATTTGCATAGAAACCAATAATTTACGCACCTGAATATTCACATACGAATAAAACTCGGTAAAAACTGGAAATATGCAATTACCAATTACCAAAAAATCGTTTTGTTCCGTAGGCCTAGATGTTCCACTCAGATAGCTTCTACTTATATTTTATACACATTGTACGTTTCCACAAATAATTATATTGGAACCAGTTCTCAATACAGGCTTAAAGAAGACTAATACCACAAATAACGGTACTACTAGCCTGCCTAGAAAATAATTAGGAACTTCATGGAAGATGAGTACTCAAATTGAATAACATGTTAAAATTATATCTTCAAGATGGAGTCTAAATTCCTTAAATGCCACGAGCATGCCCCCGATATATAATTACACTATCAATCCCATTAGCCAGCTTAAGCGCACGTCAAACAACGGCCTTCGGTGTTTATAATCACCATAGAAAATGCATGACGGGAATATGGAAGTAATTAATCCAGAAGGGGTTTTAATCCAACAAAAGTTTAAGTTAAATTAACTAGAGAATCATGGCTTTTTCACTCACCAGTAACATTCCCGAGAGAAGCTGGGATGAACAATTTTTTCAAGAACACTACCTAACTTGCGAGAAGGTATTCAACAATTGCTAACGAGGAAAAAACCCAAGGTCCAAGCAAGGCTTTAGAACGGCCGATGCGCCACCAAACGGGAAAAAAATTAAACATGAAATATTTCGTCAACGGAAGTAAACTACTAAGAACATTCGCGAACAGGGGTACAGAACGAGTTGTAAACTTTGGGTCCTTTATCTTGGCAATTTTCTCTCATTTCTACTTTCAAGAGTTGAAAACCCTTCTGACGACAGTTAAGGTCAACTTGTAGTACACCCCGTCGTTAAATAACCATAAAACCGATCAACCACAAATATTTAATTTTATTTCCATAAGTAAACTAGCAAAATTAATGTTTTACTTCTTCGATGATCTTAGATAATGTTTCAATTTCTCCCTCTCTCCCCACCCCTTCTCTCTCTGTTTTACACATACACTCCCTCCTCTCTCTCTCTCTCTCTCTCTCCCCCTGTATCTCTACAATACAACAATAGTAATGGTTCGTATTCTTCAGTGCAAGGTCTGAATATCACCAAAACACTATAAGTTATGAGAAAAGTATGTAATGTTGTCAATTTCGACACTTATTATAAACACGTTTCCTAATGTAACGTGAAAATATCGTTAATATGTGTTGCAGTATTTATTTAATAGGAACGTAGCGAACTAGAACCAGCAGATGTCTCCACTGCTCTAGCCTGTATGCGCTAGCCGTTCCTCACTTGTTTTTCCAGTTGTCGTCTGCTAGTACCATACTTTTAAATGGCGTTTCATCTTAGCAGACTGAAAAATACGTTCTAACTTTTATATTTTTGTAGCGGGTAAGGCGCTACTAAGAGCATTTCTTTGTACAGTACACTGGACACTTCCAGAATATATTTACGTGAAAAAGCTTCAAGAACATTGCAGAAGATAGACGCTATATAAATCGAAAAGAAGGAAGAATTAGCTGACAAATACTGTGAGAAATGCCAGCTATTAACTACATTACTTTGTTCCCGATATACAAAATGTTATGAAGATATGAATATTTATATACAGAACTGCTACTTTTGGCGATTGGGTATGATTCAAAGAAACTAAAAGATTATACATCTAGGGTTCAGACAGTAAAATACTAATTGATACACGTGATAAACACTTATATATGTGGTGTGTATTCGCAGACATTTTAAATATTATTTATTTTCTATATCAAATGCATATTTAACCTATACAGTCATATTAAAATACATTTACTGTACAACACATAAACTTACGATTTCCTGCACCTACAAGTAAAATAATTAAATTAAAGGTTAGGAATGAAACACACAATTCTCTCTCTCTCTCTCTTCCACACTCTCTTTTTTTAAGTAATGTACCATTATATTCTATAGATTGAGAAGTGTAATTTTAAATGTTATATTTTAATGACTAATGACGTTCCATAAGATGATATAGTTATTATAAATATTGAAACAGTTTGCAATTTTTCTTATTACATTGTGATTAGGGAATCTTTGGTGTTTCCATATGTCCTTAGGAATAACAGGAAAATATAATTTTGGATTTTCTATTCAAACCCCTGAGCTGTTAAGAAAATGGTTGTCTGCTGTAAGGAGTGAGAAATTTAACCCACCACAGACTCTGCTCAACTCATTTTGCAGAATCTTGTTTCTGGAAGTGTAATGGTAACAGGCTTCTTCTTAAAACAGATGCAATTCAGAAAACCGGGGAGATGGGCCTCAAGCCAAAGTGAAGGCAACTCATCTAGGAGAAGGTAACTCCGAAATCAAATCCCGGATCCTCCCAGTAGGGGGTTGTGCGGTGGGCCAGCTCCTCATCCACGTAAAAATTAAAATGCTAAAAAACAGAACAATATGCCTCGGAAGAACTGGATTTTGGGTAGACGAACAGGCGATGAAAAACGGAAAATCTCTTTTGGATGCTGGAATGTACAAGGCATCTCGACAAAAATAGATATACTACCAGCAGAGCTCGACACATTTGGTATGGACATCACAGTGCTATCAGAAACGAAAAGGAAAGGGAAAGGAGAGGAGGAGATCGGCGAGTATGTACACATATGGAGTGGAGTACCTAAAGCAAAGAGAGCCAAGGCAGGTGTAGCGGTTATGATTAAGAAGAAATGGAAAAATAATATAACTACATGGGATTTCATAAATGAACGGATTATATTACTCGAAATGACCTTATTTTCTAGAGAAATTGTAATAATCGGAGTATACGCACCGACAAATGATACGAATGACCAAGGGAAGGATATTTTTTGGACAACACTACAAGATACAATTGAAAAGATCCCGAGAAGAAAGAAAATTATAATGATGGGAGATTTTAATGGGAGAGTGGGAAGTATGGATTCGTCGCTAGTTGTAGGAAATCATGGGGAAATACAGCGCAACGATAATGGAGAGCGCCTTATTAATATCTGTGAACAATTTGATTTTAAGATAAGCAATACATTTTTTAGACACAAAGATGTACACAAATATACATGGCAACAAAACTCTCGAGATCTTAGAGCAATTAATGATTATATTATCATTAAACAATCTACCACTTTCAAAGTTATTGATGCTAGAGTTCATAGAGGAGCCATATGTGGCTCGGATCATTATCTATTAGAAATGAAAACTTTTTGGCCTTGGTCAAGGGAAAGGAATAGGACGGATACCCAACAGCAGGCAATAGAAAATGAAGGGGAAGAGAAGTTTTGTATCGACAGTTTACAGGATGAAAGTATAAGAAGACTTTATACAACTAGAATGGAACAGCTATTAGATGAGTCATTTTAAGGAAATGCAGAAGAAACTTATGACTATATCAGATCGAGTATAAAAAGAGTAGCAAATGAAGTGTTAGGAACCAATGTAAATAGAAGACGCAAACAAGGAACAGAGTGGTGGACGCAAGAAATACAACAGATGGTACAAGAAAAACGGACAGCATTTGACATATGGCTCAATGCAAAAACAGAAGAAACAAGACAGTTATATAAAGAAAAGAAGAATATAGCTATGAGAATGATAAGAACGGCGAAAAATGAGATATGGAAAAAAAAACATGTGCCAATATAAATAGCCAACTCGGCTTTAGAAGATCTAAAGAAGCATGGTCTATACTAAAAGGACTCAGACAGGAAACGAAGTCTGGAACAAATCTACAATTGATAACAATTGGGGAATGGGAAGAACACTTTCAGAAACTCTTGCAAGAAGATAGAGGAGATTTTATAGAAGAAGAATTTGGAAATGACTGGACAGGAGTAGAATTGCAAATATCTGAAGTTGAAGTGAAAGAAGCAGTAATAAGTGGAAAAAATGGAAAATCACCTGGCCCGGGAGGGATCAACTTAGAACTAATCAAATATGGGGGTCAAAAGATAGTAAAATTAATAAAGGAACTGTTGAATAAGATATTAGGGGGAGATAAATTACCAGAAGACATGAAATCTGGACAAATTATACCAATATTTAAAAAAGGAGATCGAAAAAATAGAAACAACTATCGAGGAATTTGTATTTCGAATCCACTTATAAAAATTTTAGGGAAAATAGTGAAAAGGAACTTAGAGAATGCATTCGTCTCTAAAGAAGAACAATGTGGATTTACAACGGGAAGATCCTGTATAGATCATATCTTCACGCTGAGGCAAGTTCTAGAGAAATGCAATAGAAAGGGAGAGAATATTGGTCTGGTGTTCATAGATCTTGAAAAAGCATATGATTCTGTACCAAGGAAACTGCTTTGGAAGGCATTAAATATGGCTAACATAGATACTTCAGTAATAAAAATAATACAACAAATATACAGACACAATGTCTGCCAGGTTAAAATAGGGAGGAAACTTTCTGGGAAATTTGGAACAAGCAAAGGATTACTTCAGGGATGTCCCATGTCACCAACACTCTTCAAAATATATATAGACATCAGCCTTCGTATATGGTCTAGGAAATGCAAAAGGATGGGATTGGAGGTATCTGAAGAAATATATTTAAACCACCTGTTGTTTGCAGATGACCAGGTAATAATAACGCAGGATGGAGAAGATGCCAATTATGTATGTCGTCAGTTGTCAATGGAATATCAAAGGTGGGGACTGAAGATAAACTATGATAAGACAGAATATTTGACGAATGATCTAGATGAGCTATACATTGATGGGAGACGGATTAAAAAAGTGCAAAATTTTCGATACCTGGGTTCAATTCTGCAAATAGAGGGGACATCAAATATGGATATTAATCAAAAGATTACTAGTGGAAAGAAAATAATAGGAATGTTAAATTCAATTTTATGGAGTAGAAATATAATCAATAGTACAAAAACGAAAAAATTTAAAACCATACTACAGAGTATAGTCTTCTACGGAGCAGAAACATGGACATTAAATAAAAAACAGCTTAACAGATTGAAAGCACTGGAGATGGACTTCTGGAGACGGTCTGCCAGGATATCTAGGAAAGATAGGATTAGGAATACGGAAATACGACGTATTATGGAAGTAGAAGAAGAGAGTGCAGTCACAATTGAAAGGAAACGACTTCGATGGTATGGACATGTACGTAGAATGGGAGAAGAAAGAATACCTAGAATCGTACAGGAATGGGAAAGTAAGAGAAGAAGAGGAAGAGGACGACCTGCTACTACCTGGATACAGAATGTACACATGTCAATGGAAAGATTTGGTTTAGTGGAGGAAGATGTACAAGACAGGGATAAGTGGCGAAATGTAGTGAGCAGTGTAGAGTTCTGAATGGTGGTATCATATTTTGTGTGTCAGGATGAGTTATGTGATAGTGCTTGACCGTTGTATTTGTTTGGTTGGAGACAAACCTCTGTTTTGAGGAAATTTCTCATTTAATAAAAAAAATTCAGTCTGTGTTTAATTTTCCGGCTCTTCTTACAAGATAACTTGATTATAATTTCAGAAATAGGCCTATTAAAATGCTATTATTGATCTATTTAAAGATAGCAAACAACCGAAAATTTATAGCATACCTTTGCCAATACAATTGCCAAATCTAAATGCATACTCAACATTTTAAAAATACAATCTATAGGCCTACCAATATTCAGAATTATTATTTTTAATTAATATATTAATACATTATTTCAGATTGAACAAGAAAATAGTCAGACAGCACCTCTCTAAATCAATTCTATTTATGAACCAATCGATGAGCATTTGACTGAATGATTTTTATTTCATTTAATTTCTTTACTTTTATTTTATTGTAATTGTATTCATTCACTTAATCACATACTTCAGGAATCCAAAGATCTCAATGCAATTCAAACTATTCACAAAAATTACTGGCAAACTACTGAAAATGTCAAGATCTTGTGTTATTGCGTCCACATGCAATAAATATAGGTAATTATGTTTAGTTCATACATTTATTTCAAACCATATTCAGAGGGAGTTGGGTAATTGTGGGCAGCGGGGAATTGTGCGCTCTTAAAAATCTCCACTCCATATTAAAATTTCCGATTCCAACTACTAGTACCCTCTACCGGTTCTTCTGCTTAACTGAGATATGCAGAGAGATTGATGCCAGTTGCTTTGTAAAGGCCATGGGAGCTGGAGTGAGCCAAAGCCTCAGTTTCTAATATCCTTTTGCTATTTCCCGCCGCCAGAAAATAAAAAGGTAAGCCTATAATTTTCATTCCATTGTTGTAAACTAAATATATTCTTAAATGACATTGTTAGCTGTGTTTCTAGATGAATTCGAAATTTTAATAAATTAGATTAGTAAATACGGGTTTAGTGAGTTATGTATTGAAAGCAGAGTTGGGTGATTTTTTTCTTTTTATTCTTCAGATGCCGAGAGTTTACACGTGAGTCATCAGAAGTATCAGATGTGTCCAGTATTTTCGATGATTACAGTGACAGTGATTTTGATGAATTTGACAATGTGGCATTGAAAGCACTGATACCTACAACTTCTAAAGAACCAAATGTATTGTGCTGTATCTGTGGAGAAGTAGGAAAAGATAAAGAACTGTGGTACAGGTGTGTTCTGTGATCTACTTGGAACCACGCTGAGTGTACTGGAGAAAAATCACCTAAAAATGACATGTGTGATTCTTGTTTATCGGAGAAGTGAACATTTTAAAAACTGAGAAAGATTTCATTGTTAATGTTATTGTAACAAGTATGTCAACAACAGGGGTGCCCACCCCCCCCCCCCAAACTTCATGACGCACCCCCCCCCAAAACTTCATTGCTCCCCGCCCCCAACCTGAGTGATTGTCGACAAGGGCGCCCATATGATATTTTCTAGGGGGGCAAATTTTTAATTAATTTATTTTTTGTCGCTTTAACTTCTTGGGCCACTTTTGTAACATTATATTAATAATATAAAAATAAAGTGCAACAATGATTTAGCCCGAAAATAATTGCGAAGAGGGTAGAAAGTGCCGGGTGGGTTGGATTACCCCCCAAAAAGGGGGTCGGGGGTCCATCCCCAGAAAATTTTTAAATATTTAACTAATGAAATCACATTTTACGCTATTTTACCACAGAAAAACTAGTTAGGAAATTTGTTTACCATACTAAGACATGCCAATGTAAACAAGAAATTCTTACCTAAGTCGGGTGTCCACCCATAGGCGTAACCAGGCCGACCATATGGGGGGGTTATAACATCCGCGGGGTCTGGAATACCCCCAGGGAGAGGGGGGTCCGGGGGTCCTCCCCCGGAAAATTTTAAAAACTAAGTTGCAAAAAGACGAGTTTTAAGCTTCCGGGGGTCCCCCCGGAAAATTTTAAAAATTAAGATGCAAAATAACGAGTTTTAAGCTTCCCACGCTTTATACTAGTATTAAGTAATTTATGGGCAGACTTAAACAAATTATACAATTTTGCTTTTTTTAATCAAACCCCCCCCTCGGTACGCCTATGTGTCCAACCCCGGAAAATGTTTAAATATTGAACTAATGAAAATCACATTTTACTCTATTTTAGCACAGAAAAACTAGTTAGGAAATTTGTTTACCATACTCTAAGACATGCCATTGCAAATAAGAAATCATTACCTAAGAAATCATTACATAAATCCGGTCCACCCCCGGAAATTTTTTAAATATTGAATTAATGAAAATCACATTTTACGCTATTTTAGCACTCAAAAACTAGTTAGGAAATCTGTTTACCATACTCTAAGACATGCCAATGTAAACAAGAAAATGTTACCTAAGTCGGGTTTCCACCCCGGGAAATTTTTAAATGTTGTACTAATGAAAATCACATTTTACGTTAGCAAATTCGTTTACTATACTCTAAGACATGGCAACTTAAAAAGAAATTGTTACCTAAGTTATAATACTTATTATCATTTATAAGAAAAGTTGAATAACACATGGAACAGTGGACATAATAGGCCTACTCATTATGTTATGAAAAGAAAATAACTGCTATATAATATTTGACACACCAACAAATCTTGTTTAATTAAATAAATATTTCTTTTAAATCCAAATATAGAATTTTAGGTTTTGATTTTTGGGGGTCCAAACCCCCTGGACCCCCCTTTCCTAATACACTGTGGATTCTGCTTCCATGTTGTCGATTTGGTAAAACTTCTGCAAACTTTTTATGTCTTAACTGACTTTAAAATAATTGTCATAAAAGAAAAACACCTGACTATAATAACGATTAATATACGTTTTTTTTTCCTTGCGCCCCCCCCCCGCCCCCGGGTATGGGAGCCCATGGCTGTCGAAATTCTTCATCTTTATCTTGAAGAATCTGCTTGGGATTTACATCAATATACGGTTTCCATTTATCTTCGCCACTGCTTTTACTTTCAGTAAACTTGTATTTTATATCTAAATTATGTTTCAGTGTATACGGATGTTTCTTTCTGCAGTGATCTTGCCATATTTTCTCATGCCTAATAATGGCATTGCACAATAATTCTAAACACTTATGTTTAAATTGCTGTTGTTTTATAGGCATTTTCGGGATGCCGACATGGACTGAAACCAGTAGCAGCATTGGTTATATTATAGACAGATTTTCTTCTTATTAGGTGGCACGTGCTTTTGAGTGCAGTAAAATCACTTCCGAGAATAATATTATTCTTGCAGGCGGCATTGTACAAAGACTGTAATAACCCAGTAAGAACTAATACTCCAATAAACCAACAAGCGAAGGAAGAACTGAGGTCACAATGAGAGAATATTGCAACGTTGCTTTTGTTTTGGAAAGCGGAAGCCGGGACCGATTTAGTCAGATCAATTAACATAAAGAAACACCGACCGAATGGTTTATTTCTTTAAAGCCTCCTGGCCACGCAATGAATACCTCCGCTATACTAACAATGGTTCAGTTTGCAGTCGCTGCTATCGGCACAGAGTGATCGATTTCCTTTGCGCGGCAGTTGGTTACAAGGAAATGCGTTTCGCTAATTTGTTGACTATTCACTTCTAGATAATTAGAAGAGACCTTTTCAAGTTATCAAACTTGACCGTTTTTATTTTTAACTTATAAAACGCTAATTTTGCAACAATTTTTAACCCCCCCCCCCCAGAAAATTCATAAAACGATAATATTTTGCCCCCCCCAGAAATTTCAATGACGCAGTCTGCGTCTTAACCCCCCCCCCTGTGGGCACCCCTGTCAACAATCAAATAATAATAATAATAATAATAATAATAATAATAATAATAAGTAATATAAGTTTATACCAAGTCACGTTGTTTTATCATGATTCTAAAACACATTTCCCCATGAATTCAATTTCCCATCCCATGAGCACGATTACCCTACTGGGCGGGTAAATGTGCGCAAATGCATAGTTCTGTCATTTTCAGTTGTAGTCTATTAACATTAACTTGGCAGTAAAACTGTTTTCATACAACGAAATAGCTTTACTAAGCTTTTCTTGCTGATAAGTGCTTATGAGCCACCTCTTATAACATCATCATAAGACCGATTCTCGCTTAAGTGCGCACAATTCCCCACCTCTCCCTTACTCTCAGCTATTTTTTTTATTGAATTTTCATTATTTATGAGATTAAATACCCGTTGGTTCAAGTTTCCTATTACGTTTAGCAGCTGTATGTCGTCTGCTATCGTAATTTCTTAGATGGAGACGAGGGACCTCTTCTATTTGGAGCCATTACACGCTTTCTGCGCAGCCTGGTGGTTGTTAGAGATCAGTCATGGCTACGGTTACAGACTTGGATGGTTTATAGTCAGTATACTTTAATATTTACTATCCCTTTTTTTGCAGAATTCAGATCTATGTGAATACGATCCCATTTCAATACGACCCCGTTTTCATGCAAAATTTTCGATACGAGAGAATCCACAGAATGCGCTAGCCTCACATTCCACGACAATGAAACCCTCCTCGCTATAAACGAGAACACTGCGAGGACTTTGAGGAGCAATAAAATGTCCGCTTAGCGTAGGCCACAGCCACCGCCATCGTAATGTACAGGCCAGATTATAGAGCGCGCGGGAAAACAATCAGCTGATCAACGAAGTCGGTAACAAGCCAGCGTGCGTGAATGTTGACAGTGCATAAGTGCATCGGTATTTGTTTTACCAGTTGTTTAATCAATAAATTCTGCATTTTTCATGTAATGTAGGTCTTATAAAGTATTGCCGAAGATTAATAGTGTAATACTACCCTTTTCAAATGAACAAATGCGAGCCGGCGTGTTACAGATCTCAAGGCAATGTTACACCCTAACCAACGAACTCTTTATTGCTTGTGATGTATCATACGCTTTCTATTACTGAATCTCAAAATATAATGTACATTCTGTGAGCATCACAGATATAAAAAATGTGCAAAAACTTTACATGCGTTATAGGCTGTGTAGTGTTATGCTATAAATGTTACAACCTAACCTAGCAAATCACAAACCCATGTGGCGTAACTCCCCGATATATCATTATCATTTCACTTTCTGAATCTCTAAATCCGATTTATATTCTGTGTGCAACATAGATAGGCCTATACAGAATGTGCAAAGCTGTGTGTTAGCCTATTGGCTGTGTTGTGCTGTGCCATAAATGTTCCAACATAACCTAGCAAATCAACAACCCATGTATTGCTTCGAATGTGGCATAACCCCCGCAGTTGTGTTTCGTGAATATTCAACAGAAATACAGTAAAAATGCCAAAATGTCGTGTTGTACCTGGATGCAGGTCAAGTTATTAGAGTGGTGAATGTACACCTGTGTTCTCTTTTCCTGCTGATCAACAGAGAAGACAATTATGGATTAAAAAAATTCCAAAGGAAAATTTAGTGGTTAGGCCTACTTAGAACAGTGGAGTCTGTATCAAACTCTTTCACGAAGAGAAAATTCTGAGCGAAATTAGAGCCACTCGTCCAGATGGTGAGTACAAGATGCCTAATTCAAAACATATTCATAGTGACATATATTAGGCGAGGTAATCTTTGAATGTAGGTACCGGCAACTCCCTGTCTCCGTGTCATTGCTGTCTCCTGTTTGTGCTGTAGTTCTGCTGTCAAAAGGTCACATGACTGCACCTAGTCAAAAGATAGGCCTACATATTTTAAGTGGTTTGTGATGGTACTATGAGGTACGTGATGATTAGGGACCGGGTTCTTAGGTTTTTAGGCCTGCTTATTTTTTCCTTGCTATATAAAATCAGAAACCCTCACATACTTTCTTGTGTCATGTAGGCTACATAGGATTCACACACATAGGTTCTGTAGTACCTACAAACACTTAGGCCTAAATGGGATGCAAAAACTTCAATTACTTAAAGGCCTAGGCGTAATAGGGTTTTGGCAAAAAAAAAAAAAAAATTTCTTGAAAAATCAATATTTTGCAGAGACAGACAAAAAAGTGTTGAAAGTAAACCTTCAAATTAATTTTGTTCAACCCATAGTGTCTGCCATGAAAAGGCCAAGACAAGGAGGGATGAACATAACATTACTGGTGTAGGCCTATTCCTTTTAAATAGGCCTACCGGTGTTCAGTCTATAACAATTTGTTTCACATTATTGTCAGTTAACCATAAACATTTTTTGTTCGCCCAATTGGAAGAATTGAGTTCGAATCCCGAAATAGGCTAGCTTTTAATAGGCAGCCTACAGTATTAACTATTTTGCCTCTTATGTTTAACTTTTTCAGGGTATTCAGTCAAGTTTCAGCAAATTTAACTAAATTTTCAGCTGAATTTTATACATATTATATTATGTGTTGAATTGTAGGCCTAAGTAACGCAATGAAAGTTCATTTAAACGCAATATTGTAATCTAAAGCGATGTTTTGGACCAAAAACCTGAAACATGGAACCTAAAAATCCAACGATAAGTGTTTTGAACTTAATAAGTCTATCATTAAATTGCTGTGGTATTTAATTTCATGTATAGCCTATACAGTATTTCATGTATAGCCTATACAGTATAAAATACTGTATTTATTATAAATGAATTGTAGCCTATAGGCCTATAACTTATGGATTATTCAATGAATATTTTTTTCATGTACACTAATTCTTATGTTACAATCTGTAGGCCTATATAATTTTCTCCATGTATTGTATCCTATTGGCCTACATTATGTCTCTATTACTTGGTAAAGTAGGCCTAGTTTGTTAATGTAGGCAGTAATTCAGATTGTGATATATTGTGTGATGAATGTTTTGAAAAGATAATCAAATAGTTCTCAACATAATAGGCATATCTTTATGTAAGAAGAAAATGGGTAGGCCTACTGTTCTGACGTTTAATTAGATATTTTTCTTCTGCATTTAATTTTCAACTATTTGAGGCCTATTGTAAATATTGTCTACTGTGTAATATATTATATTATTTGATGGTCGTGTAGGCTAGTTATCAGATGTTTGTATTTTCTGGAATAGTGTTCTTAATTTCCAGTACCCGTGCGTAATTTCGAGTATCTTGACATACGATAGAATATTGCTATTTGTTTTCTTCTTCTGAAAACTTTATTAAAACTATATTATGCCAGTGGCATGGATTTATTCTTTGTAAAGTGTGATTAAACTTGTTATTAAATGGAAATAGTCATTAGAATCGTGGTGTGTTAATGGATTCAACGCGACCGAGTCCCGACTCTTTGCGTGACGTCACGAAAGCTACCATCTGGCCTGTACATTACGATGGCGGTGCCACAGATATATAGAGATAGATCGGCAATGGTGTATGCTGTACCATTGGCGGCAGTGAAGCCACGTGATGCAAGGACCGCCATATTACTACACTGCAGCAGCTGATCGTGTACATGCTACAAGTGCGTTACAGCGATGTGAATTTTAGCATTTTAGCTAATAATGTAATTGGACTGAGGAGTATAAATACTTTTTCTAAAATGGTGAATACCTGTGTGGTATTCGGGTGTAATTTTTCATACTACGACAGAAAGAAACAAGGAAAGGAACACGTTTCAATACATGCGTAAGTAGGCATTTCATTATTATTATTATTGTTAGCCATTTCATGCATTATGCATGCTTTAGTTTCTAGGAATGTATTATATGGTTGTAAATAACCATAACCTAATATTGTTAACTATTTCATACACTGTAAATAGTCATATATTACTTTAGCATTTAGAAATTGCAAATCAACTTAACCTCAATTTATGTGTATTTTTTGCATTGTAAATAATATGCTTTAGTTACTAGGAATGTTTTATGTTTTTATAAATAACTGTAAGCATACATTGATAGTTATTTCTTGTATTATTCATACTTCCTTAAGAATTTAAGCATGTGTTATAATATTTGTAGGCCCCACAGCCCGGCAATCTGGGTCCCGGCGGTGAAGCCAAGCCTTGCGCTATGCCGCCATCTTGTCTCACCTGAAGACACCCACTGAACTACACGCAATTCAATGGGAAACTATCACGAGCACTTAGAATAAAGTCTATTTTCACAATTTTCTATTGGAAATTTTGTATCCACTAGTGAACACACTGAAACCACATTGAAAAAGCACGTCCTCTTGCTATTTTTCTCAAGTATTGGTTCCTATTACTTGCTAAAAATTAGGTTTCAGATGTGAAACTTCTTTAGTCGCGGTAGGATTAAATCGAGAGCTTGCGTTACGGACAAAATTGTCACGAAATTAGTGTTATGCTCAAAATCGTCGCGAAATTAGTTTGGTGTGACGGAACGGACTGCACAGAAAACAAGCAACTCAATAATTAGGCTTATCCAAAATTAAAAAAAAATAAAAATTTAAAAAATTCAAATTAAAAAATCGAAAATCCAAAATTTTAAGTCTAAAAATTCGAAATTTAAAAATAAAAATAAATTAAAAATATAAAAACTTCAAAGATCCAAATTTTAAAAAATAATCCAAAGTAAAAAAATCCAAATATCCAAAATTAAAAAAATCTTAAAATCCAAAAAAATAAAAAAACCAAAATTTAAAACATTCCAAATTTAAAATCAAGAGAAAAACATCAATACTATTAATAAACTACAGTATTGCTCAATTACAACACGCACAGTGAAATGACAGGCATAAATGAAATAAGGACATTATTTTATTAAGACTATATTTTAGATAACTTCCATTCCATTGATCAAAAGAATCAGTATATGGGTCATTCTTCAAATACGGGAAAATTTGGAGTGTCTAAAATCAAAATTTTTTAGTTTATATTTAAAATCTCAAAAAAATTGCTAAAATACTTCAGGGGTTTCTTGATAATAATAAGACACCAGCAGAGCTTAAATGTTTATATATATATTTTTTTAAAGCCATGTGAATGACATCCGTGTACATGTGGATGGCAGAAGGCCACATTAATGACTAACTTTGGCAACAATATGCTTTTTTTATGTGGTTTCATATTTTTCTCAGTTTACTTCAGTTTATTTTGCACCAAATTTGCAATTTTGTGTGCATACTCCGGAATCAATGCAATTTTAACTAGACTGTGTTTTTACGGTTGGGGGGGGGGGGAATCAAGCAGAAATTCATTTAATCAGTTTTAAGATTTTAAATACAGGTCACAGACACCACAAACACAATAGTATCCTACATTTATCATCTACATGACTTGAGAGTCATCCACGTACCCCTTTATGAGGAATGTGGATGAAACAAAAATTAGGCATGTGGATGACAAAAAAAAAAGGAGTTTAAGTGGTCTCAGCAAGCCATTCCTAAACCTCTGTAGGCTTAACTTCAGTCAGGTACTTTGAATTGGTAGGTTTATCATAGTGCATAATCAAAATTAATTAATATTCACTTTTTGCCTATTTTCTAGAAGTCATGTTAATGACGGAGAATAAAAACGCTTTCCTTTGCTAATCCCAAACTGTTTGTAAGCAAGCAAAATTCAACCACAAGCTGCTCTGTTAGCTTCCTAACACTGTTGCCAGTTATACAAATTTCTCATTCCTGCAGAAAATTTTTCTATTCTTTTCAGCCATGTGGATGACCAAAAACCCTTGGGACATTCTTTATGTTCATTAGGTGAAATGACAATTTTATTTTCACACAATCATACTCATTGGCAGGAAAAAAGTCGAAAAGGAAGTAACATTTTGTTTTGTGGAAAAATGCAGTAGAATATACAAAACCGGGGTATGGGACAGGGCATGTGGATAACATTTAATTGAATTAAATTTGGTTTTGGAGTATCATAATTTAAAGTTAGTGACATTTCAAAGTGGTAGTTGTGGTATGGAAGTAGTAGAAAAAACTTTTATTTCAATTTTTTATAAAGTTGAATTTGAAGGGAAATATCACTCCGGAACGCAAATTTTCCCGTATTTGAAGAATCACCCAAACATGAACTATCTACTACATATCCTATGTCACAATATAGCAAGGTAGTGATATTTTAATAATTAATTAGTCATTTTAGTTAAATCAAATTTTTAAATATTGACAACACACAGTTTTACTGATTTGAATATATGTAACTTTTGTTAACTTGAGCTCTTTGTTCAAACATGAAAATATAATTAAAGTATTGATACTAACCCGGATTGGGTAATAGTTTTTATATCAAATCAAAATCATCATATAACTTAATCCTTGCTAAAATACTGACTAATAAACATACAAACAATTTCTCAATAGAAGTGAACTGGCATTCCTGATTATTTTTTCTCTTCTTCAGCTTTCACATGTGCCTAATCAAATTAGTGGTATACTAGGCGGAACTTATTAAGATCATTCAAGTAATACATAGATTTAAAAATATTACATAGTCCAAAGACAACACAGTTATACAGAAAAACACACACTACAAATTTCAATACATTAATATGAAAAATAATATGTTATGGGACACTTAAAATAAATATTCTGCCCTTATTAAGGGTGAAAATGGCAAAAACATAAATTTTTACTTTATTTTATATTCTTGTGTTTCGTCCATTTTGTAGTGATGTAATAACTTAATGATTCGTTTAGAGCATAGGCCTATAGGTTTTTTTCACTGACACTCACTACTGTGGTATGGCAATGTTAATTACCTTGTTGGAGCACTTTCAACCGTGTGGAGCGGCCATCTTCAGCAACTGACTCCCATGATGCCACTGTTGTGGCTAAGAAGACATTTTTGAATTACTGTGTCGTAGAGTGCATGTGATTTGAACTGTAATAATTACAATTATTGTTCGTTTAAGATGTTGGTGTTGTCTTGTGTGGTGTGTTTGTATATTTCATATTGTTCGAGTGTGTTGAGCATATGACCTTTGTGGTTAATGTGTAGGATATCCATGTCTGTATTGATGTCTGCGTATTTGTGGCCTGTGCTTATTATATGGTTTGCATAGTCAGAGTCTTTGAGAGCTCGTATGTGTTCTGTGTATCGTGTTTTGAAACTTCGGCCTGTATGTCCTATGTAGAACTTTGGACAGTCGTTGCATTTTAGTTTGTAGACTCCTGGATTACTGTATTTATTTCTGTGTTGTTTGTCTGTAGGTAAGTTAAATAACATTGCCATACCACAGTAGTGAGTGTCAGTGAAAAAAGCTATATGCTCTAAATGAATCATTAAGTTATTTTATGTATTATAAAAATATGGACTTTCCTCTTTAAAATGACATAATTATCTCATCTTTAGCTTGCTTATAAATATTTTAAAGCACTGGTTTGAGTCTCAATTTCATTAAGTTAATTTTTTCCTTGTACTGGGGGGCATTTTTTCTAAACTATAAGAACCAGAGATTTATAACTTTCAGAACTTGTAAGAAATGCCACTTTACATTTTGTAACATGTAGTCATTTTATTAAAAGTGCAATCATAGAAAAAATATGGCCTACCGGTACCAAACTGAAAAAAAAAATTAAAAATAAAAATCCTTCATTTAAAAGAATAATAACTTTAGGAAAACATAAGTACCGGTACACTAAAAATCCCAATGGTAAAAAGAAAAACATGCAAAAGCATCATACAGGAAAAAAATTATTGTTCTAGTTCTAATAGTTTAGGAAAAATGTTCAAGATTCCACTCAATATGCTCCCTAGTGCAAACAGTGTAAGAGAAAATGTTGCTTTCATATAACATTGCAGATATAGGACCTTCCGGGTGCCCTTAACATACTTTGACCAAGATATTAACTATTTTAAATAATAGAATAATATATGAACTTTGTCTTCATAACTCCAAAAAGTAAAAATATTTGTTGAAAAATTTAAAAAATCAAAGGAAAAGGTTTTTAAGTATCCTTGGTCTCCCCTATTCTAAATTTGAAATTGAAGGGCCTAGTTCCATAAAGGCGTAAGGCAGAAGGACATGGTTTCGAGAATTCTTGATGTTTTTAAACAATGTTACCACTCACAAGTAGCCTAGGTGGTTTAAAGTTTAATTTTATAACATATATTTTTGAAGGACAGGCTAAATTTACAATGTATTGGGATTTTTTTACAACTAGAGGTACCTAAACATGTCAAACAAAAACTGAAGTACTTTTACAGTAGCAAAATCTTTTTACTTTGTATCATATTATTTGTTTTTACTTTATTTTAGTAAAAACCTTTATTTTAGTATTTACTTTATTTTATTATTTAGTAAAAAGATAAATTAACTTTATATCGGAAGCTGAACTTATGCGCGTGAAAGAAAATTTCCTAAAAAAAGTGCCAGTAATGTGTGGATGCAACAAGAGAACAATTCCAACATCTCTTGTGATGAAGTACGTGTTTATTTTCATTGTAATCTTAACTGTAAATGTGAGAACCTGAATCATTACACCGACCGTGGCTCTATTAGCGTAGATATTTCACCCGATCGCTCGGGAGTTGGAGCTGTGCCCGCCGCACCGCAGGAACCTGCGTCATTGGCCAACTCTTGCGTGGAACTCACTTGTGCAGTCTCACAGGTCTTTTCTTATAACTGAGCAGAGGTTTAAGGCACAAGTACAATATTTCACTGAGTATTTAAGAGATATGAGGAGAAGGCATAAATGTTAAAAACTCAAAATTAAAGATTTGTGCCTTACACCCTTATGGAACTAGCCCCTTCAATTGATAAACAGAATATTTACAAATGTTTGAAAATAGCCAGGCGATTGTAGACTGATCTGTGATCAATCTTATGTCTATTAGTTTCCCTAACTGCATGATTAATGCGAATTTTCAAATATGACAATGAAATTACTTGTATCAATCTATTAACATGAGTGTCCAATGGATTTAAGTCCAATACATGAGTATTTAATGAGGGAAACAAACCTAGTTCATTTGCTTCAGCTGCGACTTTGTAGGGTATGTTACTTTTCACAATTGAATTGATGCCTCTGCATAAATTCTCTCTAAAACATCTTTCACTTAATTTACATACTCTAACCACATCATTTGAAGGAATAAATAACTTCCCATTACTTTTGAAAGAAATAAATGAATATGGACATTCTGTCTGTGTAATCGCTTTTTTGCAGTTGTCACACTTTAGAGAACTGACTACTTTCTTAACAACATAACCTGATATGTATTCAACAATACTGTCTGACAACAATGTTAATGTTGAATAAGATGGGCAATAATCATGATCAGAAATCTGAACTGGTGACTGAAGACATAAGGGATCATCCTCATTTTGTATAAATTGAGTGCTCTTCGCATCACGAGTACTACTTACATTAAGGATAGGTATACTATCTTGTGAAATGCAATTTCCTGTTTTTATGCATTTTAGTTCATTCCTGGTAATCAGTCGTTTGAAGGCTGATTTGAACTGCAAACATGTGGGATTAACGTTCCAACCTCCTCGTTGCCTTATGAGACCAAAAAATAGTTCTACATGATCCTGGCTTAATTTGTATGTCAGAAGGTATTCCATTTTTTTTGTTTTTACAAACATGTCATATAAATTCTGCACAGACAATAAGCACACTTTTAGGCCCACAAATCCAACCTTCCTATTACACGTTATAATCTTCTGTTCACATTCCTTATCAGTGTATAGGGAGTCAATGTATGCAATAGCATCACAAATGAATGGACTCCATAGATTTTCATTTTCCATTGCAAGTGGGGCTTTGAATGCTTTGCCAAATTTGCTGGATGAATTGAGTAAATCAAATATCTTGTCCATATATTTAAGGAACTTCACAGTTTCTTCACAACCTTCAAATTCTTGTAGCTTTAACACCACATTACAGAAATCCAGTGCCTCTGCTACTGATTTACTAAGTGTCTGAACTGCAGGTCTCACACGCATTTTATGTTTATGCCAGTTGATATGTTTCGAGGTTAATTTGTTTGCCAGACACAAACCCTCGGCACTTTGTAATTCGAATAGAGATTTCACATAAGACCAGCGAATTGCACCGTCTTTGCGATAAATTATTTGTTTCTCAGCTAAACAGTTGCGTACAAGTTTGATCATATGACAGGCATCAAGTAATACAGCAACTGATGCTCCTGACAGAGATGGGTGAAGAAAACTGGTTTTGAGATTATTTGCATCAGATAAATTAGCTCCCAAGTTGTTGGCCATACTTATATTGGAGCTGGCTCCATCAAATACAACTGCAGCTATGGTGACACCAATTTCATGCAATTTGTCGATGCAACTTGACATTAAAAATGCTCTTTCCTGACCTGAGAGTGAATCGATAAAAAAATAGCCACAAGGGATCTTCCAGGTATCATTTACTGCTGTACACATAATTACACAGGCCATTTTTGCCGTGGGTAAACTGTCATTATTAATTTCGGTACCAACATCTACATAACCTATAATTTTATTTCCAGTATATTCTACATGTTCCTTCAGGCACATATCATCAATAGAGAGGCATACTATAGGAACTTGAGCCTTCTCGTTGCTTTCTCTAACTTTACATGCAATTGCATTAAAAGCTTCAGTGCACAGACCTGGTTCACAATCAATTTTCATATACCAGGAACGTATTGTCCTTGTACTAGGCAATGAATTATTGAACTTCAACCGTACAAACTCATATGCTTTTGGTGAGAAATAGTGCAAGGTCAATGCAAATGATCTTAACAAAGGTTCATATGCCAAGCCGTGTTTACTTACTCTGGTTCCAGCACTCTGCGCTGCTCTGTCTAACAAGCAGCATACATCAGAAGGGAGTGAATTTTTTAATATTTCAGCATTATTTTCAAGAATGAGTTTTTCTCTCACTAACAAGTCAATAACTTCTCTGTCATATTTTAATTTTTTCTCATGCCGTCGTACCTTTTGCTGCAAAATCTTTATTTTCTTTCTTGCACTGCAAAGCTCAACATTTTTCTCACTCAATTGGGTCATTAATTTTCTTTTCCGGGGTGTTAATGGTTCAGAGCCACCACTATTGTCACATGTACCAATACTATTCTCACCAGAATTTACACCAACTTCAATCTTGACAGTTTCTGTTATTGTGATTTCACTGGCACACGTAGCGATATCAGGTTTTGAAGACACATGTCTCACTTTAGGTGGTTTCCGTGGGACTACATGTCGCTTCTGCAAATGCACAGGATAAGAAGGAAATACAGAGGGAACTGCTCCTTCTCTCAGCCTCCTGGTTTGGCCAGTATAGTCCATATCTTCGGGACGAAAATGTTGAGAGCACACACCTGAAGCTGTAGTCGGTTGCCAATTCTTTCTGTTGATCGCCTTTATCCATGCTTCCCGAATGTCCTTCTTCTTAGGAACTCTGAAATAAATAAATAAATATTAAATATGTTAATTATTAAACTCAAATAAATGATGCAATTAATTAGATACGGTAGGTATTCCTGCATGCATATCATAAGGGCCTACTTATTTATTTACTATCCAAAAGTTTAACCATTTTTGTACCTAGAGGTATATTAAGGTTAGAGTTATTTACAAACATAACATGAAGTATAACATAAGAATATTAATTATAGTGCATAAGATGGCTTATATGTTAATAATTACTTAGGGCCTACAAATATTATAACACATGCTTAAATTCTTAAGGAAGTATGAATAATACAAGAAATAACTATCAATGTATGCTTACAGTTATTTATAAAAACATAAAACATTCCTAGTAACTAAAGCATATTATTTACAATGCAAAAAATACACATAAATTGAGGTTAAGTTGATTTGCAATTTCTAAATGCTAAAGTAATATATGACTATTTACAGTGTATGAAATAGTTAACAATATTAGGTTATGGTTATTTACAACCATATAATACATTCCTAGAAACTAAAGCATGCATAATGCATGAAATGGCTAACAATAATAATAATAATGAAATGCCTACTTACGCATGTATTGAAACGTGTTCCTTTCCTTGTTTCTTTCTGTCGTAGTATGAAAAATTACACCCGAATACCACACAGGTATTCACCATTTTAGAAAAAGTATTTATACTCCTCAGTCCAATTACATTATTAGCTAAAATGCTAAAATTCACATCGCTGTAACGCACTTGTAGCATGTACACGATCAGCTGCTGCAGTGTAGTAATATGGCGGTCCTTGCATCACGTGGCTTCACTGCCGCCAATGGTACAGCATACACCATTGCCGATCTATCTCTATATATCTGTGGCGTAGGCCTATTGAGATAGAATTGAATATGTGTGAACTGTGAATACGTGATAGTGCTTTCATGGCGTTGCATACGATCTCAATCCGATCAGACCCCTATTTTTTCGATGTATCGACCTTGTGACTCAATTCTATTTTAATTCCCGTTTTCATGAATGTTTGAATACGGTAAGCATATTCAGATCGATCTGAATTCTGCATGAAAACGTAATAAGAGTAACGTACTAATTTTATACTAACATATTAATTTTCGTGTTGTGGTTACTGTATTTGCTTTATTGACTTCTTATGCTCTGAAGATTAAATACAATGGCAAGGCGAAATTAAAGGAGATTTTTTTTTTATTTATTTATTTTTTTATTATTTTATTTGACCATAGTTGACCCAGAGTCCCACAGCCGGAGGCTACACTACTGGGGAGAATACAGATAATACATAGACTAATATTTACATACAATTTGCTATCTTGGTTTTAAGGCTTCGGTGTATGTGTAGATGATGATGATGATGTGAGTGATGAATTAGCGAAGGGTGAATATTTACAACATGGTACATGGCAATAAATCAGAAGCAGTCAGTACATATGTAGAAGATGACGACGAGGTGAATGATGAGTTAATGCAGGGCGAATATTTGCAACACACTAGAATTACATAAACTGGGAGGAATCTGTATAAGTTACATATAGAAGATGATGATGAGGTGAGTGATGAATTAGCGGAGGGTGAATATTTACAACATAATAAAATGGCCGTCTGTACATGCTTAGAGGATAATGAGGTGAATGATGAATTGCTGAAGGGTGAATGTTTACAACACAGTGACATGGCAATCAGGAAGTCAAAGTCTTATACAGAATTAATATATACAAAAGAGTGAAATCGTGAGCGAGTTGAAGAGAAGACAACAAAATGTTTATGTTCACTATGGAATCAGAGTTAGTCTTCTTCTGAATTTCTTCTCTCTTCGATGACACGTTGAAGGCCTCGTGGGTCGTTCTACCGGTCCAGTAGCTCAGCTCCGGCGCCCATTGTACTCCTTCCGCCGTGGCGATGCGTATCAGTTCGCGCCTGGCTTCCCTATGGCGTGGGCAGGTTAAAGGAGAATAATACTACTTACTAAATGACAATAGAAAATTTCTATGCAAGCTAAAAGAATTATTATCTATTCTATGGAACCCACATGAACCCGCCATTCAAAACCCTATTCTGTGCTAGCTCCATCCAACCACCCGTTGCAAATCCTACTTCCCTTAAATCTATTCTAATATTGTAGTCTCACTTATGTCCAGGTCTTTCAATTGGTCTTTTCTCTTCGGGTCTCCCAATCAATATTTTTGAGATACGTCTTTCCTCCCCCATGCGCGCAACACGTCCAGCCCATTTCACCCTTGGTGGTTTTAGTTATCCTTACTATATCCGGTCATGAAGCTCGTCATTATGCAGTTTTCTGCAGTCCCCATTTTCATCTCTCTTAGGTCCGGATATTTTCCTAAGCACCCTGTTTTCGAACACTCAGATTATGTTCTTCCTGAAGAGTAAGGGGCTATGTCTCACATCCATATAATACAACCGGTAGGATAATTATTGGCTTTACATTTTTGTTTTTAGATTTCTGGACAGAAGATAGAACCTCTTGAATTTAATAAAAACAAGCATTTCCTGATTTCAGTCGGCACTTATCTTCTTCCTTAATATTATTTGTATATGCATAATAGTAATAATAATAATAGTAGTAATAATAATAATAACAATAATAATAATAATAATAAATTGTCGTGCTTTCGAAATGTAGAATTCACTTTAACACTTCAACTCAACTGTAAAAAAAGTGCTCTTTTTCTTGTTCAGCGATCTGGTAACCCTATCAAAGACTAGCAAGCAAGAGACTACTGTGCTGTTATTAAAATGAGAGCCTATTAGTACGAGTCATACTGAAGCATACTAAGCAGAACACGACGAATATGCATTCCAGGAATAATTAACTCGTGATGTGAGAATTTGTCGAATCAGCTCAATTTTCGTAATCATTACTGTTGTGCAACTAATTTTTTGCAATAGTTGCTACAGATTTTCGGAAGAAGTGGAGAGAAATATTAAATTGAACATAGGGAGAACATCGCCCCTTATTTTTAAATATTACGGGTGGAAGGGAGCAGAAGGTACCTTGCCCTCCAAAGTCGGCGCCTAGGCTCCACTTGAACTAATCCTCATCATGTGTTCGCTCAGCCATTACAACGCAACGATAATAATCTAAGATATTTCAATCGTACTTTATATACATTCGTTGTAGCAAGTCATTGTTTTCAACGCCTGGCAGGGTTTGGCTCATTCCAGAATTTCCGCCGGGATATCTGAAACAGCTACCCACGTGTCCAGATCCTCCCAATATAATGGCCCATTATTATTACATCACTAATAATGAGCAAGTCAGCACTGGGAGCAATTGGAAACGCCAACATAAATTAGCATGCATGCTTTGGGCGCCACAGTTTTCGTTGCTGTTGCCGACTGTTAGAGATACTTTAAAGCGGGTGGGATTAACTTTTCCGTTTGAAGAATTCGGATGAATTGTTCAGGAAAATACTGGACTTTTTTTGTTCCAAGTTTACATTATTTTGGAATCTAATCAAAATGAAATGCTATACAAAGCCTTTTTTTTAAGTTTCCCATCATAATAACTCTTCAGTTTGCTTGCGCTTTCTCACCATAATTATATATAAAAATTTGCGAATCTGTAACATCAAAGGTTTGAATAAGCAATATAGTATTCATCGATATGTCCGTTTGGCCCCTGAAAAAAATAAATGATGCAAAACAGATTACACAGGATTTTTCCAATATTATGTCATGACTAGGGCCCTGAAGTTCATGTTCTAAAAAAACAGAAAAAAATGCATGCAAATACGCTAGGGTTGCCAACTCTTGAAAGTGGAAATAAGGAATAATAGTGTATAAAATAAGGGATAAATGCTAAAAATAAGGGACCCAAAGTTTACTACTCGAACAGCAAAATGAATGGCCACTTAAAGTACTGTATTAATATTGTACATAAAAAAAAGTATCACCCGACATTCACAATACAAACATTCCAATCAACACAAAAAATAAACACATCAAGACAGATTTTAATACTTAAAATATCACGGTAATTTACAAACTGTTATCTTTTAAATCAATATGAAAGTTTCATACCAAAACAAATTTAAAAGAATAAATGGCGGGTATTCTGGAAATAAGGGATATATCTTGAAAAATAGGGGACCCGTGATTTTCGTCCAAATTAAGTTAAAATAGGGGATTTCCCGAGAAATACGGGATAGTTGGCAACCCTAACATATGTTCTTAACATCTTGAAAATATGCTAATAATTATGTAGCCTACCATTAAATTGGAAGAATTTATTTTATTTATTTATTTATTGTAAGAAAACCCCAACGAGCAAAGCTCAACTTAATGTGCCTTGGCAATAGAAAAGTTAGTATTAAATTAATAAACCTGCATTATTCCGTAGACGTTGAAGCTGGAGTGACTCCTTGTTAATGTTGATTGATGAATTGCAGTTCACAACCATCACTTTGCAGATATTTTCAATTGAAAAACTTGGCCTGTTGTCTCGCAAAACACATTCGTAACGTAAACAACTTCTCTCCACACCACAGGAGGAACTGGGGCATATTTAAACGAAGTTAACTGTTCCACAAAGAGAGGTGAGTTTCTTGGCATGACTCCCTAACATTTTTCTCACATCCTGCAGTATCCTATTATTTGTAGATATTTAGTCACCTGAATAGTCCTTCTATAAGTTTATTAATCTACCACTCGTAATTTGTCTTACTTTCGGCAATTAAAGGACCTTCAACACACACTTTATACACGTAACATAACCAGTTCACATCACCGTTACAAGTTACAACACTACTGCCAGTGGCAATCCAGCACAAAGCATGGAAGGATGACGCAACAAGGGATTCACTGCATGACATCTTCACGTCAGCATTACTCCTATGCCCGTGACGAGTTGCTTCATCAAGCGCATACTGCAACACGATCCAGATAAAAAACTAAAAGTCTTAAAACTCGTTAAGGCACTTAAATATCGAAATATGGTACATTTATCAAAACTTAAATTTGTTAATTTTTACTTCCAAGTTCCTATAGAAACCGTTAGTGAGTAAAAATAGACAAATAAGCACTACGATATCAGTGGTACCATGTTTAATTTATAAGATTTGTTCAGAAATATCAACGTTCTTCTTCATTGATAGTGTGCTATTTTCATCGTCAAGCGAACATTACGATATAAGTGGTGCTGTTACATTTTGGACACCTTTCCAGTTTGCCAAGTTTAAAACATTTTTTTCGATATAGGGATACTGCAATTGAGTCTTCCAAATCCAACACAAACTGGATGTGATTTAATCCTACCGATTAGCCGTCTTGCCACAAAAGGCTGTCCCCATTCCCTGGTATCTCTTAAATATCTATTAAGCAATCTTACTATACTATATACTATACTGATTTTATAAAAGTTACAATAATTGTATTGCACTTAAAGAAATATTATCCACGGTTTTAATCTCAGTAGGAACAAAAACACCCTTAATACAAATGGTTATATTTGTCAACATCTTCTCCCCTGTCAGATTTATGGATGTGCATTTTTTAAACAAATTTATAGCAGTTTTATCATAGACTAGCATGTGCCCGCGGCTTCGCCCGCGATAATTTTTTCAAAAATTAAAAATTAAGAGCATAATAGTTAAATCATTATATTTATTAACACCTAAATCACGTGGACTACATACCACGATTAGATAGCGTCGCCTGGTAAAAGCGACCTCAGATTCGAGTTCCTTGGCCCAGAATACCCCTGTACAGTGAGTTTCGTCCAAATCGAACAATGTTTGACCATATTTAAGCCTAGCTATATTGATTATCCCTCTTCCGTGTAGGTTGAAAATTTCATATGTCTTCGGGCCTTGATATTCTAAACAAATGAATCGTCCAGGATGGACTTACAAAATCAAGCGATCGCCCGCGATAATTATTTCAAGCATTAATAATTAAGAGGATAATAGTTAAATCATTATATTTATTAACACCTAAATCAAGTGAATTACATACCACTATTAGATAGCGTCGCCTGGTAAAAGCGATCTCAGATTCGAGTTCCTTCGCCCAGAAAATCCCTGTATAGTGAGTTTCGTCCAAATCGAACGATGTTTAACCATATTTAGGTCTATGTTGATTATCCCTCTTCCGTGTAGGTTGAAAATTTCATATGTCTACGGGCCTTGACATTCTAAACAATTGAATCGACCAGCGTGGGCTTACAACATTCAAGCGATCGCGATGCTTTTATTTCCACGGTATGACAAAAATAGCCAAATCACGTTTTCTGCCAGTTTTTCACTCACAACTCGCGAACGAAAGCTAAAATTAAAAATCCGGCTTCGATGCGCATTCGCCCACCTTTCAGCCCATCTATGTTTAAAATTTCAGATCTCTGCGTTCTGTAGATTTCGCTGGGCATCGTGGACAGACAGACAAACACGTCTTTTTATTATTTTAAGATAGCATTTGCCCGCGGCTTCGCCCGCGATAATTATTTCAAAAATTAAAACTTAAGAGCATAATAGTTAAATCATTATATTAACACCTAAATCATGTGGACTACATATCCCGATTAGATAGCGTCACCTGGTAAAAGCGACCTCAGATTCGAGTTCCTTGGCCCAGAAACCCCCTGTATAGTGAGTTTCGTCCAAATCGAACAACGTTTGACCATATTTAGGCTAATATTGATTATCCCTATAATAATAATAATAATAATAATAATAATAATAATAATAATAATATAATAATAATAATAATAATAATAATAATAATAATAATAATAATCCTCTTCGGTGTAGGATAAAAATTTCATATTATGTTTGCGTGCCTTGACATTACAAACAAATGAATCGACCAGCGTGAGCTACAACATTCAAGAGATCGCGATGCTTTTATGTCGAAGGTGTGACAAAAATAACCAAAGCCTAGTGTAATTGATTTGTTTTATTGAAAACTCATGCTTCGAAAACGCAATAAATACACGTTTTCTGTCCGTTTTTCACTCATAACTCACGAACGAAAGCGAAAATTAAAATTCCGGCTTCGACGTGCACATTCCGACCCTTTGGTCCGCCTATGTATAAAATTTCAGATCTCTGCGTTGAGTAGATTTCGCTGGGCATCGCGGACAGACGGAGGACAGACACTTCCTTTTATTAATATAGATGATTTATATCCATTGCCTTCCAAAGAGATCGCGATGCTATTGTTTCCGAAGTATGACAAAAATAGACAAAGCCTTCTGCAATTGATTTGACAACTGAAATGAATAACTGATGCTTCGAAAGCGTAAAAAATGCACGTTTTCTTGCCGTTTTTCACTTATAACTCGCGAACGAAGGCTAAAATTAAAAATGTAGTGTGACAGAAACCTTCCCGGGAATGTACCCAACAACTTCCCAAAGTTTCATGGCGATCGGATGAATGGTGTAGTAATGCATAAAGGACACACACACACACATACATTCATTTTTATATATATAGATAAGGGTAGGGTGTACATTTTGCATATCGAATTTACTTTGAATGAGTGAATTTAAAATAAGAATGTAAATAATATATAAATAATTCAATACCAGAGTGGAAAACATTACAAGTGGCAAATTTTCCCATTGCGATGTTGGAAAAAAGTTAAACGCGCTCTGTTCTATACTTTAGTTAACTGGTCCTGCTAATAATCCAGTTGTAACATTTATACCAGGAATATAAACAGCTGAAGAGAAAAATGTACCAATAATCCTTGCATAAGGCTGAATGTGTGCAACGCTTTGCACAGTCTGACAGTAGTTATATGCCATTTTTAAAGCCCGGTAGGGGAGATGGGGTGGGGGTGGTGACGTCATAGTGGTGGGGGTAAGGACGTCATGGAGGGGAAGTGATGACGTCATCCAAGATGGCAGCACTTCCGGTTCCGGAACAAGACGGCGGTTCTTCCTGTTCCGGAACAAGATGGCGGTACTTCCTGTTAAGGAAAAATATGGCGGTACTTCCTGTTCCGGAACAATATGGCGGTACTTCCTGTTCCGGAACAATATGGCGGTACTTCCTGTTCTGGAACAAGATGGTGGCTAGCGCGAAAATTCAAAATGCAAGAGTGTGCTAAGTCGAAATTGTATATTTAATGCATTTTTAAAATGGCGGGATATTTGAAAATTCAAAATAGCGTACAAGATGACGGCTGGTGGGAAATTCAAAACTCAAAAATGAAAGAGTGTGCAAAGGTGGTAGTGTCCAAAATGTCTCTTTTGTCCGAAAGGCCTAATTACACCCTTAGGAATGAATCGATGATAACATAGTGTTAAAAGGTGAATTTCAATTATTCAAAACGACTACCATAACGTCCAAAAGTCTCCTTAGTCCTAAGGCCCTAATTACACCCATAGGGATGAATAGGGTTAACATAATGTCAAAAGGCGGACCTAAAAATGTTCGAAAAGAGTCCTAAACTAGATGGAAGGAACAGGAATTGAAAAGATGTGAAGAGTCACCACAAAAGGCCTAATTTTGTAAAACTAATAGGTAGGCCTAATTGCCTTGCAATGTAATATGTTTAGATATTCATTAAACTTGGTCTTCAAATAACATCTCTATTTCAAATTGGTACAAAAAAGCCTAATTTTTGTAAAATATTACATAGGCCTATTTATCACAAAGGGCATATTTTCTTGTAAAAAATAATACACAGGCCAGCGTAATGCATCACACGTTATTATGAATTAATATTCATTAAAATAATGTATTCAAATAAGTTTTCTATTGTAACTCATCACAAAAGGCGTAATTTCTGTAAACTAATAGATAGGCCTAATTGCCTTGCAACGTAATATGTTTAGATATTCCTTAAACTTGGTCTTCAAATAACATCTCTATTTCAAATTGGTACAAAAGCCTAATTTTTGTAAAGTATTATATAGGCCTATTTATCACAAAGGGCATATTTTCTTGTAAAAATAATACACAGGCCTAACGTAATGCATCACACGTTATTACATCTATAGACTTAAATACATTACAAAGGTTTTAGGATAGTAGCTGTTCAAAGGCTGAAATAAAACCATAATTTAATTTTACATTATTTATTTTCACAAGAAATATTAAGGTACAACGATGTGGTGGTTACCTTACATTTATAGATTTCCTTTAAAGAGAGCATCTACCTTTAACATCCTGGTCTACTTATATTCACAACACCTCAGGCGATAATATGTAGGTCGCCTTACATGTATTTTCCTGTTACAAATAAAGATCAACCGTTAACATTCTGAATTTTTCTAAGTCAATCTTGCCGGCACGGAACTGATTGAAAATACATCTCTTACAGATAAAGATCAACCGTTAACATCCTGAATGTTTCTAAGTCAGCCTTGCCGACACGGAACTGATTGAAAATACACATACACACAAACATCCTGGATGCTAATTGTAACTCATCAATAGGACATGTTCCTCAAGGTATAAAAGAGAAGCGTTTTTGGCATATGATCTCATACACTCTCTATATTTCGTAAGTGTTTGTATCTCTACGTGTGATTGAAAGTGATAGTGATTCAACTTCTTCTTCATCCAGAAAAATCACCATTATCAGAGGTATGTTCCATCTAAGTAACATTGTTTTTTATTTAACTTGTTTAACTTCAGTTGTGTTTAAAAACCGTATTGTATATTGTCTATGATCCATGACTTTAAACTTAAAACAATTTGCTGTGCACATTTTGCTTCAGGAAAATTATGAAATTTACAGACAGTAAAACATTTAGGTAGAATATTTAAATTTGGACAGTTGAACTCGAATAGATCGTACAATTCAACAGACGGAATAATGGTTTGTTGAAATTGTCTCTTTTGCAATCCTTTCACAAATACATGATCACAATTGCTGAAAACGTCTTTTAAAATATTGCTCGTATCGTAAGCCGTGATGGAACTCTTCTAAATAATGTTTTGTAATCTCGTTTACAACACTGTCTTCAGGACTTTGGAATAATACATGTACACTGTTTTCACCTTTCAAATCACATGAAAAAAATTCTTTTACAAAAATAGCCCTGATGATGCGTTGACATAACCCTGTACATCAGCAACACGGCCATTCCTATATCAAAAGAAAATAATATATTACTAACATAATTCAGACGTTTACGCAGATATAAAATAAATAAAGGTGTTTTTCTTTGTCATCATGATCTGTTCTTTCTTCCCTAAGTAGCTTTGTTGAACACTGTTTTTTTTTGTTTCAAGAAACGTCAACCAGACTTAAATTATATGCTTTAGAACCATCGAAATGTCCTTTATACACTAGACCTATTTTACATTTGCCAGTATTTATAGAATCAAAATCTTTCGCATCAAATTGTACAGAATATTTTTTTGGTAGAAACCCAGACAGAACTTCCTCCTTGTTTGACGTTTGTATTTCCATCAGCACAGAGTTCCCATACTTAGTGCGTTTTAATTCGGCTGATAGAACATTATATGTTGGCCCTATGACTAGCTGTGAGATTGAAACGCACCTTGCTACATAACTTGCATTGTTGAATTTTTCGATCATCGAAGCCATCTGAAAAGCAAGAAAAAAGTTTTTACTATATAAATTATGTTAACATTAAACTGTAGCACATGTTTATGTAAAAAAAACAAACATGGCAGAGGACTAACAAGTAGCAGTATAAAAGTTTTTAGTATATAAAGTATGTTAACATTAAACTGTAATATATGTTTATGTAAAAAATAATGCACAAAGCGGAGGACAAACAAGTAGTTAACAAAACTAGTAAAACTTCGAATCTAATAGAAACAGGAAAACAGAGAAGTTATTTACATTTTAAAACAAACAAGGTGTTACTTACCTCGATAGTTGTAGAAGAAAAGACAATGATGTTAGAAGAAGAAGATCAGATGTAGATGCTGACGTCAACTAGGTAGTCTTCACTATTCGCAGAACGAAGAAACAATGTTTCAAGAGGAAACTGTCAGGCAATTTATATGGATATTAAGTAACGGGTTCCTCCTCTTTGAACTTTCACAACTTTCTCGTTTGAAAATAGAACTAGATGCCTGAACAGGATTTCGTACAAAGATGTAATTTTAATGTACTTTCAAAAGCTTGTTATGACATGTTCCTACATTTTAAATATATATATATATAATTATATGCCGGAACTGGATCTCGTGTGAGTAAGAGTTTGTTTACCGACCTAATTACGTTATATATTTTCAAACTTCTTGCGACATGATCGTAAGACCATATTAGGATTTTCGTGAGAGGACGACCTTGTTTTAACAACCTATTTACAGGTTATTATTAAATACAGTTATTCAGATCCTGTTTGTAACATATTTACATAGTTACACCCCTTCCCTATATAATAGACTGAATGCGTTGTTTTGTTTTCAGTTTGTCATAGAACCTCTATCCACAACGAGTGAAAAAAACTGTGCCTGTTGCATTTGAAAACAGGTGAGTCAATAAAACTTCATTGATTTTTTCTGTTCAATACAATTCGTTATTCATTTCTTTTCAATAAAGATAATTATTCTATTCTCTTTTTTATTTTCAGAAACTGTCCTACGGTTATCAGAGCTAGTTGTATATCAGAGTGAGTACATATTGCCTATAAAATGGCCTCTAATTATTTTGATATTTCGTCGGATGCAGAAAGAGAAATGGATACAATAACGCTAACAGATTCCGTAAGAAGCACATGTACCATTTCATCTGAAAACGAGATGGATACTATAACGTTATCTGATTCCGAAAGAGATATAGATACTATAACACTGAGTGAAAACAGTGTAGACACTATAACACTCTCGGAATCTGAAAATGAAATAGAAACTATAAGTTTGTCAGATGATGATGATTCTATAAGGTTATCTGGTTCTGAAAGAGATTCGGATGCTATTACATTATCTGTTTCTGAAAGTGGCATAGATAATATAACACTGAGTGAGAGCAGTGTAGACACTAGGGCTCTGTCGGATACCGAAAATGTAGTACGAACTGTAAATCTGTCAGAATCAGGAAGTTTAAATCATGCAGAATCTGAAAATATTATGAACACCAATTCTCAATCTGAATCTGAACCCGAAAGTGCGGGTGTACATGAACTAGTTTCAGACAACGTACCGGATAGTACGAACGCAAATGAAGAGGTTGCGCCCTCATCATTCACGATTCTTGAATCTAGTCGTAAAGACTATCCGAAGTTCGGTGCAGTTGGACTGCAACAAGTTATCAATCTTAGAGAACCAGGTGAAATTTCAGAACCCAACTATTTTGAATCATGTTTAAAAGAAGTTATAGACCGTGCTTTAGTCGAAGCTAGAGATCACGATATGGTTGGTGTCTCCATTTTTAACGACGTTAATAGTGTGGACAAACCTATCGGTATCTCTTATAGGCGAAAAGATCAAGTTAACATGGATGTGATCACTAGCGTTGTTCAGAAAGTGTGCCAGTCGAACGCGCGCTTCAACGCTTCCGATCGTTTACGTTTGGTTGTAGACATTGTCCACATGCCAAACGGTAACACGGTAGAGCTGGAGGAGTACCCAGGAGGGCTCGTACGACTAGTGCACTTGCCCTTTTGAAAAAAGTGTTGTTTTTATTAAAGCAACGCTAAACTGTCTTGCTTTCGCTATTGTGATGGCAATTGCTAAAGTGGATGGAGACCCTAACTATTCTAATTATATGTACCGTAACATGAACAATAAGAAACTCAAGACAAAAGTCGAAGAGCTTTTGAGAGAATCTGGTGTAGATCTCTCAAACGGAGGAGGAATCCCAGAGCTTCAGGCATTTCAAAATCATTTTCGTAATAAATATAGACTAGTGGTTTACGAAGGTTTTAATCTCGACAGACTGATATTTGACGGAAACAATGGACAAGACAAAAAAAGACTATACCTTGTATACGATCCTGACGAACATCATTACCATACAATTGTCAATATAAAAGGAGCTATGGCCCAGCGCTACTTCTGTGAAGGGTGTAATAGAGGTTTCAATATAGGAGCGCAACATTCCTGTGAATACGTGTGTTTTTCATGTAGATCTACACCTCCATGTCCCGAAAACGTGAAGTCTGTGTTTTGTGATGTATGTAGAAGACTTTTCCGAGGAAATGAATGTTTAGACAAACACAGGCGTAACGTTATCGAAGGGCGCAGTGTATGCATGGCTCTGCAGAATTGCAAGGATTGCAATAAGTTTAAAGCTTACAGGCAGAGGCATGTATGTTTTAAAACTTTCTGTAATATTTGTAATACTGATGAGCCAACCACAGGACATGAATGTTACATGGCCCCCTCGAAAAACACTGATCGTTCTGATAAGACTTTATATATCTATTAAGATATAGAGTCAACTCAAAACACGCTAGTGAAAGGCAATACTTTTCTTCATGTCCCTAATTTACTGTGTGCCCAACAATCTTGTTCCCACTGTGAGTCGTCCAAAGACGCCGAGTGTACAAATTGCGGACCACGTTTTCATTCATTTTGGGAAGATCCTATCCGTGGTTTCATGGATTATCTGAGAATAAACAGACCTCAATGGAATAAGCTCATCATCATTGCACACAACGCAAGAGCTTACGATCTACAGTTTATTCTCGACTTCGTTATTAAGGAAAAGTGGATTCCCGACTTTGTCATGTCTGGATGAGAAATCTTGTGCATGAAGTTTGAACATTTCGTCTTTCTAGACAGTTTAAACTTCATTCCACTCCCTTTACGAAGTTTCCCCAAGACATTCGGCTTAACCGATATTGCCAAAGGTTATTACCCGCATTATTTCAATACCCTTGAAAACCTCAATTACGTTGGTCCGCATCCTGACAAATCGTTTTGTGGACTTGACACTATGTCTGAGAAAGACCGCGAAGTTTTTCTAGACTGGCATAAGTCTGTAGAAAACGAGGAGTTCAATAACAAAAAAGAATTGGAAGAGTATTGCCGGGCCGACGTTACAGTGTTGAGAGAAGCCTGCACTCTCTTCAAATCCCTCTTTTGGGAAATAGTCAAGATCGACATTTTTGCAGAGTCCATTACTATTGCGTCGGCCTGTAATAAAATCTTTCGTAAGACTTTTCTCCAACCTAAAACCATAGGTTTGGTTCCCTCCTGCGGTTATAGGAAAGGAGACAGGCATTCGCGTAAATCTCTGATGTGGCTTATCCACGAAGCTAAGGAGAGGAACATTTTCATCCGTCATGCGGGTAACGGACGAGAGGTTCGCCTACCTGAATTCCCTCAATGGAAAGAAGACGGTTTCTGTGAAGAAACACGAGAGGTTTTCGAATTTCTCGGTTGTTATTATCACGGATGTCACTGTAGACCTAACAGAGACGTACCCTTGATGGATTCTTCCGAATCCCTTGCCGAGAGATACGAGAACACCCTGACCAGATTGGAGAAGATCAGATCATGCGGGTATACTGTTCATGCAATGTGGGAGTGTAAATTTGATCTCGTACTTGAGAAATTCCCTGCGTTGAAAGATGACCATATGATAGGTGACGCTCCTCTGGTCTTGAGAGACTCGGTCTATGGAGGGCGAACAGAAGCCATGCGCCTTTTCCATAAGGTGGACGAGAAACATTCCGAAATATCCTGTACGCAGACATTATGTCGTTATACCCGTATGTCTGCAAATACTTTAAATTTCCTGTAGGACATCCCACTGTGTACGTGGGGGATCAGTGTGCGGATGTCAATCTCATGATGAACAAAGGAGGTGTTATCAAATGCACGGTCCTTCCCCCACAAGAGCTCTACCATCCAGTTTTGCCATTCAGGTGGGATGGTAAACTCTTGTTTCCCCTTTGCCGTTCCTGCGCTACTACTTTTGAGCAAGGGACCTGCACTCACGTTAAGGAGGAAGAGAGGGTTCTCACCGGTACCTGGATTGTGGACGAGGTGAGATTAGCTGTTCAGAAAGGATATTCCGTGATGAAAGTCCACGAATTTCTAGAGTACAAAACTACAATGTACTCTCGTGAAACCCGTGAGGGTGGATTGTTCGTGGACCATATTAACCTGTTCCTTAAAATCAAAACAGAATCCAGCGGACACCCTGCTTGGGTGACATCAGAGGCCGAAAAAAATAAATATATCGATTTGTTTTTTGAGTATGAAGGCATTCAGTTTGGCCCCACACAAACCGAAAAGAACGCTGGAAAGAGGACTATTAGCAAGCTATGTCTGAATTATTTCTGGGGGAAACTTGTTGAGAATCCTGACAGATGCAAGACAAAACTTGTTAAAGACCCCTTAGAATTGTACATGTTCCTCATGACACCCGGAATAGAAATTAGAAGACTCCTTTTTGCTAACGATGAAGTCGTGTGGATTTCGTGGATCCCTATCGAAGAGGAACAGGTTACTCTTCCTCACACCAGTGTGGTTCGTGGGGCCTATGTAACAACGGGAGGTAGAATGGAACTCTATTCTTACCTGAATCACTTGCAGCGTAGAGCTCTGTACTGCGACACTGACAGCGTGATTTACACGCAGACACCAAATGACAAATACACTGTACCTATAGGTGACTATCTAGGTAATATGACGGACGAACTTACTAACGATGGGCCTGACGCTTACATCTCCGAGTTTGCTAGCGGAGGACCTAAGAACTACGGCTATAAAGTAGTTATCGACGAAAACCAAACAAAAACTGTATGTAAGGCCAGAGGTATCACTTTAAACTACGATACTTTGAAAGTGGTTAACTTTGACACCATCAAGAGAATGGTTTTAGCAGGTGATCACAGTTCAACAGTGTCTGTGAGAACCGAAAAGAAAATTAAAAGAAAGGCCGGTCCGAGCATAGTTTCGGAGCCTGGAGATAAAATGTACCGTCTCTTTTTCCGGAAAAGGCGTAGACTTAGCGGTGGGTTTGACTCCTACCCTTACGGGTATAAATAAAGACGAGGAGAAAGTACCGTGTCAGTATGGACTCGTCCTCGTCTCTAGAGTGTTTTGCAGTGAAGAAGTTGTTGATCAATAGAACCCTTATTCATCATACTACAGAAGAATTGGCAGAGTTATCCCCGGAATTTCTAGCTTCTTGTGCAGCTCAAAGTGTTTATCTAGTGTACGATAAACTCCCTCAAAGTGTGCAACGTAGTGGAATAGTTAAAGAGTGTCTTAGATGTGATAAACACTATCCTGTTCACGACTGCTGGGATGGACCCATGCCTATGATAAGAGACTGTTATGGTTGTCGTAAAGTTTGAACACCCTTTCACTTTAATTGTCTCAGGTCCTAGTTTTTGTGGTAAAACTACTTTCACCATAAAACTGATCAATAACTTGAAACATCTATCTAACGTAAGTAAATACAGCAGTATTTTGTGGTGTTTCGGTGAAACTAATGCCATTCCTCCGTCTAGTAAATTCAATACCCCTTTGACGTATCATAAAGGTCTTCCTAACTTTAAAGAGAAACAAGACTGTAGTAAGCCTGTTTTAATAATTTTAGACGATTTACTTGACAAAGTCTACTCTAACGAGGTGTCTTCAATATTCACAAAAGGTTGTCATCATCGTAATATATCTGTAATTTTAATCTCTCAGAACCTTTTTCATCAATCTTCCCATAGTAGAGATATTTCTCTCAATACAAAGTACATGGCCTTGTTTAGAAACTTGAGAGATAAATATCAGATTACTTTTCTGGCTAGACAAGTGTACCCTGAAAATTGGAGAGCGTTTTACAAAGCTTTTCAAAACGCTACGAAGAAGGCTCACGGCTATATGTTAATAGACTTTTGTCAGAGAACTAACGATTTGATTCGATTCCGAACTAAAATCTTTTCGTCCGAAGTTACAAAGGTTTACGTGCCTGTAAAGCATGAAACGGATAAAATCCCATTACCGTACCTTACAAGTTCTTAAAAAGGCTTCACCAAAGTTGAGAAGTTTTATTCTAAAGAGCGGTAGCCAAGAGTTAATACTTGCTATAATAGAGTGTGCTCTGAACGTTTTGAACGGTCAATGTAAAATTCATTCGTGTTCTAAACGTAAATTGAACAAACATAAAGAATCTTTGAGACATCTTGTCGATAGAAAAGTTTCTCTGTCTACGAAAAAGAAAAGCTTAGTTCAGAAAGGAGGATTTTTAATTCCCCTCTTGTCAGTCGTATTGTCTTTAACGTGATGTTACAGAAAATGATGTTACTCAGCATAAAAGAGTACAAACGTTTAAAACGTGGTGTTGATGATTCAAACTCTTCAGTTTCTAGAGATCCCTACAAAGAGTGATTAAAATACGTGATAAGCAAGATCCTATCTCCGCGAAGAGACAGAAATGAATATTGGACGAATCTAGAAAAAGAGATGTTTCACCCGAGAAAACTTCGACAATCGAAAAACCTCCAACACCTGATCCCGTAGATGTAAAACCTAGCGTTATAGGAGATTTTGCGGGTAAATATTTGGCAGCTTATGTAAATTCCCCAAAGATTATAGATACTGAGTTTGGAATCTATAAAGATAAAGAATCGGGAGAGTATATGATAGGTAATTCTAAAAAAAAATAGAACACAACACTTTAATTATTAACAATAAGAAGTACAACACAACTGTAGGTGTGTGGGAACTTCTTACTAGGAAGAAAGTAGACTTAAAACAAGTAAGTGAGGAAGACCTTGACATGTACAAAGACATTTTAATAACGACCGGTGGACATTTACATAATAACGAGCTTAAAACCTCTAGAACCAATAAATATAAACGAGTCATTTCTAAATTATTTCCAAAGAATAGGTGGAGTTCTTATAATCAGAGAAGATGAACAGATTACATGACCTCTATTACAATCCGGGAGAACCTACGGGTTTTCTCCAATCTAGGCAAACTTTCCCAAGCAAGTACCGTTACAGATAAGAATATAGAGGAATGGTTGATTGCACAAGATGTTTACAGTTTACATAAACCTATTAGGAGAAAGTTTCCAAGAAATCCTTATTCAGTAAACAACATTTACGACATGTTGGAACTTGATCTAGCTGACGTGCAAAACATTTCGAAACATAATGACAACATACGATATTTATTTGTAGCTATTGACGTGTTTTCCAAATACGCCTGGGTTGTACCTCTAAATTCTAAAAGAGGTGTTGAAGTGAAAAATGCCCTCAAGTCCGTGTTGGAGAAAACTATTAGAAATCCTATCGTAGTGAGAACAGATAAGGGCAAAGAGTTTCTAAACAAAACGTTTCAAGACTTTTTAAAGAAAGAGAACATAGAGTATCGCGTTTCCAACAACCCTGATGTTAAATGTTCGATAGTTGAACGCTTCAATCGCACTTTAAAAAGTAAAATGTACAAATATTTTACTTTCAAGAAGAGTTACAAGTATTTAGACGTGTTGGATAGATTTGTGGCAGGATACAACGATTCTGTACATACCAGTACAGGAATGGCTCCTAGTAAGGTTACCGATAGGGATGTCTTGAAAATATGGAAACGTATGAGAAACAAACAGCTTCGTGTGAAACCTAGAAATGTACGATTCAATGTAGGGTAGACTGTTAGAATAGGTAAAGAGAAGATGAAATTCGATAAAGGTTTCGAACAAAACTATTCCACGGAAATATTCAGAATCGTTAAAGTAATCAAACATTCGCCTCAACCTGTATACGAACTCGAAGATCTTAGGAACACACCTATTTTGGGTCAGTTTTATGGTTATGAACTCACGCCTGTAACTATAAACAAGGACACTGCCTACAAAATAGATAAAATTCTACGCACACGTACGGTGAGGGGCAGTAAAGAACATCTCGTTCGGTGGAGAGGTTATGGCCAGGAGTTTGATTCTTGGGTTAGAGATAAAGATTTAGTATGATGAACGAAGATTTTTATATTACTCTACTCAGCGATGCGTCGTACAAAACTTTTCCTACCAATACTCTAGCTAGTTTTCAAGTGCAACTAGTACAAGTCATAAAATTGGAGAGGGATCAATGGGAGGTGGGATTATGTGAAATTGGTTATTCTCAAGGAATTTTATCAGATACGACAGGTGCAAAAACCAATCTAACAACATGTACTACAAAGAAAGAACTTGTATTTATATATTGTAATATAATGAAACCACAACTTGTAGGAGATTCGTATGTGAAACTTCTTAGATTTATTCATTTTCCTCAGATATACCATTCGTTTCCGATAGTTTACTACCATCCCGTTGAAAGTACAGAATTTCAGGTGATAGGTATAGAGTTGACAACAAAGTTGGGTGCTCTAACTAAATTAGTAGATAGCACTAAACCAACTGCGCTTGTTTTACATTTTAAAAAGAGAAAACAAACTAGTTTCTGACTCAGTTGCGATGGATCCGCTCACCGCTTCTACGTCAATCAGTCAGGAGGGCGTCTTAACAATATATGGCCTTTCTACACCGGCAGCCCATATGTTCAACAGGGTGGAGATCTAGGTAGTTTCCTGGGTGGACTGTTTAGAATGATAAAACCTGTTCTCTTTTCGGGCGCTAAAGCATTAGGTCGTGAAAGTCTCTTGGCTGGTGCAAATATCTTATCCGATATAGTATCTAGGAAGAAAGGTGAAAAAGTAAAAGACATTGTCGCTAACAGAGTAAACGAGTCAACTAAGAAACTTGTGAACAAAATGCAGGGTAACGGTAGAAAGAGGAAACGTTCATGAAAAATGAAGACGAAAACTGAAATAAGAGATATATTAAGTATTGTAAAGAGAAGAAAGTAGTCAGTAGTGTCGAGATGCTTGCCCTAACAAAGTCAGAGTTCGACGTCTTCGATAAAGCCCCTATTCAGGCAGCCGTGTTGGGGAATGTTACTACATTATGTAAACCCGTTACTCCAGTCGATCAAAATGTTCTCGAAATCATAGTTCCTGCAGATAATGAACACTATATTGATTTAAACGTACAGGTCATGGTGAAAGGACAATTCGTTAAAAACGATGGGAAAGAGTTAACCGATACCGATACGGTTACAGGAGTAAACAATCTACTTCATTCGCTCTTCGAGCAGTGCAGCGTTTCTTTAAATGGAACATCAATCACCTCCTCTGAAGACTTGTATAATTGCAGATCGTATTTTGAATCACTCTTTGCATATGGAGAGGATGCCTCAAAAACTTATCTGACTAACTCGTTTTGGTATCTAGATAAAAATTCGAAGGTTTGACTGATCCTAAAGATGTTGGACTAAACGGAACATTAGGGCCAAACGATAAAAACACCGGTTGGTTAGAAAGATATGAAAAATCTAAGAAATCTAAAACAATAGTCATGATTGGTAAACTACATGGTGATATTTTCAATCTACCAAAACTTTTGCTACTAGGTGTAAGCATGCAGATACGTCTCACGAAATCAAAGAGAAAGTTTTATGTTTTAGGTACGGACAAAGACTCTAAAGTTTTCTTTAAGTTCCTCGATGTAGGTCTGTATGTGAGGAAAATCAAATCTCCACCTAGTATTCTCTTAGTACATGTTAAAACATTGGAAAAAGGTCATAATGCCCACTATCCCATCACGAGAGTGGATTTGAAAACCTTCACGTTTAGTTCGGGATCTAGATCGATTTCTATCGATAATCATTACATTGGTACTCTACCTAAAAGACTCCTCTTTTCCATGGTTAAAAATTCGGCTTTCTCAGGCTCTGTGGAATCCAATCCCTACGAGTTTCATCATTTTGCTTTGAATTATTTTGCCATGTATATAAATGGTCAACAGATTCCTTCAGAAGGGTTAAACATTTCTACAGATCATGAAAAGACTACAACACTAGCTTACGATACTCTGTTTAAAGGTTCGGGGATCCATCACAGCAAAAGCGGTATGCAAATCACTCACGATATGTATATAAAAGGGTTCTTCATGTTAATGTATGATCTAACTCTTGACGCTTCGGCTTCGCATCGTCATAAAAGCTTACCACATAACGGAAACATTAGAATAGAAGCAAAATTCGACACGGAATTAAAACAAGCCGTTACCTGTATTCTCTATGCGGAATACGATAACAGTATTGAAATTACTAAAGATAGAAAAGTAATTACGAACTATTAAAAGATGAATACAACACAAATAAATCATGCACTTCGTAATGTTCACACTTTTGACGGAGTTTATCCTAGCGATTTACTACCGTATAGAGTAACAAACAGACCTAAATCTTACATCATTAATTTAGACCCCCATTGTTCACCTGGTTCTCATTGGGTTGCCGTGTTCTTCAAAAATCTAAATTTTGCTTATTACTTTGATTCATTTGGACTTCCACCTCTAATTCCTGGGATAACAAAATTTATCAATCAAAATTCAATAAACTGGACATACAACACTCTGAGACAGCAAGGACTGAGAACCTCAGTCTGCGGACAGTATACCTGCCTGTTCACATACTACATGGATAGAGGATGGAGCATGCAAGAGTTTGTGAATCTCTTCAACAAAACAACAACTCCTGACAAAAAAGCTGTACACCTCTTATATAAATCCTGGGGATCGTTGTGTGGAACGAAAGGAGGTCAGAGATGTCTTCCCGGACATTCACACCGTGAGTCATAATTGCTAACGGTATCTTGTTTTCATACTATTTCTACTACCGTTAGATCACGAAATACTAATACAGTAATTTTTGTCTAATTTCAGAATAATACGAGACGAGACAAGAGGTAACGTCAGTATAGAACGTATCGTCCTGGAATCATCATGTCTACAGCTACTGGAGAAGGGAGCAAAACTCTTGCAAGAAAAGTAAGTATAGAACTGAATGATAAAAACAAGTTGTCATAACATGTATACTTGTATCGTGAATAGATTTGTGTTTTTGTATGATTTCAGAATAAACCTTCGAGGCGAGACCCTCGTACAAAGAGGCATCAGAAAACCATCCCATCTACGAAGGAAGTGATAGACTTGGAGAAACTTCTAGAGGAAGCGCTAAACACAACCGTCGACACGACTGTAGAGCAGTCAGGAGTCGTTCCTTCTTTACTGGCACGCAGGATTTATTTCCTCAACCGAAACAAGGACAGATATCGAAGTTTAGGCTTCTACTCATCATTGAACTACAGTGCTTGTGCGGAAATAGGAAACTCTTTCGGAGCATGTGTTGTGTTTTCACCCTACCTATTGAGTTCTTTCTTATTACACATACCTAAACTAATTGAACATATGTGTAACGCTAAACCTTACCAGTTTATTGAAGAAAAGTTTAAACTACGACTGGCTAAGAATTTTAAACAGTGTTATATTCAGTACGAGAAAACACGTGTTGTTTTAAAGTGCGACGAAATTAATTTTCTCTCTATACACACTAACATCATCACGAACATTATGTCAAAGTACTCTATAATGCAGAACGACATATTGAAACTTGTAAACAAACAATCTGTTCCATCGTCTTGGGAAAATTTAGGTTTATACGATTGTGTAACAGACAAAATAAACAATCAAGGTCTGGTAATGTTGTAGAACATTACCGTGCTCTTTTAGATAAATTAGAGAGAGAGGACAAACATGAACACTTTTTTTCAGTGTTGATATTAATATGTTTTTGATGTACAAATAAGTAAATAAATATCCAAGATCTATTCTTAATGTAATACGTTTGTAATTATTTACAAAAACGAAACATTCTTATTAATATAATAATAATGTGCCGTTTTTCAATAAGCCTAAACCCATCCTCAAAGATCCTTACAAATTTCATATTACTGGAAAGAAGGAAAGAAAGAGATGATAATAACTATACAATACATTAGTAGTAGTAGTATAATTACCTTCCACTTTCTCTTGTTTCCTGTTTACCACCATATTAATCCCGAATTTCCGGAAATTTTGAAAAATACATATTTCATATATCCCGCCCTAACCACCATCTTGATGCCTACCATCACGCAATGACGCCATATTGTGTCATTCTCGAATTTCCGCCAATTTTGAAAATACATATTTCATATATCCAGCCCATTACCAACATTTTGAATTTTTTAATTCGGCGCCAGTCGCCATCTTGTCCGCCATTTAGAATTTTCAAATATCCCACCATTTTAAAAATAAAATTTCGACTTAGCTCACTTTTGCATTAAATATACAATTTCGACTTAGCACACTCTTGCATTTTCTAATTTTGAATTTCGCGCTAGCGGAACAGGAAGTACCGCCATATTGTTCCGGAACAGGAAGTACAGCCATCTTGTTCCGGAACAGGAAGTACCGCCATCTTGTTCCGGAACCGGAAGTGCCGCCATCTTGGATGACGTCATCACTTCCCCTCCATGACGTCATTACCCCACCACTATGACGTCACCACCCCACACCCCATTTCCCCTACCAGGCTTTAAAAATGGCATATAACTACTTCTGACCCCTTGTATAAGCTTGACGTAAATAATAAAGATGGCCGATATCCGTAACAGCCGTAGTTGTCCTAGATAGCATTAGTGCTATATTCTGATGCAGCACCATACATGCTTAAATCTGCAACTTCTCTGAAGGTACTATTCCCCAACATGCTCCATTTAACGTGCTTGGCTCATGATTTGCAACATGTTGCCGAGGATATAATTGTTACATTTCCAGAAGTCAACACATTAATTTCGGCAACAAGTGTTTCTAAAAGCCCCACAGCAAGTGAACTCCTACAAAGAGCAGAACCAGTGTTAACTAGGTGGGGAACATGGATTGAAGCAGTAAACTTTTATGGTGAACATTTCGATGACATAAAGACTGTTGTTGATTCTTTTGATCCTGAAAATGCTGCATGTATTCGTGAATCTCAGTATGCCTTCAGCGATTCCAAAGTGGTTTGTTCTGTTCAGTAATCCTACACAGAATTTGTTCTGCTCCTGGAGAGCATCACACGTTTGGAAACTTCAGGACTTCCAATCCAAGACTCTTTTGGTGTTGTGGAAGATGCAGCTGAAAAACTAAGTGTAGTGCATTGGGAGAATGGTGAGAGTGCATTGAATAAATTAAAACCATTTTGAGAAAAACCCTGGATATTCAACATTTCGCTGTGTGTGTCAAATTATAACAGGGGACATTATAGATTGTCCTAAGGACAAATCATGTTGAGCGGTCATTTTCCGCTTATAAGAGCATTCTATCTGACAAACGACTATCAACAAAATGTTCAATTGTTTACTGTGCTTCAAAATTAAATGAATGAATGTCTCTAGCATTGGAATTTGCATTTACATTTGTGTTTACTCATATTATAATACTTTTACTTGTTAGGACTAAGAGTTAATTTTCGAAATCAGATTAATACAATGTGGTTTCCAGGTTACATTTTCATCAAATAATAACTGTTCACTGTACTAAAAAATGTAATGTTAACGTATGAATGTCCCTTGAGCATATTGTTAAAAAATTGGAATGAAATATTTAATATTTTATATTACATAGTTTGCAGATTTTACATATTTTTCTATATATTTACCCAATTTTCACTACATATTTATGTACATATTTTCCAATTGATACTACATAAAAATCCCAGCTCTAATGATAACACTCCGGCTTAAACTACTATTTGAAATACCAACTTTGTTGTCACTTTAATGGATATGGTACAGCATGGGATTCTGGACTTCCATTGTGAAATTGAGGTGTAACTTATCTCCACTCACATTGATTTATGTACATGAAACCTCCTCGGTTTCCTTCCCTAAAAGCCTATCACCTTTCAGCTGATGAATAATCCTCTGATTTTATCCAAAACTGGTATAAACTACATAGGACATTAAGGGTGGCGTGCACCAAACTCATGCCATTTACTCTTTTAGTAAACCTTACTTCTTTAGTTCTAACTACTTTAGTAAGCTACTCTTTTAGTAACCGTACTCTTTTAGTAAGGACGGCGTGCACCAACCAGGAGTAAACTAAACTCGGCGACCTTCAACCTAGAGCAATGTACTAAAGAAGTAAATATTTTATTTACTCCCAGAGTAAATGAACTTACTCCACAAGTGGTGGAGAGCACCAACACGGAGTACGTTACTAACGTAGTAAGTTGTGGAGTAAATAAGGCCAATATTTACTCCTACTCAGGGGGTGGAGTAAGTTGTGTAGTAAGTGTGTTCTGTGGCATTTGCGTGAGTTATGAGTTACATATCACATTAAATGGATTACATAGTTCAAACTGAGGATAAGTTATTGAGATGAAGAAGGTGGTATACCAAAAATGAGAATTGTGGCAGGTGATTTAATAAATATTAAGCGAACCACACCTAGTAGGGCATTTAATAACGTAAATAATTAAGCTCATAAATCCTTACATGAAATTTTGGCGTTTGGAAGAAACGATGTCAGATTCTCACTACATCCATGTGATTTCAGCCAGTCAAATGTGGAAATATCATTGCGGAGAGCGATCCAACTAGGAAGACGTCCACCAAAGGTGAGGGGGAGAGTGAATGGAAAGGGACGTTTGCATTGCACGGTACAAGGAGCGCATGTGCTCTCAAATATCTTCCTAGCTGGATCGGCCTTTAGATGCTGCAGTTCTCCCTAACTTTGGGTTAGAAAACGACGATGTATTTAAGCTAATCCTATGGATACAGATATCGGCGAGGTATAGTATATTCCAATAAATGAAAGCCTCCGTTCTTGGAGCTACCCAGAAAACACTTCCCACTGCTACTTAACCATAGAGATTACTGAACAATAGGTGCTTCTCATTGTTAAACGATTTAATGTAATTATTGTAAATTAATTTTATTACATTACACTTCTATAGCTTAACTTAAAGCACAACATTGCGAATGCCAGAATTATAATAATAATTATAAGAGCTAAAAGTTCAATAGTTGCACCCGCAGTGTTAATAAATAATATGTCCTTTTTTCTGACCCAGGTGTAAAAATGTCCAAACAGGCCACATCGGAAGAAAATTTGACTGACTCTGGGATTAGCGTACATTGAGAAGGGGACACATTGTAAAACCATTCCTTAAAGACTACCCAAGTCTCGAATGGTGGAGTGAGACGAGACTTTCATGTTTGGGAATAAACTATAGCAGATGCTGCAGGTTTATAGTATGCTGCTAACTATTTTAATTAACCCTGTGGACAAGAAAGTGAGAAGCATTATAAACTATATAGAAAAAAAAATGCCAACATGAGTGCCGAAAGAAATTTTAAGGAGGGGCACTGGAGGTTGAAGCTGCACAGGATCTAGAGAAGTAGTCACTGAAATTATTTTTAAACACACAACCATCTACATAATTATTATTGGAGTTCATAGCTTCCGAAATATTGTACCGCCATTTTTTGTTTAAATATTACTTTTCTCAGTTGTAATATTATTATTTTTATAAGGTAATATTTTTTAAGTAAATGTTCTGTGCATTTGAAAAAGGACAGAAACATAATGCCCCTTATTAGTTTTGTTATCCTTTTTATCCCCCTCTTTTTCATGATTTTGTGTAATACTTCTTATTAATATTGTTAAACAGTCAATAAGTATAAATAATTCATTATAGAGATTTATGATAAACAACTGTAGAATAATTGATTTATCGTTTTTGGGGAAGAATATGTAACTTTAGAAAGTATAAATATTTTAATATATTTTAGAACTTTATTATTATTATGAGAGAAATAATTATAATATTGACAGTGAATCAATTATGAAAATCAACTGGAAATTCCAATTGTTTGCATTATAATACAGAAATAGTTTGCACAAAAATTGTAATCACAGTACCCTAACGTAGGCTACTAAACTGAAAATATTCAATTGAAGGAATAAAAATTAGTAATGAATAAAACATTACTATTAGACCTATTTTAAAACATGAAGATTGTCATTAGTAATATTTGGAACAACCCAAATTCATATTCATTGTTTCAGTGAACCTTTCCTTTTCATTATCTGGCACTTGAATAATACTGGCAATTGAAATGCACGTGTTCTGCTGCGCTGCACTAACGTTTCTGCTCTGTTCTTCGCAGAATTCGACTACTTCTTTAGTAAAAATCGTTTACTACTTTAGTTACAACTAAAGAAGTAACTATCAATTGAGCTCTCCAACACCAACTAAAAGAGTAAGTTACTAAAAGAGAAGCACTAAAGTAGTAAATCTAAGACGGGAACCTGACGCAACAAAAACCGGTTTGTCTGTCTCACTCAAGCACATTACTCGTATGACTTAAAGAGTGAGAAAGATGTACTGGTTCTTGTATACTCCAGGTCTCCGTCTTAAATTTACTACTTTAGTTTGGTTTACTCCTGGATGGTGCACGCCACCCTAAGACTGCTATAATTAGACCATGGGCTACCAATAAGAAACCCTCCCCCCCCCCCCGTGGGAATTTCCGACACATATATTTTTTTGTTGGTATTGTCATCTAGTTTAAGATTTTCGTTGTTTGCCCCTTATCAATTACAGCATTTAGCCGGAAACCCCGGAAAACTCCGGAAATTCGCAGAAAATGAATTTGTTTTAATTTTTCATTGTTCTTTGCTCCTAATATTCCCAGGGAATTTCTGACTCACACATTTTTGTTGGTACTGGCATCTAGTTTATTGTTCCAGTTGTTTGCCCCTTAAAAATTACAACATATCCCCAGAAAACCCGGAAAACCACGTATATACGGAGAAAATGACTAAGTTTTATTTTTTAAATCTTTGTTCTTTGCACCTAATATTCAAAGGGAATTTCTGACTTACATGTTTTTTTGTTGGCATTACCATCTAGATTAGTAATTTGATTAGTTTGCCCCTTATCAATTACAGTATATCCCCGGAAAACACCGAAAACCACGGAAATCCGGAGAAAGGGACTTCGTTTTATTTTTTTTTAAATCTTAGTTCTTTGCTCCTAGTATTCAAAGGGAATTGGTGAACCATATGTTTTTGTGTTGGTATTCCCATATAGATTAAGGTTCCAGTTGTTTGCCCCTTACCAATTACAGCATATCCCCGGAAACCCCGGAAAACCACGTATATACGGAGAAAATTACTATGTATTATTTTTTAAATCTTTGTTCATTGCTCCTAATATTCAAAGGGAATTTCTGATTCGTATGTTTTTTTGTTGGTATTGCCATCTAGATAAGGTTTCAGTTCTTTGCCCCTTATGAATTATAGCATATCTCCAGAAAACTCCGAAAAGCACGGAAATCCGGAGGAATTAACTTTTTAAAAATCTCTTTAAAATCTTTGTTCTTTGCTCCTAATATTCCCAGGGAATTTCTGACTCATATGTTTTTTGTTGGTATTGCCATCTAGTTTAAGGTTTAAGTTGTTTTCCCCTTATCAATTACAGCATATCCACGTAAACCCTGAAAACCACGAAAATCCGCAGAAAATGAGATTGTTTTAATTTTTAAAAAACATTTGCTCTTTGATACTAATATTCCCAGGGAATTTCTGAATCACATAATTTTTGTTGCTATTGCCATATAGTTTAAGGTTTCAGTTGTTTTCCCCTTACCAATTACAGCATGACAAAGAATACTGGAAAAAATCCTGATGCTGAAGGAATGAAGGCGATTGGAAACCTGACAGAACACACTTCATATTCTAATTTGACATCTGTGAATGATAATTAATTTATCTTACCAAACCTTCCACAGTCACTACCAAACTTTCTTGACTGAAGTTAGAGAAGAGACATTCGGTAAAACAGCACAATTTTGGAATGGTAATATGGACAAAGTGTCATTGATTTTGAGATTTCAGCGAGCAACTAAAGAAAACAACTTTGACTTACACTTGGCATGTTTAGAAGATATGATTCCCCTTTTCTTTGCATGTGACCATCACAATTATGGCAGATATCTCGTAGTCCATATACTCACCCTTTTGAACCTGCAAGGGACACACTTGAAGCAGAAGAATTACTTCGCAATAACGGTTTCAGTGACCGTAGATCACAAGTTCCGAGTTCTAGAAATTCTGCGGATTTCCGTGGTTTTCCGGGTTTTACGGGGATATGTTGTAATTGATAATGGGCAAACAGCTGAAACCTTAATCTAGATTACAATGCCAACAAAAAAATAAATATATGTAAGTTCCCTGGGAATATTAGGATCAAAGAACAAAGGTTTTTAAAAAATTAAAACGAACTCATTTTCTTCGGATTTTTTAGGTTTCCGGAGTTTTCCGGGGATATGCTGTAATTGATAAGGGGCAAACAACTGAAACCTTAATCTGGATGGCAATACCAACAAAAGAACATATGATTCAGAAATTCCCTTTGAATATTAGAAGCAAAGAACAAAGATTTAAAATATAAAACATTTTAATTTTCTCCGTATAAAAGTGGGTTTTCGGGTTTTCTGGGGATATGTTGTAATTTGTAAGGGGCAAACAACTGGAACATTAAACTAGATGCCAATACCAACAAAAATGTGTGAGTCAGAAATTCCCTGGGCATATTAGGAGCAAAGAACAAAGAAAAATTAAATCAAACTCATTTTCTCCAGATTTCCGTAGTTTTCCGGGGTTTCCGGGTAAATGCTGTAATTGATAAGGGGCAAACAACTGAAGACTTAAGCTAGATGGTAATACCAACAAAAAATATGTGAGCCAGAAATTCCCTGGGCATATTAGGAGCAAAGAACGAAGAAAAATTAAATGAAACTCATTTTCTCCGGATTTCCGGGGTTTCCGGGTAAATGCTGTAATTGATAAGGGGCAAACAACTGAAAACTGAAACTAGATGGGAATAACAACAAAAAAAAAATATGTGTCGGAAATTCCCACGGGGGGGGGATGGGGGGTATACAGTAGCCTACGCTCTATAATGTGACAGTGATTCTGAATAAAGTTCATAAGAGTGTCAACATTAAGGTAATAATAGTAGGTAATCTTCTTTTTTTAATAAGAACTGCGTTCCGGTCAAATTACTGTGCTATTGACTGACGTTATTTTACTTGCATTTAGATTTTGGCATTCTATGCTTGGTATCTTCCTAATGATATAGTTATATATATTTTTTTTAGTTGTAAAACTCGGCCTCGCCTAGGGATTATAGAAAGAAATAAGAGGTTACAGGAAGGAATGACATCTGAGTGGCATCCTCCCGGGCGGATCCAGTCCGACGGATGCACGCACACTCAAGCCCGGCAACATAGTTCACGGACGTTCAGTTTAGTAGAACTGGAACCAGCATTGGATTTACTTATGTAACTTTAGAAATATAATTTTCGTCACTTACATTAAGTGTGGCAGTATTTTACACAATAGAACCAAATGCTACAGCTTATACGATATTTTATTATTCCTTATTAAATACCATTCCGCGAGAGGCAATGGCAGATCTCCGCGGTATCACCCTTGACTGAATCACCTCGGACGAGCCATGGCTATCATCCCATGGCTTCGTCCCGGGTCTGGACCTGCCTTCGGGAAGAACACTAATCATCATCGTCATTAAATACCACCCGGCCCTATGAAGAAACCTCAGTCGAATCATCGATAATAATCATGATCAGTAATTTATCAGTAATTTTAACATACTTATTACAAAAGTATTCTATACTCGAATAAGTAAGTACCTATTGAATACAAATACGAAATTAATAAGTCCTAATAATCAGTTCATCGAATACGTGCTTGCGGATAATCTTGCATTATATTTTAATAAGATATTGAAATGATCTATATAAGGTTTCAACAGTTTATTGTTACATAATATAACAACTTAAAGACAGTAAAATCATAATAATACTTTATATAAAAATATGATGTTCAAAATGTATGGGTGGATGTTTAGGCCTATGTTATCTATTCAGTACGTAAAATTGAAAGTGTATATGGATAGGTTTGTTCCCGTTAAAAGACTACATGCATTGATCGATTTTACTCAATTTTGCATACCGACCCTCTTCAATCAGAAGAAACACCTAGGCATCATTACAATTAGACCACCCCTTCCCTTGTTATGAACCCCTGTGAGTAAAGTTTTAGCTATTCAAATCTACAAAACTTTCACCGATATAGGCTACACCAAATTTAGACACATGTGACCTCTATACAAATCAATATTAGCTGATTTTACACAAAGACCCTGTAAAAGAAAGAAGAAAATTCTAAGCAACAATCTGGTATTGAAACAAATCACCTTCTCTGTTTTCAACCTCCCTTATGTTATCTATTCACAAATGTGCATTATTTTACCGATTCTTGCCTGTACAGATCCTGTAGAACAGAGAAAAAAATTCTAGGCAGTACCTCCGCATGGAACCCCGCCGCCTATCAACACAGTTGGTGTCATAGGATTCATAAGAGAGAGGCTCCATCTAGCGCTGTGAAGTGAACTCTGGCTTAGCTCAGTTGGTAGAGCGTTGGCACGGAAAGCCAACGGTCCTGGGTTGAAATCCTAGTGTCAGAGTAATTTTTCTCCTATAATATTATCATGTAATGTCCAACAGAGACAATAATCTGTGGTTCACGAATGCATATGCATATATCTATGTGAAGTATGACTGCTGACGGCGAAAGGATTCGTTTTCGGAATTCTGCGAGAATAATTATGAAAATAAAGTATGAGCTATTATTATTATTATTATTATTATTATTAATGCAATGCATTTCATGATTTTGCATCTTTCTTACACGACGATTGAAAAATTGCTCGAATACATACAAATATGCATAATGAATGAATTTATTATATAAAGGCAATTTGTTATGGCATTATTTTGCATTTTTCCTCATTTTCAAGAGATATGTATTTTTGTGGTATTTTTAGGTAATTTTCGTGTTTTTTTGTTGTTTTCTATGAAGTGTTACATTAATGACTGTGAACTAAATCCAGGAGTTATTGCTTGTTTTCAATATGCTTAATTGCTTCAGTGGAATTAGAAGCATTTCCATATACAATACAAATCATTATTTTCAGACAGTAGAAATTCATTTTCATCTGAGAATCTCCGCCAAGTCTTCATCTTTAATTAACAAAATAAAACTTATCCATGTATCTAAGTAACATTTAGGCCTACTTACTTCGTTAGTAAAAAATGGGTGTTTTATATTGTAAATTAAATATAATGCCCTATCATACATTAAATTTCCCTCTAAAATCAACACATTAGGCCTACTTCTAAAATGTGGCCTAATAAGGGACAATTCATTGACTTATAGAATTGTAATTTCAAAAATAATTTAGGGCATAAATGAATTTTTATTTTGCAATTATTCGCTATTTTTGGTTATTAAATGTCTTGTCCTAATTATTATTAATATTATTATTATTATTATTATTATTATTATTATTAATATCATCATCATCATTCATCATCATGACTGTCAGCACTTCTAACACAAAAGACGGTCCAGCAGCAAAAATAAGTCCAAAACAAATAAAGACATAAGCCTTTTCCGTTTTCCAGAAGATGAACAACGATTGGCCTAAGTAAAATGAATATTTTTACTGACTAACTGACTGACTCGTTCCTGTAACCTCTAGGGTGGGGCATACGGCCTCCAAGTGGAAGTTTCATTACCTATACCTCATTTTTTGTTACGCTTATTTTCCGAGAGAGCAGAGGGACAGGTGCTAAGCCCATTGCCTCTCACCCCCCCCCCTCCGGAAACTAAGGTATTACTTGGACGCGAAAGGGACGAGAAATTTTGTCCAGAGGCTGTAATTTAGACTTGGAGTTCTTTTACGTACCGTAAATCTACGACACGGGCCCCCCAGCTTTAAAGTCCGTGCCCAGGATTTTCACGTCCTGAAAAATCCATCGTCCGTGGCCGGGTTTGATCCCGCTACCTCTAGACCACCGCGGCCGACGAGTACTTTTACTGAATTTTAATGTTATAAGACAATAAAATATTATTAGTTGAGAATCAAAGTAGTTTAGTAGACTTAAAAATTGGAAATAGGCATAGGCTTGCTTATATAATAATAAGTTTGTTTCTATCTTGTATGAATTCTCATTTTTGCAAAGGCAATTACCGAATCATAGATTATGTAGTAGATAATAAACGAATTATTATTATTATTATTATTATTATTATTATTATTATTATTATTATTATATTCGCAATATCACTATAACCCAGGCTGTTACCTCAATAGTTTTAGCTGAAATTTTCACAAATAACAGAGATATTGTATCACACGAATGCCTAGGCAATTCAACGTTCCTAGATCAACAGAATTAGAAACACAGAAGCCAATATATCAATCTGCTAAATGTCCAAAACCTAAAACTTCAACGACATAGAAAGTGAACACTCAAACTGGTCGCCATTTATACCGGAAGTGCGCGTTCGTGCATACCGGTAATAGGCCCACGATAAAACATGTAACGAAGTCAAGAATTACAGCAATGCATTGTTACGTAAGTGATCAAAGTTACTGTCTAACTACGGAATAGATTTGCATTCGAATCTAATGCGCACCCCAATTTTGAATGCTGCAAATGGACAAAAAAACGCGCGCATTAGATTAACTCATAAAGCATTTTAAATTTATTTGTTTCTTGAATAAGATGCCTCAGCGAACACATCGTGCCATTATATGGAGTGAAGAGATTTAATGACTGCACACAGTATATTACAAGCCAACGTTTTGTGTAATATTCTTGCAATGTTATTTTACTATATGCAAGTATGGAAGTTGACTGACGCTTGCTGTAATTTATCACTCCCAGTAGCTACTTGTATACCTAATAAGGACGAAGCACAGCTATTGTAATGGTACTTGGGGTGAAGGTTATGGCACAACAAATTACTTGTGGTAATGACCGAATTATCCTTCCGGAGACACTCATTCCTATAGTATTTATGTCTCCTTCAAAACGAAATTCCACCCATCTTCTTTCATAGTTATACATGGTGGAAGTAGCATAACTTAATTAAAGAGAGGTAGTAGATAACGTTAAGATAAACATAATAGTTATATATCATAAAAGGATTAAAATAACATATTTTTAATATTTGCTTATCACAAGGAAGTTTCCCAGATAATCTGAAGAAAGCTGTGATGGTACCTACATATACCGTAAATCCAGAGAAAAACGGAGTTTGAACAATTATAGACCTATATATTTTCTTCCCAGCCTATATAAATTGTTATAAAATGTATAAAAATAGATTGGTGGACTTCTTAAAGAAAAATAATAAACTGACTTTAAATCAATTTGGATTCCAGAATAACTTGAGCACAGATGACGCCATAATTAATGTTACAAGAAAAATTATCGAAGATTTAGATGAGGGAAATAAAAGTCTAGGTTTTTTAATTTGCAAACGGTTTTGACATATTAAACCACAAGATACTAATAGAAAAACTAGAGCAAATTGGAGTAAGAGGCACTGCATTAAATTTAATTAGGTCTTATTTACATAATAGAACGCAAATAACTAAAATGAAGGATGAGATTAACGATGTCAAAAAAATAAATGCAGCTGTGCCGCAAGGAACACTTTTGGGTCTTGTTTTTTTAGTTATTTATATCAATGAGTTGCTGCATTTGGACTTAAATATTTTCTATGGGTATCTATACTTTTATGCCGATGATATTTTCCGCTCCAACTTGGCAAGAAACGTACAAATTGGCTAATGCGGGTTTAAGAGTAGGCCTAGTTAATAGTTGACTTGACTGCAATATGTGTTTCATTTTCATTAACAACTACTGGTAGTCCACAAATAATTATGGATCAGAACTTGTGCTTAAGAATCTATGATACCAGCTGTTGTGAATCTGAGTCATGTTCCTGCCAAGTTATAAGGGAAACAAACCAGGTCAAATACCATAGATTCAGATCGTCATCTGAAATTTGACAAACATATAACATATCGTTCGTGGGCTGCAATAGTGGCACAACTGAAAAAATCAGAAGCTGAGATAAATGAGTTTGAAGTTTCACCTTGTATTGAAATGCATCATTCATAGGATTCACTGATGGAATAAGTGGCAAACGGTACTAAATGGCTCCGTAAGGGTTCAGTTAATAATAATAACATCATAAAAATTTTACCCCCTCACCCTCCTTGTTGTTTTCAGGACTCACTTATTGAGATGTGCCACTATTGCTGAATGTTTCTAATACATTACGTTGGGCTATCTTGGAAGTTTGTGGCTTATGAAACGAATGTACAGGCAAAAACGTAAGCTTTATTAATGATGTAAACAAATTGTTAAAAAAGTGTAACGAGTAACCAAGTTGCAACACCAAAACCATAACCATAGTCATGTTAAGTTGCAACAACGGCACAATTCGTGAAGTACACCAGAGATGTCCCGCAGAAAACAATTCAATACTTCTGCAACACTGGCACAACTTGAAAAGTGTCACTATTGCAGCCAGAGTAAATAACAAAGCAGAGCATGCAACAGCGACACTTCTGTCATCTGTTTGTAGAATACTTTACTATAAAATATGCCGCTGTTGCTGCTGGAAAGTTGACCAATCTGCAATTCTGAAGAGTGCATTAACTCAAAATTCGTAAATTTTGAGTTGTGCCACTATTGCAGCCCACGAGCGATATATATTTACCAGAGTACGAAAAACGTTGTTCAATTTTGTCAGCCTAGCCAGATGCTTTTGTTCAATCAGTGATAATTGCTATTTTGATCTGCAGAAAATAAGTTATTTTTAAATCGTTTTCCGAGTTAAGCTCCGAGATTCATTAAACAAGGCTTACGGAAGAACATAGGTCTAGTTTGATAAGCATATGTGAAGGAATATGTGGGTAGTGTTATCCGTCGTAGCTAAATGTAATGCAACTTCCAAAGCCGTATATAAACACTGTAAAAAAATGTTGACATGAGAACTGATTTACATTTGATAAATTCTTTCTTCTAATAATATATTACCATAAAATAGGCACTAAATTGGGCATTACTTTGGTACCGGTGAATCGATTTGGGCTTCATCCCATGAACATTAAAAATGCGTACACAGAGTTTCATGAAAATCAGATAAAGCTTATTTGAGTTATCGCGCGTACAGACAGACGGACAGACAGACAGATGGACAGACAGACAGACGGACAGACATTTTCCTTCCCCTACGCTATTTCATAAAGTATCATTCTGGACTTAATAATGCTTTCCTTTAATGGAAACAAAATACTTCACCTCTTCTGGCCCTAAACATAGCAATTATTATGGTCCAAGAATCTACAAATCCATAATTAGGTCACCAGAATTAGTAAATATGAACAGTAAATCATTCGATAAGTTAATACAGATCGGACTACCCTACAAGGGATTAACTCTATGAAATGAAATCATGACCAATTTTTATATACATATTAAAATGATACTAGCATTAATTAAAACATTCGTAATTTGAAATTATTATTTTTTTACTTGAGTTTGTTATCAAAATATTTAGCAAAAGAAGAATAATTCAATGCAAATAGAAATAATAAATATATTAGCATGAGTCAACAAATGGAATATATGAATAATTCCATTTGTATAAACATTTTGCTGTTAGTAGGTACATCAGTACCTGGAAAGAGGGGTTTTCCCATAACCAATGCAGCGAGTCAGAATACTGTCCCCTCATAAACAGATATCAGACTCGTGCTCCATAGATTCACTGAGAAGGAAGGTTAATATTTCTAAAGAGTGTATGAGGCTATATGATATTTTAAGAAATAAGTATTTTGTAGGAAAAGACGTCTTTCTGCTTGAACATAAGAGTACGATAGCAAACTGATGGTGTCGGGAAACTTTCCAAGATTTCCAAATAATGGAAATCTTAAGATTATGTCTTAGCCAAGATGTGGAGAAACCACACACCGTTAAGGCAATAAGATTCTCAGGTGATTGGTTCAGATGTAAATACTTAACTTCCAATAAGATAGTGTGAAGTAGTCACGTGTGGATTTAAAGCCAATGGTATTAAAATGGTAGGAGGTGCTAAATGCAGATTTAGCAGTCAGTATAATATTTTAAAGAGAGATGGTCTTCACTATTCACTCAGACTTATCCATCACCACGTCTTCTGGTGAGATCGTTGCCAGCGGAGAAAATGTGAAACAGAATTCCCATAGCATCTTCAATTAAGTAACTTAACTTAGAAATTTTTCACCGCCGAATATATTGGACTCTAAAATTTTGAGCATAGTAATATTCTATACTCTAAACTTTTACCACCATAAATTAAATGGACTTTGAGGAATTTACGACTCATTTATAAATGGACTTAGAAAATTTCAACTGTAACTTCAGAAGACTTATTATAATTATTAACGCGAATTGAATCCAGACATCAGTTTGCTACTCAATACTCATATCAATATTCAACCAGTTATTCAATATTAATTCTTATATTACTTTGTAAAGTTGATGTATGTTACATTTTGACATTTAATAATTTTCATTCAAAGTAACAATAAAAGTTTGTTCAAACAACTTCTAAGATTATTCTTCGTAACGATAATAAATACCAGTATTACAATTCGCCTCCATATCCATCCTGAGAAAATAGGTATCCTGTTCGAAGCCGATATAATGCAGCTGAAGGGTCTTCTACAAGTATTCGATATAATTATGATTAATTATATCTGGCCCCCATTAATTTAAAGCCTAATTACAATCCACCCCAAAGTACATAAAAATCTTATTTCAAAGGTTATAATTTACTTCACTCTGTAATTAGTAGATATTTAAAGAACCATTTTATTAGATATACCACAGAATTTCAAATGTGTTCTTACCACATGGCAATTTTAAATTCTTTTTATTACTTTTATTCTAGCAAAGTAAAATCATTTTACCATTTGTATCATACACCATTTTTTAGACTGCCGTTAAAATGTGTTGAACAATAATAAATTGATTGTGTAGAGCACCATGGAGTCAACCATGTTGGAGCGCGCAGACAGGTGTGGTTGATTTTCTGGTCACGACTCCCAACTTAAGGTAACGCTCTTCATCCACCAAGTAAGACGATTTTTGCAATCCCAATGAGAAATCGCACATTTGAAAATTCGAAGTGAATTTAAAAATTTTCAATTTTATTAAACCGATATTTTTAATAATCATATGCAATTATTTTTAAGTAAAAGAGTATTTTCTATATGACGGATATCAAAATTGGTAGCTCTGAAATGTTATAAATTTTATGCCATTCAGTGGCATAAGTTTCTCCTTTTAATTCGTATCATCTACCGTTAAAAGCATTTCTTTTACCTTCGTCTGTATAAAAACCTATTTTTATGTTATAATTCTATTGTTTATTACTATATTTATTAGTCCCTGGAGAGTTCTAAAGACGCACTTCCAGGGTGTCAGATCGCCGCGTGCCGATGAGGAGAGAATGACAGAACGACACTCCTAGAAAACAAATACACTACGAGACGGAAGACATTTGCCCAGATGTTGCCAAACCGCGTTGGTTATCAGTCCAAATATTCGCTTTTGTCTTAAATTTGCACGAAAACTACCAGCTTTATTGAGAAACAGCAAATTCCTTATTCTTTCCTCGGCTGGTGTGAGAAAAATTATAACAGTACGAATAATACAGGGTAACCAAATTGTGTGTGAGTTATTTTGCTACTTGAAACATTTTAATATTTTCCTTGGTTATAGCAACATGTAACTGAGTCAATAATGCCGCAGTACATCATAGCAGAGCGTGCCTGGGTTGTGGAACATTTTCGCAGTTAAGGTGAAGGAAGGAATGCTGGATCATCGTTAAAAAATGAGCCAACCTATTGGAATTTTTTTTTCGATGGTGGTGGTTGTTTGTGAAACACTTCTTCAAAACCCTCTATCACAATCACAGAATAATCCCTCCGCGTTCCCTCAAGGCATTGAGGAAGTAAGGCAACTATGCAATTACAGAAAGTTTTGACTATCGGCCCTAAGCACATAGGCCACATCTGCGGGCCCATTGTGCCAACCCCTTGGGAATGGGATGACTGGCATGCCCCCCAAAGGTCACGGCTTCGTCCACCATGAATGACACGCCCGCCTGCTTCGGGATTTAAACCCGGGACCGCTTGCATGCCAGGCCCATGCGCTAAGCATGAACCACCGAAGTTCTGACTTTAGTACCGTACTGCCAAATCTAGACCATTTCATCCACATAAAGATAAATAATCTTAGATTTAAAATGATTACATGTTTAATCTCACGTTAAAAGAAATAGGCAGGCTACATTAGTACAATAAGCACAACTTGCTGAGTAACGACATGGCTATATTACCTTTGTTTAATTTAATTTTTAGAATGACTTGCGCATAATTTCTTGCATAGTCGAATGTAACCTCTCTCTAGTGACAAATGTGCTACTCTAATAACATGACGTTTAAATTGTTTCTTTTAACTCTTTTCTGTATAATAGCTCCGTGAATAAAGGGAAAAAATCACCTAATGTCAAAAATAATTCAAAAAAGTTGATTTTTTTTTTCATAAACTATAGAAGAACTTTAGACATGCATGCTTACAAGAGTCCCCCTTATGCTCTCCCCCCCTCTTGAATATAATTTTGCAAGCCTTCCGGAATACACTATTAATCTAATTAACCACAGTATGGAATAACACGATTATTTCCCCTTTAGTTCCTGATTAGTTAGTCTAAAACATAGCTTCTGTTAAAGTTTGCGATAAACGCAGTACAGTCTTTGCAATTTATTTATACAGACTATTCCACTCATAGGCCGCGGTTTGATATTGGCCAATGACGTTTAGCAATTTCTCACGATCGTTTATCTTATAATATCCTTCTCGGATCTCAAGGATACAATTGTATCAGATAAAACGTCAGCTCGTTATTGGACACGTGATGCATCAACGTGCGGTGATTAATACGTCACATGCTGCTATGAGCAGAATGAAAAAACGTTCTTTAATACAACATAACTTGTTTGGAAATTGAAATGATATAAATGTCCATTAATTAAAAACACAATTTCAATTCGTTGCAAACCAGTTCTTCTGCTTTTATAGCTTTTTGATGTAAGCAACTACCACGACGTCCTCAGTCTTTGTGATGCGCACTATTGGTAGCATTGGTAACTCGCATCGGCTCATCGAATCGATTCGTGGACTGTTCATTCATCTAGTAGGCTATGCCGGGATTTTATGGCTGACAGAATATTATCAACAAAGTAAGAAAATAATTATTATTTACAAAATCCGTTACATTTTATTCATGGGAAAGTTTTAATAAATCCTTTTTTTAAATATATTTTTCACCGATCAGCAAACTGCTATACAGGCCATGTTAAACTATAGAATATTACATTAATAATATCTTATTGAGGTATGCAAAATCAGCTTCTCTAGCTTAAACACAATTCATAGCAAAAGTTGTTTTAGTGCACAAGCAGTTTTCTTACATTGAGAGTTGAAGTAATAATTTACACAGAATTATCACTTTCTTCCAAATCACTGAGTAAAACATTTTGAGGAAGTTTTCTTTTCAGTCCTGTTCTGTTCAATGACTGTTTTCTAATTTTATTTACAGATGCACCAGGAACATCTAGCAGTTTGCTGTAAAACGGTCTTGATAGGATTCGAATGTATTCGTGTATCGGTAGAATTCCAAGTTCATGTTGTAGTTGACTATTTCTTATTTACCAAGGCACAGCCGTGGCTTTGCGAAAAAAAATATTTTGCACAACTTGTAACCGGTGAATCTGAGTCTTGCTAGCTGTACCCCATATTGGTGCTGCATATGTGGTGAGAGGTATTATAAGAGATGTGTTCAATAGCATAGAGCAACGTTTCTCAACCTTTTTGAACCCGAGGACCACTAAAATGTCTAAAAAATTTTACGGACCCCTAATTTTGCATCCCATTTTTAAAAGACCTATATTCTTAATATTTAGGGTATTAATTATAGGTCATTATAACGAAATACGTGAAAAATTTTTAATTCTTTACTTTCCACTTGCTTTGATATTTTTTTTAATTATGTCTGCGGACCATCTGCACCATCTTCGCGGACCACCAGTGGTCCGCGGACCATAGGTTGAGAAACGCTGGCATAGAGCATTCCAATCCAAGAGACGTGCGTCTATTTACTAGGGGATAATTGATCATTCTAGAAGAAGCAAGTGCTACAACACGAGTTGCGTGTGTGCATTCCATGTAAATTTTGAGCCCAGTAGTAGCCCTAAATACTTAACTGGAGATTGAGGTGGTAATCATGGAAGATGATTGTTCAGAAGATACAGTGGAGCAGGATATTGATAATATCTTGAAGAGAATACAGTATCTTCATTTGTTTTGTTGATATTCAGATATGCGCCACATTGTGAACCATTCCGTCAATAAAGATAGAGATGACTGAAGAGAACTGATGGCAGTATTTATATTAGAATGTGAACAGAAAAGAGCTTTATCATCTGCGTACAATGCAGTGCACGTGGTTTCTAATGTTGGAAGGTCATAAGTACAGATATTAAACAGTAAAGGAGCTAGTATTAAGCCTTGTGACACTCCAGCAGATATTGTCAGAGAAGTTGATTTGAATCCATCTATAGACCTACGTACCAAAAATTGGCGCTTTGTCAGAAAACACTTGACAGTATGCATAAGATAATCTGGGAAGCCAGTTCTGTATAATATGAGCAGCAATCCTTCATACCAGACCCCGTCAAAGGCATGAGCTATAGGCCTATCTTAAAAAAAATGCAGTCGTGTGTTCACTTCTTTGAAAATCTTTAATGAGGGATCCGGTGATTCTTAATAATTGATGCGTTGTAGAATGTTTTGGTCGAAAACTAAACTGGAAAGCTGGGTTAACGTCATTGGAGTAAACAACTGTTTACATCCTTTTATATAGTACTTTCTCGAAGAGTTTGATAATGTTGGACTTGATAAATCCTACTCGAGATTACGATTTTCATCAGATAAATTTGATCGAACTTCGTTCCCGAAAATATATCGATAAGCTTGTAATCTCTCGTGGGATTACCTATGATAAAATATCGGTTATTGAAACAATACATCTCAAAATATTTGCATATGGCTGCCTTTTTGCTGAGCATTTAGGAAACAAGTCGTCCAACTAAAATCTGTAGACAATGTATCTACTTTTAAAATTGCGTATATATGGATAGGCTTTACTTAATATTTGGGCACGTGGGCCTACCTATGGACCAGCCGTATAAAAATTCATTCGACAGGGTCATGAACCACCATCCACCGCATTAAAATAAAACAAGCTATGTAATGGCAATGTTCTTAATAAAACTCTTAGAGGCCTATTGAAAATTCTCACTTTGTATTATGAATAACATTCAACAACAACTCAACTAAGTTTCCACAATGTTTCTTCAATTTAAAACAATTTATTTATCTGAAAAAAACTTTCAAACAAGCTACTTAATATCTACCTTAAAAATCTTACGTTACCAAAATGGTTAGTAGGCTAATTATCAATTTTATCTATGACTAATTAGGAAAGTATTCAGGCAGTCTTATCGTTTAGAGAGCCTTCCATTTGTTCGTCTTCCTGGGATATATTATTCAGAAATGGCACGTGATATGTCTAACTTACAGGAACAGGACCCAACTGAAAGAAAGACACCAGGAGTAAATGTTTCCTTGTTGGTATTGGTACCATTTTCACTTAAAAATTCATACCTCCAGTCCCAGTTTGTAGATTTTAGTTTGTTGCCTAACCAACAATGCACTTGTGTCCTCAACAAATGTTGATGACACGCTTCGGAAATCGGTGGTAGTTTTGCCAAATCAAATTCAAATTTCAAAGCTGATTTTGTCGTTAGTTTGATGAACTTAAAGTATCGAACCTCATTATAATAAGAGTAGCTAACAAGACCATGTATAGCGAGATAGAATTCTTCTTCATTTTGCACCAATTTTTCTTCGGAAGCACCTTTACCCAGAGATGCCTCAGCTGTGAGTTTTGCTTCTGGATTGGTTTTGATCACATTAACAGCTTTTATATTTCCAAATCCATACAAGAATGTAATCGTATCACAACATAGGAGAAAAACATATTTTCCCAAATATCTTTATGTAACCTAAACATTACAGATTTCCCTATGCTGCAGAAAGTCCTTGATGGGACCCTTCCACCCTTCACAGTAAAGTATACGTGAGTAGTAAGAGGGCGCGTTGAAAGTGCTTTTTAATTTCCTTCCCATGGGACTGGGCCTGGCGTCGAAGTTATGCCCTTTTTCCAGCGATGATTGGATATGTGCTCTTACGCAAGGGCTTTAATCTAATCGTGTTACGCCCTTTTGCCAGGGACGTCTCGATAAGCGCTCTTATGCAAGGATTTTCTCTGGATATACACTCTTGTGCGATGGATTTTATCCTGTTGAAGTTAAATCCTTATGCCCTGGACGTCTGGATACCCACTCTTATGCAAAAGGGTTTAACCTAACGCTGTTACGGCCTGGACAGGACTGTCTGGATATGCCCTCGTATGTAATAGTTTTAAACTAATGCTGTTATGCCCTATGGCTAGAAATGTTTGGATACGCATTCTTACGCAGGGATTTTGTTAAGTCCTATAGATAGGAATGTTGGACAGCCTGCTTAAATCCTCCGTTTTCTAACCCTCGCCCATGTGTCGTCATCCCCATATGTGTCATTGGATATAGTGTTCTTATGCAAGTTATTTTATTTATTTATATTTAAATAAAATTATATCATAGAGGGGGATTCGAACAATTAGCACATGAACTAAACCATGTAGCTAAAGAAAGACTTAGCAATTAACATACATATATTGGATGATATTGATGAATTTCATACCGGTTTGTGGTGAATACTTAGATTTATACTCAAAATGTATCACCTTATACCAAAATACACACACTTAGTAAAACCCAGAAATTAGATACGCTAGAAAAATTACAAAAATACAGACAAAAAAAACAATATAATTATTGTAACCAGACTTGAATTATGGTTACATGTACGTTATTTCACTGCAAACTTATTTAAACTTTATATGTTATAAACAAATGAAATGCACATATTGTTTGGCCACCTAGGAAACAAAGACTATATACAAACTATTCCAACATACTCCCATCTTAAGTTAAAAATATCCTGATGAGTTAACTTACATGCATCAACTGGATCCTGATAATTACGGTACATAATTACATTCAATAGTTAATAAATGAACATAACTGGTCACTAAATCACAATAGTTTGATAGCCTATATTTTACAAAGTTAGTTTTGCTAGAATCTTTATTTTCTTTCACAATTTCTATTTCATCAGCTTCATCTGAAGCTTCTGGCCACAATTCTGTTGGTCCTTTCAACCAATGAGGACCCTCCCACCATTGGGATTCTCAAAAGCTGTTTTGCTCCACATCCTCGAAAAGGTAACTCAGCTGGATTAATTTCAGCAGGAACATATCTCCACTCATCGATTGAAGTTAGTTTCTTAATCTCTGTCAGCCGATTTCCAACGAATGCCAACCACTGTTCCACTCGATGAATCCAAGAGGCATAGACTGGAATTATTGCCTTGTCAAGGATAGCACAATAATAACATTTTACATATATTGTATATAATATGAAAATGTTAAAACCTGGCGAAATTTATTAAAACCAATGTGAAGCGAATAAAAGTTTACTGAATGAATATAAAAATGCTGCCTGAAGATGGCGAAATCCTCTTGTTAAAATGGCTGGGACTATGTTGGTCTTGTAAGAGAGCAGTTTCGTTAGGTTTGCTGGTTAGGCCTATTCGTGGATGACATTCTACTAATTAGTGAACAAAACCAAATTGAAAAAATTCTGGAAGATTCCAATAGACATCTTACATTTTCTCTGGAGAAGGAACAAAACAATACGCTCAGTTTTCTTGACCACAGTATTATACGACGAAACTGTAGGCTCAAATTTATCATATATAGAAAGCCCACATTTATGGATGCAATAAACAATAATACTTCCAACCACCCATATGAGCAGATAATGGCCACATTTAACAGTATGACCCACAGATTACTTAACATCCCTATGGACAAGAAAGACTACAACAAAGAACTTAACATAATCTTACGGAAAGCTAAGAACAATAGTTATAGAAGTAACAACATACTGAAATTGTGAGATAGCGCTTGTTTCCTAGTATGTTTGGTGATGACGTTCCTAGTTAAGTTACGTGATTCTCCCTCTTCTTGCCGTTACGTGTTTTCCTCCTGCGTTGCGAAGGCGAGCTGGATCACAATAACTTCGACATCACAATAACTACGACATCGGCTCTGATTACAGGGAGCATTCTGCTCGTCTGTTGCCATCGTAATCCGCTGGATCAGTGGCAGCTATTCAGGGGAAGTAGGTGCAGTAGCACAGCCTTCATGTTAATACGTTGAACACTACAAATATAATTACACTTTAATTGTTCTTCTAATCCCAATCCATTTGCCAGTTTATACTCCGAAGAGAACGTGGATCATGACGTTTCATTCCTAAAATGTCAATTTTTTCATAGGTAATCATACGACATGGGACATATTAATCACTGCATATTAATGCCTTGAAGTATCCAGTAACGAGCTAAAGTTTATCAGATAAAATTGCATCTTTCCGACCCTCACAAGCATATTAATTTATAAGATAAACAACAGTCATTGGTTGATTGCTAAAGATTATTAGTCAGTACCAATGGAATATTCTGAATAATCTGATTAGGAGAATAATAATTACGATAAACATAGATAGATTCGCGGCGGAGAAGCAGGATCGAATTTATCTCATGAAACTCATAATCCCGAGTGAGATTTATTAAGAATATTCCATGAATAAAATGTATCAGATTTTATAAATAATAACTACATTCTTACCCGCATTGTTTAAAATCAAATCATCATTGTGCCACCTGTCAGATCACGACGTAGGCCTACTAAATGAAGAATAAAAAAGGTTGCCAGATACTAATCTGACAAGTATCTTGTTTAGCGAATATTTCAATTCAGAAAGAACTTCTACTGCAGCTGGAAGAAAAGCAGCCATTCTATGCTGATATCACCGACAAGTTTGCAGCCTTAAAGGGCTACCGAAGGATTGTTTTGGTATACAAGACATAGGTGAATTCCGTTATTAACATAAGCATATGGCATTTTTTTCTCTTCACCTAATTTTCCGGCCACTGCGCTGGATGGACATCTTGTATTTAACAGAAATGTAGTGACTTAAATAATGTAATACTTCTTCCTTCAAGATGGGAATTTTGGCGAGTGTATGAATATGCAATTTCTAATGAAAGTAATAGGTTATTCATTTCGATCTCATGCAAAAGAAAATGGAAGCACCAAGAAATACCAACTTTATGTTTAACCAGAATTTACATAATTCAGCTAAATGCAATTTGGAGTATTAATATGACGAAGCAGAGATTATAGTTAATCTCACATGGTGAAGAAGAACTGCAATAATTAATTTTAATAGATGAAGTGCATTACTCACCAGAGCCGTCCCCAGGGAAGAGTTCCAATAAAGCTTTAGTAACTACATTTTTGAGATCCAAAACACACTGCCGAACAGCGGAAGAACAACTCTTTAGGAAAACTACGGACTCGATACCGGCGCAAGCGCAGAAACAGGTTTTTGAGACTCGAGAATTTTCTAGACCGAGAAAAGCTGTAAAATGCGCCAAGCACACCCGTTACAACGGTCTGTTCAGCGACGAGGCAACATTCCACATCTGTGGATATGTGAACAGACACAACTGTCGGATTTGGGCAGATGAACAGCCAAATGCGTTACAGGAATGGGAAAGGGACTCGCCAAAGGTAAATGTGGTTACGTGGGGATGGGAATCACAAAATCAAAAGTGTATGGACCCTACATGTTTGCTGAGCGAACGGTAACTGGCATCACACAGTAACTGGTATCACCTACCTTGACCTACCAGTTTTTGGAGCCACAGTTGATACAAGATGGCATTTTTGATTCTGTAGTCTACCAACAAGACGGAGCACCTCCCCATTTTGCCAGAATTGTCCGGGACTACCTGAATGACACTTATCCTGGGAGATGGATTGGCTGTGCATCGCCAAGACTTTGCACTCCCCGTTCCCCAATTTGACCGCAATGAACTTTTTCGCCTGGGGCTTTATTAAGTCCAAGGTGTATCAGGTGAAAATCTCTGGTCTTGAACAATTGAAAAACCGCATTTATGCCGCTGCGGAACAGATAATGCCAAATATGTTAGCAAGGGTGTTTCAGGCTACAGAGGAACGATGGGACTTGTGGTTAGATTTGCAGGGTCATCACGTTAAAATTTATTGAATTTGTGTTCAAAATGTCTAAATGTATGTTCATGTTGTTTATAGTCTATGAAAACGTGTTTAAGTGGAAAATGGGAAGTGAACCCGTATAATCCTTTGTGAAGTAAGTTTCACGAAAGTCTTCACGAGACATAATATTATCATGTAAACTGTGTAAAGTGAAATGCTTAAATTATAATTGAAGAAAAGGTATGTGTGTGTTTATACATTTCGGAATTACAACTTAATAAGAAATAATAATAATAATGATGATGATATCTGTAATACAGTCTGAAGATAATGTTACCGCTCGGAATTTGTTAGTTTCGTTCTATTTGTTCATCAGTACAAAGGTAAATGAAAGAATACATTTTTTACAGATATTTAATTAATATTATTGATAACTTACACGATGAACTTGTTCCAGAAACAGTAATAAGAAAGGGTGCCACAGTTTAGAGATCCATCGACTGAATGGGATGCATGTGTTCTGACGAAAATAGGTCTATGACCGTACTTAAGGTAATTGAACAGAAGAGAGATTAGGGAGTACGTATTTTTTAAATATGTTCCAACACCATGACATTTAACGGGCATTATGGTGACAATATTCTCATGTGTTTGGTGATATGAGATTCATATAATAAAGCATTATAAACTTGTATATTTCTTTAAAACAGCCAATCTTGTGGTGAATGTGTAATGAATTCAAAATCAAAATTGGCTCGTTCAAAACCTTTCCCAGTGTCTCCTTGTCATAACCTTTCTTTTTTCAACAGGATGACAACCAGACGAAATCTAACAGTGCATAAATGAAATTTCAGGATGTGTTCAGCTTTATTTTGTCTCATCAATGTTAACTCTTTGAAAATGATTTGTATCACAAGGGGGAATTGCAGGGAAAGCCTATTTCTTAGAAATCGGGAATGAAGGGTAAACTCTTTCCACAATGTGAAATCAGTAGTTGGTACCCAATACTTATTATAGCAACATTCTGGCATCAGATTACTCTATGACATTATTATCGAATTCTTGCAACCTGGTGAATGTGTTCAACTCCCAACAGGAGTCGCTGGAGGCCTTGTCGGCAGAAAACAAAATTTCACCATTGGTGGGTAAGAAATAAATATTTTGTGTTATGTCATCCAATATAGAGGGTGAGTCCTAAAATAAGTTTCCCCTGTCGACTGTGTACAGAGGTGTGGATGAAATAAAAAAATAATAATAATAATAATGAGACATTAAAGATAACAGGTACCTCTATTTTTCCACATAATTACCACGTGCATTCAGACATTTGTCATACCGCTTTCGAAGCTTCAGAAAGCCCTCCAGGAAAAAATCAGGACTCTGCATACGGAAGAAGCGTCGAAATTGAAGGAGGCGATTCGGAAAAAGCGGCCTGGCCTTCTCCAATCTGGCGTTCTGTTGTTGGATGACAATGCGAGACCACACTCGGCGACGGCAACGCAAAACCATATTGCAACCCTTGGTTGGGAGCGCCTAGCCCATCCACCATACAGTCCTGATCTCGCACCCAGTGACTTCCATCTGTTTCCGGCTTTGAAGAATCTCGGCGGAAGACGCTTTGGGAGCACTGCTGACGTCACACAAGCCGTTCGACGCTTCTTCCGTATGCAGAGCCCTGATTTCTTCTGCAGGGCTTTTTGAAGCTTCTAAAGCGGTGTGACAAATGTCTCAAATAAAGGTACGTCTTATCTTTAATGTCTCATATTTTTTGTCTTTCATCCACATCTCTGTACAAAGTCGCCAGAGGAAACTTATTTTCGGACTTCCCCTCGTATGCATGTTAACTGCTAAGTCTTTCTTTAGCTACGTGGCTTAGTTCATATGCTAAGTGTTCGAATCCACCTCTATCATATGATGTTATTTAAATATAAGTAAATAAATAAAACTTCCATAAGAACGCCATATCCAATGCCACACAAGGGGATGACGACATATGGGCGAGGGTTAGAGAATAGAGGACTTAAGTAGGCTATCCAAACCGTCCTTTCCATAGGACTTAAAAAACCCTTGCATAAGAGTGCATTCTAAACATTTCTAGCCATAGGGCACAACAGCATTAGTTTAAAACTATTACATAAGAGCGCATATCCTGAAATTCCGGTCCATAGGTCGTAACAGCGTTAGATTAAACCCTCTTAAATAAGAGTGGGTATCCAGACGTCCCTGTCCAAAATACGTAACCTCAACAGCTTTAGGTTAAAACCCTTGCATAAGAACACATCCAGACGTCCAGGGCATAAGGACTTAACGTCAACAGAATACAAACCATCGCACAAGAGTGTATATCCTGAGAAAACCCTTGCATAAGAGCGCATATATAGACGTCCCAGTCAATAGAGCGTAACAGCATTAGGATAAAGCCCTTACATAAGAATGCATATTCAGACGTCCCTGACAAAACGGCGTAACTTCGACGCCGGGCGTCGGAGGGGGTCACTACGCCCAGTCCCATGGTCATGATATTAAAAACCACTTTCAACGAGCCATCTTATTACTGAAGTGCCTTTAGGAGCAAGACTCACAAGTAATACTAGAAGATCAATATCCTAAACAAAAATAATCACTGTAGGAGTGTTAAGCTGCTATATACAATATAGTACGATGTCAATATCGGCATCACTTCCAGCTCTGACAGTGTTCAAACCGAATTAATTAAACTTGTGCTTCGATAATTTTTTTATTATTCTTATTAGATAAAAAAGCTTTCGTCTTAGTCAAACATCGCGTGGTGGTGATTGATTCAATATCACATGAAGAATTGTTAGCTAATCTTTGTCTTTGCTCTTCATCTTTTGCGGTTGGTTCTTCCGGGTCTCCATCGGAAAGAATAAAAAGAATTCGGTCAAATTTAGTATGAACAAAGCAGGAGTAAGACTTCCTCCTGAAGGCAAGTCTTTTTTGTTGTTGTTTGTAAAGCTGTAGGTGAAAGGGTACCCTCGAGGATTTTCTACAGCATAGAAAAATATGTATTACATAAAGATATTCGACAAAATATGTTCTTTCCCCATACTGTGTTGTGACCTCATCCTTGTATGGTTGGCGGAAGATAAGACCTTGATTTTATTAAAACCAATCCAGAAGCAAAATGCAGAGCTGTAGTATTTATATAAAGATACTGTTGAAGATAACTTACACAAAATTGAGAAAAATTAGTTTTCCCTATGTATGGTCTTGATAGCTACACTTAATTTAAACTAAGCTTAAATTAAGCTCACCAAACTAACGACAGAATCGCTTTAAGATCTAAATTTGATCTGGCAAAACTACCACCATTTTCAGAATTGTGCTATCAACTTTTTCCCCTTCTCCTTTCTGTGCAAAGTTTGCAGCTCGCAAACACAGGATGTTGTATCTAAGCAATTCATTTATATAGCATTGTTTGTTATAAATTGCTGACTCAGTAGATTGTGTGTAATATAGCGGTCAAACTAATGTGTAGGCCTATTTTTCAAACTATGGCCAAAATATCTTAACCTGGACATTCAAAACTTTGTCCAAAGTGAACAAAATTAATAAAATACAATAAAAACACTTTCATGGTAAAGGTTTTCAACAGCAGTAAACAGATGAACATAATAATATCGTATTTAAAGAAAATCAATTTATTTTTTAAATTATTTCATACCAATTACAGTATTACTTATAGACTTACTTTCTCTGCAGTTGCTTTAATCTTTATTAAATGATGCTAATTGTTATGCATTCCAAGATAATATTAATTAAATTCTCCCCATGTTGTATCGTAGTTTTGTTTATTCATAATTTGTATTTCTCGCCCCTACCTCTGCCTAATGAGGCTTCTTTGTCACACTCGCTGCATGTCTGAGTAGGCCTACTAGTTTCTCCCAGAAGTGAGAGGATAAATAAAAATTCTCATATTTTATTATTATTATTATTATTATTATTTTTTTTTTTTTGTCACTGTTTTTCCAGTGACCGCTACACCCACCATTGTTAGTATTTTACAGTCGGTGTATATGTCACTTCGACTACCTATGTGGTCTCGTGATTAGCATAGCAGGCTGTGGATCCGCAGGCCCGGGTTCAACCCCGGTAACTCCTAGGATTTTTTGGGTGGTAGTAAACTCCCGCACGTACTGTTTTGAACTTAATAACAAGGACCAGAGTTGGCTGCGTTAAGTTATAAGATACAGTGGGTAGTTACCTGCATTGGTTTTCCTACGAGACAGACGCTGAGAACCCGGCATATCTTTACTGCTATCTTACAGCACGGACATGGTCTGTTATGGTTAGTCAAATTGGGGAAAAAATGTATGGATGTCAACGAGTATTAATTTTATTTTAAACATGAAACGAAGGACGGTTATGTCGCTGATGCTTTGTTAAAAAGTTGTGCTCTTCCAAAGTGTATACTTATGGAATTTCAAGTCTGGATATAGAATTTTCCAAATCTAATTTTGAACACAACCATGATGCAGATGACACGTTGAACGGCCAAGTCTTGTCCAATGAGGTAAAAGGAATGAGAGAGGACGACTCTTTACTTCATCACAAACCTTCTAATATAATGAGAGAAATATCCCAATTAATGAAAACGAACTATCATTAACAACAACAGATGTTACCTCGTTCGACGCAACATACAGAACACGAAGCAAGCTGCATTGTCACTATTGCAGAATACATTTTCTGAAGGGCGTGAAGCTGTCAATGCCTATAACATGAAAACTAACCGAAAAGAAGATTCTACTTTACAACGATAATGTATTAATGTGACACAAATTTACAGTTTTTCTGTTCTTGTGACAAATTGAATTTCGATGTAACTGTCCAATATTACCCTATTTTCTTTCTTTAAATGTTCTCTTTGCATGGCTACCACATACAAATTGCTAGCGCTTGAGTTTACACATTGCTAGTGCTGGAGTTCACATACTGCTAGTGCTAGTTCACACACTGCTAGTGCTGGAGTTCACACATTCCTAGCGCAGGAGTTTACACATTGCTATACTTGATCCAAGATGTGTACGGAGGAAAAGTAAATAAAAGACTAGCCTTGACTAACTGAGTCCTGTCGTTTCATTGGTTAATCGCACCAGCGCATACTTTACGATAGTGCGACATGCTCAGGCAGATGTTTACTGCCATTCCGAACACATCGTAAAATTATTTATAACTTATGTAATTGTGAAAACATTAGTTCTGTTAAGTGAATTGTTTGCTTTCATATTTATATCATAAGCTTACATGTTTTACGACGTATATCTAACAAGGGTAGGTTTACAAGAAAGAGATCCGGGATCATGGCTTCTAACCGTTCCATCTTCTCATATAGGAACACTAATGGATGACGTCTCTCAAAATTGCGATTGCTCTAAGACTAAGTTGCAAAATCTGTTATTCCAATAACTGCTTATGTGGAGCAGTTGTTGATAGTATGAACTCATGGTCTGAGCTGCCCCCAAAATAATGGAAAATCTTCTAGACACGTCATGCTCAGTGACATTCTCAAAAGAGCGCTTACATCAGCTGATATTCCTTTAATTCTGGAGCATGCCGGTATCGGCCGCAGCGATGGGAAACGTCCAGATGGCCTGACATTAATTCCATGGTCTCGAGGAAGATCTCTTCTATGGGATGCCACTTTTGTGGACACCTTGGCTTCATCCCATTTACCTAGCACATCAATACTCGCAGGTTCAGCAGCATTGTCTTCAGTTAACATCGAAAGAAATAAGTATCGAGATCTGTTGCATAAGGATGAGTTTATTGCTTGGTGTGTTGAGGTTAAGACAATGAGCTCAGATACTAAGAAGAAACATGTGGCCCAAAACGGTGATTCTCGTTCAACAGCTTTCCTTAAGACAGAGAATCAGCTGTCTCCGTTATGGGTACTTGCCCAAAACGTCTAGCACCAGAGGAATTTTTTAACTTTGTTTAATGCAATAAAATGATTATGTTTGATAAATTCCGTAAATATTATGTAATTGTAGAAATAGTCAATAAAGATTTCTAGGAAACAAGATTTCATTTGTTTTTATCGTGGCCTTGCCAACTTAGATGAATATGAAAAAAAAAGTGACATAAGTTACTAAATACAAGACGTATTTTATACCATAATTAATTAATTTGTTGTACGTTTCATTTACATAATGTGTGATGAAGTACACCACATATTGTACGGTAAGTAAAAGTAAAAGGCATATCCTCTAATAATTTGTATTATAGAAGAAAATTGCGAGCCAGGTCCTTCAGAACTTACGTCACCAATAAATAAACGTGCGAAGAAAACGTCCAGCGGCAAGAAGATACAGATTGTAAATATATACATAACATTAAAAGAAAACCCTGAAGTATCTGTGCAATATGTAGGAGTGGAAGTGGCGTCGTCCGTGGGAGTGGTTTCAAGTAGGCCTACGGTTTTCAAAGTCCTGGAAGAATACAGACCAACAGGAGATGTCAAGTCACCGGTCAAAATTAAACCAAAATCAAAGGAAAAAATCACTTTGCTGAATTGGGAATCGAACCCAGGGCTCTTGGCGTTTAATATAAAAAAGAAAGTTCTATTGACTTTACTGTATGTAATCGACTAAACAGTATCAAAAACGAACTCTTGTGAACTGCTTTGTAGTTGAAAATGCGCTCTCACGCTTGCCAGGCAATTCCTGTGGAGAAGGAGACCTATCGGTAATTTTATGCATCCACCCTCCCCAGATAACAGCTACTGTACAAACATTAATTAAACCATTAAAACACACCAAATACAAATAACAATAAAATTAAAAGGAGACTATCTGTTGTATCTAAAGGAATTTATCATAAAAATGGAAGATTTTAAGGCTTCCAAGCAAATCCAAGTTGACTCCACCCAGTTAAAACCTAACAATAACATAGTAGATTTTGTGGCTTCGGGCAGAGAGTCACAAGATACGAACACAAGAGGTTTTACTTCAAATTCAGTATTCGGCCATTTAGCTTGAAAGCTATCCCTCAGTTGTTCATATTTGTCACATTTTCTTTGGCTCCCATATAGAGGCTGTCCCCATCCTCGTATCTAATCGTGACATCTAAAACCCATACTTTATTAGCCACTTATAAAACTAAATCGGTTCTCAGAAATACGCCCGCTGAAATGGGGAAATTATGTTCCTTGTACAATTCAGAATTAGGTATTAAAGCCATCTTCCCGAACACCTCGGACACAATCCGGTCGTGGCGCCTCATACGAGGTTGTTTATTAGCCATGCACTGACCGAGAATGTGCCCGAGGGTTTCGGGAAGTATACACACTTTCTGCAGATGGGGTCAACCTCCTCGGGTCTATAGCGGTGTTCAAAAACCCTGCAATGGGCTGTATTGGTGCGAAGTTTAAGAGCCACAATGAGTAACCTTGATGGAAGCCGATTCTTGTCATATAAAAACTCGTTTCCAATTCTATTATCATAGAAATAAGGGACTGATTTTCCTTGCCAAATACACGAGGCCCACTGTAGCCTATCGTTCTCTTTGAGAACAATTTTCTTCCTCTCAATGTCCTTAATCGAGCAGGGTCAGGTCAAACCGCACGCTTAGAAATCTTATGTCGAAAGTCTTCAGAGGCTATTACCGTTTGAACGATGGGGTCATTATTAGAGTGCAACTTGGACACTAACCTGAGCGCAGCAAGCTGTACACTCTATTGTTTACTCTAGCTCCGTACACATTGAGGTGTATTTGAAAATCCCTCCTCCGTTGGTTCTCCGTTTGCTCGCTGTCGCCTCCTTTTTCTTCTCTATTGTGCTGCCCCTAGATTACCTCTGCTTGGAAGCCATTATGCTTGAAAATTTAATTTAGTAAGTTTGGAGCGTTTGTAGTGATACCTTCGTCTGGATTTCGCCTGCGACATCGTGAGTAGCTCGATATTTCACTGACAATATATAGAATTGTGCCTTCAGCACTTTAGCCTTTTAATGAGTTAGATAAAGGAACAATTTCCACCTTTTCCATTATCCAATTAGTATGAAACATTGAAATAGTCTTGCGTGATGTTTCTTGAGCCATTGTCCGGTAAAGCACGTTAACGGCGTTTAATTACTTCTGTCAAGTAATTTGGGATTAATTGGTTAACTGTTGTAGTAATTTTCAGAAGTTTAAGTTGAGGTATTAATTGGGAGTGCTGGATATTGCTTCTTACTCAAAAGCCGCCATGCTAGCTTGACGAACTGTCACGTCGCATTTGTTATTAAGTGCCAGTATGGTACTTTATGAGATGGTGTGGAAGACGGGAAAATGTCTGTCCGCCTATCTGTCTGTCCGTGTGTCTGTACGTGCCACAACTCAAATACGCTTTATCGGATTTCCATGAAACTTGCTGTACGCGTTCATGGGAAGAATCCTATTGATATTGAACCAAATCGGTTCACCGGTACCGGAGTAATGCCCAATTTAGTGCCTATTTTAATAGGTCATATTAGAAAGGCGCCATAACTCAAACACGCTGTATCAGATTTTCATGAAACTTGGTATACGTATTTATGACTTCCAAGAGAAGTAATCATTTGAATTTGGACCTAATCGGTTGACCGGTACCGGAGTGAAACTCAATTTAGTGTATATTTTAAAGGTACGATAACTCAAATACGCTTTATCGGATTTTTATGAAACTCGGTATACACATTTATAATGTCCATAGAAAGATGTCTATTGATATTCGACCAAATCGGTTAGCCGGTACCGGAATAATGCCCAATTTAGTGCCTTTTATGATAATATATAAAAAGTCGTGATAACTCAAATATGCTTTAGAGGATTTCCATGAAACTTTGTAGACCCATTTATAATGTTCATGGAAATACGTCTACTCATACTGGACCAAATCGGTTGACCGGTACAGGAGTAACACCCAATTTAGTGTCTTATTTTAAAGACGCGGTAACTCAAATACGCTTTATCGGATTTTCATGAAACTTGGTATATGAATTTATAATGTTCATGGGAAGACGTCTATTGATATTGGATAAAATCGGTTGACCGGTATCGGAGTAATGCCCAATTTAGTGTCTATTTTATGGCAATACATTTTAAAGAATTTAACAAATGCAAATCTGTTATCCTGACAACATATCGTTTTACACTTCATATACACCTTTGGAATAGTTGACATTTAAGCTGAGACGTACGGTTATAATAACGAAGTAAATTGGAAAATTTTATTATCAAACTGGTCAGATGTTTATTTCGTTCAACAAGTTGAATACTGTTATATACAGAAGATATAAACTCTAAAATAATTAGGCCTACAAACATTAAATGGAGTTCTTCGCCAGTGTATTTTGTGAAATGTGGACATATTTTATGAATGTCTTATATCAGTGTATACGAGTTTGAATGAAGGTTAAGTATCAAACATTTGACCTTTGTTCTTGCGTTAGACCTCCTTAATGAATCTATCTGCAGCTTAACTCCGAAATCGATAACAAAAATAACTTATTCTCTGCATATCATAATTCCAATTAACTTTTTACTGATTAAACAAAAGCATACTGGCACTTTGTTACATCAGTTTACCTGATTTTATTCACTATGAAATTAATCTTTGAGTTGGCCGAGAAAGCATGTTACTGGAATTATCAGATTTGTTGGTTTTTCTCTTTTCGGGTATTGTGGATATTCTGCTCAGTTTGTTCGTTGTGAAATAAAGTACAATCAGTGTCTTGGTTCTAGTGTTAACCACACCCATTCCTGCTGTCTGTGCCCAATGGCTATTTCAGGTCTTGTACCTAGCAGTAGGCCTACTTCTTTCAAAAATTGCGTTAAATGAAAATTGTTCTTGTTCGGTTAAAAGGTCAATCATATTGGATAAAATTCCAATTCGTTATATATATATATATATATATATATATAATATATATAGTCTCTGTTAGGTAATTATCCTGGAAAATACATCATTATTACCTGTATTTAAACTACTTTATAATTCTAGAATGGCTTCATTTCTGCCTAAATTCCTTAGATTAGTATTTTTTCTAATTTCCTAATATAGTCCTACACCTGGTTGAATTGACCCAAATAATTCTGGAAATAAAATTTATAGCCCTCTGCTAAACACGTTGTGAGATTACATAAATCCCTCTTGCTACATTTCTATTTACTGCTGGGTAATTATTCTGTAATTTTACTAAAGTCCTTGGAGTTTTTGGGTTTTGAGTATCATACATTTGAGGTTAGTTATCGATGTATTGATGTAATATATTCAAGTTATATACTTTGAAAATTTATTAAAATTGTTATGCCTTAGTCAAATTTTCTTGGGATTTGGGTTAAGTGCTTGACTTCCTTTCCTTCCTCCCCCGAGACGATATATTCTGGAGTTGGGTTCCACACCTTCTTTCCTCGATCCATTAAGGCATTCCTGGAGATCCGGCTAAGAACCTAATACAAAATTTGACTAGCAGCTGATTTCTATCCAACCTCGTGTTGAGTGGTTCACATTTCATATCCCGTTGTGCCCAAGTCATATTATATACATATCTCGCCCTATTGAGACTTGTGGCTATCACAAAACTTAATTTTATACGCCTCAACATCTTGGATCAAAGCCTTATAATTCAAACTGAGGAGGTACCAGATGAAAAAGTAGCGGATCCGGTCAAGAAAACCATCATTAACGACCGTGGGTTTTGGGATGCTGACTTCATGCCTCTAATTCTGCCGTCTGCCTATGGTAGACGATGCAGCGGTCGGATGATAGGCCTAATTCATCCAAGGATGCAGTGCCACTAATCTCTACTTTTGTTTTGTGTCACTTCTTCTCCTTGAAGGGTATAGGTCACGTCTTTGAATCAGTTTGGTTGGCACCAGGAGGGTGGGGCAGTGAAACAGTACTATTTCAAGGTACCTTAAAATGGCGAAAAAATATTGTATTTGATATTTAATGTATCAAATGATTTGAGCACAAGTGGAAATTACACAAATGTTTCATTTTTTGAAAATCACTTGAGAAAGGAGGTGGCCATCATTGTCTATACACATTCTGATGGCCGAGTGCACCAATCTCGGTATTCAGAATACCGCGGTAAAGTTGCTTAGTTTACCCTGGTAAAGTCTATTTTCGTTGCATCGTGCTCGGTTTCGACTTTTACCGCGGTAAGATCCAAACCGGCCGTGAAGGAGCTGTAAAGTGAGAAAACCGCTGTTTTCTTTCCAAGATGGAGATCAGCGTAATGTATCATATTTATGATATCTAGGCCAAAAGCTAATTGAATATAAAGAATAATGAGAGACAGGGGGGATCTATTTGAAGAATGAATGATGGTGCATATCTTTGCAAATACTGTGCTGTAACATCGATTGAAATTACCTTCCTTTCTTACCTCAACTAAACCAGGTTCATCGAGTAGGCTAGTGGGCGTAACCACGATTAGTACGATTAATACAGTATTTATGGTGTTTGAATTCAAACTTTCAATTCAGACGACATAGGCTATATACGCAATATAATAATCCATTTTATCCTTATGAACATTTATTACTGAACAATATGGCAAGAAATAAATGAAATATGGAAAACCTGTGGGCCTAGGCCAACTTTGCAATGAATGGCTACATGCATCACGATATAGCCTATGTACCGGTATATAGTGTATGTAATCAATTTATCATACTTGCACACACACACGAACATAATTATAACAGCCCTTTCATGGCTATGTAGATGATTTTGCACCTAAAATTTCCACTGATCGAACGGGAATAAAAGTGAGGCTATGTCGAACTCAGAACAGAGATTTCATGGTGTTGCTTTGCCTTAGATTGCACAGGTGTGAGAATTATTCTTTAAAACATAAATGTTATTTTATTGAAATGTACAGACAGGTGGGATCTATTTGAAGAATGAACGATGGTACATATATTTGCAAATGTTGTATGTAACATCGATTGAAATGACCTCATCCAAACCAGGTCCATCTAGTAGGCGTAATCAACTGATTTTCACGATCGTTACAGTATCTATGGTGTTTGAATTCAAAGTCAGACATATATACCCAATATAATATTCCATTTTATCCTTACGAACATTTATTATTGAACAATAAGGCAAAAAAATTAATGAAATTTGGCCTATAGACGAGCCACCGTGACTGGAAGACGTGCAGAGAGAGAGCGAACCTAGCGGCCATGGAAGAAACCAACACAAATCAACACAAACCAACACAAAATTTCTCCATGGGATTTGCTTCAAAGCAGAGTAACCGCGATATTTCCAAGCATTAGCAAACCGCGATATTTTAGCAATGGTGCACAGAGATTTTGAAAATACCCCGGTATTACGTTTACCGCGGTAACGAAACGGCTGAGAAAACCGGAGAATGGTGCACTCGGGCATCAGTCTATCAGAAAAACTGTCACTGACACGTTGCAGTAGCACCGGTGTTATTGCAGCAATTTCTTCTCGATTCCACACTTTTAAGTCGTCTGTTGTTGCTGGGCGAGTCTCGTAAACCTTCTGCTTGAGATATCCCCATAAAAAGTAATCACAATTGCTGAGATCAGGGGATCGATCTGGCTACAGAACATCTCCAAACCTACTGATGAGACGGTTCGGGAAAAGACCTCTCAAAACATCCATTGACATATTGGCTGTGTGACAAGTCGCTCCATCTTGCTGGAAATAAGTGTTCTCATACAGTGGTTAGTGTTGGAGTTCTAGAATGAGGCAGTCTCGTGTCATTTTAACATATCGTGTTGCTGTCACTGTTACTGCTCGTCCATTATCGTCCTCGAAAAAATACAGGCCGATAATTCCATTAGCAGTGATTGCGCACCAAACTGTCACTTTGGGGGAATGAAGAGATTTTTCAAGAAGTTCTTGGGGGCTGGCAGCGGCCTAATAACAAAAATTTTGTTCGTTCACACATCCGCTTAGGTGAAAATGAGCCTCATCGCTCATCCATACATTTAGGCATGAGTCTTCTTCAAGAACCTGTAGCATGTGCTCACAAAATGCAATACGGCGAAGATAATCCCCAGGATTTAAAGAATGGACCATTTGCATCTTATATGGGTGAAGATGCAGGTCATTATGTAAAATTCTCCTTACGGTTCGATTGGACAGTCCGAGAGCCTGGCAGATCTTCGAGGACTTCTTGCGAGTGAATGTTGTACAGCCATGACATTCTCTGGTGTCCTAGCAGTTCTTGGACTACCACCTCGACTTAATACAGTTTAAGCTCTGAGCCCAAATGTTAATAGCTTGCCTACTCGGAACAGAAGCATGAGGCGGAATACGAAAATGTCGGCGGAAGTCACGTTGCGCTCGTATGTAACTGCGGCCGTTTCCCAAAAATGCTGTAACAGCGAAACCACGTTGTTCTCCGGACCAATGCTGCATGATTACTAAATTTCCCACTGCATGGAATGAGAAGGTCATTGCCTACTACCCCCAATATACACACCCCTGCCATACGAGCGTCAGGAAATAGTACCGGTACCGTTTCACTGCCCCACCCGGCTATCTATGAGATTACAGCAAATGCGTTATTTCCATTTTCTACTACATATTTCTGTGAATTGAATGAAATTGAACATCACTCACATTCGTTGATAGGCCTATTCACAAATTATAACCATGCACAAATTTATTTCTGTTTAATATATAGTAATAATAATAAAAATAACCCGATGAAGATGACAGTAATCATAGTAATAATAGAAATGATAAAAATAACAGGTTGATCACATTATACATTTATGGGCTATTTGTATTTTTCATATCATACATTTTTGGGGGATTAAATTGTGGCATTCCATATTAATTCATGGATAATTTATGTTTTGCTTCGAGTAGAGAAAGATCGTGTAAAACTGCTATTTGTGTAAAGGATGTGGGTAAAGTAAAAAATTGAATAGAGTAGGAACAAGCAGCGTTTAAAAAACGCTTAAGGGGCATAAAAGTTATACAGTAAACTAGGCAGCTTACCTTAACCGTTAAAAATAAAATCAGGTAAACTGATATAACATAGTGCCAGTATGTTTTTGTTGAATCAATTATAATTGCAATTATGATATGCAGAAAATAAGTTTTTCTAATCAGATTAAAATCGACCAGCGTCAGCAGAACTACAGATTTGTGATACCTTGACAATCGCGTACTCACATAAAAATGAAAAATAAATCCATGTAAAATCGGCCGGCTCCGGGATTTGATCCGGGGACCTCCAGAATACGAGTCCAAGACGTTACCATTTGGCCAACTCAGTCAGTTTGAGGGTGTCGTTTGATAAGCATAAATGAAGGAATAGTGTTAACTGTCAAATTATACCGGTAGACAAAAATTAAAAAACATGTGACCTTTAATTAGTCGTTTCTCTGGTACCGGTCAACCGATTAGGTCCAAAAGTAATAGGCTTCTTGCCATGGACGTTATAAATGCGTATACCAAGTTTCATGAAAATCTGATAAAGCATGTTTGAGTTATGGGGCCTTTTGTTATATAATACCATAAAAATGCACTAAATTGGGCATTATTCCGGTACCGGCCAACCGATTTTGTCCAATATCAACAGACGTTTTCCCATAGACATTATAAATGTGTATACCAAGTTTTATGAAAATCCGATAAAGCGCATTTGAGTTATGGCGCTTTTAAATAAAAACACTAAATTGGGTTTGACGCCGGTACCGGTGAACCGATTTGGTTCAATAACAATAGAGTTCTTCGCATGGACATTATAAATGCGTATACCAAGTTTCATGAAAATCCGATAAAGCGTATTTGAGTTATGGCGCGTACAGACACACGGACGGACAGACAGACAGACAGACGGACGGACAGACGGACAGACATTTTTCGCCCCCACACACAATCTCATAAAGTACCATACTGGCACTTAATAAACCTAAAGTAACACAATATTCAGCATTAATTTCTGATTAGAGACGTGATTATTAGTAAGTTTATTATATAACTCTTTTAAAATTAGTTTTTCTTCATTAAATAAAATTGAAGTAGCTTTTAAGTTGTTGCTCGTTCTGTTTTTCTGCTCTATAGCCATTCCGAATTTCCTATAATATGTAAGGAAATGTTAAAAGCAGAAACAATTTGATTTTCCCAAACAGAAAATTCTAGATAATTAGAACTATTTGTTTTAGTATTTACTAACTAACTTGGTAGGTCTGTCACAGAATTTCGGGCTTCTAGATTAAATGCCATTGTAAGAAAAAATAAAAAAGAGAAGCATCTCTCAATTCACGTTTGCTTTCCCCATTTGACTGTTTAATCCGCCTGTTCTAACTTCAATGAAGTTCATTTCACCCAAATATTTTGTTCTTGATTTTATTAACTTTATTCTCAACACAACTTCTTCTCTTCTCTCTCATTCAACGTCCCTCTCGAATTTATGATAATGATCATACCCAGTTAACTAGCCGCATTCAATTAATTTCACCATTGAAAAAGGTCTATACGGAAACACCAGCTCAAATACTGTATTATTTTAGATACAATTTGGATTGCTTTCATATCTTCTAACGCATAGGGGAACACCAATAGATCAGAAGCACGAACGTTGGATGAATCTTACTTTTTCTTTAATTCTAATTTTTAAACTGAGATGAATATAAAAATATTCAGGCAGTGTAATTTGGAAGAAGTGCATGCGAAAAGTCGAGAATAGAGGGAACTGGTCATTCCATGCGACCTCTACCGATATTCTGCCCACACCGGACATAGTGACTTGGTTGTGATTATGTGACACATGTCAGAATGATGTCTTCCTTTTCCTTCATGGCGATTACTGCCAAGTCAGGCAGTCAGATAACAATCTCACTGAACAAGCATCTATTTTTAGCCTTCGATCAACATACAGTAGTCATCTTCAATATTCGAACACAACTATTACTTGAATCGCCGTCACGGTGGCTCATGCTTAGCGTGTGGGCCTGGCATGCTAGCGGTCCCGAGTTCAAATCTCGGGGCCGGCGGGCGTGTCATTTGTGGTGGACAAAGTCGTGACCTTTATGAGTTTTTCTCGGGGATCCTCCCGTTTCCCCCTTCACTCTCCACTTCAACTTGCTTTCCCCCCTCGTTATCATCCCGTTCCCCTTTACTGGTTTTCGGGCCAGCTCCTGCTACGGGCCTCCCCCTTCCTGCCGCTTCCCACGCAGCACGATATGTATAATATACGTATATTTTAGAGCTACATATATATCTTACGTTTGGTCAAAGTCAAAACGTAAATTATAAGTATATTTTATGTCCAGTATATACATGTATAAAAATTTTTGTAATTTAATCCTGCTTTATATTCATAATATATCAAAATTAAAGTTACTGTTACATAAGTAGGATTAAATATAAAACAAAATCGATTTGATTGTTCATTTGCTAATATCAAAATTACGTACTAACTATACGTAAATTTTACGTCTAGAATTGGACATTGTAAACACCGGTTTATTGTGTTTTACTCTAGTAAATCGATTTGGTTAAATTAAGGGAACGCAATACAATTTACTCACGCTAATAAGAAATTAATTTAAAAAATGGTTTAAAATGATTACATCCGTACATTCAGTAGGAATATTTTCTGACTGGCGGCCATCTTGTCTGTGACGTCAGCAATGAAGATCTGCTGTTTCATGTATCTGTACATATAAGTGGTGCTTGTGTATAAGTTCCTCTTTTATAGTGTTTTATTAACAAGAAATTGTATGTGGAGAGAATTGCACTGTTCTGTTGCAACTACTCCTTATGTATATAACATAGAATCGAAGAATAAATGTACATGTGTGTGTATTTAAAGCTGACGAAATATTATGCAACGTGCAGTGATGTGTAATACCCTAGAATACATTTCCTAATTTAGGCCTACCTGAATGTTTGTGAAGACCTGGTCCTTCATGTAGAATATTAAATGAGGCAGAAGAAAAACATTTACACAGAAAACAGTACTGGTAAGTCCCTGTGCAAGATTTGTTTCACATACATAAATAGGCCTATGATAACCTCAACGACTTGCAAACTGATTTATAATACAGATGCTGTGGTAATTAGTTCTGATCATAATAATTTATGATAACGCTGCTAAAGTATTTCTTAATTGTTTCAGGAAATCACAATGCCTAGGTGATATAGTGTTGCTGGCTGTAAAAGTAACTACAAGTCACAACATGAAAGTGTTAGTACATTTTATTTACCAAAAGACGAAGAACTTAAGAAGAAGTGGCTTAGAGACATTCCTACAGACTTTACAGGGGTAAGGAAGCCTGTTATTTGTGTGAAGCATTTTCCTGAAGAGAGTGTGATAAGAACAGATACATTTGTAGTTAACGGTGAAATAAAAACATTTCCTAGAACTTACCCTAAACTGAAACTTGGTGCAGTACCATCAATATTTCCTAATCCGCCTGAGTACTTGTCAAGACCAGGTCCATCATGCAGAAGATTAATTGATGCAGAAGAAGAAAATTTAAACCAAGCAGTTGCAGAAAGCTTAAAAGAACTTAAAAGTTATGCTGAACGACAAGCTCTGCATTGTTTGGAAGATGTGATGCAGTACTTTCTAAGTGTAAAAGAAGGACTTAAAGGGCAGTGGATTAGCATAATGGCTGTAGAAAGGCTAGTGCTGTGCTTAATGGATGTTAATGATGATGTTCCGAAGATTCTTGGTTCAGTGTGTGTTATGAGCGATCTTAGTGTTTTGCTTACAATAAATAATTGCAAAATACCTCAGCAAGAAGTCCCAAATAACTGCAAGATAATAAGCACAAAAAGTGTTCTTGATGACATTTTTAGTTATTGATATCTCATGTATTGATAGTATACGTAAAATGTATGTGAGCAGTGTACATTTATGAACCAAAGGCCCTATATAGGCTACATAAATTATATATAAAATATACGTTTGATAGATCATCTTTACATATTTTTTACGTATAGATATTGTACATCAATAGTATGTATGCGATTGTACGTATAATTGATATATATTAAATGTCTGCATTGACATGAATAGACGTAAAATATACATAAAAAAGGGGGACATTTGAGCGTATATTATACGTAGATTTTATTTAACCAATATGTGTGACGTACATTACCTAGATCTAGGGATAACGTAAATTTTACATATATTTTACGTATGTGTGCTGAGTGGGTTGTGGTCAAGAGTTGCTGGTGTTGTCCCGTGCCGTTGGGGCTCTCAGAGGGACCTGGGTTAGTGGCGCACGTCAGGGTGTGCCGCGCCTATGGAGCTCTTGTAGGAGGGACCCTGGGATGGTGCACGTGGAGTGGTACCTGGTCCTTGTTGGATGTAGGGGAGCTCCGTGGGGGCTGGCGGTGGAGTCTGTTGACAGGGGGGCCTTAGGGCATGCACATCATTCCGTCTCCTAGGGGGTGCAAAAAGGGCCCGCCTACGTGGCCTACTGGCCCCTGAACCATACCATACCATTACCTGAATCTTTCTCGGCGAATGCCACCAATAATTTCTTGCTGGGTTATCAGCCGAGTAGTAATTTCGGTTCATTCCAAGTTTTCGGACTCGATCTTCGAATCCATCGACCCTTCTAGTTCGAAAGCTTAGAGTTTACGAAAACTGCGATTCGGCCCTGGGGCCTGTTTCATAATGTTTACTATAGTACAGCGTTTCTCAACCTTTTTGAACCCGAGGTTCTAAAATGCTTAAAAAATTTTACGGACCCCTAATTTTACATCCCAGTTTTAAAAGAAGGCCTATATTCTTAATATTTGGGGTATTAATTATAGGTCATTATAACGAAATGTGTGATAAATTTTATTTCATTACTTTCCACTTGCTTTATATTTTTTAATTATGTCTGCGGACAATCTGGATTATCATCGCGGACCACTGACCATAGGTTGAGAAACGCTGCTATAGTACATACTAATGATTTGCCAGTCTAGTTTACTAAACTATGTTTCATATATCTACTAGAGTAGAAAAATAATTACTGTGTGCCGATGGTATATTCTCGGCACCCTATTTTATAAATTAAACATTTTATTCATTATTCTGAAAATTAAATATTTAAATAATTCTTTATCAGGTACTCACATGATCTCTGCTTTCCATTGTTATGTTTTGTTCAGAGGTGCGTTTTGTTTTGTTTATTCCGGTTTTGTAATCTCGCCCCTTCTGGATCTTTCTCTCGTTCGGCATTTGTTTGCGCCCTCTGCTTTGTTTACCTAGTGTTCATGTTATGTTCCGCGGACTAGATCGCGCCGTGCGGGCGCTCAAGCAACATGCCTACGTCCGATCCCGCCGTGAAGACTGCCAAGCTACTTCTCCTTCAGAGGAAGCGCCGGGAGCCAGACCATGTTTCTTCTTTTCAAGTGGTGGTACCGTCATTCTGAGCCATGAACATCTTCTACTGTGTAGCCATCCAGAGGTGGCCCTATTGTCGGCATTAAATTAATATCAGGTATGGCTCCATTAACTTGACATTTTCGTTTTCTTTGCTGGTGGGATTTTTAGTTCGTTTAGTTTATCTTTATTCAGTTATATTTCGTTGTTTTTTTTCTGAACACCAGTTTTCTGCTTATTTCATTCAAATATATATATATTTCAGCTACGTATTCTTTTGACCTTATGTGATGGAAAGTCGACCGTATTTTCATATTCTATCAATCTTGTCCATCAGCCATTTTTGATAACCATTCTTGTCTGTTCTTTACTTATATGCATTAGTTCCAGATTTTCATATTCCATTGCATTTTTCAAGACCTATTGTATTCTCTGGTTATTTAATAAATATTGTTACACTCTTGTTATAATTCTGAATATCCGTTTTGCTCTTTTGCTCTGTGGATCAGTTTCCTTCTCTGGGTTTAAAATTAGTAAATTGGGACAGCACCACGCCACAAATAGTGGTAGCAGAGCGTGGTTCGCTCTGCGCCACAGTGAGGGCGCTGCATTCTGCAGATCGCTCCCGTTTTTCGTTTTTCATCTTTTTGGCTATTTATTTAGCCTATATACTCGTGTGTCTAGGCTTTGCTTTGTTCCTGATACCCTTCCAGGTTAGCTTCTTGTGTTTTCATGATTATTGCTGTATAGCATTCGTGGTCTTTCTGTTGGCTTTCAGCCTTTATTAGTCAGAATTTGTACCGCGTGGGGTTTTGTATTTTGTATAAGACAATGCTTATTTCTATTTCTTGCTCTCTGCGTCCGGGCGGAATATTTCGTCCGTGATGTTGGGTAAAGGTGCCGTCGTGTGGGTCAGTCTCACTAGAGTATTTCTGTGGGTATTTGTGCTGTCCCTCCGGTTGATTCTATGTGGCAGAATAGTTTTTTTTAAGATAGTCTGTTTAAGTATATTTGTCCGGTCGTAACTTGCCCTAAGCCTTGTCTCATCAGCGTAGTTCTGATGTTTTTTGGACGGCTTTTGAGGTAGTTGGTCCGTGATGTTGCTCTGGATTTTGTAAGTCCGTGAGAGCGTTTTTGTAATGGTGGGGTTTTCTTGATTTCTATTTAAGCTAACCTGTCATCGTAGGGATTTGGTAAAGTTTTCTTAGACCCATTGTATTTTGATCTTAATCTAAATTTTCCGTGAGTTTCTTTCTTAACCTATTTGTTATTCAGTATTTCTAGGCCTATCATCGTATCAAATATGAATATGCGAGTTTGAGTATTTTCCAAATTTATTATGTTTCCCATATAAGGAATATTTTAGTAATATGGTATTTTGGTAATTAGCTTTCTGGTTATATTTCAGTTTCGTACTTTGCATATCCATACTTTTGCGACGTAATTTTTCCGGTTTCTCTTGGGGTAAATTTTCTAAAGCAGTTTGTATACATTCATTCTAGCCATCCTGTTTTCTATATTGCTCTATTTATTCATATCAATCTTTTACAATTAGCTTTGCCATTTTTGCGTTTTCAATCCTAGTACATGCAGCATTTCTTCTGATTTTTCTCGTCTTTTTCCCCGTCGGACTTTCCTGAACATTGGTCTTTTTTTTCTTGTTATTGCCATACTTTTCTTTGTTTTTCTTTCTGAAAATAAAATAACAATTATCAATTTAGCTAAATTTGTCTATAAAAAAAGGTAAAATCATTCTAGTTTTCTGCTCTGAATCTTGAACTTCACTTGACCAGTCTTTTGAAATATAAAGTTCAAAACAAAATAGACAAAAAAAATGCTAATTGTCTATTGGCTGCGATTATTTGAACCTATTTAAAAGAATTTAATTTTTGGTCGCAGTTATTTTAATAAATTTAAGACTGAAATAGTTTTACCATATGGTAAACATGACTTTTATTGGTCATATACTAATCTTTGTGTGTTAAAACCTCTATAAAGGAAGAAAGGGAATGTTTTTGCCTTGTCAGATTGTTAGGATTCTAAATATGTATTGTTTAGTCATTTTCTTTGGTATTTTTGGCCTGTATTTGATTGCAATGTCTTTGGTGTTTTTTTAATGACTAAATAAAAAAAAATGTATTACTACATTTATAAAAAAATAGAGCATTATAAGATTGATAAACAAATGAGAGGGATAGATACAATGTTATATTTTAAAATAAATAAATAAATAAATAAATAATATAAAAGCTCTCTTTATAGAAAGTATGCAAATGATTAGAAATTACGTGTTGTAGTTACGGGGCATAAACATTGTGTTCGCTTTCGACATTTTTGGGTAGGTTTTGTTTTGTTTTATGGTTTCTGACCAATATGTCAAGTCTTTTCTTGGAAGGAGATAACCGTTTTCCAGGTGTTTAGTGGTATCCACTTGGCGCTACATCTGAATGTTGTGAATAAGTACAGGATGTGCAAGAAGAAATACCACGGCGAATATCCTTCTTACTAAACTATTCGTCCTTTATCGTTTTGAAAATCACAGTACCATTCCTTCATTTCTCTGTCTATGGGTGCGCACCCCATTATCATTTCATTTCATCCCATCCTTTCTCTTTTCATATCTTTTCATATTTTTATATATAATTCTTGTTTAAATATTGCAATGTTTTGGTGTTGTTTAACTTAAAACAAAATTTTGAACTAAACTCTAAATGTCTTCAATTTCAAATTATAATGCACAAAACGTAATTGCTTTTTGCACCAAATAATTAAATCTAAAGTATATTTATACACATAATTATGTAGGCCTGTTCTTAATTCTTAATTGCTACATTGATTTACTGTTAGCAAATTAATTAACATGTATATATTATTACCAGTACTATCTGGCAATTATGGGTGTAAATTGGTCACAGTATTATCTCAGGATTATTCTAATGGTCAAATTTTCTTAAAACAATTATTTTGGCCAATTTAATGTATTAATTGAAGTTTCTTGTTGTTAACTTCTTTATTAATTTATTATTAATTTATTACTTATTATTTAATTAAAATAAAAGTTTTGTCTTCGTCCCTTCAGGACCTTGTACGGAAAATTTTGAATCTTTTATACTTCCTAGTGTTATCTTATATGGAACATTTTGAATCTATTACTCATTCTACAATATAATTTTGGTTTTCTTGTGAGTACCTGTCATTCATAGTGTGTTGTTCTTTTGCAGTTATGTTGTTTCGTTGCTATGCCATCCTCTACGGCCCATTTATTTGTATTGCACTCTGCCGAGCTCCAAAAGTATTTTCCACTACTTCTGGCCACCTCTTCTGCCTTGCTGCTTCTGAGTTTTGTTAGCAGGGACGCCTGCTACGTACTTCGACCTGAAAAACATAATCAGGTCCGACATTGCTCCAGATGCTGCTTCTTCAAATTGCAAATATTCTACGTCTTCACTAACTACAACTACGTACAGAATTTCAGTACGTCATCACATTCTACATGCAGCTACATACAGCATCTACTCACCAGATATATTTAGTACCAAGAAACTGTTGGTATGGAACTACAAATGGACTTGTTAATCACACATATGCTCAGGTCACTGTTCCATTTTCCTGTGTTTGATGTGCTCTTGGTGTGGATTTGGACTCCGCAACATATTAAAGACAGTGATAATTTTGGTGGACCATTTAAATACGTTTTGGTGGGAAAAAAAACAGTTCTTATGCTCGACGATAAGGCAGAAGTGCAAATTTTCAATATATATATATAATATTTATAATAATTTTAAAAAAAGTTTTCCTTCTGAAAACTTTTTTTAGTAAATTTAATTCTACTATAGTAAATACCATGATTTTGTTTCAAGAAACTATCATAGTAGCTACTATAGCAATTATATTTACTAAGAGAAACAGAAATTTACTTTAGTTTTTAACCGGATTAAACTAGAAAGTGGTTCATACATTTTAGTGTTGGTATTTGACTTGAGTAAATTGCTAAGGTTTTCTACTCAGGTTTAAAGTTGGGTAAAATTATTTACTAGGATTGTTTTTAAGCCCAAGTGACAACAAAAAGTAAATTGTACATAATATAAGGCACAGAATATTTAGGTTAAAGCCAAAATTTGACATAAAAAACTTATGAATTCAATCAGCATTTTAGGCTAATGTTCAATCAGTTTCACATGGTACTACAGTCCATTGCTCCAGAGCTGCAATTGTGTTTTAGCATTGAAGCAGCAACAAGCTATAAACACCTCTATATTGGTTAAAACATGGAATCCAATTGTTGACATGCATGCGGTTTCTAAAGCCTGTTAGCCGTGCTGTTCAAAATATTTATGATAAACCAATAGACACCATCCAGCTATTTTATATTTCTGACCATGTTTCTTTTGCGTGTATCCTTAAAACTGTTTATTTTCGAACATACACCTTGTGTATGAAACAGTGCTATGGGTCATTTATTGCATCTGTAAGAAATGCAAAGAAGGCTATCGGGATTGTGGAGTTCTCCCAAGAATGCAACATAACCTATATTTATAGTCTGGGATCTTAACTTGGATATCAATGTTCATCTTAGACTGTCTAGCTCTTGTTAAGTGTTAATAGTTATAAACTGTGTACAGCAGTTCTTAACTACCCCACAAGTGTCTATTCCAACATAAGCTATCATTTATAGGCAGATGGAAATGAACTAAAACACAGATTAGTTTTTTTTAATAATAGCATTAAATTGTAGGCTTCGTCTTCCCTGTGATTTAAAATTATTTCAGTACCTGTATTTATAAGAACAGTCAGATGAACGTTGATATCAAACCCTCTTTACAGTCATGATCTCTTTGATAGCACAATATTTTAATTGGCTAATGGTAGAAATCAATAATTAACTTCTTAAACCTTTCATTCATTTTACTGTGACATCACTATAAATTATAAAGATGTATTATCATTGACCAATTGAGATCATTTCGTGTCGTATAGCAGTAACCATGGCCTCCTGTAATACTGAATGTCAAGCTATAGTTTCTTTTTACCAGACAATCTACTAGAGTAAAATATTTACTAAGGTTATGAAAATTATATGAAACATAAAAACTAACTCTGGTAGAAATATAAATTTACTATAGTAAGCTACTAGAGTATTTTACTACAGCTTTATGAAACAGGCCCCTGGAAGACTTTATTAGTTAATTTATTTCCCTACCAAGAAAACAATTTAAAAACTCTAATCTCTACATATGCAGTAGTGGATGTTTACATGTAAACAGCCGGCAAGCGGAAGTGAAATCGCGTAATATAATACATACTTGATTTATTTGTATCACAATAGGTATTGAAAATATTGCCGTCGAGTGCGAACACATTCATTATATCTTCGAAAAATATTTCCATCATTCGCAAAAGTTCAAGTCGACTGACTGCCTGTGTGCGTGTCTGTCGTGATTTTGTTCTTCATTTCTTCTAATGTATACGGATTCGTTGCGTACAGTCTTTTCTTTAAAGCCCCCATAAATAAAAATCGGAACTATATTTTTATCACGACAATTAAAGCAGTAATTTATAGAAATACAATTCTAAGAAATTTCTTTCCGTAGCTAACAGATGAAAGACTAAATGACTGGTTTTAACAGGATTCAGCTATAGCGCACTTCTAATCAATCTGTGCATGAATTGAGAGGTGTGTTAGGTGACAGAATAATTAGCCAACACACTCCCAGGACCTGATTCCAGGCGATTTTTACTACACTGTGTAATACAATGCATTTATTATTACAATGTGTAAACTGCAGCGCTAGTAATCTGCGAACTCCAGCACTAGCAATGAGTAAACTCCCGCAATAGAAATATGTAAACTCCCGCACCATAGAGCATTTCACGTTAAGAATGCAGCATTGCTTATATGGGGCAGTCCTTTCCAGCCCTTCCCTCCCCTTCACACCCCATCTTATCGGGTGGCACGTGCTTTTCGGCTATCCTAAGCCTGTACAGTCTGAAGCTAAGCTAAGTGACCTCAACAAGTACTGTAGTGGATTTTACGAGTGGCAGTGGTAAAATGGCAAGTTGTGACGGACTTTCTTACTGTATGCTATGAAGTTCCCTAGTCTCTTTGATTACTCACAATCGTAGTACATAAGTTCAGTGAACTCCTACAAAACAATGTTACTTATATGCCTATCATGCCATCATAACACGGCACGCGCAATCCACATTCCAACGTTCAGCACAGTTACCTCCTCTACCGGGTGATTGCAAATTTCCTACACCCAGTTTACTCTCTCTTTCTTTTACCAATTTACCAAGTTTGATAATATTGATGAAAATTTATATTAAGGGCGCCATCATCAATACTCTTCTCTCTTCTTTTTATTTTACATCAGCCCAGTCACAAATTAAATTTATAGATACACAGGCTATGTACCTACAGGCCTCTCGGCTAGCTTTTTAATTTAACAGTGGAGATGGGAATGGGTTCGGCTCTGTCCTTTTATTATTATACTACTCCACTCTATTTCTTTTTTTTTCTTTGCAATGACCATTACCAAAATATGTAACTTAGCCCAAAAATCAGTGGCTCTCAAACCATTACAAGGATAGGGGTCAAAAATCTGAACTTGACGATAGTTTACTTTGCATAACAATAACCATAATTTATTTAATATTTTTTTTCTTCTTTTTTTTTCAACAATAACAATCTGATTTACAATAAATTACATTTGCTCTTGGGTTTTCCCCTTTTTAACAACTACTCATCTTTAAAATCTTCAGATCACCCGATCTGAACAACATTTACCATTCAACAATTTTATTGGGAAGAATAATATTCAGTTCTCATCTGCAAGGTTAGTATGCCCAGTTTGACTGTATGAATGTGTTCCTTGTTCTACAAGACAAATTCCTAATTAATTACTTTAATCTCTTTTCTTTCTTTATTTCCAGGTGTCTACTAGAACGTCTCACTTTACCCTTATAATTTACTACTAACTTGCGTACTCTTTTCCAATTGCAATTTCAAAACATTTCAATATACATATTGTACTTTCTTCCGAATAAATAAAGTTTTTCAATTCATAATTCAGTCATTAACTCGACATATTATACTCAATGATCCCACCTATTTCTCCTATAGGCTACCAGTCCACTAGTCAGTTTAGTCCATGAAGAATTGTACTCAAAGATAAATAGGAAAGACAGTGTTATGAAGAAAGAAACGGAAGTTTAGGCCTATACCCACAGAGTGACTGTGGCGATAGACCACCGATACAGGGGCGGCGTCTAGAGAGTTACAAACAATCTGATTCCCCTCCTGCAACCGGGAAAATATTAATGGGCCGCAAACAAAAATACAATTTTGACAATCGATGTCAGAGGTCCCTGACACTCTCTCCTAGAGGCACGTGGGGCCGTTGTTCGCCTCCAACACCGATGACTTTCACAAATTCTCATAAATCTTTTTTTACTCCCCCAGTATAGGCTTTGCCTACTACTAGATTTATATTTACTTTATTTGGGACACTTCCGGCGCTCCCTCACCTCACCCTTGTTCTTTTTTTTTCTCCTGGGGTAATTTCTAGTACGTGCTACTGAACCACTTGTCATCTATTCACTACCCAAAATTACCAATTCTCCTCTTTCTAATCTAACCAGTTATTATTTATTATCTTTTAACTCCTTTTCCATTAAGCAGAGTTCCTTTTCAATTCATACCATTGCTCTAATTTACCTACTTTATGTTACTCTGGTTTCCATACTTTTCAGGTTACTACTCTACTCCATGGGCACCCAATTTTCTTGTTTCAAAATTCCCTAGAATTATAACTGAAACTAACTCACGCCCCAGGTCAGTAACTCTCTCTTTATAACCCTTGAGTGAACTTCTGATTCTATCCTAACATGTAAATCTTCCAATGGTATGCGCCTAATGTACTGCTACTCATAGGCCCTCTTCTGCCTCTCAATATTCACCTTCTTATCCCCCTCTACCATATTCCATACAATTCCTGCTCTTCGATAAATCTCTTAAAAAAACAACTCAACATTACAGGCCAGCATGAAATCCACTTATAGATAATCACCTGTCACCTAACGAAAACCAAGTGGGAGAGGCCCTCGTAAGCAATACTAAGTAAGCCCCTATTACCCTTCTTCCTTACTCCCCTCGCGTCCTGTCTTATAAAAAAACAAAGTTTGTATGAGCATCACCAATTGCCCCGAGCTATGTATTCATTCGTGGGACAATCACCCATAGAAACCCAAAGTATAGAGATTTATCTTTACTATTCAACGGTTTCTCTCCTGACTGCTCTTTTTGTAATTAACTTAGACCAGAAATGGAAACTGATTGGATTACTGTACTTTGTTACCTCACGCTAGACTAATCACATCTATATTTCTAACCCTACTCCTTATCACTCATTACGGCGTCTAGTCGCCACACATTTCTTAGAAACAGGCTTTAAACAACAATGCCTCAAAATTTTCCCACTTCCCAAAACAAAAAAAAATGTTTATGTGATTATACTCAACGGGTGGTGACCAACTTATCCTCTGATCCTGTGTTGTTTCCATCTACTTCCTGATGTCCACATCTTCCTTTATTCCAGACTAAGCAGTCGTGACCCACTCTTCTTTCCACAGCTGATGTTCGCTGTAGCGGTCTCTCGTACCGGCTGACGTGATGTGTTCTTCCAACTAACGACTATCTCCATATAGTCGCGTCAGTGAAATTCCCATTCAGAATTTCATTAGATGAAAGTCTGACAAACCATCATGTCAGGGCGCCTCCACCGCTGTCACACATTCCAGTCTCGTCTCCTCACTTCTTTCTCTTCAACCTTCCTCTCTCGTAGTCAGACACGTTCTCCCTAACCGTTTTTCAGGTTCAACTCCTCTCCCGTCGATTCGCCGTCCACGCATTCGCACTTCTCCTTTTTCTGTAATTCAAATAAATTCAGGGCAGTATCGATAATCATGAAAGTGTTCAATATCGATTAGTTGAGGTCTCCCCAGCCCTTCCTTTGTTTAGGAATGGTTTCCTACCGTCTATTTGGCACGCAGCTATTTGCTTCATTACAAAGTAATCGGAAACGTGGGAAAATATTAAACAGTGAATGTAGAAAAATGGTATTGTCTGTCTTTGCATACCTGAAAACACGCAATGAAGAGAAAAGTATACGCTGGATTGTTGGTGGAACTGCTAAAGCTACATCAATTTCAGAACGAACAGTTTATAAGATCAGGAGTGAGGATTCACATGGTGTGGTGGTAACACCAAACAAGAAAAGAAACAGGAAGTGTGCCACCAAAAGCAGTAGGGAGGTAAAATATGACGAATTTACGCGGAGTGTTATAAGGAAAAAGGTGCATTCGTTCTATCTACAGAATCAACCTCCAACGCTGAATTCAATTTTAGCTGCAGTTAATAACGACTCTGACCTGCCGACTTTCAAAATATCTACTCTATATAGATTACTGAAAGAAATGGGATTTGAGTATTCTAAGCGAGGGAACAAATCTATTATGATAGAAAGGGCAGATATTGACTATTGTGGCCTGGAGACGTGACTTTCTGGTCGCACTACGGAGATTTAGGAGCGAGGTTAGAAACATATTCTACACTGACGAAACTTGGGTGAATGCAGGCTCTACTGTGACCAGCGTATGGCATGACACCACGGTGAAAACGCCAAAGCAGGCTTTCATAGCAGGTCTCTCTGTAGGTCTGAAACAGCCAACTTCACGCGGGCCACGGGTTGCAATAATCCACACGGGTAATGAAAATGGCTTTCTAACGAATGCGCAGCTTGTGTTTGTCTGCAAGAAGAATACAGCCGATGCTCATGATGAAGTGGATGGGGAGACATATGAGCTTTAATTTAAAGAACAAGTGATTCCAAATTTGCCGCCCAATTCAGTAATTGTGCTGGATAATGCCTCTTATCACAGTCGCAAGTTAGAACCAATCCCTACAATGGCTTGGAGAAAGGACGCAATAACGGAGTGGATCACTTCGCATGGACAGACGTATGAGCCCTATATGACCAAGAAACATTTATAGACATTGTTGCCCGAATTCGTCCAATATACGACAAATACAGGGTGTTAATGAATAACACCGAAATGTTTTACCTGTGTATAGAGAGGACATAGACAAACAACTTTTATTAGGAGATTTTTGCTCTATGGATGCAATTCTTCCTGTTATAACATAAAATACCCCAAGGATATGCACGCCACTGTCTTCTAATACTTGAAATGATGGGAAACAAAGGAACAATGAATATTGTGTAGTGGTCGGGAAAATTGTAAAAAATGACGATCGATATCTTACAACTCTGAGGGGAAAAAAGACAAACGAAACATTTTTGTTAGGTTTGGAATTAGGAATAAAAACATAATTCAGTGGCGGGCAATCATGTGAATAATCAGTAAATTTTGGAGATTATGAAAATTCTAAATTATGGTACCGGTATAGCTGTTGATGAATTGTTAAGAATCAGGTTTTTATCGATCGCTAAGAAGGCATGAAGTCAATTTAATGAAAATTTTAACCCTATTTCGCTCAATTATTGAGTTATGAGCACCAAATTTTAAGGACTTTAATGCCCTGTAGCATACACATTTTACGTCATAGAGCAAAAATGTCCTTATAATAGTTGCTTGTCTATGTCCCCTCTATACACAGGTAAAATATTTCGGTGTTATTCATTAACACCCTGTATAAGATCGACGAAATGACCCTAGAGAAAGGTCATACAGTTCTGCGTCTACCCCCTTACCACTGCGAATTGAATCCCATCGAACTTGTATGGGCCCAAGTTAAACAGTATGTGAAAATGCATAACACCACATTCAAGATCAAAGATGTTGTGGAATTAATTTATAAGGGGTTCGGAGAGGTTTCGCCGCAAAAATGGAAGAACTGCGTGGAAAGTGTGAAACGAGTCGAGGTGGATACTTGGAGAGCAGACGACATACAAGATGATATAGAACCTGTAGTGATAAATCCATGTGAAACTGACAGTGATAGCAGTGGTGATAACAGTAACAGCAGTGATTCCGATTGTATGGATGGCATCGAACCCCTTCAGTAATCAAGTAAGTCCCCGGTTTGAACATTTAACAGTACTGTGTTACCTTGTTTCGTGCCCTATTTAAAACATTTTTTTTTAATTTGTTATAGGCCTGTTATCTTTCTACTTTTGTTATGCTGCTACGAACACTCTTAACGATTATCTCGTCTTGTTTTGGACCTAGTTAAATTAATTAGTTAATTAATTAAATAAAACACTATGTTAACTGAAAATTCACAAATTTTTTCTTAACATATTTCAAGATGACATAAAAACTTAAATAATACACATGTTGGTCCTGAAACTCTGAAGGTCCAGGAGCTCGGGGGCAGTTCAACTGTTACATTTATACATGACTATGTCTTAAAATAGAAGTGTAATGTTAAACAAAAATATTATCTTAAAACTAATAAGTAGAAAAAATATGAATAAAAAGTAATAGAGGAAAATGGAAAAGCTGAGAGCAATGGCATGATTCAAGTGATATACGTAATAATAATTATAATAATGAAAAATAATTATCATGGTGGTAGTACCAGAAACAAAATTTAAAGATGTGAAAATTAAAGTTTATTATTTTTTTGTTATTCTATGTTTAAAAGACTTCATGACTACATTTACCCGATGTAATGTGATTTTAGAATTATGTTCATGTAAAACAGTAAGGAATTTTGTCTTATTTTTATAGCAAAATTTTAATAAAGGGTGTCTATATAAATTTGTGTGAATGTTAAATGCATTAAACTCGCAATAGATTAGTTCAGTTGGATAGCCCATGCGATTTTTTAAGCAAATTTTGATTAGACTTTTTTGTAATGTACTTAATGGATTAAGAGTAGTTTTAGAAATGGTTCCCCATCCAATAACACCATAGGGCTAGGGCTAAATAAACAACTCTTATAGAGTATTAATGGCCATACAGTTTCGGAGATTTACAAATTGATATATTGCTTTTCGTATTTTATTACATATATATGAAATGTGCTTATCCCATTTCAATTACTTAATCATATTTCACTATACTTCCCAATATTTCATTTATGTAGATATCGTCTTGTGGTTAGCGTCGCTGGCTACAGATCCGTCGGCCCGGGTTCGATCCCCGGTACCTCCTCGGATTTTTCTGAGATAGGGAGGTCTGGTAGGGGTGCACTCAGCCTCCTGATTCAAATTGAGGAGCTACTTGATAGAGAAGTATCGGCTCCGGTCATGGAAACCACCATTAACGGCCGTGGGTGTCGGCATGCTGACCACATGCCCCCCTCCAGTCCTGCCATCTGCCTACGGTAGATGACGCAGCGGTCGGGTGGTAGGCCAAATCCCTCCAGGGATGTATCGCCACGGAGATATTTAAGGAAGAAGGCATTCGCAAACCGTAAGGACTTCACAATGAGAGTTATGGATTATTATTTTAAATGTTCAAGTGGAATTTTTTAAATCCAGAAACTGTTAGGGAGAAAGGCGTTAAAACAGTTTGAGTTACATTAAGAGAAAGTTAACATCCAACCACTTTTTTAAATCTTATTTATACCCGGATTAACAATCTTGTAGCCTTCTCCCACGTTAATTCACTGAAGATCACTGCCGTATCACCAGCATAACAATACGAGGCACCATTATATTTCTTCAGATCTGTTTTATGTATAGGCTATTAGATATAATATTGGTCCCAGAATTGCTATTGACATTTACTATTGATTTAATGTCCCTTAGCAATTGATTATATCATTATTTCAATCCTTTAGGCCTATAATTTAGTTTTTTTCTCAAATAACACTAACATATGTTTTGTTAAGTTATAATCATTCTGCATTCTTAGATAAAGACCTTTAGATAAAAATGTGCTCTATGATTCATGAGGGAGACTGTACTCTGTGGATAGAAAAGAGTTCAACAGTGCAGGGAAATCCCTTTTTCCGAGAATAGTGTAACCTTGTCCTTCAAACCCTGCCTGCAGGTAGCATTGTAACAAAGCCTAGAATAGCCCCATAAGGCAAATGCTGCATTCTTAGCATGAAACGCACTATAGCAGTGTGTTAACTCACTCCAGCATTAGCAATGTGTAAACTCCAGAGCTGGTAATGTGTAAACTCCAGCACTAGCAATGTGTAAACTCCAGCGCAAGCAATCTATGAATCTCGCAGTAGCAATTGTAAACTCCAGTACTAGCAATGTGTAAACCCCAGCGCTGGCAATATGTAACCTACGGTTCTTAAAATACTAAAGGTTAGACCACGGGGGTGCCACTTGGCCATGTTTTCAAACTTCCTCCAGCCGCGCGGTTTTGGCTTGTGACGTCATTAGGTTGGCAGATCAACCCTCACCCGTAAGAGTGAATGGAAAACAGCTGATTTAAAAAAATTAATATTTAATTATAGGCAGCAAGTATCTCGTGTTGTGAGATGTCAACCTGAAGTATAATAACTGTTCTATTAGGCCATGTGAAAGAAATAGTAAAAGTCTTTCTGGTTTGGTTTAAAAATTGTATCTTTTGAAGCTGTTTTTAGAGGTTTAGATTGAGTCTGCAGATGATGTCCAGCTAACTTAATGCATTATACTTTAACGAGACAAGACTATTCTATCGTTGTTATTCGAAATAGGGAGGAAATGTTATTTTTTCTTAATCCTTCACTAACTGCAGCTTTACCTTTATTAATATCATAATACTGTAAATAAGTAATATCAATTGACTTTAATGTAGAGTGTGTACATCATTTCTTAGCCATTCAAAGCACGGTTTAAAAAAAAACTGTGAGTTATAATTATTTATAACTAGCAAATATAAGATACATATGTGTATGAAAGTGCTTTTCACCTTTGAAAGCCATTAAAAAAAGAGAAATGGCATTGAAAATAATTTACTAGAATCAAGCTTAAGACTGTGTAAGGTATGTCAAATGAGTAATTTGAAGTTTCCATGAATGATAGGCAAGTACAACTTTACCTCGGGTAATGAAAGCCTGTGTCACACTGCTCTATTATTTTCTTATAGACACTCCTATACATAATTTTCCCTTTTATAGCTAAGACGCGAGAATCACGTATTATTAGTTCAAATTAGGATTTATTGTACATTAGATTGTGCAGAAGTAGTTCTACAACAATATTTGTGGTATATGTAGTCAGTATTACGTTAATATTCATTTTAATTGATAGTAGTCATATAATATAAATGTATTGTAATAATTTTATGTTTTTAATCATTGTTCAATATATTGATTCAAGACTGCAGAAAATATAAATACCTATATCTTACTGACCTCCAGCCACAACTTATATAGAAACTAGCTTTGCTTGTTCTGGGCTCTGTCCCAAAATCTCCGGGAAAATTCTCGCGAAAGTTGTTTCATGAACTGACACTGTATCGGAGTAGAGTTCGTCTATTTAGATTGCCATGGAATTAAGTTTAGCCACAATAGACCTAGAAAATGTGGAACTATTGTGAGGTTTTTAAGGGGGTAAAAAAATTAACAAAAAGACTTTTAGCAATTTTCCCTTCGGTTACAGGCTAAAAGCTGTAAGTGTGCCAAATTTCAAGCTTTTATCTCATCTGGAGGTGGGTAAACATTTATGGCAGTGAGTGATTGGAAACCCAATCCAGGGATATTTATTCCAGGGATAAAAAATGAAAAATTTGAACTGTTTGGAATTTTTCGTAGGCTAAGGGCTAAAAATGAGTTTGCAAATTTCACGTTTCTATTTCATCTTGAAGTGGGTAAACCATACGATTGAGTGATTGAAAACTTTCAAAGTTTTTTGCGGGTTAAAAACTAAATTTTGAAATTTTCGGAGTTTTCCCGTCGGTCACAGGCTAAAGAATCAAGTCATATTTCAAGTTTTTGGCACATCTTGAAGTGAACAAACAACTGAAAGTTTGGTAATGCGTCTGTTGACGAAATTGATATCATCAAAAAGGAAACTAAACCACATAAAACTGAATGAAATATAAAATGAATATGGATTCAGCTCTAAAAGTTTTGTGAAGAACCTAAGTACAATTGAATTGAATTGACTAGGGCAGCTTAAACGCAGCAGATTAGGCTATCAATATGAGAAAATCCAACGAAGAAACTTATGTCTTTAACAAATGCACATTCGAGTAAAGTGGCAATTTACAGATAGATTAGGCCTACGTTCTTTAAAAAAAAAGTATTTTTATTTTGTTCCGATTTTAAATTATCTTAATTTTGAGGTTAACTCTATTCTCACTACTTCGTTGGTGGCATTGCTTAGTATTCCATAATGAAGTTTGTTCATTAATTTAGTATTGACAGTTGACACTATTAACGATTTTATTTTAAACAAACCAGAAATAAATATTTATATTATAATATATTATTTATAAAATCCGTTATATTTTATTAATGGAATAGTCTTAATAAATCCAACCCTGCTGCGCAGTCGTGAATCTATCGATAAACTCGTAATCTCTCGTGGGATTACCTATGATAAATACTAATATAATAATTTTAATCATTGCTAAAATTTAGTTTACGTAGTAGGCCTGGGTGGCGCAGTCTGTATGGCACTAGCCTTCTGTTCCCATGGTCGCAGGTTCAATCCCGATCAGGGTCGGTGACATTTATATCTGCATGAATAAATCATACCTATGTCTCTAGATTTACATCGTCCCACTACTGAGAGAGAAAATTCCGGCTCACCGGGGATGGTTACAGGGCTAAACTATAGTACTCGTACACCCCTGTCATTAAATAGCGTAAAAACGAACGAGTTGGTGCGTAGTATAAAAATACTTCCATTGTCTGGTGAAAGTGTACCCTACTAGCTACATTACCTTATGACAATTCAGAAAACTAATACAGACCTAATTAATACTATATTCCTAGATTAATTCTTCCATTTTTCCTGCAAGTAGTGTATAAATAATTATAACTTACAGCATTTTAATAGTGAAATATTAAAATTAATTTAACAATGTGGATCGAATAAGTCCTGTATTATTATAGTCTCATGAAACACTAATACATTTAAATTATCTTGACATTACCTGCAGATTTAATTTTAGCCTCTAAAAACAGCTTCAATAACTACGATTTTTAAACCAAACCCGATCGATTTTTACAATTTCTACCACACAGCCTAACAGAATAGTTATTATACTTTCGGTTGGCATGTTAGAACACTTGATAGTCGCTGGCTGTAATTAAATATTAAAGTTTAAAAACCATCTATTTTCCATTCACTTCTTATTAGAGAGAGGCTGCCTGCCACCCTAGCCACGTCACACCCCTCAACCAATGACCGCTCAGGGTGGCAAGTGGACTAACCTTTAGTATTTAAGAACCTTGGGTTAGACCACTTGCCACCCTGAGCGGTCATTGGCTGCGGGCTGTGACGTGGCAAGAATGACAGGCAGTCCCTCACTATAAGAAATTAATGGAAAAAAGATGGTTTTTAAACTTTAATATTTAATAACAGGCAGCACCTATCAAGTGTTCTAACATGCCAACCCAAAGTATAAGAACTATTCTGTTAGGCTGTGTGGTAGAAATTGTAAAAATCGATCGGGTTTGGTTTAAAAGTCGCAGTTAATGAAGCTGTTTTTAGAGGCTAAAATCAAGTCTCCAGGTAATGTCAAAATAATTTGAATGTATTGGAGTTTCATGAGACTATAATATAGAACTGTTTCTATTGTTCTCATTCGAAATAGGCAAGAAATATTATCCAAATTGTTAAATTAATTTTAATACTTCATATTAAAATATGGTAAGTTATTATTATTTATACACTATCTGCAGGAAAAAATCGATACAGTACTAATTAGGCCTGTATTAGGGTAATGCATCTACAATGTACTCTTTCACCGGTATTCTTATACCACACACGAACTCGTTTGATTTTGAGGTATTTAATGACTATACTACAACTTAGCCATGTAATCGTCGCTGGTGAACCGAAATTTTCTCCCTCTCTAGAGGGAGCCTGTAAATCTAGAAACAAAGGTCTGGTTCATTTATGTCAACGACCCGGAACGGGATAGAACTCACGATCATGGGCACATCATACATAATGCGCCTCCCAGGCCTACTACGTAGGAATGATTATGATTGTTATATTACTAGGTATCACAGTAATTTATATTGATATATAGGCTATAGGCTATGATTTTATTCATAGAACAGTTTTGTCTCGTTAAAGTATAATACATTAAGGCCCGTTATTACCATCTCCAGTAAAATATTTACGGCTACTTTTACGGTTACTTTACTGACAGATCGATTTTACAATATCTGGTTAGGCGTTAACTGTTGGTAAAAAGCTCTTAACTGGCAGTAATCTTTACTGTAGGAAAATGTACAAGTAAACTCCTAACCGGAGGATTTTTTGAGGTTATACTTCTCGCGAACTGAATTAAAATGGAGAGTTGAAGTTATTTAGCTGATTTCGTAATGTCACTGGTGATGAAGAACAATGCCAATATATGTAAAAATAAATAAAAAAAATATTGAAAACTAGATCAAATTATTATGAAAGTTTGGACAACAATTACTTTATTATTTGCTTCCTCTACCCGTACATCAGATCATATGATGGGGTTTCGAAAAGTGTTTTTTTTTTTCTTTTCATTTTTACAACCACTTTACTTGAGGAGGATTGTATTCTTATTTAACAGGAATTGTATAATAAGCGTAATATATAAACTATATAGGCCTATATATAATGTATTTTAATATGTTATGCTAAGAGCCAATAATTTCATTTGAAAACATCTCGTAATATATCCTGTAGTTATTAGCTACACATTTCATACACAAACTTATTAGGTTTTAGGTCTTGCCTCGCAAATTATGCGACCTTTTTAGGCTAATTGTAAGACAACTGATTGCACACTACTGCCCGTACTGTATACTGCAAACTATAATTAAATTCAGAGGAGGTTATATATTTCACAATGGGTTTTTCTGATACGTCTTTTTGAGCTTTGCTCTTATGGCCACACCTTACTGTGTGTTATTTAGTTTGAATTATTTATGATGCTTTTCGTCGATATCACTCATAGACAATATTATTCTTCACTTGAAAAGAAATCCCTGTGTCTCTTTATTTTTTTTATATCAGCCATAACCTTATTATCCATTGCAAAATCAAACCAAACAATGAAAACAGATGAAAAACTGCTGCAAACAACTGAGAAACGCTCGTACCAACTGCTGTGACTTTTGTCTGATTGCGTTAACTGGGAGTAAACTTTAACTAGAAGATGATAAGAACAAAGAAGCGTTTACTGGAACTTTACTCCGACCGTAAAATAAACTACCAGTTAACATTTACTCCTACTTAACTGGTAGTTTATTTTACGGTCGGAGTAAAGTTCCAGTAAACGCATCTTTGTTCTTATCATCTAGTTAAAGTTTACTCCCAGTTAACGCAATCAGACAAAAGTCACAACAGTTGGTACGAGCGTTTCTCAGTTGTTTGCAGCAGTTTTTCATCTGTTTTCATTGTTTCGTGTGATTTTGCAATGGATAATGAGGTTATGGCTGATATAAATAGACACAGCAATTCCTTTTCAAGTGAAGAATAATTGTTTCTGAATGATATCGACGAAAAGCGTCATATAATTCAAACCAAATAAACACACAGTAAGGTGTGGCCATAAGAGCAAAGCTCAAAAAGACGTATCAGAAAAACCTATTGTAAAATATATAACTTCCTCTGAATTTAATTATAGTTTGCAGTACGCAGTATGTTCAGTAGTGTGCAATCAGATGTCTTAGCCTAAAAAGGTCGCATAATTTGCGAGGCAAAACCTAAAATCTAATAAGTTTGTGTATGAAATGTGTAGCTAATAACTACGAGAAATTTTCAAATGAAATTATTAAGAATATTATGTTCATTTTATTGAAATACAATAATAAAATAATCCGGTCGTCACAATCGTACATAAAATACAGCCATCCATATCCGTCTTAAGACATTAAACAAAGTAAAAGACTTCTTCAAGAGCAAGATTTTTAGGGAAAGTGCCCATAATGCAAGCCGCATTTCCCCTTTGAATAGCAATACTGATTCTCTGCCTCAGGAAAGTCGTGGATCGAGAATCTCCGTTTTGAGCCTCAAGTTTCTTTCCTATATCTGAGATCAATGACTTAGCCTCAGCGCACCAAGGTCCCATGGTCTCAACTGCGAAAGCAATAAACTCATACCTATGTAGCAGGTCACGATACTTATTTCTTTTGATGTTCACTGCAGACAATGCTGCTGAACCTGCTAATTTTGACGTGCTAGGTAAATGGGATGAAGCCAAGGTATCCACACAGGTGGCATCCCATAGAAGAGATCTACCACGAGACCATGGAATTAATGTCAGGCCATCTGGACGTTTCCCATCGCTGCGGCTTATTCCGGCAGGCTCCAGAATTGAAGGAATTCCAGCTGAAGTAAGCGCTCTATGGAGAATATCATTGAGCATGAAATGTCTAGAAAATCTCCCATTATTTTTGGGGCAGCTTAGACCATGGATGCCAAAGCAGTCAACAACAGCTCCACATAAGCATTTATAGGGAAAACAGATCTTGCAGCCTAGTCTCAGAGCAATCGCAATCTTGAAGGACGTGTCATTAATTAGAGTTCCAATTATTAGCTCTTAGCATAACATATTAAAATACATTATGTATAGGCCTATATAGTTCATATATTACGCTTATTATACAATTCCTGTTATAAGAATAACATCCTCCTCAAGTAAAGTGGTTGTAAAAATGAAAAGAAAGGTACCACGTTTCGAGACCCCATCCCCGAAGGATGAAAAACCCAAATATAATCTGATGTACGGGTATAGGAAGAAAATAGTAAAGTAATTGTTTGTCCAAACTTTCATAATAATTTGATCTAGTTTTCAATATTGTTTTTATTTATTTTTACATATATTGGCATTGTTCTTCATCACCAGTGACATTACGAAAGCAGCTAAATAACTTCATATCTCCATTTTAATTCAGTTCGCGAGAAGTATAACCTCAAAAAATCCTCCGGTTAGGAGTTGATTTGTACATTTTCCTACAGTAAAGATTACTGCCAGTTAAGAGCTTTTTACCAACAGTTAGCACCTAACCAGATATTGTAAAATCGAACTGTCAGTAAAGTAACCGTAAAAGTAGCCGTAAATATTTTACTGGAGGTGGTAATAACGGGCCTAAGTTTGGTCGACATCATCTGCAGACTCAATTTAAACCTCTAAAAAATACCTTTAGCCAGGCCTACAGGCTGAGGTAGATTTCTAAGAGCTTTTGGCTTAATTTACTGTCGCATATTGTTCTTTATTATGTTTTAAATTGATACTATATTTTATTATTTGTTTTTTATTTTGCCATGCATTATTGTTCTAAAGGTGTGTAACTATTATTTTTAATATTTCAAACTCTATTACATTGGCAATTTTATCCTTAGTTGGTCCTCACACATTCCTTTCAGCAGGCTTTCAGCCTGAGGTATATTTTAAAGTGTTATTGTCTTTCAAACATTCAAATCTCGCCTTATACGAGAGTTATCGAGGAACTAGTTATTGATTTGTAGAGTACTCATCAAGAGCTTTTCAACGATACTCCACAAGACCTAGTCTCAAAAATTTCTAATTTCCATCCCCCACTCGTACCCCCAAAATCCCCGAATTGTTGGTGTGACTGTGAACTCCATAGGGAGTACTCTAATTTATTCGAACAAAGTTTCCCTCTATACTTCATAGGGGCCGAGATATAAATTTTTCAAAATTTCAACCTCCTTCCCCGACCCCCTTGGACCAATTTCGCTCATTAACGAACTTGTCCGAACTATTGGTCCTAGGAATAACATAATAAAATTTGGTTCAAATATCTTCAAAATTACTGCGCTTGCGTGTAAATATATAGGCCTATATATTTTTTTTTTTTAACGGGCGGTGGTTTCGTACTTAGGGAGGCATGAAACATAAAGATATGGAAGAATTTTTCGAAAGTCATGACATGGTTCGATCCCAATAAGTAGATTTTTCTTGGAAATCTACAGCTTCAAAAGATACAATTTTTAAACCAAACCGTATAGACTTACAATTTCTCCCACATGGCCTAATATAACAATTAGTATACTTGAGGTTGACATATTACAACATGAGATACTTACTGCCTATTATTAAATCTTAATTTTTTTTAATCAGCGGTTTTCCATTTACTCCTTACGGGTGAGGGGTGGTCTGCCAACGTAGTGACGTCACAAGACAAAACCGCGCGACTGGAGAAAGTTCGAAAATATGCCCAAGTGGCACCCCCCCGTGATGTAACCTCCAGCGCTAGCAATATGCAACCTCCAGCACTAGCAATGTATATAAACTCTAGGCATAATGAGTAGAAGGTAAAGTTTGATCACTTCGCTCCTTTACCATTAGTCGGGATGGAGGTTTATGGTTCTGCCAGCAGGGAGTAGCACCATCGTTAGTTGAGCACTGTTGAGCCTTGCCTGTTATGTTATTTGTATAGATATTAGGGAGAAGAAATAAAATCAGAAGGATTTGAAGACAGCGAGCCTACCGAGACATTCACAAGAGATGTAAATAATTTAACAGACATATTAAATTCTTGTACTCCAGCAGCGGCACTTTATAAAGAACCGATTGGTCACCAAACCCTCTATAAGTGGAGGGAAAATCTTAACGAAAGTCAGAACACCTTTGCTTCTGCAGAACTCTTGGGTCCCTAAGGGTAACAATTGAGAACACTATACAGGTCTCTGACCATTTATGGAGAAAGGGGTTTACCTATGTCCTCACAAAGAAATTTATTCATATGCTCCAGTCAGGTTTGTCTTCAGGTACTAATTGTGAATATAAGGCGGAAATGCCATTAACATCATTCGTAAATCAAATGAGGACCCTTGCAAAACAAACAGAACAGAAGAATAAGGAAATAGTAAGGGAGGCAGAGGGTAAAATAAAACAAGCATTGGATATGAGGGTTCCTGAAAACACGTCTGACTGCATAACAGATTGGGAAAATAATTTGCTTCTTATTGAAAGTCTAGATCTTGCAAAAGAATGCTTGGTTTACTACGTAGGGGGTTATATTGTACGCCAGGCACCCAAAGTGACAAAATGTCATAAATGTGTCGACCTGCTTCATGGAAAGTGCCCAGAACAAGTTCCTGCCGCAGCTCTAACCTTAATTAAAGATTACAGAGACAATGCCGACATCGACAGTTCATTCTTAACACACCCATCGGCAGATTTATCTAATTTGTTTATGCAGGTTGAAAATATTATTTCAGAAAAACTTTCATTGTAAACACAGTCTATGGGCGTTGAGGGATATATTTTACGAGTGTTTAGATAACTTGGACCACGCTGTTATTCCATCCTCCAAAGTGGGCTGTAGTGAAGATCATGTTATGGAAAGTATTCCTAAACTCGTATCACACTATATGAAGTGCCGATTCTTTTTTGTGACCAAACAAATGAGGAAAGAACTAAATTTTTCTAAAACTGTAAAGTCTACCCGGAAGCTGTCTAAAGTATCTGACAACTGATCTTTGACAAGGGTGAGTGAGAATATAATTTATTACTGGTATGCATGCAAATAAAGAGTTTCTCTCAGCTTGCTCTCTTGAATTTCTGCCGCCTCTAGCAGACGCGGATCCATCTTGCGGAGGAGCAGTGAACTTCTTCAGTGATCACCACTGCCTTCTAGACTGTATTACTCGTGTATACACTGCCTGTCCTATACGGCTAATTTTGCGTACTCGGCGACATTACAGATGGCAGCACCTTTCACACCCAGCAGCAATACCCTTTAGATTACCGTATGCTCTGTGTTGCCCTCTGACGTATAAACTCGGAAACTGAAATATGCTGGAACTTCATGCTATCTGGGTGTGAACTGTGTCGCCTCTACTGGAGAAATTAGGCAATTGAACAATACTCTGAACTCCATGTTAAAATTAAGCATAGGACAGGCAGTGTAATTCTCGAGACGGCGGTGGTGATCACACTTTTCCTTCTACTCATTATGCTCTAGGTCTAGAACAAGCAATGTCGGAACTCCCACGCTAGCAAAGTGTAAACTCCAGCGCTAGGAATGTGAGAACTCCAGAACTAGCAATGTGTGAACTACAGCACTAGCAATATGTAAACTCCCGCGCTAGTAATCTCTGAACTCCAGCATTATCAATTTGTAGACGTTCTCTAGACGCACATTATTATGGCGTTACTCTTGGTGGGAGACATTTTAAAGTTTTGATCGTTATTCACAAGAGTACGCTTATCTCCGCTTTGCTACAGGACCTATACTATGACGCTGACAATTAGGCCAATTATATGCCTCTCTTTGTGCCGTCTGTAGCCGTAATAGCTAAGAACCACGCACGATAAACTTTCATGTGTACGAAGAAATCCATGGACTGTCAACCGATGGTAGTATGAGATGAATATACATAATTTCCTTTAAGAGCATTGATAGGGCTTTATAATTATAATCAACCGTACCTCCCGGTTTGAATATCATAAAGGGTAAAAAGAAGAGGTAACTGTAGGGAAAAATATTCATATAGCCTACCAGCAATTCCCCGCTACAAGAAGTATCGCCTAGGATTAAAGCCGTAGGTCTCATGGCGACTAAGTGGCACGATACCCAATTCTTAAAGCAAATTCTAGAAAGAAGTTTGTCTGTTTGTCTGTCTGTCTGTCTAGAATCCTATTTCCCCTATGTTGGGGCGAATGGCCTCCAAGTGGAGGTTTCTGTTGCTGTTGCTATGTGAATTTTGTTACGCTTATTTTCCGAGAGAGGGCAGAGGGACAGGGGTAAGCTCATCGCCTCTCAACCTCCCTCCGGAAACTAAGGTATTACTTGGACGTGAAAATGCCGATAAATTTTGTCCAGAGGCACTAATTTAGGCTTGGAGTTCGTGCCCTAAATCTACGACACGGGCCCCCCAGCTTATAGTCCCTCCCGGAGGACTCCGTGCCCAGGATTTTTACGTGCTGAAAAACCCATCGACCGCGGCAGGGTTTGATCCCGCGATCAAAGGATCTAGAGGCGGGCACTCTACCTCTAGACCACCGCGACCGACAGAAAAAGTTTGGCCACCCGAAAAAATAAACTGCAGGAGATATAGTCATTTCAGTATCTTCCGATCACACACGTTTTTGGAATTTTTATTTTGGTTTTTAAAGTGTTATTAGATAATATTTTCAAGTTGTTACATATTGTAACTTATACAGTGCGCCCGAGAATATTCTCCGCAGCGGCTACTTGTTGGAGAGGCAGCTAGCTGCAGCAGTTAAGTTGGTACTCACCACAGCCGATCATTGCAGGTGCTGGAAGTGCTGTCACAATATTCGATCTAAATGCTTGCACACTGCAATATGTACTGATTAGTAATTAGACAATGCACCCATTGATAAAGTGACAGTGACCTCTGCCTGCCAGCATACACAGCTGACGGTTTGTTTTTACAAAAGCTCGTGTTGCCAACGCAACTGCTGCAGCTAGCCCTCTCTCCAGCAAATAGCAACTGCGGAGACTGTTCTCGGGCGCACTGTATATCTATGGCTTAGTGCACATATGATGTGTTAAATTCAATTCTATAGTAAATCCATTTAATGCCAAATTACGGTATAACGAATGTGCATTTAGTAAAAGTACTTTCCACATTTTTCCCCTGAAGAAAATATATTAAGCTTAATGTTTTTCGTTTGTCACATTTGTATAGAGTGAAGATATGCCTCGAAGCTTCCAAAGTTGCACGTAACACATTTAACCCCAAAATTGTACTTAACACATGTGTGCATAAGCCATCGATATATATGCCGTATAGCAAAGTGATGAAGATGAAAAGGAACGAGGGCTGATGAATCCGAGGTTTTAATGCCAAAGGAACTGACATTCATACTAACGGCTGAGGGGAAAAAAAAACTCGTCAGGAAATCCGAATCAGATAGTTTGAATCGAGGAAGATCGATACCGTGCCCCTTTGTAACTTACTTTGCGATTATAACAGGGGTAACCTGATAACCTATACCCTATTAAATATTATTATGTTACATCATTATATTACCAACTTAACGTTCCTACTTGCAAAAAAAAAATAATAATAATAATAATAATAATAATAATAAAAAATAAAAAAACAATAAAAACCATTCTAAGATGTTTTAAGGTTCATCCGGATTTGTTAAGAAATGACGTGAATGTCTGATACACGAAAGAGCAATGCAAACTGCCAACCTTGACTACATGCTCGATGAAGCTCCTTCTCTCATTGATATGTGCCATGGCTTAGGAATTTCTAAAGTTGCATCTGACTTGAGAGTTCCGAGTAAAGAGGTCCACAGAGGTTATTTGTGGCTGAGTGGGATAATAATTAGAATGACGTAACGCTGATTCACTTTGCAAGGCATTCTGACATTATGTGACGTAACCGCATGCATAGTGAAATTCATGGCGTATGTGTACGCTCGGTAGGCTACTACATCACCATTCATGAATGTACTGAGCACTAAAGCTATATGCTGCACGTACTCTCTCAATATGTGTTATTATTTGTACTAATGTGTTATTTTTAAGTACTGGCAAAAAATAAGAACCTTTCTAGATAATTAACATAAACAGCTTTAAATAGATTTGGGTTTCTTAAAACAGCCAAATTTGGGATATAACTTAATATTAGGTACTTCTCCTTGTTGCACCACATGCATGAATATGTATTTTTCAAAACGTTTATGTCCATTGAAACAAGTTCTTCAGGGAGAGGAAAAACTTAAATAATTGAGCCTAAACCTTGTGAGATAAGTTTACTTTCAGATGTCCTTAGCAGCCTACAAATCACTAGGTATGGAAACTACTGTCATAGGTAATATAACGAGAGGTACGGTTTTTACAGATGAATTTATCTTGAGAGAATCCGGATTTTGAGTTGTATATTTTATTTATTTATTTTACTTTATTTATTGTATGAATTAGCGAATACTCATGCGTGGTCTTGTGGTTAGCGTCGCTGACTACGGATTCGTCGGCCCGGGTTCAATCCCCGGTACCTCCTCGGATTTTTCTGAGGTATGGAGGTCTGGCACTCAGCCTCGTGATTCAAACTGAGGAGCTACTTGATAGAGAAGTAGCGGCTCCGGTCATGGAAATCACCATTAAGAGCCGTGGGTGTCGGCATGCTGACCACATGCCCCCAATCCTGCCATCTGCCTGTGGTAGATGACGCAGCGGTCGGGTGGTACGCCAAATCCCTCCAGGGATGTAGAGCCTGGTGTTTAGTTTTTTTAGCGAATACTCATAGAATTAAACTAGTAATGAATAACTGAAATCACGAAAATGAATAAAACACATAGCTATTTGTGTCATATTAAGCGAGATAGCCTATGGCTAGAAAATCTATATTTTAAAATATATCGGTCATCTTACCATCGGTGATAGTTGCATCTCCCTTAGCTCATATGGAGCTTACATACCCAATTGTTGAATTCAATGATTATTTGTTTTTGATGAAAGTATGAAATGTTTCAGTGTTCTGTCATAGTGAATTTACATAAAAAACAAATGGACGTAGATGCGATAAAATGAAAGTTAAAAAAACAAAAGATTAAGTTATGACGACAAAAACTTGTGATTGGTTGAAATTTCATATAATTCTTACAGTGGATTGACCACTGATTCGTGAGCTAATTAGACATTAATTTAAATCGTTTTCAAAGTAGCTGAATAAAGAATCACAGATATAGTGTGAATAGAACGCAAAACAATTATATTTGATGGAAAACATTTATAAAACATATGAAATTCAGAAACAGATTGGTAAAATAATATCCAAACTTATCCTACCTTAAATTTCAATTTACTCGTACATTATTTTTAACAAATTTTTAATGAGCACAATAGCATATTTATAATTATAATAATTAACATTAATATGCAATATGATAATGAAATATGGTAATTGCAATATGAAAATCACGATGCTCCAATACTAATAACTGATGCAAGACAACAGCAGGAAGTTAAAAATGGGCAGCAGTTTTACTATTCAAAGTAGACAACTTTACGTGGAAAAAAAACTAGATTTATTAGGCTACCAAGTACAAATTACAAGTTGAAGAGGACAAAGACGTGGACAAAGTGCGATTTGAAATGAACATTGGATTTCGAGCCACATTTGCGCGGGAATAATAGACTATGGATAGACGCAAACCGACTTCATATTGTGATTGAGGATGTTCAGAACAACATGAAATTATATTAAAAAGTGGACTTACTGCGATTTGAAAAGTAGCCTAGTTCACCGCTAGTCTTTACGCAGTGGGCCCGAATTCGATTCCTGGTTGGTACAGGTTACCTAGGTGGGTTTTTTTCCTAGGGTTTTTTCTCACATTGGACACGGATGTCGGGAAACTTGTGGTAGCCGGACATCATCTAGCTGTCATTATCACCTTCATCCCATCCGCGCCATTTTCAGCATGAGTGTGAATGCGATTGGTGTGTTTCGACCTATGTGTTCGTGTTGTCTCGGAGATGGCCCCGGCCATGGGCTGATCACTCATCCGGGGAGTCCCTCCATGTCCTTGTTTGGTTAAAGAAGTTTATATGTGGTCCAAAATTAATCCCTCTCCCGATATGTCACGGTCAAGTAAGGCCCGCGAGAGAGCGAAAGAGAGAGAGAGAGAGAGAGAGGGAGAGAGAGAGAGAGAGGGAGAGAGAGAGAGAGAGAGAGAGAGAGAGAGGGAGGGAGAGAGAGAGAGAGAGAGAGAGAGAGAGAGAGAGAGAAGGAGAAAGAAATAGAGAGAAAGCAGCCTTCTTACTCATTAAATGGCTGTTCATTTATCTTTTTAGATTTCAGAGACAAGCATAGAAATCACGAAGACGCCAGACATTTAAGAAGCTCAATACAGTACAACGTCAAAACCGAACTTCAGTTATCCGAAATGTCAATTATTAAGTGCGAGTATGGTACTTTATGAGGTTGTAAGGTGGACGGGAGATGTCTGTCTGTCCGTCCGTGTGTCTGTACGCGCGTTAACTCGAATACGCTTTATCGGATTTTCGTGAAATTGGTATACGCATTTATAACGTCCATTGGACGAAGTTGATTGATTTTGGACAAAATCGGTTGACCGGTACCGAAGTAATGCTCAATTTAGCACCGGTACCGGAGTAATGCCCAATTTAGTGCCTATTTTGTGATAATATATAAGTTATCAAATGCAAATCAGTTCTCATGACAACAGTATTGTTTTACAGTGTTCATATACGGCTTTGGAAGTTGCAATACCCTAGTCTTTGGCAAATAATATTACTCATACCGAGCGAAGTGGCCGAGATGGTAACGACTTTGACTCGCATTCGGGAGGTCCCAGGTTCAATTCCCGTGGCCGAGGTTTCTCCAGTCGTAAAGGCAAATGCCGAATTGGATATTTACCATACCATGAATCATGGAGCCTGCGCACGCACCTCACTATTGTACCATGGCTTCCTCGACAGTTTTAACGATGTTTTATGGAAGGTGTGGAAGGGTAAAAAGCTTCTGCATTTGGTTAAATAATGACAGGTAAATTCTAGGTCAGTGACAGGTTTTGTTAGGTTAACAACGTTATGTTAGTTTAGGAGCAATATACTGAATAGCGCGAGGTTTATTATGTATCACATTGAATCTCTTCTGCATTGAAACCCTAAACTCCGCCTTCCGAGGCGGGTCCCATTAGAGAGTTGGTGTGAGAAGCCTAGTGCGCAGCATAAAACTATTTTTCCCCAATTCTTCCCAAATAAAAATAAATTTAGGTTGAGTAGATGACTTTTCAGTAATACTACTCGTTGAAGCAAATACCAAACAACACACTACCTCGAGAAGAACCAAAAAAGGCGACAATTTCAAAGAGTAAGTAGTAGAACCGAGCCTGATAGGCGGAATGAACTACACGCAGAATACACGCAATGTAGAAGAGAATATTCTCGACAAATTTATCTTGCAAAAACCGAATCCTGGCGCGCGTTTGTCACTGAACAAAGTACTCTCAATTCATGGGGTTTAGCTTATAAACTTCAAACCAAAAAGTTTCACCCAAGAATCCCCATACATAGCCTCCAAGCCCCAGATGGCACAATTGCCGATACCTGGGAAGCTGTCGCCACCACAATGGCAGATGCACTAGTTCCGGATGATATTCCTGAAGGAGAAAATCCTGACCACCAAATTCTGCGACGAGCTGTTAGACTCCCCTTTGCCAATGAAATGAATGCGGAGCCATTTAATCTCATAGACCTACAGATTGCGCTAGACAAAACTGAATGTAGAACTGCACCTGGAATAGATCAGATTCACCCCGAATTTATCAAATACGGCGGAGAGCCACTCCAAATTAAACTCCTCAGTATATATAATGCCTGCCTTCAGCATGGAATTTTCCCTAACCAATGGAAAAGCGGACTGATAAAAATCATTCTAAAAGACGACACTAAGGATCCATCCCTCCCGAGGTCTTACCGACCAATCTGTTTGCTCCCGGTAATGGGAAAATTGTACGAAAATCTCCTAGCCTCTAGAATCTCCGACATCCTTGAACACAACTTCTCGCATCGACAATTTGGATTTCGGCCTGATAAAAGCACAGAGGACGTAGCCTCACTATTACAAAGTAAAATTGCAAATTCCCCGGCTAAATATCTGCTTGCGATCTTTATAGATATTGAAGGAGCATTTGATAATGTGTGGTGGCCACATGCGCTGGAAAGGCTCAGAAGTATAAATTGCCCACAAAACATATACGCCGTTATCCGTGATTACCTTAGCTCTCGGCGAATAACCATAACAGACAGCATCCACACTTACACCAAGGCTGCGACCAAAGCCCCAAGGGTCAGTATTGGGGCCCAAGGTCTAGAACTTGGTGTTCGACGAAGCAATAAATTCAATCCTACAAACTAACCAGGTCGACGTAATAGCATACGCGGATGACGCCGTGATACTCGTTGAAGGAATGTCTAGGAATGAATTAGAACACAAATCTCGCACAGCACTAGCTGAACTCACACGATGGTCTACTAAAGCTAAATTGACAATATCAGAAACAAAAACTCACACTATGTTCCTTAAGGGGAAACTAGGAAATCACCCTCCAGACATCCGGCTAGGTCGAGTCCGCCTCCCCAAGTGCAGGAAACACGCAATCTTGGCATCACAATACAGGAAGGTAATCAATTCACGGCACATGTACAACGCATAAGCGCCACAGCAAACAGACTCACGCAAGCCCTCACCCGGTTATCGGGACAACAGTGTGGCTATATATTCACTAATTACAGGACATTATACATGGCAATCTTTGAATCAATCATCGCTTACGCTGCAAACGGCTGGGTGCCACACATTAATACAAAACACCTCAGGCAACTCCGTTCGGCCCAACGGCACACACTAAGATTTACGAAAGCGTACAAAACAGTCTCAAATGGTGCTCTTCCTGTTATTTCGGGAGTACTGCCTGTAGACCTACTCCTTAAGGAAAGTAGAGCTAAATACCACATTAGAAAACAGATACCGTACAACATACATGACTTTCAGATCGGACCAGACGAAATAGAACTACATCACCGCACACAACTATACTCGCAAATCAGAAATGCCACATTGCGCTCATGACAACAAAGATGGGCTGTAGCCCTCCATGGTAGAATCACACGAGACTTCTTCCCAAGTGTTATTGAAAGGCAGTCTATGACCTGGATAAAACTAGATTACCATGTAACCCAAATACTAACAGGACACGGGAACTTTGCTGCCAATTTGGCACGATTCCAGTTGACAAACGCACCTAGATGCACCTGTGCAGACAACGAACAAGATTCAATTATACACGTTCTCTATTCATGCGCACATTACAGCGAGGCACGCCGGCACCTGCTGGAGCAGAAAATGAGCTCTGGGCTCGAAACTTAAATTTCTAGACTAGAAAACACACTTTCCCAATGCTCAGCCAATATGCGAAGGTTGTACTGACTGAAAGGTAGATTGCCAATTGGCTGAGCCAGGCTCGCTACCCCAGAGGGGTTTTCCCTCGTCCTAAAGGCAAATACCGGTCTCGTTCCACCCCTCAAACACAAAAAACCACTGCACCCAACATACACACAGCTATAACACAACAAAAATCACAACACTCACTCACTAAGTCACATCGACACCCAGCTGTCGTAAGCTTGAAACGAATCAAGAAACCAGCTTTGTCACGTCACGTTTCACCACACCCATCAGGCTGTAACACACATGCGATAGGGACATTGTCACAAATGGTTACCAGAATTTGGTTTGACCTGAGGTACTGGCTTCATTGCTTGGTACTCGGTGGGTAAGGGAGGGCACAAAAAAAGGTGGCTAGGCGTATACGAGGAGAGAGAGCTTAAATTGTTCCTCTACCTATAATTGTGCATGCGGCTGGTGAAAACGGTTTTGTGCCCAATGCACGTCTAATGTTTAAGTCGGGTATAAAATCAGGAGATTACCACGATGACATGAATTTTGTCAATTATAAAAAATGGCTTACGACTAAATTAATACCCAACCTTCCCCAAAACTCTGTTCTGGTAATCGATAATGCACTATACCACAACGTAGAACTTAACCCCGCTCCAAATTCCTCATGCAGCAAAGCAATCATGATGGATTGCCTTACACTATATGGTATTCCATTTCACTCGAAAATGCTGAAACCAGGATTATATTCACTGCTTAAACTCAGAAAGCCCGCTTGGAAAACATTCAAAATTGACGATCTTCTTTCTCAAGATGGATATTTCGTTCTACAATTTCCACCTTACCACCCCGACCTAAACCCCATAGAATTAATTCGGAAGTCACTCAAAGACGATGCCGACATGTTCGAGACATTGAAGAAACGTACATTGCTCAAGAACCGGCCACAGAACAGCTGGTAATTCAAGTGGGAGATGACAATGACGCAGATGACGACGATGGTGATGATGATGATGAAGACGACGCCGGTACTATGTCCGGCGTTGAAGCTTTGTAGACCCAACAGCGATATTCTGTGAGTTACATACCGTTACTTATATAATATTTCATAACTAAAAACAAATACTTTATTAACTTTATTTTTTTCAATAGTTACGGGCTATTATGAACAGCATAGTTTGAAATGAATAGTACACGATATGATTCTCTTCTGCTCCCTCTCCATTGCTACCGGCGGACGATAAGCTATCTGCGCGAGTTTGGTTCAGGTCCTAGCGTCCCAGTTATACCTCTGCGAGGAGTATGTGAAATGATGACATCATTGAACAAGGGGAAAGAGAGGGGCATTAGTATTGCGGGCAGCAGAAATTTAGGGCGTTGGAACTTAAACAAAACTTACGTGTTTCCGAGTTAATGAAACAAAAATTGATTTTCTTGATAGTTTATCGATTAATTACGGTACAATACAGTACAATTCTTCTATTTTCCTATACTGTGGGAACAATTACCTTTCAACAAAACCTATGTCCTTTGACAAAAATAAACATCACTATCATTTGAATTAACATAATTCACTGCAATAATAATAATAATAATAATATAAAAACTAATTTAATTAATTACCATACAAGCTCGTCTACACTTTAGATGATACAAGATTACTGTAACAATTTTCTGACTTTCCTGTTTGAACAATATTTAATCGAAGACTACATGTTAGGTTGTGATCTGAGAGTAAACTTCTTGATTTGAGCTTGGCACATTTCATTAGTGGAAAAAAAACTGTTCGGCTACATATGTCGATCCAAACATACATAAGGTGGGAGGACGGCACTCACCTAACTTTGAAAGACTGTGTAGGGATACAAACTGACTCTATGATCGCGAAAAATATAGTGAGTCATGCACAATTCATCTAAGAATCACGTACAGAGAGTTGAAATACTTCTGTGAAAGCATGCAACATCTTCATTAAAAAAAAATGAAAAAAGGACACATATAAGAATGCCTTTAGATGCACAAACTACAACAGTGATGTAATTGAAGGAAAATTTGACCAAAATTTATTAGAACGTGAAATCTAAATTTAACGAAAAACACTTGAATCAATTATTACATTGCTAAAAAGTACAGATTCAAAAGTCAGTTCAAACAAATGAATCGCATTTGAAATTGATTGCTGAATCTACCCCGCTACTCTCTGCATGTAGCCAGTTACAGCACATTACACACCGGTACCATAGTTTATGCTCCGTCCAAATTCGTGGCAGAACTGGCACACGTCGTTCGTGGGTAAACCAGAGACTAACGCTTCCATGTCGACATCTTCCTCCTCCCCAACTATATCCATTTCGTTATCCATTTTCTCGGAAGAACTGCTAGGACAGTCGTCTAGAAATATAACTTTTTTGTGGCCATCCTTTTCTGGACTCCAGAACAGACCTTTTCTTCTGTTTCTTGTTATTCTCCGCCTCTTCCAAATGGATTTTCCTTGGCGTCGCCGTCAAAATTTCCGAATGTTGTTTCGGTCTTCCAGAAACGAAGGATCCTCTTACAGGAATTGGCGAAACTTCTGCAATTTAAACTGGGTTAATTCCAATGCAACTTGGCCTTGGCTCCTTTTGTCCAGCACCTGTGTTTTGTGTTTCAGTTTCTGGAGCTGCCATATTTATTGTTCATTCAACAGCATTATTCATGGCTTCATTTGTAGGAAACTGGGAAGCTGGTACAAAATCTTCTTCAGTGAAAACATCCGGATTCAAGAGGTAGATGCCTGATTTTCCGAATCCAGATACAGCCTTCTCTATTCCTGAAACTTTGGTGTAAGCTGCATTGAAGAGACGAGGGACATCTTCTCTTTGTATCCGCTGATAGGGATTATTTCTCAAAAACAGACCACATTCTCTGTTGTATAGGACCAAAGAATGACACATCCAGCGGTTGAAGACGATGTGATGTGTGTGGAGGGAATTAAACCACAACAATTCCATTTTCTTTACAGAAATTGTAGCATTTCAGTGATGTATGGCTTGCATGATTGTCCATTAACAACGTTTTGTTTTGGATAGAAGTTTTGCGTGTTCTCCACAAAATGTCTGAGCCACGTCAAAAACAATTCTTCGTTCATCCAGCCTGATTTTGCACAAGCATTATATGGTTCCAGGTGGTCCTCCACGTGACAAGCCAGGCGACATCCTCACCCCAGGATAAATGAACATGGGAGGAACAAATATCCCCGTTGCACCCATAGCACAACATACAGTGATGTTTCTACCTCGTTCTAGGCTTGTGGCAGTCCCCAGTTGCTTCTGCCCTTCAGGTCCAATGATTGAGGGAGATTTCTGGACAGTTGTTATGCCGTTCTCGTCAACATTGAAAATCGTTGCCGCTGAAAGTTTATATATATATATATATATATATATATATTTCCATCACGCCTGATAAGTTTTAAAAACCCGCTCCACTTCTACCTTGTTGAAAGCAAGGATCCGTGATAGACTAGTTGGCTCTGGTTTTCTAAGATTGAGAGTTAGATTCCTTGTCATGAACCCCTGTGCCCAATCTTTTTCTGCCAACCTGGTAGTCCGATTGAAGTTGTTCTTCAGCTTGATTCTTTCAGCAAATTCAAAAGCAATTCTACGGAGTTCGATTAGTCACTCCATATAACAGTTTAGCCAAGGTCAGTAGATGAGAAGTGATTTCTTTTTCCTGTTGCTCAGTGAACACCGGTTTTGTCGCCATCACAACACCTAACTCCTGGCGTTTTCGAAGTTTCGCTTCGGGTATATCAAACCTTCTCCCAACATCCCGTATTTTTTCACCTTCTCTTATAGTAGCTAAAGCAGTTGGCAGGTCTTCGGCAGTCAATGAAGCTTTTACCGTTGTTCTTTTGTGATTTCGAACCATCTGTAAAGACAATGTCGGTTTAGGTCGCGGGACAACTAAATTAATGTAAAAAATCCAACTTCTATAAAACGCTTCTAAAAATATTGACATGAGAAAGTCAGTTCCCATAAATGAATTTAACCAGTAGGCCTAAGTTAAAAGCTCCAGAATTTAGTGCAATTGCAAAATTTCCTTTATATAATTAATAATATTATTGTCAATATTTAAGTGTTTAGCAAACTATGATTTTAGCATTTAACTTCACATGGGGTTTTCGTACGCAGCAATGGGGCATTGGTATGCAGTGTGCGTGCGAATGCCCCGGTAGACGCCATGAACATTTTCCTCTGTTTAACACGTGAATAGCGAAAGAATTATTTTAAAGAGGCATGGATATTATAGCCAATAACCCAATAATATGCTATATATAATTCACCTCTACAATGAATAGCAACTGTCCAACTTACCTAATTGGACGACTGCATTAGAAGAAAAATGTGTTTTTGATTCTTGTTTTTTTCACCAACTTTCACTTACAGCAGAAGCTCAGAAACTGTGAATAACATCACCCCCTACATGGAAGCTCACAGGAGTAGTTTTACTAGTTTGTTAATGAGAAACTGGCCTGCGTCTCATTCCCCAATGCAGACGAATACCCCTCCCTCCTCTAACATTCGTGCAGGAAGTGCATAAAGTCTCGGGAATCTGGTTTCAAAGAAATTTCTGTAAAAGTCACCCAAGTCCACTTTACGTTCGTATTTGTCCTTTAACAGACAGTCGCATTGTAAATTTAGCAGTTCCAACTGATACCGGCAAGGAATGTCTTTGAAATTAACTGAATATGAGGTAGCAAAAAAAAAAATAAAGAGATAGAGAGGGAGAGGGAGAGAGAGAGAGAGAGAGAGAGAGAGAGAGAGAGAGAGAGAGAGAAAGAGAGAGAGAAATATTTTCCACATCCTGAAACCTTGATTCGAACTGAGGAGAAGAAGATTTTGCAGAAACAACACATATTCTGCAGAGAGAACACTATCAGGATCGCATACTTGCGTTAACTTTAAAAAATGCGCCGTACTTCCAACCAGAAGTTGTTCTACCCTCAGAGCTAAGGTGAATCGGTCCTCTAGTACCTTGCTCTAGCGTACTCTAAATACCCTTATTACCGTGAGCTCTTGCTGACGTCATACAAGGGATTCGCGTGCACTTGCTCCACAAACGTCATCACAAGACGAAGTTGACTTCCACTGTACTAAACAGACACAAATTGAACACTGGTAAGCACAATATGATGGTGAGGATGGAATCCAATCTTGAAAGGGAAGCGTTGCGAGAAATGAACAATAGGAATAGGCCTCTGCAATATGAAGCTTATAGACAATTTGTCTATTGGATTAATTCTTGGAAGCCCTTCGAAAAAGGAAACAAGAAAGCAGGACGGCTCGTCCATATAGGCGAAATAGGCTGCCGTCTAGGGAGGGACATTTTTAGAAACATTTAGGGGCGGCAACATTTAGTTAGGGACACCAGAAGAAGTTCTCGACTAAATTTGCAGTCACAATCTTGTGTTATCTATAAAAGGCTACCTTCTAATTAATTAATTGCCTTATTTGGTGTATTTTGTTCTATAGCTTCATTGTTTGGTTCTAGTATGTTCTTTTCAATAGTTCAGTGTGTTTATTTTCTATTTATAGACTTTTGTCCTATTTTTAAAATCTAGCCGGCCATAGGCCAATTTTCCTCAATTATTTACCTTGTTTACCTTTTTTCCTATGCCCGAGGCTGGACTCGAATCCCCAGCCCCTTCACCACGACTCCTTAGCTACCGAGGGTGAAGAGACAGACCAAAATTGGCCGGCTACGGGATTTGAACCTGAGACCTACCGAATGCGAGTCCAAGACGTTACCATCTCGGCCACCTCGCTCCTGTTTTTGTACTGGTTATTATTGACTTATTTCGCGTTTGATTATAGTCTTGCAAGTATACAGTTTTGCTCTATTTGAATTTATTGTAATTGTGATCTTGCCCGCTGACGCGTTGTCTGTTTTTTATTTTATTTATTTCTACCGTTGGTCGGTCTTTTCTGGTGAGGACTTCTTCAACGGTTTGCGTTCAAGCAAGTTGAATTTTGCGCCTCTCTCTCTCTCTCTCTCTCTCTCTCTCTCTCTCTCTCTCTGAGAAGGTGATATTAAAGTATCTTTTAAAGCGGGTATGGGGAAGTCTCTCATCATTAACTAAAATATCAAAAAAATCCACCTTATGACCCCGTCAATATAATAGAATTTTAGTTCAACCTAAGAAATCTAGGCCTAGGAAGGAATAAAATAACCAGATAATAAAATAATTTTTTGGTGATTGACATTAAAACTTGTATGTTCTGTGTGCATGTACACATAGTGTGTGCATGTACATGTGCGTGGGTCACGTACATAAAAATACACCTTAAAATTGTGAAATAAAGTATATTTGAAACAAGATCACTTGAAAAGACTCGAATTTTAATGTATATTTACCTGCAGGTAAAATTTAATAATTTAAAGAGTATTGATAAATGTAGGCTTACGATACCCTGTGTCGATTAATACTTAAGAATTAAATACAATAAAATGTAAATTGTGCAACATATATATATATATATATATATATATATATATATATATATAAATTAAAGAATGTAAATTCACAATACAATAAATCTTAACAAATCACGAGTCCACAATTAAAATGTGGTAAGGTCTTGAGACGTCTACTGTTGAAAAACTCTTCACAACTGAGTGCTTGTAACAAAACAACTCCTTTCGACAATAGTTCTCGCAGTTTGGTTCGAATTGCAGGCCTCAGCTCGTTGCTTAACATCTGCACTGTTTATCGTTGAGCATTTCTCCAAGTAATGTTGCAGTATTGACCTTTTTTATTTATTTATTAATAACTGCATGCCGCCTTACAAGGTAATATTACATGCATTAAATTACATTATTACATTTGAATTCACATTCTAATACATTTTAGATAGGATTCATTCCTCGTGGCTTTAAATATGTCCTATTTTACATTAGTTTATTTTTACAATGTATCAATATAATACACTATGTATGTATGTGTTCATTGTGCAAGACATAATTGTTTTTACAAATGAATTGAGTGAATATATTTACAAAATGCTTTTAAGTGATTATTTACAAGATTCTGATTTGTCACTGGCCAGTTTCCACCATTCTTATGTACATCTTCTATTAATGTACGCCTTTGTTGCCGTATGTCCCTGCACTCATGTATAAGATGATCCACTGTTTTTTGTCTGTTATTACATGTGCATTGAGGGTCATCTGTGAGGTGAAATCTGTGTAAATAGGCTTTGGTTTTTCCTGTCCTGAAACTATTGCTGTGAAGGTGTGAAGGTGTCATGGGAAGATTTTTTCTTTAGTCGGTCCTTTATTGAACGGAAGAATGATTTACTAAGGGCCCCTTTGTTCGTGCTGTTCCATCTCTGTTGCCATTATTGATATCCTGCTTCTTCTATTTCTGTTTTCATGGAAGATTTTGGAACCTTTTTGTATATGCACTGTAGTTCATCATCTTCCGCAGCTTCTTTTGCCATTTTATCTGCTAACTCATTGCCGTTAATACTCCGTAGAAAGCTGCATAAGTTATTCTTCGAATTTACGCAGACGAAGCATTGTAGAAACATAGGAATATCACAGCTGAATTTGTGACGCAACACCATACCATACTACATAAACTTCATTTGCTTCATTTCCAATACACTGAAATAACAACGCCAAAGAATGTGATGAACAATATACCATACATAAAGGGTGGTCCTCAAACTTCTTCACCGTAAATTATTCTCAACAGATTTCTCTTCTATTTGTGGAAATATTTATTTGTTAAGGGCGCCATCCACAAAATTATCATTATTATTTCTTCTTCAGAAGTGCAGGGAGGGGCTTACAACTTCTGAATCACAACTTAAGTCCGTTCACATTATACACCTATATGCCTTTCAGCCAGTTTTTAGACAGTCGAGAATGGGATGGGTTCTAGTATTTTAAGTGAATCACAATACATATAATGTGAATAGAATGATAACTATGCAATTTCAACAACATGAAAAATAAGTTTATTAACATAACTCAAAATCAGTCTTTTTGTTACTTTACAATTTTTACTTTTATTTACAATAACCTTTTATTTCTCCAATAATTATTTTTAACCCAATAGAATCAATACATAAACCTGAAGTCTTCTTATCACCAAAATCAACATTTAATATATGAAGAACAATCTCCTATTATCTGTTTCACTTAGGTTAGTACTCTCAAATTAGTTTTATTTCAGTATTGTACCATTATACTTAACTTCAACTAACTTAATTAATCCAGCTTCTTGTTTTATTTTACAGATGAGTTCCTGGATTCTACAATCGACTTTTCTTATTCTGAAATTTTACTCTAAAAAACTATAGACCAAATACTGTGAAACTCAAAAATATCAATGTTCTTCTAATAAAGGTTTATTTCCAATTATAATGTATTCTATCTCAAATTCCTCAACAATGAGTGTGATAATCTGTCCCTGTCTGTCCAGTCCTAGAAGAATAATTTTTCAAAGATCAATAGTATAGACAATGTAGAAGAATGAAAGTGAAATTTAGGCCTATGTCCAAGAATTGAACTGTGGCGATAGACCTCCGATACAGCGAGTTATGTCTAGAATCTGAGTTACAGCCAATCTGACATCTCCCCTGTAACCGGTGACATAAGAAAAAGCCTAAAAAAATAATAATAATTTCGACCATTCGAAGAGCAAGGTCCCTGACAAGTATATAACTACTCGTGGGGAGGATGAATGCCTCGACCATCGATAAACTCTAGTAATTCCTCTCAATAGTTACTCAATTATGCTAGGTTCAGTCATACATAGGCCTACTACTAGACTACTTGGGCGACAAATAATATGACCCTCTACTAACAATTCTCCTTATTTAATTTATTTAATTGATAATAACTTTCATAAGAATTATTAGTTTCTTTTCTTTTTCTTTCTTTTTCTTCTTTTTCTTTCTACCATTTCCTAACCTTTTCTTTTCTAAGCAAAGTCTCACGTTTATTGCTTTTTTTACTTTTAACTTTTTCCTTTTTCTAACCTTTTCTTTTCTAAGCAAAGTTTCACGTTTATTGCTTTTAATTCACTTTTAACTTTTATTCGCTATTCCCTTTTTAACCTTTATTCGCTTTACGCGAATCTACTTTTAACTCAAGCCTAAATTAACTTTTGAATTACATTTTCTTAAGCCACTAGGCTTCTAGACTTCATTTTACTTTTTTCCCAAGTTCACTCCTCTTTTCAAATTTCTTCAACTAACTTTAACTCTTTTCTCTGTTAGGTTAAATCTTAACCACAATCAACTTACTATTGAACTTTCTATTTTTAGGTGGAATATTCTTTATCTGATTTATAACAATAGGAGTACATCACTTCCTCGGTCTCCCTTATTCTATTGCTTTGATAAGGCGTAAAGCATCGCGCACATAAATTAACTAATAGCCATCTCTAACTCAACAATCAGATATTTACAATAAATTTGGGAGTATGACACTTATTCGATCTCCCAGTCCTGTGCTTAAGATAGGGCGCCTAAGCCCGCCGACTATCTTAATTTATGTTACCACTAACACATCTCTTTTTCATTACACCTACTCCCATTACTACAATTTAGTTCTTACAATATTTTAGGGAGTATGACACTTACTCGATCTCCCAATCCTTTGCTTACGATAGGGTGCCTAAGCTCGCCGACTATCTTAATTTATGCTACCACCAACACATCTCTTTTTCATTACATCTACTTCCATTACTACAATTTAGTTCTTACAATATTTTAGGGAGTATGACACTTACTCGATCTCCCAATCCTTTGCTTACGATAGGGCGCCTAAGCTCCCCGACTATCTTAATTTCTTACTTCCTTTTATTTTACATTTTACTCTTTTTTCTCTTTTTTCTCTTTTTGGTTTGTGAACATTTGTGTTTCTGAATTCCCATATGAATCCCCATTACGAAACTACCCTTCACCCTCAAGTAACTTTTCTTACTTTTTTTTCTATTAAAGCTTCCTTTCTAGCCTATCTCTTGAACTTGAAATACTATAATCTGCAATTCTATCTTCCTTTCAAAGTGAATAACTTATTCTTCTTTCACTACATATACTATCCTTAATCAACCTAACTCTGACTTTGATTAAATTCTTCTCTTAACTCTTTGCAAAATCTTACCCTCATACTTCAATCTCATAACAATTCTTTCCTTGATTCCTCCTGAACCTAACTTCTTTTCTAACTTCCCCAACAGAAAGTGAAAGCATAGGACTACTGTAAAACTGTTAATAATCTAACTTGCTGATTCTTTCTATTTTGCCTTTCTTTATACAATTAATATACTCATTTCTCACAAGATAATCAGCTCGTCAGCCATAAATTAGAATAACCAGAACTGAAATTTATAGTTCAAAAATCTCCCGTTTCAAAATGTCTTAAAATAACAGTTTTTGATACTCAACAAGCAGTAGACCAGCGCTGTTCTTCACCCTTCATGTTCAATCCTTCTTCTGTCGGTGTCCATCTCCTAATGGATTCCATTAGAATCTAAGCACCACTTAGACTCGACCATACTCTTCTCTTCCAGCTGATGTTCGCTACAAGCGGCCACGATGTAAGCCAACCAACGCTCTGGGTCGTCCCAGTCCAATAGCTGTATCCACCCAGCCATCCGTCGTTGTTTTCTCGTTTAGCTGTCCATATTTCCATTACGTTCTGATACAGAACGTCAGACAACTCCGTCGCCACAACTGCCGCTACTCCATCCTTCGCTGACCCATGACTTCTTCTCCTCACAATCTTCTTGTTTCACTCTACAATCCCATCTCACTGAGACGCTTCCACTCGTCAACCGTCGCCTCCTTCAAAATTTTAACCGGCGCGCATGCGCACTCCCTTCTTCCTGTAATTCAAAAAGCTCACACAGTATCGACAGTAATTTATTTTTGTTTATGAATGGTTCCTTTTTGGTCCATTCCTCTTCACGTTCGTCACTCGTCTTTCACAACGTGACAAATTTTACGAAGTAAAATATTTATTCAAGAGTAATTTGATTTTAAGTTAACAGGGCCTTTAAGTTAAACTATAATAACTTATTAGTAATACTAATTTCTTTGTGTTTATTATGTACTTTACGACAGTTTGCATATTTAATTTCACGACAGTTAATCGTAACTTTCTTGTTAACATGAGTTTGAAAAAAAATCCCATTATTAAAAATCCATGTCTTCTGGATGTGGCTTAAGCTATATTAATAATATTAATAGGCCTAGTTCGATAACTGCTAATTTCATTAACAAATGTATTTGATAAAAAGTTTGCATTTTAATATTGATTCAGCAATTTACTATATAAAATTTTCACTTACCCTTACTCATTGTGGAAAAGATAACACGTTTCTGTCTAAAGCATTTTTATAGAAAAACGAATACATCAATTTCACTATTCATGACTAGATATTTTGACACTTAGATTTTTATTGAAATTTGTTCAGTCATTCACCAAATGCCTTGCATTGAATAAGAAGGGCCTGATTAAAAAATTAGAAGCCAAAGAAAGAAAAAAACCTGAGAAAGATCCTGGGATCAATCAGAGAAAATGATGAGTACAGGAAACTGCATTCCTGCATGTGGAAAGGACATCGGACGCCACTCGAAAAAGGAGAATTAATCGGTATGAGCTCGCACAGGCTAACCAACCGGATCGTTTCTTATTTGTAACCAAGAAAACCTCTCACCGAAGTTGACTAAGACCTTCGAGAAATTGGGATCACACACGAAGACACCTAGGCATGGGCACCCATATCCTGGGCAGGGGAGCCGCGACTCCCCACCTCCCAGACCTCAGTGAATGGAAAAAAAAATATATTAATAATTATGGTCAGGTGTTTTTCTTTTATGACAATTATTTAAAAGTCAGTAGAGTAATAAAAAGTTAGCAGAAATTTTACCAAATCGACAACATGGAAGCAGAATTCACAGCGGATTAGGAAAGGGGGGTCCAGGAGGTCCGGAACCCTAAAAATCAAAACCTAAAATTCCTTTTTTGTATTTAAAAATATTTATAAAAATGATACAAGTTTTGTTGGTGTGTCAAATATGAAATAGCAGTTATTTTGTTCTCATAACATAATGAGTAGGCTACTATTTCCATTGTTCCATGTGGTAATTAACTTTTATTTAAATAGTAACAAGTATTATAATTTAGGTAGGCATAACGACTTCTTGTTTACGTTGGTATGTCTTAGAGTATGGTAAACAAATTTCCTAACTAGTTTTCAGGGCTAAAATAGCATAAAATGTTATTTTCATTAGTACAGTATTTAAAAATTGTCCGAGGTAATGACTTAGGTAATGATTTCTTGTTTACGTTGGCATGTCTTAGAGTACGGTAAAAAAGTTTGCTAACTAGTTTTCAGGGCTAAATAGCGTCAAGTGTGATTTTCATTAGTTCAATATTTAAAAAATTTCCGGGGGCTGTCTCCCGATTCAGGTAATGATTTCTTGTTTACGTTGGCATGTTTTAGAGTATAGTAAACAAATTTTCTTACTAGTTTATCAGTGCTAAAATAGCATAAAGTGTGATTTTCATTAGTTCAATATTTAAAAATTTTCCTGGGGTGGACCCCCGGCACTTTCGACCCACCCTGAAATAATTTTCTGGTTACGTAATTGTTGCACTTATTATATTATTAATATAGGCATAATGTTACAAAGTGTCCCAAGAAGTTCAAGTGAGAAAAAATAAATAAATTTAACAAATTGACCCCCTATAAAATACAGTGCGTCTTTCGAGCGGCCGGACCGTTCCGCGGCGGACTTGGACTCGGTGATGAGTGGGGCGCTGGCGGCCAGACAGTAGCTATAGCTACCGCTGGCTTCACGCATCAGTCAGCTTGGATCTGTCGAGTGAGAAACTCTATGGGAGTGTTTAGTGTAAAATTGCGTTGTCTCTGTTTGTGTGTTTACAGTAAAATTGTCTCGTCTCTGACCGCGTGTTTAGTGAAATATTGTGTTGTCTCTTGGTGATAATTTGTCCATTAATAATGGCTGAGTACACTTTAGAGCAACGTATTTTTCTTTATGATACGTATGTGAAATACTCTTCTGCAAGAAGGTGTCGTAGAGAATTTCAACAACGATTTGCAGGTGTTCGAATTCCTAGCCAGTCAACTATTTATGACCTTGTTAATAAAGTCAGGCGTATAGGATCCTTTTTGAACAAGAAACATGTTCGACAACGCCGTGTACTAACAGAAGAGAAGCTCGATGAAGTAGGGGCCCGGTTAGAGCACACACCCCAAAAATCACTCCGACGTTTAGCACAAGAGGTTAAGATTTCCAAGTCGGCAGCTTTTGTGGCAACAAAACTTCTGAAACTTAAGCCGTACAAGGCAACTGTAGTTCATGCTTTACAACCACAAGATCCTGTACGTAGGGTTAATTATTGCAATTGGTTTTTGCAGTCCGTTCATAATGGAGAAGTGGACCCACTTTGTACATGCTTCACTGATGAAGCGTGGTTTTATCTCCAAGGTCACGTTTCTACTCAGAACAATAGATACTGGGCTACCGAAAATCCCCATATGATTCATGAAGTTCCTCACCACGCTGCAAAAGTTGGGGTTTGGTGCGCAGTGAGTGCGCTTAGAATTATCGGTCCCATATTTTACGACACTACAGTTGATTCACACGTTTATGTAAATTCTATTTTAAATAATTTTTTTCCGCTACTAACAAGAAATGAAAGATTGTGTGGCTGGTTTCAGCAGGATTCAGCTACAGCGCTCACTGCTGAAAATTCTATGCATGAATTGCGAAGTGTGTATGGTGACAGAATAATTAGTCGAGGATTGTGGCCACCTCGTTCCCCTGACCTGTCGCCATGCGATTTTTATTTATGAGGAACGTTAAAGAATAAAGTGTATGCATCAAATCCGCACACGTTACAAGAATTGAAGGACAGCATCACGAGAGAAATACAGGCAATCAGTCAACATGAAATTTTGCGAGTAAACCAGAATTGTTTTCGGAGATATAGAGAATGTGTTCGCGTTCAACAATTTCAACATCTGTTGTGATGCAGGTAAGCCTAATGTAAGTTAGTACAGTAGTTAGTGTTCCGTACCCATGACTTGCCGGTCGTTTACGTGTAACATTGGCGGAAGATGCGCCAAGACTCACCCAGTCCGGTGCCGCCGCGCGACGGTCCGGCCGCTCGAAAGGCGCACTGTATCATATGAGCGCCCTTGCACCCAGGAACGTGTTCCTTTCCAGAAGAAATTTCGAGCACTCCAGCGATTCGAAGAAATGCCAAAGTTGAAAACGGACTGATGGAAGAAAGGAGGCTCCAGAAAACGAAAGCTGGATTACTCGATTCGGGATTCAAGGATCCAAACGGTTGAAATAATATGGTCCACAGCAGACCGAAACCAGTAACAAATGATGATGATAATAATAATTATTCTTTAAAATAATCACGTAAACTGATAAACGTCAACAACATTTCTTTAATTTTGCAAAAAATAAAATAAAATAAAATAAAACAAATAAATAAAATAAAATAAAATAAAATAAAATAAAATAAAATAAAATAATTAAATAAAATAAAATAAATAAATGAAATAAATAACTTCCGAAGGCATAAAAATACGTCTTTTGAGGGTAAAAAAGATTTGAACTTCTAGGAATTTTCTAATTGGTTATAGGCTGAAAGCTATGAAGTGTACCCAAATTTCAAGTTATAGTTCATCTGGAAGTGGGTAAACATCAATGTCAGTTAATGAGTGCATGATCTATACTGCCGTAGATGTGAATGACTGAATGACACGACGGGATCCAGTGAGTTTTTTTCATAGTTACACCAAATTTTTAATGCAGTTGGATATACCTATATTCCTGCCAAATTTTACGATTCTAGATTCTAGATTTCTTGCGCCAATAAGTATCTAAAAATTTGCATAATGTGAGGAAAATACACAAAATTTACTTAAAAAATCTAACTCTATCTGAGGTATAACCGATGGAGATACAACTGCAACGCTGGATAGGATTGGGGGATTGATTTTATCATTATAAAGGTTGCTAATATAGTGACTGGAAAAGAATAATCTTATAAACTTTGAATAATTAGGTACTATAATTTTATGTCTCTGACTTAATCTTGGTTAAATGTAGCTTGAAATATATATATTTATATATAAATCTAGTTGCTGACTAGTACACTTATTTCTTTTGAGGTATGCTTGAATTCAGAAACTCAAATAGAGCGAGTGGGCAGTCCCAAGAGGGCGCAGAACGATTTCTCACAGAACAGGGCAATATGGGAGCCAGGAGAATAATGCATCAAAGAAAACTGACAATAATTCAAAGTGGTAACAATAAGTTTAATAAATATTTTCATAAGAAAAGCACCAACAATTTTCATAAATATCAGTAAAAACTTAATAACAGCTAATAGAAAAGTAACAAATCAGGAATACATAACTTCCTGAATAAAGCCAATTGAGCTAAGGACACAACCTCTATATATGTAAAACATTATTTACAAATGTAAAATAGATATTAATAAATAACACAGACTCCATAATAAGTGTTCTTAATGAAGAATAAATCTCCAAATCCTATTCCATAATTTCCTCAAGTACAATACTAAATTGATGAGTAATAACCTAACAGCCAGAAAATAGCTATGTAAACACCGAATAATAACCTTGGCAAATATAAATCATATGAATGGCAATGAGAGGTTTCTAACTGAATATGACAGACTAAATCAGGAAAATCTGACGGTTCAATAAGCAAGTTCCAGAAGGGTAAGATTTAATAATAATTTAAGTAACAAAACTTCAAAAAAAAGGAGGGAAACTAAATACAAGGGGAAAACCAGAATGAGTTCTATATATGCATTAAATTATAAAGAATAAGAATAGAAAATTTAAATGGAGAAAATGTATTTACTGAGAGAAATAAATACACAAGCAAAATTTTCAGTAGCTGAACTGATAATAAAAAATATAACCTGAACAATAAAGAATGATAAATGCAAAGTCATTTACTTTAATTAGACTCAAATTAGTTTAGAATGTGACAGAAAGCAAGAGCAATTAATATCTGATAATAGAAAAAAGGGGGAGCAGATGGAATAATGTAATATGCAATTCTGGAAATATATAAAATATTGAAAACTAATTTACAGATGCAAGCAAACAAATATTTATATATGTATATATAAATAATAAAAGAACAGACTGTAATTTGACTATGTGGAAAATGAAGGGATGCCAAAAGTTAGAATTTAAATAGAATAATAATTGATATGAAATACAGGCGGATATGTTCTAATCTGAAAATCTATAGAATGGCAACAACCTTTAACCCAGAAAAATTAGACCTACATGACCTAAGATGGGTCCTTTTTTATTATTATTAAGGGCAAATAACTAGGCCAAAATGAAAGGAAGGATATACAATATTCAGACAATAAATTTCAAACCTAAGAAAGGCTAACTAATGTAAATTTCACATGACACAAGATTATCTGATAATGAGCCAAAACTTAAGTTGAATTAGTCATGGAAATTTTTAACCTTAGCAATGGATGCAGAAAATAATCATGTATATAACTTTAAATTTGCATGAAATGAATACAAATTTACCAATATCATATAAGTTTTACCATCAGCAATTAGCCAAAATATGATTAGGGAAAGACTAAATTTTGAAACCAAAAATACATACTTAGTAAAAAACTAATAATACAGCGCACTGTATTGAATTCTTGATACTAAATATCAGTAGTTATAGCCAAAATAGTATCTCAATAGAAACAACAAACTATTTATAGTCGTGAAAATATCCAAAATGGCGACCATCAAAGTTATGTGGGAAACGCCCATAAACAATGGACAGAGAACATGAATGTACAGAAATAACTATACTCAAATCTTGCACATAAGCAAGATACATAAGAAATACTGCATATAAGATTTAACTCACTAACTGAATTCAAGAAAACCCTATAGGAGGCCATGAATATATGTAAATCTGGGAAGAAAGCGTTGCCATAGTATACTACAATGTACAGTAGTACGTGACATCACGCACAATAACGCTTACGAAATACTGGTATAAACTTTGCATACCCATTTAGCAAGCTAGAAAAGAATTTAGATAGAAAATGCCTTTCTTGATCCATGGTAAATATGACTTCGTACTATTACTGGCATAATGCTTTTAAAGCACAAGATACTAACGGTATAATAAAAACCTACACTTCCTATTACTTAATATATTGGGTTTCCGTATCCAAAGAATCCCTAATTCTTACTACGTTAATCTGATTAGGTGCTTCAAGCACACAATAAATCTGCTAGTTTCATAATAATGTCATTTAAGCAATTACCTTTCTCTTTGTAAAGTATCAAATTTTCTGGCTAGATACATGCATAAGGCACATAGTAAATCTGTTTCATGTTAATATTATACAATTACGTGCATAAGGCACACACACTATATTTCCTATCGTCCCATAGTAATGTATATCGCAACTCACGTGAAAGAACCCAGGAAATCCTCCAGGGCTGGTCCCCCACAACCACACTCTTGTAGCAACAAGGCAAGTCTCGTGAGGCCAGGCTGACAGTGAACTATCTCGGTTTCTCACGTGAAGGCGACACAGTACTAGCGACGTCACAACCAGAGATCAGAGAAGGAGGACCGCGGTATTTTTAAATCCACGTCACAATACTCCCCTCTGTCCCATAAAAAAAGTTTTACCAAAAACTTTTTTATATACAGAAATACTCAAAAGTGAAATTCTAAACAACTAGGCAATTATTGACAGACCCACAAAAACTATGACTAACACAACACGACAATTTACAATATCAGTAGCATAATACGTGTTTGATATGCACCAAATCACCATTTGCATAATTTATCAGTTTGAAAGTACCTTGGTTATCTCTTGATGTGTAATTCTCTTTTAAATTTTCTCTTTTATCCATAAGGAGACCCTGACAGTACATATTACATCTCAATTATATATTAATAAACTTTGTATATGCACAAAAATTTTTATCCAAAGACAGATTCAAAGAATAATTTGTTCAAAAAGAGTCTTAAATCTTGAATCACTTATTCGAGCATAGGGATATCTTGATTCTGAACAATATAACTCAGCACAGATCATATATGAACGTCAAATGTGCATATCCGGCGAAAGTAGAAAGATCAGCAAGGTCTATACCTAGCTGGAAAACATGAGTATTGCTGAGCAGAAGACACAGGGGCGAAGACAATAGAACACTATGCATGTTCTATGATAGATAACTGCTGGATGAATATGGTTGAGGATGACTCCGGCCACCCACATGGAGTGACAAAAGGAAGCTAGGGCCGTCGCCCCATGAGGCATCCAAAAGAAAGTCCAGGGGCATGGTACCAAATACCTCCGAACAAGCCAGCAGGAACACCATGGCGTCCACGGCCAGATGAGACACGTAGAAATCATCCTCTTAGTCCAGCTCGAACATGAAACAAATGTTCAGAATCATAAGCGACGTTCTATGCATTCTCACAGGGAGGGGATTAGTACACCCAATATGAAAAGTAGAATATAATCCATAGGTTTCATGTCTTTGGTAAGAACACTCCTTATCAAAGTGAAAGTTCACAGCTTTGGGAGATTAATTTTAAGTTTTTTTTGTCGATATAGGGCCGCTATCACTTATTGATATGCACTTGTATGCTTGAAGAATAATTTGCACTAAATTTCTCTTGAATAGAATAGCCGTGGATATTTTCTTCATTTATTTTAACAACTTCATAAAATTCATTTCTTCACATTTGTTATTAATCTGTTATTAGTGTTGATTTGTTGGTAATTAATAATGCTTTTCTAAGCATAATATTGAAGTCAATGCAGGGTTTCATTTGTTACTTGGGTTTTTCTTTTTAAAGGGGGCTATGCATTTCTAAGCATAACATTAGAGTCACTGCAGGGTTTTATATATTTCTTAGTTTTTCTTTCAAGGGGGCCCTCTTTTTAAGTAATGAAGAGACTGCCGAGGAGGGATTGCCCAGGCCAAGAGTGGGTTGCGATATCATTACTAGGAAATATGTTTATAGAACACCATTAAAAACATTCAAGTCATAATTGAAGAGAAAGGCAACTAGACAATTACGTAATTACATACTCATATATTTATATACACCTACATTTATTATATTTAACCAAGATTAAGTCTGAGACATAAAATTATAGTACCTAATTATTCAAAGTTTATAAGATTATACTTTTCCAGTCAATATATTAGCAACCTTTATGATAATAAAATCAGTACCCTTATCCTATCCAGCGTTGCACAACGAAGCGGGTATGTGTGTTTCCAAGCATCCAACTACCGCAGTACATTAGAGTGGCACGATGCAGTCACGTTTGGATATTTAAAGGTGACAGTTTCCTTCACTATCCTACATCAAGTACCCATACTCTGCATTATACCTACATTCCATGTCCTGCCCTTTTTCTGTATAGCCTATTTCAAAATTTTAAAATGGGCCCAAGTTTTCAAAAGAAAAAATTAATTGCTATGACTTATGCTCCATCCCTCGTATTGGGAAAGGAACTTGGTAGCCTGTGGGAGCCAAATAGTTTTGACTTCAGTGTACTAAGTTAAAACCCTGGTTAGATTCCCGTCCTGGAGAAATTTTCCTCTACGAATACAACAAATATCATCATTAGTAAGGACAGACTGAAAACCCATCATTATTGAAATCAATTAATTTAATCTGATTTGTATGCGAGCTGAACACGATCGTGCTTTACAATATCTCCTAGGCTGGCATAAAGGTAACAAAATAGTTGTTTCATAAGCTCTCTCTCTTTCACTACGAATCTCAAAGGAATACCTCCACTTCCTGCTTGTGGTAAATTATACATATAAAACATATGGAAATACGTAGTTTATATGTAACCTACTGAAATATGTAGTGAATAAAATGCGTTTAAGACAATAAGCAGTGCGATAATTTCTCAGAATTATCTTGTTAATTAAATATCTCATATGCAATGATTTATAAAAATCCGTAGGAAAAGTGTTACCACACCGCGACACCACATCCCAAAAACCGGAATTAGATTAGTGACACCTTCCACAGTTCATTCAGTGACTCAATCCCTGTAAGCCTACACATAATTACTCAGACAACATAAATAAGTGTGTTTACGGCAACCATTCTTATCTGCGGAGAGCTGGCAGGAAGTCAAGATTGCGGTAATTCATTTAACGCTTGTACTTTCATTAGTCATAAAAGTTTCAGTAACACTTGAATGAAATCTTCCAGACATTTAGTAAATGTGGCTACGTAACATTCAAGGCTTGCCTTTTAGAGTTTGACGAGAAAAAATAATATAATGATATTGCTGCACTAACTCTTTCCTATCTTTTAATTAATTTTTATAACCCTAGGAATTCTTCTTCTTCTTCATTCTCTGAGTTGATCTCCCCGTTATAGTATTGAAATATGTAGTGAATCCAATGCGTTTACGTGGCTCACACCGTCAGGTTTTTTACAGGACCACGAACTGTCGGGGGATGGAGTTTGTATGGATTACATAATACTTTTTATACCCGACAAGACATGGAGGGCCTCCCCGGATAAGTGATCAGCCCAATGCCGGGCCCCTTCGAGACAATACAAACACATAGGACGGAACGTATCAGTCTCTCACTCACACACACAAACACAAACACACAAGCACACACTAATAATTCCTACGTTTAAATCAGGTGAAAAAATTATATATTTACAAATGACCTATATCCCTGTCCTTACAGGATAATTATACAATTATCTTACATACTGCAAAATTAATTGAAAAATGTATTTAAAAGATTGATGTACTATTTGAACACGAAGAAGCTATTAAGAAAATTTAAATTTGGTTTCAGGATTCATATTGGTAACGAAGCTTCTATAATGCAACCTATTATTATACATTTGTTTAGGAGTATATATATATATATAGGCCTATATATACTCAGGAATGGTATTTTATGTAATAAAATAAATTGGAAAATATTGGAATTAGAGCCATTGCCTTGGATTTGTTTCGATCATATCTGTCAAATACTCGTAGATACCAACATACCAAGATTAACAATGTGATAAGTAGGGACCGGATTCTTAGGTTCTTACCTATTTTTTTCCTTACTTCCAAAACAAAAAGTGCTCATCCACTTTTTCGAATCATGTCCATAGGATTCACCCACATTAATTCTGTGGCACCCTAAAATACCTAAATGGGGTATAAAAACCTAAATGTACCTAAACGGAATATAAAACCTAAAATATCTAATTTAGGCTACATTTTTTGTCTTCTTTGTTTGTCAGTTGAGAAATTGACATTTTGCAGAGAGACAATAATTTTTGTCGGTTTGAAATTAATACCACCAGCGTTTCGTTCAACCATTGTCGTCTCGGATGGACAGTATCAAGAGAGGAAGTGTAAGAGTACCGGCGTATTCCTTTAAAAATATTCGTACGAACAACCATTGTTACCGTATCTGAACAAGGATCTAGATTTCTGTGTTTTAAAGCGCTTGTTTGCCTTTATTACTTCCCTGTAGTGATGAGCGAGACCAGTCTTGGTCTTGCAGTCTTGGTCTTGCAGTCTTGGTCTTGCAGTCTTGGTCTTGGTCTTGCAGAAAATGCAAGACCGAGACCAAGACCAAGACCGCATCAGCGTTAGCAAGACCAAGACCAAGACCGACCATGCAAGACCGAGACCGAGACCAAGACCAAGACCAACGCTGCAAGACTCTGGCAAGAACAAGACCTAACTGCAAGACTCTTGCAGTCTTGCTACTTTAAAAAGTTTTATAAAGCCCCGTTGTGTATGCAGCGAGCCTGCGACAGCTACTCATAGGCGCCGCAGAGTCGCTAGCCGGGATAGTCCCAAGGCTGGTAGGCCTATAATGTAGAGGTTGCCTCATCGTGCGGTAACCAATGAGAGCAGACCCGGTGCGTGACGTTGTCCGTATCCAAATACGAGCGCACCATTCAAATAATATATATGAAATCCGTATACAACCTCTCTCACCACTACGTTAAAACAAATTACTGCAGTGAAAACTTACAATTAATCTGACGGATTTCCCAGAATGGCATTCCATACAGCTAGTTCCTTCAATTGGTGGGAGTTAAATTCACGATAAACACTCCATATTCATTTTTAAAATGTTTAATTCTAGTATTATGGTACGAAAGACAAACGGATGTAACAAAGGCCCTAAACCATACATGAAATTTCATTTTGCGTACAATAAAAATACTGACCACATAATTTATCAATAAAACTTTAAAATTCTGCCATACAGTTATTTAATAACTAGTTTCTCTAACCACTCACTGGGTTAAAAGAAAGCTATGACTGAGGACTTATAATAATTCTTTATTACAACCAAATGTTTATATATGATGAATGGAGCAACGAAGGAATGATATATGGCAGGGGAAACCGGAGCACCCCAAGAAAGCCTGCCCCGACCCCACTTTGTCCACCAAAAATTCCACATGGATCCATCGAGATCCGATCCCGGGTCCCAGCGGTGTAGGGTGAGCGGTCTAACCACTCAGCCATGGCGTGGCCTATGACTGAGAATTTGAAACTTTAAACAGTATCCCTCATAACTTAAAACGCCTATTAACATGCTCAGTAACCTATTCCATTAACAATGATATCCTTTTTTACACCTAGACCTATCATTAATATTCATAGCCTACTCTCACATACAGAATCTTTCCTGTCTACTTGACATAGCTATTCAGCTCATTCCATTCTCCTTGCAGAAAATTTCAAAATAAAGTGAAGTCTGAAAAATTCAGGTTATACGCCCGGTAGTCTTCATAATTATTCAATAAAACACAATTAAACCGTAGATTAATTAAAACAGGAACTTATTTGACGGGTATTTGCTAGTTATTACTTTACAGTTACGTATCTGATTGTACTGTAGCTATACAGGCCTACATTTTGCTGATGATAGGTAGGACATCCACTGAAAACCTTTTTTTACTACTACAATTTTGTTATTGACACATAACGGTGGCGGTGTTTAAGTTCTTGCTGCTGATTCATATTAAGGATGCATATCGAATGGGAAAAGATACTAAAAGTAGAAAATGCCTGGTCTAAAAATATTTGCTTGCATGAAGCATAGTTATGATTATTTATGACTCAATTAGTTGAAGGCCCGAAACTTGAAAGCAAGTAGAAAGTAATATTATAGGAGAAAAATTCCTCCGACACTGGGACTTGAACCCAGGACCTTTGGCTATTCGCGCCAATGCTCTACCAACTGAGCTAATCCGGAGTTCAATTCACAGCGCCGGATGGAACCTCTCTCCTATGACTGATTGCCCCAATGGTCTACCTCACAGACAGACAAGTTATGTCATATGCAGTACTGTGAGGCACACTAATTAGTGATTTTTGTGACCGGGCTCCCACTGTTATTGTACAGTTGACATTCAAGATAGATATATAAGCTTTCATGAACCACAGATTATTGTCTCTGTTGGACATTACTCCGGCTTAGCTCAGTTGGTAGAGCATTGGCGCGAATAGCCAAAGGTCCTGGGTTCAAGTCCCAGTGTCGGAGGAATTTTTCTCCTATAATATTATCATGTAATGTCCAACAGAGACAATAATCTGTGGTTCATGAAAGCTTATATATCTAAGTAGAAAGTAATTTACTGGGGTAGGGGAAATCTTAAAGTGCAGAAATGATCTGTTCACAATGTGTTATAGATTAGAACTAGGGTATATGGAAAGAGAAATATTATTTATTGCAGCCTATGGGTTTGGGTTTCGAATGGTCATTGTGTGATTTGCCATAGATTGCACAATTTCTAAAGCATCTGCTTCAATGCAGTTATGTTTTGTTACTATATTATACAGTTTTAAACAGGTCAGACAGAACCTCTCTCCCATGCGGAAATCTTTTGAACATTTCATACACATCCTGTTAATATTACTTCTTGTCTCCACAGCCGTTCAATTTGAAACTTTACAATATAATATTCATAATTTTACACTCTCAAATAGTGTATAGCATCTCGTGGATTTTGGGTTTAATGATCTGCAATAGGATAACAGAGAATATTTAAATTTACACTCAAAGTTTTCTGTTCTAGCTTATATCACCATGGACGTTTCGGTAAACAACGTGACATCACATTACTGTTTACATGGTCAAAGCAACTAAAAACAATTAGCTTTCGCTACTTTCGCAAGAAATAACACATGTAATCGGCGTAACTTTAAATCATGTAAACGCCACGATCACAGTAAGATGCGAAAACGAAAACTGCAAGACTCTTGCGACAAGACCAAGACCGAGTATGCAAGACCGAGTATGCAAGACCGAGACCAAGACCAAGACCACTGATACAAGACCGAGATCTTGGTCTTGCATTTGCTCATCACTACTTCCCTGTTATTCATACTGAGTGGTCACACTGTGAGTTTTAAGAAGACGTGTTAATTATGCCGAAACAAATTAAATCGATTGGCAAATGACAAAGTAATATTTTGTCAAGCCTGCCAGAAATACGTATTATTTACGTTCCTAGAAAAGGGGAAGTTTTCGTCCCTAGTTGATCTGTTGTGCGGTTAGCATGCGTAACAACTGAAAAAAGGAAAATATCAGTTTCACATTATCCACATCCAACCATAAAGTATTTTACTCACTAAATTAGAAGCATCAGATTCGAATCCTGAGAAGGGTAGTGGCAAGATACAGTATTAACTATTAACTAGGAGATAACAGGAAGAACTTCACAGTTGAGAATCTTGAAAGACATTTAGTGATATACTGTAACCAGGAAATGTCAGGAAATCTTATTTTCACTGATTCTTTTGATTGTTTATGCTTTCTTTCTTCAATTGTATAATATTGTCCTAAATCAAGTTTACACAAATTTAAGTTAATTTTGTTAAGTTAAACTTTACAAGTATTATGCATTGAATCCTATGTAGCCCATTCAAATTCATTATACCAATTATTCTACCCGAAAACGATATTTTTTACAAAAAACCTAAAAAAAACTATTTCACCTAATGGAAAACCTAAAACAGTGTTTTTAAAAACCTAAAAATCCGGTCCCTAGTGATAAGCAGTGATAGAGAAGTTATTGATCTGAATTCAATTCAATTCATTATCGCCTTTGAGTATGAAATACAATAGGCTATGTCATTAATAGTGTATATAATTCATTACAAAATTACTAAAATAAATGATATTACATACTACACATAATCTAACTTATCCCAAAGGTTGCAACGTGTTCATAATATGTGCGTACGATTCATTTGTAATGTAGGTCTGTTCGATCATGTATCGCCTTCCTTCGAAATGTTGTCATGGCTCCGTCTGAATGACCGAAGAAGGTTTCACTGTCTTTGTCTCCTCTTCAAAATTCTTCATACTTCATCACCATCATATTTATCTAGCCGCTTCCTTAACCTGTCTTCTCATCACACCCTAAATACAAGATCAGAACATAGTCATGTACTCTCTATTCCTCTCCATCGCTCTTCATCCTATTCATCCTCATTCTCTGTATCAGTAGCTCGCCAATGGAATTCCATCCCCCGCACGGTCAGAGGCTGTCGAACTCTTGGTAAATTTCAGAGAGAAGTTAACATATTAATTTTAAATCATGTAATTTAGTTTTGTTTTTCATCGTAGTAACTAGAAATCTTAATTGGAGCTCTTTTTGATATTTGTAACCCGTAGCCTAACTTCTTGTAACTATACGTTTTTCTCTTTAGTATTAGTTAGTATAATTTTAAATATCTTAGCCTATAATCCTAATTATTTTCTTTAGTATTTTTATATTTTGTAATTTAATTTTGTAATTTTCTTTTGTAATTTAATGTTTTATAGCACTCTAGTTTATAAATTATAACTATGTTTAGTTCTTGGTATTTAAGTATAAAGTATTAATTAATTATCTGTAATATTATGTATTTGTGTTATGTAATAGTAATGTAGTTTTTTTTTACTGGTAGAGCGGAAGAGAAGGCCAAATGGCTTTAGCTCTGCCAGAATAAATAAACAGAATAATAATTCAATGGTTACACATTAATACCAGCATAATTAAAAGTGAAACATTCGTCAAGACTATAAAATTGATTTTTTTCAGCCAGTTCTGAATTTTGAACTTGAACTGTCTAATAATAAACAAATATATCGAAAAACTCGTGATCTCTCTTGGGATTACCTATGATAAAATGTTGCCAATACTGAAGACGAGGCTGCGAAGTGCACTAAGAGATTCGCCGCATTCAACTCAGGACTCTAAACAGGACTGACATCGTAGCCATCAATAGAGAGAGAGAGAGAGTCAGAGAGAGAGAGAGAGAGAGAGAGAGAGAGAGAGAGAGAAAGAAAGAGAGAGAGAAAGAGAAAGAGAGAGAGAGAGAGAGAGAGAGAGAGAGAGACTGTGGTTCGGTATTTGATCCAACTACCGGTATTCGCTTCGAAAGAAACCGATCGGGTTTCAAATGTTAATATGGAAAATATGTGTGCCCTTTCGTCAGATAAAATGGGTTGGTCAAAGGGGTCGTACCCTTTTGCGTCCCAAAGCGAGTGGACGCTTCATCAAAACAACCCTCGTGCGTCTTTTGCAATTTGACGTAAACAACCCTCGTGCGTCCCGTCTTGAACAAGATCGATACATCTATCTGGCGAAGCCTTGAAAAATATACAAGCAGAAACATATATTGACACACGCTCAACAACCGTTGTCAATGCCAAGAAAAATGAAAAAGAGGCCTTCTTGGTAGAAAAAATTGTTGAATATAGAACTGAAGCACTCAGCAGACTGGAATATGTGCGAACAGTATCATTTAAGTTCCTACCAACCACAAGAAAGTAAACTGGTAGCCAAAAGACAAAGAGTAACTTCATTCTCCACTTCAGTTTTATTTAATATTGACATTAATGCAAGGATTAAAATTTTTGGGGTGTGTAGCAGTTTGCCTCATCGCGGTGCACCCTGGGTAATGCTAAACGAACTGCATGGTACCAATTATTAATTTTACCTGTATTCCATGGGACGCACTTTGGTCATTCCTCTAGAGAGACCCGGGACGCAAACGGGTCATTGGATTTGAGGATCTATGGACGCAAAAGTACTAGTTTAGTGGTTTTGAGACGCAAAAATCCAGACTACGGTCAAAGCTTCGTGTTAGTGCTCATAATTTTACTTAAAATCTTTTGAGAAATTTAGGCTTTAGGCAATGTGAAATTCAAAAAAATTGTGCAAATATTTCGTAGGGATTCCTTTCATATATTACAATATCACCTTATAAAACTTAATTTATCAAAATTGCGACGGTACATTCTGCTTTTTCAACATTTATATAAAAAAACACACACACACATACTGTTGTCCTGACTTCTCGATCCTTGTGTTCACCCTCAATAGAGGGCAGATTATGTTAAATCTTGTTTCATTTCCAGTATGCTAAACTCGTAGATGACTTGGGCAATAGCTTTTTTCCCTTTAAACCAGCTTTTATGGTTCATTTTGTAATTATATCAATGGTAAAAGTGAAGTCTCTTCTATATCGTGTTGCAAAGTGAACTGAATTACTGTAGACCTAAATATATTAATCTTAACGCCGTTTTTGGCATAAAAGTCTTAATATAACACATTTATTTATAGTTTTCGTAATTTTGAAATCAAGAAATTAGCATGATTATTCCAACGCATGCTTTCATCTATAATAATACGGAAGTATTTTACTTGCATTTGGGCATTTACTGAAAATTAGTTTTAAAAAAGTTTTATTACTCTGGATAAATAAATTATAAGTATCCTTGTCGATTTAAAGAAAGGGGATGAAGGTAGTTTTGTCGGTATTTGGTACAAGAAGATTACTATCGATGAATCGATCCGAGTTCCCAATGCTACCTGTAGAGCGCATCGTAAGATGGAGAGCTTTGTGGTAGTTGCTTACATCAGAACGTTATGAAAGCACACGAACTGGCTTGAAACGAATCGAAATTGTGTTTTAAATCAATGCGCATTTATATCATTTGAATTTCCAAATAAGTTATGTTGTATTAAATAACGTGTTTTCATTCTGCTCGTAGCAGCGTGTGACGTATTAATCACCGCACGTTGATGCATCACGTGTCCAGTAACGAGCTGACGTTTTATCTGATACAATTGAATCGTTGCGATCCGATAAGGATATTATAAGATAAACTATCGTGATTGGTCTATATCCGAGGAATTGCTAAACGTTAATGGTCAATATCAAACATGCGGCGTATGAGTGAAACAGTCATATAACAATTATTAAAAAAAACTATGAAACCAGTACAGAAGAACACATAGGCCAGGGCGAGTAAAGCATTAAGTGGTGGAACTTGCGTAGTTCACCGTTCCCGCCGGGCGCGTGATGGTGCTCCGTCATCACTGGCTGGCTGCATGAATAGGTATTGGACTAATCAGTTTTAGTTACATGTTTTGCGACATTTAGTATGATGAGACAATACATTAGTGGGATTTCTTTACACACGTAAGTTACAGTTACACTCCAAAATATACTTAATTAAATATATTTGTTATTTTAAAAAATCTTACCTCTAGTGGCAAGAAAGTTTTGACAGTTTCCTTGAGGATTTTGCAGTCGCTCTACATCTCTTCTCTCTTGAAATTTCTTTCGCGCGGAAAATGAATCGACATTTAATATAATGAAATATTAGTTGAGGCAGATATAGAAGTAAATGATCCTCTGGACAACATAACGATCGAAAAATTTGCAGATCATACATAAGCTCTATGCAGTCTGAAAATATATCGCCCCAAAGTGCATCTTCTTTAGTCAACTTCCCTTCAATGGCATTGTCTACTTTTCTTTATTACATCGTAAAATGGCACTGAAGGATATTTGAGGAATTTACACCTGTCTCCAAAGTCCCAAAGAGTTCGAATATCCTTCAAATGTGGGGTGGGTCCATGTTCTAATGATGCCATGCATTTCTTGCAATTAATGTATTTTTTTCTGCCGTATGAAGCAAGTAGCCACAAAGGTAATATGTAATATTATTACCTGCCATTGTTGAGTCACTATCTAAAGGAATTAGGTCCGGTTCAATATCCATTATAGAAATTTTCTCTCTTATTTCTTTCTGTATAATTTCCTTTACTTCCCTGCTTTTCACTACTTCTTTTCTTGCCATTGATCTCATTTGTTGAGTGAAGGAAGTCAGTTTACTATCAATTGCTTCTTCACAGTTTGCTTGAGAAGAGAGGATTCCTTTTACAGGTACATATATAGATTGGAGCAAATGTAAATTTAAAAAATCTATTGAGGTTGGATGATCTTCACTACTTAAACCTCGGATAAGACCAAAATGCCTTTCAGCTGGATCTTGGTTTAATTTTGCTGTTGAAACATACTTGTAGCCTGATGCCCAAAGATATTCAGCCAAATCAAGGGTGCTCTTGATAGTAACACGAAGAGATTCTAGGGTCTGGGAAGATGCAAATGTGTTATTTCGCTGAAGAACTTCATTAAACAATTTCAAGGTTACGTGTTGCCTATTATCTCTTTGAAGACCTTCGACTGGTAATTTAGAGTTCATGCCATCGAATAGATTGTTCATATCACTTGTAAATATTTCAGTATTTTCACTGTTTTCGAAGCCATGTATACAAAGTTCCCTGCAGAATTTCAAACCCAAGGAAACTGATCTGCTAAAAAGCTGGGTTGCTAATTTTACACTCATTCGCTGAAATACTTAGGGTTCCGGACGGGATAGTGCTAGCTGTGGGACAACTTTCTTTCCATCACCTTACTTTGTGTCAAAATCATACAGTTTCCTGTAATAATCATACTCTATGGCACGACCGTTGTATATTGCTATACCCTGCTTAAGGAAATTGTTTCGCACACATTTAACGGTATCTATATAAATTTGAAATGTAAATTTTTTACAAATTTCCAAAAAAATAAATTATATTAAAATAAAAGATTGAAGTCTCTATTTCAGAAATTGTTAAATTTGTTTGGGTTAATAGGTCATAAATGTATTTAAATCACCATTTAAAGGGTTGGCGCAAACCTTTTTGGCCTGAAAAGGTAATGGCATTGTTCTTCATATTCTGTCTGATCTTTATAAAATTCCCTTTCCATTCTAGCTGTAATACTTTTCATAGCTGCTGAGGATGTAGTACTGCCTTCCTCTAATAGATGGCAGTCCAATATCAAGTTCCTATGCTGCAGGGGCATTTTGAAAGTTCCAAATAACAATATTAAGTTTTAAAAGTATCCGTAAACTTCAATTCCCCTTTTCTCAAAACTTCATTTCTCGCAATTTTTTAGGATTCAAAAAAAGATAAAAACACTTAGAACTGAGCTAGAGACTTCATTCTTGCACCAAATGAAAGCCAATAAAACCAGTCAGAGCCTGAACCTAAATGGTTAAGAATACGTTAAGAATTGAAGCTGTGAGGAGTTTAAAAGGAACAATGAATAATTTTTTTCACCCGCCAAAGTTCTAAGAATTTTTTTTTTCTTATTTATTGTAGGGCATGCTAGCAATAACTTAGGTTCAGGATCTAACCTACATTATGAGGAACCATCGCATAATTTTTACACATAGTTTGCATGTATTTTAAGAAAACCAGAATTTTTTAAAAATTTGCATATTTATTTTTCAAAATAATTTTTTTAGACCACAATAATATAATTTTTTGGTTAACTAATATTGCATTAACTTAGTTGAATGATATCTGATTCACTCTAAAAAAAATCAGAAATCCTGTTTGAAAAATGCAGATTTTCACTTGAAACGTATTTAGATACCTTCATGGCAAATATCACCTAAAGCAAAAATCTTTCTGCTTGAATCACATGAACTTGAAATGAAATTATTAATTTCGTTCATTTTACCTGAAATACCAAGTTCTTTCCAGGCCTTCGTATTGGGTTGACAACCGTCACAAGTAAAAGCCACCACTCTTACATTACTCTTCTCTAGTTCAATAATAACCTGCAAAATTATCTTTGCCAGTGTAGAATCATCAGTTGCATTTTTGCTTAGATAAACAGCAATAGGTTGCACCCAGTTTTCCATAAGAGGGACAAGGAAAAATACTAAGGCATGGTCCCTTAGAACATTTTTCTGTTCTTTCTTTGTAAACTGATCTAGATTTACAAATCCATCGAAAGTGCAAGTGCTAGAATTATATCGTACCTCTTCTCTCAATTTTATTTAATCAAATATCAAAACACAGTTACGATGATTGTCATCACTTCCTTCCATGTCATCAGAGATGGCAGATAAGGCATGGGGATTTATACCATAATTGCATTTCAAGCCAAGTGATAGCTTGTGTAACAATGAAATTGAAGGTAGAGGTAGCAGCTGGTGATTCGAACAATGTTCATAACCTTTCCTAGATTTTATTAAAATGAGCAAACTTTCTAAAATAAATTCTGGGTCATAACGCATTCCTTCTGGATTTGTTGCATTCTTTTTTCTCATGGTGCGAACCACAAGTTTTTGTTTTTGTTTTAAACTTTTAATACAGGGGTGCCCACCCCCCTCAAGCTTCATGACTCACCCCCCAACTTCATTGCTCACCCCCACAAACTTCATTGCTCACCCCCAACCTGGTTGGCTATCGACAAGGGCACCCATATGATATTTTCTGGGGTGGGGGTTATTTGTTTTAATAAATTTTTGTTTTGTTGCTTTAACTTCTTGGGCCACTTTGTAACATTATATTAATAATTATAATAATATAATAAGTGCAACAAAATAAGTAGCCATAAAATAATTTCGGGGAGGGTAGAAAGTGCCGGGGGGGTTTGAAATACCCCCCAAAAAGGGGGTCGGAGGTCCACCCCGGGAAATTTTTAAATATTGAACGAAAATCACATTTTAGTCTATTTTAGCACAGAAAAACTAGTTAGGAAATTTGTTTACCATACTCTAAGACATGCCAATGTAAATAAGAAATCATTACCTAAGTAGGGGGCCACCCCCGGAAAATTTTGAGATATTTAACTAATGAAAATAACATTTTACGCTATTTTAGCACTCAAAAACTAGTTAGGAAATTTGTTTATCATACTCTAAGACATGCCAATGCAAACAAGAAATTGTTACTTTAGTCGGGTGTCCACCCCGGGAAATTTTTAAATATTGAACGTAAATCTCATTTTAGTCTATTTTAGCACTAAAAAACTAGTTAGGAAATTTGTTTACCGTACTCTTAAGACATGCCAATGTAAATAAGAAATCATTACATAAGTAGGGGGCCACCCCCGGAAAATGTTTAAATATTGAACTAATGAAAATCACATTTTACGCTATTTTAGCACTCAAAATCTAGTTTGGAAATTTTTTTACCGTACTCTAAGACGTGCCAATGTAAACAAGAAAATGTTACCTAAGTCAGGTGTCCACCCCCGGGAAATTTTTAAATGTTGAACTAATGAAAATCACATTTTATGCTATTTTAGCACTGAAAAACTAGTTAGCAAATTTGTTTACTGTACTCTAATACATGGCAACTTAAACAAGATATTGTTACTTAAGTTATAATACTTATTACTATTTATAAGAAAAGTTGAATAACACATGGAACAGTGGATATAATAAGCCTACTCATTATGTTATGAAAAGAAAATAACTGCTATATCATATTTGACACACCAACAAATCTTGTTTAAATAAATAAATATTTTTTTAAATACAAATATAGAATTTTAGGTTTTTACTTTTGGGGGTCCAAACCCCTTTCCTAATCCACTGTTAGAAGAAACCTTTTGAAGTTATAAAATTTGACCGTTTTTATTTTTAACATATAAAACGCAAATTTTGCAACAATTTTCAACCCCCCCCCCCCAGAAAATTCATAAAACGATAATATTTTGCCCCCCCCCAGAAATTTCAATGACGCATTCTGCGTCATAACCCCCCCCCCCTGTGGACACCCCTGTTTAATATCATACCTTTTTACAATGTTTCTTAATTTTGTTATTTCTTTGTGATAATTAAGTTCTTTTTTCTACTTACAACAAGAAGGCGTGTCAAACGCTTTACTTTTTTTCCGCAGAAGTATAATTTCTCCCGTGTGATCATTGTTGATAGATGCATATTGTTTCTGGTTGCATTCTGTTTCGGTGTCATTGCTTTCCTGCAGTAGAATCTGGCTGCATGCTAATTCACTGGCGTTGCTTTCCTGTGATAGGATCTCGATTTTTCCTATTTTTCTGCTTTTGTGGAGCACAATGAGGATTTCGTATTTTAGGGGCTTTTCTTTTACGGGGTTCGAAACTCAGATAACTCGGAATCCCGGAAAAGTAATGTGGTATGGCATTTTCTGTTAATTGCCATCTGTTATGTTTCAATTCTACTCTTTTTCCTTCTATTACAAAGGAATCCACCTTAACTAGCATTTCATTGCTAAAATGAATGTCGCACACGCACTCATTTTCCCTTAGCACACGGTCACTTCTTAGAATTGCTTTGTTCCATTCACCCAAACAACTTTTAGGGGGTCTGAATAAGTGTCTCTCATCTCCCTTTACATATCGTCACCTATCTACCATAACCATGAATGTGCAAAAATTGAGATTTTGAGTTATGTGCATCGCTGGCATCTACTGACATTTATCTTTGTTCTACAAGAACTGCGAATGTTGTATCTTCTTTCCTTGGTGAGTAATGGCTAGTTCCATTTCCATGAAAGTGCAAGTTCTGTTTTATTTGTTATGCCATAATCATGTATGTGCCATATTCGGGAATTTAGCAGAACAGGCGCAGCACTTGAAGAAAGGTGATACGGTGTATGTACCACATTCATTAAAATCGCAGTACATATCTGGTTAATACAATGACAAAGGTTTCAACATTCGTGAACACATTGATGACGGGCCCTTGATATCTATGTATCCGAAGCATGCGACCGGCTACCTAGATCTTTATGTTGACAAAGGGGTTGATTTCTTAGGAGTTAGCTTTTATAATTTAGGTCATTTATCAATGGATAGAAAGCGAAGTGCATACTTGTCCTCATATTATTATATTTTTGTTCATAACAATGACGGCAATACTATGCAGTCTTGTTTTGATTTTCACTGAGCAGAGGAAAAAGACGTATTATTCACCAACCCTTTTACAATTACTAATATAGAAACTATAGTACATAATACTGTGTGGTTGTATGCAGATCATTTTGCAGATTTCTTAGTAGTACTGAATACTATTCTAAGAAAAATCTGTTAAATGCAGCAAAACCTGTTATGCTTCTGTTTCTAAATACCACCCTATTCAAAGCCTTTAGGGCCTATAAATGTCACAACCTTTCGCCAAACTAAAAAAATTCTTAGAAATAAGCTGTTGGCCTTGAATTCCCAATAAGGGGGAAAAGGGTCTGTAAAGGTGTCAATGCCCTAAGCAGCACACAAAAACCCACCAGGGTAGCTTTCAGAGAACACCAATAAAGTTAACATAGATTGCGAGCGGTGTCGTACTTCGAAGCACTATTGGCACTGTTTAGTGCACTAAAGTGTGTATTTCAGCAATTATTTTATTTTGAAAAATTTACGGCCATTTAAACTGAGGAGGAGGGCGGCATGTTTAAAGGGTACGTAGTGAAGAAGCTTTTACATTTTTCCAGTAATAGTTTATTTGTATAGTTTGCGAGCGTTGTTGCTTTCTGCTAGCTAACAGATGAAAGTGTTCGGGATGCTTTACCTGAGCCAGACATTGATGAAACTTCGGAAGAAGAATTTGAATGATTTTCAGGTGAACTTACGGACATTAAAATTTAAACTGTTATACCATTTACTATTTTTATAAATTTCATGTGATCCTCTTTTGGTTTTTTAATTTTGTGTTAATTTGAAGTGATTATTTTAACATAAAATAAAGAGTAATTTCAGCTGAGCTTTTATTTTATGTGTAAATGAAAGTGTATTTGTTAACTTCGATGCTCTGCCAAAATCACGAATGTAACAAAACCAATCCATGGAAAGAGCTGTATTTAAATGAACATTATGGCATACATACCTTTCTAACTGCTGATAAGACATATTCGATTACAAATATTCACTTATTTTTTAATTATGTAATTTTGCTTAGGCTCTAAAGTTTCAATTGCGTTTTTCTCAAAACTAGTAAAATGCTCATACGTGGTTATGGCAGATAAGTGACGATACCCCGAATTACAACCAGGCACAAAACATCCTGAAATTGAGAAAGTTACTTTATTAGAGTCTTCACTGTCCAGCTGCTTCTATTCGCAAAAGGAAATAATATACACTTGTGAACAATCGCATATAATGATTATGGCACAAATAACACTTCTAAAATCGACCATCACAAAATAAATTTCTAAAAATACACTACATAACACGGCATAATAAGAACTTCACAATACACAGCTCTCTATGCTCGCGAATTTCTTAAGGGATGACGATCGCTACGACGCCTGGAGTGGGAGTTTGGAACTACTTCATCTGAACTATACGTTTTTACGGAAGTTCCAACACTTGAGCATTTATGAACGTAACGTAAGTGTAATACTGAATCGGATCTGAGACATAAACTGTAATTATGGCCCGATATTGCATAATAGCTTCAATAAGCAATATAAGAATTTTCGTACCTAAACTAAGAAATCTTTTAAATAAAGAGGCATATGAAATTATTACACATTCGTAATTCGTAAGTCTTTTTCCATTTTTCATACAAGTTGGGAATGCATAACAATGCATACATTGTATGTTATCTAGGTTAATTCTTATCTACTAGAGTATTAAAAACCAAGCGTAAGGGGAAAAGAAGACAGTATACATATTTCTCATGAAATTTAAGAACGACTTCTTTTCCTTATTGAAGATGAATGGGGAGAGAGTATTTAATCCATGAAGTGACTGTGTTCCAGATATGATAGCGAACGTACTATGCTGGACTTCTCGTATGGACGTCTTGTGACATGATTCTGAATCTCTACACACTTCCTTTATCAACAAGATGTATACTATTTTCCTGCATCTATTACTAGCATAAACATTTGATACAAAAAATAAGTTACACAATTTCGTAAAACTAAGAAAATAATTCATACATGATGGTGCAACTTGGTATACGCATTTACAATATCCATGGAAAGAACCCTGTTGATATTGAACCAAATCGGTTCACCGGTACTGGCATCAAACCCAATTTAGTGTTTTTATTTAAAAGCGCCAAAACTCAAATACACTTTATCGGATTTTCATGAAACTTAGTATACACATTTATAATGTCCATGGGAAGACGTCTGTTGATATTGTACCAAATCGGTTGCTCACCGATAATGCTCCGAAATAATGCTCAATTTAGTGCATTATAATGGTATTATATAACAAAAGGCCCCATGCTTTATCGGATTTTCATGAAACTTGGTATAAACATTTATAACGTCCATGGAAGGAAGCCTATTAATTTTGGACCTAATCGGTTGACCGGTACCTGAGTAACAACTAATTAAAGGTCACATGTTTTTAAATTTTTGTCTACCGGTATAATTATTCCTTCAGATATGTTTATATGCTTATCAATCAACACCGTGAAACTGACTGAGTTGGCCAAATGGTAAAGTCTTGGACTCGTATTCTGCAGGTCCCCGGATCGAATCCCGGAGCCCGCCGATTTGATCTGGATTTTTTAACTTTATTTTTTATTTTTATGTGAGTGCGCGATTGTCAAGGATCACAAATCTGTAGTTCTGCTGAGGCTGGTCGATTTTAATCTGATTAGAAAAACTTATTTTCTGCATATCATAATTGCAATTATAATTGATTCACCAAAAAACATACTGGCACTTTGTTATATCAGTTTACCTGATTTTATTTTTGTATCACGTCATAAAATATATTTATTAAAAAAACATCTTAATTGTTTTAGAGAGAAATATTTGTTCCGGGTTTAGTGAATTGATGATAAAAAAAATACTAATATAGTAAAATATTTGCTTTTTCTATTAAAGTAACAAAAACTTAGAAATTCTAAGCAATTAATTATAGACATAGACATTAATTATAGACATAATATTTGAATAATTGTTTGATATCTCCGTGAAATTGTTGTTGGGTCATGGTTCTGTGTCTCTATATTAAAGGAGATTGAACGTTTTGGAATTCTGTATGTCTTATATTTCAAGTTGCATTCTGTTCACACCCTCTCCATGCCGTTTAGTAACGATGGACCTCTAGGATTATTTGCCTACCTATGCTTCCTGATTCCTTGTTTTTCAGCTTAGATATTAGTGTGTTTATTAATTACATATAATTTTCAGTCCTGTAGTTCTTATTCATAAGAATATATTTATGCTATTTAATTATTATGGATAGATAATGCATAATTATGAAATACATTCAAACATATTCTAAATAAATTCAACCAAACTTATATTATCAGCTCTAAAGATCAACAGTCAATATAAAGATACATTTATTTTACATTCACCCCAATCAAGTAATCTAGAGCTGCACAATAAATCAACTTATTTCACGAAAAAATACTTCTTATATATGAAAGCTTGATACCACGTGATAGGAGGAGTAGGCCTATAAGTTTATCTCAGCACTAAAAATGTAATTATTTGATACTTAAAATGATGAAATTAAACCTATTGATCATCTACATTATTATTTCAACTTACGTGGTATCCTATTAGCGATAAATTGTGTGAACAAAGATGTAAGCATAAAGTGTGCAAATTTACATTTAAGCATAATATCATCTTGGATAATGCTTTTGATATTGATGAAAATGTAGATTTCACATGTGAATGAAATTTCATCTCGAATCTTGACTCTGCTTGTTCATAATGAATAAATTTTACTCACTAACCAAAGATGAATAAAGTCGAATTATAATTCAAAGTCTAAATATAAAATCGAAGTTTGGTCAATTTGAAATTCTCACGTGATGTCATTTTGAATTCCTACAATTTTTTACCGGAACGGTAATCATTATTATTATTATTATTATTATTATATAAAAAGTAGAATTCGCAAATATGTATATATATATGTATATATATATATATATATATATATATATATATATATATATGTATATATCGCGATAGATTAGCAGGTAATGCAAAACATTGAACATCGCTACCTGACAAAAAATTAAAGGGATAAAAAACAGTGAAAAGATTTAACATACGTTATGAATGATATCTTTAAAAGTTAAATCTACGTACCGTGCTGTGTGAATATCTGATAAAATCTTGTGTCAGCATTTTCCTTGAGCGCGGTGCTGTAATATGACATCTATTGTAATGCGAGTTGACACTTTAAATGAGGAAGTTTTACCATCGCTTATGTCAGCAGAATTCTCCGTACATTGATACAAGGTTAGCAGAAATCTGCGTTGATAAAACACTTGTAAATAAAACGCAACGCTTGCTTTTGATTTACTTTACAAATCAAATACGCATATGAATAACGTTGCATTAAGCCGTATAAAATAATATTATTCCCTCTATAGGCCGAGGGATTGATACGACAGCACGTGAAGATTATCAATTTTATGCACCGGTCGCCTTTCTCCCCCCCCATAAAAAACCATAGTGAAAATTAATGTTTCAACTTGTGTGCCAGTAAAATAAGAATTGTGTACAAAATCGTAAAATATTCCACGTGTTTTAAAACGACCGCTACCACAATTTTAAAAATGCTTGTAGGCTTAAAAAGATGCTATCGTTACATCTACGTTCCGTGAGAAACTACAATGTAATATGAGACGCACTTCTGGTCACGGCTGTGATGCTTTCGTGCAAAAACGACGTAAATCAATGTACTCACTAACCAAAGTCGAAATTTATAATATAACATTTTGAAATTTCCTACACCTTCCACTATCTTCCGGGAAAAATTGAAATTAAATAGTGCACAATGTCACTACCTTGAAATTAACATTTCCCACCTTCCATCATATTGATTTCTCAAATCGTGCGCCTTCAGCCATCTTGAATTTCCAAATCTTCCGCCTTCCACCATTATCAAATTTAAGATTGAGCGCCATTTTGAATTTTCAAATTTCCAACCTTCGGCCATTTGCAATTTTGTAATATCGAATTTCATATCGTGATCATTCCACCATTTTGAGTTTTCACATCTTTCGCCTTGAACCAATTCAAATATTTCAAATCGCGTGCTTGGTCCGCCATTTTGATTCATGTGACCATTACGTAGGCCGTGACGTGATAACCACACCTCCTATGACGACAACACTTCCCCTCCGGACCCTCCGCTTACGTCATCACTTCCCCTACGGACCCTCCGCTTACGTCATCACTTCCGCTACGGACTCTCCGCTTACGTCATCACTTCTCCTCCGGATCCTACTCATGATCCACCATTGAGGTAGATCGTAACGTCATAGCCACTCCATCTTATCCTCCAGTGCCACCTCATTCCACCTCTGACATGGTCTTTTATTACCAAAATTTTAAATTTGTAATATACCATTTTCAAATCTCTCACACCTTCTTCCATCTTGAATTACCATCAAAATTCCACAAAATATACTATTTATAAAATTTTACACTTTCCGCCATCATGAATTTTCAAATTTCCCACATTCTGCCATTGATAATTTATAATATATCTTTTTAAATATCCCACCTTCCACCATCTTACGGTCTAAATCGAAATTAAATAGTGCACAATGACACTATCTTGAAATATAAAATTTTCAAATTTCCCTTCCTTCCACCATTTTGTTTCTTCAAATCGTACGCCTTCTTGCCATCTTGAATTTCCAAATCCCCGTCTTCTACCAATTGCAATTTTAAATAGAGCGCCATTTTGAATTTCCAAATTTTAACCGCGCGCTTTGAATCACGTGACGTCATAGCCACGCCCACTATGACGTAAGCCATGACCTAAGCATTCTATCTTCCCCTTTCAATCCACCTCTGACGTAAGCATTCCCCCTCCACTCCCATGACGTAAGCATTCCACCTTCCCCTCTCATTCCACCTTTGACGTCACCGTCAAAACCACACTACTGATATCGCCTGTTTGAATTTCGTCTTCACGGGGGATGTTGTGTGACTCCATTCCATGGATTGTTGCTTTGAATCAGGAGTGATGTGAGACACTCATGTCTCATCACCTGTAATGACGTGCGTTAGCAGATCATTGCCTTCCTCAGCATATCGCGCGAGAATAGTCAGTGCAGCGGCAGATAGGTTGTTCTTCTGCTCATCAGTAAGAATTTTGGGCACATCTTGAGCAAACTTTCCGAAACTCTAAGCGTTCTGTCACAATGTTGTAGAGCATATATGGGCAACGCCCGGCCCGCGGGCCGGATGTGGCCCGTCCCGATTTTTGAGCCGGCCCGCGGAACATTTTAAAATCGCGCTCGAAAAAGTAAATATTTTCGGTTCTCGCCAACAAGAGAGTGAGAGGGGGCAACACGAGGGTGCTCTTTCCGGTCAGCGCTAGAAAAATGCTGCAATAGACCTAAATCAAAGTATAGAACCAGACTTACAGATGAAAATTTGTGCTATTTGTGTATCAACTTATACAAGATTTTGTTCCTGTCAACGCCATACATTCCCATGAGACGCGTAACAATAATAACCTAACTGTACCAAGAAGTAGTTTAACAAGGATCTAAAACAGCCATATTGCCATGGGTGTTAAACTTTTTTAATAAAATTCCTTTAATTGTTAGGAATACTAAAAACATTGGTGCCTTCAAGGAAAGGTTAAAAGTCCTGCTCCTAAGCAAAAACTTTTATACTGTACAAGAGTATCTTGATTGTAGCTTTTAATTTGTTTGTAATTTTTATATTTTGACTATGCCTATTTTAATCATGTATTAATCAATGGCTATAATAAAATTACATTACATTACAAACACTCTGCGCTTGTGTATAAATTAGAGGGATTGATGCCAACATTAATTATCTTGTTTCTCGGGTTAAAGCTCAAGCTTCTCATTAATTTCTGCTGATTGTAAGTAAATACCTAATCAGTTCGATATTGTACTCATTCATGTAACTTTAGCAATATACTTTATAAATATAAAAAACCGTATCATGATTATTTTTTCACAACTACCTATTACCTACGGCCCGCGGCTTCATAAATATCGTAAAGTTTAGCCAGCATGTTTCTAAAGGTTGCCCATACCTGTTGTAGAGGAATGACCTATAAATTTGTGGAAGATGCGAAGACAACACCAATGTGGTGAAATATCTATCCCCGTGAATATTTCCTTACACAGCTTGCAGCAAATCATCCGTGATCACGGACGGTCGGCCGCTCCGCGGATCATCATGCACATTTTCAGGACCTTCGTAAAACCGTCTAGCCACCTTCCTCACCATTCCATCACTCGTTCTTATTTCCCCATAAACTTCACACAATTGCCAATGAATGTTTGTTGGCGTAACATTTCTCGCATTCAAAAATCAAATCACTGATCTCACTTCACAGTCGGTGAGTCGTTCGGTTGTTCTGAACATTTCACAATGCTCTAACAGTAGGAAAACACAAAGTGACGATTGCTCATACTGTGTCTGGCTTCCTAATGAATGGAGGAATTGATCGCGCATGCTGAAAATCGCGACTGCAACTCTGCAGTGGCAAAATATTTAAATGGTGCTTACTTTAAAAACACGCCTTGTATAAAGTAAACATGTTTAACTTCTTGAAGGCATTTCTGTATGAATCTTTTGAATTTCTCCATAAAATAATGCCGTAAGTCATAACAGAATGGTAGTAAGCACAATAAATTGTTACTAGAGAGTGCATATTGGTGATCCAATTTAGATGACTATCTAATTGAAAACCAAGAACATTTATATTTAACGGTTCCTCAAAATAACAGTCATGTTGAGTGACTTGTGGCTTGTGGGTAAGAAACTTCAAAGCTAAATTTTTTCTAAGTTAAGTGTCAATTTATTTGCTGCTGACCATTTGTTTTTTTTATAGTATCAAGTTTGAAATATCGAGATCGTTAAAATATACATTGGACATTAGTGAAGTTACATCATCTGCAAATAGAAGTATGTGCGCTAAATTAATAATGGCCATGGAAATGTCATTGATATACTAACCTTAAGCATAATTGCCCTTTTGGGGGAAGCCGTGTTTCAGAGTGCCCCAATTTGAGTAGTTGTTCTCATGTGATTCTAAACATTGTTTTTCCAACTTTCTGCTTTCCAGTCTTGTAAATACGACTCAAACCAGTTTAGAGTAGTATTTATAGTTGTGCAAGCAAGATCTTTACGATTACAGCTAATAAAAATACATGTTAAAAAGAAACTTGTTACATCTTTATGTGTTTGAAAATAAGTTGATTGACTTCACAACAGAATAATATAGTTCCGGTATGTTAGGAATGATAATGAAACCTTTATAGATTATACTGGTATAGTAGTCTACACTTTTTATATATACGCCATGAGATTGATACCTAAAACAAAAATAAATCCGTAAGAATCTAATCAATATAATAAGTTAACATATAATACACACTATATAAATAACCTGAATTGGAACATTTAAAAAAATGTATTGAAATTAAGAAAACCCCAACGAGCAAAACTCACCTTAAGGGGCTGTATACAACATGACATGTATTATGGTACATTAATTTCCAATTACAAAAACTTATAAATGTATACAAGAGCTACATTACATAGGAATATGAAACAAAATGATTTGATTATAAGAGTGAAGTGAAATGTTAGATAATAAAGTGAAATATAGTTACATAGTCGAACAGAATAAAGTGAAATATAGTTACATAGTCGAACAGTGATCAATATATCTATTTATTACTATATCAAAGAACTTAATTAATCTTAGAATTTAAAAACAGTTTTATTTGTGATTTAAATTTTTTGTAACATTATTCTACAGTGGCGAAATACTTGAGTAACTTTGACCTAAAACATAAATCAAGGCAAAGCGTGAAATAAGTTTATGCAGGTGTACTAGATTGTGAAACAGCACTTTAATTAGTGAAAATGTTATACGCGAAACACATTCTCAATTGCTTTAAATTTCCTGGCTTGTAGGCCGTGGTTCAATGGAGTTTACTATTTTCCGAACCTTGACTGTTCCCGACTTTTCGTCTACAACTGTTCCTCTAAACCACTAGAGTCCTCGCAAAGATTTTCACACAACTATAGGATGAATGGCTAGGATGGCTAGGATACATCTACCTCTCATGCTTATTCATCCTCCGTTTAAGTTTTACTGTATTAATAATATCTCACTGAATATAATTAATTCTCGGCGTCAGCATAAGAAGCTGAAAAATTCTATTTCGATCTTGCCCAAGTCAACATTTTCATCTACAAAATTTAATACATATCTTTTCATAATCAGAACCTCTTTTATGAACCCACCAACAGTGTTTATCTTCTAACACGTGAGGAAATTATTACGAACTGATCTCAGAGAGAATATTTAATGGAAAACTATACATGTACAAGAATAACTGCTTGCAATTATAAATTTGAATGAAAATAGTACGAATGATAAGGAAGATTACGACTTGATGATTGAGTAATTCAGCTGATTACAAACAAATCAAAGTAACACTCATAAGCCATTCTGTAATGTAATAAGTGCGATAAGTTATAACAGGAAGCGCGGCATTTCATAGACGATGTAACCTTGGCCGGCTTCTTACAAGATAAAATCCCTAATACCAATATTTAATTTTCACACACCTCAGTCATTGATAATGCTACATTCACGAAATATTTCAACATCATAAAATCGTTTTACTGTATCGTTTATCAAGCTTGCTCTTACATTTTCATTTTATCCTATTTCATTCTTTTTGTAACCAATATTATTGATATGGGTTATCATTGTAGAATTGAGTACTACTTGATAGAGAAGTAGTGGTCCCAATCCTGCCATCTGCCTATGGTAGATGACGCAGTGGTTGGATGGTAGGCCTAGTCCCTTCAGGGATGCAGAGCCACGGAGTTTAGTTTACTTTTTTATCATTAAATGCTGCCCTCTTTCAAATCCAATGGTGGAATCTTTTTGGTAGCAAAATTCATTTCTGATATTTAATTGTCGTACTTGTTCCTAAAAACAGGCTGGCTGACCCACAGGAAAATGTATACATTTGAACAACGAGTAAGAGAAGGAGGGAACGCTTGAGACAAAATTCGTGTTTATAATATTTTTAATTGCTCCTAGAAAGAGGCTGGCTGATCCACAAGGAAATGTATACATTTGAAGAACGAGTAAGAGATGGAGGGGACGCTTGAAACAAAATTCGTGTTTATAATTTTTTTATTTTTTCATCAAGTCGAATTATTCTTTAATTCAATTCCCATACTTCCTTCTGAATATGGTATTTAAAAAGTATCTTATACACAAAAGAATGCTTCAAAATATAAAAGATTGTAATGCGTCTTGCTTCAAAGCCTAAAACGATTACTTTGTTTATGTTCCTAGAATACTGTGTATTAATAATGTATAATGTATACATGATCACAACGCAAGTTGTAAATTGTATCACTAAATTTCGAAAAGCCTCCCTTGATAAGGGAGTATCGAGACAAAGATGTGATAAGCTTGAGACATAAGTGTAAAGTGAAAAAGTGAATTCGCAGGAAACAGTGAATGCAGTATAAGACAACTTTCAGTAAAAACAGTAGTCCACAGAGATAGAAACTTCAAATTTCAAAATTCACAAGTGCCTTTGTGAACTGATAATGTATCGCCCACCAAGAATGCAATATGATAACGTAATGTAACACTTTATTTGTCTGTTATTTATAATACAGGGTGATAATGTGAATGTGATAAAAGTTAAATAATTTGAGTCTGGTCTTGTGTAGGCCTTTATGTTTCTCCTTGTATAAGTAACCTTTTTATTATGCTTTTCTGATATTTGTTTCATTTTTCATTTCATTTCAATATATCGTTTGTAAACCAAAAAAATACAACACTCCCTATGTAACTCAGTACTGTGCCAGTCCGGCCCTTCTAGTGGTTCGCAGTTTTCAAATTGGTTTTTGTGACCACAACGGGGAGAGAAAAGAAAGTCCTGCATGTCGAAAGCCTTCGAAAAAGAGACTTCAAGAAAATATATTAGAAGTGTCATTCCAGGCAAAGGACCAAAATAAAATTGCCAGTTAATTAATTCCAATGGAATAAACATATTATCAATCCTGTTTATCAAACAGGATTTTGATAAATGCTTCCAGTATTTTTTTAGTACTGTACTGTAGTTTCTGTCGTACAAATGAGAATTTATTAATAAGAGTTTAGTAATCTGTCAGTTTTGTTAATCCGGTATTACACTGGTTTGATATCTACAGGATTAGTGAGAGTGAATGTTAATTTTATTTCTATCTCTACCTGTACTATTGATTCAATAGTGTGGTTTTGTTCATTACCCCTATGGAGGGTGATGCTGCAACCCGCAACACACCGCATCCATGGGTGTAGTATGGTTTTAAAGGTAGGGGAGGGTCCGTAGGCTCATCATGACGTCATCATAAATTACCCCTACGGAGGGTGATGCTGCAACCCGCACCATAGTACATCCATGCGTGTAGTATAGAGCTCTGCGCTTTTAAGATGGCCGCCGAGAATGAGGTATTATCCACTTCCGGTTATCTCAGAGGCCTGTGTTTACAATACAGTTCTGTGCTTGTGTCTTGTTTTGGAAGTAATTATGCCGATTAACTGCTCTGTTTTCGGCTGTTCAGCCTTTGCAAACAAAAATTTAGGACTTGGGGCTGTTTTTAAAGAATGGATGGTATAATTACGCCATGGAAGAACACCTTTCCAGTATTCTCGTGTTTGCAGCTGTCACTTCACAGAAGATGATTTTAATGTTCCTTTGAGCAGTTTTGGCGAGTTTTTCATGCTTTCTTAGAGTGATTAAGATATTTTTGATACAGTTGACGTTGAGAAAAATATATAAGCCTATGAAATAATAAGTATACCTGACCAACTTAACCTCGTTTAGGCTCATAATCAAGTTTCATTTCCATGTTAAATTAGTATTTCATCTTTTCAGTGTAATTTTTGTTGTCAATTTATTTGGTCATTTATTTTGACATTTAATAATGTCAATGTCAATCGAAAATTCTCCCGTAACCGATAAAATGGTTATTCTGTATTGTAATTGAGTAAAAAACAAACGACATAAAAATGTTTAGGAAAACATGGGTCCGGGCTTGATGATTTTTAGGTAGATTTAGAAGAAAAATCTACCTATTGAAATGGATCCCATGTCATGATTTTCGAAAAATTCTTTCATATCTTTACGTTTCATGCTCCCCTAAGTACGAAACCACCGCCCGTTCAAAAAAAATTGTGATATATATATATCTTTACACGCTAGCGGCCGTAATTTTGAAGATATCTTAACCAAATTTTAATATGTTATTTCTAGGCCCAATAGTTCGGACAAGTTCGTTAATGAGCAAAATTGGCCCAAGGGGGTGGTCGGGGGAGGGGGTTGAAAATTTAAATCATTTTTATCTCGGCCCCTATGAAGTATAGAGGGAAACTTTGTTTGAATAAATGAGAGTACTCCCTATGGAGTTCACAGTGACACCAACGATTCGGGGGTTTTGGGGGTACGAGTGGGGGTGGGGGGGTGGAAATTCGAAATTTTTGAAACCACGTCTTGTGGGGTATCATTGAAAAGCTCTTGATGAGTACTCTACAAATCAATAACTAGTTTCTCGATAGCTCTCATTTAAGGCGATATTTGAATGTTTGAAAAAGTGCTCTTTCCTCTTTTTTGCAATTATTATTGCGGGTTTGTCATGCCAAGGTTAAAGAAGAAGAGTTCTACGCAGCGACAGTAAATTAAACCGAAAGCACTTTGAAATCTACCTCAGCCTGTAGGCTTGCCTAAAGGGATTTTTTAGAGTAGAATGTGGGCCTAGGCCTAAGGATAGCTTAAATGTATCTCAAAATGTTCAGATTCGTTGTATGCCTGTAATAAAAGCTCTTGTAACAAGTAGATTAACCTGATAAAGAAAAATGTAATCATAATGGGCCTATAGTTAATTATAACACTAATTTTGTAAATGTCATGTTTTTTAACATTCAAGGTTTTCTAGGTAAATCAGATATGTTATGTATTATGTCATCAGACAATAATTTGGAGGTAATTGGGATGGCGGAACACTGGCTGAGCCCAGAAAATATAAATTTGTCAAATACTCAAAATTTTAAAGTAGCCTCTTATTTTTGTCGTAGTCATAACAAGCATGGTGGTTCTGCTATTTTTATTTAAAACAAATCAAAAGACAATAGGCCTAGTAACTGTAAAACTAATCATTTTTATTGGTATTTTGCAGAAGAGGCAAAATAGCAGAAGTAGCCCTTCAGAAAATGCTTTCTTAAATTTTATGTGTTGAATAATGATGCCCTTCTTAGTCAAAATAACAAAGTCACATCTGTGAATATCAGTCAGTAACATCTGTGCCTGTACTTGTGCATAATGTTTCTTATTCACTAACTTGAACTTTATGAATTTTCTAATTGCTAGAGTCCGGCCAGCTTTCATACTGCTGCCTGCCCTACGCTTTTCGAACCAAGTACATATTGAGTCTTCGTCAAAACGTTTAACCCGTTCTTTCTTGAATGAATTTATCTTGAATAAATTCGTCGAAGGAAAGTCATGTATACTTTCTGATTCTATAACCTCAACTTCGAATAAGGCAAAGTTCCTATCCGGATTTTTCTCTCGCCTGAGCAACCTGCAACCAAAATAAACAGAGTCGTATATTAGACTGTGTGTTCAATAAGTTATGATACGAAAAAGTTCATGCATATTTGTAGCATGAAAATAAATCGTGCAACAGTATTCAAAAATATTTGAGACCGCAGGCATATTGTACCATATTGGAACAGTTAGCGAACGTTTCAGAAGAGAGGTAGCTTTGATTTCTCATCTTGCAATCAACTCTTGCTTTGTTGACCATGAAATATTTGTTGCACCATCTTCCGATAACATCCTTTTTAACTCCTTCACTGTAAAATTGGCGAACCGTCCCGAACTCATATTGAAAACACACAAGAATGAGGAAACCGGAAGTTGACAATACCTGAATGTGGAGAGCAGCGCGCTCAAGCGGCAGGGGGGAAAACTACAAAAGCCCAGAGCTCTATAGTTTTACCGGTAAGGGGAGGGTCCGTAGGCTCACCATGACGTCATCATACATGGAGGGCGATGCTGTGAGCCGCAACATAGAACATCCATGCATGTAGTATAGTTTTATGGGTAGGAGAGGGTCCGTAGGCTCATCATGACATCATCATAAATTTTCCCTACGGAGGATGATGCTGTGACCCGCAACATAGTACATCAATGCATACAGTATAGCTTTACTGGTAGGGGAGGTTGAACTTTTGGATAAATCTACTTATTTGTGGTTAGGTGGACGGTTTTTTTATACAAACAAACGGAAAAATTAAATTCATCAATATCTAGTAACATGTTACGGAATATAGTTGACATAATATTCTGATAATGTTATAGGAGAAAACTTCCTCTGACACTGGGACTTGAACCTAGGACCTTTGGCTATCCGTGCCAATGGTCTTACCAACTGAGCTACGCCAGAATTGAATTCACAGCGCCAGATAGAATCTCTCTCCCATGACTGGCTGCCCTTAATGGTCTACCTCCCCGACAGACAAGTTATGTCATATGCAGTACTGTGAGGCACACTATTTAGTGATTTTGTTACCGGGCTTCCACTGTTATTGTACAGTAACATTCAAGATAGATATATGCATATACATTCATGTACCAAAGGTTCTTGTCTGTGTTGGACATTACATGATAATATTATAGGAGAAAAATTCCTCTGACACTTGGACTTGAACCCAAGACCTTTGACTATCCGTGCCAATGCTCTTACCAACTGAGCTACGCCAGAGTTCAATTCACAGCGCCATCTGGCGGGAACCTAATCTCGAGGAAATATTTCCAGGGAATGTTACCGGAAATGTTCCCACAATTTCATAAGTTCCCTGGAATTTATTATTTACGAGCAAGATAACTCAGATACCTATTTGTTGCTTAAATTTAATAATGATTAGGTTAAATAAAAGTAAAAACTGTCATAAGTTCAAAGATTAATATATAATTAATTAAATCACGTAAAAAATGAACATTAATAATCTCTATATATAAAAGATAAAACCCACTGACTCACTGACTGATCACAGTTTCTCAAAAACCATACAGCCTAGGAATGTGAAAATTGGTACACATATTGCTCCTAGGCTCTAGATGCGCACTAAGAAAGGATTTCAAAATCTTTGGCCTCTAAGGGCCAAAATAGGGTTGTAAAGTTATGTAATTCACCAAAAGGAATTCATACTGCATGTGCACAAACCACAGCCCGGCAATCTGGGACACGGCGGTGAAGCCTAGCCTTGCGCTATGCCGCCATCTTGTCTCACCAGAAGACACCCATTGAACTAAACGTAATTCAATGGGAAACTATCACGAGAACTTAGATTAAAGTCTATTTTCACAATTTTCTATTGGAAATTTTGTATCCACTAGTGAACACACTGAAACCACATTGAAAAAGCACGTCCTCTTGCTATTTTTCTCAAGTATTGGTTCCTATTACTTGCTAAAAATTAGGTTTTTGATGTGAAACTTCTTTAGCCGCGGTAGGATTAAATCGAGAGCTTGCGTTACGGACAAAATCGTCACGAAATTAGTGTTATGCTCAAAATCGTCGCGAAATTAGTTTGGTGTGACGGAACGGACTGCACAGAAAACAATCAACTCAATAATTAAGCTTATGCAAAATTTAAATTAACAATCCACAATCCAAAATTTTAAGTCTAAAATTCCGAAAATAAAAAATAAAAAAAAATTAAAAATATAAAATAAAAAAAAAATCCAAAATTAAAAAATTCAAAGATCCAGAATTTAGAAAATCCAAATTTAAAAAAATAATCCAAAGTAAAAAAATCCAAATATCCAAAATTTAAAAAAATAAAAAATCCTAAAAACCAAAATTTAAAATATCCAAAACAATAAAAATAAAGAGTGCGTGGAACGCCACGCGACAGAAGTAAAACTTTATTTTTTTTCAATTTTTATTATTGGATTTTTTCAATTTTGCATTACTCTACTTTTTAATATTGGGTTTTTGGACTTTTCTAATTTTGGATTTTGGACATTTTAATTTTGGATCTTTGAATTTTTAATTTAGGATTTTTTAAATTTTCGATCTTTGAATTGTTTATTTTTTAATTTTTTTATTATTTATTAAATTTTGGATTTTTGGATGTTATAATTTTAATTTTGTTTTTTAAATTTTGGAAATTTCTATTTTTTAATTTTGGATTTTAATTTTTTTAAATTTTGGATATTTTAATTTTGGATCTATGATTTTTTTAATTTTGGATTTTTTAAATTTTGATTCTTTGATTTTTTTATTTTTTGGATTTTTTAATTTTGTATTTTACTTTTTTTAATTTTGGATTTTTCAATTTTGGTATTTTCGATTTTTTAATTTTTTAAATTTTGGAATTTATTATGTATTAAATTTTGGATTTATGGATGTTTTAAGATTTAATTTTGTTTTTTTAAATTTTGGAAATTTATATTTATTAATTTTAGATTTTTAGTTTTGGATTTGCGCGGTAATCATCCTCCGGGCTCCATAAAATAGATAATATACATTTAGATTGCTTAGGAATTGTCTATTGCCATTGAGGAAGTAATGTCTGAAAAATTTCCTTTGATTACTCCTAATCATTGAGTTGATTGTTTTCTGTGCAGTCCGCTCCGAAACACGTAGTTTTGAGTGTGACTGATTTCGTTTTAGTGTGACTGATTTTCCAGATTTACCCCAACCGCAAGAAAAGGAGTTTTACTTCAAAAATTCAGAGATCCAAAATTTAAAAAAAATTCCAAAATTTAAAAAAATAGTCAGCATAGTGAGGCAGCAAGAGAAGAACATCAATACTATTAATGAACCACAGTATTGCTCAATTCCAACACGCATAGTGAAATGACAGGATTAAATGAAATACGGACATTATTTTATTAAGACTATATTTTAGATAACTTCCATTCCATTGATCAAAGAATTCAGTATATGGGTCATTCTTCAAATACGGAAAAATTTGGAGTGTCAAAAATCAACATTTTTTAGTTTGTTTTTAAAATCTCAAAAAAATTACTAAAATACTTCAGGGGTTTCTTGATAATAATAAGACACCAGCAGAGCTTAAATGTTTATATATTTTAACGTGTTCCTTTCCTTGTTTCTTTCTGTCGTAGTATGAAAAATTACACCCGAATGCCACACAGGTATTCACCATTTTATAAAAAGTATTTATACTCCTCAGTCCAATTACATTATTAGCTAAAATGCTAAAATTCACATCGCTGTAACGCTCTTGTGGCTTGTACTCGATTAGCTACTACAGTGTAGTAATGTGGCGGTCCGTGCATCAACGTGGCTTCACTGCCGCCAATAGTACAGCATACACCATTGCCGATCTATATATCTGTGGCACAAACCCCATGACAACATTTTTTTTTTTTTAAACTACACAGGTGGCTTTGCATGACACTGTGATTTCATGTAGACCTAATAGATATAAAATTATGAGAAAGGCTATCAATAGAATTCCTATAAATGATTATCAACTATTTTGTGACACGAAGTAAATTTAGAAGGTCCCGGGTTCTATTCTTAAGAGTTGAACTCTTTTCTTATAGTTAGCCTAGGACTGCATTGCGAAAGATAGTAAGTAAAGTGTTCCCTATTGCAGGCCATGGAGGCCAGGAGGGTTCCAAGAAGTTGAGGCTCCCGGATTTTTAGGCAATCGGACCGGTTGCAAGAAATTGAGGCTCCCGGATTTTTAGACGATCGGAACGTGAATGTGGTAAGGTTATCAACCTTACGCACCGGCCGCCATTACCCCCAGGTAGTTCATAGAATATCAATAGATATAATTTCCAGATTAATTTCTATTTACCATATTATCTCTCTATATTTACCTTAGTTTTTACCCCTCCCTTTGGGGTCATTTAAGCGACTCACGTTGCCCGGGCGTTACAGGGCCGCGACCTGTCGGGAGAGGGATTATCTATGGATCACATACATACTTTTTTGACCAGACAAGGACATGGAGGGCCTCGCGGATGAGTGATCAGCCAAATGCCGGGGCCACCTCCGAGACAACACAAACATATAGGACGAGATACATCATTCACGCACTCACTCTGAACAAGGCGAGGATGGGATGATGATGATAATGGCTGTCAGATGATATCCGGAGACCACTAGGGCCTAAAGTTACCAGAGCCTAAAGTTACCAGACATTTGTCTCACAGGGGAGGAAAAATTCCGGAAAAAACCCTACCTAGGTAACTTGTCCGAACGCATCCCCTACGCCCAGCTGTTTACTGTATGTTTGCCAAAATCGAAACAGAACGATTAAATTTTTTACATAATCGGAGCAAACTATGGGTGGAGGAGTATGTGGAATAAAAATACGTCCACCGTGTTGGCTAGACGGCTGATGATTTATAGAAGTGCATCTAATCTACTTTAAATTGTGTTCACTTAACCTAGGCTATATATACATAAATCTAACAATGCAAGGCATTGATGGGTCAGCTAGTTTACGTATAAAATATTGAAATACTGGGTTTTCACATAGTTAACAATGAAAATAAGTTAATTAAAATTTGCCCTGGCTCTTGAAGGTCAATACAGAAGATTAACAAACGAGATCATTGAAGAGATTGACTATTAATTAGACACAAATTAAATAATAATAATCATAAACTGTACGAACCCAAACAACCTTTAGGAATAGGCCTACTTGCTTTCTTTAAATGTGTGACCTTGACTTCATCTTACAAGTTGGCCTAATCACTTCCATTGAAATCCATTAGCTTTTCTTCATCATCCTCTTCTTTTTCTTCTTGATCAGAAAGGATGCCAATATCATCACTGTCATCATGGCCTTCATCACCAAAGTCCTTTCATAAATTTGTCCGTTTGAGTTATAGTTTATGGACTTATTCTAAAATCTAGAATATATTTCTAAACATTAAAGTATATTCAGAAATTTGTAGATTAAAGCAAATTCAGGTATGCTTCTAACTTTATGTACAAAGTTACATGTATTATTGTGTTGAAAGTGAATAAATATCACTGACTGAAATATTCCTAACATTGCAATTTTGGTTTGTTTAGTAAACAACCTGGGGACGAGGACCTACAACTTAATTATCAACATGGTAACATTCTCCTGTAACCCCTATGGTGGGGCATAGGGCCTCCTCCAAGTGGTGGTTTCATTACCTATACTAATTTTGTTACGCTTATTCTCCGAGAGAGGGCAGAAAGACAGGTGGTAAGCCCATCGCCTCTCAATTATCAGCATAGTATATTATTAATTAATTGGTAATAAAGATTGTTCGGCACCATCTCTCATTTTGGCGACGAGGATGGGATATCGCAGCAGTGCTGTGGTGGAATGTACTGTGCGATTATAGCAGACTGTATCGGCGTGGATTGCACATTTTCTTCGAATAATATACTAGGAGAGCTCTTAGGAAAAAGCATTTATTATCTAGTAGCTTTAAAACCCTCCTAGTAATAATTGCCACTAATGAAATGATCAAGTCCAATTTGTTAGTTTTTAAAAGACTTACCGTATATTCGATAAGCCTTATAATTAAATAGCATCATAAATACAGTATTGTCTTAAAGCTTCTTGATTAACAAAGATATCCTTTATGAGCGATATCGACAAGAAAACATCCGTAGATTTCTTGACGTTGATAAACTTTGAAAATTTGCCGAGGACCACTGATATTTATCAGAATTTGAAATGTAGAAAAGATCCGTAGATTTCTTGAGGTTGATAATCTTTGAAAATTGCGGAGGACCACTGATATTTATCAGAATTTGAAATGTAGAAATAATCCTTGTAGTGTCAGAACAATAGATATCACTGATTCTTAGCTAGTTGGTAAGCACATTATTCGTAGCTAATTTTAGCCACTGAGTATCACAATCACTGCCTATTTCGTCACGATGGCTAATTTACAAGATACATTAAATAGGTTTATAATAATGAGGTTAACTCACAGTTCGAATTAATAATGATCTTGAAGTTCCTAATTCTTCACATGAATAATTATTCTTGAAGTGTAATGAAATCAGAAAGAATAGTCCTTCTATAACAAAAAATGTCTTCGCAGATAAGCTTGAAAATCTTGTTAATATATATTGATAATTTGCTATCCACCTTATACCCTCATTAATATGGATGTAGGATAGCCCGGAGAAATTTGCCAAAAACATTCACTTTAAGTTAACAGTATTTTATTTCCATTGTAGGTTTGTAAATTGCTTAAAAGTAATGAAACATAAATGATCTAAACGTTAGATAAAATTTAAAATTTCAAAAATAGTTATGTCAGTAATTATTGTGCAACTTAAATTAAGTTGTGTCTTGTATGTTACAGTATTGGATGAAAATCTTAGTTTAAAAAAAAAAAACACGTATATAATGTAATAAAAAATAACTGTGTACTCACAATGTTCGATCACTGTGTTTTTCATTAGAAGTTTTTGTGCTTGTATTTTCTTTCTTCTTTTTTCGTGGTATTCTTGTAGTACTGTAGCTTGTGGAAATTCCGTTGTCTTCTGTCTTCTTTGTAGTTAGATGTGTTATTATGTTGGTGGCAAATTTCAATGGTATCCTATCATAATCTTACCAAATAAGATTATGATAGGATACCATTGAAATTTGCCACCAACATAATAACACATGAAATCTTATTTGGTAAGATTATGATAGGATACCATTGAAATTTGCCACCAACATAATAACACATCTAACTACAAAGAAGACAGAAGACAACGGAATTTCCACAAGCTACAGTACTACAAGAATACCACGAAAAAAGAAGAAAGAAAATACAAGCACAAAAACTTCTAATGAAAAACACAGTGATCGAACATTGTGAGTACACAGTTATTTTTTATTACATTATATACGTGTTTTTTTTTTTAAACTAAGATTTTCATCCAATACTGTAACATACAAGACACAACTTAATTTAAGTTGTACAATAATTACTGACATAACTGTTTTTTAAATTTTAAATTTTATCTAACGTTTAGATCATTTATGTTTCATTACTTTTAAGCAATTTACAAACCTACAATGGAAATAAAATACTGTTAACTTAAAGTGAATGTTTTTGGCAAATTTCTCCGGGCTATCCTACATCCATATTAATGAGGGTATAAGGTGGATAGCAAATTATTAATATATATATATATCCCCTCATTGGAAAAATGAAGTTTATCAATTGTTAATATATATTCTTGACTGAATAGAGAACGCAAAATAGCATTGAAGATCAAGCTATGAACCCCAGCTTTTAAATATAGTAATAATAGGGTGAAATGACCCAAAATTGCCGATAGAAATCGTATAAAGACGAAGAAGCTGGCGAAGAAGATGAAGAATGATTTGAAAAAGAACAAAATAAGAAGGCTAAGAAGGCTAAGAACAAAATAAGAAGAACTCTCAAAAAGGCTCTGATAGGCTAAGAATAATGAGGAGAGTCAAATACGCGTTTATAATGATTAATGAAATCAGCGGCAACTAAAGAATCATATGATGGTGAAAGAAATTAAATATACATTATAAATATTGATGGAATTTAAAATACTATTATGAAAACGTAAATATATATTGTTGAAATTAACCAGAGTGAAAAGGGAACGCTAGAAATATAAATACGTATTGTAGTGAAGTTCAATTGTCTTCTAAACAACGAGAATTAGGGAACTAAATACATGATCGGAAAAGAGAAAAATAAACACAAGGCCTCCTGAAAACAGGTGACTTAAGGAAGAAAATAAATCAACCATTTATCATAATAAAATGAATCATTTGGTATTAAAATTCTTATATAAATATTAACAACGAGAAATTAAGATCTCAACATAACTGAATATGAACTACCATACTAGTGATGGGAGACCGCGCCGTCACGGTGGCTCATGCTTAGCGCGTGGGCCTGGCATGCTAGCGGTCCCGAGTTCAAATCTCGGGGCTGGCGGGCGTGTCATTTGTGGTGGACAAAGCCGTGACCTTTGGGGGTTTTTCTCGGGGATCCTCCCGTTTCCCCCTTCATTCATTCCACCAACACTCTCCACTTCAACTTCCTTTCCCCCCTCATTATCATCCCGTTCCCCTTTACTGGTTTTCGGGCCAGCTCCTGCTGCAGACTCTGCTGCGGGCCTCCCCCGTCCTGCCCCGTTGCTTGTGGTCAAGAGTTGCTGGTGGTGTACCGTGCCTTTGGGGCTCTCAGAGGGACCCTGGGTTAGTGGCGCACGTCAGGGTGTGCCGCGCCTATGGGGCTCTTGTACGAGGGACCCTGGGTACGGTGCACGTGGAGTGGTACCTGGTCCTTGTTGGATGTAGGGGAGCTCCGTGGGGGCTCGTGGTGGAGTCTGTTGACTGGGGGGCCTTAGGACATGCACATCATTCGTTTCCTAGGGGGTGTACAATGGGCCCGCCTATGAGGCCTACGTGCGCGAGCCCGTAAGGGCTCAGCCCCTGAGCCGATAAGATAAGATAAGATGGGAGACCGCAGCAATGATGGAACATTTCCGTATCAGTGATGGAATTGTGTCGCAGCAGTGATAGGCCTATTTCGAAACAGTGCTTGGACATTGATTCAGTGGCGGAGTAGCATCAGTGACGGAGATTACATTACTTCAATTCACTGCAATACTTTATTTCAAGAACAATTTACAGACTTTATTCACATGTACATTTCAGACAATTTATTGGAATTGTCCTCAGTGTATTCAATGTTCCCCCAAACATGAATGCACATTCATATTTCCATGCAGTGGTGTGGAACGAGGAAGAGTGTATGTGCGTGAGAGAATAATTTTATTAAAAGTTTATAAGCCATGACTACTGTCAGACTATCTCATTTCCGTTACATACTTCGATAATAATCTGAGCTTTCAATGCTTTATCGCTTAGCTACTTATATCTGAATGAATATGATACAATGTCTCTACTATAACACAGGTCTGCAACTAAAAAACTGCATAGGATGTCTCTTAATTTTCGTTCAGAATTTTACTTCCTAATACCTAAAAAAATACCAAAAAACTTCTATCACATCCATTTTTTGTGTAAGTGAAGTGGTTATATTTATTTTTCATAAAATTTATGGTTTATTGAAAATCCGGTATTTTATCTGACAAATTCTCATAAACAATTGATTTTTACATTAATTTATTCAATTATAGCTTAACTATACAATATATAATGTTAACTGTTAGGGGTGAGTGGTGGAGGGGGCGGCACAAGTCAAAGAAGTTCAGTATCACACATGACAGTAGAGCTGCCGTCAGTAGACACATCGCTTTCAAACTGAACAGTGCTGTTGTTTCTATTTCGTAATCATGGCTCCAAGAGGTTGTGTTATGTCTCTTGATAGCTTTTGTTTTATTTGTAGTGAATACACTGTGAAACGTCAACAGAGAAACATTAATGATTTTGTGAAGAAGGTTTATTTTGCTTACTTCAAATTGAAACTTGGGGGTAAAGACAAACCATGGCCCCTCACAAGGTGTGTAGAAGATGTGAGGAAGATCTTCATTTGTGGTTTAAGGGTAAGAAAAACTCATTTCGTTTTGGAATTCCTATGATATGGCGTGAGCAGAAAAATCATACAACCGATTGCTATTTCTGTTCAGTATATTAAAGGGATTTAATACAAAAAATAGGAAGAACATATCTTATCCTAACCTTGACTCAGCTATTCGTCCAGTGCCCCATAGCTCTGAAATACCAATCCCACAACCACCTTCCAGTTTAGATGAATACCTGAGTGAGTCAGAGGACGAAGACACATTACCTCCCCAGGACGAATCTAGCTCAGATTTTTCTGTTGACGAGGGGCCTGAACTATTTTCTCAGAGTGAGCTCAATGACCTAGTAAGAGATTTAGGTCTTTCAAAAGATGCAGCCGAATTGCTAGGTTCGAGACTAAAAAACAAAAACCTTCTGTCATCTGGTACCTCATTTTCGTGGTATAGGCACCGAGAGAAAGAATTTACTCAGTTTTTCTCCAAAGAGGGACATCTACTTTTTTGTAATGATGTACAAGGGCTCATGAAGTGCTTTGATGTAGAATATGATTCATCTGAATGGCGCCTATTCATTGATTCGTCCAAAGCTAGTCTTAAAGCAGTCTTGCTGCACAATGGAAATACTTTTGCATCCCTCCCTATGGGACACTCGGTGCATATGGAAGAAAACTATAACGATTTGGCCATTATTCTAGAAAAAATCAAATAACAAGACCATCAATGGATGGTTTGTGGGGACTTCAAAATACTTACCATGCTTTTGTAACATAAGTACCCATGTTTTCTATGCTTGTGGGATAGTAGAGCCAGAGAGCAGCATTGGACCAAAAGTGACTGTTCACTGCGAGAAACCCTAAAACCCGGCGAGAAAAATGTCATCAATACGACTCTGGTTCCACCAGAAAAGGTTTTATTGCCCCCTCTTCACATTAAATTGAGGCTTATGAAACAGTTTGTAAAATCACTGCAAAAGGATGGGAATTGTTTTAGATATCTGTGTTCTAAATCCCGAAGCTGTCTGAAGCCAAGTTGAAAAAGGGAGTTTTCACTGGTTCCGACATAAGAAAACTTTTATCTGACTCCCTCTTTGTGGAAAGTATGAATGAGAAGGAAAAAGAAGCTTGTTAATCGTTCAAGGGTGTAGTGTTAAGATTTTTGGGAAATACTAAGGATCCTGACTACAAAACCATTGTGCATCGTATGATGGCAGCGTACAAAGCTCAAGGATGCAAGATGAGCTTAAAGGTTCATTTTTTACACTCCCATATAGACTATTTTCCTGAAAACTTGGGAGCTTACAGTGAAGAAATGGGTGAACGGTTTCACCAGGATGTCCGTGATATCGAGAGACGATACCAAGGAAGATGGGATGTCAATATGCTTGCGGACTACTGTTGGATGCTGAAGTGGGAAACCAAAGATGGAATTCGGAAACGAGTCCGGCGAAGCATCAAAGAGAAGAAGAAAAGGTTTCACAAAAAAGATGAATAAACATAAATTGTGAAAAATTAATATGTTTGATTAATCTTAATACATGAGTGCTTTTTACCAATACTGTGTATCTTTTAGTTTTGCAAAAAAACCTTACGTGATAGGGGAAAATGGATGACATTTTTGGAATCAGTGCATTTTAAAACATATAATTTAGTAAAAATATCTCATGCAGCTGAATTTTTTATTTTTTTTGCAGACCTGTGTAATCGTATAATGACAACGTTACTAAAAATGTTCACGTTTAATATAATCTTACACACGCACCAATGATCGAGTTCACATTTTCAGAAGCATAGGCCTTTAAGGTAAAGCAATTTGGATAAAAAATGTTTGAAGTATTCTAATCTTTTTACCAAAAAAATAGTTAAAATAACAATGACGATGATTTATTGCTGGCAAAATATATGTTACATAGTATTACAACAATAGGCCTACTTAAATTCTAGCAACACCCGTGAATGAGAAATTCTGGTATTTAGGGGCGGATTCCTCAATGCAAGGTTCAATCATACATGCAATTACAATAACTAATGAACTTACCAACTAATTGCAATAATAATAATAAAATCAAATTAATTCCTATGTAGAACTATCTTCTATATTCATAAAAGGAAGTTTCTGTCTGTTTGTCTGTCTGTCTATCCGCGATGCCCAGCGAAATCTACTATAATAATAATAATAATAATCTTTATTGTTCATTGAGGTTCTACATAGTAGAGTTCCTATTGAACATTGTCATAAATTTCCAAACAAAATGCTTCGCTTCAGGGAAGTTACGAATAGTTGTTTGGAGAGATTAAGTTCAAGTCGATCCCTTGTTCTAACAAGAAGAAATGTATGTCAAGTTTATCTATTAAAAACTATTAACAGGGTTAAAAATAAAAAAATAAATATTATTATTGAAGTATGAAGTTAATAAATTAAATTCATTCAAGGAATAATATGCATTAGTTACTAGTACATGTCGTATAGTTCTACAGAACTTGATTTCGGACAAATTCTTCACCTCATGGGGAAGCTTATTGAATATTTTGATTCCCACAGCAATGGGACTCATTGCTGTTATTTGAAGATTGTGTCTAGTTATTGCTATATTATTTGCTGTTCTTGTCTCATGGTCATGAATATCTTTATTTTTGTTGATATTTGGTTCATTTATTTTTATCAGTTTAAGTAACTCATATAAGTACATACCAGTCATAGTGAGGATATTATTGTTTTTAAAGATATTTCTGCATGAATGCCTTCTACTTAATTTAAATATAATTCGAAGGGCTCTTTTTTGTAATTTGAATATGTTTTCGCTTTCACTTGAATTCCCCCAAAAAATTATTCCATAATTTAGATGTGAGTAGAAAATTCCGTAGTATATATTAATTAATGATTTAATTGATACTAGGTCTCTAATATCTCTTAACAGGTAGATGGTAGAGCTTAGTTTTTTACTTAAATGTATGCAATGATCTTTCCAGTTTAGATGAGTGTCAATATGGATACCGAGGAATTTGACTGAGCTTTCTAGCGTAATTTCTTTCGTACCTAGATTTAAAGTGGTTAGATGTTGGGTTTTACTATAGTGGGTGTTGAAATATATATTCTTTGTTTTACTCTCATTCATTGTTAAATTGTTACATTGAAACCAGTGGTTCATGCTTTTTTTCAATTTCTAAATAGTTGTTTTTTAGTTCAGTCACATTTTGTCCTGTTACAATTACGTTACTATCATCAGCATATATGACAAATTTCCCTTTATTTGTACATGTTGGAAGGTCATTTATATATACCAAAAAAAGAAGGGGCCCAGGATGGATCCCTGGGGTACCCCATACTGCACTACTTTGCTTTCAGAAATGTATTCTTGAGATTTACCGTGTTCGTCTGTGTAAGTTATTTGTACTTGTTGGGTTCTTACTGTTAGGTATGATTTCAAGAGGTCTAGGCAAATTCCTCTTACTCCATAGTTATCAAGTTTGCTTAAAAGAAGTGAATGACTGACTGTATCAAAGGCTTTAGTTAGATCGCAGCAGATAGACCCCCCATTACTTTTTTTTTTACTGTCTAATGCAGTTAAAACGGTGTTTGTGAAGTCGTTTACGGCTGTTACTGTAGACCTATTTTGTCTGAACCCATGTTGATTGGGGCGCAGGATGTTGTACTTGTTAAAGAAATTCATTACTGAACGCAGAGATCTGAAATTTTAAACATAGGTGGACTGAAGGGTCGGAAAATGCACCTCGAAGTCGGAATTTTAATTTTCGCTTTCGTTCGTGTGTTATGAGTGAAAAACGGGCAGAAAACGTGCATTTTTTTGCGTTTTCGAAGCATTAGTTTTTAGTAATACATTTCAATGTCAAATCAATTACAGTTGGCTTTGGCTATTTTCGTCATACCTTTGAAATAAAAGCATCGCGATCGTTTGAATGTTGTAAGCTCACGCTGGTCGATTCATTTGTATATAATGTCAAGGCACGCAGATATCTGAAATTTTCAGCATAGACGGATCAGGCCTATAGGCCTAAATGGAGAGACATTGATCGGTTTAGACGGAACTCACTATGCAGAGATTTTCTGGGCCAGGGAACTCGATCGCTTGATTTTGTAAGTCCATCCAGGACGATTCATTAGTTTAGAATGTCAAGGCACGCAGATATCTGAAATTTTCAACCTAGAAGGAAGAGGGATAGTGAATAGCCTATAGGTCTAAATGACAGACATTGATCGGTTTAGACGGAACTCACTATGCAGGGGTTTTCTGGGCCAGGGAACTCGATCGCTTGATTTTGTAAGTCCATCCTGGACGATTCATTTGTTTAGAATGTCAAGGCCCGTAGACATGAAATTTTCAACCTACACGGAAGAGGCCTAGATATGGTCAAACACTGTTCGATTTGGACGAAACTCACTATACAGGGGTTTTCTGGGCCAAGGAACTCGAATGTGAGGTCACTTTTATCAGGCGACGCTATCTAATAGTGGTATATAGTCCACGTAATTTAGGTGTTAATAAATATAATGATTTGACTATTATGCTCTTAATTTTTAATTGTTGAAATAATTATCGCGGGCAAAGCCGCGGACACATGCTAGTAATGCATATAAAAACCAAATGACTATAATATTTAATTTTAATTTAACATAATGATAGTTACAGATATTCTTCCTTTATAATAATTTTAACTGTATTTTTCTATTTATAAATTTTGAACTGTTGTAAATCTGTGAACTTTTTAATAATCCCGTTACATAACATAGGATCAAAAAGTTACTATGATTGGAGGAGGCAGTTGTTAAACTTTTAAATTTATTTTAAGATTAAACTCAAGATGTCCGAGTTAACTGATGAATTTACATTACTACAGATGGGTCGAAACCTGAATTTTAAGTCCTCAAAGCTCGAGTTCGAGACTTTTGAATGTTCAAAAGACTAACAACTTTCGAAACTCGGAACTCTAAAAGCCTTGGATTGTAGGTTATCCTTACACCTAATTTCGATGTCCCACAACTAATTTGAATACAAAATAGGCTATACACTTTGGTAAATAAGTTTTACAATGGGTTTTACAACATATTTGGAGTAAGTTTGTAATGTGAAAGACTTGTAAGTATCCACCGCTGTGGCGTATGGGATGCGTTTGCTATCCTTACGCAGCGGACCCGCGCTACAATCCTGGTCGGGAGGAGTTTCTTAGGTGGCGTTATCCTCACCTGTGAGAGGAATGCTGGTTAAATCTATGTCCTCGTGTTCCCCGGATATCATCTGGCCGTTAATATCACCTTTATCCTATCCGCATTTTGTTCGGCATGCGTGTGTATTCATGTTGTCTCGGAGGTGGCCGAGGCATTGACTGAACACTCATCCGGGGAGGCCCTTCATATCCTTGAATGATCAATAAGTATGCGTGTGATCCAAAGAAACTCCCTTCTTCGACAGGTCCCGGTCCTGTAATGCCCGGGCGGCATGGACCGCATAAACGTCCCTATAACGGGAGAGGTAAAACTCAGAGAAAGAAGAAGAAAGTCATCTAAGGCTTTTCATTTTTATATTTTAAAAAAGTAAATTTAAAAGTTTAGCCAAAAATACAAACATTGTAATAGTGGTTAGTTATGTGTGTAGGTCTATAGTAGATGGAAATTTAAGTCATATTGAATGGGCATGTACGAGTATAACCTATTTATTGGGTTAAAATACAGTAACATTGGCTACTAGATCATTTAAAGAGAACTTTGGTACTCACTGTTTGATTACAGAACTATAGCCATCTCATTTCAGAAATTGACTCACAAAGTTCGCTGATGGCGAAGTTGGTTTCAATTGAATTCAAAACATTCCGTTCAGTGTGCATCAGAACAAAACATCGGGTGGGCAGACGTTCCATAATTTCGGCAAGGGTTTTATTGAAATTGAGGGGATGTGGTTTATTTCGTGAAATCTCGATAGAACGATTTTACATGAACCACAAAAAATATTGTTGTACAGGTTGTTATTGTTAAATCGAGGATTAAAAAAAGTGTACTAATTTTGATGGTATAACTTACCGTATAGGGAACCACTTCCGTAATTGATGTTTGTTAACTATTTAAGAAAGACTAATCAATTTCAGCACATGAACTTCTTACTCTGCTCTTAAATTGATAAACTGCACTAATAAGCAATGTCTACTCACTTTTTGTTTACTTTGAGCGAACATATTATTTTGCTTTACAGTATCAGGCAAGGAAAACATGAAAAAATGGAATATAGTTTATTTTTTCTCTCTTCGAAAAAGTCTGATATGACAGTCTGTTTCACTATTTTCATGGAGTGGGAAACACACAAGACCTTATTACGTCTAGGGTCACTAAAGGACCTGGAACACATAAAAAATTGACAGATATTTCTGTAGAGATTCACAAGAGGCAATTGGATCGTATCTTGGTTAAGGTCGGTAGATTCACACTTTGTTCTTCGTCTTCTTCTTCCACCTGTTGGTTCTGCTTTATACTTTTGCAATCTATTTTATGGTAATAACGGGGTAAAAGTATATTTTAGGGATTTTGTAACTTATGCAATCGTAATGGAGAGGTTTATTGTTAACAAGAGTATCGTAAAATTGAGGGGAATGTTATATTATTTTAATGCAGGGACTACAATATTTTTTTAAGTTATACCGAGTATTATCGTTATGTTGGTGTTCGTTGTATAGAGATTTCATTGTAGGCCTATGTAGGCCTAGAATACACACCTTCCCTCTATCCTCCCTCTTAACGAGGAAAAATATAATTCTTATATTAAAGCAAAAAGAAAGATTTCACAGTTCACAGTTAGAAGTATTGCGCATTAATTTAGACTAATGCACATGCTTTTTAAGGTAAAAGCCAAGCGAGAAGGTAAATATTGATACCATTGAAAAATTCTTGAACCTGATTTTTCTTTTGTATGCAGTAGTTTAGTTACTAATATTATTTATGCATTGCATATGCTACAGCATAATTGTATTTTTAGTCATATTTCTTAAATATGATTTCAGATCCATAACCATACAGTGCTTTCTAGTTCAGCTTATGGTATACAGCCTGGGACTTCTGAGTTTATGGTATTTCAAGAGGACCTAAAGGAAGCAGTTTCAACACAACAAAGCAGTCAACAAATGAAGTTTTTAGTATTGCATCCGTTCCAGCGGCAATGCTTCAGAATCACTTCTGTGCGAAGGATTCAACATAATATCAAGTTTTCAAATCTGATAAAGAGGCAGTGCTTATATTATTGATTATAATGGCAAACGCACCACAACAAGGTGACGCAACTTTAAATAAATTAAATGAAGAAAAATGTTCTGTTATACATAAAAGAGGCATATTGTAGGAAAAGTTAACTAGATTTAATAAATTCCTTGATGATTTGGGAGTTCATGCAGATATAGAGCAAGTAGAGAAATTAAAAGAGGTATATGAAGAATATGAAGAAATACAGTTTCAAATAGAATTATTAGGTCTTAGTGATCAGTCATATGAAACAGAACGTGGGGGATTCGAAAACATATTTTAGTTTTGTAAGCTAGGGCACTTAGCCTATTACCAAAGCAACCTGAAATCAAGCTTAAACCAGTACTAGATTTATCCAAAACACCCTCTACACCAGTAGCAAGATCACCAAGATTACCACAGTTAGAAATACCTTCCTTTTCGGGAAATTAGAAGATTTTCTGCCATTTTGGAATTTATTTGATTCATTAGTAGACAAAAATGATTCCATTCAAGTAATAAAAGTTCTATTATTTAAAATCTTCACTCAAAAGCGAAGCTCGTGATCTTATACAATCATTAGAATTAGTGAGTGTTAATTATGTCATAGCTGTTGATCTAATTAAACAACGATATAAAACTAGAGCGATTGTTTCAAACACAAGTTAAATTATTATTTGAATAAACACAACCTTTCAAACGTGAAACTTCTATACGACTCAAGACACTTGTGGACTTTGCTAATAAACACATTAGAGCATTGCAAGCTCTTTCGATTAATAGAATCTTGGGATCCATTGTTAATTCACATATTAACAAATAAATTTTACAATACCACATTACAAAGTTGGAAGTTAGATAACAAAACAAATATGCTTCCCACCTTTCAGCAGTTAACTGAATTTATTAATCATAGATGCTTGATGCAATTCAAGCTAAATTAAAGTTAACTGATTCTAGTGCTGATAGTCAGAAAAATCAAACAAATCTTGTTTCTTGACTTATCACGCAAATTGTTCTTTGAGCAAGCAACATCACTATATTTATGCTTGTTCACAATTCAGAAATCTTCAACCTTCAGAAAGCTTATCTCACATTCAGAAGACAGGATTCTGTATAAATTGCTTAGGGAAACACACATTAAGTGATTACAAGGCATCTTCTAGTAAAATGTGTTACAGGGGACATAATACTTCACTTCATCTTCCCTCTGCTAATCAATCGAAGAAATACACAAATCATAAGCAGAATAAGGACACATATAGACGACGTTATGTCAATAATAATTCCTATAGCAATGGAATTGAACATTCAAATTGAAACAAATCTGATGTTGAAGTCAAGTCTGACATCAATAAGGACCAAGTGCCAGCGGAAACAAGTGCTGCCACTTTTTTAACAAATATGAAACATAAACCAACATCGTTACCCACAGCAAATATACTGGTTAAGGATAACAATGGTCATTTGTTGCAATGCAGAGCTCTGTTAGGTTCTGCTAGCAATTCTCATTTTATCACTCAAGCATGTGCTGATAAGTTGAAGTTGCTTAAGCAAGCAACAAATATACAAGTTACAAGTGTAGATCAAAATGTTAATCAATCATTTCACACAATGAATATCCAATTTTCTAGCTGTCATCAGACTAATAGCTGAGTGCACCAACCTCGGTATTCAGAATACCGCGGTAAAGTTGCTTAGTTTACTCTGGTAAAGTCATACTTTCGTTGCACCGTGCTCGGTTTCGACTTTACCGCGGTAAGATGCTAACCGGCCGTGAAGGAGCTGTAAAATGAGAAACTCGCTGTTTTCTTTCCAAGATGGAGATCAGTGTAATATATCATATTTTCGATATCAAGGCCAAAAGCTAATTGAATACAATGAATAATGAGAGACAGGTGGGATCTATTTGAAGAATGAACGATGGTACATATCTTGGCAAATACTGTGCTGCAACATCAATTGAAATGACCTTCCTTTCTCACCTCAACCAAACCAGGTGCACCCAGTAGTAGGCGTAACCAACTCATTTTCACGATTGTTACAGTATCTATGCTGTTTGAATTCAAAGTCAGACATATATACGCAATATAATATTCCATTTTATCCTTATGAACATTTATTATTGAACAATAAGGCAACAAATAAGTGAAATTGGGCCTACGCGAGCTACCATGACTGGCAGACGTGCAAAGAGAGAGCGAAACTAGCAGCCAGGAAAGAGACCAACACAAAATTTATCGATGGGAATGGATTCGTAGCAGAGAAACCGCGATATATACGAGCGTTTGGAAACCGCGGTATTGTGGCAATGGTGCAAAGGTTTTCTTAGAATACCCCGATATTACTTTTACCCCGGTTACGAAACAGCTGAGAAAACCGGACAATGGTTCATTCTGGCATTCTACTAAATGGAGTATAGATCGCTTCACAGTACAATCAGTCTCATAAAACATTACTCCAATGGAATTAATATCTACATTGGATATTCCTTCAAATCTAAAAATAGCTGAAGAAACTTATGAGTCATCACAGATACACATTCTCCATGTGTCAGACCTCCAAAATTGACCAAGTCATTACATTTTGGGGAACTGAATGAATCTTTTACCACGTCTTCCTGGGGTCACGTGGAGCAAAAAAGCCGGTGGGGGGGGCCAATATGAGGAGGTAGCTTTCAAATATGGCGGCCATTCAAAATGGCGGACGATTGTGTATCTTTGAATTCAATTATCTCGGGTGGGTGGATCAATTTTGAATTTTGTTTTTTTCGAAATGTAGGTTATTTTTCTGACTACGTTTTTGTTTTGCATGCGTATGGCCAAAGAAACAGTATTTATTGGTCAAAACTCTAAAAAACGGAAAATTATGTTTTTTGACATTTACGTTTAGCGGTTTATTAGACTAACGATTGGGTATATCGAAAAAGTGTTTGAAATAAAAGTTGTAGAGCAACATCTCACTTTTTAAATTCATAAATTAAACCGAATATCGGTCCAATAGAACCAGAGATATCGGAATTCAAAGTGGGCAGGGCGGTGTTGAGCACGTTGACCGAGCGCTCAGTGCCGCCTAGTGAGAGGCGTAAAATCCTGCGCTTTTTTATTTCTCTCCTCAGTAATCGATTTGTCAGTAGATAACTTTACACTATTTACTGATCTGCAATATTCGTAACGTGATTTTTAATCACTTACTCATAAATACAATTAACAATTATATAATTTATCTGGGAAATTGGCATCAGTCATTACGAACCGTGCATCCCATAACTCTGCACTTCAAAATGAACATGTTCAAGCCACTCTAAAGTATTTTGACAACTACTTGAGACATCTTCTTACAAGTAATGGAGCAAATGTTGTCCTTTTGGCTTTTCTTCGGGCTAATCGGGAAGGAAATTGCTTTCTGTTTTTAGCTGCTGTTGAAAAAATTGTGCCTTGGTTTTCTGCACTAGATAGAGTGAACTACTCACGCTATCTGTCATACTGTCTTGAACTAACGAAGCAAGAAAAGGAGGGCTCATTTGTTCACCATTACTTTGTAGAAGGAGGTTTCTGAGTACAACTAAGAAGCAACAATCCTTTTTCTAGAATTCCAGTGGACCAAGCCATCGAAGAGATTGTGAACAAAGACACTAAAAATCCTGGAGGTACTAATGGTTTCATTGCGAAAAAAATAATAACAGGCTGTAGCACGGTACTGTGTTAATGCTGAGCACAAAGTTTGTGCACTAAGAAACCTCTGCAGCGTTCTATCATCCAGCGAAACCAATCAGTGCCACCCTGACCTCCGAAGCCCACAGACGCTTAGAGATGAGAAAGATGTCACAACTCTCACTGAACTTCTAGCCCACGAGTGGACGAACCCCTTCGATCCCAACCCTTCAGATATTGCATGTTTGCCTACTGGAATATCTGTTGATGAATCAACAGCTTCTGATCACATTGATTCGGAAAACAGGGAAAAATAGCTTATTAAGAGTTCACGTTTTGGCTAGCTAAAGGAGAAGGGTTTCATAAACCTATTTAAAAAATGGGTCTTAAGATAAGTAGACAAAAGAGGAGCAAAACAATGAATGTCGGAAACAAAGAAGTAATCCCCCAGTGTGACCGAAATCTATTCAGCAAAATGACCCATATTGCAGAAAACCAACAACTTGTCGTGATGGAAGTGCTCAAATATGCTCTGGCACAGTTTCCACGGACTCTTGCGAATGTTAATGGGTCTTTGAAAAAAGCCTGCAAATCAGTATTTGCCCATTTTTTGGAAATATACACCACCCCTGCCAGTCTGCCTGAAAAAGACTCTGCTTGCATCATTGACGCAATGGCTGTGCTTCAGTCCATCAAAGGAGAACAAAAAACGTTTGATGAATTTTCAAGTAATTTTCACAAGCAGGATTTGAATATAAGTCAGAGTTTCTGTAAGGTTGACATAGTATTTGATGATTACCGAGAGGTTTCATTCAAATCGTTGGAGCGGGAAAAAAAGAGAACCGCTGAAGGCATCAAATTTTGTGAAATCAAGGGTGGCCACAAAGTGGTTTGTTGGAGAAAGCTGTTAAGGATCAGTTACAGCAAAAATAGAATGATAAAATTCTTTGTTGACAATTGGAAAGAGAAATTTAGAAACATAATTGGAAACCAAGAAATTGGTGAAATCTGCTTCAGGATCATGTCTCTTGGGAGCGAAACTGTTCATGAGATGTTCTGAACACAAGATGAAGCTGATTCCGTAATGATTTTGCATGCAAGGAATGCCACTACATCATATGAATCAGTTCTTTTGTTTTCAAACGATTCGGATGTACTGTATTAGTTTTGGCTGTAGGTGTTTGCAAAACCATAAAAAGCAAAAATTTGTGTATTGGGATAGAAACAAGTGTTTTAACAGTTATTCAAGTTTCCCAGATAGTATTTACCTTAGGCGAACAACTTGTTACAGATCTCATTGGATATTATTGCTGGTCTGGCTGCGACACAATCAATGCTTTTGCTGCCCAGGGAAAAGGTAAAGGATTTAAGCTTTTGTGCAAAATTGAAGAAAGATTTATTGAAGCGTTTAGAAATGTAGGTAGAGATTAGGTGCTGTCTAATGATGTTGATGACACCATAGAAGAATTCGTCTCCCAGTTATATGCCCCCAAATTGAAGGCGAAATCTGTTGATGGGCTGCGCTACCAGATATTCCGAGAGAAGGAGATGCCAATTGAGAGCTTCCAAATGCCACCTTGTAAAGACACCTTGACAAATACAATAAACATATCAACTACTTGCTATAATTTGGTTCAGAAGCCTGGAACCTAAACCACAATTCCGGACCCTTTTGCTCATGGGTGGGAAACTTGCTCGTGCTTAGCTTTTCAAATCAGTGCACCGAGAGCTGTGGGTGAAAGGGGTGTACCGAAACAACAAAAGATGAGGAAGGGTGCAATTATAATAACTGTATTAGTGATTCTAGAGAATAATTAAATCAAGATTGTTAATAATAATATATAAGGCATTTTTTATTTCTTAGTTACTTACACCCTGTGTTCATTTCTGAAAGTTTTGTTCAAAGTTTCCTATACATAACTAAAATGGGTTACCTTTTTACTTTTTTAATTATTTTACCTATTTCAATTTCCTTTAAAGAGTTCATCTTAAATATCGAAAATAAAAACGTTGACAGTATATTATATGAGTTGGTAATTGATGTCCATTTCCCAGATAAATTATATAATTGTTAATTGTATTTATGAGTAGGTGATTAAAAATCACGTTACAAATAGTGCAGATAAGTAGATAATGGAAAGTTATCTACTGACAAATCGATTACTGAGGGTGGAAATAAATAAAGCGCAGGATTTTACGCCTCTCACTAGGCGGCCGCGAGTGCACGATCAGCGCGCTCAACACCGCCCTGTCAACTTTGAATCTGGATATCTCTGGTTCTATTGGACCGATCTTCGATTTAATTTATGCATTTCAAAGGTTAGATGTTGCTCTACAACTTTTATTTCAAACACTTTTTCGATATACCCAACTGTTAGTCTAATAAACCGCAAAACGTAAATGTCAAAAAACCTAATTTTCCGTTTTTTAGAGTTTTGACCAATAAATACTGTTTTTTGGCCATACACATGCAAAAAATGAAGCCAGAAAAATAACCTACATTTTGAAAAAACAAAATTCAATATTGATCCACCCAGTCCCGAGATAATTGAATTCAAAGATACACAGTCATCCGTCATTTTGAATGGCCGCCATATTTGAAAGCTACCTCCTCATGATGCCCCCCCCCCCCCCCGACTTTTTTGCTCCACATGACCCCAGGAACACGTGGTAAAAGTTTCATTCAGTACTCCCAAATTGTAATGACTGGTGGGTCTGGCACATGGATTATAGGAGCAGAATTATTCTGGAAGTTACTTCTAAACAAATCAATTCAACTTTCTCCTAACATCATCTACGTGATATTAAGTTAGGATTTATTATTACTGGAGTGGTTTCAGTAGAAACTATGCAGCAAACAAAGCAGTGTCATTTTACCAAAACATAAATAATTTCGCAACAATTACAACAGACTTCGAATACCGAATAATTTCCTGGCAAGGAAGTTATAGTTCAAGAGGAGTTACGTCAGGACAGTAAATGTTGGCCTTGAAGTTGCGGTGAAGGAGGCTGTGGGTTCGAGTCCTGCCTCGGGCATGGGTGTTTGTGTATGATAAAGGAAAACAAGATAAACAAACGGAAAACAAGGTAACCAAACGGTAAAACATAAAAAAAAGTTCAGGAAAATTGCCCTATGGCCGGCTACATTTTTAAAAAATAATAGTACATATAGAGAAATTAGGCGTGTTGCGTTCGACCCTGAAAGTTTAACTGGGTTTTTCAGCATTAATTTATATTTTGAGATCGCCATAATCCGAAACAAAGAAAACTAAAAGTCGTATAGGGATGGCATTTTATATTTGCGTTTAATATTTAAAAATTCTGAAACTGCATGCATTAAAATCTATTTATAAACTAAAAGCTTGTGTTCAAGGTTTTCTTCATTTAAAAGACAAACTAAACCAAAGAAACCAAACAGATATTATTCAAAATACATTTGACGACGTTGTGAGATCAATGGTTTTAATTATTTTTTGAAGTATATTTAGAATATAGACGAATTATATAGCTGACTGACTGAATTAATTGTAATTGTAATAATGATAATGATAATGATAATGATAATAATAATAATAATAATAATAATAATAATAATAATAATAATAATAACAACATACTGATAGAAAATAGAGAAGTAGGCTTACAGCGAAATTGGCAGAATGGCAATAGGTGTATAAATGAAGAGAAAATAAACGCATAATTTTAAAACATATTTTCCTACTTATCTTATATATAAAAAATTTTCTTATTGAACTGAACATAAAAGAAAGTTATGAGTAAATTTTAATAACACTTTATCACAAAAATGATGATAATTGAGTATGAAATAATGTTTTTGCTGTAAGAGACATCACTTCATCTCCTCCGTTGACATGGTGTATGTCCAAGCCACAGCTTCAATTTATATTTTCTGTCCTTCGATACCCTTATTAAAAGCATTCAAAATTATCGTAATAACATCTTCTGAGCTGCATTAAATGTATTGGATATAAGTAATTATCAAGTAAAATCATTTAAACGAAACTCCGTGGCGCCATATCCCTGAAGGGACCTAGCCTACCACCCGACCGCTGCGTCATCTATCATAGGCAGATGGCGGGATTTGGGGGCATGTGGTCAGCATGCCGACACCCACGGCCGTTAATGGTGGTTTCCGTGACCGGAGCCGATATTTCTCTATCAAGTAGCTCCTCAGTTTGCATCACGAGGCTGAGTGCACCCCGTTCCAGACTTCCCTACCTCAGAAAAATCCGAGGAGGTACCGGGGATCGAACCCGGGCCTGCGGATCTGTAAGCCAGCGACTCTAACATTGACAACGCAGGCGGCAGTAAAATCATCAGTTCAAAATCTTTGATAAAAATTAAATGGCATTGCTGGTTTCTATAAATGACAATCGTAACATGTGCATAATAACCCTCATATTTTATAATATAAATCAATTCTCTATTAATTTTTTTGCTCTGCTTTAAAGCTACTTTTTGAGGAGATAAAATTTATTCATCAGTAACAGTGGAAAGGTTAAATAACAAACTATGTAAAAATAATATAAATATATTACAAACTCAAAATACTCTGTTAACTGTCTATGAAATGTTAAATTCCTTTCATTATCTTACGTAAATTTACATTACTATTTTTAATTTTAGTATTAATTATATAATAATAGTTCTTCTAATGTTACTCCCCTATACATGCAGTAGCTTATACGGAAGTGCTTCAATCAGACAAGAATTATTCAAAATGATTTTACACTACACATATTATTATTATGTTTTCATAAAGAAAGTGTTTATGTATTTTTATTATATTAATTATTTCATGAAAATAAAAAATAATTAATTGCAGAAGTACGTTGATTCAATGATAAGTAACTTGCATAATGATTACTAAATGGTGATTTATATTAAAATAGTGTTTAGATATTGCACTCTGAGTGGTGCGCATGTTCAGGACGGAGTGGGCGCGCTAGTACTCTATATAACAGCAACAGAGCAAGACTGGCCAGTACCAATCGCGCCACAGTAACACGCGCTCGTTTGTGCCTCTCATCACGAACAGGTGAGTGTAAAACCACAAGTGATTAATGTGTTATCTCCTTATATTAATTACGTGCTATGAATCAAGTTAAGCATTTTAATAAAAGCTGAATATTTACTTGTGCAAACGTTTTAAAAAGTAATTTTTTTCAAATTCGAATTTCGCATCGTAACATGATGTTATTTCGGAAGTTTGTTCTATTTCTTCAAGAAAATATTGAAATGTATTCTATTTTATGTTTATTTTAATCACAACCTAAAATTCAAGATTATAGGTGATGGTAAAATATTGACATTCGTGATAGGGTGATTATATAGATGATTATGATGATGATAAATGAGATAAAACGACAGTGATGACAATGATGAGGATAAAATTGATTTTATCCTCAAATGCCCAACAGAGTTCTGCCATTGAGTAGGCAGTCCATTGATTAGGATGACTAACAACTTGCTCTGCAATCGAACTTGTAAAATAATATGAATTTTAATAATAATAATAATAATAATAATAATAATAATAATAATAATAATAACAATAACAACAACAATCAGGACCTTAAGTTGCTGAAAATCAAGGTTTCCGAATTCTTAGGCAATGACACCGTGCAGGTATTTCTACTGAATATTATAATAATACTTAACACATAATAGCAACCTTGGTAAGACCTGACCTTTCGAATTCTGAAGACATAGGCTGCTGAATAAGAGGATATAATTTACTGGTTGAATATTTACAGATAGAATTAAGTGAAAAAGGTCAAAATTATGTATTTTCGAGATTGTCTGAGATCGTTTATCGATCATCTAGGCATGCATATATCATTTTGTGTGCTGGCGTCATAAGGAATTTTACACCAGTTCCATGCATGTTATATCCGTTTTACAAAAAAAATCGCACTAAAATCATTAAGTTGCGATTCTTCTTCATCGATTACTGTGCATTACGGTTCACTACAATAGCAGTAGTGTGAAGTCATTCTTTAAAATTACAATAGTACTACTGTGAAGCCGTCCTTTTATATTGCAATAGTACTTGTGTGAAGTCGTTCTTATAAATTACAATAGAACTAGTGTAAAGTCAAGCTTGTACGCGTATATTTACAATAGTACTAATGTGAAGTAAATCTTACGAACTGCTACAGTACCATTGTGAAGGCATTCTTATAAATTTACAATAGTACTACTGTGAAGTCATTCTTATAAATTTACAGTAGTACTAGTGTGTAGCCGTTCCTTTAAATTGCGATAGTACTAGTGTGAAGTCGTTCTAATAAACATACAATAGTATTAGTATGAAGCCGATTTTTTAACTTGCAATAGTACTTGTGTGAAACCGTTCTTTTAAATTGCAATAGTACAAGAGTCAAGTCATTCTTTAAAATGCAATGGTACTAGTGTGAAGTCGTTTTACATTGCATAGTACTAGCGAGAAGTCATTCTTATAAATTGCAATTGTGCTTGTGTGAAGCCATTCTTTTAATTTGCAATATCACTAGTGTCAAGTCGTTCTTATAAATTTACAGTGTTACGTCATTCCTATAAATTTACGATCATACTAGTTTATCAGCAAACAAAACTCACATAAAACTTTTTTCAAATGTGCATAAAGTACCTCCCTACCAAATATCTTCATTCTCTTAGTTTAACCTCTTCCGTTGTATTGACGATAAAGCAGTTCACGCCGCCCGGGCTTTACAGAACAGCGACCTCTCGGGAGAGGGATTACCTTTGGATCACAAACATACTTTTATGACCAGACAAGGACATGGAGATCCTCCACGGATGGGTGATCAGCCCAATGCGGAACCACCTCCGAGACAAACACGAACACATAGGACGAGATACACCAGTAGCACACACACTCATTCCGAACAAGGCGCGGATGGGATGAATAGCTTATGATAATGACAGCCAGATAAAATCCGGGGACCACAAGAGCCTAAAGTTTCCCGACATTCATCTCACAGGTGAGGAAAAATCCTGAAAACCCCCACCTAGGAAACTTGTCCCGAATAGAAATCGAACCCGGACCCTCTGCGTGAGGAGAGCGAACGCAAGCACTACGCCACAGCGGTGGACTCCTACCAAATATCTTTCTTTAAAAATGAGAAATACATTACAAGCAACATATTACATTAAGAGATAAATCAATAAACTGAATTGGCAATTAAAGTGAAAATACACCTAGTACAAAGTTAAAATGTTGTACACTCAGAACGTTTGGAAAAAACTGTTCAAAAAATTTGAAATTTCTGTCTTTAAAAATGTAGAATTTAGTATTTCCAATATAGTGACCCAATAGAGTAACTTTTTCCTCCATGTAGGCTATATCTTCCTCCAGAGGTACAAACACTTCGAATATTAATTATTTTAATGTGAGATATATAATTAGAACTCAGAAGTCACAACACTCCAGATTTCCCGGCCACTACCATCTGTTAGATTCTATCGGAGAGTATTTCCACTACCTTGCCGTCTCTTTCTATCTCAATTAGGTACCGGTACCGTTTTAATTATTCATGGATGATACACGTGTACGTGTTAATAAATACAATGTTTTAAGGATTAAATATTAAATAATATATAATTGAAGGAGCATGCAAGTACAATGTGGCCACATTATTTCTCATGTTGCATGAGACCAAGGAATGTGTGGGAAGCTGTTTAACGTACTCATATTTCAGGCTTCTTAATACAACAACAATAGCTACAACCACTACGTCAGTCCATTTCAGTAGGTGCTATGTTATTTTTCATAATCGTCTCGCTAATGGGTGATCAGATTACCAACGATTTAACAGATATAAGGCTACACTGTATTTAACGTATTCAGTATAAATAGATATTTATAAATAGATCTATTTTATAGTAGTTGGTCTCGTGAGAATAATTTCCAAGAAAATCCTTTAGTCTTTATTTGAAATAAGCCGGGAGCAAAAATAAACATTGTGGGAACAACTCAAAAGCATAGTTCACAACACAAAGAAATTCTCTGAATTTCAAGTTGTAAACAGAAGCATGGAAATAACTTAAACTTAATGTGAAATACAAAGACAGGAATAACAATAATAGTAACAATGAAGGAAAATGAAAGATCCATGGACAGTCGATATAGCAATGAAACAGACCCTGTTTATAATAATAACAATTACGTTCCGTTTATCTAGCACTTTTCCAGTCCATTATTCAATATGGCATTCTCGTCTGGGGAGGATTAGCGAAAACTACCCTTAAGCCCCTCTGCCTTTTACAAAAAAGAATAATAAAAATCTGTCTAAGAAAACACATTGATTACCCAACTAGCCTAATATTTTCGGAATTTAATGTTTTAAGCTTGGACCAAATTTACAAATTTTCTATATTAAAATATTTTCACAAACATCGTATAAAATACTCTTCCAGTGATCATATCTACAAAACTAGACGAAATACTAATTTACTCCTATTAGAACCCAAATGTCTCACATCGGCAGGATTAAAGCATAGCATTAATTTTGGACCGCGCTTCTATAACTCAATTATCAGAAAAAATCCTGATCTCTCAGCATACTCCACTGTTAAATTTAATAGATATGTAAAGAATTTTTTGTAATTTTTTAGCTTTTAAGTAATTTTTGTTTCACTCCTTTTATGTATTTATGTTTTTATGTTTAATGTTTTTGTTTTACTTTCTTTTTTAGTTAAGCACATTATACACTCTATTTCTTTGTCTCTCCTCTTTCTTCACTTTGATATTTTTGAAACGGCACCCGAGCACGAGCAGTCTTGCTCATTCGGGTGTATTACTAAATGTAATACCTCTTGTAATATCTCTTGTAATAAATAAAATAATAAATAAAATAAATAAATAAAATAAATAAAATAAAAAAAAAAAAAAAAAAATTAATGTACATAAAAAAAAAAAAAAAAAAAAAAAAAAAAAAAAAAAAAAAAAAAAAAACTGTGCAAGATGTAGGAGTGAAAATGGCGTCATCCGTAGGAGTAGTTTAAATTACGGTTTTCAAAGTCCTAAAAGAATACAGATCCACAGGAGTGGTCAAGTCAGAGGTCAAAATTAAACCAAAATCAAAGACAAAAAATCACTTGTCAGATTTGGGAATCGATCCTTGAAGCTTGAGAAAAAAATAGTTCAATTGACTTTAGTGTATGTAATCGACTGAACAGTCTCAAAAACGAACTCTTGTGAACTGGGCTTTGTACTTCCACATTAAGTTGTTTACTTTTGCTCCGTACACACCGTGGATCAAGATAGGTATGTCGACTCTGAATCTCTATGTCGAGTTTTCAGTAGGCCTATTAATACACGAGAATATTATAGGAGAAAAATTCCCCCGACACTGGGACTTGAACCCAGGACCTTTGGCTATCCTTCCAATGCTCTTACCAACTGAGCTATGCCAGAGTTCAATTCAAAGCGCCAGATGGAACTTCTCTCCTATGACTGAATGCCCTAATGGTCTACCTCACAGACAGACAAGTTATGTCATATGCAGTACTGTGAGGCACACTAAGTAGTGAGCTCCGGCTTAGCTCAGTTGGTAGAGCATTGGCGCGAATAGCCAAAGGTCCTGGGTTCAAGTCCCAGTGTTGGAGGAATTTTTCTCCTATAATATTCTCATGTAATGTCCAACAGAGACAATAATCTGTGGTTCATGAATGCTTATATATCTAACTATTAATACACGTTTTGAGGGCCCTGATTCAAAAAATAGACTATCATAGATATGTATGCTTGTCTCTGTGTTTGCTGGCAACACTGCGGTGGAATCCAAACAAGACAGAATAAAATCGGTGTCTTTGCTTGCTTCACTTCTTTCTTTGAGTAAAGATCAATTTTGTTGGCTTCGGGTCATAAGCTAACTCAGCAGTGCTTGACACTCTAAACATAGAGTGTCCGTTACTACTGTCTCTCATAATGTGTTATTTCTTACTTTCGTTTCCATTTATGCGGTATTAGTATAGCACAACTAGCTTTCCACGCCTTTTTTTTTTTTGTATCACTACATTTCATTGTATCAAGACAGTTGTTACCGAGCGAGGTGGCCGAGATGGGAATGTCTTGGACTCGCATTCGTGAGGCCCCATGTTCAAATTCCGGTGCCGGCCAACTTGACATAGGTTTTTTTTTTCATTGTTTCCCCAGTCGTAAAGGCAATTTCCGAATTAGACGTTCACATACCATGAATCATCCTCACCATTTCATCCTGTATCAAATATTCATTTAAATTAATTTCAGTTAAAATTTACTCCATTAAAATACTCCGACAATACAAAGAATTGACATTCAATAGTCCCATGGCCTACCCTACTGTACAGACACACATTCCGAACTCCTGATATGACCTCGAAGCGAAAAGTAGCTGAAATAGAATCAGGTAGCTGATGCAACAAAGTGCCAGAAAGCTTTTGTTGAAACAATTATAATTGCAATTATGATATGCAGAAATACGCTTTTTAATCAGATTAAAATCGTCCAGCATCAGATTTGTGATCTTGACAAACGCACGCTCACATAAAAAATAAAGAATTAAAAAATAAAAATAAAAAAAAATCCATGTCAAATTGGCTAACTCCGGGATTTGAACCAGGGACCTCCAGAATAATACGTGTCGAAGACGTTACCATTTCGGCCACCTCGCTTAGCTTAACGGTAGGCCTATAGTGTGATAAGCATATGAGAAAAATAGTGTTATTTGTCAAAGTTAAATGTAAGTTATTGTAACTTGAAATTCTTAAAATATGTCAACATTTCACAAAATTCAGTGGCAATGAACTCCGCTAATTATTTCACAGTAATGTGTATGTATGCAGCAGTATTCATGTAGTACTTAATTTCAACTTGATTAACATAATAAACAAACATTGGAGTCAAAGACCTCAAGGATTAGAAATGCGGCATTGTAGTATAGACATGAATTAAATAAACATGTGACATTTAATTAGTCGTTACTCTGGTACCGGTCAACCGATTTGATCCAACATAAATAGGCTTTTTGGTATGGACATCATAAATGCGTATACCAAGTTTCATGAAATTCCGAGGAAGCGTATTTGAGTTATCGCGCGTACAGACACACAGACAGACATTTTCCCGTCCCCCACACAATCTCATAAAGTACCATACTAGCACTTAATAATACAGATATTTATTTTAGAAGGCATCCCATTGTGTCGGAGTATATGTAGAGCTCATGTTGATCTGCTTATGTTAAACACATTATGGTTGTCGTAGACTTTCTAAAGATAAAACGATGTATGAAGATATTAGCAGTGTAGGCCCTATACTTTATGAAGTTACAGTTTTTCCATTGCAGATTTCCCGTATCGCCAAGATGTGGAAACATGATCACTTATACAACTTATATGCCGGTTGTCGACCAAGAGCTAAACTAAGTTAATTTAGCTTAGCTCACATACAGTGCGGGATTTCATGTAGTTGTGCCGACAAAACTACATGTGAAATCCGGCACAACTATATATGAAATCCCTCACTGTATGTGAGCTAAGCTAAGCTAAGCTAAGTTAGCTAAGCTAAGCTAAGCTAAGTTAGCTAAGCGTCACCATGGCATGATTTTCATTCAATTAATACCCCACTGCAGGTCTCAAGAGACAGAATGGGAAGAAATTTCCCTCCACTGGTCTCAGATAAAGACTTGAGTTCCGCTCTATTTCATTTGTCTGAATCACAGTCAAAGAAATTTCCAATAACGAAATCAATGAATCGCAAAAGTTATTTTAACTTTTCTAGTTTCGCCTCTCCTACCCATGCGATACGTAGGAAGATAGTGTCGTGTTCGTGACATAAATACAATGTTTCTGAAACCAGACATGTTATTTTCAGAAACATTACTGTTCGTTCCCCTCACTCAGCAAGCCCGGGTTCGATTTTTTGTTGGAACAAGTTTCCTGGGTGGTTGTCCATTTATTATATTCGCTTTGTTCAAAGTGAGTTTGTGATGGACTGGTGTGTTCGTTGTCTCGCAGGTGGCACCAGCATTGGGCTGATCACTCAACCGGAGAGGCCTCCACGGCCATGTCTGGTTAAAAACGTTTGTCTGTGATACAATCTCGGTCTCGGCGGGTCGTGGGTTTGAATCGTGAATACAAAAGTGAGTTTGGATCGTGGGTACGGGTCGTGGATTCAGGTCGTGGGTTCGGGTCGTTAGGTTAGGTTAGGTTAGGTTAGGTTAGGTTAGGTTAGGTTAGGTTAAGTGTGGATTACCTGTCCCTCTACCCTCTCTCGGAAAATAAGCACAGTTTACAAATTATTTGAATCATATCTGAGCAATAGATGTATAATGACAAAGGTTGACAGCCATATAAGTGAAATATCAAATATTGATATTGGTGTGCCACAAGGAACGATATTAGGACCAATCTTATACTTAATATATGTAAATGATTTGCTAAATTTAAACCTAGATCAAATAAACGGCTCCATATTTTCATACGCAGATGACACTGTTGTGATTTTCAGTGGTCATTCATGGGAAGTAGCATATAAATACGCTAATACTGGCATGAAAATTATAAAAAAATGGTTCGATTCTAACCTTCTGTCACTAAACGTGGATAAATCAACATTAGTTCCTTTCTCATTAACATCTACTGGTCAGATAGCGCGGAAAAAATGTACAAATTTAAATTTAATAATACATAATTGTAATTTTGATGTGAATTGTAAATGCTTACCACTGAAAGAAACAGCCGTTGTGAAATATTTGGGTATTTTTATTGATAAACACCTTAAATGGTCTCACCATGTTAACTACATCTGTAATAGACTACGCCGAACAATTCATAAATTTGTCATTTTACGCCACTGTATGCCCATTACTGTTTTACGTTCCGTTTATCTAGCACTTTTCCAGTCCATTATTCAATATGGCATTCTCGTCTGGGGAGGATTAGCGAAAACTACCCTTAAGCCCCTCTGCCTTTTACAAAAAAGAATAATAAAAATCTGTCTAAGAAAACACATTGATTACCCAACTAGCCTAATATTTTCGGAATTTAATGTTTTAAGTTTGGACCAAATTTACAAATTTTCTATATTAAAATATTTTCACAAACATCGTATAAAATATTCTTCCAGTGATCATATCTACAAAACTAGACGAAATACTAATTTACTCCTATTAGAACCCAAATGTCTCACATCGGCAGGATTAAAGCATAGCATTAATTTTGGACCGCGCTTCTATAACTCAATTATCAGAAAAAATCCTGATCTCTCAGCATACTCCACTGTTAAATTTAATAGATATGTAAAGAATTTTTTGTAATTTTTTAGCTTTTAAGTAATTTTTGTTTCACTCCTTTTATGTATTTATGTTTTTATGTTTAATGTTTTTGTTTTACTTTCTTTTTTAGTTAAGCACATTATACACTCTATTTCTTTGTCTCTCCTCTTTCTTCACTTTGATTTTTTTGAAACGGCACCCGAGCACGAGCAGTCTTGCTCATTCGGGTGTATTACTAAATGTAATACCTCTTGTAATATCTCTTGTAATAAATAAATAAATAAATAAAAATAAATAAAATAAATAACAAGGAGCAATCCGAGTGAAAGCATGAGAACCATGCTGTCAGGAGTGACAGTCTCAGTCAATGAGAGTCAGGAAAGAAACCGAATAGTTTTCTGGTCTGCCATATACTGTACTCAGTCAGGATTATTTCCACGCATTTTAAACGGAAATCTTAAATGCAGGAATCTCTTAATTCTACTTTTTTAAAATCAGTGTTTACAAATTGTACGCGGTGAAGGGCAAATTTTAAAATTGCGTGGCAAAGCTTTCTAGGAGGTATCCGAGTTGCGGGCCAAAGATATAATCACAAAACATGTAAAAAATGTCTTCCCATTTTTCTGACTATTCCACCTATGCTTATTATAATGCACCATTTCATAAATTATAACATAGACTTTACAAAGTATCTTGCAACACGCCCGCTTTTTCTTATTATTACTACGTGTCTTTTGAAAATAAAATTTGAAACCATCGATGGGAATAGTTTCCAATTTTTTCGCTCATCGTAGTAGCTAAAGTTGCTTCTATGATCCAATAATCTCTCGGTTGAATCTTTCTAAATACATGTACAGTGCATGAAATACATTCCATTACTTTTCATTTAATATTAAAATAAAATCTATCAAAATAAATTAGAATAATACTCAACGTAATGACTATATATGGTTATTGCTGCATTTTAAACTACTTGCAGGTAGATTGTACCAGTCACTTTGGTCTGTTGCAATATTGAAGAGATCACTGCATAGTTGACTGTTTTTCATCAACTTTCAGTACGTACTTCGTAGCCAGATTCTTAACTCGAGTACTAAAAGAAGTCCAAGGGCACCCCAACAAATGTGCATTCAGAAATCCCTACATTAATGGCCAGTTGCAGAAAAGCAAATCAATTTTGATCAGAGATTGATGGGAGTTTGACCAGAGTTAGATCGGCGATCAGTTACAATCGGGTTGCACAAACAACAATCAGTGCTAATCGGCGATCAGATCTCTGGTCAGAATTGATCACCCATATTTTGCTGGTCAAATAATGATTCTCCAATCAACTCTGCTGGTATTGTGTTTGTAAACAGAGATAGGCCTATGAAATCTGTTTATATGTGAGGTTAGAGGTCAATGCTTATGCTTAATTGAATAGAAAAATACGCCTACGGTATATAATATTCCTTTCGCCAAAAGATCGTGTTATACACGCGATTCTTACAGAATTCATGTGCAAGGGGAATAAGTTACACACAGCACTGTAAGCAAAGACTCCTTACCTAAACATGGTATGCAATACGTAAGTAAAGATAAAAACACAGATATAGAGGAATAGATCGGCAGCGTCGTATCCTTAACTGCAGGTAGCAGTGAAGCCGAGTCAGGGGCGAAGAGGGGCAAGGGAAGCAGTGCCGACGCCATATTGGTATCACCAACGTGTCCGCTTAAATACCACGTATTCATTACGGAAAATTGTTTTTCTTCCTACATAATCCCGAATTTATAGTGAAATGGTGAACCACAGTGTTGTTTGGGAATCCCTGTAATTTGAAATACATACTATACCACTATATTGGCGGTCAAATTAACATTCACTTATAAATTTTTCCAAATTACTATTGTTAAACTGGGCCTATTACATCTATTTTCATTCAATGCTGGTTTGAGGAATATTTGTCTGGGGAAACTTCAGCGAATGGGAAAGCAACTTTAAAAAACAAAATAAAAAAATATATAGAAATATAAAAAAACATACGAATTTTGACCCATTCATTTTACAGGGAATCATGAAGGCCACTCTTTAGAAATCTACAAATATTAACGTTTCTTTCAATATATTTACTAGAGCTTCTAACTCATGTACACATTAATTTTGACCAATACAACACACAACATACTCACGAACACAACACCAGAAACAGAGTTGTTAATATTATGTTCCCATAGATTAACCCTCCTAGAGCATACACCACAATACATGGGCATAAAAACGTACAATAAAATTTCAAACGAAACAAAAGCATTACATAGCCGACTATTCAAAAATAACAATAAAACTGGATTTGCAAAGACCATATTACTCAATCAGAGAATTCCTTGAATATGAGGTTAACATATAATTATAATAAATAAAAAAAAAGTGTGCGTGGAACGCCACGCGACAGAAGTGAAACTAGTTTTAATTTTTGGATTTTTTTTCAATTTTGGATTATTATATTTTTTGAATTTTGGATTGCTGAACTTTTTTAATACTGGGTTTTTGGACTTTTTAAATTTTGGATTGTTGGACTTTAATAATATTTGGTTTTTGGACTTTTTAATCTTGGATTTTTTCGAATTTTAAATTTTTTTATCTTTTACTTCTTTAAATTTGAAATTTTGGATTTTTTATTTTTGAAATTTTGGATTTTTTTATTTTTTGAATATTTTAATTTTGGATTTTTAGATTTTTTAATTTTCGATTGTTTAGTTTAATGTTTTGATTTTTTAAATTTTGGATTTTTAAATTCTGGGTTTTTTGAAATTTTGGATTTTTTTATTTTTAAAATTTAATTTTTGTTAATTTTAGAATTATGGATTTTTAAATTTTGGATCTTTTAATTTTTAATTTTTTGCATTTTTTAATTTTGGATTTTCGATTTTTAGTTTTTGGATTTCTAAATTTTTAAATTTCGAATTATCGATTTTTTATTTTTTTAAATTTTTGATTTTTAGGTTTTTAATTTTGGATTTTCTAAATTTTGGATAAGCCTAATCATTGAGTTGATTGTTTTCTGTCCAGTCTATTCCGTCACAGACCCACTAATTTCGTGACGATTTTGAGCGTAACAATTCCGTGACGATTTTGTCCATAACGCAACTTTGGGTTAGCTCTCGATTTACTCCCACCGCGGCTAAAGAAGTTTCACTTCAAAATATAGTAAAAGAAATCATTCCATTTTCAAGCAGTCATTAATAGCATTAGAAAAATAATTACATTAGTGTTAGATTTTCCTTATTTGTAATCGTGATTTACAAGTAACATAGTGTAGGCCTAAGCTAGAATATTCCTAGTTAGTAACTTTAGCAAGTAAGCTCAAATTTACGAGTCACCAGTTTACCAGCCAAAGCTGAATAAATGTAAAAGATATGTGACTATTAATTAACATTAACATCAATCCTATAGAAGCGTCTTCTGTATACAGACTTAAGACTAGGTATTACATGCACTTTGGCACGTTTGTTACATCAGTTTACATGATTTTATTATAAGTTAGTACATAAGGGTGACGTCTACTGCTGTAATGGCCGAATCACAATAAAACTGTATTTATTAATTTATTTACTGGATTGTGAAGTTCCAATTTAAACAGCTTTAAAAAACATTTCTTGTTTGATTCCCGCGCCCGCTTCCCTTCCTTTCGTCAGATTGTTGGTGATCGCAATATGGCGACGCAGCGAACGCGTTGGCTTCAGTCCCTCCCCTTACGCTGCCGATCTATTCCTCTATATCTGTGGATAAAAACCACAATAGCCTACTTTTCCATCATAATTTCAGTTGTGCATAACAACTCTGTATGTTATCCAAATCTCTCTAGGCATATACTTCTTAGGTTCTAGGCCTTTCTGGACTGCATCTACTGAAATCTGAAGCAATGTTTTGCCAGGCATTATCTTTCTGCTTTGCCCAAACTGCATCGGTCTTTTATTTTCATTGATGCTCGTGTAGCCTTCTTAAATATTCAGCAACAATGCTTTCTCATTCCAGCTCAAATTTGGGCCCCTTGATATCCTTATTGGTCAGACATTTTCACATACGCAAGGAAAGTAAAATAATTAAAGCACAGAATGTCAATACCACTGCCTTCTAAACTATATTACTCGTGTATAATTCTCGAGACGGCGGTGGTCAATACGTATAATTATGCGCAACACAGGGAAAATGGCCGCTGAAACAACTGAATGGTGCACTGCGACCTGGTTTAGCGTTGTTGCCACATGTTTTTCCGTCAAATCGAGAATCAGTTGACCGTAGTGCCTTGATCGAAGATTAGCCATTCTGCAACTCAACACTGAAATGATTGACAATCAAACTAATCATAGATCAACTGATTGGCGATCAAGAAGAGATTTTCTGCAACCGGCCATAAATGTTTACTTTTTCTACCTGCACTGATCGCGCATGCAATTCGAGTTCTTTCTTCTAAATAGGCTTTAAACTTCTTTATACTGTATCAATATATTTCAAATAGATATATAAGTATTCATGAACCACAGATTATTGTCTCTGGTGGACATTACATGAGAATATTGTAGGAGAAAAATTCTTCCGACACTGGGACTTGAACCCAGGACCTTTGGTTATTCGCGCCACTGCTCTACCAACTGAGCTAAGCCGGAGTTCAATTCAAAGCGCCAGATAGAACCTCTCTCCTATAACTGATTGCCCTAATGGTCTACCTCACAGACAGACAGGTTATGTCATATGCAGTACTTTGAGGCACACTAAGTAGTGATTTTTGTGACCGGGCTCCCACTGTTATTGTACAGTTAACATTCAAGATAGATATATAAGCATTCATGAACCACAGATCATTGTCTCTATGGACATTACATGAGAATATTATAGGAGAAAAATTCCTCCGACAGCTCTACCAACTGAGCTAAGCCGGAGTTCAAGCGCCAGATGGAACATCTCTCCTATGACTGATTAGGGCAATCTGCCTAATATAATAAACTCCAACGTTATCAAATGTTACATTGGTTCATTTTCATATTGAACATGCTATGAAATCATGAAAGCATGTAGGCAGTAGGCATATTCTTTGTCTGAATGCTGCTATGAGCTATCAAACAATAAGAATTTTAAACATCTATAAATTATCTTTTCATTTGAGACAATATCAGTCAAGAAGTCAGTGGAATGTGTGAAGTCAGTGGAATATAACACTTTAGGAGAAATGGGGTTCTTGGGGATACAAACCTCTCCGGAATATGAGATTAGTATGAACAAATTAATGAACAAATTAATTTTTTGTGTCGCCTAGAAAGGGAAGAGGTCAGTAATTTCTAAATACGTGCTTGGCTGTGAGCTATAACGTTGTTGAGCTAACTACAATGATACTGGATTTAAAACTGGTTTTATTCAATCTGCTATCAATTACTAAGTGGGATAATAAACATACGCCTAATATAATAATGTTAAATAGAGTGTATGATTACATGAAGATGCCTTCCGTTAAATGCATATGCTCCATTTACCATATTGATTAGTCGCAAAGAAATAAGTCGATTGTTTACAATGCCCAGTAAAATATGAATGGTAATTAATTAATCCACAGGTGTCTACCGGTACTCTCGCTGCAATTATCACCTCACCTACGTCATTATCATCATCATTACCACCATTATCACCACATTTATCAGGACTTTTCTGCATCACCTCAAGAAGGAAGTCGAAGTATGATATTCACATCTCAGCAAGAGGCCAAGAATTATTTATATCTTAAATATCCGTAATTATTCTTAACACAAATTTAAATTTTATAAGTAACACAATGTTCTAATTGAAAGATAGGTAATCAGACTGAGAAAACAGTTGGTGTTTAGTAAAGGAGAAGCTACAATATTTTAGACTCATTATATTTGAGTGGGAATTCTTAACTGTCGAAATGATACTTTCTGAGATTTTATGGTGGACGGGAAAATGTCTGTCTGTCTGTCTGTCAGTGTTAGTACGCGCGATAACTCGAATACGCTTTACCAGATTTTCATGAAACTTGGTATACGCACTTATAACGTCCATGGGGCGAAGTCTATTGATTTTGGACCAAATCGGTTGAACTATTTCGAAGTAACGCCTAAATGTAAATGTCTAATTTCTGAATATATTACACTGAATTCTTCAAATGCAATTCAGTTCTCATGACAACAATATTGTTTGCAGAGTTCATATAAGTTAGAGCTTTGGTAGTTGCAATATACTAGGCTTAACACTACCCAGCATGATTTTTGCAGCAAAGCATCTAATAAGTGATTTTAACTAAATGTCTCCTGCTTTCTGAAACGTCACTTTTTTTTTATCACATTTAGTTTCCGTGTTTGCTGTCTGAAAATGTGTCATGGCGTACGCAACTTTAAGGTCTGTGTGGACCTTCTTGGAGGCTTATAGTAGCTAAATGGTAAGTCGTATAAAAGACCGATTGGAGCAGCAATAACGGATTTTGAGAAATCTACAACTTTGGCCCTATGGCCTTTTGTCGTATCTTCATCGCTTATACCTTATATTGAGTTAAACATTTTATTTTAAATTAATGTTGTATATCTTTCCCACTTTATGTAATTTTTCACACACATAAGACAGATAGAACCGTAAGATTTGGCAGGAATATTGGCACATACAGCAACCCATAAGCGTGCAAAATTTGGTGTTTCTAGCTGCTCCAGAAGTATGGAAAAACTGGCGGACAACCCTGACGTCATTCATATCTAATCATCCACTTATTAACATTGACGTTTACTCACTTTCAGATGAGTAAGAACTTGAAATTTGGCAGACTTATAGCTTTTAACCTATAATTGAAGGGGAAAATTCCAAAAAGTTTAAATTTTTAATTTTTCCCCTCCAAAATAAACTTCGATTTTTTTTTCACTGTGTATTTGTACGGCATCAGATGTTTGACAAAAATAAACAATATGTCTATTGTTGACGTGAGGAATTCGCTGTAAATTCTACAGAAAAATGCTTCTCATACGCAGATTTGAGGAAAAAGCAGGACAATTATACGGAATAGGATTAATAGGGTTCTGTTAATGCTTATCAGACTTTCTCAAGAAGAAATAGTTTTTTAAATATGGCCTATTAATTCCATCTGACATTTTGCTATGTCAGTTTACTTGATTTTATTTACTTTATTTTATTTTATCAGGTTTGAATAGCATAATAGTCTATTTGAATTCTTATCTGTACATTAGTACATTTTTCGCCTAGATTTAAACTGAAATATGATTTATTTAAACTATTCCACACATACGCCCCGTGTTTGATATTGACCAATAACGTTTAGCAATTCCTAGGATGTAGACCAATCACGATTATTTATCTTATCGCAAGGATGCAATTTTATCTGATAAAACGTCAGCTCGTTACTGGACACGTAAGGAATCAACGTGCGGTGATTTATACGTCACATGCTGCCTTTGACCAGAATGAAAAAGCATTACTTTATACAACGTAACTTCTTTAGAAATTGCATTAATATAAAAAATGTAGGCTACATTGATTAAAAACATAATTTCGATTCGGCGCAAGCCAGTTCGTGTGCTTTTATTCTGTTCTGCTGTTAGCTTACCTGAATTAGATTAACTATGTCTTATATGCACCATCGGTAGCATTGGTCACAACATGGTAACTCGAATAGATTCATGGATGATTGATTCATAGTATGCCGTGTTCTCGCAGCTGTTACTTTTGTTTTTATATAACAAAGCACGAAAATAATTATTAATTTGTATAATCCGTTACATATTTATCATGGAATAGCCTTAATAAATTAAACTCGAGTTTACGAGTTTCGTCCGATTAATTCGTAAACTCTCGTGGGATTACCTATGATAAGATCACAATTACACTGGATGTTCTTTTACTAGAAATAATTTCCTTCTTTTACTGACCGAGTGAAGTGACGACGTCCCGTTTTAACTTGACCGTTCGGGATTTCGTCTGTTTGTAGATTTTTGTGTAAAGTAGTTACGACTAAATGCTTTGTTTGATTTTCTTAAAATTTTGAATGAATGTTCCTTGAAATCATTAAAACGACGTCTGTGTAAGGATTTTAATTTTTTGATTCCGTTTCAAGATTTGAACGCGAGGTGTACTGATTACACTACTACGTAGTCATAACAGTGAGAAAATCAAGGAAGATATTATGTAAGGTTTGCTTTCTTAACCAACTAACCTAGCCTTTTATGACAGGTCAAGTGCTCACAATGTTAAAACCCCATCTCCTACATCTGAAATTCCTGGCAACATCCTCTGATATTTTATCATTTCTACTGGTAATCACTATCCCAGCACGCAAACACCTTATAGATATTATGTTAGGCCTTATTCCTATTTTAAATAGCATTACTGCCAGTGGATAATTTTCAACAAAAATGCTTGAATTAAGCTGTAAGTTACTTATTACGTATGTGGTATGAAGGGAAGACAAATAGCCTAGGGTATCAAGCTATAGTAAATAGAAAGCATTTACATCCCTTGTGTGATTTTCTCTATCGGCAAATATCACTGTGTAGTAGCAGTTGTAGTGTTATTGTATTACACAGTTCAGTGTGATACAAGGTAGTGCATTCCACATTTTAATATTCCTCTGTGCGTCACATTTAACATTACATTTTTAATTAAAACAAAATATATACGTAACTTATGAGTTATGATATAACAATATATAATTCTTTCTCTTTCGCACAAACACGCACCTCGCGAAATCCAATAAAATAGACCTACCATGAAGCTCAGAAATTGTAAGATTTGATCGCATTAAGGTAAGTTATGTAACTAAGGGTATAATATACAATACAAATTTTCTATGCTATAGCCTAAAGGTTGTCTAATACAGTAGAAGCCGGAAATAGTGCGGTTCGAAATACCGCGGATTCGGATGTAATGCGGGGGAAAGTATGTCCCCAATAAAAAAAAGTACCGTAGTTTTATAAATTACCGCCGGCGTGGTCTTGTGGTTTGCGTCGCTAACTACGGATCCGTCGGCCCGGGTTCGATCCCCGGTACCTCCTCGGATTTTTCTGAGGTAGGAAGGTCTGGTAGGGGTGCACTCAGCCTCGTGATTCAAATTGAGGAGCTACTTGATAGAGAAGTAGCGGCTCCGGTCATGGAAACCACCATTAACGGCCATGGGTGTCGGCATGCTGACCACATGCCCCCAATCCTGCCATTTGCCTATACGTAGATGACGCAGCGGTCGGGTGGTAGGTCTTGTCCCTTCGGGGATGTCGCGCCACGGAGTTTAGTTTTAGTTTTATAAATAAAATTTTTATTTTGGAAGTTGAGTTAAAATAGTAAAAATTCTGCAAGGAGCGGTTCTGCAGTACATTGGAATGAATAGTGTAGTTCTGTAAGGATTAAAAAATCTGCACCTGCCAGAAATTCTTAAAATCTAGGAAAGTTGAAATATGATTTTAGTTTGATTCACGCATTCGGATTGTAAAGTCGCGAGTTCGGAATACAAAATATCGCAGAAGCGTAAGTGTAAATTGTGTGCAGTGTAATGTAAATTGGGATAAACTTCCCGAAATAGTTGCAGTGACTCTGAATATTAAACCTGAACGTTACAGTGTATGTTTTAGTAAATGTTGAACGTTACTCTCGGGAATTAGACAAATTCTCACGCCCCATCTGCGAATTTCTGAATGTTACTGTGTTTAATTTTATTCGATTAATACAGACCTAATATTTACTACCTGTTAAACATCCCGTATTTTCTAAATGCATGAAAATTATAAAACAATGCAACGCTTAGCTAGACAATTTGGATGTGGAAACTTTGAGAAAATCACTCATTCCAGGAGTTGGTCAATTGGACAGATGGTGCTATTTTCCAGAGACCAACTGTTGTAGGTCTTGTTCAAGTCTAGTCACTCGAAGCCTTTACATTAGCTCTGTTTCTGTGTTTCGTTTTGAATTGTGTGAGTATGAAAAAGTTACACCCGCATAAATATAAAGCTGAATATTTTTTTGTTCCTTGAATGAGGAGAGGTTTTCAAAAGATGGTCAAGTTGGATAAATCTTGGAAACCAATATTTCTCACTTTCCGTGTGCTTATCGAATTGCAGTCGTTCGCAACTGCTATACACCAGACAAGCAAACTACGTATCAATGAAGACAATCCATACCATTTCTCGGCCACTTTCGGAGTTACAAACAGTCCGCTGCTAACTTGTACCATAGGCCTATAGGAGTTGTAACTTACTGTATATAAGCTATACGACTGACAGTGAAGACGCGGTTCCTGGATTTAAAGTGTGTACAGTAAAATTTCGCTTTTTAAGTAGGTACTTACAGTTTACATTATTATTGCGTACCCCTTGGATATCACTCGGAATACTAAAGGTCCGAGGACCACTATGATTACAGATTTATGTGCAGACTTTCCATTATTTGTTCACAATTTATGTACAGAACACAAACTTCCGAAGGAGTTTTGTTTCTCAACTGATCTCCTCCTACGTAGTTCGTAAGCTAAAGGTCTTAAGCTGCGTTTATACTATGTAACTTGTTGAATATAACTCGAGTTATATAACATGTTTTCCAAAATTGTTACAAATACATGCCAATTGTAACATATAACACTGTGTTATATACCTGATTTTTGTGTTATATAACCAGTTTTCTGCGTTTACACTCCGTTAGCTGCGTTTACACTATGTAACTTGTTTATAAAACTTGGGTTATATAACATGTTTTCCAAAATTGTTACAAATACATGTAACTTGTTACAGATAACATTGAGTTACATAACTGATTTTTGTGTTATATAACAAGTTATACCTTTCCCGCATGGGATGGGAAATGTGTAACTTGTTACATGTAACCTGCTACATGTGCATTTTGCTGCTTATATATAGTAACAACAAACTGTGCACCTAACCACAAATAATTAGATTTATCCAAAAGTTCAATCTATGCAACGTTTACTATGCTTTTCAGGTGTACAATAGTATAATAATAATAATAATATAACCTAATCTCACATATATGTCCCTCTACAAAACTCTCATATATAATATTATAACAATCTTCATTAATGAAATGTGCTTTGAATTTTTCCTGGTGCTGGTAATATATGATATTTTCCCGGGCTACTAACCAGGTGGTGAATTGGATTAATTCCGACGTTTCGAAGCCAAACTGAGGCTTCATTGTCAAGGAGAATGAAATGCCGGGATTAGATGGGGTGTATTTATAGGACTGCTGTGAATGGGGACATCCGGATTGGAGAAAGGATTTGTTGAAGACCAACCAATCAGGAAACAGATGGGTGCTGTAAGAACAGGAGGGAAAATTAGAGAAGTAGAATCGGTCCAAATAAGGCCCATTCACAGCAGTCCTTTTAATACACCCCATCTAATCCCGGCATTTCATTCTCCTTGACAATGAAGCCTCAGTTTGGCTTCGAAACGTCGGAATTAATCCAATTCACCACCTGGTTAGTAGCCCGGGAAAATATCATATATAATCTTCATTAATGTTCCATACCTTGATGGCGCTGATATATCGTAAAAATGGATATGTCCAAATATTATCAATGAATTAGTAAAATCTATTGTCGATCACAATGTTTAATTATTAAAACTAGCAAATCTTGACATAACCACTTAGAAATTGTTAAAATAATTAAAATTGTATTAAATTTATATATCTTGTATAACAATTGGTTGGTTAGGTTAAAAGCTGTGCACTATCATACCATTGTCTGTTGCATCTATATTATGCATATGTAAATTTGCCAACCACTTCTCAGCAAATTATAGCCATTAATATAAAATAACTCGCAAGCGCACTGAAGTCCAGTAATTATAGATTAATTGTATATTAATATTAACCACATTGGTGATGGTTCATGGTAGTATCGCGCTGCATTAATAGAACTTGGTGGCATTTTTTTAGTATCACAGTTGTACTCAGGCAATCCGGACGTGGAAATTTACAGTCATAAATAGGGACTGATGATGATCATGATATGATCGAAATGAACATATCCAAGAGAGAAATAAATGCCACAAAGTCCAATTAATGCAACGCGATACTATTATGATCCATCACCAATTTCGTTAATATTAATCTACAATTAATCTAGTTACTGGATTTCAGTGCGCCTATGAGTTATTTATATTAATAACAATAACTTGCTCAAATTTTACATATTATGCATAATTGAGAGGCAACAGACAATGGAATGATAGTGAACAGCTTTTAACCTAACCAACCAATTGTTATACATGATATATAAATTTAATACAATTTTAATTATTTTAACAATTTCTAAGTGGTTAAGTCAACATTTGCTAGTTTTAGTGTATAATTGAGTACAGTTTGATCGACAATAGCTTTTACTACTATATATTTTGTGATAATGTTTGGACATATCCATTTATATGGTATATCAGCGCCATTGTCCACCGCTGTGGCAAAGGGGATGCGTTCGCTCCTCTCACGAAGCGGGCCCGGGTTCGATTCCTGGTCGGGACAAGTTACCTAGGTTGGTTTTTTCTGGGGTTTTCCTCACCTGTGAGACAAATGTCGGGGTAACTTTAGACCCTTGTGGTCCCCAGATATCATCTGGCCGTAATTATCATCTTCATCCCATTTTCGCCTTGTTCTGAGCGAGTGTGTGTGTGAATGGTGTGTCTCGTCCTATGTGTTCGTGTTGTCTCGGAGGTGGCCCCGGCAATGGGCTGATCACTCATCCGAGGTGGCCCTCCATGCCCTTGTCTGGTCAAAAAAGTATGTATGTGTTCCAAAGATAATCCCTCTCCCGACAGGTTGCGGCCCTGTAGGGCCCGGGCGGCTTGGGTCGCTTAAATCCTAAAAGGGAGAGGTAAAACTAAGATAAAGGAAGAGAATCAGCGCCATCGAGATATGGAACATTAATGAAGATTGTTATAATATTACATATATGAGAGTTTTGTAGAGGAACATATATGTGAGATTAGGATATATTATTATTATTATACTATTGTACACCTGAAAAACATAGTAAAGGTTGCATAGATTGAACTCTTGGATAAATCTAATTATTTGTGGTTAGGTGGACAGTTTCTTTATACAAACAAACGGAAAAATTAAATTCATCAATATCTAGTAACAAGTTACAGAAGATAGTTGAGATATTATTGTGATGATATTATAGGAGAACAAATTCTGACTCTGGGACTTGAACCCAGGACCATTGGCTATCCGTGCCAATGGTCTTACCAACTGAGCCACGCCAGAATTGAATTCACAGCGCCAGATAGAATCTCTCTCTCCTATGACTGGCTGCCTTTAATGGTCTACCTCCCCGACAGACAAGTTATGTCATATGCAGTACTGTGAGGCACACTAATTAGTGATTTTGTTACCGGGCTTCCACTGTTATTGTACAGTAACATTCAAGATAGATATATGAATGTGCATTCAAGTACCACAGATTCTTGTCTCTGTTGGACATTAAATGATAATAGTATAGGAGAAAAATTCCTCTGACACTGGGATTTGAACCCAGGACCTTTGGCTAACCTTGCCAATGCTCTTCCAAACTGAGCTACGCCAGAGTTCAATTCACAGCGCCATCTGGCGGGAACCTAATCTCGAGGAAATATTTCCAGGGAATGTTCTCACAAAGGGAATTTATGATTTACGAGTAAGATAACTCAGATACCTATTTGTTACTTAAATTTAATCATGATTAGGTTAAATTAAACTAAAAACTGTCATAAGTTCAAAGATCAATATATAATTAATGAAAGAACACAAAAACATTAATTATTTACGTATAAAATATTGTAATACTGGGTTTTCACATACTTAACAATGAAAATAGGTTAATTAAAATTTGCCCTGGTTCTTGAAGGTCAATACAGAAGATTAACAAAAGAGTTCATTGAAGAGATTGACTATTAATTAGACAAAAATTACAGTAATAATCATAAACTGTACGAACCCAAACAACTTTTAGGAATAGGCCTACTTGCTTTCTTTAAATGTGTGACCTTGACTTCATCTTAGAAGTTGGCTCTAATCACATCCATTGAAATCCATTAGATTTTCTTCATCATCCTCTTCTTTTTCTTCTTGATCAGAAAGGATGCCAATATCATCACTGTCATCATGGCCTTCATCATCATCATCATCATCATCATCTAGGTTTTCTTCTTGGTCCTTCCCTTCATCTGGATCGTCTGGATTACCAGCACTTTGGGTTTGAACTTCCGTAGATTCACTCTTCTTTTTCTTCTTCTGAGGTTGAGCATTCATCAGTTTCCCGTTGTATGAAAGATAAGTGAGTTTAGCTGCTCGCTCAGATGATAGGCGGTTCCTCTTTTTAGATTGCATCCATGAAAACTTACTGAATGTACGTTTTGTTGCGGCAGAAGTGACTGCAGCTCCTAAGATTTGGATGGCCACATCTGCCTAGTCGCAGGTTCCTCTTAGCCCTCATAAATCATGAAAGAACTAAATTTTCCCCTAAAGTACAGTAGGATTAGCCTAGACCGTGGGACTGATGTATGATTAATTATTAGGCTCTAAACTATTTATATTGACATTTGTGTTTGTGTAATATTGAAGGTGTTGGTTTCTGGCATTTTATTTTAAATACCTACACAATCTATTAACAATTATGTTAAATTACTTATCTTTAATCATGTTTAAATACGTGTGAGGTATCACTTTATAACATATAAGTTTATAAATAAAACCTAAAAGATTACCACGAATAATTATAATTTTTTAAAAGAAGATGACTTAGGGTACATTGTTCTGACAATAAGTGAAAAACTATATCATAGGAAAAGGTAATACTTCCCTAGACGGTTCCTTGATAAACATGTGGAATTTTACTGAAATAGTTTCATTTTAAGGTACCTGTACCGTTAAAAAGCAGCAAAACATTCAAAACTAACGATTTTTATAAATGCTCACTTTTGGGAATATTTCCGGCCCACATCACTACTGTGCAGTACAAATGTCTCTTTGTCTCTCTAAACTTTAGTTATATAAAACAGTTATATAACCTAATTTTTAAACATGTAACTTGTTAGATGTTACGTATAATTTGTTACATGTTACATATAACTTGTTACATGTAACAGGTTTATTCAACAAGTTACATAGTGTAAACGCGGCTTAAGAGAGTTTCGTGTGACATTCTGATTATATCTCTCAAGGAGAGTAATTTAGAGCTCATTCGCACATATGCATTTACAATGAAAGCGTAAAACATATATTGTAATCTTAAATATGCAAGTTAAATGCCATGATATTTAATTGAACCATTCACATTAAATAATCACATAAACGTTGATTTAAATTCATAATAGACATTGATGAATGAGTTACCAGTCTCTAAATATTTCCCAAACTAAATGTCAAGAGCGGAATCAAGCAACAAGTTTGAAATTGTAAATGTACGCACACAGTAACTACGTTATGTCTGAGAGAATCGCTATCAGCAAGTCTATGATAATAAATTTTAATACCTATCTTGAAACGCTCATTAATATTCCACACTGACTGTATATATTTATATATTTATTATATGTGTCGCGATATCCCTGTGTGGGGTAAGAAAGTTCGTAACGAAGTTAATTTTGAATTGGGAAAGTTTCGCCAGATTGCCAACTAACTATATTTGTTTACTCAGAATATCGGAATGAGATGGTATCTAGGTCAATGTAATTTGCTTGCCTTGTTGGATGAGTGTTGTCGGAAAGGTTTTTATAAACATTTTATATAGTGAATGGGGAGTCACATTAATTTGAGTTGGGCCTGCAGCTGTTGAGGGGGGCATGATTTTCTTATAATGAATGTAAAGGTCTTTGAGTACCGTGCAAAGTGCAATATTTTCGGCTGTATAAATGGAGGTCTGTGAACAATCATTACAATTTCGTCCGTATTCTTCACTGAAGTTGGAATAGGCTGCCCCGGTGGAGTTTCTCTATATTCGTTTTTTCTTGTTTTGCACACGAAATAGAGACCCACGTCCATATGAATGTACCGATAGGATTCCTTAGTACAGGTGGTTGCTTTTATAGTGTATTATTACATCGTATTAGGAGTGACGTATGGAGTCCAGCCCTAGAGCCTTATCTCTACATTTTTAATTGGTTGGTATATGGTTAGTAAAAGATGGGAATGTACTGCAACTTAGGCCTGTGACCGTCGCCGGTGTGCCGGAATTTTGTCCTACAGGAGTTCTTTTACATGCCACTGCCAGTAAATCTACTGACATGGGCCTCACATTTTATGCACACATAAATCCCATGACCTGGGCCGGGATCGTACCCACAACCTTAGGCACAGAAAGCCAGCGCGATACTAACTGAACCACCCAGGCCGTCGCAGTTATAGTTTTTACTAAGCGAAATAACGTGCAAGGATTATAATTAGGTCCGAAACTGTTCATATATAAGAATACATCCCGTAATTATCTTACCTTAAAATAAGTAATTTATGAAAATAACATATAACTGAAGGCTATCTTATCAACTGGAGCCAGAATTCTGGGTAAACAGGTTGACCAACATTTTCGAAGCACGAAAAGTCGGTATACCCTACCAAACTAAGATCAATGTTCATAACCTAACCTAACCAACCTAATTAACCTAACCGCCTCTAAAGTAGATTATACCTGCAACTACTTACCTTAATGTAGAGGTGGAAAATAAATTATGTACAGGAACGACATTTGGTCATTTTGCTTCGTCACACCACCAGAGCAGCTAGAATTCTGGGTAAAGAGGTTGACAAACACGACAAACCTCGCGGGAGATATACCGTAGTATGGCACATTTTCGAAACGTGAGAATTCAGCATGCCCTACTAAACTAGGCCTAATATCACTGTTTGTAACCTAACCGACCTATCCTGACCTAACCTAACCAACCTAACCTAACTGTCACTAAAGTAGAATCTACCTGCCACTACTTACCTTAATGCAGAGTTTGATAAGAAATGATGTGCAAGAAGGACAATTGGTCATCCTGCTTCGCTCAGAACCATAATATGGCTGGCGTGTTTTAAGAGTAATACAAAACGAAGGGTAAAGATAAAGTTTTAAATAGTACATTATGACGTGCTTTATGCTCCCGCGTCTCCGCTGATAAATGGTTAGATGCGTACGCCACACTTCCAGAATTTGGGGTCCACAAGGAACAAACGTGGCACACGAAGGCCTATGTAATAGGCACAGTCTATTCAAATTCTTAGCCCACGAAAGAAACACACGATATCATGATATAACCCGCCCGACCAGTGCCATTTCAAAGCGAAGGTTAAACTGTGCTCTTATGTGGTATTCTGTCTACGCATACGCCATCTGAACTAAATTACAGCTGTTTTAGAGGTTAGCGGACTAAAAATGAATGCTCTCATTATAATTTTTGCTTCCCGGTGATTGGTAGGTTTGATGTTTTCGTTCTCAATGAGAAAATCTTATTTTAAGTTTATGTTCATTTGTCAGTTTTAAGTTTGTATTTTATGTTTTCATTACGAATGGAACTTCACAACCTAAAAAATTCTTGAATCTGGACTCTTACCTTCGATCGATTGTTGTCTTACAACATTTATTACATTTATTATTATTACATTTATAATTGTTATGCTGCCTATAAATATTTTACCAGCAAAGTTTTCATTTTACTATAACAAGTATTTTAATATAGCACTCAGCAATAGGCCTATAACTTGTTTAAAAATCTCGAAACATAGAAGCCTGTAAGTCCATATCGTAAAACAATTTATTTTAAAATTTCTCGTAGGATTTTGTCAACACTCACAGAAACAGTGTGAGATCAGCATCTTAATATTTTTCAGCTTGATGACTTCATAGGTTCACAACATAGCAAGTTTATAAGTTTCGTTGGGAATAAGGCCACACAATAAATTAAGACCACATACTTTTTTGGTTTATACCCTGTATATTTGTCATTCGTTGGCAACTCCCGCCAATTCTACTGACAATTTTGTGACAACTGTGTGATAGAACTGCGTTCTCTGTTCAATTTCAAATGAAGTGTACCAACACTTCTTGTGCAGACATCTAGAAGCATGACATAAGGAGCAGATCTGAAAGTTGTTATGCAAACAAGTTAGGATTCATGCCAACAGGTAGACCCACAACATACCACCGCGTTGTTTTAAGATGCTATAGTCAGAACAACAGATTATTTTTATAGGCTGACTTCTGTTCCGAAATATGAACAACATCCGTGATACAATCAGTAGGGAACGTATTTTTTGATACCGGTAACAGCGATAAGTGCGAAATTTTACGAAACTCCTTTCCTTACCTATAGGCCTATTTAGCTGACAGGTGCTTAAAATATCACTATTAAGTAAATTATCCATGAAATATTGTGAAATGTGTTGGATTGAACGAAATACACCTCCTCCCGAACGTATATAGAGAAATGTGCACAAAATATCGTTTTAAATAACAGTATTTAGTGATTTAAATTGGTTCTCGTTCTCTTAGTAGCCTGTTCACCATTCATGCAGTCTTTTTGCCTACTGAGGATTTATAGATAGGCCTGTTTTTGGTCAATAATTACAGCAATGATTGAATATGGAATATGTTTGTCAATTATGTTTCCAAAATGCAAACAGCTATTCATTTTTTTTAAATCCTTATTAGAGAGGTGTCACATGAATGAAGCGATACAGACATTAGAACTTTGATTAATATAATGAGTTGAAATTTCGCTGAAAATAAAATGGAATAAAGTTTACATTGTAATTTAATGTTTTATAATAATTTTGGTTATATTTTTCGCTGTTGTATTTTAGTGTTAATATTAATAAAGGAGCAACTTTATAAACGTTAAATTTAGTTTTAAATAACCTATTTCGCGAAATATTCACCGAAATAGAAGCAAATTAAACTCGAAATGAGCCGTTTCATTTCTTAAAAAATCAGATAATAATAGTAATAATAATAATAATAATAATATATGAATAAATAACGAGTACGTCGTCGATCACAAAGATGCTATTGACATTCTGAAAGATATCTTAAATTAGATCAACCTATACCGGTACATTAAAAAGTTATTAAGATTATAGAAGGCCTTCTGAGAGCCGGTCAGAGATAAATTATTTAATATTTTTCTCTCCCACTGATGTTATTTAAAAACTTGTTTCCTGTTTTATTACCTATTCCTGAGAAATTACTCCATGTTTTGTTTAATCTGCAAAGAGAATTGTGTTCTGACGGGAATTAGGGAATAGTAGGGTTGTGAATTACGATACGTCGTGATAGAGCTGGAATTGTATAAAAGATAAACATTTAACTTAAGAAATATTCTTTCGTTCTGCTTATTATGGTGGACCAGTATTTTCAGATGGCCACTTCCAAATCCTTTTCCATAATTATACAAACATGTCAGAATTTCTAGAAACTTATTCTATGGTAAGCACATTTATAAATAGTAACTCTGAGTATACTGTATCTGACAAAAATACCTGTAGGCCTAGACTATTAAGACATTATCTTGGAGCCAGTGTCAATGTCCAGCATTTATTTTACTCTGAAAAACACGTTATCTTATAACTAGCATAACAATATGAAAGAAGGCTTCTCGGGTTGACAGCCAGGTTTGAAGATCGATTTCCTGCGACGTTTCAAAGGCCAACGCTGCCTCCATCCTCAAGGATACTGGCGAGAAGAGTCGTGTGGAAGACTAGATGAGAAGTGTTGAGTGGACCAGACCAGACCAAATACGCTAACTGAGATCAGAGCATTGCGGGCGAAGCCCGAAATGCGATGATCTCGACTCCGATTCCATACCTGCATACGAAATGCATTGCTGGAAATGAAAACGGGTTCCGGTGTTTCGCATAGGACTTGAACCTATGCAGGGCAACTGCAATGAGTTAGGAGTTCGGGCCGTGGCCCTTTTTTGTTTAAGTTCCGGTATTCACCTTACAACCAGGGAAAACCACGGGAAACCCTGGTCGGAACTAGCAAAGGGGATTTGGTCATGGTCCTCCATTCTGTAATGCCTGGTAGGGGTTGGACCAACCAGTTGGGATACGTGTCAGCTGAAGGCTTATACGTATTGGGAAAGGGTATTGTTAGGCCGAAGACCTCAAAAATTCTGACGACTTGTGTGTTGAGTGGGTAAAGTGTCTTGAGTCGCTCAGAGGGGGCTATATATACGTATACTGCTTCCAGGTTGGAAGAAGTCGACCAATCGGGAAACAGTGCCATCTCCATCGGTCTTTTTTAGGGCCAATGTCGCTCTCCTGTCTTTACTCTGAGGGACCACTCGACTCATCTTGCCAGTATCCCTGAGGATGGAGGCCTTTGAAACGTCGGAGGAAATCTATCTTCAAACCTGGCTGTCAACCCGAGAAGCCGTCTTTCATATGCTTCGCCAAGAAAACCTCAAATCATTTATAGCATAACAATAATACGTCAAAATTGTTTCAAACCTCAAAGTGTTCTTTCTAAATAATCTTCGTAAAACATCGGTTTTAACTCAAAAATACTTGTTTTTATGCAATTAAGAAACTTTTGTCATCTCGTGTTCTGTACAGAAATCTATAAAAATGCCGATTGTATTATATGGATGTGAGACGATAGTAAGGGTAATTAAATCATGGAGGATGAAATGGGCTGGACATGCTACGCGCATGTGGGAGGAAAGACATAGCTCAAAAATATTTACTACGTTTTCATGCAGACTTCAGATCGATCTGAATACGCTTACCGTATTGAAATTGTCATGAAAACGGGAATTCAGACTAATTGAGTCTCAAGGTCGATACACCTAAAAAGTAGGATCGCATCGGATTGAAATCGTATGCAACGCTATGAAAACACTATCACGTATTCAATTCGATCTCAGTATGGTAAGCAGACATCTCATTGGTCCTCAATGTCCTCGCGGTGTTCTCGAGTATTGCGAGAAGAGTTTCATTGGTCGTAGAATGTAGGGCTAACGCATTCTGTGGATTCTCGGAAACGTTATTTTCAATATCGAAAATTTTGCATGAAAACGGGATCGTGTCGGAACGGGATTGTATTCAGATCTATCTGAATTCTGCACGAAAACGTAGTAATTGACTGGGAGACCAAAAAGGAAGAGACCACTTGGAAGACCTAGACATAAGTGAGAGGACAATACTAGAATATATTTAAGGGAAATAGGCTTTGCTAGGATGGAGTCAGCACAGAATAGACTGAATGGCCGACTCATGTAAGTGCGGCAATGAAACTCCAGGTTCCACAAAATAGATAATATTCCTTTAGTTTGCTTAGGAATTGTCTATTACGTCTTGCGTCTATTACGTCTTGCGTAAGTAAGTAAAATATCAGATTATAATTTCTGATATTTACTTTCTATACCCATATCATAGATATTATGAGTAGGGAAAGTAATGTGTTCGGCTCTGAAATTTCTTTTTCGACTTTTCAGATTAATACAAGTTTTGAGGTCCTTTAGTCCAAAAATAGTTTTCGGAAGTATTTCTGTGTATCTGGCTGTGTGAATGTGAAGAACATAGCTCAAAAATGAAATCTTATAAGTGGTTTATCTTTGGGACTGTGACAGAAAGCACGTCGACGGCTTTCTCTTTCTCTAACTGCTATTTTATATTGCGAAAGTTTTGTTTTCCGCCATTTTCTCGAAACTGGCTCTAACGATTTTTTTTTTAATTTGTTATTAGTTACTAAATGGTTTCAGAATAGCGATTTGTTATATTTCATCATTTGAGCAGAATTCCTCTAGGCCTAGCCTGTACATGAAAGTTCCAACAACATCTTTTCCTATAAAGATAACAGGGGCAGAGGCGGGTTGGGAACGACCCTAAGCACGTAGGCCCCATCTGCGGGCCCTTTGTGCCAACCCTTTGGGAATGGGATGATTGGAATGCCCAAAGGACCCCCGAAGCAGATACCACCGCAAGCCCCCACGGAACTCCCCAACATCCAGCTAGAACCAGAAGCCCTACCACGTACACCACACCCCAGGGACCCTCAGAAATGCGCCACGCCCCCGGTCCCTCACGAAGAGGGTCGCGGACGCTGCAGCGGGAGATGGCCCGAAAGCCGGGAAAGGAAATGGGATGATAATGAGGGGGAGTTTGAAGGTGAAGTGGAGAGTGTTGGTGGAATGAGAGGGGGAAACGGGAGGATCCCTGAGAAAACCCCCAAAGTACGGCTTCGTCCACCACGATTGACACGCCCGCCTGCCTCGGAATTTGAACCCGGGACCGCTTAGCCCACGCGCTAAGCATGAGCCACCGTGACGACCTGCTCCAATCTTGTTTTGAACTTCCGTTCATGAATATCGCCTCTCCGAATTGCATTGAATTATTGGTTTCTCTCATTTGAATTCTTTGTGCTGGGTGAGACCTTCAAAGGTACTGGAATGTCGTACTCATAATTATTATTTTGTTAGTAAATTCTTCTTAACTTTGTACAATTTTATTTTTCTTCTATGACTATTCTAATTGGTGTCATTCCTGCCATTACACAAGAGGCCAAATTAGGATTTGTGACTCCCAAATACTGAGGACTTGCTTTTGCAGCAATTCGCGTCTCATGAGACGAGGCTCAGTTTTCTTTTTTTTATGCCGATTACCTGCCCATTACATCATTAACTATATCCAATTAATTGCAAAGAAAACAAAAAATACGAAAATAATGAAGATCATTAATATGTCAACTTAAACAGTAATAATTGTATATGATTGAGAGGTTTCTAAGTAATTAAATTCCTATTAAGGCAGTAGAATATACACTTTATTCATATTGCAGTATTTAAGAGGAAAATCTATAAATTACAATCTACTGTCAATAAAGACTAATAATTATCTCGTCCTCTTCATTCCGGTAAAACTGGTTTAGCTGAACTTGATACTAATCTAATTCTAGCTGATATCTACAGAAGTAATATGAAACGTTGCATAGTGAGTAAGTTATAAATGACACTGCAATTAACATAATAATCTCATAGTAATACGAGTGTATATGTGTAATAACGAGTATCGAATTAAAGATAAAACAAATATAGGTCAATATTGAAGAAGTGGAGAAGGTTGTCAAATTAGTGTGACATAAAACTGTTTTATGGAAATGTATGTGTCTCCTGTGACGTCACAGGGCACTGTCTGGCAGCAACCCAGCCTCACAACAGGATATTATGGTTCTCGCTAATTGTCTCAACGTCAACATCGCTCGCCCCATCAAATGCACTATTTTTTGTTTGAAATGATTTTCCAAGAGAAGTTATAAAGCTTACAATAACATTTCAGTAAAACTTTCTTTAAGTACGAAACGTAAACTGAATTTGAAAATTCACAAGTTTGTAATGTTAATTTTGATGATCTTTTAAGTGGAGTTATTTTTAACAAATGTTATTTGCTTTTACAAATTTTGCGAATTGGTAAATTGGTACACAACAATGTAGTCCGTACGTAGATCCCCTTAGAATCCCTGGAGGCAAGGGGTCGTGAATTTTCAAGCATTCGACACATAAAGACTCTAAGGCTGTTATCCCTGCGCCCTGGTATGTTTACTCCTGGTACATTTCTGATGGAGGCCCCAAAGTCTTAGTAGTAGGCTACAGTCAAACCGCCGTACAACGATATTTGTGAAGTCTAGCAGATTGCATTGTTATATATGGGTTATTGTTATATTGAGAGGTTGTAATGTACCACATAATAGACAGATTTTTTGTAGGAATTTCTCTCTCATCAACATCATACAAAATTCTATCTAATATACTGCTGTCAGGATTAACCCCATATGCGGACGAAATCATTGGAGATCGCCAATGTAGATTTAGGCGAAATAGATCAACCATTGATCATATATTTTGTATTCGACAAATCTTGGAGAAAAAGTGGGAATTTAATAAATCTGTTCACCAGCTATACATGGATTTTAAGAAAGCATATGATTCAATTAGGCAAGAAAAACTGTGCAATATCCTCATAGAGTTTGGGATACCAAAGAAGTTAGTTAGGCTGATCAAAATGTGTCTAAATGAAACCTATAGCAGAGTGAGGGTAGGGAAATTCATATCAGATAGGTTTGCCATTAGAAGCGGCTTGAAGCAAGGAGATGCACTATCATCTTTACTTTTTAATTTCGCTTTGGAATATGCCATTAGGAAAGTTCAGGTGCCTAGTATTAAATGGCAGTCACCCGATTCTAGCTTATGCAGATGACGTAAACACAATCTATGCAAACACAATCGAGAGAAATGCAGAAAGTCTTTTCGATGCCTGCAGGAATGTTGGATTAGAAATTAATACAGAAAAAAAACTAAGTATATGGTTTGGAACGTCAAAATAATGCTCCACAAAATACTAGAACAGCCGGCAAATCGTTCGAACGAGTGGAGGAATTCAAATATCTGGGAACAGTAATTACAGACACAAATAATATTAAGGCAGAAGTTAAGTGTAGACTCAAATCAGGAAATGCTTGTTTTTATGCAGTTCAGAAACTTTTATCCTCTCGTCTCCTGTCCAGAAATCTAAAAATTAAGATTTATAAGACTATTATACTGGCGTTTGTATTATATGGATGTGAGTCACGGCCGCTAACTGATCAGGAAGAACATAGTCTGAGAGTGTTTGAAAACAGGGTGCTTAGAAAATTATTTGGGCCCAAGAGGGATGAAAATGGGGACTGGAGAAAATTACATAACGACGAGTATAGGACCTGTACGCTTCACCGGATATAGTAAGGGTAATTAAATCGGGAAGGATGAAATGGGCTGGACATGTTGCACATATGAGGGAGGAAAGACATATCTCAAAAGTATTAACTGGGAGACCTGCAGGGAAAATACCACGTGGAAGACCTAGACGTAGGTGGGAGGACAATCTTATAACGGATTTAAGGGAAGTAGGATTTGGGAGGGATGAATGGATGGAGTTAGCACAGAATAGGGTTGAATGGCGGATTCAGGTAAGCGCGGCAATGAACCTTCGGGTTCCATAAAATAGATAATATCCTTTAGCTTGCTTAGGAATTGTCTATTGTGTAAGTATGTAGTAAGTACATGATGGAAAAATATCATGAGAAGTCAAAGCCCTTGGGAATGATATTCATTTATTTGCTCAAAGCTTATGATAGTGTGCCAAGGATATTATTAAGGGATGTTTTAAAGAAAACAGGTATAAGTGACAAAATTATCAACATTATAAAAAGAATATGCTCACAAAACATATGCCGAATAAAGATGCGTTTCAAATTATCATAAGAATTTTATACGTCAAAAGGACATTTACAAGGATGTTGCTTATCTCAGACATTCTTCAAAATATATATTTATATGGCTCTTCAAAATTGGACTAGGAAATGTCTCTATATGGGAATTCAAATTCATCCAGATTACTACTTGCATAATCTACTTTTCGCAGATGATCAAATAATAATTACTGAGGATACAGATGATTCGTCATATATGCTCAGAAAGTTGTTAGAAGAGTACAGGATATGGGGATTAGAAATAAATTTTAATAAAATTGAATATTTGTCAATGGGTTTGGAGGAAACGTTAATATGTAATACAGAAGGAATTGCACATGTTGAATATTTTAAATATGTAGGGTCCATTATACAAAAGGATGCAACAAAAAATTTAGAGATCCAAAGAAGAATAACAGATGGGAAGAGAATTATAGGAATGCTAAATTCAATCTTACGGAGTAAAAATATTTTACATAGAACCAAAAAATTAATACATCAGGCATTATTCCAAAGTATAACATTATATGGCGCTGAAACTTGGACCATAAGTAGGCAACAAGCAAACAAATTAATGGTATTAGAAATGGATTTTTGGAGACGTTCAACAGGAAAATCCAGGAGGGAAAAAATTCGGAATAATAGAATAAGGGAAATAATGCAAGTTGAAAAGAATATCTTGGAAATTGTGAAAGAAAGACGCTTGAGATAGTATGGGCATGTACTCAGAATTACAGAGGATAGAATACCCAAGAAAATTTTGGACTGGAAAGTAGAAGGAAAAGGAAGAGGGAAGCCCAAAGAGTGCTGGATGGATGGGGTGAAAAGGAGTATGAAGAGAAGAGGGTTAAGTGAAGAACTTGCTACGGATAGGGAGGCAGAAGATTGTTGTGGGATGAAGGAAAACCATTGTATTGTGGAATATTCCTTATTTTAAAAAATATTATTATGGTTATTGTATTGCTGAGGGCCGCTCTTGTCTCAATTCCCGAGCCAATTCCCAGTCCGTGCCTGACCATAATGTTCCCATAAATTTTAATCAAGGACAAGCTTCTGGACTGCCCCATATTTATCAAGAGATCACTTTACATTCCAAGGTTATAGCAATAAATTTTTAGATTTTTTCGAGTCTGTCCAGAGTTGTTTAAAAATCAAATTGATCTTCGTGGATTTTAGTTTGTAAAGACAATGAGAAGTAAATAAGATGCACAGACATTCAGTCTGTTAGATATCACAGGGCTGGATTTCAAAAGAATGGAATTCGCCTACGGGGAAGTAGTGTCTAATGAAACAAGGCCATTAGTATTTGAGATGCGCTTATCTTGTCATTATGAAGAGAGGTTTAATTGCAAAAGACGCTACAAGCTGCTGATAAGGCATCATTCATTACTACACCTCAAGTGCCGGTGACATTGGGCAAAGTGATGCCTTATCTTATGTTTCACAGCACTTCCGCTTTTACACAGAATTTCTTTTGTCGAAGTGCCAAGACCTTCATTTCACGTGGTACATCTGTCCTACTCGTTAACATTGTAGCGGTTCTTAGAATATACAAAGTCATTTAATTCCAATTCACATATTTCCAGTTTCTAATATTGAGCTTTTAACATTTTAAAATTCTTATTCACTGAGTCAAGTGGTAGAATTCGGACTAATTTTGGTAAGTCGCGGGGTTGAATCCCGTTCACGGGTTTGTTTCAGACATCAGTATATTTTATTTCTTATTTTCTTTAATCGCATAAAGTACAAAAAATTAACTGGTATTATTACACAAACATTAATCTGACTGCAATGTTAATCTGCTACATTAGTTTGGACCTGTGGTCAAAAAAAGTTTGTACTATTTCCAAAGATTGAATTGCAAAACAAAGAAAGCACCAATGGCGTCTCCTGTATAGACACAGTGGAACTGTAAAAGGTAAAGTGATCCCTATACAGGCCATGGAGGCCCAGAGGGTTCCAAGAGGTTGAGGCTCCCAGAATTTGGACATTCGGCACCGGCCGCCTTTACCCCCAGGATTGCTCCTGGTACTCACTTCTGTTAGAGGCTGAGTCGACCCCAGGGTCATAGTGCCACCAGAAGGATTAGGCCAATTGAAAAATCTCAACGACCTCATCGGGAATCGAACTCGCGACCTTCCGGTTTGCAGCGCAGCGCCTCAACCACTACGCTACGGCGTACCCCAGTGGAACTGTAGCAACCCCTATTTCCACTTGATATTATCGATAACATTTAATATGAGTCCTTTTTTTCTTTAATTCTTTCTTTACACCTGTACAATATATAATCCTTACGCTGATTGTCAGTAGCCGTCCCCCAGTTTAGCTTATTAAAAAGATAAAAGAAAATCTTTGTATGGAACTGTGCGTTTCACGCGGACATTGGAAGGAGAGAGCTCTGTCGCTTCCACAGTGCCGACCCTGACGTATTGGTGGAAGTTTTTTTTTTTTTTTTCTCCGCGTGTCATGTGTTTAAAAACCATGTACCAAATTATTAAATGCCAACTCTAGTTTTTTGCCATCTTTTTTACCATGTAGATTTCTGTACACTTCTAAAAATTGCTCTATTGCAGGGACATTGAATTTTACCATTACGAAAACCACGTCGGCATTCGTTAATGCTCCAGATTTTTTCGAAAAGATTAAATAATCTTTTTTTCTGAAATTCTTGAAAAGGTTGAAGAGTATTACGATTAGACCCCAGTTTCTTAGTTCATCCTGTACTTTTCTTAGAGGTCTTATTTTAGCCTTTTTTAGACTTCCGGGAACTGACCAGTTGAAAGCTAAAGAATTACTAAAAATGTTAAAGGTATTAATACAAACATGAAACATCTTATTAAAAAACTAGAAAATTCATCCGTCTACTTGAATTTTTACTTTTTAAAGCCTTTGATTTTGGTCGAAACTTCGCTTTCATGAACAGGTGCGAAAAAGTGATGAGGCATGATTTTGACTATTTTTATATTACACCACTTCTTAATTTCAATTTACTCTGCAGTCTTTTCGCAAAAATATCAAAATAATTATTAAATGCATTATCTAATGCTGTTAAAATAAATTGACGTAATTGAACTTTTAGTTTTATAACATATGTTCTATTTACTGATTTTTTTAATTACTTTTAATTGTATCCCATATTCGTTTGGATTTGTTTTCAGTTTTCAGTTTTGTGCAGTTTTAGTACCTTTAATTACTTATTTGAAAACTTTTTGTATAATTCTGAAAATAGCTAATAAATTCAGGGGATGACGCAGTCCAGAATAACCCAGCCTATATAAAGTAATATAAAGTAGATTATACTCATATAAATGACAATTAATTAAATGATAATATTTCATTAGCTTGTTTGGTATCAAAATATGCATAATCTGGAGAAAAGTTTATTGCAATTATTAACAAATCTCTTAAAATTCATAGTCATTAACAAATTGAATATTTATGTATTTAATGCAATTTGCACTGGTCATAGAAAATGGTAAGCTTGGCCAGGTAGCCGGGTAATTCCAGCCCCGTGCTAATAACTCACATAATAGCTTTCAGGTATCTCCCTCGAACAAAGACATAACAGTACACACAGTAGCCTCTATTGTAAGTATGTAAAGGAATGAGAATGGACAATGGGTCTGTCAATACCTTGAGTGCTGGATGAATAGGAATAAGAATATTAATATTATTTAGTACAAAGGAAACTGATGGTATGATATAAACCTTTCTTGGAGTTTAAACAGTGCATTTTACTGAGTTCCGAGTATTGAGTAAAGAGAAAGTAGTAGGTTGGCTTAAGGAGGCACCGGCATCCTATTGGCTTTAGATAAGATTCGTCACTTCCAATTAGATGTAGAGTAATTGTCACGTGGGATTAACATATGGGGTAAGTGGGACGTCCTTAGGAGGATTTTGGAGAGTTAGTTTAATTTATTACAAAGCAAGTAAGGACACTTAAATTTCATCCGTCGGGGTGAACACTTAAATTTCATCCGTCGGGGTGAACACTTGGATTTCACCGGTCGGAGTGACCACTTGAATTTCATCGGTCCGGGAGGAGATGGGATTAGTAGCTCCCGTATTACCACGGAGTGTCGTGGGTCGTAATTATTCGACTTAGAATAATTTTCAGTATCTAATTTCGATACTCTAACTTTTTCGTGAATATAATTATCCGACTTAGAAGAATTTCCAGTCGACAATTTCAATACTTAAACATTTTCACGGCTGTAATTTTTGGACATAGAAGAATTGTCAGCATCATAATATTTTAACTTTGATTTTATTACGAGCTTATAAAGTGGAGATTAGTAAACCAATAATCCATCAGTTTTCTACGTAGCTAAGCAACAAGAACAATTTTCTATAATTACTCTTTGTAATTATTGTAACAATTATAATAATTGTATTAAGAACATTGCTGAATTAATTAAAATAAAAGTTTGTTGTTCAATTGTACGCAACGTTATTTCTATGAAGGAAGGATCACCAGTCTGCACGTCTACCATTCCCGCTCCGAGAAAAGAGAATTCTGCTCGAATCTGACTTGATGCTACCGGAGGGTCTTTATTATAAATTTGATATAGTATATCTATATCTGGCGCCCATCGAACACTACATTAGACCCGCCGCACATAACGCCCAGATCGTGGGGCTCGTGAGGGAGGAATCTGCACTACAAAGAACTTCTAGATCATCAAGAAGAGGAGTAGTCAGCCTGATATACCCAGTTACGGCGTGGAGACGATATTGCAGGACTTCGGGATCTTCCATCAGGAACGTGGTACAACAGGAACGTGGTACAACAGGAACGTGGTACAGCAACAGGATCGTGGTACAGCAGGAACGTGGTACAGCAACAGGAACGTGGTACACCAGGGAGCGTGGGACAACAGGAATCTTGGGACCTCATCTCCAGGAAGCGACAGCCCAGGAACCAGCAGACATCATCACCACCAGAAAGTCAGATAAGCCATATAAATTTGTTGAAGTTTCAGAATAAACGCCTTCAGCGAGTTTTTGGGTGTTTTGTTTTAATATCAATCTATAAAAAAGGATTAATTTAATAACTAAAGTCTTTTAAATAATAATTGCAGAATCAGTAATAAATAGAGTCAGTAAAGCAATTTTGCAAGAGTAATCTGGAACTAAGCAAAATTTAAATAACTTAATAAGATTTCATAGTGCATGATGTTATTTTACTATACCAGTGTATGTGATATATGTGTGTAAATGTTGATCTACACAAGGTAAGATAATTTTAAGAGGGTATTTAATTTATATGTGGCTGCGTAGTGGCAAAATTATAAAGAAAGTGGAGGGATTAAATACGATGGAAAACTCAGAAATTAATGAAGGTGACGTAGCAACTACAAATTCTAGTATGGAGTATCTAGCAGGAGAGGGGCATAATGCCGAGGATTATGACATAGGTAACGAAAATGTACAAGAATCTGTAATAGGTACTTATCATGAGGTTAATAATGTGGTAGGGGAAACTGTGCAAAGAGACGAGCGAGTTATAGTAGATGATGTTAGGCCTAGCGTACAGAATGATCCGCAGGATATGATTAGTATTTTATTAGCCGCAATGCAGGAAATACGTAAGGAAGCCCAGGAAACACGTAAGGAAAACCAGGAAAATATTAAGGGATGGTATAATAAATTAAGCAAGGAGTCACAAGAAAATAGTAAGGGGTTATATGATAAAATAAGTAGAGAAGTCCAGGAAATACGCAAGGAATCACAGGAGAATTGTAATAAATTAGATAAAGTTATACAAGATATCCGTAAGGAAAACCAAGAAATGCGGAAGGAACTTAGAGAGGCTAACACTGTTCTTAGGGAAGAATTAGTAGAAAAACATGAGAATTTGACTAGGGGACTTAACAAAACTGTGAACGCCTTAGAAAATAAATTAGACTTGCAGAGTAAGAAAATTGATGAAAGGGTAAATCATAAAATCCAAGTCATGGAAGAGAAAGTAATAAGCTCTGAATCAAATCTGAAAAAGCAGCTAGATGATCAGGTAGGCAAGGTAAAAGGGGGATTAGACCGTTTAGATAAGAAAACTGATGAATTAGAACAGAACTTTCACAGTAAGGTCTCAGAATTAGAAAGTAAAATGTCAGAAAAAGTAGGCCTAATAACTAAAGAAATTATTTCAAAGGAATTAGATGGTACTAGACTTAATCAGCAAGGTTATGAAGGAGTAGGCATTCTAGGATGTAATGTACCAGGTCATACCAATGATTCAGCTTGTTCTCCTGGAAGCTTAGGTAGTGGGAGAGATAATATTTGTAGGACCCCTATTGAAAATGCTAGCTCGCATATTTCAGCAAATATGATAGTACCACCTATAAATCCTGTTACGTACGACGGTAGAGTAAATCTAAGTCAATGGATAGGCGGAGATCTCGTTGTGCCTAAATTTAAGGAAGCAAACATGACTCCCCAGAATTATCTGAAAAATCTAGATAAATATTTTGAAATACGCATGGTACCGTCTCAGTATAAGATGTCACTAATCAGTCATACTTTAGAAGGGAAGGCCCAGGAATGGTATGATCTCACAATTGATCCTAATTGTAGCTATGAACAGTTCAAAAGTTTATTCTTGGCGAGATTCTGGAATGAATCGAAAAGATCGCAGGTGCGTAATGACCTCTATAATGGACAATATCCGACAAGAGGAAACATTAGCCTCTCCGACTACTTTTTAAAGAAAGCCAGTTTGGCCAGATTATTAGACGAAAGAATGCCCGAAAAAGAAGTGATTAAGCTAATAGCCTGCCACTACAATGCCGAGGTGTATAACTTACTCATCGTCTCAGACCCATCAACGTTTAGTAGAACCTTAGAGCTGCTAACCAGTTTCGAAATGAAGGCGTATAGAGGCAATGCAGCGGAACAGAATCGAGGAAACGGGTCGGAACCAGCTTATAGGCCTACTGAGACCAATAGAGGTGGGAATAATAACGCAGATAGAAACCGATGGCAGAGAGACGGTTATGATAGGAACCGGGACTCAAACAGGGGACCATCACATAATAATAGCTCAAATCAAAATAGAAATGAGAACGGCAGAACAAACCAAAATTCAAATTGGAGGCAGCAGAGTGGAGGCCAAGTAAATCACGTGAGTGTGGCTGGGAGAGTGCCCGACCGTAATTCACAAGATGTTAGATTGTCATCTCAGGCTAACGGGGCGGACGAAACATTAAATCCCAGAGTAAATAACTTTGTTCCTAGAACGGGAGAATTGCATGAAAGAAATGCAAATATGTCTGAACTAAATGACAACAGCAATTTAAACTGCTAAATGACGCCAAGATGGGACCGATTGACGTCACATACACAGAAGGACCATGGAAATTGGGAGGACCCACTAAAATACAAAGTAGAAACAGGGAGCTTGGAAATGCAAACAATAATAGTCCGTTGGACGAGGATTTAAGCGAAAAATCGCAACCCACTATGCCTCCGTTAATAAGCGTAAAAATCAAACACACGACAGCTAAAATGTTGGTGGATTCAGGAGCAGCATATTCGCTGATAAGTGAGAGATTTTACGAGAGTTTGAAAGCCAATAAAATTAAGTTTCAGGACCTTAAAGTACAATCGCTTTATTGCCGTACCGCCATAGGGGCCAAGGCCTACAAGATCGAGCATCAATGTTTGATACCGATACGGATAGGGAGAGTTGAAATAGATATTTATTTCTTGACTGTTAAACACTTGGTACATGATCTGATTCTTGGTTGTGATTCAATGTCCGAATTCAAGAGCAAAATAAATTTTGAAGATGAATCTGTATCTATTATGACTGAAAATAATGAAGAAATACGTGTACCATTTCTGCATGAAGAAACTGCCATACAGAATCAGAAAGGGGGCGAAAATGAAAATGAAATGCTTCAGGAACCATTTATAGTAGAGAATGTGGAATTATTAAGAGATATTGACAATAACGGAATGAGGCCTAGGGAATATAGACCAGCCATTTTCATGCGTTACGAGGAAGAGGAACTTAAAGTCGGCACAGAGGCCTACGAAGAATATGATTTGGAACAGGAATGGGTTCTTGATAATGGTAGAAGGGAAGCTGACTTTCAGGAGACTTATGGCCTAGAGGATTTTGCTAAAAATGAGATACACGTAAATTCTGTTGATGTCAGACCAGATAATGTAGAGGGAGAGAGAGAACGCGACATTGAATCAATCCTAAGAGAGAAAGTGGGAGAAATTGGGAATATTTCAAGTGAACAAAAACAAGTGCTATATGACATGTTGTGTAAGAATAAGTCCGTGTTCAACTCTGTCCCGGGGCTATGCCTTGTTTACGAGCACAGTTTTAAGCTGAGCCAAGAAATACCGGAGCGGCGATATAAGAGTAGGCCTATTCCGATAGCAATTCGAGAGGAGGCGGATAAAATGATAAAATCCATGTTGGAAGCAGGAATTATTGAGGTATCGGTGGAGGCTTATGACCCTAAGAAAGAACGAATTATAGGCAGATATAACCTATCGTTTATTAAGCCATATATAAGGGCTGAATAAGTAACTGGAATAGTACGTTTACTGAGATGTAACACCCGTAATAGATTATCAAGGCGAAAATTTTATTGCCATTCTATGAGGTCATGTTACAGGATTTATAGGTAAATTGTTCCACTTAGGGCCTATTATAGGAGGAGTGTAGGTGTGATGTATGTTGAGTACCAAGTATGTTGGCAAATAGAAGTGCCGCCAGTTTTAATTTTCACTTGTGTATTATGAACGCTCTGATTTAGATTGTTGGTGTCATAATATACACCAATGAGTGATTATTAATTTTTTTGTGTGCTAATATGAACAGTTGGGGTAAATTTTCCACTGTATATTATGCTTTTATTCGAGTCATTAATTTAAAAATATATTCGAGTCAATTTTTTTTTTATCTAAGTGTGAATATTTCCTTTGTGCAATTTTTTTTTGTGTGTCATTTTTTTATATGGTCAGGCAATATGCAATTTTCAGTGCATTAAAAGTGAGATATGCTTGTAATGATGCAAGAAAGATATCATTGGGAGTGTCGCACCCAATATTGTAACGTAATAGTGTGCGAAGTATGTATGGTTTTGATAGCAAGAAATAAACTGAACAGATATAAATATGAATGGAGTGTGTGAGCCTAATTAGATGCATTAATATGTAGAAAAGTGGAACATGTTAGGGGATAATCTTAAGTCAATAACATTCAAAGCTAGCCTGAAATGTTGCCACGGCGGTGTAAAATATTATTAGAAATTTTGGAGAGAGAAGATATACTGAGTATAAATTTCCATCACAGGTTAAGGAAATTATATCCTCAGCATATCAGGGCATGTGACGCAGTCCAGAATAACCCAGCCTATATAAAGTAATATAAAGTAGATTATACTCATATAAATGACAATTAATTAAATGATAATATTTCATTAGCTTGTTTGGTATCAAAATATGCATAATCTGGAGAAAAGTTTATTGCAATTATTAACAAATCTCTTAAAATTCATAGTCATTAACAAATTGAATATTTATGTATTTAATGCAATTTGCACTGGTCATAGAAAATGGTAAGCTTGGCCAGGTAGCCGGGTAATTCCAGCCCCGTGCTAATAACTCACATAATAGCTTTCAGGTATCTCCCTCGAACAAAGACATAACAGTACACACAGTAGCCTCTATTGTAAGTATGTAAAGGAATGAGAATGGACAATGGGTCTGTCAATACCTTGAGTGCTGGATGAATAGGAATAAGAATATTAATATTATTTAGTACAAAGGAAACTGATGGTATGATATAAACCTTTCTTGGAGTTTAAACAGTGCATTTTACTGAGTTCCGAGTATTGAGTAAAGAGAAAGTAGTAGGTTGGCTTAAGGAGGCACCGGCATCCTATTGGCTTTAGATAAGATTCGTCACTTCCAATTAGATGTAGAGTAATTGTCACGTGGGATTAACATATGGGGTAAGTGGGACGTCCTTAGGAGGATTTTGGAGAGTTAGTTTAATTTATTACAAAGCAAGTAAGGACACTTAAATTTCATCCGTCGGGGTGAACACTTAAATTTCATCCGTCGGGGTGAACACTTGGATTTCACCGGTCGGAGTGACCACTTGAATTTCATCGGTCCGGGAGGAGACGGGAGTAGTAGCTCCCGTATTACCACGGAGTGTCGTGGGTCGTAATTATTCGACTTAGAATAATTTTCAGTATCTAATTTCGATACTCTAACTTTTTCGTGAATATAATTATCCGACTTAGAAGAATTTCCAGTCGACAATTTCAATACTTAAACATTTTCACGGCTGTAATTTTTGGACATAGAAGAATTGTCAGCATCATAATATTTTAACTTTGATTTTATTACGAGCTTATAAAGTGGAGATTAGTAAACCAATAATCCATCAGTTTTCTACGTAGCTAAGCAACAAGAACAATTTTCTATAATTACTCTTTGTAATTATTGTAACAATTATAATAATTGTATTAAGAACATTGCTGAATTAATTAAAATAAAAGTTTGTTGTTCAATTGTACGCAACGTTATTTCTATGAAGGAAGGATCACCAGTCTGCACGTCTACCATTCCCGCTCCGAGAAAAGAGAATTCTGCTCGAATCTGACTTGATGCTACCGGAGGGTCTTTATTATAAATTTGATATAGTATAGCTATAACTGGCGCCCATCGAACACTACATTAGACCCGCCGCAGGGATGCGTTGTTAGCTTTCACGTACTGGTATTTGCTTAGGGATTTAAATGTGTCACATGTTTGTTAGTACCTCTTATAATCTATCTCTTAACATTACTTTCCTTTTTAAAAATGTTGAATATTTTTACAAGGAATGTTGGTAGTTGCATTATCAACATCCGTTTGTTTGTAAACACTCTCCCAATCTTACTTTGAGAGGAAATAATTAAAGTAATGTATAGTTTCTTCCTGAATTATTCTATTTAGATAAGATTTATTGCTAGGGACCGTATTTTATGCTAAATAAAATGGCCTATTCCAGTGTTAACGTTGTCCTTTTTCGGCGAGTATTTAGAATTAGTCTTTGTTGCATTTAATCATAGATTCATAGGCATCCCAAATTCAGCCCAGATATAGCAGAATATGAGTGTATTCTAATAGGCTTTCTTTGAATTGCTTTCTCAGTCTTCGCTGTAATCGGTCACATGTATCGATAACTTCTCGGCAGCCATAGAAACAGCAGAAAAGAAGACACGATATGAGAAATGGAGGAAAAAATGAAACTAAAACTAAATATTACGATTGTAAACCGAATTTTTGTGCACATTTCTCAGTTTACGCATGGAAGGTACGTAATGGGCGCTTATTTAGACAATCGCACAATAAAACAAATTTTGCTATATTTCGTATCTTCAATTTGCTTAATAGTGGTATTTCACATATGTAGAAAGTTAAATCTACTGGTTTGTAAAATTTCGCTCTTATTGCTGTTGCCAGAAAACACGGGCCCTACTTATTATATTCCATAGATTCAACAGACAATTTTAATACAGAAGCACTACATGTATAATTAGTATTATACCACTGATATGAAATACAATAGCTAAAACCAAACATAAATACATGCAACACATTATCAGCGATTGAATCATTAAAAATAAAATCAGGTAAACTGATGTAACAAAGTGCCAGAATGCTTTTGTTGAATCAATTATAATTGCAATTATGATATGCAGAAAACAATTGTTTTTAATCAGATTAAAATCGTCCAGCATCAAGAGAACTACAGATTTGTGATATCTTGACAATCGCACACTCTCATAAAAATAAAATTTAAAAAAAATCAATGTCAAATTGGTCACCTCCGGGATTTGAAGCAGGAACCTCCAGAATACCAGTCCAAGACGTTACCATTCGGCCAAATCGCTCAGTTTGACGGTTTAGTTTGTGAAGGAACTGTGTTATTTGTCAAAGCTAAATGTATTGCAACTTGGAATTCTTAAAGTAAATCAACATTTCGCAAAATCCAGTGTCAAAGAACTCCGCTAATTATTCATAGAAATATATCTTCTGTATATAACAGTATGCATGTATGTACACAATATCAACTTGATCAACGAAGTAAACAAACATCTGACTGCATTGCAATCAAAGCCCTCAATGATTATAAATGCGGCAATATAATATAGACATGATTTTTAAAAAAAAGTTACCTTTAATTAGTTTTTACTCTGGTACCGGTCAACCGATTTGGTTCAAAATGAATAGGCTTCTTTCCGTGGACGTCATAAATGCGTATACCAAGTTTCATAAAAATCCGATAAAGCGTATTTGAGTTATTGCGCCTTTTGTTATATATTACCATAAACAGGCACTAAATTATTCATTATTCCGGTACCGGCCAACCGATTTGGTCCACCGTCAATAGACCGTCTTTCCATTGACATTATAAATGCGTATACCGAGTTTCATGAAAATCCGATAAAGCGTGTTTGAGTTATCGAGCCTTTAAAATAGACACTAAGTTGGGTTTTACTCCGGTACTGGTCAACTGATTTGGTCCAATATTAATAGACTTCTTCCCAAGTTTCATTAAAATCCGGTAAAGCGCATTTGAGTTATCGCGCGTACAGACACACGGACGGACAGACATTGTCTCGTCCCCCACACAATTTCATAAAGTACCATACTGGCACTTAATAAAAGGTTACTAATGCTCAGATTTAATAATATACTAATCTTCTGAATAAATTGCATTTTTCAATTTTAAGTTACATTCATATAAAATCAATCTATAGATCACAATCACATCCCCATACATATGATACAAGACGAAACCAAACAAATCCTTTAATTGAAACTAAACTTTTCACATCTGCAGGTCTAAAACACAGTTCTAGTGTTGGTCCCAGATTATGCAATTCCACTGTTAAAAATAAGCAAGAATTAATTAGAAAAATATACATCATTAAGAAAATAAAGTTTAATATAGCCTATACACATTTATTTATCATGTTTATTAAGTGTCAGTATGGTACTTTATGAGATTATGTGGGGGACGGGGATATGTCTGTCCGTCTGTCTGTCTGTCCGTGTGTTTGTACGCGCGATAACTCAAATACGCTTTATCGGATTTTAACGAAACTTGGTATACTCATTTATAACGTCCATGGGAAGAATCCTATTGATATTGGACCAAATCAGTTGACCAGTATCGGAGTAATGCCCCATTTAGTGCCTATTTTAATGCTAATACAGCAGAAAGGCGCTATAACTCAAATACGCTTTATTAGATTTTCATTAAACTTGGTATACGGATTTATGACGTCCATGGGAAGAAGCCTATTGAATTTGGATCAAATCGGTTCACCAGTACCGAAATAAAGAGTAATTAACAGTCACATCTATTATAATATACAGTACGAGCAATCTTCGTTCTCCGACAATTCGAAGCATTTCGATTGGCTCGCGGCCAACAAATCAGCGACCGAGTTCCCCTAACTAATGTCCTAGTGTAATCAATTCTGTAAATAGAAATAATAGGCGAAATTAATTATTAAAGAGTATGCTTTTATTTCCAATATTTTACAAGTATTAATTTTTAATGATATATTAGACGCTACAGTATTATTGCATGGCCCACGATAAACATAACGTAACAAATTGCCAATCGTTATTGATATTGTTAACCCGCCTTGGTGGATTCATTCCTTCATGACGATGTCAGTGTAAATAAAACATTTAAAACACAACTAGCCATTGAATATTCATATAATATTGTGTTTCTATGGATATGAATGGCTACCGATATCTGCATTATGTTTTATTGTGAGTATTTTTCTTATTCGCTCCTGGGGAGCAATATACCTAATGTAATTCCTGACAGATTGATTTCAGATTGAGTTTAATTCATTCATAACCTATACGGCTGCTTTAAATTTGAAACAAACATGTCAGCGAATCGTAGGCCTATTACATCATTAATATTATTGTCATTGCGTTTTGTAAAATGTTTACATATTTTAAGAATTTATTATATCAGTGTATAAAGATATGAATTAAGGTTAAGAATCAAACTTTAGACCTCAGTCAAATACTATAGAGGACAGTACCGGACACTTACTGCATTGACAATGGAAAAATGGGGGACAGATTTTGCAGCACTCCTGGTGGCACAACCTGCAAACTTGGGGGCAAATTAAAATATTCAAAACTCATATAAACTGCAATGTTTTACTGTTTCACCTAACACTAAGGACCAAAACACTGTTTAAGTAATTATAAGAATAATAAAGAGCAAACAAAACACAGAACGTCCTAAATAGTTATCAAAATATAAATGAAAACATAAATATTTCAACTTAGCGGTTGCTAACAACAACAACTTTCTCTTTTTTCAATGTTGCTTTTTTGTTTTAACTTTTTAGGTCATTTATTTCCAAACCAGCAATTTTTTCTGGACCATAGATAGATAGAAAAATCATATCCCTTATACATAATATGCCGAGGTTGGTTACTTCAGCTCCTCTAATAGAAATTGGTTGATATCTTTGTATCTAGTTACTGCAACTGTATTCAGTAGTAGCAGGTTGAGCCGCTAGATGGTGCTCAAGATATTGTCCCTCGATATATCGCAAAGTGTCCTGTATTGTCCTCTATAGTATTTGCCTCAGTTCTTCCGTAAGCCCTGCTTAGTGAATCGATCTGGAGTTTAACTCGGAGATCTACTACAAAAATAAATTATTTTCTGCATGGGGCTATCATAATTTCAAATTTTACTGATTCTGGCACTTCGTTACATCAGTTTACCTGATTTTATTTTTTATTTATTTATTCTTTTCATGATTTCCTTCCTATTAATACGCTCAATGTTTTTATATCCATTTCTGAACTGCATGAGTATGTGCTCATTTGGGTGACGTCTTAATAAAATATTGTGTAAAAAGAATATTATATTTACAAAGCGCACAAATGGTTTTAGGCTTTCTAATTATGTCGATGTAATTATGTTTCTACCGCTTCTGGAATCTAATCTCCTCAAATCCGGATTAGCATGAAACACAGGAAACACACTGTACTGAACCGTACCGTACCGTACGTCTTAATGTACAATGTACGTGCAAATTGTACAGTGTACATTAAGACGTGTGAAATGTGAAGTTTTTAGTAGATATTGAATATTAAATTGATATTAGCTCTCCTTTTTCCTTCCCTTGTGTCTAGATCTGATTTGATCCAAAACTTGGAAAGTGGACCTCTTAGAAAATTCCGCGAATTGTTTTGTGCATGCATCACTCTCTGCTCTGACATTTAACTGCTTAGTAGCCTCTAATTTTAGAACCGTCAACAACTCTACCCACTAAATTTATTTCTGTTTACCCCTAAACCTGAAGGTAGGTCATAAAATCCCAGCCTTACACATAATAAACGTTTCTCAACCGGAGAGATAATCAGAGAATTTATCGACGCTAGCCAAATTCGAAGACATAAAATACTACGCAGACGCATCTCAGAGCACTTAAATATTACGCAGTTTTTGCTAACCAATTTTAAGCTTGACCTACTCTGTAGGGCAAAGCATAACCACCCCTTTCATTTTTTTTTTTTTTACTTTTATGTCCCTACTCTCCCCACCTCAAAGCTATTGTTTTAGTGTCAAGTCTGGGCTTTACCCAAATATCAACCAATAGTATTATTGCTAGTGAACATATTTTAATCTAAAGTAAAGGTAGTTACGATTTGGCGAAAAATGCAATATTATGGGAAAAAAGAGGACTACCTTGTGGAAGACCTTTCTTAATTCTGATAGATTTTGTTTTACGGGATTAAACCCAACCTCAATCTTTATTTCGTTGTCTACTATTAGATTTATAATTAGCTTACGCAACTTGCCTGCTGAATGTCGCAGCGGAGATTTTGTGGATTTTATGCAGAGTGGGAAAGTACTTTACAAAAATGCGGTAGATTCTGCGTCCTCAACAATCTCATAGTCCCTCCAGGTGAATAACCAGTTTTCCTATTTCAATAGGTATTCTACTGGGGTATTCTACTGCTCTTAATGTCCATCTGTCCGGAGAAAAACTACTCTAGCACCCAAACTATAAGTGCTGAATAATTTTTGCAAAGCTTATGTAAAATGGAGTCCCATACTCGGTGGTGTCATATTATAAAAATGAACAAGTATGGTGGGCTTCAAGGGGTTAGTATAAAAGAAGGGTGTAACGGGTCTCATCCTTACATAATAAACGTAATGCATCTTTTGGTTTAAAAAGTAAAAAAAGAAATCTACATCGCTATAATTTTACTCTGATTTTCTCTTTACATGAAATAAAATACTTATTGAACAATTTTTATTTATTTATTTATTATTATAGAAATACATATGTAGGCCTACATACGAAAAAATTTCCTTTATTTATTATTATAGAAATACATATGTACGCCTACATATGAAAAAATTTCCTTGCAAGATACAAAATAAAAACAAACTTTTTGCCCCCAGAAGAGGCAAAACTCGTGTTTAGGGGATATAATTGCATTATATTTTAGAGAAACTAATATTTTATAAAATGCACAGCATAAAATTTAAATATGTAAAATAAAAAGAGATAATCGTGTTTACAATACCAAAAATTTAAAATCTAATTTATAATGTTACCAGAAAATTTCATGTTCCTTTAATAAAATAAATTAAACTAAGAATCCTAATAATATTGACAAACCGGTACAGCCCGATTGCTTGTACCGGAAATTATATCATACCTAAAAGCTCTTTATATCCCATCCAAGACTTCTTATCCGCGTTTTCAATAATCTATCATTAATAATTATATGTGATTAAAAAGAATTACAAAGTATTTATGTTATCCACAAAGTAGTTTAGTATTGCAAAAATCGGTAGATGGCAGTCGTGTACGTTAGGTTTCAGTTATGCACACCACACATTCTTAATATTATAAGTTCTTCACATTCATAACATTATTACTTCCACAAAATTTTAGTTTAGCTGAAATTGTTAATGCATTTTCCTTATAGCTTTATTATATATATATTTAATCGTTATTCTTTTGGAAAAGCGAATACTTTCTGGAGTAAACAATAATATTCCTTTTAATGAAGGTGAAACATTCTGTAAATTTTAACCGAGAGCGTAGATTACAATTTTGTTCATGCAAGCTGGATTTAATTTTAAAATCTAGTTTAGTCCTTTTGTAAGGATGAGTCTCTCTACCTTGGTCAACTAATGAAAGACATAATGTGCACTATTATAGAACAACGTGCCACTACTTCATCATTATGGAGAAGTCTGCGCATTATGGGTTTAGGCAAAAGAAAAGAGCAGATAGAAACTCATACTTCGCCTATTCCCATTGGTGTATTGAATGAATACTCCACAATTGTTTACTCATAACCTGTAAACAAACAAAATTCAGACTAAAAAATAAACCACTCCCTGACAGAGAAAAATTTCATTTCTCTCACGTTTAATAACCACCAAAACTAAACTCCGTGACGCTACATCCCTGAAGGGACTAGGCCTACCACCTATGGCAGAAGGAATTGACCGGATAAGCACCCTTGTGATACGCAAAATAATAGACATTATACTTCCGCCTAATACACATATCTTTAAGGCTTCCCTCATTACCTCAGCTTTTCCTTTCTTGAGGAAACAAGCATTAGTGCGCCCTCTGCCTAAAATTACATCCCCCGCCCTGCCCAAAGATACCGTCCCACAAGCATCCTCCCCACTCTGTCTATAGCTTTGGAGCGCATAGTAGGCCTACATAAACAACCTACACACCTCTTGAACGACCACAAGTATTAAACGAATATCAATCGGGTTTTAGGAAGGGACAGAACACAAACTCCGCTTTGCTAGAAGTCTCTGAAGATATACGGCAATTGACAATCGACAACTGACAGTATTGACTCTGCTCGACTTCAGTAAAGCATTCGACTCTGTAGATATCGATCTACTCTTACTCAAGCTACAGTCTCTTAATTTATCTCTTAATTTAAAGTGCTTTTAGTGTTACCCAGTGGTTCGGGTCTTACCTTCATGGGCGGCGACAATCAGTTTTAGGTTTAATTAGCTCTGTTCGCTCTCCCTGGAGAGCCGTTGTCCCGCAGAGGTCCGTTCTGGGCCCTCTGTTGTTCATTATCCACATAAGTGACATAAAATAAGCTATTAACCATTGTAAATATCACCTCTTTACAGACGACTTACAGATTTACACGCACACTACTGCTGAACCGCTGGACGATACAATTGACAAGGTAAACAACAATTTAAGTTCTCTCTCCCTCTGGTCAACCAAATAAACTCTGCTCAAACTAAATCATGACAAGACACAGACAATCAACATTGGTCACCATCGTCTACTAAATACCATCGACGTCCCTTCGATCAAGCTAAACGAAATCGCTATAATATACAAAGATTCTGTAAAAAAAATCTTGGTGTTTATTTTGATAAGAACCTAAGCTGAAATGTTACAGAGCTCTGTCAAAAAAATCACTTTTATTACCTATTCTTTTAGGTACTTAAAATTTTTTCTGCCATTGACATTAAAAAGCACTCTTGTTCTCATGCCCGTAATGCCACATTCCGATTATTGTGACTCCCTACTTTCAGACTATAACGTAAACTTATCACGAAGACTTCAGCGATTTCACAATGCTTGTGCGTGTTTTGTCTGTAATTTACGTCGATATGATCATAATTCACCCTCTCTGGAGTTCTTGTCATGGCTACCTCTTCGTGAGCGCAGAAAGCTACATTATCTTTCAATGCTCTACTCGCACTGAAACTCCTCCTATGTGACTGTTATTTATGGGGTAACTTGAAAAATAAAGTGTATAGGACAAACCCCCACACTTTAGAAGAACTTAAAGACAATATCACAAGAGAAATTAAATCTATCTCGGAAGCTGAACTTACGCGCGTGAAAGAAAATTTCCCAAAAAGGTGCCAGTGTTGTGTGGATGCTAGAGGAGGACATTTCAAACATCTCTTGTGACGATGTACGTGGTTATTTTCATTGTAATTTTAACTTTAATTGTGAGAATCTGAATCATTACGCCGTTAGCGGCTTTATTTGCGTAGATATTTCACCGATCGCTCGGGAGTTAGAGCTGTGGCCACCGCGACGCAGAAACCCGCATGATTGGCCAACTCGTACGTGAAACACACGGTAATTGTAATACATGCAATGTAATGTACTTCTTAACTACATCTCCAATGAATGGAGAGTGCAAATTTGTAATGCATGTACAAGATTTAATGATGCCGACAGTAGTGCCCACTTGGTATATCTATTTCTAAAATCCACCACTTTTCCGAAAAGGTTTTGAGTGTCCAATGGGCCACGATCCATCTTTGGGAAAGCCACAATGACATTATCACAATCTGACAAACTCCATTCCTGCTTTTTTAATATGCCCGAAGGCTAACCACCAAATTGCAGAATGGATGTTTCATTAATAATTTTCTGGCAATTTGTAAAAACCCTGTAAATGGACTGAATTTACAATTTGCATGCGACATACACATTCTTTTCAAATGGGAATAACAACTACTACTACAATAATAATACTAATAATAATAATAATAATAATAATAATAATAATAATAATAATGTACTGTACGTATGCATTATAGCTGGATGCCGAGAGTTAAGTGGGATAGAAAAATATCATACAACTGAAAACTGTTTGAATAATACTGGCAATTATCTCCTCATTTCTCAAACATTTTATGGTGCTTTACAACCGCTACATCGGGTTTATCACTCGAAATAAAGCGGCCCTGATCTGACAGCGGCGACACAACAGTGTCTTGATCTGGCTGCAAATTACCCGTGACATGCGCGCCGCTGCAGAACCAGCAAGAGTGAACCAAGCATCACGATAGGTTTGATCAGTTTCTGGCTTGTTATTATTATGTGGACAATAACTTTAATTATATTTCAATTTAATGTTTGAATTAATAAGATCAGAGCGTCGTAAATCATCCACTTAAGTCATTTGTATTTTCCGAGTTGCTCAATATACATATTTCTTATCGCTTAAAGGAGACCTTTCAGAAGTCATGTTACGAACTATGTGTCACATGCCTGTAGTCACTATTACAATGTTATGCAATGTACTGAAGCTATACGTTAAAAGATTAACCTAATCAGTCCCGTGGCCTCTGCCCACCCCGAGTTCATATCTCGCCCACCCTTAAACTTTATTTTCGGTATTGCTTATAATAAAGCCATATTCTTCTTTTTCAATTTAGTTAATCCGAGCGAGATAGCCGAGATTGTAACGTCTTGGACTCGCACTCGGGAGGCCCCACGTTTCAAATCCCGTGGCCGGCCAATTTGACATGGTGTTTTTCATGGTTCCCCTAGTCGTAAAGGCAAATGCCGAATTGGATATTTACATACCATAAGTCATCCTCACCATTTCATCCTGTATCTTATCCAATTAAAATTAATATCAGTTGAAATTTACTCCATAAAATTCATCAGCAATAGAAATAATTTACAATCAATAGTTCCATGGCCTACCCTAATGTATAAACACAAATCCCGAATTCCTGATATGACCTAGTAGCTAAAAGGAGTAAGCTATAAATACAGCTGATTTTTTTAAATCAGTTAATTTATTCATTTATTCCCCATTAGCATTCAAAGTGTAGAAGATATTAAAGTAGTTGTAGAGAACTTCTTAATGAAGAAAAACGTTGAAAAATCTCTTTACTGCGGACAGATAAAAGTGACAATGTGAACGCCTTTGAGGATTGTTACACTTAGGGACCGGACTATGTTTGAAACTATTTTGTTCCTTGATAGCTAACTGAGATATTTTAACATAATTATCCGTTTCATTGTCATGGCAGTCGCAGTTCAATCTTATAAAACCTAAAAGTAGTTAAATAAGACGTTATAAACTAAAAATGGCAAAAACTTTTTTTCATTAAATTATGATGCAATACTTAACAAATGATTGTCTAATGAAATTATTATTGTTCCACTAAAAATTACTTTTAAAATACCTGCTTATACTTTGCAACTTGTCATTATTGCCACTACATTTATAAGAGAAAAATAGCATTTAATTTTGTAATTTTGTGCCCCATTGTCCTGATAAAGGAAATCGTTAGTGAATAGAAATCCCCGGTTTCTTTAGAAGCAAGACCATGTGGTAGGAATTATTGCGGTGAGCTATAAAATCCTCTACTGATTTATTATAGCGTATTTATAATTACCACTTTCCTCGGCAGCAATCAATCTTCGAGCATTGATGTGGTCCTCTCTCAGGGTAGATGACTAGAAGCAGGACTGGATGATCATTGTCACAGAAATAACTATATCACATTATTTCTGATATAACAAGGTCTTCAGTTTATTGTTCAACTGAACAAGTAGCACAAATTACATGAAATCACGGTACACCTGAAAGATATTTTATTTATATGTTAGCGATGTTGATTTTATATTTACGGCTCTTTAATGTTATATTTGAAGCTATTCATGTGTGCGCCTATTTCTTAGGCCACAACGAGCCTAGTACACTGCACGCCTTGTGGCATACATCTACACTAGAAACATATCTATAATTCCCTATGAGGCAGTAATGTACCTCTATCCTATAAACACTAGGTTCGTTACTTTGTTTTATTCTGATTATTCTAGCACACATGAATTTTCTTGAGCGACCGGTTAATACCGAACGTGGTTAAGAAGTGTTCTCACCACCTTGCCCTATCGGATATAGTTGAGAAGTGTTTTCTTTACCTTACAAAGACACAAATCAACTGACTATTTTACCCTAGAATAAACGCCTCTTCTGATTGCTTATTGGCTACATTTATTTTCTGTGATTTAATTGGCGATTGCTATAATTGCAACTCAGCCAATGAAATCACGAATTCTTAGCAAGAGGGAGTTTACACAAAATTTTCACACATTAATTATATATATATTCTTTTTCTCACGATTTTAAGTCCTTACAACGCATGTTTACGCATTTATTTCGTAGCTTAAAAATCACCATTACATAGCCTTAAAATCCTATTCACAAGAAGCAATCGTGTATTATCTGAGATCTCATAGTTTAAGCAAGAGCTTCACCTTTCCACAGATCTCCACAATTTATTCGATGGGACCTGGGTTTTATTGCTAGAAACACCTAAATAATATTGTCTTCTTCTGAAACAGTATCTCCCCTATTCATTTATATTCCTTTGTAGTTACGAAGCGGCTACTACCTTTCAGCTTGTAAATTTTTTGTTTTAGCAAAGACCGAACTCATTTAAATTCAGGTACACGTCTTCCCGTGGGAATGAAACTTTCACCGGATATGCTAAAATCATTGTCAAGTACTACTAACAATTTGCTTTGAATTAATTCCATTTCATATTTAATTAGCATTGCTTATAAAATTATGCCTCAACCATGAAAGTAAAGTACCATATTAAAAAAGTTGGTTCATTAATTGAAAAACGTATTGAGTTTAGTTGTGAAGTTGGAAGTGACAGGAGTAATTTTGAAATTAATTGTGTTCTACAAACTATAAACTATTGAAAATTAAGTAAGTTCTTATAGTTTTGTGGTTCAGAGCCATGGGTATTGTAAGTAAAAATGAAATTAGTTAATGCATTTGTTTCAATATGTTTATTGTAGGCTACTTATTACAGTGAAACATAAAAAGAAACTTGTCCATAAACGGTAAAAACTAAAATAGAACAATTTTAATCATTTTAGAAAACTAATATAGGCCTAGGGTTTATAAAAATCTAAAATCCGGGCCCTAGTTATAACATGTTAGCAACAATAAGAACTTTTGTATGTAATAGGCCTACTGGAGTTTGTGAAGACCGCCCGCGTGGTCTCGGGTTAGCGTCGCTGGCTACGGATTCGCACGCCCGGGTTCGATCTTCGGTATCTTCTCGGATATTTTTGAGATAGGGAGGTCTGAAAAGGGGTGCGCTCAGCCTCGTGATTCAAACTGAGGAGCTACTTGATAGAGAAGCAGCGGCTCTGTTCACGGAAACCATCATTAACGGCAGTGGGTGTCGGCATGCTGACCACATCCCTCCCAATCCTGTCATCTGCCCGGATGGTAGACCTAGTCCCTTCTGGGATATAAAGCCACGGAGTTTTTTTTTGCTGCAGTTTGTGAATATAATTTATCTGTCCTAAAAATAATTAACCGGCCTAAAAGATCATGACTCACCCAAGAATGGGTGTATTTGGCATTAGAGAAAAGCAGAAAGAAGATAAGAAAATGGAAAATGTTCTGAGAAAAGTCAACCTTTTGAAGTAGCTTTTGAAGGGTTAAACTGTACTAGGAGAAGACTATTATTCTAAAGTACAGGGTAAGGACATTTTTGTGCTTTTAATTGAAGTACTTTCCACACCTACATGAGTGCCACAGGGCTAACAACTTTGATAATAATTATTCAATACCTCAATCTCAACTTTTTTTTATTTAATGAACCTTTTGGAATCACACAACCATCTTCAGGGCAATTTATTTTGTAGAGCTACATTTAGGAAAAGCGAAGAAGTTTTAATAAGATTGAAGATGTAGATAAAATCACTACAAAATAATATTCCTGAAGAGGGTTGTGTGAGACCGAAAGGCCTACGCTGAGTAATTAAAGAAAGGTTTAGATTGAGGCTTTGAATAATTATTAATATTGATCGAACTCAACGGTTCAACGAACATTATTTTTAACACTAACAACTTTAAGTTAACATTAATTATTATACGTAGTATGTTTCAGTTAATGATTTTTATTCTACATCTGGCCCAAATTTAATATTCTCCCTTAACATAAACCCAGCACTTCCCGAGAAACACTTTGCCCAACTTGATCTTCAATTCTGGCTACAGGCCTGAACTGAAACAAAATTGTTTTTCAAGGCTTTGCTCCTTTGGGGTAACTTATGAAACTCTTTCTGTAATAATTTAAAAGAGTAAATAAAAATAAATAAAATAAAATAAAATAAAATAATAAATAAAAATAAAATAAAAATAATAATAATAATAATAATAATAATAATAATAATAATAATAATAATAATAATAATAATAAAAGTGTGAATAATTTGAGAGACCTAAAGCAATGTTAAGTAAACTACCAGAGTTTATAAATATTGATGGTCAATGTGATTTGATTTTAGATTGTGTAGGTTTATGCAAATTAGATAAGTGTGTACTCAATAATAAATCTTTAGATCAGTGTAATTGATATACTGGAAGCGTTAAAAGGAACAGGTGATGTGTTTAAAGAATTTGGGCAGTTTCTCTTAATGTGTAGCCTACACAGCTTGTTTTCGGTTCTTCATGTAATTTTTAATCTTCAAACGCAATACTGTATTTCACTTTACGTAGATTTTGAACTTGACGCGTCGGGGCGAAATTTCATTTGTTGATGTCTTGTGAGTCGGTATTATGAATACCTTCTCTAAAGCAGTCCGCTAAAATTCTCTAATGCTCACTTCTATTCAGGGCTATAGTCCAATTAATGCTCAAAAAGGGGGTATAGAGGGAAATGGAAGGAACACAATTTTTTACTTTGAGACTTTGTTTGGATTAGTTTGAAGGTAAACATACTAAAAGTCCCCACTCCTAGTAGGAGGTGAGCGGGGGGCTGGGGGGCCCATAGAAGGTAGCTTTTTCGGTTTTTCGTTTATATCTCGGAAACTATCGGTCCTAGCGATACGATCATTCTAAAAAAAACTTAAAGCTGAAAAATTATCAATAAAATTTACCCCGTTCATTTTTCGCTGTCTACCATAGTTTCCGAGATATCAGTGATCAAAGTTAGCTAATTTTGAATACATATATATATTTTGCCTCAAGTTTTTTACCATATTTGACCTTCTAACTCTTCGGCCCTTCGTCCTACAAAAAGCTCATAAAAAAGGAAGTTGTAGAACATTAAATTTTTTCGGGAATATATGTTATCTTTTACCGTTCAAAAGTTAGAGCAATTTTAACCTTGTGTGTAAATTCCGAATTCGTCCTACAAAAAAGTCATAAGAAAGGAAGTTGTAGAACATTTTTTTTCGGGAATATTTGTTATCTTTAACCGTTCAAAAGTTAGAGCAATTTTAACCTTATGTGTAAATTCCGAAATTTTGCAGAAAAACTTAACTTTCGTAATTTCCGTCATTCCACTGCTCTAGCTCTAAATAAAAGACAATATATACGTATTTATATGTATAAATAGTATGTACTACAATATTGCACATAAATAAATTATATGTATGTATTATGTAATATATTTTCAAGTATATTATGTGGTTCTTCAAAAGTAATATTGTTTGGTGTCGTTAAATACTATTTTCGACATCCCGAATCTAATGGAACCATTTTGAGAGCTCCTACAGAAATACAATGACTATATATATGAGGATTGTACTATAAGGTGTATATATATTATTAAATTTAATGTAATATAGTTTAACAAAAACATTTACGAGTTAATGTGTTAAAAAATATGTACAAATTGTTGACTCTGGAATCACTTTACCCCAATGCCTTTGCGGAGCGAATATACAGTTAATAAATAGCCAGTTAATAGCCTGAGCGAATGTACAGTTAAGATATAATATATATTAACTGTACATTATATATTGCAAAACATTGAATACAACATTCAGCGATCCTCGATAAATTGTCAATTTCCATCATATATAGTCATTGTATTTCTGTTGGGCTGAGAGATGGGGCTCCCAAAATGGTTCCATTAGATTCGGGGTGACGAAAATAGTATTCAAAGGCACTAAACAATATTACTTTTGAAGAACCACATAATATATTTGATAATTATTATATAATACATAAATATAATTTATTTATGTGCAACATGATAGTACATACTATTTATACATATAAATACGTATATATTGGCTCTTATATGAAGTTAGAACAGTGGAATAACGGAAAATACGGAAGTTAAGTTTTTCTTCAAAATTTCGGAATTTACACATAAAGTTAAAATTGCTCTTTTGTTATCACTTTTTCGTAGGACGACGGGCCGCGCGGAAACTATGGGAGAGAGCGAAAAAATGAATGAAATCAGTCTTCTTAATAATGTCGTCAGCTTTAATTTTATATAGAGTGATCTTATCGCTAAGACCGATAGTTTCCGAGATATAAACGAAAAACCGAAAAAAGGGACCTACTGCGGGTCCCCCCTGCCCTCCGCTTACCTCCTAGGAGTGGGGACTTTTAGTATATTTACCTTCTAACTAGTCCAAACAAAGTCTCAAGGTAAAAAATTGTGTTCCTTCCATTTCCCTCTACAACCTTTCGTTGACTGGACTACTATGTCGATCTTGATGCACTAAAATATTATGTTACCAAACGTGACAAAATATAGGCTATACTTAAACTTGACCAGAGTACATATCTATGCACTAAAAACAGAAACATTTAAATCAGATCAGAAAATCTTGAGTTGTACACTAATGGACAGACAGGCAGGCAGACGTTGCATTTTATAATATGTAAGTATACAATGTTCCGAAATAAAAATTAATTTTTCCTTACTTTTTTCCGAAAGGTGTAGTGCCACAGACAGGCTGTACTGTACTGTATTCGGCAGCAAGACTATAGGCTGCCCGTGCTCGTCTCTAACACACAAGCACATGTCACAGATAATTTTCTTATAATTTCCTTTTGTACAAGCTTTTATAAGTGTATACTTCTGTTCCCTCCTCGGCTTTATTATTAGTACGAGTACAAACTAAACTTTAGCAAAAATTAAGATATAGGCCTAATACAGTGAGTGTTGCAGGCTAATATGTTAACACCTTTGATACAGATTTAATTTAAACCAAACCAAATAGGCTTGTACACTATCGAGCACCTTAGACGTCATTACTACAGGGGAGCCAGTTCTGAATCACTGCTTACTTGTATGAGCATTTATTGTTGTACCTGAGTTGACTGACGCCCCAGGTGCAAATAATACAGATCCGCAGCATCTGTCTCAGTGACTGTGAGAAGGTGTTTGTGGACCACACACAGCAGCCAATCGAGTCACGCAACCCATTGTATCTCATCACAATATGTTGATGTCAACCTCTTCCATCAGTTTCCCAGACTCCAGGCAACAGGCTAAGGTCACTCTACAAACAAGTCAATCTACATAATATTACACAGGATGATTCCATCAGAGATCATCAATATGGACAATTCTCTTACAGAAACCCATGTCAGAAGCATTTCGTTTCAGCCAATAAGCTTACTGAAGAATGTAGCCTACTATTTAGCAGCCTTTACACAACACATTTCTTTTATAATCTTTACTTCACGATTCATAAGCAAATAGAAAGCTCTTCTCATCGTAATGTTGTGGAAATATCTTGAAATGAATATAAACACGCAACACTACAAGAAGAGGCTGAGTTTACGAAAAACACCATAACAAAATAATGGTGGACGAAGGACCAACCATATAATATCCAAGGACCAACCATAACAGTATGATATCCACACTGTCAGTTGGCAGCTATCACAGTTTATTTGGCAACAAAAATTCGTCCAGAACAAATGCGATTTTTGTGTTAATTGTACTTTCAAAATTACTTTTGCTTATTTATTAACCTTATAAGGTCATATAATTTATATTGCGTAAAGAGGATGGATCTTTTTGGGTATACCAGTAGGCTTTATAATAATTATTGAAGTGCATGCGTTTTTACTTTCTGTTATTGTAGTATAGTAATCTTCTGATCACTTTAGCTTATATTTAATTTTAATGATTATGATACGGACCAGCAGGTATGCGTGATAACAAGTAAATATCCAATCCGGATTCTACCTTTGAGACTGACAGTGAGAAAAGATTGACTTGAAACTGAGAAAAGAAACAAGTCAAAAGTGGAATATCAATTTGTTTTAGAAAAGAAGGAACTGTTTTAAAATGTAAAGATAGGGCTTTAGACCTTTAATGAAATGAAATGTGATGAGATTTAAGTAGTTACCTGTATGCAATGGAGGGGATTCACTGAAACAGTATACCGATGGAGGGGGACAAGGGGGCCCCCAGAACTTCAACTTCAATCTACTGATTTTTAATAAAATTCTGCATAGCACTGACTACAATGACATTTTGGATAGTATAATACTATTTACTTTGTAAAAGTATATACCAAATGTTCGGAAATTCGTATTACAAACTTCTAGGGCTAGTAGAGGGGACTTAGTGGACAATATTTCGAATAGAAACCCATGTCCGGAAACGTACCGTACGTTGATCTTCCTACAGGACGTATTGTCCCTGCTGTTGGATGACGTGCCAATGCATGTCCGTCAGGAACTGTGATTTCAGCACGATGGCGCACCGCCGCACTTTACACTGACGTCCGGAAACATCTGAACCGAAGATTCGGGCAAAGATGGATAGGCCGGGGTGGTCCTAATGCATGGTCCCCACGATCGCCGGACTTAAAGGTCGTATGAATAGTATGTATGGTGTACGAGACTCTTGTAGAGACCGAGGAAGAACTGCTGGCACGAGTGATGGTCGCCGCATAAGAGATTAACGGGACACCAGGTGTGATGGAACGAGTGTACCGGAACATGATTCGTCGGTATAATGTGTGCAACGACGTTGGTAGTCGAGCCTCTGTTGTAATGAGCTGTTTCGTATGGGACACATCCAGTCCAGAATACAGAAACAAATTTGTTTTTTTCCACTGTTGATACAAGTGTTATTGTGATCAATGAAAGTTTTGTTACGTTGGTATTGTTACTAAAAAATTTGACTTTCGTCTGTAATGAGTCAAACGTCATTTACTTCTGTACCATACGTCACACCTCATTTCACATGGTGCTCTTCTGACGTCATGTACTGCCTCTTCGGTTGAAAAAAAAAACCGACAAATCCGACACATTGTAATGGCTGTAGCACGGAAACGGTATGTTTACGGACATGGGTTCCTGTTCGAAATATTGTCTACTAAGTCCCCTCTACTAGCCCTAGAAGTTTGTAATATGAATTTCCAAAATATGAGATGGGCTGGCATTCCAAGAGCGGAGCCACAGCAAACTTTAAATGTTATGTCATTTTCGATACTTAGATACGCTGAATGAATATTTACAGAAATAGTCCACGTATTAATTAACTTTCATAATTTACAGTTTTTTATTAAAAAATTGGCAAAAATTCACCGAAATTTCACATATCTGCTGCCTTTATAAAGGGATCTAACATATTAAGTATATACCCCAGTATGCATGTAAGTTATTTATAAAGTTGTCTTTGAGGAAAACGGGTACCATTATTAAGTGCCAGTATGGTACTTTATGAGATTGTGTGTGAGGACGAAAAATGTCTGTAAGTCTGTCCGTCCGTCCGTCCGTCCGTGTGTCTGTACGCGCCAAAAGTGAAATACGCTTTTTCGGATTTTCATGAAACTTGGAAAACACATTCATATTGTCCATGGGAAAAAACCCTATTGATATTGAACCAAATCGGTTCACCGATACCGGAGTAATTGCCCAATTTAGTGCCTATTTTAATAGATTATGGCGCCTTTCTAATAGAAAGGCGCATAACTCAACTACGCTGCATTGGATTTCCATGAAACTTGGTATACGCATTTATGACGTCCATGAGAAGTTCCCTATTGAATTTGAACCTAATCTGTTGACCGGTACCGGAGTAAAACCCAATTTAGTGTCTATATTAAAGGCGCAATAACTCAAATACGCTTTATCGGATATTTATGAAACTTCGTATACGCATTTATAATGTCCATGGAAAGACGTCTATTGATATTCGACCAAATCGGTTGTCCAGTACCGGAATAATGCCCAATTTAGTGTTTTTATGTTAATATATAAGAAGTCGCGATAACTCAAAAATGCTTTATTGGATTTTCTTGGAACTTTGTATACCCATTTATAATGTACATGGGAAGACGTCTATTGATATTCGATAAAATCGGTTGACCTGTTTCGGAGTAATGCTCAATTTAGTGCCTATTTTATTGTAATATACGTATTCGAAAGAATTTATTTATGAAATGCAAATCAGTTATCTTGACAACATAGCCTATTGTTTTACTGTGATCTTATAAGGCTTCGGAAATTAAAATACAGTTAGCTATGACAAAAAACACTATTGCTTTACATGTGCTTATCCAACTAGACCGCTAAACTGACCCAGGTGGCCAAGATGGTATAGTCGCCTCGCTAAATTCGTTGACAGTTAACATCAAAGAAGTCGCCGCCGCTTGGCATATTTGCCACACTGCATATTGTTAAAAAAGAAAGCGGGAAGATATAGATGCAGCAAAACACTTGTGGCAATGGTATTTGAGCAATGAGAGAATTGGCAACACGAATTCAGTCAGCGGTTTCTTTTGAGAAAACCTTTTACAGTAACAACAAGCATTGTAATATGAGAACAAAGCGAGTCGCCTGTCAACGTTATGAGCGAGGCACCTATAACTTGGCCCCACATTCTGGAGTTCCATGGTTCAAATCCCGAAACCGGCCAATTTGACTTTATTTTTATGTGAATGTGCGATTGTCAAGATATCACAAATCTGTACAGTTCAGCTGATGCTGGAAGATTTTAATCTGATTAAAAGAAAATTGACCTTTGTTCCTCCGTAAGCCCTGCTTAATGATTAAATCAGGAGCTTAACTTGGAAATCAATTTAAAAAAAAAAAACATATTCTGCATATCATAATTGCAGTCATAACTGATTAAACAAAAACGTACTGGTACTTTGATACATCAGTTTACCTGATTTTATTTCCTTTGAAATAGTAACGGTGGCGTAATGTTCTGTATAGGTCACGGATTTCACGGACAATCGGCGATTTTACTTTCTCGCATATACGTAGTACAGAGAAAGTATTGTGATCGTGACAAAAAAAAATCGAAATCGAGATATCACCGGGAAAACATGTTTCACGATGCCAAAAAAAAGTATTTTTGCAATGACGTCTGTCCGTCTGTCCATCTGTCTGTGGACAAGCACAGCGGGTGAACGGTTGATTGTATTTACTTCATTTTTTAAATTAAGGACTTTTTCGGAATTTTATCGAACCGCCCAGAAATTGAGTTCTATAACTGAAATATTAAGGGACTTTTCATGAAAGTTTTTTTGAAAAATTTTGATTTTTTAAAAATGAAATAAAAATTTAAAATTGGAAACTCTTATCAATGACTAACAAAATGCCTATATCCGTTTTTCTGCAAAAATGACTTAGAGGGTACTTTACTCGTATCCATTTTCAATTTTTCTAGGCTATTTCCATTATATTGGCGATACATGGAAACTTAGTACAGTCAACTTGTAGAGAAAATTAAAAAGAACATTTTTGTTAAACACATTTCTTTATGAAATTAATAGGTACCAAGATAAAACAAAATAACATGACTTAAATGCGAATTCTAGAATATTTTGATTAAAATATGAATATTCTTTTGTTGCCTATAGTAACAAGAATACTATCATCTAGATATTGTTGTGAAATGTAGTCAGTTTACCACAGTCGTAATGAACTCACCAAAATCAATTAGAGCGAGGTGGTATAGGGTAATAGGGAAGAGATCCTGGGTTCAAATCGAATTTCGTGGCCATCGAAATTTACCAGTAAACTCTTGTAATAACTCATTCGTGCAGCATTTGCGTCTATTGTTCGGCTATATCTCAATGTATCCTGCATTTTGGACTTTGAGATTAAGGAAACCATGCAAATCCTGAGTTATTATTATTATTGTTGTTGTTATTGTTATTGATATTATTATTATTATTATTATTATTATTATTATTTCAAGGTAAAAGCGTTGAACATAATGATCGACCGTGATGCTTTCCGTTCTAGATACTTGCTAGTTTTATGAAAATATAATAACTAAAATTTAATTGTCTCTATAATTTACTTTTTTCTCTGCTATCCTTTAACACGTATATGCGAGAAAGTTTGTGTAGTTTGTGCAACATATTTTTGCACCATTTATTTCATGTAAAAGCGTATCCAGGCAGAAAGACTAATGTACATATATATTATATATTTGTAATCTTTGCCAACTCAAATTGCTGCCAGGTAATAATACTCTTGCTATGAATGAAATTGTACTCTTTACTGTCCCTGCAATTGTAGATGACACAATAGTGACCATCGTCTCACCCAGATGCTATTAATTAGCAACAAATACTTTTAAACATTTCATTTTCTAGTTAATTTGGTTTTAAAGAAGGAGTTGCAACGAATCTTAAAACTCATTGAGCATGTAGGTCTATATCTTTGTGGTATAATTCATTTTGTTTAAAAATGCATACTTACTGCAAGATAATTTATTGAAAATCACTGCAAGCCTGTCTACAGATGGACATGCACATCCTGTAATAAACATTTCCGAGAATTTATGTAGTGGTAGTGATTTAAATGTAACAGACTTAAGAGTATGTATACTGAAAAGAGATAATTAAAACACAGAGGCCTTCAAAATAGTTTGTTTGCACAAGTCCAAAGCCCTACAGCACAGTCGCCACTTATCATTGTCGCTTATCTTGACACATAACAGAATTTATTTTGCTCACACGTAAGCAGATCAACTCTTCCTCTCGACACGCCACATTATGTAGTCAGTCGGCTCCTAAGCTTGCCAAAGGGGCCATTTGAATGCGCTACCGCAGTTGAACTTGGCCACACTATGTTTAATATGAATACAGTGTATCACAATGTCTACGTGTTACTGTACTCTTATCTTGATATTGTGCCGAGAACAAAATATAAGCTCGCCCGTTTTCTGTTAAACAACGTTTTAAAAAGTAACATCACTGCCACCTAAAAATTAATATTCTTAGAATGAGGACTACTCATTGACAGAATTAATTCCGGGCTCATCGATGCTCGGCTGATTATGTGAATCGTTTACTTAACCACAATGGCCACAAGCTAGATAATTAAAAGTTTCCCAAAATATAGTTTATAATGACGATGTGTATTACATGTGTAATATGTTAAATAAATGTGTAATATGTGTAATATGTTCATATTCTATTCTGATCTGATGAGTACGATTTCGTTCATGGCAAAAATACGAACATTTCTTAAAAGTCTCCCTCCCTCTGACCATGAACTGTATAGACGTGTTTTTCTATGCTGCTCAATGTAATTGTTTTCTTAAGAACACTAAAAAAGGAGAAATTTTAGGTTTAAATATTTTTAGAGGTTATATAATTCGATTTTAAACTCATTTTATTTCCATAAATACGATAAATACGAGTTTAAGTAAAATCGTGAAGAAGTTGACAATTAGCTGACCTAAAATGTATATCATTCACTAGGACGTTACTTGTAAGCAGGCATACTGTCATACGTCAAGTTGTGAGGGATTAAGAAAGTAAATCGAAATAAAATATAATGTACTGATTCAGAATTCGCTTACCTAACATTCGAAATAAGACTTGTTATTTATGGGAGCTTATGTCACCGATTAGCAAAAATTTGTACCTGCTGAATTTCTCATACACCTTTGCAATTAAGAAAAGCACAACTTACTTAATGAGTTTTTCATTATGTTAGAGCAAGTACGTCGAACTCAACTTCTGCATAGGGCCAATTCAATTGTTCAATGTATTGTAACCAAAGGCCGCATTTCAAAACAAAAAGATACATTATTTTTATGTAAAGAAGCAATTTAATATATATAAGTTATACTTGTAACACTATAAATTGCTAAATAGTCAAATGAACAATTCTTAAACTACTTACAACACTGGTTTTTACTTAAGAATTAGCATATTTTCCGGGAAACAAGAGTTTCAATATTAGGTAGGCCTACTAGATTCTATGAAGACGCGATTTTCAGGATGGAAGACAAATGTTCTGCTGTAAGTCTTGATCTGTTTGTCTTCATTAGGGAAAATAATTGTTCATAGAGATAGGTAGAACCAAACATGGCTAGTATTCTCACAACATACACTCATTTCAGGGTACTGACAGAAAAGAACTGAGGGAACCCCATTTCATTGTATTTGTCTTTCAGTACAGAATTGCTCTGAATTTCAATCAGTTCCAGCTAAATGTTACTATCTGCCTTGTGAATCTCAAAGGAGAATGGAACAGTAAATAAAGAGAAATCATTATCACATGATTTTAAACCTTCAAACCTATTTTCAAACGCATTAGTTGATTCCTTTATGTGAAAAATATAATGGGTAAAATCATAATCATTGTGGGACCTCTTACAGCCTGGCAGGTCGGGAAATGAATTAAGCTGCCATTGTTCATTTACCCTTCCCAAAATCTGAGCTTCAACATAAAGGTCATAAAAACCCTTTGAAACGAAAGCCAACGAGCTTCTGCATAGTATGGCAGACACTCATTTCCAATGTCACTAAGTAAAGATGAAAACTGATATTGATTCAGACCCCGAGAACGAACAAAGTTTACAGATTTCTTCACAAATTTCAAAACGTGATTCATGTTTACTACTTTTGAACATAAAACCTCCTGATAATTGATGCAGTGGACATGATGAAATTTACTGGTTGGAGATACTTCTTTCTGCTTGGCCAGCGACTTAGCAGTAAATAACGTTCTGATTCCCTGTCATAGAAGGATTACCGTCCGTTGCTACTTGCTACACATAAAAGTTTTGATAATGGAATATTGTATTTTTCCAGGATCCTACTTACCAAATTAAAGATATCCTCAACAGTTGTATTTTTTCAGAGGAACTGTGTCCAGTAACTACTCAGTAATATTTAAGTCATTGTCACAGGCCCGAGTAAACACATCTAATTGTGCCAGATCACTAACATCTGTACTTTCATCGACTGCAATGGAAAAATGCCGTGAAACTTTCAACTTTTTCCAACAACTACTTACTTAAACTAGTCGCAATATCATCAGCCCTCTCCGCAACAGTATTTCGCAACAAGAAAATGTTTTTGAAAATTTGGTATTTATCAGGAAAAACAATGTCAGTGATTTTTATAATACACTCTTTTACACATTCACTTTCGCTGAAACATTTAGAATTCTTTGTTATAAATTTTGCAATTACATAGCTTGCTTTAACAACGACTTCATTGTCTCGTTCACATTCGTGAAGACAGACTTGCTTGCAGAGTGCAACTTTAAAGTCTCACAATTTATCTTCCCTTTACTTAATACTTAATAAAAAAAAAAAAAGGAAATTGGGAAAATTGTAATCATTACCTACAAATAAAGCTAAAAGAAAGCTAATCCGAAGTCCTAAAAATTTGTGAGTAAGGATTTTAACAAATATCTGCATTTTTGTAATATAATCACATATATAAAATGAGTTATTTCATGTCTAATTGCACCAGTAGTGATTTGTGGACTACCAACTGCCAGTAAGAAAGGCTCCCAATGAATTAGCAGTCCACCACAAATTTGTTTTGTTTCTTGATTTATCTTATTTTCAGGGCATAAGATATATGAAGTGCAAATATTGAAACATCTTCATGTGGCTAATAAAATGCCTGTATTAATTTTTCTGTAAACAATTACGGACGGGATATTTTACTCATGTCCATTTTTTTATTATTTTTCTAGACTATCTCCGTACATGAAAGCTTTGCACAATAAAGTTGTAGAACAAGTTACAATGAACATTTTTGTCATACTTTACTAAAGTAACTGTTATTAATATAAAAAATAAATAAGTATGACTAAATACAGAATGTCAGAACCACTGCCTTCTAAACTGTATTACTCGTTATTATTAAACTGTAATTCTCGAGACGGCGGTGGTCAGAACATACATTAATTAAAATGTGAACAATATTCTTTTATTTCCCACAGTAACAAGAAAATTATAATTAACTTATTGTTGTGAAATGCACTATAAGTAACCTGAGCCTTAATGCACACAATATAATCAATCCGAGCAAGGTGACCGAGGTAAGAATTCCTGGGTTCAAATCTCAAACCTTTTGGCCAGCCAATCTGACGGGTTTTTCATGGTTTCGCCATTCGCAAAGGCAAACGCCGGACTTGTAGGATTTGTTTACTTCCCTTAACTTATCGCCGCTATGTCACCCAATATCGTAATCGTTTTAACTGAATATCAATCAAGAAGCCGCCAGCGAACAATGTGATACTGGTAAAACTAAACACATGATATGACCATTATATGGAGGATGTACATTAATTTTTTAATGAAACATAACTGTTTCTTTCGTACATATAAAAACCTCAGTAATTGAAATCTTAACACATTGTGTGAGAAAGATTGTGCAACATATTTTCACCGTTAATTTAAGTAAGTTACGTAGATTAAAAAAATAAGAAACAAAACTTTGTCTTACAACTGAAGTATAAAAATAGCAAAATAATATCAAAATATCTTCTGCTGGATTTATTAAGTGATACAATATTATATTGAATATAGGAGGATCGTTCAGAAAGTAAATAACGATTTGGCGTAACAAAATAACAACAAAAGATATCAACACAAAACTTTATTTATAAAGATAGTGTATCTTACCCTATTTCTCAACTTCATCGCCATTGCTGTAAAGGCATTTATTGTAACATGGTACCAGTTTTTCAATGCTGATCTTATACTCAGGACAATTAATAAAAAATAATTAAATTTATGTTAAGATAGATCAATTTAGAAAATTAATACATCAGTCTATAGAAATAAACAAAGTTACAATTTACATTTTGTCTAATTATGTTAATAATATACTCTAAATAAAAGAATGACATGTATGCTTTGATTTTAGCCTGTCAATTTTTCAAAACTAATAAATTTATGTCTTTTTCTTAAGCATTGTATGTAATTGGCAAGAAACCTCGCTGAGTTGAATGTAGATTTGGCTAATGTATGATTGTTGTTTTACTAATGTGCTTTGATTTTGACCTATCGATTTTCAAAACTAATAAAATTATGTACAGTGAGTCCCACGCAAGAGTTGGCCAATGACGCGGGTTTCTGCGTCGCGGAGGGAACAGCTCCAACTCCCGAGCGATCGGGTGAAATATCTACGCAAATAAAGCCGCGATCGGTTTAATGATTTAAGTTCTCACATTTATAGTTAAAATTACAATGAAAATAACCACGTACCTCATCATAAGAGATGTTGGAAATGCCCTCCTCTTGCATCCACACAACACTGGCACCTTTGTAGGAAATTTTCTTTCACGGGCGTAAGCTCAGCTTCCGAGATAGAGTTAATTTCCATTGTGATACTATCTTTTAAGTTCTTCTAATGTACGGGAATCGACCTATACACTTTATTTTTAAGTTCCCCCATAAATAGTAGTCACATAGGCTATTGTTAGAAGAACTTAAAGACAGTATCTCATGAGAAATTAACTCTATGTCGGAAGCTGAACTTATGCGCGTGAAAGAAATTTTCCTATAAAGGTGTCAGTATTGTGTGGATGCAAGAGGAGACCATTTCCAACATCTCTTGTGATGAGGTACGTGGTTATTTTCATTGTAATTCCAACTGTAAATGTGAGAAACTGAATCATTACACCGATCGCGGCTTTATTTGCGTAGATATTTCATCCGATCGCTCGGGAGTTGGAGCTATGCCCGCCGCAACGCAGAAACCCGCGTCATTGGCCAACTCTTGCGTGGGACTCACTGTATTTTTCTTATTGTAAACAATTTGTGTTATTTTCCTCTTTAAATTAACACTGTAGTAATAGATTATGTTTAACAAAACGTAAACCTTGTGTGTATGGTTACATAGTCTTCGGAGCACTTAGGTGGATTGACTACACATACCGCCCCCATCCCAGTATCAATCCTAGTTACACCTGTGTAGGTAACTTGGATTCATTTGCTTCGTTTCACAGAAACAATATGGAGAGGTTAAAACAATTATTACATATCAGCTGTTCATGAAGGTTTTTAAAGATTACATTAAAAAGGTTCAGTATTCCCAGTAATTTGTCCTTGATTCAATTGGGGTTAAGTAAGTAGAAACGATTGCTTATTTCGATGCGGAACCTGCAACAGAATGACGACATAGATCAAGCTCCGCTAGTACAGTGGTATTAATCAGACGTGGCAGTCCAAGCATGGTATGCTCAGTAGATGCAGACGAGTCCAATAAACATTCGTACTGCATGGAGGGGTGTATGGGTTAGTTGTGTCGTTGCTTTCAGTGAGGTAAGATCGTATAATGCAGTGAAGAAACAAGAGACCTTGTTACAATCGCTTCTCCTCTCCTGCTAGTGCAGTTCAACATTCTTACCCCTCCCCATGATTCCTCCTACATGCGTCACCTCTCTCACGCGCATCTGACTGCCACCTCTGATTAATACCACTGTAATTCCACTATATGTTTATTTTAAACATTACAATGGACTAAAGACAATATACATTCGCGATGGTGATTTGACCCACTTCTCATGTTCTTCCAAACATAAGAATAAACTTCACGACTGCTAAGAGAAGTTAACAAGAATTCACATTCGTATACCAAACAATACTGATCAAGGAGACTCAGACATTTGTTAACATCTGCAATAATTCCTTGCGCTACACTATTACAACGTAGCACAATCCGATCCGCATCTCTGCCACAGCTCATATTAGACGTGTTTTGTACATACTTTCACTCAAATGTAATTCTAATTAGACTATAATGTGTGAGAATATATCTTAAATCAGAGATAAGTATTCATCATCTTGTTTACCGCTGAACTATTATCAGTGAGGCCTGGAAGATAATGCTCTATCAGAAGACGAAATACGCATGCAAATATACTCTGAAATATGTAAAGTATGCTCTGGAATCAATTAAATACGCTCTTTTGTTTAAGTAATTTTAAAACTTTACCCTTATTAGCTGAATTACGTTATGAATTACAAAAAATAGTATACGGTAAGTTGTGTAAATTACATTACAAAACTTAAAAAAAAAAAAAAAAAAAATTAAATTTAAAAAAAAAGCAAAACATAACAAGAGTGTGGCGCGTATCTGAGCCACTTCACCCAAGGTAGAGGTACCGCAGCCCCCAATTAGAAAACTTGATTTCAGTAACACTGTTGTACAATAATTTATTAATAGTATAACAGAGAAATACAGGAATACAGAATTAATGAGAATATTATAGGAGAAAAATTCCTCCGACACTGGAACTTGAACCCAGGACCTTTGGCTATTCGCGCCAATGCTCTACCAACTGAGCTAAGCCGGAGTTCAATTCACAGCGCCAGAAGGAACCTCTGTCCTATGACTGATTGCCCTAATGGTCTACCTCACAGATGGACAAGTTACGTCATATGCAGTACTATGAGGCACACTAATTAGTGATTTCTGTGACCGGGCTCCGACTGTCAACATCCAAGATAGATATATAACATTTCATGAACAATCAGTCATAGGGCAATCAGTCATAGGAGAGAGGTCACTTCTGGCGCTGTGAATTGAACTCCGGCTTAGCTCAGTTGGTAAAGCATTGGGCGCGAATAGCCAAAGGTCCTGGGTTCAAGTCCCAGTGTCGGAGGAATTTTTCTCCTATAATACTATCATGTAATGTCCAACAGAGACAATAGTCTGTGGTTCATGAATACTTACTAATTAGTGTGCCTCATAGTACTGCATATGACATAACTTGTCTGTCTGTGAGGTAGACCATTAGGGCAATCAGTCATAGGAGAGAGGTTCCTTCTGGTGCTGTGAATTGAACTCCGGCTTAGCTCAGTTGGTAGAGCATTGGCGCGAATAGCCAAAGGTTCTGGGTTCAAGTCCCAGTGTCGGAGGAATTTTTCTCCTATAATATTCTCATGTAATGTCCAACAGAGGCAATATTCTGTGGTTCATGAAATCTTATATATCTAACAGAATTAATGGACTAGAAATATCATGAGCTGCCTAGAATTCTGACAATATTATTAAAACTTCTATGTGAAAGTTCACTGGCGCACATGAAGCTGCCTGGGCCCATAACCTATTAAGTTTCTATTAATTTTCTTCTTGCCCATAAAGAAGATATTATTTATTTATGTACACGTAAACTAATACAGAAGGATTAAGATTTGTAATATGAACTAAAATACACTTATAATCTGGTGCACAAAGACAAAATAAAAGTACTTCCTGCCTCATGGCAGACTTCGAACGGAGAACAAAGGCCAACTGCCTCCTTCCTGCATGGCAAAGCTTAAGACACTGTCACTAGGAGGCGACACCATTCACTTTTAAGTTTGACACACAGTGCTGCCAACTTCAACACTTTCCCTTGTCAATTAAAAGTGAAAAAAAAAACTTTTACTTCTTTTCTAGTTTATTCCTAATTGTCCTCTTAGGATCTTTAAACGAGTCTCTGCTAACGGCTTAGTCATCAAATCTGCAAGTTGTCTCTCTGTTGCAATTTGCTGAACACCTAATTGCCGTTCACTAACTTTCTCTCTGATGAAGAAATGTTTGACACTAATATGCATCGTTCTGTTATGGAACTCTGGATTTTCAGCTAATCTTACTGCTGCCTGGTTGTCCACCTGTAGAACTGGAACATGCTGAAGCTTTGTGATGCCTTTGAAGAGTCTGGTAAGCCAAATAGCTTCTTTGGCTCCTTTAATTGCTGCAATCAACTCTGCTTCAGTTGTCGAGGTCGCTACTACAGACTGCCTTTTACTTAACCATGAAATAGCTCCGCCTGCATAGAGTATTACCACTCCAGATGTGGAGCGCCCTGTTGATTCGCAGCCACCAAAATTTGCATCACTATAACAGTCCATTTCTTGTGTACCTGCTATGTACCGGAACACCCTCTTCACTTTCACTATCTCTTTCAATGTAGGATTGTCAAGCGTTCTGGATAAGTAGCCAATACTGTAGGCCAAATCCGGTCTTGTTCCTGTCATCAAGTACATTAGTGTATCAATTGCCTGTCTGTAGGGAAAATTGATTTCTCTCGCATTGTTTTCTTGTTGAAAAATTGCTGACTCTTTCAACATTGGGGATGTCACTGGTTTGCATTTATCTAGTCCAAAGCTCTTTAATACCTTCTTAATATATGCTTTCTGACTTATCTTAATGCTACCGTCTTGTTGTTTTTCTATTTCCAAGCCTAACAAGAAATATGATGCTGGCTGTGCAGTTATTTTGAACTTGGTCTGGAGTTCTTCAATAACACTTTTTGTTTCTGCTGGATCTGATGATGCAATTAAACCATCATCCACATATAATACAATTACCACTTTCTTGTTATTATTTTCTCTGATGAATAAACATGAATCAGCATCACTTACTTTGAACCCTAGGTTGGTTAAAAACCCACCAAAACATTTATTCCAGCAACGTGGTGCTTGCTTTAAGCCATACAAACTTCTCTTCAGTTTGCAAACACGATCTATCCCATCACTGTATCCTGTTGGTTGTTGCATATATATTTCTTCTTCAAGTTCGCCGTACAGGAACGCTGTTGATACATCAAACTGGTTAAGGTGCATTGCTTCACTTGCTGCAATGCTCAAAACTGAACGTATTGTGCTTAACTTAGCAACTGGACTAAAAGTTTGGCTAAAGTCAATACCTTGACGTTGACTAAATCCTTTAACCACTAGCCTAGCTTTGTACTTCTCAATTAAACCATCTGGTTTGGTCTTCAGACGAAACACCCACTTGCATGGTATGGTCTTTTCTCCTTTCGGTAAACTCACCATCTCCCACGTTTCATTCTCATGAAGTGACTGAAGCTCACTCTTCATGGCGTTTTGCCACTCTGCACTTTGGTTGCTTTTAATGGCGTCCTCGTAGGTTTCTGGAACTTTGTCATTAACATATTCTTCTGCAGCCATGACGTAATCATCAAACCTCTTCGGTTTTCTTATTTTTCGACTGTCTCTTAGTTCGTAACCATTGTTTGGTTGGTCCTCGTCGTCACTTGAAGTGTTACTCACTTCATCTGTTTGTTTGTTGAAATGAATATAATCATCATCACTATCACTTTCGACTTCAGGTCCTTCATTTTCAGTTGGAAGCTTTCCCTGATCAAATTGATTGTTGATTTTTATTTCACTTTGTTCATGTATTTCTTTGTTACATTCTGTAGGGTTCTCTTGAAATAGTACGTCTCTTGACAATATGATCTGATTATTTTCTTTGACCCAAACTCTATAGCGCTCATCACCATCATATCCAACTAGATACCCTTTTATGGCTTTTTGATCCATTTTCTTTCTTTTCTTATCTGGAACATGAACGTAGCAGCTGGAACCAATGATGAGCAGATGCTTAATTCTTGGTTTCTTGCCCATCCACAGCTCGAATGGACTTATGCCTGCAACTGATGACTTTCCAGTGCGGTTGAGAATGTAAACAGCAATGCTGACAAGCTCAGCCCAAATTGCTGCTGGGAAGTTGGCTTCTTTATTTCAGTACTTAAAGGTTCTTGCCATTTCAACTATCGTTCTAAATTCTCGTCCACTTCCACCATTCTGCTGTGGCGTGTAAGGAGCCGTTAGTCGTTGGTTAATTCCCTCTTTTCTCAAAATTGCCCTAACTTCTTCATTGTCAAACTCTCCACCATTGTCACTTAAAATTTCACTAATTGTGTGTCCCAACGCTTTGGAATGTCCTATCATGTGCTCAAGCATATCTTTAACTTGTGATTTCGCATTGAGTAGATAGCAATAGCGAAACTTACTGAAACTGTCTTTAAACACTAATAGAAACCTTTTCTTTGAGAAGGAGTTGTCAAATGGTCCATAGATGTCCACTGAAACTAATTCTCCTATTCTGGTACTCTTTACTCTATGACCAAATTTCTGTCGATGGGCTTTCCCATACACACAAGGCTCGCACACTTTCTTGTTTAGCTGCACTGATCTGCCTAACTGATTTTCAAGTTGCTCCTTGATGTGTCGTACATCTTGGTGACCCCATCTCTCATGATAAAGTTGCACTAATTCATCATCTGATAATTCTGCAGTATTAACAGTTTCACCTATCACTTGTGGCTTAATCTTTGCTTCATACAATGTACCTCCTCTCTCTCGAGTGCCATGTATTAGCTCAACGTTTCCTTTTGTGAGCCAGCAATCAGTTGCTGTTGATGTGAACTTACTGTCTGGAACTTTGTCTTGTGCTGCTAAGACCGATAATAAGTTTCTGGATAACTGCGGAACATACCACACATTGTTCAAACTTACATTAATGTCTTTTTCACGTAGTGTAGACTTAAAATCAATGGTACCTTCACCAGTTGCAGTCAAGATTTCTTTCCCTGCTGATTGGATTACTTGCGAACTTTCAAACTTTTTGAAATTTCTGAATAGGTCTGACCTATTTGTCATATGCTTTGTGGCTCCATTATCTATCCACCATTTTTCTGAAGATGGCTCTGCACTGTATGTTTCTTCAATCTTGGTGAAAAAGGCCCAGCTTCCTACAGCTAAAGCATTGTTACCTTCTTCGTTGTAACTTGCTAAACACTGCTGGTTACTGTTAGTAGTGCTGTTCTTTGGTGGCTTTCCATCTGCAATCCACTTCTTAAGTCTTTTACCCAGTGTCCTTTGCGCTTGCAGTAGTTACACTCATCATTTCTTTTGGACTTCTTGTTCTTTATATTCTGCTTTGACTTAACTTGTTGAGCAACCAATGCCTCTGAAGAACTTTCTTTCTTATCAGCATTCTTAAAGAAATTACGCTCATGTGCACACAATTGTTCACCTAGTTCATCAAATGTTCGTTCATCTTTATCACCTGTTAGTACCATCCAACTTGACTTAAATGAATCAAACTTGCTCGGAAGCATATGAAGAACTTTGCCAATTAGCATCATCTCTGGTAATTCTTGTTTCGTTCTCAACTTAAGTCCGTTATTTAAGTCACACCAAAATACCTTTAACCTCGCAATATTGCCTGCTACATCTTCTCCATCTGCCCAGGAGCATGTATAAAAGTCAATTACAGCTTGGTTGACCTGATCCTTTGTTGTTGCTTCAAACTGTCTCTTTAAAGCCTCCCAAAGTTATCTAGCTGTCTCTTTATCCATGACATTTCTTGCATTATTGTCACTTAGGTTGTTAAAGATAACTGTTGCAGCAAAACTGTCTGCTTTTCTATACTTGTCTAATTGTAGTTCATATTCACGCTGTTCTTCTGTTGAGGCCTCTGATGTAGGTGGTGATGGCTTCTTAAATTTGCCGTCAACAACATCCATTGCTCCCTCATGAAAGTTTAGACTATATTTGATTTTCCTTTTCCATAAAGGCCAATCCGATTCACCTTGGAGGGCTGTTATTTTCTTCATAGCACAATCCATTGTCTTAGTATTGAGTAAATCTTCTGAAACTTGCGTATATTCACTCGTCACTCTGGATGAATCCTTGATTGTTCAAATACTTCGCTAAACCCAGCACAAATCTTTATAATACTTCTGTGTAAAAGTTCACTGACGTGCATGAAGCTGTCTGGGCCCATAACCTATTAAAACTTCTATGTGAAAGTTCACTGGCGCACATGAAGCTGCCTGGACCCATATCCTATTAAGTTTCTATTAATTTTCTTCTTGCCCATAAAGAAGATATTATTTATTTATGTACACGTAAACTAATACAGAAGGATTAAGATTTGTAATATGAACTAAAATACACTTATAATCTGGTGCACAAAGACAAAATAAAAGTACTTCCTGCCTCATGGCAGACTTCGAACGAAGAACAAAGGCCAACTGCCTCCTTCTTGCATGGCAAAGCTTAAGACACTGTCACTAGGAGGCGACACCATTCACTTTTAAGTTTGACACACAGTGCTGCCAACTTCAACAAATATACCATAAAAAACATATTGGAAAAAACATACCCCGATATACTCGCGTATAAATCCCTATTCATAAATCAAGCAGAAAAATAATTCTGAAATTTCAGCATTGGTTCATGTAAGGATGAAGTGTGTTACCGACAGACAGACGGAGAGACATTTTCCCGTTCCCACACATATTCTCATAAAGTTCCATACTGACACTTAATAAACTGATGAAAAATAGAACATGTCCTAATTTCATTTAACATTGAAGGAAAATTTTAACAATTAGTTCGTGAGTCGACCGCGAGAGGCCTCTAGAAGATGCGCTATGGGTCACGTGCAGAAGATGTATCATTTAATTGAAGAAAATGGAGCAAATCTTAATTTATAAATTAACTTAACAAAACACTTAATGTATATGATGGCCTTTAAATAGTTCAATGATTTTCAAGGATCAATTCCAAACTTATGTTTAGCACTAAAGTTGTTTTTAACCATTTTCATTTCAGTTGCAACTTGTGAAAGAAGTTTTTCAAAACTAAAATAATTAATCAAAAACTATTTGCGCGCAATAATGATCCAAATCAGACTAAATCGACTAGCAATGGAGAACAATTTGGCTGTGAAAATAAACTTTCATGAGACGATATGACAATTTTCTGATGTACAAGCTTTAAAAAGACAATTTTAAAAGTGACTATTACACATTCTGAATTAATATAATCCAGACTTTGCTAATTTATTATCTGATTCTCCGACTAAAATTAAAACTGCTATTTACCATAAAATTTCGTTAGCTTTCTTATTTTGTCATATTTAAACATAATCTTTTTTCCACTTCATTGCTTTTACTTTCTCGCATATACGTAGTACAGAGAAAGTATTGTGATCGTGACAAAAAATCGAAGTGGAGATAACACCGGGAGAGCATGTTTCATGAAGCCTAGAAACCGAAAAAAGTATTTTTGGAATGACATCTGTCCGTCTGTCAGTGGACAAGCACAGTGAGTAAACGGTTCATTGCATTTACTTCATTTTTTGAATTAAGGACTTTTTTCGAAATTTTGTCGAACCGCCCAGAAATTTAGTTTTACAACTGAAATATTAAGGGGACTTTTCATGAAAACTTTTTTAAGAATTTTGATTTTTGAAAAAATGGCTCTAGCGATTTTAATAAAAATTTAAAATTGGAAAATTGTGACTAATAAAATGGCTATATCTGTATCTTTGTAAAAATGACTTAAGGGGTACTTTACTCGTATCCATTTTCAATTTTTCTAGATTATATCCATTACAGTAGGCGATACGTGAAAACCTACCATACTAAAGATATAGAGAAAATTAAAATGAACATTATTTGTTTAAAACATTGCTTTATACATTTCTAACATATAGATATCAAGATAAAAACGAAATAAGTAAGGCTTAAATGCGAATTTCAGAACATACTATCAATTAAAATATGAATGACATTTTGTTGCCCCTAGTAACAAGAAAACTATAGGCCTAATGTACTTATTGTTGTGAAATGCAATCAGTTTAGCTCAGTCGCAATGAACACACCAAAACCAATTACAGCGTGGTGGTAGGCCTATGGGCTAATAAGTAAGAGGTCCTGGGTTCAAATCAAACCTCGTGGCCGCCCAAATTGACTTGGGGTTTTCCTGATTTCCTGATTCGCAAAGGCAAACGCCGGGTTTGTAGGACTTGCTTATTTTCCATAACTCATGCCGCTATGTCACTGGATATTATAATCGTAAACTAAATATCACATAAGAAGACATCACTAAACAATAGAAACAGATGATGGGAATGAGTTGTTCTATAGACTAATGGTTCACGCAAACATACTAAACACATTTATATGACCTACATGCAGTTAAAGCGTGCAATATAACCTAAATAGGACCGCCGGCGTGGTCTTGTAGTTAGCGTCGCTGACTACAGATCCGTTGGCCCAGGTTCGATCCTCGGTATCTCCTCGGATTTTTCTGAGGTAGGGAGGTCTGGTAGGGGTGCACTCAGCCTCGTGATTCAAATTGAGGAACTTCTTGATAGAGAAGTAGTGGCTCCGGTCATGGAAACCACCATTAACGGCCGTGGGAGTCCGCATGTTGACCGCATGCCCCCTAATCCTTTCATCTGCCTGTGGTAGATGACGCAGCGGTCGGTTGGTGAGCCAAATTCCTCCAGGGATGTAGTGCCACGGAGTTTAGTTTTATTTCTAGTAGTAGTAGTGGCGAAATTCAAATATAAGTCGCTCCTTAAGCTCCGCCCATTCGATATTCACATTTGCACGGACTGTGTGATGTATTTTGTTTCTGAGCGAAGCAGAGTGACCAACTGTCCTTGTACATTGTCGCCAGTGCCTTGTATCCACCTCTACATATAGCTAAATAATGCATAACACTAACCACATAGTTAATTTTCGAATAATGTACGATACAATGTTTATAGGTTTCAAAAATGTGGCATATTATAAATATCCCGGAAGGTTTGTCAGCCTGTCACCTCTCGTCTAGCGGTGTGACGGCACACCTCCAACGTCCAATCACGAGTTTCTTCATAATACGAGGACAGAAGAATTCGCTAGATCATGGTAGAAAAGAAACTGCATCGGTGAGGGTGGGTTGGGTGATTCATCCCAAGGTGCGACTTATATTTGAATTTTCCCGTAGTAGTAGTATGCAGTTTTACTGCCATTATTATTATTATTATTATCATTATCATTATCATTATTATTATTTCACGGTAAAAGCATTGAATATAAAGATCGACCCTGAGGCTTTCCGTTCTAGATACTTGTTAGTTTTATGAAAATGTAATAAGTAAAATTTAATTGTTTCTTTAATTTACTTGTTTCTTTAACACGTATATGCGAGAAAGTTTGTGCAACATATTTTTGCACCATTTATTTAATTAAGCACACATTTGTATTTCGTTAATCAGTTAACATAATATTACTGGACTAATGTATCTTTGCATGTAATAAATAAATACATTAAATACTGCATGAGTTCACTCCCTCATTCTGTATATTATTTTTTCGTATAGATTAGCCCATGGAGACGATCTGAAAGACAAAAAGCTAGCCATAGAAAAATAAGTTAAAAATAGGCGTGTTGGTAGCTTTTGCTGGGGGGAGGGGCCTCAAAAATAAATCCGCCCCGGGCCCCAAGTGTGCTAGTTACGCACTGGTCACAAGGGTTGAGTGACTTGTCGGCCAGCTGAGTAATAACCGGGAAACTCTCACTGTCTTTGACCCCACCCGTATGACACGGACCATGACCTCCCATGGTGAAAACATTGGATGTCTTTTCTTTGGAAACATTACTTTCCAAGATGGCTCATTTTTTCTCTACCTCGGCTATAGTATCGCGCATTTGGATGAACCCTAAAGTCAAATCCTCACGAATTACAGTAAGGTCATTAATACGTTCTTCCCTTTCGACCAAACGCTCAGAAAGAGAGTGTAATTTTTCAAGCAGCCTACTATTTTCTTTTTTAAGGCTTGGATTAGCTGCACTTTCATCAACAGAACCAACATTAGCACAGGTAGACCACTGCTCTTGATGATTCTGCAACTCAGCAATTTTGAGTTTCTGAATGTTGGAAGTATCGGCCATTAATAAGGAAATAGCCAAAATGGCCGATACTTCAAAATTGCTGAGTTGTAGAATCAACAAAAGCAGTGGTTTCTTCAATCGCGAGCAGTTCAGCCATTCGCTCCGCGTCCGGGCGGCTACGCTCAACAAGACCTAACAATTTCTTGTTAGATTCCTGGAGGTCTTTGCTTAGGTGACCTTCAGTTTCTGGTTGCACATTTTCAAATCCGACAATTGTCGTTCTAAATGATGTATTCTTTGAGTGGCCGAAGCAAGATGATTTCGGACAGTAGTCAATTGTCGACCAATGGCATTACAGTTGACACAATATTTATTACCGTCAAGATTTTTATCCTCAGATAACTCGCGCAGACATCCATCGTTTTCACCCCGAGGTTCCGGCCCAGAGTTACTGGAAACTGGAGCACGCCGGCAACGTGGAGTCCTGCCTCCATTAACCCTCCTTGAATGTCTCTGAATATTATCACCAGATTTAGGACCAGAACAGAAAAGGACGGGCTGCTTATCCCCTTGTTTTGTCCGATTAGGCACAGAGTTGGTAGAAAGGTAGGTTTTTTACTGAATCGGCCTTTTATTACCTGGCTTGTCCCAGCACTGTTCTATAAAATACCCTGATCGTCTACACCAGTTACAGTAACGGCGCTTTCTTTTGCCATCACCGCTTCGGTTAGGCCGACTGCTGGTATAAACAGAGACAACCGTGGACCGGGCCTCCAAAATATTCTGAAATTTGGCAATATCCCCCTCAACTATATCCAACTTCTAGGTGGATCCAGAGACAGCAACAATGCCCGAATTTCTGGCAATTCGGCACCAGCCAACACTACCTCAGCCGATTGTTGCTCTCAGTGTCTCAGTTACTAGTTCGATTTCCTCTATAAATTCAGCGAAGCTATCCCCCTGACGTTGCCCACGGAAATAATGCTCTTGAATAAATTGATTCTTGATCCGAGCTGGAATGGACTAATGTAATAAGAGAGCGTGAAATTCCTGCCGCGTAAGGCCAACTGTAAGCGCTTCCGAAATGGCGTCACCTACACGCCCCCGAACACGCGGACACAGACATTGAAATATGGCAGTATAGGGTACGTTATATGCGGAAGCCTGCAGACAAAATTTGATAAATATCTTAAGGGAAATGAACACGTTCTCTGGCGACACTGGTTCCATAATCGGAAAATTCTCTAGCAGGATCAGAAAAGGATGCGGAAACTCCGCCATCTTAAAGTTTAAATTTTGTTCCGCCATAATTATGATCAGTATTGCAAGAAAAAATTGAAAAATAGGGGGCAAAAGTCGACCGAGTTCAATCTGCAACCACAATCTGTGGCGCGTATCTGAGCCACTTCGCCCAAGATGAGGTACCGTGGCCCCAAATTAGAAAATTTGATTTCAGTAACACTATTGTACAATAATTTATTAATATTATAACAGAGAATTACTGGACTAGAAATATTATGAGCTGACTAGAATTATGACAATAAGAAACATGTTAGCAAAAAACATACCCCCGATATACTCGCGTACAAATCCCTATTCGTAAAGCAGAAAATTAATTCTGAAATTTCAGCATAGGATCATGTAAGGCTGAAAGCCATGAAAATGTTGGGATAGTCCTAAAACTGGGCTGAAGGCCATGTTATAGGGCGGTGATCTTTCAATCAATCAATCTTTCTTTATTGTCAAACGGATCTTAAGATACCATGACATTGTCAATATATACAATAGTATATTCATTTACAAATTTAAAATACAATATTTGCGGAATTCTTATAAAATGCAGCAAGAATATAAAATGGATTCATAATATTAAAAATTTGTATAAAACACCCTTAAACCTAGAATCATTAAAAACGTGAGCCTCAACAGGTAATGAATTGAACATATCAATAGCTGATGTGTGAATCCATTTTTTCGTAATTGACAAACGTGGTATAGGTGCTACTATGTAATGTTTAAATCTTGTAGGATATTGATGAATTTCAGACTTACTAGAATATTGAGACAAATTTTCTTTGATCTTTACCAAAGAGGAAAAAATATACATATTAATAACAGTTTATATCCCTTCTTTGACAAATAGGAGTTTACAGTGAGCATCAAAAGGCGCCCCACTAATTATGCGTGCAGATTTTTTCGGCAAGATAAGAACTTTGTGAATACTGGAGCTGTTACCCAATAAATGGATCCCATAGGCTATTACACTATTAAAAAATGCTTGGTAAGAACTTCTTAAAATTTCCCGGGGAATCAAATATTTTAAACGTCTCAATAAACGACTCCTGACAATCTCACACATACAGGTTCAACATGTTGGTTCCAAGTTAGTGTTTTGTCTAGATGGATGCCCAAGAATTTCACAGTGCTATTTATATCTGAATTATGCCTCTGTGATTTATTGTCATTCAAATATGAACCGTTAGCCCAAAACCAATTTCGTCTACAGCTTGTGTCATCGTTTGATTTAGCGCAAGATTATTACTGTTGTTAGAAAATAAAGGGGTATCATCTGCAAACAGTACACATTGACTTTCTACATTAGATGGGAGATCATTAATCATTAATATGAACAGCAATGGGCCAAGAACCGATCCCTGGGGACACCCGTATCGACATTAATAAAATCTGAGAATTGGTCCATGAGAGAAACACATTGGAAACGATTAGATAGATAACTGACAAAAAGTTCCAAAGCAGTACCATTAATTACATAATATTGAAGTTTGCATAAAAGTTCCTCATGGGAGACACAATCAAAAGCCTTAGATAGGTCACAAAATACCGCCAGGGTCTCTTGATGATTCTCAAAGCCAGAAACCACAAAATAAATTAAGTTTTTAATAGCATCCAGAGTTGATTTAATTTTCCTAAAACCATATTGGGAATCTGTGAAATGGCGATATGTTTCTAAATAAGTATACAATAGATTTTTCATTACCGTTTCCAATATTTTCCAAAAAAAAACTGGGAGAATTAAGATCGGTCTATAGTTTTCCAGTTTTGAAGGATCATTTTTTTAAAACATTGGAACTACCCTGGCGATCTTGAGCGATTCAGGCAAAATACCCTTTTTATGGCATTCATTTACGCAATCTGTTACAGGCGCATTACATAATGAATCACAGTTTTTATTAAGTCAACGGATATATCGTTGTGTATCCTTACAATTCGAGTTCTTTAGCCCATGTACAGTCTTTAGAATTTCGTCATAATTCACCGTTTTCCATTCAAAGTTTGATGCAGTAATATTGTGATTCTCTAAGAATGACTTAGACACTACATTCGAGCAACCTGAGGTATTACACAATTTGTGTACAGAATTAATAAAAGAATTACTAAAATCATTTGGGTGAAAATCTGATTGTTTTTCGCTTGGAATGGGTGCTCTGTTTGAATTAATAATCTTCCAAGCAGCCTTGCATTTGTTTGACGAATTGTTGATGTGCCATACATTATATTGCAGCTTAGCTTTGGTTAAGATCTTCTTATATTGGATTTTAACTCTTTTGTAATTATTAAAGGCCTCATCTTTATATGAATTAAAGTAGGATGCCAATCTGAAAAGACTATATAGTCTATCAACATGGATTTTAAACCTTTTAAGTTCGTCTGTGTACCATTCTTTACCACCATCTGTTGTAATGGGTTTGCTCTTTGTACACTTTATTACGGTTCTAAGGGTAAAACAGTTATTGAATCCCACCAAAAACCATGACATAAGGGTATAAAAACTACAAACACTATTATGCAGATGTTCTGTCCAATTGATAGTTATTAAATCTATATATATATATAAATGAATGTATGTGTGTGTGTGTGTGTGTGTGTGTGTGTGTGTGTGTGTGTGTCCTTTATGCATTACTACACCATTCATCCGATCGCCATGAAACTTTGGGAAGTTGTTGAGTGCATTCCCGGGAAGGTTTCTGGCATATTACATTTTTAATTTTTCCTTTCGTTCGTGAGTTATGAGTGAAAAACGGGCAAAAAACGTGTATTTTTTGCGTTTTCGAAGCATCGTTTTCAGTAATACCATTCAATGTCAAATCAATTACAGTAGGCTTTGGCTATTTTTGTCATTCCTTGGACATAAAACTATCGCGATCGCTTGAATGTTGTAGCTCACGCTGGTAGATTCATTTGTCTATAATGTCAAGGCACGCAGACATATGAAATTTTCAACCTACACCGAAGAGGATTATTATTATTATTATTATTATTATTATTATTATTATTATTATTATTATTATTATTATTATGAAAGGGATAATCAATATAGGCCTCAATATGGTCAAACGTTGTTCGATTTGGACGAAACTCACTATACAGGGGTTTTCTGAGCCAAGGACCTCGAATCTGAGGTCGCTTTTACCAGTCGACTCTATCTAATCGTGGTATGTAATTCACGTGATTTAGGTGTTAATAAATATAATGATTTAACTTTTATGCTCTTCATTTTTAATTTTTGAAATAATTATCGCAGGCAATCGCTTGATTTTGTAAGTCCATCCTTGACGATTCATTTGTTTAGAATATTAAGGCGCGCAGACGTATGAAATTTTCAACCTACACGGAAGAGGGATATTCAATATAGGCCTAAATATGGTCAAACATTGTTTGACTTGGACGAAACTCACTATGCAGGGGTTTTCTGGGCCAGGGAACTCTAATCTGAGGTCGCTTTTACCAGTCGATGCTATCTGATCGTGGTATGTAGTCCACGCGATTTAGGTGTTAATAAATATAATGATTTAACTATTATGCTCTTAATTTTTAATTTTTGAAATAATTATCGCGTGCGAAGCCGTGGGCTCATGCTAGTAAGTTATAAATGTATTAAGATTAAGTTCGTTGTTACTACGCTACTATATGTCACTATATGTTCTGTACACAGGAATATTATGAAAGTTAGCAACATTATAATCTAGTACTATTATATCATGGTCGGATAAATGTAAATTTAAAATGTCAGATTTAATAGCGCCTCGAGGAGCATTGGTTATGGCATTATCGAGACAAGCCATACCTCTAGTGGGACGACTATTACAATAAAAATTAACCATAATTCTGTGGCTTGGTTCTAAAAGGGCCTATGTCGTAAAACTTGCTTTTGAGATAACTGACTTTGAAGCCTTTATAGAAGTAACATTTGTTGCTAATAACAACAGACATTGGTACTTTGCGAAAGATAAAGACTAACCGAGCTCAAGAATGCATAAATCTAATTTTTACAAGAAATTGTCATTGGCCCTTTAAGAACCAAAGCCACAGAATTATGTTAATGGGTTCACCGCATTGGCACAGGAGATGCATTCGCTCCTCCCACGCAGCGGGCCCGAGTTCGATTCCTGGTAGGGACAAGTTACCTGGGAGGGGTTTTACCTCACCTGTGAGACAAATGCCGGATAACTTGTGATCCTGGATATCATCTAGCCGTCATTATCATCTTCATCACGTCTACGCTACGCGTTGTTCGGAATGAGTGTGTGAGCGACTGGTGTGTCTCGTCCTAAAGTGTTCGTATCGTCTCGGAGGTGGTCACGGCATTGGCTGATGACCCATCCTGGGAGGCCCTCTATGTCCTTTTCTGGTCAAAAGTATGTATGCGATCCATAGAAACTCCCTCCCCCGACCGACCATGTATGACCCTGGCGGCGTGGGCCGCATTAACGTCCCTACAAGGGGGAGGGAAAACTCAGGTTAACAAACAGATAATTATGTTTATGTATCACTAATAACATGGCAACATAATGAGTTTCCATTAATGGTCATAATAAAAATAACACAAATAAAATATTCTAGTCGTAATAATAACCTTTCTCTTGTTAGTTTAACCTTACCCGATGTAGGGACGTTTATGTAGACTTACAGCCCAATGATTTGTCGAGAGAGCCTTTGGATCACATACATGTTTTTTACCAGACAAGGATATTAAGGATGGGTAATCAGCCCGATGCCGGGGCCACCTCCGATAGGATACAACATGAACAAAAAGGACGATACACACCGGTCGCTTATACACTCGTTCCGAACAGGACGCTGATGGGATGAAGATGCTAATGACGGACAGATGATATCTGAGGACCACAAAGGCATTCGTCTCAGAGAGAAGGAAAAACCCGGAAGAAACCCTGTCGAGGAAACTTGTCGAACACGAGCCCACTGGGTGACCGTGATTAATAATAATAATAATAATAATAATAATAATAATAATAATAATAATAACAATAATAATAATAACAATAATAATAATAATAATAATAATAATAATAATAATAATAATAATAATAATAATAATAATAATAATAGTGGCAGGGATGCCTCCTCCACTATACAATCCATGGAATGCACTGCCATGGAGTTTGTAAATCTAGATTCTACATTGTACTAGTAAGTTAGTAGACCTAGCAGTAGGCCTATTAGTAACAGTAGGCTTACTGATGTTGATTGTTGTGCAGGTGGAGTAGGCCTATTCATTCTCTATAAACACAGATATAGACAAGACAACCACCGAAAGTTATAATAATATTGGTATCAATTTATATTCCAGCTACTGTAGTTTAGGGTAATAATTACAATGTTTTGTTTTTATATGTCTGCCCCGACAGCAGCATTGCGTATGTGAAAGTGTACATACTTCAAATAAGGTTTATTTGGCATGTGTAGTACCGGTACAATATGACAGAGAAAACAAGAAGTGTAAGTTTGTTGGAAAGAAAAGGTATGTCGCGTGAGCAACGAGTAAGGCACGCGGCACGCCTCGGAATAAACACATTCCCAGATGGGAAGAAGAAAAAAACTTGTGACGTAACGCAAAATCTTGATCGCATCCAAAATAACGTTACACAATCAAGGTGTGGTAAGGATAAGGTCAAAACTAATACTCAAATAAATTCTATAGATAGCGAAGAACGTAAAGTCTAGTGTTCGAAACCCTACCAAAGGAATACCATTGCATCTTAGAGATATTCTCATGACAGAGTAGGCCTACTACCTAGAGAGACGACGAGACCACAGTATCGCGGTCTTACATTCAGGTAGTCGTGGGTTCAAACCCTCTAGCCGGCCAATTTGATGTTGGTTTTTCTGGTCCAAGACCAATGCTGGATGTGATGTTTTGTTTGCATGACTCATCGCCGCTATTTGATCTACTTATAATAATCGTTAAATCAAATGAATAGAAGACATAATTCAATTAAAAAGTGACATCAACAGTTACACAACCCACCAGTAAGTAGCCTACCCTCAAAGATCCTAAACATGCAATGTAATCTATTATCATATAATAATGTATAATTTATCATTTATGCTATTATACTTTTCAAAGCGAATACTGGATGCACACATACTAGTAAGGAATCAATCCAAACATTCTTTCACTCTGGTTTGACCGATATGTATAATTTAGAGTTTTAATAAATATTTTGCCTAGATTTTAAATTTAAATTAGTCAGAATTACATTTTGAAATACCGAGGGGATTTTGGATAGATAGGCCTACCATTATTATAGCAACAGGAGTTACAAACTGACTATCGGACTTACATAAATAAAAGAGATTAATAGTTATATACATATATATTTTTATCTTAATTGTAACCAATTTGCATGGTTCATCGGCCGTGTGGATAATTAAATCGTACAACTCTCATATGGGAATGGTAAGTGCACTAAAAATGGACACGACTTTCTTTCATATGTACCCACCTTTAAAGTAAAAGTAAAGTAAAGTAAGAAAGCATTCCATAGATCCCACAAAAGTCTGATGACTATAGGATGTGGAACTTGTCAAAGCATTAAATAGAATTACATTTATAAACTATCAACCTATTAACATATTATCTGTCAAAAAATCATCAACAGAGTAGAAGATGTGTGCATTTAAATATTTCTTAATCAATAATTTCATTTCTTTTGGTTTTTTAGTAAATTTTTTAATCTCTTTTGGAAGTTTGTTAAAGAATTTAATTCCACAATAGTAAACCCCTTTTTGATAACAGCTGAGATTTGGCCTGGGAATATGTAAATCTAATTTCCTTCTAGTGTTGTTATTATGTAGGTCAGAGTTAGTTTCGAAATTATCTATGTTGTCTATTACAAAGTTTAATATTTGCCAAAGATATTCACTAGCCAACGGTAGAATTTTTAGCTGCCTGAAAATGGCTCTGCATGACTGCCTTCTTTGTGTCCCAGTTATAATACGTAAAGCCTTCTTTTGCAAAATAAAAACTTTTTTAGTACACGCTCTCTAAAACAGCTGCTTATCGGACTGGTAACACGCCGAAAAGCTGCACTTTAAAGGACAAGTCCGCTAAAATTGCATAAAAGTGCATTCAAACTGCATTCAAAATGCAATTTTATCGGCCTTGTCCTTTAAAGTCGTCATGGCAATCTATAAACAAAACCCAGATGGCATTGACCAGTCACACCAACTTTAACATGGATTTACGCATATAATTGGTCATAAAACAACAAATTTAAGCCAACACGTTTCTTTATGATAATCAGAAACTTTACCAGGATTTTTCGCAAAACACGGTAGCCCACTTCATCACATGACAACAAATATAAGCCAACAACTTTTCACATTTTGGTTCACATGAAAAACATTCCTTACCATGGAAGCAACAGCATTTAAATCTACTTCTGTCGTGAAGTTGCTGGTAGCAGCTCCAATTCAATGTTTCTGGCTTGGATTGAAATTTCCTCGGTATTATCATTTATATTTTCACAAGCTTTTCATAAATACTAGTTGGTATGCAATATTGTTTACAAACAAGGAACTCATATATTATGCATCTATACTACCACATTTGTTATTGCTACGTACGGTCATTGTTGTTTTATGATCTAGATGGCCATGACCAGATAACTTAAAGAAATGACTGACTGCCTTTCATTATAATTAATTATACGGTATTTTTTGTTTATTTCATATAATTTATAGAACTTTTACTAAAACATATTGTATGCACCACGTACGCAAAACTTTAGCGGACTCATCCAGTATTTCAGCCTCGGCTTTCGCCTCGGCCGCTATACTAGATTCGTCCGCTAAAGCGTTATTTTGCGTACTTGATACATAAATAGCTATTTTAGTACACGCTCTCTAAAACAGCTGCTTATCGGACTGGTAACACGCCGAAAAATTGCATTTTAGCAACCAAGGCCGCTAAAATTGCATAAAAGTGCATTCAAACTGCATTCAAAATGCACTTTTATCGGCCTTGTCCTTTAAAGTCGTCATGGCAATCTATAAACAAAACCCAGATGGCATTGACCAGTCACACCAACTTTAACATGGATTTACGCATATAATTGGTCATAAAACCACAAATTTAAGCCAACACGTTTCTTTATGATAATCAGAAACTTTACCAGGATTTTTCGCAAAACACGGTAGCCCACTTCATCATATGACAACAAATATAAGCCAACAACTTTTCACATTTTGGTTCACATGAAAAACATTCCTTACCATGGAAGCAACAGCATTTAAATCTACTTCTGTCGTGAAGTTGCTGGCAGCAGCACCAATTCAATGTTTCTGGCTTGGATTGAAATTTCCTCGATATTATCATTTATATTTTCACAAGCTTTTAATAAATACTAGTTGGTATGCAATATTGTTTACAAACAAGGGACTCATATATTATGCATCTATACTATTATACCACATTTGTATTGGTACGTACGGTCATTGTTGTTTTATGATCTAGACGCCCATGAGAGAACTTTAACAAACGGCAGACTGCCTTTCATTATAATTAATTATACGGTATTTTTGTATTATGTCATATAATTTATATAGCTTTTACTAAAAAATATTGTATGCACCACGTACGCAAAAACTTTAGCGGACTCATCCAGTATTTCAGCCTCGGCTTTCGCCTCGGCCGCTATACTAGATTCGTCCACTAAAGCGTCATTTTGCGTACTTGATACATAAATAGCTATTTTACAATATGTAGAACATCCCCAGAAAATAATCCCATACCTCATGATAGAATGAAAATAGGCACAATAAACAGTTATCAACATGTAAGATTTCAGATTTTCCTGGCGAAGTTTATTCATAAAGGTTTCTCGGGTTGTCAACCAGGTTTGTAGATCAATTAGGTCCGACGTTTCGGAGACGAACGCTGTCTCCATTCTCAAGGTTACTGAAGTGATGTGTCAGATGGAAGACCAGCTACAGACTGTCGAGATGTCCAGACCAAATAAGCTAACTTAGATCAGAGCATTGCGGGCTTCGGGCGAAGCCCGCAATGCGACGATCTCGACTCCGATTCCATACCTGCATACGAAATGCATTGCTGGAAGTGAAAACGGGTTCCTATCCTATAACTTAAATTTACTTACGCTAACGGTGTTTCGCATAGGACTTGAACCTATGCAGGGCAACTGCAATGAATTTAGGGGTTCGGGCCGTGTCCCTTTTTTGTTTAAGTTCCGGTATTCACCTTACAACCAGGGAAAACCACGAAAAACTCTGGTCGGAACTAGCAAAGGGGATTTGGTCATGGTCCTCCATTTTGTAATGCCTGGTAGGGGTTGAACCAACCAGTTGGGACACGTGTCAGCTGAAGGCTTAAACGTATTGGGAAGGGGTATTTTTAGGCTGAGGGCCTCAAAAATTCTGACGACTTTAATCGTCCCCTGGGAAGCGCAGGCGCTTTCCAAGTTGCCGTACTAAAGGGTTCTCATCATCTTGAAGCTTGGAGTCGAAACTCTGTGCAAGGCTTCTGACGTGTGTGACAAGTAGTGGAACCTTTAGGTCTTCATGGATCTGCCTGTTACTAACGTACCAAGGTGCGCCCGTAGCGAGGCGAAGATATTTCGACTGCACGGCTTGTACTCTTGCGACATGCGTGCGTGCTACGGCCCTCCAAGCTGGACTGGCATAGTCGAACAGAGGTCGGATGAGTTGCTTATAGAGCAGCGCTCCATTCGCAGGTAAAAGTCCTCCTCTGCCGTTAAGCAGAGGGGATAAAATTCCAAGCCGTTGCATGGCTGTTCGTCTAACCTGGGTAACGTGGGGTTTCCAGGTCAGCCTTTTGTCCAGGGTTACCCCCAAATATCTGGCTGTTTCAACCCATTCGATTGGCTCTCCGAAAAATTCTACAGGCCTAGGCGGCGCCGTTCTTTGTCTTCCAGTGAAGAGCAAAGCTACGCTCTTAGTGACGTTGATGGAAATTCGCCACTTTGTCAGCCAGAACTCTAGCTCTTTGAGATATGTCTCGAGATACTTGACGATTAGTGCAGGCCGTTTCGACGTTGCCAAAAGCGCAGTGTCGTTGGCATAAAGCGCCAAGTCGACGTGGCGGTGTGGTGTGGGCATTTCATTCACATACAGGCTAAAGAGGACAGGGGAGACCAGTCCCCCCTGAGCAACTCCAGCTCGCATGAAACGACGTCCTATTGGTAAGGTAGGAGGTGATAACTTTCACCAGGTAATAAGGGAAGTTGAGGAGAAGGAGTTTGACCCAAACTGTGACAAAGGCCTTGGCCACATCAAGGAATACCGCGCCGGTTAGTCGCTTTTCGTCAAAGTTCCTCTTGACTCTCTCAACCAGGCGGGCTATCTGCTGAGTCGTGCTATGTTTGGGTCTGAATCCAAACTGCTCATCACGAATAGCGCTGTGCCGGTTGACGTGCCTTAGGATTCTGCTTAGCAGAATCTTCTCGAAGAGCTTCCCCACCAAATCAAGAAGACTTATGGGTCTATAAGACGATGGAAGTGTCGGATCCTTTCCGGGTTTCCGGATAGAGACAATCCTGGCATGTTTCCATGCAGGTGGGAAATATTGCCTCTTAAGGACCGAATTAAAAATGTTTGTGACGTAGGTGATTCCCCGTTTTGGGAGGTTTCTCAGGGCCCAATTGGGAATACCGCTAGGACCCGGAGCCTTACCAAGCTTGAGCTCTTTTATAGCCTTGAAGACCTCTGATGGAGTGGTTGATTCGGGTTGACTTGAAGGAGCAAACTCAAATGAAGTCAGTTCCCTTTCAACCAGCTCAATCACGGCAGGATCCGAAGGATCGTCAACCGGCGTAAATTGAGATTCAAGATTGTTGGCCAGGACCACAGCTTTCTCAGAATCTGATAGAGCGAGTCCTCCTGGCACTCGTAAAGGGGGTGTGGGATCAGAGATCCGCATCATCCTCTTTGTAACCTTCCAAAGGGACTGATCCTCTACGTTTAAGGATGAGAGCGTCTCAGACCAAACGCCGTTCTTCTACTTCTTCAGCTCATAGCTAATAGACCGCTGGAGCCTATTAACTTGGGCCTTGATAGCGGTGTCCCTAGTTGCCTGCCACTCCCTTCTCAGCCGGTTTTTCTTCTGAATATCAGAAAGAATTGCCGGCGGTATTGAAGGTCGTAAACAGGTTTTCAGTCGACTTTTTGGTGCTGATGCCTCCAGAGCTTCCGTAATCGCTTTGGACAAATCCTCAATCCTAGCATCAATATCCTCCTTGGAGTTTACCACGGGATTCCCCGGGAGTCTGCATTGCAAGTGGTTCTGGAAGCTAGTCCAATCTACTCGTCTAACGTCTGGCCTATCTGGAAGGATTGCAAGGATGTTCGACCTTGGAGGTCGACAAGGACGGGCAGGTGGTCTGAGCTGAGGGCTGGGCACACAGTCAGACTCACTGGTAGTGTGAGGTCCTTGACTACCACTATGTCAAGTACATCGGGAGAGTGTGTGTGGTACAGTAAGGATTGGTTGTGGGTTCATCGGTCCATAGACGATACAGGAAGTCCCAGTTACATACTCTGCCAGTTGCAAGCCCCTGGCATTGTTAGTCCTTGAGTTCCAATCCGTGTGCTTGGCGTTGAGATCACCTGCTAATATCACTCGGTCAGATCTGCATCTATCATGTTGCTCTATAAGTAACTCATCCGACCTCTGCTCGATTATGCCAGTCCAGCTTGGAGGGCCGCAGCACGCACGCTTGTCGCAAGACTACAAGCCGTGCAGTCGAATGTCTTCGCCTCGCTACGGGCGCACCTTGGTGAGGCGGTACACTTTTCGGAGGAATCAAGCACCAAGAGTGGACCTCCGAAACTACTAGTGTAAAAAGTGATATAACAAGTTTAGGACAGATAAGGACATTATTGTGGCCAGAAGTTCTCTTGTAGTACGATGTCAAGGTACCTAAAGGGAATGCCCACTCTGAATGCTTTATTTCTACCTCTTGTTTCAATCTTTTCGCATTCCGTGCTGTCTATGCCACTTCTTGATAAGAAGTTGGTCAATATATCTGCCGTGGCGCTTTCTGCTAAAAACTTATAAAATCCATGCGTTTTATGCAGGAAAACATCTTGGACTGCAAATATCAACCTGTATTTATTTATGGAGATTGGGCAGCATCATGAGCTATCACTGATTTATGTTCAAATTAGCGGAAGAAATCAGAAACGAATGACTTGGTAATCCTCACACAAAACGTTCCTGGTTTCCGAATGGACAATGGAAGGATTCTATATCATCCATATGTTTGCAGAACAAGGTCCACAAAGGAGACCCAAAGGGGGTATCACTTGTATGCTCAAACCAAAGCTGTCACCTTTTGAGATACTTTATAAGTCACAAAACGTGTTAATGATAAAAACCAAACTGTTCACAGTTGTATGCTTATACTGCCAACCAGAATTCACAGCGGACATGATGAGATAGGTGTAAGTCTATCAAAAATACCAAGTCAGGACACGGTAATTCTCGCAGGTGATTTGAACTGCCGCATCGACTTACCTCTCCAAAAGACAAAAATAGTGCGGGACTATTTAGAAAATGAGGGTCTCTCGTTGATAAATGATCCCGACATGATAACTTATATTAGTTTTAATGGGTACAGTTCAATTGACCTAGTATTTTCAAACATGAGAAACATAGCAGCAACTTCGCAGAAAGCCATCAGGGAAATTGCCCGGAAACACCTACCAATAGAGACAACTTTCATAACTAAGAAACCCATAAGTGAGGCAGGTGAACAACAAAGAATCTCGAGAAAGACAGATGCCACGAGAATAAAGTAAGAAGAAATAAATATTATGATGGAAATGACAATGGAAGGGAAGCTGGAGGAAGCACTAGGGTCACTTGAGCAAATAATAAAAGGTACCATTATAGAACTTCCTAAAAGTCAAAGAAAATCCAAACCATGGTTCAACAAATCATGCTACATAGCCCGTAAAGAAGCTTTGGAGGCCTTACACAATACATTAATCGCAAAATCTGAAGAAAGCAGAATCAAATATGCAATACTGAAGAAAAAGTACAAGGAAACAACAAACAAAGCTAAGAAAGATCACCAACTAGAGGAAGAACGAAAACTGGTAGAAGAAGCACAGAATTGTCCGTATAAGGTATTGAACCCCAGAAATCCAAAATTCCCTAGAAATATCCCTATTCAGACCTGGGAAGAACACATGATGACAATATTACATATGAACGTCCCAAATGACATGCCTCTGCATGATTCTAGTACAGACCTTCAGGAAGGAATCAAGTGGTTCAGTGAAAAAGAAGTTCGTGCAGCAATAGAGAGTTGTGAGAATAGAAAAGCATGTGGCCCGGATGGAATCTTCAATGAACACATCAAACAGTTGGCTCCGGAATTGGGAACGCAAATAACTAGTCTTTTTAATAAGTGTATACAAAATGGTAATATACCTTCAAATTGGAGAAGATCAACCATGAAGATGTTATACAAAGGCAAAGGGGATGCAGGAAACCCAAATAACTACAGAGGCATAGCACTAGAGTGTACACTGTTTAAAATCTTTACAGGTCTCATAGCAAATAGACTCACCAAAAAAGTCCAAGACTTCCTCCCAGAAGAACAATTCGGATTTAGGAAGGGAAGGTCTACCCTCCAAGCAGTGCAATGTCTGCAGAATGACATCGAGGACGCACTATCAAGACCTAGAGGGAAGCTACACTCTATCTTCGTAGACTTCAACAAAGCTTTTGACACCATTAACAGAGGTATTCTATTAGAAAAATTGGAAACGCTGATTGTCTCTCAAAATTATATAAGCAGAATCATAAGGAATATCCTGAGTAATAACTATGTAGAAATCAGTGATGGCATAGCAAGTTCGAGACCAATAAGTCAGAATATCGGAGTCCTGCAGGGAGATCCCCTAAGTCCGTTACTTTTCATATTGGCTACATCAGATGTTACAAAGGCAGTAACAATAGAACATGTCAAGACATATATATATGCCGATGATATGGTAATAGTGTCACCATTACAAGAAAGTCTCCAGAGGGCATATGACCGCCTTGTAGACTGGGCTGAAAGCAACAAACTAAAGGTGAACGAAAGCAAAACTGTCTCCATGTCATTCAGACGAGGTGAGAAACAAGCTTCCTTTTATCGCAGACAAAGACTGTTATCATCTGTGACTTATTTTAAGTACCTTGGTGTGATTTTCCAATGCTCCGGAAACGTATTCACAATGCATGTCAGAGAAAGAATGGCAGCAGCAGTGAAAGCAATGAGCGATATAAAACAGATCAGCAAAATATCGCTTAATACAGCCATGAAATTGTTTCACCTAAAGATATCACCGATTGCTACATATGGCCTGGAAAACATTTGGATCCACATGACAAAGAAACAATTACAAGAAATAGAAAAAGTCAAAGCAATATTTCTCAAAAAAGCACTCTGTCTCTCGATATTCACGCCAAACCGCCTGGTGTATATACTGGCCAGAGAGAGTTTCTACATAGAGGAGCTGAGACGTGACAAATTTCTTCCAAATACAAGAGGATACGAAGAGCTATTACAAGAGTTGCTACAGAAGAGAGATGAGATATGGATCGATTTCTATGTTGCAGATGCCATGATCTCTCAGGACTGGATGCAGAGCAACTATGAGCTGAGACATGTAGTAACGAGATTCGCTGTTCATGGCTTCCACCACCTGATCTGTGCTAACGCCAGTTTTCATCAACCGGGAACTTTATGCGTGTGCAAACGATGCGGGAAAGTGTGCGAGAGGTATCATGTGATGTCATGTGAAAGGAGACAAGAATCTTTGACAGCATTTTGTACTAAATGACCAAACTATGCACATTGTGCGATTTTCCTATTTCATTCATATAGGATTTTACCGGAGTTTTATATGAGAGATTTAGGAAATCTAGAATACTGTCTAGGGGTAAAGATAGAGAGGAAAGAAGGATCAATGTTTCTAAGTCAAACAAGTTACATTGAGAAGCTTATTCAAAGGTTCAAAATGGATACAGCGAAACCTAGATTAAAACCTCTAGAAGTAAAACCATTTGATGATATAGAATCTGAAAGAATTGATAGTAAGCCGTACAAAGAACTTATTGGATGTTTAATGTATGCATGTGGCTACCAGGCCAGATTTATGTGCAGCTGTAAATTTCTATAGTCAGTTTCAAAGCAAACCAACAAAAACTATGTGGGAAGGACTTAAAAGAATCTTAAGATATTTACAAGGTACTAAAACTATGGGTTTATGGTTCAAAGTACAAAGCAATACACCTGTGATAGGATATGAAGATGCAAGCTACGCAAACTGTATAGACTGAAAATCTGTATCAGGTTATTTGTTTAAAGTATATGGAGATTTAGTTACGTGGAGTAATAGAAAACAGAGAACAGTAGCACTATCTTCAACAAAGGCAGAATATATTAGTTGTTAAATTTTCACTTGACAAGCAAACTTAGATTTACCTTTGGTAATCCGGACGGCCGTTTTGCACTATTTTAGTGCATCATCAGCGGTTTTCGAACTGCTACTGGTGGGTGCCTGTGTTGTACACCTAGGTGGTGTGGGTGTTGCGTTGGTCTTGAGGTGGGAGTGGGAGTATTTGGCGGTGTTTGAATGTCAGGTATCGTGTCAAAAAGTGTGTGTGATTTGAAGTGTAGTTGGTCATTCAGTATAGATGTGGGGTGATTTTTTGTGTGTTTATAAAATAACTTTTGTAACTTTTGTAACAACTAACTTTTGTTAAAGCAATCAAGAATGGACACTCAAACATACAGAATATATTGCACCAGCCTCAGCAAGTGCTGAACTTTTATGGTTAAAACAATTACTTTATGAAATTAAAGTTAGTTTAGAGGAACCAATTATTATATATGAAGAAAATCCGAATTGTATAAATTCACTTAAGAAACTAGAATCAGAAGAGACTTAAACATGTCGATGTAAAGTATTGCTTCATTAAGGCATATGGGCAACGCCCAGCCCACGGGCCGGATGTGGCCCGCCCCGACTTTTTATCTGGCCCGCGGAACATTTTAAAATCGTGCGCAAAAAAAATATATTTTTGGTTCTCACCAACAAGAGAGTGAGAGGGGAGAAACAAAAGCCTGAACTACGAGTGTTCCTTCCGGTCAGCGCTACAAAAATGCTGCAACTGGCGCCACCAAATAATGTGACGGTAGCACCTTTGCGTTTCCCCTCCGATATTTGTGGAATGTCCAATTGTGATCCCAGTCACATGTCCTACTCCTAGGTCAGTGGTACACTCATCACGTTACATTGGGTGGAGATAGTTTTTGCTTTGTTTTTAAGTTTTCTTAGTTCAGAAAGTGTATGAAAGGATGCCTGGTGTAAAAAATATAAAAGTGGACACAGAAAGATGGACTGATGACTACTTTTTTTTATCATAAGCAATGGTAAGCCTATCTGCCTGTTGTGTAATGAATCCGTATCTGTTTTAGAAGAATACAATATGAAGCGGCATTATTCGAGTAAGCATTTACTCAGCATACACTCACAGGTCAGTTGCGAAAAGATAAAATTCAAAAGCTAATTATCAATTTGGACATAAAGCAACAAATTTTTAATAAACAGAGGACACAACTGGACAATGTTGGAAAGCTAGCTTCATAGTCAGTTCAAAAATAGCGAATACATTGAAACCATTCGCTGAAGGAGAATTTGTCAAAGAGTGCCTGTTGGAAGTTTAAGATGTCTTATGTCCCGAAAAGAAAAAAGAATTTGAGAAAATAAGCTTATCAAGACGTACTGTTGTTCGACGTATAGATAAGATGGCTGATAATATCAAGAAAAAATTGCCTGATCGTGTGACTGATTTTAAATCATTTTCGATTACTTTGGACGAGAGCACCGACTTGTCTGATACAGCGCAACTAGCTATTTTCATACGAGGCGTTGACGAATAATTTACCGTAACTGAGGAATTGCTGGCTTCACAGCCTCTAAAAGGGACCACTAGTGGAGAAGATATTTTTCGTGAGGTTAAAAGTGCCATCGAACAGTATGGTTTGCAGTGGTGCAAATTAATTTGGGTTTGTACAGATGGTGCGCCTTCTATGGCCGGTTCACAAAAGGGTTTCATTGGAATTTTGAAAGAAAATGCAATTGACTTGAAAGTGCAAAAAGACGATTTAATAATCCTGCATTGCATTATCCACCAACAAAACTTGTGTTCTAAGTCCATTCGATTGCAGAACGTCATGGATGTGGTAATAAATACCATTAACCATCGCCATTTCATAGCATTTTTGGATGACCTCTCTTCAGAATGTGGTGACGTCACATATTATTGTGAAGTAAGATGGTTAAGCAAAGGCAAAATGCTGAAGAGATTTTACGATCTTAGACAGGAAATAGCTGATTTTATGGAAATCAAAGAAAAAACTTTGCCTGAAGTCAGTGATCAGAAATGGTTATGTGATTTAGCATTCCTAGTTGACATGCTGAAGTCAGTGATCAGAAATAGTTATGTGATTGACATCACAGGTCACTTGAATGAGTTGAATTTGAAGCTTCAAAAACAAGGTCAGTTGGTAAATGAATTGTACAGCCATTTGAAAGCGTTCCAGAACAAAATTCGCTTGTGGGAAACACAAATGCTATCTGGAAGCTGTTATCATTTTTCAACACCATCCAGTCACGAAAATATTGATTACACTCAATATGCTGAAGAACTGAAAGCACTGTCGGAGCAATTTTTTAATAGATTTTCAGACTTCAAAAACATGCCTGGGTCAAAGTTAATAAAATTATTTAGCACAGAGGATAAAAAGCAAATGGGCACGATGTTTTGACTATTCCTCTTAGTCTTCCTTAGGCTGCAGTCTATAGCTGACTGGGCCAGACGACGAACAATCCTCGACTTGCTCCCTCGATACGTCATGATTGATCCTACATATCATGTTTCTGTGATATTCCCTCTTCCATGTCTCTGGTATTTTATTCATTGGAAAGTGTGGACTATATTTATTCATTATGTTTAAAAAACATGGATAGCTGTTTTAACCTTTTTGCTAATCCGATGAAAAATGACGTCGAGAAGGCTCCGACACACCTGCAAATGGAGTTGATCAAACTTCAGGAAGACACACATTTGAAGTCAAAATTTGAAGACGTGGAGCTAAATGATTTCTACAGAACATACCTTGCCGAAGAAAAGTACCACAGCTGAAAGCAATTGCAAGAAAAATGATTTGTGCATTTGGAAGTACTTATAAATGTGAACTGTTCTTTTCCATAATGAAAACTAATAAATAAAAGTATCAAACCAGACTTGCAGATGAAAATTTGGAAAATACACTGCGCTTATGTTACATCAGAAGAACAAACTGCAGATATTTTTACTAAAGGTTTACCTACAGAAATATTTAGAAAACATAGAACTGAACTTGGCCTATGTGAAGTTGTAAGAAAATACATACATACATTCTGAGTTTTCCCTCAATACAGAGGCTGTCCTCTAACCAAACAATACAAACAAATTAAAACAAAGTATCCACATATCACAAATTCAACACAATACACTTTTCTGAGCTTGTCATCATTTGTTAATAATCTGTCTCCATTTTTCTCTGTCTTGTGTATCTTCTTCCACTGCACCAACTCTTCCCATTGATATCTGTACATTGTTGATCCATGTAGTCGCAGGACGCCCTCTTCTTCTTCTCCTTCCAATTTCCCATTCAAGTATATATTTTGGTATCCTTCCTTCGTCCATCCTTCGTACTTGACCATACCACTGTAGTCTCTTCTGCTCAATAGTATTGTTAATGTCTTCTTCCACTTCCATCCTTCTTCGTATTTCTGCATTCCTTATTTTGTCTCTTCGTGAGACTCTGGCTGATCTTCTCCAAAAATCCATTTCTAATACATTCAGTTTGTTCATATGTTTTCTGTTCATTGTCCAAATCTCTGCTCCATATAACACTATACTTTGCAATATTGACTTAAATATTATTCTCTTCGTGCTACAAATGATGTTCCTGCTCCATAAGACTGAGTTCAACATTCCAATTACTTTCCTCCCATTATTTATCTTTTGATTGATATCCATGTCTGATGTTCCCCCTTTTTCTAAGATTGTGCCTAAATAGCACAGATGTACATTCATGTACAATTCATGTGCATAGATGTACAATTCATTTGTATCATTGGTTAAGTATTCTGTTTTTTTATCATTGATCTTCAAACCCCATTTTTTGTATTCCTTCAATAGTTGGTTACACATGTAGTTGGCATCTTCTCCATCTTGTGCAATAACCACTTGGTCATCTGCGAAAAGTAAGTGATGTATATATTTTCCATCTGCTATTTCTAGTCCCATTCTGTTGCATTTCCGAGACCACTGCCTCAGACTAATAGCTATATAAATTTTAAATAGTATTGGTGACATAGGACAACCCTGTAGTAGTCCTTTACTTGTTCTAAATTGTGGTGATAATGTATTTCCAACTTTGATCTGGCAATTATTATTTCTATATATTTCCTGTAAAAATTGAATTAAGGAAACATCTATGTTTGCCATGTGTAATGCCCTCCATAGTAATTTTCTGGGAACGGTATCGTACGCTTTCTCCAAATCTATGAAAACCAGTCCAATATTTTCTCCTTTCTCTGTACATTTCTCTAAAATTTGTCGTAATGTGAATATGTGGTCTGTACAAGATCTATCTGCTGTAAAGCCACACTGTTCTTCTTGGGTTTGGAACATAGATTCTAACCTCCTTTGGATTACTTTTCCAACAATTTTCATCAGTGAGTTCAACACACAAATTCCACGATAATTTGAGCAGACTCTGCGATCTCCTTTTTTAAATATCGAAGTTATATATCCTAGTTTCATTTCATCAGGTATTCGATCTCCAGAGAATATTTTGTTCAAAAACTTTGTTATTAATTTTATTACTTTAGTACCACCATATTTCATGATTTCCAGATTAATATTACCTGCTCCTGGTGATTTCCCATTTTTCTCTAACATTATCGCGTCCATTACTTCCTTCTCATATATTTGTAATTCGATTCCTTGAAATGCATGTTCACTTTCTTCTTCTGCAAATTCCTCTCTGTCTTCATTTAGTAATTTTTTGTAATAATCTTCCCATTCCTGTAATGATATTATTTGGAGGTTCGCTTTTCTTTTGGTTTCTTGCTGAAGTCCTTTAAGTACGGACCAGGCCTCTTTTGATCTTCTGAAACTTAACTTACTATTCACATCCGCGCAAGTTTTTTCCCAGGTTTCATTTTTGCTTTCCTTATTTTCCTCATAACTATGTTCTTCTTTTCTTTGTATAACCATCTTGTTTCCTCAGTCTTAATATTTAACCAAGTGCTGAAGGCAATCCTTTTTTCTTGGATGGCTTGCTCTATCTCTTCTCACCACCATTCTGTTTTCTGTTTACGATTCGTATGTTCTTTTTCTCCTAGTACTTCTTGTGCTACTTTTATTATGTTTAATTTTATATACTCATACATTTCTTCAGCGGAAAATAATGTATGTAATACTATTTTAACAAAATTGAGAAGGAGTGTTGGAAGTAGCAATTTGCCAAAATAGTAGCCTATGTGTATTGTTTATGTAGTAACTCTGATTATGTAGTACTTCTGGCCAGTGGCGGCTCGTGGCCGGAAAATTAGGTGAAGAGAAAAAAAATGCCACATGCCACTTTATTCAATTTAGAACAAAAAATAGATATATCTCAAACATTGTAATCAATTATCAAACACAAATCATAGAGGAAATTAGCAACATAAAATTCTTAGGACTACAAATTGACCAAAATCTTGACTGGAAGAAACACATTGTAATGATAAGTTCTAAGCTAAGTTCAGCATGTTTTGCGCTACGAACTTTGAATGATATATTACAACAGGACGCATTACTCACGGTATATTTTGCATATTTTCACTCTGTTATGAGGTACGGAATCATTTTTTGGGGTAACTCGGCACATAGGGAAAAAATATTTAGATTACAGAAGCGAGCAATAAGAATAATATGTGGAAAGAAAAAACGAGAATCTTGTAAACCGCTGTTTGAAAAATTAAAAGTCCTCACTCTCACCGGAGAGTATATATACTCTGTTATGTGTTACATGGTAGATAATATTGATAAATTTCAAAGTAATCACAGTATACACGGGCGTACTACTAGAAACATGAATGATTTACATAGACCAGCTAACTCATTAAAACTTTTTCAGAAAGGTGCTTATTATTCCGCAATACAAATATACAATAACCTTCCAAAAGAGATTAAATCACTATGTATTAAAAGCAAATGCAAATCTTTCAAAAGAGCTCTGAAGCAATATTTAGTAACTCACACCTTCTACAATATGGATGATTTCTTTTCAGCTTGAGTAAGTGTGACATAACAATTCTTGTATCATGTTTTTTTTTATAACATGCATGTATGTTTTTATCTGACGTGTTCTATATCCTTGAGCCCTGCTCAACACAGGATCTACAGAACGAGACATCTACATCTACATCTACATCTACATTAATAATGGAATTCACCCAATAGCGGCTCGTGGCTCAAAACGAGGGTGTGCTGCAAATACCATTTCATACAGCAAACTTGAAATATTTTTAAAAATTATTAGTAGGCCTATCTAAACTGCACGTCTCTTAATCCATCTCTGGGAATTCTCACGCGATTTTCTCTACCCTAATTATTTTTTTGCTAATTTCTCTCGTCTCGTCGAACGTTGTGTGAGTTGTGTGACGAGAGAAAATAGCACAAAAAATCTGATGTGAAAGTCACATAACTTCCTCTGCCCAAATAATTCACATATCCTTGTACAGAATCGCAAGACACAATTTTACGCTAATTATCCTATAAATACCTCTTCTTTCAACGATGCTACTAAAAGCACAGGCTATATAACAAACTTAAAAAAAGAACAAGTGACTGCAGACGTTTATTGAACTTTCCGCCGTAAAGAATAATTTCCGAAATTTATCGAATATTTCCTTCAGATACTTCTTTACTCTATGCATGGCCAACAATACATTTTTATCACTTCACATTCTTATAGAATAAGAGGCCATGAAAGAGCGCATATTCAGTTGTTCATCACGCAAGACAAACTTTCTACAAATAGTGGGTGAACAGTGGGTGGCTTGTAACTACCCTTCAGAGAATTTTTTCGAAAAAAGTTTCAAATATAAGTTTTAGCTCTCAGTAAAAGGAACACATGTGCAAATTTTAAAGAAAATCGTTAGAGCCGTTTTTGAGAAAATCGCGAAAAACGAAAATTTCTTCATGTAAAGTCCCCTTAAAAATAAGGGAAACTTATCGCCAATCTTCGGCTCACATCTTCAGAAGGTACCTTACCCAAATACGAAATTTTGATTTCATACGATTTTCCGTTTTGGAGCTAGCTTGTTCAGGCCTCAAAACGTGCATTTATATAAAAAACTCAACTTCGAATTTGGGGGTCGAAAACAATACTTCCTCTATGGTACGGGCAGAGGAAGTAAAAATAATAATAATAATAACAATAATAATGATAATAATAATGATGATGATAATGATAATAATAATGATAATAATAATAATAATAATAATAATAATAATAATAATAATAATAATAATAATAATAATAATAATAATAATTAGGGCAGGGAAAACCGCGTGAGAGTTCCCCGGAAATGGAATAAGAGACGAGAAAATAGTATTTTTAATTATAGAGGTAGAGGAAGTCGCTTAGTGTTCCCAGTGCGACAGAATACGTAATCGGGGTTGTGGAATCCGGGTTTTTCTGAATTTAACACATTCGAATTTGGCGGCGTCAGACGGTGGAAGATCTAACGTGCCCACCTCTTTTCCGAGCTAACAGTGTGAGCTGCTGAACAAGAGGGACGGCTTCGTGGGTAGTCTGTTCTCGTCACCTAGCGGACGTGGGATAAGCGAGAAAACTGCTGCTTGCCATCTTTAGTGGATCCTTAGCTAATTTTAGTGGAACAGACTACCCAAGCATCTGGGAATATTCAGCTTCAATGCTAGGAGGACTTGGGAGCTCACTGCCTCCTAGCGTTGACACCAGTAGTGGAGGGAAATTCAAAATTGTAGAAATACATTATAGTAAGAACAAACATTCGTGATATGGAAAATAAACTTTAAAAATACGTATTGTAAAGGAAAAATACTGGTGAAGTGCTACTTCACCTACTTCCCCTGAATAGCCGCCACTGCTTCTGGCATCTTCATCAAGAAGAAGTAGTCAGAATGGCATCTGTCAGTATAAGCAATGTAGAGTTATTTAAATAAATATATTTAAATGTTTTTGTGTAAATATCGACTGCTTCACTCCCATGGATAAAAGATGTTTATCACCGAAGTGATTACAAAGGCAATAAAATAACTATAATTCGTTTAAACTTGAAATGTTACTGTATACGGTATTACATACTACAGTGCGTTAGTTGTATACCACTGACTTGGCAAAAATAATCGGAAGTTGTTAGATCCAGGGATCATGGAGGCCAAAGTCCTTTTGAAATCAGTCTCTCACCAAAAATGTTGTCTAAAAACTCCATCAATCGATTAGCTGTATGGGCTGTGGCATTATCTTGCTGAAAAACTGCACTTGTAACTTCAGTTTCGTTCAACTGAGAAATAAAAGGAAATAGTATATCATTACAATAAACTTCAGAGTTGAGTGACTGGTTCTAAAAAATTGGTCCAACCATTCTTGACCTTGATATCACAATCCATACTCTAATTTTCTAATTCTTTCTCCCTTATTGCAAGTGGATTCTCAGATGACCAAATACGCGAATTTTGTGAATGTATGTAGCTGCCAAGATGGAACCAAGCCTCATCCATAAAAAATTTTCTATCTAAAACTTCAATTCTATGACGATTAACAAATCTGTTGAACCATTCACAATAATTTGCTCTCACTGCTTTATGTGCCGTATAAACGGAGATGTCTGTTTGCTGGGCTAATTTTCAGATAGATTTTGTCGGACTTTGCAGCATTGTTTCAGATATATCCAACAGTTTGTCTTCATACAAGTAAGAATCAGCTTGAAAAATTTTATGTCATAACCGGGATTTGAACACGGATCTTCGGCTTAACGCTCCGATGCTCTACCATTGAGCTACCATGACAACATGCCAGTACGACATCAAATTCCTCAACTGATTCAGAAGACAAGACAGACCACGGGAGGTTTCTCCGTTTCTCCGTTTGTCTTCAGTTAAAGCCATAGGCCTACCACTCCTATGGGCATCGTGTACTGAACCTTTCTCATGAAATTTATCGATCAGATTGTATACAATTAGTTGACATGAATGTCAGATTTGGAAACTTTTTAGAAAATTTTTATTTTACAGTGTCCGTGAATTTTCCACCTGCGAGAAAAACATACTCAACCAGAAACACACGCTCTGCAATGATTAACATTATTAATAACAATGAACGTCTTTCTGCACAAAAATCCAAGCTCGCACTGAGAAGAAAGCTCACAGAGACAGCGAGGGTGACGGGTGGGGTGTTAAGGTACCAACATTCTTAAGATGGTTACTGTCCTCTAGTTGACCTGCTCACTGTAAAGGGACTATTCTAATGCATTGTATTACAGCTTAAGCATAAAAAACACTATATATGTAAGGTTAATTGGGTTGTTACCTCGTTAAGTCAAAGAAGAATCCCAAAAGACTCGCCGAACTGTTTTTGCAATCAAGTTTTATTTCGGTCATAATGATTAATAGTATTCACTTTCTCACCAACTGAAAATGCATTTCTATTCCTTCCTGCCTTACCTAATACTGTAAACTTGTAATTACTTCTTTCGCCTTCCTATAAATAATATGAGTACAAAATTTCATTACTTTTCGTTGTAAATGGCCCTTAAGGCAATAAAGGAATGAGCCCAGTGTGGTATTTTGAGTCGCTATCTCATGCCGGATGCTAATTTCAACTTCCTTTTTGAAGTTGAACTGTACAACTATACAAACTTTTTTTGTTATATCCTCAGCATGAACAGGATATTAACCATCTACAAATGATAGGCTAAAGAAAAGTTCCAGATCTACAACAGTTTCTTAAATATGTATATCAAATTTCTCGTAACATATAGTTTGTGTACACTTTGTAAAGAACAGACATTACAGAAAATAGACATTCACAGTAATCAGTTCTTAAGAAATTTGTTTGTTTATTTTAAGCAAGTAATTTTATAAATCAATTTTGTTTTGTCAGAAACAATTTACAGGCGAAGCTAGAGTTAGGGATATGCACAGGTGAGGGAAGTCACTATTTTACTACCTTAAATTAGGTTCTCTTCACGTAATTATATTGTGGTTTATGTAAACAAGTCTTCCATTTTCAAAGTTTGTAAACAGACACCCCAAGAACACTACTGGAAATCCAGGACAGGCTGACTATTCACCTGCAACAGTCCCTAACATGTGGGCAAAATTTAACTAATTGTACCATCCTCAAGTGAACTACTGACATTACCCTAGTAGCACACTTCGTTGGCCTAACAGAGGCATTTGGTTGGCATGGTTGGGATATGTTGGGAAAACGTTCGTTGTAATTTCCTCGGTTAGCCCAATGTACGTTTCCGTTGCGTCATGCGCCAAGTCCTACCGTTGGGTTTACGACGTTGACCCAACGAGGGCTCTCCCTACCGTTGGGTTTATGATTGCTGGCCCAACAATAAATCTCGTTGTAATGTGATCGCATTTATGTTAAAATTAAAAAGTGTTGAAATAACATTATAAGCGTTAAATTTTCATTTCCTATAAAATAAAACAGTTTTAATTAATTAATTATTCGAGCTCTTTGCGCGCGTTACATGATAAAAATTTACTTCGCTCCACCTCTTCCTGCCAATCTTCGGCAATTTCCGGCGTACTTCGGGTCATCACGAAGACGATGAAGAAACAAGTCATACAACAGTTATTCGCCATCTTGATATGTTCAAGAATCCGAATGGTGTTTTTACTTCTATTAATATTAGGGCTCTTTATTTGTTCTCTGAAAATAACGTTATCATATATTCACATCAAATATTCAAAATACGAGATGTATATCCTTCTTACTATTTATCATGTATTACACATCTCTGTAGTAAATAGGCTAGAAGAATTCTCGATTTTTATTTCAACGATCTAATAGCGTAGTGGTTAAAGCGATAGACTATAACGCAAGCGGTTCCGAGATCGAATCCCCATAGGTGCGAATTTTATACGATAGGAATAGGTAGGTAGGGTGAAGGAGAGGAGGGATTTAATAGGGATAAGAGGAGAAAAGGGATGATTAAAGGGATGAAAGGGAAAATAAAAAATTAAGTTTTGTGTGCTTCTAGTATTTCCGCCAGATGTCTCTGCGCTGCGCTGCACTGCGTAGTAGTTCCACCATTACCTAATAGGTGTCTCTCAACTGTTGGGATTTTGTTGTATATTGGTTGGCTACAGTTGGCAGTTGGTTGGATAAAACGCTCCTTGGCAACGGAACCCCGACGGACATTCATAACCGTTGACCAACGAAACATGGCGATCATTCCCCAACATTGGCCCAACGATCTGTGCTACTAGGGTATCAGCATAGCACGGTGCTCAACATGTCAATTTTCTCATACCAAGAAAATTGCCCCTCCATATTCACTGGATTCTGTGAGGATCACACAAATAAACTGAAATTAATTTTACATATGTTTCACAGGTGAATCCACTTTAGTGAAAATTGCATTAATGTAGATTTTTTTTTTCATCTATGAAGATGAAACTAAAGATTGCACCATCGTTGGAATTTTGTCATGTATAGTCGAGTGCACTAAAACTTGCTGACACTTTTGGTTTCTTCTAGTGTTTTTCTTTATTTAAAGCTGGCATTGAATCTTCTTCTCATGTGTGTTCCAACCAGCCCTGGGTGAGCAAATCTCTTACTTGTTTGAATTCAAGTCGGAACACATGCATTAGCCTATGAATAATGCTCAGGCCTAGAGAACTGAAATAGGGGTGAAGTAAGGGAATATTTGATTTAAGTCGCTAGAAGGCATGCCTCACAACCAAAGTCCACACCAGCCCCTGAATTAGACAAATTGAGTCAGACTCCATTGCCATGAGTCATATTGGTCTCATGTCTGAAAATCTAGCACCTAAGAACACAGGTCAGTTTCAGGTTCAGGAGTGAAGGTGGGAGGTAACTAAGACAAACTTTAAGTGGAGAATTAGTCTCTGCTGCGTATTCTCCAATGCAAAAGAAGGATATGTGCAGGGGTGGGGAGTGGGCCTGGCCGAGCCGGTTATGTATTCCCTTACTAACATAAACTACTGAGCATTTTATCGGAAAAATTCTGTGGACTTGACTGTACAGACATGGGACTGTCATATTCTCACAGACATGAATGCCATAATAATAATAATAATAATAATAATAATAATAATAATAATAATAATAATAATAATAATAATAATAATAATAATATCTTTATTGATCATGGAGCAATTACAATAATGCAATAGATCTCATCATAATATAATACAAAAAAACAAAACACTTACCTGTACATCATTAAAACACTTACATAAATCTTCAAATGTCATCTAGCACAGATTCTTCAAATTCAGATACAGAGTAGGCCTACATTGGATTAATTAATAACCACCTATGAAGTCTACCTTTAAATGTATTTAATCGGAGGTTTCTTATGTGGCTTGGTACTTTGTTGTATAATCTTATACTTAGAATTTTATAATATTTTGATGTTTTATGCAGTCTATAGGAGGTACATCAAGTTTGCCCATATTGTGTGTCTGATGATTATGAACATTATGTCTATAAGGTAGGTTTTGTTCACTAACCTTCATATATGTCAAAATGTCATATATGAATAAATTTATAATTGTAAGTATTTTGCAGGATATAAACAGATGTTCGTTCTTCTTTGAGTTTATTAGGAACCTAATGACTTTTGTTTGGATGATTAGAACATCATCAATACCCACCCCATTTCCCCACAGAACTAAACCGTATCTCAGTGTGCTTTGAAAAAATGTTGCAATAAGGTATACTACTCTAGACAATTTCTTGCATACTTGTTCAATATGTATTTTCCATCAATATGGAATTGGATAAAACCAACAAAATTGGGAACAAAAAGTCGGTGACATAGGCCTACTGATTAATCCGCCCACGCTGATTTTGTATGTGTGTACAATACACACAACAGAGCTTTATTATATACATTTGTTTACTCAGTATTTTTGTTTGCCGGTATGGTCTAGTATGCACACCAGTAAACTTTACACTTAATTTTACCAAAACTCCTATTTCTATTGATGAATATGAAATTGGTTCCTAACATGAACTTAGTATGCAGTCCAACTAGAGCTTCACTACACCAGAAGACTATGAGTAGGCCCTATGTTATGTTCATTGAGCGGTTCAGTCCTTTTCTATACAATTAAATTAACACACATATTGTTTTAAGGCCTCTACATGATTCCTCAAAGTGTTAAAAATCATGTTGTGTTGTACCTTTGAGCTCAATAATACAATTATATAAAATTATAATAATTAGAGCATATGGAAACAGCAACGAGTTAATCACAGCCTGAATTAATTTAATACACTTGGAATTGGGAAACACAATGAAGTGCAATAATATAAAACACATTATCACCAAGAGCACTCACTACTTCATTAAAATAACTAATTTACTAGTTAGCCGGCTTTCAAGAGGACCTTTCCTCCCATCATCCATGAAGTAGTGAGTGATCTTGGTGATAATGCGTTTCATGAGTTAATCACAGCTTAAAAGCTACTGTAATATAAGTACATTACTTAATTAATTTCATTTAAAAAAATTGGATTACCGTTACTTAGGGTTGGGAGTTTTTCACAATCGCGATAAATGCTATATGTCCCCAAATGCTGTAAAAATAAGTATTTTTTGTTTGTTTTGAAGCATATGAAGTATATTACTGTGTTTTTTCCATCCACAATAAAATGCTTATGTGCATAAATCCAAAATTACATTTTAATGGTCACTTATGTATTTTCTTTTTAAATTGAAGGTAAAAGACAATGTCTTTATTTTTCTAAAAATTGCATGGTGATTTATGCCTACTTAAATGCTTGAAAGTCTTTGGAAAAACAATAAAATGCACTTGATAACACACTGAATTTGTAAAACCTAATTTTCCAATAATAAAATTGTTCCATTACAAATACTGTAGTTATAAAATACTACATTTTAATGCTAAAATTGCTATATATTTGCAAAATTTTTACTTTTAGTTGCTAAAATCTACCATCCCTATCGATACTCGATAACAGGGTGAGATAACAGAAAATCCTACTTAAATTTGCTTTCCAAGTTCTGTCCCATATTCCTCCAATCAGATTTATTGCTTTCTTTTTTGCTGCATGACTGGGAAAGAAGTAATATTGTTATAACGATTTTTCCAATGACAAAGTACCAGTAAACTTTTTTCAACAACAAAAAAACTGTGTATACGCATGCATATGTGTGTATATAATTTATTCCTGTAGATTTATTAAATGCAATTTTCATTTAAGTAATTTATTAACCATTGTGAATTTGTTCAGGTTTGGTTGGAATCAATAATAATCCTGGTATAGTTATTATCCAATTAATGTATAAATTGTTTATTCTGCTTTTATGGTTATTTAACAGTGCAGATGTACTGCAACTTAGGCCTATAATCATCAATGGTGTACCAGAATTTTGTCGTGCGAATAGTTCTTTTACATGCCTGCAAATCTACAGACATAAACCAGTCACATTTATGCACATAAATGCCATCAACCTGGGCCAATATTGAACCCACAACCTTAGGTACAGACAGCCAGTGAGATTTTGACTGCTCCACCTGGGCCGACATGAATTTGTTGAAATATTGTGCATTTTACAAGTTTATGAATATTGAACCTCAGGAAATTAGGAGAATATCATTATTATAAGAGAGCAACACTAACGTAGAAAATTTTCTTGTTGCAGAATGTGGTGCAGACAGTTGTTGCTGATGATTGCAGGCTTGTTGCTGTGTCTGGCAACAATTAGCGAAGGTGACAACTACTCTGACCTAAAAGGGCCATATTGTGCTACACGAAGGAATGGCTGCTGTCGTAACAGAGTGGATGAATGTTCAGTGCCTATTTTAGGAACTCTATGTTACTGTGACGAGTTCTGTAACAGAACACGTAGTGAAGACTGTTGTCCTGACTACTGGAGAACTTGTCTGGGTATTGAACCTCCCACAGCAATAGAAAGTGAGTACCTTGTACTTCTAACAACACAAGGAATATGAAATTATATTTATTGGTGTTGCTTGAACAGAGAGAAAGCCATTCTTAAATATAATTCCTCACACTAGACACGTTTGTTATTATTTTTATCACCAATATCATATTGCAGTTATTACTCTGCTGTTGGTGCACCACAACCACCATTACCACATCAATAACGAGTACAAATCCCACCAATAATAGAACCTAAACTCTGAACTTATGAGTTGTACGTTTATTTAGTGTCAACTTAGTTTGAAGTTCATATGGAATTTCCTTAATTCCTGAATCATATCAATAAATATGATTTGCAGACCCTTGAAGTCTGTAAATGACATTACGCAGATCACTTATGCAATTGCATGGCATCTACAGGTGCCAAGCACTACTTTTATGCATACTGAACTGAACTGAACTGCAATGAACAGATGTAGCTAACTTTCCTTCCCAATACCTACCAGTAAGTTAAATGATTATCAATGTTAATATTAAACGCGTTATAAAATTCTGTCTTCTCATTTTTTCAATATCACTCTACCTAAACATGACACGTCTTAAAATAGGTAGTTTTGAAAAGTTAAGATGGAACTTTCACAGTGAAGTTATAACAGTTCTTAAAAAAATAACGTGGATCTGTTAAACATTAATTATTCCACTTACCTTATATTTGGTAGAACATGTTTCGCATGCATCCTCAACTATTTTTCAATTGCTGGTCCTTGTTTGCTAGAAGAATCTCTATGTATCCCTGGTTGTGGTTTTATGTACTTCGTGATCAGATTGTCTTCAGATGGAATGTCAAAATTCATTAATTTAATTTCAAATTTTTCATGTAAATTTTTTGCCAAATTAAAAGTTCTGCACGAGAGTGAACTGATTTAAATAATTGTGCAACAGCACATTGATGTCAGGCTGAAAGAACAAGGGATATAAAACAGTCTGTTTAAATTTTAATGTTTCTCCTAGCTTGTCCTATTGTCATATCCCGGGGCCCTAACTATTTCTGACACCATTTGTCCCCAGGATATGATTTAATCAGGATGGCCCGGATTGAATGATTGAATGTTATGAAGTACCATACGGGTGAGGAAGGACATCATCTTATCACTCGAAATTACAAATGCCACAATTTAACATACCCAAAATGACTAGATTTATTTAAGATAAAAAAATTGAAAATTACAATGAGGTGAAAATCTTTCTACTTACATTTGGTCGGTACAACGCCAAAGTGAACTAAGCGCCAAACTCCATGTTTTGAGAAAACTGAAGTTGAAGTTTGAATGTTGTAAAAAAATCTTGATCAAAACGAAATTTCCTTTTTTCTCAACTGATTTTACTATCGTAGTATCGCTTAGTTCGTTATTGCAGACCGTAGGATATCAAAATCTGCACCATGGACTACCAATAGTCTATATTTTGACAATTGGCGCTTAGTTCACTTTGGCGTTGTACCGACCATTTCATCTTCAAGATGTTGTATACACTGATAAAATTAAACTTGCACCAAGTGCCTTGGCTTCCGGCGTGGACCTGGCAGCCACCAAGAAGCAACAAGAAGGGGTGAGCAATTTGTTCGCCTCTTTTATAACTTTTTGTGGTCAAGTCGTCTCCCCCACTGGCAGCCGTGACATTACAACAAAAAAGCTTATTCGCAACTTCCCGGTTCAATGCTACTTCTACACTTAAAATATTCTTCCTTGTTTCCCAATTGTTCCACTGTCAACCACCTTGAATCTCCAGTCAGCAAAACAGCGAAGTTAATTCTTTATAGCGCAACCTCCTGCGTCAACGCTTTCTACTTCCTCATTGCGATCCCAATACTGGCTAATATTAACCATTTAGAGGGTCTCGTTTTTTTATTTATTTTCAAAATATAACATCACCCCCCCCTAGATCGAACCCACGGTAGTTGGGTTCGAACGGGGTGTGGATGTCCCATAAATCCTTGAAACAATTACAGATATACAATCTGTAGCTATATTTGAATGTTGACATCGGCGTCGCATGTCGTAATGCGGTCCATTTGTTGTACTTTGTTTGTTTGTTGGTTTTTCTTCTTAATCTTCTTGTATTTTGCTTGTTTGTTGGTTTTTCTTCTGAATCTTCATTTGCCGTTAGGTTGCGTTTCTGCCCTGTACCCAGAGGTGGCTGAGAGTGTTATAATTTAATTTCGATTATCTTAATAATTCATTTATTTCTCGTCATGGCTACCAATGTAACGGCTTGACACACTAATACTCATTTTATTTACAATATATCAATTTAATTCCTGGTTTTGTTTGTTCCCCGTTTTCTTGTTATTTGTAGTTTTTTTCTCTACGTTAATACCTAATTTATGCTACTATAACATTCTAATTCCAAGTATTCAATTGTGACTGAGAAAAAAAAAATCATGTTTTCCTTTGTTCTTATTTACATAAAATGTTTAATATTTTGCTTCCTTTACCCTTTCTTTTCTTTTGTCTGTTTTTTTTTTCCATTAATCCTTAACATCTCATCTTAACTGATTCAAGTCTGTCTAATTAAAATGAAAAAAAAATCTGTGTGTTCCACCTTATGCTTTTATAAAAATCCCGTGCCCTTAAACACAGGTGGTATTTGTGAATTGCTTAAACTAAGTCTTGGTTCAGTTGTCTCTTCCTGAGTTGTCGTATTGTCTGCATTGACCGCTGTGGAATGTGCTACATCTGCACTTGTGTTGGTTTGCACCGATATGTGTGACCTTGCTCGTCTGTTCTGGAACAGCTGTAACATATACAAACAAATAGCGATTAGTACCATTGCTATTATGAGTATACACGTCGGCAAAAATCCGTATGATATATTATTGTATTTGGGTGGTTTAATCTCTTTTAATTTCCGTTTTAACATATGCAAAGTTATTCCGTCCTCTTGAAAAGATTGCGTGTCTGGTATTTCATTTATAATGCTTAACAATTTTTCTTTATCCAATAATTCCGGCAATTTTAATTTTTGGTTATGCAATTTAGGAACAATGACATCGTTGACCCATTGTGTCTTTTCACGAATAATATTCCCTTCTACGTGTGGTAAAAGTTGAAATGTTTCAGAAAAATATTGGCAAGCTGCAGCGGATTCCAACATTCCCGTGTTGTATACTTCTACCGGTGGCATCGTATGTTTTTCTCCGGAGATATTGAAACAAATTGGCGTAAGCGATATTTTACTAGGGACACTATAAATCCATGTGTTTGTTTTAGGAAGTCTGTACCATATTGGTGGTCTGTTATTTCCAATCAAACGTATGTCACAAAGTTCGTGAACTTTTTCGTCCTTTCCTACAAACAAATTTGCTAAACATGTCTCTTGAGTTATAGAATAAATCGGTACCTCTGCTGTACAAATTGAGACAGGATTACCTTTACATTTTTGAACATCTTCTTCTTTCAATACTGCGTACCATAATCTATTCTCCGTGATCGCGAAATATGGATACTCTGTCTTTATAACTATTGATCCTAATGTAGTGTTGGTAATTTGAAACTTAACATAAGGTAATTCTTTTACCTGATACAATTGAAAAGTTTTCTCTGAAGCTTTGAGGGGAAGATCTACTATTAATCTCAACTTATTGTTTACTACAATAGCATGGACTGAAACAATTGAATAATACAAAAATATATTATTGTTTATAGGTGTGAACAATAATGAAATTCCTTCAGGTAACATTAATGCAATTCTTTGTAATATCTGCGAAAATTCATGTGGGGGTAACAAATATGAACTCAATATACCAGCTGCTGTTGAGTCAATTGCCATTCTAAATTGAATTAAATGATGTTGGACTTCTTTCAGTGTATCGGCCATAATTTGCAAATTAGTTAATAAATTCATATTCCTCATAACTAAATTAATCTCAAAAAATACATCCTCCGTAATATTATCTAGTACATGTAATGTTGTATTAAGTATTTTAGAAAATTTATTCAATTTAATGCAATTTTGGTCTGTTCTGTCTGTAACCTTCTTTACATATGTGATTTGTTGTTTCAATAAATCGACAATTTTTACATCCGTTTGCGTTAGTGACTCGATTTGATGATTTATCCTATGTCTATCCGTAGAGTCTAATATTCCAAACAAAATTTTCAAAGTTGAACCTCCTAAATTAATAAGTCCTCTTTTTGTTCTACACTCTGAAAAAAATAATTCTTTATCAATTTCATCCAATTTTATTCCCATTGTCTGCAATTCGTGTTCCAATCTTTGTAATGATATTTGAACAGTGTTTTTCGAAGTTTCCGTTAAAGCTTTATAATTCTGAAAATTCATAAAATTTGGTTTACGTAATGTTTGTTTCACATAATTGATTTGTTCTGTCATGTTATCCAAAATCTCGTAATATTGTTGCAATGAAAAATCTAATACAATAGACCATTTATTTGCCGATAATAATATGTCCTGTTTCTTTAAAAAAACAAGTCCCTTGTCTAATTCCTGCTGTGGTTTGATGTTCATCCCTCTGCCTGGTATGGTTATTAGGACGACTGCCCATATGTAGATGTAACCTGAAACATAAAAAAAAAATCCTTTTTATCGTGGTCTTAAATTATATCTTATAGTTTCCTCTGCTTCCCTTTTTTCATTTACTTTTTCCTGCGATGTCGTCGGTACCTGACTTAAATTTCTAGGCCTAAAGTTATACCTAGTTTGGACTTCGGAATGCTCTGTAAGTGGTACATTATTGTCATGCTTTAATGTCGGGTCATCAAAATTGGCGGCTGGAGGACTGTCTTTTTTTTCTAAACTTAATTTCTCTTTTAGCAAACTTAATGGTATCTCGTCATCATCATGGTCATCGTCTCCTGTCTTTGTCTGCGTTTGTTCATGGTTCATGCTTGATAAATCAACCCTATTATTGCTTATTTCGTCAATTTCCCACGCCCCTGGTATTATATTCAAATCATGTGCACAAATAATTTCTTCTGTCTCTGCTTGTTTCCGCACGTCCGTATCCTCGCATTGTCTCGCGCCTGCGCATTCGTCATCAGCTGTGTGTTCTTCTCTCTCTGCTTCACAGTTCTGTTCGTCCTGACCTAATAACGAGTCGCTCTCTGCCTCACTATGCATGTCCTTGCCATCTTGCATGACTAGCTGTCGTGTGTTAAACAACTTCAATCTATTAGAATGTACTATAGATATTGTTCCGTCTTCCGCTTTAATTTTATAATTTACTGGATTTATCCTTTCTACTACCAAAAATGGTCCGATAAATTTTTTTGCAAATTTCTTTGAAACTCCTTTCTTTAAAGCCGTTGAATGCAACAATACCTTGTCTCCGACTTTTATTTTGCTGATTTTAGTTTTGTTCTTTTCATTATACTGTGTTACTTGTTTGTGAGTTGCGTTTTCCAAATTTTCTCGTACTTTTTCATAGACTTCTTCCAACTTCTTCGACAATACTTTTACATCTTCCTGCTCTATTTCGTCTAGCTGGAATTTCGGTACTACATGGTCCGCGAAAGGTAATTCCATTTCTCTTCCATGCAACAAAAAATATGGGGAGTATCCTGTTGTTGTGTGTGGCGTACTTCTCAAAGCTAGCTGTATAATAGGAACATATGAATCCCAATCTCTTTGGTCTTTCCTAACAAAATGTGACATCATGTCAGCTAGTGTTTGATGCGTTCTTTCAACTGCGCCATTGCACATGGGGTGGTACGCACTAGTCTGAAGTTTGGTTATATGTAACAATTTACAAACTTCTTTGAACAATTTGGACATAAAATTACTTCCTTTATCAGTGATTAATTTCCGAGGCGTCCCATGCCTTGCAATAATGTTATAAACAAAGGCTTTAGCTATGGTTTCTGCTGTCTGGTCCGCAATTGGTATAGCCTCTGTGTATTTAGAAAATGCGTCAACAAAAGTTAGTAAATATACATTTCCCCGTATTGACTTAGGTAATGGTCCAACTATGTCCATATGTACTCTTTGAAACGGTTTTTCTACTGGTTCAAATAATTGCAACGGAGCTATATTGCGTTTGCCTGATTTCCTAGAATTACATGACATACATTCGGCAACATATGTTTGAATGTCTTGTTTCATTCCCGGCCAATAAAATCTTGACTTAATTAAGTCGTATGTTTTGACTTGACCCTGGTGAGCAGCGAATGGGGTGTCATGAAAATTTTCCAAAATTGACTTTCTCATTTGTTGTGGTACTACCAATCGAAATTCTGAATTTCCTTCTTTATAAAATAAAATTCCATTTTCATCTAATCGAAATCTTTTTGTATCCTTTATCCATTCTGTATAATTTGGTTCAGCCATTTGCAAACTTCTCACGGACTTGGATTCATTAGTAGTTTGTACTGTATTTACCATTATTCTACTAAGACAATCTGCGTTGGTCAGTGATTTACCTGGCTTGTACTGTACTGTGAACTTAAATTCTGACAGTCTCAAAGCCCATCTCACTAGTCTTGAGTTCGGATCTTGTAGTGAAAATAACCATTTCAGTGCGGCGTGGTCTGTGACTGCAATGAATTCATTTCCGTATAAGTAACATCGAAAATGTTTCGTAGCCCATACTAATGCTAGCAATTCACGCTCTGTCGCGGAAAAATTTTGCTCACTTTTTGATAAAACCCGTGATGCATAAGCTACTGGGTGTTCCACGTCTCCTTCTTTCTGTGCCAAAACAGCGCCTAAAGCGAAATTTGAGCTATCTGTACATAGAAGGAAGGGTTTTGAGAAATCCGGGTACTTCAATATAGGATCGTGACACAATGCTTCCCTTAATTTATCAAATGCTTCCTGATGTGGTTTTTCCCACTTAAATTTTTCCTCTTTCCGTGTTAAGTCTGAAAGGGGTTTCGCAATGTGTGCGAACTTTGGTATGTGCCTTCTATAGTAGCGCGCTAAGCCTAAAAATGATCTGACTTGCTTCTGCGTTTTCGGGACAGGGTAATTTTTAATTACCTGGATTTTTCCTGGATCTGGAAGTATGCCATGTTGATTCACTATATGACCAAGGTATTCTATCTGTTCCACCGCAAATTTACATTTCCGAGGGTGTGCTTTCAAATTTGCCTCTCTCAATCTTTCCAAAACTTCGGCCAATCTTTCCGCGTGCTCGTCTATTGACGACCCATGAATAATAATGTCATCCAAATAACAATAGCATGATAAGCCTTTTAGTCCTAATAGCACATTGTCCATGAGTCTACTAAAGGTACCGGGTGCCCCTGATAATCCAAATGGCATTTTTTGGAATTCGAATGAGCCATATTGCGTCTGGAAACTGGTCTTTTCCTTGTCCTTTTCTTCAATTTCAACCTGCCAGTACCCTGATTGCAAGTCGAGTTTGCTGAAATATCGGGTGCCTGCTAAACCTTCTAAAGTTTCCGTTATGTTGGGTATTGGGTATGTATCCCCATGAGATACCAAGTTCAACCGCCTGAAATCAATACAGAACCTTAATTTGTCTGCCTCGTCTGGACTCTTTTTCGGGACAAGAACGACTGGAGCGTTCCATGGCGACGTTGAAGGACGTATAACATTTTTTTTCAACATGTCATCTAACATATCTTTTACTTTTTCCTTATACTTGTACGGTATGGGGTAGGGTTTTTTCTTTACCGGTCGTGCATTTCCCGTATCGATACGGTGCTTAATTTTGCTAGTGCAACCTAGTTCATTGTCTCTTGGGTCTTGAAATACGTCAGCATATCTTCTTAATACTTCTTTTATTTTGTTCTGGTCTACAGCTGTTAGGTGCTCTAAATTCGTGGTATCTGCAATATTTACTTTTTCTTCCTTCCCTGCCATCGGAGTTAATATATTCACTCCCTCTACATGGTTAACTCTATTTTCACTGTTTGCTACTACATGGTAAATATGCCCTAAACGTCTGTTTCTCACTATTTCAATTTCTTCTGCCGTGCAGTTTACAATCTTTATGGGAATTCTTCCTTTCTCTACTTGTTCATTATCGTTTAACGACCTAGCTATATATATTCCATATATGCCTAAACCTTCCGGTTCAAAAAGTTTTTCCCTGTCTTCCACAGTAACTTCTTTGTCTTCCTTAATTATTTTCCTGTCCTCTCTATTTGTTTTCCTGGATGCGCATCCTTTCTTACTTAACTTTCCCAATATTATTATCTCACTTTTTGGAGGAAACTTCACAATTCTCGTATTAAACACTGGACATCCTATTTGCATTTTTAACTGATCTGTAGGGTGGTTTCCCTTAGGACCTCTCCCTGTCGCAACCTTTGTACTGGGAATGTCTTCGGAGGTGTCTGATTTCTTCTGAGAGAAATTCAGAACATTTCGGTTGATCAGACCGAATTCTGTCCTGATTCCATTGTCATCGGTTGGTACTCCGAGATTTATTGCCCCACTTTGTGTCAGTAACATGCGATGTACAATGTTAATATTTATTTTGTGCCTACTCAAAAAATCTAAACCAAGAATTCCATCTTGGGTAATTCCTAGCGGACAGATTATGAACGAATGAACATATTTCTCCCTGTTTTCGAACTGAACTTCTATTGTCTGTGACCCTTTTATGTCCAGTCCAATTCCCGTGACCCCTTTTGCTAATACCTCCGTATTTTCCCAATTTGCCTCTGAGATTCCCGGCTTAATAACAGAAATCGTTGCTCCTGTGTCTATGATAAAATGTGTCCTCCGGCCCTCAATTAAGATATCGACCATTAACACTTCTGGGGAATTTTCTACAATTGTGGTTACTACTGGTGGTACTGTTGGCTTGGCCTCCACGTAGGGGTGCTGGTAGAGGCTGACTAAAAATCCGACCTATTATTTGAATTTCTTCCATAGCTTCCGTTTTTTCTAACATAATTTCCCTTGTTAGGTGCTAACTGAGGGTTTTTCGTCCAGCACTTACTCTGGATATGACCCCGTTTCTTACAAAAGAAACATTCTATTTGTGGTTTCCCTATATATGCTTTTCCCTGATTGTGAAAATTATTTTGATATACCCTCCGACTCTGTTCTGGGGACCTTTGATGATTGGGCTGCTGTTTGGAACGACAGTCTCGTGCCTTGTGTCCTAGCTTTCCGCAATTAAAACACTTTAACTGTGCAGACATATTAAACACAGGCCTAGGGTGTACTTCAGGTTCTTTCCTGTTAATATGCTCCGTCTGTATGATATTGAAAGCGGTTACTGCAATTTGCACTGCCTCCTTAAGACTTCTCGGCATTCTTAACTGGACTTGCTTGCCTATTTCACCCTTAAGTCCTGCGGTGAAAGCAGCAAGAAGCCTTCTTTCTGCTTCCTCCTCCAGAACTTTTTTCTCAGTTGCATCTCCTGTCACTTTAAGTGTTTTCAAGCTGAGGGCTTTTAATCGGTCTGCAAATGCTTCTGGTGTTTCATTTTTCCCTTGCACCGCCGTTTGCAATTGTGTATAGTAATAGCTATCCGGTAACTTTTCCTTAAAACGTTCTTGGAACGCATCCCTAAGCTGGTCATAAGTTGCCTCTTTACTGGTTAGGTCGGGTCTACCGTACAGAAATTCTGCGGCTGGCCCTACGACCTTTAATTTAACTATTTGTTTCTTGTCCTCTGCTTCGAGGTTACCCATAGAAGCAGCGGCTTCAATATTATTAAAAAATTCCCTCACAGGTAAAGATCCTGACACGCCGTTCCATTCTTTAACCGCGGTACACACAGTTAAGTCCTTATGCCTTACAGGTTGGTTTGCCTGTTGCAAAGCCCTATTTGCAATGGTAAGGGCCGCTAACCTATTGTTAAGGTCCTCGATAGCCTTTCTAGTTTCTTCGTCGATCGGCATCTTAAATGTTTGTTTGCACCCTATACTGGTATAAAACTTATTATTAAATTTCCTCAACTTCAGCCTGTTCTTTTTCTTTTTAATTGTGTTACATTAAATTTTCTGCCATATGTATTTTTACCACTTCTGCACAATTCCTACTATTGTTTTCGCTATCTCTGCTATTTGATCATGTCCACTCATCACTTCCTCACTTACCTTGACAATAGCATTTGTAATTTGAACTTGAGATGTGTCCTCGTAATAGCACGAAAAAGAAAAAAAAGAAAATCAATCCGTGGCTACTTATTAACAATGTGTTTTAATCACTTCTTTTACATTTTTTTTTCTTTTCGTTACCTCTACATGTTCTACTTCATTCCCCTTCTATGGTGTCCACCCATTACGTTACCCATTAACATGTTCTATAACAATATGTACTTCCCTTAAACTAATTTCCCTTGGTTTTTATTATATTTTTTTTTTCTGTTACTTTCGCCCATCTGACAACAATTTGCGGCTCGGGGTAGGTTCGCCACTTCTGGACATCAGTTTTGTCCCGCGTTAGGTTCGCCCACTTCTTGACACCAGATGTCATATCCCGGGGCCCTAACTATTTCTGACACCATTTGTCCCCAGGATATGATTTAATCAGGATGGCCCGGATTGAATGATTGAATGTTATGAAGTACCATACGGGTGAGGAAGGACATCATCTTATCACTCGAAATTACAAATGCCACAATTTAACATACCCAAAATGACTAGATTTATTTAAGATAAAAAAATTGAAAATTACAATGAGGTGAAAATCTTTCTACTTACATTTCATCTTCAAGATGTTGTATACACTGATAAAATTAAACTTGCACCAAGTGCCTTGGCTTCCGGCGTGGACCTGGCAGCCACCAAGAAGCAACAAGAAGGGGTGAGCAATTTGTTCGCCTCTTTTATAACTTTTTGTGGTCAAGTCGTCTCCCCCACTGGCAGCCGTGACATTACAACAAAAAAGCTTATTCGCAACTTCCCGGTTCAATGCTACTTCTACACTTAAAATATTCTTCCTTGTTTCCCAATTGTTCCACTGTCAACCACCTTGAATCTCCAGTCAGCAAAACAGCGAAGTTAATTCTTTATAGCGCAACCTCCTGCGTCAACGCTTTCTACTTCCTCATTGCGATCCCAATACTGGCTAATATTAACCATTTAGAGGGTCTCGTTTTTTTATTTATTTTCAAAATATAACACTATGTATACATTATCACGGTTCTTGCATTCTATCTTGTACATTCCTGGTTTCTTACTGGAAGGTATGTTGTGGATCTGTTTACATTTGAAGATGTTCTTAATGCTGAAACTGTTGTGCTAAAGTGATGCCATATTCATTGAAAATTTTTTGACATTTTGGAGTTGCCCATGGATAGTAAGAGAATTTTTTAAAACTTGTCTTTTCTTTTGGGGATGATAACATGGAAGCACAATTATTGAAATCAGTCTATACACCTGCAGAACTTTTAATTTGGGAAAAAACAACTGATGGTGTCCAAATTGGAGCATAACCAGCAAAGGATTAATTAATTAATTATTGCCAGTAGGACTCCAAGGTTACGTTTCCAAACAATCAAACTGTAAGCTTGGCCACAAAAACAAATTGTTATACTTTCTCATAGCCTTTAATTATTTGTGTTCTTTATAGAGTTTAATTTAAAGCAAACCATGTTGCCTTTATATCTGGGGCATGCTTGCCTGACTGTTTCTGTTTCAGTTTCAGTTTCAGTTTATTTCATCCTCTGAATCATTACAAAATGATATGGGACACATTTTGATGGAAGTGTTATACAATAAGTACAGTTGAAATGGACAACATAGATGATTACAATGAAAATAATATTAATTACTACAGGATTTAGCTTGCTTACATTAACTGATGATTATGGTTGAGACTATGAATGGAGTTGTTTAGTTAAAATGTTGAGTCTAAGTAACCTTTAATACTAAGGAACTTGTCATTCAGGAGTATATCTTTAAGTTTTCCCTTAAAAGTTTTGATGTTGGATTTTGTTATTTCTGATGGCAGTTTATTGTACATGAGAATTCCTGTGTGAGATGTGACTAAGTAAGCTTTTGGTAAGTCTATAACTGTCCAAATGTAAGTTATTAAATGTTCTTGTGTGATAATTATGTATCTCAGAATTTAGACGAAATTCAGTTTTATTCTGTCTGGCAATAATGTAAAGACTATGAGTAAATTCAAATGAAAACTAACAAACATTGGGCATGGAGATTGCAAATAATGAACCCAGTAGACCTGCATTAAATCCCAACTATGATGTTTAAGTCTAATCAGTGAAGGAAGTGGGAAGAAACCAGAGGCGATATACTATCCCAAAATGTTTCCTTTTATACCTCACTTTGAAAAAAGCATACCCCCACTTACAACATAATATCATTATGTGATATGCAGGAAATTGTTTTATACACTCGGTGATGTTTTTAATTAACTTATTCCATGAGTAACTAACCATGCTTTATGCATGATCGCCAACCAGGAATGCAAAGTCATGAACACTTTGCACTGTCGATTAACAGAACTTTATTTCAATTAAGATATTTTTAAAGTACTTAAGAACTATTTAAACAATATAATAGTTACAATACTCTGTTACTTACTTACTTACTCAATGGCAATAGATAATTTCTCAGTAAGCTAAGGAATATCATCTATTTTATGGAACACGGAAGTTCATTGCCGTGCTTACCTGAGCGCTATTCAACCCTATTCTGTGCTAACTCCATCCAGTCATCCCTCATAAATCCTACTTCCCTTAATTCTATCTTAATATTGTCCTCCCACCTACGTCTAGGTCTTCCAAATGGTCTTTTCCCTTCGAGTCCCCCAGTCAATACTTATGAGATATGTCTTTCCTCCTCCTCCAGCCCATTTCATCCTTCTTGACTTAATTACGCTTACTATATCCGGTGAAGAGCACAGGTCATGAAGCTCATCATTATGCAGTTTTTTCTTGTCCCCATTTTCATCTTTCTTAGGCCCAAATATTTTCCTAAGCACCCTGTTTTTTAACACTCTCAGATTATGTTAATCCAGAAGAGTAAGTGACCATGTCTCACATCCATATAATACAACCGCAGTCTTATAAATCTTTATTTTTAGATTTCTGGACAGAAGACAAGAACATAAAAGTTTCTGAACTGCATAAAAACAAGCATTTCGTGATTTTTTTAAGTTCGTTTTTTAAGTTATTATTTATTATTACAAATTACAAATTATTACAAATACAAGTGCAAATATTATAAACACAATTTTTACAATTACAAAGTGGAGTAGTGTTTACCCCGCATGAGCATAGCTCGTGTTCGGGGTCAGACATAATTTATGTAAACAAGTAAGCCAAGTAGACATATGAAAAAATAAAAGTAGGCATATGTTAGTGAAACATAAAAAAAAAAATTGTAAGCCAAAATTTATAAGGGAGTTCAAAACAAACATATTATAGGTTTAAGCAGATACAATAAGATTCTTCATATGATAGAAATACATGAATAATGATACGAATAAATAAAATACAATAGCATAATAGAGATACAAAACAACCTCATATGTTAAAAATTACAATTGAGAATGAGTAATGGAATAAACAATGGAAAAACAAAGTGAGTAAACGTACAATTACAAATAAGTTTAATCAATTCAAGTACTTGTTTTTTAAACAATTTATTGCTTAGTGGTGTCAGATTAGGGTTTCTTTTAGTAAAATTGTTATATAACCTTAGTCCAAAATTTATACTATGCTTTTGACCTGCTTCTGTAGCACACTTTGGTTCGAAAAGAAGGCGAGAGATATTATACCTCCTTGTATTATAGTAATGATTACGGGTTATGATGTTTATGGAAATAATTTAATAAAGTGTAGGAATACCGGTATAATTGTATAATATCAAGACCGGTACGTCAAAATCTTTATACAAACTTTTAGATGATTTCTTTAAACATATCTTGATTATTTTTTTCTGTAACAACAACAGTGGGGAGTGCAGTCTGACATCCAAAATTCCATATAGTATAACTGATGGGACTAAACTTAAATATATTAATCTTAAAGTACTCTGTGGCATAATGTTTCTTAATTCAACAAATTTATAAATAGTTTTTCATAGTTTAAGACACAGATATTGAACATGTTTTTCCCATCGTAAATTTTGATAACACCTAAGTATTTTACTTGCGTAGATGAACTTAATTTTGGACATTTACAACTAAATGGGACAAAACAAGTGATTTCATGTAAGATTATATTATGTTGTGCATTTATCGAGGAAAGTCCTGTAGAGTTAAGTGAAAAAGGTAAATAGGCCTATGTTGTTTTATCAATATTTAAAGATAGATGGTTTTCATCAAGCCATTATTTATTTATTTTTTGTTTGTTTGTTCCAATGTTTGCATTACTAAAAACGTGCTCCCAACAGTTTCCAGAAAATATGATTACTGTGTCATCAGCGAAAGAATAAACATTGCCTTTGATGTAATTTATATCTAATTTATGTAAATCATTTAAATATATTAAGAAGAGCAAAGGACCTAACACAGTTACTTGTGGGATGCCAATATCTAGCACTACGTTTTCACTTTTTACATTATTAACTTTAATGCTTTGGTATCTAATTGAAAAATATGAACAAAATAGGTCTAAGACAGTATATTTTCTCATTTATTTAGCAAGATGTTGTGACTTATAGTGTAAAAAAAAAACAGGTCCAGAAAAACTCCTAGGCATTTTTTTCCTTCATCTAATGCTTTAATAGTATTGGATGTAACACCCATTATAGCATCATCAGTAGGCCTACTCATATCATTCCTAAAATCAAATTGTAATTCCGCTAATAGTTAATTTTTTTCTAAAAAGTTTGTTAGTCTCTTTTTTATGCATTTTTCTAATAATTTTGCAGTGGTAGATAATAGGGATATTGGCCTATAATTATTTAAGTTACATTTGTCGTCTGATTTGTGCAAAGGAATATTACTGTCACATATTTTAATTTATCTGGAAAAAACATTGAGCTAAGCATAGGTTGAAAATATGAGTAAGGGGTTTAGAAATAAATCTAATAATAATTGCTCTCATTATAGTTGATGAAATGCCATCACTCCCAGGTGTAACATTATTTTTAAGGTTTATGGCAATGGAGATCAATTCATTTTCAATGATTGGTTGTAAAAACAGAGAAGCTGTTGGATTTGTATGTAGATTATTGTTGTGAGTAGTTTGCAATGAATGTGTTGATATGGAGCTTGTTATTTTGTGTCCAATCTGAGAAAAGTGTCTATTGTATATATTTGTTACACTATTATTGTTAATGGTTAATCCTTCTTCTGTTATGATTTCGTTTATATCTGTGTTTTCTCGTTTAAATGTATCTGTAGCTTCATTGATAGTTCGCCAAAATCTTTTTGGGTCATGTGAATATTGTTTGAGTTTGGTTTCATAATAATTTGTTTTAGCCATTTTTACAATCTTATTTAAAAGGTTCCAGTATTTTTATAGTGATCTTGTAACATCAAATTTAACAGATCACTTTTAACTTTCCTTGCAATTTTGCAACGTACTCGAATCTGCTTTTTTTAAGTTCAGTGGTTTAGGCAACAAATCTCGTCAATTTGATGTTATCCCTTACTTCAGACGAGATCTCTGTCCCTGATTATACTGAAGCATTGGAAGAATGGAGCAGGCATGGACGTGATATCCCAATAGGCAAGTGTTCCCAACAAAATTGGGATGAGGTCAACATTCAAATCATTCGGCACAATTTGACCCTTAGTTGTCCTAAGCAAAAGGCAAGGATCATAGCTGCCATGGAACAAGAATCAAATGGTTGGCTCACAGTACTCCCATAAAAAAACCTTGGTACCCTACTGGAAAACAATACCTTTCGGATTTAAGTTGCACTCCATTTAGGGTGTGTGGTGAAAAAGTTCATGAGTTTGAGCTGCTCTAAAGGTGCAGGCAGACACTCAAGGAACCAAGAATTGAACAACATTATATGCCGGGCATTACAATCAGCCAAGATTCCTTCAGTTTTGGAGCAAGTTGGTTTGAGCAAGGACGATGGAACACGTGTCGATGGGATGACGCTCATTCCTTGGTGCAGGGGTCAACATCTAGTGTGGGATGCTACCTGTGCAGATACCCTTTCCTCCTCTTACTTAGAGTATTCATCTCGTCATGCTGGAGCAGTGGCTTCATGAGTTACAAACAACAAATCCACAAAATATAGGAATCTAATAGAACAGAACTACAAATTTGTACCTTTTGCAGTCAAAACATTAGGTCCTTGGTGCACTGAAGCTGTCACTTTTATTGATTTCTTAGGAAACCTCCTACAGACAGTGACAGGAGAACAAAGGTCGAAGTTATTCCTACAACAAAGGCTAAGGGTGGCGTGCACCAACCAGGAGTAAACCAAACAAAAGTACAGTCTAGGCTGTCCGGGTAGCACCACGTCGAGTGTTGAGAGGCCAACGTTTCTACAACCATGTTACTGTCTTCTTCAGGGCCAAAAGGTCACTGACTAAGCTGGGCATCGGGCTCTTATATACCTGTGGGGTGTTGCAGAGCAGTAGCGGGCGTCCGGCCAATCACAGAAGAGGCATCTGTTGGAGCTCTGGGATTGGTCGGTCGACAGCAGTGCTTGGTCGGAGCTCCATTATCTCTATCTGCTGCATCATGGTGGTGTCGAAGAAGAGGTTGCCAGGTTTTCGGCAAGTCCAGGCTTTATCCCCGTTGATGTTCTGGGGTCTTCTCGCTATTTCAATCGCTTCTTTCACCCTTCTCGGCCACCATCTTTCTTCTCTACTTATGAGGTGCGTGCCATAAAAAACGATAGCGTGTCCAGTCTTCGCTGAGTGGAGGGCTATGGCCGACTTATCAAAGTTGTTGTTCTGTAGTGGCGTATGTGTTCTTGTAGGCGTTCTGCTACTGTGCGGCCAGTCTCGCCAATGTAAGTCCGTCTGCAGCTGCAGGGGACCTCATATATTCCCGCCATCTGTAAGGGTTCTAATTTGTCCTTCACCCGGACCAGTCTGCGTCGGAGAGTATCGGGAGCACTGTAGGCAACCTTGATGTTCTGTCGTCGTAGCATGCTGAAGAAGACAGCAACATGGCTGTAGAAACGTTGGCCTCTCAACACTCAACGTGGCGCTACCCGGACAGCCTAGACTGTATTTTTGTTTGGTTTACTCCTGGTTGGTGCACGCCACCCTTAGCCTTTACTGTAGGAATAACTTCGACCTTTGTTCTCCTGTCACTGTCTGTAGGATGTTTCCTAAGAAATCAATAAAAGTGACAGCTTCAGTGCACCAAGGACCTAATGTTTAGACTGCAAAAGGTACAAATTTGTAGTTCTGTTCTATTAGATTCCTATATTTTGTGGATTTGTTGTTTGTAACTCATGAAGCCACTGCTCCAGCATGACGAGATGAATACTCTAAGTAAGAGGAGGAAAGGGTATCTGCACAGGTAGCATCCCACACTAGATGTTTACCCCTGCACCAAGGAATGAGCGTCATCCCATCGACACGTGTTCCATCGTCCTTGCTCAAACCAACTTGCTCCAAAACTGAAAGAATCTTGGCTGATTGTAATGCCCAGCATATAATGTTGTTCAATTCTTGGTGCCTTGAGTGTCTGCTTGCACCTTTAGAGCAGCTCAAACTCATGAACTTTTTCACCACACACACAGGTGTGAGGGGAACATATATTACACCCTAAATGGAGTGCAACTGAAATCCGAAAGGTATTGTTTTCCAGTAGGGTACCAAGGTTTTTTTTATGGGAGTACTGTGAGCCAACCATTTGATTCTTGTTCCATGGCAGCTATGATCCTTGCCTTTTGCTTAGGACTTACCAGTAAAATTTCACATCCATTGCTGCACACATGAAATAGGTGTTTGCTGGAGAAACTCTCAATTATTTCTAGTAAAATAAATAAATTTATTGATTCTGGAAAAAAGGAAAAAGAATAGGAGAAAGAGTGGGTAAGAAACTTGCCATTATAAGTTACAGCCAGCTTAGCTATTAAAATAGCTTTCAATAGTTTCCATGAATTAAGGGTCTTGGTTACTCTACATTTATAAATGGACATGGGCAGAACGTAAACAAGTAATTGTATCTTTAATCCAGGTTGTTACCATAATGGACAATACTACCAGTATGGAGAAAGCATCAAGATTAACTGCAATCTATGGTAGGTACTGCTTTTGATTTTAATGAATTCCTCATTCTCTGGAATATAGATCAGTAACTTTAAATAATAAATGATTATTAATTAATGGTAATGAAACCATTAAAAATGTTAAAGCCATCACTCACCTAGACCTTACAATAAATCCTATTATTGTGTAATGTGATTCATATGTTTAAAATTCACTACATGAAAAAAGCCTATTGCAGGTGTTCTATATCAGTTTATAGATCTAAAGCTGAACAAAAATCTGATGAAAAACATGTAAAGTCATCTGTCCTTAATATATTCCAGTATATAGTAGGCCTACTGTATTCCAGTAGCGTACATTCAGTTGTATATATTTTTTAAATACTCTATAAGGTTATGACTAGTTTTAAATTACGGTAAGGAGACCTATTGTTTAAGTTAATGCATTGTGATCATATACTGCTAATTACAAAACTTTGAAGGTTCTCCCAACAAATACATTGTAGAAACTATTCTCGAGTTTCCAGTCGACCAATCAGGATCCACAACTGCATCTGACTAGTCCTACCATGGGTATATATACAACACCACAACCTGTGGATCTCACTTCTCCGAAGATGACGACGCAGACAGTCGCCGAAAGCTCCGAATGTACTTCTATAACTACCCAACTGGAAACCCGAGAACAGTTTCTATACTGCTAATTATGTTAAAACAGATTATGTAAAATAATAACTTTGTTATTGGTAGGCCTATCTAAACTGTAAATCTTGTATAAAATTAGGTGATTTGTAAGATAGGTAGTAATAGGTTTTATGAGGTAGGTTCAGCATTGTTCTTAACTTCAGTGCATTTTTATTTTTGGATAAAATAATTGATAAAGATTTGAAATAATTCAATAAAAATCTAAATTCTAGATTTTTAAGTTTGATACAGTTGCAGCAGGAAGATGTTAAAATAAATGGCCCTCTTGTGTATAATTTAACAAATTTCATTATCTCATTCTCTTTGGGCTGAACTTAGTATGTTGGTGAATTTAGAAGGAAAAAATTTCATCATTTTAGATTTTAGAGTTTTCTTCCTTTCATTTTATTTCCTGGATACTCTGAAATGTAATTTTTTATTCAGTAAATGTCAGCAGTATGGAGAGAGGGTTGAGCTAGTATGTGAGACAAACGACTGTCTCATTGCATCCGAAATCATCTCTAGAGTTAATTCTGGTGGACAGCGACTACAATGGAGGGCAAGCAATTTCTCTACATTCTGGGGACATCAGCTAGATGAAGGGATTTCCCTTAGACTTGGAACCCTGTTACCTCAAGAAACGGTAAGATATTCAACTTCAACCATTCTAATAACATCTGTACCAACATAATTAATTTATATTGTGATGACTAAGATGAAAATAAAGAGACAAAATGTTTCATTGTTGAAGAATAGATTCGTAGCCTATACTCATACATCTTAACAATGTAGTTTTAGTAGAACACTCTACACGCTTTGCAAATAATGGGATGTTGATCTGATTTTAAAAGTTTATTAATAATTAATTCTTTTATGTCAATAGTTAAAATTTCTCTAATAAACTTTTTTTCTCTTTTACTCTGATTTTGGTGTACTGTGGCATAGTTGGTTGAGGCACTGTGCTACAAACCAGAAGGTCATGGGTTCGATACCCAATTGGTCATTGACACTTTTCAATTGGCCTAATCCTTCTAGTGGTACTATGGTCAACTCATCCTCTAACAGAAATGAGTACCAGGAGGAATTTTGGGGGTAAAGGCAGCCTGTGCATAAGGCTGACAACCTTACCACTTTCATGTGCAGGCCTAAATGTCCAAAAGCTGGGAGTCTCAACCCTGGCACCCTAAGGGCCTCATGGCTTATAGCCTATACGGATCTCATTAGTTTAGATTTATTCTGTTGGAAAATACAGAAATTATAACTATTCTTTACTTTGAAATTTCAATGAATTTACATAATATTTTGGTTTGCTGTTTTGCTATAGCTACCATGAAAATTTATTATTAAGGGACTGGAGGCTTTTCTGGTGTTGAGAATTTATAATGGTTTCTTGGGGTTTCAAGTTCAATATTTACATTTTAGTGATAATTATGTTGATTGGTCAGGTCATGAAGATGAATCCAGTAAAACCAATATACGATCCAAGAAGACTTCCAAGGAGTTTTGATGCACGTAGCAAGTGGCCGGGACTTGTTGAGGGAATACGAGACCAAGGCTGGTGTGGATCATCATGGGCTTTATCCACAATCTCTGTAGCTACTGATCGCTTTGGCATCATGTCACAAGGAATGGAAAAAGTTCATCTGTCTGCACAGCATCTTCTTTCTTGTAACAGTCGAGGTCAAAGGGGCTGCAAGGGTGGGCACCTGGATCGAGCTTGGCAATACCTTAGAAAATTTGGGTACGTCACTATGCTAATTCTCTTCATAAAATGGATGATAAAAGTCACAGCCCTACACTTCCACACCAAAAAAAGCAACATATAATGTTCTCACAATAATCTATGCAAATAATTATGATGCACAAGTTTATTAATGTGGTAATTATTATTCTTGGTTATCAATATTGATATTATTAGTTATTATTATTAGGCTCTATTATTATAGCTTCTTATTATCATCAATATCATAAGAGTCTTCTTCTGTGTGAGAAAACTTAAGACTTAGAAATAAATTTATAGAATAACACATTTTGTCTCCATCATTAAGTGCCAGAATGGTACTTTCTGAGATTGAATGGTGAACGGGAAAATGTCTGTCCTTCTGTCTGTGTGTCTGTACGTACAAAAACTCAAATATGCTTTTTAAGTTCATGGTAACTTGATATACACATTTATAATGCCTATTGTTTTTGGACCAAATTGGCTGACTTGTACCGGAATAACAACTTATTAACGGTCACATCTCTAATAATATAATCTGCATTTTCTGGAGACCCGAAGCAATTTGATTGGCTCGCAGACAGCCAATCAGAAGCCAAGCTCCCACAAGCATTAGTTCCATGGCTAATGATGACTAAGGTAAACAAGACAAGCTCCGATGTATAAGTTACTGTAAGTAGAAATAATAGGCGAAATTATTTATTAAAGAGCATGCTTTCATTTCCAGAAGTTCTATCCAGCTGGTGCTTTAAATAATCCTTATTATTTGCCCATTTGACAGCATGTAAACACAATATTAATTGTATAATGGGTATGACATGCTTCAATAATACTGCATGGCCCACAATATCCTGAACATAACGTATAAAATTGTTGCTCGCTTATTGATATTGTTAGCCAGCCTTGATTGTTTCATTTCTTTATAACAATGTCAGTGTAAATAAATATAACTTAAATCTAGCCATTGAATAATTAAACACAGCTGCTGTTGATATAATATTGTGCATTCTATCGAAATGTGCGGCTACCGATATCTACATTATATTTTAATGTGGATATTTTTCGGTTTAAACACTGCTATGAAAGCAAATAGACCTAATGTAATTCCTGACAGATTGATTTCAGATTGAATTCAATTCATTCATAACCTGTAGGCTTACTGCTGCTTTAAACCTGAAACAAACATGTCAATGAATCAAAGGCTTATACTTATATCATTAATACTATTGCCAGTGCATTTTGTGAACTTTAGACCTTCGTTCTTCCATAAGCCCTACTTAATGAATCAATCTGGAGCTTAATTCGGAGATCAATTACAACAATAACTTATTTTCTGCTTATCATAATTACAATTCACGGGTGCGCGGGCAAAGAGAGTTAAGTCCACTTTCTTGTTATTGAGAATTAGAGTGACTTAACACACTTTATCTGCCCAACATCGTTTTAAGAGATGGATAAATCCACGAGGCACACATCCATAACTACCATACGTTTGTGAATATGACTTACTGGACTTAACACAAATGTAGAGAACATTTTTATCTGTAACTCTATGCACATGTCTCAATTTTTTAGGATGGTGGACATAACTCTCTTTGCCCGCGCACCCGCAAATTATCACTGATTAAACAAAAGCCATTCTGGCATTTCGATATATCAGTGTACCTGATTTTATTATCTCTTTAAGCACACTATTGGTAAGATTTACTTTTAGAAATATCAGTCCATCACTCAAATACACCGCTTTAAGTAATTACAATATTTAATAAATTAAAACTTCAATAAATCAAAATAATATCTGTAGCTATGAAAAATGTAGAACAATAAACGGAGTCGGCAATTGTAAAAGGGGCTTCAATATATTCGTATGCTTGTAGCACAGTGAAGTAGAAGCCTAAAATTACTGTGAAAAATAATCCTTGTAGGGATTGATTATAATTATTTTCTAATAATCCATGATGGCAATAGGATAGATAAAATGTCAATAAACCTCTTAAGAATATTTGTTACAAATTTCAAATAAGAAAATAGCTGTGCAACAACTTTTCTTGGCACTTTTTTAATTATATATTACCGGTAACCTATTCATTTCAATATATCAATATTTCTTAGCTAGACTAACATCTCACTTGTCTCCTCATGGTTTTCAATCACTGACATTCATTCACTTCTTACATTTCATAAATTCTGATTCTAAATTTTCAGGTAATCCATCTGCTAACTGATGTTTACACAAATTGTTCATATAATTAAAATTTACATGTCCCAGTATTCAATGCCATTATCCTTAGCTGTGATACTATCTTTACTACTCACACTGTTCACATTAACCTCTTCTTTATAAATACTACTTGTCACTTTGTACAACCCTCCTTCCCTCAAAGCACTCACAATTAACTCATTATTCTTATTAAAAACTTTTAAAATATCTCCAACAGATACAATTTTATGCATTTCTGTTATTTTAGTGTAACTAATCAGATATTTTCCATGCCTTCAACGTAAAATACATTTTTCATTCTAACTGGAACCATTACATCATAAACTGGAAAATAACTAATTATATTTCCCACTTTAGCAGTTTTCAACACTTTATCATCTGAAATGTTTACATTTAGACTCTTTTAAAGTTATACATTCAGAAAAATAACCTGCATTATTTACAACATGATCTGTGCAGCCAATAACCAATCAATATGATCAGTGTTATCTGACTTAATATTATTACACTCCACTGTGGGTTGAACCTTCATCACAAAACTACTCATGCTGGTTCCGCTCTGTTGATAACCTCGGTCTTCTTGATACTGACCTCCTCTGGAAGCTTGCTGCTTGCCTCGACTACATGACCAGTTTGCCATTTCCTCCACCTTGTTGCCAGTTTCCACGACCTCCATGCTACTCATCTTGCCTATGTTGCCAACTGCCATGTTGATTAAAATTTCTTGGTCCACCTCCTCGATGATATCCACCACGTGACCATGAACCTCTGTTTGTTCCTAACTGGTGACAGTCCCTCTTGAAATTCCCTGGTTTGCCACAACCGTAACTGCTCCTGGTTTCTCGTATTGGTTTTCTTCTCAGCGTGAAAAGCACTGGATTTTACACCTTCATTTCCTTCCTTGTTTTTCAAATCCATCATTTTAATTTTACTTGTAATATATTTGACTGTCTGATCTTCTTCTCTCAAAACGTCAACCAAGTCCCAGATATAGCTCAAAGATTCTGGCAAAGTTCTCAACATGTAATTTAGCTTCTCCTTTTCTGTTAATTTCCCACCGGCTGATTTTAACTCGTTCACTCCTTTCTCAAAGTCACTGGAGAATGTTGCCATATGGTAGTCCTTTAACCTCAATTTGTCTAACTTATTTTTGCAAACTATTTTATTTGCAGTGCCGTAGATTCCTTGGAATATAACTTGTCAAACTTTTTCAATATCTCAAATGCAGTTTCCTTGTCACTAACAAATTCCAATTGCTTGTTTGTAATTGCTCCATATATGTAGTTCATTTCTTTCAGATTTTCCTCATTCCAGGTGTTGTCCTTGTTCATGCTCATTTTTGCTCTTGAAGCCACAGTATAGTATTTCTTCATTTTCAGATACATTTCCATTCGCTTTTTCCAGTTCCCATAATCCTCGCCGTTAAACACCAGTATTGTAATGTTAGCCATGTTCACTTGAAACAATCACTCTTTCTTCAAATAACACTTTTCCTTTTTAGTCAGCTACACACTGCTACCATGTTAAGAATAATACTTATTTATTGAATACAAACTCAGAATGAATACATCAAATCCCACATAATGCATATCCTTACACAACCAAAGCAATAACCCATCTCTCTTGTGCTTACACATGCATGCTACAAAAAACCATCTTGACCGTGAAGACTCTCTTGCATTCTTCATACTCATTTCTCCTTGATACTCGAATATTCTAGATACTCGATCACTGTAAGGGAAACTAGTAGGTTTTCTGAGGACCAGGTTTATTTAAACCAACTTAAAACTAAACAAGGAGAGCTTGGACTGTAGGACGCTGAAATCAGGGATTTAGATTTTGATTTGTTGCAACACAATATATTCAGGAAGCCTGAACTCTGAGTAGTTGAAATTACATAAACACTTAACACAGGATGATTATAATGCAGTCAGACACAGTTACTGATGCTAGGAGCATACACCACTCCCGCCAAATAGCTTCTAGATGCGCTAGCACCAAGTTACTTTGTTACAAATGCACGTGGCGACTAGGCCAATAACACAATGGGAACATATGCACTTTGCACAGAAAATACAATATGAAGCCCGGAATCGCACACACGCTGCCCAATGCTTAGGAGCGAAAGGGTGTGGATATAAGATGAGTAATAAGCCTACAGAGTGGATATTGTCCCGCGGAAGGGAGCAATCGTAATACACCGCTGCATGCTGCTGCATCTCAAACACTACTGAACTGGCGTGGCTTGGGGCAGTTACCGCCACACACCGCTAGGAAGTGACGTAACGCGCGAATGCATGGCAGTTCGCGCCAATAACCAAGAGGCGACTTTGAAACTTATAACTTATAGGCTCTTGAGCCAACAATCACTTTCAATACTTGATCACTTGCGATATAAATGTATCATAATTCAACATCACTGTATACACTGTATACACTATCACTGTAAATAGTTCATGTTAAGGTCTTACTGAAAGGTATCCAGAAACTCAGGTTCACACATTATCTTATGTCACCAGTTATTTTAAGAAAATTACAGGCCAATATTTCTATTTTACCTATTTTGGTGCCACTCACCGATATGATCGGTATCATCCTCATGGCCTTTATACTTGTTCTACCTGCTCAAGTGTGCCACAGCTTTCAACACAAAAATGCAGAGTTGTTGAAAATATACATAATGAATGGAATTTTTATAATTATAATAACAGAGAGATGCATAATTTAGGTATGACAATAATACGTTATGTTTCTGTTGTATAAATCACTATATAACATCGGTATGATCATGGTAACTTTGTCATTGCTGCTATCAGACAAGTCATTATCACTGCCAGAGAGCAAATCATGAGTTGAAAACACACTGTTCTAAATAATTAATATTTTTAAAATATATTTTTTGTATTATGTGGAAATAATAAAATTATGCTTAGTTGTTTTTGATAAACTTGATAAACTTGTTGTTCTTTCAAGGTTGAATTTGTTTACAATATTTTTGACATTTTGTTCATTTTCAAGTTACATATGTTGATAATATTGTTTTCATCATTGCATAATTCTCTATCACTGTTGTTAAATTTGACACAACACATCAAAAATTTATTTTTGGACTTTTAGACATAAAAAACACCCAAAAGTCTAAACTTAGTGGAACATATCAGCCCTGCTGGCCACAGTGTGCAGTCAGAAGTTGAAATTTGAGTATGTGATTAATGGATGCCATTCACAATTTGCTGTTGCAGTCAGCAGTTGGAAAATTCATCTTCGATTGCTGTCTTATATTATGTAATTGAATATCATTACTTGTGCAAATAGATTAGCTTTCCAACCAAAAAAAATGTTTATTCTAGGCCTATATGTTATGCATTATAGATCAATTTTTTCACGTTTTGCTTACTGTATAACGTTTCCTTAACCTCAATGTCAGCAACATATAGTGGGCAGCGTAAGTGCTGCAACTAGAAAATGACTGCAACTGCCAACTGCCAACTTTACATTTGGGATAGAGCTTAAGATACCATTAATGTATGCACTGGAGATTCTCATTCAGCAGTACCTAGAGTGGCATGTCACTGAGTAAAATGAAGAAGAGGATGGCCACGCCTCACACTAGTCCCTCCTCTTAGTTCTATAGAATTTTTTTACTTGTAAGTCTAGTCAGTATGTCTATCTATGTCGGTATTACAAGCATGCAATACAAATTAAAAGATTACTGTATAGGCCTTACATTTAATGAGGTTTAATCTGATTTTCATTATGTTGTGATAATATTTCAGAGTGGTAGATGAGCCTTGTTACCCATACACAGCAGGATCAGGAATACTAGAACGATGTAAGCTACCAAAACGTGCAAATCTCTTAACAGCTCGCTGCAGACCGCCTGCAAATCCTCAAACACCTCTTCGTAAAGAACTCTATCGTACAGGACCAGCTTATCGCCTTGGTTCAGAGCAAGATATCATGTATGATATTATGGAATCGGGACCAGTCCAAGGTAAAGTTCTACTGTTAAAATTGACAGCTAAGAATGATCAGAGTCCATGTTTCATATGTAGTGAGTATAAGTCCCACTTTGCAGCTTAATGTACACTTAAAGCAAATACAATTCCATTTGGTTAAGAAAGATGATAATCTCATTAATTATTATTTCCCTTCCAATATTTTAAAGTCATATTAGCAGCTTGAAAGACAAAAGTTTAAATTCTGAAAAATTAACAAAATGTGATTCTGATCATTTTTGCAGTCACCCTTCAAATGTTTCGTCATTCATATTAAAATAATCAATTAATAATAAAGTTATGGTGTTATTATTGTTATTATGATTATTATTTTCATTATTATTGTTATTTATATTCATTCAGCCAGTTTTGGACATCCAATATACCTGCAATCTCCTTTGGTGAACATCAGTCAGAATGCCAGAAAACATGTTGTGGCGATCCTCTGTGTAAAACAGAGGTGTACAAATATGCTTTACGAAATATATGGTTATAAAATATAAAGAAGATTAAACGGATGCTAATAGTTAATAGTCTATGATTTCCTTCAAATCTTCTCGCTCAACACTTTCAAATCCTCAGAAATTGACTCACTATCTTAATCATTTTTACAAAGAATAAAACTTAACAAGAAGTAGTATTCTCATTATCTACAACAGAAGGCCATGTTTCAAATATCTTCATCAAATGGACAAGATTCACTTATGTTCTGTTGCTTTAAACAGAAAGTTCGCCCAGCAGGAAACTCAACCATTTATTCTCTTTCAAACTATGATACAAAATTACTTCTATGGACAGTATTTGATAAATGCAACTTACTTCTTAACTTACTTACAACTTACTTACAACTTAACTTCATAACAAAAATTCACATATTTCTGTTTCACATTTTTTATAATTTGTATAATAAAATTATTAATATTTTGTTTAAATTCGTAAGTTTTTTCATTGCAAACATTAAAACAAATCGTAAAATCGAAACAATTTCAAAACTAAATTATTCTTACAGACATTGGTTGTTCTTCTAAATTGAAGATTAAAAATATATATTTTAAAGAAGACATCAAAGCATATTTTTCCTTTCTATACTGGCAATTGGCACTGGCTATTTTTTCCCTCTAAATACAAAAAATAAAAAATAAAAAGATAAATAAATCAACTACACTGTTATTATATACAACTCACTTTTATAATGCACATTAATGGTATTAAAACACTATATTATAACTGGAATTACCGATGCACGTAGATATTTTAACTCGAATCGAAGAGAACATAGTATTTTGAATTATTAGCATATGAGAACCCAGTACAATGAATAACAATTCCCTGCGAGCCATAATTCTGAAACTTATGCAATATAATTCTAAAACAAAAAGTATGAACCTATATTATGGATGGGCGTTGACGTTAAAAATATTACGCATTTAGGCCTATAGTAATAATCACAAGTAAACCATTCCCTTATTACCTTATTTTGACATTCCAGCTTCTTTCAAATTACGTTGATTTGATTAAAAGAACATTCTACTACTAATATGATATACTATTCAAATACTATTATTTTTATTTGTTTTCCACACAAAAACTTAATGACAGCTATAATTCTGGAGCATGTCTTATTCGTAAGCCTTTAAAGGATATTATTTAGAAGCAAGCAAACGTAACCTAAATTTATTTATAAAATATTAATGATAATAGGAACAAAATATTTACACATTTGTATCCAAGTTCCTTACTTTCTATAACTACTGTGTTATATTAATCAAATATTAGCATCTGTTTACCACACAGTAAATTCATAACCGAAAGCTGAAATATATACAGAATATTGTGAAAGCAAACAAACATGAACCTATATTACTTTTTAAAAATGACTTACAGTATAAAGAACTTTTTAAACATATTTAAGACTATGGTTATAAATCTAAAGAAGATGGGATGTTTTCTTTGTGAAATACTGTACAACAAGTTTTAAATGTTCCATAAAATTTGAATTATTTCTTCACCATTTAACGAATACAAATGTCATCGCGATATACAGGAATAATTTTAATATTTTGAATTATTTGTCACTAAGCTACACAAGGAATAAGAAGGTAGCTTGGAAAAGGTATTTAGGATTCACGACAGAAGAAAATAGAAAAGAATATATAGCGAGGAGAAAAGAAGCTAAATTAGTAGTGAAAGAAGCTAAAAACAAGTCATGGGAGGAATTTGGAAATATGATAGAAGCCAAAGCTAAAGAAAAGAATACAAAGGAATTTTGGAAAACAATAAAGAGGATAAGAGGAAAATATGGTAAGCAAACAAGAATAATTAAAGATGGGAACAGACTTATCTTGGAGAAGAAAGAGGTATTAGAAGTGTGGAGAAAACACTATGAAGATAAATTTAAGGAAATGGAAAGCCAACAAGGAGAGGAAGGAATTGAATACGGACCATATGAAGATATATGGAACCTGGAAGTGGAAGGAGAAATAGATGAAATAGAGGTGCAGATAGCAATTGACCGAGTTAAATTAGGAAAATCAGCAGGACCAGATGGAGTAGCACCAGAATTAATTAAATACGGGGGAAAGGAATTGGCGCAGCAACTCACCAAGCTGCTCAGAAAAGCTGGAAGGAAAATAGTATACCAGAAGAATGGAAGAAGAACCTGGTTATACCACTGCATAAGAAAGGGAACAGCTATGAATGTAATAACTATAGGGCTATCTGCCTCTCATCAGTCGCATATAAAATCTATACACGGGTGCTAGAAAGGAGACTGAGGATGATAGTGGAGGAGGATATGGAGGAAGAACAAGCGGCTTTTAGGCCAGAACGCCAAACCCAGGATCATATATATACATTAAGAACAATAATAGAGAAGAGTATAGCTAAAAATCAGGATATTTATCTTGCATTTCTAGACCTTCAAGCTGCATTTGACTCTGTGCCAAGAAAATACATATGGGAAGCGTTGGTAGCCAAGAAAGTACCAATAAGATTAATAAATGCAATTAAGAGTGTGTATGAACAACCAGTGGGAATGGTACGTATAGACGGTGAAGTGTCAGGGGAATTCGGGATGGAAAGAGGAATAAAACAAGGGGACAGTTTGAGTCCCTTGTTGTTTAATGTTTTTCTAGATGAAATAACCAAAATATGCAAAAGAAGAACCCATAGAAATAAGATGGGTATGTGGAAGTTGAGACCAGTATTCCTACAAACACTGTTATATGCAGATGATATTGTATTGGTGGCAGGTACACCAGAAAGACTTCAACAGGCAGTAGTGGAATGGTACGAAGAACTAAAAAGGAAAGGAATGGTAGTGAATACAGAAAAAAGTAAGGTAATGTGGGTCTCAAAACAAGATAGATCCTATGAAGAACTTGATATTGAATGTGATGGAAAAACACTGGAGAAGATTGAAATTTTCCAATACCTTGGCACAATAATAAGTAGTGATGGGAGAATAGAACATGAGGTACTAAATAGAGTTAAAAAAGCTACGTCAGCCTATTATGAAATGAATAGGACTATAATAGGAAAAAGAGAAATAAACAACAAAACAAAACTACAGATATATAATGCAATAATGGTACCAATCACCTTATATGGAATGGAAAGTTTGGCGTTACAGGACAAACATTTGAGCAAAATCACGGCCATAGAAATGAAGTGTATGAGAAGAATAGCAGGGAAAACTAGAAGAGACAGATTGCGAAATGAAAGAATTAGAGATGAGGTTGGACACAAGAAAACAATTGTTAGCTTAGTAGAAGAACGTCAGCTAAAATGGTATGGACATGTTAGAAGGATGGGAGAAGAAAGGAAAGCAAAACAAGTTTTTGAAATGCGAGTGGGAGGAAGATCTGGACGAGGCAGACCCCGTATTACTTGGGAGGACAGAATCGAAAGGATTGGGCAGAAACATGGAAAGACAGTGATGGAAATGAAAAGGATAAGCGAAGATAGGTCTAAATGGAGGAGATGGATTGAATGAGGTTACCCCGACGCCTGAAAAGGCAAATGGGATTGAAGAAGAAGAAGAAGAGAAGAAGCTACACAAGTCTCTGCCACTGCAAAATAATTATTGTTCCTGTTTTTGCTGACACACCCCATGGGTTCTTTTCGACTTAATAATTACAACCAATTATTACTTCAGACAGACATTAATTATTTAATTCTTTTAACAAATCAATACTTTTTCTGGCGATCTCACACTCTCCTAGGCAGAATATAGGTATCTGATTTCTGGAATATAACTTAAACGTTATTAATCGCCAGTTTTTATAGGAAAGCCAACATTATTCACATCTATTGATACGCATAAGCATATGGCAGAACGAGATGGCAGGACCTCCTCAGACCCTGCTGCGCTCTTGTGGACAAATTTTTAACTGCACGCAAAAGGTTCCCATAGCTGCACATTCCTCGCAGTTCTGGTAGCACCCGCTGACCTCCAGCGCCCTCAACTTCGCAAGACTTCCATTTTCAGAAGGTCCAGCGCGGAGACTATATAAACCGCGCTCAACAGCAACAACGCCAGTACCAGTCGTCAGTACGAGTCGCAGTAGTAATCGTTAGTTCCAGTTCGAGTTCGAATAGTCACCAGTCAGTTTCAGTTTCAGCCATCCAGTCAGTAGTCAATGTCCTCACACTGTTAATGTATTGTTAAAGTGCTATAAATGAACAGTACGTTAATCCAGTCAGTGTATTGTTATTTATCGGCTAAACCCACGACGCAACAGTGGTGTCAGAAGTGGGAACGATAAATAACATCGACTACTGGAATCGATAAATAACATCGACTACCAATGAAGTGAGAGTGCATCACGAACAGAATTTCGACTTCAACGCAACCACAAGCACTGAACCGAGTTCATCGCCAAGCGTGTCAGTGAATCTGTTCTCGACTCTTCTTCATCATGGCTGACGTAACACCGACGTTACTCGAGCAACTTGCTAGTGTGATCGCCGCCGCTCTTCGCCAGTCCTCAACAGAATCAGCGTCACCCAGACAGCTCCGTCCACCGCAGTTCACCATGCAGCCGTATCGCTCTGCCGACGGGACCACAATTGCCGACTATTTTACGCAATTCACCTGGGCGCTCAACCTGAGTAAAATCCCTGAGGATCAGCATGCACACTACGCACGTGTCTACATGGGGTCAAACTCAACGATGCGTTGAAGATCCTTGTGAGTCCTGGAGTCCCTGAATCTCTCTCGTAAAGCGAGCTACAGAAGAAATTTACAGCTCATTTCGACGCAGCTCGCAACAAGTTCGCAGAAAGCATGAAATTTCGGAGTATTGTGCAGAAACAACGAGAATCCATTGCCAGCTTCACCCTGAGACTGCGCCAAGGAGCAACCTACTGTGAGTACGGAACATTTCTAGATCGAATGCTAATCGAGCAGATGCTCGCAGGCTTGCAATCGAGGGAAACGTGTGATGAAATCATTGCCAAGAAACCCGAGAGCTTCACCGCTGCGTACGAAATAGCCTACGCACTCGAAGACACTCACAACATCGCTGACGAGGTTAAGACCGCATCTGCCAAAATCGAGTCAACCAATCGGTTAGGCTATGAGAAGCCGCCATCACGGAAGAGAAACAATCAACGGCACCCACGTAGCAAATCTGCACATAGTCAACAAGGTTCCTCAAACCAATCGAAGGGTCAGCAAGGAAATCACCAGAACTCTTCCAAGGAAAACCAGTCAACATGCACAGGCTGCGGCGAAGCCCAACCTCGCAGCCTGTGCCGGTTCCGGAACTCGGATTGCCTGAAGTGTGGCAAGAAGGGTCACATCAGGAAGGTTTGTCACAGGTAGATTGCCAATTGGCTGAGCCATGCTCACTACCCTAGCCTGGGCGAGGTTTAGAGAGGGGTTTTCCCTCGCCTGTAAGGTAAATGCCGGGTTAGTTCCACCCTCAAAACAACACTACTGCATGCAAAAGCTACAAAATTTACACCACAAGTATAACACAATATAAATCACAAACACAAAACACTTAAACAATCAAGAACACTTACTCACTCCAGTAATCACTGCACACTGACACCCAGCTGACGAAAGCTTGAAAATGAATGAAGATACCAGCTTGGACACGTCACGCTCCACCACATCCCATTACGATGTAACACAATCACGATAGGGACATTATAACAAATGGTTACCAAAATTTGGTTTGATCCGAGGTACTGGCTTCATTGCTTAGCACTCGGGGGGTAAGGGAGGGCACACAAAAAAGGTCCTCATCAAAACGAAGGACAAATCACGTGACCGAAAAAGAGCAACCGGCAGAGGACATCGACAAAGTGCAGCACCTGAACCATTTTGAGGTTATCGGAGCAGTCCAGTCCCAGTCAAAGCCACTTATTGATGTCAACATAGAGGGAACCACCGTCAAAATGGAACTCGACACCGGTGCCCCCTGCTCGACTATTAGCAAATCAAAGGTCTCCTTCATCAAACCAGGCTTTATGCTACAGAAAAGTGATCCGAACTTCGTCAGTTACACTGGTCATCGCATCAACTGCATCGGCAAGACGTCAGTAAATGTAACCATTGGGGCCAGGACCAGGAACCTCAGCATTTATGTGATCGACGACGAAGTCAAGGCGCTACTTGGCCGAGAATGGATATCAGAGTGTGTGAAAGAGATCAATTTTGACCACCTCTTTGCAAAACCTGACCCGACCCACAAGCTCTCTGCTGAACAGCCTCTTTCCGTTCAACAAAAAAGACAATTGGATGACACCCTCGCTCGCTACCAGGATGTTTTCAGCAACGTCCCTGGAAAAGTTTCAGGCCCGCCGGCGAAGATGCACCTGAGGGCTGGAGCCACGCCTGTCTTCACCCGAGTGGGAGACGTACCAGACGTGCTTCGTGACTCCAAGGCCAATGTCAACTCTGACTATTGCTCTCGAGCGCATCTACCATCTACAATTAACCTCGGACAGAACTCGTTTTCCCCACAGAAGGAAGAAACAGAAAGTTTTGACAACTTTTATTTGTTTACACTCCACCAGGTGCAACAGTTACCAGTCAGAGCGGAAGCTATTGCACGCGAGACCAGGAAGGATGCCCATCTTGGCAAGACAGTCAAAATCCTGGAAACTGGACAAGATCTTGGCCGCCATAATTACAAGGCACCTGAAGCGAAGTACACGCTCGCCGCCAACTGCCTGGTGTTCGAACATCGAGTGGTTATCCCACCTTCACTACGTGACGCCATCGTCAACGACCTGCACGCAGCTCACCTGGGATAGTGAAGATGAAAGGCATGGCACGTTCCTTTGTGTTTTGGCCTGGCATCGACGCAGATAACGAGGCACTCGTCAAATCTTGTACCGAGTGTGCAACTCATGCGCACGCACCACCCAAGTTCCGCGATCACCACTGGAAGTACTCGAAAGCACCATGGGAACGGATCCATATCGACTACGCGGGCACAGTGGCTGACACCATGCTGCTGATTGTAGTTGACGCCTACAGTAAGTGGCTCGAGGTGAAACCAACAACCTCATCAACAGCAGCTGCAACAGTTGCCATCATGGACGACCAGTTGACAGCCCACGGTGCGCCGATCGCTCGTCTCGGACAACGGCCGACAATTCATTGCAGATGAATTCAAGACTTTTTTGAAGGCTAGTGGTGTGAAATACCACAAGTTGTCTGCGCCGTGCCACCCTTCAACCAATGGTCAATCTGAACGCTATGTGCAAACGGTCAAAGATGCCCTCTATGCTATGAAGACAACCAAGTGAACTCTTCACGGAAACTTGAACGAGTTTCTTCGACAATATCGCAAGGGTCCACACTCCACCACCGGCCAGCGATGCCTGAACCTCAAAATGGAAGACTACCTACTCCTCAGGCGCCCCACATCCCTCGAAGATGTACCCGCCGACGTCGACCACCCCAAAGGTACTCTCCAAGTTAAAATTCACCAAAGCAATCCATTTAAAAGAGGGAGGAAATATTGTGTATTGGATTCGAGAAGCGAGATCTTGCTAGAAGCTGCAGTATACTTCAGCAGACAATAGCTGCACATTCCTCGCAGTTCTGGAAGAACCCGCTGACCTCCAGCGCCCTAAACTTCGCCAGACCTCCATTTCCAGAAGGTCCAGCGCGGAGACTATATAAACCGCGCTCAACAGCAACAACGCCAGTACCAGTCGTCAGTACGAGTCGCAGTAGTAATCGTCAGTTCCAGTTCGAGTTCGAGTAGTCGCCAGTAAGTTTCAGTTTCAGCCATCCAGTCAGTAGTCAACGTCCTCACACTGCTAATGTATTGTTAAAGTGCTATAAATAAACAGTACTTTAATCCAGCCAGTGTATTGTTATTTATCGGCCAAACCCACGACGCAACAGCCTATAACACATAACTTATTTAATGGAAGCTGTTTGTTTGATTGTTAAAGTCTTTCCTAGCCCAGTTTCCCTGAAGGGACAGGCCTACCATTCGACCGCTGGATCATCTACCATGGGCAGATGACAGGTTTGGGGATCATGTGGTCAGCATGCTGACACCCATGGCTGTTAATCATAGGTTACCATGACCAGAACCCCTACTTCTCAATCAAGTAGCTTCTCAGTTTGTATCATGAGGCTGAGTGCACCCTGTTCCAGAACACCCAAAATCAGAAAAATTCGAAGAGGTACCAGGGATCGAACCCAGTCCTGTGGATCCATAGCCAGCAACACTAACCACAAGACCATGCAGACAGTCACATAGAATTTTAAAGGTCTCATGTCCGTGTTTTCATCCATTTTGACAAGATTTCAACATCTATCCATTTTGGAGGGAAATATCGCTATTTCTGCATTTAGCTTTTGGGTCTGTTGATCTGCTTGTCACACAATAAATCACGCTCAAAGTGCTGAACATAATTCTGCGGATTTCATAAGCTTAGTAGCATCTGCAGGACCGCCGGCGTGGTCTTGTGGTTAGCGTCGCTGACTAGAGATCCGTCGGCCCGGGTTCGAAACCCGGTACCTCCTCGGAATTTTCTGAGGTAGGGAGGTCTGGCAGGGGTGCAGTCAGCCTCGTGAGTCAAATTGAGGAGCTACTTTGATAGACAAGTAGCGGCTCCGGTCATGAAAAACACCATTATCGGTCGTGGGTGTCGGCATGCTGACCACATGCCCCCAATCCTGCCATCTGCCTATGGTAGATGACGCAGCGGTCGGGTGGTAGGCCAAGTCCCTTCAGGGATGAAGCGCCACGGAGTTTAGTTTAGTTTTAGTAGCATCTGCAGGTAGCTCTAAATTTCAAAGCACTTGGAAGTGCATTATGGTAGATAGTTTGCTGTGTGGTCTGGATTCTTAACAAGAAACGCTGCCATTGCCAAATGCTATTGTATGAATGATTGATATGACAAAGCTATTTTGCTGACACTGGTTTTATTGTTGTTGGTAAGGATTATTACATAAAGATTTTATTTTTCTTAAAATTCCATTTTCTGATTCTTTTTCGTATTAATATGTGTCTCTGTTAATTATTGTTAAAAATGTTTATAATGAACGTATTACCTAACACAAATTTACATCTCTTATTATTACTCAGGTTCAGATATTGTTATTGGTTTACTAAAAATAACACATTTTTGCAGTGCTAAATGATGTGTTGTAATTTTTTTTCAGCCACAATGAAGGTGTATCAGGACTTTTTCATGTACCATGGGGGTGTATATCATCGCTCGGGTTTCGGAGACCAGCATCGTACTGGATACCATTCTGTCAGGATTATAGGATGGGGAGAAGATTATTCTCAATATGAACCAATAAAATACTGGGTAAGTTCTACATTTTATACTAAGTGAATGCAGTTATATATTTTTTTCATAGGAAATCCCATGAGAGTTTACGAGTTTATCGATAGTTCTGCGAATTTACAGCAGCAGGAGTGAATTTACCTGATGAAAATCGTAAACTCGAGTTTGAATAATTAAGAATATTCTATGAATAATAATTACTTTCTTACTTTGTTATATAAAAACAAAATAACGGCTGCGAGATCACAGCATACTATGAATCAACCATCCATGAATCGATTCAAGTTACCATGTTGTAACCAATGTCATTTTTAACTTAATTCAGGCAATCTAACAGAACAGAATAAAAGCACTGGCTTGCACTAAATTGAAATTGTGTTTTTAATCAATTTACATTTATATTATTCAATTTCCAAACAAGTTATGTTGTACAAAATATTGTGTATTTATTGTGTTCACTGGCAGCATGCAATGACTTAGTCACTGCGCGTTAATGCCTACATTTCCAGTAATGAGCTAACGTTTTATCAGATAAAATTGAATCCTCTTGTTAATAGCAAGCATAAATGATTGTGATTGGTTTATATCCGAGGAATTGCTAAATGTTATTGGCCAATATCAAACACACAGCATATGAATGGAATAGTCATTATAAGATAGGGCTAATATAAAAAAGTGCAAAATAAAATAAGCAAATAATTGCTTGAAATAGACTTCCTATGGATACTAAAGTGGTCATTATTACCTTTCAACTTTATGGGATTTATTTTTGATAGTTTTCCATGCCCATCCCATGTATGGGACAAGTGTAAGAAATTTTTACAACTTTTTTTATAATTTACCATGCCATTCAGTGACATGAAGTGCACTCGTACAGTCAACAATGGCTCATTAAACTTAACTAGTTTGAAAGTGAACGATATATTCCGTTATGAGAGGAGCAAAAGGATGGGTAGGGATGTTAGTAAAATCTCTAGTAACTCGGAGGACCGGTCTGCTTGAAGGGGCAGACACCCAATGTAGAGCGAGTGGACTTATAAATCTCAGGTTGCTGGAATACAGGGATCATCGGAATGTAATGTTGGAAACAAACCTTTTTCATGTAATAAACTATGGAACTTTTATTCTCACAACATACAGGTAAATAATGCACTTTAAAGATTAATAGGAACACTTCTCTAACAAATTAAATGAAATCTGAGCTATGTGCACTTGCACTGCACAATGGAATGTGATTTGGCGGGAACTTGTAAACACGTGGCGATAATTGCTCATTAATTATGCCAGCAATGAATTATATCTCAAAATAATCGTAAGGATTGCTACATTACTTCTAATATGATTTAACACTGAAACTTTAACTATAATGCACTTTATAGCCGAACTATTGTGACCGCTTGGGTTGCACAACGTTGCCGAACTGATACACGAACTTTTAGAATAATCTAAGAAGACGATAATGAAGAATCTACTGTATTTAGTGTAGATTAAATACTAGCACACGATAATACTTGTAACTGGAAGTATTAAGTCTTTAGTCGCGAATTAATAGAAAACCTCTGTTTCTATTGTCTGATATTGGCGCGAATGTAGAGAGCGATCCAGCACGTCTGTCTCGTGAGGATGCAGGAAACTAACTGTGTTCTAACATGACGCCGTGATGTCACGATGCCTCTAAAGCTGCACCTGCTGAGGAGGGAAATCACAGAACAGGCGGACTAAAACTAATATCAATGCGCTGAGATTGATGTTTCAGCAATAATACATTGAGCGGAACATTTGAATATACACTCTTACTAGACACGTAGAAAAATGCTAGTAGAACCTATAGCTTTCCCCAACATTCTCCCCCCGTTAAAGTATTAACATTAAGAAAAATAACTAGGGAGAAAGCTATGATAAAGAAAATACACGTGTATATACACGTAAAGCACTGACTCTACACTATTTAGACTGGCAACACACGTAAGGTTGTGAAGGTCTAGGTGAATGATGGCTGGAATCCAAACCGTTGATGTAGCATCCATAAGTGAAGATTTTGACTTGTGCACAACAGCTGGATCAGTAGCATGTAGTGAAGATCAGGTGGCTTGTTGAAATACAGTCTGTAGAATCTTGTTGAAGAAATGCATGGTGATTTCTGTATATCATTCAGGGCACCGCTGATGATCTTATATTAATAACACTGAATCTTAAAATAATGGAGAGAGACCATTGGATAACCATTAAGTGAGTTTATAACACAAACAGTGCTAAAGGATTACTTTCTTACATACATCGCAGCGTAACGGTTTGGCTACATGTAGAGTTCTTAAAGACATAGTAGCTCTTTAACTGGACATATGCAGATGATGCAAGTATAGCTTTGTACCCGTTGGTTAAGGTGTCGTTGAATTGGCCTAGAGTTGGGCGACCAATTTATAACGGATCGTATGGGGTCGTTGAATTTGTATGAGCGCCTTTCTTTTTAATTCTTACATTATCAATAAATATATTGTCCAGCTAGTGCTTACTCAGTTGGTAGAGCGAGATCTCTTTCTAGGGCCGTGCTCGACGAAGCTAATACAGGATATAAGCCTAGGAAATGATGGGTCGTGAAATGATGTCAATTGGTTATGTACTTGAATAATATTTGTAAGTTTATTTTGTTCTTAATTTTGTCACTTAGTCTGTAATTATCGGAATATGTCGGGAGGAAGAATACGGTTACTTTATATAATGTCTTTATCTATTTATTTCGTCGTCGCCAAAATCACTTTAGGTTATTTATTATCCTTATAACATCTGCACTTTTTATCGCAGGAATTTACGTTATTTATCTTATGGCGGTATATATTCTTTTCACTTCGCAATACAAAAATAATATTTATAATCTTTTCTTGTTTCGTTATATAAATTTATATCCTCGACAGTATTACTTGAAAAGTCGGTATAAAATCAATATTCGTGTTCGTTACTATTTCACTGTATAAAAGTCAATATTCCTACCTCTTATTTCATCTACAAAATTAACGTCCGTGTCCTTTCAATCCATGTCTTCCAGTCCTGTAGTGGTTACATCGAAGTATGAGTCGCAAGTCCGCGTTCCTTGCTCATGTTCCTGTTAATATGTTTCTGTGTTAAAATATTCTTGCATTTCCATTGGTTCTGTCAGTTAGCTTTGTCTCTTGTGATTGGGAATTAGCTAGGTCCTTCTGCTAGTGTTTAAAATATTTGTCGTTAAAATGGGGTGAGGTTTGTGGAGAAACACATATGTCAACGTCAAGATAATTGGTGGCGTCAGTGGTCTTTTCCAGACAGAAAAGTACCGCCCTCAATGCATTGTATTCCTCTATTTAGTTAATAATTCATAAAGTATTTGTCACTATTGTCTGTTATAAGTGTAGTTGTATTGCTTTCTTGATTACGCTTTGAATGCTGTAATTTTCTATGTTGTCGTGTTAATAATTAATCGTTTGATTAATTATTTGTAATTGCAGTTAATGTCTTTTGATTCAGATGGCCGTGTTGCATATCAAATTGTCCGTGTAAATGTCCTCTGTCTTGTCATGTAATTTGTTTTATGGTCATTGTAATAGTCTAGGCGTAATGGTCATTTTTAGTAGTCGATAATGTTGCGGGAAGTTCAAATATTGTCCGTGGAATGTATTTTATATAAGTCTATATGAACTGATCGGCCACAAAGTATAGCTTTTCACTGTTTTGAAGATGAAAAACACTGCTGGGTATTGGTTTTAGATGAAGACAGACACTGCGGAGTGTTGTTTCGCTCTGAAGACAGACACTGCTGAGTGTTGTTTTGCGAATGTAAAGCTCTGTAGAAAGGATCTGCTTTACACCTTAAAGTTTCACTGTCACTTGTTCTAAATCTTTCTTGGCTGTTGAAAGATTTATTGTGAATGGATGTGTGCAAATGTTCGTTCCTGGTTTTGAAGGAAGCGAAGCTGTTGCAAACTGGTTTGACCGCTGCACTGGGTCTATTTGTTTCGAAGCGTTTGCTCTGCATGTGATGAGAGGCCTTGCTTGAATTATTGCGAATTCTAACTTGTTTAGAATTGCTATGAAGTGAAGAACTCTGTTGACTTCGACTGATGTCAAAGCATGTTAGGGCGTATGCTTTGGACTGAACTTGCTTAGTTGTAAAGTGTAATAGCTTGCTGTGTTTGAGTTACACTTACAATAAGACTGAAGAGAACACCTTTGTACCTTGTGTTCAGAAGAGAAGCAATTGAAGCATAGCTTCTTTGATCGTACACAACTCCATCGCTGATGTATGGTGAATTTGCGAAATTTGTTGCACTTGTGTAAAGCATGTTTCAGTTTACACAGAGGACAAATTTGCTGTTGCGTAGGTTTGCTAGTTACCACAAAAGAATGCATTTGTGGCATTTCATCTGTCGTAGAGCTAGATTCATTCTGGTGCGAAACCATGTTCATGTCATTATGTAACAACTGACTGTGAATTGATTCCTGGCAACTACAGAAGGAATCTAATTTGCACTGTTGTACTTGATGATTCGATGAGAAACAGTTGACACACAGGTGCTGAGAGTTGACGAAATTCCATCGCTCGTTGACTGGAATTTGCCGAAATTCATCACAATGGTAAAGCTTGTGATTTCGTTGACAATAGGTACAAAATAATCTGTTTGTACCTTCATACGACTGTCGCGACTCATGGACAGTGTATTGTGGCGATCGCAGCTCAACCGTTCTTGCAGGTGATGGGCTGAATATGTTGTTGGAAGTTGCTAAAATCTCCAAAGTATGTGCTTTAGATTCTAGGAACTGTATGAGATCTTGAAGAGACGTAAAATGCTGAGAATCGATTTTACTCTCAAATTCTTTGCGCGTGCTGTCTGTTAAGCTGTTTAACAGAAGCTGAGTTAATAGAACTTCATGTAGCGGAACTTCTAGAGAGAGAGCTTCCACTGCGTTTAAATTGCTCTGAAAACTGTTCAGAAGATTTCTTAGTTCTGTTACACTGTCTGCTCTCATTTCTGGCAATGATAACAGTTGTTGCACATGTGATGTAGCTATTAATCGTGTATTATTATAGCGATCACAAATCAATTTCCAGGCTACTGGGAAATTGTCATTGGTAATGGGAAGATTTGCGACTAGCACTTGCGCTTCATCTTTAAGAGCTGCTACGAGATAATGATGTTTCTGTATTGGATCTAGTGATTCATTGTTTACGATAAGGCTAGTAAACGTATCATGGAAGTGTTTGAATTTCGTGACATCTCCATTGAATGTGGGTAATTCTAGAACTGGTAGAGGGATAATTCTGCTCTGTGCATTATAGGAATGCGATGTGTGATGTGATGTACCACTGCATTGTGATTGTTCACTGTTCACTGGACTTGCACTACGAACTGGCTGTTCATGATGACATATAAGAGCACTAAGTTTTGCTTTAATTTCCTTGTAGCAAGTTCTTGTAGCCGCTTTATGTTCAAAATGTGAATCAAATTCTGTTTCTGTTTCTACAATGGATTCAATTTGTGTTTGAATATCTACGTATCTGTTCCAGATTTCATTCAAACTGTCGAAATGCACTCTTAACATGAACACATCTGTATCTTCATTAAGATCAGCACAAACCTTTTGAAGATAAGTGAGTTCTCGCTTGATTATTCCTCTTCTTTTAGTTAAAGCTTTTACCTGTTGTTCCATGTTTAATGGAACACTACTTGTAGAAGTGGAATGTTGATGTTCTTCGCTCTGAAGAATCTTTCTGCTGTGTTGTTTTGTCTTCGCTGTTGAAGATCTTTGCTGATCACCGCTAGTCACTGCACGCTGGATGATAGCTGTTACTCACTGCACACTGCAGCTCACTGAACTTGTAAGACTGGAGCCTTGTAGTTTCTGCTTCTTGGAGTGTCTTGGGCACTGCAACTTGATGACCGCTGGACCATGAATTCAATGTAGATGGAATTCTTCTGACGTCCGATACGCGGCTGCTATGTGATCTATTGGGCGGACCCGAGGAACCGTTTGGAATCTTAATTAAGTTCCGATGGTAGAACAATACCGAGAAGAAACCGTATATGTGTGAGAGTTCGAGATTTGTCCAAATTACATCCGGCGAAGGAGGAACCAAAAATGAAAGTGAACGGTATATTCCGTTATGGGAGGAGCAAAAGGATGGGTAGGGATGTTAGTAAAATCTCTAGTAACTCGGAGGACCAGTCTGCTTGAAGGGGCAGACACCCAATGTAGAGCGAGTGGACTTATAAATCTCAGGTTGCTGGAATACAGGGATCATCGGAATGTAATGTTGGAAACAAACCTTTTTTCATGTAATAAACTATGGAACTTTTATTCTCACAACATATAGGTAAATAATGCACTTTAAAGATTAATAGGAACACTTATCTAACAAATGAAATTAAATCTGAGCTATGTGCACTTGCACTGCACAATGGAATGTGATTTGGCGGGAACTTGTAAACACGTGGCGATAATTGCTCATTAATTATGCCAGCAATGAATTGTATCTCAAAATAATCGTAAGGATTGCTATATTACTTCTAATATGATTTAACACTGAAGCTTTGACTATAATGCACTTTATAGCCGAACTATTGTGACCGCTTGGGTTGCACAACGTTGCCGAACTGATACACGAACCTTTAGAATAATCTAAGAAGACGATAATGAAGAATCTACTGTATTTAGTGTAGATTAAATACTAGCACACGATAATGCTTGTAACTGGAAGTATTATGTCTTTATTCGCGAATTAATAGAAAACCTCTGTTTCTATTGTCTGATATTGGCGCGAATGTAGAGAGCGATCCAGCACGTCTGTCTCGTGAGGATGCAGGAAACTAACTGTGTTCTAACATGACGCCGTGATGTCACGATGCCTCTAAAGCTGCACCTGCTGAGGAGGGAAATCACAGAACAGGCGGACTAAAACTAATATCAATGCGCTGAGATTGATGTTTCAGCAATAATACATTGAGCGGAACATTTGAATATACACTCTTACTAGACACGTAGAAAAATGCTAGTAGAACCTATAGCTTTCCCCAACATAGTTTATGGTGGATATCCAATGGTGGAACGTTATTGTAAAACTCACAAGGAGCGATATAAATTGGTAGATTGTGAAAAACTGGGTGAACTATATTCAACAAAATAAAAATCATTGTTACGCGAAATGCTACAGTTCATAGTGGTCATGAATGATGTGTAACATTTATATATTATCTAGTACCTAGCTTTAGTTGAGGAGGGAGGATATGACAATATGACATTTTAATTTAAATTTTTTTTTTTTTGGAAGCTACTACAGTGAAATCTCTATATAACAATATTGTATAGGCAGATTGTATTGTTATATGAGAGTTTAGTTACGTTGAGGGGTTGTAATTCACCACACATTTGAAAGAATACATGCAGAAAACTGTACATCTTCAGCATAATTCATGAAACGACATACGTAGAAATAAAAAATAATGAATCAAACAATCAAATCTTTAAAAAAAAAAAAAAGCACTAATTTTGTTATTTAGCTTGCACACTCAACTCAACTTGAATTATAACTATAGCTACTTTACACCCACACACACTAAAAAAAATTACTGTTCAGCCTGGTTTAACATCACAGATCATTGCAAACGTTGAGCCTAGCCATAAGTCAGAATTTTAAACTCACAGGTGGTGGAAAGAGGGAAGAAAAGACAAGCAATTTCATCACATAGCTAAGGAAAACTAAACCAGTAAATATATTTAACACTGCTTTTAAATTTGAAAAAAAAGAACCAACCTTTCATTGATTTTGAAACTGAAGTAACCAGGAAGAACTTAAACTAAGCTGACATGGGCCACATTTTACATTCTGGAAATGCATGAACCATTAAATAACTGATATTTCCACTTATGTCACAAAGCGCACTTTGTTCCAAACGTGGTGCTGGACTCAGTGTATTCTGAAGCAAACAGAGTATTTCAATGGCATTTTAGACTGATAAGGAGTGCTTTTAGAAACATTCCGACTACACAGATCGATTCAGCACTACTGAAATAGGGGGAATCCATATCAAACAGTGTTTCGACCGAGGATGGACTGAGTGCATTTTGATTCAGAGCTTCTCATATGTTCTAAAACATTCCTAATTTCTGATTCTGTAAATAACTCATCATCTCCGGTGTTTATTGGTATCTTTGTTTCTCCTACTAATCTTCCATGACACTTACTATCTTCTTCTTTATTAACTGCTGGTGTGTAGTAGTTCAACATGTACCTCATGGTATCTTCTATGCCAGATGTACTTGTTCGAACGCTTTTAACTAAGGTCGTTAATACTATGCTTTTCCTTATTTTGCCAGATGCCAGTTTGTATATTTCATTCCATGGATTGCTTGGTGTGGTCATGTTACAATATTCTTTCCGTGAGTTAAATTTCTGTCTTCGTATTATTTCTTTGTAATTCCTTTTGCTTCAAAGTATTGTTCTTTGCGCATTTCTCGCACTAAATCATTATTCTTTGTCTTCTGGTACCTTCTCCTTAGTGTACCAAAGTCATAGATTTTATCCAATTTGCACCATCATGTATTAATTATTTTCTTAGCTTTCCACTATTGTTTAACTTATATTTTTTGTATCAATTGTTTATGCTAATAGTCCGCCGGCATGGTCTTGTGGTTAGTGTCGCTGACTACAGATCTATTGGCCCAGGTTTGATCCCCAGTACCTCCTTGGATATTTCTGAGGTAGGGAGGTCTGGTAGGGGTGCACTCTGCCTCGTGATTCAAATTGAGGAACTACTTGATAGAAAAGTAGCGGTTCCGGTCATGGAAACCACCATTAACGGCCGTGGGGTCGGCATGCTGACCACATGTCCCAAATCCTGCCGTCTGCCTATGGCAGATGAGGCAGCGGTCGGGTAATAAGCCTTGTTCCTTCAGGGAGTAGCATCACGGAGTTGGAGTTTATGCTAATAATAGATGCAGGAAAATAGCATACATTTTGTTGTTAATGGAAGCATGTAGGGATTGAGATTCATGTCATGTCCATACGAGAAGACCTTCAGTTGATTAGTCAGCAGAGATTATCGCTGTCATACCTGGAACACAGTCACTTTACGGGTTTAAATACTCTCGTCCTATACAACTTCAATAAGGAAATGAAGTCGTTCTTAAATTTCATGAGAAATATGTGTTTTGTCTTCTTTTTACCCTTACGTTTAGTTTGTAATACTCTAGTAGATATGAAATATCATAGATAACACACCAATGTAATGTGGGGTTCAGGTTTTTGCATTTCCATCATGCATGAAAAATGGAATAACACTTAGAGATGAGTTTCTTCTTGTTCTTATATATAATACACAAATTATTTCAAAGAATATATCAAGATATTCGACGAAGTCCATCAAACGCTTACTTTTTCCCACAACATCTTTCCATCTTTTGAACATCATACAGGGTATTGGATGTCATTTTGAAATTATTTTTACAACAAAAATTGTTGGTTATTTTATGTTTTCATTATTTTCAACAGGTTGATCTTATAAATTGAACCGTGGTCTTATTCCAGTAATAGTAATGTTTTTCAACCTCTTATTAAAATATTACATAATCATCTAACAGTATTTTGTCAAATTGTCATAAGAGAATATTATATTTTTACACAGTATAAGAGTTAATTTTCGCCTTATACCCTCAAAAAATATAATAAGATGCCAGAAATATATATATATAAAGTAATGTGGACAACCTTTTACACAAAAATGAAAACAAATATTTATAAAACTTGAACAGAGTCAACATTTATTTAATATTTACACTTCTTGCTCCTTGTAAGTGGAGCAAGAAGTGTAAATATTAAATAAATGTTGACTCTGTTCAAGTTTTACAACATGCTCTACTGTTTATAGTACTTCAATTAATTATTTTAACACTTGAAATATTTATAAGTTTGTTATTTTTATTGTGTTACAAATTACGTGAACATATTTTTAATTGCTGATGTATTCTATTGGACAGTGAATTAATCATATATATGGTCAGGTCTATATTGTCTCCATTAATTGCATTATAACTGTTAGATAAAAATATAAAATGGTAAAAAGAAAGCAGTTTTTTACATCGACAATTATACATATGATACATTGGTAAAATTGATTGTAAGATTATATATACATTAAAAAACACACATATATAATTATGTGCAATTATAAGTTGTCCTGAAATTCCTTGAATAATTGTAGTCTAATATAATCTTGTGAGCAGCATACTTGCACGTTGTTATGTAGATACTTATATCATATGTCTGTTTAGATTCACTGTGGAATGTCTGCATAGATTATATTCAATGGTCACTATGTGCTGTAATATTTATATTTTAATGTTTGCTGTATTTTTAGAATATAATTAAGGAAGTCCACACTAATGATTATGTTGTAGATGGAGTCTGGCCTCTTAATTAGTTGATATGTACATTTCGGTGTAATTTTATACCATCTTCAGTCTAAAATGAAATAAAAAAGAGAATTAATGACATGTTTATAAAGATTAACTGAATAAAGTCATATTATGGTAGACAGAGAATATAGGTTAATAATATGACGTGATGAAGACTAACCTTCATAGTCTTGGTAGTTGTCGAAACTACTGCTGATTTAATACTACGATGTTTGTATGTGTGTTAGATATATTTATAGCATCAGGGTGAGTTCGAAAAGTGGGTTATAATCTATTGGGTTATCATTACAATAATACAAAAGACATGTGTTAGGCTAATAAGTAAATTGGAATACAACGAATCCTGTAGAAATGCATTTAAAGAAAACAACATGTTAACAGTCTACTCACTCTACACATATAAAGCAATATTATACATAAAAGGAAAACATCTAAGGGTAAACAATAATATACACAACTACAATACCAGAAACAATGAAGACTGCCACAGAGATCGTATAAATAAATCCTCAACCCGGAAAGACGTGTATATCATGGGACCTATCCTATTCAATAAATTACCAAGGTATATAAAGGCACTAAATGGATTAAGATTTAGGAAGGAATTGAGAAGCTATCTGATAAATAAATGTATGTACTCGTTAGATGAACTGTGATGATCTGTATGAATATTGTATGTGAATATTGTATCTGTATGAATATTGTATGTAAATATTTAATTGTACCGGGACTTTTATAGTTTATATATAACTTTAAATTTTATGAATTGTAATGCCAATGTAATAATTTGTATGAATGTAAATTGTATGAATGAATGAATGAAAAATGTATGAATGAATGAATGTTGTATGAGTGAAATCTTAGCCTAGGCATATAGATTAATGTAAATGACAATGTCAGAAACTCACTGAGTCTATTGACAGAAATAAACTTATTATTATTATTATTATTATTAAGTATTATGTCTTTATTAATGTATATTTCGAGTGATTCTAAGGTGTTGAGTTTATTGCTTTTTTTTTGTTTGTATGCCATTGTAAGAGTATTTTCTATATTTTCAAATTTATGACCTTTAGTGATTAAGTGATTTGAAAATGCTGATTTTAGTCTTTTATGTTTGAATTCCATAATGTGTTCTTTGAATCTAGTTTTAAATTTTCTTCCTGTTTGCCCTACATATATTTTGTTACAGTCTACACATTTTAATTTATAGACTCCATTATTATCAATGATGTCCTTTTGGATGTTGTTCATGTTATATAGTTTATCTTTAATGCAGTTGTTGGTTCTGTATGCAATTTGGAAATGGTTTTGTTCGAGTAATTTTGTGATTTTGTGTATTTTTCCATTTTGTATAGTTGAATGTAGGGAAGTTAGGTTTTCTGTTACCATTCTTAATTGGAGTTAGTTGGCTGTAAGGATTTTTCTTGTATTTTGCCCTTTTTGTTTGTTTATTTATTATTTTGTCGACTATTTGGGTGTTGTATCCATTGTTAATAGCAATTTGTGAGATTATCTTGTATTCTTTGTTATAGGCCTGTGTATCCAGTGGGATATTGACCATTCTGTATACCATACTATTAAGGGCAGCTAAATTTTGTTTATAAGGGTGGTTGGAATCTTTGTTTATAATTGTGTCTTTATATGTAGGTTTTCTATAGATGTTAAATTGAAATTTATTATATTGTCTGGTTATATTCAGATCAAGGAAATTGATAGTATTGTTATTTCCTTTTTCTAGAGTGTATGCTAAATTATTATGGGTTTTATTAAAGTCTTGTAATATATCCTCTGCTTTGTGTTTATTACAAATTAAAAAGATATCGTCTACATATCGATAATATTTTTTTATGTTATGTTTATGTACAGTATAATATTGGTGATTTTTTAGTTTTCTATATCTTGTAGAAAAATTTCAGACATGATACTCGATAGAGGGGAGCCCATGGCTAATCCATCTCTTTGCAAATAAATTTTGTTATTGAACATAAAATAATTCTGATCCAAAATATTAGAAATCATATTAGTGATTTGTTCTGTAACTAAAGGGTTTTCTTTGTTTTTTAGTAAGTCATTCTGAAGTATATCTATAGTTTCTTTAACGGGTACATTTGTGTATAGATTTTTTATATCCAAAGAAATCATAATATCATTTTTATTTAATTCAATGTCATTCAATTTATTAGCTAATTGTATGGAATATTTTATGGTATATTTATTAGGTAGGTTAAGTCTATTTTTGAGTATATTTGTCGTAGTTTTTGCTATCTTGTAAGTGGTTGCAGTAGTAAAGTTTACATCCGGTCAGATAGGATTGTTGGTTTTGTGTGTTTTTATCTGAGATCTTAAGGTGGGGATTTTAGGATGCATATTTATACTATATTTCATTTGATGTTCATTAAGTATAAGGTCAGAGTCTTTAATACTAGTTTTAATTTTTTGTTGAAATTTATCAGTAGGGTCTTTATCTATTTCTACTATATTGTTATCTGCAATAAATTCCAGTGTTTTGTTTATGTAGTCGTCATTGCTAATTAATACTATTGAATTACCCTTATTAGTCCAGTCATTTGGTGCTCAAAAAGGGGGTTACCTGGAAAGTTTTCCGGGAGTTTTGAAAATTGGTGATTTTATAGATTTCGACGTGCTCTTTTCGAATTTTCACTTTGCTACCTCGTATCTTTGCCACTCGCGCCGCCATATTGGAAAAATGGCGCGCAAAAACAGTTTATTCACAATATCTCCTTCAAGATTCATTTTACGATGAAAATAGTTATGTAATAAATTAAACTAGAGAAAATTTCCTATAATTTATGTCGTAACGATTTTTTTAAATGGATAGTTTCAGCGTACGAGCGCCGCAAAGTCTACTCCGACACGCGTTTTGGCCAAAGCCACGGAAGATGCGGATACGCTAATAACAATCAATACGGCAATCAACACTTCATCTACATTTGATTCCATAATAGTTGTCGGCAAAGATCTAGATCATCTTATTCTTTTGACGGCTCTACCTACGCGTTCAGAGAGAGACACACACACACATGTATATATTCTGAAACCAGGAAAAGGGAACATTTCGCAACGAATATATTCAACAAAAAGTATCGTAGATAAAACAGCCGCAGATAACATAATATTATTTCTGCACCCCTTCAGTGGCTGTGATACAACATCAGAATTCTTTAAAAAAAGAAAAATAAAATGTGCTAATGTATTTTTAAAAAAAACAGAATTAAACGAGCTTGTCCAGGTATTCAAAAACCAAAATGCAGATCCAAAGATCATTGCTGAAGCTTCCTCCTTGCATTGTATGGTTACAGTGCCGTGAAAAGTGTGTCGTTAAACAAGTATAGATATACATGCATCACAAAATCAGCATATGAAAATAAATTTAATATTGCATCGCTGCCACCGACGGAAGCAGTAGCACGACAACATTCGTTCCAACCGTATCATCAGGTTCAGCAGTGGTATGGAGTTGAATATATTCGTTGCGAAATTTTTCCTATTCCTGGTTTGAGATTATATAGGCTAGGCCTATGTTTGATCGCGTAGATAGAGCCGTCAAAAGAATAAGAAGATCTACATCTTCGCCGACAACTGTTACGGAATCAAATGTAGATGAAATGCTGATTGCCGTAGACTAATGATTATATCAGCCTGGAAAAAAGACGAAAATTTCTGCGGTAAAAACAAAAATAGGTGTGTTTGATTAAATTCGCTGTGCTAAATTCGAAAATGCATTTCGTTTTTCTCTATCCCATCTGGTTAATTGACATTTGTGAAAAATATTATTTTGACATTTTGTATAATAAAATAACCGTATGCAGCTTTGATGCTGGATTTTGAAACTTTTTCCTTTGCGGTAAGTGGTGTGATAGGTGATCTTAACCAATTTTGGGTCACTGAACATGAATCCGTTGACCATTTCTACGTAACACGTCATGTTTTCTTGCATAGGTACTTCACAACGAGAGATATAAGTTTTTGCTTAGACTAGCTTACAGGATAAAAAATACTTGAAAATTAGGATAATTTTGATAATATTTTCGGGGAAAAATCAAATAATATTTTCAAACAGTCCAAGCGCTGGCCAAATAAATTTATTTTTCCCAAATCATCTGAAGCCGTACAAATGCTCAGTGACAAAAAAATCGAAGTTTGTTTGAGGGGGAAATATTAAAGATTTGAACTTTTGGGAATTTTTACATTGGTTATAACCAAAAATCTATAAAATATATTTTAGTTGAGCAAATGGTATCTTATTATTACATTGATCGAGCTGAACGGTTTTGAACATGTATTTTAATAAATCTAAAATCTATAAGTTTGCCAATTTCAAGTTTCAAGCTCATCTGGAAGTGAATAAACATCAATGTTAAGAAGTGGAAGATTAGACTGTCGTAGATGTAAATGATGTCAGCTAGAAACACCAAATTTAGCACGCTTATGACTGTTGTATGTGCCCAAATTCCTACCAAATTGTATGATTCTATCTTTCATACCATGTGTGCCAATATTACATAATGTGAGAAAAATATACAGATTTTATTTAAAATAAAAAATCTAACTCAATCTAAGGGATAACCGATGAAGATACGTCAAAAAGTCATAAGACTAAACTTGTAGATCTCTAAAAATCCGTTACTGCTTCTACAACAGGTTTTTTTATACGACTTACCATTTAGCTACTATAAGCCCCCCAAAAAGTCTACACAGACCTTAAAATTGCGTCCGCCACAACAGCAAACACGAAAACTAGATGTGAAACAACAAAAATAATGACATTTTTGAAATCAGGAGACCTTATTTAGTTAAAATCGCTCATTAAATGCTTTACCGCAAAATGATGCAGGTAGTGGCGTATCCGCATCTTACGTGGCTTTGGCAAAACGCGTGTCGGAGTAGACTTCGCGGCGCTCGTACGCTGAAACTGTTCCATTTTACAAAAAAATCGTTACTACATAAACTATATGAAATTTTCCCTAGTTTAATTTATTACATAACTATTTTCATCGTAAATTGAGTCGGAAAGGAGATACTGTGAAAAAACTGTTTTTGGGCACCATATTTCCAATATGGCGGCGCGAGCGGCAAAGATACGAGGTAGCAAAGTGAAAATTCGAAAAGAGCACGTCGAAATCTATAGAATCACAAATTTTCAAAACTTCCGGAAAACTTTCCAGGTAAAACTACCAAATGACTGGACTATATATCTGCTCTGGTGTGTTTAATTCCATTATTTTTTAATTTCGAATTTATGTATTAGTGCTTTGTAGTTCTGTATTTGTTTCTTGCTTAAATCTTGTGTTTTATCTGCATAAGTCTCTTTTATTGCTGAGGATATTTTCTCTCTTAGTTCTTTCTGCTTATCTATTGGTATATTAGATATAGCTGTACTATTACTGGAAGACCACTGTTCAATTTATGAGATCAACCTGTTGAAAATAATGAAAACATAAAATAACCAACAATTTTCCATTCTTGTGTCCGACTTTAGCATTGTGTATTAAATAGTTGACTAAAAACACTTTCCTTAATGCATTTTATCACTTAAGGAAAGTGTTTTTATTCAACTATTCAACAATTTTTGTTGTAAAAATAATTTCAAAATGACATCCAAACCCTGTACGATGTTCAAAAGATGGAAGGATGTCGTGGGAGAAAGTAAGCGTCTGATGGACTTTGTCAAATACCTTAATATATTCTTCGAAATAATTTGTGTATTACATAGGCCTATAAGAACAAGAAGAAATTCATCTATAAGTCTTATTCCATTTTTCATACATGATGGAAATGCAAAACCTGAACCCAACATTACATTGGTGTGTTATCTATGTTATTTCATATCTACTAGAGTATTACAAACTGTTCGGGAAATCTATAGGTTTTACTAGCATTTTTCTACGTGTCTAGTAAGTGTGTAGGCTATATTCAAACGCTCCGCTTAAAGTATTCTTGCTGAAACAGCAATCTCAGCGCATTGATACTAGTTTTAGTCCGCCTGTTATGCGGTCTCCCGCCTCAGTATTTGCAATCTAAGACGCCTCGTGACACATTACAGCGTCACAGCCAATTCAGTTAGATCTCGGCATTCACACGTAGCAATAGCGCCAATTGTAGACAATAGCCATAGAGGTTTTCTATTAATTCGCGAATAAATACATAATACTTACAGATACAAGTATTATCGTGTGCGAGTACTTAAATTACATTATTTACAGTAATTTCATTTTCCTCGGCTTCATAGATCAGTCGTGAAGTGCGTCTATAGTTCGATTGTATTGTGCAACCAAGCGTTCTCAGTAAATCAGCTATACGGTGCCTTATTCGCAAGATATCAGTGTTAAATCATCGTAAAAGGAACACAGCAATCCTTGCGAGCATTCTGATATAATATTCATTGCTGGCATAATTAAAGAGCAATTATCGCCACGTGTCCAGTTTACCGCCAAAACGCATTCCATTGTTCAGTGCAAGTGCACCAAGATCAGATTTTAATTCATTTGTTATATCAGTGTTTCTATTCGTTATTCTAGTGCATTATCTACCTATATGTTGTGAGAAATAAAGTTCCATAGTTTTATTACATGTATAAGGTTTGTTGTTCCAATATTACATCCGAGGATCCCTGTATCCAGCAACCTGAGTTGTATAAGTCCACAAAGCTCTCCATTGGGTGTCTGCCCCTTAGCAGAATGGTCCTCCGAGTTACCAGAGATTCTTTCTAACATCCCTACCCATCTTTCCCTCTACGGCAGGGTCATATGCCGTTCTTGTACCCAACACAAACTAAACGTAAGGGAAAAAAGAAGACAAAATACATATTTCTCACGAAATTTAAGAACGACTTCATTTCCTTATTGAAGATGTATAGGACAGAGTATTTAAACCCATAAAGTGACTGTGTTCCAGGTATGACAGCGATAATCTCTGCTGACTAATCAACTGAAGGTCTTCTCGTATGGACCTCTTGTGACATGAATCTCAATCCCTACACTCTTCCATTAATAACAAGATGTATGCTATTTTCCTGCATCTATTATTAGCATAAACAATTGATACAATTTAATATAAGTTAAACAATAGCGGAAATCTAAGAAAATAATTCATACATGATGGCGCAAATTAAATAAAAGCCTATGTCTAAAATTAATCCCTTAGAATTTGTAATTTTCTTTAATTTAGTAGAAATAGCAAATATTTTACTATATTAGTACTTTTTAACACCAGTTCACTAAACCTGGAACAAATATTTCCCTCTAGAATAATTAGGAATTTTTTAAAATAAATATAATATTTTATGACGTGTAAAATCAATAACCATCTTGCTGGCGAATCCTATGACATGTGATGAGGACAAGGAAACGGAATATATTTTAAGGTTAAAACTGAACTTTTGCAAACAATTCAAGGTGAAGAATTTCAGTTGAAGATATAGCGAAAAATATATTCTTTATAATTAGATGTTTTATTCATACTCTATGGATGCTAAGACTTTGGATTTAAAAAAGTACTAACAATAACTATTATTACAACTGGTGTAAACGCTTAGGTGCTCTGTAAATTACGATAAAAGTCCCGTAAAAAATGGTACTTGTGTCAAATGCATATAAATCGTAGGTCTAAGACTGGAATGCTAAACAGGTCGAGTCAAAGGCAGTGTGAGGAATGGTGCAGTATCCTGTTATAGAACTTGGAAAAAATAAGCATATTATTTTAACCACCATGCTTGTGATACATTATGGGAAAAATTGTATGTACAGAGTACCTCACTTAGTAATAAACCTAAGGAGGTAAATGGGATGATAAGAATAACTTGTTGGAAAATAGTGGGGATAAGTTAAACAATATCGGAAAGCTAAGAAAATAATTCATACATGATGGTGCAAAGTAGATAAAAATGTATAACTTTCGTACACTAAGGAGAAGGTACCAGAAGACAAAGAATAATGATTTAGTGCGAGAAATGCGCAAAGAAAAATACTTTGAAGCAAAAGGAATTACAAAGAAACAATACGAAGACAGAAATTTAACTCATGGAAAGAATATTGTAACATGACCACATCAAGCAATCCATGGAATGAAATATACAAACTGTCATCATGGCAAAATAAGGAAAAGCATAGTATTAACAAACTTAGTTAAAAGCGTTGGAACGAGTAGAACTGGCATAGAAGATACCATGAGGTACATGTTGAACTACTACACACCAGCAGTTAATAAAAAAGAAGTTAGTTAGTATCATAGAAGATTAGAAGAAGAAACAAAGATACAAATAAATACCGAAGATGATAAGTTATTTACATAATCAGAAATTAGGAATGTTTTAGAACATATTGACCATACAAAAGCTCCTGGAGAAGACGTCATAACGAGCAGGATACTACTATGCACCTGTGAAATCTTACCAAAATCTGTAACAGCGATGTACAACGGATTCTTAACAAATTAAAAATTCCCAAAACTATGGAAAAAAAATAATCCCAATATTAAAACCAGGAAAAGAAAACAGCAGTGAAGTCTTCAAATTTGGATCAATAAGCTTGCTGGATGTCTCAGAGAAAGTTCTCAAAAAACTACTAGGATATCACACCACGCATTATCAAATGGACTAATGAATGACAATCAATATGGGTATGGAGCTCCAGTTTGAATAGATGCTTTGAGAAGACAGTACAACCGGACAAAGTGCAAGAGGGTGTAAAGACTCATGAACATACGAATTTCTAAAGCTTTCCGAACCACGTCAAATGAAGCAATGTGCATGATAATAGGATTAAGCCCAATAATCATTAAGAGAGAGGAAGCAGTCATAATATACAAAGCAATACAACAAGGAGAAATGTCAATCCAACCACTTGATCTGCTGATGTCATTACAATCCTGGACTCATCCAGCGGACTTAACAGCAATTACAAAGTAGAAGAACATGAAGATTATACATTGAAAATATATACGGATGGAAGCAAAAGAGAAAACGGAGTTGGATCTGGTGTTGCCATATTCACGGAACAAGCCCCAACACACAGACCATCTTGAATTTATAATGTACCATAATCAAATCGTGCGCAAAGTTGCCATCTTGAATTTATAATGTACCATTTTCAAATTTGAGTTAGCCTCGCTCACGAGATAAAATTATTCCACCAATGAGATGAAAGGAAGCTTAAAAAAATGATGATGTGGCATAGCGTCCTCAGATGTAATATGATATTCAATTCCGATCAGACCATGCATGTTTGGATCATTTCCAGTTAAGTCTATGATTTTGCTTACTTGTAAAAAATTTTAATGTTGGTCTTGCAAAAAATAAAATATACAATTTCTCACATCCTACAATCTTTAAATGTCGACAACTGCCATATGATTTGTACATTATCTTGTGTTACATGATTTTTTATTATACATAAAGTGAACCTCTTGAACAAGAACTACCAGGATTGGACATGAGATTATTATTATCCATAACATTGCTGAAGGTCGTGGATAACATTGTATTTTTATTATACATAAAGTCATCATTTTGAACAAGAACTACCAGGATCGAACATGAAATTATTATTATCCATAACATCGCTAAAGGTCATGTATAACATTGTAAATGAATGATCCCTTTACACTTTAAAGAGACAAGTCTCACTGAATGGGGGTATAACATGTCATAACATGCGAGTAATTGATAAGAAATACTACAAGGTTATGTACGAGCATCACATCGTAACAAACAGATGAGCTGGCGAATTATGCTTACCATAGCGATTGGGACTCTACGCTACGTAGTTCATTTATACAGCAATATGATACAAACATTTAAAACATGTATACTTTACAAAACCAATACGCCTATGAATAATGATGTATAAAAATTATTATTCCCTCACGACTTTCAGTATGCCCTTTGTATTTATGCCACATTTTATATATACAGATTGTTTCAAAAATGCTTTTACAAAATCTGGTACTGTACTGTACAGTTGATGGCGAAGTGTAGCCATGGAGACTTGTTTACATTTGTCATTAGTTGGTCTTCAATGCTTGAATTGTGTAGCCTACAGGCAGGGGCGTATTCAGGGGGGGGGCTGAGGGGGCTGCAGCCCCCCCCGAAACGTTAAGGGTATATATACGTGAACAACCACAAAAAGATAAAAAAATACAGGTTCTAAAATATTAAAATTTTACAAGAAAATGAACTCAGAAGTGGACAAAAATTTCAGGATCCTATACCAAGGCTTACTAGAACATAACTAGCAGATAAAAGTATAAAAAATTGACCAAGTTTATTTTAAATTACACGTTTTATAGGAGCAGGAAAAAAATTAATTCAGATGCACTTATCACTTCCTTATAGGCATAACATTTTTCTGGTTTCTCTGACGCCTTTTATTTTTTTAATGCATATAATGAACATATTTTTCTACAAAGTAGACTACGTTTATACAGCCAAAGTTATTATTTGTAATGCAATTTATTTTTATATATCGCATATAAAATATCTTTAAATTTGATCAATATTTCATGACACATTTTCTTTAATTTTATACCTATGGGCATCATTGTAGTCTACTTTATGCACATATGCATGTAAAATTAGTGTAAAAAATTTCAGTCTTCTATCTCTAATGGTTGTGGAACTACATAGGCGTACCGAGGGGGGGTTTTGGGGGTTTGAATCCCCCCCATTGATTAAAAAAAAAAGGAAAATTGTATAATTTTTTTTAAGTCTGCCCATAAATTACTTAATACAAGTATAAAGAGTGATAAGCTTAAAACTCGTTATTTTGCGTCTTAATTTTTAAAATTTTCCGGGGGAGGGCCCCCGGACCCCCCTCTCCCTGGGGGGTGTTCCATACCCCTAGATGTTATAACCCCCCCCAATATGGTCGGCCTGGTTACGCCTATGTGGAGCTACCTAACAATATGTGTGTAAAATAAGAGTTACCGGGAAATTTAATTTTAAGTTAATAGTGAATTTCTCATTTGACCTTTCTAAGGGCGTGGCTCAGAGCATGTAATCATATTTAAGTGTCCATTTAAATGCCACAAATAATTTCTAAACCTATATAAACCTATATCAATGGATGCAGAAAATTCAGCACAATTTTTAGTGCTATAAACAAAACAACATAAATTTCAAAATAATTCACGTACATATACCCTTAAGTCATGCTAATATGTTGCACATACGGGAACTTTAATATCTCAGAAAGTAGATAGTTCAATTGCACATTTTGACTTATAAAAGATGAAATGCGTTATTCTAACGTGTTCAGTATAATTGTGTGTGATAATTAGGGCTCAGAGGTTGATGATATGTCATCTCTTTTCTGAGACATCACAGACAATGCAGGATCTAGTATAAGTTCGTCTTCTGTCAAAACGAACAATAATACCTTACTCATATTTTGCATTTTATTTTCTACCAGTCATTTTTAGGACATTTTCATTTGTTCATTACATTTTTTTCCTATTTTGTCTTCATAATGAACTTTTCCACCATTGTACACAAAGCAATCTCGTAATTCATTAATGTAGTAAACATAATATTAAAGTAGTCAAAGAACATACTTAAAATATTGTCCATTGTTTATTATTATATTGATATGCTACTGTACATTCCCTTTTTTTGAGATATTTTTAGAAATATTGTCATATTTTAAATTTTTCATGTCATATTTTCATAAATTTAGGGTAATTTATAGGTAATTTTTAGGCGTTTTTAGATCATCAACTTCTGAACCCTAGTGACAGTAAAGTTAGGATTATCACAGCCCCTCCCGAAAATAAATCTTGGATACGCCCCTGCCTACAGGTAATGAGTTAACTGCACGTGTTTCATTCAACCATGACAGGATATTCAGGCAGATTGAACTGTAGGCCTACTGTGTATTGCAAATACTGTGGATTTATATTTTGTTACCTGAACTTCAGTACTTCAGTTATTTATTTTGGGTTTGGCTACCTTAGCCTCTATGAAACAATTAAACAATAAAAGTAAATATTTCTGAAGGTTTATTTATTGCAACATGGAATCATAAAGTTTGATATTATTACATTATAATTATGACATTTGTTTTAAAACTATTTCTCAAGAAATGATTTGGAATAAGAATACAATCCATAAAGTTGGAATTTGTTAACATATCATAATGTTTTCAAGTTTTTCCCACTTTTGCCTGGTATTTACCAATTTATCCTGGTATTTACCAGTAGTTCCCACTGGGATGATAAAAATTAGTTTTGGAGGGGAAAATGCCAACGCTGGGTAAGTTAAAACTGTATAAGAGACAAAGTTTTATGTTCGACCCTGAAATTCAGTGTTGAGTTTTCAGCATCTTTTGAGGCCATTCATGTGTCAGTCTGTGAACAGCCTAGCTCAAAAACAACAAATCTTATCATAAAATTTTTTTTAAATTTGGGTTCAGTACCTTATGGTAATGTAACAAGAAGCATGTTGACTACAATCTCCTACTCTTTCTGCCAATTTCTTAAAAAAGGCTCAAATAATTTTATTTCAAGTTTTCATATTAACTGTTAAGGAAAGAGACATCATTATCTCCGAAATTAACCATTTTCAGGTAATAGTTATGAGATATTCAGGAAAACAAACAGTGTTGCTAGGTGCATCCTGTATTGATTTACATTTCTTTTTTTTTTTTGTCATATTAAGACAAGTTACACATCAACTGATTTGTCCACGTTCTCTACATAATCTTTCTCTAACTGTATACACTTTTGCCAATGGTGTGACAGTTCTCTAGACCCTTTTGGAACCATTCTTCAGAGTGCTGTGTATCCATGCCTGGACAGCTGTTTCCAGTTCTTCAAAGTCTGCAAAATTATGACCAAGCAGAGGTTTCTTCATGGCCCGAAACAAGAGATTGTGACTCCATTACCATGAACCAGAGGTGAAACAGTAATCAATGCATGAAAGCATAAGAGCACCACCAAAGAAATGTTGAACAGTGCCCTCAACTGAAAAGCATATGACTACATACTCTGGGACACAAAGGACAACATCCTCATTAACTGACTGGAATTAGGGGTCACGTTTAACAGTGCAACATACCTGGTGATTCTTAAGCACTTACATTGTGCAATTCATAGGAAGAGACCAGAAATATGGGTGAAACTTGTATTTCTGGACCATGATGGTACCAGCCAGGAAATCACTGTTGCCATTGATCAGATGGGAATCACACCCATCATCTGTAGTGACTTTCACTTGTTCGGGACCAGGAAGAAACCTTTGCATGGCCATGATTTTGCAGACTTTGAAGAACTTTTCAGACATGGATATGCAGCACTCCAAAAGAATGGTTCTCAGAAGGGTCTGGAGAAGCTACACACCAATGGCAAAAGTGTGTACAGTTAGAGCACGGAGTATTGATAACACGGACCTATCAGCTGATGTGGAACTTGTATTAATATATCAGAAAAAATAAAAGTGTAAATTAATTTAGTATTTATTTATTAATTTAGTATAAAATTTATGTATGTTTCTGTTGAAGCCTCATATGTGAACAACAATTGAATTTGCTGCTATAAACGACTGTAGTTGAAGTAGGCCAATCTATATCGTTACAAAACTGGACTTCACAAACTTTTTTTTGTCTCCGAGAAAGCTATCATTTCAAAGATATGAGGTCTCTCATCTTAACCGAGGATATACAAAAACTTTTATTTGAAATATTTTTCCTCTGAAGTGTGGTTATAAGCAGTATTTTACCTCTCCCACATGAGAATATTTCAACAGAAACAATACTCTGTGGTTTTACGAACACATACCTTCATTTTCCCACACTCAGACTGCCTCATGTACAATAGTCTACAGCTCCGCATGAGACCGAGACAAATGTGCATATCCTTACTGTGTGAGGGAATGTGAAGTGATTGTTTATGCATTGTCTGAGCATAGCATAAAGGAAGGGTATCAAATATTTTTTTTTTATTTGAATGCAAACTAAATGATACTGATTTCTTTTGTTTCAGCTGGTTGCTAATTCATGGGGTAGCCAATGGGGTGAGAATGGTTATTTCAGAATTAGGAGAGGAATCAATGAATGTGAGATCGAAGACTTTGTCCTTGGAGCATGGGCAGATCCTCTTATACAGACCATTCCATCCAAACCGATGATTCCGAACAATCAAATTAGCAACGTAATCTGAGAAACTCACGAGCAGCATGGACTTTCATATGCTATAGTCACTGCCATACTGTACATAAATACTAAATGAGTTTTATAATTCTATGCACCTTTTAAAGAAAAGCAGAGAGAATGAACTCAGAATGGTTCCTACTGAAGTGATTCGTTTCCAGTGAAGAATTAAATATTTCAAGATGAACTATTGGCACATGACATACTATATTTGGAATAGGATTTCATAGTTTTGAGTTTATCCTGCCCCTTTAATTTAAGATTATTAATGGTATTGAAACTTCAATAACATATGATCTGTTCTTATTTGCCATAAGACAATATTTTTAAATATCATATCTGTATTCCAAGTAAATTAATAGTAGCCTATCATAATTGCTCTTGTACTTTGCAAACCCTAAACTTCAAATAATTATTTTGAACTTTAATTTTGGTCTGCATATTTTACACACATTTTTTAGTGTGGTATTTTATGCACATTTTTCTTACAGTGTGGTAGGAATTCTGGGATTTGTAATCCTTTCACCAAGGTCAATTCTCGCTTTCCATGGTTAATTTATTAGACTCCACTACCTGCTTCATAAAGAAATCTAATACGTTATTTCAACACTGATGCTTGTCCTTTTAAACTAGGGTGGTACTTAAGGGGCAATGATGACACTAAGGTATTACAGTTTCTCCCTAACAATAAGTTGTAGCGTGCATTTATGTTGATATTTCAAGATGGAAAAGAAAAAAAGTGTCATTCAGATTAAAAGTTATAAGTTTTACTAAACAGTTCGGCAACTGTGCAACTGAAAGAGAATTTGGCATTTTAGAGTCCAATGAGCATTATTGGAGGAAACAAAAAGAAAAACAAAAACAAAAAAAACAAAAAATCAAAAGTGACTTGTAGGGCTGGGAAATATCCTGTTACAGAACATGAACTTCTACGTTATTTTGAAGAACTAAGAAACACAGTTATGAAGACTTCTTATAAAATCTGCATATGTTATACACCCTCATTTTTCAGTGACCAAAGTATGGTAAAAAAATGTGCAAATTATGTGAACAAATACAATACTAAAGTGATTGTAACTTTTTAAAGAACACAGTCCAAAGGTATGTACCACAAGGTGTGAAATTATTGACTGCAGTAGTATCTGGTTGTAAGTCTTAACTTGTGTATGAATATTGTTTTTAAAAAAAGCCTCTAGATGCATCATTATACTTCTAAAACTGCAAATATAAATTACTACATTTCAAATTTATCCTATCAAACATCTGTATCACTTACATTGGCCAGTTACTGCACACTGTACCAGTATATTTGCTGTAGACCTACATATATGACATTATAATGGGACAATATTTGAGATAACAAAATGAAACAATCCTTTTCACTTTTAATCCATTGGAGACACATTTAAAGAGGCCAATGTATATCCAATATGTATAAGAGTTTCTACCTAAAAATGATGCAATTGCTAGACAAAATTGTACATATGTTATGTACATCATCATACAGGTACCGTCTTCCACTCTGGAGTCATACACTTTGGCTGTATTTTGAGTAAAACATACTTTTATTATGCATTTAGGGTGAACTACTTCACAAGATCTTATTAAACACACTTTCTTTTTTATTTGCTGACATACTTGCTAGTCCAGTAAAATTCATGATATTAACAGCAAAAAGAAATAGGCTACATTTATGGGTGTCTGGTTTAGCCTGTGAAAACAGTCTGGAGTTGGACAATCATACGCATACATTTGTCACAGAAATGATGAGGAACAAGAGTACCAAGAGGAAACTGAAAATCCAGACTACATTCATCACAAATAGGGATGCAGCCACACAGAGATTGTAACCTGGGTCTCCGTTCACTGCAAGCCTGTGTGCTGACAAAAAGAGCTGCTGAGATGTGTTTTGAAATGTTTAGTCATAACTGACATATGAAATCACCAAGTTGGAAAAGGATACAAGAGCTTTATTTGTGTAATACTTCTAGTCGACTAAGAAAACTGCTTATGAACACATAGTACTCATTTTTAAGATGTAGTTTAATGTAAAATAAACACATAAATGAATAGAAAATTATGTATTTTGGAATAAGATCAGTCATGCAGTCACTGAAGCACTGTAGAATTGAAATGTGTATTATTCATATACTAATTTATGTAAGCATGAAGATTTGATTCCATGGCAAGAAATATGTAATTGAACAATTTTGTTTCTATTTTTTTATAATGTATATCTTAATGCATGTATGAACTGACAAGAAAGAGTACAATAGAGTTTGTTAACCTTTGGAATGTTGCTAAAAATCATTTCACCATCTTACCCTTTATAATGGGTAACTAATTAATCTGATAATAATTTTGAATTAATTTATAAAAAAATATACAGAAAAAGACTAAGGATAAGCTTTCGCTTAAGGCCCTTTTCTATCTGAACTTCCAAAAGACAAAGTTCTTATTCTTTCACAATTTGAAAATATTTTTATAAATAATAAAGATTTTAATAGTGCAGTGCCTATTTTATATTATTTGATACCAAAGGTATTTTTATATAACTTGTTCTGTTTCTAATTCCATAATGTATAAAATAAAATGTGAGATTTTAGGTAATGGCATCATTGCATAGTATAATATTATCATCAATATTACTTCTGATACGAAGATTCTTTAATCTACCATGAAAACTGAGTCAATGCATATAAATGAAGTTTCTACACAAACTAACTGAACACACTGATGAACAAACCTCAGCATATGTATGAGCAACATATTATATGTGTGAGCAACATACAAAATTGTACAATCCAGGGATTATCTAATTTTCTAGTAAAATAAGATATAGCTATTGACTTAAATACGTGTTGCTGCAACACTTCATTAAAGCCATGACACAAGATAAATAGAATAATATGTTATCTTAAAATGTGAAGATATTTATGCACCATTAAAATTGCCATTCATAGAAACCAGCTATTTTAATTTTTGATTTGATTTGATTTATTAAGTCCATCGGAACATATGCATGTTATGGGACACGTCAATATAATTACAAATACAAATATAAACTTACAGTTGAAGAAATATGTACAATATGAAAATTTCTTTACAGAGTATAAAATATAGATATTAGCAAATTATTGACTTATTAATTTATAGCCTAAGTACCAGTTTTATAATTCAGATAAGTTAAATTTTTTTAACCCACTAGTAACTACAGTTGATGAATGGATATATATTAATTAATAAATGAATATATATTAATGGATATATATTAATAATAAATAAATTCAGTTCTGTAAGGGTTTAGGTTAATGACATACCTGCTAGTAAACACTTGCAATACTCATATTGCACATAGTCTGAGCAGTCCAGAATTGAGTCTTCACATAATCTAATACAAACAAATTCTGCTTCAATAGCTACAGGGTGAACCATTTGTATTTGTATTTTTTAATCCGGTAGTATCTGTGGGCTTCCCTCATGTATTATGTCACTACAGTTTATGCATAGTTTAAGTATCTGAATGGCCTGGAACACTCCTCGTTCTTTGGATATCATACTTATTTCCATTAATTTACTTAGCAAACCTTCCTTCATAAAAGCCATGCTTTTTATAGTAGTTTTTAACAGCCATTTTGTTTCAACTATTAATGAATCAGATCAGACTGTACATCAAAATGGGACAATATTTGAGATAACAAAATGAAACAGTCCCTTTCACTTTTAATCCATTGGAGACACATTTAAAGAGGCCAAGTTTTTGCACTGGAAACCCATTTAAATATCCTCAGCGCTGATAATTCTGTTCATGCGCTTTAACTTGAATAATATTCGCAAAGTATCTTACGATCTATCTTCTATCTCTAATATTTTTCATGTATTTGGTCATACCTGTGTGTATTTCATAGTTTGAACTTTAATGAATAGTAGTGGAATGTGGTCTGTCTACCACCCTCTTTTTAGGTAGATTTCGAAGAAAATCTACCTATTGCAATGGATACCATGTTATGATTTTCGAAAAATTCTTTCATATCTTTACGTTTCATGCTCCCCTAAGTACGAAACCACCGCCCGTTCAAAAAATGTTTTTGTGATATTTATATATATATATATTTATATTTATATATATATATTTATATATATATCTTTACACTATAGCGGCCATAATTTTGAAGATATTTGAACCTAATTTTATTATGTTATTTCTAGGCCCAATAGTTCGGACAAGTTCGTTAATGGGCAAAATTGGCCCAAGGGGGTGGTCGGGGGAGGGGGTTGAAATTTTAAAACATTTATATCTCGGCCCCTATGAAGTATAGAGGGAAACTTTGTTTGAATAAATTAGAGTACTCCCTATGGAGTTCACAGTGACACCAACAATTCGGGGGTTTTGGGGGGTACGAGTGGAGGTGGGGGGTGAGGGGGTGGAAATTCGAAATTTTTGAAACTACGTCTTGTGGGGTATCGTTGAAAAGCTCTTGATGAGTACTCTACAAATCAGTAACTAGTTTCTTGATAGCTCTCATATGACGCGAGATTTTAATGTTTGAAAATAATAACACTTAAAAGAATTATTATAATATCATAATTTTGTCTTGTTTAGCGGCTTTGCTAATTTTATTCATTGCTGATCTTGCGCACGGCCTCCCAGAATATTATATCCTATTCTTGTTGTCAAAACAAATGATTGTAGGCTCTTCTTCTTTACCGAATTCAGTTCTTATTACTGCGGGTTTGCCATGCCAAGGCTAAAAAAGAAGAGTGCTGCACAGCGATAATAAATTAAACCAAAAGCACTTTGAAATCTACCTCAGCCTGTAGGCCTGCCTAAAGGGATTTTTTTGCTTTACAGCTCGTTATATTTTGTTATTTTAAAGGTTCTGAAAGATGGAATGATATTCCTAAACCTGCTTTTACTGATATGTTGTCAAACAATGGATTGAAACATTAAACATGAAGAATAGTTCACAAGCTGCAAAGAAACAAAAAATAATAAAAACAGAAATGAGTAAGCTAATAAATAAAATTGAACTATTGCGAACTATTATATTATCATTGTTTATTATCTCATCACTCGAATAATCACTCCATGATAATTCATTGCATAGAACTTCATTTAGTACTTGCAGTGGCGTACCAAGGACTTGTGGCACCCGGGGCGGGATATTATCTTGTCACCTCCTCAGAAATGAATTTTGAGTATATTTTCCAGTGACAATTTCTCCCGCAAAATAAATTTAAAATTAAGGACTTGTCACTGTTAAGACACGGTGTTAGGGTGTTAAGGTGTTATAATTCATTCATAAATAAATTGTATATTTCAGGTTGTTTGATTTTAATTTTTAAATAAACTAAAAATTAACTAGCTATTCAGTTCTAGTGCACTGCTGCTGTTTGAACAAGATAAGTGGATAAAAAAGGAACATTATTTTTATATACATATTTAATATACTGCAAACAAATTAATTTGCGTGTAAACATTTTTATTTTTATTTTATTTTTAATAGTGTAGTTTTTAATAAATGCAGTACTACCAACCTGGTAACTTTCACTTAGTCTTTGTTTAACTTAAAACTTCTTTTTCTTAACTCTGGTTTCAGCAAATTTGGAAATAGCCTCATCAAAATCTATTTCTTGAGTGATACTGTTTTCAATGGGTAAAATAGCTAAGTTAGATAGACGAGAGTGGCACATTGTTGATCTCAGGTAGTTTTTTATCAGTTTGAGTTTCGAAAAACTCCTTTCACAAGTAGCTACTGATACACATAATATAAAAAAAAATCTTAACACAAAAGTGAGATTTGGGAGAGAGTCTGAAAGTTCATGTTTCACTGTAAACTCCAATCCAGAGAATCTTCTTTAGGAATGTTGGCTGCCTGAAGAAACCTTCTCAAATCTAGGATTTCTTTTACCATGTCCTCTTGAGAAATCTCATTATACTTTTCAACTAGATGTTTTACAAGTCTCGGGAGTTCAGATTTTGCTGTTTTGATCAGATTGTGAGGATTTAAGACCGAAAACCAAAGTGATATGGTTTCCATTCCTTTGCAATGTGAGTTGATTTCTCGATGAAACCTGTCGATACACTCCAGCATTGACCTTTTAAGTTTTGTTCCAAAGTCAGTGGCTCATCTGCTGCCTGTTCTCCTGGTATTAATTTCTGCTTCGGACATGTCTTTTTGGTACATTGTTTGACATGTCCCTCTGCACAAGTCTTTTGAAAACGTCAATGCTTTTTTCCACAAGTTCATTTCTACTGTCCTTTAAATAGATCTTTAGACTTCTCATCTTGATGACACACTTCCCGAAGCTGGTTCCAAGAACCTGCAAGTACTTTTGGACATGGTTAACTTCTTCTAAAACACTACTCCACAAACATAAATAGCACAAAAACGTGAAATCACATACTGCAGCCAATAGGTTTTGAGCTCCTCCTCTAGTTTCAATTGTTTCTGCAAGATCACAGAGTTCCTCGATGACATGAACAATCTTCTTAAAGCACTTAAACACAGGTTTGACAGCTTCATAGTGAGCACTCCATCTAGTTTCTGCTAGCCGCTTGACCGTTACCTCAACGTTTGCTGTAAGAATATCCCATCTGTGAGTTGACACTGAGAAAAAGACGTACAGACTCTCTAAGGTGCCAAAAAAGGTTACACATGAAGAAACTGTTGCAAAAGAGTGCACTCCACAAAGATTTAGAGAGTGGTTAGCACACGGTACAAACAAAGCTTTAGGGTTAAGTTCAGAAATCCGAGCTTGAACTCCTGAATGTAGACTCGCCATTGTAGAGGCATTGTCATATCCCTGTCCTCGCCACATCGTCATATCAAGACGATAGCTTCTGTAATGTCAATAGCTTTCTTCCCAGGGAGTTGAAAGAATCCTAAAAATGACTCCTTCACGTCTCCTTTTTTGTTTTCTATTTGAACGTAACAAATGACTTCACTTATTTGATCTACATGTGAGACATCGGGTGTGCTGTCAAAGATGATGTTAAAGTACTTGGCCTTTTTAATGTCAGTCAAAATCTTTTCTCTAACAATACCTCCTAGAAGTAACATAAACTCAATTTGTATTTTAGGGGTCAAATAGCTTGTTAATATCTTGTGAGACTTTGTCTGACTAGACAGTTCTAGCTTGATCAAGTGTTCTTTTAGTACAGGATCATAATTTCATAACAGTTCAATGACCTGTGGAAAACTCCATCTGTTTTCTGACAAAACATCTTCTATGTAGCTGTGAAATGGAAGATTTTGTTTAGCTAAAAACAAAATGACGTGTTAGAGTCTTTTTAAAATGTTTCTCCATTTTCTTTTTTCATTTTCAGCAACTGCCTGGTTAGCTTGATCGATCATTTTCCACTTCTTGTAACAAGCGTCATGTTGTTCTCAGAGTTCATGATTGCGAACCTTTGGGTTAAGTTTCCACCATACTTTAAAGCCAGTAACAAATTTTGACGTGTTAGTCAAATTTTCATTTGTGGCAAGTAATCTGCAACAAATGCAGTACAAGCTTTGTTTTTAGTCAAACATGCCATCCAGGTACTTCGAATTTTTTCGCCATTTGGTTGATTTAGATTTATATAGAACCAATGTGTCTTTAATCTTGTCTCCTGTTCTTTCATGAGGAACAAATGGACCATTTAGGTTTTGAAACTCTCCTCTCCCTCTTTTGATTATGTCAATTTTTAGTTTATCGGGAACAGGGAGAGGCCAATTAGTATATAAAATAGTACTACTGTCATAATGTCTTTCTTGATTTATTAAGGCTTCTGCAGCTTCTTGATCTTTATCCTCTCCTCTTTTTGATGCTTCATACCCTTCTGCTTCTTTTTCATTTTCTTCTACTTTTCTTCCATCTTCTTCTCTTTCGCCTAACTTGTTTGATATGATGTCATCTAGATTATTATTTTCTTCTTAGTTTTCAATTTCTTTTGATGAATCATAGCCTTCTGCTTCTTTTTCATTTTTTTCTACTTTCCTTCCATGTTCTTCTCTTTCACCTACCGTATCTCATTTTATACGATGTCATCCAGATTATTATTTTCTTCTTCGTTTTCTATCATGGCCATTTCAATTTCTTTCGCCTCTTGGGACTCACCATCTTCAGTGTTGGACATATGTTCAGTATCAGAAGTAGAAGTAGTGTTCGCCACATCCTCATCATTAGATCCCGAAGTGTTTTGAAGATTCAATGTAGAAGACGAAGGTTTAATAAATTTTAACATGCAGCTGGCCAATGAACCATCCTTTGAAAGCTTTACCTTCTGTTTTTTCCTCTGTTGAGCACCACTTGGTCGATTTCGCTTCATGGCCGTGTCTAAAATAAAAAAAAATTGAATTATGGCGTCGAAGACGGTAAATGAAGAGAATTTTCACAACTGTTGTAATATGTTAAAATTTCGCATTTTACATTTTATGAACCTATTGAGAAATTAGTTGCTAAAAAAAAATTAAAATGGCCTCAACCTTTTCTCATTGATATTTTTACTTTTTAAATTTTAATCACTAAAAAAATTCAAAAATATTAGGAAGCCATCTTCCTACTTAAAACAAATATAAAACAATGCCAGATAAAGTAAGGTATTCATCCTATGATCTTGTCAATGCACGCACAAACTCATTGGAAGAATGGATTCAATGTTGGTTGCGCTAGGCAGCATCTAGCTTCTATGCATTAAAATCAAAATATGACTAACAGAGAAAGGCAAATCTTACCTGTTGGTTAACCACATACAATTGAGATCAATAATTTCCGGCGAGGATCATTGTACACAACACAATTTCACTCACGATGAGGGTACCGTGTAAGTTGACATGGTAACTCACAGCTGATCACCCCTCCACACCGCACCCTTACCATACCCCAGTCCACTCCGCCATTCCCACATCTCAGGTATACACACAGTACACCAGCACAACACCCTGAACACTGCACTCTCTGATACAAATAATCCATGCAGTCACATTTCACTGCAAGTAGCAATTACTTTCCACTTTGACAGACCACCACAAATTATTTGTATTTTTTCTAACACTTTACACGATTTTGGGTGTGTGTTTTTTTCTTTCTGCCACAATGAAACCCCCTAACCACCTATGGGCCGTGGTACCCGGGGCAGCCCCCCCGCACCCACCTTGGTACGCCACTGAGTACTTGTTCTATTTCATCATTAGGAATGCATTTATTCCTGTTTGAAGGCATATTGCACACAACTGAGGTGCCTGCTGAGGAAAGGCACAATAACATCTAAGACAGTCAAAATTTTTATTAAAACACAATAGTATTAAATTCGCCAAACCATCATGGAAAAATATTTTGACTGACTACTCATGCGTACATACTGACTCTGTTTTCACTTAGATAAAGGGATCTTGATAACAGAAATAACAATTTTCTTTTCTATCTTACTAGAAACACTTCTTGATTTTCCAATACATTTTCCAGTACGCATGTACCTAGATTCTTATTCTGCTGACATTTTAATTCTTAACCCTAGAACAGTGGTCTCCAACTCGCTGTATTTTGTGCACGTGCAAGCAGGCTTGCACTGTGCGACCCCTGTGCACCATGTGTTGTCAGTCTGAACCACGGTTCCGTCGGCAGAGGTGGGTTGTCTATTTCACCAGCTTCCAAGCCTTATATTGGGTGTAGCATGTATTCCAAATATGCAGGCCATCGACTCCTATATTTATGGTAACAAATACCAATATAAGAGAAGTTTGAGTGACTTTTGTTCGGATTTTCTCCGAACTAAATCCCTCCGACTGCATAGACATGTTGCTAGGATTTTGTCTATGTTCAGATCTACATACATATGGCGAGCAGTTTTTTTTCACTAATGAAAATAAACAAAATCCGCAGCAGAAGTCAATTGTCAGATGAAAACTTAAAATGTGAACTTAGACTGGCTGCTGCACAATCATTGATTCCAGATGTTGAAAAACTTCTGCGTCAAAAGATACAACAAAAATCAAGAAAACAAGCTTCCACTATTGCGTGATTTTGTAGTGTGAAATGTTTTATTTGAGCTGTTCTTTAATACTGATGTATTACATGGAGATATAGTTTCTCTGAATTTTGCTTCAAATGTAACTTTAGTATTAATATTTATGTTCAATAATATAAATGTGGAAGTGTGTCATTTAAAGGAATGAGTCTAGATTTTGTTTTCATTTCACAGAATTTTTGGCATTACAATTTAATTACCGTACTATAAAATTGAATAAAATCAGGAACTTTTCAACCATGTTCAAAACTACAGATTTAATTTGTGTGAATTATCTTGCTATGAATATATTGTACTTTATTTTCTATTGTTACAAACATCATGACTTCACGAATGTTCTTTGTAGAAAACATTAAGTAAATGATAATGAAATAATAATGTAATAACACATTTATACAACAATCATCTGTTGATATGCCAATATGAATTGTGAATTTCAAAAACCTAATGAGCATGCCGACACTGAACTCGAGAGAGACAGTATACCACGCGGTTTATGCACACTAAATGATTCTAGCTTGCAATGGGTAATCTTGCACATACTGCTGTACTCATTGTGCATTGAGTTGGTGGCCGCTGCCCTAGAACAACTAACGTGAGCCACTCAGACACACCATGGTATATTTTTAGTGTTTATTATTTTCATATTGTAATCTGTAATACATGCTTCCAACAATGCTTCAATTTCTCACAAATCTAATATGTAATGACTAGGGTTTGAATGTTCATGAGCTAAAAAGGAGAAAACTATGACCGTAAATATGCCCTTAAAAATGACTAAATATGACCCAAAAATCCTAAATATGACCTAATAAAATAACATATTTTCAAAAAATAAGTGTTCCAACTTAAAATGTTTAAGGAAACTAAATCCTTAAATCACATTAATTCTATTTTGGTGATTTAGAGTTTTACTTGTAATGAACTTTTATTTTCAAAGAATTTTCTCCTGTTTGCTCGCTTCATCAGCTCCAAATACTTGTAATACTTTGTAGACTTTGTGTGTCCCTATAAAATATGAACAATAAATTGCATTCATTTTTTAAATATAAGTTACTATTAAGTTGGCATAAACATTAAAGTAATTAAATAAATTTCAAATTTAACTGAACCATGTAGTACACACACTATAATTCTGCTCTTTTACCAATTTATAACTGAAATATGACGTTAAATTAGAAACATGGTCAAAAATGACCAAGACCACAAAAAAAAGCCCTAAATATATAGCCCTTTACAAAATAAGAACGATCTGATTAGGATAACAAGCATGCAATTTGTGTTTAATTTGTGTTTGCGGCGAGAACAGAGGTCAGGATAAAAATATGGCATGTCATACACATCCAAACCCTAGTAATCACGTTTTATAGTATAGTAATATGTATATTTAAATACAATTTAATGTAAACTGTTTTATAACACAAACACCCAATGTGAGCCTGAGAGACTCTACTTTTTCAGCATTTAATTTTAAATTATTGGCAGCAATGTACCAAAATTATTTTATTATGTTCCATTGTTGTAACTGCCACAATTAAATCATTCTATTTCAGTTTTTAACAGTGAAGATATATGAGGGCTGGTCAATAAGTAAGGTCTCCAACACTCTAGCCAAAGCTCACAACGTCGGACGAGAGATTTGGCACCACTGTCAAACGAGCCATTGCTGCAGCTGCTGAACCTTTTAGTGTCTGAGATAGAGCTGTTTGAAATGGATCTCCCAATTTCCGTCCCCGCCAAGTAATAAGTAAGGTCTCCAACACTCTAGCCCAAGCTCAACGTCGGACGAGAGATTTGGCACAACTGCCATGTTCTGTTATCTCCCCTCTTTCAAACGAGCCATTGCTGCAGACGCCGAACCTTTCAGTGTCCGAGATGGAGCTGTTTGAAATAGATCTCCCGATTTCCATTCCAGCAAAGTGCAGCCTCCACGAATCCACCTCAAACTTTTTTTTTGTAGTAAGAAGCCATATGACTTCGCGTAGGTACACTTGGCGGGGACTGAAATCAGGGGATCCATTTCAAACAGCTCTATTTTGGACACTAAAAGGTTCAGCGGCTGCAGCAATGGCTCAATTGAAAGAGGGGAGATAGTGGGACATGGCAGTGGCGCCAAATCTCTCGTCCGACGTTGTGAGCTTGGGCTAGAGTGTTGGAGACCTTACTTATTGACCAACCCTCGTACAAATGAAAGTTTACTGAACAAGAAATTTGAAATATATTAGAATATTCTGAATTTGGTTCCATACGCAGTGTTTTCAATGGTGACAAATCTGAATGTGTACCACAAGAGAATGTGATTAGCAATGAGGAGGATAATTTAAGCGTAGTGAATAAGGAAAATTATATCCAAAAAATTCAAGCCAACACTTATTTTCAAGATAGAAATAATATTGAATCCCAGTCGACAATAAGCAAAATATACCAAGGAAAAAAGGGTTTGTGTGGAATAAAGCCCCACCAGAACAAATGAAGGTAAGGAAACAAAATATTATTACCTCTCAGATCAATATAGTCAAGCTGCCACCATTGGAAACTTCAGATATTATTGAAAAAATTGTTCAGCACATTAACAAAGAAGCTGAGTGTTTTAACAGAGGAAAAAACGGAAAATCCCTGGAAAATTGGAACTGCATAGAAATTTGAGCTCTAATTGGGTTGCTCATCACTGCAGGACATTTGAGGGACAACATGTCTAATGTCAGAATATTACAGAGTGAAAAATATGGGCCACTGGTTTTTAGAGCAGATACAAGTTGCCAGATATTCAAAGAATTAATCTTTGATGACAAATCCACATGATCTGCACAAAGAGAGAAAGATAAACTGTCTGCAATTAGTGGTACCAATGATTTAGTATTGTTTAAAAATAATGAGCCTCAGAGGCTCACTTTACGTGTTAATGGTTAATAAAAAGTTTAGGTGTTCTAGGGTTAAGCACGGAGATGTTCGTTATTTCAGTTACATATGTAGATTTATGATAGGATATAATTCACTGTTTAGTAATTATTACAGTAAATGTCTGTTAAATTTCAACTGATATTAACTTAATGAATATGATACAGGAAGAAATAGTGAGGATTATTTATGGTAAGCAAATATCCGATTCAGCATTTGCCTTTACAACTAGGAAACCATGAAAAAGTCAAAGTAAAATTGGCTGACCATGGGATTTGAACCCGGGACCTCCTGAATGCAAGTCAAAGACACTATGATCTTGGCAACCTTGCTAAGTAATAAATTCACTTCTTTTGAGAGAATGTGGTAGAAAGTGTGATTAACACACCCTTCCAAAGTTCTAAAAAAAAGTGGGGGTGATTATGTTCTATTATTAAGTTCTTGTATCAATGAAACACTTTGTATTATATAACTTAGTCGTGTACTTTAATGTTTGCTGTGGAACATGGTAAATTAAACTTCTAACAGAATTGATAAATACATTTATTTTTAATAAATACAGTAAATCAGTTTTTAAGTTTTATGTATCTGTATTTATAGTGAATAAGTCCTTAACCCATCTGCCTTCCTTACAGCTGAGATATCCTATGAAGGGTAGGCCTATCCTATGAAGAGTTAGTAAATAAAGTTACCAGCTTTTGCATGAATGCAAATGGAAAATAATAAGAGTTATTCAATTTAGAATCTTTCCCAACCGATCAATGTTAGTCGGATCCTTTCCCACTTCTTAGTCCAAATAACTGGGGGGAAAAAAATATTTCCAAAAGTATTTTTTTTAATCTGATGTGAACCATAACTTCTTCTACCAAATAAAAGTTTTGCTCTTATTATAATATATTATGCATGACATTCTCTTCATGTAAATTGGTTGTAAAAATGAAGAGAATGTTGTTACCATATCGCATCACTTTGCCGAAGGATACATAACCCAAATAATATCTGATTAATGTACTCACATAACTTTCTTTATTCTAAGCATGGTCAATACATCTTTCTCACTTCACTTCACTTTCATATAGAATAAGAGGTTGTATTGCAAAGAGCACACATTCAGTTGTTTCAACCTAATGGAAAGCTTTATTGTTCACCAGCCAAACAATGGTGGTTTAATCAGTAGCGGCTCATGGCTCAAAATGAGGGTGTGCTGCAAATACCATTTCATACAGCAAACTTAAAATATTTCTAAAAAATTATTAGTAGGCCTATCTAAACTGCTCTTCTCTGGGAACTCTCACGTGATTTTCTCTGCCCTGATTATTTTTTTGCTAATTTCTCTCGTAATCTATCTCTCCAAAACTCTCGTGAAATAGTGTATAACATTATTATTCTTGTAGCCTACTGATTATTAAACAAATCTTTCTTAATTCATTTTTTCTAAATGTTCGTTCCTCTCTGACTTTCTTCTTTATAACCAGTACCAATGCCTTGTACTCTACACCCTTGCCTTATATCACAATTCCATGCCTAGTGCATTAATATTCTTCCTATGGGTTTTCTTATACACAAGCACCAATTATATTCTAAATATAACTTTCCCGAGCTTAATTTGATTAAGTTCTTTCTTTTCTGAACGCAAAAATGTCTCGTACATTGTCACTACAATACATGAACTATTTCACGAGAGTTTTCAGAGATAGATTACAAGAGAAATTAGCAAACAAAATAATTAGAGTAGAGAAAAATCTCGTGAGAGTTCCCAGAGATGGATTAAGGTGGGAGGAAATAGTAATTCCTATGTTTAAGGTGCAGAACGTTGTGTGAGTTGTGTGAGAGAGAAAATAGCAAGAAAAAAATAATTAGGGCAGCGAAAACCGTGTGAGTGTTCTCTGAAGTGGAATAAGAGATGAGAAAATAGTATTTTTAATGATTGAGGTAGAGGAAGTCGCGTTAGTGTTCCAAGTGCAACAGAATACTTAATCAGGGTTGTGGAATCCGTGTTTCTGAATTTAACACATTCGAATTTGGCGGTGAAGATGAAAAGCATGCATACTCGACTGATGGTCCCTCAAGCTACACACGGCCCTCTACTGTCAGACAGTGGAAGATCTTGTCACATAACTAACAGCGCGCTTGTCGGTGAGACGTGCTAATTACTGTATTTGCCGGTGTATAAGACGCACCCCTTTTTATACACATTTTTTAAGGATAAAACTTTATTATTGTTCATTATAATGAATTTACAGTATTTTAAATATATAAAGTAATACTGCACTCTATGGAATTGTAATATTCCCACGCTCTACAAGGAAACAAGAAAAAATCGCATACCCATATATACCCGAATACTACCCGCTCCCAAATAATTCCCGCACCCAAATTTTTTTAAAGGAAATTTTGAAAAAATCTATAAGCCCAAATGTAAAATTATTTTGCCAGTTTTATTCTTAATTAAACAGTTACAATTAACATTACATATCAACATTACATTACATATCATAAAATCATATGGTAGGCTAAAACAATGTGCACAGTAAAAACCAGCCAAAATCTCGCCTTCTTAGATGCACAGCGTAAGATTTTCAACAACAACACTCTCAATTCAGCTGTTCATCGGGAATCCACACGCGATGACGTGCATCCGACCCAAGGTCAAAGACGCGTGGAAATTCACCAAACTTTCCGCAAATTAGTGGTTCTGCTTATTACTGCACTGTTTGCTTGGCATCTGTACGTGTAAAGCTTTGTTTCAGACTGGCGGACCATGTGAATAAGAAAGCGTCTTCTTTGTCTCATTTTCCTTTCATTCCAGCTTCGCTACTATTACACTATACTGTGGGGATACTACAAAGCATTATGTTATATTGAGCCCATATGGTATAAAATGTCGAAATTCAGATGAGAGGAGTCCAGTATTCAAACAAGTTAATACCTGCACCCCAGTTTTTCGTCCACAATCTTTGAAAATAAATACACGGGTAGTATTCGAGTATATACGGGGTAAATCCAAATAGAGGAAATTTCCAGAAATGAATGTAATCAAAAACTGAGTATCGATGTATAAGACGCACCCCGTTTTTCAGACCTATTTTCAAAGGAAAAAAGTGCGTCTTATATGCCGGCAAATACGGTACTTCACATCTCACTGGCCTCGAAATCTCATGCTTGCGCAGCCCCCAAGCACATTCTGCAGGCTAAAACTCGAATATACGCCATGCAGTCAAGGTTGAGCATGACTTCACAGCCCTACGAAAAAGGTGCTGTTCAAAGAATCCCATTGTGATGCCGGAAAGGTAGTATTCACATTACCGACTCTTGACTCTCAAGCTACCAGCTAAGAAATTCTCACGTGGACACGCAAAGTTCAAAATCTACACAAAAGAAAATATAGAATTGCGTTTGAAAATAACATTATACGAAGAGCAGAAAACAAGCTGTGTGCTGCAGCACTGCAATACAATAGGAGAAACCGCCACTGGGCTTAATACTGTTCTTTAATAAATGTTAGAGATCCATGGAGAATATGGGGAAAACTGACAAAGCAAGATTGAGAGACCAAACCAGTTACTAATAATAATATAATAAATAAATTCAACAAAATTTATTAACAATAGCTAGATAAGCAATAGGGCAGATCAAGCAATATAATTCCACATGTTATTTCCAAGTTCTCTTCATCTAAAAATATAATAATATAAATTCATATGGGTGAAGCCCAACAGAGTGAATTAAATCACCAGTGATGGGAAGTAATTGAGTAAAAGTAATCGGATTACAGTAACGATTCCTTTTTTGGTCCCATTTACTTGTAATCGTTACTTTTTAAAAAATGTAATTTTTACTCGTAATTTACTTCTGGAAATAAAATTGTAATCGTTACTTTTGCGTAATCGTTACATTTTAGTAATCGAAAAGTATCAAATTGAGAATTCGGCAATGTTGCTTTCTTCTACTCGTCGGCAGTTGCTGCAACGGCGGTAAATTTTGCATTCTTTTTAAAGCAATGGGCCATTCAGATAGAAAATTAACCGTAAACGTAACGTAAACATAGAAGTTTGGGTTCATGTTTTTCAATGTGACCATTCACAACGCATCACGTAAACGTGAAACTTAAACGTAAAATTAAACGTAACGTAGAAGCTCGCAAACACCAAGCTTCTGCGTTACGTTTATGCGAAAAATAACGATACAACCAATCAGAGAACAGAACAGGAGACGGAACTGGAAGTAGCCAAGAAGTATTATGAATGAGAAACTCCTCGTTATGATAAATGGCATCCTTTATATAAAGATGCGGCATTGAAGGAAAATACAGTAAAACCTGTCTTAAAGACCACCCCTCTTTAGCGACCAAATCCTTTAAAGACCAATTTTTCTAGGAACGGACAGTAAAACGAAAACCAATAAAGCCAATGTTATTTGTACCCCTATTAAACGAACACCCCTCTCCCCGACCAACGACCAGAGTTTCATTTTCGTTAATCTCCTCTATAACGACCAAAATCGTAAAAAAAAAATTCCTCAAATGATAGGCATTAATCAGCATTTGAACAGAAATACTGATGTGGGCACTGCAATTTTCAATACAATGCTTTAGGCTGTTTTCTTTTCGCGTTCTGGGAAAATTCTTACAGTGGACAGCGTACAAGTACCGTACAGCGCACGGCGTGAAAAGAACACATTCCAATCTCCTACTTCTGACCTGCTTGTTTCAATACATTCAAGAATTCATGCCTTTATTATCTACATGATCGCAGTGACTCAGAGGGGAGGGGGTAACTCTATTTCTTATGAAAACGTTTATTCAGTGGACATGAGGGGGTTTCTGAAATTCTCGATTCTAAGAAACGTGCTGGGCGAGACCCTTTCATTGTCCACCAAGCAAAATGTAATGTAATAGACGTGTCATTCTTTTCCTGGAAAACATTACCCCGGTATACTTTAAATAGAGGCTCGGTGTTCTTGACCTGCATAGATTAAAGTGTCTTATTGTTGTGCTGCAAATTTCAAATACATTAAAAATAAGTAATAATCAACTGTGTGTTACATAAGACACCTACTGTATTGTACTGTATTCATTCTATTGTATTTTCGCTTTCAAGACATAAAAATGCATTCCCCCTATTAAGAGACCACCCCTCTTAAAGACCACTTTTTTGTGGAACCAGCGATTGTCGTTATATAGAGGTTTCACTGTATATGAAAATTAGTTCCCCAAGAAATGAACTACAGTATTAAATACAGCCCATACAATATTCTGTTAATTTTTATGTGCCTGCATACGCTTGTATGATTTCAATTTTTAATGGCCTACATATGTTTAATAGAAACATGAAAGTATTTTCGTCTGCTGCAGCCATTTTATAAGTTGTTCACGTTCTCGTTTGTGATTGGTTGTTACTTACGTTTATGTTTTCATTGCGAATGCTCAATGCCGTGCTAAAGTTTGCGTTTAAGTTTACGTTCTTACGATTACGGTTAAGTTTCTATCTGAATGGCCCATAAAGCACTTTACAGCTGTTCCAGCATCGCTGTATGGTCGCTGCAGCGGTGGTGAAGCGATGTCAGATCTGGCTTTACGGGTTTTGGTGCATGTACTATCAGCTGGTCTTTCTTTACACTTTAGTTTGCTGCAGCGAAACTGTAGCGATTTAAGCAGCGACACGACATTCGACATGGCAAGTCAGAATTTCTGTGGAAAAACATGGGAACGCGACATCAGCTGAGATGAGCGGAAGTCGAATGTATTTTGTGTGGTTTTTTTTTTTTTCAATGACGACCACAGCCAGAGCAATTTAGGGGGAGCGATACTACATTTAATTAGATTTCTGTATGGCTTCCATTTATTTCAAGATGTATTCAAGAAATTAAAATTGCTGTTCTCAGCCTATAAAATTTATTTATATCCCTTTCTTTGAAAAGAAGGTTACGTGTTCCACAGTATAAAACTAAGCTCAAACTAACCTCAACTTCAAAGTTAATTACCGAGCATTCAGTCGTGGACGCAGAATTTTTTCGGGGGGGGGGGGGATTTGATTAGGTATAAAGAATACTAAAAAAAATTAACTTACATATACAATAAGTTTATAAAACTGACCATTTAGAGTGAATATATAGCCTTTTTTTCAAATTTCGGGGGGTGGGGGTGGATATATCCCCCTATTCCCCCTGCGTCCGCCACTGCAAGCATTAGAGGCTCTGCTGAAAATACTGCTTCTGGCATTGGAAATTCATGTATGCTGTATGAGGACCAGTGATTTACATCAAGGTGACATTCACTTATTCTGATAGTAGGATTCTGGATCCCAGTATTGTCTTTTTCTAATTTTAATCAAATCTAATCTATTGTGATACTGCAATATTATGCCGCGTGTTGCGGGGGGGTTTCACTATTGTAAATGCCACTTTTGGGTTTTGCTACATGAACTGTCATGTTCCCCAGTGAAGCTGAAGCGATTTACAGATTCGGTCTAAAAAAAGAACGGAAAGCATCATGCGCAGACAGAACGGGGTTCGGTGTACAATAACATCAGACGTTTTTAAAATGGCATTGGAATAACTATGTATATCTTCATTATTTGATGATTAAAGATTATGCATAATATTGTAAGCCGTGGGAAAATAAATAAATATCTATTTCTTCCCATTTATGACTTTTTCAGTTAAATGTTTCAGTAAGAACATTTCTTAATTAGGTATACCGTATTTTTAAACTTGCTTCTCATTCTCAATTGCTATAGGCTGTCGTCATCATTACTGTTTTTGCAACTTATATCCAAATTAGAGGTAATATTAACAAAGGTTTCTCAATGTGTCTGGAAATATTGGTGTTGATTTTTTGTTGTTGTTGTTCATTAATAATTTGAGACTTGGTAATGTCCCAAGCTGCTTTACCACTGAATGGCCCGATAGTTTATAGCCTTGTGCTTCCCCCCAAAAGGGGAAAAAAACATAGGTACTGCCATTTTGTAATGGAATTGTAATTGTAATTTTACTGATTACTTTTTTATGCCCCCCAAAATGAAGGAATTTTTAGGTACTGCCATTTTGTAAAGTAATTGTAATTGTAATTGTAATTTTACTGATTACTTTTTCAAAAAGTAATTTGTAATTATAATTAAGTAAAATGTTCCTCAAGTAATTGTAATTCAGCCCAATTACTATTTTTTTGTAATTTTCCCATCACTGTAAATCACTAATTTCATTATGATCTCCCTGAAAATAACATCCCTAAAGCAAGACGCTTTACCAAATTTAGTATTCACACGTAGTAAGCAAATTATTATGTCCCTCACATGCGCCTAAGTGAAGTACTTTGTACCTGTCATATAATGTCTTGTAATATTACACAGAAGGGTAATTAAATACCAAGCCAGCAAAGAAATACCATATTACAAAAATAAGAAAGAAAAAGATAAAGAAAAGACTTAAGCAAAACATAACAAAAGAACAAACTGAAAATAATTAATATGCAGAAAATTACATTTTAACTAAACATAACAAAACAGGCGTAACTTACATGAGAACAGGATCAGAAGACCATGTTGCAGAATGCGGAGACAGCACACAGACAGTAGTAATAAGCAATAGCGGTGAACCTACATGCCTTGGTAGCTTTAGACAAGCGAATGATGGAAAATCAAGAGCTCCAGAACATTTTAATACTACTGGAAGCTTTAGACAGACGACTGTATGGTTAGAGTCCAAATTATCACTCCCTGTATGAAATAACTTACGCTACCAGGAAAGCTCGGTACAAAGCGCCACCAGAGAGTGAGCATGAAACAAAACAAAACAGAAATTACATAAAACATAATGCGAACAGAACGTGACAGGTACCAATATAATCGGAAACAGCCAAGTACCATTCAGAAATTAACATAAGGTACAATACTACCCTTCTGATAATTTAAAAAAAAAAACATTTAGAAAATAAAAGTTTTAGCTCTTATTATAAGCACTTCATGTAAACAATTTAAACAAAATCATAAAGTAGTTTTTAAAAAATTTGTGAGTCCCTTTAACTCGCGACTGCTTGTCCTGTGGTTGTTATGCCATCACTTGTGCATTAGATTTGATCTAACATGCGTTTTTACCTTTTATACTACTAAATGCAACTCAAACGCATGGGTTAAACTTACAATAAGTTTTTTGTAACCATTTTAACATTTGCAAAAGCACATAATGTTATATTTTCACTTTAAAAACATAGTAATAATAATAATAATAATAATAAATGGCCTTTCTAAAAAGTTATTTTTTTACATTATTCTGGTATTATAATTAATTTCTATTCATATATTATTAGTATATTATTATTACTATTATTATTATCTTATTATTTTGTTATTATTGATTATATTATTTATTATTATTATTATTAGCAGTGGCGGCTTGTGTACAGGCACCTGTGGAACTACAGCACTCTTTATTTCCACTTGATATTAGGCCTATAGATAACATTTAATATAATGACTCCTTTCTTCTTTAATTCTTTCTTTATACTTGTACAATATATAATCCTTAAGCTTAATGCCAATTTATTAAAAAGATAAAATAAAATCTTCGCATGGAACTGTGTGCTTCACAGTTCCAGTGGTGTGGTGTTAAGACTGTTGTGGTGTGCAAGAGGACAAAGGAGGGTGTACATCGCGGTCTGTGCACCGATTGCGAGGGAAAGAGAGCACTGTCATTTTCACAGTGCCAACCCTGGCATATTGGTGGAAGGTAGTGTTTTTTTTTTTTTTAAATTTATTTTTTTGCTCCGCGTGTGTTGTGCTTAGGCCTCGTTACCAGTCAACAAGGTTTCCTCTAAAATGGCAAGACAAACTTGGACTCTATAAGAGGAATAATGTTCCTTTTGTTCCTGCCTACCACTTCGTAACTGTTTTCTGCTGCTATCTCTCGCCATTTTAGAGAAAACCTTGTTGACCAGTAATGAGGCCTGACCGGTACCAAGGCAATCTCCCCTAAAAACCATGTACCATATTTTTGAATGTGAAAAAGTATAGAATTAGATTATCTTGTTTCTAGTTATTCTATTTGATTCATTTTTTTTTTGTTCTTTTATTTAACAGAAAACTTGAACCATGGCAGATCAAGGAGAAAATTATTATCTTTTCGCAGAAATAAAAACAAGATGAATGGATTTCATGTTTAAACGAAAAGATCAGGCTTGAATTGTAACAAATTAGATTAATGTAATAAAATTTTTTGATTTTGTTCTTTTAGGGTTTTATCAAGATTCTGAATAAATTTTCTTTTTATATATGTATGTTTCCTTTAACACAATTTTAAAACAAAGGTTAACAGTTTTCTGGAGCATCATCCCCACTAATTTTAACTATGAGCCACCACTGCTTATTGGTAATAATTATTATTGTTATTATCATTATAATAATAATACTGTAATAATAATAATAATAATAATAATAATATTAATAATAATAATTTTTTTATTATTATTATTATAGTGTTGTTATAACATTTAAAAGTGAAAAGGAAGCAGAGAATGAAAATAATATTATTCAAGAGCTGTAGCATTAACTTACCTCTTATATACATGACAAAAGCACAGCTTTGTTAATAATATCACTGCTAACACTTGTATGATATCACGTTACAGCTGACTCTCAGAAATTATGAAGAATGCATGTCGAGGAAGGCATTGCTAGAATAACAACTTTCTCTTTAAAAATATATGCGAGTTATTAAAATATTATACACAATTGTTTGTTTCAATCTAATAGCATTAGCGATCGTATGTTAAAAATAAGAGAAAGTCATTGACAATCTTTACATCACATACCCAGAAATTACCTAACCCAAATACAACATTTTCTCTTCATACTAATTTCCGTTCTGGAGCTAGGCTGTTCACAGACACACACACAGATGTTTCTGAAAATAGTATTTTTGGATTCGGGGATATCAAAACATATTTTTATGTTAAAAACTCAGCTTCAAATTTAGAGGTTGAACACAATATTTCCTCTACCTGTAGTACCTAAGGTAGGGACAGAGGAAGTAATAATTTGTACACATGGTTGCGTGTCACATGATGACATACAAAGAAACTGGAGATGGTCAGATTGAGATTGTGGTTGATTTCATATGGAATGGTTCTATATACAGTGTGGATACGGTCGTAAAATCACTACAAATTAGTTTGCCTCATAGTATAAGGTTACCAGATATTTTTCAATGAATCCGGGGACACTTTGAAAATTTTATATAATATGTATTATCTTTAGAGGAATCGACAGCTTATTGCACCTCATCTCCTACAATATGTAGCAGTTTATGTCTTAAATACAAAAATAAAATAATTAATATGCCAATTTAATTAGTATTTTAAATCAGTACAATCATCTGACAATTTCATCCATCCCAAGTTCCTTTTTGAAGGGCAATGTTTATTTTACTTTGATCTGGCACGTTTTTCAACTATGCTAATGCTTTTTTGTTGCTATTTTCAAGAATCACGGAGCATTTATGTTTCTTAGTTGCAACAAAGTTCAACGACTGAGGTTCACCCGCCACTTCCAACAGTGAATGTTACTTCATATAATGAACAAAATGTCGAGTTTTCCTTTAGTCCTCTTCACATAAATGGAAAATCCTTTACTATGTCATCACTAATTACACATTTCATTTATTTCATGACTTTACTAAAGATAGCTACAGTAGGCCTAAAAAGAACACACCACACATATGCTGATACAATCAATCAACACTGGAAACAGCCAGACCAAAGACCAACATATGAGCTAACTGAAGCCGGAGCATTGCATGCGAAGCCCACAATGCCTTCACTTGCAATGTGATGACCTTGACTCTGTTCCATACCTGCATACGAAATATATTACTGGAAATGAAAAGGGTTCCTATCCTATAACTTAATGCGCTTAAGCTAATGGTGTTTTGCATAGAGTTCAAACCTATGCAGACTAGAAACAGCAACAAAATGAAAGCAGATGTGAGAATAAGCAAGCATTGACAGGGAGTCAATCACATTTCGAGAGAATAGCCACACAGTAGAAACTAGCCAATCCCACTGCATTATGCAAATCTATCTACCTACCTATTACGAGGGTTGATCCAGAAGTAAGGTTCCCAAAGAGCTCCAACTGCACGGGAGGGTGCTAGGCGAAAACCAGCAACACTGCTGTGCGTGGCTGTTTCTCCACTCTCGATTCCGCCTGGCCGTGCTTTGCTGCGCCGCTCAGCCTTGGCTCAGCAGCCGTCCGAAATGGAGGTGCTCATTGTTGCTCCCGCCAAGTGCGAGATTAGTTCCGTAAGGATTGTTGGACTCCATTGTTACGGGAGACGAAACGTGGGTGTTTCATTTCACTCCCGAAATGAAAGAAAAGTCCAAACAATGGCGTCACTCAGGGTCACCAGTCGCAAAGAAGTTCAAACAAACTCCTTCTGCTGGCAAAGTCATGGCCAGTGTGTTTTGGGATCGTAAGGGGATACAGCTGATCGATTTCATGGAACCTGGGACAACATTCAACTCAGACAGTTATTGTGCAATACTAAGTCAACTCAGGCGAGCTATCCAGAACCGCCGGCGAGGACGACTGACAGCCGGTGTAACGCTGCTTCATGACAACGCCCGACCTCACGTCTCCTGTCAAACCCAGGACCTTTTGACAAACTTTGGGTTGACTGTCACCCACCATACAGTCCGGACCTCGCGCCTAGCGATTATCACTTGATCCTGAAGTTAAAGTAACACTTGGGTGGCCAACGCTTCCGAAGCGACGATGACGTCAAAGAAGGGGTGAAACGCTTCCTCAACTGGTTGGCGGCGGAGTTCTACGACATAGGGATACAAAAATTGGAGCACCGTCTACAAAAATTCCTAAAAAAAGATGGCGATTATGTCAAAAAATAGAGCAAAGTGTCTTCTTTCCAACGATGTACATTACTATGAGAATAAACAATGTTGTCTATTTGTAAAATTGATAGGAATCTTATTTCTGGATCAACCCTCGTAGTTCCAAAGAGAATAAGTTGTATTTTTCCAAAGAGAATGAATGCAATATAGGAATAATATACAGTTCTAGAATAAATTTATAACACTGTCAATAAAAATCTGGGGACATACATATAAATATGGGGACATTCTGGGGATGGATTTTGTCCAGGGACAGATTTCTTAATTCGGGGACTGTTCTCTTGAAACGGTCAATCAATTAGGGTAACCACAGAAGAAAGATTCCACCTGCCACCATGTCCTGAACTCAGGCTAGCTCAGTTGTAGAGCATCAGCATGGACAGCTGAAAATCCCGTGTTCAAGTCCCAGTGTCAGAGAAGTTCTCTCCTAAGTATTTTCACATTATGTTAACAAATAAGAGACACGAAGTTTTCCCGTCAATGGTTATATATCAGCACTTCTCGAGATTTCAGCTGGATGAAAAGGTTGAAACTGTCTGAATTCTCGGCTGCTTGCTCTACAGCCATCTTCTGGGAAGAAGTAAGAAAAGCTGGAGAATGACACTCTCATATTCTGCCAGATGTAGCTGGAAGGTGGCCATTTAGGAATTAGGAATGAATAAACTGAAAAATGAAGTGCAGGGCTGCTATTGGTCAAAATGTAGGTGGGAGCAGGCCCACAGTCAGAGGGGAGCCAGGATGGGCTGAGCCTATGGAAAAAATCTAGCTATCATTCTACAGAAATGATAAAAGAAATTGAGGAGCAAATTAAGTTACTAAATATCAAAATAAAGCAAAGAAATCACCACTTAATAACAAAATAAAATCAGGTAAACTGATATAACAAAGTGCCAGAATGTTTTTGTTGAATCAATTATAATTGCAATTATGATATGCAGAAAATAAGTTTTTTTAAATCAGATTAAAATTGACCAGCGTCAGCAGAACTACAGATTTGTGAAATCTCACATAAAAATAAAAAATAAAATTTAAAAAATCCATGTCAAATCGGCCGGCTCCGCGATTTGATCCAGAGACCTCCAGAATACGAATCCAAGAAGTTACCATTCAGCCAACTCAGTCAGTTTGATGGTCTAGTTTGATAAGAATATGTGAAAGAATAGTGTTATTTGTCAAATCTAAAATCTATGGCAACTTGAAATTCTTAAAATAGGCCCATGTCAACATTTCACAAAATTCGGTGTCAAAGAACTCCGCTAATTATTTCACAATTATACTGTTCAGTTATTCCCCATTGAAATTTTTATATATACCATTATAATAATACACCAGCATTATAATAATGTGTAGAAAATGATCATAAAGTTAAAAACTGAAAGTTGTTGTTGTGCCCAAGTTCTTCAGAATATTTTCATGCCAGACATGTGAAAATGATCAACATGGTGACATTATTGCAACAAAGTTTTTTAATCCAATTCTTGTCAATCATGCATGAAAAGTTATGGATGACAATGATTTTGTAGAAATCTAAGAAAAAAGCCTGTAAGAAATAGTGTTGAAACTAAAATGACTTTGGAGAATCATGGCACTGGCAAGTCATCGACATTTTCATTTTTACTGCATTGTCGTTCTAATAAGTTCTAGAGATAAGTCCAATCCAGCTATCCCCACCAATTTCTTAATTTTGCTGGTAGATGTCAGTCTCTTTGACTGGTGTAACAGCTTATATAGGCTACAGCTGAAACCTTTAACAACCTATTACCAATAACACGTATCAATTTATATTAATTAAGAAGTACATCAATTAGTGAGATTTAATAATTATTAAATCTCACTACAGGGAATATTTTGATATATCATACAATAATATTAATTAAACAAGTAATTAAATTAAATTAGAATTACAATTAGAATTAGCTCTCAAGCATCCCATAGCTGGTAAGGGCCTCCTGGCATACCAGGGTGGCTGACTCGTTGAAATTAAATTAATATTTTAATATTAATGTAGGGTTAGGGATTCTGGCATGAACTGTATGAGGAAAGGAGAACACTGAATTGTGCCCCTACATTCGAGACCAAAAATAAAAATTAAGGTTAGTATTATTTATTAACTTAAACACTGGAGCTGGTTATTTGTTAGTATATTGAAATATTAGTTTGAGCACTTTGAATTATATATAAGCTTATATGAAAAATAAAAATAAAAACCACTGTGCAAATTGTTGAAACTTGTATAAAGAAATATATGAAGCACAGTCAGTTAAACACAGTTCATGCAATATGCTGAATCTTGTATCTTGATTCTTGAATCTTGGTCTTGATGTACTTCTTAAGTTGGACGTTGAAGTTGAAGTTGTAATTAGTCCAACCACTTCAAGTAACTAGAAGTAAGATAAGATAAGATAAGAAAAGATTTATTTAGTCCAACTGAACATGTACATATTATGGGACGCGTCAAAACAATTACAAACAAATTTATATATTACATATTTACAATTATTAAAATATTAATTATAAAATATACAATTAGTAACATAATCAGAATAGTTTTGTCTATAATATTAGGTTAACTTTGGTTAATTTATCCTGGCAGAAATGACCGACGTCTTGGGAACCTGAAACAAGGAAACAAAGATCACTGATTGAATAACTCTTATGTTGTAAATAGTTGGCATTTATCAAAAAATTCATTAATAGTATAAAAACAGTGTTCCAACAAAAAAGATAGTAAGCCCCTTTTAAATTTATGGAGTACAGATATTTCTTTGAGGTAACCTGGCTAAGAGTTATACATTTGAAGGCTAGTATAAACGAAGCTGTTTTGACACAAAGTGGTATTACAGTGAGGTTTATAAATATCATTTTTTCTCCTTGTATGATATGAATGGACATCTGCATTCACTAGGAATGAATTTAAATTAGTCTTTATGTGACATATTGATTCATAAATATATATACATGGTAAAGGTAGCACTTTCAGATGTTTAAAGAACTGTCAACAGCTAGTTGTGTTACTTATTTTTACAATGATTCTTATAGCTCTTTTCTGTAGTTTGAATATATCTTTGGCATGTGGTGAATTTCCCCAAAACATTATGCCATATTGCGCCCACCCCTACGGGAATGTGGAAAGGAGTGCTAAGGTTACCACCCGCAGGAAAGCTAACCTAACCTTATCAATGAGCCCGCCCAAAGGATAAATGTGAACCCAGAGTGGGGCAACTAAACTAAACAGAGCAACATAAGAATCCTTTTTTGTTTTAGTATATTTGCAGCATCTAATATTTTTATAGTCAAGCTGCATTAAGTATCTTTACAGAAAAATCTAACATTTAAATGATTTCACCTTAAACAAAACAATTTTAATTCATATCTTCACATTTGAATAAAGGACTGAAACAAGATAAAATTTAGTATACCAAAGTTTGTTTATAACAAGCGCAATAACTAAAATAAATTATCTTTGTTAATATACACTAAAATAAATGATTTCTTTTTCTATTTATACATAGGCCTATATTGTGATCTCAAAGAGATGTGTTGGTACCAAACTATTTACATAATAATTTTTAATACATTTAGTTTTTCTAAAATACAACTTAAGTTAACAATTTATCTGAGAAGGGATATAAGTTAATACATAAAGATGAAAACATGGGAAATAACCGACGATGCTGTAAGATAATTACAGATCAATTAATTGACATGGGAGGCAACACTAAATTACCGCCATATGGGCCGCCTCCAGACCCAAGCGACAGGATTCCTAGAATGGGTTATAGGTATGTTCTACAAATTCGGACGGAAACTAAGTAATCTAATAAAGAACATGTGATGTGTACAGGAAATACAAGAAAGAACGAACAAGAAACAAGTACTGATTCAGATATGAACTTAACAAAAAGGGGGGGGGGAATATTACATTGCGCGCAGAGCAAGGGAATAATACTTTAGTAAAAAATTGAAAACTTACTGAATTGTGTTCCTAAACTTACGGGACAACAGTTATTAATAATAGAAAAATGACAAAACAAACCCGGCAGACATCATGGTTAAGCCTCTGCCCCCAGCGTGATGACGCCGAAGACATAGATCATCATATTAACACTTGTTTAGTACCCAAAACTAATGCAAAGCAATGTACACATCACCTACAAGCATAACCCGATTAAATGAAAGCCAAAATCAAAGCCTGACCGGTTTTAAACCTGCCAAAGTTTGCGCCTCGGCACGAAGCAACATACCTTGTTCAACGCCATTTTTTAGAATGAGGGAAGCCGGAAGAACGCTTCCTTTCCCAGACAGAAGCCGCCGCCAGACAGCAGCACCAGCTAGAGCCGCGATGACGCGGGAACAAACCCACACTGCAGTCTGGCCGCGGCTATCAGTACAGCTGCCTGGCCACAGCTTGAGACACTCAGTCAAGAGCAGCCCAAGGCAAGAAACCAGTGCAGCCAACTGTTTCTGTTAGGAAGGTGGCGAACGCTGGCAAGAAGTAAGGAACTAATTGCACCGGCCTCAAATACAAGTCGGTGCAATATGTTAAGACTGAATGAAAGTAGGCATAGTATGTATTGCGGGTAGTTTCCAAAAATGAAACCTTTCTGATTGTTCGTAAAGCGAAACATGTTTTACTTAGTTTTTTTTATATATTGAATATGATTTAACCATTTTAAGTTTTCAAGCCACACCCCCAGGAATTTTGTGCTGTCTGTATAGCTAATCTGTTCACCTTCAAATTCTATGGGTAAACGTTCAGGGAATTTATTCTGTTTATGGTGAAATGTAATTGCTGTTATTTTCTCCTTATTGATTATCAAGCGGTTCTTCTGAAACCAATCAAATATCTGTTTTACTGCTTCATTTATAATAATTTTCATATTACTGCTATTGGAACCTGTTATAAAGAGACTAGTGTCATCCGCAAAAAACGTTGGCTTCCCATGATTAATGTGAGATTGTAGGTCGTTAATATAAATTAGAAATAATACTGGTCCAAGAACAGAACCTTGTGGAACACCGAAATTTACATTTCTTATATTTGACAGACCCGTGGGGGACCTTGTAACCCCTATCGGGCGCGTCCCTCGGGTGGCGGATGAGGGATCCCACTAGATATAGTGGGGTGGTCCGAATAGCTACGGTAATAAGGACCCGTGGACCAACAAGGAGCCCGGTTCCTGGGGGCTAAATACTGGGACACCCTCTCTTTAGGGGACAAAAATATGGAGGGCCCATGCCCGGGGTCACAAGGGTGAAGACCTCAACGGTGGAGTCATTGGACTAACAGCGGAAGGGGCAGCCCTCCTCCTGGGGATGATACAAGAGGAGGTTAGTCGACAGCCTGAAGATAGCAACCCTATCAGCCGACTTACCCTACTGGGCGCTAGTAACACACTTAGGGGACATTCTTCTTACTAAAATTCTTCATGGAAGGATCAGCCGGACGGATCAACAGATGACGACCAAAGCAAGGAATAAGGACAGAGAATTAGGAATCAAAGAATGAATGAAAATTGGTGTGTGGAATGCCAGAGGAATAACACATAAAGAACCAGAGTTAGAAAAAGAACTAAAAGACATGGAAGTCGATATAGCAGTTATCCCAGAAACCAAACAAAAATTAAAGGGATCTAAAGATATGCAACATTACACTATGATTTACAATGGAGTTTTAAAAGAAGAACATGCTGCGGCAGGAATTGCATTACTTATCAATCGCTCTTTGAAAAAATAGAATACATAGTTACAAATATATAAATGCCAGAATGATCAAACTAACATTAAGAATACCTAGAGGTTATTTAGTGATAATTGGGGTCTATAGCCCTGAAGAAGGGAAGCGAGAAAATTCTGAAAAATTCTATGAAGAGCTACAAACTGTAGTAAATAAAGTAAACCCAAATTACCATGTCATAATAGCAGGTGATTTTAATGCACGTGTCGGGAATAAAGAAATTAAAGACGTTGGTAAGCATGGTGAGACTGTATTGAACAATAATGGGAAACAACTAATTGATTTTGCTGCATACAATGACCTAAAAATTACTAATACCTTCTTTCCACACAAAGATATTCACAAGTTTACATGGTCAGCAAGAGGAAGCAGGAGTTTAATTGACTACGTTGTAGTAAATAAGAAACTAGCAAACTGTGTACAAGACACCAGAATACATAGGGGATGCGATATTAATTCAGATCACTTCCTTCTAATATCCAAAATTGCTATCTTAGCAAGATGGAAAAACTTTAAAAAGAAAACCATATTTAACAATACATTTAAAGTTAACTTGCTACAGGAAGAAAGTATAATGCTACTCTATCAAAGTAGATTAAACTCATATTTGGAACAATTACCTCTGCATTGAAATTTAAATCAAGAATGGGAAGGTATAAAAAATACTATAACGAAAGCAGCAAATGAAGCACTTGGGAAAAGAGTGAAACGATACAATAAACGTGGACTTACCATTTGGAACGATGATATAGCACAGCTTATTAAAGAAAAAAAAAAGACGCTTACTTAAAATATATCTCTTCAAAGACTCCATTAGACCGCTCTGAATATAAATATAGATGAGCAATTGTACGAAGAGAAGTTAGAAAACTCAAACGGAATAGCTGGGCAAGATATGTAAGTGAAATAGAAACTGATGTCCACGGAAGACAGGATAAAGCATATAAGATTCTAAAATACTTAAATAAATCTGATAGAGATACATTACAGATAAATACAATCAAGGAAGATACGTGGATTAAATATTATCAAGATCTCTGGACGGAATAAACTACTGAAGGAAATGATATAGTTCCCTTACATATAAATGAAAATGTAGATCCAATTACTTTGGATGAACTATTAGTTGCATTAAATTCAATTAAGAATAAAAAGTCACCTGGAGCAGATAATATAAATGGAGAATTGTTAAAATATGCATCTGTGCCCATGAAGCTTAGAATTTTGGAGTTAATTAATATATGTTGGAGAACAGGGAAAATACCAGATGAGTGGAATATAGCAAAAATATGCCCAATATATAAAAAAGGTGATAGGCAAGACTGTGCCAATTATCGAGGAATCAGTCTCTTAAATACCAGCTACAAAGTGTATGCCTCTATTTTAAAATTACGACTTAATGCCATCATAGAACATACACTATCAGAATTCCGAAATGACTTTAGGAAAGGCAGATCCTGCACAGATTGTATTTTCACTGTAACACAATTAATAGAAAAATACAGAGAATTTAATTTACCTATACATATGGCATTCATCGATTATGCTAAGGCTTTCGACAAAGTAAATCGGAACAAACTCTGGAATATTATGTTGGGAAAAGGCATTCCTCAACACCTTATCAAAGCAGTGCAAACCCTATATACTGACAATCAAATTTTAATTGACATAGGCTTAAAATCTACAAATAAAACATCAATTAACCGTGGAGTAAGACAAGGGTGTCCACTGTCACAGACACTTTTTAATTTATATATTGACGATATTGTCCATAATTGGCAACTGAGTTTAGCAAAATAATTTTACATAGGTAATACTCCATGCAATACACTCTTATTTGCTGACAATCAGCTACTTTTAGCCGAATCAGAAGATGCACTGCAAACAGCAATTTTCAAGTTAAATCAAATATGCAAATTATATAATATGAATATATCTATAGAGAAAACAAAAGTTATAGCATTTAAAGGTATGGATCCTATAAGATCAAAAATAGTTATAGAAAACAAAACTATTGAACAAGTTACAAATTTTAATTATCTCGGCTATGATATATCTTATTTAAACAATGTAGACTTGACTAAGAAGATTAGTAAATTTAGTTATCTTTGTGGAACAATAGTAAGAACCTTAAAGAATACAAGGAGAGAGACACAATTAAAGTTTTACAAAGTAATGGCTATTCCTCTCATTCTCTATGGCTCAGAATGTTGGACCTTAACAAAAGGACAGGAAAAACGATTAGAACCAGTAGAGATAAAATTCCTACGAAGAGTAGCTGGATATACACTCCTGGATAAAAAAAAGAATGAAGATATTAGGAAGGAGTTAGGAATATTCAACCTTAATAATTTAATAAAGGAACGCAGGAATAACTGGCTCTCGCATGTACCGGTACAAAGGATAAATAGCGATTGTATACCACAAAGAATACTATATTACACACCTTCAGGGAGAAGAAACATAGGCCGACCACGGAAGCGATGGAAAGAACAGTGCTAACCTTCCATGATCCGGAACAAGCCCAATGGGCTTAATCCATGCAGATGATGATGATATTTGACAGATAGTTAGTAATCTCGATTTTATCTTCATGCTTATAGGTAATTTCCACTCTCTGTTCACGATTTTCTAGATATGATTTGAACCATGCGTACTCCTATAGCTGATAACTTTTCTAAAAGAATGTCATGATCTATTAGATCAAATGCTTTCGAAAGATCCAAAAACAACCCTACATTTGTTTCCTTTCTATCAACGGATTCATAAAAACTTTTTAGAAAGTTTATAATTGCAGTATTTGTTGATTTTCCTTTGCAAAATCCATGCTGATTACTGATTATAATATTATGTTTCAACAAGAATGACATGAGTCTTGTATGCATTACCTTTTCGAGTATCTTCGAGAATACTGAAAGCAGTGAAATTGGTCTATAATTTTCAATTTGACTTTGTGAACCCTTTTTGTATAATGGTTTTACTTTTGTTATCTTCAGTTTTTCTGGAAAACAACCTGACAATAAGGATAAATTGATTATGTGTGTTAGTGGTTTTATTATATTCATGTAACATTTCTTAATAACGTAATCAGATATTTCATCAATGCCACAGGATTTTTTATTACTGAATTTATTGATGATTGATATGATTTCTTCTTCATTTGATGGTTTTAAATACATACTACTGCTATTTGTGGTCATAGGGATAGTTGATCTATTATCTTTGGGTGGTAAGTTGTTGCTTAAAATATTTTGTAATATATTTGCATAATAATCATTGAATGAGTCAGCTACATCTTTTGGATCTTGTATATCTTCACCGATAAAGTATATCAGTATATTCTTTATATTCTTCTTACCAGACACTAGTTCATCTTTAACGATTTCCCACATTGTTTTTGCTTTATTATTTGAAGAGTTAAGCCGACGATCATTGTACATTTTCTTGGCTTCAGCAATTACATTGTTATAGATTCTCTTATACCAACAATAATAGTTTTTAAAAGGTTCTGTAATGTTTTCTTCTTTTATTATTTTGCTAAGAAACCTTAACCTCCTACCTGACTTCCTTATGCCAGATGTAATCCAGTTCTTTTCCTGGTCTCTAAGTTTTACTTTGATTTTAACCCTGCAGTGCTCGCGCGCTGTTTCAGGACATAGAAGCTCGCGCGGCGTCTGAGAGACGCCATTCATGTTTTACGTTGTTTCTATTGTTTTACGTTGTTTTGAGTGTTCAGTTTGTTTATTGAGGGTTGTCGTAGTTTATTTAATATTATTGAACATGTTTTGCGTACATTGCTTAATTAAAAATATGTGTATTAAGTCAATTTACTGAAAATGAGCATTTAACTAATCATATTGGACACAAATCACTATTTGCACATTATCACTTTAATTAATTGACAATAAAACAATGTTGTTAGGCATGTAACCGTTTTTAAATAATTTTAAAATATCATTGTCCTAAGACTGTGTAGGTATAATAACTTTTACTACTAGTTACTGATCTTTTCTTATTCCATTTAGAAACTTTGTTCCGCCCTACGAAATATTTAGGCCTATCACATTCACTACAATCATTATCATCATCTGCTTCTTGTCCAGTGTCCGTAGACTCACTTCTAGACTCCGCAATGTCTTTTTTAGGATCACTATCCCGATCAAGTTCAACATCATCATCCTCTTCTTCTAGCAACTTTGCACTATCTTTCAATCATTTGGATCAGAAAGATTATAATATTTCTTCTCCTTTCCACTCATTGCCAAGCCTAAAGATAAATAATTTCCATCAGAAAAGATTGGTAATGTAGGTTTATGATCACTAGTTTCTGCAAGAAATTTGTTTTAAACCAGTAACTTACCTTGTAACAGTAAAGCTCGCACGGCGTCTCACAGACGCCATCTAGATTTTCGCAACAATAACTTCACTCCACCCTTGCTAGGCAAAAACTGGAGGGTTGCCGTTTGGATATGTTATTTAAGAGTAGTTGACCGAAAGGTAGATGGCAGATCAGCACAATGGGCTCATAGGTATTCTAGATATAGTGAAATGAATCTGGTCTGGCGTCTGTCAGACGCCACGCGAGCACTGCAGGGTTAAGTTTAGGCATGGCTGTTTGGAAACAGCAATTAAATGTATTTAAGAATTCATCGTAAGCTTCATTTACTGAAAGCTGTGCAAAAACTGTATCCCATGTTTCCCTACCAAGTAAATAATTTAAGTAGGCCTACTGAATATTTCCTTCATTACTAAGTCTAACCTCTCTAGAGTATACATTAAAGTCATTCATTTTTTTACTTGTATGTTGAGTATATAATTCTAAAATTTGTGCATAATGATCAGAAAAACCTGTTTCTAATACTTCAAAGTTATATTCCCATAAATTTGCATTCCGTTAGCAATTTGATCTATAGCTGACTGTTTGGTTGCACCTATTCTTGTTGGAACATCTATAATTGCCTTTAAGCCATATGAATCCAACATTGATTGCAAGTGCATATTTATATTATGATTTAAGAAATCTACATTCAGATCACCTATTACAATAAATTGTTTGCCTTTGTTCAGTAAACTGTTTACTATTATGTCAAGGTTCCTAATAAGTATGTAAATGTCACTGCTAGGAGTTCTATAGATAGGCTACATATTATAACAAATTTTAACAATGGAAGTTCCACCATACTAGCCTCAAATGTTCTTCGATATTCATGTTTTCAAAAGCTGTGTAGGGGCCTGCTTCCAAACCAGATTTAACAAAAATACAAGACCCACCATGTTTTTTATTTTTCCTACAGAATTTAGAAACTAAAGAATAGTTTGCTAGAGCACAATAATCTAGTTCATCTTCTAACATCCAGTGTTCGATAAAACAAAGAATGTCTAAATCAATATCTGTTAACAATACTTCAAGATTTAATTTCTTATTGCCTAGACTTTGACAGTTTTGATGATATACCTTAATAGTAGAACTATGTGATTTTTTAGACATATTAAAACTTAACCTCTTACAAATATCCGTATTACAGTTTAGCCTATTCATAAAAAATCATCACTTAGCATTATTGCTGGTTTCCTTGTCCTCTGCGATTTACGAAGACCTGTAGCATCTTCGATATTCATGTTTTCAAAAGCTGTGTAGGGGCCTGCTTCCAAACCAGATTTAACAAAAATACAAGACCCACCATGTTTTTTATTTTTCCTACAGAATTTAGAAACTAAAGAATAGTTTGCTAGAGCACAATAATCTAGTTCATCTTCTAACATCCAGTGTTCGATAAAACAAAGAATGTCTAAATCAATATCTGTTAACAATACTTCAAGATTTAATTTCTTATTGCCTAGACTTTGACAGTTTTGATGATATACCTTAATAGTAGAACTATGTGATTTTTTAGACATATTAAAACTTAACCTCTTACAAATATCCGTATTACAGTTTAGCCTATTCATAAAAAATCATCACTTAGCATTATTGCTGGTTTCCTTGTCCTCTGCGATTTACGAAGACCTGTAGCATCCTGGCTGGCGTCGATTCTCCCCTCTGGAACTTCCATATCTGTAGCATCCTGGCTGGCGTCGATTCTCCCCTCTGGAACTCCTATATCTGTAGTATCCTGGCTGGTGTTGATTATTCCCATCGGATCTTCGATACCTGCAGTTTCCTGGCTGTAGTCAATACTTCCCACTTGTTCTTTCATATCTGCAGTTCCTTTGTTGCTGTTGTCGGTCCATTCCATGGAGATCGAGTCCCTGATTAGACTTGCTGTAAGCCACGATATCTCCTTTGCTATGGTCTCGCCCATTATTTCTTTCCAAGCTTATTTAGGTGTAGTCCACGTCTGGTGAAGCTTCTCCTGTCTAGATTTACATTAATGACGGAAGAGTTTCTGAAACTGTCCATCCTCTTCTTTAGTTTCAGGTTAAATGTCCTTACATCTGCATTCACAGCTGAGAAATCTGCCAGGTCATGCCTATGGGGTGCGCTAACAACAAGTACATTCGTATGGGCACAATTACTTACAAACCGAGTAAGATTTCTGATTCCTTCGCTCGTTTTGTTCTTGCTTATGTCGTTTGTTCCTCCCCATACTACAACTAAATCACTTTTGTGAGATTTCTAATCTCTCTGAGCACTTTTCGTCACATCCTTTATAACGGCATTCGGTTTTACATAGCCTATCACTTTCACAGGTACTTTGATGCTCTCTGAAATTCCCCAAGAATGACTGTCTCCTATCACTATAACATTGTGATGTTTTCCCGTGTTTTCCTTGACTTTCCCGCCATTTACCTTCGTTAGTACCGGTACTTGTTCTGTAGGCTTAATTTCTCTATTTTCAATTTCATTCTGATTCTGGAGAGTCGCGAAACGATTGATGATAGTCGGAATTGGCTGCCCTTTTCTGGAGTCGATTACTTTCCCGTGTTTCACTACTGTGGTCCAGCTATCTTCATCAGCTGAAGTTGAGTTTGGCCTATTGGAGTTTGAGTGATCCTGCTTCAGATGTTTATTCTCCAAGGTTCTGCTCGTTTAGGATTACTGCTGTCTTTAGGTCTTCGGTTAGAATTTCGATGATCTTAAGAAGTGTGTTTACGTCCATTTTCGCGTTCGTTCTTGATTCCGAATTCCAAGCTGGTGATGTTTGGTGTCTGGTGGTTAAACTTTCCCAAATTGTTGACTATTTATGGTGTCTTCTTATCAGATAATAATTCTGTTTATGCAGATTGTTTTGTTGTTTTCACTATTGTACACTTTACTATTTATGCTGGTGTTTTTCTATAATTAATGTGCAAATTACCTGGAGCGGCTAACTCGTACTGCTCGCGTGTATCTTTACACTGCAGTGAATATTATTTCACCATTTAGAAAATTAGGTTGTATGTACCTATATTTGTTGCCTAAATGTTAATAGGTTAAGTTTGCACGTGTCTATTCACATTGTTACAATGTGCTTAACAGCACTGAATTAATGCACTTCGTGAAGCACTATACCAAGTGTAATCCTACAGCACTGAATTTCTTAGTAAAGTTTAAATGTTTGATGATTGTCATGTTGTGTAACACATGAACGTGCCGCATAGGTTAGGTAATGAAACAAATAACTTACAGCTTTCAGGCGCATTGCTGTGCTGTAATGTGGTGTGGTGAACAAAAAACCTACATTACTTGTAAAGTTACTATATAGTGTTGTAGGTTATGTAGGGTTTACGAAATGCGACGAACAATGTTTCACCCACTAAATATACGAGAAGTATAATAAGATCTTCATGATCTCCTTTGTTCTTTGTTCAACCGCGAGCAGCGGAAAACAGACTTGCAGTTCTTGAGATGAATTGATGGCAACTGGTCCCTGGCTGCAGAGCCCTGGGTGCTTTTAAAGAGGCTAATTACATAGGTAAATTGATTGCACAAAATATAAAAACATTACCTCATGTGAACTGTCATTGGAGAAGATTTTCGCGCATGCATTCTAGTTGACCAATGAATGAATTCAATTACATCATAATAGTTTTGCTATACGATTTATTATTATAAATTCCCTAAATGACAAACAAAGAATTTGACATAATTATCTGACCAAACAGTCAATGTTTTACAGTAACATGAAAATAAGTTCCGTTAAGGATACACGTTATTCTGGTTCATAAATCATGAATTTCAGACTACAAGTTTTAGTGAAATTTGGGAAAGTTCAGAATAATTCACGTAAGATGTAATTACGCAAAACTCGCAAATTAATGTATAAAAGTTTCTGTTCAATTGCTGAGCGGTATTTCACCATCTGAATCATAAATTCATACAGATTTTTAGAATCGTGAGTGCATAAAATGGCTGTTAGATCAAGAGTCTATAAGTTTTTATGGTTTAAATTTGCCCCTGCAGTAATTGGCGCAACCGCCAATTATTTGCCGCTTGAGTTAGTCATATCCTGTGCAGGCTCTGGCTTGTAGCGTGCCATGCCAGTCCAGTGCTAGTTAGTTGAGATCCAGATGCAGCAGTGTACAGTCACGCGTCACAATTGCTTCTAATTTCGGGACAATTTTCGCTCTGTAGACTTAGTGCTCATCTTCAATTCCGCACCTATTTGCTCCTGTAGTTGAAGGCAGCTTGCGTGTGAAGTTCCGGGAATCAGATTGTATTTTTAGTACAAATTACAATTATTCCATTGTGTTCATAGCCTAGCAGCCACGTGCAGTGAAACAAAGAACTGGTGCTAGCGCTTATATAATTCAACTTGGCGGGAGTGTTGCATTGCTCCTAGAAATAGTAACTGTATTTAACCACACCTATCATATTCTTGTTAAGTGTTTATACAATTTTCATTATTCAGAGTTCAGGCTTCCTGAAAATATATTATTGCAAAACCCTCAAACTTAAATCTCTGTTCCAGCTGACCTACAGTCCTAACTCTCCTTCGTTTAATTTAAGTGGTTTTCCTCCAGTACCGGATCCTAACTTACATTTGTTCCTCGCGGGCAGGATTTGATTTTTTGCAATAATTTCTGAATATTGAACATTATCGCAACGCAACGTGTGTGAACGATCGTGTTACTTCGTGGTTGCTCGTGTACTTCGTGGCACGCTAGGCTACATTGACCTTCAAGCCGCCTCCAGTGCTAGCAGCTGTGCCTTCTTCCGCGCGCGTGGTTCATGGTCACCGCCGCTCCTACGAGAAGCCGCCTCCCAGCAAGAAGCTAGTCAACATCTCAGTCTGCAGTGGACTGCCTAATCACTTTTCTTCTATCAATGTAAAGTCAACTATTTCGTCTCAACATGGAACAAGAGATTAAGGCTTTAGTCAGACGTCGAGGTGTCAGTAAAAGAAAGTTTACACTGACGCAGAACTTTCTCAACGACATACCTGAAGATGTTAGTGTATTTGTGATCAAAGCACATTATGAAAAGTTATTAAATGAAATTGACAAGTTTGAAGCTGTGCAAACGCAGATTGAATCTTTGGTGGAAACTGATACAGAACTTGATAGTCACATACAATATGCAGATGAGGTATCAACGTTGTATATTGATCTAAAAGCAAGGTTAAGTGAGTTAATGCATGCTCGTGAGCCTACTTCAGTTAGTGTCAATTCAAACAGTGACACACGACAAACAATGAACTCCAGTGCTTCGCAGGCGAGCAATGTGATAAAATTGCCTGAAATTAAGCTTCCAGTGTTTGAAGGAGACGTAACTAAATTCAAACATTATTTTGATACATTTTCGAGTTTGATTGTAAACAATAATAGTTTATCGCCCATTCAAAAATTCCATTACTTAATTGGTTCACTAAAGGGTGAAGCTCATATATTATTGGAAAATTTGCCAGTGACTAGCGATAACTTCCAAGTTGCCTGGGATATACTGTGTGCAAGATACAACAATAAACGGTTAATTGCTATATCCCACATTAAGCATCTTCTGTCCCTACCTGTAGCGCGACAAGAAACAGTTGCAGACTTGAGAAACTTATTGAATCAATTCCAAAACAACTTGCATGCTATTGAAGCGTTAGAATTAGAAGTGCCACTTCATGAAGTCATTCTAATGCAATTGTTATTGGAGCACCTTCCAGAAAGCGTGCGACGTGAGTGGGAATCCAGAATCGATTCTCAAACCTTTACTTCGTTAAGTGAGCTTGTGTTATTTCTAGAAGCGAAGTCTCATTCTCTAGAGGTGCTGTCGAACAATTCCTGCAACAGGTCCAGCCCATCAAAACCTAGAAATGAACGTCGTGAACCTAGGAATCAGCATAATAACAGTCGTCAGTCATATGTGTCGACAACTGAACAGTTATGCCCTCAGTGTCAAAGCGGCCATAACCTGTCTAAATGTAAACAATTCCGTCAGTAGAGTGTTGAACAGCAATGGAAGGTTGTGAAAAGCAAGAATTTGTGTTTCAACTGGTTTTCTAATACACATCGAGTAAATCAGTGCAACGTATCTTCATTTTGTAACTGTGGTAAGGTGCACAGCAAGATGTTGCACAACAGTGATCACATGAGAACGGTTTCGCACTCCAGTGATGGCAGTGATACAGTGAATAACAGGACTGAAGCGCCTGCGAGTTATTGCTCAGTGAAAATAAAGCCAGTGCTTCACGTCTTACTTGCGTCTGCAAGGATCGAAGTACAAGACAAGCATGGTAATTATATACAGTGTAAGGCCCTTCTAGAATCTGCCAGTCAGGCCAGTTTCGTGTCTGCGGATCTAGCGAGGCGTCTCCAACTTCCTACAATGACAGCTGATACCCCTGTCAAAGGTATAATTGGTACTTCATCGAATGCTAGTCATAGTGTGAACATTAATGTGAGATCTGGTTTACAACTATCGGAGGAATCTAGATTGCCTAATCCTTCCTCGCATAACAGGGAAGCTACCTGCAGTCCGAATTGACCCAACCTCATGGAACATTCCCTCGGACATTCCATTAGCCGATCCCAAATTTAATATCCCTTCTGAAATTGATTTGCTTATTGGAGGAGCATTATTCTTCGAGCTTTTCCATGGTAAGATCTTGACCAATCCTGGTTTTCCTACACTGATTAGTACAGAACTAGGGTGGATATTGTCTGGAACCATTCCTAAATCCTCTGTGAAAGGCAATCTGGATGCGGGTTCCCAGCACAACTTCTTCATCTCTACGGACAATGTGGACAAGCAGCTGCGACGGTTTTGTGACCTCGAAGACTTTCCACAACACATGTTAACACAAGAAGAGAAACGGTGCGAACAGCATTATGTAGAGAATACCACTCGCAATGATGATGGTAGTTTTATGGTACGTCTGCCAATGAAACAGGATAAAACTTCTTTGGGTGAGTCCAGACAACAAGCAGTTAAGCCTATTGAATCATGGCCCAAGCAGCCTCAGCAACTTGAGCTGCAGGACATAGGTGAGCAGCGTGACACAGTCTGCCTAGTCACACATGCTGCAGAAGACTTTATGCTACGCTTTTCCAAGCTGACACGTTTACAGAGAGTTACTTCGTATATGCTACGCTTCGTAAACAACTGTAGATGCCAAGCTAAACGTCACGGCCCTCTCACAGTTGAGGAAGTACAACAAGCTTTGTTGCTTTGCATAAGAATAGCTCAGCAAACAGCCTATTCTCATGAACTGTCCGATCTTCAGAGTAAGATGCAAGTGAATACCAAGAGTTCTCTCCATTCCTTGGTGCCTTTTGTGGACAAGGATGGCCTACTACGAGTGGGTGGACGTTTGGAGAAAGCTGAGTTACCATATGATGCACGACATCAGCTTATCCTCCCTCCAGGTCACCACCTCACTAAGTTGATAATTGAATCCGAGCATCTGCGACTCCTTCATGCATCACATCAGCTGCTTATATCTTCTCTGCGAGAACGATATTGGATTCCTAGTGTACGTAGAATTGTGAAGTCTACGCTACACAGATGTTTAACTTGTTTCAAGTTAAAAGCCAAAGGTGCTCACCAGCTGATGGGCAGCCTACCTAGCTACAGGGTGACCCCTGCTAGAACATTTCTACGTTCTGCGGTTGACTACGCCAGACCGTTCTTCATAAGATACGGCTCCCCCGCAGCAAAACTCAGGTCAAAGCATACATTGCTATCTTCGTATGCTTGGCTACGAAAGCAGTTCACATCGAGCTGGTTTCCGACCTTACTTCTGATGCCTTCATCGCCACCCTGCGCAGATTCACATCTCGTAGAGGACTTTGCAAGGAAATATTCAGCGATAATGGGACGAACTTTGTTGGTGCTAACAACAAGCTTCGCGAGCTGCGTCTCTTGCTTCAGTCCAGCACCCATCAACAAGTTCTCCAAGACTACGCATCATCTAATGAATTCACATGGCATTTCATCCCTGCGAGCTCCCCACATTTTGGAGGCCTCCACGAGGCGGCTGTCAAGTCCATGAAGTCTCATTTACGTAGAGTGATGGGTAGCCAAGTGTTTACCTATGAGCAGCTTTCTACAGTTCTCACCCAGATTGAGGCCTGTCTAAACTCTCCACCTCTCCTACGCCTAAGTGATGATCCTAGCAACTCATCCTATCTGTCTCCTGGAAACTTTCTCATTGGTGAAAAACTCACAGCCCTTCCTTCTCCTCCTAAGGCAGAGAATGTCTCTCATGTTGCTAAATGGCATCAGCTACAAACCTACATACATCACATATGGCAGCGTTGGTCAGCTGACTACCTACATTCCCTGCAGCAGAGGCAGAAGTGGTCTGCGTCCAGCGAAAACATTCAGATTGGTACTCTCGTCCTCCTGAAAGAAGATAATTCTCCACCGCTACAGTGGAAGCTGGGAATCATCTCATCAGTGCATCCTGGTGACGACGGTTTAGTGCGTGTTGTGACAGTGCATACGTCCAGTGGTGAATACAAGCGACCTATTGTAAAAGTGTGTGCCTTGCCCAATCAGTAAAGTGTAAATCTATTATTAAAGTGTACATCCATTAGTAAATCTTGATCTATCAGTAAAGTGTTATGTAAAATCTGTCGATTTTAGGCGGGAGTATGTTAGATCAAGAGTCTATAAGTTTTTATGGTTTAAATTTGCCCCTGCAGTAATTGGCGCAACCGCCAATTATTTGCCGCTTGAGTTAGTCATATCCTGTGCAGGCTCTGGCTTGTAGCGTGCCATGCCAGTCCAGTGCTAGTTAGTTGAGATCCAGATGCAGCAGTGTACAGTCACGCGTCACAATTGCTTCTAATTTCGGGACAATTTTCGTTCTGTATACTTAGTGCTCATCTTCAATTCCGCACCTATTTGCTCCTGTAGTTGAAGGCAGCTTGCGTGTGAAGTTCCGGGAATCAGATTGTATTTTTAGTACAAATTACAATTATTCCATTGTGTTCATAGCCTAGCAGCCACGTGCAGTGAAACAAAGAACTGGTGCTAGCGCTTATATAATTCAACTTGGCGGGAGTGTTGCATTGCTCCTAGAAATAGTAACTGTATTTAACCACATCTATCATATTCTTGTTAAGTGTTTATACAATTTTCATTATTCAGAGTTCAGGCTTTCTGAAAATATATTATTGCAAAACCCTCAAACTTAAATCTCTGTCCAGCTGACCTACAGTCCTAGCTTCCTTTGTTTTAGTCTTAAGTGGTTTAAAAAATAAACCTGGTCCTCCGAAAACCTATCATTTGTTCCTAATTCCCCAATCAATGGCAAACTTAATAATTTTACTAGAAATTCTTAATTTCAGTATCGTTTGTACATAGTTGGCAACACTGATCTAAAATGATAGATAGAATATATCGATGCAACATTGCAAGTTGGAAGAACAAGTGACTATCGAACATAACGTAAGTTCGACAAATAATTCCAGGTGCGCGGGCAAAGAGAGTTAAGTCCACTTTCTTGTTACTGAGAATTAGAGTGACTTAACACACTATATCATCCCAACATAGCTTTAGAGATGGATAAACCCATGAGGCACACATCCATAACTACCGTACAATTTTGAATATGACTTACTGGACTAACACAAATGTAGAGAACATTTTTATCTATAACTCTATGGACATATCTCAATTTTTTAGGATTGTGGACTTAACTCTCTTTGTCCGCGCACCCCGGAATTGTAACATGTATTTATGGAAAATTATTCTTTAAACCTTCATTAAAGAAAACAAAAATTACATGGACGTTTATCAATTATAGTGACAAATAGTAGCACAAATAGGAAAAACCGCAGAAGTTATATTTAACATGAAATGCCTGCCTTAACCTAACATAACCTTAAACTCTTGCTATGGGCTATATGTTTTAACAATTAATAAATTTAATTTTAAAATTAAATTAATATAAATTATTCATACAAATTCATGAGAACAGTACTAAATTTTATACTTAAAATCATTGTTTTTGAGTGGAATTAGAATGTGCTATTAGTTTGACATTATGATCAATAGTTTAGGAATTATTATCAACCAGTCAAGTCTACGAACAATGTTGCCCCATTAACCATACGACTCTGAAATAGAATTAAATATACATAAATTAATTAGAAAAGATATTAATTAACTTAGTAATCACTAATTAGTAAAGTAAGTAGGCCTAAACAATACTTCTTTTAAGTAATTAATCTAAATAATATACATTCTAGTAATTGGTTTATTCTATTGGATTGTGAAACTTTCTAAAGTTTCTTGGGAACATTACTGTTGAAAATTTAATGAACTAAGGGGAAATTTCAGGTAAAGTCACCTAATTGGAAGTATAAGGTTGAAACACTGATTTTTCAAAGCGGACTAGTTTTGGTCAAATAAAGATGTTATATGTTTATTACCAAGGAAACAACAGTCTTTGCAAACCTTAGCGGCAAGCAACACAATTTTATGAAGTAGCGTGAGGAGCTCAAAATGTATCAATAGCTTACGCTTTAACAATGAGGGTATGTACAGTGTAATTTAGTTTCTATGTTTAAAAATCAATGTTAAGTCACATTCTGTGATACCTTAAAGAAAATTTGGATCAGATGTAATATTAATTACACTGGTGGGAAATCTTTGTGGTACAATTTTCTCAAGTCGCATAAATTTATGCAAAATCACATATAGCACATGGGGGAAATCACTGGGAATTAAAGTATGTGATAATTAATAGAAAGAACCCTCACTCTAGTGCTATCTTATTGACTAAGACGGTCATTAAGCTTAACCAGTAGAGTCTAACATAAGCCATGTGACCAGTCTTAGCAATTAAAAATCAAGGAAATAGGTGGTGACTAATTTCCAAAATTCATTTTCAAGTAACTTCGGGATTCGTTCATCTTCTGAGGAGGAAAGTCCATTGCGAGATGAGCTCCGCAAGACTTCATAGGAAATTTATCATGTAATAATCTTAACATCTCAATGGAGGTGACTTACATGATAAAATAGAGTACAATACCAAATGGGTGCTTAGTATGTATGTGAATAGATTAGAGCAGCTTAGTTCAACGAAAATCAAAGTATAGTAGGAATATGGTGCTAACCACCATTTAGGGGAAAATTTAGAAAAGCTTTTAAGAAAGAAACGGAAACACCTCCCATAGTGAAAAGACTATGTTAAAATATGTTAAAAAGGAAACCCACTACTCTACCACAAAGATTTTGATTTAGGATTATCTTAAATGGGCCTATGTATCAGGACTTTGCCATTTCACAAACTTTTCAAAATATTCAAGTGACTCAGAATAAAATCACTAAATTCAATTGGATCATGGATTTTCATTTAGTGGAAGTAACACTGCTAATGAATCCAAATCATTGACCTGAGAATAGAATCCACTGCTTGGACCGACTTATAAATTCGAGTAGAGGATTACTTTGGCACCCTACCATCTTCCAGACTGGAGGAGTAAGACGTAAGATGTAAGTACACACATACACACACAAACTTGCAGACAATAATTTTCTACCACAGCTCTAACCACTTTTAATGTAAGAAATTCTGTTGTCCACATCACCAAGTTGGCTTGAAAATTCAGTGGACACCCAATTAACAAATCCAAAGCACAATGTTAGATCAATGACAAGCAAGAAAAGCACTGAGTCCTTTTCACGGGAAATACTACGTAGGTTAGTAGAAACTGACAAAATGCCCCAGTCAAATAGAATTAAGAACTTATGCTATGTGTCGCTTGTCGTTTCATAGATATAATATATAAACTGCTAGCAAAGTAAAAATACCACTGAATTAAGTGATTTTATCCGAAACTAAGTATGCAATGATGATATTAAGTAAAGGAAGTATGTAATCAGGTAGGCCTAATATTGTTATAATGATATTGAAATACAAATAACTTATAAAATAAAACTATATGGGCGGATTAACTTACAATGAAATAAGTACTAATCCAGTACAGCAGTGATAAAATACAAAAGGAAGTGCTATTGCATAACATTTGCTGAAGATACTCACTATTACAACCAGCATAATTATAAAAATGCATGAAGTTTCTACATAATCATTCTGCTGACAATTATACTGACTGCACCAGCATTTACTCACTGAACCACCTAAATAAACAAACAACTGTTTATATGCACTTAAATTTAGTGTTTTCATTGTAGAATGGGAATGACAGTGAACTTCCCCTACAGATCTCTCACATCTTCCCCAAGTACCATGAAAACCACTCGAGATTAGCTCTACCAACCCAACATGTTCCACTAAGCTAGCCACAATCCCTTACTTCCCACAGACAATCCCCCTCCACCGACGCGACTATAAATGGTGCCCAGTGTGGGGCGGAATTGGTACGTTGTGGAGATATTAATCCAGGACCTCTTGGACAACAGTCCACTACTTCTAGATCTTTGGGACCATTGCCACTGGACATTGATATGACACCTACTTCCTTTCCCCAAACCACCCTATTTAGTATTTATTTTAAAAGAATACCGCCCTACTTGGTATTTACTTTACAAAAATATATGCATTTTAACTTCTGTGAGTTTTCCAATGCATAATATTGGGTAAATTCTGTATCTTGCCTACATGCAACAAAGTTCTGTACATATAGCCTACCGACATTCATGTCTAGATTAAGTTACTACAATTTTCCTCCAACTTTTCTGTCTATTATATATTCTTTATTCAGCTACCGACAGGTGACTTTACCTAGGACATACAATCATCCAGCTTCACGTTTCCCGACACATGGGCTCCCCCAGGGATCTTCATTAAGCCCCATACTTTATGCTCTTTATATACGAGATAATTCTTTGGACCAATCTGATTCGATTCGTATATTTCAATATGCGGACGACATTGTATTGTACAGACCAATAACACCTTCCCATCTGACATGTGAATTAACTCACCTGGCACAAACAGTCACACGTGGTATTCAACACTTCCATGAGTTAGTACTCACGATCAATCTTCGCAAAACGAAATTTCAGGTGTTTCACCCAGGGTACACCCGACGACATGTAAGGATTGTGTTTGGGAACACATCGATTCAGGATGAAAGGAGAGTTACTTTCCTTGGCGTTCTCCTCGATGTTAAGTTAAATATGTCTTACCATTTCCTTCAAAAAATCCGATCTTGTCAAAATTCATTACGTCTATTTAGACTCTATCGGGCAAGTAATGGAGAGCGGACCCTTATATTCTCACAAATTTAGTGGTACAAGTCATCCTCGCCAGAATTGAATATGGATCGATCATGTACTCGCATGTACTGTAATATACAATATTCATAAAATCATTTTTAAAATTAATGGACGATCAGCCGTCAGTGTTCTAAGTCAAGAATTCCCGTAATTTGGTGTACATCATTGGCGATGATTAAAAACAATCAATTTTGCAGCCACACTGTTCACAGCCACACTAAACCCGCTACTTCCTAAGCTGCAACGTTTACATTCTTTCTCGCAGTTGCAAACTATATCCCGCACAGTCCCAAATGAAGATCTGGCTTACGTGTTACAGGCATTTCGACGATATAATTATATTTACAACACACCGGTACATCCTCAATATCTTATGGACAGGAAGCTGAGGCGGCAGAACGTACAGGAAGATGTCACAACTTTTCAATATCAAAATGTCACCCAGGTCATAATTATGCAAGAGGTCATGGCTGGCATTCAAAAAAATCCTACAACACATATATATATTTCACAAATGGTTCACAAACCAAACAGCACACACGTGCAGCATATTTTAATTGGACAGCTCGGTATGGTCGTAATTGGAAATTACAACCACAAACATCCATTTTTACGGTGGAAAATATTGCCCTAAATACGACTTTCAAAGACGCAAACCAGCAACAGTATTCTGGTCTCGTATTTTTCTCCGATAATCAGGCTATTCTTAGGATACAGGACATGTCATAGCATGCCTCGGATCATATTTATGTAACGTTCATTATGTCTCTATTGCATCATATGGCGGATAAGGGGGTAAATATACGCCTCAAATGGATTCCTTCCCACTCGCATATATCTGGCAATGACATCATGGATGCTTTGGCCAATCTTTCCATCCACAAATTCCAGTGGCGGCTATTCAGGGGAAGTAGGTGAAGTAGCACTTCACCAGTATTTTTCCTTTACGATACGTATTTTTAAAGTTTATTTTCCATATCACGAATGTTGGTTTTTACTATAAATGCATTTATGTAATTTTGTATTGCCTGCCACGACTGGTGTCAAAACTAGGCACCTAGGAGGCGCCAGTGAGCTCCCGAGTCTTGCAAGCATGAAGCAGAAAAAGTTATTCACTTTCCCTGTTGCATGGGTAGTCTGGTCCACTCAAAATGATGTGGGCTCATGGTGAGAGCAGCATTTTCTCGCTTATCCCACATCCATGCTGAGGGGATCAGACTACCCATGAAGGTGTCCAGCTCCTTGTTGAGACCTTTACACTTGAATACAGAGCGTAGTCATCCTTTGGCTTCATGATGGCATGTGTTTACCACAGCAAGCTGCTATGATTGTAAATGACGGTGTTTGGAGGGTTTCATACCTACTCCTCTGCTAACAGCTCCATTAATAACAAAGCACCAATTTAACTTCCTCTACCCATACCAAAGGTAATAAATGTTCGAAATCAATGTTTTTAACATAAATACCTGTTTTGAATTCTCCTCTGTCCAATAATATTTTCAGGAACATGTCTGTGTGGCTTGAGAACTAAACATCGTGTATAAATAAAACATATATGGATTAGATATCTTCTGGGCAGATTGACGACTTTTTCTTACTTTTATACGGTATCCTTATACTTTGAAGGGTAGTTATAAGCCAGCTATCATTTGTAAAAACTCAGGCTTTTAAGTCTTACATCTTTGGGCGAGGCTAGAACAAACTTTCATTCTTCACGATTTTATAAAAAAAAATAAAAAAATAAATAAAAAAAAAAAAAAACTTTAAATTTAAATACAATTTGCATAGACGCTAAAGAGCTAGAATTTTTATTTTTAAAAATTTTCAATCAATTATCTGAAAGGTGTTTATAAACAAGCATATTCTTCATTGAATCATGAACGGTAGAGGAGCTTGGATTCTTCCTCATAAAATTAAATATCATTAACGGAAAAAAAAATTATAGGCGTTCAATTCTATTAGCACAAAAGTAAGGCATAGGGATGAGACTAGAAGTTAACTTATTTAATGTGTGTCACCATATACCAAGACTACTGTGTACTGTGATGAAAGGCCACTGTGACGTGTCACAACACTGAACCATCTTCGGAGATCGTCACTGATAGGACGCCATAGGACGGCAACGTTGAATCACGTTTCATTCCTACAATGCATATTTTTTCATAGGCAATCATACGACATGTGACATATTTTAATCACTGCATATTAATGCCTTGAAGTATCCAATAACGAGCTGAAGTTCATCAGATAAAATTGCATCTTTCCAACCCTTGAAATCATATTAACTTATAAGATAAACAACAGTCATTGGTCAATATCCGAGGCATTGCTAAAGATTATTAGTCAATTTCAAGTCCTCATCGCATGAATGGAATATTCTGAATAATCTGATTAGGAGAATAATAATTATGATAAACCTCGATAGATCCGCGGCAGAAAAGCAGGATCAAATTTATCTCATGAAACTCATAATCCCGAGTGGGATTTATTATGAGTATTCCATGAATAAAATGTATCGGATTTTATAAATAATAACTACATTCTTACCCACATTGTTTAAAATCAAATCATCAGTAGCTGTCAGGCCTAATGAATGAAGGATCAAAAATGTTGCCAGACAAGTATCTTGTTTAGCGAATATTTCCATTCAGAAAGAACCTCTACTGCAGCTAGAAGAAAAGCAGCCATTATATGATGATATCACTGACAAGTTTGCAGCCTTAAAGGACTATCGAAGGATTGATTTGCTATACAAGACATAGGTGAGTTCGGTTATTAACATAAGCATATGACATTTTTTTTTCTTCTTCACCTAATTTTCTGGCCACGAGCCGCCATTGACAAATTCCAGATCGATTTTCTTACCCCTCCTCAACATATCGCAGCTGACATCAAACTCCTCGAAGAAGAACAAGTAATCAGTAGCCAGCCTCAGGAACGATCAGAACAGGCCAAACTGAGGGACCTCAAGGAATTTCTCCAAAGGGCAAAACGTCTCCCAAAAAGGCACTTGTATATTATTATCGCCTGAAATTTCAAACTGCCTTAACACCAGAGTATCTCCATAAAATCACGCCAGACACCTCACCGAGGTGTAAATATGGTCATTGGGGATCCATCGATCATTTACTATTTCGTTGTATATTGCATAAAGAATGGACAGATAGATTATTGCGAGAACTTTATCAATATCATCCATCAGAACCCCTACAGTCGGTATCACTTTTACATTCGCTATCCATGTATATCATTAAGGCTCTCTTTCGTTACATAACACGAACCAAAATGAAACTCTAGACTGGTCATCACAAGTTACGTACTTTTCGACATTACATTCGAAGGTAGTTGCGAGTTGTATTTTTTTACACTGCTGTAAATGCACCTATAACATAATAAATTCATATATCTGCTGTTTATTAAAACTACTATTATAGTGCTTTCATATTTGCCCGAGGTTTCAAGGCCAAACTTAGCACATCTATGATGCCCCCATCAACCGCACTCATATGACATCATATCCCTCAAATGCCACTCTCATGACAAGCCAGTACCCCTTGCAGAGCATTGGTGTCTGACCTTGCAGGTTATCTTCTCTGGTATGTTTCTTGTGTTGAAGTGTGGTGGGTGGAATGAGATAACAGTCTAAAAATGTGATTTAAAATGTGTACAATTACTTCAAGTCGCTTAAAAATTGTGAAGAAAAGGTAAATTTGTGGTTTAGAGATATGCAAAACAGTCGTGAAAGCATTTGGCGTATCATTAAGTACAGTGCAACGCATTTGTCAGGAAGCTCAGCAAAGTGCGTCTGATGATGTAGAGGTTCAAGCCCCAGCCCCAGGCCCGTCCTTTAAATCCCCAAGGAAAAATTTAATTCAAGTAAAGCCGGTCACAGAATTGGACGATTTCAAGAAAGACATTATTCGCCGTTGAGTACAAGAATTTTATGATCGTATCCCACTCTTAAAAACCAAGTGATTGTGAACTTAGTGTGCGTCTTTTCACATTTTCTTGTCTAGTGCGTGGACAGAGGGAGTGTGTTTCTTCTCGATTTGGGTGCACCCCGCGGGGGTGTTTTGTGATCGGATACTTACTGGATGAGCACAATTGTCATGGGATATGTAAATTTCTGCAGAAAGTTAGATGTATCAGAGAAAACCTAGATTTGGAGAATTAAGGAAACCTAAGTGTTATTTTTTTGTTTTTAATAATGTCTATGTGTTTCTAGGAAATTTGTACTGCTTGGGAGTGGGGGATACGTCTGTGGATACTCGTAGTTATGTAAATAATAGAATACAATTTTTTATTTGGGTATTTTTATGGGGTAATAAGTTAAGTGACCGCCGGCGTGGTCTTGTGGTTAGCGTCGCTGACTACAGATCCGTCGACCCGGGTTCGATCCTTGGTACCTCCTCGGATTTTTCTGAGGTAGGGAGGTCTGGTAGGGGTGCACTCAGCCTCATGATTCAAATTGAGGAGCTACTTGATAGAGAAGTAGCGGCTGCAGTCATGAAAAACCACCACTAACGGCCGTGGGTGTTGGCATGCTGACCACATGCCCCCCAATCCTGCAATCTGCCTACGGTAGATGATGCAGCGGTTGGGTGGTAGGCCAAGTCCCTCCAGGGATGTAGCACCACGGAGTTTAGTTTAATAAGTTAAGTATATATAGTGAGCACGTATGGTCGACACCGACCCGTGCACCGGTTAATGTTTTTATGTAAGAATTTTTGTGAGAAATAAATACACTACTACTACTACTTATTGTTACAAATAGTGACATGGCTTCGATTTCTTTGCAAAGTGTGCTTCCTCCTAATGAGTCGGAAAATCTACCCAACATGGACATTGACAATGCTGGTGCAGTCGAACAACCTGTTGCACAACAAGACCCCCATTCACCAACAACCCTTACTCGCTCTTCATTGTGGCGATGTATGAAGGCAGGCGTTCCTCAGGGGTCTGTATTAAGGCCTCTCTTATTCTCCGTATTCATAAATGACATATCTAGTCACATAAAACACTCACAACACCACCGCTGCGCAGATGACCTTCAGATCTACGTATATTCACTCACACCCAAATGCAATTAATGACTCCATAACATCCCTTAACAAAGATCTACAATCAATCGGTAACTGGACACACAAGTATGGCTTACAACTTAACCCAAGCAAAACCCAAGTCATTGTATTAGGACAACAAAGACTCGTGTCATCCATCAACAAGGCTACATTGCTACCAGTATCCTTGAACAACACTACTATCCCGTACACAGAAACAGTAAAAAATCTAGGTATCTATAGGGTCTTCCAATAGGGACTTCCGAACTTTGACAGTTGGTAGCGGTCACATTGTTGAAGCTATATCTGTCGAATTGGCTGTCATTTATTCAGTCTATTTTGCCAAATCACCATGGACGGATATAGCGTTCAACAACACGTGCAAATGATAAAATTGTTTTATCAAAATAGATGTTCTGTTCGGGCAACGTTCCGCGCGCTTCGCCCATTTTACGGTCACCATAATCATCCTACCGAGAGAACTATTCGTAGTGTGGTGGATAAATTTGAGTCCACTGGTTCAGCAACTAATCAACCAACACCCGTACGACAACGAAATGCAAGATCTGCCGAAAACATCGCCGCTGTCCGTGAGAGTGTGCAGGAGAATCCGAGGAAGTCGATTTCACGTCGCTCACAAGAGGTACGCCTTTCGCAGACCACAACTTGGCGAATTTTGCGTCGTGACTTGGGCCTGCACCCGTACAAAATTCAACTTACCCAGGAGCTGAAGGTAAACGACCATAGACAACGACGTGTGTTCGCTGAATGGGTTCTGGAGCAGTTGGAAACTGACCCTAATTTTCATTGAAAAATCATCTTCAGCGATGAAGCCCATTTCTGGATGAATGGGTACGTCAATAAACAAAACTGTCGAATTTGGGACGATACCAGCCCACATGACAACCAAGAGCGTCCAATGCATCCCGAAAAAGTCATTGTTTGGTGTGGATTTTGGGCTGGCGGCCTCATCGGTCCATATTTCTTTCAGAACGACGTTGGCCAGGCCATCACCGTCAATGGCGAGCGCTATAGGTCGATGATTACCAACTTCTTTCGGCCTAAATTGGATGATATGGACACCAACGAGATGTGGTTTCAACAGGACGGCACTACGTGTCACACAGCTCATGCCACATTGGGCATTCTGCACGAGCGATTTGAGGGCATGGTCATCTCACGTGGAGGTGATGTGAACTGGCCACCGAGATCGTGCGATTTGACCCCGTTAGACTTTTTCTTGTGGGGTTTTCTTAAGTCGCAGGTCTATGCGAATAAGCCACAAACCACAGAAGCCCTCAAAGACAACATAACCCATGCCATCGGTCAAATTCAGCCTGATTTATGCGCCAGAGTCATGGAAAATTGGACTTTTCGGATGCGCGCCACCCAGCGAAGCCGCGGTGGACATTTGCAGGATGTTATATTCCATACATAATGGCATCGATAGGCCTTTCAAACAAATAAAAAATTTCGATGATATCTCACACATACTTTGTTTTATTTAAATTTAAAGATAGGAAGTGCTTAATGAAAGACCCTTTATCTTGACTCAAACATGAATTGGAATTCTCAAGTCAAGTTAAGTTAAGTTTCGGACCGTAACTGAGATTCAGATTTTACAAATTCCCACATTTTACATTGTTGGTGATGCAAAGAAAACTGATGACAGATTACTGAAGAAGAGGTTTGAGGAAAATTGGAGTGATAGTGAACTGCTATCTTATGTCAAGTTCTTAGATGAATAGCTTGGAATTTGCAATGAAGATGGAAATGAAAATGAGGAAGAATGTGAATGTTTGGAAGAAGTGGGAATTATATGAATGAAATTGGCCTACTGGCCAGTTTAAGTGGTTTATAACTTTAAAGTGATGCAAACAGATTTCAGCTTCCAGGATGCTGGTTCGTTTCTAAATAAGTTTTAAGTTTTATTGTTTTCTGTATAGAGCAAGCAAAAAGTGTAAAATTACGAACAGAATATTGTTACAAGTGTCCCATATAATGTGTGTTGTATGTTACTGTGTGTTTCATCGCTGTTTGAACAGAAAATATCATAAAAATAAATTTTGGAAACTTTTCTTCATCATAAAACTTTATATTTTCTAATATGACTGCTTCAAAACCCTCTCAGTCCAAATTATTTATTTTAAAAAACATGACATAAAACAAAAATGATTTTTTTGTTTGTTAAATAGGACTATGTGTATGTATCGCACACTACAATTTGACGTAAAATGTTTTTTGATATCTTGGAATGTTTAGGAGTCATTTTCTCCTCTCTTCTGAAAAGTTATCTATTATGGACTGAGTGCACTTTGATTCACAGCTTCTCATATATATTCTCCTGTTCTTAAAATGTGTTAGTTCCTTAATGATTAATAATAATAATAATAACTTTGGGAGAATGGTAATTCTTTCGCTAAGACCCTGTGTAGGCTAAGATGAAAAGCTGAAGTCAGACTAAAAAATTCAATTCCAAAGCCGGAATTTGAACCAGGATCTTCGGTTCTCCATGCCACTGCTCTTACCAACTGAGCTACCATGGCAACATGCCGGTACAACATTAAATTCTCCAACTGACTCACATATCCCAGTATACCACCAGGCATTCTCCATATGAGATACCAACCCAGTGGCGACTTATAAACTCATAAGTGCTTTAAGACCCGGGCTTTATAGTAAACCACTAGTAGGTCACAGTGTAATGTTAATTCTTTCACTCTGGCCGTGTGTAGGCTAAGATGGAAAGGTGAAGTCAGACTGAAAAATTCAATGTCATAGCTAGGATTTGAACCAGGATAATAATAATAATAATAATATTTATTCACCATTAGGGATTACAAGAATCCAAAGGCTTTATCATACTTAAGAACTAAAAAAAAATATTAAACAAAACATACCTATACATACAGTACACACTCATATAAAATGCAGACATTAGAACAAAATAATACAGAGTACAATTAGACATGGACATTTAGAATTTTACTTGTGATTCAATTTTGACTTATAGAAATGGAGAGGAAAAGAGAAAGAGGAGAGATCAGGAGAAATCACGTAGCTCCAATTACACCATAAATTATTATCCAGTAAAAATAAATTTATAGAGTCAGTAAATTGGCGGAGATGAAATCTTGAGTACTATAGAAAACATGCTCCATAAGAAGATTTCTCACTTTGGTTTTGAAAAGTTTTGGACTGGTGTGCTTAAAAGAGTGGGGAAGTTTATTGTACAGAATTAGACCCGTGTGAATGATGAATTTTAAACTTCTGGAGGTTTGGTGGGATGTGAGGTGAAAATCATTAATTCCTCGCGTGTCGTGGTTATGGTAATGCGAGTTCTTTGGAAATTTCGGTTTGTTTGAATGTATGAAGCAGACAGTCTCTAGAATGAAGATACAAGGGACAGGAAGAATATTTAATTTTTTGAAAAGAGGCTTGGTATGCGTGCGGTTGGAAACATGCATCATAATTTTGATAATCCTCTTCTGGAGTTTGAATATCCGAGTTAGATTGGGAGAGGTTCCCCAGGAAGGGATGCCGTAGGAAATTACAGAGTTGATATTGCCAAAATAAAGAGTACGGAGCAGTTCAATATTACAGAATCTACTTAAAATTCTCAAAGCATAAGTGATTTTACATACTTTTTCAGCGAGGTGGGAGATATGTGTATTCCAGGATGACTTGGAGTCAACCCAAATACCCAGGAATTTAGAGGAAACAACTTCTTTTAAGCAAACATTATTAAACATAATTTGTAAGTTTGCTAGGGAGAAAGGGCAAAAATTTATGTAATTAGTTTTGGAAATATTGAGGTGCAGTCTATATGGATCTTCGGTTCTCTGTGCCGCTGCTCAGTCAGTTGGAGAATTTATTATTGTATCGGCATGTTGCCACGGTTGCTCAGTTGATAAGAGCAGCAGCATGGAGAGCCGAAGACCCTGGTTCAAATCCTAGCTATGGCATTGAATTTTTCAGTCTGACTTCACCTTTCCATCTTAGCTTACACAAGGCCAGTGTGAAAGAATTATCATTCCACTGTGACCCTCTAGTGGTTTACTATGAAGCCGTGGTCTTAAAGCACTTACGAGTTTGTAATTCACCACTGGGTTGGTATCTCATATTGAAAACGCCTAGAGGCATACTGGGATATGTGAGTCATTTGGAGAATTTAATATTGTACCGGCATGTTGCCAAGGTAGCTCAGTTGTTAAGAGCAGCGGCACAGAGAGCCGAAGATCCTGGTTCAAATCCAGGCTATGACATTGAATTTTTCAGTCTGACTTCACTTTTCCAATTATGGGAGAGTTAAATTTACTTTCTTGAGATGTCCCATTTTCAGTTTAAAATATTGTGGTCATCCTACTTAATATTATTAATGATTATGCAAACTTTGGTACACATTGTTCACACATCTGAAATAGCAGCACTTTTCAGGGATGGATTAGGTTTTGTTTCTTTTTCTTTATAACCCGAAAAAATTACTCAATCATAAACAAAGTAATCAGTATATACGATATCCATGGAACCAAAGAATATTGTTTCTGTTGAGCATCACATGAGACTTTAATGTGAGATGTGAATCCATCCTTCCTACACCATCTTTCTGCCACTCTTTATTTATCAAACCATACTTAATCCAGTTGTCTTTACAGAGGCACATTTATGTTGCCTTGGTCTGTTATTTCACCTTAATTTTTATGTTCATAACATGTAACACATACACAAACTTGAATAAATCTTCTTTGGTTATCTATCTCGTGGTCTCCTTAATTCATTACTTTTTATCACATCATGTAATGCACAGGCAGCATTGTTATAATGGGTCCATTATACTGGCAGCTTGTTTCAAGTCTGAAATGAAGAATGCATGAACAAATAAGAGAGCCAATACAATGTTCTACTGTTGTCTATCTTAATGTAAAGGAGAAATCTACGTAATTTTATGCATATTTTACATTTAGACACTTTACAAAAGAAAAGAACTAGATTATAATGGTTACACATTTAAACATTTGAAAGTCACATTTATTTAACCCTCCAGCAGGCACACTATTGTAAAAAGTACAACAGCAGCAGTTTTTGTGCATTATCGATGCCTTAACCCTGAGCTATTGTACCAACCCCCTGAATTATTCTATTGTTGATGCTTACTCAACAATGTTACCATGGCTCCAGTTTCCTTGTTTATCATATTATGTTGATTTTCTGAACTTTAAGCGACGAGGTGTTGAATGTTGTAAAAAATACAACACACGCCTGCTCTTGTCACATTTGCATGTTTAGTTAAAGCAGCCAATATGCAGAAAAATACGTTTTCGTGAAGTTGCCACTGGTTTGTGAAGGAAACTAATATTTGGGAATTATTCCAGCAATGTTCAAGAATATTAAAAATATAGCCAATGGCCATCATCTTGTAATCCTTGAAATGGAGTAAGAGGCACACATTTGATCTCTAACGTAAACTCCATCTTTTGTTATGTTGTAATCAATGTAGTCACAAGAAGTTAACAGGTCTTATGAAAGTTCTAAAGAGCAACTCAAATCAATGCCAGTTGATCTCACAGCATTTTTAACGCAGTTCTGAGCTGAATCATTGACTTTTGAAGATTAGATCCTTAAACCCCCCGGCAAAGAAGCACAGGACCTGTATCTCCGTGGACGTCAATTAAATGTGATAGATACCAAAACTGCTTGTAAAAAGCACATTAAAATACAAATCTGTGAAAGTTGATATGAAAGTGAATGTTTCAGAATACTTGGATAAAATGGTATCATGAACAACTAAAAGAGCTGAAATTTTTGTTAGCATGTGATAACAGTGCACATGTACTGTTTTCTTCAATATATTAACCAATTTGAAAAGCATAGGCTTCTTATTATATTAAAATGTCCATTAGGGTGGTCCTTATTTTTGAAGTTTAGAAATGTTGTTACCTGACCCTCTTATTTTGTTCTATGATGTAAAAAACTATGTTGTGAAAAGTTTTGTTCAGATCAGACATTATTTAGAGGTCGCTCAATCAATCTGAAATAATGACTTTTTTATAATTTTTTCAACAATGGTGAAAACTGAACATGGCAGCAGTGACTAATTCTAGATGGGCCTCCACAATTTGCTTAATGGACTCTGAAGAAAGTGAACTGAAAGGATCCAAGTTACCTTTAAGTAAACAAGTGTTAAGTGTCTGTTTTTACCACCATAAAACCTTGAAGAAAACAGTTCGTGAGAGCTGTAGGACCATTGTGAAGGAAACTCCTGTGTTTTGAGAAAAGGCCTGTATTCCCATTCGACATGAGCAGGATTGTATAAAACAACTGAAGACGCTTCATGAAAAGTGAACTAAGCTGCAGAAAAATTTCCAATAGGAAAACAGCTGTGCAGCAAAGCAATGAGACACTGTTCTTAAGAGACCTGGACAACTTATTCGGTATTGCTCATCAGGAAGTCCTGCAGATAATCAAGATTTCAGAGGACAAGGATTTTATTCTTGCATAAAGAGAACTTGGTCACCATGGTTGCTTTGGGAAAGTCGATAAAGGTGTACCAAAGTTGCAGTCAGGTACAGTAGCTATTTTGCTCGAAGAGTGGGGACTTGTTCACCAAGTAAGCACAATGTGCTTTGACACTACTGCCAATAACACAGGTCACAGAAATGGTGCTTTCATACTTTTGGGATAGAAATTGCAAAAGGACCTTCTCTACCTAGCATGTTGTCACCATTCTTTAAGTGTGTTCAACGAGGCTATGCGATGTACATCATCTGGCCCTGTTGTAGCCATTTTTAAACATTTTAAACAGTCCTGGAATGAGATAGATCAATCACCTTACGAAAGTGCAACGAGTAATGCAATGCTTGCAACAGTTTTGGCAGCAATTATTTGCAATTAACCAGCTTGAGGCAATACAAGTCAGACATGATTACAATGAATTTCTAGAGCTTGTGTAAGTTAATGCCAGAACGTTAGGTCCTAATGAATGAAAAGAAAATATATTTATTATTTTGATAATTTAAGTTACTATAAGAGGCAGACAGCGTATGATATCATAGATAGCAGGAAATGTCGAGAGAATAAGAATGTGAATGTCAGCACATTAGCTTCAGTTCATCTGCCCCTCAAGGTTGATGAGTTAGCATTCCTTTTACTTCACAGTGTGTGTGAATAGCAAATTTTGCATCATTCAGAAATGCATTTTATTGGTTAAAATCTCGGAATAAGATCGAATATTTACGATTATTGTCGAACAGTGTTTATTACTGTTTTACACGTAAGTTACCGAAGTATACATTAAATTACAAAGTGTTTAATGAAAGTTTTAGTTAAATAACGACTTAAGTACCGAAATAGACGCATAATAATCAAATCTCCTGCGACATATTGACGGTAGGTTTTCCGGGTACTAGCGTCAGTAGAAAAGCTATTTAAGGGCTTACATTGCCGCTAAAAGCCCTCTTGTTGCTCAGCTTTCTACCACTATGAAGTAATCCTGCAAACCAAGATGATGACGCTGGAATTTCTGTCAAGAATAAACTGTAAGTTTAAACAATCATTTTAGTATATGATAAAGATAACTTAAATAGTTAACTTCAGTAGTTTACCTCAAAGAAATATAATTTAGACAAAATCAGAAAAGATAATGATGTTTTATCAATAGAAATAATTCAAATTTAGACTAATTTTTAAAGAGTACTTTATTATATTAATTTTCAATAAATTAATATTAATATTTTTAACATTTATGATTATTATTTAATGGTGCATAAAAATTAATTAATCACATTGCATGCTATCCTATATTATCCACAGCAGTGCCTATCCATTTCCTAAAGGCTTAAAGCCAATCCTGACATGTGTAGTGTTACCGCAACTTCGTCGGGGCACAACAAATTTGGTGTTCAGAAGCGGGTTCGACGCGAGTAAGAATTTCTGAAAAATGTTTCAAGTGAAAATGTTTAGGAGATAGGATGAGAAGCGTGTGATGTATATTTGTGAAAGTTAAAGTGAAATTAAAATTTTAAAGTAAGTCTCAACATAGCTAAAGTTAAATAAACTTGACTCAAGTTTCATACCCAAATTAAGCAGCCATAAGTCGTGCTAGGAGGAAATTTAAAGATATATAAATTAAGTGTAAGAAACATTTAGAGAATTTAAATGAAATTGCTGATATATTTGATAATTATTAAATAAATTCAGTTTGAAACAAATAAAGCATTAGAATTTTTAGTAAACCGTTAGTTACGCACAGATAATTATTGCATGAAAGTTTTTATTTTGATCGAAGTTGATAAAGTTTTAATATTAATAATTTAAAATATTTTGGTTTGGAAATAACTTTTAATTATAGTTATAAGTGTGGTTCGGGAATAATAATTTGTGTCCGCATATGGTCCAGTAGAGTACAGAAATAATTATTTTATTATCATTGGAAGATTTTTGTGAATAATCAACGGATTCACCTACGTATTTGTATTTGCTTCAGCGTGTTTTTTTTTTTTTTAAATGAATTAATGAGAAAATGATAGGACAGTTTTCTTTTTGAAGTTGGCCGATGGAATTATGATGTATTAGTCAGTTGTTATACATTAAAATTTGATTGCCGAATGTTCAGATGAATCATTACCGTCATGAAAATTAAATTAATTTGAATTGGCGGAATGAAGATAACATTTAAGATTTAATTTTAATTTAATTTAAATTTATGAAGTTAAAAGTAGAAGGCTTACGTTATGAAAATAGTTAACAAGTATGTCTTGAGGATTCGTCGTAATTATTTTTTTAAAGGGTTGATAGATGAATTATGTAATTGATTAAAACACAAATAATGTTGCAGCCATTTAAGATTTTTTTTTACAATTATTTTTATTAGTGAGATCAATTTAAACAGTTAATGTGAGATAACGTTATTAAATTCGGATATATTTGAAAGAATTATTGTGTGCATATTAGTGCAACGGTTATAGATTTTTACAAAGAAAAATGAAGTAACGCGACAAGTTTTATTACATAATAGTAATAATGATACTGGTTAATGAATCAGTAATTAGATATTAATTTTTGCAGGTTTATATTCCAGGATTGTTGATTGTTTAGTTTAATAAAGAGATTATTAAAAATTAATGTTTATCATATTTAAAGTAAACGAGTGATCCATATTTCAAATTATATGAGATTGACTTAAACACACTTTATTAACTTCACTTACCAATTTATATGGTAGAACGCGTTTCACAGGCCATCGCCTGCATTTTCAACTACATGTCAACTGCCGGATCTCCGATGTTTGAAGGTTCTTCCTGTTCCCCTGGTGTTGTTTTGACGTACCTTGATATCAGGTTGTCTTCCTTTGGAATGTCAAAGTTCATGAGTCTGCTCTCGAATTTCTTCATGTATATCTTTTCCCAAATATAAAGTTTTGCGGGTATTCTTACTGATTTTAATAATTGTGCATCCTCGCTAATTTTGTGGTTTTCCTCCCAATGATGTGCCGCTATCGCTGATTTTTCTACCTGTTGTAATCTAATATTCCTGAAATGTTCCTTTACTCTGATCTCCATGTTCCTCCTCGTCTGTCCTACGTATACTTTATTGCATTCCGTACGGTCAATTTTGTATATTCCGGGTCTTTTATTCTGAGGTGTATAATTGTTCTGCTTCCTATTTATGATGTTTTTATGCTATATTTATTGTGATTAGCCAATGTAATACCATACCCATTGAAAATCTTCTGGAATTTATGGTTGACCTCTGGATAGTAACTGAATTTTCTATATTTCGTTTCGTCCTTTTGGTTCCCTAATGTAGTTTTTTCTTTTATCTCTTTCTGTTTTTGGTATTTACTGGAATATAACCACATTGTAACCACAGCCAGGGAGAATGGATACAGCAAAAACACGGTAGATAAAATAATCAGTAACAATAATTTCACTGAAATAATCATTTTACTAGAGAAAAGTATTGTAGGCTATATTCGTTGAGAGTAGTTTAATTAATGGAGATAAGAGTTAAATTTATTTTTAGGGATAGTTTGTTCAAATTACTGACGTGCAGATAGAGAAGTGAATATTTTAAAAATATTTGAAAAAAAAAAGTAAAAAATTTATCAATTTTAAGCAAATAAACATTGCTAAGACTTGAAAGACTGTAGGTTAGAATATTTAAACAGAACAAACACGCGTGAAAGTCAAAATTTATTTTATAAATCATTTTTATAAAGAGCAATTAAGGAAATTTTGTTAAATTTTAATGAGAGTTATTAAAGCATTTATGTGATTTTTTTTTACGATTTACAATTTGATATTTTAGAAATTTTTTTGTATAATGCAGAATAGTTAAGATTATTTTAGAAAATCTGTAGTTAACATTATTGCACGTGATGTATTATCAGTTATTTTACAAAATAAGTTAGAAATTTTATTTTAAATTTAATTGAAGAGATTTTTTTGAAATACGCAGAATTTAGAAGAGAAGTATTCAAAATATAATAAAGCGTAAAACTTATGTGCATTCAGAATAGATCATGTACTTTAAATGTAACAGGAGGAGAGAGTTGTCACGAGGAAGCTTCCGTAATTTTATACAACTATGTCAGGTTGTAGAGTGATAGTGGCAGAGTAAGAGCCACAGATGAATAAGCTTAATATGTCAAATATTAGAAAGAGATATTAGAAAGAGATCCTTTAGGGGAGGACATCCAGTCGAGGTGATCTAATCGAAGGGTATTAGATGTTAATGATGATAATGATCATGATGATGATGATTAATAAGAGTAGTACTGCTCGAGAGGCTAGCCCAGATTTCCAAAAGAAGGAATCATAAAGTACAGTTCTAGTATCTCGTTGAGCATCCAGGGAGGGAGTGAAGCCCTTGCGATGGTTTATCCCTAATGACGATTGGGGAGGAAAAAGACTCGCCTGTAGGTATAGTTAGTGCCATACGACAAGAAGCAAATGTACATGTACAATAGCTTATTTCCTTCCTAAATACACATTAGATAATCTCCCCCTCACAATTTGGATTTCAAAAAAATAAATCATTAAATGATGCACTTTTTGCTTTTATAAATAAAATACTACAAGCCTTATATAAAAAAGAAGAAACATTAGGCATTTTTCTTGACCTGACAAAGACTTTTGACGTTGTCAACCACAAAATTCTATGTAAAAAAACTGGACAGGTATGGAATCAGAGGGGTTGCAAACAATCGGTTTATATCTTATTTGCAAAACAGAACACAAATTGTCCAAATTAAATTGGCTAAGTCAACTACCATGCTTTTCAAAGATGGAGTTCCTCAAGGCAGTATTCTAGGACCTCTGCTTTTTTAATATGTATAAATGATCTTCCTTCTGAATTACCCCATGCTCATACAATATTATTTGCAGATGACACTAACCTGGTTTTTAATTACGCTAACTCAACTACACTTCTAAAAAAAGTGGATTTGACAATTTCACACTTACAGTCATGGCTAAAAGATAACAAACTCCACCTCTATGTAAAAAAAAAAAATAATACTAATGTGATTCCACCAAAAGAAACTTGACAACCCTTTTGCTATTCATATTAACGGAACAACCCTTGAGGAAAGTATAAATACCAAATTTCTGGGAATTTGGTTTAAATCAAATCTTTCTTGAAATATGCATATAGACTACATAGCAAATAAACTGAGTAGACTTTACTTTGCCTTCCGTATTCTTGCTAGAGTGATCTCTCTCGAAACTATTAAATCTGTATACATTGGACTGTTCACAATTATCTATCACATTCCAGGACTGTTTAAAATGTTTAAAAATGGATACAACCAGTGTCGTATTTAAGCCTAGGCAGACTAGGCAGCTGCCTAGGGCGGCAGATTTGAAGGGGCGGCTCTTAAGCCATTACTGGTTTTTTTTAATATATTAAATTTTTACTTCCTCTGCCCGTACCATAGGTACTATAGGTAGAGGAAGTATTGTTTTCGACCCCAAAATTCGATGTTGAGTTTTTAGCATATATACATGTTTCAAGGCCCCCATAATCCAAAAATAGTGTCTGTGTGTCAGTGAACAGGCTAGCTCGAAAACGGAAAATCATATGAAAACAAAATTTCGTATTTGGGTCAGGTACCTTCTGAAGATGTGAGGATAAGATTGGCGACTATTTTCTCTTATTTTTAAGGGGACTTTACATGAAGAAATTTTCGTTTTTCGCGATTTTCTCGAAAACAGCTCTAACGATTTTCTTTAAATTTTGCACATGGGTTGCTTATACTAAGAGCTAAAACTTTTATTTGAAACATTTTTTCGAGAAAATTCTCTGAGGGTAGTTACAAGCCACCCACTGTTCACCCACTGTTTGAAGAAAGTTTGTCTTGTGTGATGAACAACTGAATTCGAGCTCTTTCACGGCCTCTTATTCTATATAAGAATGTGAAGTGAGAAAGATGTATTGTTGGCCATGCATAGAGTAAAGAAGTATCCGAGGGAAATATTCTATAAATTTTGGAAACTATATTTTACGGCGGAAAGTTCAATAAACGTCTGCAGTCATTTGTTTTTTTTTTAAGTTTGTTATATAGCCTGCGCTTTTAGTCGCATCATTGAAAGAAGAGGTATTTATAGGATAATTAGCGTAAAATTGTGTCTTGCGATTCTGTACAAGGATATGTGAATACTGCTAACTTTTATTTGGGCAGAGGAAGTTATGTGACTTTCACATCAGATTTTATTTATTCATAACTCTTCAAAACAGTACTAATGTAACGTACAATAAAATAGAAATGAGTAACATTGACAACAATACGCACTTGTTTATTTATTTACTTATTTATTTATTTATCATATATTATAATTATTATTATTATTATTGCTATTATTATTACCCTACAATTTCAGTTACAATAAAGCTTATTGTAGGTTACTTTGTACATTCATGTAGAAATAAGAGGGCGAAAATATTTTGCACTGCCTAGGGGCGATTAAGTAGCTAAATACACCCCTGGCTACAACAGGGCCAGATGATGTACATCGCATAGCCTCGTTGAACACACTTGCAAGAATGGTGACAACATGCTAGGTAGAGAAGGTCCTTTTGCAATTTCTATTCCAAAAGTATCCAAGCTCCATTTCCGTGACCTGTGTTATTGGAAGTAGTGTCAAAGCACATTGTGCTTACTTGGTGAACAAGCCTCACTCTTCGAGCAAAATAGCTACTACTTCAGTACCTTACTGCAACTTGGGTATACCTTTATCGACTTTCCCAAAGCAAACATGGTGACCAAGTTCTCTTTATGCAAGAATAAAATCCTTGTCCTCTGAAATCTTGATCATCTGCAGGGCTTCCTGATGAGCAATATTGAATAAATTGTCTAGGTCTCTTAAGAATAGAGTCTCATTGCTTTGCTGCACAGCTGTTTTCCTATTGGAAATTTTTCTGCAGCTTAGACCACTTTTCATGAAGTTTCTCCAGTTGTTTTATACAATCCTGCTCATATCGAATGGGAATACAAGCCTTTTATCAAAACACAGAGGTTTCCTTCACAATGGTCCTACAGCTCTCATGAACTGTTTTCTTGAAGGTTTTATGGTGGTAAAAACAGACACTTAACACTTGTTTATTTAAAGGTAACTTGGATCCTTTCAGTTCACTTTCTTCAGAGTCCATTAAGCAAATTGCGGAGGCCCGCCTAGAATAGGTCGCTGCTGCCATGTTCCATTTTCACCATTCTTGAAAAAATTATAAAAAGTCATTATTTCAGATTGATTGAGCAACCTCTAAATAATGTCTGATCTGAACAAAATTTTTCACAACATAGTTTTTTTACATCATAGAACAAAATAAGAGGGTCAGGCAAGAACATTTCAAAACTTCAAAAATAAGGACCACCCTAATGTTGGAGTAATGGCTGACAAAAACATCATCAAGGTCTCAATAAATTAAATATATAGTGATATATGGTTATATATTATCATATATTATTACATATATATTTATAACAGTACCGGTAATTATATATACAGTGAGTCCCATGCAAGAGTTGGCCAATGACGCGGGTTTCTGCGTCGTGGCTGGCACAGCTCCAACTCCCGAGCGATCGGGTGAAATATCTACGCAAATAATGCCGCAGTTGTTGTAATGATTCAGGTTCTCACATTTACAGTTAAAATTACAACGAAAATAACCACGTACCTCATCACTAGAGATGTTGGAAATGTTCTCCTCTTGCATAAGCACAACACTGACACCTCTTTTAGGGAATTTTCTTTCACGCGCGTAAGTTCAGCTTCCGAGATAGAGTTAATTTCTCTTGAGATATTGTTTTCAAGTTCTTCTTGTGTAAGGGAAATTTACCTATACACTTTATTTTTCAAGTTTCCCCATAAATAATATTTACATACTGTTAGAAGAACTTGATGACAATATCACATAGGCCTATCACAAGAGAAAGTAACTCTGTCTCGAAAGCTGAACTTATGCGCATGAAAGAAAATTTCCTTAAAAGGTGCCAGTATTGTCTGGATGCAAGAGGAGAACATTTCCATCATCTCTTGTGATGAAGTACGTGCTTATTTGCATTGTAATTTTAACTGTAAATGTGATAACCTGAATCATTACAACGGCTGCGGCATTATTTGCGTAGATATTTCACCTGATCGCTCGGGAGTTGGACCTGTGCCAGCCGCGACACAGAAACCCGCGTCGTTGACCAACTCTTGCGTGGAACTCACTGTAGTTATATATAATTATATATATACAATATATTATAATTGGGCGCAAGGTGGACTGGTAACTTCTTGGTATGTTCTGACTCAAAACGTATGATTAGCAATTTAAGCAAAACTTTAAAAAAGAGTTGTGACCTTAATTTTCAATGAAGGTATTAAATGTGAATTCAGAATTTTAAGCTCTACAAAATTTGTATGGTCAATGGTTTTGATAGCGTTGATTGTTTTTGAGATATTATGTTAGTTTAAAAAACTTGTTTTCAGACTATAAATCACTACGCTACAGTTAAAGCTTACCTAGCAAGAGGGTGGGAAACTTAGTATGTCGATTACAGACCTAAACTGAAGGGATTAAAACAATTTCCAGCTTTCCCCTAATTAATTCCGAATTCGGCTTATTTTTACTCCCAAACCACTGGGCTATTAACATTGATCCGTTGAATGTTTTAAAACCACTCATCCAAAAAATGTTTGTCATTCTTTTATGACGATCGACACAAGCCAGTACAACATTTCTCTGAACATCCATACAAAAAACATGCCTTTTTTGGTAGTTCATAATAAAAATTGTATGTAGTACAAACCTGTTAACAGCAATTGCAGCTGTAATGCACTGACACTAAAATTAACTGCTTGATGTGAACCTGAGGATGGTTCTAATAATTTTACTCCCAGCCTCAATTCTGGCACCATGTTTTTGTTATCTACAAGAGCCATATCCATGCACCACTGTACATCTTCCAATCTTTTCACTAAAATAAAATAAAACAAAACAATTTAATTATACAACATTCAACACGCAAACAAACATGAGTAAGCAACTGCAAAATCTAGGTCTGCTCATTCTGAATGGCATTTGAGTGAATGAGCATCAACCTTCCTACCTACAGCCACCAATGAAGTCAATGCATGAAGGAAAACAAAGGAACAAGGATGCAAACATGAACACCAAAATATTACTTTCATATCATACTTAAAGCATAAAAACATTTCTTTTCCCCCCAACTCCAAGCATTTGATACTGCTTTTAAAAACAGACTTACATTTACACTCTTCATTATTTTACTCATCCACCCCACCATCTCAGATTTTGATGAAATTTGGTACATGGTATCTTCAGACAAATGTTAGAAACCAGATTTTTCATTTTTGGAATATTGGTTCTACACTTTTTCAACCTCAATTTCGGAAAAAGTAATTTCAATTTCGAAAAAAGTAATTTCTATTCCAAAAAAAGTAATTTCTATTTCAGAAAAGGTGAAATTAAATTTGGGAAAGGTCATTTCAATTTCGGAAAAAGTAACTTCATTTTTGGAAATACGAGGGCTAATTTTTTTAGATACGATAAGATAAGATACTTTATTCATCCGTATTATCAATTTACATCAATGTAGGATTCGTCAGCTTTAACCTAAGATAGAAATTAACACTAGAACAGTAATACAGAGAATCTTAAACTATGAACACATTTAAACCTCCAATGGGGCATAAAATGAAAACCACAGTGAAAATCAAAGCTGTTTTATTTGGAACACTTAGGTACACCTTCTAGCTGCTTCTCTACATAATCTCGCTCCGATTGAGTCATTTGTCATAGCGTGGTACCAACTTTACTATAAACTCTTCATAGAAGCTTGCCGCCAGAGTATTGAGAAGAGTCTTCACGGCATTTTGAAGAGTTTTGAAATTCTTTGTTGGTGTGGAAGCACTGTCCTCCCTGATCTTGGGGTGTTCGGGAAATTTGTGTGCATCCATTGTTTGGATTGTTCTTTTGATTCTGGATTAGACATGCTTATGTTACTGCGCTCCTATGTTAGTTAGGTATGCTTATGTTACTCTGCTGACGGTGAGGGTGGTGGTGAGTTGCGGGCAGCCACCCCCAATACCAGCCTGCAAGAGCGCACGCACCGAGCCACCTGCGCCTTGAACATGTCAGGAATTTACAATGGTTTACAAGCCAAAATTCAAGAATAAGCACCACTAGCTATGTTCGTTCCTTGTGCAGAGGTATATACTTTCTTTGTTACATCAACAGAACGTTGGAAAAAATTGATTAATGAAATAGGAAGAGGAAAGACAATCAAGAGGGAGAACCTCACACGTTGGTCAGCAAGATCAGATGTCTGCAAAAGTCTAAGAGATTCCTGGGATGAAGTAAGTTACTTAGGGCCGATTGTATAAACAGTTTGATCTTGGATCAGAGACTAAATTTATCTCAGTTCACGCTGAACTCGGAAATTTTTGGTGTATAAACGCTAATCTGAGATCAATTCGCACTGAACTAGGATCAATTTTGACTGGAGAAATTTCTCCGATCAAACTAGTTGATCTCAGTTCAAGGGGCTGTTTTCCTATTTGAGACTTAAGATTAGCTCATTATAAACATAATATTAGGCCTACCTGTGTGGTTACAATAAATATCAAGAAAATACACAAAAGACAACTTCATACATTTCTAGCTATAACGTAGTTGTGCGTATATAGGCTATGTTTTAGGCTCTTTATAATGCAGTGTAACATAACTCTACAGCATAACCTGTACGTTATTATTATGTTGCACTAACTACTATAATACGAAAATAACCCTTTCACCACAGTTGCAACTAATACGAAATTATCAATCTTCGTCATTTCATGCAGCTCCCTAACCTTAAATACAGGAATTCTGGCTTCTCATCCGAACGTTCACTTGATGGCGTAGTGATAAAATGACTGGCTATCATGCTAGCGGTCCCGTGTTCGAATCTCCTTAGGTCCAAAATTTTTATTGTAGGAGTAGGTAGGGTAAAGGAGAAAAGAGATTGAATAGTAGAAAGGGGAAAAAATAAAAATTTTCCAAATTTTCAATGCTGCTAAACGAGACTATGGTGACTATGGTAGAACTACTAGGAAATCTCGAGTGGGAGGATCTAAAGGGGCGACCTGTTTTTGGATTTTCCCCAAATGATTTCTTCGTTATCTTTTTTTATGTGACCTATTAACTCTTTCAGAACTGATATTTTACATTGTAATAAGGCAGTCATGAGGTAAAAACAAGACAATTTCAATTAGGAATGATCCTTTTTCTGTTTAATTTCGATCATATTTTCTTCCTCTCGCACAACACACTGTCTAAATACTAAGGAAAACAGAATAACAATGCTCTCGTCCCACGATACTCATCTGTTTCTGTGATGTTGCCAAGTGCTCATGTATGAACTAGGATCAAAATTGAACTTCGATTAGTTGATCTTAGATCAGTGTTATACAATACGACTCGAGCCTGAACTCAGATCATTTTCTGTACTTAGATCATAATTGATCTCCAGTCAGTGATGTTTATACAATCGGCCCTTAGAGTTTCGAAAATGATTGAAAATTACACTACAGAGAAACCTATCCCGCGAAATGAGGCAAAAGGAACTCACCTCAAATTGGAAAAACTTGAAACTGCATTTATGGTCGTGTTTTGGAAAGGCTAAATAAAGTGAGTGCTCAGATTCAGAGCTCATCTGTAGATGTGCTGATGGTATCTGATCTTCAAGGATCTCTTCTCAAGTTTATAATAGCAGAGCGAGAAAACTTTGATTATTTCGAAGAAAACGCAATTGAAATGAGTGTACATAAGCAATATCAGGGTGACCTTAAGAGATTTACAGACGAGCCATCAAATGAGGAAATTGAAACAACCTCCAGAGATTCTTTCAGAGCAAACACCTTTTTGCTCATCCTGGATAGACTGGAAGCTGAATTAGAGAGAAGGCATAATGCATGTGTAAACATCAAAGAAAAATTTTCATTTCTGAACTTTCAACATCAGCTCAAAGACTCACACAGAAAAAGTTCAGTCTCTCGTGCAATATTATTCCAATGACTTAGAGGGCGATTTGGTTCAGGAAGTATACATTTTTGCAGTCATGTTTTCTCTAGTAATAATACTGCAGAGAAACCTGAATCAACAACATCACTCAATCTCTCTCTGTTTTTGAGGAACCAATCTCTGTGCAACGTTTACCCAAACTTGGATATAGCTCTCCATATCGCGCTTTGCACTCCAGGCACAAATTATTCCGGAGAAAGAAGTTTTTCTTGTTTAAAACGTGTAAAGAATTATCAATTGTCTGAAGAAAAACTAAACTCTTTGGCTCTTCTAAAGATAATGAATGAAAGGCAAAGATAATGAACACAATCAACTATGACGATATTACAGATTATTTTGCCAATAAAAAATCCCGTAAGAAATTGTAATTCTTGCTTTTACTTTTACTTTATGACTAATTAATTCATTTATATAACTTTTCAATACCTACATAACCTATATTTAAATACTTAAAATTGTTTATTACCTAATAAAGGCCCACAAATGAGTGATTATGATAGGTGGGAACTTCTAGGAAGGAGGAAGGGGTGGCGCAAATGAATTGGCCTATACTAGAAGAAATGCTAAAAGACCTGGAGGCTACCAGCAAAGAGGCAGGATTGCACATGAACCCCACAAAAACTCAAGTGATGACCAACAAAGAAGAAACCCCCATCCACATCGGCACTACACATCTAAAGTACACCCAAGAATACATATATCTAGGACAAATGATCTCGTTTGGTAACTGTATGGAAAAAGAAATCAAAAGACGGATCGGCTTGGCGTGGAAGAAGTTTTGGTCATTGAAGTTCTTACTGGCTGACAAAAGACTGAAGACAGCAATGAAGTCTGCGGTCCTAGAGAAATGTGTGGTTCCAGTACTGCTCTATGGGTGCCAAACATGGGCGCTTACTGCAAAACAGCGGCAAGCATTACAGGTATGCCAGCGCAAAATGGAGTGATTTATCCTCCACATCTCATTAAAGGACAAAATCCGCAACACAGAAATCAGGAAAAGAACAGGTATGAAGGATGTGGCAAATACAGCGGAACAGTTGAAATGGAGGTGGGGAGGCCATGTGATGCGAATGAACCAACGAAAATGGGCACAAAAAGCTACAATTTGGGACCCCAGAACAGGCTGGAGAAGTGTGGGGAGGCAAAAGACCAGATGGGAGGAAGACTTCATCAAATCATCAGGAAGACTATGGTCTCGAGTAGCGAGGAATAGAAAAGAGTGGAAGAAAATGGGAGAAACCTCCACCCCAAGTGACTAGTGGAAATACAGAAGCAATCCAACCATGCACAAAAACTCTCGCTAGGATTAGCTCACCTAACGAGAAGAATATGAGCTTGCCCTGCAATCCGCAGGAGGCCATTGCCCTTTGGGATGTCTAGGCTAATTTTATTTATTTATTATGAAAAGTATAAATCCAGCAATGTCTTACATAGGGTATATATTTGATTCTTTCTAGACTGTGCAAAAACTATTTCACATGTTCTCACTGACACTAAATTACTTACATCTGAGGCTCTCATCTCGCAGATGATTTGAAATGGATGTGAGATTGTCACTGTACACTCTACATAATGCAACTGCATGTTCTCGTGGCAATCCCAACTGTTGTAGTTCACTGCTAAGTGTATCACTATCCACACCGTGACGAGCAGATGTTGCCAAAATGAAAATCAGTGCAGCTATACTGGCCTTTACTTCACCAGGTTCTGAAAATTAGATAAATAAAAATAGTAACTTAATTTACTAAAATTACAGTGGTATTTTGTTCTTTTAAAGCAACACAACTGTTTTGGAAAATAAACTTCCATCCATCCATCCATCCGTCCCTTGCTCCATCCATCCATCCTTCCATCCATTAGTCCCTTTATCTGTCTGTTCATTCCTCAGTCTGTCCCTCCACCCATCCATCTTTCTGTCCATCTGACATACCAACCGTTCATCCATCCACTTTTTGTACATTCATCCATCAATCCAAGCACCTTCTGACCATTCATCTGTCTGTCCATCCATCTAGCTATCTATCTACTGTTAAACAGCTCTTTAGAAGAAATTTGATTGAAATTAACATGAAAAAACATTAATTTAAGAGAGAAACTTCCAATTAACAGAAAGAATACAATAGTGTATAAAATGAATAAAATTATAATTACTCACCAAATTTTGCATCAGCTGTGAGCTTAGTTATTTTTTCATACTGCAATCAGAAAGAATAAAAATCAGAATGTAAGAGCAGCTTTAGCAGGTTCAGTGATATTTGTTTAAAGTAAATTTTTATTTTTTTCTTCTCTTCAAATGTGAAACAGTTGATTGTGAACAAGTTGCAGCACCAGATTCATGTTACTCTTAGTGATAAGTTGAAGGTAGGAGGTGCCTTACATTTTTGGGAGGGAAGGGAGGGGAGGGTTGTTTTGGAGCAGTTACCTAGTTATTTTTAGTTGGTAAAACATTAATTCTAACTTAAAGTGGAAACCTCATGTGGCTATGATGTAATTTGGTAAGATTAAAAATTTCTTCTGAAAAATGCATCGGCAAAAGATTCAAGAGCAGGAAGATGTGGAAAAAAAAAAAAAATGCAGAAAATATGAAAAAGTACGGAAAATTTTATAGAAATGTGTTTTTCAGTAGTTTCAGTAGTTATAATTCATAATAAGATTTATCAACGATTTTTTGTGGGTTACTAGCACATGCAAAGTTTTCTAAAATCCCAAGCTTTCAGCCTCTACTCTAGCTCTGAGTACTCAGATTATGAAGTTCAACATAAGATAAATAGGATCAGTCATCTATGGATTATTTATCTCTGTTATAACAGAATATTGTAATATAGTTTTTTCACGACTTAACTAATTAGTGGTACTTACGAATGTTGTTGCCGTGGATCGTAAGTTGACATTCCCACACGCAATCTTGTTGCTATGTGCGGTAAGAGTTTCCGTAAGGTTATGAATTTACTTACGCCACACCATAATACAAGCCTTTATGGACAAGGCCCCCCAGGACAAATATTCGGTTCGCATTACAACAAACACATGCGAATCACTTTCTGAAATAAACATCTCAATTGCAATGCAGAATGTTATATTTATTGAAGTCACCATTAATCAGTAATCATGATAAAACAGAGATATAGGCCTATGGTACACAGAATTATATAGACCTATTACTAGGGCCTGTATTACTACCATAACAGTGAAAACCTAATCCCTGCACCCAGAAGCTTTGCACGCTAGCATATTCAACCCCTTGTATCCCTCAGTGATTCAGAGAAGGTTTTCTCTTCTTTTTTTTTATGTGGGAGTTGGGAGGAAAACACTAGGCCTACATTTTCTTGGGAATTCCAAGGAATTTTTCTACTGAAGATGAAACATTTCTTACTACTTTACCACGTCACAAATGTGTCATGTACTGCACATTCCGAGCTAAAAATTTAGTACAAACTGAAAATAAATGCTAGAATTTATAACAAAAAATAACTTATTTTGAACTTTATAGGGAAAACAAGCAAAAAGGCAATATTTGGCTCTAACATAAAAATATGCTGTTTTAGGTCCTATAAAGGTATCAATTTTAGGCATAGTCACTTATGAAACTTGCATATACAAGTTTTCGTCCATATATCACTTAAGGATTAAAATAGGTTTTTACCTAAAATCTGAAGTCTACACATGGAATTGCATGGACTTCATTTTTCGACATAGGCGAATGGCATGTTGCGTTTTATTTTTTGCATGTTCATACTGTAGCACACAGAACATTTTTAGCACCAGCTGCCACTGGCTATACATGCATTCAAATCTTCAACATAACTTAGTAGAACTTGTTTACACATATGTTGCATAGGGTTATGACAAAGTAGAAATAAAGGTCATATTGCATATTCGAGGCGACAGTTACATAGAACTTAATTAATCATTAATAAGTGGAGTAAATAAAGTAATATTCTTAACATATTGGCAATGCTTTCTACAATTATGTTGCAATTAGTTTGTAATTGACATGTAAATTCATAACCTACAAAAGTTGCTGACTTGAAAATAAAATAGTATAGGGTTATTGATTTTTGTTTAGGGTTTATAAGAAAATTGAAAACCCAAGTGAGGGTATTCCATTTAGTTCATGTTTTTACGCATACAAATTGAATTTCTAAAATAAACTAGTTCATATTATTCATAATAATTAAGTGTAGGCCTACTCATTGGACTTCAACTTCTCCCTCCCGCATGGTTTCTGATAGGTCTCAGGGAGTGGGTTGCCAGTAGCTTCAACTAAATACTGATGATGACAATAAAATTAGGTTAGGATCTGCCGGTGAATACAGCCGGCTAATATTGGTAAACCCAAAGTAAAGTAAGAAAGCACCAATCCACCGAAACTCGTCAGCTGGCAGAGTATATTGGACAGACCTCGCGAACCATTGAACAGCGTTGTGCGGAACATGCACGGTGTATTAGACTTGAATACCCTGAGAAGTCTGCTATAGCTGAGCACACTATCAACGGGGGACCCAGATACAAGATCAAGTTTGGGAATACAACCATCTTGACCAAGACGTCTAACCTCTGGGACAGACTTATCAAAGAAGCCATCGAAATTAAGCTGGATCCCCACAATTTCAACAGAGATGGAGGTCTTGGCATTAACCCAGCATGGAACCACTGTCTGAAACAGCTAAGAGACAGGAGAGCGACATTGGCCCTAAAAAAGACTGATGGAGTTGGCACTGTTTCCTGATTGGTCAACTCCTGCCAACTTGGAAGTAGTATATATATGGCCCCTCTGAGGGACCTCTTGACACTTCTCATCTAGTCTATCTAGTCTTCCACACGACTCATCACGCCAGTATCCCTGAGGATGGAGGCAGCGTTCGCCTTTGAAATGTCGGAGGAAATCGATCTTCAAACCTGGCTGTCATCCCGAGAAGCCTTCTTTCATAATGCTTTTAATCTCGAAAAAAGCAATCATCATTGACTTCTCATTGGATCAAACCTGTGTGGCTTTTTTTTGGGGGGGGGGGGATGGAGATGCAGGACTCTTCCATTGCGAAAATTGTTGCTTTGTTTCAGGATCATATCCATAAATCCATGTTTCATCACCTTTTCCGTAAATTGTGGAAAATTTTGAAGTTGTTCTTTAAGATTTATATGTACAGGTAATCACACACATTTTATTTTGGTCATTCGAAAGGAGGTGAAGCACGAACTTTGTGCCAATTCTTCTCATAATCAACACTATTGTATGCGGGAATCACAGTGAAGTGATCAAATAATACAAAAAACTAAAGTGATGCACTCAACTTCACTATTTTAAGTGTACTTACACATTACGTGTTTCGCGACCATCTAGCTTGCATCCTCAGAAGAGGTCCACTACCGGGTCCATCCTTTGGTCCCTAGATATCACTGTAGGCCAGATCATTTTGGAGATAAGGTCATTGTCCTTTGGGATGTCAAAATTTACTAAATTATTTTTGTTCCTCTATATGAAGATTTTCTCCCATGTCATCAAATCAACTGGTTTGTTCACTGTTTTCAATAATTCCATGTCATCCTCGAATTCATGTTCTGTGGACCAATAATCATGCACTACTGCCGATTTTTCTACTTATTTGTATCTGATGTTTCTTTTATGTTCCTTGTGCCTGATGTTCAAATTTATTTTTGTCTTCCCAATGTAACATTTGTCGTAATCTTTGCATTTTAGCTTATATATGCCTGAATTTTTGTTGGGGGGAATCTTGTCTATCTGCTCCGATTGTAGCAGATTTTTAATGTTGCATTTATTACTGGGTGCCAATCTGATATTGACATCTTTGAATATTCTACTGAATTTGTCATGTACTTTCGGGTGGTATGTGAACTTCTTGAAAACAGTATCATCTTTGATGTTTTTCAAAGTACTGTATTGTTCTATTAGTTTCCGTTTCTCAGAATTTCATATTTTCTTGTTAACTAAATCTGGACTGAAACCATTGATATGTGCTGAACTTAAGATCCTTTGATATTCTGTATTATATTCAGTTTTGTTCATGGGTAAGTTTACTAATCTGAACGTGAGGCATGGTACAGGTATGTCGATGACATTTTCGCAGTTGTAAACAAGAAACTGGCAGGTGATGCACTGATCCATAAAATTCACAGTGGAGTTGGATTCAGATAATTTTATACCATTCTTGGACCTAAAAATCATAAGAAATGTGGACAAAATAGAATTTGGAATCTTCAGGAAAGAAACACATATTGACAATTACATCAAACAAGAGGGCTACAATCCAAGAACACACAAACATGCTATTCTGAACAGCCTCATGTTCAGATTAGTAAACTTTCCCATGAACAAAACTGAATATAATACAGAATATCAAAGGATCTTAAGTTCAGCACATATCAATGGTTTCAGTCCAGATTTAGTTAAAAAGAAAATATGAAATTCTGAGAAACGGAAACTAATAGAACAATACAGTACTTTGAAAAACATCAAAGATGATACTGTTTTCAAGAAGTTCACATACCACCCGAAAGTACATGACAAATTCAGTAGAATATTCAAAGACGTCAATATCAGATTGGCACCCAGTAATAAATGCAACATTAAAACTCTGCTACAATCGGAGCAGATAGACAAGATTCCCCCCAACAAAAATTCAGGCATATATAAGCTAAAATGCAAAGATTACGACAAATGTTACATTGGGAAGACAAAAATAAATTTGAACATCAGGCACAAGGAACATAAAAGAAACATCAGATACAAACAAGTAGAAAAATCGGCAGTAGTGCATGATTATTGGTCCACAGAACATGAATTCGAGGATGACATGGAATTATTGAAAACAGTGAACAAACCAGTTGATTTGATGACATGGGAGAAAATCTTCATATAGAGGAACAAAAATAATTTAGTAAATTTTGACATCCCAAAGGACAATGACCTTATCTCCAAAATGATCTGGCCTACAGAGATATCTAGGGACCAAAGGATGGACCCGGTAGTGGACCTCTTCTGAGGATGCAAGCTAGATGCTCGCGAAACACGTAATGTGTAAGTACACTTAAAATAGTGAAGTTGAGTGCATCACTTTAGTTTTTTGTATTATTTGATCACTTCACTGTGATTCCCGCATACAATAGTGTTGATTATGAGAAGAATTGGCACAAAGTTCGCGCTTCACCTCCTTTCGAATGACCAAAATAAAATGTGTGTGATTACCTGTACATATAAATCTTAAAGAACAACTTCAAAATTATCCACAATTTACGGAAAAGGTGATGAAACATGGATTTATGGATATGATCCTGAAACAAAGCAACAATTTTCGCAATGGAAGAGTCCTGCATCTCCATCCCCCCCCAAAAAAAAGCCACACAGGTTTGATCCAATGAGAAGTCAATGATGATTGCTTTTTTCGAGATTAAAAGCATTATGAAAGAAGGCTTCTCGGGATGACAGCCAGGTTTGAAGATCGATTTCCTCCGACATTTCAAAGGCAAACGCTGCCTCCATCCTCAGGGATACTGGCGTGATGAGTCGTGTGGAAGACTAGATAGACTAGATGAGAAGTGTCAAGAGGTCCCTCAGAGGGGCCATATATATACTACTTCCAAGTTGGCAGGAGTTGACCAATCAGGAAACAGTGCCAACTCCATCAGTCTTTTTTAGGGCCAATGTCGCTCTCCTGTCTCTTAGCTGTTTCAGACAGTGGTTCCATGCTGGGTTAATGCCAAGACCTCCATCTCTGTTGAAATTGTGGGGATCCAGCTTAATTTCGATGGCTTCTTTGATAAGTCTGTCCCAGAGGTTAGACGTCTTGGTCAAGATGGTTGTATTCCCAAACTTGATCTTGTATCTGGGTCCCCCGTTGATAGTGTGCTCAGCTATAGCAGACTTCTCAGGGTATTCAAGTCTAATACACCGTGCATGTTCCGCACAACGCTGTTCAATGGTTCGCGAGGTCTGTCCAATATACTCTGCCAGCTGACGAGTTTCGGTGGATTGGTGCTTTCTTACTTTACTTTGGGTTTACCAATATTAGCCGGCTGTATTCACCGGCAGATCCTAACCTAATTTTATTGTCATCATCAGTATTTAGTTGAAGCTACTGGCAACCCACTCCCTGAGACCTATCAGAAACCATGTGGGAGGGAGAAGTTGAAGTCCAATGAGTAGGCCTACACTTAATTATTATGAATAATATGAACTAGTTTATTTTAGATATTCAATTTGTATGCGTAAAAACATGAACTAAATGGAATACCCTCACTTGGGTTTTCAATTTTCTTATAAACCCTAAACAAAAATCAATAACCCTATACTATTTTATTTTCAAGTCAGCAACTTTTGTAGGTTATGAATTTACATGTCAATTACAAACTAATTGCAACATAATTGTAGAAAGCATTGCCAATATGTTAAGAATATTACTTTATTTACTCCACTTATTAATGATTAATTAAGTTCTATGTAACTGTCGCCTCGAATATGCAATATGACCTTTATTTCTACTTTGTCATAACCCTATGCAACATATGTGTAAACAAGTTCTACTAAGTTATGTTGAAGATTTGAATGCATGTATAGCCAGTGGCAGCTGGTGCTAAAAATGTTCTGTGTGCTACAGTATGAACATGCAAAAAATAAAACGCAACATGCCATTCGCCTATGTCGAAAAATGAAGTCCATGCAATTCCATGTGTAGACTTCGGATTTTAGGTAAAAACCTATTTTAATCCTTAAGTGATATATGGACGAAAACTTGTATATGCAAGTTTCATAAGTGACTATGCCTAAAATTGATACCTTTATAGGACCTAAAACAGCATATTTTTATGTTAGAGCCAAATATTGCCTTTTTGCTTGTTTTCCCTATAAAGTTCAAAATAAGTTATTTTTTGTTATAAATTCTAGCATTTATTTTCAGTTTGTACTAAATTTTTAGCTCGGAATGTGCAGTACATGACACATTTGTGACGTGGTAAAGTAGTAAGAAATGTTTCATCTTCAGTAGAAAAATTCCTTGGAATTCCCAAGAAAATGTAGGCCTAGTGTTTTCCTCCCAACTCCCACATAAAAAAAAAAGAAGAGAAAACCTTCTCTGAATCACTGAGGGATACAAGGGGTTGAATATGCTAGCGTGCAAAGCTTCTGGGTGCAGGGATTAGGTTTTCACTGTTATGGTAGTAATACAGGCCCTAGTAATAGGTCTATATAATTCTGTGTACCATAGGCCTATATCTCTGTTTTATCATGATTACTGATTAATGGTGACTTCAATAAATATAACATTCTGCATTGCAATTGAGATATTTCAGAAAGTTTTAACAATTTTATAAGAGAGTATTTTATCATTTTTAGAACCAATTTTAGGTACCTAAAACAGCATTTTTAGCGACCTAAAAGGTCGAAGTCTATCCATGTGTTCCGTACAGTATCCAAATTAGAAACGAAATCTATCAGACCTAAGAAGATACCAGGATTTCAAGAACGTTCAGTTTCGTCGTGACTTCTCAAAGCAAGTTCAAACGCCCCACAGAACTTAATAGCCTAGTATCAATAACTTTTGAAAGTACAAAGGCCTACCTGTTTTTCCCAATTGTTGGTTGTGTTCAGATGCCTGGCTTAACTGTGGTCCAAATTTCACATAACCGAGAGATTTAATACGTTATGTATGTGCTTAATGTTATCTTTATGCTGTTTTGTTAACGTGCTAAGGTGGCCTAAGTCCGTTACTACCGTTCTACTCCACGAATTGGAAACACCAAATAGAAGAACAGGAAAACAGAAGAGAGCATTCCCAATTTCACAACCACATATCCAACTGTTGTCATACACTGTCCTGTGAAATTTTCTGTTGTAAACGCAGTTTTTCCTGCCTTTCATGTTTTGGTTAATAAACAAATCGGGTGTGGGCCTTCCTAACTGTTTTATCTCGATTTTTCTTCCATATTCCTTCTAGAGAATGGATAAGTTATTAAACTATCTATTAAATTTATTCTGCACAGTCACAGCAATAACACTGAACATGTACACACATGCAGCATGAAATATACTTAGCACTTGTTCCACTGTTCGATTCTGTCCTGTTTACAGTTCACACTTCGTACAGAAATTAGAAAGCAGTTTGAGAATTGACAGGGTATCTGGTCAGTATGTCCCTTCCCCCAGACGTAAGATTGTACTAACTTACCCTCCGTCAGAAGCTGAGCTGGCTTGCGCGTTAAATTCACTTCCCTCATCAGTCATCACTAAAAATTATTCCATTACAATATTTATAAATGGCTTTTTAGTATTAAGTTTCTTCTTTCCTTAGGTAATTGTTAAATTTCTCGCAGTTTAACTCCATTGTATCTATAGAGGAAAATAACTCCAATCTATAGAGGAAAATTTATTCTGAGTGGGAATGGAACCCAGGTTTTAGCTTTGTACACATTTAGGTACAAATATACTTACCCTTATATAATATATTATTATATATTTATATGTACACATTGAATTAAGCAAACAAATCTATGAGGCTATTAGTATAGATTAGGCTATTAAAGTATAGATTTAGCTCTTAAAGCTAAGCTATTTCATATTTTCATAAGATTTCATGTCAAGCCATGGAATTCTCAATTTACTTCTAATTTCGTACTAAAATAATTAAATTATAGATAGAAACCAACATGGCTTACATCGATTGGATCTATATTAAAACTGAACGTCAAGAAAAGCCACCATCAATAAGATGTTACCAAGGACTGTTCCTTTAGACTTGTTAAACAACCTTCAAATATCCACCCCGACCATCACCAAAAAAGAGGTCGTCAACCCTCCACCCCCATCCCCATCCAGCCAGTTTCTTGTATGGCTTGCAGTCTACCTATAGGGGCTGGGTTCTATTCGACTGACAGCTTGATAGCTCCAAACGAGTCGGTTTTCTGCTAACAGCTGTGAGTATACACTCCGCCTCAGGGCACTTTGCAGGCCTCGGTCACCAAGAAAAGCAGCGCTATTGGGGGACTGAGCACAATGCAGCATAATGCTTAGCAACTCAAGCTGACCGCTCTGTGCTGTGAGGGACCACAAGTTGTATAGCGGTTGAAAATCTACAATTTTTTTTAAAGAATATTTTTAACAAAATATTGGTAATTTTTGTTTAAATAATCAACAATATTTTATTCAACAAAATGATCAGCGTGCTATAGCACAGTAGCACATTACCACTGACCACCCCTGTGTATAGCCAGTAGGCTATTTCTGTAATTCAACTGTATGTCATACCATGAAAGCTTCCTATTCAATTGTAACTTGTAAGAAACGATTTGGAAGATCGATGTGAGCAACCAAAACTTAATTACCTACTTCTAATCCAAATTATTGGCCTAATTCATATCATGGCTCATATAATACATTCGAAGTGAAGTTGAGAATTAATCTGCATAGTTATTAATTATTATTTAATTCCTCTCTATTTTTATTAATAACAAAGATTGGATTGTACACATACCGTGTTCTGTGAAATTCGGTAATCCTGTATAATTGTATATTAATTGTGCACATCAACTGAATCACAAATTAATAAGCAGTGCACCACTGAATAATTAATTGCTGAAGATTTTCAATAAAATACTCTAATGATATAGTTTAGCCAATGAATTTACATGTCATACCTTTAACGTTAATTGGAAATTTGCCTATTACAGGATAATTGCAATATGGCTTTATTCGAGTCTGGAAGGCACAGCGCAATTATAAATATATTACTTTTATTTATTCTACTCTTATTCTTTGTACTTAATTAAATTCTCTGGATGAGCAATGTTTCGAATGTACCATATGACTTATTTTTCCTTTGTTCTGAAATATGTTATAAATATACCGCATTCACTTTTCATGGTAGCACATGTCTGTATAGCCTACGCCATACACATATTGATATGTATGAAGCAACTGTTCAAATTCTATTATTATATTAACTTAACTCTTTATGCTCATGTGTAGCCAGCATGCTATTTCAAATGAATTTCCACTTTATTCATATTCTAATGAGTTGTGACACAAGGAAGGTAATTTAAACCAAATATTAAATCCTTTGTTCTCTCTCTTTTTTTTTTTAACTGCCTGCAAAGTATAATCCCCCTTGCTTGAACAAAGACCTCGTGATTAATTGCAAAGATCCTTTAAGCTATTATATTTAATTTCCTGATTCCCATTAATATACTTCCACGCGATTATGCATGTGTTGCATGGAATTCTAAACTGACTTCGTTACCTTCGCATGATTGCTTACATTGGCATATAATTACAATTGCCAATTTTACAAATGATTTAACTCGTTGGCGAAAGTAACTAAAAAATAAGAATAATACACGAAACTGCATCGGTTCAGAAGGAACCGATCCTAAATTTTGAAAATTAATAGAAGCATACAACTTAAGCAGTCACATGTTGCAATGGATTTTTCCAGAAGTCCATGGTCCCCTCGACACTGCTACTATTATTATTATTTCTTGGGCCATTCGTCACATTTTCAGGCCACACTCTGTGTATGATCTGTTTGCACTTTTTGTTCTACTTTGTTTCATACCTTCTGATTCTCTTTGGTACATGGCATAATATTATTGCATCTGATCTGTACTTTCTAGACAGTAGTTCTGCTATTTGTTCATCCATCTCAGCTTTCTGATCTTTCCAGCTGTCTTTCGTTCTGAGTTATACTTTAGCTCTATTTGTTCATCTTTCTCGATATTCTGTCTCTTTCTGTTAGACATTCATCTTTCTCAGCTTACTGATTTTACTAGCTTCGTTGATTAAAACAAGAACCATGACTCCCAAGATGTTATACCTTCCTTTCCTTTATTCCCTCTGTTGCCGTTCCGTATGGTAAACCTTCTTCCTATCTCATTGGCATCTGCTGCTACACAAGTTACTTCAAAGGCACTCTCTTTCTTTCTGCCTGCATGCCTCGTGGTCACGAGATCCCCTTTGTCTCTCAGCGAGTGCGTGCAGATTGGCTACATGAGCGCACATGTGATCTATAGTAGGGTACCTTATGTAAGAAAATCACATCCCGTGGGCTCCTTCGTGAAGAAAGCAACACACCTATATTTTCAGTTTCTATGAAGTCTAAGGATACACGAACCACTTGATGCTACTCTGGGGGTCGCGTCTGAGTCGCGTGATGACGTCATCAAAATGGCGGACGTCGTGTTTCACAGAAATGGCCATAACGTGAAACCTATTTGAGATAGAGACTTGCAAAAAACGGTTTTGAAATCACAATAAAATGCTCTACATTATTGTTTCTTACACGTATGGAGCTAATACTGCATATTCTACCGAAAAATTACACTTTTTGTTGGAAAATTGAAAAAAATGGTCCTGTAGAATGTGTTCTCTTGAAATTTCAATAGAAGATGATGCCTTGCCATAAATTACATGCAAACAAATTTTTTGAAGAGTTTAATAAGGATTCAACTCCCGTTTACCAGAAGTTTCCAATGTCAATAGTTTTAATTGTGTGATAGTTTTTGTAAAAGGGTCATTCCATATGAAATCATCCAAATTTTTAAAAAATGGTTGCACGACCATTTTAGAAAAAAATTATTTTTTGTATATGAGTTCATACATGTTTCAAGATGTAAAAACAAGTTTTCAAAAAATTGTTGTGTTCTTGGTTTCCCAGGGGTGTCCATTTTTCAATCCTGGTGTAACACATTTTTTGCGAATGTAGCTGATTACAAAATATATTTTCATAACTCAACAACCATAAGAGTTAGAAATTTGAATTATGAACCATTTTGTAACTATTGAAGCGTACTTTTATAAATATTTTATTGTTTTCTTAAACAAAAAATTTTTCATATGAAAATATGAGTTTGAAATTGGGGTAAATTTTTCCAAAAAAATAACTTTTTGGGTCAAATTTTATGTGAGAAGGAAGTGATTGTAAACATTCAAATTTTTTTTGTGTTCAAACCTGCATGTGATTTGTCTGTGAGGAAAAAATTAGCTTCCAAAAATACAACCCTTATTTCTAAACTGGCCTCAAATATTATCGTTTTTCAGATTTTGACTATTTTTGGGCTTAAATATCTCTGAAGGGTACCCTTCAAAAAATCTGAAAAATTGTACAAAAGAAGCCTTTCATGTGCCTAACTCATAGTTAAAATTTCTATTTCTAGAAACAACTCCTTCTATTAATTTGATAGAACTGAAATATCACACCTTTTAGGGTACCGTATTTGGAAGAAACTACATATAACTCAACAACCATAAGAGATAGAAATTTGAATTATGAGTCATTTTATAACTATTGAAGCTTGCTTTTAGAAATATTTTAGTAATTTCTTCAACACAAAATTTTTCATATGAAAATATGATTTTGAAATTCGGGTAAATTTTTTCAAAAAAATAACATTTTGGTCCAAATTTTATATGAGAAGGAAGTGATTGAAAATATTCAATTTTTTTTTATGTTCAAACCTGCATGTGATTTCTCTGTGAGGAAAAAATCAGCTTCCAAAAATACATCCCTTATTTCAAAACCGGCCTTAAATATTATCGGTTTTCAGATTTTGAATATTTTTTGGCTTAAATATCTCTGATGGATACCCTTCAAAAAATCTGAAAAATTGCATAAAAGAAGCCTTTCTTGTGCCTAACTCACAGTTAAAATTTCTATTTCTAGAAACAACTCCTATTAATTTGATAGAACTGAAATATCACACTATCACATGTATGTAGTTTCTCCCAAATACGCTACCCTAAAAAGAGTGACACTTGAAACTTCTGGTAAACGGGAATTGTATCATTATTAAACTCTTCAAAAAATTTGTTTGCATGTAATTTATGGCACGGCATCATCTTCTATTGAAATTTCAAGAGAACACATTCTACAGGACCATTTTTTTCAATTTTCCAACAAAAAGTGTAATTTTTTGGTAGAATATGCCGTCTTAGCTCCATACGTGTAAGGAACAATAATGTAGAGCATTTTATTGTGATTTCAAAACCGTTTTTCGCAAGTCTCTATCTCAAATAGGTTTCACGTCATCATGCGACTCAGACGCGACCCCCAGAGTAGCATCAAGTGGTTCTGGTATCCTTACACTTCATAGAAACTGAAAATATAGGTGTGTTGCTTTCTTCACGAAGGAGCCCACGGGATGACATAAGGTACCCTACTACTAGTGGATTTTAACGGAACTCTTTCAAATGTACTGAGCGGGGAAACCGTGCTGTAATCAGCACAATGCGCCATGCTGCATTCACACAGGATGCGGTACACACCTGGTGCTCTGTGTCCCAGCTCATCCTTGATCGGTCTCAGAAGGCTTCTGATCTTCCTTGGTGGTTTGAAGACTGATCTAATTCGCCACTTCCTCAATATTCTAGCTATTCGCTGAGACAGGTTACCAAAGCATGGCAGTATCGTAGTACTGGTCATACCTGCAGTTTCTCACTTGACGAGTTTCCTGATTAACGGTCCTTTTCAGGGCCATTCGGATTTCAGCTTCGGTGTATCCATTTTCCTGAAAAGTCCTCCTAAGGTGTTTCAGTTCGTCAGACAGATTTTCCTTGTCGGAAATTGAGATGATTCTGTTGATGAGGGTGTAGAGAACTCCACTACGCTGTGCTGGATGATGATGACTATTTCCATTGAGGTAGAGATCAGTGTGAGTGTTTTTTCTATATACTTTATGGCCTGGACTGTTGTTGGCTGTCATCCCAAGAAGCCTTCTATCATATGCTTTGCCAGGAAAACCTCAAATCATATATTAAAAGCATTGTTCAAAAAAGAATTTGTTCCACAGAATGAAACAGTAAACCAGTGTGAAAGTGTTTTTAAAACAAGTTCTATAAAGATTGAGAGAGAGTGTGTGTGAAGCAAACGGCCTAATAAACGGAGGATTGATGACTAGATCCTGCTTCACGATAATGCACCCATGAACAGAGCCATTTCTGTCTGCCGGTATTTAGCAAAGAATAAAATATCTACTCTTCTACACTATGTTAATTCTCCCGATTTGGCTCCAGCAGACTTTTTTTTTTTCTGTTCCCACAACTTAAAATGTGGCTTTGGAGGCATCGAATTGAGGTCATTGCTGTCATCCAGAGAGAATTGCAGATAGATTTGGAAGACTTCCACAGATGCATCAATTCCAAAGGAGACTACTTCGAGGGTGACAGTGCGGAATTGACAAATTGAGGTAAAACTAAACTAAATTGAGGTAAAGTGTTATATTTCTAGTAATTCCGGAAACTTTTTGATCACACCTCACATAATATGGAATGGATGTGTATAAGATGTGAGCAGCGTTCTTACATCAGAATAGCTTTTCCTTAGAGTGAAAATGCCACAGAATGCCTCAGGGAGCTGGTGGAAGCTTTGGGGATGAAAATCTTTCGTACCAAACTTCGAGGGTTTTATAGGTTGGGCTATGCGTGCTTTCATGCTTCCAATTACTGCAATACAGTACACTGGCATTATGCCAAAATGAATGGATGTCTATGGATTTCTGTTCCCTACTCTATCTACTAGAAGAAATGGAAGCAGGTGTCAGAATTGGAGGAAGGAAAATAAACAATCTAAGATATGCAGATGACACAACACTTCTGGCAGACAATGCAGAGGATTTGATACTACTGATAAGAAGAGTCAAGGAGAACAGTGAAGAAGCAGGCCTAATGCTTAACTTGAAAAAGACAATGGTAATGACAACGGTACAACAGATTGCAATATCAGTGGATGGAGAGCAGCTGAACACAGTCGATAAATTCAACTTTTTGGGATCTGTAATAACCAGAAATGCATCATGCAGTGAAGAAATAAAAAGGAGAATCAATCTAGGACGAGCAGCAGTGGGAATGCTCAAGAAAATACTCAAGGACTCTGACATCAGCAAAAGCACCAAAATTGGAATTATTCAAACCATAGTATTTCCAGTAGTATTATACGGCTGTGAAAGTTGGACTCTAAAGAAACAAGATAGGAAGAAAATAGACAGTTTTGAATTATGGACCTGGAGAAGATTATTAAGAATTTCATGGACAGAAAGAAGAACAAATGCATCAGTAATTAAAGAAATAAACCCAAAATACTCACTCGAGGCAATGGCTATGAAGTTAAAATGATCATATTTTGGACACATCATGAGAAGAAACGAGTCGCTAGAAAAAGACTTGATGTTAGGACACATGGAAGGGACAAGAAGAAGAGGCAGAAAAAGAACAAGATGGCTGAAAGGAATACAAGTCATCATGGACCGGAATTGGAAGGACTTGGTAACAGCCACACAGGACGGAAGGCGGTGGAGAGCTGAAGTTCATAAAGCAGTGGAAAATAGAATAAGAACAAATATTTTCTAGAGATAGCAAACCCTCAATCTTGCTAGAAAATCCGTGTGGATCTCCAGGAGTCGCAAGCGACTCAAAGGAATACTACTATACTCTATCATACATTTAGTACCCATAATCTGTATCATACATACATTCCATACCCTCTCCTTTCGCTTGTATATTTCATAATTTCAAAATGATCCCACATATTCAATAAATAAAAAAGTAGCCATAAATAGTAGAGGCTGTATTCAAGTGGGTTGTTGAGGCAGCAAGCATTGGGAAACCCTTTTTCAGGGCCGATTATTTGGGAAAATCAAAACTTTTAGGTGACAAAACCAACAGTTTGTCAGCAAAACAACTGACTCTGATGGATATGTTCATGTAGTGACCCTTTGCATAAGTACAGTACTTTACAATTAAGTTTTTTTTAAGAAATAACATTTTATCATTATTCATCTAATTATCCGGATTGGGTCCAGTCCTAATGAATAAATGTATTAGAAGTTGCGAAATTATATTGTTGTAATCAATTATTTTTAATTTTCTTAATTCAGCATTTTTATACTCCTTTCAATATCGAGGCACAACTTGAGTTCTGCAGGTACACCAGAGCTGACCATGTCACTATTGATGTGCATCTGTTTGTTAGTGTTGAAGTATATACTGGTAGTTATTTCAAATGATATTAAATATTGATGGATATGATACAGGATTAACAGTGGTGATGAGTCATGGTAAGCAAATCTCCAATTCGGCAGTTGCCTTTACGACTAGGAAAACATGAAAAAACCTCAGTCAAATTGGATGGCCAAGGCGGTTGAAACCAGGACCTCCAGAATGCAAGTCAAAGATGCTACCATCTGGGCCATCTCACTCGGTGTTTTAAAATCTGTATCATACAATCAATGTAAATTATATAGGTTTTATACTCTTATAACCTTCAATTTTTCTAAATACATAGTTAGTAATATGAGACACCTCATAGGTAAGTGAACTCAGAGAATAATATTTAATTAGCTGATCTCCACTCTTTTGTAAAATTTAGCTTTAACAATATTAGGTTCAGACTTGTATAACACACAACAGTAGTGTCATTTGTTATGCAGGTTAATAATGCTGTTATCAACACATTCCTTTTTATTTACTGTGAAAATAATTTTTTAAATGAAATTATATACCATAGCTAATAACTACAGCCGAGCCTCAATATCTCAAATCACTAGAGGATGCAAAAATAAATTTGAGTTATCGAAAATTTGAGTTGCTGAGAACACGAATATTGCTGTAGGCCTAAAACTACACTTTAAACAGTCTTACCTTTTCTTGGATGAAAACATTAAGTTAACCTTAATAAAAGAAAAAAATCTTAAACTAATTAATGATATAGTGTAATTAAAATTATAACAAAATACTGTTTTGTTTATAAGGGAGCCAAATTTGTATGACTGCAGGAAGTCTGTAATTTTCTTCTGCTTGACATTTTTTCTTGAGCTTCTTCCACAAAGTTTTCGACTATGTTCAACGACATAAACACACACTCATATAACATGGCTCCACATTTTTAAACATCCTTAGAATTTGTAACGCCTGGAATGCTTGATTGAAAATTCGTAGCGTTTACATCTTCGTCTTCCTCCCCATCATCAGAATCTTCATGATGCTTTACTGCATTCACTACGACTTCATCTGATTCAACAATAACTTCAGAATCCACCGACAGGAACACCTTGTAGTTTGTTTGCTGTACCTGGAAGGTAGACCACACTTCGGGCTCTGGAGTGGTTGTAGCTCACTTGTTTTTTTCAATTACAGTTAGTGTTAACTAAACACGCTGTTTAACACAAAGCTACCACTGAATCTTCAAGGTCTTTCTATCTTTCACCCCAGCAATTTTAGATAATGAAACACCCCCATCTGAAACAGCATCTTTATGGACAGTAAAAATTGCCAAGGTCAATGCACCAACTTCCTTGTTTTCCATTCAATATACCCTCGTCCAGTACCTGACCGGCTAACAACATTCTTAGTTGGGGTTGTAAAATTAGAAGATCTTGGAAGTTTGCTCTAGACTTCGCGCTGTATTCAGTACTTTATTATCTTATATTGCAATGAATCTTGTGGCATTATTATGCCCTTACAAATAAGTATTCGAGTTATAGAATTCATTTAAGTGTTAAAGATATAATTTAAGCTTCGAGATATCGAAAATTTTTAGTTGTAGAAATTTGACTTAAAGAGACCAATTATAATTGTAAATTATAGGGATTTTATATAAAAGTTCTTCACAGGTTGACAGCCGAGTCAATGGTTTAATAAACTCCGAGCTTTCGGACTCCATATCTCTGAGTCCTTCTTCTGGGAAAGTGGTGAGATGGCGGAAGAGGCCTGTATATATACGCCGGAGCAGTTAGTGGGTTCCAGCCAATGGCAGCGTCAGTAAAACTCTCTTGAAAAATTCGCCTAGTCGAAAAAGACGGACGTCACGGGGAACACAGGTTATGTGGGTCTCTTCTTTAAAATGTTGAGGGCCGGTTTCCAAGCCTCGCTTAGAGGAAGGCCTTTGTCTCTGTTTATGATGTTGTTACTGAGGCTGATTTCAATGGCCTCTTTAACCAGCCGGTCCATATACCCATTCGTCTTGTCCAGGATCTCGGTCTGGTCGTATAGCATTCTGTGATTTTGCTCGATGCTATGTTGAGCTACAGCAGACTTGTCCGGATAGAATAGTCTGGCATACCTATGATGTTCCTTGCACCTGTCTGCCACGGTGCGTCCAGTCTGGCCAATATATTCCATCCCGCACTCACAAGGAATGCTGTAGACTCCAGAAGACTTCAGGCCTAGGTTGTCTTTCACTGATCAAAGGTGGTCTTTTATTTTTGGTGGAGGAAGCGACACAGTTTGGATTTTGTGTCTACGTAGAATCCTCCCGATCTGATAGGAGAGAGGTCCGCAGAAAGGGATGAAAGCTCTATTGAGTCGTTGATTACCATCTGGGTCAGCTCTTTTCTGTCCTTCCATTTTAACGGTCCTTTTCAGGGCCAATCTAAATTCTAGGCGAATTTTTCAAGAGAGTTTTACTGACGCTGCCATTGGCTGGAACCCACTAACTGCTCCGGCGTATATATACAGGCCTCTTCCGCCATCTCACCACTTTCCCAGAAGAAGGACTCAGAGATATGGAGTCCGAAAGCTCGGAGTTTATTAAACCATTGACTCGGCTGTCAACCTGTGAAGAACTTTTATATATTATTTGCCGAGAAAAATTCAAATCTTATATAGGGATTTTGTTCGAGAAATATAAATTACTTCGAAAAATCAAAAATTCGAGTAATAGAGGTTTGACTTATCGAGGTTCGACTGAACACTTAAGCAAAATGTTATCTTAATTTATTGCTGAAATAATTAGAGATGCAAGCATAAGGAACTCACATCTGTGTTTTCGCCCACAAGTGATTTAACGACTTGTTGACACACAAGCTTCATCTTCACTGATGTCTGAAACAAAAGAAATTACCTTATTATTATCAACATAACACTGAAAGAGTACAACTTTTTGAATTACAATTTTTTGCATTTGCTTCATAAATGATTTCAATATACCAGAAAATGGTTAAGAACTAAGTACTACTAAGTATTTGGTTTCCTGTACTTTAAAACAAAAAATAAGCAATACTATTTTTTTATCACACAGAATAAGTTAATTCAGAATTCAAGAATAGATTAAAGTGCCAAAATTAAAAACAAAATATGAAAACAGAACAAAATCAAGGGCATAATGGAACTTTGCACCCCATGCTGCTCCCCTTTAGACTTGCCACTCGCCTGGCAGCTTCCACCCCTCTCGGCTGCTTCCCGCGTGCTGCCTGCTCCACTTCCCCGCAACGCATACCTTCATGCCTGTAGCCGTTGCTCAACGCCGGTAATGCATAATTGCAATTGATATGTCACCTAATATTTCACAATAAAGAAAGTCCCTTGCACCTCTACATAATATTCCACAATTATAAAAACGACCCTTCCAACAAAATAGGCTATTTCACAATACAAAAAAATACCCTTGTACCATACACAATATTTCATAATTATAAAAAACGCCGTATTCAAGGGCGCCCATATGATATTTTCTAGGGGGGGGGGCCAAATTTTTATTTAATTTATTTTTTGTCCCTTTAACTTCTTGGGTTAGTTTGTAACATTACATTAATAATATAATAATGTAAGTGCAACAATGAAGTAGCCAGAAAATAATTTCGGGGAGGATTGGAAGTGGCAGGGGATTTGGAATACCCCCCAAGCAAGGGGGTCGTGGGTCCATCCCCAGAAAATTTTAAAATATTCCACTAATTAAAATCACTTTTTACGCTATTTTAGCACTGAAAAACTAGTTAGGAAATTTGTTTACGTGCCAATGTAAACAAGAAATCGTTACCTAAGTCAGGGGTCCACCCCTGGAAAATTTTTAAATAATGAACTAGTTGAAATCACATTTTACGCTATTTTAACTCTAAAAAACAAGTTATTAAATTTGTTTACCATACTTTAAGATATGTCAACTTAAACAAGAAATTGTTACCTAAGTCAGGGGTTACTCCTGGAAAATTTTTAAATACTGAACTAATGAAAATCACATTTCACTCTATTTTAGCTGTGAAAAACTAGGTAGGAAATTTGTTTACCATATTCTAAGATATGCCAACTTAAACAAGAAATTGTTACCTAAGTCGGGGGTTACCCCCGGAAAATTTTTAAATACTGAACTAATGAAAATCACATTTCACTCTATTTTAGCTCTGAAAAACTAGGTAGGAAATTTGTTTACCATACTCTAAGATATGCCAACTTAAACGAGAAATTGTTACATAAGTCGGGGGTTCATCCCCGGAAGATTTTTAAATACTGAACTAATGAAAATCACATTTTATGCTATTTTAGCCCTGAAAGCTAGTTAGGAAATTTATTTACCATACTCTAAGACATACCAACGTAAACAAGAAATCATTACCTAAGTCGGGGGTCGACCCCCGGAAAATTTTTAAATATTGAACTAATTAAAATAACATTTTACGCTATTTTAGCTCTGAAAAACTAGTTAGGAAATTTGTTTACCATATTCTAAGATATGCCAACTTAAACAAGAAATTGTTACCTAAGTCGGGGGTTACCCCCGGAAAATTTTTAAATACTGAACTAATGAAAATCACATTTCACTCTATTTTAGCTCTGAAAAACTAGGTAGGAAATTTGTTTACCATACTCTAAGATATGCCAACTTAAACGAGAAATTGTTACATAAGTCGGGGGTTCATCCCCGGAAGATTTTTAAATACTGAACTAATGAAAATCACATTTTATGCTATTTTAGCCCTGAAAGCTAGTTAGGAAATTTATTTACCATACTCTAAGACATACCAACGTAAACAAGAAATCATTACCTAAGTCGGGGGTCGACCCCCGGAAAATTTTTAAATATTGAACTAATTAAAATAACATTTTACGCTATTTTAGCTCTGAAAAACTAGTTAGGAAATTTGTTTACCATACTCTAAGACATGCGAACTTAAACAAACCTAAGTTATAATACTCATTAGTCATGACTATTTATAAGAAAAGTTAAATAACACAAGGAACAATGGAAATAACAGGCCTACTCATTATGTTATGGAAACAAAATAACTGCTATATCATATTTGACACACCCACAAAAATTGTTTAATCCATTAATTTTTTTTAAATACAAAAATAGAATTTTAGGTTTTGATTTTTGGGGGTCCAAACCCCCAGGATCCCCTTTTCTAATCCAGTGTGGATTCTGCTTCCATGGTGTCGATATGGTAAAACTTCTGCAAACTTATGTCCCTACTGACTTTCAAATAATTGTCTTAAAAGAAAAAAAAACAGACTATAATTATTAATATAGAATTTTTTCCTTTCCCTGAGAGCTAGGGAGGGGCCGCGGCCCCCCCCCTGCCCCCGGGTATGGGCGCCCTTGGCCGTATTATAACATAAAATGTGGCTTAATTGATGCAGGAAAATTCCCATGTACCAACACTACTTATAAAAACCGATTCTTGCGTTAAAACTTATGAAATCCCCCTAACATAACTAATATATGAAAGCTTCCTTCAGTGCTCAACATTCATTCGTAGCGTAGCGGTCAAGACTCCTAGCTATAATGCTAGGGGTCCCGGGTTCGAATCCCGGTCGATCCAAAATTTACTATTAGGAATAGGTCTCAAATAGGTAGGTAGGATGAAGAGGAGGTGAGAGGAAGAGAGGATGGAGACGGGAAAGGAAGAGAAGAAGAGAATAAAGAAGAAATAAATTATTTTTTCTGTTTCATCAGTTCATTAAGAGATGGCACCACCGTCGCTACTAGTAGTTCAAATGCCGCCGCTAGGGGAGGGAGTTAGAGAGTTGGAGTGAGGGACTCGCATGGGGCGCAAAGCTCGGTTTTCCCAAATCAAGATTTAATAAAAATATGTTTGGAATATTAAACATTTTCCTCTCAAGGATCGTATAATTTGTCAAGCAAAAAGTGATGCCACATAGTTTCCTTTCATTAGCTTGTGCCTTATGTCCCACCCCATTATTCCTTCAGAAGTCGGTGAGGTCGGTTGGTTTTGTGTGGTATGTAGCAGTAGAGTTTTGCAAGTGTGTGGCAAGTCAACGACTGTGGATACACAAAGAATTGTTGGCAGAGTCTACGATCTGTGCCTGAGAATTTTTCTGAAGTAACAAATATGGGGGTTGAGCTGGTGACTTACAGTATGAGAATAGGAAGAATCAACATGAGGAGAATGAGGAAAGAGGAAAGAGAAGATAAAAACGGAATATGGGTAATGTGTGGTTCATTGATCTAGTAATTATGGGGGTGTTGAGCTAAATCCTGGCCCATCAATTGAAGAGAATGTGATGAGAGAAGTGAAAGAAGGATTTAAAGAACTTTACACTGAATTTAAGAAAACCATGGATGAGTTAAAAGAAAAGATACAAGCAGTTAACGTGAACTCAGAAGAAAACAGAAAAGACTATGGACTATGGAAGGAAGAAAATATAGCTCTAAAAATAAGATTATCAAGCCTGGAATTCAATGAGGGAAAGAAAAACATAGTAATTTTTGGGCTAGCTGAAACAAGATAAGAAAGACGAATGGATACCCTTTGTACAGTCTTGGACTTTTTTGTGAACACATTGAGGCTAAATTTCAACGAAATTCAGATTGAAGACGCTTATAGAATGGGAAAGAGGGGCAAATAGACAATTTTAGTGAAATTCACCAATATGGGAGTGCAAGAGGCAGTGTTAAACATTAGAAGAATGCTGAGAGGTTCAAGATTGAAAGTCGAACGTGATTTTGATCTTAGAACAAGGAAAATCAAGAATCAATTGATGCCATTTCTGATAGAAGTGAGAAGGAATGGGAAATACGCAGTATTAGTGAAAGATAAATTAAAAATTGAAAGAGAAATTTTTGATTTGAAGTTCTGCTGTAAAAATATGAGTAAAGGGAGACAGTGGTCAAGTGTGAGGAACGGAAACAAGATGGTAAGTCAGTAAGAATTAAGTGATCAATGCAAGGCTGCGGGTGGATCGACATCAAGGAATGTGGAAACAAAGTATTGGAATTAACACCAAGATTAGCACAAAAATCACTGGTAAGGCAGCAGAGTTCGGATCCAGGGTTTAAAGCACTCACAATGCCATCTCAGCACTCTTCAGGGACAGCACAAGGATCAGCAGGAAGTAGGAATAGACTAACTCCGGTTTCGTCATCACATGGGAGTATAATGGAACTAACGGATGTAAACAAGCAGTCCAGAATCTATAATTTATACAAATGGTTTATTTCAGGGGACGAGACTAAAAATCCAGTTAATCCATAGGATGAAAGTACAATTGGGCTGAAAGGCAGTTTTTAAATCTTGAGGGTTTTTTTGCAGAAAAAGAATAACAGGGATTTGCAGGAGACTTTATTAAGTTGTCATATTTTAGACTTAATGGAAACATGGTTAAATCCAGAGATAAAAATAAATGTTAAAGGTTTCCTTTGCTTTAGAAAATAAAGATTGATGTTTCTTCCCAGTGAGTTATAAAAGATTTGGAGTTATATAGAAGTTTTGGTGGAAGGGCTAAAAATATTAAAATTAGCTGAGAATTTCATTAGGTTGCATATATATAAATTTATATATAGCAAGAAAAAAATTAAAAGAAAGAAGAAAAAAAAAAGCAGCGAAGGAAAAGAAAAGTAAATTTTGAAAGGAGTATAAGGAATAAGTTAGAGGGATCAGTGGAAATTTCTGTAAAGATGAAGTAGCTGTAGGAGGTTCTGTTTTCCAAGCTTGACAAGAAGTTTACTAAATAAAAATTAACAATAAAGAAATATAATTAGTCATTTGAATGTTAAAGTTGACTAAGAAGGAGGGAGAAAGTAAACATATATATATATGTATGTGTGTGTGTGTGGGGGGGGGGTGTGTGTGTGTGTGTGTGTGTGTGCGAGCGCGTGCGTGTGTGTAGATAAAGTTACAGTCTTCCTCTAAAACTCACTTAGGATTGAAGTAGGCCATAACAGGAATATTTGGACATGGTGGGTTAAGTAAGGAATTAATCTGTGTGAAAGTTAGATTTATTCAGGTAGAAAAGAGTACAGTTATTGGTTGTGTACATCAAAACAAGAAATTAAAATATTTCTATAGTTTCAGACTGTGTATATATTTGGGGTGTTCTTCAGACATGGGACTACTTCAAAGAAGATCTGAAAACAGAGAAAAAGTGTCTGCTCAGTCTACCAGTATAATTTGTAACTATAATTAATTGTTCAGCTGTACAAAATAGGTACTTACCGACTAACTAGATGAAAGTCTCTCAAAACAGCCAAACTCAATTCAAGAGAGCTTAAATAGTTTTGAATATTTATTAACTAATGTATATGTTACAAAATAAAATTTGTTAAACTTTTCATAAGTTTTCTGGTGCTATTTTAGTTAATGGAACTTAAACCTAACATGAATCCACCCCGTCTTCGACTGATGCTAGATGGCCAATAGCTTTGTGATAGATTTTTGAAAGATTTCCAAGATCGTTTGTTGAAAGTGTATGGTTCATGGCTGTGATTGATGAGTGCACCTATCAAATAAATTTTTCTCATCAAGAAATAAGTCGTAGTACACTGAGTACTGACAAAGTGAAGTGTGTTGAATTGTTGATTACTAGGATGTGCTCGCGGCTTCGCCCACGATAATTAACTGAAAAATTAGAAATTAATAGTATAATAATTATTAAAGCATTATATTTATTAACACTTGCACGCGAATCATTCTTAAACTAAACCATTAATAATTAATGAAACAGCTAAAATTCCGGCTTTAGAGTACATTCCACGATTAGAAATTGCCACCTGGGAAAACGATCTCAGATTCGATTATGTAGTGCCAAAGATAACTGTGATCCACTGCCTTCTAAACTGTATAGGCTAATTCTCGTGCGTAATTCTCGAGACGGCGGTGGATAATGGCGTTTTTCAACTGTTTGTTGACAGATGAATGAGATGTGAATTTTATTTGATAAATTCAGTGTAATTTTAAGAAATTATATAATTTTTCAAGAGAAGGAGTGATTGATTTGGATTATTATTATCAGTGATATTTCAAGAGTTAAATCATCAATATTTTACTGCTGGTGCCCCCGGCTTCGCCCGCCACTATTCATAGACTCCAGGATTTTTAAGAAATTTACACTGGTAGATTATTAAAAATGTTTGTGGTTCAGAGCTATGAAAATTGTAAGTAAAAATAAATTTAGAATATTTGTTCATTGAGTTAATTTCACTTAGGCCTTATATAATAAAGAAACGGTTTTCCTAATCTTGTAGTCGTCATGAAAGTTTAGACTGAGAGATACGAACATCGCCGAGTATACCCGATGTCTCACGAAGCGGGCGAGCAAGCACGCTATTTAGGGCCGTTGAATTGTATAAGAGTAGATAGTTTTCTGGTTTGAAATTGGAATTCTTTCCCCAAAAGTAAGTTTTCTGGTGGGGATTTGGAATTCTACATTTCTTAAAGTTATAAGTTTTCTAACTTGGAATTCTTTCCTCAAGAAGTTTGTCACAAGGGTTAGCTGACAATTCTACCTCACGATACCACCTTTCAAAAGCTATGCAGATATCATCTGCATAGCCTTGGGCATATATTCCATTTTCATTCAACCTGACAAGTAATTCATCCGCCATCAGGCACCAAATAAATGGAGAAAAAGTCCTCCCAGGGGCAGCCTCTGGGCATAGTGCACATCAGCTTGCACTGATTAAGAGATACTATTGTCTAGCAGTCCTCCAGAGATGATAATCCATAGAGTTAAACACAAGTTAACTTCATGTCAGTAGTATTTACGCCTTTTTGGTCGCTTCCACTCCTTCCGTCGCTCCATCCTCACCCCAATAATCTCAGCATAGACATCTAGCATTGCAACGAAGGCCTTGCAATGTAATGACCCATCCCATCCATACAATTTCTACAATTACGCCTTATGGACAACTAGCACCATGATATATCATTTAGGCCCTCTTGACATCCAGCGTCTGTCAGCCCCAAAAGGATTTGGCTAGATAGACCTCCATCCTACCGTCGAAACTTAATGAAAATTAAATTCCCTGGTAATCTATTTACGCCCTTATTAATCATTCCGAATAAACCGCTCCCATTGCGGGAGTGTGTATTCAGTATGACAAGGTAATACCTCCATCCTTCCATTGAAACTTGATGGAAATAAAATTAGTTGTTACCATTCTGTTTAATCCCTTATAAATAACCATCAAACATCCCGTAACAAGAGGGTGAATTTCATGCACCCCCAGGCAACCCTAGGTTAATAAAATAAGAGACCTGCCTGACCAAATAACATAAATATTATTAATATAAAATACGAAAATATTCACCCCACTAGAGGGATAGTATTTATGGAAATATAAAATATAGCTGTTAATATTATGAAAAATATTGGACAGATGATACAATAAAAACTTTAGGACTACTTATCAATCATCCCATCCCATGAGGGTGGTAAACACCCCAATGCAAATTTAACCCTTTTAATATTTATATTTAAGTTAAAAATTATATTATGCTATAACAAATGTAGGCCATATTCTAAAACCTATGTACACCCCAAAAGGGGTTGATTTTACAAAAGGGTGGGTTTTTAAGGTCAAACAAGTTTTTGCACAAATGGACAAGTTAAGCCAATATAAATCACCTAGACGGTAGTTTTCACCCCCTCAACCTTTCTAACCCATTTAAATTTTATTTGAAAGATTAAAAAATCAATGTGCTATATTAAGTGTCTAACATGAATTACACCCTCAAAGGGGTTAATTTTATGAAGGGGTGGTTTTTCAAGGTCACACAAGTTTTAGCACGAATGGACAAGTTAAGCCATTATACATCGTCTAGAGCAGGGGTCCACAACCTTAATTAGACCAAGGGCCATTCTATTATAAAAAATTCACAGAGGGCCGCAGTGTACCATCATCCAGTCCTCCACTGTAGGCCTGATTATACCTTACTTCTGGATGAGGACTTATCATTATTTAATGTAATTGTATAATATTCAATAAAACAACAATAGTAATAACATGCCTTTTACTGGCATGCCTACTAATTAATTACTAGTCATAACACAAATGTTATTCACCTTTTAATGAGAAACTTGACACTGCTTCAGTTTTGTCAACTTTTCAATATTAGGTCCAATGTCTGATACTGCAATACGCATACTCGCTTCCAAATAATGTTCATCTGTAAGTCTGGATCGTGTTTTAGATTTCAATTGTTTCATAACCGAAAATGACTGTTCACAGACGTACGTGCTACCAAATAAAGTTGCCATTTTCAATGCATGGCCATACAGATTGTGCATTTCTTTAGGTAAGTACAGCTTGTAGAAATGAAGGAGTGATACACCATCAAATTTTGCTTTCAATTCTGTATTACTCTGGATATCAATTAATTCCATCTGAAAAATTTCAGGCACTGTCTCAATATCAACACGAAAGGGTAGGGAAAGTAATTCAAATGATTTTTCAAACTTCTGAACATCCTGAAAACGGGTGTTGAACTCTTCTGTGAAATTTTTCAAGAGGTCAGCGTATTTCCCAAAATTAGATCTGTTCGTAAATTCCATCATTTTTCTCATTGTCGGAAAATTGATAAATACTCCACTTCTTAATTGTGTCTGCCAAACTTCAAGTTTTCTTTCAAAAGATTTGATTAAATTAAACAGATGATGGATCATGTGGTTTTTGCCATGCATTTTGGTATTCAGTTCATTAAGGTGCTGAACCATATAAACCAGAAATGCCAAATCAGAAATCCAATCACTGCTGTCCAGTTCGTCCACCTTAAAGTTTTGATTTGACAAAAACAAACTAATTTCTTCCCGAAGTTCATACACTCGTTTCAACATGTTACCTGCACTTAGCCATCGACCTTGTGCGAAATATAAGACATCGTTACAATCTGCTTCCGAATCAGCTAAAAATTCTTTGAATCAATGGCACTGATAGTGACGTGTTTAGTGTGTTAAAGAACTAGTCCGTTAATGGAATTTTGAAACCAAATCATATTCAATATTAATTAATCTTACGTTTAACTTTAACGGGCCATAATATATATTCCGGCGGGCCGCATACGGCCCGGGGGCCGCGGGTTGTGCACAACTAGTCTAGAGGGTAGTTTTCACCCCCACAACCAATCTAACCCATTATACATCGTCTAGAGGGTAGTTTTCACCCGTACAACCAATCTAAACCATTAAAAATAACTTTTCGACATTTAAAAGTCTTATTGAGTGATATCAACTATCTTTCATGATTTTCACCCCAAAAGGGGATAATTATATGGAGGGGTGCTTCTTCAAGGTCAACCAAGTTTTTCCACAAATGGACCAATTAAGTCATTATAAATAGTCTACAGGGTAGTTTTCACCCACACAACCAATCTAACCCATTAAAAAGTACTTTTTCGACATTTAAAAATCATATTGAGTAGTTTCAACTATGACATGATTTACACCTCAAAAGAGGTTGATTTTATGAAGGGGTGGTTTTTCAAGGTCACCTAAGTTTTCCTACAAATGGACAAATTAAGCCATTATAAATTGTCACCCACACAACCAATTTAAAATGTATTTTCGAGATTAAAAAATCATAGTATAGTATATCAAGTATCTGACATGATTTTCAACCCATATGGGGTTAACTTTATGAAGGGATGGTTTTTCAAGGTCACACAACTTTTTGCAGAAATGGACAGTTAAAGTCATTATACATGGTTTTCAACCCTAACAAACTTAGAATTTATTGCTTTGTTACACCAAATGTAGGACTTGCTTGAATCTGTACCACTATAGCCAAAGTTAAACCAGGGCAAAGGTAAGCCCCATCCCAACTAAAGTTAAACCCTCAAAATGATAAAATGTTATACGCACCATAACCGGAAGAAGGCTCACCAACTCCTAATTTATGACATTGACGTACAAGATGAGAGGAAAGGAATTTGAGGTTAAACGTAAAAGGAAAGACGCATCCAAGGATGCCTCGTTATTGATTTGGAGATCATCCTTCACTAGATCGTACAATGCCAAGTTGTACGTATTTTGCTATGATAAAACATTTTCAGCAGTTGATTCAACTTTTTTCGCTGTATCATAAGAACGTCTATTTCAACCAAACATAAAATAAAATGAATATTATTACATGGAGATTTCTAGCCTTGAGTTGCACATTTCATTCCACATACCTGTAATGTAGATTGGAGAGCAGAGTTTAGAGGAATCGAACTGAAGTAATACGGGCAAGACGGAACTTTAATCAAAGCTTAGATACAAGTGATTTTGTCAATAATCAATCCCTTTTTCGATGGACAATCTATTCCAAAAAGGTCAAAACTATTCTTTAAGGTACGTACAACGGTGTTGTTAAATTCACTATATTGTATTACTTTATTATCCTGAAAAAAGTACAGCAATCCGTCTGTATACCTAAAAACCTGATCTACTTTTTGGGAAATCCCTGGACAAATATTGAAAGTGAGTCGATACTTATAGTTCTTTGCATTACAACTGTCAAACTCTAAAGGTACACCATAGTCATAAAACACATGTTATTCCTCTATACTACAGTATTTCACCAGCTGTCAAAGAATAGTTTCCAGAACCTAAACCACGGACAGCTTGAGGATACTCGTCCAATAGTTTAAATCTTGGATATTCAACGACATACATCTTACTATCGACTATCATAACGATGTTGAAATCTGGTTTTTGATAAACAGCTGTTACATTAAACTCTGCAGGTAAGTACGGTATCCAGCTGGAAATTAAAAAGGGACAGGTTAATTCCTTATCTATCAAATTTATAATCCATATCCACTCTTTGCAAAAAAGATATAATGCATTGTTAACCATATATGATTTAAGGTTTTTCAGTTTACACAATTCGGGAACATCTCTTACCACAGGTTTATCACTCGTAGCCTGAGGAGTTGATGAAGGTGTAGGTTGAGCTGAAGAAGACGTAGACTGCTGTGGTGATGACGGAGGGCCACATCTATTCCTAGCTTGTGCAATATCATCACTGTTCAAATCGAATTTGGGATTTGCGTAATCGTAAAATGCATACATTAAAGGATCTTCATTGCTTGAGTGTGGTAAGCCCAGTGCGTGTCCAATTTCGTGAATGAGTATGTCCAACAGATAAGTAGAATTTTCAGAGCCAGTGAACGTTGTTTCCGTAGACCATGCTTCGTCAAGGTCTATGTGAATCTCAAGAGGGTCACCATTTGTGGGCAAAGTAGTATGTCCGAATACATTTCCAGGCCCATCAAAATTTCTAGGACAGGTGTAACCAGAGAGATGAAGTTTATGAACTTTTATCTGATTCGATATTAAGATGAATTTTTGCTTTTCTTGAGAAAGTGAGACCAGCTACATCTGCCCATTTTTCGAAGGCCATCTCTGTTATATCTATAGTCCTTTGATCCAGGGTCAAATACTTCCAGGTTGTTTGTTTTGGACCACTTGTGCACCCCTCCCACGTCTATCATAAACTTATCTTCAATCCCGCATCGAGGTTTCTTCATTAAATTCCAAGTGTCATCGTCTAACTTACCATAAAGTCCATAAGTAGCTTGAAAAATGGAAAGAGGATCTCCGAAAGATTTCTTGGTCATATCCTTTGATCCTGGGAAATGTGAACGAATGAACCATCTATTTGATAACGACACCTGTGTTGTCATACACACGATAGGTGATAGGTTGCTCCACGCTCTCCAATATTTGTCAACGTTCCATCTTTGCTGATCGTTTTCCAAAAGCAACAGGCCTTTTGATATATTCTGGTAAGGAGGAAGATCTTCTTGACCTTGATACAAGAATAAAAATACACCACAAAAGCAGGTGTGTCACGAAAACCTTTACGCACAGTCATGGTCACGTGTAATCTTCCACATGATGCATGATCATGATTCTACTCTTTCAAAGTCAGTCGTACTGTACTACTATAAAGGCTTACTCTAAGCTAGTCTAATATCCGAATAAAATGTTTGTCAGGTGTGGGGTTCGAACCCACGCTCCCCTTAGGGAACCAGATTTGAAATCTCCTCCCGGCCAACCTGACTCTTATAATATACTACCCGCGCGAGATTTCTTGGGCACTCGGATCCTTAGTCCTCATTCGGTAGGTTTCGTTCAACTTCATAGGTAGAGCTGACAACATTGAAACACGAAGTACGCTATACACTCTGACATCTAGTGGCTTCGATACTAAGCTTTCATTGTCTCAGGATCCTTATTCATTTATTGACATCTTTTTTCACGTATGGAGTTGTTATGGGGGAAAATTACAATTTTGCGAATTGCTGATTTCACAAACACGTCACACTGCACATCCAACACTTTACTGGTGCTAACACCTCTCTTTAGAATTCCTTATGTGCTAATTTCTGACTCTCCCGTGAACTATGATGTCAATTTCACGGACTGAAAGTTAAGCTAACTTTTCACAAAAAGTATTAAATACTTTTAAAATTAGACCTACAGTTTTCTCCACTTTTAGATGCCTTACCTCTCTTACGTTTTACAACACGAAATGGTGAAGCATGTTCTGCTAAGACTCTTCGGCTAAAGATAAGATTAAGTCGCCCCTTACGCTCCAAACAATGCGTTGCTGTTCGCTTGTTATCTCGGCACACCCGATCGTTCCTTCTCCCCAAACTCCCGATCGTACCAAATACAAGCTACCAACCCATACACCAAAATGACAACCCTCTAGCTTACTCGACACTCCCGACCAGACCACAATCACCTCTTCACATAATCTAAATAATGCAAAACACTAACCACATTAGTTAAGTGCGCGAGCGGAGGCGGCAGCCGAAGCGAAGCGCCCTTGCATTTTCGAATAATGTACGATACACTGTTTGTAGGTTTCGAAAATGTGGCATATTATATCTTCCAGACGTTAGTAAGCCTGTCAACTTTTACGTAAGACATGAGGCTTTTGTTTACCGGTATGACGTCACACTACCAACGTCCAATCACGAGTTTCTACGTAATATGAGGACAGAAGAAGTGGTATAAAAGAAAGTGCATCGCGAGGGCGTGGTGGGTGGGAACATTCATCCAAGGTGCGACTTAAATTTATTTTTTCCCGACTCTTCTTTATGCTTAAAAATAGTCATCCAGTGTAAAATTACACTGGTCAACAATGATTTTGTTACATAAACAATTTTGGGTGTTTCTTATGTATTTTCATCTGCTGATTCCAAAAATGAAGTCAGTAATTTTCCATCACCCACCATTTTTTTAAAAATCCTGTTTATTAGCATTTCTGGTATATAACATGCCGATTAGAATTAGTATTCTACATTTATATTTCATTTCATTGTGTCAATAATTGACTTATAACGTTTGGTGATTGTTGCCTTGAATTCATGAGTTACAATACCTTATTTAGTCATCACGGCCTACTTGATCATATGCAAAACTGTGATTGTAAGGTAAAGTTTGCAGATGAATAGAAGCTTTCTTAGAATGAAAGCTAGTTCTGTACTCTCTTCCGTTGTCAATTGAATTGTGATAGAAGTGTATATTACCATCCTTAGTAGTGCATTATAAGGAGTAGTGTAAAAGTGTATAGTGATAAGAAACATGTCTCGAAAGTGTGTTAATGATAGAAACAACTTCTGTTTTGTGTGTGGTGAGCTGACTTTCAAAGCGCAGAGACGAAACTTTACTCCTCTAATAAGAAGACCTTATCACTGTTATTTTAACAACAAAATAGACCAGAACAACACATGGGCCCCAGAAATCTGTCGTACCAAATGTGTAACATTATTATCTGGCTGGTTGAAAGGATCCCGTCATATGCCTTTTGCAGTCCCCATGATATGGCGCGAACCTAAGGACCATTTGACAGACTGCTACTTCTGCTTGACAAATATATCTGGAATAAGTTGGAAGTCCAGACACACTGTTATTTATTTATTTATTTATTTATTACAAGAGATATTACAAGAGGTATTACATTTAGTAATACACCCGAATGAGCAAGACTGCTCGTGCTCGGGTGCCGTTTCAAAAATATCAAAGTGAAGAAAGAGGAGAGACAAAGAAATAGAGTGTATAATGTGCTTAACTAAAAAAGAAAGTAAAACAAAAACATTAAACATAAAAACATAAATACATAAAAGGAGTGAAACAAAAATTACTTAAAAGCTAAAAAATTACAAAAAATTCTTTACATATCTATTAAATTTAACAGTGGAGTATGCTGAGAGATCAGGATTTTTTCTGATAATTGAGTTGAATGTTAAATATCCATCTTTAGATTCAGCAATTCGACCGGTGCTTCATGGGCCAGGACTTCCCATACCATCTCCACCAGATGACATAACAATGACTGAAGAATTTCCTGATATTCAGGATGAATTACAGAATGATTCAGATTTTGTGGAAGAAGATGCTACAAATGTACCTCATTTTCTAACACAGGATGATTTAAATGATTTGGTTCGGGATCTTGGTTTAAGTAAAAATAAGGCAGAATTACTCGCCTCAAGATTGAAAGGATGGAAGCTACTGCAGGGTGACACCAAAGTAAGTCTTTTCCGCCAACGCCAAAAGGAATTTGAGCATTTGTTTTCTAAAGAGAAGGACCTAGTTTTCTGCAATGATGTTAAAAATTTGTTCCAGTCAATGGGTGTTGAGCATAAATCTGAGGATTGGCGTTTATTCATAGACTCCTCAAAAACAAGTTTGAAAGGAGTGTTACTACATAATGGAAACATATATCCATCCATTCCTGTAGCCCATGCAGTTGGGTTGAAGGAAAATTATGATAATATGAAGCTTTTATTATCCTTTATAAAGTATGAGAATTTTTCTTGGCAGATATGCGGGGATTTAAAAGTAATAGCCATCTTACTTGGGTTACAGCTTGGTTATACTAAATTTTGCTGCTTCTTGTGCAAGTGGAATAGCAGAGATAGATGTAACCATTATATTATAAAGAATTGGCCAAAGAGAGAGTCACTTAATCCAGGACAAGAAAATGTTCTTCATCAACCACTTGTATGTTCTGAAAAAATCTTATTGCCTCCACTGCATATAAAACTAGGCTTGATAAAACAATTTGTGAAAGCAATGGATCATGATGGCAATGCATTTCTCTTCCTGCAAAATAAGTTCCCAAGGATCAGCGAAGCCAAACTAAAAGAAGGAATATTTGTTGGCCCCCAAATAAGGGAACTGATGAAAGATACGCAATTTGAAATCCAATTAAATATGGAAGAAGCAGCTGCATGGCAATCTTTCAAAAAAGTTGTCACAAACTTTCTAGGAAACTTCAGGTCTGATAACTACAGAGAACTTATCAGTGAGATGATTGAGAACTACAAGATAATGGGATGTAAAATGTCTTTAAAAATACACTTTCTGCACTCCCATCTTGATTTCTTCCCTGAAAACCTAGGGGCTGTGAGCGACGAACACGGGGAGCGTTTCCACCAGGACATTGCGGAAATGGAAAGGCGCTACCAGGGTAAATGGTGTCCAAATATGTTGGCAGACTACTGTTGGACACTGAAGAGAGATGTTCCTCAAGCGAAGTACAGCCGAAAATCCAATTCACATACATTTTAGGTAGTAAATGTAATTTCAGTTAAGATATCATAATACTAAAGTGTATAGAAACGAAAAATGTTTTCCATGCGATTACTCAAAAACCCTGGGTGATGGAATACTTCTGTAAAAAGATTTGAAATCAGCACAAAAAAGTAAGTCAGACACACCCATTGTTTCTCTTGTAACATAAAAAAGTTCAAATTTTGTTGACCAGTGTTATTGAACCTTTATTATTTAATATTTTAATTTCCGGAGGAAAATGACTTATTTGATAATCAAGCGTTATTATGACGTGTAATTAATTGTTACGCAATACCGTCACCAAGTTATATTTGGCTTCACCATTTCCTGTTGTAAAACTGGATTAAAATCGTTGTATATTAAATTTCAACTTACTGTTAGTACACATAACTCACACTTAGCTGTTGTTGCGAGATTCTGCTGAAATGTGGTTTCTTTGGTTGACAATACTGCAGAAAGACAGGCGGGCTAGGTATGTTCTCTTCCCCGACCCTCGCATCCCCGTAAAACTAGCGCCCAAGAAATCGCGCGCGGATAGTACAATCTTGGTGCTCTATTATACGATGCAATACAAACAGAGATAAACTCAAATTAACAGATCATTTCAGTAAACTAACGGGTGTATTTTGTCTTGCCCAACTTAACACTATATACCTGAGGTTCACCTAATTTAAAAGTTTGATAATTCAAACAAAATGACTGTAAATTAACAAGGAAATATAGAACATGTCTAGTTGGAGATGAAAATAGACTAGTAGAGAGGATCAGGATAGGTATCACCCGCAAAACAAGATTCATCATGAACAGTAGACAGAGGAATCGAAGTCATTTTGCATTAAGAATACAAAACAACTTGACAAGGATATTTGTAACAAAACATACAAACTGTAAACTATCTAAATTTATAAAAGAAATCGTCTTTATACAGACGATAGGCATTATTCCTATCCTACATGTACGTTTGAATCATGAATAAGCCATAGGTGACAGGACTTAGTGACGTCAGCAAGACATGTCTTATAACAGCAAAATATATACAACGTGACATCGTACGATCTGGTGAAGTACGATATTCAAATCAAAAATCAGTATGAGGCATCCTTCGATGCGTCTTTCCTTTTACGTCTAACTTCAAATTCCTCTCCTCTCATCCTGTACGTCATTGTCATAAATTAGGAGTTGGTGAGCCTTCATCCGGTTATGGTGAGTATGACATTTTATTATTGTGAGGGTTTAACTATAGCTGGGATGGGTCTTACCTTTGCCCTTCTTTAACTTTGGCTATAGTGGAAAAGATTCAAGAAAGTCCTACATTTGGTGTAACAAAGCAATAAATTGTAAATTTGTTAGGGATGAAAACCATGTATAATTTCTGTCCATTTCTGCAAAAAGTTGTGTGACCTTCATAACATTAACCACTTTTGGGGTCAAAATTACGTCAGATACTTGATATAGGATACGGTACTATGAACTTTCTAATCTCAAAAATTCACTTTAAAGGAGGACCGAAGTGTTGAGAGTGATTTTTTAAAACTATTTGGACTACAAACTTGAAAATGTTCATACTTAATTAAAAGAAACAAATGTTGAATTTTCAAATTTCATTCTGATATTTCAATTTGTTTTAGAGACATAATTAAAATTAATTGAATTTTTTAAATCAAAATTGTAATCTATCTTCTCCGACAGATATTAAAAAACTGATCTGGAAGTTTTATGTGACATTTTATGATGCTTGCTTAACAGATTTAATGATACTAATTTTTGATATTTTTTTGTTACTTTTTGTTCAAAAAAATATTTTACCCAGAGAAATAAAAAATTGATATATTTTTATGCAAAATATTAATTAATAAAAAACTAAGCCCAACACCAAAAGTCTAAAATTTTATTACACACATCACAAAGTACACTGTGAAAGAAATTTCATAGCTGTATCTATATTTTTTATGGGAGAATATAGGTTTTGAATGTGGATAATTAACATGAACATTGAAACTCAGAAAACAAGCGATTAAAGCTTACATGCACTCAGAGTAAATAATACGCATCTTCTGTAAGTATAAATAAACTGTTATAATTACAAACTTTATAAGTACACTGTACTATCACTAAATATGAATGAAGCCCTAAGCAACACTTATTTTATAAATTTTACACCTAAATACACTATAATAAATACGACTATGTAACAAAGGATTACGTGCAGCATTTTACAAATGGCGTTTGAAACACCTGTTAGATGCGCCCAAATGATATAAAATTTTGCAAAGATATACTTCAGAGTATGCTTGATTTTTTACACTAAAATAAAAGTCTCATTTTTCACCAAAATAGCAAAATCAACACTTCTGTCATCACTTAAATAAATTAGATTGGTTGTGTGGGTGAAAACTACCCTTAGACAATTTAATTTGTCCATCTGTAGAAGAACTTGGTTGACCTTGAAAAACCAACCCTTCATAAAGTCAACCTCTTTTGGGGTGAAAATCATGTCAGATAGTTGATATCACTCAATAGGATTTTTAAATATCGAAAAAGTAATTTTTCATGTGTTAGATTGGTTCCGTGGGTGAAAACTACCCTGTAGACTATTTATAATGGCGTAATTTGTCCATTTGGGGAAAAACTTGGTGGACCTTGAAAAATCACCCCTCCATAAAATTAACCCCTTTTGGGGTGGAAATCACGTCAGATAGTTGATATCAGTCAATAAGACTTTTAAATGTCGAAAAATTATTTTTAATGGGTTAGATTGGTTGTGGGGGTGAAAACTATCCTCTAGACAATGAATAATGACTTAACTTGTCCATTTGTGCTAAAACTTGTGTGACCTTGAAAACCCACCCCTTCATAAAATTAACCCCTTTGAGAGTGTAAATCATATTAGACACTTGATATAGCACAATATGATTTTTTAATCTTGCAAATAAATTTTAAATGAGTTAGAAAGGTTCGGGTGAAAACTACCCTCTAGATGATTTATAATGGCTTAACTTGTCCATTTGTGCAAAATCTTGTTTGACCTTTGTAGGGATTTGGATTAGGTAGGAGTCTACGATCCCATACATATAATAGATGAATTTATCCTACAAAAATATTCCATCTGGTAGCTAGTTGAGCAGTGGATGATATGAAATAATATCATAATAATTCAACAACAGAGGTAACAATTTATTTGGTCATAAAGCCAAAGTAATAAAACATAATTATTTAAGTGGTCCAGGTCTGGATGACCAAGAGAGATGTAATGAACTGTAGATTTATTAAGGTTAAATATCTTCAACCTTTGCTGAAATGTTCTAGCTATTTTTAGCTGAACTCAGTTTAAGTACATATGATGCGGAGGTGGGAAATTGCCCAAAGACTCCGGAAAATTATACATACAGAATTACAATTATTGCTTCTAAATGAGAACTCATCACATTTGAGCTTGAGACGATTGCTACTTTGCAATTAAATTACTCAGCCTATATCATATTAATGAACGAAATAAGTTTATTATATAAACTTATTAATCAGAATAATAAGATAAAGATTAATCAATTAAGACATTGCATTACCAATAACATTATAGAAATAAGTAAAATTCAACTAAAATTATTTGAACAGGTTACAGCAGAAATGAAATAAGAATATAATATTTGCAATATTATATTCAGGCTGGACTTGTGTAGATATTGAAACGAGACGGATTTCCCGGAACGTAAGAATGGACTTATGAACTAAACTAAAGAATCTCAGTGGGGTGTAGTAGACAGTCATTCATCACGAAACTCACTGCTATTGAACTAAAAACGCAGAGAAAGAAGAGCTTACTGACTCTATTGAAATGTAAAGGCTTAGTAAGTGGGAAGTTTCTTACTCAATAGCGCTTCGGGGAATCCTGAATCATTTCTTAATACTGACAGCGTGGCCAAGCGCTGCCATCCACGTGTATTAGCGTCTATGCTGGGTAAGGAGCATTAGCCAATGAAATAAGGGTTTGTGTCCGAAGATTCGGAAAAACAATGTAATTTGATGTAAACATAGCTATAAGAGGCTAAAAGTAATACAAGGCGTATTGGACTTTGAACGATGAGAAGTGGGGAAACGCTATGACTGGGATCGACACTCTCTCGTCTACGCTCTGGGTGAGCGGGACGATTTCACAGCATCCAGCTTCCGACTTAGTAGGAGTCGGGAAGCTATTAATATTCTTCGATCAGTAAATGATTTAAGTATCATTTACTGCAGTATTATTTAAATCTACACGACGAATATATTCAGGTTTGAGGTACGGCTTAATTATAGCTGAGTACCAACTTAAATTCAGTGTGTATCAAACTGTAAGTACCAGTGAATCAACGACTTTACAAGGTATTCTAGTGAATACACGAGATTAGGGAGAAAGACACCTTAATAACGGGACCCACTCATCTGAAGTCAAAGTTCACGAACGACGAGTATTTTGCAAAAGCCTATTAACTGTTTTTACAACTAAAGTAAAATAAACAACACTCTTACCAGTTAACCAGTGAGTTTTGATTGCATCAGAGTATAAAGTAGACTGTTTTTAAGAACCATAACTACCCAGATTTGCCCCCCAGATACTGAAGATAATCTCTGCTTCGACTGTAGCGAAACCGTGGCTGTAATTGGTTTCGTATCCCCACCAGCGAACCGTTACATACGTGGCTTACCCAATCTGTGGGGCTCGAAGTTAAAAGCTCAAAGTTAAAGGCTCGAAGCTAAATTGTGTCGACTCAGAATATTTAAATTAAAATAATAACTGTTACACACATCATTAAGTAGAGACTACAGACATTGCAACGATTAACGGGAAGAAAAAGTCAAGATAGGGATAGATAAATTCAAGACCCAAGTAAGAAGAATCAGGAGTGGGCAGACCGAAGATAGAATACCGGAGCAGCAGTAAAAAGCCTTGTAAAAATATAGTTTATAAGAGGGTATTATTGCTAGCTATAAGAGGGTATTATATGTATTTATGTTCTGTGAAGGGTATGATTTATATGTATGCAAAGGTGAGTGAGCATGCTTTTTATATATTGAGTGATCCCAGTGCAGTAAATAAAGCTAGGGTTGTGTAGAAATGATGACGTTAAGGAACGGAAAAGCTGTAAATTCAAATATGGAAACCGAGGAAATGTATAACGGTCAAGACGTGCTAACTAATAGCGAAATAGATCAAATCCAAGAGAATGAAATTGTATTAGGTAGCCAGGAAATTAATAATAGTAATGAATCTGAAATTCTATTAGTTAATGAAAGCCTAGTAGTTAATCAGGAGACTAGTGAGGAGAGGGAACCAGAGATTTCATTAGTTCAGGAAGATAGGCCTTGTGAAAATACAATGTCAAACCAAGTAAAGGGGATAGAAGGAGTGTCTGCGTTAATGGAGGCGATGATGGCCAAATTGGATAGGAATGCTGAAAAGATTGATAGCAAAATAGAGGAAAATATTAGTAAATTAGCTGAAAAGATGGATAGGAATTCAAAAGACAGTAAAGATGAAAATAGAAAATTAGCTGAAAAGATTGATAGGAATTCAAAAGACAGTAAAGAGGAAAATAGAAAGTTAAGGGAAAAATTGGATAGGAGTACCAGTGAGATGAGGTTAATGATTGATCAATTATCTGATAAATCGAAGAAAAATGAGGATAGGGTAAATAAACTCAGACGAATGTAAAGTAACAGCTGTAAAATTAACTAAAAGGATCGACCACGTGCAAAACAAAGTCGAAGAAAATAAGAAACAGTTGGAACAGAAAATAGAGCAAGATATAAGAACTCAGAATAAAAACTTAGAGGATAAATTAGTTCAAGCTTTGTCAGTGGATATGGGGGTAATACGTACTAATATTCAAGGGCAGGTTAATGACATTGAAACAAAACTAAACAAAATAGTTGCAGTACAGAATAATGTGACTAAAGAGGTCAATGATCATGCTGATAAAATAAGTAGGATGAGTAGTGACATTTCTTAACCGGAATTCAGGCTAATGGTAGAGGGGTTTGTTCACAATTAATTCATTGTACGAATGCAGAAAATAATCACCCGCACGGGAGTCAAGATGGTGAACCGAGGACTCCGAGCATAAGCCTAGAATCAGAAAATTCGCGAGGTGACCTAGGCCTACACGACAATGTTGTTATCCCAGTAACTAGCTATAATAATACTCATGTAAATAAAATCGCGGACTTAGACTGGCCTTTGCCTTATTATAATGATGAGAAAAATGCTAATCCTCATGAATTTATAAGGGAGTTAGAGACATACTTTAAAGTTAAAGGCATTCGAGAAGAATTTAAGATACTAGTTGTACAGAGATCGCTTGGAGGTAGTTGCAAGGACTGGATGCCGGTTGTAATGAGGGAAGGAACGGGGTACCAAGAATTCAAAAAGTTATTTATGGATAAATATTGGAGCGATTCACGTCAGAGTGAAGCTAGGACTGAACTATATTCAGGGCACTATAATGAGCAAGGGAAAATGACGAGTACTGAACATTTCGTAAGACTCATAAAATTAGCCAAGTCGCTAAATATAGTTTCCGAAAAAGAGGTCATCCAAATTTCAATGAAACACTTCGGTCCAGATATTCATAAATTGTTAACTGTGGCAAGACCACAATCTTACTCGCAGATGCTCAGCTTGTTAACTGAATTTGAGGAAGGCGAGAGGGCCATAAAGAAATTCCATAGTTATCATCGGTACAACAATACTCAAAATCGTGGAGGAAATCAAGCACAGTACGCAGGCGCTAGCCGAAATAATGAGAATTATAATGACAGTAATGGTAGGCCTACACAAGGTTATCAGGATGCAAGGGGGAATAAACCGTGGAATAATAATGGAAGAAATCAGAATAATTATAATTACGGAAATGGAAGGAATGAGAGGGTAAATTATAATAGTTACAGAGAAGACCAGAATAATAATAATGGTTTACGTAATACCAACAATAATAACACTGATGATAGAAATAGGTCACGACCTCAAAGCGTGGGAATAAATCACATGGCCTTCCAGGAACAAGAGAGAGGAAATGTCGATCAGGTCTACCGATATGGACAGTTACAAGACGGTCGGTACATTCCTCATCAAAATAACGGGACGGATAATTGTAGCCACGTGCCAGATTCACAACAAAGATTAGATCCTAGTGTGAATGCATTTCATCACTCTCAAGCCGACGCAGCAGGTGTAGAAAATGACAGGTGTCAGCCAGAGGCTTTAAACTTAATAGAGATGCGATAAGAGGTCATATCCCATCTAACTCATGCCCAGTGACCTCAGGGGACTCCCCACAAACAAACAGAACTGATATAAATACCGTAGAAGTGTCTTATGACTTGAATAAAAAGTTAAACCAACAAATTTTATGTCCACCGCAGATTAAAGCAAATATAGGAAATTTAAAGGTACAAGCTCTCGTAGATGGAAGTAAAAGTACTGAAATTCCGTTTCTCACGACTCATGCAACAGATCATCATACATGCTCCGAACGGGAATTAGCTATCCAAGACGAATGCTTTATTATTGAAAGTTTATCAGCTGTGCAACTAGATAATGAGGGGGAGGAATTTTCAATTATGCAGAATGTAGGCCTATCGAGCCCAAGCAATAATGTTGAGAATCAGAATGGCGGAACGCCAGATCAGTATCAGAAACGCACGGAAATTGATGAATTTAATAATACATTTGTAGAGGAAGTATACGAAGTAGGACCGAGTTATGAGATAAACATGTGTGAGACAGATGTCGGTGATCAGGGAAATTATAGTGAGGAGAACGGAGAAGACGGTACTGAAAAATTACGAGAATCTGAGATCTTAGAAATTTTAAGGAGTAAATTGGACGGCACCGCGCCTATTAAGGATCCACAAAAGAAACCTAAACATCACTACCACAAACATAAAAAAAAAGGGAAAAGAAAGGACCGTTTGTAGTGACTAACATTTTTAATGGGATTTGCTATGAAGTTACTGATCCTAAAACTAATAAAATAGTGGGACGGTACAATCTTTCATTTGTGAGTCCATACAAAGAATAACCAGTTAAATAGGTAAAACAACATTGGAATAGGCTTGGGTCATTTCAATAGAATTATGGCACTAAAACTGAGGGTGTTATTATTGTAAGTATACATGTCCGCGGAGCAGATATGAAGCGAAATGTAGGCTTGCAGTATAACCTCAAAAATGTGAAATTCATGGGACGTGCAGAAAATATATCCTCTGCCGATTATATTGTTGTTATTTAATTGTAGTATGGACCTCGACACTTAAATCCGTCGATCTTTTATTGTTGTTATCTCTTTTTAGTCTGGACGTTGTACCAAGTAGATCCGGTCGCGCTTTTATCTAGGTTAGAATAGATTTAGTAAGTGTTTTCAAGTGTTTGTACTCATAGGTTAAATTAGGTTTTGCATTAATATTTCATTATTACCTGATGAGGTGAGGTATCTGTGGTCATGATCTAAGATAGCCTACCGTGTGCGAAGGGTGTGGTGTATGAGAGAGTAAGAAAATATTGTAGTATGTGAAGTATGAATGAAGCAGTTGTGCCAGGTAAAGGAAATGTCATTCACTCATCACAACAAATAACAGTACTGTGAGAAGGTTGTCAGCTATACCATGTAATAGAATACTAATTAGCACAAAGGTCACTGTACTGGGATTCACAACAAACTCTGCTCACTTATGTCACACTAAGCACTTCATGTCAGGAGTAAAACAGAATTACTCCGTAAATTTGAAATTTTGAATACAAAACATAAATTTTCGTAGAATTCTCTTGGGCATGTGAGACGATTGCTACTTTGCAATTAAATTACTCAGCCTATATCATATTAATGAACGAAATTATATAAACTTATTAATCAGAATAATAAGATAAAGATTAATCAATTAAGACATTGCATTACCAATAACATTATAGAAATAAGTAAAATTCAACTAAAATTATTTGAACAGGTTACAGCAGAAATGAAATAAGAATATAATATTTGCAATATTATATTCAGGCTGGACTTGTGTAGATATTGAAACGAGACGGATTTCCCGGAACGTAAGAATGGACTTATGAACTAAACTAAAGAATCTCAGTGGGGTGTAGTAGACAGTCATTCATCACGAAACTCACTGCTATTGAACTAAAAACGCAGAGAAAGAAGAGCTTACTGACTCTATTGAAATGTAAAGGCTTAGTAAGTGGGAAGTTTCTTACTCAATAGCGCTTCGGGGAATCCTGAATCATTTCTTAATACTGACAGCGTGGCCAAGCGCTGCCATCCACGTGTATTAGCGTCTATGCTGGGTAAGGAGCATTAGCCAATGAAATAAGGGTTTGTGTCCGAAGATTCGGAAAAACAATGTAATTTGATGTAAACATAGCTATAAGAGGCTAAAAGTAATACAAGGCGTATTGGACTTTGAACGATGAGAAGTGGGGAAACGCTATGACTGGGATCGACACTCTCTCGTCTACGCTCTGGGTGAGCGGGACGATTTCACAGCATCCAGCTTCCGACTTAGTAGGAGTCGGGAAGCTATTAATATTCTTCGATCAGTAAATGATTTAAGTATCATTTACTGCAGTATTATTTAAATCTACACGACGAATATATTCAGGTTTGAGGTACGGCTTAATTATAGCTGAGTACCAACTTAAATTCAGTGTGTATCAAACTGTAAGTACCAGTGAATCAACGACTTTACAAGGTATTCTAGTGAATACACGAGATTAGGGAGGAAGACACCTTAATAACGGGACCCACTCATCTGAAGTCAAAGTTCACGAACGACGAGTATTTTGCAAAAGCCTATTAACTGTTTTTACAACTAAAGTAAAATAAACAACACTCTTACCAGTTAACCAGTGAGTTTTGATTGCATCAGAGTATAAAGTAGACTGTTTTTAAGAACCATAACTACCCAGATTTGCCCCCCAGATACTGAAGATAATTTCTGCTTCGACTGTAGCGAAACCGTGGCTGTAATTGGTTTCGTATCCCCACCAGCGAACCGTTACAAGCTATTAATTGGAAATGCGAATCCTGCACCAAGTGCCAAATGATTCGATACAATTATAAATACTGCCATGCTATGGACCAATTATCAGATTTAACCTTTTTACTGGTTTACATTGTGCGTACTTAAATTTTGATTTGTAGAGAGTATGTAGATTGTCCTGGACTCGTTTGAAAGTACTAATGAATAGCAAATATCCCATCGGTGAGGTTATAGAGAGAAGTCTGCCATGCTGAAGTTGCTGCTGTAGGCTTTCGTTAAAGGCTTCTTTGCCTTAGAAGTCCAGGTCTGGAAGTTCTGGTAGGCTACATCATCTGCGTTGTGTAGAGTAGTACCACGAAGCCTCGGTACCCAAGTATCGGTACTGGGATAATGCTGAGGTGCTTTCCTTAGTAGAGTTCGATGAAAAGTGAATACGAGTCAAACAGGTTAGCCTACGTACCCCCTCTAGATTACATTAGAGTGCTTTCAGTTTCTCGATCGAAATAGCGTAGAAGCTTCTCGAGACTTCTATCACGGCGTAATTATAGCATCTTCATATTTCACAAAATCTGTAAAACTGAGAAAAACTATTTAGCAAATCGTTGTAAATTAATGTTTAAAGAATGTCTGAAAACTTTGCAAAACATAGAGTTTCGAGATATCGATACAGACATCGATTCGGCCATGAAATGTATGGTTAGTAGTGTTTTAAGAGTGCGTTCATTGCATTACAGTACTCCGAAGAGAATATTTACAAAGTGCTTTCAGTAAAGTTTAACAGACAAATATATAGAAAAGAAAATGCACAATATGAAATAAACCAACCTTTTGTAAAATCAACCCTTTTGGGGTGGAAATAGGTTTTAGAATATGCCCTACATTTGTTATAGCATATATGATTTTTAATCTAAAAGAAATTCTCAAAGGGTTAGATTGGCAGCGAGGGTGAATACCACCCTCATGGGATGGGATGGTTGATAAGTATTCCTAAAGTTTTTATTGTATCATCTGTCTAATATTTTACATAATATTAAAACATATTTTTTATTTTTCCATAAGTACTATCCCTCTAGTGGGGTGAATATTTTCGTATTTTATATTAATAATATTTAGGTTATTTGGTGATGCAGGTCTCTTTTATTATTAACCTAGAGGTGCCTAGGGATGCGTGAAATTCCCCCTCTTGTTACGGGACGATTGATGGTTATTTATAAGGGTATAAACAGAATGGCAACAAGGAATTTTATTTCTATCAAGTTTCGACGGAAGGATGGAGGTCTTCCCTTGTCTTACTGAATACGGAATGATTAATAATAGAGCGTGGGCTACTGTATACCCCCCATCCCCCCCCCCCCGTGGGATTTTCCGACTCATATATTTTTTTGTTGGTATTGACATGTAGTTTCATATTTTAGTTGTTTGCCCCCTTATCAATTACAGCATTTACCCGGAAACCCCGGAAAACTACGGAAATCCGGAGAAAACTAGTTTGTTTTAATTTTTCTTTGTTCTTTGCTCCTAATAAGCCCAGGGAATTTCTGAATCACATATTTATTGTTGGTATTGCCATCTAGATTAAGTTTTTAGCTGTTTACCCCTTATCAATTACAGCATATCCCCGGAAACCAACGGAAATCCGGAGAAATGACTTTGTTTTAATTTTTCTTTGTTCTTTGCTCCTAATATGCCCAGGGAATTATTGACTCACATATTTCTTGTTGGTATTGTCATCTAATTTAAGGTTTCAGTTGTTTGCCTCTGACCAATTACAACATATCCCCGGAAAACCCGGAATACCACGTATATACGGAGAAAATGACAATGTTTTATTTTTTCAATCTTTGTTTTTCCTTCTAATATTCAAAGGGAATTTCTGACTCATATGTTTTTTTGTTGGCATTGCCATCTAGATTAAGGTCTCAGTTGTTTGCCCATTATCAAATACAGTATATCCCCGGAAAACTCCGAAAACCACGGAAACCCGGAGAAAATAACTTTGTTCAAATTTTTTAAAATCTTAGTTCTTTGCCCTAGTATTCAAAAGGACTTGGTGACTCATATAGTTTTGTGTTGGTATTGCCATCTAAATTAAGGTTTCAGGTGTTTGCCCCTTATCAATTACAGCATTTCCCCAGAAAACTCTGAAAACCACGGAAATCCGGAGAAAATTACTTTGTTTTAATTTTTTTAATCTTAGTTCTTTACTCTTAGTATTCAAAGGGACTTTGTGACTCATATGGTTTTGTGTTGGTATTGCCATCTAAATTAAGGTTTCAGTTGTTTGCCCCTTATCAATTACAGCATTTCCCCAGAAAACTCTGAAAACCACGGAAATCCGGAGAAAATTACTTTGTTTATTTTTTTTAATCTAAATTTTTTCCTCCTAGTATTCAAAGGGAATTGGTGACTTATATGTTTTTGTATTGGTATTCCCATCTAGATTAAGGTTTCAGTTGTTTTCCCCCTATCAATTACAGCATTTCCCCAGAAAACTCGGAAAACCACGGAAATCCGGAGAAAATTACTTTGTTTTAATTTTTTTAATCTTAGTTATTTGCTCTTAGTATTCAAAGGGAATTGGTGACTTACATGTTTTTGTATTGGTATTGCCATCTAGATTAAGGTATCAGTTGTTTTCCTCTTATCAATTACAGCATATCCCCGAAAAACTCCGAAAACCACGAAAATCCGCAGAAAATGAGTTCGTTTTAATTTATTAAAAATCTTTGTTCTTTGATCCTAATATTCCCAGGAAATTTCTGACTCACATATTTTTGTTCGTATTGCCATCTAGTTTAAGGTTTCAGTTGTTTGCCCCTTACAAATAGTTTTAATTTTTTATTGTTCTTTGCCCCTAATATTCCCAGGGAATTTCTGACACATATTTTTGTTCACATTAGAATATGAAGGGTGTGCTGCCAGGTTTTCAATCGCTTTCATCCCTTCAGCATCATTATTTTTTGTCATGCTGTAATTGGTAAGGGGAAAACAACTGATACCTTACTAGTTGGCACTTCCAACACAAAAGCATATGAGTCAAGAATTCTCTTCGAATATTAGGAGCAAAGAACAAGGATTTAAAAAGAAAACAGTCATTTTCTCCGTATATACGTGGTTTTCCGGGTTTTCCGGGGATATGCTGTAATTGGTAAGGGGAAAACAACTGAAACCTTAATCTAGATGGCAATACCAACACAAAAACATATGATTTACCAATTCCCTTTGAATACTAGTAGCAAAGAACAAAGATTTTCAAAAATTCAAACGAAGTCAATTTTTTCGGATTTCCTTGGTTTTCGGAGTTTTCCGGGGATAGGCTGAAATTGATAAGGGGCAAAAAACTGAAATCTTAATCTAGATGGTAATGGCAACAAAAAACATATGAGTCAGAAATTCCCTTTGAATATTAGGGGCAAAGAACAAAGATTTAAAAACCAAAACATAGTAATTTTCTCCGTATATACGTGGCTTTCCGGGTTTTCCGGGGATATGTTGTAATTTGTAAGGGGCAAACAACTGAAACCTTAAACTAGATGGCAATACGAACAAAAATATGTGAGTCAGAAATTCTCTGGGAATATTAGGGGCAAAGAACAATAAAAAATTTAAACAAACCCATTTTCTCCGGATTTCCGTGGTTTTCCGGGGTTTCCTGGTAAGAAATGCTGTAATTGATAAGGGGCAAACAACTAAAATCTTAAACTAGACGACAATATCAACAAAAAAATATGTGTCCCAGAAAATCCCACGGGGGGGGGGAGGGTTTGCTATTGGTAGCCCATGGTCTATAAGGGATTAAATAGATTACCAGGGATTTTAATTTTTATTTAGTTTTGACGGTAGGATTGAGGTCTATCTAGCCAAATCCTTTTGGGGCTAGATGACGTCATATCATGGCGCTGGATGTCAAAAGGGCCTAAATGATGATATATCATGTCGCTGGTTGTCCATAAGTCGAAATTGTCGAAATTGTTTGGGTGGGATAGGGAATCAAATGCAAGGCTTTCGCCGCAGCTCTAGATATCTTTGCAGATATTATTGGGGTGGGGACGGAGCTAGGGAAGGAGTGGGAGCGACCAAGAAGGCGCTAATACTACTCATGTCTAATCAACCCTCTACAGACAGAGCCATATGAAGTATAATTAAAGGCCCCCTCTATATCCAAATACACTTCCATGGCCAGCTCTCCATGGTCAAGCACTTATTGAACTCTTGAAATCAGCTGATGAAGCGTCCTTTCCACAGTTTTCCCAGCCTGATAGGCATATTGTTCAGCACCCAAATGCCTTTCAATTAAGATAAGACCTCTGATATATCTATCTAGTAGCCTTGCCAAATTCCTAAAAAGAAAGGAAATCAGACTAATAGGTCTAACATCCTCAGGCCCAAGGTATGAACTCCAACCAGGCTTAGGAATAAAAATTAACTTGCCTGCCACCACAAAGAGTGTACATAACCATCGCCAGGTAAGATCTGAAAATTCTTACCAGGTTTGAAATGAGTAAATCCTATTCCTGCTGAAGCAGAACCGGGAAAAATCCCATTTATCCCTGGACTTTTAAATGGGGCAAAAGATTGAATTGCCCACTTTATACGCTTGCAGGTGACAATGTATTTGGCAGTCTGCCAGTCTTGTATAGCAGGCCGGCAAGCCTCACTAGATACCACCTACTCATTAACTACCTGTGATTCAGGGAAATGCGTCCCAAGAGCAAGAGTCTTAAAATATTCTCCTCCGACCCAGTATATGTCCCAGAGGGGTCCTTAGTGAGCCCAATTTGGCTCTAGAGTCTCGCATTAGGATTTTATGCAATCTAGCCACACTTGGTACATAGTTAATAGTCTGAGTGAAATCTCTCCCATCTTCCCTGGAGGACTTCTTCAGTTCTTGCTTATACATACGCTGTGAATCCCTATGCAGATTCAATCACTCAGTATCTTGTTTACCTTTAGCTCTATTATAAAGAAGTCTCGTGGAGTTCCGAAAGTTGCTCAAAGTTGAGCTCCAGCGGAACTTCCCATTTACTCTCCTGACTACTCTAGGTGGACAATTATCCTCAAGGGAAGATCTGAGGGCCGCACTACTCCAATGAATGCAGTCCCCAAGTTTTCCTTGTTATAAGAATTTCCAGCATTCCCCCAGCGATTCTGCCTCTTAGGTCCTCCCTATAAGAGTCCCAATTGGTCCTCCTGGGGTCCCTGAAGGCTCTCGGATCTAGAGAGCCTGCAAAGCGAAATTCTGTGTATCTGTGATCGGAAATGGACGGTTAACTACTGACCCTCCAGTCTTGTATCAGCTATTGATGAGGAAACACGCAATCGCGCGGAGCTAGCAGAAAGTGGAAAAATGGGCATCGACCTCGAAACATACCGCGCGCGTATAGGGACGTTCGGAAGGTGTAAAATAAAAAATAATAATAACGAACAAGTACAGTACTTATCAAAATGCGTATGGTTTTTTGGTATAATTATGGTGACATTATTGATAATAGGAGGTGTCGAAATGAACCCGGGCCCCCCAGGAAATAGTGAAGGCAGTGACAACCCTACAACAGTGACGGACTTCCTTATGAAAATGGACGAAAAACTTAACAAGAAATTAGAAGAGTTAAATAAGAAGATGGACTATGCACAAGGTATGTGGAATAACCTTCAAGAGAAATACGAAGACATGAAAAAAGACATTGACACTTTAAAAGAATTGAAGTGGACAACTCAAAAACTAGAAAAAGAGTCGAGGCTAAGGAATATAGTCATTTTCGGGATGGAAGAGAGATATAGGGAGAGAAGAGTGGATACCTGTGGTCGTGTAACTGAATTTCTAAAGACGGAATTAAACATTAACTTAACTGAACTACACATCGAAAATGTATACCGCCTGGGCAAAGGAAGAAATCGACCTATTTTAGTGAAGTTCGTGAGTGTTATAACGAAGGACCAAGTGATGAGTAGGGCCCCTATGTTGAAAGGAAGAAGATTTAGACTCGACCATGATTATAGTTATGAAGAAAGAAGAACACGTAGAGAATTATTGCCATTTTTAAGAAAAGCAAGAAGTGAGGAAAAGTTGGCGGTTCTAGTAAAAGACAAGCTGCGGGTTGAACAAAGACTTTACGACTTGCATTTCTGCAAGAATAACATTACATTAGAAAACCGAATGACAGTAAACGTCAACACCGAGAGTCCGATAAACAGAAGTCCATCAGTAGATAAAGAAAACGTGGCCGGCGTTACAACACAGCCAGAGGAAACGATAAAGCTATCGCGCACAACACATGCTCGCCCGCAGGTCATAGACACCCCGGCACCGGAAATGGTTCAAGTAAATAATCAGAGTCAACAACACGGTGCGTGTGCCTTCGCTGGAGAGAATACGGCTGACAGAGCTTCGAGACGGATTGTAAGTGATGACGAGATAATTTCATCGCCCCAGGGAAGTTTAATACAACTGGACAAGACTAATATTAGGGCTAGCACACAAGCTTATAATCTCAGAAATTGGGCAACCCCACAGCCTAAGTTCTTTAAAAAATAGGATCAGTGCCAAGAGAAGGGTTTGAGCATCGGTCTCCTCAATGTCGAAGGGATACGGAATAGTCTAGAAAATGGGGAACTTCAGAATATAATAAAGAATTATAACTTTTTTGCGTGGTCGAGACATGGTTGAAACAGAACGAATCTATTAAGATAAAGGAATATGAATGTATAGCTCAAAATAAAGACAAGAAAAGTAAATTTGGGCGACATCCAGGGGGACTAATGATTATAATTAGGAACGACTTAATGAAAAATATAGAAAAAATAGATAGCACGAACGAAGAAAGCCTATGGGTAGGACTAAAGAATAATAAAGGGGAAATGGAGTTATTATTAGGTGTTACTTATCACCACCCTAAGGGTTCACCATATTTTAACAATAAATTTTACGATACATAAAATAAGGAGCTAGATGATATGAGGACAATGTATAAAGCAAATTATGTGTGCATAACTGGGGATTTTAACAGTAGAACAGGTAAGCAAGATCCAACTACTTACAGTCCAGAAGTTAATCATTTTTCGGAATTATTTCAGCTTAGAGAAGCAAGTAGGCCTACATATCATACTATACATGTATATCCATGTATGAATTATATTGAAGGATTAGACAACGAGATTAACAAAGACGAAGTTAGTAGGATAATCAAAAAAGCTAGGGCCAGGAAATCACCAGCCATTGACGGAATTCAAACACAGGTATGGAAAAAATGTGTGAAAATCAGAGGTAGCTAGAGATATTAACTAAATTCTTTAACAAAATTAAAATGACGAATCAAATACCAGAATCATGGAAAAAAGCTATTATAGTGCCTATATACAAGAATAAAGGTGATACTCAGAACCCCAGCAATTACAGAGGCATAAGCCTGTTGACAGCAGTATCTAAATTATACACGGGGATTTTAGCAAACAGGCTAACCGAATGGCTAGAAGCACATAACTTAATATCCCAATGGCAAAGCGGGTTTAGGAAAAACAAGAGAACAGTTGACAATTTATTTATTTTGCAAGCTGTGACAGATAAATACCTTAGTAAAAAAAGGGGGAAAATTTATTGGTGCTTTATTGACTTAGAAAAAGCATTTGACACAGTTAATAGGGTTCAATTATGGTATAAACTTAGAAAAATAGGTTTAAGTGACATGTTTACAAATAATATAGCTGCATTGTATGATAATATAGAATTTTGTGTAAGAATTAAACAATACGGTAGGAATACGAGGATGATTAATCAAAGAACTGGTGTCAGGCAAGGGTGCAACCTAAGCCCCCAGTTGTTCAATATATTCATAAACGACATCTTTGACGAGGTAGAAACAACTAACAATCACCTACCAACAGTTATGAATGTATCAATTCCAGGAACAAAATTTGCAGATGACTTAGTATTAACGGCAATTACACTCATAGGATTACAAAGATGCAGTCAATAAATTTTGTTACGAGTGGAGTCTAAAAATTAACATTCACAAAACCAATATTTTAGTCTGAAAAAATGGCAATAAACTAAGCAAGGGGGAAAAATGTAGCATACATAATAAAGTTATAAATTGTATAAAATATTTAGGAATAATTTTCAATAATAAGGGATCTTGGGAACTTCAAAACAAGGCTGCATGGAACAATGGTAAAGTAGCTATGAATGCTATATACAATTGCTCAACCAAACTACCCGAAATTAGATTCAAAATGTTAAACAGGTTATACAAAGCAATAGTTGAATCAAAAATGTTATATGGAAGTGAAGTGTGGGGGGAAAGGAATTCCTGGAAATATATGGATATGATGAGAGCCAGGTTCTACAAACAAATATTGCAGGTACCAAGATACTCATCAAATGAAGCAGCTCGATATAAATTAGGATATGACAGTAGTATGGGGGTCATTTTAAGCAAAATTTTAAGGTATTACAGATACATCTGGGAAAAAGACAATGAAGATATAGTGAAAATCTGCTTCCAAGCCCAAGTGAATGATAATGGTAATCGAAACAGAATGCAGTACATTAGGAAAACATTAGATGAGATAGGATTAAAGTGGATATGGAATTCAGTATTGAACGAGGAGAAAAACATCAATACGATTTCAAAAATAGTTATTAAAAGATGTAATGATATACAAAGGCAGAACCATTTTGCCGTAATGAGGGAAAATAAATCTTTAGTATCCTACATCAAAATGAAAATGGAAAATTATGTGAATGATTGCTCGAAGAAACAAAAATCTGGGCTAGCATGGTGGAGATTAGGGATATGGAAGCTTAGAGGGGCAAGAAGAAATTTCGAGAAAGGTCGGTGCCCATTATGTCTTAGTAATGAAGATGCAGAGCATATAATTTTAAGTTGTCCCGAAACTGAAACACTAAGACATAAGTTTTTAAATAAAAAAATGTTAAAGTAAAATAAAGAAGTGGCATATAAGAAATTATCTGTAACAAAAAACACAAAAACACTAAAGGAACTGGGAAACTTTTTATACATAGTCAAAATAAAATGGGAAAAACAAATTAGCTGCTTAAGGGAAATTGGCTAGAAATGGTAAGTGGATATACTTACAAAAGGTAAACATTTATTAGTAGTAGTACTGATTTTAGATATAGTCCAGTCATTTGGTAGTTTTACCTGGAAAGTTTTCCGGGAGTTTTGAAAATTGGTGATTTTATAGATTTCGACGTGCTCTTTTCGAATTTTCACTTGGCTACCTCGTATCTTTGCCGCTCGCGCCACCATATTGGAAAAATGGCGCCCAAAAACAGTTTTTTCACAATATCTCCTTTCCGACTCATTTTACGATGAAAATAGTTATGTAATAAATTAAACTAGAGAAAATCTCCTATAATTTATGTAGTAACGATTTTTTTTGTAAAATGGAACAGTTTCAGCGTACGAGCGCCGCGAAGTCTACATCGACACGCGTTTTGGCCAAAGCCACGGAAGATGCGGATACGCCACTACCTGCATCATTTTGCGGTAAATCATTTAATGAGCTATTTTAACTAAATAAGGTCTCCTGATTTCAAAAATGTAATTATTTTTGTTGTTTCACATCTAGTTTTCGTGTTTGCTGTTATGGCGGACGCAATTTTAAGGTCTGTGTAGACTTTTTTGGGGGCTTATAGTAGCTAAACGGTAAGTCGTATAAAAAAATCTGTTGCAGAAGCAGTAACGGATTTTTAGATATCTATAAGTTTGGTCTTATGACTTTTTTACGTATCTTCATCGGTTATCCCTTAGATTGAGTTAGATTATTTTTTATTTTAAATAAATTCTGTATATTTTTCTCACATTATGTGTTCAATCATAGATTTAAGCTATGTACAAGTTAATTATTTTTTGCTGCCAACTTAACAGCAGTATATTCTATTTATTATTTTTTCTCTAGTTTTTATTGTTAAGTTTACATTTTAAGTCATTGCATTACATCCTATGTTCATTTACTTTCAACATTAGATTTAGCTTATCATGTTGGCTTTGGATATCTTTCTTTTGTCAGTTCCTGTTTCTGTAGTCAACTTGATTCATATTACTATTTAAATAACATTCATTTTCTAGCTTGTAAGCTATTATTCCTATTCATTGTCTTTATTATTCATATTTGATTGTTATTTTTTGTATCCAGTCTTCAGGATACACTTCTTGAGCAGTTTATATGCGTTTCATATTGCTCATTGACTTGACTTCCTTCTTCTTCACTTCAACAATTCCATTTTACTTATACATGAAAGGATTCATGTGTTTCTCTGGTGCTTCAGATTATTGAGATATAATTTGAACATCAACTTTCATTCATTCTATTTGTAAGGATAACATATCCTACAGATTCTACATTTCTTCATCATTTGCTTCAAGTAAGCAATACTTCTAGTGCATCAAGAAATGTGCTTGTCTTTCATTCAACTTATGCCTGGCAAAATGGCGTTCTTGTGGTGTTTTGCTAATTGCTAAATAGCTGGGACATCACGACATATATGCTCATCCTTACAGCAGGTAAAGATTCTGCTAATTTCAATTTATACGAGGACATATACTTCACTTCAAGTAAGTTATCAATAGTATTACTAGAAGTGGCTTCAATTCTCCAATCATCTACGCATTAAACATCGATCTTATTGTTGAGATTTAGCTATCGTTAAATAGCTTATACATCAGACTTAATATTCAGTTTCTCATATTGAAATCCACTTCTACAAGTGTCACACTTCACGGACACATATATATATTTATTCACAAATGTGATTTTATGTGATTTCAAGACTGAATCTTCAACTCCATTATTTACAAACTTTCATTCAATCTCATGCGTTAAGATGACTCACATATTACATCAAACATAAACTCTACATACCTGAAGATTGTCAACCATTGTATGGATATATAAATGCTACATCAAGAAGACTGTTAGCTGAAGACCTACTATCTTCGTTTTCAACTTTGTCAACCAAGTGAAAGTGTATTTGTTCGTGTGCTTAGCTTATGATTAAATGTTATGTCTTATATTCAAGGTTTCATTGAGTGATGTATGCTATAAAGCTTATTCATTTCATTTCCTCCATTATGGAGGTGGTCCTCCGCCAGAGATCTTATTAATTGTGGTTGGCACGGAAAGTGTTAAGCACAATTAAATTTACAATCTCGTGTAGGTATTAGGGACTTTTACAGTCCGCTATCACATATAATACGCCCCCTGATCCTACATTATGTAATATTGGCCCACATGGTATGAAAGATAGAATCATACAATTTGGTACGAATTTGGGCACATACAACAGTCATAAGCGTGCTAAATTTGATGTTTCTAGCTGCCACATAAGTATAGAAAAACTTTCTGGATAGCCGTGACATCATTCACATCCACGACAGTCTAATCTTCTACTTATTAACATTAGTAGTATGTGTGGAGGTATAAACTAAAATGGCCGCCAACCGACGCCGCCCCCGACGCCTGAGTTGTGCCCTTTGTACCGGCGACGCCATGACGTCATGGGTATCGTATGAAAGCGCGCGTTGTGTCTTTTCGTCCTATGGTGTTCCGACGCCGCCCCCCGACGCCCTAGTTGTGCCCTTTTGGCAAATGACGTCATGACTAGGAAAAGGTTAGGATTATGTTTTTCATTGCAGAGCGTCACAACCTTATCCCGTAACATAAGGTTGTCACGCTCCTATGAAATAAAGTGTATAACAAATGGCTTCACAGTAATAGAGCTGGATGATTTATTTCATCGGTAACCATGTCTAATAAAGACAGAATTTCACAACTTGCAGGAACACTTTGTTTGTTGTTTATATAGTTAAACACTTCGCTTTGCATTAGTACAAACTTATTCATAATGTCATTTATTATGATAGAATTCATAACGAGGTAAGTAATGTCATCATTACGTAAAACAATACGAGCACTATCGTATTGCATCACACATTCTTTCAAGTCTTTACGTGTCTGTAATTTGAAAGAGTCTTCTTTAAACAGATAAGGTTTAGAATAACACATATTTTCACACATTTTAGGTAAATGTAACAAGAACGAAGACAGGAGGTAGGGCGACAAAATAACACAAGCACCGTTAGAAGTTCCAATCTCGGCACATCCAGTGTAATTCACAATGGAGTAGAATCCAAAACTGATGTATCGGTCCTTTCTGTTGTTGAGGAAATAGGTTCTGCGTGCTAATACCGAAGGAGCAACTCTTGTTGTTGTTGTCACAGCTTCCTTCACCACCTTGTCGATCGTCTTCTGTTTCTTTACAGAGCCTGATGCAACCTGAAACAAACAAACAAACAAACAATACTCGTAAGAAATCTAATTTTATACAGAGCCCAATGATGAAAACCTGAAACAAACATACAATACTTGTAAGAACCCTAATTATTTTAGAGTAATGAATAATATAATACAAACCTTTTTACATTTGGGTCTCTGACGAAGACATCTCGATGGATATAAGATGTGAGGACCTCTCGTTCCAGACACTGCAACGAAACTGAGCTAGTCCGATGAAATCGAGCTGCTTTATATCTTTTCGTTCTGAAATCAGAAAGTAAAGGTTTTAACTTAAGCGCAACCTAATTTTCTAAGCTAACAATAAATCCATGTAGATAAATACTTACAATGCACATGTCCTGGAAAACATCTCTGACCTCCACCCTTCCTCGTTCCACAGAGAATTCCAAGGAATTTGTGGAAGATGCGGACGACCTCTATGTCTGGAGACGTAGTAAACATGTTTACAAACTCCTGCATCGTCCATCCTTTATTCATGAAGTATGTGAACAAACAGACATAATGTCCACATACTGCCGTTGTCAGTCCTTGTAGTCTTTGAGTGTTGTACAGCCATTGTATAGAGTTTTGTTTTATAAATTTTGTTATCCCGGGAATGATGGGTGGTAGACCAAAAGAATCAAAGTAATAGGCAAAATTTTGATTTTTGAAAAGCACGGGAACCCAATGAGAACCAGGCGAAGAATGAGGATCAAAGTTAATGACATAAATCTTAGGCTTATGCGTTACAACAGATGGTAACATATCGCTAGGGTAAACCCCACCGAATGTTTCTACGTGACGTAAGGCATAGTTTATTTGGTTACTATTCATTATTCTAAAAATCTGTAATCACTCTTCTATCTTTAGTGATCTCGATAGAGTTATCGTATTCGGAGTAGAGGATACAAGTGATGGCTTGTTCTAAAGCCTTATCGAACTTTGCTTCTATTCTAATGTTCCCACTACAGGGCAAACTTCTATGACCATGCGATGCCGAAACATCAGGCGTAAGATCATACATCAGTGTGAAATACCCATTTATATACATATCGTGAGTGATTAGCATCCCGCTATTGCTATGATGGATCCCCGAACCTTTAAAAAGTGTATTCTAAGCTAAAGTAGTAGTCTTTTCATGATCTGTGGAAATGTGTAATCCTTCTGATGGAATCTGTTGTCCATTAACGTACAAAGCAAAAGAACTCAAAGCAAAATGTCGAAACTCGTAGGGATTGGACTCCACTGTGCCGGAGAAAGAAGAATTTTTCACCATGGAGAAGAGAAGTCTTTTAGGTAGAGTACCAATGTATGCGTTATCTATAGAAATGGAGCTTGCTCCTGAACTAAACGTAAATGTTTTCAAATCTACTCTTGTGATAGGATAGTGAGCATTATGACCTTTCTCTAGAGTTTTAATGTGTGCTAGTAGAATGCTGGGCGAAGCTTTAATTTTCCTTACGTACAGACCTGCATCGAGAAACTTAAAGAAGACTTTTGAATTGTCGTTTTCACCCAAGAGATAAAACTCTCTTTTTGCTTTCGTAAGTCTTATATGCATGTTTACTCCAGGCAGTAAAAGTTTAGACAGATTGAAAATATCACCGTGTAGTTTACCTATCATGACTAATACTTTAGAATTCTTGGACTTGTTGTATCTTTCGGTCCAACCGTCATTCTTAACATTAGGTCCCAACGTTCCGTTTAATGCCGCCAATTCTTTAGGTTCTGTCAAACCTTCGATAGCTTTATCGGCATACCAAAATGCATTTGTGAGATGAGTTTTAGATGCATCCTCTCCGTACGCAAACAATGTTTCAAGGTAAGACCTGTAATTGTACAAGTCCTCCGAAGGGGTGATTGATGTCCCGTTCAAAGAAACGCTGAGATGACTGAAAAGTGAATGAAGCAAGTTGTTTACTCCTGTAACTTTCTCGCCTTCACCTATATCTGCCCCGTCGCTTTTAACGAATTTTCCCTCCACCATGAGTTGTACATTTAAATCTGTATAATGTTCGCTGTCTGCAGCAACCACGAATTCGAGAACGCTCTGTTCCACGGGAGTAATAGCTTTACATAATGTAGTAACATTTGCCACCACCGATGTTTGAATAGGGCTCTTCTCGAAAAGGTCGAATTCTGACTTTGTCACGGCAAACATCTTTACACGACTGACTACTTTCTCCTCTTTACATCGCTAAATATATCTCGCATCTTAGGAGACGCCCTTTTTCTCTTTCTACCCCTACCCTTCATTTTATTCACGAGTTTCTGAGTTGATTCGTTTACTCTATTAGCAATAATATCTTTTACCTTATCACCTTCCTTTCTACTAGCTATATCGGTTAAAATATTTGCTCCTGCCGAAAGAGTTTCACGACCTACCGCTTTAGCACCCGAAAAGAGAATTGGTTTTATCATTCTAAATAATCCTCCCAAGAAACTACCTATTCCACCACCGTGTTGAACATAGGGGCTGCCGGTGTAGAATGGACCAACATTGCCTAGACGCCCTCCCGACTGATTCACGTAGTATGCTGTAAGGTGGTCCATCGCAAACTAATTCATAACACCATCTGCCTTCTCTTTTTAAAATGTAAAACGAGCATCGTAGGTTTAATGCTATCGGTTATGTTAGCTAGTTCTCCTAGTTTTGTTGTCATTTCTATACCTATCACCTGAAATTCGGAAGATTCGACAGGAACATAATAAACTTCAGGAAAGACATAAGTTGCTGTATTTAAAGGAAACTGAATAATTCTAAGACATTTAACGTACGCATCTCCTACAAGTTGCGGTTTTATTATATTACAGTATATAAAAACAAGTTCTTTCCTATTTAGATTTGTTTTCACAGATTTCGATTCCGATGTTTCATTTGGTGTCGAAGCTTTCGTTTCCGATACATTCCCTTGAGAGTAACTAATTTCGCACAAGCCCACATCCCAATGATTCCTCTCCAGCTTTATGCTCTGTGCCAACTGCACCTGGAAACTAGCAAGGGTGTTACTAGGAAATGATTTGTACGATGCATCGCTCAGGAGAGTAACGTAAAATTCTTCTCCCATTACGCTAAATCCTTAGCTTTAACCCAGGAATCAAACTCAGGACCGTAACCTCTCCAGCGAACGAGATGTTCGGTACTACCCCTTACTTTACGACTGCGTAGAATTTTATCTATCTTGTAAACAGTGTCTTTCCCTATAGTTACTGGTGTGAGCTCATAACTGTAAAACTGTCCGAAAATAGGACTGCCCTTGAGATCTTCTAGTTCATATACAGGTTGAGGAGAATGTTTAATAACCTTAACGATTCTGAATATTTCTGTAGAATAGTTTTGCTCGAAACCTTTAGCGAATTTCATTTTCTCTTTGCCTATTCTTACTGTCTGCCCTACTGAAAACTTTACATCTCTCGGTTTCACACGACTCTCTTTCCTGGTCATACGCTTCCATATTTTCAAAACATCTTTATCGCTAACCATATTAGGGGCCATTCCTGTTGTACTGTGTACGTTATCGTTATAACCCTTCACAAACTTGTCCAACACGTCGAGATACTTGTAACTGTTCTTGAAAGTAAAATATTTGTACATTTTAGTTTTTAGGGTCCTATTAAACCTTTCCACGACGGAACATTTAACATCGGGATTCCTACACACTTGAAACTCGATATTCTCTTTCCTTAACAAGTCTTGAAAAGATTTGTTTAGAAATTCTTTACCCCTATCGGTTCTTACAGCGACAGGATTCCTATCGGACTTCTCAAACACCTGTTTAAATCCGTCTGTCACATCCTTACCTCTTTTAGATTTTAAAGGTACAACCCATACTTATTTGGAAAACACATCGATAACAACAAGTAAATATCTTGCGTTGTCATTATGTTTTGCAATGCTTTGTACATCGGCTAGATCAAGTTCAAACACGTCGTAAAGGTTATTTACAGAATACGGATTCCTAGGAAACTTTCTCCTGATGGGTTTATGTAAGGAGTAAACATCCTGCTCAACTAACCATTGCTCGATATTTTTATCTGTAACGGTACACGCTTGTGAAAGTTTAGCAAGAGTGGAAAAACCCGTAGATGCCTCAGGGTCGTAATACAACTTGTGTAATGTTTCCTTCATCATCTCCGTTGTTTATAGGTACTCCACCTAAGCTCTCTCGATGGAAACAATTTTGAAATGACTTGTTTGTATTTAACTGTTCTAGCGGTTTTATTATCGACGCTGTTATGTCCTTCGGTCCTAGTTAAAATGTCTTTGTACGTGTCGAGGTCTTCCTGCGTAACAAGATTCATATCCACCTTCTTCCTAGTAAGCAACTCCCATAAACCTGCACTCGCATCGTATTTTATACCGTTAATGATCAAACTATTGTTTAACAATTGAATTTTAAAATTACCTATCATGTACTCTCCCGTCTGTTTCTTTTTATACATTCCAAACTGTGTGTCTACAATCTTTGGCGATGTTACATAAGCCGATAAATATTTACCTGCTACATCACCTATAACGTTACGTTTAGCTTCGTCCTCGGAGATAGGTTTTTTCGGGTGATAAATCTCTAACTCTTTTCCTCGATTCAGCTACTACCTGTTCAAGTATTCTGTTCTGTTTTCTCTTGAATATAGGATCTTCACTCTCGCGTATTTTAGACCACTCTTTGTACGGATCCGTAACATCAACTGCCGGGTTTGAACCTTCGACACAACGTTTTAAACGCTTGTACTCTTTAGCACTAACCAGAAACATTTTCTGTAACATTATGTTAAAGGAAAAGTAAACTAAAAATTCAGTATCATTTTCTTCATACGGATTGAAAGAAAATGTTTTTAAGAAATGATATTCACTGTTAGAAATGTTTTACACCTTCACATTTAATCACAAAACGAATATATTTATTGTAAAGCGATGGGCGCGTGACGTCACGCTTGACGAAGGCTTGGCTCAGTCTCGCCCGGTGAAAGACATTTCACAGTATTCTGTCTACTGTTACAGTTTTTTAGTGAGTATCTGTTCAAACAATGGATTATTGTTGTGTTGTGGGGTGTACAAACTCATCGTCGAAGAGTGAGAACACACTTAAAATATCTTTTCATCGATTTCCCAACAGAGATAAGTCATCCGAACGTAAATAAGCAATGGCTGATAAAAATAAAAAGAGAAAAATTTGTTCCTACTAAATACAGTACGGTTTGTTCACAAAATTTTGAAGAAAATGATACCGAGCTTTCGGTACAGTTACGAAAACAGTTATCTGGAGAAACCCCGCAATCTGTTTAAAAAAGAAGTGCTGTGCCATCACTTTTTTTGCGTGGGAAATCTGAAACACCGCCAATGAAGTAAAGAAAATCGTCGTACTCGAGGAAGAAAGAAATGAGAGAGTTATTGCAAGATTTGAACAGTAATCCTTCAGTATCCGGGAATGGACAAATCATGAATGTGGAATCTAGTATTTATGACGAAAATTCAGTTTCTAACAGCGTAGGCGTTCAGTGTGAACTAGGAAATTAAACTTATGTCAATGTTTGCACAGATTCATTGAATGTTTCTTCTAGAAATTGTGATTTAGATAGCTCTTTTAGCATTTCAGAAATTTCTACTACCGCAAAAGATGATTCTGAATCTGAATGTGACTCTGTTCGTATCTTGAAAAAATATTTTGTTTTTGAACTGTTTTAGATCTAAGTATTAACTGATAACGCCTGGCAACTAGTGTATCTTTATTTATAATAACGCTATCGAATGAGCAATGTCGTGTTATACAGTCTACAACCCCCTTCTGTTCACAAATTACTTCACAGTCCCAACAACACACACTTTCGTGACCCGTTTTCATATGTATACACAGCCCACATTTACACCATTCCGTATTTTCTTTTCTTCCTTGCAATTCTTTAAATAATTCCTTGTCATTTTCTTTTCGTGTGATATTAATTTGTGAATACCGAGATTTGTCCTTAGAAGGTAACATTGCAGGCATCTCTATCAACAAAAAACACAAATGAGACTTTGTTGTGTATTAGAAACACATGCACGAGCATTACCGCAGCTGTTGTCTTGCCAGCGAGTTAGTCAGGTGTGACGTCACAGCAGCGTTTTACTTCACCCGTACAAGGCGTAATATTGGGCGCCTGAAGTTCACGAGATCACCATTCGTTTCGTAATTCAAAGCTCCGTGCGATGAGATTAAAATAAGAAAATTGTATTTTTTTAGTTTACCCTTCCTTTAAAGATCCCAAGACGGATAACACGGACGACAAGAGAGGAATTAAAAATCCTCCTTTCTGTACCAAAGTTTTCTTTTTCTTAGACAAGGATACGTTCCTATCTAGAAGATGTCTTAAGGAATGTTTATGTTTAAACAGCTTACGTTTAGAACACGAAGATAATTTACACTGACCGTTCAAAACATTAAGAACACAGTCTATAATAGCAAGTATCAGGTTTTTGTTTGCACTTTTTATAATAACGTTTCGTACCTTAGGAGTTGCCTTTTTAAGAACTTGTAACATATGGTAATTGGATTTTATCCTTTTCATCCTTTACAGGGACGTAAACCTTTGTAACCTCCGAGGGAAATATTTTAGTTCTAAATCTAAGTAAATCGTTTGTTCTTTGACAAAAGTCTATTAGTAAATAACCGTGAGGTTTTCTTGTTGCGTCTTGGAAAGCTCTGTAGAAAGACCTCCAATCTTCGGGATACACTTGTCTTGCTAGAAAAGTAATTTGATTTTTATCTCTCAGGTTTCTAAACAAAACCATATACTTTGTGTTCAAAGAGATGTCTCTGCTGTGAGCAGACTGGTGAAACAGGTTTTGCGTTATGAGAATAATCGAAATGTTTCTATGATGGCAGCCTTTTGTAAATAACGAACTCACTTCTGTCGAATAAGCTTTGTCTAGCAAATCGTCTAAAATAACTAGTCTAGGTTTAGTGCATTGTTCTTGTTTAAAGTCAGGAAGACCTTCGTGGTATGTCACGGTAGTATTGAATTTTGTCTGGGGAGGGACAGCGTTACTTTCACTAAAGCACCACAGAATACTTTCGTATTTGCTCACGTTGCACAAATGGTGTAAATTATTAATAAGTTTTACACAGAAAGTTGTCTTCCCAGAGAATGACGGACCTGATACAATCAAAGAAAAGGGATGGTCAAATTTTATTACAACCATAACAATTTTAATCACAGGTGAGGGTCCATCCAAGCAATCGTAACGAGAATTAGGGTAATGTTTAAAGCATCTAAGACACTTTTTTACAAGATCGTTACGTTGCACACTTTCAGGTAATTTATGATACACTAAATATATGCTCTCGGCTCCGCATGTCGTTAAAAGTTCAGGGGACAACACCTCCAACTCTTCACCTGTGTGATGAATAAGCGTTCTAAAATCCAATAATTTTCTAACTGACGCACACTCCAGAGACGACGACGAGTCCATACTGAGATGGTGCTCTCATCTCATTTCTATTTATACCCGAACGGGAGGGAATCGAACCCTCCGCCAACTCTGCGTCTTTTTCGAAAACAGAGTCGGTATATCTTATTCTCGGCTTCAGCAGCCCTATTCTGTAACTTCTCGATTTCGGAATCGGAATCGGCGAAGAAACCGATTTTTCCATGTTTTGGTATTCTGTAACTCCATTCCGATTCCGAGCGATCGGAATCATACCGATAGTAATGGCGGCTGATCGGAATCCTTGCCGAGAGGTCTCACGCATTCGTTTGGAAATTTCTAAGTCAAATAAATAACGAAGGAAAGCAATACACAATGCCATTCTATTAAATTTTTGTTATTAATGCATAAGCATAACTAATTAAAATATTTAAAACTTAATAAACTAATGAAAACATCTTAAAATAATATATGTAAAAATGTAGGGTTATGTTTGCCTTACAAATCATGGCCAGAAATATTAGTTGTAGTAAAAATGTAAGTAGCCTACTAATTTTCTTTAATTGTAATATAATTTAATCGTTAATAACACCGTCAACCCCAATTCACTACCAGTATAATATGTTCTTGCCATAATTATGAACATTAAGTACAGAAAACAAACTACAAATAAAATAAACAGCAGGTGATATTGTATTCATTCCTAAAATGTACTGTACATATATTTTACCTATGTCAACCAATCTCCGAAATAAATAAAAAATTAATATAGGCCAAGGGTGCCCAAACATTTCATATGAAGGGTCAATAAATATTTGAATTGTTTATGGCGTGTCATATTTATACTAGCAGTAATTTACGTTTAAAACTAGACTAATCTCAAAGCAAACATATATCATATTTTTAATAATTTCTGTAATCACTGTTTTTGTTAAATTAAATGCAGAACTATAAACAAATACTGCAATAAATAGAACAGACGTAGTACGACAAAAGACTACTTTAGCAAATATTAGCCTACCCAATAAAAGTCATTTAGTAAATGCTTTGGATAAACTTTGATAATTTGTGTAATTAAAAAAAAAGTCAATGACGCCTAGGCCTTAAAAATTCTGAACAAGAAAAACGCAGGAAACGGCAACTTTTTTTTAAGGGACATATTCCAAATTTGAGTCAATGCTTTTAATTAGACATAATATAGTGTACTATGTACTCAGCTTGTGCAAGGTAGTTAGGAAAATGCAAAAGTAATTACCTGGCAATGAGAAGTGTATATTTTAATACTACAAACCACTGATAACTGGATTCTCTCTTGTGGAGACGACATCGCTTGAAATAACACACCTCACAATGCTTTCACAGAATAATTACAGAACTATATTCATTGCACGGTATTTCACTGTTAATCCATTATTAACTTTGCACAGACTCGATAAAACTTGCATTAGTGACAATATTACACGGAATTGTAGCCTATGGCTTCTGTAGACTGCAAATGCTTGAGCCTGACTGCCGTATGGAACAAAAAATCTGAAAGATTGGGGACATAGCGGTTTATGAGAGATGAACGACCGCTGTCCCTCGTCCTTGAGGTATTTCAACCCTCACTTCCACATTCCTAACATTAGAATTCAGATCCATTGAATAGAATGTCGTCTAGCTGTGCATTGCAAAATGTTAAAACCACAGCACAGTACGTAGGTTTACCTTATTTGTAAGGCCCGTCAAAAAATAAGCGGCCTATTCATATTAAGTTCTTTTAGTACGACTTTATTTTATAAATTGTGTGAGATATTATCAAGTCTCATGAATTTTAGGGTTAGTTAAACCATTTTCATTATGGCGGGATTGCTGTTTCAAACGAAAAATCTTCACAGTTGAGATGACGTCACTTAAAACCCTTGTCTCTCATTGGGTAACGTCACCTGTACGTCACTAATGCCTCGGCTACCTTCGGGATTTCGTTTTGAGATACGCAAAACGAGTGGATGATCTCGATTGGTGTTGCAGAATACAAAACAAGCCAACATTTCGATCGACTCGGAATGGGGAGATCCCGATCGGTAACATCTCGAGTCGAGCGGCTAGCAAAACGAAAAGTTACAGAATAGGGCTGCAGACACGATCTGTGGGCCGGGTTTTCTCTTAATTTTCCTCTCTGTCCTCACAGAGATAGTTGCTGCAGGATCACCATTTAAAACCATGGTTTTAATGGCGTCGAAGTTGACATCCTGCAACGTCTTATAATTAAGAGTAATACCTCTGACTTTACACACAGAGCTATTTGCGGTGCTGTTGGAAGGAACGGTAACCTTAAAACCATAGTTCTTAGGGCCCCCGCTTGCAAATTCCGAAATGTACGCGTCCTCCCCGTAGTCTGTGAGTTCGCTGGTCATGTCGCCTAAATAGTCACCTAAAGGCACAGTGTACCTTTTAGCGTCGTCAGGCGTCTGTGTATAAATCACACTGTTAGTGTCACAGTAGATGGCTCGACGATCTAGCTTGTCCAGGTAGTCGTAGAGGTTCATTCTACCTCCCGATGTCACATAAGCACCGTGAACGACACTAGTATGAGGAAGAGAGTCCTGTTCCTCCTCTATAGGGATCCAATTAATCCACACGACTTCATCATTTGCAAAAAGTAGTCTCTGAATTTCAATTCCGGGTGTCGTGAGGAACCTATACAGCTCTTTAGGCTCTTTAATAAGTTTTGTTTTACCCAGGTTAGACCTTTGCACGAGCTTTCCCCAGAAGGAATTCAAACAAAGCTTACTAATGGTCCTTTTCCAGCGTTCTTCACGATTTGTTCGGGGTCTAACTTAACACCTTCGTGCTCGTAAAACAAATCGATATATTCCTGTTTCTGGGCCTCGGTTTTCACCCAAGCAGGGTATCCGCTAGATTCTGTCTTAATCTGGAGGAACAGGTCGATGTAATCCACGAATAACCCTCCCTCACGAGTTTCACGCGAGTACTGCGTGACATCGTATTCGAGAAATTCGTGGATTGCCATCACCCTATAGCCTTTTTTATGGCTAGTCTCACTTCATCAACTACCCATGTACCAGTGAGTACTCTCTCTTCCTCTTTCGCATGTTTGCAGCTACCTTGTTCGACAGTCATGACACAGGTGCGGCAAAGGGGAAACAAGAGCCTACCATTCCACCTGAAAGGTAAAACGGGATGGTAGAGCCCTTGCGGTGGTAGGACAGTACATTTAATGAGGCCTTCTTTCTTCATCATTGAAGCTATATCTGTACACTGGTCACTAACGTGAACAGTGGGGTGACCGATAGGAAACTTGTTGTACTTACAGACGGATGGATATAGGGACATTATATCGCTGTATAGGATTTTCTCTTCTTTCATCTCATCCGCCTTACGATAGAGCCGCATGGCTTCTGTACGTCCTCCGTAGACAGAGTCCCTAAGGACCAACGGGACATCACAGACCAAGGGGTCGTCTCTCAGTGCGGGGAACTGTACGAGAATAACATCGAACTTGCATTCCCACATCACGTGGACGGTATAACCCTTTGATCGGATCATGTCCAGTCGGCCCATGGTGTTTTCGTACCTCTCGGCAAGGGATTCTGAAGAATCCATCATAGGTACATCTCTGTTCGGTTGGCAGAGACAGCCATGATAATAACAGCCGATAAATTCGAAAACTTCTCTTGTTTCATCACAGAAACCGTCCACCTTCCATTGGGGAAGTTCTGGAAGCCGTACTTCACGTCCGTTACCTGCATGTCGTATAAATACATTCCTCTCCTTGGCTTCGTGGATAAGCCACATCAACGATTTTTTAGAATGCCTGTCTGCTTTTCTATAGCCACAGGAGGGAGCAATGGCAATGGTCTCAGGTTTAAGGAATAGCTGTCTAAATATTCTGTTACAGGCCGATGCAATAGTGATAGACTCTAGGAAAATATCTATATTGGCAATTTGTTTGAAAAGATTTTTAAAGAGAGTGCAGGCTTCTCTCAGTACAGTAACATCGGCCTGGCAATACCTCTCCAGTTCTACACGGGTATTGAACGGCAGATCTTTAACGGTCTCGAACCAAGTCTTGAAAGCTTCTCTATCTTTCTCAGACATGGTGTCCGCCCCGTAAAGATCTTGGTTCGGGTGCTGTGGGAGAATACTGTTGAGGTTCTGTGCCGTATTCCACAAATGCGGAAAGTAGCCCTTAACAGCGTCTTTAAGGTCGAAGGTCTTGGGGAAACTACGCAGAGGCAGCGGAATGAAGTTCAAGCTATCCAGAAAAGTTAGATGGTGCATCTTCATGCAAAGGATCTTGCATCCAGACATAATCAAGTCGGGAGTCCACTGTTGCCTAATAGCGTAGTCGAGAATGAATTGGAGATCGAACGCTCGAGCATTGTGAGCAATAACAATGATCCTATCGAACGCTCTATCCATTCTCAGATAGTCCATGAATCCACGGACGGGATCTTCCCAGAAAGAATGACTGCGTTGCCCGCATCTGGCGCACTCTTCGTCTTGCGACGTCTCGCAAAGAGAACAAAACTGCTGTGCACAAATCAGATTGGGGACGTGAAGAAAGGTATTGTCTTTGATACGGGTATTCTGTGTTGTTTCTATGTCGAATATCACATACAATACCTTGTTTGAACGCTTAGTATCTTTCAACGGTGCCATGTAACAATCATGTCCTGTCTCTGCTTGAAATTTATTACAAATATTACAAAAAATTTTGAAGCATTCATGTTTCAGCTGAAATGTTGTAAACTTTCCACAGTTTAGACATTTCTGCAGAGCCATGCATACAATGCGCCCTTGAATTTTGGTACGCTTATGATTTTCGAAACATGTCTGCCCCCGAAAATATCTATGACAAACATCGCAATTCACCAAGTCCTTGCAAGGGTTGCAAGGAGGTACCGATCTACAACAAAAGCAGACGTAATCGCAGGAATGTTGCGCTCCTCTTATGAAACCATTATGGCATCCTAGACATATGAAACGTTTAGCCATTGCAGCGGTCAAGTTTGTTATGGTATGGTAATGGAGGTTGTCTCGGTCATAGAGTAAATAGAGTATTTCTTTCCCCACATTACCGCCGTCGTACAGTACAGAATCGATATTAAAGCCGCTGTAAACTACAAGTCTGTATCTATCCTTAATATGGGCCTGAATCTTCTCCAGCTCAGGGATACCTCCACCTCGCGAGAGATCGACACCAGAGTTTCTGATTAAATCGTCCACTTCTGCCTTGAGTTTTTTGCTTGTCATATTGTTCTTAAGGAATGAAGTATATTTTTGTCGATCGCTTACTCTAGCAATAGCGATGATTATAGCGAATGCTAAACAGTTCACGACTGCAAGAACCTCCACTACACTTTTCTTCAAATGGGCAAGTACACCAACCGTACGCCCCTTCAAGGGTATAGCCCTTTTTCCCCCGTTTCCGTTTCGCATATGGACAATGTCCAGAACCAAACGCAAACGGTCGGTGGCATTGAACCGAGCGTTCGACTGACATACTTTGCTTACGACGCCTGAAATCACATCTACACTGATCTGATCTTTACGCCTAAAGGAGATACCAATCGGCTTATCGACCTCGTTTTCCTCATTGAAAATCGAGATCCCTACCATGTCATGGTCTCTCGTATCTACTAGGGCATGGTCTATAACGGCTTTAAGAACCGTCTCAAAGGGGTTGGGTCCTGCATTTTCAGCTGGTTCTTTGAGTCGGACCACTAGCTGCAAGCCGGCAGAGTTGAACTTTTTGTACTCTTTACGAGTACTCTCGACAACTGTAAACAATGGGGAGGGTCGATTCTCCGAATTCGAAGAAGTACCCTCCCCCTCATTGCCAGACATCATATCCAACTCTTCCTCGCTTGAAACTAGCTCATCATCAGATTCAACAACTGCGTCGTCCTCCGAGTCTGACAGCGTTACGGTCTCTATTGCATCATCTGAATCAGAACTAGAGACTGTATAAATCTCCGGTGTTGATTCAGGTAGTGTAACATTATCCGTTTTGCTCTCAGAATCAGAGGGAATAATTTAGATAGGGGCTGACATTATTATTATTGATACAGAAAGGGTTTTCAACACTCAAATATGACTGAATCTGTAATGGAAAAATACAACACATGAATGTAACAGAAATAATTAGCACTTGACTGTATGCGTTTTTAACACATTACCACTCACCTCTCTGTAACAACAAAGCTGTAAAACTGTAAGGGGGAACCGCTGGCTAAGCTATTTATAGTAGTTTATTTCGTAATGTTATTTTTAAATGGTTAGAAGCTAGCTCATATGTTGTGTCCTAATGAGTTGTTTTCTCCTAAGTCGTATTTACGTCAAGGTTACATCCTTCTAAAAGGGAAAATAACATTATGAAAGGGTTATGGTGGTGGGGAGGTGTGTATAAAAGACTAGTTATTTTTCGTTTTGTTAAGTCTGTAAACAGCTATCTTCATCGTCTGCTTCTTGTGTTAACAACAATACTAAGGTAAGTTTTCGCCTATTATTTTTTTTTTACATAACAAATAAACGCTAGTGTATTCAGTGAAAGTAAATATATTTATTATTATTACTTATACTTCGTTCTTTTTTTTGTAAAAGGCATTGAAAAAAAACGTTTTTTACAAACTATAGTTTCAAAAGATGTTCAAATCATAGATCTTACGAACTATGAATGTCCAAGCTTAAGGTGTCTTCCTAAAACTAACATAACTTGTGAATATCATAGTTTCCCCTATGGAATGTGTTCGTATAGGAATGTATTAGCTTTACAAACATGGCTGATGAATGACAACATGTGTAGCTTTTTTGTATAAATACATAAAGGACAAATGTAATAAAATGTTGTTGTTACGTTTTGAAGTATTAGAAAACACTTGTGGTAAACAGAATAATTATTAAGTATCTATATATATATATAACTATATAACTAAGTCACATTGTAATAATATTAATAATAAAAAAAATCAGATTCACTTTGTATCGTATTATTATTTAAATAATGTATTTGTAAAAGGCATTGAAAAAAAAACGCTTTTTACAAACTATAGTTTCAAAATATGTTCAAATCATAGATCTTACGAACTATGAATGTCCAAGCTTAAGGTGTCTTCCTAAAACTAACATAACTTGTGAATATCATAGTTTCCCCTATGGAATGTGTTCTTATAGGAATGTATTAGCTCAAACATGGCTGATGAATGACAACATGTGTAGCTTTTTTGTATAAATACATAAAGGACAAATGTAATAAAATGTTGTTGTTACGTTTCGATGTATTAGAAAACATTTGTGGTAAACAGAATAATTGTTAAGTATCTATATATATAACTAAGTCACATTGTAATAATATTAATAATAAAAAAAATCAGATTCACTTTGTATCGTATTATTATTTAAATAATGTATTCCTTTCCTCTCACACAATCCTGATCCTATGTCAGGATTTAATTTATTATATAGACCTAGTAAAAAGTGTTCCTTATTACAGGGCATGGAGGCACTGAAGGTGCCAGGAGGTTGAGGCTCCCAGATTTGAGACATTCGGCACAAAAAAAAGGTGTTAATGTTGTCATCAATACGCATCGAAACTAGCACAATGAACCAATATTAGCATTTGTTTTTGTTTAAATAAACTGTCACTATAAAATCCTCGGAGCACACAAGAATAGTTTACGCTGTAATTTAGCAAGTGTATCAATTGAACGCAATGTGGTTGCTATTATAGACTTCAACTGTATAATAAATATGTTTGCATCCATCAAGACTAAGAAGGCACATTTTAGATTTTGTTTTGTTGTGACACCGAAACTTCTTTAAATCAAACTATCCATATAATTAGGTGGAGGCTTTCTATGACATTAAATAGGATATATGCATGCATCCTACAAACCGTTCCATTTTCACCAGGATGATTGGAATAGGATTTTAAAGTTAGTTGGGTAAGAATGCAAAGGGGAGAATATCTCATGTCATAGAAACCTTGCACCTACTTATAATACAGTTATAATCATATGGTATGCATATTATATGAACTATAAACAAAAAAAAGGTGAGATTCAATTCGACTCTGTTTACTTAATACAGGTATTCTTTGTAAAGGCCTAAGTGAAACGCACACAATGAACAAATATTAGCTTTTATTTTTACTTACAATTTTCATAGCTCTGAACCACAAACATTTTGTACTGAACTGTTATTATAAAATCCTTGAGTCAATTAATAAAGAGGGGCTAACCTAGGCCTTTGTTGTAAGAATAAAAGTGTCGGGAAATATTGTTGTTAATAACACTGGGTTGATGAATACGGCTTAAGTGAAATTAACACAATGAACAAATATTAGCACTTGTTGTTTTTATTATAAAATCCTAGCACAATCATTTTTTTTAAATAAACTGTCAGCCTAAGTGAAACTTAAACAATGAACAAAGATTAACATTTTATTTTTACTTTCAGTGTTCATGATGTCATTATAAATCCCTAGTCAAGTAATAAACGTTGGCGAAACATAAGGCATATGTTGTCAAGTTGTTAATAACACTGAGTTGATGAATACGGCTTGCATATTATATGAACTATAAACAAAACAAAAAAGGTGAGATTCAATTCGACTCTGTTTACTTAATACAGGTATTCTTTGTAAAGGCCTAAGTGAAACGCACACAATGAACAAATATTAGCTTTTATTTTTACTTACAATTTTCATAGCTCTGAACCACAAACATTTTGTACTGAACTGTTATTATAAAATCCTTGAGTCAATTAATAAAGAGGGGCTAAACCTAGGCCTATGTTGTAAGAATAAAAGTGTCGGGAAATATTGTTGTTAATAACACTGGGTTGATGAATACGGCTTAAGCGAAATTAACACAATGAACAAATATTAGCACTTGTTGTTTTTATTATAAAATCCTAGCACAATCATTTTTTTTAAAATAAACTGTCAGCCTAAGTGAAACTTAAACAATGAACAAAGATTACCATTTTATTTTTACTTTCAGTGTTCATGATGTCATTATAAATCCCTAGTCAAGTAATAAACGTTGGCGAAACATAAGGCATATGTTGTCAAGTTGTTAATAACACTGAGTTGATGAATACGGCTTAAGTAAAATTAACACAATGAACAAATATTAGCATTTGTTTTTTTTTTATAATCTGTCACTATAAACGCCCAGCGCAATCATTTAAAAAAAACAATAAACTGTCACTTAATTATTAGTAAATAAACGAAAATATGATTACTTACCACAGGATCAGATGGATGGCTCTTCGCTCACACACACACACACACACTAAGCGGTCACTCTTAACCTAACTTAGGAATGTACGGAACGTGTATTTATACAGATAGCTCAGGCACTAACACTAATGACAACACACCTTTAAAACTCTATCTCCCAAGAAAAAAGATTGTATCACATATTGTTATCTTTAAACAAGCCAAGGGATGCATTCCAGAGCTACACTTCCGTGTTTTTGTTGTTTTCGCTAGAGATAAGCTGTTGAAAGGAATTCTTTTCTTATATTTTCCTCATAGTCATGATATTATATATAGGTCCTTGTTACAGTAACTCTATCCACATGGTAGATTTGGTAATAGGATATGAACGTTTTTCTTAGAACGTATTTGCATAATAACCTACGTCATGGAGCAAAGGACCTAAGTATGCGTGGGGGGCGGCCGTAGGTATGAACCAGGGAATACCATAACGCGTAAGAGCGTATCCCTTTGTTTGAAAAATTCCCATGACGTCTTGGAGCAAAGGACCTAAGTGGGCGTCGGGGGGGGGGGCGGCGTCGGATGGCATAAGGTCCTAACTTTTAAACGGGGCGTCTGGAGGAGACGGGGTTAGCACAGGATGAAAAGGCGCACCGGAAGGGCACATCACACGCTTTCAAACCATACCCATGACGTCATTTGCCAAAAGGGCACAACTAGGGCGTCGGGGGGCGGCGTCGGAACACCATAGGACGAAAGGGCACAACGCGCGCTTTCATACGATACCCATGAGGTCATGGCGTCGCCGGTACAAAGGGCACAACTCAGGCGTCGGTTGGCGGCCATTTTAGTTTATACCTCCACACATACTACTACATTGATGTTTATTCACTTCCAGATGAGATAGAAACTTGAAATTTGGCAAACTTATAGATTTTAGATTTATTAAAATACATGTTCAAAATCGTTCAGCTCGATCAATGTAATAAGATAATTAAGATACCATTTGCTCAACTAAAATATATTTTATAGATATTAGCTTGTAACCAATGTAAAAATTCCCAAAAGTTCAAATCTTTAATATTTCCCCCTCCAGACAAACTTCGATTTTATTGTCACTGATCATTTGTACGGCATCAGATGATTTGGCAAAAATTAATTGATTTGGCCTGCACTCACAAAAAATACTGGAATACATACGTCTTGGACTGTTTGAAAATATTATTTGATTTTTCCCCGAAAAATATTATCAAAATTATCCTAATTTTTAAATATTTTTTATCCTGTAAGCTAGTCTAAGCAATAACTTATATCTCTCGTTGTGAAGTACCTATTGCAAGAAAACATGACGTGTTACGTAGAAACGGTCAACGGATTCATGTTCAGTGACCCAAAATTGGTTAAGATCACCTATCACACCACTTACCGCAAAGGAAAAAGTCTCCAATTTCAGCATCAAAGCTGCATACAGTTATTAAGTGCCAGTATGGTACTTTATGAGATTGTGTGGTGGACGAAAAAATGTCTGTCCGTCTGTCTGTCCGTGTGTCTGTATGCACCATAACTCAAATACGATTTTTCGGATTTTCATGAAACTTGGTAAACACATTTATAATGTCCATGGGAAGAACCCTATTGATATTGAACCAAATCGGTTCACCGGTACCGGAGTAATGCCCAATTTAGTGCCTATTTTAATAGATTATGGCGCCGTTCTAATAGAAATGACGTCTATGAGAAGTGTCCTATTGAATTTGAACCTAATCTGTTGACCGGTACCGGAGTAAAACCCAATTTAGTGTCTACTTTAAAGGCGCAATAACTCAAATAAGCTTTATCGGATATTTATGAAACTTCGTATACGCATTTATAATGTCCATGGGAAGACGTTTATTGATATTGGACCAAATCGGTTGGCCAGTACCAGAATAATGCCCAATTTAGTGTTCTTATGTATAATATATATAATATATAAGAAGTCGCGATAACTCAAATATGCTTTATTGGATTTTCCTGAAATTTTGTATACCCATTTATAATGTACGTGGAAAGACGTCTACTGATATTGGACCAAATCGGTAGACCGGTACCGGAGTAAAACCCAATTTAGTGTATATTTTAAAGACGCGGTAACTCAAATACGCTTTACCGGATTTTTATGAAACTTGGTATACACATTTATAATGTCCGTGGGAAGACGTCTATTCATAATGGATAAAATCGGTTGACCTGTTTCGGAGTAATGCTCAATTTAGTGCCTATTTTATGGTAATATACGTACTCGAAAGAATTTATTTAAAAAAATGAAAATCAGTTATCTTGATAACATAGCCTATTGTTTTACTGTGATCTTATAAGGCCTTGGAAATTAAAATACAGGTAGCTATGACAAAAAAATATTGATTTACATGCGCTTATCCAACTAGACCGTTAAAATGACCCAGGTGACCGAGATGGTAGACCTTTCTTCTTCCGTAAGCCCTGCTTAATGAATAAATCTGGAGCTTAACTTGGAAATCAATTTAAAAAAATATATATATTCTGCAAATCATAATTGCAGTCATAACTGATTAAACAAAAACATACTGGCACTTTGTTACATCAGTTTACCTGATTTTATTTTATTATACAAAATGTCAAAATAATATTTTTCACAAATGTCAATTAACCAGATGTGATACAGAAAAACGAAATGCATTTTCGAATTTTGCACAGCGAATTTAATCAAACACACCTATTTTCGTTTTTACCGAAGAAAGTTTCGTCTTTTTTCTAGGCTGATATAATCAATACGGCAATCAGCATTTCATCTACATTTGATTCCGCAATAGTTGTCAGCGAAGATGTAGATCTTCTTATTCTTTTGACGGCTCTATCTACGCGTTCAAACATAGCCTGTATAATCTCAGACCAGGAATAGGAAAAATTTCGCAACGAATATATTCAACTCCATACCACTGCTAAACTTGGTGATAGGTTTGGAACGAATATTGTCGTGCTACTGCTTCCGTCGGTGGCAGCGATGCAATATTAAATTTATTTTCATATGCTGATTTTGTGAAGCATGTATATCTATAGTTGTTTAACGACAAACTTTTCACTGCACTGTAACCATACAATGCAAGGAGGAAGCTTCAGCAATGATCTTTGGATCTGCATTTTGGTTTTTGAATACGTGGACAAGCTCGTTTAATTCTGTTTTTTTAATACATTAGCACATTTTATTTTTCTTTGTTTAAAGAGTGCTGATGTTGTATCACAGCCACTGAAGGCGTGCATAAATAATATTATGTTATCTGCGGCTGTTTTATGTTTGTTGAATATATTCGTTGCGAAATTTTCCCTTTTCCTGGTTTGGGAATATATAATATATGTGTGTGTGTCTGAACGCGTAGATAGAGCCGTCAAAAGAATAAGATCTACATCTTTGCCGACAACTGTTACGGAATCAAACGTAGATGAAGTGTTCATTGCCGTATTGATTGTTATTAGCGTATCCGCATCTTCCGTGGCTTTGGCCAAAACGCGTGTCGGACTAGACTTTACGGTGCTCGTACGCTGAAACTATCCATTTTACAAAAAAATCGTTACGACATAAATTATAGGAAATTTTCTCTAGTTTAATTTATTACATAACTATTTTCATCGTAAAATGAGTCGTAAAGGAGATATTGTGAAAAAACTGTTTTTGCGCGCCATTTTTCCAATATGGCGGCGCGAGCGGCAAAGATACGAGGTAGCAAAGTGAAAATTCGAAAAGAGCACGTCGAAATCTATAAAATCACCAATTTTCAAAACTCCCGGAAAACTTTCCAGGTAACCCCCTTTTTGAGCACCAAATGACTGGACTAATATATGAGTTTTTATGTATGCAGACGCCCTCTGGTGAAAAACTTTCTGTAACACCAGGGGTGATCACTTGTACAACTTCAGATACAAGAATAAATAACTCATTCATTCATTCATTCATTCATTCATACTGACCCTCCAACCACTAACCTTCTCCAGGATTCCTATGGATCCTAGTGTTAAGTCTATAATTTCCTCCCTTCTGTTATCGCAGTTCGTAGGTTTACTGTTATTCAGGATTTCCAAATCAATGTTCTCTGGAACAGTACCTCATAGAAACTGAGTCCCGTATGGAGGAGCACACTAGATTCCCTGGTTCCACTGCCAGAGTTCTCCCAAAGTTTTTCCTTTCCGAGTCCACATTTAAGGAGAGCTCTAGATCATCATTGGAGTCCCCCTTTAAGGAGCCCTCCGCTCTTGTAAGTTCACTAAGAATTTTCCCCATAGGAACTGAGTCCGTTGTGGAGCGTCTAGTCCCCCGGGCACCATTTCCAGGGTTCCATCAAGACTTATACTATCTCAGTTCTCAACTAAGAAGCACTTTGGATGATAAGGCTTGCTACTCAATACTAGACCCACGTGCTAGGCACACATTTGTCACTACTCCCGGAGCCTCACAGAGTCTGGAATAGAATCGGGTTCGAACTTGTTCCCGAAGGGAATCGTTCGCAACACCATCTAGCCCTCAGCACGATGCATACCACCCTGGCTTGGGTAGGGAGAAGGGAAGGAAACAGGACAGGTTATAAAAGATGTGTCGTTGCAGGACGCCTTCGTCTGGCTCCTCAGCGTGAGACCTTCCTGACATGGGTGACCCTTCTGGCAGCTAGCTACCGTCGGTATAGCTCTCCACCTCATTGAAGTACGCAAACCTGCCAACCCACACGAAGTGTTTTGATGTGACATCCTCTGGGGAGAGGCGTTGACGGTTACACCATGTGGTACAAACTTGTGGCTGATGATCCCCAGATGTGAAGACAACACAAGGAGCATTCTCTTGATTTTGGGGCGAGGGAACACCGAGGTATGCCACTTGGCAAATTGCGTTTTTGTTTCAGGGTTGTACTCAAAGACCCAAGACTCATCACCATATCTTGACATTGTCTAAAAAGTGGGAGTCACTCTCACACAAGTCACCAAGTGCAACCGGTAGACTTGGCGTATCAATAAACACTTGTAGTGTATTGTGTAGTGTAACATAATACCCAGTGTAAGCTCGTAGAGCTTAGAGCCCATTTATTATACTTTTATAGCAAATACTAGTAATGAAGTATTAATACAAGTCACTAGATGGCACTGATGCCAGTTACCAGCAAAAAGAATTCTTGGCACGCTTGTATCTATTTATTTACACTTAGATAAAGAAAATATCCATTATACTCTGTATTGTAATAAAATAAGGAATAGTTTTACATATTCATTCCTGTTACTATTAGCTATTATCATTAGATTAAATAATTAATGTTAATTAGCAACAGAAAGCTACATTGCCGACATCGAACTAATATCGATAAGTCGAGTGACAGCTCATTAACATTTACTTGGCGCTACAGCCAGAATACATTAGCTCACTTAGAAGCGTCATATCGATTATTGCACTTGGTTGTAGAAGCAGCTTTATGAATAGATCGATTATTTACCGCATTAAAATTATTAAATTTCTCTGTAATTATACATTACAATTATAATGCAAATGCTCACATGCAGATTTTTTATGTTACAGAATAATTACAGCATGTTATTATCTTTAAATGTACTCTTATTCTGGATGGAAGCTACTGGAAACTTCAAGAAGAGCCTTCCATAGGATTCTAGAACCTGACTCTTTGTAAGATGATTATGTGAACGCATATTGGCCGTTAGACTTTATTCACTCTCTCACCGATCGTCGCTTCGTAAGGGCACAGCCCCAATTTAGCAACAGACCACAAGTCTGAATATATTACTGTACAGTTTCTACATACAACTACGCATGGAACCAGCATCAGCAGCAACTACTTAATCTACCAGGAGGTGGATTCTAGGACATCACTAGAACTTCGTGGAGCGTAGCTTGTAGCCATGGAAGGACTCGCTACTGGCCACCGTTCAGGATGATCCACATCACCATAGAACGTCAGCATCTATAACTGTAAATCCTCACTTAACTACTGTCCGGCTAAATGCAGTCACATTCTCATCAGATGTAGTCGCAAAACAAGTTAAGTAAAATAAAGCAAATTGTATTAACACACAGAGCCAAGTAAGGCTTAGCATCTTTATGTAGCTAAAGTAAATACTGCTTATATAATTGTAGGGAGTTTTGGCATCCTTGCAGCTCCTCTTTTTCTCTACTTGCAAGCCAAATATGCTGCAGTAGTAGTTTGAACTAGACATAGTAATCTCACGAAGACCAAGGAATGGTCTAGCAAATTGATATTTTGCAAATAGTAATTCAGCATTTATCAAGATAAGAAGTTTTGGCAAGCAATTGCAGCTACTCTTTTCCTACTTGCAGATAGAGTATACTGCAGTAGTATTTTGAGTCAATACAGCTCAATTATTCCTGAAGTTTGTAATTTTTGAGATTAAAATAAAAAACTTATATTATTGTTGTAGATCACAAAGCATGGTGTATTCTCACAGCAAATGAACCTTAAGTCATTCCTGAAGTATAACTAGTGAAAATAGCAAGCACTATTCAATATTGGTCTATACCAAATACAAGGAGAAGCAGTAGTCTTCAAGAAAAGAAGAATAAAGTAACAATTCTCTCTCCCCATTATTCCTGCTTCCTTCAATATCCTTACACTTCTAAACTTATATATTTTCTGGATTATAATCCAGTGGTCCTCCGAAAATCCTATTGCAAATTCTGTTAGGCACACTAGCCTACATTTTTTGGTCCTCAACGAGCCTGGATTCTATCCACGCCGTGGTGATACACTTCATCCACTCCTCAGACCAGAAACCTATATACTTGGTCCTGGATTCTATCCACACCTTGGATAATCATTTTGTTCACTCCTCATACCAACAGTGTACATTGTTTGTAAAACATAACTTGTACTTGTACAATTCTAATACTCTATTGTATTTTCAGCCTATGTTGACTGGATTACACACTAAGAGCAGTCATAGCAGGCCTAGTGGTAAGAAAAGGTGCAAGAATTCTGGTAGAGCAGTGCAAGGGACAACAGTCTTACTGGATAATCAGGTAAGTGACAGCCTTCCTTATAACACACTGTCATACACCACCCCTCACAATGCCAGACTCACAAGAACTTGCCACAGATGCCTCCAGACTTAAGAACTACAAGCAGAAGAGGGCAGTCATTAAAGGAAAGTTAACTAGATTCTACCAATATGTTCTGTCAGTTCAAGTTGACCAAGACAATATTGAAGAAACTGCACACAGACTATCACAGGATGAATCATTATTGAGGGACTTTGAGGAAATACAGGACAAAATAGAAACATATGACACGGACTCGGATTGGGAAGGAGAAAGACAAGCTTTCGAAGAGACATACTACACAACTGTAGGCATAGCTCGTAAGAAAATTAGAGACTATGAAACACAGTACTCACAGGCTAACATAACACAAGTTCAGCCTCAAGATACAACTCAACCTAACACTCAAGCTAATTGCACTCCTAGAGGTCAGCTACCAAAGATAAATTTGCCACACTTCAATGGCAAGCATTCAGATTGGCTACCATTTAGAGAACTGCTCATTTCGCTTGTTCACAGCAACAATTCGCTTGATCCAGTTCAAAAGTTTCACTATTTGAGAATAGCATTACAAGGCCCAGCCAATAAACTTATTGACACTCTGCCTTTAACTGCCAACGGTTATGAAACCGCCTGGAACTTGCTAAATGAAAGGTTTCAGAACAACAAAATTATACTGCAACAGTTATTACAATCTTTGATTGACTATAGCAAGATCCCTAAGGAATCACCCAGTCAATTAATGGACTTACTTGACCACTTCACCAGACAGGTTAGGTCAATAGAATCTATCACACCAGAGAACCTTAGATGGGACTACATGCTTACTCATCTTCTCACGTCTAAACTTGACCCTGCTACGCTCAAAGCATGGAGCCTAGAGGGCACAGTAGATCAACTAAACACATTCAAAGAACTCTGTAACTTCCTACAGAAAAGGGGACAAGCTCTGGAGACACCAGACAGCTCCAGCAGGCCTAAAACTGTACACAATACACAGAATAAGCCTATCTACCACAGACAAGTGAGCCCACGTACCTTTGTTGCCCATGCAGCCAACAATTGTATACTGTGCAGGCTAGATCACCCACTACACAAGTGCGAAGACTTCCATAACCTCAACAACACACAGAGATGGAATTTTGTAAACAATAATAGACTATGCAGTAACTGTCTCAGAGCAGGACATCACGTCAGAAACTGCACATCTACATCTTGTTATAAATGCCAACAACGCCACCACACTCTGCTACACCAAGACAAGGTTCGCAGCAATGAATATAGGCAACATGCAACTACACAATACACTAGTAGATTGCCTAACAACAGACAGAACGGAAACCAAAGCCACAATGGTACTAGACAATCTCCAACTACTACCAGCAGCAATGCTACAGGCTCAGCATTTACTAATAATGCACAGATCACTCCTAAAACTCATACATTTCTTGCCACAGCAGAAATACTAGTCAAAGCTCTGAATGGCAGACTCATAAAAGCCAGAGCATTATTGGACTCAGGTGCCACTCATACATTCATAACCCAAGATTTGGCTGATAGGCTACAGTTACAAACCAAGCCTACCACCATAGCTGTGACCGGTGTAAACCTACACACCTCCAATATCTTGGAAATTGGACATGTACAGATAAGGGACGCCCATGGCAATGGCTATAGAAGACAGTTACAGTGCCTCATCATTAACAAGATTGCCAAAGACATTCTTAGTGCACCTATAGATGTCACCAGCTTGAGAATTCCTAATGACATTGTGCTAGCAGACAACAGATTTCACTTACCCGGTAGCATTGACATTTTGCTAGGGGCAGATGTATTCTGGAACTTGTTAATGGGACACACTATACCCATCAACAAAACCAACAAACATAAAGCATACATAAGAGAGACCAGACTGGGATGGATTCTCTCAGGACAAATACATTATGCACAGGGTAGAAGACAAGAACCACGTTGCCACTTAAGCATAACAGAACAAATACACAAGAACATGCAGAAATTCTGGGAAATGGAAGAAATTATCCAACCAGTAAGATCTGAAGAAGACACCATATGCGAGCAGCATTTTCAAGAAACAGTGCAGAGGGACAGAGATGGACGTTACACAGTAACCTTACCATTTAAGAAGCCCACAGATAATCTTGGTGCCTCCAGAAGTGGAGCTCTGAAACGTTTCTTCTCTAATGAAACCAGACTCCATAAACAGCCTACTATACTCCAACAGTATTCAGACTTCATGCAACAATACGAAGCCCTAGGTCACATGACCCAAGTAGAAGAAAGTTTCTACCAGGATGGCCCAGAAGCATATTATATTCCACACCAATTTGTCCTAAAGGAAGACTCAGAAACCACAAAACTCAGAGTAGTCTTCAATGCCTCATTCAAAACCTCTACAGGTACATCACTCAATGATATTCTATACACTGGACCCTGTGTGCAACCTGATCTCTACACCATACTTTTGAAGTTCAGATGCCACCCATATGTTGTGAGTGCTGACATAGAGAAAATGTACAGGATGGTAATGGTACAGCCACAGCAAAGAGACTTCCAAAGAATTTTCTGGAGACATTCTAAATCCACTCCAGTGAAAATATATCAGCTTAACACTATCACATATGGACAAGCCTGTTCAGCTTTTGAAGCAACCAGAGTACTCAACCAGTTGGCAGAGGATGAGAGAAACAGATTTCCCACAGCATCCAAATTGCTATCTACTTGCTTTTATGTTGACAATCTCCTTGCATCATTTTCTACAGAGCAAGAAGCTATGCTAGCAGCCACAGAAGTATCACAACTGTTACAGGCAGGTGGATTTAACTTAACACAGTTTTGCTCTAACTCACAAGAAGTTTTGAGAACACTGCCACAAGAAAAGCTTTCTAAAGCTACACTTACTCAGAAGAGCAGAATACAGTCAAAACACTAGGATTACACTGGAATCCATTACAAGACTTGCTACAGTATACAGTGAAGTCATTACCAGAAGCTACTACTAAGAGACAGATTCTATCTGCCATCTGTACTCTGTATGACCCTCAGGGACTAATTGCCCCCATCATCTCTGCAGCTAAATGTATTATGCAACAGATTTGGCTGAATGACATAGGTTGGGATCAACAAGCTCCTATTGCTATACAGAAAGCATGGAATGAACTATATTCACAACTTCACTATGTAGAGCTATACAAGATTCCAAGAAACACTCTAATACTCAATTTCAGTCATGTAGAACTACACTTTTTCAGTGATGCAAGCCCACAGGCATATGGAACAGCCTGCTACATAAAATCTGAAGATAAAAGCCACCACACTCAAGTTCAACTACTAACAAGCAAATCTAGAGTAGCCCCACTCAAGCAGATTACTTTGCACAGACTGGAGCTATGTGCAGCTCAGTTGGCAGCTTGCTTATACCAAAAAGTTACCCTATCTCTGCAGATCACAATATCAGCAGTATATTTCTGGACTGACAGTCTTATAACTTTGCAGTGGATCACACAGCCTCCACACAAATGGAATACTTTTGTAGCACTTAGAGTAACCAAAATTCAAGCTGCTACACAAAACTGTCAATGGAGATATGTGCCAACACAGCAGAACCCTGCAGACATAATCACTAAACCTGTCACACCTAAGAAATTACATAATCAAACTCTATGGTGGAATGGTTCAGAATTCCTAACACAAGAAGAATGCTTTTGGCCAACTACTGATAAAGTACTTCAGACAGAAGAAATACCAGAAACCAAGAAAACTGCCAAAGTTTTCATAATCACAAGTACACATAATGAATACTTGCATAGATATTCCTCCTTTAGAAAGCTAATCAGGAATACAGCTTACATTCTCAGATTCAAACACAACTGTCTACACAAGTCTTATAGATTTGTTGGCCCTATCAGCTTGCAAGAGCTACAGAAAGCTCATGATATTATTATACTTGCTACCCAGAAAGAAGCATTCTCAGAAGACATAGCTCATATCAAAAAGAACAATTGTGTTTCTAGAAGTAGTTCACTATTGCCACTGCATCCATATTTGGATAAAGATAGCATACTTCGTGTAGGTGGAAGACTGCACCATACTGATCTAGACTACAATGCTAAGTATCCAATTATATTACCTGCCAAGCACCACATAACTAATATTATTGTCAGAGACACACATCTGAAAAACTTACATGAAGGTCCTCAAGGAATACTGTACACACTAAGGCAACAGTATTGGCCTATTCATGGAGTTCAAACTGTAAAATCAGCATTAAAAGGATGTCTTACTTGCTTTAGACACAGCCCTGTCAAAGCACAGCAAATCATGGGAACTTTGCCCCAAGCCAGAGTTACTCCCAACCGAGCTTTCGACACCACAGCCATAGATTTTGTAGGTCCTATCTCTTTAAAGGATCATGGGAGAGGCAAAACAGTATACAAAGCTTATATCTGTATGCACGTGTGTTTATGTACCAAAGCAGTACACATTGAATTGGTAACAGCAGCCACTTCAGTAGCATTTATTGCATCTTTACAAAGATTTGTATCTAGAAGGGGACTACCTTCTCACCTATACCTAGATAATGGTAGGAATTTCATAGGAGCCTCACAAGAGCTGAGTGAACTCTATGAAGCATTCCAGACAGAGCAAGCTAACACAGAGATCATAAACTTTTGAGCAAACCTAAATATACAATTCCATTTTCTGCCACCAAGGGCAAGCCATATGGCAGGACTGGTAGAAAGATCCAACCGCAGTATGAAAACTATTCTATACAAGGTGATGAAAGACACTATCTACAGCTATGAACAAGCCAGCACTCTTCTATGCAGAATAGAAGCCATCATCAACAGCAGACCACTGACACCGATGAGCAGCGACTCTCAAGACTACATGGCATTGACCCCAGGTCACTTCCTCATTGGTGCTCCTTTGAATTCTATCCCTCACCCAGATTTACAGTCTATAAACCTATCCAGGCTGTCACGATATCAGTTGTTAGAGCAACAGTTCCAATGCATTTGGACCAGATGGGTCAAAGAATACTTAAATACTTTGCAACAAAGACAAAAGTGGAACACAGAAACTCAAAATCTACACATTAATCAATTAGTTATATTAATGGTGGACAATGTTCCTCCTATGAATTGGCCACTGTCTAGGATTCTAGAAGTTCATCCTGGTCCAGATGGTAAAGTTAGAGTAGCAACAGTCAAAACGGCTAATTCGATTCTAAAAAGGCCTATATCTAAGCTGTGTCCACTGCCTGCTCAGTAAATTTTTCTCTTTTCTTGGCCCCCCCCCCAGTATGTAAGCTCGTAGAGCTTAGAGCCCATTTATTATACTTTTATAGCAAATACTAGTAATGAAGTATTAATACAAGTCACTAGATGGCACTGATGCCAGTTACCAGCAAACAGAATTCTTGGCACGCTTGTATCTATTTATTTACACTTAGATAAAGAAAATATCCATTATACTCTGTATTGTAATAAAATAAGGAATAGTTTTACATATTCATTCCTGTTACTATTAGCTATTATCATTAGATTAAATAATTAATGTTAATTAGCAACAGAAAGCTACATTGCCGACATCGAACTAATATCGATAAGTCGAGTGACAGCTCATTAACATTTACTTGGCGCTACAGCCAGAATACATTAGCTCACTTAGAAGCGTCATATCGATTATTGCACTTGGTTGTAGAAGCAGCTTTATGAATAGATCGATTATTTACCGCATTAAAATTATTAAATTTCTCTTTAATTATACATTACAATTATAATGCAAATGCTCACATGCAGATTTTTTATGTTACAGAATAATTACAGCATGTTATTATCTTTAAATGTACTCTTATTCTGGATGGAAGCTACTGGAAACTTCAAGAAGAGCCTTCCATAGGATTCTAGAACCTGACTCTTTGTAAGATGATTATGTGAACGCTTTTGGCCGTTAGACTTTATTCACTCTCTCACCGATCGTCGCTTCGTAAGGGCACAGCCCCAATTTAGCAACAGACCACAAGTCTGAATATATTACTGTACAGTTTCTACATACAACTACGCATGGAACCAGCTTCAGCAGCAACTACTTAATCTACGAGGAGGTGGATTCTAGGACATCACTAGAACTTCGTGGAGCGTAGCTTGAAGCCATGGAAGGACTCGCTACTGGCCACCGTTCAGGATGATCCACATCACCATAGAACTTCAGCATCTATAACTGTACATCCTCACTTAACTACAGTCCGGCTAAATGCAGTCACATTCTCATCAGATGTAGTCGCAAAACAAGTTAAGTAAAATAAAGCAAATTGTATTAACACACAGAGCCAAGTAAGGCTTAGCATCTTTATGTAGCTAAAGTAAATACTGCTTATATAATTGTAGGGAGTTTTGGCATCCTTGCAGCTCCTCTTTTTCTCTACTTGCAAGCCAAATATGCTGCAGTTCAGCATTTATCAAGATAAGAAGTTTTGGCAAGCAATTGCAGCTTCTCTTTTCCTACTTGCAGATAGAGTATACTGCAGTAGTATTTTGAGTCAATACAGCTCAATTATTCCTGAAGTTTGTAATTTTTTAGAATAAAATAAAAAACTTATATTATTGTTGTAGATCACAAAGCATGGTGTATTCTCACAGCAAATGAACCTTAAGTCATTCCTGAAGTATACCTAGTGAAAATAGCAAGCACTATTCAATATTGGTCTATACCAAATACAAGGAGAAGCAGTAGTCTTCAAGAAAAGAAGAATAAAGTAACAATTCTCTCTCCCCATTATTCCTGCTTCCTTCAATATCCTTACACTTCTAAACTTATATATTTTCTGGATTATAATCCAGTGATCCTCCGAAAATCCTATTGCAAATTCTGTTAGGCACACTAGCCTACACCCAGGTTACTCCCAAAGGAAACGGACATGTATAATGGAACTTACCCTTCAGTGTTCTGTTTTCCTTCTTTTGTTTTTTCTCTCTCTTGAGATTGTTGCAAAGAAAGATACGGCGGAAATAGTCGCGGTAGTTTGTGTATAGCAAAGAATACGATCAAATTTATTTATAGAACTCTAGAAGTATTTTTATACTATTAATTATTTCAGTGGCAACCCCGATGGAAGAAATACAACAGACTACAGCTGGAACGGCTCATGAAAACCAAGAGTCCGTAGTGGCCCGTGTTTCTGTCAAAGTTCCGCCGTTTTGAAGCCCGATCCAAATATATGGTTCATTCAACTCGAAGCAAGTTCCGTAACTCGAAGATCATCCAGGACCAAACTAAATATTACACTGTTGTGAGTTCAACCAATTCATAAATTCTGACGCTAGTGTCCGATATTCTAAATATGATGCAATCAAAAAGCGTCTTACTTCAACATTCGCAGATAGTGAAACGCAACGAACACAGCGACTATTGACAGACCTGGAACTCGGGGATCGTAAACCGTCGCAATTACTTTGCGAAATGAGAAATTTAGCCTCAGACAAGGTAAGCTAGAATTTTTTAAAAACTTTATGGTTACAGCGGCAACCGAGAGAAATGCATGCTATCCTGTCAGTGAGTAGTGACGAACTGACGAAACTGTCCACCATGGCAGACCAGATTTGGGAGATAAAATCCACAAGCTCGTACCAAGTTGCTCTTATTGCTGTTACGCAACCAATGAACTCAACAGAAGAACTGACGAAGCAAGAGTCTGAGCTTTCAGTCCAAGTTGCAGAGTTGAGTAAGCATGTTTTCACCGGCCGCCGCCGACAGGGCAGACTAAAGTCTAGGTCCAGATCCAGAGGTAGGAATGCAGAAACAGGACAGTCAACAAAGGTAAATTTGGTAAATTTGGCGAGGAGGCATACAGATGCCTTAAGTCATGTAGCACATTGGACCGGAAAACTAGTTCCCCAACTCTCCACGGCGACAGGGAGCTAGAGGTTAGAGCTACGTCGCCTATTTATTAGCGACAAAGGGACAGCAACCCAGTACTTAATTGATACCGGTGCAGACGTCTCTGTAGTGCCACCAAAACACAGTGAAAAGAAATCACCAAGTAAACTTGAACTTTTTGCAGCGAATGGTACTAGGATTCAGACATATGGTCAACGACTTATGGCACTTGACGACCTTGTTTACGTCGAACATTCAATTGGCCATTCATAATCGCAGAAGTCGGTAAACTTATAATAGGATTCGATTTCCTGTCGCATTTAAATTTACTCGTCGACAGTTCTCAAAATCGCTTGATAGGCGTGAACACACACTTGACTGCATATGGTACCTCCTCTCACAACTATAAACTTCAGGTCAAGCAAACGGAAATTAATAACCGATATCAGCGAATTAATCATGAATTTCTTGACATTTGCGACCTAACATTGTAAACACAAAAATCGCTAGCCACCACACTGAACACTTCAACGAAACGAAAGGGCCACCAGTGTTTGCCAAAACCAGAAGACTCTCGACGGAAAAACTCATAGCAGCTCGTAAGGAATTTTATTTCATGCTCCAGCAAGGGATGTGTAGACCTTCGAAAGATTGCTGGGCTAGTCCCCTACACATAACCCAGAAGAAATCTGGTGATTGGAGGCCTTGTAGGGATTGTAGGAAACTCAATCATATCACAGTACCCGACAGATACCCTATACCTTTCTTAACCGACTGCAACCCCTACCCTGCATGGAGCTTCCATCTTTTCATCCATTGATCTTGTATGTGCATACCAACATATACTAAGAAACGCAGCACAGACCTTTCAAAGATTTATGGACATGGTACTCAAAGGGTTAGATTTTGTCTTTTGTTACTTAGACGATATCCTAGTTGCTTCTCCAGATGATAAAGTACACCTTAAGAATATCCGCATCCTTTGTGAACGACTAAATGAATACGGCTTATGCATCATTGTTGCCAAATGCATTTTCGATGTGCAGCGAATCACCTATTTAGGGTACAAAATCAGCCCTCAAGATCTGAATCCTCTACCTAAGAAAGTTAGTGTCATTAAGAATTTTCCAGAGCCACGGTCAGCCACTGGATTGCGCCGATTCTTGGCAATGGTAAATTTCTACCACAGGTTCATTCCAGAATGCGCCAAGCTGCAACAGCCCCTCTCAAAATTACTCAGCGGGCACAAGAAGAACAGCACAAATCTGCTGGACTGGAACAAAGCGGCACAAGCTTCTTTTGCTGCAACGAAGGAAGCCCTGTGCAATGCACATACTCTCATTAAAGGAAAGTCCAGATACAGTGCTTATGATCGCGAGCTATTAGCAATATATAGCGCCATTAAACATTTCAAGCATCTTTTAGAAGGCTAGAAGGTAGTATTTTGTAATTTTCACGAACTACCCTTGGTGTATGTTTTTAAACAAGACTTGGACAAGGCATCGCCCAGACAGGTTCGTCAATTACAATATATTGCACGATTCACGACAACAATAAAATACGTTGCTGGCCAAGACAATATCGTGGCTGACACATTGTCATGTTTAGCCACCATAGAATCTCCCTCATCTCAAAATTATGATCATTTGGCAGATGTACATGCGGATGAAGACCTTGAATCGCTGCAAAAAATTCGGGAATGAATATAGTAAAACTCAGTTTGCCAGATAGTAGAAAGCAATTATACTGTGACATATCAACGAAGCATGTACGCCCGTATATTCCACACAACTTTCGACAAGCAGCCTTTTCATCTGTTCATCGCCTTTCTCATCCAGGAATCAGAGGAACAACCAAAATGATCACTGAACGATTTATGTGGTCCAATATGAAGAAAGACTGTCAACAGTGGACAAGAGCATTTACCGACTACCAAGGATAAAAAAAATTCATCGACACACCAGATCTCCAGTTGGACAATCCCTAGTTCCCAACGTCAGATTCAAACACACAAATGTCGACATTGTTGGACCTCTACCTGTGTGCCAAGGATTCAGGTATCTCCTCACTCCTATAGGCAGACGCTCTAGATGGATGGAAGCTGTACCAGTAGTAATCCAAACAGCTGACTGTTGCACAGGCACCAATAACCCCTAGGTTTTCACGATTTGGTATTCCTGTAAAAATAACTACCGACTAAGGTCGACAGTTTGAAAGCCAATTGTTCAAATCGCTAAGCAAGTATCTAGGTTTTCAGATCATCAGGACAACTGCACACCATCCACAAAGTAATGATCTAATCGAACTCCAACACCGCACCAACCGCGATCTACTATAATCCTCGTCGTAGGTAGACTCATTGCCTCTAGTTTTATTGGGGATGCGATCTGTAGCAAAAGAAGACTTGGGTCTCTCAGCTGCCGAAATGGTCTATGGCACAGCACTGGAGAACTGTTGACCGACCAGCCTACCGTAACACAGTCTGACTTCGTGAGACATGTTCAGGAGACAATAAGAGGACTTAAATGAAGTCAGACTTCAACCCATGGCAAAAGATATATTTTTGTGTCCAAACATCTCGCCGACTGCTCTCATGTTTTCACACACCATGGACCCCCATTATCCTCACTCCAACCTGCGTAGATGGTCCCTACCCAGTAAAGAGTCGAACTGATAAGTTCTTCCACATCAATATAGGGGAGTTAATAAAGCGAATCTCAGTGGACCGCCTGAAACCAGCTTTTCTAATGGAAGAAGGTCCCCATAGTGTTACTAACCCTCAACAAGGAAGTCGTACTGATTTGACTGGACATTTCATCAGATCAGGACGCAAGGTCCACTTCCCTGCACGTTTCTTGGACACCATCGCTGTCATTGTGGGGGAGTGTGTAGTGTATTGTGCAAAGTAAAGTGTTCCCTATACAGACCATGGAGGCCCAGAGGGTTCCTGGAAATATTTCACAGGAATTGAAATATTGTGTTATTTATGTAGAATGCACGGCAAAGCAAATTGTACGTATGTGTGTCCTTTTCTGATGTTGAGACGCCGATTTGAAAGATCCTTCGCCCTCTTTTCGTAGTGCTGCTCATGAAAGTTTCCTGCCCTGCAAATCACAAACCATCCCTTAGTTTAATATATTACCTCTGGCAAATAACCGATCTACACTTCCGGCCGTGTTTAACCAATCATTACCTACATAACTTACCCCATATAACCAGGAGAAAATTGTTATTAATAATTATCATTCAATTACTCGTAAACCATTCGAGATACTTCAATTCTATTAAAATTCAGTTATTTCACTAAAACTTTCTCACTTGAAGTTTTTTCGGGACACAAAATTTAAAAAAAATTGTCGCATAGTGAAATTCGCTTCTCCCTCCATGAATTTTGTGCAATGGGTGACGTTTATAAAATGAAATAAAAACATTTGTGTCTGCTTTTTGAAGGTTTTAACCATCAGTAGGGCTGTTGTGTGTAGATTATTTCTGCGCAAATTTCACAGGAATCCGACCAAGGGTTAACTAAGGGTTACGAGTTTAATCACGGGGTGTAAGGATTTTCTACACTGAGTACAAGCTGGGAATTGCGGGAGTTGGAAACTGGTGACGTCACGCACTCAAGTGCTGCGATTGGTCTTTCCCGGAATGTGCAACCTATATAGTTTACTGATCTTGGAGTACGCCAACTAGCGTATTAGAAAACTGAAGTCTCAAAACACTATTCTAGAGAGAGGAAAGTAAAGTGCTTTTAGTGGAATCCTTATTTTGACAGGCTTGAAGGGTGGAAACAAAACTGATGTTGAAGAACTTTGGAGTAAAGACGGCATTGGTATGAAGATTTTTTTTATTTGTTTAGTTACATTACAACCCGTGTTTCACCAACTGGTATATCACGGGATATTTACAGAATTATACATAATTACTATAACATGAAAACAGTTTATGTGATGGAGCGGAAGACGTGATTGAATAAGGTATGTTATCTGTATCGTATTGATATGATACTTGAGCACAATTGGCAACGGTAGAGACTTTAGAATAGATGGTCTTTCTCTTTCAAACCTGGAGCACTGTGTTAGTAGGTGTATGGCGGTCTGAATGTCTTCCTCACGACAGCTGCATATTGGTGACTCTGTTTTTTTTTTCATTTTAAATAGGTAGGATCTGAAGGAGCCGTGATTGGTTAGAAATTGAGTGAGCATATATTTGGGCCAGAGGGATAGAGAAAGCCTGTGGAAGATGTTTGGGATGAATGGTTTAGTGTGAGTGGCTACTTCGGAGTTTACGTAAGTAGCATTCCAAAGTTCGATATAATGGTCTTTGAGGAGCTGTTTGCCCCTGCACAGGGGAATTGCACTGTAGTCAATCGTGGTTTCGTAACTGGCCGCCGTCTTGGCTAGATAGTCAGCTCTTTCGTTGCCCCTGAGACCCGCGTGACCTTTGACCCAATGAAGAGTGACTGATGTGGTCTTCTTTAGGTTGATTATTATTTTCCTGATTTCCAGGGCGATGGGGTGAGTTGTGTGCTTATTAGCTACCGCAAATAAGGCAGCTTTGGAATCCACGTGTATGGCGAAGGAGGTGAAGTTTTTTGTTTGAAGTTTGATCCATTCAGCTGCCATGAGCATCCCGCACAGTTCTGCTTGGAAAACAGAGCAATTATGACTTAATCTTTTGACTCCTGTGTAGTCTATATCTCACTGGATTTTTTAAAGGCGATCGCTCCAGCTCCGACATGGCTTTCCGTTTTGGACCCGTCCGTGTAGATCTGCACGTCAGCCTGTCCTATTTCTCCAGATGTATCCACTCGTATAAAGTTGTCTTTGGGTGGACTCCCCTTTCTCTGGAAGAGGTTTCAATGTTCTTTAGTTCCGAGATTACGGCTTCTGTAGGTAGACTCTTTTTTAAGGCTTTAATGTCGTTACTTAGCCGTATTGCGAGTTTGATTGGCAATATTCCTGCTATAGCAAGAATAGCATCGGTGGACACTGTTTTGTAAGCCTTTGTGATGAATACAAGAAGTGATCTTTGTATTTGTTGTAATTTCATCTGAGCTCTTTTTGAAATATTAATACTCCACACTTCTGCTGCATACGTGACTACTGGTAGGAGAGCGTATTCATAAAGTATTCTAAGGTTGTGGTAGGAAATGCCCCATGTAGCTTTAGAACATCGGACTAGGTTATTACGGATCTTCAACAATTTATTTTCAAGAAACTGGGTTTGGGGAAACCAATCCAGCTTACTGTCAACGATTACTCCTAGGTATTTCATTTTGGAGACAACATTTATCTTTTCTTTGACGATAGTTGAATGGGTTTTGCATTCGTCTTTCTTTCTTACAAACATCGGCATTACTGCCGACTTTTCTTTGGATATTTGTAGCTTATGGGCTTTACACCAATTCTCAGTTTTTGTGAGTATATCCGTTAATTTGGTTAAAATATGTGTGTGAGTTTGACCTCTACACATTAACATTATATCATCGGCATGTACCACCAACTCTAGGTCTTGAGTGTCGGTCAGTTGTTCTATTAGGTCACTAATGATTAAGTTCCGTATGAAGATTCTTGGAGCTTATAAGTCTTACAGAAGGTTCTTATTTCTCCTCAGAAGTGTAAGATTTGACAAGAACACAAAGGTGTGATAAAGATTAATTAACAGCAGTCAGGTCACATTTTGAAAGATTTGTCAATAATTGTAACGAAAGTTACAATTTGGAAGAGTTTGTAACTACAGATGAAATGCTGATACCTTTTAGAGGAAGATGATCATTCATTCTGGAGCAAACCCGCCAAGTACAGCTTAGATTTCCCTGCTATTTGTGATGTCAAAATATTCTATACAGCTTCAGTTGAACACAATCAAATGGGCCTTATAAGGAGTCAAACAAACTATATCATATTGTGCGTCAACTGGCAGAAATTTTAATTGGAATTCCATTAGAATCTTATTTTTGATAACTGGTGTACCAGTTATCCATTGGCAGTCTTGCTTTGGCAGAAACGCATCACTTACATTGGAACTCTGAAGAAAAATAAAACTGAAATCCCTCCTGAATTCCAAACTTTGAAATCTAGAAACTTTGGGTCTTCATTGTTTGGACATCAGAAAGATATCACAATGGTATCATATGCGCCCAAAAGATATAAATGTGTTGTCCTGCTTAGTAGGTACCATGCACAGAGAAGGCTCAATTGATGAGGAAACCAACAAATCACAGATTATCATGGAATACAACCTGACAAAGGGAGAGGTTGGCACAGTTGACTAGATGTGCAGCAAATACTCTGTTGCTTGAGTAGAGGAGATGGACAATCGTTATATGGTTCCCTTTACTAAATATTGCTGGAATGAATGCCCAAATATTGTATCAGCCCAATGCAGAAAACCCAAGAAAACCAAGGAGGATATTTCAGAAACAGTTGTCTTAACAACTTATTACAGCTCACTTCATCACAAGATCCAAAATTCCGATGCTTTTAAAAGATCTCACTATATTTTTGACACCTTATAAATTGGAAGAACCTCAAGAATTGGAAGAGTCTCTAAATAAAAAGAGATTCTGTCACCTGCGGCAGAAAAAAGAATGTTGTTACCACAATTAGGTGTAGTCAGTGTAAGATGTTTGTATGCCAAAATCATTCTTCTATTGTCTGTGAAAAGTGTGCTGCGTGTAACATTGTGGAATAGTCGGAAGAACAGGATAAATAAAGTCTATTTTACATAGATAGACATATAGATAATAATAATAAGATAGATAATAATAACAATACCATCGCAACTAATAGATAACCATGTAATAGACTAAGTGCCGTAAGAGTAATTGATTACCTGGGTGCAAGACTAGTGTTAGGCAGCTTATGCTGTTATTACATAAATGTGTCCATCATAATCTTCAACCTTCGACTATTGGCCCTATAGAAATAAGTTCTGTATCTCGTCTCTAGACAACAAAAGATCCTTGTAAACAACATCCTGCGCATACACCTGTCGGCATCTGTGATAATAGAAGCAGTTCTTGGCCACTCGCCATTAGAAGCCACAATGTTTGAGCAAAATGGAAAACTTTGACGAACGTATTATTACTTCAGAAGAAGACATTGCTAATAGAGAAAAGAAATCTGAAGGGCATAAAAGAACAAACAATCCTGATTTATGGGAAAGAAATCTTGCAATATGTCAGTACCAGGAGTAAATCCTGCTAAAACAGCAGATGTATTGTCATTGTGTACATTTCTAAAACCAATAAATTATGAATGGCCTGTATGTGGAATGTGTGAGCAATAGTGTTAAAAATAAAATTTCAGACAATGACTCAGAATCTGAGGCCTAAAAATGCAACAGCAGCATTGTACTATTTTAACTCACATTTTTTTATTCAATCCTTAAAGGAAAAGTAAACTAAAAATTCAGTATCATTTTCTTCATATGGATTGAAAGAAAATGTTTTTAAGGAATGATATTCACTGTTAGAAATGCTTTACACCTTCACATTTAATCACAAAACGAATATGTTTATTGTAACGCGGTGGGCGCGTGACGTCATGCTTGACTCAGTCCCGCCCGGTGAAAGACAGTTCACAGCATTCTGTCTACTGTTACGGGTTTTTAGTGAGTATTTGTTCAAACAATGGTTTATTGTTGTGTTGTGGGGTGTACAAACTCATCGTGGAAGAGTGATAACACACTTAAAATATCTTTCCATCGATATCCCAACAGAGATAAGTCACCCGAACGTTATAAGCAATGGCCGATCAAAATAAAAAGAGAAAAATTTGTTCCTAGTAAATACAGTACGGTTTGTTCACAACATTTTGAAGAAAATTATACCGACCTTTCGGTACAGTTACGAAAACAGTTAACAGGAGAAACCCCGCAATCTGTTTAAAAAAGAAGTGTTGTGCCATCACTTCTTTTGCGTAGGAAATCTGAAACACCGCCAATGAAGAAAAGAAAATCGTCGTACTTGAGGAAGAAGAAAACGAGAGAGTCGTTGCAAGATTCGAACAGTAATCCATCAGTATCCGGGAATGGACAAATCATGAATGTGGAATCTAGTATTTATGACGAAAATTCAGTTTCTAACAGCGTAGGCGTTCAGTGTGAACTAGGAAATGAAACTTATGTCAATGTTTGCACAGATTCATTGAATGTTTCTTCTATAAATTGTGATCTAGATAGCTCTTTTAGCATTTCAGACATTTCTACTACCGCAAAAGATGATTCTGAATCTGAAAGTGACTCTGTTCGTATCTTGAAAAATATTTTGTTTTTGAACTGTATTAGCTCTAAGTATTAACTGATAACGACTGGCAACTAGTGTATCTTTATTTATAATAACGCTATCGAATGAGGCATGTTGTGTTATACAGCCTACAACCCCCGTCTGTTCACAAATTCCTTCACAGTCCCAACAACACACACTTTCGTGGTCCGTTTTCATTTGTATACACAGCCCATACTTACACCATTCCATATTTTCTTTTCTTCCTAGCAATTCTTTCAATAATTCCTTGTCATTTTCTTTTCGTGTGGAATTAATTTGTGAATACCGAGGTTCGTCCTTATAATGTAACATTGCAGACATCTCTATCAACAACTAATACAAATGAGACTTTGTGGTGTATGTAGGAACAGCACGCGCGAGCATTACAGCAGCTGTCGTCCTGTTAGTGAATTGTCTCGCGTGACGTCACAGGGGCCTTTTACTTCACCCGTACGAAGCGTAATATTAGGCGCCTGAAGTTCACGAGATCACCATTCGTTTCGTAATTCAAAGTTCCATGCGATGAGATTAAAATAAAAAAATTGTATTTTTTTAGTTTACCCTTCCTTTAAATTTAACGTGATGTTGGTTTACAGCAATAAACCTATCTAATTTCTAGTAAATAAATACACTTTTAGGTGTTTTAGTTCGTACTTGTAGGAATTTCACACTTCCAAATCTATGTGTGCTGTTTTCTCAACATTCCATTTTACCACTAATGCTTGTGATGCACTCAGGTACTCAATTATAAAATATAAAACATTTACTGACAAAGGAACCGTACAGGTTGTTATGTCGAAACCTACCCTCCAATTTTGCATGTCGGTAGGTCTTTATTGCAGATAGACACATGCAAAAAAATAGCTGTTCATATAAACTTTAAGTGGGTGAAAATCAATTGCAAATTTTGCAAATTTGAAATGTTGAGTAGCCTCACACAGCTGTCAGCTGTCAGCTACGTACCATAAGTCGTCGTGTGTCACAGTGCTGCTCCCACTTTCCAAGTAGGCCTTAGTTTGCCTTATCTCTCCCTTTCTCGTGAAGTAATTAGTACTTTTTAAGTTCTTAGGATTAGTAAAATGAATCCCGTGTACTGTGTAAATTGGTTCAGTTAATGTTATTATTACTATTTTACTTTGGCCTATAATAAGGAATGCAATACATAATATGTTAGTCTAAGTTCTTAAAACCTAAAGAGTTTTGTCTAAACAAGAAATGTGAACATTGGGAACAGGCTGTCTTAAGCGTTAGTGTTGTGCATGGCGAAAAATCTTTGTTTTAATCACATAAATTGAGTGGTCACACTGTCTATAACAACCACACACGCAAACAATCATAACCAACCCCTCAATGTCTATGCAGATTAAATAGTTTCAAAATGTGGAAATTGAGTGGTCACAATTTAGGTCTATAACATCCCCCCCCCCCACACACACAGACCCACACGCACACACACGCACTAACAATCATAACCAATTTCTCAATGTCTATGCAGATTAAATAGTTTCAAAATGTGGAAATTGAGTGGTCACACTTATCAAACTTATCAACAGCACTGTTGTTTTACTATTCAACAAAAATATGTTCCACTTATTGTTGCATTTCTTGGTAGTGCTAATAAAAAAAAATTAAAATAAAAAAAAAACACTAATGCTTGAATGTATGAATATGTGAATAAATAGAGAAGTAGTGAAACTTTACATTGATTTAGGCATTTTAAGCTGATATTTAACAAATTAGACTATAACAATAATTTTATAATACTGTAAGTTTACTAACAAACTCCATGAATAGCTTTCAATTTTCAGAAAACATTAATATATTTTTAGGTAGATTTCGAAGAAAAATCTACCTATTGCAATGGATACCATGTCATGATTTTCGAAAAATTCTTTCATATCTTTACGTTTCATGCTCCCCTAAGTACGAAACCACCGCCCGTTCAAAAAAAATTTGTGATATTTATATATATATCTTTACACGCTAGCGGCCGTAATTTTGAAGATAATTTAACCAAATTTTATTATGTCATTTCTAGGCCCAATAGTTCGGACAAGTTCGTTAATGAGCAAATTTGGCCCAAGGGGGTGTTCGGGGGAGGGGGTTGAAATTTTTAAAAATGTATATCTCGGCCCCTATGAAGTATAGAAGGAAACTTTGTTTGAATAAATTAGAGTACTCCCTATGGAGTTCACAGTGACACCAACGATTCGCGGGTTCGAGTGAGGGTGAGGGTGGAGTTGGGGGTGGGGGAAGAAAATTCGAAACTTTCGAAACCACGTCTTGTGGGGTATCATTGAAAAGCTCTTGATGAGTACTCTACAAATCAATAAATAGTGTAACAAGGGCTCGTCGGGGTTCAAAATCAGAACACCGAGTTTATAAATGAAGGATGGAGGTTTCTTTATTTCTTACAACAATTGTCAATACAGCCAGAAAACTCCAGACTATTCGCCAGTTCACTGTCCTGTTCAGTGCTCACTCTCACTGTGCTCAGTCATAATTACAGCACTGTTCCGTTAGCACACACTGTGCGGACTCCCAGTCGAGATAATTCAACGTCGCGCCGGTCAACTCCACAGTCCTCGCTGCCGCTGTACGATCCACCCGTCGCGCAGAGTTCCCCGAGACGGCACTGCCTCAGCCCAGATCAGCTCACCAGCTCTTCCGTTCACTAGTTCCTCCGTTCACCCTTCTCTCCAGTCACTAGTTCCCCGTTGACTAGGTCTTCCGCTCGTGGGTCCCTCCGGTCACACTAGTCCCTCCGGTCACCAGCTCTTCAAGTCACACTCACTCGAGGCCGCGCTGATCAGTCCTCTCCGTCCAGCTCACCCTCTGACGCTGACGCTCGCCGCTACTCACGGACTGCCTCTCGCTGACTCTTCACTGTACTGAACTGAACTTTCACTGACTGTCTCTCTCAACTCCGATTCACTGACTGCGTCGGCTCGGCTCGCACTCCTTATATAGTCCCGACGAATGTTCCCGAGTCGAGGTCTGGAAAGCACCGCCCGCGTGGAATCTGGAATGTGCGCTGCGTTGCGCGGGCGCACCCCTCAGCGCGAGCTCCTCCCTACAGGCCTTCCCCCACGAAGCGTGGTCCAATAGCCGTGCTGCAGTCACGCCCACTGGCGCTCATCTGCCGCCCATCCACTAGGGGAGCGCGATCTTTCTAGACTCCGTCGTTCTAGTTCTTTCTGGGTGACTCCTTCTAGCAGTTTCTAGGCGAGTCTTTTCTGGGCTTTGTCACTTTGCCCCCTCCTTAAGGGCCTTCGTCCCGATATGCCATGATATGCCGCCAGACGGTCAAGGTGAACTACCAGCATCTTCCCTCTTGGCTGTCGCTGGATGCGGTAGACTTCTAGCCACTTGGTGAACTACTCCATGGCTCGCAACAGGTGCCGATTTCCGTCATCAGTAATGGAGCATGGGCCTGCCACGTTGTATTGCCTCATGGCCCCACTGCTGCGATTCCTGGCCCTCTGCTGGCATCGCTGGTGTCGCATTGTTCACACCACCTCTCGACGTCACTCCATTCGTGCAAACAGTTAAACCTTCTCCGCAGTTTGTCGAGGATCCGGTTCACTCCCAAGTGGTCACCTGTCGCTCCTGCGTGGACTTCCTCCAGGACCTCCTTGACTCCGGCTCTCGGAAGGACTAGGTGCTCCGCAGTCGCCTTCCCATCCGCAGACTCCCAGCTTCCTTTCAGGACCCCGTTGCTGACCACTAGGGCGTCCCCCTGGGCCCTACAGCCCTCGTAGATGGCGCTGCGACTGGCTACCTCTTCCCCCGTTGGTCCCGTACCAGAGATGACGTCCCGCGGTGTCTCTCCTACGTCCGCGTTGTCCCGCGGTGCCCGTCCTACGTCCACGTCGTCCCGCGGTGTCTGAGCTGCGTCCTCGTCGTCCCGCGGTGTCTCTTCTATGTCCACGTCGTCCCGGTGTTGTTCTCTCAGGGCGTGATCTTCCCCTTCGGTAGCTGGTGGTACGGTGATGACGATGTCTTCTTCCTGCCCTTCTTGTTCTTCCACCTTGGCCGGTCTCTCTGGTTCACTTTCCACGGCCACTAGTTCGTTGCCCGGTTCATTCGACCTTTCCTTGGCCGGTGTCAGTTCCTGCTCGAGTTCCTCCTTAGGGCTTAAGTGCAAGTTCTTCATTTCGCCTATCATGTCCCTTAGGCCTTTTCTCATTTCGGTGTGATGCTGGTCCATTATCTTGTTCAGTCGGTCATAATATTGGTCCATTTTCTCTATCCGTCGGTCGTGCTGCTGGTCCATTTTTTCTTTCAGGTCGTTCACGGCGTACAGTATTGACTTTAACAGGTCCTCCATCTTGCGTTCCTTCAATTATATCCCACTTCTGACACCAGTGTAACAAGGGCTCGTCGGGGTTCAAAATCAGAACACCGAGTTTATAAATGAAGGATGGAGGTTTCTTTATTTCCTACAACAATTGTCAATACAGCCAGAAAACTCCAGACTATTCGCCAGTTCACTGTTCTGTTCAGTGCTCACTCTCACTGTGCTCAGTCATAATTACAGCACTGTTCCGTTCGCACACACTGTGCGGACTCCCAGTCGAGATAATTCCACGTCGCGCCGGTCAACTCCACAGTCCTCGCTGCCGCTGTACGATCCACCCGTCGCGCAGAGTTCCCCGGGACGGTACTGCCTCAGCCCAGATCAGCTCACCAGCTCTTCCGTTCACTAGTTCCTCCGTTCACCCTTCTCTCCGGTCACTAGTTCCCCGTTGACTAGGTCTTCCGCTCGCGGGTCCCTCCGGTCACACTAGTCCCTCCGGTCACCAGCTCTTCAAGTCACACTCACTCGAGGCCGCGCTGATCAGTCCTCTCCGTCCAGCTCACCCTCTGACGCTGACGCTCGCCGCTACTCACGGACTGCCTCTCGCTGACTCTTCACGGACTCTTCACTGTACTGAACTGAACTTTCACTGACTGTCTCTCTCAACTCCGATTCACTGACTGCGTCGGCTCGGCTCGCACTCCTTATATAGTCCCGACGAATGTTCCCGAGTCGAGGTCTGGAAAGCTCCGCCCGCGTGGAATCTGGAATGTGCGCTGCGTTGCGCGGGCGCACCCCTCAGCGCGAGCTCCTCCCTACAGGCCTTCCCCCACGAAGCGTGGTCCAATAGCCGTGCTGCTGTCACGCCCACTGGCGCTCATCTGCCGCCCATCCACTAGGGGAGCGCGATCTTTCTAGACTCCGTCGTTCTAGTTCTTTCTGGGTGACTCCTTCTTCTAGCAGTTTCTAGGCGAGTCTTTCTGGGCTTTGTCACAATAGTTTCTTGATAGCTCTCATATGACGCGAGACTTTAATGTTTGAAAATAATAACACTTAAAAGAATTATTATATCATAATTTTGTCTTGTTTAGCGGCTTTGCTAATTTTATTCATTGCTGATCTTGCGCACGGCCTCCCAGAATATTATATCCTATTCTTGTTGTTAAAACAAATGATTGTAGGCTCTTCCTCTTTACTGAAGGTTTGCCATGCCAAGGCTAAAAAAGAAGAGTGCTGCGCAGCGATAATAAATTAAACCAAAAGCACTTCGAAATCTACCTCAGCCTGTAGGCCTGCCTAAAGGGATTTTTTCCTTTCTCCTATGGCCAGTTTCACAGACAGGAGTTATATATACACTAACCCTGAGGCTAAAATGAGCTCTTGTCAGAGGGTTAACTAATACAATTTTAACACTAACAGGAACAACATAGGAGTTTCTTTCTGTTACATAATCCAACCTCTTATGAATTTCATTCACACCTTTACTGACGACTGCTTTCAATAATAAATGTCTCTTCTGAAATAAATTGTTTCCCAGGTAAAACATTAAAATTGTTTCTTATGGGTCTTCCTCTGTTATGAATAACATTTAATCCACTACATCCAAATATAGCAATTTTACATCCGATGCCTGACTTGAAGCAGCCATTTTGATTTTAACCCTGAATAATGTATTTAACCCAAGGGAAACTAAAACTAACAAAATTTTCATCTAATCAAGTTTAAAACGCATAACTCAAGATTACATTTTAATCCCTGTTGATCAAATCAGGCATTAAAGGCACAAAATAGGCATTTATCCTAAAATCCAATGTCTTCATAACTAAAAACTGAAGAGATAGGGTTTTTTGCAGCTACAGGCAATATCTCGGTATTAATATGAGCGACATATGATTAAAAATTAGCAGTACACAGGGTGTCCAGTGAAGCAAGCCGAAGAAATTCAAGCATAATTCAAGGATTTCAAGGCTTAAATTTCCAAGATTTAAAACAATAGCTTTATTTTCTAATATTAAACAATTTATGAACTAGGACACAATGAGTGAATATTAATAACTAATATTTCTGAAAATGGTAAAATTTTCGTAAAAACTATCAACTTTAAAAAAATATTAATGACTAATACTTCTGAAAATGGTAAAATTTTCGTAAAAACTATCAACTTAAAAAATAAATATTATCTTCTATGTGATTTTTCCCGACGGTTCACAAAATTCAAGCATAATTCAAGGATTTTGCCCGACATGGAAAATTCAAGCATACTTCCCGATTTTCAAGGCTACTGGACACTCTGAGTACACCAAAAGAAGAAAAATTTTGTAAGTAGCCAGTGGCTCCTTTTAAGATGTTGTGTACTTGATCGATAGAACAGTGAAAATTCTACTTACCATACGAGCTAAAGTGTTTATATCTGCCAAGATCCAATCTGGGCAATCCAGATCACCACAAAATCGAAATCTCTGTAAACAATCAGGGAAAAAGTCATTATTTTTCTTTAATACTAGGAGACTCGAAGAACTATGAACCACCTGCACGGTTTTTTCCACAGGGCATGTGGATACGTGTTTCTCACCGCTGCTACAATCAAGGTCATGCTACTGACGCTGGCTTTGCTCTGCTCTGCAGTATTGTGGTGACTGTGACAGAGTGTAGATCAGTGTGAGTCTGTGTAGTGCAACTGATATGAGTTATTTATTATTGTGTCCAGTATTTAATCCCAATTTTAGTTCAGTATATGTTTACTATTGTACACCATGTATTTACATATGATTCATATGAGTTAACGCCAGGTAATTGACAGTTTTTTGCAACATGAACTATGGAGTGATGGATGGTTTCTTAAAGAAGTGCCAAAAAATTATGGACAATAGCGGCGGTTATTTTCAGCACCTCCTTTCATAACATTGTTAAGTAAAACTTTTAAACATAGTTAAGGAAATTTTTGTATGGTTGCAACGGTGCCACTCTATGATAGATGCAGATGATAACGCACACCACCATCGCAAACCAGAAAAACACCGCACTGCCAGTTCATAATTCATTGTGTTTATCTGTATTTCCTATTAAAAGAACCATTAAATCTTATAAAATTGCATTTAATTTTCATTCATTTGGTGCAAGGAAGAATAATTACTCGGCCTGCAAATTTCTTTATGAGAAATCTCTTTCTTCTTCTTAATCTGGTATTCACGACTGCTGACTATATCTTCCGGAAACCAAACGCCACTCTTCTCTGTCTTTCCACTGTTCTGGCTCTATGTGTCTTGAAATCATTGCTTTCAGTACTCCTTCAGTCTTTGCCGGACGACCTCTTTTCCTTCTATCTGGTGGTGTTCATTCCATAATTTGTTGTGAAGTCGATCCTCTGTCATTCTTTTAACATGTCCACACCATTGTAGTCTTTTCGTCTCTATTATATCTATGATGTCTGGTTTTCCCTTCATTTCCATAATTTTTATGTGTATTCTTTATTTTTTCTTTTCTTGATTTCCTTGCTGAACTTCTTAAAACATCCATTTCTGTAGCTAATATTTTGTTTTTATTTCTGGGAAAACTTTGCCAAACTTCTGCACCATAGGTGAGGATGCTTTGAATCACTGTTTTGTACATTTGCAATTTTCTGTATTTTTGCAATGTTTATCCCACCAAACTGAATTTAAGCATTTACTGCTTTCTTTGTTTCGGAAATTCTTTGTTGCTTTTCCCATGTTGATCTATTTTCGTCCCTAGATATATACATTCTGTGCTTGGTTCTATTGTTTCTCCATTGTCTAATTTCAATGGTCCTGTCTTTTCGCCAATAATTAAATACCTGGTTTTCTTTGTGTTTATTGTCAATCCCCAACTTTCATATTCTTCATTTAATTTTCTTACCATATATTCCATGTCTTCATGGTTCTGTGTGATCATTAGTACCTGGTCATCTGCATAGTTTTATTTTGAATTGGAATTCCCATTTGTTGACATTTTTTCCTTCCAGGTTCTTATTGTTCTTTCCAGATATATCTTAAATAGCATTGGAGATAGGCCACATCCTTGTCTTAACCCTTTTGTCGTTTGAAAACCTTCTATTATTTTGTTTCCTATTTTTATTTAGGAAATTGATCCTTCATACATTTTTTTTAATTCCCTTTATTAGTTGTTTGTTAATAGGCCTATTAGATTCTTGTAGAACTTGCCATAATTTGTTTAATTGTACACTATCATATGCTTTTGTTAAGTCAATAAATAATAAGTGTGTATCTCTATTAGTATCTTTTTTATTTGACTTATGCAAAAAATATTATCCCAGCATGTCCTAACTGCTGTAAATCCGGATTGCTCTTCCATTTCCATTTTTCATGTTCTGGTTCTACTAATTTTGTTAGTATGCGGCCATAAATTCTGCTAAATGTACTTGTAACTGATATGCCCCTATAATTTTCACATTTTCTTTTATCTTCTTTCTTGTGTATTGATGTTATTATTGCTATTTTCCACTCTTTTGGTACTTTTTCTCCGTTTATAATTTTATTAAATAGTACTGTAATTATCTCTAGTAGTTTCCTGCCACCATTTTTGGGAAGTTCTATTGGAATTTCTCCTGGGCCTTCCGCTTTTCCATTTCTCATCTTCATAATAGCTTCTTTTACTATATCCATATTTATTGTTACAGTTCATCCAATTCCGAAGTAGTCTCATTTTCCTCTAAAAACTCTTTACTCCAATTGTAATAATTTTCCCATTGTTTCCAATTTATTAAATGTAGATGACTTATTTCTTGTTGTTGATAATATATTTTTGATCAACTTCCATGATTATGAACTTTTTTTACCTTCAATATATGTTTGTATGCCTGTGCATTTTTCCTCCAAAAATTCATTTTTCTTTTAGTTATCATTTTCCTTACTTTTGCTTGTGCTTTTTTATATTGTATTTTATCTTCTTGATTTTTAGTATTATACAATCTCTTTCTCGGAACCTAATAAAACCAAAATCATTTTGCATAAAAGGATAGTTTGGAGATGTTTCTCTGAACTCTATTTCATGTACATGTACATGTACAGTATCACGCAATATCTAAATGCATTTATTTATTTTTATTTATTTATTTATTTATTACAAGAGATATTACAAGAGGTATTACATTTAGTAATACACCCGAATGAGCAAGACTGCTCGTGCTCGGGTGCCGTTTCAAAAATATCAAAGTGAAGAAAGAGGAGAGACAAAGAAATAGAGTGTATAATGTGCTTAACTAAAAAAGAAAGTAAAACAAAAACATTAAACATAAAAACATAAAAGGAGTGAAACAAAAATTACTTAAAAGCTAAAAAATTACAAAAAATTCTTTACATATCTATTAAATTTAACAGTGGAGTATGCTGAGAGATCAGGATTTTTTCTGATAATTGAGTTATAGAAGCGCGGTCCAAAATTAATGCTATGCTTTAATCCTGCCGATGTGAGACATTTGGGTTCTAATAGGAGTAAATTAGTATTTCGTCTAGTTTTGTAGATATGATCACTGGAAGAGTATTTTATACGATGTTTGTGAAAATATTTTAATATAGAAAATTTGTAAATTTGGTCCAAACTTAAAACATTAAATTCCGAAAATATTAGGCTAGTTGGGTAATCAATGTGTTTTCTTAAGACAGATTTTTATTATTCTTTTTTGTAAAAGGCAGAGTGTCTTAAGGGTAGTTTTCGCTAATCCTCCCCAGACGAGAATGCCATATTGAATAATGGACTGGAAAAGTGCTAGATAAACGGAACGTAAAACAGTAATGGGCATACAGTGGCGTAAAATGACAAATTTATGAATTGTTCGGCGTAGTCTATTACAGATGTAGTTAACATGGTGAGACCATTTAAGGTGTTTATCAATAAAAATACCCAAATATTTCACAACGGCTGTTTCTTTCAGTGGTAAGCATTTACAATTCACATCAAAATTACAATTATGTATTATTAAATTTAAATTTGTACATTTTTTCCGCGCTATCTGACCAGTAGATGTTAATGAGAAAGGAACTAATGTTGATTTATCCACGTTTAGTGACAGAAGGTTAGAATCGAACCATTTTTTTATAATTTTCATGCCAGTATTAGCGTATTTATATGCTACTTCCCATGAATGACCACTGAAAATCACAACAGTGTCATCTGCGTATGAAAATATGGAGCCATTTATTTGACCTAGGTTTAAATTTAGCAAATCATTTACATATATTAAGTATAAGATTGGTCCTAATATCGTTCCTTGTGGCACACCAATATCAATATTTGATATTTCACTTATATGGCTGTCAACCTTTGTCATTATACATCTATTGCTCAGATATGATTCAAATAATTTGTAAACTGTTCCTCTAATTCCTATCTTATTCAGTTTATCTAATAGTATCGAGTGAATAACAGTATCAAAAGCTTTACGTAAGTCCAAGAAAATTCCTAAACAATTATTACCTTTGTCTAATTCTTTAATAATGTTACCTGTAACGTTAATAAAAGCATCGTCAGTAGATATGTTGCTCTGGAAACCAAATTGATTTTTTGATATAATTTCATGTTTTTGTAAATAGTTTAGTAGCCTAACTTTTATGCATTTCTCTAGTATCTTGGAAAAGGCCGGAAGAAGTGATATTGGTCTATAATTGTTTAAATCATTCATTTTCCCGGATTTATGTATAGGTATTATCACAGCATTTTTTAGAGTATTGGGGAAAACACCTTCTGTGAAACAAAGATTGAAAATATAGACAAGAGGTTTTACAATATATTTAATGATAGATTTCAATGTAATGTTTTTTATTCCATCAATGCCTGGAGCTACATTATTATTTAAGGTCTTCACAATGTTAATAATTTCGCATTCATTAACAGGACTGAGAAACATAGATGTGATTGGATTCATGGCTGTTTTATTGTACTCCGAAGAGTCTGACGATGCCTTATTAACGTTTGAGGTTACACTGTGCCCTATTTTTGAGAAGTATTTATTAAATTCATTTGCGATATCCTCTTTGTTTGTTATGTGAGTACCATTTTCATTTATTAATTCTGAAACCGATTTATTTTTTTCAGTACCTATATCTGTGGCTTCATTAACAGTTTGCCAAAATTTCCTAGGGTTGTTCTTATATTCTTCAAATTTTAATTTATAATAACTAATCTTCATATTTCTTATAACAAGAGTCAGCATATTTCTATAATTTTTATAATAAATTTTCAAATTTTCATTGTTTGGGTCATGAATTACTTTTCTCGCAATCTTGTCTCTAGTACGAATAGATTTGATTATGCCTACAGTGATCCATGGCTTAATTTTTTTGAATTTATGAGGAAGCTTTTGATTGCTGGTCGAACTACTTATTATGTATTTCTTAATTAAATTATAAAATAACTGGAAAGAAGTATTTGGATCTTTACATTTATACACAGAGTCCCAGGTTTCTCTCTCAATAAGCGAGACTAATTTTTCATTGTTAATGTTATTTGAAATGGGCAAAGATTGTTGAGTACCTGGGGATTTCGAAATGTGACCATTAGGATTTTTTAGTAGAGAAAAAACGGCATAGTGGTCAGTTACGGCGCTACAGAAAATTCCTGGTATAAATTTCCATTTCTTTTTAGTTTTAAAAAATATATGGTCTAAGCAAGTTTCCGAGCCTGGTCTCGTAACGCCATTTAAAAAATTTACAAAACCATGTGCATGTAACATATCCATATATCTGTTTCCAGTAATATCTAAATGATTTTCAATAATCTGAATATTTATGTCGCCAACAATTAGATGGTTATCTGTTTGCTTTGAATTTATTAAAAAGCGTTCAAAATTATCAAGGAAATCATATTTACAGGTGTTCGGTGATCTATAAATAGCTGTTAATGAAAATGTATTGTTGCCAAACGTAAAATTTAAATGCAAAGAATTACATTCTGAAATTTCTATGTCAGTGAGAGTGAAGTCTATATTATTCTTGCAATAGACCACTAAACTATCGCATTTGCTGTACTTATTCATTTTAACGTTTTTTGTATAACCGGGTAAATCAAACCCAATATCATGACTTCCGTTAACCAGGCTTCCGTTAGTATAATGAAATCAAAATCTTGTTTTAGGCTTTGCAAGACAGTGCAGAATTCTAAAAAATGTTTATTAAGGCTCCGAATATTTAAGTGAAAAATTTTGAAATCATGATTGTTTTGTTTATGAAACTAGAGCAGGAATCGGCATTTTCCAAGACTGTCGTTATTGAATTGTCGGAATAGTTGCTTAATTCATCTAATAAACCATCCATTGTTGGGGACAAAAATAAAAATATATACTTGAGGGATACAGTTTATACAATATTTTGAGAGACAGATTCATGACATGTGATTGAATTACAAGTAGATGTGTAGAATATTGTTTAGCTCCATATACAGATTTGTTTTCGGTTTAAATCTTACAACATATGTTACTTAGAGCTTATCAAGGTCCTCACACTTGTAGATTCTTTTGATGTTAGACTGTTCATTTTTCCTTACTAGAATTTTTCCGTCCTTGATCCACACAAATTTATAGTTCAGTTCCTTGGCGGTATCTCTTGTTTTATTTAGCATGTCCATTGTTGCCGCTGTAAGGTGCTCACCTGCCGTAATCCTGCTAGGGGGGAGGCATTCTAAAGAGAGTTTGCTGGAAGAGATGCCAGGTCCTTCTTCATCTCTTTTGGCTTCTTCTTTGAACTTTGACAGCCAGGTGTCTCTGCTGGTTCTCTTGCAAAATTTTATTACAATGGGTTTTCTTTTCCCCTCTTTTGTTGGTAACCTATGTGCTACACTAATGTCTCGCATGCAGTCCTTCGCATCTATGAGTGTAGAAATACGATCAATTATGTCATACACAGAATCAGACTTAATTTCTGGTACACCATGTACAATCAGATTATCTCGCCGGGAATACTGTTCTAAGTCATTTATTCTCATAGATAACTTTTCATTTTCTTTTTTTAGATTTGTATTTTCACATTTCTGCTTTCTTATTTCTTCTTTCATCTCGCTAAGTTCTATTTTGAAAGAATCGAACTTCTCTGAAATGAATTCAATGGATTTTTTCATCTCATCCATCTGGGCATTTATGTCACTCTTGAAATCATCAAACATTTTTCTTAGAGTTGTCAGTATATCATTGGAGTCACTCACCTTGTCAGTGGAGTTAGGTTGCTTGTTTCTTCCCATTTTTTTCTTTCTTTGAGTAGAGCACACGACAAACACGTCCGTCTCTCTTGAGAGTAACTAACTAACTAACTTAGATAACTAACTAACTAACTTAGATAGTTACTTATTCGTTCTTACTTTCAGTGATACATAATAATATTAGTTCATTGTAGATAGCTTAGGATTCCCCTGTATAGCTAAGTGCAGGTAAGAACCAATATCTACTAAACTATAAACAAATGCTAATACAGCAAAATTATTCCTTAATTTCCTAATGCATCTTTTTTCCTTCTTCATGGTAAATAATTATATCTAATCCTAGATGATTTGAAACATAAATTTCTGGATGTTAAAGGAAACAAAATAAATATACTCTTCCTGACTTTTGAACACATTTATTGCTGCTAATAATTTTATTCTTTTCATCCCAGGCCACTGTTTTGAGTCATGGATATAATGTTTGAAAATAATAAAGCCCAGTTTCACATGTTGATTGGCGGCACTCAAGAACAAACCATGATGAACATCTCCACTTGATTTGATCATAATATTGGTGGATATATGGAATATGGAAACCAGCAAACAAATTATGAACACAGATGATGGCTATGAAGTGTGATCTGTTTTTGGCAGCAGTCACCCATAACTGCTACACTAAAGAATGTGTTAAGAATCACGAACCTTTTATTTTTTTAGTAAAACAACCCGGCAGCATTATTACCAAAGACTTAGTGTGATACTACCAAAGTGTGATTTGTCCAAAGCCTTCGATTGTGTGTCCCATGTAAGTTTACTTACTAAACTCAATTATTATGATATTTCCAGCAAAGAATTTGTTTTGTTCAAAAGTTATCTTACTAGCCATTCTCAAAAGGTCAAAATGGTCACTTTTAAGAATCTTTCTATAAAGTAAGGCATGCCACAGGGATCTGTACTGGGACCACTGTTATGATTAACGACCTACCTGTTAACGTCAACAGTAAATCAATTCTATTTGCTGACGATTCCACCTTTTACTCTACCGCAAATTATATAAATTCTCTGACATTATCAACTGTTTTTACTTAAACGGATCTTGTTTAAATGATAATAAGACACAAAAGATCCTCTTTACATTAAGAACTTCTTGTAGTTTAGATACACTGTCCAATGTTAAGCTTCTTGGTATTATCATAGTAAGAAATTAACTTGGGCTTCGCATATTGACGCTGTATGTATTAGGCTGTCCAGAGTTATTTACTTATTATGTCATTTAAGAAATTTAGTCCCAAAAACATTATTAAAAATGCTTACTATGCATTTCGTCTCCGGGGAAATGGCACAGGGATTTCAAATGTTCTAGGCTACAAAAAAGGCAATACATATAATAACAGGTTCTAGTTACAGCACGCACCGCAAGCCTTTATTTATTAAACAAAGAAAGTAATAAATATGTATATCTTTACTTCTGTGTTACACACAAAACAATTAGATTCTGCTACTCTTAGAAGAGACATCCATAATCTTCACACTAGGAATAACCATCTCATACATCAATCATCTGAGGAGCATCGTTTCAAAATGTATAAAGTGCACTCTTGATCAAAATAGAGTTTGATACGATTTTGCACGATTTCTTAAGCGCTCTTTAGAACTATTAACTCAGATTGGAACATTTCATGTTATATCCCGTGTTAATTTACTATCAAAATTAACATACTATTTCTTAAGCGCTCTTTAGAACTATTAACTCAGATTGGAACATTTCATGTTATATCCCGTGTTAATTTACTATCAAAATTAACATAAAGGATCAAATCGTGTTATGTGCACAGGAACGAACGGTTCAAAGCGTATTATGTACAACTTTAACGTTCTTAAGTTTTACACCCTGCATTCAACCCACGTATCGGCTGATATTTCATGCTAATTTCTATGACGACTCGTCCATAAGTTTAGTTGGTGTATATTACTTCATTGTGTCATCATGGAGGGAAATGAAGCTGTTGGAAAAAGATTGAAAGGAAACAGGAAGCAAACAAACTCTGGGAAAACCAAATGACAGTATGAAGTGGAGGCTACGTAAGCGACATTTTGGGTTTGTGATCAACATTGTGACAATATTTTTATATAGTACTTTTTAATGAGCAAATGGAGTTATGAGAAATGATGTAACGATTAATAAATTACACATAAAATGGCATAATACTCTTATGTTCAAGGTATTTCATTACTAATTGACATGTAGCATAATTATTGTTACGATTTTATATTACTCATTGCTTACAATACATTTTTTAGGTACACAAACAGTGATCCAGATCAGCAACATTTTGAGCCTCCATGTTTTCACAAAGAAGGGAGGTTTAAGTGCTGCAGTATACCTATGTACTTCCAAGTGAAAACAAAGAATCTGGTATACTCTGTGCCTAATAAGGTAGATCATGATAGCCGATTGTCACATGCTAAAAGTTACATCACCTAAGCCCCAGAGAACATCAAAGCATTATGAAGGCGAACGGAGTCGTACTTCCATGTTGAAGAACTATTGCAAGATATAAATTTTCTTTGTTACATAACGTGGGCTAAAATTTAAAATAGCCAAACCAACAAACCCGGAAAAATGAACTTTATCTGAACTTCAAACCAAAATCAATATATAATACGGCAATTTAGTTTCAAAAATGGGTGAGATGTATTATAGCAAAAGAATAATTAATTAAGTTAGCATGAAAATATAAGATGAAACAATCTCACCCGAACAGCAGTGAAGATTCCATTCTCGCACAGCTGACAACGCCCACCAAAATCACTGATAACTTGAACTACATCCTTGCTTCGTGACTACTAGCTCCCAACTGCCGTTCGCAAGACATCGCTCTCCAGTCCCTACTAGCGCGCACCGCATCCAGAAAAACACTCGTAACCAGCGGTTATGCTCGGGGGCTTTAATAAATTCACTTTTAAAAATTATTGCTTCAGAATAGCCACCACGGGTGTAACATATATTTAACATGAGCCGTATTCAAGGCTCAACACGCAATCTATCATTTTTGTCAGTTTCCATCTCAACAAAATTTCCTTCAGAATTTATCTTTATTCTCAGAATTGCCATCGAGTCGCAACCCATTATTAATTTGTGAGCTAGGTGTTTTACAGTCAGAAAGTAGACTTCAAATTTTATTCCTTCAATGTTAATAGGTAGCATTCATTGGTGTTCTATTTTGTAAGAACGGGGACCAATTGCAGTACGACAGGAAACCCCTGGACCTTTAACTCCTGAACGCGTATCTTTGCAGCTTTTAACGACTCCTAAAATTTCTCATCTAATAATGAAAAACTACATCCAGTATCGACCAACATTTCCGTCTCAAATTGACTATTTTTCACTTTAATTAGGGGTGGATATGTGGGTTGTGAGACCTCATTTCTGTAACAAATTGCTACGCTCTCTGTATCTAGTATTATATTTTCATATTTGGGCCCTTCCGGTATCAGTGCTACTTCGGTCTGTGTGACGTCAATCCGACCCTAAAATGCGTTATTTAATAGTTTAAATCTCCGCTCTGAGCAGGAGATCGCTCGCCGAGATTATGACTTGCTTCCGCATAATTGTTCTCTCTAGTGTCTCGTGCCACGCGCGTGATAATATTTCCTGTTATACTAGCACCGTTTCTACTGGGTTCAATGTCACTTCCTCCGTTATTTGTAGGAAACCTATGCTCTTCTCCATTACTAGAATTTTGCTGTGGCAATTCTCCGTGAAATCTTACGTTATTCACCTGTCCGCCTTGAGGCCTATTTATTTGGTTATTATTCCTCCAAGTCTGAATCCCTGTGATGATCTGATTATTGTAATTTTGAGGTCCCTTATTTGCGTTTCCCTGGGTCCATCTGTCTCTATTATTTTGCGACCCTTCCCTTATATCTTGATTCCTATTTGAATTATCTGTTCCTTGTGGCCTATATTCTTCACAATAGGATCTCCATTTTAGTTCAATTTCAAAACTTGATAATAGCTCTAGTGTCTGGCCATAGTTTTGAGGTCTAGATACAATGAACATTTTACAGATATCCGGGGAAAAGTGTCTCATGGTGAGCTGAATGACGTCCGGTTCTGGCATCCCTGGGTCTAATAATTTTGCTAAGCATACAATTCTTACAAAGTGTTAGATAAAGATACATTTCCCCTTGAAGGATACCTCCCATTCATTCCTGGCTAGGGTTCTTTTCGCTTCGCCCCAGTATCTTGCAAGTAACATTTGTTTAAACTCCTCGTAATTACAATTTTGGTGTACTGTGAGGTCAAACCATTATTTAACTTTTCCCTTCAGCGTTCTACCGAGCACTAGCATCTTATACTGAGCTGGACTTGTCTTAATTCAAAATACGCATCTAGTTCTTTTAGGAAGCTCTGTGGGCTAGCATTTCCTTCATTAAAATTAGGGAGCGAAAGTTCATTCCCTATCAGATTCCAAATATTTGTTCTATTTTCGTAACTACAGGTCTGTTGGTGGTTACCGTCTCATTAACAGTAGTGCTAGATTCAGTTATCACAATGGGTGGCCTGCATGCATTTCCCATGCCATTACATAAACTATCGCTGTAGTTGACAGCATCTATTAATTATAGGCACACTCCCATTGTGATTCCCGTCTCCCTCACTTAACTGTCCTATAGGCCTACGATTTTCTACTTCTTTAGCCAGCGTACTTTGGAAATTTTTCCTACTTTCTCAGCAATCACATTTTCTAATAGTACTACCTTGTCGTTTATTTGAGCCGTGGATTTACTTGACTCTAGTACTTTATTTGACAACTCGTTCGTTATTTTGTCTAAAAAATCTACCCTACCTCAACGATTTTATTTTATAACCCTGTTTTAACTTTACCTACTTGAGTATCAATATTCTTTTTCAAATTAGTTTCTGGTTTACGGATTTCATCCTCTACTGATTTTATTTCATAGACTAACCTCTCTTCGTTTTTCTTATTCTGAACTTCTATTCTTTTATCAATAGCTTCTATTTGTACATGAACCTCGGACCTAAGCTCCCCTTGGCTTTCTGAAATTTCTTGCCTCATAGCTCTCTCAGAATCCGTGATTTGTCTACAAACTTCCCCTCTAATCTCATTAATAATATTAGATTGTGCTACTTTCATAGAATTTCTTTCTTTTTAAATTCTATCTATATTTTGTTTTCTTGGATAGACTTGTCCATTCTATTTCCTAGTTCCTCCCTCACTTCTTTACTGGAATATTCTAGTTTATTTCCTAGTTCTTCACTTGAATTTTCTAGTTTATTTTCTAGCTCCTTACTTGAATTTTCTAGTTTCTTAAATTCGTTCATTATTGCTGCCAGCAAAGCCGTATTTGAATCGTTATTCTGATTTGATACACTAGGCTTATTTTCATCTAAAAAACTACTTTCATTCTGTCTGTTTTCTGGTGAGTTAATATCCTGATTCTCTTTACCTATCTGATCTACATTATTTCCCTGAACTTCGTCACTTAACTAATCTACAATATCGTTAGTAGTCCAAACTAATTTCATTGTTATCCATTATAACCGTATCTCTTTCCTCCCTAGTCAGTAAATCTTGCCCCTCTCCATTTCCGTAATTCTCCATGTTAATATATTTCCCTTACTTCGCCACATATACAAGTAATAAAAGCACTGTTACACTGTCTACAACCTATCTTACCGTTGGTTTCTGACGATCAACATATAATACATCTTACACATACCCATTACAAGTTGAATTTAATATGCCTGAATTAAAAATCTTAATTTACTTTTTTATAAGTTACTGAATTGTACAGTTAAAATTTACTTTAATGAGTTTCAGTTGCTATTAAAATCATTTAATCTCTTCTGAGTGACCAGTTTTAACTAATAACAGGCTTTCTTTTAAATAAATTATTATTGAAATAATATTCTGAAACTCGTTATATATTAATTTCTTATCTGTGGTTGCTTTGCTGCTATTGGCTTCTGCGTTGTCTTCCACGTTGATTTCGAAGTTGAATTCCCTGAAGTTCACCTTCACGCGATCCACACAGTTGGGTTCGCCATATGTAGCGGGTCGGTGACTATGTTGTTAGGCGCCTTGTATGAACGAAGTTTATACTAAATTTATATTTTTATTGTACACGTCGATTCCCTCCAGCTATGCCAGTCGATCACAGAACATTTACCTCTATTCTCAGGGCAGAGAGTGAAGAACAATGTTATTATTTGCTAATAGAAATAAAGTTCGCAGAATTCAGTTATATAAATTATTTATTTCCAATTAAATCTCTTTGGAAATATGGTCAACAGGAGAATTAAAGTACAGAATCTCGTACAGAAAGTTCTTTCAATGAATTAACACCAGATAGATATGCAATGGTATTATAATGGCTTGCTTGATAATAAAATCTCAAAGTCCGATAAATTAATTCGGAGAATAATTTATAAGTACTAATATTAGTTATTCGGAGAATGTCTAATGGCCGACTGCACCAACCTCGGTATTCAGAATACCACAGTAAAGTTGCTTAGTTTACCCTGGTAAAGTCATACTTTCGTTGCACCGAGCTCGTTTTCTACTTTTACCGCGGTAAGATGCTAACCGGCCGTGAAGGAGCTGTAAAGTGAGAAACCCGCGGTTTTCTTTCCAAGATGGAGATCAGCGTAATGTACCATATTTACGATAACTATGCCAAAAGCTAATTGAACATAATAAATAACAAGAGAAAGGAGGGATCTATTTGAAGAATGAACGATGGTACATATCTTTGCAAATACTGTGCTGTAACGTCGATTCAAATGACCTTCCTTTCTTCCCTAAACCAAACCAGTCCATTTAGTAGTGGGCATAACCAACGATTAGTACAGTATCTATGGTGTTTAAATTCAAAGTTTGAATTCAGACAAATGTACGCAATATAATATTCCGTTTTATCCTTATGAATATTTATTACTGATCAATAAGGCAACAAATAAATGAAATATGGAAAACCAGTGGGCCTAGGCCAAATTTACAGTGAAGGGCTGGATGCATCACGATATAGCCTGTATATCGGTATATAGGGTACGTGATAAATTTATCATACTTTCACGTAGACGAACATAATTATAATAGCTCCTTTCATGGCAATGTACATGACTTTGAACCTAAAATTTCCACTTTTCGAACGGGAATAAAAGCGAGGCTATGTAGAACCCAGACTAGAGATTTCGCGGTGTTTGCTTTGTCTTGGATTGTCTACGTGTGGGAATTATTCTTTAAAACATAAGTATTATTTTTATTTAAATATACAGTCTGTTAAAGAGGATTACATTAACACAAATAAAGAGCAGAAACTTTGTAAATATTGCATCTTATTGAGTCACCGTGACTGGCAGACGAGCAGGGAGAGAGAGAAGCTAGCGGCCGAGAAGCTGGAAGAAATCAGCACAAATTCCTCCATGGGAATTGCTTCATAGCAGAGTAACAACGAAATATCTGAATTTTTGGAAACCGCGGTAATGTAGCGATGCTGCACAGGTTTTATTAGAATAGCCCGGTATTACTTTAACCTGGTTACGAAACAGCTGAGAATACCGGAGAATGGTGCACTCGGGCATAAGTCAAATACATTATATGACCGAAGAAAAAACTAAGTTCAATAAATTGATCGCGTATAAAATTTCAGAGTCCAATACATTCCTTGCGCTGAAATATTCTAAGTCCAATAAATTATTCTTGTGAAAATTTATAAGTCCAATTAATTCACCGCGTACCTCACCGCGTAGCAGAGTATAACTTGACGGCTTTCCGCCTCGGAACAGAATGTAGTAGTCGGCACTTGGCCGCGTAGCAGACTGATTCTCACTTCTCTTCAATTAATTAGTATAGACTGCACAGAAAAACAGCTAGGCTCCCCTAAATTAATCATCATTGGTGGATCCAAGTCACCTGACCTTAAAACTTACATTTAATTGGTGATCTATTTGACCAATCGTTAATCTGCTTAAACACCCCAAAATTTCCACCTTTCACTTTTACACATTTTGATACTCCTTTGTATTTAATTTTCCCGATTATATCAATGTCTTATTGTTAGCAGGCCATTATAATCACAAAACTTTTAGAAGTTCTGTCTTAGGAACAGATCAGTATACCAGTACTTGTATAAGACGGTCACTGTAACAAAAGGTAGCTTATACCTGGGCAGCATTCTTAACTCAAGCGGCAGTGATTGTTAACTTGGCAGGGTAATTCCTTGGCTTGCCTGTTCATCTCCAAGTTACTTGCTACTGCTAATAATTTGCAATATTTAATTGAAAGTCTATTAACTTCTTAATATGAATTTACTTAATTAAATGAATATTACTAATGTTTATTTTATTACAAGCTGTATCTTTAGATACGGTGTCGTGCACATCGGCACAGTCGCATTTTCGTGCACATCGGCATAGTATTTTTATATTGTAATGGTTATCATGCTCATCGCCACACACCACGTTGGGGGCATAGAGACTCAAACCTACAGCCTCCTTCACCACGGCTCCAAAGCAGCACCCCTTAGCTACCGGGGCTAAGGAAACCGACCGTTGATATCGTAGATAGGTTGTCAGGTTAGGTTAGGTTAGGTTAGGTTGGGTTGGGTTAGGTTAATTCAAAGTCTCATTCAATCGTAGGCAGATACTTCATGAATGATTTCTAAACAATACAATTATAATATTAATGTACACAGTATGTATCTATAATAATAAAAGGAAGTGTTTGTTTTTCTGTCTATCTAGCAGTTACTGTGAACTCCATTGCATTCAATACAATAATGTAATTCCAACTTTGTCTCTATGTCCACCCATACGAAGGGTGTGTGGCGATGAGCACGATGATATTACAAGATAAAAATAATATGCCGATGTGCACGAAAATGCGATTGTGCCGATGTGCACGCAACCTTTTGATACCAAACACCATGCATGTATAACAACAACTGTTATTAATTATATAAAAGTTATATAAAAATTATGATATTAAAATACATTAATTATGCTTATTAATTAATCGCTAGGGTGCTTGAACCGCTATAATGTAGAGTCGAATTCCATCACGTAGGTTCATCCTGAATCAAGCAGTGTTGTGGTAGAGAAAGATGTTTCTGTGCAGCTTTGAGAATCTTGGTAGATTTGAAGGAGTTTGAAACTTCCAACTAATTTCCTGCATGAAGAAATGAGATTTTGAATATTTTTCGAAGTGAAAAGTCCATACTTCAAAACAAGTTGGAATGTATGAGCTAGGCACGACAGATGGGGAAAGTTTCCTAACGTCATAGCATTTACAACACTGCAACGGTTGTCATGAATCACGGCCACCAATTTATCTGTTAAACCCCAAGCTTCTAAAGTTATTTTTAAAAAATTTGCAATATTTTCGCCAGTGTGGCTCACTTCTTCAAATGGTATCACTTCAATGCAAATATGTTTAAGATTATAGTTCAGGTTCACAAAATGAACAGTGACACTTAGATAATCGTCGCAGGCTGTTGATGTCCTCATATCCGTCGTAACAGCTACGCTATTCGTATTTTGTAACTCATTTTTTACTCTTCTTTCTACTTCTTCGTAATGTTCTGGAATGATTTGATTAGGTACGTGCTTAGGAGTAGGCAGAGTATATTTAGGTTCAAGGTGCTTAATCAACTCCTTAAATCCTTCATCTTCAACAATGCTGAATGGTTGGTTATCTTTGCATATCATTGTTGCAATTTTTCTGATAATTGCCTTCGACCAAAATATCACCTGGTTTAAATGCAGATTTATTGTCCAAAAATCATTTAAGTGTAAGTTGAGAGAATGATGATGATGTCGATGCCGTCGATAATCAGGATGAGTGTGATAGAAGAGTCGCAGCCTCATCTACTTTTACTTTTTCAGGAGTTAGATTTCCACTTCTGCAGAATTTTTTATTAAGAGGTTCTGAAAAGGCAATTTTTTGCACTGATGTAACATGTTCCTTAAGGTTATTAGTGTTGTGAGTTTTTCCACCAAGCAATTTTGTTTTTATTTTATTTTTTATCTTTATACAAATGCGGCAAATGGCGCGATTATCACAATGAAGGTCTATTTTAAAATAGTTCCACACTTCACTTATATTGACTGAAATTTTTTTTATCATACCGCAATACACACTGTCTTCTGTCACGTAGATGTATCAACTGAAAGCCGGCATGCAGACTTGTTTTAAAAGTATACCAAAACAGATTGCTTATGAATGGATAAAATAATCATGTGACGTTCTACTCAGATAACAGAGCAGAACAATGAACAAACTGTTTTAAGGTTTGCAGAATAAGCAGTAACTTAATCTCCGCAACGGAGCATCGTACAATGGGGTTTGGACAGTCAGTTGCTTGTTGGTTGTTATTGAAACGTTAATTAAACAATTAAGAATCTCTGTTTGGATTTTAAAAGTCGAAAAGTCTTTATTTATGACTAGACAAAAGTCACAGAGTTGTTTTCTCCATTTCAAGGAGAAATATGGGTATTTCCTATATTTAGTAGACTACTAAAAGCAGAAAGCGATACCGCATTTTCTTAAATTCCAGAAATGCCAAAGTATCGAGAAAGTACCGAGCGAGATTTCTGAAGTATCGCTCGTTGCCGATACCATGCATGTATTGAGAGTATCGAGGTATCGAAAGTATGGAGGACCAATCCCTACTCGAAACTAAGGGCAAGAGAGTCTCATTACAGTAAAAACAAAAGTCAAAACCTTTATTTATCAGCTAATTTAAACATCAATAAACTGTACAAAATGTACAATGTGAGTGTTTCTGTCCAGCTTATTTATTTATTTACTTATCTTTCTGCACAACGCAGATTGCCTTGCAGACAAAGAATAACTTTCAACAAAGTATACACTTACACAAAAAAAAAAAAAAAATTACAAGCTTTCATTACAAGTTAGATCATAAACATAATGACAGGAAAATTAAAATTAAAATAATCAGTAATAAAACCATTAAACTTGAAAAAAAAGGAAATCTGTCCAGCTTAATTGTTGTTATTGTACAGGTGGTTTCTTAAGATTTGGATGGATCCCTTAAGTGATAATAACGCCACTTCAGTGTACAGATTTTGTGACAATGAGAAACGTTTACAGAAATTAATAAAGAACTTTGTTATTGTTCCCCTACTACCAACCATTAGTCCAACCATTAGTTTCTTGAAAAATATATTAAAACTTTTTTTCGCACGGAATTTTATATCGGCTTCGGATCACCTGCTACAGACACTTGCAGTTATTATGCTTGTATGGCACTTCAGATTCAGTGTGAAACCGATATTTCAAAAAATAATCAGCTAATGGCTAATCTGGCACACAAACTTCGTTCTGAAACCTTCCACAAATTAATGAGGGAGCAACCGGCAGATGCAAGAAGATTCTGCTTTCATTTGCAACAGGTACACAGCCCCTTCCAAAATTACCAATTGGCGAAGCTTAATACTCTCGCCAAATATCGTTTTATGCGCTGTGTGTCACTGATATCAATTACAAAAATGCAATATTCTTTATATGGAATGAGACTAAAGGTGGCAGAGGGGCGATCGAGGTAGCATTGAGTGTAATTTTTTCTATTTGAAGTTCATTTTGAGGATTCAGTCACCACTACTAGGCTTTTTTCTGATGGCTGCGGAGGCCAAAATAAAAACACGCATGTAATCCATGCTCTTATTTATTGGCTCCAAAAGAAAGAACCAACCTACCTCAGAAATATTGTTGTAATCTTTCCCGTGAGAGGGCACTCCTATTTACCTGCAGATCGCATGTTTGGGGTAGTAGAGAAGTCTCTCTGCTGTAAAATTCAAGTTGTTGCTCCTATGCGCATGTAAAGTGCGTAAATTGTAACTTGAAAATGTGTGCACTTATTGTGATAACAAGTGATTAATGTTACCAGTGTTATTAATACTAATTTTTCTGAAATGCTGAAGAAGCTAAATGAAATAATTGAGGCTTTGCCGGTAGGTCGGAAAAAATAGTGGCAGGTGATCTTAATCTTCCAGACGTAAACTGGGCAGGGCAGGTAGAAACTAGATCTGAAAGTCAACAGATAATAAATTCCTTTGTATGGGAGAAAGGGCTGACCCAAGTTACTAACGGAAACACGAGAAAAAATAACTTACTGGATATTTATTTAGTACTTCCCCATAATATATCGGAATCCTGCGAGGTTCTACCTGGTATTTCCGACCACAGCAGAGTTCAAATTGGGGTTAAGTGGAATGAATATAACCAGTCAGAAGAAAATTATAAAACTAACTCTAAAATATGACAGTTTAATAAAACATATATATTAGGGCTGCAAAATTTCCTCCGAGAACGATACAATAGATTCGCTAATACAGGTAACAATATGGAGCAGGTTTGGGAAAATTTTAAAAATATAATAGCCGAGGCCATCTGCAAATACGTCCCATGCAAAATAACAAAGAAAAACCTGGACCCAGAATATTATACAAAGCAAGTGAGAAAGATGAAGAGAAAGGCTAGGTATGCGTATAATAGAAGAAACATCAGACATGATCACTTCGAAAAATTTAAGGAATTAACTAGGCAATTACAAAAAGAAAAAATCAAAGCAAATGAAAGTTTCTTGAAAAATATATTAAAGGAAGAAAACAATAAGGATAACTGGAATATGTTTTATAAATACGTGCGCAGGAGGAAAGGAAACAAAGAAGCGACAGTACCTCTGAGGGATATTAATGGCAATTTAGTCGAAGGCGATAAAGAAAAATCAAATGTTTTAAATGCTCATTTCATTTCAGTATTCGCCGACAAACAAGATAGCAGACATATTGATAGGGGGGAATTCTCTGAGATCTTTCAAATAACGAACAAAAACATCCGAAACAGAATAAAAATGCTAAAAAATCGGAAATCATGCGGGCCGGATGACATTCCCACGAAAATCATAAAAATAGGTGACGAAGCCATTATTCCATATTTAAAGAATATCCAATGTATCGATAAATAACAGTAGCATCCCAGGAGATTGGAAATCTGCAATTATAATCCCCATTCATAAAACTGGGGACAAGAGAAACGCCAATAAGTATAGGCCTGTCAGTCTCACGTGTGTAATATGCAAAATAATGGAGCACTTAGTCGTGCAATATATTAGAAATCTGCTACAAACTAGAGGATGGTTTAATAAAAACCAACATGGGTTCAGAGTAGGGTTTTCATGCGAAAGTCAAATTACAGTCCTAATCCAGGATTTAGCCGAAGAAGTGGACACGGTAGGCCGGGTCGATTCAATAGTAATCGACTTCGCTAAAGCTTTTTTTATGATTGATTCACGGAGGCCAGACTTCACAACATTTGTTTAATGAGAAACAATGAGAAACAGTTTATACAATTGGTTATACACCAAGTACATACAAAACAAAATAAACATGGGAACTATTCCAAACAGCGTCCGTTACATACTGAATCCCGCCAACAACTGTCATTTACACTCTTTAACACTAGGGGGCAGCAGTCGCGCACAGAGCAGACAAGGTAACAGCGCAGTCGTGCACACAAAGCGGGTAGTATGAAATCTAATCCATTAACACATCCCCTGATTGAATACACTCGCTCAAATATGAGTAAGTCCTAAGTTCTCAACATGTCTTTGGAAAGCTTCTCTGGGTAGGGGCTTTGTAAATATGTCAGCAATTTTGCTCATCAAAACTGATATATTCTGGTACAATCACACAATCTTTCCACTTCTCTCTGATAAAATGGTATCGTACATCCACATGCTTCGTGCGTTTGTGAAATCCAGGGTTTTTTACAAGACGAATTGTTCTTTGATTATCAATGAAAATTTTAGTTGCTTGAACACATGGATGTCCAATATCACACAACAATCTTCGTAACCAAATGATTTATTTGGTAGCTGTACTCGCTGCAATCTATTTAGCTTCAGTGGTACTCAGGCTAATGCTGGCCTGTCTTTGTGCAGCCCAAGTAACAGCTGCATTTGACATCATTGTTACATATCCTGTCATCGAACGTCGAGTTTCTGTATCACCCGCGAAATCCGCATCTGAATAAACTGTGAGAGGATCAGCTTGGTTAGAACATTTATACAAAATTCCGACGTTTCGGGTTCCTGACAAATATAAAAACATTTTCTTTACCATGAGCCAGTGCTCCCACGAAACGACTAACTACGCTCACAGCAAAAGCGATATCTGGTCGTGAATCAATTGCGAGAAAGTTCAGACTTCCAACTGCCTCACGATAAGGAACATTTTCTTCAAGTTGTTTTGACTGTGTATTTTGATTCAAATTAATATGGGAATGTTAGTTGGATTTGCTTGAAACATGTCAAATCGTGACAGAATTAACTCAATGTAAGGAGATTGATAAACAAAAAAGTTCCCTTTTCACGATCTCGCTTCAAACACAAACGAAGCAACTAGCATCACCAATTGATATTTCAAATGAATCTGATAGTTCTGATAAAAAAGAATTCACTAAGTCTTTAGATGTAGCAAAACTCATACCATCGTCGACATACAGAGCAACATAGATTCTTTCACTATTCAAATCTCCAAAATACACACAGCTAACTGCATCGCTCTGTCGAAGACCGCAGCTTTCCAAGTAGGCGTCCATCTTCTGATTCCATGACCGGGAGGCTTGTTTCAAGCCGTAGAGTGGTTTGTTGAGCCTACAGACCAGATCTTCTCTCTTGACGTTCAGGCCTTGGGGAATCTTCATGAAAATCTCCTCCTTGATGTCGCCTTGTAGAAATGCCGTTTTTACATCAAATTGTCCAATTTCCAAGTTTTTTGGACACACATCGCTAACAGAACACGGATGGAGTCGTACCGCACTACAGGAGAAAAAATTTCATTATAGTCAAAGTCCTTTTTCTGGGAGAAACCTTGAGCACAGAGTCGAGCCTTGAAGCGAACAGCACCATCTTCAATAAGCTGCTTTCTCTTGAACACCCAAGTGAATCCTATGGCCTTGCGACCTGGAGGTAAAGGCATGAGTGTCTAAGACTTGTTTTTCTCATGTGCCTCAAGCTCTTCAATGATGGCTTCCTTCCAATCCTCTGAGTTTTCACCTGAGATTGCTTCTTGGTAAGAATCTGGAACCTGGACTTCGGCGAAGTTGGACTCATCATAATAGTTATTCCAGGTGGAAGGTCGTTTCAACTTGCTTCGACCCCGCAAAACTCTAACATTGGTTTTTTCAGGTTGAGTTTGCACACTTTCATCTTAGGATGAGCCTCTAAGTAATTGAACTCTTGTTCGTTATTTGCACCTCTGTCAATGTCGAAGCCAAGGAAATCTTCTTCGTCATCATCATGAACAACCTTTTCAGGAGCAGCAAAATCTGTGAGACTATCTTGTCTATCAAGAGGTTCTTCTTTGAGTGGTCGCAGACCTGGTTCCAATGAGGTTTGACAGGTACTCAATTTGTCTGATTCATCAAACACCACATCACGTGATACATAGACCTTGCCAGTGTCCATGTCCAATAACCGATGGTTATTTGAATCATTTTGGTATCCCGTGAAGATGAGTTTCCTTGCTTTCGTATCAAGTTTCTTGCGTCTGTCCTTAGGTACGTGCATATAAGAAGTGCACCCAAATACTTTGATGTAGCTCAGCTGTGGCTTTTGTCCATGCCATTTCTCAAAAGGAGTGGAGTTCCTCAAAGTCGTTGTCGGCGTTCTGTTCAGGAGGTAAACAGAAGTATTTACCGCCTCACCCCAAAGTTTTACGGAAGTCCCTTGGCATGCAGCATAGTGATCGTCCTCATTAGCCCAGTCAAATGTTACATCGGAACTTACATTAAATGGGGTATTAATGATTTTTGGAGGGGAGTTACGGACCATTACTGGGATCACAAATCCAGATTTGCAATCCTCAGAAACCTGTGCTCGCTGAATGGCGGTCGAAATAAACCGGTTTTTTCGGACTTTTATCGGTTTTTCAACAATATCTCCTAAACTATGCGTTTGTTGAAAATAATATCTCTTAGCGTTTTAAAAGTAAATTAAATTTTCTAAAATATGAAATCAAAATCGTTTTTGTAAGTTATATAGTTGCCGAGATACGTCTTTTCAAAGATTAGACTTTTTTTCCAAAAAATTAAAATTTTAAGTTTTCTTCGTGTTTTGAACTGAATACCGAAAAATGACACGTCCTACAGAAAAGTCAAGAGAACAAAAGTTGTAGGCAATTTAATAAGGTTTGATATGAGCTATAACTCGTTCTTGTGGCTTAGATAGTCTCGTCATAAATGACAAAAACCGAAAATATGAATAAATGCTTTTTTGGGTGAAACTTGAATAACAACGTTTCCTCCACCAACAACTTAATTCTTTTGTAACATGTTGGCGGATAATGTCTTATTTGTGTGTATATGTGTCTATGGGCGATGGAGTTTGCCAGAAAAAAATATTTAAGCAGAATATTTCATAAAAATGTATTTACTTTCAAACCAACAGGCATATTTAAACCATGTGTAAGGTTCCTGGTATGGGATGGTATGGGAAGTCGAGGGTGGGGTAATGTCTTCATCCTTACTTGAAGAACTGTCATTCTGGGGTGTGGGCACATTGCGGCAGAACTTTTCCCTTGCAGAAAGTGCACAAAACTGAGCATTTCCGCCTAGTTTTGCGGCAGCTGCAGCTCCCAGCGCAGCACATTTTGCACTTGCACGAGATCAGTTCCCCTTTACTGACAAAATAGTTTCTATTAGCAGTGGGATAGTTGGAGGCTATGAAGTCAATAGTTAAATTGTCAAGGAACTGGGAACAGAAGGCGTGGTTAACATAGAAAACCAAACATTTGGGAAAGTTGGATTCAAACGTAAAGACAAAGTTGTTACCTTCGTTGCAAGTTGTTACCTTGGCAAGCGTCAATAATTCCATACAAGTCACTAATAAGAAGATTGAAGTTGACCCTCTCACAATATTTCAGCGTTTTAGCATTACCATAAAAATCAGAAGAAGAGTTGAAAGCCCGCTGCAAGTATGAATTGCCCCCTTACCCAGTGTCTCTTTTCAACGAAACTGGAGTGAGGAAGGGAACTAAGGCAGCTCTATATTCGTGTTTCACATCCCTCACTACCAACATCCACATCATGCTCGATGGTGGCTACTTGCTCCACAAATGTGTGTGACATCAAAACGCATCAGTGAAGACCATCATTGACGGCTACATTCATTTTGTGAAAAACCATTTTGGGACAGATGTAATCCACTGTCTTCGATGGAAATCCGGAGGACGCCTCTCAAAAAAGTACCAAAAGTGCCAAAGGTCTCAGACGATACTCCGCCCTCAACTGCAGTGACATTGTCCTATCAGCTTCAACTACCTTCAACATCACACAAGAGAAGTTCTTATCGAACGACACTAATAAGCATAGCCTGATAGAGCTACTGAAAACTGGATTTGCAGCACGGTGTTGAGGTGACAAAAGACGACAATGACGCTGACATTGTTAGAGCTGCCATCACCAAAGCTGACTCTTCTGAGAAGGTTGTAATCATCGTGGAATATGTGGACCTGCTTGTGTTATTAGTTGGTTTGAATTCCAAAAAATACATCTACTTTCAGAAGAGGTGAGCCAGACGTCCAATATTCATCTACATCGTTCACCACCGGGAATTCTTACTACTCTCCCGGGCCCCTTTCAAGCAGGGGAAAACCAAATTTGTCAAACCTTCCTCAAGACCCCAGCACTATTCAAGCAAGCAGAAGTCTTCCTCCACCCAGATGTGAGTTACGATGAAATAGCTGCAGCTGGGGAGAAGTATCTCGTCGCAGTTTATGAAGGAGCTACTGACACCACCCTCAACGACCTGTCAGCCAAAGTCAACCTCGCCCGTTTGTCACCAACCACAGATGCTGCAAAACATCATGCTTATTGTATGTATCACCAGGAATGTCCATATACATTTCCTATCATTATGTTCTTAAATTTCGTTGTTCACTTACACACTTTTATTGTACACCGTGTGTATGCTTTGAAATATTATAGAATAACTAATTTTCATTCTACTTTTTCGCAGGTACAAAAGTGGTTGGGGTGGAAAAAACTCACGGATTGGGGTGGAGGTTGGACGAGTTGGGCTTGCCTTGCCATTTTGTTCCGGGGTATATGGAGCTGTCGTCTCGTGTCGAGTACCCCGTTGCTTTAGGTACTCCGCCATGGATCCATTGCAGTATTTCTTTCCGTTGTGACACTTCAATACCTGCACAGGTCGACCAAATTTGTTTTCGATAAGTTTGTCAACTTGTTTGTAACACTCGAAAACATCACTCTTGTGTTTCAACAGGAAGACAATTCGGTAAGCTGTAGCTTCGTCTTTGAAATTCAAAAGAATCTGCAACCTGACATAGATGGAGTTTCCATCGGTCCGCACACGTCACTCTGTAGTATCTCTCCTGGCTTGAATGTCCTTTGTGAGGTGATGTCCTCGAATTTTAAGCGATGTTGCTCGCACCGCAGAAAAAAAATCTTCTGTTGACGAAAATTTGACATCTACAAGATTCAGTTTCACATGTTCTTGATAAAATCACAGTTGATGTGACCAAGGCGTTCATGCCAAACTTTCAAAGAATTTGTTGTTGCTAAATTTGCTTCTGTACTTGCAACTTTGGAGAGCATCATGAACAATGAATTACTCAATTTAAAACCTTGACCAGCAAGAGAGTTGCCTGCAAAAATTGTCAAAGAGTTATCTAAAAAAGTCACTTTGAAACCACGTTGAGTTCATACGCCCACTGAGAATAAATTCTTTCGTGAATCTGGTACAAACAAAACATGATCTAATTTGCCTTGGATCCACTCGTCGTCGATTTTCTTCAGGATGATGATCGAGCCCTCTCCTTTGATTTCGCATCTTGAATTGTCTCCAAGCCAAATGTATTCTCTAGAGGTGGGGGTGAAGTCCTGGAACCATTCCTTTCGAAAAGTCATGTGGCGAGAAGCACCACTGTCGACTAGCCAAATATCTTAATGTTGTAGTCGGATGCTCTCAAAAATGGATTTTCAGCAACGAAAGCACTGTGACTTGTAATGTCAGAGTTTCCAGAACTTCCTCCAAAGGTTCTTCCAGACTCTTTCTCTTTCTTTTGTTTTCTGGCACGAATATGTTTTAATACATGTCCCTTTTTGTGGCAATAAAATACTCGACATCACGCTTTGGTTTCGATTTCTGGGCGTCGTGTGTCTTTGATGGCTCTGAGTGTTTAGGTCTGGTGTCAATCTTCATGGCGGCAAGAGCGGTGGTAACATCATCACTGGCAGTCAGGCGACCTTCTTCTTTCAGCAACCGTTGGGTCAGGACTTGGAGAGTTTGGTCTCATGAGGCTACGCTGTCCCATGCAGTAATGAGCGAGTTGTATTTTGGTGGCAGGCTCCCGAGGATCTTCGCCATGTTTGTAACGTCAGACACAGTTTCTCCAACATCTCGAAGTTGACGGGCCATGTTTTCAATTTGTGTGATGTGACGTGCAACTGACTCATTCGGAGCCATGCGATAGTCGTGAAATCGTGTCATCAGAAGAAGTTTTTTTGACTCACTTTTCTGCTCGTAGAGTGTTGAGAGCTTTGTCCACATTGAAGCTGCTGTATCGCATGTGATCAGTTGTTCAAGTTGTGTACTATCCAACGCAGTTGAGATCAGGAACATGGCTTTGACATTTCGTTGAATCCAGCTTTTCTTTTGTGCAGCAGTGGCGTCTTCGGCACCAATTACGACTGGTAGCAGGTCACTGGCTACAAACACTGTCGACATTTGAAATTTCCAAACCTGGAAATTTGTACCATCGAATTTCGTAATGTTCCGGAAATCCATTTGCTCACCCATTGTAAGCACTGTGCTGTTCCCTTTGTTCTCGTGTGAACTTCCAACCTATATTCCTCGTGGCAACGTACCTGGGCCCATAACCTTTTATGATTGTCAGAGGTTATTGATTCACGGAGGCCAGAATTCACAACACTTGTTTAATGAGAAACAATGAGAAACAGTTTATACAATTGGTTATACACAAAGTACATACAAAAGAAAATAAACGTGGGAACTATTCCAAACAGCGTCCGTTACATACTGAATCCCGCCAACAACTGTCCTTTACACTCTTTAACACTATGGGGCAGCAGTCGCGCACAGAGCAGACAAGGTAGCAGAGCAGTCGCGCACACAAAGCGGGTAGTATGAAATCTATTCCATTAACACTTTTGACATTATGCCTCATAATATTCTCGTAAGAAAACTAAGTAACCTTGGGTTGGATCCCAGAATAGTAAGATGGGTACAGGAATTCTTAGATAACCGAACACAAAGGGTAAAAGTAGGTAAAGAATTATCTGAAAAGAGAAAAATTACTTCAGGAGTCCCACAAGGCGCGGTTCTTTCCCCTTTACTTTTCCTTATACTGTATATACAGTGAGTCTCAGTCAGATTGGATCCGCCGCGCCGCGCGTTGGGTTCCCTCCAGATGACTCTCCTATCCCCAGTATGCGGCAAAGGAACTGCCCGGCAGTTGACTGACTTGTCCGTGCGTGACAATGAAAATAAATGAAATGAGTTTGAAAATAACGAAAATAGGCACCTACCTTATTACAGGAGATGCTGGAAGTGTCCTCCTCCTACATCCACACATTTTTGGCAACGTGATAGGAAATTCCGATTAATACGCATTAATTGTTCTTCCGTTATTGAGTTTATCTCTATGCTAATGTTTTCTTTTAGTTGTGACAAACGACAGAATAACACTTTCACGTCTGTTCAACACGAGAATAATGCTCAACTGCAGGCTATGCAGGAATTGTTTACTTATCTGCGGGGACGCAGCTGGCCGCGACGCGGGAAGTGTTGAGTCATCACAAGAGAAGCATGGCGCGCGGCAAGCGGGTGCAATCTTTCTGAGACTCACTGTATTAATGACTTACACCTAAACATTACATCTCAGATAAGATTGTTTGCAGACGACTTATCATTTATAGAGTAATTCGTGAGGAATCAGATATTGCAGCATTACAATCTGATCTTAACAAAATAGGAATCTGGACTGCACAGTACAAAATGAAAATAAACGCTTCCAAAAGTAAGTCTGTAACTTTCGGTAGGACCAGACAAGAAATCACACTGGCATATCAAATAAATAATAATCTATGCCACAGGAACAGAGCTGTAAATATCTAGGAATAAATATTAACTGTAATCTTGGATGGGAAGAACAAATAAATAATATAACGAGAAAATCCTGGAAAGCACTACATTTTACGATGCGCATTTTAAAGAAAGCCAGTCCGAAGGCAAGAGAGTTAGCTTATAGATCACTAATACGCCCAACAATGGAATATGCAGCTATAGGCTGGGATCCGTATAGGTCATACCAAATTGATGCAATAGAAAAGATCCAACGCAAGGCAGCTAGATTTGTTAAAAATGGGAGGGGAGAAGACGAAGATATTGTAACAAGGGCTCGTCGGGGTTCAAAATCAGAACACCGAGTTTATAATTGAAGGATGGAGGATTCTTTATTTACTATAACAGTGGTCAATACAGCCAGAAAACTCCAGACTGTTCGCCAGTTCACTGTCCTGTCCAGTGCTCGCTCTCACTGTGCTCAGTCCTAATTACAGCACTGTTCCGTTCGCACACACTGTGCGGACTCCCAGTTGAGACAATTCCACGTCGCGCCGGTCAACTCCAGTCCTCGCTGCCGCTGTGCGATCCACCCGTCGCGCAGAGTTCCCAGGGAGGGCACTGCCTCAGCCCAGATCAGCTCACCAGCTCTTCCGTTCACCCCTCTCTCCGGTCACTAGTTCCCCGTTGACTAGGTCTTCCGCTCGCGGGTCCCTCCGGTCACACTAGTCTCTACGGTCACCGGCTCTTCAGCTCCCCAAGTCACACTCACTTGAGGCCGCGCTGATCAGTCGTCTCCGTCCAGCTCACCCTCTGACGCTGACTCTCGCCGCTACTCACGGGCTGCCTCTCGCTGACTCTGACTGTTCCCTCGTTGACTCTCCGACTCTTCACGGACTGTCTCTCCTCTGATGTACTGACTGAACTCAACTGAACTGAACTCCGTCGGTTGCTCCCGCTCCTTATATAGTCCCGACGAATGTTCCAGAGTCGAGGTCTGGAAAGCTCTCCGCCCGCGCGGAATCTGGAATGTGCGCTGCGTGGCACATCCCTTAGCGCGAGCTCCTCCGGCCTCCCCCACGAGCGCGCACTGTCCACTCACCGAGCCGTGCCTATAGCAGGCCGCGCCAATCGGCGCGCAGCTCCAATCAGCAATAAGAGGGCCGTCCCTTTCTGGATGTCTCTAGTTCTAGCGCTTTCCAGCCGAGTCCTTGTATCAGTTTCTGCACGGTTCTTTTCTGGGCTTTGTTACAATATAATTAAAGCATTAGGGTGGGAACTGCTGGAAACAAGACGTAGAAAAGCAAGATTAACGGCACTAGCAAAAGTATACACAGGAAACATAGCTTGGGCCGACATAAAAAATAGTTTAGAAGTTCCTACAGGCAGGCTAGATCACAAAATAAAAATCAGACCCCGAAAACAAAGAAGGGATGTTGGAAAATTTTCCTTTGTTAATCGCACAATTACAGACTGGAATAACCTACCTGCATAAGTTTTTCAAGACAGTCCTCTACGAGTGAAAACATTTAAAAACAATTTGACAAATATTTAATTAGCAGCTAGATGATAATTTAGAAGAATGTAGTAACTACTCAGTAATGAGCTACGATAGGGTTAAGCATAGGGATTAGTGATCTTTTTCTTTTTTGTTGTTGTTTGTTTTCTTCTCCCTCTCTTTGATGTTTCTTTCTCTCGTTCTGTAAGCTATTTTTAATCCTAACTGTAAGTGTAAACCTAACTGTTAGCAATTTTTTTGTTCTGCCACCGGGCATTTGCCCAATTGCAGAAGTGAAATATATACAATACAATAGTTATGGCAATGATTTAAAAACATAATTTCTTTCGATTACAATTGATGTTTGACCTAATCTCTACTTTTTACTGTCTAAACGTATCAGGATATTATGTTCAGTAAATCGGTTCAAAAGTATTAAATGTAAAATTAAAACTCAAATATAATGCTAGTTAATTAAAAATAGATTTCAGTTTTTGAGGATTCTGAAACAAACCCTAATATCTAAAATTTTACGTTTTCATTTTTCAGATATACTTCCTGGTTAGAAAGTAAATGGACTTTTCTTTTTCTTGAAAAATGTTTAGTTGTGCACTTAATACATTTTGAAACGATGCTCCTCACCCATTAGACTGACAAAATACAGTTTTAAAAGGGATTTATATAACTGGCTTTCCGAATATCCTTTTAAATCGTTAATGACTTCATTGTAATACCTGTAATAGGCTACATAAGGCATTCTGATATTTTATGTTTTATATTGTATATACTGTATTTTTTTATTATTTACTTGCAGTTGGTGTTAGTGCTGGGTAATACTTAGTATATAGCATCATTCATGATGCTCATGACATAAATGAAAATGTAATGTCACAGTACGCATGCCAACAAGGCGTACATTGTATTTAAATGTATTTACAGCAAACTCCTAAATCAATACATTTTACATGATGAAAAGGTTTCACACAAGCGGATGAAAATGGCATTAGGGTTGAAAAAATGTTTAACCAGATATGACCTACCTTTGTAGATTATGTCTTTGTGGGGCAAAGTACCTTCTGCCTCCCCCTTAACATTTACAAATAGGGATCTGCCCAAAATATTTAAAAGCTTCATGCTGTATTTGATTTCATATGCAAGAATGAACTTATATGAGGAGCAAAAAGAACTTCTTAAGATTCATGTATTACCATTTATTTTTATTTTTAGGCCTATATCTGACTACTAACAATCCTATCCTATAATGCCCCCAAGAATATTTTCAAGTGAGTGCCTCTGAACGCTGAAATAATCTAACTTCTTTATTACACAAGGAGTAGGCCTATGATAAAAAAATAGCAATTGTTGTCCTTTTAATGAAATATGAAATCTTTCACGGAAAGTTAAATCTAGCATTCTTCAGGGGTCCACTAACCACATATTTGAGAATTTCTATAAAGCTAATAAGGTCTAATTTGTTCTTTCATTGCTGAAATGGTATGGATTAAAGTACTATTGTAAAAATCTTGTGATTTTTGACCAGTATTGCTTGACTTTAATTTCTGAACATTCCCTACCATGGTATATTTAACCCTACCGGTGCTGTGTGCTGTGCTGGTGAACGGACGTGTTTCGCTTCCGCTCCTGACTGAGACAGCCTTAACCCCTACATGGGTGAAAGTGACAAGATGGCGGCCAAAGGACCGGACGAAAATGAAGGTGTACTAGCTATTAAATACTGCAAAAGATGTAAAGCTAAAGTAGTTAGCGGCTTAACGTGTGTCGAATGCAACAACCATTTCCACAACAGTTGTGCTAAAAAACAGGTAAATGTGAAATGCCTTGGCGATAACACAATAACATGCTGCATTAATGACGAAAATTCTTTACTGTGTGAGGCGAATGACATTCAAATCACTGAGGTTAGTGATGCTGACAAAGCATTTTTTGATGCCTTGGAAACCACAAGTACTACAAATAATATGGTTGACATTCGTATTTTTAAGTATATAGTGAAACAGAAAGACGCAATTATTAATCAACTTGAGGAAAGAATTAAATACCTAGAGCAGATCAACTCTTTGGGACTATCCAGCATGCCACGGACATACATACACGGGTCTTCTTTAGACGCAAAGGTACCTAAAACTAAATGTAATTCAAGTGAAACAATTCCGCGAGTTGAAAGTGTTAGTGATGAACTTCCTAAACTTCACCAAGAGCAGCAACAACAAAATATTGATTTTCCAACTATTAGTGGACATGCCGATTGTAATGGTAAAACACCATATGAACTTCCTAAACATCACCAAGAGCAGCAACAACAAAATAGTGATTTACCAACTATTAGTGGACATGCCGATTGCAACAAGAAGGTCGTTAACCCCCGTATACTATCGGAAAGGAACGAACTTATCCCTTGGACTGAGGTAGTACGCAAGAAACCTAAACGTCAAATAGTGGTTGGTGTGAATGAAAACACTAGTACCGATCCTAGTAAACCAAGATTATTAGGGGTACCTAAGATGGCTTCCCTGCATGTTTTTAGGCTTGCTCCTTCCACGACGGCTGAACAAATTGTGAATTTTTTAAAATGTGATTTTAGTGAAGTCAAATGTGAAAAGTTGACATCCAGAAATGCTGATGTCTATGCCTCTTTCAAATTGGACGTATTTGAAGAGAATATCGAATCAGTTCTAAATTCAAACAAATGGCCGAAAAATGTCTGTATAAGACGTTTTTTTCACATTCGTAGTCAAAAACTGCAAACCTGAATATTCTAGATAATGAAGATAATGTGTACAATTCTAGTTTAATCAATTCCGAAAAAGAAATTAATGTTAGCAGGCACTCTGGCCTTAATATTCTACATTGGAACACCCAGAGCCTACTTAACAAATTAGACTATATCTCAGTCTTAGCCAAAGAATTGGAAGTTCATATATTGTGTGTACTCGAGCATTGGTTAAGCGATAATGAGTTATCTGTGATAAAGATTCAGGGTTATTTCCTGTCCAGTTATTACTGCAGACCCAGTGGTCATCATGGAGGCTGTGCAATTTTTATTAAGGATGGATTAGATGTTTCTAATTATGATGTCTCTTCTTTAGCTGCGCAGTATAATTTTGAAGTCTGCTCTGTTTTCTTAAAGAACTATAATATTGTATGTGCAACTATTTACAGGTCACCAGATCCCAGTAAAAGCTCTTTTGAACTATTCGTATCTAATCTTTCTGATCTTTTTAACTTAATATATAAGTCCAATATAAAGAAACGCATTGTTTTATCAGCAGATTTTAATTACAACTTTTGTGAAAATAACAGTAAACTTGATGAACTCTTGAACCTATTTGATAGCTTTGGGGTCTGTCCCCTGATCTCTAAACCTACTCGCCCTGGTCGCAACGGTACTGCCGGAACTGGGTTAGACAATATTGTCACCAATATAGACAGAAGTATCTGTTCTGCTGAAGTGGTCCCAACTGTATTTTCTGATCACGATGCAATAATCCTGAAAGTAAATATAGAAACATGCAAGAGAGCAAAACCTTCCAATCTAAACAATTCTAACTACAAAAGACAAATTAGTGGTCTTAGTCTGCACTATTTTAATTTTTTGTTAAGCCAAATAAGTTGGATTATGCTATACAGCTTAACAAATTTAAATGAGAAGGCTAACTACTTTATTAAAGTTTTATCAGACATAGCTGACAAAGCATTTCCTATTGCCTTAACTAGCACTGGTCCAAAGACTAACAAATCTGATAATAAGTGGTATTCTGACGAGCTCCACACACTTAAGGAAAGGTGCTTATCTTACTATAGATTATATTCTTATCATGGTCTGCTTGAATTTAAAGATAAATATCTTGAATTAAGGAACATTTACAAAAGGACTCTTCAAGAGACAAAAATTAAATATTTTTCGAACATAGTCAATAATTCTCCAAATAAGTCGAGATCCACGTGGTCAGTTATAGCTTCTCTACTAAACAATGATTCCAACCGAAATAAACTCGACATTAAGTTGGTCGCGGAAGAATTCAACTCATTTTTTATTAACAAAGTTGAAAACACTGTGAATGGAATAAATAATAACATTGATCCTATTGACCTTCTAAATAAGCTACCTAAGTTTGAAGGTACCTTTTCGTTCAATCATTTAACAGTTCAGGATGTATATTCTACTATTTTAAAACTAAATTCCAGTTCTTGTCTTGATGTATATGGTTTTAATTCAAAAATTCTGAAATGTGCTGCTATGTTTATATGTGAACCTTTGGCTCATATTTTTAACCATAGTATTGACCTTTGCACATTCCCTGACGCCTTTAAACTAGTTAAAGTTATACCCATCCATAAGAAGGGCCTCGTAACTGATTACAATAACTATAGGCCTATTAGTATTGTGCCCATTGTGTCGAAGGTCTTCGAGATGTTACTTAACCAACAGATAACTAAATATTTTGAAACCAATTCGCTTTTTTCTCCGAGTCAATACGGTTTTAGAGCAGGTCGGAACACTATTGACGCGGTCTTAGCTCTAGTCAAAAAAAGTTTAGATGCTCTTGATAAGGGCGATTTTGTATGTAGTCGATTCTTTGACCTCTCTAAGGCCTTCGACACAGTCTCACACGATATTCTTGTAAACAAGCTCAGATTTTATGGTTTTAATGATCTAAGTGCTGATTTTATGTTTTCATATTTAAGTAATAGATTTCAAACTGTGTATTATCATAACCAGATCTCTCAATTCACAAAGATAAAATATGGTGTCCCCCAAGGCTCGATTTTGGGGCCTGTACTGTTTTTAATTTATATTAATGATATCCCTGATCATATTAAGGAGGAATGTCTAAATGTTTATTTATTTGCTGATGATCTGGCATTAAATGTTTCCCATGATGTAAATGATTGTGTTATCGATAAAATTGAAACCTTATCTGGTAAAGTTCAAGAATGGTCCAAAGCTAACAAATTAAGCCTTAATGTCGACAAAACAATTGACATAACATTTAGTTATAATTATGCTATAAATTCTCAGATTCCTCCGGTTAAGTTTCTTGGCATTCACCTTGATTCTGATCTCGGGTGGCACACTCACACTGCTAGCATTGCATCTAAAATAAGTCAAGGCATTTTTATGTTAAGAACTCTAAAATATAGTTTATGTAAAGAATCTCTCTTAAACGTCTATTATGCCCATGTTAACTCTCACCTAAATTACGGTGTTATGCTTTGGGGGAACCATACATCCTCCGATAAACTTTTCATCTTACAAAAAAGAGCCATTAGAACTATATGTGGAGTCTCGTCGTCAACGCACTGTAAACCACTGTTTATCAGACTTGGCGTTATGACTCTTCCAGCAATGTTTGTTTTTAATTGCCTTCTCTATGTATGTAAACATTTGGAAGCATTTACTAAATGCGCTGAAATCCATACCTATGACACACGCAATAGAAGTAATATATATATCCAAAAATGTAAATATTCCAGAACATTCAATAGTTTCGAAAATATTTCTCTTAATTTATATAACAGCCTACCTGTAAATGTAAGACAAATGGCTTACTGTGTGTTTAAGAGAACTTTAAAATTCCAGCTGAAAAGAAATCCATTGTACAGCATCCAGGAATTTTATTCTATACATTGGTTGTAAGCTTTTATTGTTTGACGTTGCTATACATTTTTTTAATGTCCTGGCAAAAATAAATCTATATCTATATCTATATCTATATCTATTCAGATACTCTGATATTTCGATAAGTATCGATATACTAGTATTAAATTTACCAGGGTAAAACAAATATTTTAACACACTTTACGAATGTTGGATACACCGAAATAATATTAAACTCTATGTAAAAATCATTATTTGTTAAAGAACACGTATTCACATTGTGTATTCTAGTATTATAGGTAGATGTGTGCCTATATCAGCCTAAGAAAAATATGGTATTGCAATTGAAGAAAGTAGAAGTTTCAGCAATTTCTTACTACTACAACTCAAGAATTTCTGAATATGTTTTCATGTAATTTGTAGGCAGGATGTGTTCACATTTTGTATGGATGAAAATATGACTGGTTCACTACGCATTGTCTCTGCAGCGAAAACATAACTCTTCTGCAGGCCTATAGCCACAGGCCGCCGAGGCGACAGTAAGGGCCACCTACTCGAAGCCTGCCAGCCATGCACGATTGATGATAGCATTCCGCTGCCACAGTGTACCACCTTAGTTATGCAAGCAAGAGCATAATCAGCATTCAACGAGGCCTACTGCATCATCTCAGACACTCATCTACACTGCAGTCTATCGCAATGAGCAGAAATCTGAGACAACATTTCAGTCACAGTCCAAAATGAGAACGCAACAGCCTCTTAAAAGTTAAGTAACTGTTTTCAGTAAGCTGTGGGCAAAATTTTCTTTAAGCTCAAAGAATGAGCTCTCATATTTGAAATTCACTTTTGTAATATCTGTGTTGACCGCCAGCATGGTCTTATGGTTAGCGTCGATGATTACAGATCCGTCGGCCCGGGTTCGATCCCCGGTATCTCCTCGGATTTTCCTGAGGTAGGGAGGAGCTACTTGATAGAGAAGTAGCGGCTCCGGTCATGGAAACCACCATTAACGGCCGTGTGTGTCGGCATGCTGACCACATGCCCCCAATCCTTGCCGTCTGCCTATGGTAGATGACGCACCAGTCGGGTGGTAGGCCTTGTCCCTTCTGGGATGTTAAAACCACGGAGTTATTTAGTTAGTATCTGTGTTAGTCACTTTTTGAGGACTTTGGGTAATCTGCCAGTCCTCCTTCTTTAATTAATAAAGCATGTAGAGCTTAGTAAGTGGTAAAGATTTATTAAGTTCCAAAGTGAACAGCATTATTTGTATTTCCATATTAAGTAATTCTGAATTAATTCATTAATTTGATAAATTTGTGCTACTTGCCATTTCTCCTTGATTTTGGATTTGGGCTAGTGATGCCTGTTTGTTAATATTCAAGTTTCTGAAAATAGTTAATTATTCTAAAAGTTATTGATTATCTGATCCAACTTACTGTCAGTAACATTGATGTATTAGCTGTTTGATACTAAAATAAATAATGTTATTAAACATTTGCCTGTATATCTTGGTAACTAGTGGAAAGTGCAAACCCTTGATTATAGTATCCACTCAATCCTTGAATCTCCTAGTCCCCCATGTTATATGACATCAAAATATTCATATGTAGTCAAGAAATCCTACATGTTTCATGGTCCTTACCTGAGACCAGATCCTATGCAACCTTTGCATTCCATTTACCAAGATCCCATTCAAACCTGACGTACTTGGCAATTGTAAGTACATTGTGAAGCTAGTGTCAAACATAGTACTAATATCATGTTCAATTCAACAGCTTATATGTGATAATCTGTGTACCAGTGATGGCCGTGACAGGTCTTAGGAGGCCTAACATACACTTGGAATTGCTGACTTCAGACTGGAGCAGGAACCTAAACTGAATACAGCATATGAGGTAAGTGGCAGCCTTTCATTACACACTGCCCCCTCCCCTTGCACCATGCCTGATCAAGCGATGACCACCCAGGCAGATCAAGCCAAGTGCTACAAAGTGAAACGTGCAACAGTTAAGAGCAAGTTGGAACATCTTCGCAAGTATGTGAAAGACTTACAAGTGAACGAGGACAGTGTAGATGGGACTAAGTGTCGCATAGCTCATGATGAAAATATCATACAGAGTACCAAGCCATCTTAGAGTCTCTGGAAGCAAACCCTGATTGTGAGGTCGAGAGAGAAACATTTGCGAATACCTATTATTCAGCCATGGGCACAGCTCTCAAGAAAATCAGAGAATACGAGGCTTCACTTACACCACAACAGCCTGGACAGCCAATACAACAAGCAGCAGTTCAGCCAGTGACAACTGCCTAGCCTGCCCAAGATTGACTACCACATTTCGATGGCAAGCATGAAGACTGATTACACTTTAAGGAAATGTTTCAGTCCCTGGTATCACAATGTTAATATTGATGCAGTGCAGAAGTTTCATTATTTGAGAACAGCTTTAAAGGGCTCAGCTGCCAAGTTAATAGACACTCTGCCACTGACAGCCCAAAGCTAAGACACTGCATGGGATCTGCTCAACAAAAGATATTAAAATACCAAGGTGATATTGCAGCATCTTCTCCAGTCCATAGTAGATTTTGATGGAGTAACCAAAGAATCTTCTAAGCAGCTTACAGATCTACGTGACCATTTTCAGCGGCAGGTTAGATCCATAGAAACAATCACGGAATCTAACTTAAGGTGGGATTACATCTTAACTCATATCCGGATGACATTCCCACGGAAATCATAAAAATAGGTGAAGAAGCCATTATTCCATATTTAAAGAATCTTCAATGTATCGATAAATAACAGTAGCATCCCAGGAGATTGGAAATCTGCTATTATAATCCCCATTCATAAAATCGGGGACAAGAGAAACGCCAATAATTATAGGCTGTCAGGCTCACGTGTGTAATTTGTAAAATAATGGAGCACTTAGTCGTGCAATATATTACAAATCTGCTAGAAACTAGAGGATGGTTTAATAAAAATCAACATGGGTTCAGATTAGGGTTTTCATGCGAAAGTCAAATTACATCCCTAATCCAGGATTTAGCCGAAGAAGTGGACACAGGAGGCCGGGTCGATACAATAGTAATCGACTTTGCTAAAGTTTTTAACATTGTGCCTCATAATATTCTCATACGAAAACTAAGTAACCTTGGGCTGGGTCCCAGAATAGTAAGATGGGTACAGGAATTCTTAGAAAACCGAACACAAAGGGTAAAAGTAGGTAAAGAATTATCTGAAAAAGGGAAAAATAACTTCAGGAGTCCCACAAGGTGCGGTTCTCTCCCCATTGCTTTTCCTTACATATATTAATGCCTGTTGCTCACGGTCAAATTTTTCGTTATATTTATTGCACAACTAGTACTTTTCAACAAATGGGTATTGCTAACGGTCAAATTCGCTTTTGGGCAAACGTTTGGTTATTCGCATCGGCATATAGGACGTGTCCTAATTCCAGCAAATCATTTGTCGAACCCACCAATCAGCGCAACGAACGTGGTACGGCGCTAATGTGGAGAACTTATTCCCTGCAAGCTACAAGATTGCAAGTGCAGCCATTTTCCTTTCTCACATATTCTTCATTTCCTAGCATTGCAGCTCCATCAAAATAGCATTTGTATATGCCTGTGTAGATACCGTTATTCCGAACGGATTAGTATTAAAAACATGACGAGAACACGACTCGTTGACATACAAAAACGAAATGAAAATTTGAAGCGGGATGACATAGGAGCCGCACTTGTATATGCACGATTCACGCTTGCTTCCATCATTCCTTGATAGCCTCGTGGTAGGAAGCTAGACTGTGGTGCTAGAGGTCTCGGGTTCGATTCTTGGTATAGTAATTTTTTTCTTTCATAATTATTTTAAATGATCGTAAACAATGTATGATTTTAATATTTCAAGGCTTCACGCATTGTTTGCTTTCTTTTGTATGAAAAATTCAAATACACAGGGCAAAGGAAATCTTACAACAGGATGTGAAATTTATAAAATTACAATAATAATTATAAATAGCTAGTATTAATGTTCGGCAGATTTAAAGGTCACCATCATGGGAATAACCAAATATAAGATGCATCGTCGCATGAGAAATAGCCCTCCCCCAGCGAAGCACTTCCTTTTATACCACGATCTAGCGAATTCTTCGAGGATAAAAAGGCTGACAAACTGTTGGGTACAAGGCACACCTGTGGGTACTCTCAATTTTTTTATATTTGGTACAAGGGGCACTGTCGAATTTTTAATATTAGGTACAAGGGACACACTCACAGTTTTAATATTTTTTACAAGGGGCACTCCCGCATTTTTAATATTTGGTATGGTCGGGAGTGTCGGCGACAATATAACTTACAAGGATAGTTTGTCGCCATGCTGCGCTGAGAAACAAAATGTGAATATCGAGTGGGCGGAGCTTAAACTGCACCTTATATTTGTCTTTCGTAAATATCATAACACTGAAGTAAATTATTTATAAGTTTTGTAAATTATCTTAATAATGTGATCTTGTCCCATCCCAATTAATCTGGATAATTGTTGTCTTTTAATGTAAACGATACAACAAACTACCATTAGCAGCAGAGTATGAGTGGCTCAAAATTTAGAGTACAGGAGTCTACCACTAGGTGGCAGGGTAATACTACGATGTTGCGAAATTTAGTACACAGAGGGAGAATCTTTTGCTAGTATGCATTTGATGACTCATTTGACCGTTAACAAGAGGCATTTGGCTACGCGTTTGGTTAAATTAGTTGTACAATAAATTTAACGAAACAATTTGACCGTGAGCAACAGGCATTACACCTAAACATTACATTTCATCGGTAGGACCAGACAAGAAATCACACTGGCATATCAAATAAACAATAATCTAGTGCTACAGGAACAGAGATGTAAATACCTAGGAATATAATTATATTAACTGTAATCTTGGACGGGAAGAGCAAATAAATAATATAACGAGAAAATCCTGGAAAGCACGACATTTTACGATGCGCATATTAAAGAAAGCCAGTCCGAATGCAAGAGAGTTAGCTTACTGATCACTAATACGTCCAACAATGGAATATGCAGCTATAGGCTGGGATTCGTATAGGTTATATCAAATTGATGCAATAGAAAAGATCCAACGCAAGGCAGCTAGATTTGTTAAAAACGGGAGTGGAGAAGATGAAGATATAATTAAAGTATTAGGGTAAGAACTGCTGGAAACAAGACGTAGAAAAGCAAGATTAACTGCACTAGCATAAGCATATATAGGAAACACAGCTTTGACCGACATAAAAAATCGTATAGAAGGTCCTACATACTTAGGCAGGCTAGATCACAAAATGAAAATCAGAAAACAAATAACGGATGTTGGAAAATTTTCCTTTGTAAATCGCATAATTACAGACTGGAATGACCTACCTGCAGAAGTTTTTCAAGACAGTCCTCTACGAATGAAAACATTTAAAAACAAGTTGACACATACGGTACTGTATTTAATTAGCAGCTAGATGACAATTAAGAACAATTTAGGGATTAGTGATTTTGTTGTTGTTTGTTTTCTTTTCCCTCTCTTTGGTGTTTCTTTCTCTCGTTCTGTAAGCTATGCTTATTGTAATTCTAACTGTAAGTTATACTTTTGTAATCTAATTGTAATTTTTAGGTAGATTTCGAAGAAAAATCTACCTATTGCAATGGATACCACTTCATGATTTTCGAAAAATTCTTTCATATCTTTACGTTTCATGCTCCCCTAAGTACGAAACCACCGCCCGTTCAAAAAAAAAAATTGTGATATTTATATATATATATATATATATATATATATATATATATATATATATATATATATACAGTGATGGGAAAATTACAAAAAAATAGTAATTGGGCTGAATTACAATTACTTGAGAAACATTTTACTTAATTACAATTACAAATTACTTTTTGAAAAAGTAATCAGTAAAATTACAATTACAATTACAATTACTTTACAAAACGGCAGTACATAAAAATTCCTTCTTTTCTGGGGGGCACAAAAAAGTAATCAGTAAAATTACAATTACAATTACTTTACAAAATGGTAATACCTATTTTTTTATTTTGGGGGGCACAAGGTCAGAAACTATTGGGCCATTTAGCTAATAAAGGTGATGGGACGTTACAAAGGCTAAAATTATTAATAAACAAACAAACAAACAAAACACATCAATACCAATATTTCCATACACATGAAGTAACTATTGTTAATATTACCTCTAGCCTGGATATTAGTTGTGAAAACAGTAATGACGATGTTAGCCTATAGCAATTGAGAATGAGAAGCAAGTTTCAAAATATACTTAATTAAGAAATGTTCTTACTGAAAACATTTAACTGAAAAAAGTTTTAAATGGGAAGAAACAGATATTTATTTATTTTCCCACGGCTTACAATATTATGCATAATCTTTAAACATCAAATAAAAAAGATATACATAGTTATTCCAATGCCATTTTAAAAATGTCTGATGTTATTGCGTACAGAACCCCATTCTGTCTGCGCATGATGCTTTCCGTTCTTTTTTAAACAGAATCTGTAAATCGCTTCAGCTTCACTGGGGTTAAGAAGAAGGCCGTGACAGTTCATGTAGCAAAACCCATAAAGTGACATTTACAATAGTGAAACCCCCGCAACATGCGGCGTAATATTGCAGTATCACAATAGATTAGATTTGATTAAAATTATAAGACGAATACCGGGATCCAGAATCCTACTATCAGAATTATATGTGAATGTTACCTTGTTGCAAATCACTGGTCCTCATACAGCATACTTGAATTTTCAATGCCAGAAGTAGTATTTTCAGCAGAGCTTCTAATGCTCGGTAATTAACTTTGAAGTTGAGGTTAGTTTGAGCGTAGTTTTATACTGTGGGACACAACCTTCTTTTCAAAGAAAGGGATATAAATACCTAAATAAATTTTATATGCTGAGAACAGCAATTTTAATTTCTTGAACACGTCTTGAAATAAATGGAAACCATACAGAAATCTAATTAAATGTAGTATCGCTCCCTGTAAATTGCTCTGGCTGTGGTCGCCATTGAAAAAAAGAAAACAAACAAAATCAGTGCGTTTTTTTTTAAAGCAAAGCTAAAGCGCTTTACCATTCCTGCATCAAAACCATTATTTTTTACATTTTGCTGCAGCTTCGCTTTACCCGTGCAGCGAACTCAAATCTCGCTTTACGACTGCTGCATGGTTTCGCTGCACGAACTGTCATGGCGGACTAGGTGATCCTCGAAAATTTCCTTGATGGATTTAACATCATTGTTCAAATTCCAGAGTACGAATTACAGTTAGTTAGTATCATTTGATTTTACCTGTGCATCATATTGTACTATAATTATTATTCCCATCCCCATAAAATTGTTATTTGCACGTGTCTTAACCATGTTAAAGGGATGTAAACATTGCCGGTTTAATCCAGCTTGCTCTCAGCTGATCGACTTTGCCGTTCTTTTTTGTCTGCAGCGGTCGTAAAGCGATTGTGCATCACTCATAAAGCGCTTTACAGGTTTGCTTTACATTCGACTTCTGCTCATCTCAGCTGATGTCGCGTTGCCACATTTTTCCGCAGACTTGCCATGTCGAATGTCGCGTCGCTGCTAAATCACTGCAGTTTCGCTGCAGAAAACTAAAGTGTAAAAAAGAACGGCTGATAGTCCATGCAGCAAAACCCGTAAAGCCAGATCTGACGTCGTTTCACCACCGCTGCAGCGACCATACAGCAATGCTGCATCAGCTGTAAAGCGCTTTACGTTCGCTTTAAAAGGAACGCAAAGTTCACCGCCGCTTCGGCGAAGAAAGCAACATTGCCAAATTCTCAATTCGATACTTTTTGAATACTAAAATGTAACGATTACTCAAATGTAACGATTACAATTTTATTTCCAGAAGTAAATTACGAGTAAAAATTACATTTTTTAAAAAGTAACGATTACAAGTAAATGGGACCAAAAAAGTAATCTTTACTGTAATCCGATTACTTTTACTCAATTACTTCCCATCACTGTATATATATATATATATATATATATATATATATATATACAGTATATATATATATATATCTTTACACGCTAGCGGCCGTAATTTTGAAGATATTTGAACCAAATTTTAATATGTTATTTCTAGGCCCAATAGTTCGGACAAGTTCGTTAATGAGCAAAATTGGCCCAAGGGGGTGGTCGGGGGAGGGGGTTGAAATTTTAAAACATTTTTATCTCGGCCCCTATGAAGTATAGAGGGAAACTTTGTTTGAATAAATTAGAGTACTCCCTATGGAGTTCACAGTGACACCAACGATTCGGGGGTTCGAGTGAGGGTGGGGGTGGGGGATGAAAATTCGAAACTTTTGAAACCACGTCTTGTGGGGTATCGTTGAAAAGCTCTTGATGAGTACTCTACAAATCAATAAATAGTTTCTTGATAGCTCTCATATGACGCGAGATTTTAATGTTTGAAAATAATAACACTTAAAAGAATTATTATAATATCATAATTTTGTCTTGTTTAGCGGCTTTGCTAATTTTATTCATTGCTGATCTTGCGCACGGCCTCCCAGAATATTATATCCTATTCTTGTTGTCAAAACAAATGATTGTAGGCTCTTCCTCTTTACCGAATTCAATTCTTATTACTGCAGGTTTACCATGCCAAGGCTAAAGAAGAAGAGTGCTATGCAGCGACAATAAATTAAACGAAAAGCACTTCGAAATCTACCTCCGCCTGTAGGCCTGCCTAAAGGGATTTTTTGTTTGTTCTAACTGTAATTTTAGGTAGATTTTCGAAGAAAAATCTACCTATTGCAATGGATACCACTTTATGATTTTCGAAAAATTCTTTCATATCTTTACGTTTCATGCTCCCCTAAGTACGAAACCACCGCCCGTTCAAAAAAAAAAATTTGTGATATTTATATATATATATATATATATATATATATATATATATATATATATATATATATATATATATATATATATATATATATATATATATATATATATTATATCTTTACACGATAACGGCCGTAATTTTGAAGATATTTGAACCAAATTTTATTATGTTATTTCTAGGCCCAATAGTTCGGACAAGTTCGTTAATGGGCAAAATTGGCCCAAGGGGGTGGTCGGGGGAAGGGGTTGAAATTTTTAAAAATGTATATCTCGGCCCCTATGAAGTATAGAGGGAAACTTTGTTTGAATAAATTAGAGTACTCCCTATGGAGTTCACAGTGACACCAACGATTCGGGGGTTCGAGTGAGGGTGGGGGTGGGGGATGAAAATTCGAAACTTTTGAAACCACGTCTTGTGGGGTATCGTTGAAAAGCTCTTTGTGAGTACTCTACAAATCAATAAATAGTTTCTTGATAGCTCTCATATGACGCGAGATTTTAATGTTTGAAAATAATAACACTTGAAAGAATTATTATAATATCATAATTTTGTCTTGTTTAGCGGCTTTGCTAATTTTATTCATTGCTGATCTTGCACACGGCCTCCCAGAATACTATATATCCTATTATTGTTGTCAAAAGAATTGATTGTAGGCTCTTCCTCTTTACTGCAGGTTTGCCATGCCAAGGCTAAAGAAGAAGAGTGCTATGCAGCGACAATAAATTAAACCAAAAGCACTTCGAAATCTACCTCCGCCTGTAGGCCTGCCTAAAGGGATTTTTTTGTTCTAACTGAAATTCTTTTTGTTCTGCCACCGGGCAATTTGCCCAATTGCAGAAGTGAAATATATACAATACAATTTTTATATCTAAGCTAGACCCCATTACATTGAAAGCATGGAATCTAGATAGCTCTACTAACCAGCCAAATACTTACAAGGATCTCTGCCATCTACTCTTATACAATTCAATGGCCCAAAATAGCGTGCTTACTCGCTCCCTCACTTCGTGAGACATCCGGTATACTCGGCGATGTTAGTCTCTCGCAGTCCAAATTTTCACGAAGAGCACAAAATTAGGAAAACCGTTTCTTTATTATATAAGGCCTCAGTGAAATGAACACAATGAACAAATATTCTAATTTTATTTTTACTTACAATTTTCATAGCTCTGAACCACAAACATTTTTAATAAACTGCCAATGTATATTTCTTTAAAATCCTGGAGTCAATTAATAATCGCGGGCGAAGCCGCGGGTACCAGCTATAATATATCGATAATTTAACCCTGGAAGTATCGCGGACAATAAAAATTCAAACAAACCACTCCTTCCCTTGAAAAATTATATATTTTCTGAAAATTACACTGAATTTATCAAATAAATTTCACATCATATTCATCTGTCAACAAAAAGTTGAGAAACGATATGTATTATCCACCGCCATCTCGAGAATTACACAGGAGTAATACAGTCTAGAAGGCAGTAGTATTATCGGTGTTCACAGTTAGCTTTGGAACTGCATAATCGAATCTGAGATAGTTTTCCCAGGCGGCACTTTCTAATTGTGGAATGTACTCTAAAGCCGGAATTTTAGCTGTTTCATTAAGTATTAATGGTTTAGTTTATGAATGATTCGCGTGCAAGTGTTAATAAATATAATGCTTTAATAATTATTATAATCTTAATTTGTAATTTTTCAATTAATTATCGTGGGCGAAGCTGCGGGCACCTGCTAGTTTTCTACAAAATAGAAGCCAGGCACTGGAGGCGCAAGATACCTCAACTAAAGGTAAGCCTAGTGTTCACAATCCTCAGTACAAGCCTATCAGCAGCCCATGTACCTATGTGGCTAACGCTGTACATTCTTGTGCTATGTGTGGTGCAGAACATGGAATATATAGCTTGTCAGATATTTCATAACCTAAACAGCCATCAGAAATGGAATTTTGTTACTGATAAGAAAGTTATGAAAAGTATTCAGAATTCATGTCCCAATATGAGCGGATTGGGCATATGCAACAGGTTACTGATATTTTCTATTTCATTTCACATCAGTATGTGCAGAAACATGACTCTACTGCTATTAAGCTGAGAGTAGTATTCAATGTGTCATTTAAAACATCAACTGGAATTTCACTTAATCACATTCTCTATACAAGGCCATGTGTGCAGCCAGAGTTATATACTATATTGTTAAGATTCAGGTGCCACCCCTATGTGATCAGTGCAGACATTGAAAAGATGTACCGAATGGTATTACTGCAGCCTGAAGAGAGAAGCTACCAAAGAATCTTCTGGCGCTCCAGCAAAGACGAGCCAGTTAAGATTTATCAGCTTTCACTATCACCTATGGGCAAGCCTATTCTGCATATGCTGCCACCAGAGTGCTCAATCAGCTTGCAGAAGACGAGGAGGACAGATTTCCTATCGCTAGCAGACTTCTTTTCAATAATTTTTACGTGGATGATTTCCTGGCATCATTTCAGACAGAGCATATACGCTGCCAATGAGCTCACACAATTTCTGAAAAAAGGAGGATTTAACCACACTAAATTCTGCTCCAACTCAGACAAGATGCTGCAAACTACACCAGCAGACAAATGGTCAACAGCCAATCTTATGCAATTGGAGGAGAAAGACGCTGTCAAGACTCTGGGACTACAGTGGAACCCCAGCTTGAAGTACTACAATATTCTGTGAAACAATTACCAGTTGCCACCACAAAAAGGCAAATGCTGCCAGCAATATGCTCTCTGTACGACCCACAAGGTCTCATTTCTCCAGTCATATCTGCAGCCAAGCTAATTATGCAGCAAATCTGGTTAGCTAATGTAGGCTGGGATGAACAGGCACCTCAGCATATCCAGGAAGCATGGTGCAACTTTTATGCAAATCTTAAACATTTAGAGAAATATAGAATCCCAAGAAATGTTTTTTGTCACTTTATCATTCAAGCAGAACTACACTTGTTTTGCGACGCCAGCCCCAGGGCTTACAGAGTGGCTTGCAATGTGAGAACCATTGATAATATGCATCACTGTCAAGTTAAGCTTCTAGCCAGTAAATGAAAGGTGGCGCCACTAAAGCAAATCAGCCTGCCTAGATTAGAGCTATGCACAGCACAACTCGCAGCTCAACTCTATGAAAAGCTTAACACTTCATTGTCTGTGTGCATAAATAAAAATTACATTTGGTCTGATAGCCTAATGTCACTACATTTGGAAGATCCAGCAGCTCACACCTCATTCGGTATGGTCTTATGTGCCCACTCAACATAATCCAGCTGACTTCATAACAAAGTCCACAAAAACTACAGGGAAGCAGACTTTGGTGGGAAGGTCCTACATTCTTATATGAAGACCAGTCTCAATGGCCTACTGCACCTAATGAACCACTACCACAACATGCTTTAGAAACTAAACTTAAGGCTCCTAATGAACCACTACCACAACATGCTTTAGAAACTAAACTTAAGGCTCGAGCCTTGACAGCAGTCAAAGTTGATAGTGACATCTTGTTAAAGTACTCTAGCCTCACTAAACTGCTAAGAGTAACTGCATATTGCTTAAGATTTAAGCACAACTGCCTAGCTACATCTGATAAACTCAGTGGACTACTCAGCCTGAAAGAGATACAGCAATCTCATGATATTACTATAAAGTTAACTCAGAAGTATTTCATGATGAAATTACTGCTCTTAGAAAAAAAGAGACATGAGCCTAGAAGTAGCCCTTTGATATCACTACATCCATATCTTGATAGTGAAGGCCTTCTGAGTGGGAGGTCGCTTACACAAATCTGACCTTGATTATGACAGTAAACATCAAATCTTACTGCCAGCCAAGCATCATGTTACCACTATGATAATCCATGACCTACATGCCAAGAACCTGCATGAAAACCCTCAAGGACTACTCTACACCATAAGGCAGAGATATTGGCCCACCAAAGGAGTGAAAACAGTAAAATCAGTATTAAGAAGCTGCTTAATATGCTTTAGACATGCTCCTGCCAGTAGTAAGCAGACTATGGGTACGCTTCCTCATGGCAGAATGACAATGAAACGTGCCAATGCGATAGATTTGTTTTAACCTCGAAGCCTATAGTAGGTAGAAGTAAGCTAACTTATAAGGCCTATGTTGCCATGCATGTCGGCATGTCCACTGAAGCTGTACACATAGAACTGGTCACTGCAGTTAATTCAAAAGCCTTCATAGCTTCGCTTCAAAGATTTATTTCTAGACGAGGGATTCCCTCGATCTTATATTTAGACAATGGAAGAAATTTTGTTGGTGCAGAAAGAATCCTAAATGAACTCTATCATACATTTCAGCAAGAACAAGTACAGCAAGAAATTGTGCAATATACAAATGGGCTAGGAATAAACTTTCATTTCTTGCCGCCTAGAGCTCGTCACATAGCAGGATTAGTGGAGAGGAGTAATCGTAGTGTGAAAACTTTATTATACAAGACTATGTGTAATACAGTATATACCTACGAAGAGTGCCATACAGTGCAGTGTAAAATAGAGGCAATCATGAATAGCCGCCCTTTAACTCCTGTTAGTAATGACAATAGTGATTGTGCAGCTCTTACACCTGGACACTTTTTGATTGGTGCTCCCCTCAATGCTCTTCCTTGCCCATCTCTTCAGTGCATACCTTTATCCCTGCTGTCACGTTACCAGATTATTCAGCAGAAGGCTCAAAGTATTTGGAAGATATGGAATAAACAGTATTTGAATACTCTTCAACAGAGACAGAAATGGCATGTTGATAAACCGGATATTCAGGTTATTTGAGGATATTTTATATTTGAGGATTTTGGGTAATCTGCCGGTCCTCCTCCTTCAATTACTAAAGCATGTAGAGCTTAGTAATTGGCAGAGATTTATTAAGTTCCAAAGTGAACAGCTTTATTTGTATTTCCATAGTAAGTAATTCTGCATTAATTCATTAATTTGAGAAACTTGTGCTACTTGTCATTTCTCCTTGATTTTGGATTTGGGCTAGTGATGCCTGTTTATTAATGCAAGTTTCTGAAGATAGTTACCGTATTTGCCGGCGTATAAGATGCACCGGCCTATAACACGCACCCCCTTTTTTATACACATTTTTGAAAGATAAAACTTTATTACTGCTAAAAAAAAATTTACAGCCCCACATATAAATTTATTTTGCCAGTTTTATTGTTAATTAAACAGTTACAATTAATGTTTCAAATCATAAAATAATTAAATATGGTAGGCTAAAAGGTACTTATAAAAATAACGCGTATGGTAACAGCCAGCCGAAATCTTGCCGCCTCATACGCGCAGCGAAAACCCTCAACAACACTTCATTCACCGGGAATCACACGTGATGACGTGCATCCGACCCGGCCCGACCCAAGGTCAAAGTAGTCTGGAAATACGCCGAGCTTTACCGAACTTTTCCCGAATTGTACTGCACTGTTTGCTTGGCGTCTCTATGCGGACCATGTGCATAAGTAAGCATCTTCTTTGTTTCATTTTCCTTTCATTACAGCTTTGTTACTGTTATGCTATAGGCCTACTGTGATGCTACTACAAAGGAACGTGCTATATTGAGCCAATATGATACACAATTGTAAAAATTCAGATAATAGGAGTCCAGATTCAAATAATACCCGCACCCCATTTTTTCGTTCGGGATTTTTGTAAAAAATATGCTGGTAGTATTCGAGTACATACTGTATTCCCACACTCTGCAAGGAAACAAGAAAAAATCACATAACCCCCAATAGACGAAATTTCCAGAAATGAATGTAATAAAAAAACTGAGTATCAACATATAACACGCACCCCGTTTTTCAGACCTATTTTCAAAGAAAAAAGTGTGTCTTATACGCTGGCAAATACAGTAATTATTCTAAAAGCTATTGATTATCTGATGCAACTTACTGTCAGTAACATTGATGTGTTAGCTGTTTGATACTAAAATAAATTTGTTATTCAGCTGTTATTAAACATTTGCCTGTATATCTTGGTAACTAGTGGAAAGTACAAACCCTTGATTACAGTATCCACTCAATCCAGAATCTCCTTGTTCTCCATGTTATATGGCATCAAAATATTCATATGCAGTCAAGAAATCCTACAACTATAATGCAGCAGAACTCCAATTATCTGAATTCCAGCCATCTGGATTGCTTTGAGGTAGTATTCAAGTGGTTTTTGCAGCAGGGAGCATTGAGAAACCATCTTTCAGGGCCGATTATTTGCAAAAAAGCAAAACTTTCAGCTGAAAAAATCTAGTTTGTCACGCAGAACAACTGATGGATCAATATGTTCAAGATGTGACACTTCATGTAAATAAAGTACTGTATATTTGTTTTTTTTTTTTTAATAAAGATATGAAAGGAAAATGGAGATCCTCAAACTCTAAGAGCATTAGCAACCAACCAAATAAAGACATGACCTTTTTCCATAATTTATCCAGATATCCGGAAATTTGATTATTCGGATCGGGTTTGGTCCCAATTAATCCTGATAATTGGAATTCTACTTGAACCGTGATAGGTTCATAAGCCTGATGTGCAGACATTTCCATATTGTTCCGCGCGCAAATTTCTTTCTTTGTATAGATGTCGCGCTTAGTTATTTTCCCGCGAGACTAGCGCCACTGATGTTGTCTAGCTTAGGGGGTGTTTCCATAAGCTCCAGGCATTCTGTTCCTACCAGCAGTTCAGAGATGAGATCCTGATCGTCCGGAGTGATTGCGAAGGTTGAACGACCCATCGGTCGTCCTGTTGCGAGTTACCAGCATGTTGTGTAGTTGAGTTATTTTTTGGTGGGCAGTAGCCGAAGAGATTTGGTTTTCAGGTGAGCTATAGATATATATTTATATATTGGTTTTATTCATGCTTTTGTTTAGTAAATCTAAATTCAGTGCTCACCTGTTTTGGACATCAAAATTCTGTTCTGGTTTCGCATTTTGATTTTTAATATTTTTTCAGGGGATTTGGAATTCTGGTTTTGGCATTTGAAATTCTGTCCGCTGTTTGGGGATTATCAATATGTTTTCTTGGGTGGGTTTCAAGTTCAGTCAAAAGTAGTACTGGGTTGGTTTAATTTTGCTGGTACTTACAACTATACTGTTCGCGGATCATCTTGGGAATTTCCGTGTTATTTTCGTTATGTAAAGATCTGCACATTAGGCCTACGATTTTGGGAGCCCTAAGTAATAACATAATGTTCATGCTCTTTAAACCAAATAGAATTTATTTCTAGTAATTCCTTTTAATGAATTTATTCACTCGTTCTATTTATACAATAAATTGTTTTGAGAGCTGAAATAACACTTTTTATGAATCCCCTTTCTCCCCTTCGTCAGGCTTATAAATACCTTTTGCTATTTTTATGCTTAATAATAATAACAAGCTCAGTCGTAATTCACTAGATTTTGAAAATTTGGAGAATCCTAACGATCGATGGACCTGGGGTGCTGTGCGTCTTAGAAGGGGTGGCGCATACTGTAGATAGTAACTACCATAAACAGAAAGATTGAAGCCTAAGGTAAGTTTTGACATTTTTGATAATTACCTCTCAGCCATTCCATGAAAAGTGAGCCTGTTTTACCATATTTATATTTTTAAGTAAGGTAGACATGTTGTATGTCAAATGAAAGCTAAAAACTTAAATTTTTAAATGTCAGTACTCATTTTTTATGATCTGCAAGTATCATTTTGTTAATGATTGTTAAATTTGAACATAACGAAAGCAACCAATTTATTGAAAAAGTAACAGTTCGTATTTAATCCCTATTGTTGACAGCCTGGAGAATCAGCTGATTATTTCTCTCCAAAAGTTGTTGTTCAGTATATTACTAGTCTTATGAAGTATTATTATTTACTACCAAGAGTTAATTATAAATTTTATTACTTGTATTTACGAGGTACTATGCATTTGTCTGAACCATAACAAAAAAAGTGAAAAAGTTTATTTTATATGTTAACAGTAATTTGTACAATAGTAATATTTAATATTTTCTAACAAGAAGGGTTATGTAACTCATATCACTCATTAAAATTTTTGCATATTAATTTATTTCCATTTAATGAGCATTACGGTCCAGACACCAAAAATGATAACAAATACCCAGTGTTGACCCAAGTTTTAAATTACCAATTAATTTGAACAATTTCTAGATTAAAGATGAGCTTAAAAGACAGACTGTGATAAACTGGATTTTGGAAAAAATGTTACAGTGAAAGAACTGGTTTTAAAATTAATTATTAACTCCATTACCGAACGTTAAGAGACGCATGGGCAGTCATCCTATTTTGAAATGGAACAAAACTAAAGTGGAAATGAATGAACTTTTATAATGTATTACAGATACATTTTGCTGAGAATTACTCACTCATTGCACAGGATGAATTAATTCAGTCAGCTCGTTGGGCCCATCAACAAGCAACACTGTTCACAGCTGTTGCCTGGCTCGTCTACTTATTCATGTAAATGCGTAAAAACTCAATGTTCAGACAGGAACCCCTCCACTGAGTAATAGTTATGCAATAAAAATATTTTTTCAGCTATAATTTGCTGTCTGGACATTCCTGAAGACAATCATATGAGAAATGAAAGCAGAATTTGCTAATGTAGGCCTACTAACATAGTTAATATAAACATATTTTCTAATGGTTCAGCAGCACAATTAATTTTCTTTTTACCTTTTCCAATCTCCTATTCTTTGGAAACAAGTTTCTCTAAATATTGAATGTAATATTTAGGCACCACTCTAGGGGAAAGTGGCAGTGGATGGAGTTAGAAGACAAAGCATAATGTTCGGATACCAGCGAAGAGCCAAAAATATTTTTTGGATACACTTCAGCAGTTTTATAATGTGCAAAAAAAGTAGTGTCAGCAGTAAGAATACTATGGGTGCCAGCATGTGAAGTCAAAACCAGAGAAAAGGTAGTCTGGTATCATTCTTTGTAGTCCCAACCTACAGAGCGCTGATTACTTTCAGGTTACGCCAACCAGAAATAAATTACTAGTTGGTCAGACAAGTTCAGGTGCTTCACCATGATAATTTATTATCACCCTTCCTTAATCATCAGAGTAAATTAAATTTTGTGATTTTGTCCTTGTCAAGCTGAAAGACATACTAGGCTGAGGTAGGCCTACTTAACACTATTAGCGATGATTACAGAATCAACTATACTAATTCCAGTAGTACATCGACATGGATATGGTCTCAAGAAAAAGGTCATCTTTGTAGTATATGCTTCAGTCATTGTTTGTGTGGTCAAACTACCTACTGTCACTCATAATAGTGGATAATTTGTTTTTAATATACATAATGAGCCATCCTCATAAGCATTCACCATTTCTTTGTGACAACAGTTTTATAAACCCTATGAAAGGGCCTGAGTTTATGTTAAATTACCTATTTTGACTAGTTAAGTGTTCATGGTTCCTAGATTTTGCAAAACATGTGTAAATTTTCTATTCTCTTAATTTGTTAAGTAATTCTCACTTGTGTGATTTTACACAGTGTCTGAACCGTAACAGCATGTGTCTGGACCGTAACATATTTTGAAAATTTACTGTGTGTTAATTATTGAAAATTTGAGGTTGATCAATACTGCATAATTATCCTTGAACATTTATAAAGAAGGAAAAAAATATGATTCACCATAAAGTTGTGACAATTCACAGAGTTTTGCATGTCTTTACAAAAATGACATGGGTAACCTTCTGTGTGAGTCTGAACCGTAACAGGGTACTTTTTATAAATTTCTTGAATGATTAATGTTGAGATGGAATTAAAAATATATCAGGGGTGAAGTACTGTTTGAAGGCAATTCATACATATTATTAACCCTTCTGAAAATTTATCTTAACAATGAGTAAGAGGACTCCAAAAGTGTCTAAATGTCTGGACCGTAACAATGGAATGGCTGCTCTTCAATTTGCTTACAATATATGATAAATGCAACCATGTTATATAAAGTGAGTTAAACGGTACATACCATTTTGGGAAGTCGTAACTCTCAATCCTGTAATATCTGAAAAAGACAGACATTTATTTTATCAGTATGCAGATGCAGCCACAGTATCTGTACAATAAGCAGGCTTGGACATGTAGATAAATTATATTCAAATCCTAGTTGAACCTAAGATCCTCAGCTCTTTATTACCTTGGTTTGTTACTAATCTACGTGACAATACACCTTGCGATTCCATGGGAATAAAGCCAAGACTTTACAAAAATCGAATGGTTATTTTTTAAATAAAACCCAGCTGAATATCTTGTAACAAGTGTTAATTTTCATATGCTATTATAATTTTAAAATTTCAAACGCTATTTGTCTCGTTTCCATAGGTTTTAGACTTGCCTGCCATTTAATTGTGGAGTACAGATTTTCCACTAAGTTATTAATTGAATTAATTGAAGAAGCAAATAGCTATGCCACTTTATATTCACGACTATCAGATCTACACTAAAAGATAATTAAAGTAATTGTGGGTGAAATTAGACTTATTATACTCTTTCAAAACACAGCGGCTTCTGTTTCTACTGCCAAATAACATTATAAATGTTAGAAATCAAGATAATGTGATGAAACTTATTTTACTTTGTTTCTTATTCAGCAAGAAACAACCTCAATTATTTTAATAATTTTTGTGTGGGTTTTTCATGCATAAAATCTGGCAATGGAATACATTTTACAGGTAGGCCTAATGGAATTACTGCACTGAAATAATGGAATTACATAACGAAAACGTTCATCTTAAGGGCCTGTATTACCACCTGCCAACAATTACGCCCGATACGTGACTTCCAGATAGCTTAACTGGAAGATACCTTGTAATACCACCACTGAACTGCTACAGGCAAGAACACAGTAAAAATTTGTAAAATGGTCCTTACCTTGTTGAGCAGAGAGGTGTGTTTGTTGCAGTTCGGTAGTCCTCCGCTAGGTGCGGCAGCTCGGATTTGTATTTGTACAGTAAAATTACATAATAACACATCGTTATTAAGTGCATTAATCGATTTGTGCAATTCTATTTCATTCACATATGAGCCTAAAATGACATTTTTGTGTAAATTAAATCTTCCAGCATCAATTCTGAAAATCAGGAAGCTTCGGGGTGCTGCCATCTTGTTTCAACCAAGATTCCTCAACTAGCAGTTAGTACTTTGTCAGCCACTCCATCCTCCTGCTAGCTTATCTGGAAGTTGTCTTGCCAGACAGATTTTGTCAGGAGACCATAACACGCAATTCTTGGCCAACTTCCAGATAGGTTCTCTATCTGGTAGATAAATATTATATCAGGTGGTCGTCATACAGGCCCTAAGAGTCTTAAGAAAGCTTCACAAGATGTTGCAGCTCAGCACGTGGTATTTCTCACATTTTAGTTCACAGTATTTGTGGACACACTTATCCGTCACTACATGAAAACTGTTTGTGGAGCATACTTTATGATGGAAACCATGCACAGCCAGTCTAGTTACAATGTACCTCATGTTTTGATTCGGTCCTGTCCATCATGTCTAGTGATGTAATATTCCCAGGAACTTAAACTCGAGGATATATTCCTAGGGAATGTTCTCGAAAATATTCCCGAAATTCATATATTCCCGGAAATTTATGATTTACAAGCAACATAACTCAAAGATACTATTTCTTACATAAAGAAAAAAATTATAGTTAAATATTACGTAAATTTAATCATGATTTGGTTAAATAAAACTAAAAAACTGCTGTAAGTTCAAAGATTAAAATATAAGGAATGGAAGAAATGAATTACATATAAAACATTTACAATGTTTTCACAAATGTAATTAATAATTAAGATATTCCTTGGTTCTTGAAGGTCAATAAAGAACATTAAGAAAAGAGTTAATTCAACAAACTGGCTATTAAATACTTACAAATTATAGTAGTAATCATAAACAATATGAACCTAAACAACTTTTAGAAATAGACCTATTTGCTATTGTCAAATCTGTGATCTTAAACTATAAACATATTTTATTTAAATTTGTGTTTGTGTAATATTACAAATTGTTAATCTTGAAGGTGTTGGTTACTGACATTTTATTTTAAATGCTAACACAATCTATTAGCAATTACATTAAATTAGCTTAAAAGACTTGGCGTCGCTCGGGTTTTGTATCATACTGTAATTCAAAATTAAATTATTGTTGGTGAAAGCCACATGTTCTTTGAGTTAGTCTATTCAAATGGCCGCTAAGATATTTCCCCGCGCTGACTAAGAGTTTCGTTTTGTGGTGCAATCGGTTTTCGCGCGTTTGGCTGATGTAATGCTGGTCAACGCCAGAAGGAAGCCACGCCATTCCAGTCAGTTCGTCCTCCGACTGCATCGCGTATGGAAGCATGCAAGTTTTCTTATCTTATTCGCGCGGTTCTTAAGTCAATTGCAACGCCAAAGTTCAAGTGCTCTTAAAACCCACGAATTTAATCAGACAACTACAAGTGTTAAGTTTTGTAGTGCGCTCGTAATTATAATTCAATAATTATTACCACAGTGTTCAAATCTTTACAGCTTGCAGTTTGTTAAGCTCGTTATAAGATTACGTCGCATTGTGCAACCGTGCCCATAGTGAAGTAATCCATCATATTGCAATTTAAGTTTATTCTTGATATTTCAGTTAATTAGCAGCATACAACTGACTATATCAACGATTTACTGTACTATGATATATAATTTATTATATGAAGTAATTATACATATTTTTGCCCACGTGCTAATTTTCCCGCCAACTCAGTACATTGCATATTTCTGTTGTTATACAAGTATTTACTTTATTCAGTTCTATTAGTGCATTACGTGTGAATAAAGTGGTATCGTTTATTACATGTATAAGGTTGTACTCCAATTATATCCGTGGATCCCTGTTCCAGTGCCTACGATAAATCCACTAGCTCTATTATTGTATCTACTGATGTAGATTGGTCCTCCAACCTATCCCAGAGGTTATCTTCCTTTAATTATTGTACTACCCCAACGATTATGGAGGACTTTTTATTTCCAAGCTGTAAGTCCTTATATATGTTATATATGTATGTAACATATTTATACATAACAATATACTAGTGTCCAAAAATAAAGCAACAAACTGATATTTCTCCTTCCTGTGTCTACTATATGAGATATTCATATAAAAAATAAAGCTATGTCCGCACAGTCGTGTTCTGAACTGAAGATGGCATTCCTGTCATCTTACAAACATGCACCAATCAAAAGGGCAGTGCACTTATCAAAAGGGGCACTGCAGCATAGTGTTTGTTGCTTAGTCCAATATCAACGTTTGCTGTGTAAACATTTACTGCAGGTACAGGATGGCACAGAGAAGATGCCTAGAAGGTTCTCTTCGGTGGAGGGCAATAAGAAGAATGGAAGCAGTCTCAAGCTGATGTGGCCAGATGACTTAATGTGAATCATTCTGTTTCTCGGATGTGGCAACAGTTTGTAGAGTCCGAAAATGTATGCCGAAGACCAGGGCAAGGACAACCAAGAGTGACATCAGAAAGAGAGGACCGTTATTTGGCTGTAAGGGCACGACGGTACCGCCGTAGTACTCCAAGACAACTGGAGGCTCATGTCTCTTTTTTTCTAAGAGCAGTAATTTCATCATGAAATACTTCTGAGTTAACTTTATAGTAATATCATGAGATTGCTGTATCTCTTTCAGGCTGAGTAGTCCACTGAGTTTATCAGATGTAGCTAGGCAGTTGTGCTTAAATCTTAAGCAATATGCAGTTACTCTTAGCAGTTTAGTGAGGCTAGAGTACTTTAACAAGATGTCACTATCAACTTTGACTGCTGTCAAGGCTCGAGCCTTAAGTTTAGTTTCTAAAGCATGTTGTGGTAGTGGTTCATTAGGAGCCTTAAGTTTAGTTTCTAAAGCATGTTGTGGTAGTGGTTCATTAGGTGCAGTAGGCCATTGAGACTGGTCTTCATATAAGAATGTAGGACCTTCCCACCAAAGTCTGCTTCCCTGTAGTTTTTGTGGACTTTGTTATGAAGTCAGCTGGATTATGTTGAGTGGGCACATAAGACCATACCGAATGAGGTGTGAGCTGCTGGATCTTCCAAATGTAGTGACATTAGGCTATCAGACCAAATGTAATTTTTATTTATGCACACAGACAATGAAGTGTTAAGCTTTTCATAGAGTTGAGCTGCGAGTTGTGCTGTGCATAGCTCTAATCTAGGCAGGCTGATTTGCTTTAGTGGCGCCACCTTTGATTTACTGGCTAGAAGCTTTCCCTGCAGTTCTTAATGATTTGTGGGTGATCACAGTATGAATACACCACAGAATTTCTGCATTTGTTACACTATCGTTCACAATGAATGTTTTGAGGCCTCGAGGTGACACTGCCTTTGGTACAAGATCTGATGATTTACCACCTGAATTTTCAAGTAATGTTGAAGAAGACAACTGTTCTTTAGTTTCACTCTCAGCTGCTTTGGCTACTTCTTGTTGGATACATTTATTCGAAGAATTCAAAAAAACCCTCATAGATGCACTTTCAGACATGGGACTGTTTGACCTGACGTGTTTTGCACTCGACATGTGACTCGTGACAGCCCGTCGGCCCATATTGCTAAGACTGAATGTTTTACAACATAATTTGCATCTAGCTACATAGACATCATTGGGGACCTTTACGAGCCATGATGCAAATGAAGGTTCCTGGAGCCAACTCGACTGAAAAGAACAAGCTTTCGACATTTTGTGAAGCATCTGCAACTGACAAGAAAGAACACTAAAATTAATTCATATAAAATATGGAGCATTACAATATGGCTGAGGAAAGCTAAAGTAATAAACTATAAACAAATAATAGCGAAATTCTTACCTTAAGTTGATAAAACGGGACGCCGTTAAAACGGAAACAATGGAATGGATAGCCTCTATCCAGATCATTTGCCGATGTTGACTGACTCCCCGCGGCAATCCAAATAATGTGCTGACCAAATGCCTGCGAGACGTATGATAAGTAGGCCTATAACATTAGCAGGCATGCTCCTTTCATATTTAAGTAAGGGTAAGTTTTTTAACTCAGTGCATTTTCGTGCGCATCAAGTGCACATGCATCGAGAGCGTTCCTAAACACAGCGCTGGAATCCATCGGCTCGTTCTCCTTTCCAGCGCATGATTCATCGCACTTCAAACACTTCCATCGGTCTTTGGTACTGATGGAAATGCGATTGACTATTGTCGTCTGCCATGATACTATGGTCGTCTGCTTTTCGGTATAGGGAAGTCGTAGCTCGTAACACTTAACCTATATAGTATGTCGACACAATGAAGGAAACTACAATGAATCTTCAGATTCAGATAGTGATAGTAACATTGATATTTTATTATATGACTGGTTAATAAAAAATCCCTTTTATAAATTGACGATTTCTTTCAATTTAAAGAATTTGACATATCAACAACTTTGGAAACTTTACTGAATCAATGTCATTAAATTTAATCCAATAAGTTTATTTTTAATGTTTTTTGACCTATTTTATGCTTAACGACAAACTATGCCAAGATTTGGAATGTTCAGTATAATGTTTACTTACGGTATTCCATCGGATCGTTCTTATTTACATCGCTTAACGTACTCATCGCATATCAATCGGCTTCAAAAAAGCGCATTTTCTCCGATGACTTTAAGAACAAGACTCCAGATTTTTTAAAGATACACTGATCAATAATACCGTAGTGTTTAATAATATGGAAATTGAAGAAGTGGCAAACTCTAAATTTCTAGGGCTAACGATAGGTTGTCATTTAAATTGGAAGGGACACATACAAAATTTGTGTAAATATCTATCTAGTTATACCTTTTTATTCGTTAAACTATCATCTTATTGCATTAAGAAAACTCTTCTGCAATGCTATTACAGCTATATTTATTCTAAAATAAAATATAACATTATTGCTTGGGGATCAGCAGATCAATTCCACATAAATAGAATCTTTGTCCTGCATTTATAATGTCAAACCTCTCGATTCCTGCAAACCTTTATTGAAAACCCACAAGATCCTCCAACTACCATGTATCATTATTTTTGAAGCCGCCCTGTTTGCTTATTCTCATAGACTCCTTTTCAAAGTTAATTCTGACTACCACTCTTACAACACCCGACATAAAAACAGCATAGCACTGACGAAACACTCTACCCATCTATTCGAATCTTCTCCATACTACTCATGCTCTAAGGTATTTAATTCACTCCCCTCTCATATCACATCACAAAAAACAGAAATTTCATTTAAGAAAATGCTCAAATCCTTTCTTTTATCAAACTGTTTTTATAATATTAGTGATCTCTATTCTTTGTAAGTGTGTATATACTATATTCTTAAATTTATCATTCAATTTGTATAATTCATCTTCCATATACTGTAAAAATAGAGCTAGAAATAATATTAAAATGTATAATGTAGTAAAATGTAGCATGATTAAATATTGTACATGTATTGAATATTTGTATGTAAATTATTAATTTGTAAATGTGTGTGCAAAACTTTAAGAAATGTAGTTTATAAGTATATGTAAACTTATAAGTGTAGGTTAATGTAAAACACTGTACTGTGTAAGAAAATAAAATAACTAACACTCGTTAACCTATCTCATCGCAGAGCAGACAATGTAACAAAACAACCAATGAAACTATCGACTGTTATATGTACGATACAATCTATATATAAATTAGTCCTAGCAAGACCTTGATCGCTGCCGATATATCAATATTCAAGCTATCGATCTTCAGCTGGCGCATCTTTTAAAACATGTTTGACAAAAAAATCCTCGTATTAAGGATGCGCCCTAGTTTATTGTTATAAAAAATTGTGGGGAAAGTGCATCTATTACATGGGTAAATACGGTAATTGAGCATGGTTACTATACTCCAAATCTAATTTTTTTTAATTCCAGGTTTTTATTGAAAATTCTCTGACTTTTCCAAGATTTCTCCAGAAAAACAAAAATCCCTGACTTTTCCCGGTTTTCCCGGTCGCTAGTCACCCTGCAACTTCATAATGTATTTTAACTTCTTATCGAATTTCATGTAAATCTGAGATGGTCGGGTTGGAAAATAAACTTTATTGTGATGATCTGGCATGGAATGACCCTTGAGACTATATACAAGGACAGTGGGGACAAGGCACTTGTGACAATTACAAGGTCAGTTGATCACCGTGCTTCGCTCAGAAACAAAATACATCTCACAGTCTGTGCAAATGTGAATATCGAGTGGGTAGTAATTAAAATGGTCATTATAATTTTAATACTAACTAAGGGATGACCTGTTTTTGGATTTGGTCCCAGCAGTGCTTTATGGAAATTCCTTCCCTGTTGCAAGTAATAGCATTATCAGCGGGAATATCACTAGCTCCGTCTTTTTAGTGTTAATTTGGATGCCATTCTTGGTTGCCCATTTTACTATTTTGTTCACTCCTTTCTGTAGTTCTTCTCTATCTCTCTATGTCTGCGTAGATGTGGATGTCTACACTTGTGTTAGCAGTAGTTTGTTCTACTATGGGCAAGTTAGTACTTTATGAATCAACAGGGTCCCCCTTCCACTCGGCATGGCCGCTTCCCCGCCTGGCAGCTACCCCACGCACCTGTCCCGCATCCCCACAGCGCAGGCCATCATGCCTGTAGCCGCTGCTTGACGATGGTAATGCTTAATTGCAATTTACATGTCACCTAATATTTCACAATAAAAAAATACCCTTACACCTCCACATAATAACTTATTTCACAACCCTTGCAACAAAATAGGCTACTTCAAAATAAAAAAATACCCTTGCGCCATACATAATATTTCACTATTATAAAAAACGCCAGGATATAATAACATAAAATATGGCTTAATTTATGGAGGAAAATTCCCCTGCACCAACACTACTTATAGAAACCGATTCTTCACTGCTATTAATTCAAATGCCGCCACTAGGAGAGGGATTGAGAGTAGGAGTGGGGGACTCGGTTGTGGCGTAAAGTACTATTGGCATTGTAGACTCTTTAAGTTATTATTAAAAAGGTTTCGTAATTATATTGGTATTAGAATCAGTGGCGGATGCAGAATTTTTTTTGGGGGGGGGGGGATTTGAATAGGTAGAAAGAATACTAAAAAAATAATTAACTTACATATATAATTAGTTTATAAAACTGGCCACTTAGAGTGCATATACATAGGCTTTTTTCACATTTCGGGGAGGGGGGAATATATCCCCCTATCCCCCCCCCACGTCCGCCACTGATCAGAATTGCACACACTCATTTTATCACAAATAGATCTAAGTGAACAAACATTTTGGTACATTTAATTGGAAGAGCTAGCTGCAGCTTCACCCACAGCATCACTTTTAATACCGGTACGTTACGAAATTGCGCATTAGAATCAGTTTCTTTACGTTGGAAATTGGCAGCGTGACCTAGGGTACATCATTCCAGCAGTACATCACATCTCCAATCCAAAATGGCGCATGCCTGGCAAGTAAAGAATTCATAGCATGTTCAGTTAATCTGTTTGCATAAATAAATGATATAAACGTTCGTGTTATTTTTAAAATAATACAGATCAAAAGGTTCATGATGCTTAGGACTTCCAAAAATTCTGAACTACAGAAAAAGTGCAGGAAACAAATTTTCTTTCAAGGGCTCTAATCTAAAGTTGAGCCACTATTTTCCCCCATTATGTCCTGTACAAGTATATTAAACAGGAGTGGACTTAGTGCATCTCCTTGGAGGACTCCAACCTTTTGGGCAATCCAGTCTGATGTTTCTATGTTATTTCTGAGCTGAATGTAGTTCTCAGATAGTACATTGTTTACAAGTCTTGTAAGCGAAGAATTTCCTACTAATCTTGACAGTTTTGTAGATTCTATTTTAGTTGCAGTTAGGGCATAAATCAAATGTAAGTTGCCCCTTATGCTCCGTTCACTGCGTTGCTATGGCGACCACCTCTGAACTCCCGACCGTGCCCTCATTCGACACTCCCGACCGTACCAAATACCAACTACCAACCCTTGTACCAAAATGACAACCCGCTAGCTCACTCAGCACTCCCGACCGTACCACAATCACCTCTGCACATAGTCTAAATAATGCATAACACTAACCACATAGTTAAGTGCCCGAAGCGGAGGCGGTAGCCATAGCGATACACTGTTTGTAGGTTTTGAAAATATGGCATATATTTCCCAGAGGTTTGTCAGCCTGTCACCTTTTGTTTAGCGGTATGAGGTCACACCACCAACGCCGAATCACAAGTTTCTTTGTAATATGAGGACAGAAGAATTCGCTAGATTTATTTACTTATTTACATCCTGCGAGATCAATATACATTGATGTGGGACAGTGTAGATCTAGATAATCAACATAATACAATATAAAATAATACAATAATCTACAAATAATACACAAAATAATACATATTATAAAATATAGAACATTAGGTATTTAGTTGATGAGCCTTTGATGGAGTTGTGTGTACAGCTTAGTGACTTAACACAGACATGAATGCAGTATTCCTCAATACTATAAAAACATGCGTTATTAAAAAAAACAACTTTTTAGTGATCTCTTAAATTTATTTGCAGAATGTATATTTTTCAAATGGTGAGGTAGTTTGTTGAACAGATTGATTCCAGTATATATTACTCCTTTCTGGAATAAGGATGTGCTATGAGAAGGAATAGATAGGTTGGTTTTGTGCCTAGTATTGTAATTATGGATAGTTTCGATTTTTTTAAAGTTCTCCATGTGTTTTTTGACATGTAACAGAAGTTCATACATGTAAAGAGATGGTAGAGGCCTGATATGTAGATCCTTAAATATTGGTCTGCACGAATCATTTCTGTTTGCTCCATATATTATTCTAACGATTCTCTTTTGCAATCTAAAGACTGATGTACTGTAGCTGCTGCTTCCCCAAAAGATGATTCCGTATCTTAAGATGTTCTGAACATGCGCAAAGTAGAGAGTCCTGCTTGTGGGTAAGTTTGTCAATTTTTTAATGTGAAACATTGCGTAAGTAAATTTTCCTAGCTTCCTATTAATTTCTTCTATGTGGAGTTTCCATGTCAAATGTTCATCTATGTTTATGCCTAAAAATGTTATGGATGATGTATAATTGATGGAATTTTCCAATGTAATGATAGGTTTGGGTGGATTGTTATTTCTTTTGTCATGGAAGGAAATAGCTGCTGATTTACTTTCATTTAAAATGAGGCCATTTGTTTTAAACCAATCTATTAATTGTTGTGCCACCATATCTTTTTTGCATTTAAGCTGATGTTCATTTTTACCTACGACCAAAATGTTTGTGTCATCTGCAAAGAGTGTGGTGAATTTTGAATCGTTGTTTAAGGGTAAATCATTAATAAATAATATAAAGAGAAGAGGAGCAAGAATTGAGCCTTGTGGGACTCCATATTGAGTTTGTTTCTTTCCAGAAGTGTATTTTTTCTAGTGTTAGATTTGTTTTGTTGAAATGGGTGATTTCGATGACTTGATAGCGATTAGAAAGGTAAGAACTGAACCAACTTAGCGCTGTTCCTCTTACCCCAAAGTTTTCTAATTTATTTAGTAGCAGATCATGGCTTATTATGTCGAAAGCTTTAGGTAAGTCGAGGAATACACCAATGCAGCTGTGGCCGGAGTCGAGAGTGCATCTGATATATTCAATAAAAAATTAATATTTTGAAATGCAACTATTTTTAATGGAAACTAGGGGCCTATGTACCTTTAGCTTCAAAATGAGACCAACATGAAGGTTTTACCTCAATTAGAAGTAAAGTTATGATTTATTTTTGCAGAGCATGCAAGGGAAAATTTTACAATTTTTATCATGTTTGCAACCCTGCTGTATGAATATCGTAAATCACTGAGGGGTAAAATTTTGCATGTGTGTACAACTTCATGTATTTTAACTTCTTACCGAATTTCATGTAAATCTGAGATGGTCGGGTTGGGAGCTGTGATGATTTGGCATGGAATGACCCAATATGCATTTAGTTTGTATTGAGGAATACTTACAAGTTCAATCTCCTCTTTTCTCATCCAGTGCTCTGTTATACATGGGTTATTCTCCAGAAAAGGGCAGATTCATGTCGTAATTGATTTTCTGGTGTAAAATAAGTAGCCTATTTATGGATTATGAATTATTATGATAAGTTAGATTGAAATAAGGTCTATTTGATCCCATAGTCCACTTTTTAAACAAAAGTTACAATTTTCTGCATTTTAGGGCACAGTATGTGAGATCTCACCTCCATGTCATGTCCCCATGCCTGACTTGTCATTTTCATTCTTTCATAATTCAACAGACTTTAATTTGTATTCCATTTTAGTGTTATAACAAAAACAAACAGCTCAAAAAATGAGTCATTAATAAGTGAAAAGAAAATAACTTATGGTATATCATTTTGTAAAGATAATTTTTTGCACTAAACATGCCTTTCCGAAAGTGAGACCTCACCTCCGTGAAACAATATAAAAGTTCAATTATTTCCACAGAGATGGCACTGTAGTCTTTCTATCTTCTTTGGACTCCAACTTTTGGCAGTTTTATTATTGTTTATACAAAGCCAAGCTGTCAGTGTGCTTTTATGTGTTGTTTTGTTTGTGGTAAAAGGGCTAAATGCAGAGTTGGTAATTGGACTTTCTCACCTCCGTTACCTACACCCAACGGTAAAGTTGTATGATTTTATATTTACTTTTGCTGTAAATTATAATAATAAGGAATGCAAAGTTAAACTCTAGAACTGAGATTTTCTAACCTCAGTTTGACAAATTAGAGAAAAATCTCACCTCCGTTACTGTTACTCTTGAGTCCTATCCATGGAGGTGTAATTAATGTTGTAATTAATGACATATTTTACTGTCTGCATTTATTATTTTTGTTTAAAGAAGATACTGGTATAGCCTAATAGTTAATGACAATATAGGCCTATCATGTTTTGATTTAAAGTTTTGATTTGAAGGTGATAATCTATTTTAACATAGATAAAAATAAGTAAAAAGTTGTGTGTTAATCCATTTGTATGGTAACAATGTATGGTAATGTTCTTTTTCATGATAACTTTTAATACAGTCAATTTAATCTAATTCCCACATAGTAGTAGTAGTAGTCCTGGTTACTCCACAGGGAAGCATAGGGCCTTAATAAAAGCACGCCATCGGACTCTGTTGCTTGCCAGGGCTTTAATTTCATTCCAGCTTTTCCCTGCCTGTGCAGCTTCCTTTCTAATCGTGCTACACCATGTTGTCCTAGGCCTTCCTATTCGTCTGCTCGATCCTTGAGGGTTCCAATCGAATGCCATTTTTGTTATGTTGTCGTTCTCTCTTCTCAATACATGCCCAATCCATTTCCACTTTCTGAATTTAATTTCTTTAGAAATTTCGTGCTGATCTGTTCTTTCCCACAGTTCTTTGTTTGATATGACCTCGGGCCACCATATACCCATGATGCTTCTCAAACAGCGGTTTATGAATACTTGCAATTTCCTTTCAATTTGCTTTGTTGCCTTCCACGTTTCACAGCCATATAATAAAATTGATTTTACGTTGGAATTAAATAATCTTAATTTAAGTCTTAAGGAAATTTGCTTTAATCGCCAGATGGATTTCAGTTGAATGAAGGCATATCTTGCTTTCTTTATTCTGGCATCAACATCTTCATCCGAACCACCTTTCACATTGATTATACTACCCAGATATATGAATTCATTTATGCCTTCTATTCTTTCTCCTTCTAACATAAGATCAGCGTCAACTCTGTTATTTATTCTCATTTCTTTCGTTTTATGCTTGTTTACTTCCAGTCCAGCACTGGCTGCAAGATTATATAGGTCTTGAAGTTTGCCGTTTATATCTGAAAATCTGTGGGCTAGTAGACAAACATGATCAGCGTATTCTAGACTTTCTAGTCTCGCATTCAACCCCCATTGTATACCACGGCGCCTGCTACTACTTACACCATTCATTATATCGTCCATAACCAAAATAAAAAGGAGTGGGGACAGCAGACACCCCTGTTTAACTCCTCTATTATAGTGAAAGGGGCAGAGAGTCTTCCATTATGTGAGACACAGCAACTAGTATTATTATAGATGTCTTTGACAATATTTATGATTTTACTTGGGATTCCAATCTTGCTTAACCTTTTCCAGATAAATTCTCTATTTAGTGAATCGAAGGCCTTGACGAAGTCAATAAATATCAAATACAGCGGGTTGTTCCATTCGGTGGATTGCTCCATTATAATTCTCAATGTGTTAATGAGATCAGTACAAGATTTTCCTGGTCTAAAGCCATATTGTGTCTTCCTTAGTTTGGTTTCTACCACATCCTTGATTCTATTCAAAATGATTTTGGTGAAAACTTTACTTGGAGTGGATAATAGAGTTATGCCCCGCCAGTTATCACAGCTGGCCATGTCACCTTTTTTGGGTATTTTAATAATTTCTCCTTTACCCCACTCTTTTGGTATCTCCTCTTTTACCCATATATCTTGAAAAAGAGGACATAAAATGTCTGCTGCAAGATCTAAATCAGCTTTCAGCATCTCTGCATTTATATTGTCAAAGCCAGTAGCTTTGCCGCTTTTGGTTTCTTTAATTGCTTGTTTAATTTCATTCTTATTTATGGGATTTATGTTAATATTTAAGCTGCCTGCAGCTTCTTCTGTCAAAACATTAATATTTCTCTCATTCCCATTTTGCTCGTCATCATTTAAAATCAGTTTAAAATGTGCGCGCCATCTTTCAAGCTGGTCAGCTTCATTTATTAAAACATTTCCATTTTTATCTTTAATTGGTATATTAGATAAAAAGGGTTTCTTCGCTAAAACTCTAGTTATTCTATATAGTTCTTTAGTATTATTATTATTTGCAGCTTCCTGTGCTTCATTTGCCAAGTTTTCAATCCATACTCTTTTATCCTTCTTTAGGTTCTTTTTCACCTCTTTATTTTTTTGTCTATATTGGTTACTTGCAATTTCTTTCCTCATTCTAGTCTTTGCCATGTTTAATGTGTTTTTAAGTTGCTTTCTTTGTTCAATTTGATCCAAGGACTCCGAGGAAATCCAAGGTTTCTTATTTTTCTGTTTATAACCAATTACCTCTTTGCCCACTGCATTTAATCCATCTTTAATCTTATCCCACTTTTGATCGATATTTAGGTCCGTTTCGTTTTCTGATTGATCTTGTGCTTCTAGCAGAGGGGTGAAACGGTTCTTTAGTTCAAGAAGGAACTGTGCTTTAATTTCATTATCTTGTAATTTATTAATATCATACCTCTGGCTGGCTTTAATTGCTTGCTCTTTCACTCTGGCGATTTTTAGTCTTATTTTAGCAACCATAAGGTGGTGATCGCTGCCGAGATCTGCTCCTCTTTTATTACGAACATCTAATAAAGAGGATCTGAACTTACGGCTGATGGCAAAGTGATCTATCTGATTTTGAGTTATCAAATCAGGTGACACCCATGATACTTTGTGGCTGTCATTGTGTGGAAAAATAGTGCCACCTATAACCAAATCATATCCACCACACAGATCCATAAAACGAGTTCCATTATCGTTCAACACCCCTAAACCGTGTTTACCCATCACCATTTCAATTCCTTGATTGTCCCCTCCTAGTTGAGCGTTAAAGTCACCCATCATTATTATAATATCACGCTTTTGGATACTTCTTAAGGTTCTATTTAGTTGTCCATAGAACTTATCTTTGTCATCTTCATCGGCAATTTCAGTATGTGCATAGCACTGTACAATTGTAACAGGTCTCACTTTGGTTTTCAATCTAACAGTTAATATCCTATTGGATATTGGCTGCCAATTCAGCAAACTTTTCCTTACTTCTTTATCTAGTAGAATTGCTACTCCTTCTCTATGGGCATCATGCTCCTCTTCTCTTCCAGAGTATAAGAGGGTATTACCGTTTGTGGTTCTAAATTCATCAAAGGAGTTCCATCGTGCTTCACTTATCCCAAGAATTGAAAGTTTATATTTTGCCATCTCTGCCTCTATTTGTGCAAGTTTACCTGTTTCCCACATTGTTTGTACATTCCAAAAGCCAATTCGAGTACCATGTTTCAAGCCAAGGGTCGTCAACTTTAGAGCATTCCGGCTTACTTTTATCTTGGTTTCTTTGATAAGAGGGGATTTAGGAAGAGCAGGTTATCAGCCTACAGCTTCCGAGTCCGGTGATGGGGCTGCCATCCTGGCATCCGGACCTGCTGCCTCAGATCTTGAGGAGGATTAGGGGCATTTCCTCCCCTAATCAATAGTTATGGTTTTCCCGCCAATACTCGGGTGGCTGCTTGCATTGGTAAACCAATGGGCGGTGGGGTCGCCACATCTCTACGCCGAAATTCCCACATAACTTCTATATAATTATTATTTCTTACTATTTTCTCACCTCTGTGAATGCGCCATTTTCTAACCTTGTTAATTTAATGCAAAATACCACTCGGTAAGCAGGACTAGTACCTCAGTAGTACTCTGCAGAAAGAAATAAATGACATAAAAAAAATTACATGGACCAAAATAAAAAATATTTTTAAAAAATTATAACATAGAAATCTGCCCTTTTTTGGAGAATGACCCACATACATCAGGTTTATGAGCATATATATTTTTTTTTAAATTCTAACATAGAAATCGGCCCTTTTTTGGAGAATGACCCACATACAACATCAGGTTTATGGGCAGCTAATGTTATGTGAAGGTTAATGGATTTGCTTTGAAGGTATTATATGCTCAAGTGAGACAGACTAAGGGCCGATTGTATAAACAGTTTAATCTTGGATCAGAGACTAAATTGATCTCAGTTCACGCTGAACTCGGAAATTTTTGTTGTATAAACGCTAATCTGAGATCAATTCGCACTGAACTAGGATCAATTTTGACTGGAGAAATTTCTCCGATCAAACTAGTTGATCTCAGTTCAAGGGGCTGTTTTCCTATTTGAGACATAAGATTAGCTCATTATAAACATAATATTAGGCCTACCTGTGTGGTTACGACAAATATAAAGAAAATACACAAAAGAAAACTTCATACATTTCTAGCTATAACGTAGTTGTGCGTATATAGGCTATGTTTTAGGCTCCTTATAATGCAGTGTAACATAACTCTACAGCATAACCTGTACGTTATTATTTTGTTGCACTAATTACTATAATACGAAAATAACCCTTGCACCACAATTGCAACTAATACGATATTATCAATCTTCGCCATTTCATGCAGCTCCCTAACCTTAAATACAGGAATTCTCGCTTTCCACCTCAATGTTTACTCGATGGCGTAGTGGTAAAATGAATGGTTATCATGCTAGTGGTCCCGTGTTCGAATCTCCTTAGGTCCAAAATTTTTATTCAAGGAATAGGTAGGTAGGGTGAAGGAGAAAAGAGATTGAATAGTAGAAAGGGGGAAAAATAAATATTTTCCAAATTTTCAATGCTGCTAAATGAGACTTATGGCGACTATGGAGGAACTACTCGAGTGGGAGGATCTTAAGGGGCGACCTGTTTTTGGATTTTCCCCAAATGCTTTCTTCGTTATCTTTTTTATGTGACCTATTAACTCTTTCAGAACTGATATTTTACATTGTAATAAGGCAGTCATGAGGTAAAAACTGCAGTGGGCTATTAAGTTTAAAATCGATAGAGAAAAGTACAGTGGAATAGGCTACCTGGTTTCCATGAATGACAAACATAACAGATGAACAAAAAATCCTCAAATTTTACTTCTTCGCTTTCATACAATTCATGAGACGAAGCATTTATACGTCCTTAGCCGTGAAAATGTTAAGCCGATTTATAACGCAAGAAATGAAATTACCAGAACATTTTTAATCACATTTTGCTCTTGCATGGATATTATCGCATCCATCTTTTTGGATTCTACAATATCTTTATATTTTCCCAAGACAATTTCAATTAGGAACGATCCTTTTCTGCTTAATTTCGATCATTCTTTTTTATCCTCTTGCACAACACACTGTCTAAATACTAAGGAAAACAGAATAACAATGCTCTCGTCTCGCGATACTCATCTGTTTCTGCGATGTTGCCAAGTGCTCATGTATGAACTAGGATCAAAACTAAACTTCGATTAGTTGATCTTAGATCAGTGTTAAACAATACGACTCGAGCCTGAACTCAGATCATTTTCTGAACTTAGATCATAATTGATCTCCAGTCAGTGATGTTTATACAATCGGCCCTAAGAGTTATATTAAAAAACTATCTTCATATTTAGAAGGCTGCTTTCTGACTCTTGCTGGTCTTCTGATGCTGGGTTGAGATAGTTCACATTGATCAGTTGGCTGATCTTCTATGTGGGATTCTTGTGAGACTGCTGTCTGTGTTAGTTGTACGAGGGTCGTTCAATAAGTAATGCAACACATTTTGTTTCTTAAAGCAAGTTGGTTTTATTCAGGATTCAAATACAACATATTATTCCCCAATCTTTTGGCTACAAAACCCTACTTTTCAACATCATCTCCGTTCATTGCTACAGCCTTACGCCACCTTAATGGGAGGGCCTGTATGACTGCATGGTACCACTCTCATCTGTGTGGAATTGCTTGCTCGTTATGAGGCTGATGGTGAAAATTTCTTGTCAAACATTGTCACAGGCGATGAAACATGGGTTCATCACTTTGAACCAGAAACAAAGTGGCAATCCATGGAGTGGCACCACACGAACTCTCCTTTGAAGAAAAAGTTCAAAGCCATAAGGTCAGCTGGTAAAGTCATGGCTACGGTCATCTGAAGGGGTTATTCTGTTCGATGTCCTTCCTCATGGTGAAACGATCAACTCTGAAGAGCATTGTGCTACTCTAAGGAAATTGAAGAAACGACTTCAGTGTGTTCGTCGCCACAAAAATGCATTCTCCATGATAACAAGGCCTCACACAAGTCTGCGCACTCCAGAGGAGCTCACAAAACTTCAGTAGATTGTTCTTCCTCATCCACCCTACAGCCCGGATCTCGCACCTTCTGACTTCAACCTGTTTGGCCCGATGAAGGATGCACTCCACGGGAAGCACTTCGTGGATGATGGGGATGTTATTGATGCAGCAAAACATTGGCTCTGACACAGACCAGTAGAGTGGTACCATGCAGGAATACAGGCCCTCCCATTAAGGTGGTGTAAGGCTGTAGCATTGAACGGAGATTATGTTGAAAAGTAGGGTTTTGTAGCCAAAAGATTGGGGAATAATATGTTGTATTCGAATCCTGAATAAAACCAACCTGCTTTAAGAAAAAAAAGTGTTGCATTACTTATTGAACGGTCCTCGTATTAGGCCTACACTTGATTGGACATCTTGTAGCAGAGCTGGTTGAGTAGGATTTGCAGGAACTTGTTGTGCAGACGAAATAGTTGTTACTTCTAATGATTTTCCTTGGGATCCACCAGTGTCTGGTTCAGCTCTACCAGGTTACTTGGTTCGACAATGAGGTTTGCATGATTTTGGTGTGCAGTTGTACTCCTTCCAATGGGTATTCTGGACAACCTCTAGTGTCTGATTCCGAGCGGGTATTAAGTTCTGCTTGGTAATTTGGTTTGGTGGCAGGGTTAGCAGGAGCTAATGCTTCCTTTAGTTCTGAGATAATTTTCGGTTTGCCTGCTTTATTTAGGTGGAGGCCATGAGTAGTGTAGAAGCTTCTCAGAAATTCATGGGCATCGATGACCATCACATTTTGGTACCTTTCACTAATTATATCAATGTTGGCATTGCATTTTGCCACTTCAAGATTTATGTGGTTGTCCTTAATGTCATGCCATCGTGGTATGTTTACTATCGCTACTTTAGTATGTGTAAGATGAGGGAGAACATGTTCAAGGTTGGTATCAATGCTTAAACAGCTGTTTTTAGGAATATCATTGGTGCCGGCTATAATTACCAGACAGTCATGGGAAGTTAGGTTTTTACTAGGGCTGTACCGATTAATCGATGAAACATTTAATCGTCGATCAATTACATTTTCCGATTAATCGGTTTAGTCAAACTCTGAAAAAAAAAGTTTTTCGAGAAATGGGTCAAATGACCAAACTCCTTTCTCTCGCTTCTCCGGCCTTGGCACATCATGTGTCATTCAGCCTACTGTGTTCAAACAATTCCTGTTATTCAGAAACCTGAAGGGTAGTTTAATCAACAAACTCAACTCGTGTGTCTCAAGTCTTGGCTTAAAAAGTAACCGGAAATGTAAGTTTTCTACCGGTATATATATTTTTTCACTAGTTAACTAATAATGGTATTCATTAATTCAGGATTTTTTCTGATTACCTGTAGTATAGTAGTTATTAAACGTGTAAAACAATATTAAATGTGCACTTTGGTTTCGTTTAAAATACCGACCTGCTTGTCGATTAATCAGTCGATTAATCGATTAAAGTCAAGCGTTAACTCGATTTGAAATTTGAATCGATTTTCAGCCCTAGTTTTTACATAATTCAATACTGTTCTTGAGGACTTCTTTGCTTGGCGCACCAGGTTTTATTAAAGCATTCACTCTTACACTGTCCATGTTATGATGAATTAGTTTTCCTAGATTGCGGCCTTGACTATCTCCTAGGATGACTATTTTACTTCTATCTTTCTCTTTGTAGAGTTTCGATTTGGTTGACGAAGATTTAATGGTTTGTGGCGTGGACTTCAGCTGTAGTGACTCTCTGCAGGCTTTTTGTTAACAAGTATCGTTGTTGTGGGTAGTTCTTGCTGTGTGTAGACGTGAGAAAGTAGGGTTAAGCCTGCTTAAGTGGTCCTGATTATTCTGTGGTAGGCTAGGGTAGTCATCGTTGTGCTAAAGGACAGCAAATCTGTTGTAAGTGTTGGATAGTTTCTGCGGCGAGTTAATTTGGTGGAATAATCTATCATTACCGTAAGTGTTGTACCTGCCTTGGCCGATTTGGTGCCATTGCTCTTCTTGTGAGTGTAGGTTTGTTGCTTGGATGTGTGGTCTCATCTTTCGTTCCTCTTCAAGCACAGATATTATTTCACGGAGGTATAAAATTTCTTCTCTTACCTTCCACAGTTCGACTGACAACTCTTGGCATTCAGAACAGTTGTTTCTCGCGATATTATGCAAGTTTCTCAGAGGCGGTTCACAATCGAGCTTCATCCTGGTCGCCATCATTGTTCTCCATCTTAGATCATGGTATAATGTAGATGTAGATGTAGATATCTCGTCCTGTAGATCCTGTGTTGAGCGGGGCTCAAGGATATAGAACACGTCAGATCAAAAAATACATGCATGTTATAACAATAATATAGGCCTACAGAAACTGCAAGCTGCCAAATTTATCCAAGCTGGAAATATTCCTCCAAATTGTAGAAGGTGTGAGTTATTAAAAATTCCTTGACAGCTGTTTTGAAAGGTTTGCTCTTTCTTTGAATACATAATAATTTAATGTTGTTTGGAAGCTTGTTATATATCTGTACTGCAGAATAATAAGCACCCTTCTGAAAGAGTTTTAACGAGTTATTTGGTCTGTGTAGATCATTCATGTTTCTGGTAGTACGTCCATGTACACTAAAATTAGTTTGAAATTTATCAATATTATTCACTACATAACACATAACAGAGTATATAACTTATATTCCCCTGTAAGAGTGAGGACTTTTAATTTTTCAAATATAGTGGTTTACAAGATTCCCTTTTTTAATTTCCACATATTATTCTTATTGCCCGCTTTTGTAATCTAAATATTTTCTCCCTATGGGAAGAGTTGCCCCAGAATATGATCCCGTACCTCATTACCGAGTGAAAATATGCAAAATATACCATAAGTAATGCATCCTGTTTTAATATATTATTCAAAATTCTTAAAGCAAAGCACGCTGAACTCAGTTTTGGAGTTATCATTTCTATGTGTGTCTTCCAGTCAAGATTTTGGTCAATTTGCAGTCCTAAAAATTTTAGATTGCTAATTTCTTGTATGATTTGTGTTCCATAATTAATTTTAAGATTTGAGATAGTACATCTGTTTTTTGTTCTAAATTGTATAAAATGGGTCTTATCAATATTAAGTGTCATTTTATTAGCTAGAAACCATGTGTTTAACTCGTGAAAAGCCTTTGTAGCTATTCTTGATAAATGTTCTTGTGACGTTCCTGTTACAAGTACACTAGTATCATCTGCGAAGAGCAATACCTTTGATTCGTCACTTAAGTTATAGGGCAAGTCATTAATGAAAATTAAAAAGAGCAAAGGTCCTAGTATTGATCCCTGGGGTCGTATTCTGTAACTCCACCAACGCTCTCAACTACGATTACACCAATGTTACAAGAAAAAGTTATTCTGTAACTATTGGTGTCAAGAATCGATCTTGAAATCACACCAATATATTGCTGGAAATATTGGTGACACACCGACGATTGCAAACCCCTCGGTGAGCTCAACAACAACTCGAAAGTACCAAAATATCGCAAAATTTGCAGAAATATAGACATATTTGTGTTTCAATGGCCGCTTATATCCTAATTGGGCGACTTCGTGATGGTGTCAATAGCTATATTTGCGTAATAACAGAGAAGGTACAGTATATATCCATTAATGAATAGATTCTTAGTATTTGTTTATATGTTTTTATCAATATAAAACTAAATACATAATTTTATGTTGCAACAAGCATGTTTGAGGTTATGTTTGCATAATTGCACATAATATTAATTATTTTACTTTATCTTGTTTCAGATTTGGAATTGTAATCCCTGTGATCTGCATTAAAGAGTGGACAACATAATATGCACCAATAATAAGCTTAATGAACAATATATAAAGGCACTGATGGGTGTCACCTCTATGTAGGCCTACATTTTTTAATGTAGTGTAAAATTTTGTTCAGTTCATTCGAAAGAACAGTGCACAAGTAGGTCATTTGCAATTGAGAAGGACATCCCACTCAAGCAATGCTTCAAGTAGTGAGATGTTGTTGGCTTTTTGTGTTTTTCAGGAAATAATTACGAAGACTGTGCTTATTAGAACTGAGCAAAGTGCCATGAACTCATGATACATGTAATAGTTTTTTTTGTACCAAAGTTTTCTTTGTTCGTGTGTGTGTACTATATCACTCAGCAAAATATTATGTACATTGTCCTTACTTTTAAATATACTGGTAGCCTATATAGCGTATAGGCCTACTAGTTTATAAAACTTTTCACACTTGTAGAGAAGCATCTGTTTTTAACTGCACAAAAAATATGCCTCCCTGACAATGTAGCCTATTGTAATTGAAAATATTTAAATCTAGCTACAATATTGGCTGTTACCAATTTTTTGTCTAATTTAAATTCCCTCTAATTCCTTTTATAATAATATGAGCTATATTGTATCTCGTGATTTTCCGTCAAGTGGGTGTGGCTTATATGTAAGTTGAAATGCATGTTGAATTTTCAAAGCCATTTTCCCATAACTTAATATTTTCAACACAAAAGGCACAATATCTCTTAAAGTAATGGTCCAAATTGCATGAAACTTTGCACACCCATAGTTTTTTGTGTTTTCTAGAGGATAAACCTAAATAATCTGATGTATTTGCAACACAAGATTATTTCACTTGTGAACATGATGTGAAAAAATCAGTAGGCCTAATAATTTTATATTGAAATTTTAAAATGCCTGAAAATTGTATCAGGCATACCACAGTATAAATTGATGGTTTATCCAAATACTCTCAATAAGTAATACCGTCCACTCCCTGTCTTTTTCCGGGACACGCTACTACTAGCGCCGCCAGTGAGCAGGAATGGGCAGTTACTCGTCAGCTCATATAGTTAACGTTTGTCTGTTGTGTTTTGTGTACGAAAATATAATATAAATTCTAGTAAAACAGGGTGCCCACGGGGGGTGGGTTAAGACGCAGACTGCGTCATTGAAATTTCTGGGGGGGGGGGGGGAAATATTATCGTGTTATGAATTTTCTGGCCGGGGGTTGAAAATTGTTGCAAAATTAGAGTTTTATATGATACTAGCTGAATAGGCCCGGCGTCGCCCGGGCTTTGTATTTTTTTAATTTGAAATTAACTTATGAAGGACTTTATGTACAGTATGTAGAACTTGAAATGAAGGAAAAGATTTATCACACTCAAACTGTTCCATCAGAAAATACTAGATATAGCTTTTTTATGGCTCATAGAGGATGTCGAAAGCTGCATTCCGTTGCTTCTACACATCATGCTTGGGAGGGGTTGAAATAAGAAGAAATATAAATTAAATAAGATTGTATTGACTTGACGGAAAATTTTATTTCTCATTCTCATTTTATCATACAACCGTTTCGGGCTGAAATAAAAGAGAAATGCAGTACCACTTTCATACGTTCCTCCCCTAAAACCCGGGACATAATATACTGAAGTCCCTTTTAGGGATAATTGTCACAGTTAAAAAATTAAATTCTGAAAAAAAAAAAGTTCTTTGAGGGCGTAGGACTCAAAATGTTCCACCCCATGCTTAGGGCCTATGATAAACATCCCTATTTCTCAACTAATACAAAGCCTACAGCTATGGATAAGGTATAAGGGGAAAGGATTATTTACAGACTTCTGATATAGCAAAGGGTTGTAAAAAAGCCGGCTAAAATTGAAAAAGACCTGACCAGCGGTTTTTTTCAATTTTAGCCGGTTAAAATCATGATTTTAGCCGGCTAAAATCAAATTTAGCCGGCTAAAATCAATTTTTCCTGGTTGGGGGAGGTGGGAGCGTGTTGAAATTTTGAAAAAATTATATTTAGGGCCCTATGGGGTTTAGAGGGAAACTTAGTATGCATAAATTAGACACCAATGATTCAGTAATTGTGGGGATGAGGGTGGAAATTAAAAAATTTTAAAACCATGTTTGTAGGGTATCGTTGAAAAGCTCTTGATGAGTAATCTCTAAATCAACAACTAGTTTCTCAATAGCGCTCATATAAGGAGAGATTTGAATTTTTGAAAGTCAAAAACACTTTAAAATATACCTCGGCCAATAGGCATGCCGAAATGAATTCATGAGGACCAACTGAGGCTAAAATTACCAATGAAATAAAGTTTGAAATATTAAAAATAATAGTTAAATATCTTTAGAACAATAATCCTTGGCCAAATTAAAAATGAAATAATAAAAGATATCAATTAATACATAGGCTAATTAACAACTCTCTTTTTATAAAAAAATATTTCAGTTTTTATTCTACACTTACCCCAATAAATTCATTAAAAGCACTATGAAATCTACCTCGGCCTGTGCCCTGTAGGAATACCTAAAGGGATTTTTTATACTTATTTCTCCATCAATTACACAAATCTGAAGCGTAATCACCTATCGCTGGAATTTTGTCAAGCCATAGAATCTTTACATCGTATGCCAGTCAGTTCTGCATCAATCGAAAGAGTATTTTCTTCATTTGGGTTAATACAAACAAAATTGATAAACAGACTAGGCAATGAAAAAGCCCAGAAGCTTGTATACATCAACAGGCAGAATAAAGCAAATATGCAAGAGTCTTAAGATGAATGGTGAATTTACCATATTTACTTGAACATAACGTGCCCTATTTTTGTCCATTTGTAGATTTCAATACCCAGGTGCACGTTAAATTCTAGTACAAATCCGTTTCGTAGGTCGGAGGTAATATTGATCTACATAACAAGGCACTGCTATATTTCTCGACTTTGTTCATTTTATCGTTAGCCTACACCATATGAAATTTAATTTCTGAAACATAACGAAAAAATAGTTTTTGTCAGTTCTATAGTGCAAATGTGGAATATTGTGCATTGTCGATTTTAAACTCATTTAAGAGTGGTATCAGCTTTTATTGTGAAACATGCATTTAACATTTTATTTGTCCATTTAGCAATAAAAATAAGCACCTCCGAGGATTCCAGTGATGAACACATTAGTGAATATTGATGAGCCATGCCTATAGGTCTACTTGTAGGCCTAAAACTGGCAGTTAACTGTAAATGTTTATGTGTTGGTTCATTATTCTATAAATACTAAGACAAAATTCCAAATAAAATATCCTATTGATGCGCATTACATTTGCTAACAAACTCTTTTTTTATGATTTTAAGTTTCAAAATCAGGGTGCGCATAAATTCGAGGGTGCATTATATTGGAGTAAATACGGTAATTAACTATTGCTGGGAATTACACAGTGAAGTGGTACAGTGAGTCCCACGCAAGACTTGGCCAATGACGTGGGATTCTGCGAAGCGGCGGGCACAGCTCCAACTCCCGAGCGATCGGGTGAAATATCTACGCAAATAAAGCCGCAATTGGTGTAATGATTCAGGTTCTCATATTTACAGTTAAAATTACAATGAAAATAACCACATACCTCATCACAAGAGCTGCTGGAAATGTTCTTCTCTTGCATCCACACAATACTGGCAGCTTTTCAGGAAATTTTCTTTCACACGCATAACTTCAGCTTCCGAGACAGAGTTCTCTTGTGATATTGTTTTTAAGTTCTTCTAACAGCATGTGACTATTATTTATGGGGAAACTTCAACAAGAAAAATTAACTCTATTTCGGAAGCTGAACTTAATGCGCGTAAAAGAAAATTTCCTAAAATGGTGCCAGTATTGTGTGGATGCAAGAGCAGAACATTTTTAACTTCTCTTGTGATGAGGTACATGGTTATTTTCATTGTAATTTTAACTGTAAATGTGAGAACCTGAAACATTACACCGATCGCGGCTTTATTTGCTGTGCCCGCCGCGACGCAGAAACCCGTGTCATTGGCCAACTCTTGCATGAGACTCACTGTATTAAATTACACTAAGTCTTAAATACAATTTTAGGTTTCTGAGCTTGTATCTTTTAAATTTGTGATGTTTGGAAATAAGAGCATGAAAGAAACTTCAATTATTTTTACTCAATTTGATTTTATCCAGATAAAATGCCTGGCATTTTTCAAGTGGATAAGACTTGTAGCTCTGCATTTGCACTCAGTAGGCCTAAGTAGGCCTACTACAGGTTCTGAGCTTGTAACTTTTAAGTTTGTAATGTTTGGAAATAAAAACAAGAAAGGAACTTCAATTATTTTTATTCAATTTGATTTTAGCCGGATAAAATGTCTGGCTTTTTTCAAGTGGATAAAACTGAGGCCTACTACAGGTTCTGAGCTTGTAATTTTTAAATTTGTGATCTTTGGAAATTTAAACATGAAAGGAACTTCAATTGTTTTTATTCAATTTGATTTTAGCCGGATAAAATGCCTGGCTTTTTTCAAGTGGATAAAACTCGTAGCTCTGCATTTGCACTCTACTACAGGTTCTGAGCTTGTATCTTTTAAATTTGTGATGTTTGGAAATAAGAACATGAAAGAAACTTCAATTATTTTTACTCAATTTGATTTTATCCAGATAAAATGCCTGGCATTTTTCAAGTGGATAAGACTGGTAGCTCTGCATTTGCACTCAGTAGGCCTAAGTAGGCCTACTACAGGTTCTGAGCTTGTAACTTTTAAGTTTGTAATGTTTGAAAATAAAAACAAGAAAGGAACTTCAATTATTTTTATTCAATTTGATTTTAGCCGGATAAAATGCCTGGCTTTTTTCTAGTGGATAAAACTGAGGCCTACTACAGGTTCTGAGCTTGTAATTTTTAAATTTGTGATCTTTGGAAATTTAAACATGAAAGGAACTTCAATTGTTTTTATTCAATTTGATTTTAGCCGGATAAAATGCCTGGCTTTTTTCAAGTGGATAAAACTCGTAGCTCTGCATTTGCACTCAGTAGGCCTAAGTAGGCCTACTACAGGTTCTGAGCTTGTATCTTTTAAATTTGTGATGTTTGGAAATAAGAACATGAAAGAAACTTCAATTATTTTTACTCAATTTGATTTTATCCAGATAAAATGCCTGGCATTTTTCAAGTGGATAAGACTGGTAGCTCTGCATTTGCACTCAGTAGGCCTAAGTAGGCCCACTACAGGTTCTGAGCTTGAAACTTTTAAATTTGTGATGTTTGGAAATAAAAGCATGTAAGAAACTTCAATTATTTTTATTCAATTTGATTTTATCCGGCCTGGCTTTTTTCAAGTGGATAAAACTGGTAGCTCTTCATTTGCACTCAGTAGGCCTAAGTAGGCCTACTACAGGTTCTGAGCTTGTAACTTTTAAATTTGTGATGTTTGGAAATAAAAACATGAAGGAAACTTGAATTATTTTTATTCATTTTGATTTTATCCGGCCTGGCTTTTTTCAAGTGGATTAAACTGGTAGCTCTGCATTTGCACTCAGTAAGTATTACAGGTTCTGAGCTTGTAACTTTTAAATTTGTGATGTTTGGTAATAAAAGCATGTAAGAAACTTCAATTATTTTTATTCAATTTGATTTTATCCGGCCTGGCTTTTTTCAGGTGGATAAAACTGGTAGCTCTTCATTTGCACTCAGTAGGCCTAAGTAGGCCTACTACAAGTTCTGAGCTTGTAACTTTTAAATTTGTGATGTTTGGAAATAAAAACATGAAAGAAACTTGAATTATTTTTATTCAATTTGATTTTATCCGGCCTGGCTTTTTTCAAGTGGATAAAACTGGTAGCTCTGCATTTGCACTCAGTAGTCCTAAGTAGGCCTACTACAGGTTCTGAGCTTGTAACTTAAATTTATGATGTTTGGAAATAAAAACATGAAAGAAATTTCCATTATTTTTATTCAATTTGATTTTATCCGGATAAAATTGCCTGGCTTTTTTCAAGTGGATAAAACCGGTTAAAACCGGCCGGTTAAAATCAGGCTGGCTTTTTTCATAACAACCCTGTATAGCATACTCACACACTTAAGTTGTCCCTTGCAATACGACCTATTCTTCGACATAAAAATGTGAAGTAAGAAAATATTTCTTATGTCGAGAGTAGAGAAAGTTATGTGACTGCATCACACTGTGCTTTATTTTCGTGGATTTCATTTTCAGTAATTATTTTCGCCAATATATCGATGAAATCATAATTCGTTAAAGTCAAGCATTATAATTATAGTCGCCAAAGCCCAATGTTATCAAAGTAAACAATACACTGTTGTCATGTGAACTGAACAACATTCATTTTTTTTCAGTATAAAATTCTCAGAAATTATATAATTTTCAAGGGAAGGAGTATTTTGTTTGAATTTTAATGTTGACCGCTATACTTCCCGGGCTTAACTGGGTATGTGTGCAAAATTCCGTGTAAATTGGTAAAGAAATGTAGATTTGTATAAGGAACAAACATACATACATACATACATACATATCCACAAACACACATTTGACTTTATATATTAGATAAATAAAAACGGCCAAGTTCTATAACTTCAAAAGGTCTCTTTTAATTCTTTATAAAGATAAAGATGAAGAATTCCGACAGCCATGGGCGTACCCGGGGGGGGGGGGGCGCAAGGAAAAAAATGTATATTATTAATTATTATCGTCAGGTGTTTTTCTTTTAAGACAATTATTATAATTGCAGAAGTTTTACCAAATCGACAACATGGAAGCAGAATCCACAGTGGATTAGGAAAGGGGGTTCAGACCCCCAAGAGTCAAAACCTAAAATTCTATATTTGTATTTAAAAAATATATTTATTTAATTAAACAAGATTTGTTGGTGTGTCAAATAAGTTATGATATAGCAGTTATTTTCTTTTCATAACATAATGAGTAGGCCTATTATGTCCACTGTTCCATGTGCTATTTAACTTTTCTTATAAATAATAATAAGTATTATAATTTAGGTAACAATTTCATGTTTAAGTTGCCATGTCTTAGAGTATAGTAAACAAATTTGCTAACTAGTTTTTCAGTGCTAAAATAGCGTAAAATATGATTTTCATTATTAGTTCAACATTTAAAAATTTCCCGGGGGTGGACACCCGACTTAGGTAACATTTTCTTGTTTACATTGGCAGGTCTTAGAGTATGGTAAACAAATTTCCTAACTAGTTTTTTAGTGCTAAAATAGTGTAAAATGTGATTTTCATTAATTCAATATTTTAAAAATTTCCGGGGCTGGACCCCCCACCTAGGTAATGATTTCTTATGTACATTGAAATGTCTTAGAGTATGGTAAACAAATTTCATATCTAGTTTTCAGTGCTAAAATAGCGTAAAATGTTATTTTCATTAGTTCAATATTTAAAAATTACCCGGGGTGGACATCCGACTTAGGTAACGTTTTCTTGTTTACATTGGCATGTCTTAGAGTATGATAAACAAATTTCTTAACTAGTTTTTGAGTGCTAAAATAGCGTAAAATGTGATTTTCATTAGTTCAATATATAAAAATTTTCTGGGATGGACCCCCGACCCCTTTTTTGGGGGGTATTCCAAACCCCCCCGGCACATCCGACCCTCCCCGCAATTATATTCTGGCTACTTATTATATTATTAATATAAAATACAAAGTGGCCCAAGAAGTTAAAGCGACAAAAAATAAATTAATTTAAAAAATTGCCCCCCTAGAAAATATCATATGGGCGCCCTTGTCGACAGGCAATTGGGTTGGGGGTGAGCAATGAAGTTTTGGGGGTGGGCACCCCTGAGTAAAATAATAAATACAACATAGGCCTAAAGAAAATGTCCGGTTATGTAGGTGGCATGATATGTGCCGTCTATGGTTGTAATAATTATTTTGAGAGTGAAATAAGTAAAATCGTTAATTAGAGTGTGTACAAGACTGATTCATTCAGATGTTCATTGACTTACCATCCGAATTGTTTTACATGTTAAAATTTCAAATTTAAAAAAAAAGTATAAGTTGTACAAAGTATCTTGCAAATCGTTTGAATTAAAATTTAAAGCTGATTTTCACGAAAATGTATTAAAGTGAAACAATTAGTTTTGATACTTATTAAAAAAAAGTGTGTGTGGAACGCCATGCGGCAGAAGTGAAACTTTTTTTTTTATTCGTTCAATTCTGGATTATTGGATTTTTCAAATTTTGGATTGTTGGACTTTTTAATATTGGGTTTTTGGACTTTTTAGATTTTGGATTTTTTAAATTTCTGACCTTTTAATTCTTTAATTTTGGATTTTTAATTTTTTTTACATTTTAGATCATTGAACTTTTTTAGTTTTGTATTTTTTATTTTGGATTTTTATATTTTTATATTTTAGAATTTTATAATTTTGGATATTTATGTTTTAAATTTTGAATATTAAGATTTTTTAATTTTTAGTTTTTAATTTTTTAAATTTTGGACTTATTAATTTTGGTTCTTTGAATTTTTTTATTTTGAAATTTTAGATTATTTAAATGTTGGATCTTTAATTTTTTATTTTTTGTATATTTTAATTTTTGATTTTTTAACTTTTTAAATTTTGGGTTTTTTAATTTTTGGACTTTTTCAGTTTTGGATAAGCCTAATCATTGAGTTGATTGTTTTCTGTGCAGTCCGTTCCGTCACACCTCACTAATTTCGTGACGATTTTGAGCGTTACACAAGCTCTCGATTTACCTCTACCGCGGCTAAAGAAGTTTTACTTAAAAAATTAGCGTTATCGTCATTTAATAAAGTTAGTTTAGCGGTAGTGTAAATTATGTTATTTCCCGACCTAATTCCTGCATTATCAAGCACAAAAATAAGTTACTGTGTCATCAGGACTTTGAAAAACAAATTTATTTCTGCAGCTATATAGGTTTATTAAGTAGCTTCTGAGACTGCTGCCCATTCCCACTCAACAGATGGCACCTCTGTGCTAGTGGACAGTTTGAACAAAGGGAATAGAGTAGAGTGGGCGGTATTCTTATTGAGAGTATTTGGTTTATCCTCTAGATTATAGTGTCAGCTGTGAATAAAAAGAAATATTACACCAATCAGATTGACTTTTGCAAGAAATCATGTTCCTTAGGCCTTATTGCATGCTGAAAAATAAAAAAATTTAATTTTCTAATATCAACCTTCATATTTGTGACACTGTAATAATTTTTGTGCTCATTTCAACCCCCAAATGTATATTTCTAATGTCCAAAATTTCATTTTATTATTGCAAATAGTGTTGAAGATATCGAACAGTTACTGCAATGCCTGCTCAGGCATGGTCTCTTGGTGTATGAGCCCCCTTAAGACACTTTTCCAGTGATATTATGGTGTTATTTAAATTAATATATAATTATGAACAACTATGAGGCCAATTGTAATGTTTCAAAGTACTGTGTAAATTAAATACTAATGAATTCATTTCAAGTTAACCTAAAATGCAATTAATTTATTTCAAGGGTTTTATAAATGTCATAAAAGCAGTAGGCAAGATAAGATACTCTTATTTGCTTAAGAGCCAATCCATAGTGACGGGTGTGACATTTGGACAGATTTCATTACACTTATTTCTTTCTACCTCTGAACCATATTGCAGGAATGTCATCAAAGTTTTTTGTGTTAACATACCAACCCATTGGAAGTACAAAATATGATCTAATGTTTTTTTCAAGGCTGTATGCTTGAGCTGGAAAATATATTGTGCATGTGACGGGTGTGACCATAATCGGACAAAGGTTTTTTCTTATGTAGGTTTAATTGAAATTTCTGTGAATTGATTAGCTTCACTATATTTGTTTTATTTCTTCAAGTAAGAGGACTGATAAACATACTGAAATGCATAATTAGATTTTACAAAAATATTTATATAGTTATTCAAAATTTACTTTATTAGTGTGACGGGTGTGACATGTCGGATGTGACAACATCAACTTATAACCGAGACTTAAACTAAACTAAACTCTGTCCCTGGAGGGACTTGGCCTACCACCCGACCGCTGCATCATCTACCGTAGGCAGATGGTAGGATTGGGGGGCATGTGGTCAGCATGCCGACACCCACGGCCATTAATGGTGGTTTTCATGACCGGAGACGCTACTTCTCTATCAAGTAGCTCCTTAATTTGAATCACGAGGCTGAATGCACCCCTACCAGACCTCCCCACCTCAGAAAAATTCGAGGAGGTACCGGGGATCGAACCCAGGCCGATGGATCTGTAATCTGCAACGCTAACCACACTTTGCACCTTCTGCCTCTGTACCATTTTGCATGAATTTCATGAAAATTTTTTGTGATAATATACCAATCCTGGGGAATCCCAACACATGATCTCAGCATAAAAAAGAATTCCATTGTTAGTCTTTTTTCCACTCTGTCCATATTTTTAACAGGCTTGTGTAAAGTTGTGAAGTGAAATGTTCCTCCGGTACTAGTTAGGTAGTTTTCCTTGTCCTCTACTCTAAAATCCTGGACTACTTGGAAGCCTGAGCTCTTCACAAACTTTTACTGAATTGATGTGGATCTGGTTATTCTTGTCACCAGGACATTTTTGTTGTCTCTCATACAAAAATAATATTGTGTAGCTATATTTAGATTGGCTGATTGTTTTTCTATCTGTTCTCCTTCATTTGTTTCCATGTGGGCCTACTCATTTCATCGGCTGTTAGAGGTATTGTCTGTCTGAATTTCTTAGCAGTTCTAAGATACACAGTTACCAGTATAGAAATCAGGCACAGAATTAGTTTATTGGGGTACAATGTCATGCTGCTGGTTGAGGCACTGTGCTACAAACCGGAAGGGCACAGGTTCAATTCCTGATGAGGTTTTTGAGATTTTTCAATTGGCCTAATCCTTCTGCTGGCACTATGGCCCTGAGGTCAACTCATCCTCTAACAGAAATGGGTACCAGAAGCAATTCTGGGGTAAAGGCAGCCAGTGCATAAGACTGACAACCTTACCACCTTCATGTGCTAAAAGTCTAAAAATGTTGAAGGTTGAACGTTTGAACCCTAAATGCCTTCATGGCCTCTATAGGGGATCACTAGATCTTTACCTCACTTCTTTACCAACATTAAAACATTTGTGACATTTCCACTGGTCACCTATGTCATCCATAGCCAAAGCTGGTAGATCGTAGTTTCTTCATCTTGCAAAGAAGTTCTGTTCTCTACCACGGAAGTGCAAGAGCCATTTTAAAGATAGTATTAAGGCAAACATATGATATATTCAACATCTGCATGAAATAATCACTATACAAAAGCTGCAAAAGGCATTTTACATAAATGTCACACCCGTCACACAACATATGTCACACCCATCACACAACATGTGTCACACCCGTCACATCAAAATTAGGCCAAAATAATAGGAATTTCAAAATTATATTTTAGGTGTGTCTTCTGTATTGAAATATCTTAACTTTTACCAAGTTTCCATTTTATACAATGATTACTTGGCTTTCTACCCAAACTATTACATGTTTTTAGTGACGGGCGTGACAAGGATACGTTGAAAATTGATTTGATGAATATCTTCACTTAAACTGATCTTAAAACTTTGTTTTATGATGACAAGATCTTCACTTATTTGTGCTTTTGTGGGGGAAATTAAAAATTGCAGCAAATCTACTGATTCCATGAGAATAATGCAGTACTAGCCAACATGTTAAATTATAAATTTCAGTCAACGAAAAAAATACACATTTCAGCAGTTATTATTATATAGATGCCTTTAATTTAATAGAATTGTGAATCTTTTTTCAAATTCTACAGTCTTTTCCCTTTACTTTGATATATAACATGTCTATGTCATGTAAAAAAAAGATGTAACCACCTTTGTCTACTTTCACATGGATTGGCTCAAACTTTACTATTTGTTTTATCTATATAAAAATAATTTTATAATTGTCTTGTGTTCTATAAATTAAGTAAAAACTCCTACTGAATAATTTTTTTACTTTCTCTGCCTGTACCATAGGTAATACAGATAAAGGAGTATTGTTTTCGACCCCAACTTTGAAGTTGAGTTTTTAGCCTAAATACACATTTTGAGGTATTCTGAATCCCCAAATACTATTTTCGGAAACGTGTCTGTGTGGATGTGTGTCAACAGACTTGCTCCAGAACGGAAAATCGTAAGAATTTTTTTTTTTTTATTTGGGTTGGGTACCTTCTGAAGATGTGACACAAAGATTGGCGACAAGTTTCTCTTATTTTTAAAGGGACTTTACATGAAAAAATGTTCGTTTTTCGCGATTTTATCGATTTGTTTAAATTTTGCACATGGGTTGCTTATAAGTTACTAGGAGTTAAAACTTTTATTTGAAACATTTTTCCGAAGAAATTCTCTTTAGGGTAGTTATAAGCCACCCACTCTGAATACGTGCTAAAACTTTTATTTGAAACATTTTTTCGAAGAAAATCTCTAAAGTGTAGTCTTTATCAGAATGTGAAGTGAGAAAAATGTATTGTGCATGCTTAAAGTAAAGAAACTTATGAGAGTAGCCTACAATAAATATATTTTATTTGGGTTGTGTATCCTTCGGGGATGTGATGTGTTAAGGACATTCTCTTTATTTATAAAACCAATTTACATTACAAGAATGTCATACACAATAATTATATTATACTGAGAGACTAACTTTTATTTGAACAGAGATTGGAAAGTTCATTCCTTTCACTGAGTATGAACCTGAGAGCCTTGAATCCAGCAACATTTTGTTAAAATGAGTATTCTGAAAAGGGCTACATCTTACTTTCTGTTAATCGTTAAAATGAATACTTTCACACAAACAAGGTGAGTTGCAATGGAGATATATATAACTACTTCGAGATTGGATATTTTTTTATAATCATAATTTAAATCAGACATTGGCAAACTATTGCGAAATTTGCTAATTGGATTCCCCGAGATACCCGCCTTATTATATATACATATATATATATATATGACAGTAAACATTACTAAAAACCATTGGCATTTTGCGAATTTCTCCTATTATTATAAATCCGCCTTTTCCCCCTATAAGCGTCTTGCAACATGTAGATGTAGATGTAGATATCTCGTCCTGTAGATCCTGTGTTGAGCGGGGCTCAAGGATATAGAACATGTCAGATCAAAAAATACATGCATGTTATAACAATAATATAGGCCTACAGAAACTGTAAGCTGCCAAATTTATCCAAGCTGGAAATATTCCTCCAAATTGTAGAAGGTGTGAGTTATTAAAAATTCCTTGACAGCTGTTTTGAAAGGTTTGCTCAATTCTTTGAATACATAATAATTTAATGTTGTTTGGAAGCTTGTTATATATCTGTACTGCAGAATAATAAGCACCCTTCTGAAAGAGTTTTAACGAGTTATTTGGTCTGTGTAGATCATTCATGTTTCTGGTAGTACGTCCATGTACACTAAAATTAGTTTGAAATTTATCAATATTATTCACTACATAACACATAACAGAGTATATAACTTATATTCCCCTGTAAGAGTGAGGACTTTTAATTTTTCAAATATAGTGGTTTACAAGATTCCCTTTTTTAATTTCCACATATTATTCTTATTGCCCGCTTTTGTAATCTAAATATTTTCTCCCTGTGGGAAGAGTTGCCCCAGAATATGATCCCGTACCTCATTACCGAGTGAAAATATGCAAAATATACCATAAGTAATGCATCCTGTTTTAATATATTATTCAAAATTCTTAAAGCAAAGCACGCTGAACTCAGTTTTGGAGTTATCATTTCTATGTGTGTCTTCCAGTCAAGATTTTGGTCAATTTGCAGTCCTAAAAATTTTAGATTGCTAATTTCTTGTATGATTTGTGTTCCATAATTAATTTTAAGATTTGAGATAGTACATCTGTTTTTTGTTCTAAATTGTATAAAATGGGTCTTATCAATATTAAATGTCATTTTATTAGCTAGAAACCATGTGTTTAACTTGTGAAAAGCCTTTGTAGCTATTCTTGATAAATGTTCTTGTGACGTTCCTGTTACAAGTACACTAGTATCATCTGCGAAGAGCAATACCTTTGATTCGTCACTTAAGTTATAGGGCAAGTCATTAATGAAAATTAAAAAGAGCAAAGGTCCTAGTATTGATCCCTGAGGTACCCCATTCTTAACAACCCCTAAGTTAGATTCATTTCCATTTATTATTACCTTTTGAGTTCTATCAGAAAGATATGATCATAATGATCCAATTTTTGAAGTAATATTTCATGATTTATACAGTCAAACGCTTTAGCTAAGTCGCAGAGCATATTCTTTTTATCTAAGAGTTTCTTTTTATCTAACGCTTCCAGTATTTCTGTAGTAAGTTGAAATGTAGCATTCTCAGTGGACATGCCACTTCTAAATCCAAACTGAGATGAAGTAAGAATGTCATTCAAATTAAGATAGTGTATTATGCGTTTGTACATGACTTTTTCAAAAACTTTTGAAAATGAGGTTAAGAGCGATATAGGTCTATAATTTGATGGTAGATTTTTGTCACCTTTTTTAAAGAGGGGCTTAACAATAGCATGCTTCAGTCTTTCTGGAAATAGCCTATTCCATTTTCTAATGAACAATTGCATATGTGACTAAGAGGTTTACTGAGTTCCGATGAGCAACTTTTTAATAACCTACCACTTATCTCATCCCATCCAGACGAGCTTTTACTTTTGAGAGACTTGATTATATTTTCAATTTCTTTGTGAGAAGTCAGGTTCAATTGAAATCTATGGTTCCAAACTGTAGATTTTGTTAGTAGGTCTACTGCCTTATTGTTAATATTATTTATAGGAATACATTTCTCTGCAATATTTATAAAGTGACTATTAAAAGCATTTGTAATGTCTGATAAATTATCTAGTTTTATGTCTTGGTATATTAATGATGTACGGTACAATCATTGTTTCCCTTTGTTCTCCCTGTTTCGTTTTTTATTATATTCCATACAGTCTTAACTTTATTATTTGATTTATCAATTACTTGTGAAAAATGCCTTCTTTTTGCTTCTTTGATTACTTTCTTCAGTATGTTGCAATACTTTTTATAGTATTCCTTATGAGTTTGGTTGTTACTGGTTCTATATTTTAGGTAGAGCTCTCTTTTGTTTGCACATGATATTTTAATACCAGCAGTTAACCATGTGTTATTCCTTGAATTAGGTAAATTAGCAGTTTTCTTTTTTGGAAAATTTGCCTCAAAATGTCGTGACACTATGTTTAGGAATTCACTTAATTTACTATCTACTTTGTCATAGGATAACATAGATTCCCAGTTTTCATTCGCAAGATCTTGTTTGAAATTTAAAATTGAATTGTCATTCATTACTCTAGTCATATTACTATGAGCATGTTTACTATGAGCATGTTTACTGTTCGAATTTACTTTAATATTGTTCAGCACTAACATTTGTGCATCATGATCTGATAATCCATTTAATATTGGAAATACTTTAAAATTAAAATGTTTTTCTATATCTATGAATATATTATCTATTGTTGTTTGGGAGTCGTTCTGAATTCTCGTTGGAAAGTTTACTATGAAATCTAGATTATAGCTACCCAATAAAGATATCAGTCTGATCTTCTTCTCACTATCAATTGAGAAATCTACATTAAAGTCCCCACACAGTATAATATTTACATTAGTACTATACAGTGAATTAAGAACCCTTTCTAACTGATTTACAAAATAATTGAAATTACCTGATGGTGCCCTGTAAATGGTTAGTATTACAAATGTATCATTGTCAAAATCCAATCTGGCTGAACAACATTCAAAATCCTGTTCTTTACAGAAAGAACTTGTGTCTATATCACTGAAATGTAAGTTTCTTTTGATAAATATACTCACACCTCCACATTTTATGGAATGTCTACAAAATTTTGAACATAGTGAAAAGTTATCATTTTTTAATTGTTCCATGACAGTACGTGTAATATAAACGCCCACTTTCATAATATATACATGAAATTAAACTCCTGCCCAGTTTGGAAATTATGAAATCACATTCCCGCACTCCATCAGCCAATGATATTCATTGCAGTTTGTTAGGACAGATTTCTCATAGTTACTTTCATTGCCAACATTCACGAAAATTCACAAAGTGATTGGTGAGCCTCAACAACGCGTCTCGAGATACCAACAGGGAGTTACAGAATCGCTCACACTCCGGCCGTTGGTATCTTTCTGTCGGTTGTTGAGCTCTCAACAACACCAATGCGTTGGTGGCGAAAGTTACAGAATACAACCCCTAAGTTAGATTCATTTCCATTTATTATTACCTTTTGAGTTCTATCAGAAAGATATGATATGAACCACTTAAGTGTTAAATTATCGAACCCATAATGATCCAATTTTTGAAGTAATATTTCATGATTTATACAGTCAAACGCTTTAGCTAAGTCGCAGAAAATTCCCAGAGCATATTTCTTTTTATCTAACGCTTCCAGTATTTCTGTAGTAAGTTGAAATGTAGCATTGTCAGTGGACATGCATCGCGAGGGTGCGGTGGGCAGGAACATTCATCCCAAGGTGCGACTTATATTTGTTTTTTCCCGCAGTTAGGTTAGGTTATGAACAGTGATATTAGTTTACCAAATTCACCGATATACCGAATTTTCGTGATATACCGAATTCACGCGTTTCAAAAATGGGTCCCCAAAAATGTTCCATGTTATATCACCCGCGAGGTTTGTCGTGTTGGTCAGCTTGTTAAATGTTATTATCATAATGGTAAGAGAATTACAGGATGTAACTTATTCTTATATGTGAACAGTTTTAGACCTAATTATAATCCTTGCACCTAGGGACACAATTTTAACGTATCGTTTACTAAAAGTTAAAAATATAATGCGAATACCATGCGAAGGAGATAGGGCTGGTCAAAGTTGACAGTCCTATACGAAAAGGGTATTACAATAAATTTGGAATTCTCAAGGCTATAATTTTTTGTCTTTAGTCATCGTACAACATCAAACTTATCTCATGCTTTGACTTACCGCTAGTTGTATACACAAAACATCCACAAAAATGTTAACGTATTCATCAATAACATTCAAACGCGTGATATTTTGACGTATTGACGAAGGTCTTCTTCTTCTTCTTCTTCTTCGTTCTTGTTTCTCGACGCCTCCGCCGGTCTGAAAGACTGGCCACCGCGTCCCGCCCCGGTAGTAATACTCTCCGTAACACCAACACTGATGCTACTGACAGAGTCTTATATGGGTGGTGTAGGGGTCGGATTTTTGGGTAATACCGGAGTTGACGGGTCCCTGTAAGCAGCAAGCCATGTTGCCTTCATTCTGGCAGCGTTCCGTAAGGACAAGTCCACCACCGCCGCCGCCAAATTCGAATGTGTTATATTCAGAATCCACAACGCCGATTTTGAGTGGTTAAAGATTTGATATTAAAAATAGCGCAAAAGCCCGTTCTTCTCACAGGTGCTCCCGGGTGATAGTTTAAATTGGCGTAGGGACTAGTACTTAAAGGTTTAGTATTAAAACGACCGCAAGAGCCCGCTCTATTCACAGGTGACAGTTAAATAACCCCGTTCTGCTCGCGGGTGAGGGATTAAGTTTGCATAGGGACTAGTAGTTAAAGTTTAATATTAAAGCGAGCGAAAGAGCCCGTTCTACTCACAGGTGACACTTAAATAACCCCGTTCTGCTCGCGGGTGACAGATTAAGTTTGCATAGGGACTAGTAGTTAAAGTTTAATATTAAAGCGAGCGAAAGAGCCCGTTCTATTCACAGGTGACACTTAAATAACCCCGTTCTACTCACAGGTGACACTTAAATAACCCCGTTCTGCTCGAGGGTGATAGTTTAAATTGGCGTAGAGACTAGTACTTAAAGGTTTATTATTAAAACGACCGCAAGAGCCCGTTCTATTCACAGGTGACAGTTAAATAACCCCGTTCTGCTCGCGGGTGAGGGATTAAGTTTGCATAGGGACTAGTAGTTAAAGTTTAATATTAAAGCGAGCGAAAGAGCCCGTTCTACTCACAGGTGACACTTAAATAACCCCGTTCTGCTCGCGGGTGACAGATTAAGTTTGCATAGGGACTAGTAGTTAAAGTTTAATATTAAAGCGAGCGAAAGAGCCCGTTCTATTCACAGGTGACACTTAAATAACCCCGTTCTACTCACAGGTGACACTTAAATAACCCCGTTCTGCTCGAGGGTGATAGTTTAAATTGGCGTAGAGACTAGTACTTAAAGGTTTATTATTAAAACGACCGCAAGAGCCCGTTCTATTCACAGGTGACAGTTAAATAACCCCGTTCTGCTCGCGGGTGACAGATTAAGTTTGCATAGGGACTAGTAGTTAAAGTTTAATATTAAAACGAGTGAAAGAGCCCGTTCTACTCACAGGTTACACTTACATAACCCCGTTCTGCTCGCGGGTGATAGTTTAAATTGGCGTAGAGACTAGTACTTAAAGGTTTAATATTAAAACGAGCGAAAGAGCCCGTTCTATTCACAGGTGACACTTAAATAACCCCGTTCTGCTCACGGGTCACTCTGTATATATTTTTATTATTTCCTAGCCGGTGGTCCTGGTGTTATAAAATCTGCACACGGCTTTTTCTACTCGGTATATTTTTTACCATTTTTAACTAACTCATATTTCTTTCTGCAGAGCAAAGAATGAATGAACGTATTATGTATTTTTCTTTGTGAAAATCTCGTTTGTTGCCATAACTTGTACAATGCCTACAGCATATTTTACCGACTTCTTGCATGTACCTAATAAGCCTATTCAGATTTTTCGGATATTTTGTTTGTTTGAAATTATCGTACGTAATAATAAAGGTTCTTACCCTGACTTTACGACATGGAAATCACACCGATTAAAGAAATAATTCATTATATGGAGGGACATTTTTTCTCCGACTTGAGCTATATCTGTTCCTTATAATTCGACCCTTCTGAACACGAATATAACAGTAATATTAACCAGTTCCTTCCGTACTTCGAGAAAATTCCGATTTTCCATTAGTGTGACCCAGTCAACGCAGAAAGAATATGGACGATTAAAAAGAAAAATTCATTCCATCGAGGAAATTTTTTTTCCCGACACGAGTTACATGTTTCATCTATAATCCGACCCATCTGATCTCGAATATATTAATAATAATAACCATTTCCTTCCGCGCTTCGAGAAAATTGAGATTTTCCATTAATGTTAGACATTTCTCGCAGAAGAAGGAGGAACAATTCAAAGAAATAATTCATTATATGGAGGGACATTTTTTCTCCGACTTGAGCTATATCTGTTCCTTATAATTCGACCCTTCTGAACACGAATATAACAGTAATATTAACCAGTTCCTTCCGTACTTCGAGAAAATTCCGATTTTCCATTAGTGTGACCCAGTCAACGCAGAAAGAATATGGACGATTAAAAAGAAAAATTCATTCCATCGAGGAAATTTTTTTTCCCGACACGAGTTACATGTTTCATCTATAATCCGACCCATCTGATCTCGAATATATTAATAATAATAACCATTTCCTTCCGCGCTTCGAGAAAATTGAGATTTTCCATTAATGTTAGACATTTCTCGCAGAAGAAGGAGGAACAATTCAAAGAAATAATTCATTATATGGAGGGACATTTTTTCTCCGACTTGAGCTATATCTGTTCCTTATAATTCGACTCTTCTGAACACGAATATAACAGTAATATTAACCAGTTCCTTCCGTACTTCGAGAAAATTCCGATTTTCCATTAGTGTGACCCAGTCAACGCAGAAAGAATATGGACGATTAAAAAGAAAAATTCATTCCATCGAGGAAATTTTTTTTCCCGACACGAGTTACATGTTTCATCTATAATCCGACCCATCTGATCTCGAATATATTAATAATAATAACCATTTCCTTCCGCGCTTCGAGAAAATTGAGATTTTCCATTAATGTTAGACATTTCTCGCAGAAGAAGGAGGAACAATTCAAAGAAATAATTCATTATATGGATGGACATTTTTTCTCCGACTTGAGCTATATCTGTTCCTTATAATTCGACTCTTCTGAACACGAATATAACAGTAATATTAACCAGTTCCTTCCGTACTTCGAGAAAATTCCGGTTTTCCATTAAAATCACATTTTTCGCAGAAAAAGTAGAACTATTTAAATAAAAATTGATTACAAAGAGTAAAAATTTTTTCCCGACATGACTTACATGTGTTATCTATAATTCTACCCTTCTGAACACGAATATAACAATAATAATAACCAGTTTCTTTCGCACTTCGAGAAAATTCCGGTTTTCCATTAAAATCACACATTTTTCGCAGAAAAAGTATAACTATTTAAATAAAAATTGATTACAAAGAGTAAAAATTTTTTCCCGACATGACTTACATGTGTTATCTATAATTCGACCCTTCTGAACACGAATATAACAATAATAATAACCAGTTCCTTCCGCACTTCAAGAAAATACCGATTTTCCATTAGTGTCACACAGTTTACGCAAGAAAAGTGGGAATGTTTCAAACAAAAATTAATTACAACAAGGCAAAAATTTTTTCTCACTTGAGTTACATGTGTAATCTATAATTCGACCCTTCCGAACACGAATATAACAATAATAATAACCAGTTCCTTCCGCCCTTCCAGAAAATACCAATTTTCCATTACCGTCACACAGTTTACGCAAGAAAAGTAGGAATGATTCAAAGAAAAATTAATTACATGCAGGCAAAATTTTTTCCCCACTTGATTTACATGTGTTATCTATAACTCAACCCTTCTGAACACGAATAGAACAAAAATAATAACCAGTTCCATACGCACTAGGAGAAAATTCCGAATTTCCATTCGTGACACACAGTTTACGCGTAAACTGTGTAACACGAATGGAAAATCGGAATTCTCTCGAAGTGCGGACCAAACTGCTTATTATTATTGTTATATTCGTGTTCAGAAGGGTCGTATTAAGATAACACACGTATTTCAAGTTGGAAAAAAAATTATCCTACACAGAATGAATTTTTCTTTGAATAGTTCCCTCGTTTTCATCGAGAAATGTGTGACACTAATGGAAAATCGGTTTTTTCTCGAAGTGCGGAAGGAACTGGTTATTATTATTGTTATATTCGTGTTCAGAAGGGTCGAATTATAGATAAAACACGTATTTCAAGTTGGAAAAAAATTTATCCTACACAGAATGAATTTTTCTTTGAATAGTTCCCTCTTTTCCTGCGAGAAATGTGTGACACTAATGGAAAATCGGTATTTTCTCGAAGTGCGGAAGGAACTGGTTATTATTATTATTGTTATATTCGTGTTCGGAAGGGTCGAATTATAGATAACACATGTAACTCAAGTGAGAAAAAAATTTTGCCTTGTTGTAATTAATTTTTGTTTGAAACATTCCCACTTTTCTTGCGTAAACTGTGTGACACTAATGGAAAATCGGTATTTTCTCAAAGTGAGGAAGGAACTGGTTATTATTATTGTTATATTCGTGTTCAGAAGGGTCGAATTATAGATAACACATGTAAGTCATGTCGGGAAAAAATTTTTACTCTTTGTAATCTATTTTTATTTAAATAGTTATACTTTTTCTGCGAAAAATGTGTGATTTTAATGGAAAACCGGAATTTTCTCGAAGTGCGAAAGAAACTGGTTATTATTATTGTTATATTCGTGTTCAGAAGGGTCGAATTATAGATAACACATGTAAGTCATGTCGGGAAATTTTTTTTACTTTTTGTAATCAATTTTTATTTAAATAGTTCTACTTTTTCTGCGAAAAATGTGTGATTTTAATGGAAAACCGGAATTTTCTCGAAGTACGGAAGGAACTGGTTATTATTATTGTTATATTAGTGTTCAGAAGGGTCGAATTATAAGGAACAGATATAGCTCAAGTCGGAGAAAAAATGTCCCTCCATATAATGAATTATTTCTTTGAATTGTTCCTCCTTCTTCTGCGAGAAATGTCTAACATTAATGGAAAATCTCAATTTTCTCGAAGCGCGGAAGGAAATGGTTATTATTATTAATATATTCGAGATCAGATGGGTCGGATTATAGATGAAACATGTAACTCGTGTCGGGAAAAAAAATTTCCTCGATGGAATGAATTTTTCTTTTTAATCGTCCATATTCTTTCTGCGTTGACTGGGTCACACTAATGGAAAATCGGAATTTTCTCGAAGTACGGAAGGAACTGGTTAATATTACTGTTATATTCGTGTTCAGAAGAGTCGAATTATAAGGAACAGATATAGCTCAAGTCGGAGAAAAAATGTCCCTCCATATAATGAATTATTTCTTTGAATTGTTCCTCCTTCTTCTGCGAGAAATGTCTAACATTAATGGAAAATCTCAATTTTCTCGAAGCGCGGAAGGAAATGGTTATTATTATTAATATATTCGAGATCAGATGGGTCGGATTATAGATGAAACATGTAACTCGTGTCGGGAAAAAAAAATTTCCTCGATGGAATGAATTTTTCTTTTTAATCGTCCATATTCTTTCTGCGTTGACTGGGTCACACTAATGGAAAATCGGAATTTTCTCGAAGTACGGAAGGAACTGGTTAATATTACTGTTATATTCGTGTTCAGAAGGGTCGAATTATAAGGAACAGATATAGCTCAAGTCGGAGAAAAAATGTCCCTCCATATAATGAATTATTTCTTTGAATTGTTCCTCCTTCTTCTGCGAGAAATGTCTAACATTAATGGAAAATCTCAATTTTCTCGAAGCGCGGAAGGAAATGGTTATTATTATTAATATATTCGAGATCAGATGGGTCGGATTATAGATGAAACATGTAACTCGTGTCGGGAAAAAAAATTTCCTCGATGGAATGAATTTTTCTTTTTAATCGTCCATATTCTTTCTGCGTTGACTGGGTCACACTAATGGAAAATCGGAATTTTCTCGAAGTACGGAAGGAACTGGTTAATATTACTGTTATATTCGTGTTCAGAAGGGTCGAATTATAAGGAACAGATATAGCTCAAGTCGGAGAAAAAATGTCCCTCCATATAATGAATTATTTCTTTAATAGGTGTGATTTCCATGTCGTAAAGTCAGGGTAAGAACCTTTATTATTACGTACGATAATTTCAAACAAACAAAATATCCGAAAAATCTGAATAGGCTTATTAGGTACATGCAAGAAGTCGGTAAAATATGCTGTAGGCATTGTACAAGTTATGGCAACAAACGAGATTTTCACAAAGAAAAATACATAATACGTTCATTCATTCTTTGCTCTGCAGAAAGAAATATGAGTTAGTTAAAAATGGTAAAAAATATACCGAGTAGAAAAAGCCGTGTGCAGATTTTATAACACCAGGACCACCGGCTAGGAAATAATAAAAATATATACAGAGTGACCCGTGAGCAGAACGGGGTTATTTAAGTGTCACCTGTGAATAGAACGGGCTCTTTCGCTCGTTTTAATATTAAACCTTTAAGTACTAGTCCCTACGCCAATTTAAACTATCACCCGCGAGCAGAACGGGGTTATGTAAGTGTAACCTGTGAGTAGAACGGGCTCTTTCACTCGTTTTAATATTAAACTTTAACTACTAGTCCCTATGCAAACTTAATCTGTCACCCGCGAGCAGAACGGGGTTATTTAACTGTCACCTGTGAATAGAACGGGCTCTTGCGGTCGTTTTAATAATAAACCTTTAAGTACTAGTCTCTACGCCAATTTAAACTATCACCCTCGAGCAGAACGGGGTTATTTAAGTGTCACCTGTGAGTAGAACGGGGTTATTTAAGTGTCACCTGTGAAAAGAACGGGCTCTTTCGCTCGCTTTAATATTAAACTTTAACTACTAGTCCCTATGCAAACTTAATCTGTCACCCGCGAGCAGAACGGGGTTATTTAAGTGTCACCTGTGAGTAGAACGGGCTCTTTCGCTCGCTTTAATATTAAACTTTAACTACTAGTCCCTATGCAAACTTAATCCCTCACCCGCGAGCAGAACGGGGTTATTTAACTGTCACCTGTGAATAGAGCGGGCTCTTGCGGTCGTTTTAATACTAAACCTTTAAGTACTAGTCCCTACGCCAATTTAAACTATCACCCGGGAGCACCTGTGAGAAGAACGGGCTTTTGCGCTATTTTTAATATCAAATCTTTAACCACTCAAAATCGGCGTTGTGGATTCTGAATATAACACATTCGAATTTGGCGGCGGCGGTGGTGGACTTGTCCTTACGGAACGCTGCCAGAATGAAGGCAACATGGCTTGCTGCGTACAGGGACCCGTCAACTCCGGTATTACCGATTTTTGTGATGTAGAGGGAAAGGTTAAATTTTCATTTTGGTTTTTGTGATGTATCGGAAAAGGGCTTTTGTAATTGGAATGGATCGAGATAGAAGTAAATTAGCCATAAGTATTGATTGATATATCGTTTTTATGAGGGCGTCGGAGTGTGGTTTGGTAAGCTGGCATCCAAAAAATTGATGGTCGATGGTTCCTCGCATGCCGCACCCACAGAGGGGGGAAAAATCCGAATTAATATGTTGCAAATATACCGGCACTTGGGCAGTGCGAAATTTCAATCTGTAATAATAAGTGAAAGCTGGGATCGGGGTGCGGGATTTCCGTCTTAAAAATTTGCGTATTGCAATTATTTTCTTTCGGTCAGATTCCTGCTCCGGGGTGACCGCAGATTCTCGAGTTTTATATTGTTCCATGAAATCCAAAGCTATGTCGTTAGGTGGGGTAAGAAAATTGTCGGCAACTGCTTGTCTGTCTACGGACATTTTTGCAAGGCTATCTACCGTTTCATTGCCGGGAATCCCTGCGTGAGATGGTACCCACACTAAGTTGACCCGTCGGTTCTTCTGATGTAAGGTGTGTAAAAGCGATCTGGTAAAAATTGCGTAAATGTTGTCTGATGTCGGGAAAATTCGGCTTTGCGTGTATAATACCGCTTGATTGTCCGTAAAAATGGTCACTTGTGGGATATTTTGTCGGTTAGAGTCTTTGAGAGCTAAGTATAATCCTATGGTTTCTGCTGTATAAATAGACGTTTGTCGATGTAATTTCACTGTATGTCCGTATTGGGATGTGTCATTGTAAAAAGCTGCTCCAGTATTGTCCGTGGTCTTAGACCCGTCCGTAAAGTAGATTTGGTGTCGGCGGTCAATTGTCCGTTGTGTAACATACTGACTATAAGTTCGTATCGGATCTTCCGTGGACTGTCTAAACGTGAGAAGATCAATATGTATGTTTGCTGGAAGAGGAAGTCGGTCCATAAGATACGTGGGATGTACTGGTGTAGCGCAGGCATTATTGCATTGTTTAAACTTGTGTACGACCGCAGCTAATTGTTCCATTGGCAACTCCTTTGGTCGTGGATGAGTGCTTGTGAGTTGATGTAGGTATTGGAGCTTATGTAACAGTGGATTTTTTGTGTGGAGCATCAGATGCGCCGCGTAGGTGATTGATTTCTCCTCACGTCGTCTTCCTGGTGAAAAATAAGGGAATTCCCTTTGCATGTCGGCCATGGCCGGAAAACCACTGATGCGAAAAATCGTTTTAAAAATCTTGTAAATAATTGAACGATAGCTCCGTACCACTTGTGCCGTAAGCGGATGGAAGGCCAGCCCTCCATACTCTATGCGGGATATGAACAGAGGGACGATTAAGTTGAGGAGTATTGTTGGGTCTGCGCCCCAGTTTTTCCCCGCTATTGCTTTTAAGAGTCTGACGCGATTGTTACAGGTCTGCAATTTTCGTTTAAAGTGCGCCGCGAAATTTAAACGGGCGTCCATTAGAATTCCAAGGAAAATAGCTGTGCGTGAAGATGGAACGTTTTGCTGGCCTATAGTAATGGAATAACGTTTAGAGGTAGTTCCGGGGCGGAAGATTTGAAACTGTGTTTTATTTAAATTAATGAACAAACCTAAGTCGTTGAGAGCAAGTATACATTGTTGCGCGGACTGACCGAATTGTTCCAAGTCTAGGTGTAGTCTGTTAGGCCGTATTGTACGATATATACATATATCATCCGCGTACTGTAGACTCCGAAGGGGCACATTTGTCTGTGTGATAATGTCCTGTACATATAAGTTGTATAATATAGGACTCAAGGACGAGCCTTGCGGTAGTCCAGAGTATGTCCGTCGTGAGTCCAAATTATTATATTTTTTCGGTAGTCGTATCGACCGAGACTGAAAAAGGTTATAAATTATCTGTAAAAAAATAGGCGGAAAATCGTATCGAGCTAGTCTATGAATTAGTAAGGGGATGTGAACAGAGTCATAGGCATGTGTGATGTCTAGATATAGGGCAGCTACGTATTGTTTTTTGAAAAAAGCGATGGCCACGTCCGTGGTCAAGACATATATGTTGAATTCAGCATTATAGTGCCTACGGAAACCGAATTGTGTCTTGGGCCAGAGGTTATTGCGTTCAAGATAGAAAGTAAGTCGGTCCGTGAGGATTTTTTCAAATGTTTTACGTAGCGTCGGTAATAGAGTTATCGGTCTGTAGTCAGTGGCTTTTTGTCCTGTTGTATTGGGTTTTTGGATGGGCGTGACAATCGTTTCGTGCCACGTGTCCGGTACCTGCCTTGACCATAATATTTGGGTATAGGCTTTCGCCAATTGGTCAACAAAAATATGTGGGAGACCTCGTAACATTTCGTAGGAAATATCATCCAGTCCAGGGGCTGAGGCCTTGGATTTCGCCTGCCATATCTGTCTAATTTCGTCTGGGTGAAATGCCCGTAACAATGGATGGTGTGGGTGCGTGTCTACAGGTGGAAAAGGAAGGTCAGGACCTTTCACGGTCGCTGGCGCCACCATGTCTAAAAAGTCTCGTTGTAGGTTTAGATTACATGATATAGGAGTCAAAGTCCGTGCGTCAGGGCGTCTTTTAAACCATGCTATTTTCTTCCAGATATGTGATGTGGGGGTGTCTGGATTAATTCCGGAGCAAAATTTTTTCCACGCGTTACGTTTCGTTGTGAGCAATATACGTCTGGTGTTGGCTTCTTGCCGTTTATATTGAATGTAGTTTTCCATTGTTGAGCGGAGGCGATACGAATGCAGTAGTTTTCGGCGTGCGTTCACCGCAGCGGCGCATGTTTTATTCCACCACACCGGTTGATGGGGGGCTAGCGGAACTTGAATGGTGTGGGGGTGATGTGTTTCTATGTAGTCGGTGAGGATGTTCTCTAGTTTCTTGTAGTCTACGTTCTCGTCGTCCGTCTGCTGTAAACTATTTGACACCTCTTGTTGTAGTCTATTCTTGTCTAGTTTTCCCGTCCTCGTCTGTGTGAATAATGTCGACCAAACGTTACTAGGATGTCGAATGGTCAGGATTAAGGGAAAATGATCGCTACCACATGTGTCCGGAATTTTACTACAATGCGCATATGGTAAGAGTTTGTCGGAGATTATTAGGAGATCTGGTGTGGTGTCTCGTTGTTGTGTGTTTCCCATTCGCGTCGTCATATGAGTATTGAGGATATGCCAATTACGGCTGTTGCATAGCAAAATGAGGGGGTGCTGATGAAGTCGCCACTCGAATGGCGGGGGAAAATTAGGAATATTGAAATCACCACAAATGATTGTTTCGTATCCCGGTAGGGTAGGCAGTATAGTACTCCAATGATCCGTCGAAATCGGTGTCCTGTCTGAATTATATATAACGAAGAGGGAGAGGTTATGAAAAGTGAGGTGAATCATTTCCATGTATGGTAGTGGTTTAAGGTGCGTAGAATAAGATTCTATAGATATCATGGAATGAACAAAAATGATTACACCTCCACCATGGGCGTTTCTATCCTGCCGAATATGGTTGTAGCCGGGTAAAGAGAAAGAACAGTCGGGGTATAGATGGGATTCTGTAATGAGGATCAGATGGAAAGATTGAATTCGAATCAGTTGGAGTAATTCTGTCTTTTTGCGTGGGAGACTGCGGGAATTCCAGTAGAGTATTTTGAGATCTCTACCTGTGGTCATGCAGAAATTAGAAAAAAATGGCTTTGAGATAGTTTTTTACGTCTTCGATGACTGGGCGGGACTCGTCAGGTACTTCACTTAGCATAGTCGTTAAAGCCGTCCTCATGACAGAACGGAAACGTTGTAACTGTTCGGAGTCTGAAGCTGGAGGGACGGTTGGTATTCTTCGTAATGGTGGAGGGTTTGGGAGACCCGCTGTAGTGATCGGCCTCTGTGGATTTTGTACGACATTTTCGTTGGGTATGACTGTCCGTGTCTGTTGAGGAGGTGGCCTTCCGTCCGGACAGATTAGCAGTTTTTTGTGAGCCACTTGGTTGACTTCTGCCTGACCATCTTGTCCTTTTCTTTTGGGGGACTGCGCTGGCGCCTGTTGGCTGGCAGCCGGCTCAGGAGCGCTCCGTGGTAGGTTTATTGTCGGTTGTGGAGGTGACTTAGACCTCTGGTCGAGCAGCGGGAAAGCATTGCCTGTACGGAAAATCTGCCTTGTTTTTTCTTGTAGGATCTGGGCATAAGAGGATGTGCATACAGCAATTTGTCGAGCCTCATATCTGGAGACTGGGAGGGTAGAAAGTTTTTCCGAGATCGCTGTCTCCAGTTTATAAGCAGGGCAGTGTTGGAGGTCAGTAGTGCGGTGTTGTCCTTTACAATTTAAGCATTTGTGCACGTCTAGTGTGCAAGGACCGTCATGACGGTCTAGCCCACAGGTGATGCATTTTGGGAGTGACCTACAGAATTTCTCTCTATGGTTGAGTTTGCCACATTTGCGGCATAACGAGGGTCGTTCCTTATAGGGTTCAACCTTACACCTTTGGTGGTATAGGTACACATATGGCGGCAGGCATTGGCTTCGAAAAGTTAACTTAACAGTTTCCGTAGGTTCATATGTAACTACCCCTTGGTCATCTCGCTGTCGCCGATTAAACCGGTAGACATTGGTAATTTTATATCGTTCTGTTACAAGAGTGTCCTGAGCAATTTCTTCAGCAGTAACACCGAGGTCCACACCTCGAATGACTCCGGATACAAACAGGTTGTACTGCGGGATGAAAGATTCTGTGCCATGTAGCGCATCAAAATTGGATTCTAAGAAATGATTGGCCGCACTATATGTCTGGAAATGTACGTCGAGTTGTGATTTGTGTACTTTATCTATGCGACTAACTTCATAGTTTTGCTTAAAAAACCATTTCCCCACTTTCATAGGGTGAAGGAGGCCTAGTGCCTGACTGGGATGTTTTACAGTAACAAAATAAGGACCTATATCTGAGAAAATGTATTTCCGTTTGATGCGAGTCTTCGCGTCCGTCCCCATTTTTGGTTTCGTTGAGTCGTTGTGTGCTTCAGGAGCTAGAATATTGGTTAGGTTAGTAGGATTGGGAGTGTTTGTTTCCACTACTGGATCCTGATGCAATGTGGAAACCCCTGCCATTGCCATGTCGTTAACTTCCATGTCTTGGTGGTGATGTGTTGTAAGAGGATCCACCCCTTCCTCCATCTTGAGTTGATCGTTTGCTATATATGTCTGAGAACTGTCACTTGTCACCCCCCGCGGGGCGACACCACGATATAAGGAAACAAAAAACTGTATTCACTATGCAGTAATTTGAAGATTGTAAGAAACGGCACTAATCAGACGAGTTGTCCGTAATGCAGAAGGATACTCGGCGCACAAACTACCTTCACACGAAAAAACCACACTTGATTCTTTTCAAACATCCACACTGTATGAAAGCGAAAGTGCAACTGGACAAAGGTCAAAGACAAACCAGTCAACCACGGGTTAAGCATTGAACTTAGAGATGGGGAATATTTCTTGTAACTGTTACTTTGTAACTGTTACATGTATGTAACGGTAACGACCTGTTACAAAAAATCAAAAGTAACGGTTACCAAAGCTCCTCCTAGGATATCTTATTTTCGTCTCAACCAAAGGCGGAACCAGAAAATACTGAAAGGAGGGACCGACACAGACGAAAGTTTGCTATTATTTGGAAATCCAAAAAATGGGGGTCTTCCCCCGGGATATTTTTTATTAAAAAACGAGGGAAAAACAGATCGTCCCTTTAGCTCTTCCCACTCGAGACATCTAGATGTGAATGGTGGAACTACTAGCAGTATTGGAAATTCTGACTCCCCCCCTTTCACCACTTCTTTACCTTTTCCTACTATTCAATCCATTTTCTCCTTTACCCTACCTATCTATTCCTATCCTTTAAATTTTCGACCCAAGGAGATCCGAACACGGGACCGCTAGCATATTATATATAGCCCTTCATCTTACCCACTACGCCATCGAGCAATCATTACAATGAGAAGCGAAAATTCATCTATTTAAGTTTAGACATCTGCATGAAATGGCGGGGATTGATCATTTCCTATTAATTGCATTTGTGTGAAGTGAAATAAAATCCCTTTAGGCAGGCCTACAGGCTGAGGTAGATTTCGAAGTGCTTTTGGTTTAATTTATTGTCACTGCGCAGTTCTCTTCTTCTTTAGCCTTGGCATGATAAACCCGCAATAATAACTGCAAAAAAAGAGGAAAGAGCACTTTTTAAAACATTCAAATCTCGCCTTATATGAGAGCTATCGAGAAACTAGGTTTTGATTTGTAGAGTCCTCATCAAGAGCTTTTCAACGATACCCCACAAGACGTGGTTTCAAAAATTTCGAATTTCCATCCCCCAGCCCTACTCGTACCCCTAAAACCCCCGAATCGTTACTGTCACTGTGAACTCCATAGGGAGTACTCTAATTTATTCTAACAAAGTTTCTCTCTATACTTCATAGGGGCCGAGATATAATTTTTTCAAAATTTCAACCCCCTCCCACGACCCCCCCCCCCTTGGGCCAATTTTGCTCATTAACTATTGGGCCTAGAAATAACATAATACAATTTGGTTCAAATATCTTCAAAATTACGGCCGCTAGCGTGTAAAGATATATAAATATATAAGAATTCTGTATAGTTTCTCCAAATTTCTCAGCAGCTCTCCTTTTTCTCAGGGTTTTTTAAATACTTTTATTTTTTGTTTTGATTTTTATTTTATTTATTTACTTATTATTATTATTGTTATTATTAGTTGCGTTGAGAAATTTGTCGTGTCGAGCGAATGTAACTGGTCTGGAACAAAGTAACGTGTCGAGAGTTACACCCGTTACATTATTTTCACCTGCTCCAGTTACTCGGACCCGTTACTGTTATTTCCACCTGCTCCAGTTACTCTGACCCGTTACTGTTATTTCCACCTGCTCCAGTTACTCTGACCTGTTACTGTTACTCTCGCCTGCTCCAGTTACTCGGACCCGTTACTGTTATTTCCACCTGCTCCAGTTACTCTGACCTGTTACAGTTAATTCTAATATTACTGTTACAAGTGTTTTGTCCGTGACTTTCGCCTCGTTCCGTTACATCTGTTACTTCCAATATTTGAAAAACAAAATAATTAAAAAAATAAAAAATAAAAATAATAACAAATTAAAAAATTAAAATAATAAAAAAAAACAAAAAATAAAAATAAAAATAATAAAAATAACAAAAAATAAGAATAAAAAATAACAAAAAAATAAATTTAAAAAAGTTATTTTCTTAAATATTAATGGGCGTAAAGAGTTCATGCATAGAATTCATGCTGTCTGATCTCATATATATTTCTTGCTTTACATATCACTTAAAAATTTATCAAAATACGATATTGCCTTTACTGGATAATTTAAACTTAGAATGTGGGTATATAGCATGAAATATGAATTCAATAACTGTAGTAAATTATTCGAAATAATATTGATAATTTTACTACTACCATAATGAATAGAGGAGAAAGTGTGATGACTGAGGTAGTTCACTGGTTCCGCCGCTAGGTAGCCGTTACTCTGCTTGAGATTCACGGGAGCAAGATTACTACGGGCGGTATAGGAAAAATTGCAAACATTCTTAAACAAAATAATACATTAATCTATTTCAAAATGACTCACCTTATCTAAATTGAATTGTTAGATACTTTTGACAATTTTAGGGCTGCTTTACACGTCTTGGAAGATCTCATCTCCATAAATAAACATGGCCGTGTATAACAGTAATTTCTCAGATTGCAAGAAGCTTGACCGTAACATTTCGTTCCACATCTTTCCAAAAATCGAATATGTTCACAAGCAATGAACAATTATATAATATAGGTATGAAACAGCTAAGGGATGTTGATCTAATATTTTGTTGCCTAGAAAATAGGGTAGAGGGTATGTTAGTATAATTTGATGAGAATTTGTTAAAGAATGTACATTTGTATAGAAATAACAACGTATAATTAGGGTAGAAAACAGCTAAGGGATATTTTATAAATTAATATTAATATTACATTGTATAAGAAAATTACTGAGTATTAATTTGTATTAATATTGTATTAATAGTAATATTATTTATATTAATATTAATTTTCTCCTGGCTGTATGGGGTAAGCTATGTAGGTGAAACACGGTCAAAAGTGTAGATCTGTGTACAAATTATGTGAACAGAGATAATATAAACTAAGGGATGGTTTGTGAATTGCAGGGCACGGAAAATTTCATAAGCAGCACTACAAAAATAGGGCGCGTGATCTTTAAAATTGGCGTCTCAACATCCGATAAAGACGCACATACGCAAAAATTGTTTTGCAATGCATTCTACATATATCACACAATATTTCAAAGCATTTTCCCTGATTTTTTCATAAAAAAAATTAAATCCTCTTGCCTTAACTACAGCCCGCTATTTGCTCAAACCCTCGACCATTCGCCGTTCGCTGTAACTGATGTACGTCTTATGTTGTTAAATTATATTATTAAAAAAAGGAACAAGATATTAAACTAATAAGACATTTGCTATGATAATTATACATAAAAATTACTAACATAAGTGAACAGAAAATATGATAAATAATCCAATAAATGCATAAATAAAAGTAGTGCAGCTTTACTAAGTTAGAAAAAAGCTTCATTCACTCCTTTTCCCCAGCGGGTCAATCTTGCAGTATGGGTACAAGTAGTCAGTTAATATAGTATTAATTATTGAGTCCACGAATAAATTATGTAAAAATATTTACGTTATTGCTGGTATTTTATGGAAAAGATGCCTGCTAATACCTCAATACCATTCTGATAGCTTTAGCTTTAGAGTAATTACTATTACTCGTTAACCATTATAGATATATAGGTGGTACTCGATTTATAATAAGATCCAAATATTTCACTAAACCTTACACGCTTGATCTCTTTCTGGACACAAAAATAAAATAATAAATTTCGCATAGTCAAAGTTGCTTCACCCTCAACACTTCACGATCGTCCCACATCAGTCATTCAGCTGTAGCGCTCGGAATAATTACCACTCAATTACTCGTAAACCATTCAAGATATAAAGGTGGTACCGGTACTGAATTTAAAATAAAGTTGAAATATTTCACTAAAACTTTCTCGCTTGAAGTTTTTACGGGACACAAAAATGAAAAAAATTGTCACATAGTCAAATTCCGTTTCACCCTCCATGATTTTGTGTAATTGGTGATGTTTATATAATGAAATAAAAACACTTATGTCCGCATTTTTTAAGTCTCTGTTTTAACCATCAGAAGGACTGTGTTGTTCAGATTATTTCTGCACAAATTTCACAGAAATAGGACCAAGGGTTAACTAAAGATTGCGAGTTTAATCATAATATGCCAAACTATCATGATACAGCATTGAGAAGTTGAAACGCAAACGAAGGTGCTGCCAGTGTTTCGGTGGACCGCCGCTCTCCCTATACCCACCATTGTATTAGCGGTGGAGTCATCACACTTTCTCATTCTATTCATTATGCTACTACTAATAAAATCCCTATAATATAAAGACACACGGCTGACTGACTGACTGACTCACTGACATTAATGTTTGCCCACTTCCAGATGAGCTAGAAACTTGAAATTTGGTACACATATAGCTTTTAGGCTCTAAACCACAGGAAAATTCCAAAAAGTATTTTTTTTAATTTTTAGCCCCAAAAACCTCCGAAAAAGGGCTCGGTTACTTCGAGATGAGCTAGAAACTTGAAATTTGGTACACATATAGCTATTAGGCTGTAAACCACAGGAAAATTCCAAAAACTGTTTTTTTTATTTTTAGCTCTAAAAACTCCCGAAAAAGGGCTCGCTCACTGACATTACTGTTTGCCCACTTCCAGAAGAGCTAGAAACTTGAAATTTGGTACACATGTAGGTTTTAGGCTGTGAACCATAGGAAAATTCCAAAAAAGTAATTTTTAAAATGTTTAGCCCTATAACCCCCGAAAAAGGGCTCGCTCACTGACAATACTGTTTGCCCACTTCCAGATGAGCTAGAAACTTTAAATTTGGTACACATATAGCTTTTAGGCTGTAAACCATAGGAAAATTCCAAAAAAGTATTTATTTTTATTTTTAGCACTATAACCCCCGAAAAAGGGCTCGCTCACTGACATTACATCTAGATACTTTAAATTTGGTACACATATAACTTTTAGGCTGTAAACCACAGGAAAATTCCAAAAAGTAGTTTTTATATTTTTAGCCCTAAAAACCCCCGAAAAAAGGGCTCGCTCATTCACATGAATGCTTGCCCACTTCCAGATGAGCTAGAAACTAGAAATTTGGTATACTTATATCTTTTAGGCTGTAAACCACAGGAAAATTCCAAAAAGTTTATTTTCATGACGATAATCGATGTTTTTTACATCGATGGAAAACAACTGATGTTTTTGCTACATCGATGTTTCTCCCCGGCCAGGTTTTTTTGTAACAAAAAGAAGATTAATTGGCTACCTTGGTTCTACGATATAATTTTATTTACAGGAGCTTAATTTCCCAAAACATTGATTTTTTACATCGATTGTTTTCATGGAAATACTTCTGTTTATTTATAATTTTTGCCTAATTTTCTGATACCATGGCCTTTTTTAAATATACATCGATGTTTTCAGGCCGATATTATCGTCATATCGATGGTTATCTCCGATTTTAACCTCGATATTTTAACTATCGATTATCATCCCTGATTGAAAGCTTAATTTTACAACTGTTTTTTATTTCGGGGGGTCCCTCCCTAGAGCCCCAGCCTTTGCTACGTCCATAACCGTTGTGGGGGGAAGATAAAGGGCAATTCCCTACAAGTGGGAAGTGATCTGGCGATTAACTACGTATCTAATATATAAAGTCGAATGTGTGTTTGTGGGTATGTATGTATGTTTGTTCCTTATACAAATCTACATTTCTTTACCAATTTACAAGGAATTTTGCACACATACCCAGTTAAGCCCGGAAAGTATAGCGGTCAACATTAAAATTGAAACAAATCAGTCCTTCCCTTGAAAATTATATAATTTCTGTGAATATTCTACTGAAAAAAATGAAATGTTGTTCAGTTCACATGGCAACAGTGAATTGTTTACTGTGATTACATAGGGCCTTGGCAACTATATAGCCTAATGCTGGACTTTAACGAATTATGATTCCATGTAATATATTGGCGAAAATAATTACTGAAAAATGAATTACACGAAAATAAAGCACAGTGTGATGCAGTCACATAACTTTCTCTACCCTCGACATAAGAAATATTTTCTCACTTCACATTTTGATGTAGAATAAGAGGTCGTATTGCAGGAACAACTTAAGTGTGTGAGTATGCTATATCAGAAGTCGGTAAATAGTCAGTTATCCATAGCTGTAGGCTTTGTATTAGTTGAGATTTATCATAGGCCCTAAGCATGGGATGGAACATTTTGAGTCCTATACTCGCAGTATATAGAGCGAAGGCTACTGTATACCCCCCATCCCCCCCCCCGTGGGAATTTCCGACACATATATTTTTTTGTTGGTATTGCCATCTAGTTTCAGTTTTCAGTTGTTTGCCCCTTATCAATTACAGCATTTACCCGGAAACCCCGGAAATCCGGAGAAAATGAGTTTGTTTTCATTTTTCTTTGTTCTTTGCTCATAATATGCCCAGGAAATTTCTGGCTCACATATTTTTTGTTGGTATTACGTTATAGTTTAAGTCTTTAGTTGTTTGCTCCTTATCAATTACAGCATTTACCCGGAAACCCCGGAAAACTACGGAAATCTGGAGAATATGAGTTTGATTTAATTTTTCTTTATTCTTTGCTCCTAATATGCCCAGGGAATTTCTGACTCACATATTTTTTGTTGGTATTGTCATCTAATTTAAGTTTTCAGTTGTTTGCCCTTACAAATTACAACATATCCCCGGAAAACCCGAAAAACCACTTTTATACGGAGAAAATGACAATGTTTTATTTTTTAAATCTTTGTTCTTTGCTTCTAATAGTCAAAGGGAATTTCTGAATCATATGTTATTTTGTTGGTATTGCCATCCAGATTAAGGTTTCAGTTGTTTGCCCCTTATCAATTACAGCAAATCCCCATAAAACTCCGAAAACCACGGAAACCCGGAGAATATTACTTTGTTTTATTTTTTTAAAATCTTAGTTCTTTACTTCTAGTATTCAAAGGGAATTGGTGACTCATATGGTTTTGTGTTCGAATTGCCATGTATTTTAAGGTTTCAGTTATTTGCCCCTTATCAATTACAGCAAATCCTCAGAAAACTCCGAAAACCACGGAAGCCCGGAGAAAATGACTTTGTTTTAATTTTTTAAATCTTAGTTCTTTGCTCCTAGTATTCAAAGGGAATTAGTTACTAATATGGTTTTGTGTTGGTATTGCCATGTAGATTAAGGTTTCAGTTGTTTGCCCCTTATCAATTACAGCAAATCCCCAGAAAACTCCGAAAACCACGGAAGCCCGGAGAAAATTACTTTGTTTTAATTGTTTAAATCTTAGTTCTTTGCTCCTAGTATTCAAAGGGAATTGGTGACTCATATGGTTTTGTGTTTGTATTGCCATGTAGATTAAGGTTTCAGTTGGTTGCCCCTTATCAATTACAGCAAATCCCCAGAAAACTCCGAAAACCAAGGAAGCCCGGAGAAAATGACTTTGTTTTAATTTTTTTAATCTTAGTTCTTTGCTCCTAGTATTCAAAGGGAATTAGTTACTAATATGGTTTTGTGTTGGTATTGCCATGTAGATTAAGGTTTCAGTTGTTTGCCCCTTATCAATTGCAGCAAATCCCCAGAAAACTCCGAAAACCACGGAAGACCGGAGAAAATTACTTTGTTTTAATTTTTTAAATCTTAGTTCTTTGCTCCTAGTATTCAAAGGGAATTGGTGACTCATATGGTTTTGTGTTGGTATTGCTATGTAGATTAATGTTTCAGTTGTTTGCCCCTTATCAATTACAGCATATATCCGGAAGTCTCCGGAAACCTAAAAAATCCGAAGAAAATGAGTTTGTTTAATTTTTTTAAAACCTTTGTTATTTGATCCTAATATTCCCAGGGAACTTCTGACTTACATATTTTTTGTTGTTGGAATTGTAATCTAGATTAAGGTTTCAGCTGTTTGCCCATTATCAATTACAGCATATCCCCGTAAAACCCGGAAAACCACGGAAATCCACAGAATTTCTAGAACTCGGAACTTGTGATCTACGGTCACTGAAACCGTTATTGCGAAGTAATTCTTCTGCTTCAAGTGTGTCCCTTGCAGGTTCAAAAGGGTGAGTATATAGACTACGAGATATCTGCCATAATTGTGATGGTCACATGCAAAGAAAAGGGGAAAATTATCTTCTAAACATGCCAAGTGTAAGTCAAAGTTGTTTTCTTTAGTTGCTCGCTGAAATCTCAAAATCAATGACACCTTGTCCATATTACCATTCCAAAATTGTGCTGTTTTACCGAATGTCCCTTCTCTAACTTCAGTCAAGAAAGTTTGGTAGTGACTGTGGAAGGTTTGGTAAGATAAATTATCATTCACAGATGTCAAATTAGAATATGAAGTGTGTTCTGCCAGGTTTTCAATCGCCTTCATCCCTTCAGCATCAGGATTTTGCCATTATTCTTTGTCATGCTGTAATTGATAAGGGGAAAACAACTTAAACCTTAAAGTAGATGGCAATACCAACAAAAAACATATGAGTCAGAAATTCCCTTGGAATATTAGGAGCAAAGAACAAAGATTTTAAAGAATTTTTTATAAAGTCAATTCCTCCGGATTTCCGTGGTTTTCGGAGTTTTCTGGAGATATGCTATAATTCATAAGGGGCAAACAACTGAAACCCTAATCTAGATGGCAATACCAACAAAAAAACATATGAATCAGAAATTCCCTTTGAATATTAGGAGCAAAGAAAAACAATTTAAAAATTAATACAAAGTAATTTTCTCCGTATATACGTGGTTTTCCGGGGTTTCCGGGGATATGCTGTAATTGGTAAGGGGCAAACAACTGGAACTTTAATCTATATGGAAATACCAACACAAAAACATATGATTCACCAATTCCCTTTGAATACTAGGAGCAAAGAACAAAGATTTATAAAAAATAAAACGAAGTCCCATTCTCCGGATTTCCCTGGTTTTCGATGTTTTCCGGGGATATACTGTAATTGATAAGGGGCAAACAACTGAAACCTTAATCTAGATGGTAATGCCAACAAAAAAACATGTAAGTCAGAAATTCCCTTTGAATATTAGGTGCAAAGAACAAAGATTTAAAAAATAAAACATAGTAATTTTCTCCGTATATACGTGGTTTTCCGGGTTTTCCGGGGATATGTTGTAATTTGTAAGGGGCAAACAACAGAAACATTAAACTAGATGCCAATACCAACAAAAATTTGTGAGTCAGAAATTCCCTGGGAATATTAGGAGCAAAGAACAATGAAAAATTAAAACAAATTCATTTTCTGCGGATTTCCGGGGTTTTCCGGGGTTTCCGGCTAAATGCTGTAATTGATAAGGGGCAAACAACTAAAATCTTAAACTAGATGACAATACCAACAAAAAAATATATGTGTCGGAAATTCCCACGGGGGGGGGAGGGTTTCATATTGGTAGCCCATGGTCTAATATTATGTCCCGGGTTTTATGGGAGGAAAGTATGAAAGTGATATTGCATTTCTATTTTATTTCAGGCCCGAAACGGTTTAACATGAGAATGAGAAATAAAATTTTCCGTCAAGTCAATACAATCTTATGTAATTTATGTTTCTTCTTATTTCAACCCCTCCCAGGCATGATGAGTAGAAGCAATGGAATGCAGCATTCGACATCCTCTATGAACCATAAAAAGCTATATCTAGCGTTTTAGCTTTCTGAGGGAATAGTCTGAGTGCCATATGTTGTTCTTCCTCATTTCGAATTCTACATACATTATTATATCAGGACCTAGAGTTTCAACATCGAAAGTCCTCCATAACTTAATTTCAAATTACAAAATACAAAGCCCGGGCGACGCCGGGCCTTTTCAGCTAGTATACAATAAAAGTAACAGGTAACGGTTATAAATAACAGTTACTTTCGTGTAACTGTAACAGTAACGTAACTGTTCCAAAGAAAGTAACAGATTCCCATCTCTAATTGAACTGTATACTAACTGGAACAGTGTTGCCAACACCAAAAAAATTGTTCCGTTAAAACAGTGTTCAAAATCCGCTAAATTAAAATAATTAATTAATTGAAGTTCAAATAGCCGAAAGCACTTTCAACTTGTGCATAAAAGCATAAGGGAAATTTCGAAATTTCTTTGAAAAGGTTAAAATCACTTGTCTATAAATTCTCATTTAATTCCAAAAATTCACTTATATTTTGATTTTTTCCCATTCCACAGTTATAAATTTTAACTAATGGAAGTTTATTTCTGTCAGTGCGTCGTCTGGAAACCTAATCTCTTTTGCCGAAAGAATTATTGGTAATGTCATCAGCCTCAAACGCTAAAATTTAGTAAAGAAAATTTAAAATATGGCATTATATTAGAATTTTTAAAATATTCCGTCAAAGCACAACATCCACTAAAAAATCCGCTATCCGCTAAAACCAAATTTTTCCCCGTTGAAAACGTTAAAAATCCACCAAATTTAACGGGAACTCCGCTAAGTTGGCAACACTGGTCTAGAGCAGTGTTGCCAACACCAAACAAATTGTTCCGTTAAAACAGTGTTCAAAATCCGCTAAATTAAAATAATTAATTAATTGAAGTTCAAATAGCCGAAAGCACTTTCAACTTGTGCATAAAAGCATAAGGGAAATTTCGAAATTTCTTTGAAAAGGTTAAAATCACTTGTATATAAATTCTCATTTAATTCCAAAAATTCACTTATATTTTGATTTTTTCCCATTCCACAGTTATAAATTTCAACTAATGGAAGTTTATTTCTGTCAGTGCGTCGTCTGGAAACCTAATCTCTTTTGCCGAAAGAATTATTGGTAATGTCATCAGCCTCAAACGCTAAAATTTAATAAAGAAAATTTAAAATATGGCATTGTATTAAAATTTTTTAAATATTCCGTCAAAACACAACATCCACTAAAAAATCCGCTATCCGCTAAAACCAAATTTTTCCCCGTTGAAAACGTTAAAAATCCACCAAATTTAACGGGAACTCCTCTAAGTTGGCAACACTGAACTGGAATGACTGCTACCAAATAGTAGTAGTAGTAGTAGTAGGAGGTTGTTTTTGGACGCATTCGGTTGACCACCATGTTGCGTCCCTTGTATTTTCAACTGTAGTCTAGCGTGCGTATGGCAAAGATGCTATTCCAGCGGTCCTGTTAATGCCATTTCATTTTACACCGAGTAATGTGTCTGATTAACGCTTTAACAGCTGGTATATTCGTAAATGTTACTATATGTCGGATGTTCGTGGGTAATTGAATTCCCAAAGAAGGGAGTTGGAAGTAATATTCATCACTATACCCGCGTATTTTGACACATCCCAATAATATATGGTCGACATCTCCCAATTCTCCACAGCCACAGAGTGGTGTCTCTGTGAATTTGTATTGAAAAGCTTTGACAGGTGATAAATATTGCCCAGTTCGTAATGCTGTAAATGCCGTGACTTCTGCCCGTGTCAGTTGTTTCCGTGAGAACCACGGTTGTTGTTGTAACACTGGTTGTATGTTACAGTATGTGGATGAATGACCTGTACAGTAAACAACCCATTCCTGTTCCCATTTGCTACGAGTCTGTAGTTCCAGATCTCGGAGGAGATGTGAAGGCGGTAGTAATATGTTCATTTTATCGCCACTGATAGCACCTTCTTTAGCCTGTTGGTCCACGAACTCATTGCCGGCGATGTTACTGTGACCTGTGAGAGAGACATTTTTGGGGGGGGGGGGGAACTAAAGTAGAGAGGGAAGTTTTACTCATAAAAATTAATTATTCCCAGTACACAATTGAAAACAAAATGAACATTTCAGCATTTTCTTACAAAGGTATTTCAAAATAATGAATGTCGTTGCTTTAATTTAAGTATTTGGGTTATGTTCTAATAAATTTTCAATAATTTGTGCTTAATGTTACAAATTTTTTCCCCCATTTCCCCCCCCCCGTGGATCCGCCCCTGACTCCATGATAAAAATATATATCGATCGCGTAGGGTCCATAGTAAATACTTGATGTTGACCTCGTACCAGATATCCATGCATGTTGGAATGCCATTCTGTAGAGTTTTTAATAGGCTAAGAGCGTCTGTAAATATTATTGCTGCAGTGATGTTGTTGTTTTTGATGTACAAAAGGGCTTGTCTGATGGCTATGATTTCAGCACAATAGTTGTTCATGGCTAATGGTAGTTTGAATTTACGCACCAATTGATTGTTTGAGATATAAAAGGCTGCGCCGACTCCACGCTCAGATCTAGAGCCGTCTGTATATATATGCACGATGTCTGTATGGTGTCCGATGGCATCTCTGATCTGGTTCACTAGGCCTAAATGGGTTTGTTGAATTTATTCAAGGGAAATGTTCCGTTTATTAGTCATGTTGTAGACTATACGAGGCCGATAGGCATGTACTTGCCAGTTTACCATGTGGTATGCATATTTGGGCAAAGACAAAATATCCTGATGAGCAGTAAAATATGTATATCCTGTTAATAACGGAGGTGGCGTTTTTCTTTTATACTGTTTTTTGTTATATCGGTGAGTTTGTAGTTGTAATTTGGGTAGTAGAACGTTTTGGTTGTTCCCTATGATTTTCGCTACGAATCTGTTGGCCAATATATGTTGACGGAATTTGACTGGCATTGTTTTGGTTTCTACAAATAACGCACTGTGTGCCGGGTTGCCTGGTATGCCAAGGATGAGTTTCAACCCTTTTGCTAGCGACGCGTTTAATTTGGCGAGTTGTCGTTCAGTGTATGGTAGCACAGCCAGGCCGTAATCTATGACACTGCGGATGAAGGCATTATAGACTTGTAACAAAATGTTTGTATCCATTCCCCATTTTCGATGTGCAATGCATCGCATGAAAGTAAGTCTCCGACGACTTTTATCTAGGACAGCGCTAATGTGTTGTTCCCAAGTCAGCTTTTCGTCTATGACCACACCTAAATATTTGACATTTGATTGTTTTGGTATTTCATTTCTTTGAATGCTGATCCGTTGTATCTCCGGTTTTTTCTTAGGGTAGAATGTGATGTGTGTGGATTTCGTGCTATTAATTTGTAACCCAAGGTTATCTAATGTTTGTATTAAAGACGTAGCATCCCGTCTGAGGTTGTCCACTCCGGTTTTCCTGTTGTGTGCATAGTACAGAACAATATCATCAGCATACTGGAGGATTTTTGCGTATTGGAGATTGTGATCAATATCTTTGGTGTAGATAGCAAATAATGTGGGGCTTAGTGTTGATCCCTGGGGTAATCCATATGATGTGCAACGTGTGGCTTGTGCTGCGTTATTTCGAACCGTTATCCGTCTGTCTGTCAACAGGTTGCATATGCTAGCAATTAGTTGGTGGGCCAGTCCATGTCCTGTAGTTAACGTATGAGTATAGGGATACTGACATTATCATAGGCTCCTTCGACATCTAGAAAGATGGCATCTACTATATCACCTTTATAGAAAGCATTTGCAATGTCTGTTATTAATATAGCTAAAGTATACGTGGTGCTGTATCCAGGACGGAACCCATATTGATGTCTTGGCCACTTATCAAATCTTTCTAGGTGATGTTGAATCCTCTGGCATATTAGCTGTTCAAATATTTTCCTCATGCACTGAGTGAGTTGAATTGATCTATAGCTATTTACCTCGAGAGCACCTTTGTTAGGCTTTAGGATAGGAACAATGGTACATACTTTCCAGCTGTGGGGTATATGTTGATGATGAAAGAAATAGTTGTAACATACCAGGAGTATGCGCCGGTAATGTTGGGGGAATGCTTGGATCATGTTATATGTAATTTCATCATTACCTGGTGCCGACCGTTGAGTATGCTTCTTCAGTACCAAATCCAGTTCCCGGTCTGATAAAGGTTGAATCAAATTTCCAGTGGTGTTGTTTGTGGGAGTGCTTCGTATCAGATTTTCCACTCTATCCGGGGCAATGCGTTTTAGGTAGCTTTGTATCCATGGTTCATCTGTAGGGTGTGATGCATATGTCCGAGGTTCGGTTTTATTATGGAACCATTTGAGTTTCGTCCAAGCTTCATGTAGAGAGGTATTGGGGGTCACTGTAGTGCAGTATTGTTTCCAAGATTGATTTCTTTGTTCTTTGAGCGTTCGTTTGGTGTCAGCTATCTGTTGTTTCATTCGTAAAAAATTCTCCCTAGTCTTGAGTTTGGAAAACTGAGCTATTGTCCGACGTCTCAAAGATACTGTCCGGGAGCACTTAAGGTTCCACCAAACCGGTTTTATCTTTTTAGTCTTCCCATCTACTGGTAGAAGAGGGTGGTACATGTCAAGATATGCATGGATATTAGTGACGATATTATTATAAGAGTCCAAGGGCGTCTGCTGGAGGATTGGGTTTTCTGCTAAATATTGCGCCAAATGTTCATCATTGAAGTCTGTCATTTTGCTTCTTGTCATTGTGATATGGTTGTTGTTGGGACGGTCATGGTGGTATAAAATAATGTGGAGTGGTAGATGATCACTGCCTAAAGTGTCCGTCTGAATGTTGAAGACATAGTCCAACAGAAGTAGAGGTGAGATAAAGACCAAGTCGGGAGCTGTGTTGGCCTGATTCATGTATCCTATTCTGGTGTGCCTACTGTCATTTATGCACGTAAATCCTGCTTCCGCTAGGCTGCGATACATGTTTTTAGCTGCGTTGTTACCATGTGTTTTCTCCCAGCTATGTGCGTCCATATTGAAATCTCCCCCAATAATAGTGGATTGCCCAGTTTTAGTAAGCCATTTGTATAAAATATCCATGGAGATGTAAGCTCCCTTGGGGTTGTAGACCGTTATGATGTATGTATTTTCCAGTTTGTTAATAGTGTATTGTAAGTCGGTATGGGGGTCCATTGACCGCCGGCGTGGTCTTGTGGTTAGCGTCGCTGACTACAGATCCGTTGGCCCGGGTTCGATTCCCGGTACCTCCTCGGATTTTTCTGAGGTAGGGAGGTCTGGTAGGGGTGTACTCAGCCTCGTGATTCCAATTGAGTAGCTACTTGATAGAGAAGTAGCGGCTCCGGTCAAGAAAACCACCAATAACGGCCGTGGGTGTCGGCATGCTGACCACATGCCCCCAATCCTGCCATCTGCCTACGGGAGATGACGCAGCGGTCGGGTGGTAGGCCAAGTCCCTCCAGGGATGTAGCGCCACGGAGTTTAGTTTAGTTTATGGGGGTCCATGCCTCTATCTACCTCGGATAGTTGTATGTTAGATTTATAGTAGATGCAGATGCCTCCTTTACCGTCAGGTCTGTCATACCGAAAGTTATTGTATTGTCTTATACGTCCTATGTGCTTGGCAGACATCCATGTTTCTACCACTGCACAGATATCGTAATTATATATGTGTACATTGTTCTGAAAGGATAAAAAATTGCTCACTAAGCTGCGTGCATTCCAGAATACCAGGTTTAGTGGAGCCATGTTTACACAGCACTATCTACCTGTCTGAAGTATTTGCTGCTTGTTTGGATCACGATTTCCTGGCATTCTCTTAATTCCTTTTTAAGGTATAATGGGGCTTTTTGTATAATTCTATGAAAAGTGGTTTCTACAATATGTTTAATTGCGTCTACAGTGTTTTCCTCACTCTCTGCTCCCTTTGGGCCGACCGGAACTGTTTTTGAGGCCTATCGGGATATATTAGTCTTCAATCCCTCCTTGACTGTATTATCAGCTGTAATAGATGGTACACGGCCATGGGGTGCATTGAGAATATGGCGACGCGTCTCTTCGAGAGCGATGTTGTTGCGAACTTGATTTTGGTGTTCGAGCGTGGATTTACTTTTTTTTGTTAAAGGTATCATGTTGTCTGTTTCCTGGTTTTTCCTCCGTATTGGGGCATTTTGTGTGAATGGCTGTGAAGTAATACGGGGAAATTCAATGTCATGAGATTGTATTTTTTTGTGACGTCTGCAAAAGATGCTTTACCCTCTATAATCTCCCTGGCGTCCCAGTACGTAATATTATTGTCTTGCATAATTTTCCTTATGCTCTGTTGGGTCTGTATTGCAGTACACGATGGGCTGTCAGTTTTGTGCGGTAATTTACAATTTGCACATAGTGGTTTATCTGCCTGACATTCCTTTTTCCGTATGTTCCCCTGCGCATTTTTTGCATTTTTGTGTATTTCGACAGTGTTTGCCTACATGTCCAAATTTCTGACAGTTCGCGCATTGGAGTAATGGAATATTGTATTGTTCAACATTAATTCTATTGTAATACAGATAGACGTGCTTAGGTAGTTGCTGAGATTGAAATGTGACTTTCACGATCGGAAGGGGTTTATGAAAGCGCATTAATGCAACAATTGGACATTTATTGTCAGGTATTATATCACTTTGTAGTTCCGTTAAGCTAATTTCAGTGTTTATGTTTTTCAAGATCCCAATAGTCTGAGTTCGTTGGCGAGGTATATAAGCTGACAAATCATGCTTCTGTGCAAAATTGGAAGAAACGAATTTGGTATACAGGAGTTTACCTAGTGCCATAGGGTGTAGGTTGCCTAGATTTTTGTCTTTATGAGTTAAGGCTACCACGTATGGACCTTGATCATATGTACTATATGTCACCTTCTGTTGTCTTTGCGGTTGTTCTTCAGGTATGGTTATGGCTGCCATGTCGTGTGATGTGTCATTGGTTTCTGTGACTTCCATTGTGTTTTGTGTGGTTTCCTCTACTCCTACCTCGAAACCATTTTGTGAGGATATCCCAAAAAGGGACTCCACTGTGAGTAAGTGATAAGTTGTACTTACAGTAGTTAATTCTTCGTGTACAAAACTACTCCTACTACCACTAGAATTATCACAAAAATGTAAAAAGTATTGCACTACTCGCACTCCGTCTCGTGAGAAGTTGTAAAGCTAACAAAGTCACTGCACTACCGCTCACACTGAAGACTACGATGCAACTCCTACCAAATACTCTCAATAAGTAACACCGTCCACTCCCTGTCTTTTTCCGGGACACGCTACTACTAGCGCCGCCTATGAGCAGGAATGGGCAGTTACTCGTCAGCTGATATAGTTAACGTTTGTCTGTTGTGTTTTGTGTACGAAAATATAATATAAATTCTAGTAAAACAGGGTGCCCACGGGGGGGTGGGTTAAGACGCAGACTGCGTCATTGAAATTTCTGGGGGGGGGGAAATATTATCGTGTTATGAATTTTCTGGCCGGGGGTTGAAAATTGTTGCAAAATTAGAGTTTTATATGTTAAAAATAAAAACGGCCAAGTTCTATAACTTCAAAAGGTCTCTTTTAATTCTTTATAAAGATAAAGCTGAAGAATTTCGACAGCCATGGGCGTACCCGGGGAGGGGGGGCGGAAGGAAAAAAATGTATATTATTAATTATTATCGTCAGGTGTTTTAGGTAGATTTCGAAGAAAAATCTACCTATTGCAATGGATACCATGTCATGATTTTCGAAAAATTCTTTCATATCTTTACGTTTCATGCTCCCCTAAGTACGAAACCACCGCCCGTTCAAAAAAAAACAAAAAAAAATTGTGATATATATATATATATCTTTACACGATAGCGGCCGTAATTTTGAAGATATTTGAACCAAATTTTATTATGTTATTTCTAGGCCCAATAGTTCGGACAAGTTCGTTAATGGGCAAAATAGGTAAAAGGGGGTGGTCGGGGGAGGGGGTTGAAATTTTAAAACATTTATATCTCGGCCCCTATGAAGTATAGAGGGAAACTTTGTTTGAATAAATTAGAGTACTCCCTATGGAGTTCACAGTGACACCAACGATTCGGGGGTTCGAGTGAGGGTGGGGGTGGTGGGGGATGAAAATTCGAAACTTTTGAAACCCCGTCTTGTGGGGTATCGTTGAAAAGCTCTTGATGAGTACTCTACAAATCAATAAATAGTTTCTTGATGGCTCTCATATGACGCGAGATTTTAATGTTTGAAAATAATAACACTTAAAAGAATTATTATAATATCATAATTTTGTCTTGTTTAGCGGCTTTGCTAATTTTATTCATTGCTAATCTTGCGCACGGCCTCCCAGAATATTATATCCTATTCCTGTTGTCAAAACAAATGATTGTAGGCTCTTCCTCTTTACCGAATTCAGTTCTTATTACTGCAGGTTTGCCATGCCAAGGCTAAAGAAGAAGAGTGCTATGCAGCGACAATAAAATAAACCAAAAGCACTTCGAAATCTACCTCCGCCTGTAGGCCTGCCTAAAGGGATTTTTTCTTTTAAGACAATTATTTTAATTGCAGAAGTTTTACCAAATCGACAACATGGAAGCAGAATCCATAGTGGATTAGGAAAGGGGGTTCAGACCCCCAAGAGTCAAAACCTAAAATTCTATATTTGTATTTAAAAAATATATTTATTTAATTAAACAAGATTTGTTGGTGTGTCAAATATGATATAGCAGTTATTTTCTTTTCATAACATAATGAGTAGGCCTATTATGTCCACTGTTCCATGTGCTATTTAACTTTTCTTATAAATAGTTAAGTATTATAATTTAGGTAACAATTACATGTTTAAGTTGCCATGTCTTAGAGTATAGTAAACAAATTTGCTAACTAGTTTTTCAGTGCTAAAATAGCGTTAAATATGATTTTCATTATTAGTTCAACATTTAAAAATTTCCCGGGGGTGGACACCCGACTTAGGTAACATTTTCTTGTTTACATTGGCAGGTCTTAGAGTATGGTAAACAAATTTCCTAACTAGTTTTTTAGTGCTAAAATAGCGTAAAATGTGATTTTCATTAATTCAATATTTTAAAAATTTCCGGGGCTGGACCCCCGACCCCTTTTTTGGGGGGTATTCCAAACCCCCCCGGCACTTCCGACCCTCCCCGAAATTATTTTCTGGCTACTTATTATATTATTAATATAAAATACAAAGTGGCCCAAGAAGTTAAAGCGACATAAAATAAATAAATTAAAAAAATACCCCCCCTTGAAAATATCATATGGGCGCCCTTGTCGACAGGCAATTGGGTTGGGGGTGAGCAATGAAGTTTGGGGGGTGAGCAATGAAGTTTTGGGGGGTGGGCACCCCTGATTAAAATAATAAATACAACATAGGCCTAAAGAAAATGTCCGGTTATGTAGGTGGCATGATATGTGCCGTCTATGGTTGTAATAATTATTTTGAGAGTGAAATAAGTAAAATCGATAATTAGAATGTGTACAAGACTGATTCATTCGGATGTTCATTGGCTTACCATCCGAATTGTTTTACATGTAAAAATTTCAAATTAAAAAAAAAGTATATAGTCTATTGTACAAAGTATCTTGCAAATCGTATGAATTAAAATTTAAAGCTGATTTCCACGAAAATGTATTAAAGTGAAACAATTAATTTTGATACTTATTTTAAAAAAAAGTGTGTGTGGAACGCCATGCGGCAGAAGTGAAACATTTTTTTTTCAATTTTGGATTATTGGATTTTTTAAATTTTGGATTGTTGGACTTTTTAATATTGGGTTTTTGGACTTTTTGGATTTTGGATTTTTTAAATTTCTGATCTTTTAATTCTTTAATTTTGGATTTTTACATTTTTTTACATTTTAGATCATTGAATGTTTTTTGTTTTGTATTTTTTTATTTTTATATTTAGAATTGTATAATTTTGGATATTTATGTTTTAAATTTTGGATATTAAGATTTTTTAATTATGGATTTTTACTTTTTAAATTTTGGACTTATTAATTCTGGTTCTTTGAATTTTTTGATTTTGAAATTTTAGATTATTTAAATGTTGGATCTTTGATTTTTTATTTTTTGTATATTTTATTTTTGGATTTTTTAACTTTTTAAATTTAGGATTTTTTAATTTTCAATTTTTTGACTTTTTCAGTTTTGGATAAGCCTAATCATTGAGTTGATTGTTTTCTGTGCAGTCCGTTCCGTCACACCTCACTAATTTCGTGACGATTTTGAGCGTTACACAAGCTCTCGATTTACCCCTACCGCGGCTAAAGAAGTTTTACTTAAAAATTAGCGTTATCATCATTTAATTAAGTTAGTTTAGATGTAGTGTAAATTATGTTATTTCCCGACCTAATTCCTGCATTATCAAGCACAAAAATAAGTTACTGTGTCATCAGGACTTTGAAAAACAAATTTATTTCTGCAGCTATATAGGTTCATTAAGTAGCTTCTGAGACTGCTGCCCATTCCTACTCAACAGATGGCACCTCTGTGCTAGTGGACATTTTGAACAAAGGGAATATAGTAGAGTGGGCGGTATTCTTATTGAGAGTATTTGCTGCTACCATTGTAAACAAAGACGTTTTATATTAGGTTTGTTCGCAAAGCAAATCCGTGACCGCTTGAGAATTTGTTGTACTGCGCATGTCCAGTCTGTAACTTACCCGTGATTTGCACTTTGCGATCGGTTACAAGAATTTGGAATCGATAGTTTCTGCGTTTAATCGATATGATATGCAAATAAAATACATATTTCCCTTTGACATGTTATAAATGCAATATACATCGACAATATAATCTATATTTTGGGAAAGTTTTAATTAACTTCCATTATTCATACATATAAGTAGCCTATGTTTATAAATCTGGCGCAATGTTATAGAAGGCAGGAGTCAGGCGCGTGAAAATAGGTTACTGCGCATGTCTCTGATAACAATTCATGCTAGAGCCTGCAAACTTTTCTTATAGTACAGAAACTGCCCGTGAGAGCTTTGCGAACAGAAGATTGAAACCAGAATCACGGATTCTCGCTTTGCGAACGCGTGTGGAGAAAGAGCGCATGCGCGAACGATTTGAACCTGGTTTCTGACTGCTTTGCGAACAAACCTATTATTTACCTAGACTGACGATATGCGGCGCGGCGGTGGCTAAAATTGAACAACTCGCGCATCCGCCATCTTTTGGGCCTGTGTTATGCATGAGAATGTAAACAGTGAGGTTTTTTAAATATTAAAAACGAAATGTAAGCTTAGAATTACAGTGTTTGTGTTCATTTTGTAATTGTGTGCTATTTAGTAATTGCATGAAGTGTAGTGAGTTATAATATGAGTAGTACAAAAGGGGGGAACAGACCGCATGACGTTATGCGGTCCCAATTTTTTTAGCATGTGTTAGTATGAGGAAGAACGAAAATGGCAAAATGCCCGGGAGGGTCCTATCATGAGGGTTCACTCCGGCCCTCATGACGTCATCGCCTATCACGTGATATCATGCTGCATGCGATGGAATGCGGTTATGTTAATGATATGCGCAGGTGTTCAGTAAAATCGGAGAAGCCGCCCCTAATAAATAATCTATATAATTGGCATGTTTCCAAGGGTATACTGCCTAGACACAGGAATGCTGTTTGGTCGTGAGAACAACCAGTGCATCTGAATGTGACCTTTGAGTCGCAGGGTGTATTATGTATAAGGGCGTGGTCGAGAAACGTCGGAATGCCGTTTCGAGTGAATTAATTGCTACCAGGTGTGTGAGGCATGTATATATATAGCAGGGCAGTATGTTAATCATAGGCGTTGTCCGTATGTCCATATTAGGAGGCTTGGAATAAAGTCGTATGATAATTAATGATGATCATTTTAGGAGAACGTGAATGGTTTAAAAAGCGGTATATCATAGGCGTGGTCCGTATGTCCATATTAGGAGGCTTGGAATAAAGTCGTATGATAAATAATGATGCCCATTTTAGGAGAACGTGAACGGGTTAAAAAGCGGTATGTTAATCATGGGCGTTGTCCGTATGTCCCTTATTTGGGAATGACAAGAAGCGGTATGTTAATCATGGGCGTTGTTCGTATGTCCATTTTAGGAGGCTTTGAACTAAATTGCGTTCCTTGGCGGAGGTATGCATGGAGGAATGTCGTTTATGGTAATTATCGTTTGATGTAGATGCCGACTGCGTTAAATCTAGTCGTTGTTCGTGTGCGATGTTTACTTATTTGGGAATGGCAGTATGCGCACTCTGCTATATCGCTGTAACCAGTGTAATAAAATCCGGCTTCAGGCATTATATCAACATCGATAAACGATACTGGCCATCTTGCGAATGATTATTTTCGATCGTCTTCTCGCATCATGTTATACATTCTATATGGCCTCTTCATAATAGACGCACGCAGGACGATGACCTCTCCACCGACGCCGGCTAGCCTATGACATAAAAAACCATTAGGTGGGTTTATATCGGTCTTGGACATGTGTCGACTTGTCGGAGCATGTCTAGACAACATCTGGACCGCATATGTGCGGAGCTTGGACTCCCGCTGAGACAACATCCGTTGAGTCAGGCTATTTTTTTAGACCTGGATAGGATAAAACTGTATTGAATGTTGAATATTAAATTTTAAAATGTATGCCAGATGCAGGATTCGAACCTGCGACCCCTTTGGGGGACCAGAACTTAAGTCTAGCGCCTTAGACCGCTCGGCCAATCTGGCGGGGGGATAAAATAACATTCAATCGATAAATTTATTCATGGTGATGAACTCTCGTAAATATATACAACGAGAAATCGGATTTAAAAATGGTAACAGCGATTGATAGGTCATATGATTAAAACCTTATGACCATCAATGGCAAGAGGGTGATTTTCACCCCCACAACCAATCTAACCCATTAAAAATTATTTTTCAACAATAAAAATTCGTACTGAGTGATTTCAACTATATGACATGATTTACACCCCCAAAGTGTTAATTTTATGAAGGGGTGGTTTTTCAAGGTCAAACAAGTTTTGCATACATGGAAAATTTGATCCAATATAAATCGTCAAGAGGGTAGTTTTCACCTCCACCTCCATTCTATCCCATTAAAAATTTAATTTCCAACAAAAAATCATACTGAGCGATAACAACTATCTAACATGATTTACACCCCCAAGGGGTTAATTTTATGAAGGGGTGGTTTTTCAAGGTCAACCAAGTTTTTGCAGATATGGTCAATTTGAGCCACTATAAATCGTATTGAGGGTAGTTTTCACACCTCATAACCAATATAACCAATGTAATATTATTTCTTCGACATATAAACATCTTACTGAGTGATATCAACTATCTGACATGATTTACACCCCTAAATTATTTAATTTGTGAAGGGGTGGTTTTCAAGGAAACACAAGTTTTTTTCAGAAATGGACAACTTCAGCCACTATAAATCGTCTAGAGGGTGTTTTTCACACCACAACCAATATAACCCATTAAAAAAATGATATCTGTAGTAAGTTTAGCTTCTTAAGAATCCAACATTCTGGGGAAGGTATATGGGGAGTGTACCATGAAGTTTACTACATGGAAAATGGATCCTGTGCGAATATCTGTTTGCAACTTACTCGGACATGATGATGTCGATGGATAGAACAAGTATGACATTCCAGCCCACTTCGGAGTGACAAAAGTTTACAGAAGCACCATACGCTCATAAGCATGTTGATACGGAGAAGACAACAACTGAAGAAAACACTTGGCTCATAAACAATACAAATGTATGGACAACGCCCATACACTTGTTAACCTTGAAAAATATCCACACCTGTTTCCAACCTGCCTCTATACTTGTTACCCTTTGCTGACATTGGAGAAAACACCTGGCATCATAAATTATCCCCTACATCTGCTTCCATAAATAACCCCCCCATCACTTCCATACATGCTAACCTTTGTTAACCTTGAAGAAAACACTTGGCTCCTAAACAAAACAAATATATGGCCAACGCCCAAACACTTGTTAACCTTGAAGAATATCCACACCTGTTTCCAATCTGTTTCTATGCTTGTTCTCCTTTTTTGACATTCGAGGAAAACACCTGGCATCATGAATTATCCCCACTACATCTGCTTCCATAAATTATCCCCCAACACTTCCACACATGCTAACCTTTGTTAACCTTAAAGAAAACAGTACAAGTGTCGCGGTTGCACTCTTCAATTTGTTCCAGTGTTGCAGAAGTATTTAATTGTTTTCTGCGAGACATATTTAATTGTACCGTTTATGGCGTCTGGCGGGGGGATGAGTGATTCTTATTATAGATGTGAGAAAAAATTGACATCTGGCGGGAGATTTGAAATTGATATATTTGGAATTAATACGTAATTCTTATTATTGATGTCAGAACTCCAGAATTGCAGATTGGTATAATTTTCAGCATTAACAGCGGCATATCTTACAGTACAATATTTTACCAACAGATGGGAGGAGTGTCGCTGTTGTCAAGGTTTTGAATTGTCTGAGAATGCAGTGATAATTACATGTGCACGTGTTTTTTAAATTGGTTTTGTTTAATAGAGGTATCGACTGTAATAAATTTGCTAATGTCTCGGGATAGGAATGTGGTTATGATAAATACATATGCAGGTGTTATGTAAATTGACATGCTTTCAAGGTCCCTGAGCGAGGTTCTTCAAGGTTTTACTGTCTAGACATATGAGCTGTTGTCAAGGTTTTGAATTGTATGAGAATGCGGTTATGATAATTACATGCGCACGTGTTTCTTTAAATTGGTTTTGATTGATAGAGGTGCCGACTGTAATACATTTGCTAATGTCTCGAGATAGGAATGTGGTTATTATAAATACATGTGCAGGAGTTATGTAAAACATCCTGCCATTCCCAAATAATTGTTTCTTCCCACGGGGAAACTGCATTCCTATGTATCTCGAGCACACCCTTATTTATAATATAACGCTATAAGATTGGACATGGCCGGCTTTCAACTCAGAGGATATTTATTACGTGCGACCTCTGCCAAGGAACGAAAATTTATTCAAAGCCTCCTAAAATGGACATACGAACAACGCCCATCATTAAACATACTACTTTTAACAATACAAATGTATGGACAACGCCCATACACTTGTTAACCTTGAAAAATATCCCCACCTGTTTCCAAACTGCTTCTATACTTGTTAACCTTTGCTGATACTGGCAAAACACCAGGCATCATAAATTATCCCCCTTCTTTAAACAGGAGATATATAAGGCAGGAGCATGCGAAGCTCACCATTTTAAAACAACAGTATGTCTTCTCAAGAACTATTATGTCATCTATGGGAGGAGATCCCGGACTCCGCGTTTACATAGATTATAACCCCAGATATGGAACCTGCGGTAGAAGACTGTCCGGAGCCGCCATCTCCCGAACCTACAGAGTCGGTAGAACTCACTATATACGATTCCTATGGTCACGACCTGAGGAAGGTGGAGTTTCCCATCCGAAGTACCAACATATATGGATTCAACCAGGAACATGTTGACTCGTCGCCGATCCTACCCTGCGGCAACACCCTTCAGGATATTGCTGGAGACTTATGCTACCACGACAACATCTACCATAAACAAGTCTGCGCTGGTGTCAACCATTTCCATCGGTGCATGAGGCCCGAGGAGGGACACTATCAACAATGGAGTGAAAAATGCAGAAGAAAGTGCAATTTATTCTACGCCCTACAGATTGCAGTGAGTATTACTATCACTGACCCTCCCATTTAATTGTAATATCGTAACACGATGCTTATAATGTATTGTTATTATGTGTTTCAGACTAGGCAAGCATTTTTTCATGATAAACATTGCACCCAGGGGGCCGGATGCAACCTCCCAGACCACACAACGAAGAAAAACTTCGGCAAATGCTTAAAGTTGTAATTTAAAAAATAAATGTATAGTATAAAGAGAAACCGGTGTAAAAATCATTTAAAAAGAGTTGTTTCATTTTATGAATGAGAAACCTCGGTCGTATCCTTATCCAAAACCCCACTCCCAAAATTCCTTCACATGTCATATGCACAATCATGTTCTATCTATTAATTTACAGAGAGAAGAGGAAGCCGGTCGCCCTTGGAAGGAATGTCTAAATATAAAACATACAATGTAATGATTACAAAACTCTTATTCAAATTATCCCGTGCTTGCATCCAGAGTTTAAGCACCATAACATTCTGCAGGGCACAGTTCATTCCCCGATGCGGGTGAAATAGACGCTTTAATTACAGTCTCTTAATTTGCCCAGGTTTGGTACACCAAGATCGTCCATGTTTATAACAGACATCTGCAATAACGTTTAAAAGAATCTCGCCTTTTCTAGCCCCTTAGAATGAAGTGTTTTGACTATTGTAGTTGTCTATAATTAAATATGTTAGGAGAGTGTCTCCTCTTCCCGTGGGAGGAGGAGGAGGGGGAGGAGGTCGAGAGGGGAGGAGGAGGTCGAGGGGAGGAGGAGGAGGAGGAGAAGGAGAGGAGGAGGAGTATGATAAGTATTAATAGTTGTTTATTTCATAATTTTTCAATTTTTATTCATAACTTGGCATTATTTTCGTCCTATGACATATTTTGCTCTGTTAACTGGTGGTCTTGGTGTCTTGGTCAAGACACCAAGACCAAGACGCCAAGACACCAATACCAAGACACCAAGACCTGGTAGCTGATGATTTGCTGTTGTGAGTCGCGGCATGCAAGATGTTGGGACCGCGCGCTTCATTAAAGTAGAATTGGTACACATGGACTAGAAATTTGTCGGCATATGTAACAAGAGATCAAATATATAATAGCCAAATATTCGAAGTAAATTGACATGTCACAATAGTATTCCAAGTTATGTGGGCAAAAATTAACAATATATCAAATGTAAACCAGTGTGTATTGTGCATGAGCGTATGTGTTGTGATGTGAAATTAAAGAAATTACATATGTATTTGTATAATTGTTATTAACCCTAGCAATCCTATCATGATGTTCACCTATAGGAGGAGAGGGGAGGGGATCATGTAGGTATATATTATGATACGATAGAGAAAGAAGGTTTTCATACGAGATAGCAGCATCGACGTATGAACTACAATGAATGCACTGTTTCATTCAGAGACGTGCGATGGAATTCAACATTGGATATACTGTGATAAGGCCATATATTGGGGACCTTGTAGTTATTGGAGGTATTGTGATAATCAATGTAAATTTTTTAAAAGTGTTAAAAACATGAAGACATGTGATAAAGGGACTGCTATGGAGAAGAGGACTTCAAGCGATGCGTGTACGCAAACAGATAATCTGACTTTAACATATGAACAACTGACAAATGTAAACAATATAAATATGTTAGGAGAGTGGCTAAGACAGCTGGATAAAGTGTAAGAGAATGGAAAGTAATAATAAAAAGTATTTTAATACAAAGCCATATTATTTTTTTTTTATTCCACCAAAACTGTAAAACGTTAACATTGGTTAAAGCACACTTTGTAGTATTAACACAATGAAACATACAATTTAACTGATTGCTTTGTACATCTAGATTGTTCTTCAATGACTCCAAGCTAGGACAGATATGTAATTCTAAGTCTGAAATGTATCCCTACTCCTCCATACTTCTCCTACTCTTCCTCCTCCTCCTCCTCCTCCTCACGGATATGTGTAGCTAGAGAGGAAAATAAGGTCAAGTTATGCATAAACTGCTATACCTAGGAACTTCATGTTTTGTATGCGGTGTGATAAAATATTCCTCCTCATACTCCTCCTCCTCCTCCTCACGGACATGTATAGCTAGAGAGGAAAATAAGGTCAAGTTATGCATAATCTGCTATAGCTAGGAACTTCATATTTTGTATGCGGTTTGATAGGGAGGTCAATTTCTATCCAGACAACGACTTAATTTATAATAGCCGGCTTCTATCAATGTACAGTCGGTCAAATAAAAAACGTCGGGCGTTATTTTATAAAGTGTTATGAACGAACATTTGCGCATGTACAGGAAGACTTAAGGGTTGTAACTTGAGAGTGAGAAATAAAATATTCCACAATAGTCCAGTCAATAAACGTCGAAAAACACCAAATAGAAAAAAAAATCGTGTAGTTTTCAAATTCTACAGAGTTGTCGGAGGGAGTGTCCCAAAAAACATACTAAAAGTCCCCGATGGTGGGGGTTAGCGGGGGACAGGGGCCCGCGGAAGGCCCCTATTTTAGGTTTTTCGCTCTTATCTAAACAATGGTGCATCGTAGAGGATCAATGTACAGTCGGTCAAATAAAAAAACGTCGGGCGTTATTTTATAAAGTGTCATGAACGAACATATGCACCAAACAGCATTCCTGTGTCTAGGCAGTATACCCTTAGAAACATGCCAATTATATAGATTATTTATTAGGGGCGGCTTCTCCGATTTTACTGAACACCTGCGCATATCATTAACATAACCGCATTCCATCGCATGCAGCACGATATCACGTGATAGGCGATGACGTCATGAGGGCCGGAGTGAACCCTCATGATAGGACCCTCCCGGGCATTTTGCCATTTTCGTTCTTCCCTATACTAACACATGCTAAAAAAATTGGGACCGATGACGTCATGCGGTCTGTTCCCCCCTTTTGTACTACTAATATGGTTATTATTATTGCGGATACATTTCAATATTGTAGGCCACGTGGGTTGGTTAGAATTTATATTTTCGACCCGTGTTTTTTTATAGTGTTCATGATATTACTAAAAATATGGTGCAGTCTTGTGCAGCATACAACTGCACAAATCCTCGCAAGAAGGATTCGGGGATTTCTTTCCACAAGTAAGTAATATAGCCTAGGTTAGGAGCGGTGTTGTATTTTGGAATGGAATGCACAACTGTAATTTTTCATAGTAATGTACTATTATAGGACTACATAGGGCTAGACCCCTATATTATATAGGTTGAGAACAGTAATTTTAAATTTCATATCTTAATGACTAATGACGTTCCATAAAATGACAGGCTATTGTATTATACTAGGAGGTGCCCGTGGCTTCGCCACGATAATTCTTTTAAAAATTAAAAATTAAGAGTATAATAATTATTAAAGCATTATATTTATTAACACTTGCACGCGAATCATTCATAAACTAAGCCATTAATAATTAATGAAACAGCTAAAATTCCTGCTTTAGAGTACATTCCACGACATGAAAGCGCCCCCTGGGAAAACTATATCAGAATCGATTATGCAGTTCCAAAGAACCTGTGAACACATAATACGTATTGTTTCTCAGCTGTTTATTGACATGAATATGTTGTGAATTTTATTTGATCAATTCAGTGTAATTTTCAGAAATTATATAATGTTTTAAGGGAAGGAATGGTTTGTTTGGATTATTATTATCAGCGATATTTCAAGAGATAAAACCATCAATATTTTACAGCTGTTGCCCCCGGCTTCGCCCGCCATTATTCATTGACTCCAGGATTTCTAAGAAAATTACACTGGTAGATAATTAAAAATGTTTGTTGTTCAGAGCTATGAAAATTGTAAGTAAAAATAAAATTAGAATATTTGTTCATTGTGTTCATTTCACTTAGGCCTTATATAATAAAGAAACGGTTTTCCTTCTTAATTTTGTAGTCGTCATGAAAGTTTAGACTGCGAGAGACGAATATCGCCGAGTATACCCGATGTCTCACGAAGCGGGCGAGCAAGCACGCTATTTAGGGCCGTTGAATTGTATAAGAGTAGATTGAAACAGTTTATTATTTTTCTTATTACATTGTGGTTAGGGGATCTTTGGCTTTCCATATGTCCTTAGGAATAACAGAAAAATGTAATTTTAGGTTTCCTCTTCAAAATCGTGAACTGTTAAAGAAATGGTTATCGGCTGTAAGGCGTGAAAAATTTAATCCAACAATCCACCACAGACTCTGCTCAGCTCATTTTGCAGAATCTTGTTTCTGGAAGTCTAATGGCAACAGGCTTCTTAAACCAGATGCAGTTCCTTCTGTGTTTAATTTTCCGGCTCATCTTACAAAGGTAACCATGATTATAATTTCAGTAATAGGCCTATTAAAATGCTATTATAGGTATATTTAAAGATAGCAATCAGCCAAAAATTATAGTATATCTTTGCTTGTATAGCCTAATCTAAATGCATACTCGATAATTTTATTATACAATCCATAGGCTGGGATTATTATTTTTAATTAATATATTAGGTAGACTTTTAACATGTATACGTAACACAGCTGATCTTACGTTGACCATAGTCAAGATGAAAAACATTGCTCTCTTGACTATGGTCGTCCTTCACGCCACCCTACCGTCAGACAGTCGAACTACAAATAGAAGACTAGTGAAGCGCAATGTAAGATCAGCTGTATTATGTATACAAGTTCATATTTAAGGCCTACCTATATATTATTTCAGATTGAAGAAGAACCTCGCAGAATATTAAAGAGAACGTTAGATACAGATACGCCAAATCCAGAAACAAGTGAAGAAAGTAGTAGTTCTCTAAATGTAGTCAACACTTCAGCAGAGCATAATTATGCAATCTTTCCTACAAAAAAGTTAAAATTAATGCAGAAAGAACTAGAAAGAAAAAAATTACAAATTGAAACTTTAAGGGGAAAAAATTCCACCTACAGAAAGAAATCTGTCAGACAAGAAGGTGCAATAATAACGTTGAAAGATGCAGTCAAAGAACTGAAAGACAAAAATGTAGCCAATGAGCAGACATTGGCAGTTTTGAAGGGCAACTTTTCAGATGTAATGCTAGACTTAATTTCGAGAGGCTCTGGGAAACAGAAGGGGGGATATTCAGAGTTACTTAAGAAATTTGCCATAACATTGCATTTTTACTCACCAGCAGCATATGAGTATCTAAGGCAGAGTCTGAACAATTTCTTGCCACACATCAACACCATACGTAAGTGGCATAATACTGTGGTAGGAGATCCTGGATTTACCCAGGAAGCTTTCCTAGCATTAGAGGAACGTGCCAAGCTTTCTTCTCATCAAACATGGGTTACTCTCAAAGAAGTGCATCGAATGGAATGGTAAGGAATTTGTTGGCTATGTTGATTTGGGTGATGGAGTATGTCTCCCAGATACCGATGAAGCTAAAGAGGTGTTAGTTCTCATGGTGGTTGCCCTGAATGCAAGCTGGAAAAGTCCAATAGCCTACCATTTAATTAATGGGTTGTCTGCTGAAATTAAGAAGAATATTCTTGAAGAAGCCATAACCAGATTAAATCACTTCAATGTGAATGTAGTTGCTATCACATGTGATGGCTTAAAATCAAATTTATCTGTAGGCTCAATGTTAGGCTGCAACTTTTTGGCAGAAACACTAGATCCCTCTTTCATGATGGGTGATCAAAATATACAAATTATGTTAGATGCTGGCCATATGATCAAGTTAGTTAGAAATTTATTTGGAGAACTGAAGATTATTAAAGATCAGAATGGAAAAATAATACATTGGAAATATATTCAGTTACACCAAGATATTCAAGAAAGTGAAGGATTAACATTGGCAAACAATGTATCAAGGCGACATGTAATTTATTCCCAACAGAAAATGAAAGTTAAGCTTGCTGTCCAAGTACTGAGTGCTTTTGTTGGTAATGCTTTACTATTCTTTTGCAACGACTTGGGTCTTAATGAATTTCAAGGTGCTGAAGCAACTGCAGAGTTCTGCCTGTTTTTTGATAAATTATTTGATTTCTGTAATTCGAAGAACAAATTTGCCAAAGGTTATAAGGCTACTCTATCTAAAAAAAAACAAGTTACTTTCATTCGAGTTTTTAGATAGGGCAGAATCTTACTTACTGGGATTAAAACACCAGTATGACACGCCCTTGTATAAAACGGCAAGAAAAACAGGAATAATAGGCTTCCTGTCACTTTGTCGGGGGATTATAAATATATTCACAATGTTAGTGGACACAAACAAAATGAATTATATATCCACATACAAATTTAGCCAAGATCACTTGGAACTTTTTTTCAATAAAGTCCGAAGCAGGCTAGGATATAATAATAATCCTACAGCACTACAGTTTAAGGCAGCATATAAACATCTGCTAGTTGTAAATGAAGTGAAAAGCAAAGATACAGGCAATATCACAGCAAGGAGTAATATTCAACTGTTACCTTGGTGTGGGATTGGCAAGGCAAGTGTTGACCCCATTGCTGAAGATCCCCAGTGTTTTGGAAACATGAGACGATTTGATGATCTCAATAATTCACCACCTGAAGACCTCTACAGCACCTTTTTTCTTACATCTTCTGTACTGAGTGAATACTCAAATAATGTTGTAACTTATATTGCTGGATATGTAGTAAGACAACTTATTCAGAAGATTAATTGTGACACCTGTGCAGAAGCTCTTTTAGGCAATGATACTGAAAATTATGGGACAGGGATGAAATTTCTGTTGAAAAAGAATAATGGAGGTCTTCATATTCCTTCAGAAGATATCATCTCAGAATGTCGGTGGTGCGAGAAGTCTGTCCGATTGTTGCTAAAAGAAAACAATGGCAAGCCTCCAAAGGGAACCTTGGTACATAAAGTTAAACAGTTAGTTTTGAATCAGCTTAATTCTTCATTAATTTTCCCTCAATTACACGACCACGTTTTGGAAAATGAATATCCGGAAAATCACATTATAAGAATAATCGACCTGGCAGTAAACTTGTATATAAAAATCAGATGTCAACACACAGCCAAGACATACAGCATTGACCTTCACAAGAAAATAATCAGACAGCACCTCTCTAAATCAATTCTATTTATGAAACAATAGGTGAGCATTAGATTGTAGCCTATGGTTTTTATTTCGTTTAATTTCTTTACATTTTATTTCATTATAGGCCTAATTATATTAATTCAGTTAATCATATTTCAGGACCCAAGAAAAGAACCGACTGCCACAAATACAACGTAAGAAACACTGAAATAGACTACAACCTACCCCGGCACAAATTATTAAAAACTAGTAAAACACCACAGCTGATGGGCATAAAACTGCATAACTTACTACCGAAACACCTAAAATCTATAGAAAACAATAACATTTTTCAAATCAAACTAAGAAAATATCTACTACTAAAAGCATATTACTCAACAACAGAATTTATCTTCGACCACTCCAATACAAATAAAACTACATAAACTATAGAAGATTTTTCTCTTATTCTTATTTTATTTTACTTATTTATTTTTTACACACACTTTTCAATTCCCTCGTCTCTATGACTACGGAAGAAATGGAATGGATTGGTATGTCCAAAGATCACAACTTACATTATGCTTATTCACAAAAATGACTGAGAAACTAACTTACTGGGAATGTCAACACAGGCCTATGATTTTGTGTTATTGCATCTTTTTATGAACCAATAGGTAAGCATTAGATTGTATGGTTTCTATTTAGTTTAATTTATTTACATTTTATTTTATTGTAGGCCTAATTGTATTCATTCATTTAATCACATATTTCAGGACCCGAAGGGCTATGTTCAAAGATTACAACTTACATTATTCACTAAAATGACTGAGAAAAATGACATAATGGGAATGTCAACACAGGCCTATGATTTTGTGTTATTGCATCTTTTTATGAACCAATAGGTGAGCATTAGATTGTATGGTTTCTATTTCGTTTAATTTATTTACATTTTATTTTATTGTAGGCCTAATTGTATTCATTCATTTAATCACATATTTCAGGACCCGAAGGGCTATGTTCAAAGATTACAACTTACATTATTCACTAAAATGACTGAGAAAAATTACTTACTGGGAATGTCAACACAGGCCTATGATGTTGTGTTATTGCGTCCACATGCGATAAATGCAGGTAATTATGTTTAGTTCTTACATTTATTTATAGCGATATTACTCTCAACTCGTGTTTAATTAATTTTTTTTCATTATTTATGAGATTAAATACCGATAGGTTTATGTTTCCTTTTACTTTTAACAGCAGTATGTCGTCTGCTAAATGATTTCTTGCCATAAAGATGGCGGCGAGCGACCACTTCTATTTGGAGTCATTTCACGCCGTCTGCGCAGCTGGTGGTGTGGGGACTTGATTGTAAAGTCTCTGCCAAATGTGTGTCCTGTCTGTGCGACTAGTTGCGTCTGGTTTTGCATGGAAGAAACCAAGCACCTGCACGCTAAAGACCATTAAGTTAGTAGGACCTTCTCGATTTCATTGACATTTTAAAACAATGTTAGACCTTTTCATCCTTTCCAATGCAAAAAATAAATCAATAAATAGCCGAGAAAATTAATTAAATGTTTAATTTCCCCCTTTTCATTTTATATTTATCTACTGGTTGAAAAGAATTACCACAGTATCCCCGCAAATATCCAAACATCTACCACTTATAAAAATACACAAATAAATACGTTAATTTATTTTTCATGTATATTGATATGAGAAACACGTTGTAATTCATTGCATCAACATCTATCAGCCTACAAAGATTACAATAGGCCTAATTTTGAAAGCAGTAAGCTGCTATGTTGCAACAGGGAATATGTATAGGGGGAAAATTAAACATTTAAACAATTTGCTCGGTTATTTATTTATTTATTTTTTGCAATGAAAAGGATGAACAGTTCTAACATTAAAAAAAGTGTGCGTGGAACGCCACGCGACAGAAGTGAAAATTATTTAATTTTTGGATTTTTTTCAATTTTGAATTATTGTGTTTTTTCAATTTTGTATTGTTGGACATTTTAATATTGGGTTTTTGGACTTTTTAAATTTTGGTATTTGCATTCTTTTCATTGTTTATCTTTTAATTTTTTAATTTTGGAATTTTGGATTTTTTAATATTGGATTTTTAAATTTTAGATCTTTAAATTTTTTATTATTTGGATATTTTTAATTCGGATTTTTAAATTTTTTATTTTCGATTTTTTAATTTTGGATTTTTAGACTTTTAAATTTTGAATTTTTAAATTATGGATTTTTAAATCTTGGATTTTTGGATTTTTTAAATTTTGAATATTAAAATTTTTAATTTTTTAATTTTTAAAATTTTGGATCTTTGATTTTTTAAATTGTTGATGTTTGGATTTTTAAATTTTGGATTTATAATTTTTTAAATTTTGGATTTTTTATTTTTTAAATTTTGGATTTTTAAATTGTGGATCTTTGATTTTTTAAATTTTGGATGTTTGGATTTTTAAATTTTGGATTTATTATTTTTTAAATTTTGGATTTTTTATTTTTTAAATTTTGGATTTTTAAATTTAGGTTCTTTGATATTTTAAATTTTGGATGTTTGGATTTTTTAATTTTGATTTTGATTTTTAAATTTTGGATCTTTGAATTTTTAAATTTTGGATTTTGAATTTTTTATTTTGGATTTTTAGATTTTTTAAATTTTGGATTTTCAATGTCTTAATATTTAATTTTTTTTTTAAATTTTGGATAAGCCTAATCATTGAGTTGTTTTCTGTGCAGTCGGTTCCGTTACACCCTACTAATTTCGTGACGATTTTGAGCGAAACACTAATTGCGTGACAATTTTGAGCGTAACGCAAGCTCTCGATTTACTCCTACCGCGGCTAAAGAATTTCACTTCAAAAAAGCCAATGAAACCGAGAAGATCCTATTAACTTAATGGTCTCTCGCGTGCAGGTACTTGGTTTCTTGCATGCGAGACCAGACATGACTAGTCGCACAAGAAGCCTCACTTTCCTCTCATTAGTATTCATTTCAATGGGGTTAAGAGATGGGGAATATTTCTTGTAACTGTTATATGTATGTAACGGTAACAACCTGTTACAAAAGTTCACTATTTTCCCCCACGTTACGTTCAATATATACATACTAGCATGTACCCGCGGCTTCGCCCGCGATAATTATTTCAAAAATTAAAAATTAAGAGCATAATAGTTAAATCATAATATTTATTAACACCTAAATCACGTGGACTAGATACCACGATTAGATAGCGTCGCCTGGTAAAAGCTACCTCAGATTCGAGTTCCTTGGCCCAGAAAACCCCTGTATAGTGAGTTTCGTCCAAATCGAACAATGTTTGACCATATTTAGGGCTTACAACATTCAAGCGATCGCGATAGTTTTATTTCCAAGGTATGGCAAAAATAGCCAAAGCCAACTGTAATTGACTTGACATTGAAATGTATAATACTGAAAACTGATGCTTCGAAAACGCAAAAAATGAAAGTTTTTTGCCCGTTTTTCACTCATAACTCACGAACGAAAGCGAAAATTAAAATTCCGGCTTCAAGGTGCATTTTCCGACCCTTCAGCCCACCTATGTTTAAAATTTCAGATCTCTGCGTTCAGGAGATTTCGCTGGGCATCGCGGACAGACAGACAATTCCTTTTATTAATATAGTTAAACATGAGTTATATTGATACCTTCTCTTATTTGTCAAACTTGCATTTATTTCCAAACCCATCTAATACCATTAGCAACAATATGCTCTGTGATTATGACTTGATAATTCTGTGTAAAAAGGGATTAAGTATACTAAAAAACATTTGATTTTTGGCATTTAAAATTAAAATTGTTCAAAATAGTTTCTTAGTGAGCACCTACATTATGAAACGAAGGTACCCTAGTAGCACACTTCGTTGGCCCAACGTAAGGATTTGGTTGGGATGGTAGGGATATGCTGGGAAAAGGTTAGTTGTAATTTCCTCGGTTTGGCCAACGCATTTTTTGGTTGGCTCTCGCGCTTGCCCTACCGTTGGGGTTATGATTGTTGGCCCAATGCGCGCTCGCCCTATCGTTGGGGTTATGATTGTTGGCCCAACAATACATTTCGTTGGAATATAATAGCATTTATGTTAAAATTAAAAAGTGTTGAAATAACATTATAAGCGTTAAATTTTTATTCCCTATAAAATAAAACCGTGTTAATTCATTAATTATTCAAGCTTCTCATCCTGCTTAAGCCCTTCGGAAATTTCCGGCACAGCTCGTAGGTCATCGGTATCTGGACGAACCACGCATAACCGTCAATCGCCATCTTGATTGTATTAAGGAAGACGCCGAATGATGTTTGATTCTCATTCTTTTACATAATATTAGGTAAGCCCTTTGGTTGTACTCTGAATATATAACGTTATCATTTTTACACAATACTGTATTATGAGTGTTGCATTCATATTATAATTGAAGGTTCGTTCAACGTTACAGTACTGTAATTTCCTATTGCAAATTTATTTGTTTCAGATGATTTACATAAAGAAAGGCAGAAGGATCAATCAAAGCAGAGAAGGAGCATCATATAAGCAATGAAATTCCAACTGAATTGAAACGCAGTTCAAGATCAGCAGTTCTACAGTTCAAAATCTACATCAATTGCGGGTTTTTCAAGATTTCAAACTTGCAAGTAGCCTACATGGAGCATGCATGATAATTTGTCAGAATCAAGTTTTTCGAGAAGTAGGGCCTACCCAGTAAAAATGTTAAGGTATAAATATTTGATTTATTATTAAAATGTAGATGCCCTCATTATATAGTCTAAAAAATCCAGGGAATGTTGCCAGTAACATTTAAATATGATGTTAATCTTTATATTCTCATATAAGTTATAATGTGCACTCTTAGCTTTTAATTGCCGGTACTTTGATTAATTAATTTGTTATCCAGTTGTCTTGTGACCATTTATGCCATCATTATTAAGCTCTATCCACAATGTGCAGTTGATGGCCGCTTGAGAGCTGCCCACAATAAAGTTAACATTGAGGTTAGGGAAACATTTTACAGTACAAATAATGGGAAGGAATTGATTTATAGTGCATAATATGTAGGCTATAATAAACACATCTTGCTTTTCATAGCAACCTAATCTATTTCTTTGCACTAGTAAATAATTTTCAATCTCGTAATATGTAACTTGCAGTTGGTAGTCGAAGATGAATTTCTCGACAGCCGAATACCAAGTGCTGCTGACTGACATGTTTTATTTTGACTACCATCTACAGACTGCCAACTGCACATTGTGGATAGAGCTTTAGGCCTAATACGTTAGTTATATCATCAACTCTACCAAGTAACTTGCATTCTATTTGTCTGTATAATTTAAAAACATGACAGTGTTAAAAAATGCATTTACATTATGTTTGAATATCCGTCTAATTCTGATTAGCTTAACTTGATTGCTAGTGTTCACGCAAGCTATTGGATTTACTAGCATTTTTCTACGTGTCTAGTGAGTCTGTATATTCAAACTCTCCGCTAAGTCTATTTTTGCTGAGCCAGCAATCTCAGCGCAGTGATACAAGTGATTGCCGCCTGTTCTTGGCACTATTTCCTGCAGGTGCTTACTTGTAAGACGCCTCGTGATATTAAGCAGCGTCACAGCCAAGTTAGTCAGATCCCAGCATTCACACGTAGCAGATGTGTGGATCGCTACTCCAGATTCGCGCCATTTGTAGACAATAGCCACAGTGGTTTTGCTATTAAATCGCGAATAAATACATAATACTTACAGATACAAATATTATCGTGTGCGAGTATTTTAATTACACTAATTACAGTAATTTCATTAATCTCGGCTTCATCACCTTGAATATTGCAAGTGTATCAATCAGATTTCAGTCTATATTTCATTTAGTATTCTTTATTTCATTTCAGTGTATTAGTTAACCTACATCGTGTGATTAAAGAATTATATTGTATTGTTACATGTATAAGGTTTATTCCCAGTTGCATCCGAGTAAATCAGCTATACAGTGTATTATTCTCCAGATATCAGTGTTAATCCATCCTAAACGGAACACAGAAATTCTTACGAGCATTTTGGTATAATAATTACTACTGGCATAATTAAAGAATAATTATCGCCACGTGTCTAGCAATTACGCGCCAAATCGCATCACCTTGAATATTGCAAGTGTATCAATCAGATTTCAGTCTATATTTCATTTAGTATTCTTTATTTCATTTCAGTGTATTAGTTAACCTACATCGTGTGATTAAAGAATTATATTGTATTGTTACATGTATAAGGTTTATTCCCAGTTGCATCCGAGGGTCTCTGAATTCAACGACCTGAGTTATATAAGTCCTTCTTGCTCTCCCAGAGTGCCTGTATTCTTACGGGCTGGTCCTCGATTACCAGAGAATTTATTTACATTCTACCTTACATTTTGCTCCTCTCTCTCCGGAATAACCCGGTTCCTACATTTAATGGTCCTTATACCGGTGCCGGATGTAATTGGATAAATCTTGAACTCTCACACATGTACAGTTTCGCTTCTCGGATACTCCAAGCGCGAGCTATTCCAGTAATCGGTCTTCCGCGACGGTCAACAAAGGATTCTAGCAACCCTGATTCTTGACACATGGTATCATCAAGTTGGCAGTGCCCAGGAACTCCAATCAGAAGTAGAGCTACAAGACGTCAGTCTACAAGTTCAGCAAGGCTGCAGTGTGCAGTTCTTCAAGCTATCATCCAGCAGCGGTGACTAGCAGAACAACAACAGCAAAGGTCTTCAACAGCGAAGATAAAAAAAACAAGATTCTTCAGCAGCGAAGTATCACAGTATTCACCATCTACAAGTATTTCTTCCTACATCCAGCATGGAACAAGAGATGAAAGTACTTACTAAGAAACGAGATTTTATCAGAAGAAAATTCACGTACATACAGAAGTACTGTGATAGCATTACATAAGAAGTTGATGTATTTCGACTGAAAGTTGAGTATGACACTCTCAATGAACTGTGGCAAAACTACGAAGCTATACAAACTCAAATTGAATCTCTCATCGAGGCTGAAGGTGAACTAGATATTCACGCACAGTACGACGAAGATGTGAGTAACAATTACAAAGTGTTAAAAGCTAAAATTAGTACTCTTATACATCAACATGAACAGCCAATGCATAGTGCAAATTCTCATCACAGTGATATATCACATCACACTTTCGCATTCTTGCAATGCACAGAGCAGAGTCATACCTCTACCTACCTTAGAATTACCCACCTTCAATGGAGATGTTACAAAATTCAAACACTTCCATGATACGTTTACTAGACTTATTGTGAATAATGAATCTTTAGATCCAATTCAGAAATTTCATTATTTGTTAGCAGCGCTTCAGCAGCAAGCGCACGTGCTCGTTGAAAATCTTCCTGTTATCAGTGACAATTTCCCAGTAGCATGGAAATTGATTTGTGATCGCTACAATAATACAAGATTAATAGCCACATCACATGTTCAGCAACTGTTGTCATTACCAGAAATGAAAACAGAGAGTATAACAGAACTCAGGAACCTTCTGAACAGTTTTCAGAGCAACCTAAACGCAGTAGAAGCTCTATCTTTAGACGTTCCACTACATGAAGTTTTACTTACGCAGCTTCTGTTAAATAGCTTAACAGACAGCACTCGCAAAGAATTTGAGAGTAAAATCGACTCGCAGCATTTTACGTCTCTACAAGAGCTCACAAGTTTCCTAGAATCTAAAATACACACATTAGAGATTCTAGCGACTTCTAGCAACATGTCCAGCCCTACACCTACAAGAAAGGTTGAGCTGCGATCACAACAACACACTGTCCATGAAACGCGACAGTCGTATGGAGGTACAACCAGAGTCTTGTGCCTATTGTAAAGAAAATCACAAGCTTTACCATTGTGATGAATTTCGACAAATTCCAGTCAACGAGCGATGGAATTTCGTCAAGTCACAGCACCTGTGTGTAAACTGTTTCTCATCGAATCATCAGGTACGCCAGTGCAACTTAAAATCATTCTGTAATTGCGGAAGCTCAGTACATAGCCAGCTCTTACATGATGACATGAATAGGGTTTCGCCCCAGGATGATTCTATCTCTACGACAGACGAAATGCCACAAATGCATTCTTTTGTGGTAATGAGCAAATCTTCACAGCAGCAAGCCTGTCCTCTGTGTAAACTAAACCACGCTTTACACAAATGTAACAAATTTCGCAAATTAACAGTGCATCAGCGGTGGAGCTATGTACGATCCAAGAAGCTATGTTTTAATTGCTTCTCCTCTGAACACAAGGTACAAATGTGTTCTCTGCCTTATTATTGCAAGTGTAACTCAACTCACAGCAAGCTATTACACTTCACAAATAAGCAAGCTCAGTGTAAGGCATACGCTTTTACATGCTTTGATATCAGTCGAAGTCAACAGAATATTTCATCACACAACAACTTTAAACCAGTTACAGTTCGCAGCAACTCAAGCAAGGCATCTCTTCACAAGCAGAGCCAACGCTTCGAGAGAAATAGACCCAGTGCAGCGGTCAAACCAGTTCGCAACAACTACGAACATTTGAATACATCCCTTCACAATGAATCTTTCAACAAGCAAGAAAGGTTTAGAACAAGTGACAGTGGAAATTCAAAGTGTAAAGTAGATCCATTCTACAGAGATTTACATTCTCACAACAACACACAGCAGTGTTTGTCTTCTTCAAGATAGTGAAAAGCTATTCACATGCATCATCTGTATATATCAAGTAAGAGAACGACTATGTTATCAAGACATCTTATGAAATTCAGCCAACGAAGCTAACACATTACATTGTGATGTATGTAAAAAGAGAAGCAGCAAGAATTGTTTTCTACAATTACAGTCAATGTTTAAAAACGGTCTTTCTCCAGGATGTCATAATCCAGTGATAGTAACCTAATATCATCAGCTGTGCCCTGAATGATATACAGAAATCATCATGCATTTCTTCAACAAGATTCTACAACATTAGCATTTCTACTAATTGTATTTCAATAAGCATCCTGATTTTCACTACACATGTTATTGCTCCAGCTGTTGCGTACACGTCGAAGCTTCTTCACTTATGGATACTGCATCAACTTCTTGGAGTCCAGTCATCATTCGCATAGACCTTCACAGCCTTACGTGTGTTGCCAGTCTAGTAGTGTAGAGTCAGTGCTTTTCAGTGTTATATACCAAAGTGTATTTTTCTCATTATAGCTTGCATTCCAGTTATATTCTTTTATTGAAGTGATACTTCAAGGCGCGGAGTTATGTTCACGCAAACTATAGGTTTTACTAGCATTTTTCTACGTGTCTAGTGAGTCTGTATATTCAAATTCTCCGCTAAGTCTATTTTTGCTGAGCCAGCAATCTCAGCGCAGTGATACAAGTGATTGCCGCCTGTTCTTGGCACTATTTCCAGCAGGTGCTTACTTGTAAGACGCCTCGTGATATTAAGCAGCGTCACAGCCAAGTTAGTCAGATCCCAGCATTCACACGTAGCAGATGTGTGGATCGCTACTCCAGATTCGCGCCATTTGTAGACAATAGCCACAGTGGTCTTGCTATTAAATCGCGAATAAATACATAATACTTACAGATACAAGTATTATCGTGTGCGAGTATTTTAATTACACTAATTACAGTAATTTCATTAATCTCGGCTTCATAGATCCGTCTTGAAGTTCGTCTCTAGTTCGATAGTATTGTGCAACCCAAGCGTTCACAGTAAATCAGCTATACAGTGTATTATTCTCCAGATATCAGTGTTAATCCATCCTAAACGGAACACAGAAATTCTTACGAGCATTTTGATATAATAATTACTACTGGCATAATTAAAGAATAATTATCGCCACGTGTCTAGCAATTACGCGCCAAATCACATCACCTTGAATATTGCAAGTGTATATATCAGATTTCAGTCTATATTTCATTTAGTATTCTTTATTTCATATCAGTGTATTAGTTAACCTACATCGTGTGATTAAAGAATTATATTGTATTGTTACATGTATAAGGTTTATTCCCAGTTGCATCCGAGGGTCTCTGAATTCAACGACCTGAGTTATACAAGTCCTTCTTGCTCTCCCAGAGTGCCTGTATTCTTACGGGCTGGTCCTCGATTACCAGAGAATTTATTTACATTCTACCTTACATTTTGCTCCTCTCTCTCCGGAATAACCCGGTTCCTACAGCTAGAATGCTTTTCCATCAAATTGTTTCATCTATCCCTATAGGCCTATATGTGCACTTAATAGATTAGGTTATTTAAAACATCTTTACGAAATCATGTAAAATCTCTTCACAAATTTCTAAAGAATTCTATCTGTTCTATTCTTAATTTAGGCTTACATTCAGTCACAATTTTGGTTATAACCCCAATAGGCTACAGTTTGTAGAATTCAATTTAATATGAACTCTAAAATGTTGTGTATGGGCCTAATCAATTTCGCTAATGATCTTAACATCAGTCTTTGTAAAAGTAAAATATTACTAGATTATGGAATAAAATGGAAATAATGGAACTTTGTGCCCCACGCGTTCCCCTTTCCACTCACCTGGCTGCTTCCCGCATGCCACCTCCCACGCTTCCCCGCAGGTCATGCCGTCATGCCTGTAGCCGCTGCTCAACGCCGGTAATGCGTAATTGCGATTAGCATGTCGCCTAATACTTCACAATTCTGTACTAATTGCATCCTACTATCCCCCACAAATCCTATTTCTCTTAAATCTATCCTAATATTTTCTTTCCACCTACGTCTAAGTCTTCCAAGTGGTCATTTCCCTTTGGGTCTCCCACTCAGCATTTTTTAGATGTCTTTCCTCGCCCCATTTCATTCCCTGTGATTTAATTTCCCTTACTATATCTGGTGGCGAGTAAAGATTATGAAGCTCGTCGTTATGCAGTTTCCTCCAGTCCCCATTTTCATCTCTCCCATAGGCCCAAATATTTTCCTAAGCAGCTGTTTTCGAACACACTCAGATTATGTTACAAACTGTATCTTACAATCAAAATTGTATTTGAATGTAAATTAAGAATATAATAGATAGAATTATTATGAATTTTGAAGAGATTATACACAAATTGTTAAAGCTTTTTTAAGCCTATATTGAAGTCTTTTAAATATTATTTGATAATGAATAAGCTAATCTATTAAGTGCATAGGTCTATAGGAATAGATGGAACAGCATTTTAGAAATAAAGCTCTTACAGGTTAAGCTAATCAGATTAGACGGTTTTTCAAACATAATGTAAATACGCCTTTTAACCCTGTTATGAACTATGTTTTTAAATTATACAATTATAGAATGGAAGTTACTTGATAGAGTTGATTATATTGCTAACGTATAGGCCTTATAATGGTGATTCTATAACTGGTCACAAGACAGCTGGATAACAAATTAAGTAATCACAGTAGGCTAAAAGATTGCACATTGTTACTTATATGAGAATATAAAGATTAACACCATATAATATTGTAAACGTTAATGGTAACATTCTTGGATTGCCTAGACTATATTGAGGGCATAAGGTGGAAAGATCAACTTAACATAAATCAACTATTCTCACATTGCATAAAAATGAAGTTTATTAATACATGTTATGTAGTTCATTATATATATATATATCTGACTTATCCATAACTTGTAAAGCAGCAATAACAATAAACTATTCATTATTCATTTATCTGAATTTTATTTAGCCTATAGCCAAGATTCTTTCCTTATGTTATACCATGTATCACCATTTTTCTGAGATATAGAATTCTGGACCAGGGTGCACATAGCCTCATGAAGACGAGGAGCCACTTGATAAAGAAATAGCGGTTTCAGTCATGAAGACCACCATCTGCCAATGTAGAAGAATGGAGGAAGAAGATGCAACATGGGTAGTAGGCCTTGTCCCCTCATGGGATGAAGTTCTCGACCATTAGTATTACAGTGCTTTCACTGTACGACTTGGCCGGCAATCACACGGGTCGACTATCCGTGACTCATGTATCAAGCGCCCAAGTGATGCCTCGTCTCACCACTGAAGTCTAGGATGTGATCTGATTGCGTTCACACGTGAATAATTATTACAGCAGTGTTTGTGTTTTTTATGGTTAAAGTAGTTTTTAGTTTTGCTTGAAGTGTTTTAAAAATGCCATGACATAATTATACATTAGAACTACTGCGTGTGAATAGCAATTTCCTCAAGGGTGCCGTAGATGTAATGATGCAGAAGGACGGCATTTCCAACATCTCCTGTGATAAGGTAAGTTTGTATTTTTATTTTATATTTTATTGTGATTACAATTACGGAAATATATACGATTCGCCAGGAGTACCGTGATATGTCACGCGCCTGGCCCCGCATGCGGTTTATCTGTGACGGTGGAGCGGCCCGTGCGATTACCGGCCAAGTCGTACAGTGAGAGCACTGTATAACCATCAATAAGCCATCCAAATCCAATGATTTCCCTATATTCCTCCATTAGGTTCTGCTTTTTGTCTTGGTTTCATGTTTATTTTATCATAATTAGGTAGTTGATAAAATATTTTCCTCAGCAACTGCAATTTAAGAATGATTAGCAAGTCCATGCAAATCTTTCGCACTTCGCCCCTTTTGATAAGTGCCCAGGAAAACTACGCATTTAGCTAACTAATAAATTCATTCTTATACAGTCGTATACATTCACAGTATACAGTTGAATTAAGAGCAACATATGAACTGTATACTGTGTTTTGTGAATCTGTATGAGTGAATTTATTAGTTAGCTAAATACTTGGTTTCTTGGACTATTATCAAAAGGGGTGAAGTGCGAAAGATTTGCATGGATTTATAAGTCATTCTTAAATTGCAGTTTCTCGGGTAAATATTTTATCAACTACCTAATTGTGACAAAATAAACATGAAACCAATTCAAAAAGCAGAACCCAATGGAGGAATGTAGGGAAATCGTTGGATTTTGGTTGGCTTATGGATGGAATTATGTTGGAATTCGGATGGCAACAGTTGGCATTCTGTTGGCATTACAATGATGGCCCAACAGATCACCAACGAACATTCCCAACTGTTGGGATTTTGTTGGATATTGGTTGGCTACAGTTGGCAATTGGTTGGGTAAAACGCACTTTGCCAACGGAACCCCGACGGACATTCCTAACCGTTGACCAACGAAACATGGCGATCATTTCCCAACATTGGCCCAACGATCTGTGCTACTAGGATACTGTTAAAATTCCAAGTCTTTACCTATTATAGTTTAGGCTCTACGTTGATTCCTGTCATTCAGTCAGTCAGTCAGTCATTCAGTCATCAGGACAAAGCCTCTTATATATATAGAGATAGTATTGTAGGATGCCGTGTGTTACAGACACAGTATTGATATCAGGTAATATTTTTTACAACATTTACCTTACAATATGAACTACAATATGAACGTGCGCGTGTATACAGTCTTAGCGTGTGGCTTCTGTTCTCTCTAAAACACGGCTGCTGCAACAATGCTTCGCGGGAGGAAGTCTTTGCACACCACCCTGCTCACTTCCGGTGATGGAAGCTTGTAAAGGTACTGCCATCTGTTGTGGGAAACAGGCAGTGTTCCCACACCACCCCCCGGCCAGTAAATTGGTTAGGGCCTGACAAAATCTGCAAAAGAATCTCGTCGGACTATCCTGCCAGACCGTGTAGTGACTGGAAGTTCTTCCGCAGGAAGAGCCTGGGTGGCTACTGGAACTGGAACTGGCGCCGAAGTGGTAGAGGGCATGTTGTCTTCAGGAGGCATAAATGCTGGTTTCAGCCGATCAAGTGAGACCGTGACTGATTTACCTCTGATGGAGAGTGTGATTGTTTTGTCACTACGTTGGAGGACTTTGTGTGGGCCACTGTATGGAGGTTCCAACGGTCGGCGCACCATGTCCTGTCGCAGAAATACATGTGAGGCATCCGACAGGGCAGCGTGGATAAAAACGGGGGCGGATGTGTGGTGGCTGGTCGGAACTGGTCGCAGCCGCTGCATCTGGCCACGCAGCTCTTGCACCATCTGCACGGGGTCCGGTGGGTTGGTAGTTGGTATCAAGAACTCACCAGGGATCCTGAAAGGTTCTCCATACACCATCTCTGCTACTGATGACTTAAGGTCTGTCCGGAAGGCTGCTCGGAGTCCTAGCAGGACCAAGGGTAATGCTTCTGTCCAGAGCGTGTTGTGGGTCATCATGGCTGCCTTGAGGGTTCGGTGGAAGCGTTCTACCAGGCCATTGGCCTGCGGATGGTACGCTGTTGTGGGCGACAAGCGGATACCGCACAAGCTAGCAAGGGCACGGAACAGCTGTGATCTGAACTGTGTTCCCTGATCAGTAGTTATTTGATGAGGGCAGCCAAAGCGAGCAATCCATCCTGCTAGAAGTGTCCTGGCGACCGTGTCGGCTGCGATGTCTGGAATGGGATATGCCTCAGGCCATCTGGTGAAGCGGTCAACCGCAGTGAGGCAATAGCGGTATCCCTCAGAGATGGGGAGTGGGCCGATTATGTCAATGTGAATGTGCATGAATCTTGCCTCCGGTATGGAGATGTGAGTGGGGATATGATATGGCGGGAAACTTTGGTTTCTTGGCAGGATATGCAGGACCGTGACCAAGCACGACATTCCTTTTTGACGGATGGCCACACATACCGTTCAGTGATGAGTTTCACTGAAGCGTTCGCTCCAGGATGAGTGAGGTTGTGTAGAGCCAGGAAAACTTGGCGACGACAAGGGGTTGGAATATACGGGCGGGGTCGTCTTGTGGATATGTCACAGAAGAGTTCGACTGAAGTTCCTGGTATGGGCACCTTCTTCAGCTGAAGACTGGTGTCTCCGGACAACAGCTGGCGAAGTTCGTCATCATGTTCTTGGGCATGGGCAATATCTGCGATGTTGACTGGGGCTGTGATTGCCTCAATCCTGGACAAGGCATCGGCCACTACATTTTCCTGTCCAGCTATGTAGCGGATGTCAGTGGTGAACTGGGCAATGTAGTCCAGGTGACGGAGCTGGCGAGGAGAAGATTTATCTTGTTTCTGCTGGAAGGCATATGTCAAGGGCTTGTGGTCAGTAAAAACCGTGAAATGTCTGGCCTCCAGGTGGTACCGGAAGTGTTTGATGGCTTCATACACAGCGAGGAGTTCTCGGTCGTAGGCACTGAACTTCTGATGTGCAGGGCTCAGCTTCTTTGAAAAGAATGCGAGGGGCTGCCATGACTCTTGAGCTTGTTGTTGGAGAACAGCGCCCAGAGAGGTTGTAGGGGCATCGGTAACCAGTGCTAGAGGAGCAGAGTGATGCGGGTGCACCAGGAGAGTAGAATTGGAGAGGCTATTTTTGCAATCCTCAAAGGCCTTCAGGAGCTCGGGGGTCCATGGGATGGGCTGAGAACCTTTAAGCTTTCGACCTGAGAGGACGGCATGAAGGGGTGCCTGATCTGATGCTGCGTTAGGGAGAAACCGTCTGTAGAAATTCAGCATCCCTAGGAAACGCCGGAGTTGTCGAACATCTTTGGGAGGTGGGCATGCCTGTTGGTCAGAGATGCGTTCATCCAGTGGTCGGGATCCCTCACCGGATACTCGGTAACCCAAGAAGGTAACCTCCGGTTTCCCAAACACACACTTTGCCGGATTGAGGAGGATTCCATACGAGGACAGTGTGGTGAACAGTGCATGGAGATGCTAGCGATGTTCTTCCATGGATGCCGAGAAGACCAAGATGTCATCCAAATATGAAAAACAGAAGTCCAGGTCACGCAAAACTTCATCCATGAATCGTTGGAAGGTTTGGGCTGCATTACGGAGACCGAAGCTCATGAAGGGAAATTCGAACAAGCCGAATGGGGTTGTAATGGCGGGTTTTGGGATATCATCTGGATGGACTGGGATCTGGTGGTAAGCACGGACAAGATCGATTGTGGAGAATATGGAACACCCGGATAGGCTGTGGGCATAATCTAATATGTGCCTTATTGGATAGCGATCTGGGATCGTTCTGGCATTGAGAGCTCTGTAGTCCCCACAAGGTCTCCATCCATCTTTCTTCGGTACTAAATGGAGAGGGGATGACCAGGATCCTTCAGAACGACGTGCGGTGCCATCTAGGTGCATTCCATCAATCTCTGCCATGGCATCTTTAAGACGGTCTGGAGCGAGTCTGCGTGGGCGGCTGGAAACTGGTGGTCCAGGAGTTGTCCGGATGTGATGCACAGTGTTATGCTGTACCTTCCGTTCTGCTCCCTGGGGTCTAATCAGGTTGGGAAACTCTTGCAGAAGTTGAAGAAATGTGTCACCTGCGGAGGATATCACTTTGATGCTGGGCGGACTGGGTGTACGCACTGTTGTTCCAGAGGCTGAGAGATTTGTTGTGCCATCAAGGAGGCGTTGGTGACGACAGTCTACCAGCAGGTTGAAAAATGACAAAAAATCAACTCCAATGATGGGTATCTGGACATCAGCTATCACAAATTTCCAGGTAAAGTTGCGACGCAGCTGCAGGTTCAAGTTTAGTGTCACCCAGCCGTAGGTGGAGATGGTAGATCCATTGGCTGCACAGAGGCCGTAGTTCACCCGAGCACGGCGACCAGGCAGTAACTTTCGGGGATACACACACACAGGTCTGAGCCGGTATCTACGAGGAACTGCTTCTTCGAAGTGGCATCAATGATGAATAAGCGGCCACTGCTTTCAGGGCAACCGTTCGCCACTGTTAACGGCTGAAAACTGCATGACTGGGTGCACTTTTTGGCCTTGTCCCCAAAGCGACGATGGCACCAGCATAAGTTGGGGGAACTGTTGCGAGAATGTTCGTGGCGACCCTTTGATCTACAGAGTCTCTGTGTGGAAGAACCCATACCTGTGAGTGCTGCAACCTGCTGGGAGAGGTCCTCAATCCTCTGCAGGATGTAGTTGGTGTCCGGGCTGATCGTGGGTCCCCCGTGGAAGTTGTGGAGGGAGCAACGGCTGCAATCGATGGCTGTGGGGCGACTTCATATATTTTATCGGCCAGGAGGGAGACTGCCTCTAGATTTCCTTCTGACTGGCCAGCAAGGATCGTTTGGAGGTATGCGGGTAAGCGGCTCGACCAGATGCTACGTAAGAAATCGTCGGGTACATCCGGGGCCAGGCACTTCAAGTGGCGTAGAATTTGGGATTGTTTTCGGGTCCCCATTTCTTCGTGCGTGAGGAGCTGCCTCACGCGCTGTTCCTTTGAAGAGGAGAGACGACGGACAAGCTCGTTTTTTAGCTTCTGGTAGCACTGGTCCCCAGGAGTCGTGATGATGTCTTCAACCTCCGCGGCGTAGCGATTTTCGAGCTGAGAAATCACATGGTTGAACTTTGTGCGTTCTTGTGTAATCCCCGCAAGTTCAAATTGTGCTTCAGCTTGCGCGAACCACAATGCTGGGCGATCGGCCCAGAATGGCGGTAAACGGACAGCCACGCGGTATAATGATGCGGCAGCTTGGCTTGTAGCGTTACCTGTATCGACGTCGTCCCCGAGCATCTTTGCGTTTTTTCGGGGTTACCAATGTAGGATGCCGTGGGTTACAGACACAGTATTGATATCAGGTAATATTTATTACAACATTTACCTTACAATATGAACGTGCGCGTGTATACAGTCTTAGCGTGTGGCTTCTGTTCTCTCTAAAACATGGCTGCTGCAACAATGCTTCGTGGGAGGAAGTCTTTGCACACCACCCTGCTCACTTCCGGTGATGGAAGCTTGTAAAGGTACTGCCATCTGTGGTGGGAAACAGGCAGTGTTCCCACAGTATAAAAGAAATTACCACTAACAGAAGAACTTTACTTTATGCAGTTGATTCAACACTGATAGTAGAAGAGGACAGCAAAGAAAATCTAGAGATTAAAACATTCATAGAAGTTGTAGGCTAGTGTGCCTAACAGAATTTGCAATAGGATTTTCGGAGGACCACTGGGAAAACCCAGAAAATATATATGCTTAGGAGTGCAGGAATATTGAAGGAAGCAGGAATAATGGAGAGAGAGTATTGTTGCTTTATTCTTCTTTTCTTGTAGATTACTGCTTCTCTTCTTACCTGGAGTTGTATTTGTTATAGATCAGTATTGAATAGCACTTTGCTATTTTACACTAGGTATATTTCAGGATTGACTTAAGGTTCACTTGCTGTAAGAATACACCATGCTTTGTGATCTACAACAGTAATATAATGTTCTTTATTTAATATCAAATTACAACCTTCTGGAATAATTCAGTTGTATTGGCTCAAAATACTACTGCAGTATACTCTATCTGCAAGTAGGAAAAGAGAAGCTGCAATTGCTTGCCAAAACTTCTTAACTTTATAAAAGCTGAATTACTTTTGTAAAAAACACTAGTTAGCTAGACCAATCCTTGGTCTTTGAGTAATATTATAGATTATTCAAACTACTACGGCAGCATATTTGGCTTGCACGTAGAGGAAAAGAGGAGCTGCAAGGATGCCAAAACTCCCTACAATTATACAAGCAGTATTTACTTTAGCTGCATAAAGATGCTAAGCCTTACTTGGCTTTGTGTGTTAATACAATTTGTTTTATTTTACTTAACTTGTTTTGCGACTACATCTGATGAGAATGTGACTGCATTTAGCCGGACTGTGGTTATGGGGTGTACAGTTATTGAAGCTGAAGTTCTATGGCGATGTAGATCATCCTGAACGGTGGCCAGTAGCGATTCCTTCCATGGCTACAAGCTACGCTCCACAAAGTTCCAGGGCTGCTGCAATTCCAGTCTCCAAACTGGCTATGCGTTGAATATCTGCGTTGTTTCCATGCTGTAGTCTCGTAGGTGCTGTGGTGTAACTGTACTACTAATATGCAGACTTGTGGTCTGTTGCTAAATTGGGGCTGTGCCCTTACGAAGCGACGATCGGTGAGAGAGTGAATAAAGTCTAACGGCCAAAATGCGTTCACATAATCATCTTACAAAGAGTCAGGTTCTAGAATCTCATGGAAGGCTCTTCCAGAAGTTTCACGTAGCTTCCATCCAGAATAAAGGCAGAGTTAAAGATAATAACATGCTGTAATTATTCTGTAACATAAAAGATTGGTATGTGAGCATTTGCATTATAATTGTAATGTATAATTCAGAGAAATTCAATAAATACAATGCGGTGAATAATCGATCTATTCAAAAGCTGCTTCTATAATCAATTGCACTAATCGATATGACGCTTCTAAGTAAGCTAATGTATTCTGGCTGTAGCGCCAAGTAGAATGTCAAAGTGCTGTCACTCGACTTATCGATATCAGCTCGATGTCGGCAATGCAGCTTTCTGTTGCTAATTAACATTAATTATTTAATCTGATGATAATAGCTAATAGTAACAAGAATAAATATGTAAAACTATTCCTTAGTTTATCACAATACAGAGTATGATAGATTTTTTCTTTATCCAAATTTAAATAAATAAGTAGAAGCGTGCCAAGAATTCTGTCTGATAGTAACTGGCATCAGTGCCATCTAGCGATTTATATTAATACTTCGTAAACTAGTACTTGCTATAAAAGTATAAAAAATGGGCTCTAAGGTCTACGAGCTTACAGAAGTTAACAGTATTTATAATAATAAAGTATGAATTGCGCACATTTGTGCAAAGTTTGGTGTTTAGCCCTCCAAACTGTAGTCTTTGAGGGACCTTGTTCTCTTCTTACAACTGAGGATATGATATCGGCCACAGCTTTCGTCACACACTTCACATACACACGTTTCATCTGGTTCGTGATTTCGCTTCCTTTTGCACATTTTATGGTGAAAACCGTGAACTGCCATTGTTGTCACTAAATGTCTCAGCTCATAGTTTGTGTTCATCCATTCTCTGCTAACTACAACCTCTGTGTTGTAAAAATCTGCCCAAATATCTTCTCTTTTCTGTTGAAGTTTTTCCAGTACTTTCTTGTAGTTTTCTGTCATTGGCAGAAGGAGTTTCTCTGGCCATGACACACACCAGTCTTGATTTGCTGTGTTTTGACAGACTTAACGCCCTTTTTAGAAATACACTCTTTATCTTTTCCAATTCCTCTAGCTGATTGGCTAAGATGTTTTCCCATACTAATTCCAATCCATATGTCAATACCGGAATTACCTTTAACCTAAATAGAGTCATTGCTGTTTGTAATGACATCTCTCTAATATTTCTGATATCTCCCATGCTTTTTACTGCCGCTGTCTTTCTGTCTTTGAGGTGAATACTGAAGCTGGTTCCTTTAGTTTGGATGGTGATTCCTAGGTACTTAAAGTAGTTGCCTATTTTTAGTTCGTTTCCCTTGTACAATATTCTGTCTGTCCTTGATAGTTTTCCTCCTCTCCTGAATACCACCAGTTCCGTTTTTCTCTCATTTATTTGTATTTCGTTCTGTTCAGCCCACTCTGACAGAAGGTCCATAGCTCTCTGGGCGTCCTCTCTACTATCTGCTGCAACGGCCATGTCGTCTGCGTAAATGTAGATTTTAGCTGTCGTTTCTTTCTTTATTCTTTCTCCCGCATCTGCTGTCAAGGCGTTGAATAGAATCGGACTTAATGGGTCCCCTTGAAGCACCGCATTCTTCTGTGATATCCACATGGATTTCACCACTCCATCATCTATTTGACTTTCATTTTCCATTAGTATGTTAGATATGACTGTTGTCATTGCTGATTTACCTATTAGATTTTCCAGCTTCTGTACCAGGATTTCTCTGTTGACCAAATCAAAGGCCTTTGTATAGTCAACAAAGATGACATAGAGTTTCCCCTTTTCTTTGCTCTGAGCTTGCTTAATGTCTTGAAGTAGATTCTGTACTGCCATTATTGTCGATCTTCCCTCTCTGAATCCGAATTGTTCTTCTGGAAGTTTTGGGTCCAGGAGTGGCTTCAGTGGTCTTGCACCCTTTAACCAATATGAGATCAATTGTGCTCCCTCCATTGTGGCAAACATAAGTCCAATCCTGACTCTTGTTCATTAGTGTCATGCCTTCCTCTCTGAGGTAGTTTATTACCTCTTTTGACTTCCTGACTTTTTGTCAATTGGGCAGTTCAAGTCCTTCGCTAAAATGATATTACTAGTTTTCGTGATGTTGATAATTCTTCCTAGTGGTAACAGAATTTATCAATGGCTACAAAGTAACTCACTATTCATCAATGCTAATAAAACAATGTGCATGATATTCGCCAATAAGCAAATAAATGAACAAATGAACCTAATGATAAATGGTGACAGGATTGAAGAAGTTCAAGTAGTGAAATACCTGGGAATAAACATCGATTCAAAATTAAACTGGAGAGAACAAACCAATTCTATATGCAATAAATTAAGCTCTGTTATATTTATATTAATGTCCAGATATGCTAACACATCACAGTTTATTCGAAAGTTATATTAGATATGGTATCACCGTTTGGGGTAATTCATCAGAATACAATAATGACAGAATAAGATAACTGCAAAAAAACGCAATTAGAATCATAGTACAAATAAAACAAACAGAATCTTGCAGGGAACACTTTAGAAAATTAGGTATACTCACACATCAATCTATATCTACAAGAGTATAATGAGTCTCATAAAGATACAAGGAAATATTGTAACAAATAAAGACATACATTCACACAACACAAGACAAAAGAATGAATATAGAATAGAAACACATAATCTAAAAAGCTTTGAGAAAGGTCCAAACTATGCAGGAATAAAACTATGGTCCAAGCTGCCTAACTCGCTTAAATTAATACAACAACAGAAATGCTTTAAAAACAAGCTCAAGCGATTCCTATTAGAGAAAGCATACTATACTATACTATAAAACAGTAGCGACTCCTGGTTTTTTAGTTGTATAGGATGGTGTGGAGAGAGCGAATTAACCTATTCACTGCTATTGACGTACATATGCGTCGCCGTAAAAAATGCATAATAGCTGAGATGAAAATTTAATACAATAATGCTTTATCGTAAAATATGAAAATATTTAACCAGGTATGAAAACTGTCATTTACGGAAATCAGCTATTCCGCTATAATTTTCGTAGTTGATATCAAACTTATAATTCACTAGTGATATTACTCTATGAATACCTATATTGAAATATAAGGGAAAAACCAAATATCGGGTGCTAAATAGGCTCCTCCCATACTCGCTATCGGGACCCGCCCGGGAAGGAGGGGTTTAGGGCGGGGACTAACTAAATGAAACAGTGGGAGACATCTAGTAGGTAATGGTGGAATTAGTAGTAGCGGCGCAGAGACATCTGGCGGGAATAGCAGAAACACAAGAAAATTAATTTTTTTATTTTCTCCTTTTATCTCTTTTCTCCTCCTCCTCTCCCTATTACCTCCTTTCTCTCCTTCACCCTACCTACCTATTTGGGGCCTATTCCTATCCTACTAATTTTCGCACCTACGGGGATTCGATCCGGGGACCGCAAGCGTACTAGTCCATCGCCTTGACCACTATACCACGAGGGTTCGTTGCAATAAAAATCGAGAAAACTTTTAGCCTTTGTACTACAGAGACGTGTAATCCATGACGAGTAATAAGAATGATAATGTTCAACCTCTACCTTCACGTGGTGAGTCCTGTTACGCTAAAGAGGCTGTGGTGAACATATATCCTAATGGTGCCTTGGTAATTCGTAAATATAATTTGTAAATACTTAGGTGGGTATATTTGGTACAAGGGGCATCTCGTATTTTGAATATTTGGTACAAGGGTAATTCGTAAATATAATTTGTAAATACTTAGGTGGGTATATTTGGTACAAAGGGCATCTCGTATTTTGAATATTTGGTACAAGGGTCACTCTCGCATCGTGGGAATCGACTCGAGTGAAGGCGGGGACACGGTCGGGAGTACGACGGTCGGGAGTACGTTCGGGAACGGTCGGGGCGAGAGCCGAGCGAGAGGTCGCCGGCCGGCCGACAGCTGCTGTCGCCATGGCAACGGAATGCGGGATGGGCGGAGCCTATTTAGCACCCGATACTTGGTTTATGCCAAATATAAACAACACTTTAAAGGTTAATAATAGCTAGGCAAGCCATTTTTATTCACTGATTCACTCGCCCCTTAGAAAACACTCTATCGAACCTGAGGAACACATGTGAGGAAGGACTGTAAGACGTCCTCAACTTACTCCATATGAAACTGGCTTGTCACCAACTTTTTTCTTCCCCGCCACCCCCATCACATGCCCCAGAGATCTAACAACGGCATGGACTGCGTAACATCAACACAGAGCGACTGAGGACATCCTCTCAAATACCAACCTGCTCAAAACAGAACCGCTAACTTCCTTCCAGAGTGCTCTACAATAACGCTGTTTTGTCATTTTACTGTTAAAATTTTGACAATCAATGCTAATAAACATTTATGTAGATAAATTATGAAGTGTAGGATGATCCTCGCATCCTATATGGAATAATCGCCACTGCTATAAAAGAATACACTGATGAGTAACATAGTTGAGTAGGATCATTATTTAGCAATAAGACAATCTGTATAGGAATAAGATAAGATAATTTGTGTAGTACTAAGATAAGTTAGGTAGCCGTAAGATAAGTCATAAAGCCATAAGATAAATTTTGCAACTTAAATGTTAGTAAACTTAGTAGAATTATTGTAGAATAGACTAGATTTAATTATTGACAAGTCCTATATCATGTAACAATGGAAATTGTAACCAAATGATCAATGGGATGCTAATAAACTAAACTAAACTAAACTTTTTAACAGTGGTAAAATCCAGATATACTTGACCCATTATTTAAAACTAAGATTTCATTCATAAAACACCTAATATCACACATATTTTGTTATACATAGTTACGTGGAGAGGAGATGTTGCATTGGCAAGTGATTTGGTCCGACCCACCCGCCCTAAACGTTACAATTTCTTTTATACCACGACCTAGCGAAAAGTAGTCAAACCTCCACCATATTATTTTACCTTCCCCGAAACGACACAAATTTTCGTGATTGGACGCTAGAGCTCTGACGTCAAACCAGCGGAGCAGGTTTAATTCTGGGTAACAGGTTGACAAACACACTTCACTAATATCGCTGTTCATAACCTAATCAAAAACCGAACCTAACCTAACCTAACACAACTGCCACTAAAGTAGAATCTACCTGTCACTACTTACCTTAACGCAGAGGTGGGTCTGTCCCTAATGGTCACCATGCTTCGCCCGTACTATATACATATCGCGCGAATGGGTCAAGCATGTATGGATTATGCCGTGACGGTAACCAAAGCTCCTCCTAGGATATCTTATTTTCGTCTCAACCAAAGGCGGAAACAGAAAATACTGAATGGAGGGGCCGACAAATCGAAAGTTTGCTATATCCAAAAAAATGGGGGTCCAGCGGTCTTCCCCCGGGATTTTTTCTTGAAAACGAAGTGAAATTTGATGACTTTTTAACACATTGCCCAGTGGCGGCTCGTGCCCTAGCAAGTAGGTGAATGGCTAAATGGGTTTATGGCCGGTTTCTGATACGACTTTTATCTGCTTTCGTATGTGCAAAAGCGGTTTCTAAAACTACATTTTGCGTTACAGTTACAGCAAAATACCCTCAATAAGTAATACCGCTCACTCTACTCTGTTCCCATTGTTCAAAATGTCCACTAGCACAGGGGTGCCATCTGTTGAGTAGGAGTGGTCAGCAGCCTCAGAAGCTACTTAAGGAACCTATAAAGCTGCAGAAATAAATTCATTTTTCAAAGTCCTGATGACACAGTAACCTATTTTTGTGCTTCATAATGTAGGAATTAGGTTGAGAAATAACATAATTTACATTACAACTAGACTATCTTAATTAAATGACGATAACGCTAATTTTTTTAAGTGAAACTTCTTTAGCCGCAGTAGGAGTAAATCGAGAGCTTGCGTTACGCTCAAAATCGTCACGAAATTAGTGTTACGCTCAAAATCGTCACGAAATTAGTATGGTGTGACGGAACGAACTGCACAGAAAGAACAATCAACTCAATTATTTGGCTTATCCAAAATTTAAAAAATCCAAAATCCCAAAGTAAAAAAATTAAAAATTAAAAAATTGAAAATAAAAATTTAGAAAATTTAACAATCCAAAATGAAAATCCAAAAAATAAAAATATTAAAAGATCCAAAATTTAAAAAATCCAAAACTCCAAAATTAAAAAATTCAAAGATCCAAAATTTAAAAATCAAAAAATCCAATATTAAAAAATAAGTAATCCAAAATTAATAAATCCAAGTATCCATAATTTAAAAATAAAAAGAATCAAATTTAAAAAATCCGAAAATCCAAATTTTAAAAATAAATAATCCAAAATTTAAAAAATAAACAAATAAAAAGTCAGAGATCCCAAAATTAAAAAATTAAAAATTAAAAAGTTCAAAGTTCCAAAATTAAAAAAATAAAAAATCCAAAATTAAAAAAATTTTAAAATTTAAAATATAAAAAATAAAAATAATAAAAATCCAAAAATTAGAAGATTTAAAATTTAAAAAATTCTAAGATCCATAATTTAGAAATCCAAAGATCCAAATTAAAAAATTAAGGAATAAAAAAATCCAAAATTAAAAAATCGATAATCAAAAATTAAAAAATACAAAAAGTACAAAATTCAAAATCTGAAATTTAAAAATCCAAAATTCCATATTAAAAAAATTAAAAGATCAAAAATTAAAGAAATCCAAAATCCACAATTTAAAAAGTCCAAAAACCCAATATTAAAAAGTACAACAATCCAAAATAAAAATTGCAATAATCCAAAATTGAATAAATCCAAAAATTAAAACAAGTTTCACTTCTGTCGCGTAGCGTTCCACGCACTTTTTTCAAAAAGCTAGTCCTATCGTGAAAATTAGCTTTAAATTTTTATTCATAGGTTTTGCAAAATATTTTGTACAATATATACTTCTTTTTTTCGAAAGTTTGAAATTTTTACATATAAAACAATTCGGATGGTAAGCCAATTTTGAACATCTGAATGAATTAGTCTTGTACACGCTTTAAATAACGATTTTACTTATTTCCTCATATTTTCATCTACACGTACCTTTACATCTGCTGAGTAGCATTTAATTTTAATATCCGTGTATACCAGGTAACTGCACTCACAAGCTTGTTATAATATTTACTTGATGCAAGAACACGATACATTTTCCACAATTAAAATGATTATTAAATTGTACTGTTAATTTAAGTTGATGTATATGACTGTGGATATTTGGTTCTGTAGATCTTGTGATAAACCTGCCAAAGCCAGGTTGCGAAAGGGTGAGGGGGAGGACTGATAGTACCTTGATAGTACCTTGTATGGGCCCCTTGCCAGGTTTTTGGTGAAGACCTCAACGGCGTATTCAGCGGAAAAGGAAACCTTTGGTACGGGGAATATGGCGGAAGGGGCGGAGAGGAATCTCCTTAAATAATCCGGGGAGAGGAAACCCGTGAGATGAGAAAAGCAATCCTCTAAGGGTAGGAGGCCCTAAAAGAAATCTCCCTGGTCCTCCAGGTTGGGAGTTGTGCGCCTGGGCTGGTGTCCCGTCCACATAACAATATCTCACTCATAAGCCTCAACGTATAAGAAAGCCGGATAGATTTAACGGATTCGACCACAGCAAGAATAAGGACAAACGATTTGGGATAGCGGATGCAGTGAACATTGCAACCTGGAATGTCAGAGGTCTATATCATAGGCATAGCGAGGGGGGGGTTTTGGGGGTTTGAACCCCCCCCATTGAATAAAAAATGGAAAATTGTATAATTTTTTTAAGTCTGCCCATAAATTGCTTAATACAAGTATAAAGCGTGGGAAGCTTAAAACTCGTTATTTTGCGTCTTAATTTTTAAAATTTTCCGGGGAAGGACCCCCGGAAGCTTAAAACTTGTTATTTTGCATCTTAATTTTTAAAATTTTCCGTGGGAGAACCCCCGGAAGCTTAAAACTCGTTATTTTGCATCTTAATTTTTTAAATTTTCCGGGGGAGGGCCCCCGGACCCCCCTCTCCTTCCATACTCGCCAGACCCCGCGGATGTTGTAACCCCCCCCATATGGTCGGCCTGGCTACGCCTATGGTCTATATACTAAGGAAGCTGAAATACAGAACGTGTTAATGAAGAAAAAGATTAACATAGCAGTATTAAGTGAAACAAAAAAGAAATTAAAAGGTACAAGGGATTTAGGAGACTATACCCTTGCTATATAGTGGGGTGGAACAAAACGTTAGAGCCCAAGCAGGTATTGACATGATGGTAGACCATAAATGGTAACAGAATATTACAGCATATGCCTTCTATGACGAGAGAATCATGACAACTCGCTTTAAAATACCAAGAGGTCATATGACAGAGGTAGGTGTTTACAGCCCGGAAGAAGGAAGAGCAGAAGAATCAGAGAAATTTTACGTAACATTGCAAAATGTAATCAATAAGATTAATAGAACTGATATAATATATGTATGTGGGGACTGGAATACCCGAGTTGGAAATATTGCTATAAAAGACACTGTCGGCCAATTCGGAGAAGACAGAATAAATTTTAATGGCAATAGGATGAGATAATTCTGTGTATATAATAGCTTCAAGATCACTAATACATTTTATAGGAAAAAGGATATTCATAAATACACGTGGAGCAACAGAGGTTTCAGATCCATCATTGACTACATAGTGGCCAATAAAAAAGGAGCCAATCTAATAAACGATGTAACAGTATATAGATAATGTCACATATTTAGTGATCATTTTCTATTGATGGCTAAAACGATATTAAGAACTAGATGGGTGAAGCCTAAGAAACATGGACTTAATAAAGTAAGCACAGAGAATCAAGGAAGATACTAAATTAATTTATGTATAGCGTAGAGCTTTAACACTGGTACTCACTACTAAATTGCGGTATTTTGTTACCTGTTGGAGCGCTTTCAACCGCATGGAGCGGCCATCTTCAGCAACTGACTTCCGTGGTGTTGTTGTTGTTGTTGGGAAGACATTTCTGGATAACTGTATCGTACAGCGCGTGCGATTTGAATTGTAACTGTTCGTTTAGGATGTTGGTGTTGTCTTGTGTGGTGTGTCTGTATATTTCATATTGTTCGAGTGTGTTGAGTGTGTGACCTTTGTGGTTAATGTGTAGGATTTCCATGTCTGTATTGATGTCTGCGTATTCGTGTCCTGTGGTTATTATATGGTTTGCATAGGCGGAGTCTGTGTTTTGTTTGAGAGCTCGTATGTGTTCTGTGTATCGTGTTTTGAAACTTCGGCCTGTTTGTCCTATGTAGAATTTTGGGCAGTCTTTGCATTTTAGTTTGTAGACTCCTGGGTTATTGTATTTGTTTGTGTGTTGTTTGTTGTCTGTGGGTTGTATTTTGTTGATTGTTTTGTTCTTTGTTCTGAATGCTATTTTGTATCCTTGTTTTCTGAATTGTTGGGCGATTTTCTGTGTATGTGTATTCTACATAGGACAAACAGGCCGAAGTTTCAAAACACGATACACAGAACACATACGACCTCTCAAACAAAACACAGACTCCGCCTATGCAAACCATATAATAACCACAGGACACGAATACGCAGACATCAATACAGACATGGAAATCCTACACATTAACCACAAAGGTCACACACTCAACACACTCGAACAATATGAAATATACAGACACACCACACAAGACAACACCAACATCCTAAACTAACAGTTACAATTCAAATCGCACGCGCTGTACGATACAGTTATCCAGAAATGTCTTCCCAACAACAACAACAACACCACGGAAGTCAGTTGCTGAAGATGGCCGCTCCATGCGGTTGAAAGCGCTCCAACAGGTAACAAAATACCGCAATTTAGTAGTGAGTACCAGTGTTAAAGCTCTACGCTATACATAAATCATTAAGATTATCGCTACAGAATGGACAAAACTCAAGAATAAATTAATTTGTTGAAAGAGAAATCAATAATAGATCTGTACCAGCAAAGATTAAACGGGCATTTAATTGAAACGGAAACTAAAAAATGTATTAATAAAGAATGGCAGGGAATAAAATGTTGTATAAAAAGGGCTGCAGATGAAGCATTAGGTAAACAGACCAGCTGGAAACGAAAGAAAGGATTAAAAATCTGGAATGATGAAATAGGAAAAGCTATCAGAGACAAACAGAAAGCTTATGAAATATATTTACAAGTAAAAACAGAAGAAACCAGACAAAATTACATAACCGCAAGGAATGCTGCTAAAGACATAACAAGAAAGGCCCATATGGATTAGTGATGAGCGAGACCAGTCTTGATCTTGCGGTCTTGGTATTGGTTTTGCAGAAAATGCAAGACCGAGACCAAGACCAAGACCGCATCAGCGTTAGCAAGATCAAGACCAACCCTGCAAGACTCTGGCAAGAACAAGACCTAACTGCAAGACTATTGCAGTCTTGCTATTTGAAAAAAACCAAATATAAGGTGCCAAATAGGCTCCGCCCACTCGATATTAGCATTTTGTTTCTCAGCGAACAGGGTGACCAAACTATCCTTGTATATTGTCGCTGACACTCCCGACCATACCAAATATTAAAAATGCGAGTGTGCCCCTTGTACCAAATATTAAAACTGCGAGAGTGGCCCTTGTACCTAATATTAATAATTCGAGAGTGCCCCTTGTACCAAATATTAAAAATTCGAGAGTACCCACAGGTTTGCCCTGTACCCAACGGTTTGTCAGCCTGTTAATCCTCGAAGAATTCGCTAGATTGTGGTATACGGTAAAAGAAAGTGCTTCGCTGGGGGTGGGTCAGGGCGGGTTATGCCTCATGCGACGATGCACCTTATATTTGGTTTTGCCCCGTTGTGTATGCAGCGAGCCAGCGACCACTACTCAAAGGCGCCGCAGAGTCGCTAGCCGAGGTAGTCCCAAAGCTGGTAGGCCTATAATGTAGAGGTTGCCTCATCATGCGGTAACCAATGAGAGCAGACCCGGCGCGTGACGCTGTCCGTATTCAAAAACGAGCGCACCATTCAAATAATACATGTGAAATCCGTATACAACCTCTACCACCACTACGTTAAACCAAATTACTGCAATGAAAACTTACAATTAATCTGACCGATTTCCCTGAATGGCATTCCATACAGCTAGTTTCTTGAATTTGTGGGAGTTAAATTCAAGATAAACACTCCATATTCATTTTTTAAATCTTTAATTGCAATATTTCTCTAGTATTATGGTACGAACCTGTCCCTCTACCCTCTCTCGGAAAATAAGCATATCAAAATTCGTATAGGTAATGAAACCTCCATTGGAGGCCCCTTCGCCCTACAAGGGGATCATAGGGTACCAGATACAGAGATACAGATTATGGTACGAAAGACGAACAGATGTAACAAAGGCCCTAAGCCATATATGAAATTTCATTTTCCGTACAATATAAATAAATTCTGCCATACAGTTATTTAATAACTAGTTTCTCTAACCTCTCACTGGGTTAAAAGAAAGCTATGACTGGGGATTTATAATAATTCTTTATTACAACCATTGGTCATACTATGATGAATGGAGCGACGATGGAATGATTGATATATGGCAGTGGAAACCGGAGCACCCCGAGAAAGCCTGCCCCGACCCCACTTTGTCCACCATAAATTCCACATGGATCCATCGAGATCCGATCCCGGGTCCCAGCGGTGGAGGGCGAGCGGTCTAACCACTCAGCCATGGGGCAGCCTATGACTGAGGATTTGAAACTTTAGACAGTAGCCCCCTAACTTAAAACGCCTTTTAACACGCTCAGTACCCTATTTCATTAATGATGAAATCCCTTTTTACACCTATCATTAATATTCACAGCCTACTCTCACATATAGAATCTTTCCTGTCTACTTGAACAAAATATAACATAGCTATTCAGCTCATTCCATTCTCCTTGCGGAAAATTTCAAAATAAAGTGAAGTCTGAAAAAATCAGGTTATACGCCCGGTATTCTACATAATTATTCAATAAAACAAATAAAACCGTAGATTAATTAAAACAGGAACTTATTTGACGGGTATTTGCTAGTTATTACTTTACAGTTACGTATCTGATTGTGCTGTAGCTATACAGGCCTTATATTTTGTTGTTGAACAGGTAGGACATTCACTGATAACCTTTTTTTACAACTAAAATTTTGTTATTGACACATAACGGTGGCGGTGTTTAAGTTCTTGCTGCTGATTCATATTAAGGATGCATATCGAATTGGAAAAGATACTAAAAGTGGAAAATGCCTGGTCTAGAAATATTTTCTTGCATGAAGAATAGTTATGATTATTTATGACCCAATTAGTTGAAGGCCCGAAACTTGAAAGCAAAGAGAAAGTAATTTATGGGGGGTAGCGGAAATCTTTAAATGCAGAAATGATCTGTTCACAATGTGTTATAAATTAGAACTAGGGTATATGGAAAGAGATATATTATTTATTGCAGCCTATGGGTTTGGGTTTCGAATGGACATTGTGTGATTTTCTAGATTGCACAATTTCTAAAGCATCTGCTTCAATGCCGTTGTGTTTTGTTACTATATTATACAGTTTTAAACAGGTCAAATAGAACCTCTCTCCTATGCGGAAATTTTTTAAACATTCCATACACATCCTGTTAATAATACTTCTTGTCTCCACAACCGTTCAATTTGAATCTTTACAATGTAATATTCATAATTTTACACTCTCAAATAGTGTATAGCATATAGTGAATTTTGGGTTTAAAGTTCTGAATATTTAAATTTACGCTCAAAGTTTACTGTTCTAGCTTATATCACCATGGACGTTTCGGAAAACAGCGTGACATCACATTACTGTTTACATGGTCAAAGCAACTAAAAGCAATTAGCTTTCGTTACTTTCGCAAGCAATAACACACATGTAATCAGTGTAACTTTAAATCATGTAAACGCCATAGATCACAGTAAGATGCTTAAATTAAACTGCAAGACTCTTGCAACAAGACCAAGACCGAGTATGCAAGACCGAGACCAAGACCAAGACTAAGACCAGGGTTATCTATGCAAGACCAAGACCAAGACCGCCTTGGTCTTGGTCTTGCATTTGCTCATCACTAATAGGGATAGCTGGGATTTATTTGTGAGTAAACTAGAACACGATGTATATGGTAAACAAGATTTTTCTTACAAATTATTAAGACATTTAAATAAAACTGAAAGAGATAACGCACAAATAGAGGTTATAACCGAAGAGGAATGGATCGAGTATTACAAAAATCTCTGGTTTAACCCTAATGCTGAAGACTTTTATAGGCAGGAAGAACCGAATAAAAAAATTGACTTAATAACTCTGGAGGAACTAGAAATAGTCCTGAAGAAACAAAAAAAAATCTCCAGGACCAGAGGGAATAAATATAGAACTGATAAAGAATGGGGGATTACTTCTCAAATTACGTCTTGTCCATCTATTTAATGTTTGCTGGATCACAATGACAATTCCTGATGCATGGCTAGAAGCTATTATATCCCCTATTTATTTAAAAAAAAGTGTGCGTGGAACGCCACTTGTTTTAATTTTTATTTTTTCAATTTTTTAATATTGGATTTTTTGAATTTTGCATTATTGGTCTTTTTAATATTGGGTTTTTGGACTTTTTAATTTTGGATTTTTAAATTTTGGATCTTTGAAATTTTAATTTTGGATTTTTTAAATTTTCGACCTTAGAATTTTTTTATTTTTGGATTTTATTATTTAATAAATTTTGGATTTTTGGATTTTTTAATTTTTAATTTTGTTCTTTTAAATTTTGTAAATTTAGATTTTTAATTTTTTGAATGTTGGATTTTTGGATTTTTTAAATTTTGGAAATTGAATTTTTTAATTTTGGAAATTATTATTTTAAATTTGGATTTTTTAAATTTTGGAACTTTGAAATTTTTATTTTTTGGATTTCTTAAATTTGGATTTTTAAATTTTTTAATTTTGGATTTTCGAATTTTTTATTTTTACATTTTTAAATTTTTATTTTTCTATTTTTAAATTTTGGATCTTTTATATTTTGTTTTTTAAATTTTGTATTTTAGTTTTTTATTTTTGGATTTTAAGATTTTTAAATTTTGGTATTTTTATTTTTAAATTTTGGATTGTTTATTTTTAAATTTTGGACTTCTAATTTTTTAAATTTTGGATTTTTGGACTTTTTAATTTTGAATCTTTGATTTTTTAATTTTGGAATTTTGGATTTTTTAAATTTTGGATCTTTGATTTTTTTATTGTTTGAATTTTTTAAGCGCGGTAATGAACAAGTAAGTATTATTATTATTATTATTATTATTAGTATTAGTATTAGTATTATTATTATTATTATTCTTTTTCATCACTATTTTATTATTATTATTAGTATTATTATTATTACTACTACTACTAAAAACTAAACTCCGTGGCGCGACATCCCCGAAGGGACAAGGCCTACCACCCGACCGCTGCATCATCTACCTATAGGCAGACGGCAGGTTTGGGGGCATGTGGTCAGCATGCCGACACACACGGCCGTTAATGGTGTTTTTCATGACCGGAGCCGCTACTTCTCTATCAAGTAGCTCCTCAATTTGAATCACGAGGTTGAGTGCACCCCTACCAGACCTCCCAACCTCAGTAAAATCCGAGGAGGTACCGGGGATCGAACCCGGGCCGACGGATACGTAGTCAGCGACGCCAACCACAAGACCAGCCGGCGGTCCCAGGTCCTCATACTAGGTCTGAAAAATTTCCTTTGATTACTCCTAATCATTGAGTTGAATGTTTTCTGTGCAGTCCGCCCCGAAACACTATAGTGATTTCGTGACTGTATTTGAGCGTTACACTCATTTCGTGACGGTTTTAGCGTTACACAAGTTCCCGATTTACCCCTACCGCTAGAAAAGAAGTTTTACTTCAAAAAGAAGATAGAAATATGCCCTTAAATTATAGGGGTATTAGCATATTGAATTCAACATATAAACTTTATACAGGAATCTTGAACAATAGATTAAAGCCAATCACTGAAACACTTTTATTGGAAGAACAAAATGGATTCAGACAAGGAAGTTCTTGCTCCGATAACATATTTACAATGAGGCAGTTGATAGAGAAAAGGAGTGAGTTCAATTTGCCTACCGTTTTAACTTACATAGACCTGGAAAAAGCATTTGACAAAGTTGATAGATGGAAATTATGGGAGATAATGGAGAAGTGTGGATTTCCCAAACATATAATTAAATGCATAAAAAGTTTATATCAAGGCACCTGCTTTAGGCTCAATACATCTAATTCTAAAGGGGAATGTACGATCACTAATCAAGGTGCATATTATCACCTACTCTTTTTAATATTTACATGGACGACATCTTAAGAAGATGGAAAGAAAGAGCTCCAGCTGGAATTTTAGCAGTGGACACAAAGTTTATTGTTTTAGTTTATGCTGATGATTTAGTGATAATACAAAACTCAGAAGAGAACCTCCAGAAAGCAACTTGCCTGTTCCATCAACTATGTCAAGAATACAACTTTAAGATCTCTGAGCCTAAGACTAAGACCATGGCATTCCAGGGTAAATACCCAGTAAGAGCTAAAATTGTACTGGAGGACAATATTTTAGAACAGATCCAATATTTTAACTATTTGGGATGTGAACTTTCATATCATAAAGATAGATATATTTATAATAAATTGAGTAAATATCAGCTAATGTGTGGCACAATCCGAAGAACTTTAAAAACAACACGAGTAGATACTCAATTTAAGTTCTACAAAGTTATGGCAGTACCGGATCTGTTATATGGTAGTGAATCATGGGCTGTACGACAGGAAGATTATAGCCGTATACAGGCTATGAAAATGAAATATTTTAACTATTTGGGATGTGAACTTTCATATCATAAAGATAGAGATATTTATAATAAATTGAGTATGTAAGCTCGTAGAGCTTAGAGCCTATTTATTATATTTTTATAGCAAATACTAGTAACGAAGTATTAATACAAATCGCTAGATGGCACTGATGCCAATTACCAGCAATCAGAATTCTTGGCACGCTTGTATCTATTTATTTACATTTAGATACAGAAAATATCTATTATACTCTGTATTGTGATAAACTAAGGAATAGTTTTACATATTTATTCCTGTTACTACTAGCTATTATCATTAGATTCAGTAATTAATGTTAATTAGCAACAGAAAGCTGCATTGCCGACATCGAACTGATATCGATAAGTCGAGTGACAGCTCATTAACACTTACTTGGCGCTACAGCCAGAATGCATTAGCTTACTTAGAAGCGTCATATCGATTAGTGCAATTGATTATAGAAGCAGCTTTTGAATAGATCGATTATTCACCACATTATAATTATTAAATTTCTCTGTAATTATACATTACAATTATAATGCAAATGCTCACATACCAATCTTTTATGTTACAGAATAATTACAGCATGTTATTATCTTTAACTCTGCCTTTATTCTGGATGGAAGCTACGTGAAACTTCTAGAAGAGCCTTCCATAGGATTCTAGAATCTGACTCTTTGTAAGACGATTATGTGAACGCATTTTGGCCGTTAGACTTCTCTCATTCTCTCACTGATCGTCGCTTCGTAAGGGCACAGCCCCAATTTAGCAAACAGACCACAAGTCTGAATATATAATAGTACAGTATCTACACAACTACGCAACATGGAACCAGCATTAGCAGCCACTGCTTAATCTACCAGGAGGTGGATATTAGGACATCACTAGAACTTCGGGGAGCGTAGCTTGTAGCCATGGGAGGACTCGCTACTGGCCACCGTTCAGGATGATCCACAGCAACATAGAACTTCAGCTTCAATAACTGTACATCCCTTAACTACAGTCCGGCTAAATGCAGTCACATTCTCATCAGATGTAATCGACATGCAAGTTAAGTAATTCCAATCCAAACCTTGCATTAATTTACAAAAGCCAAGCAAGGCTTAGCATCTTTATGTTATTATAAAGTAATTCAGCATGCATAATTGTAAGGAGTTTTGGCATCCTTGCAGCTCCTCTTTTCCCCTACGTGCAAGTTAAATATGCTGCCGTAGTAAATCTTGAACAATTTATTAAAGACCAAAAATATGGTCTAACATTCTTGCTTGTAACAAAGTAATTCCGTGTTTATCACGTTAAGAAGTTTTGGCAAATAATTGCAGCTTCTCTTTTCCTACTGACAGACAGAGTATACTGCAGTAGTATTTTGAGCCAATACAGCTCAATTATTCTAAAGAATTGTAACTATTGGAACAAAAAAAAAAAAAAAAGAAACTTGGATTGTTGTTGTAGAAAACAAATCATATTATATTATAATAATAAATGAACCTTGTATCACTCCTGAAATCTACTTAGTAAAGATAGCAGATTATAATTAAACTTGGTTAATGCCAATCACAACTAAGAGTAAGAAGAGAAGCAGTAATCTACAAGAAAAGAAGAATAAGGCAACAATTCTCTCTCTCCATTATTCCTGCTTCCTTCAACATTCCTGCAATTCTAAACTTGAATATTTTCTGGATTATAATCCAGTGGTCCTCCGAAAATCCTACTGCAAATTCTGTTAGGCACACTAGCCTTCATTTTCTGGTCCTCAACGGGCCTGGATCCCTACATTTTCTGGTCATCCGGACCTGGATTCTATCCACACCTTGGATAATCACTTTGTCCACTCCTCATACCTATAGTGTATATTGTTTGTAAAACATAACTTGTACTTGTACAATTCTAATACTCTATTGTATTTTCAGCCTATGTTAACTGGATTACACACTAAGAGCACTCATAGCAGGCCTAGTGGTAAGAAAAGGTGCAAGAATTCTGGTAGAGCAGTGCAAGGGACAACAGTCTTACTGGATAATCAGGTAAGTGACAGCCTTCCTTATAACACACTGTCATACACCACCCCTCACAATGCCAGACTCACAAGAACTTGCCACAGATGCCTCCAGACTTAAGAACTACAAGCAGAAGAGGGCAAACATCAAAGGAAAGTTAACTAGATTCTACCAATATGTTTTGTCAGTTCAAGTTGACCAAGACAATATTGAAGAAACTGTACACAGACTATCACAGGATGAATCACTACTAAGGAACTTTGAGGAAATACAGGGCAAAATAGAAACATGTGACACAGACCCTGATTGGGAAGGAGAAAGACAAGCTTTCGAAGAGACATACTACACAACTGTAGGCATGGCTCGCAGAAAAATTAGGGACTATGAAACACAGTACTCACAGGCTAACATGACACAAGTTCAGCCTCAAGACACAACTCAATCTAACACTCAAGCTAATTGCACTCCTAGAGTTCAGCTACCAAAGATAAATTTGCCACACTTCAATGGCAAGCATTCAGATTGGCTACCATTTAGAGAACTGTTCATCTCGCTTGTTCACAGCAACAATTCGCTTGATCCAGTTCAAAAGTTTCACTATTTGAGAATAGCATTGCAAGGCTCAGCCAATAAACTTATTGACACACTACCCTTAACTGCTAATGGTTATGAAACCGCCTGGAACTTACTCAATGAAAGGTTTCAGAACAACAAAATTATACTGCAACAGTTATTACAATCTTTGATTGACTATAGCAAGATCCCTAAGGAATCACCCAGTCAATTAATGGACTTGCTTGACCACTTTACCAGACAGGTTAGGTCAATAGAATCTATCACACCAGAGAACCTTAGATGGGACTACATGCTCACTCATCTTCTCACGTCTAAACTTGACCCTGCTACGCTCAAAGCATGGAGCCTAGAGGGCACAGTAGATCAACTAAACACATTCAAAGAACTCTGTAACTTCCTACAGAAAAGGGGACAAGCTCTGGAGACACCAGACAGCTCCAGCAGGCCTAAAACTGTACACAATACACAGAATAAGCCTATCTACCACAGACAAGTGAGCCCACGTACCTTTGTTGCCCATGCAGCCAACAATTGTATACTGTGCAGGCTAGAGCACCCACTACACAAATGCGAAGACTTCCATAACCTTAACAACACACAGAGATGGAACTTTGTAAACAATAATAGACTATGCAGTAACTGTCTCAGAGCAGGACATCACGTCAGAAACTGCACATCTACATCTTGTTATAAATGCCAACAACGCCACCACACTCTGCTACACCAAGACAAGATTCGCAGCAATGAATATAGGCAACATGCAACTACACAATACACTAGTAGATTGCCTAACAACAGACAGAACGGAAACCAAAGCCACAATGGTACTAGACAATCTCCAACTACTACCAGCAGCAATACTACAGGCTCAGCATTTGCTAATAATGCACAGATCACTCCTAAAACTCATACATTTCTTGCCACAGCAGAAATACTAGTCAAAGCTCAGAATGGCAGACTCATAAAAGCCAGAGCACTATTGGACTCAGGTGCCACTCATACATTCATAACCCAAGATTTGGCTGATGGGCTACAGTTACAAACCAAGCCTACCACCATAGCTGTGACCGGTGTAAACCTACACACATCTAACATTCTAGAAATTGGGCATATACAGATAAGTGACGCCCATGGCAATGGCTATAGAAGACAGTTACAGTGCCTCATCATCAACCAGATTGCCAAGGACATACCTAGTGCTCCTATAGATACCAGCAATTTAAGAATACCACAAAACATTGTACTGGCAGACAGCAGATTTCACTTACCCGGTAGCATTGACATTTTGCTAGGGGCAGATGTATTCTGGAACTTGTTAATGGGACACACTATACCCATCAACAAAACCAACAAACACAAAGCATACATAAGAGAGACCAGACTGGGATGGATCCTCTCAGGACAAATACATTATGCACAGGGTAGAAGACAAGAACCACGTTGCCACTTAAGCATAACAGAACAAATCCACAAGAACATGCAGAAATTCTGGGAAATGGAAGAAATTATCCAACCAGTAAGATCTGAAGAAGACACCATATGCGAGCAGCATTTTCAAGAAACAGTACAGAGAGACAAAGATGGACGCTACACAATAACACTACCATTCAAGAAGCCCACAGATAATCTTGGTGCCTCCAGAAGTGGAGCTCTGAAACGTTTCTTCTCCAATGAAACCAGACTCCATAAACAGCCTAATATACTACAACAGTACTCAGACTTCATGCAACAATATGAAGCGCTAGGTCACATGACCAAAGTATAAGAAAGTTTCTACCAGGATGGCCCAGAAGCATATTATATTCCACACCAGTTTGTCCTAAAGGAAGACTCAGAAACCACAAAACTCAGAGTAGTCTTCAATGCCTCATTCAAAACCTCTACAGGTACATCACTCAATGATATTCTATACACAGGACCCTGTGTGCAACCTGATCTCTACACCATACTTTTGAAGTTCAGATGCCACCCATATGTTGTGAGTGCTGACATAGAGAAAATGTACAGGATGGTAATGGTACAGCCACAGCAAAGAGACTTCCAAAGAATTTTCTGGAGACATTCTAAATCCACTCCAGTGAAGATATACCAACTCAACACTATCACATATGGACAAGCCTGTTCAGCTTTTGAAGCAACCAGAGTACTCAACCAATTGGCAGAGGATGAGAGAAACAGATTTCCCACAGCATCCAAATTGCTATCTACTTGCTTTTATGTTGACAATCTCCTTGCATCATTTTCTACAGAGCAAGAAGCTATACTAGCAGCCACAGAAGTATCACAACTGTTACAGGCAGGTGGATTTAACTTAACACAGTTTTGCTCTAACTCACAACAGGTTTTGAGAACACTGCCACAAGAAAAGCTCTCTAAACCTACACTTACTCAATTAGAAGAGCAGAATACAGTTAAAACACTAGGATTACACTGGAATCCATTACAAGACTTGCTACAGTATACAGTGAAGTCATTACCAGAAGCTACTACTAAGAGACAGATTCTATCTGCCATCTGTACTTTGTATGACCCTCAGGGACTAATTGCCCCCATGATGTATTATGCAACAGATTTGGCTGAATGACATAGGTTGGGATCAACAAGCTCCTATTGCTATACAGAAAGCATGGAATGAACTATATTCACAACTTCACTATGTAGAGCTATACAAGATTCCAAGAAACACTCTAATACTCAATTTCAGTCATGTAGAACTACACTTTTTCAGTGATGCAAGCCCACAGGCATATGGAGCAGCATGCTACATAAAATCCAAGGACAAGAGCCATAACACTCAAATTCAGCTGCTGACAAGCAAATCTAGAGTGGCCCCACTTAAGCAGATTACTTTGCCCAGACTGGAGCTCTGTGCAGCTCAGTTGGCAGCCTGCTTATACCAAAAAGTAAGCATATCTCTACAGATCATGATATCAGCAGTATATTTCTGGACTGACAGTCGTATAACTCTACAATGGATCACACAGCCTCCACACAAATGGAACACTTTTGTAGCACACAGAGTAACCAAAATTCAAGCTGCTACAGAAAACTGTCAATGGAGAAATGTGCCAACACAGCAGAACCCTGCAGACATAATCACTAAACCTGTCTCACCTAACAAGGTACATAACCAAACTCTATGGTGGAATGGTCCAAAATTCCTAACACAAGATGAATGTTTTTGGCCTACCACTGACAATGTATTTCAGACAGAAGAAATACCAGAAACCAAGAAAACAGCAAAAGCCTTTATGATCACAAGTACACACAATGCATACTTGCATAGATATTCCTCTTTCAGAAAGTTACTCAGGAATACAGCTTATATTCTGAGATTCAAACACAACTGTCTACACAAGTCTGATAGATTTGTTGGCCCTATCAGCTTGCAACAGCTACAAAAAGCTCATGATGTTATCATACATGCTACTCAGAAAGAAGCCTTCTCAGAAGACATAGCTCATATTAGAAAGAATAATTGCGTTTCTAGAAGCAGTTCACTACTGCAATTGCATCCTTATCAAGATAAAGATAGCATGCTTAGAGTTGGTGGAAGACTGCACCATACTGATCTGGACTATAATGCTAAACATCCAATCATATTACCTGCCAAGCACCATATAACAGACATCATTGTCAGAGACACACATCTAAAAAACTTACATGAAGGCCCTCAAGGCATACTGTACACTCTAAGGCAGCAGTATTCGCCCATTCATGGAGTTCAAACTGTAAAATCAGCATTAAAAGGATGTCTTGCTTGCTTTAGACATAGCCCTGTCAAAGCACAGCAAATCATGGGAACTTTGCCCCAAGCCAGAGTTACACCCAACCGAGCTTTCGACACCACAGCCATAGATTTTGTAGGTCCTATATCTTTAAAGGATCATGGGAGAGGCAAAGCAGTATACAAAGCTTATATCTGTATGCACATATGTCTATGTACCAAAGCCGTACACATTGAATTGGTAACAGCAGCCACTTCAGCAGCATTCATTGCATCCTTGCAAAGATTCGTATCTAGAAGGGGACTACCTTCCCACCTATACCTAGATAATGGCAGAAACTTCGTAGGAGCCTCACGAGAGCTGAGTGAACTCTATGAACAATTCCAGACGGAGCAAGCTAACACAGATATCATGAACTTTACAGCAAATCTAAACATACAATTCCATTTTCTGCCACCAAGGGCAAGCCACATGGCAGGACTTGTAGAAAGATCCAACCGCAGTATGAAAACTATTCTATACAAGGTGATGAAAGACACTATCTACAGCTATGAAGAAGCCAGCACTCTTCTATGGAGAATAGAAGCCATCATCAACAGCAGACCACTGACGCCGATGAGCAGCGACTCGCAAGACTACATGGCATTGACCCCAGGTCATTTCCTCATTGGTGCTCCTTTGAATTCTATCCCTCACACAGATTTACAGTCTATAAACCTATCCAGGCTGTCACGATATCAGTTGTTAGAGCAACAGTCACAATGCATTTGGGCCAGATGGGTCAAAGAATACTTAAATACTTTGCAACAAAGACAGAAGTGGAACACAGAAACTAAAAACCTGCAAGGTAATCAATTAGTCATATTGATGGTGGACAATGTTCCTCCTATGAATTGGCCACTGGCTAGGATCCTAGAAGTTCATCCTGGGCCAGATGGTAAAGTCAGAGTAGCAACAGTTAAAACTGCTAATTCTATTCTAAAAAGGCCTATATCTAAGCTGTGTCCACTGCCTGCTCGGTAAATTTTTTTCTCTTTTCTTGGGCCCCCCCCAGTATGTAAGCTCGTAGAGCTTAGAGCCTATTTATTATATTTTTATAGCAAATACTAGTAACGAAGTATTAATACAAATCGCTAGATGGCACTGATGCCAATTACCAGCAATCAGAATTCTTGGCACGCTTGTATCTATTTATTTACATTTAGATAAAGAAAATATCTATTATACTCTGTATTGTGATAAACTAAGGAATAGTTTTACATATTTATTCCTGTTACTACTAGCTATTATCATTAGATTCAGTAATTAATGTTAATTAGCAACAGAAAGCTGCATTGCCGACATCGAACTGATATCGATAAGACGAGTGACAGCTCATTAACACTTACTTGGCACTACAGCCAGAATGCATTAGCTTACTTAGAAGCGTCATATCGATTAGTGCAATTGATTATAGAAGCAGCTTTTGAATAGATCGATTATTCACCGCATTATAACTATTAAATTTCTCTGTAATTATACATTACAATTATAATGCAAATGCTCACATACCAATCTTTTATGTTACAGAATAATTACAGCATGTTATTATCTTTAACTCTGCCTTTATTCTGGATGGAAGCTACGTGAAACTTCTAGAAGAGCCTTCCATAGGATTCTAGAATCTGACTCTTTGTAAGATGATTATGTGAACGCATTTTGGCCGTTAGACTTCTCTCATTCTCTCACTGATCGTCGCTTCGTAAGGGCACAGCCCCAATTTAGCAAACAGACCACAAGTCTGAATATATAATAGTACAGTATCTACACAACTACGCAACATGGAACCAGCATTAGCAGCCACTGCTTAATCTACCAGGAGGTGGATATTAGGACATCACTAGAACTTCGGGGAGCGTAGCTTGTAGCCATGGGAGGACTCGCTACTGGCCACCGTTCAGGATGATCCACAGCAACATAGAACTTCGGCTTCAATAACTGTACATCCCTTAACTACAGTCCGGCTAAATGCAGTCACATTCTCATCAGATGTAATCGACATGCAAGTTAAGTAATTCCAATCCAAACCTTGCATTAATTTACAAAAGCCAAGCAAGGCTTAGCATCTTTATGTTATTATAAAGTAATTCTGCATGCATAATTGTAAGGAGTTTTGGCATCCTTGCAGCTCCTCTTTTCCCCTACGTGCAAGTTAAATATGCTGCCGTAGTAAATCTTGAACAATTTATTAAAGACCAAAAATATGGTCTAACATTCTTGCTTGTAACAAAGTAATTCCGTGTTTATCACGTTAAGAAGTTTTGGCAAATAATTGCAGCTTCTCTTTTCCTACTGACAGACAGAGTATACTGCAGTAGTATTTTGAGCCAATACAACTCAATTATTCTAAAGAATTGTAACTATTGGAACAAAAAATAAAGAAACTTGGATTGTTGTTGTAGAAAACAAATCATATTATATTATAATAATAAATGAACCTTGTATCACTCCTGAAATCTACTTAGTAAAGATAGCAGATTATAATTAAACATTGGTTAATGCCAATCACAACTAAGAGTAAGAAGAGAAGCAGTAATCTACAAGAAAAGAAGAATAAGGCAACAATTCTCTCTCTCCATTAATCCTGCTTCCTTCAACATTCCTGCAATTCTAAACTTGAATATTTTCTGGATTATAATCCAGTGGTCCTCCGAAAATCCTACTGCAAATTCTGTTAGGCACACTAGCCTACATTTTCTGGTCCTCAACGGGCCTGGATCCCTACAGAGTAAATATCAGCTAATGTGTGGCACAATCCGAAGAACTTTAAAAACAACACGAGTAGATACTCAATTGAAGTTCTACAAAGTTATGGCAGTACCGGTTCTGTTATATGGTAGTACGACAGGAAGATTATAGCCGTATACAGGCTATGAAAATGAAATTTTTAAGATCATTATTAGGGTACACAAGATTAGACAAAATAAGAAATCAAGAAATACGAGAGCAATTAAACATATTCTCAGTACAGGATAAAATATTAGAATATAGAGGCAACTGGGAAGAACACTTACAGAGAATGGACAGCACAAGGATTACAAAAAAGATGCTACACTACAAACCCATAGGCAGAAGAGATCCGGGAAGACCTAGTCTCAGATGGATTGAGGCCGGAACAGGCCGATTGACCTAATCCCTGTTAGGCAGAAGAAGAAGAAGATCTTGTGATGAATGAAGCTCAAGGCTATAGAAGACATCAGCATACATACAATGTATATTGCATACTAAAGTACCGGTATACGAGTAGTCAGGCGTATGAATTTCAGTTTTGCAAGCATTGACCAAAGAAATTCAAGTACTGATGAAAACAGTAATAGGCTATTTCTTGATAATGGAAAGCAGGAAGGATGTTGAGAAATAATGCAGTAGCCTACATATTTACAATATTTAGGCCTACACAAGGATAATTATATTTATATTGCTGTATTTACAGAAATGCATAATGTTGACATAGAACTGTGTAAACTTATTCAGTATTTATCCAGTTCACAACAATTATGTGGTATAGGATACAATTTTTGGGTACAAGAATATACATGTTCATAACTTAAACTGTTAAGGTACAGTGATGCAAGAATAATACCAGAAATACATACAATACAAAGAATATAAAGTACAAAGTATTTATTAATTTACTGGAATTTGTATTATATTTTCATACACAAAACACAACAGAAAAACGTTAACTGTATCAGCTGACGAGTAATTGCCCACTCCTGGTCACTGGCGGCGCTAGTAGTAGCGTACCCCCGGAAAAAGACAGGGAGTGGACGGTATTACTTATTGAGAGTACTTGGTTACAGGTACCAGAGCTCAGGCTGATAACTGCGCCTACACGCGTGGTTACCTGTTAATATTTAATTACCAAACTTCAGTGTACTCAAGCATAATTTTATCTTAGTGACTATTTGCTGAGAAGTCTTCGGCAAATTTTACTTATGTTCAACAGATAGACAGCAGACTGTTTTATAATTAATCTACATGTACTCAAGCATAATTTTATCTTAATGACTATTTGCTGAGAAGTCTTCGGCAAATTTTACTTAAGTTCAACAGATAGACAACAGACTGATTTATAATTAATCTACAGTACGTAGCTCCAGTGCATATATGTTTAATAGTTTATGTTTTTAATTTGGATACATACAGCATATTACTATTTAAAATATAAATGTGTATTATGTGACTGCATAATTTTATTTCCATATATATTTTAGGACAATAGTGCAACATCAGCACCATCAAGTAATTGAACACTTTTTGAAGAATGTATAACGGCATGTATTAGGGCATTATACAGGAGTGCTATATGTGTGTGAATCCAGTTAATATTACAATATTGTAGATTAAAGGAGGGCTTAGTGACGTTACATTCATTGAACTTTTGGTCCAGTTTGGTTTGTGGTTAGGTGGACGTGTCTTTTTATAATAACAAACATTACCACAAAAATTATATGTATCAATACTAGAAAAGCCAACCAGGCAAGAATTATCAATAAATACACGAACACAAAACGTAAACTCTATATAACAATAACTAATATAAATTTCAATAAAACCTGTAAAATAATAATAATAATAATAATAATAATAATAATAATAGTTTATTCATCCTCTGAACATTTACATGTTATGGGATATGTTAACTATACAAGATCAGACAGAGTTGTGTTACAGTTTGCATATAGAACAGAGAGATAAAACATTAAATCTTATTTACATTTATTTACAGTGAAAATAATTCAGCATTGTGGCATTTTTCTTCAAATTCCTCTACACTGTATATGGCATTCTTTGTTAAGAATTTTTTGATGTAGGTCATGAAGTGTTTTGTTTTGAGGTTTCTAATTTTGTGTGGGAGGTTATTATATAGTTTGGGACTTATGTGCTTATAGCTATTGTGTGTTTTTGATAGTCTTAAATATGGGGTGTCTAGGTCTGTTTTTTGCCTTGTGTTGTGGGTATGGATCTGACTGCGTTCACTAAAAATATGTTGGTTCTCCATTGTGTAAGACAGAGCATGAGATATATAGAGAGATGGTTGTGTCATGATGTTGCTGTTCCTAAAAGCAGTTCTACACGTTTTTTGGTTATTTATGTCATATATACATCTAATCACCTTTTTCTGCCATTTAAATACGGTTTTTGCTCCAGCAGAATTGCCCCAAAGAAGGATCCCATATTGTAGATGTGAGTGAAAAAGAGCATGGTATACGGTCAGTAAATGTTTATCGCTGAGCACAGATTTAAGTTTACGGAGGAGATAAAGAACTCTAGAGAGTTTTTACAGAGTTGTTCTGTATGTGCATTCCAGGTCAGCTTTTCATCTATGTATATGCCTAACAGTTTCACAGATGTCTTCGGATTTATGCCAGTCAATGAGTTGTTGAGATGAAAGGTGATTATTTCAGTTTTGTCTTGGTTCAACAATAGTCTGTTATGTGCAAGCCACTGGGATGCCTCATTAAAGACTTCCTCGTTTTTGTTTATTAGTTTAATTATGTTTGAGTCAGTTGTAATTAGGGTTGTGTCATCTGCATATATAACCGATCTACAGGATAGATTAGGGGTTAAGTCATTTATAAAAAATAATGAACAGAAGGGGTCCTAAGACTGAGCGCTGGGGGACGCCTATGTTGATTTCTAGCATGTTGGAACATTTATTGTTTATCTGTACTATCTGGTGTCTGTTGGAAAGGTATGATTCAAGAAGGTTTAGTTCAGTACTTCTAATTCCGTAATGTTTTAGTTTTGTTATCATTAAGTTATGTGGAACAGTATCGAGGGCTTTGCTCAGATCTAAGAGTGTAGCACTTACATAATTATGGGACTCGAAACCATTTAGAATTTCTGTGATGGCTGATTCGACAGCTTTTGTGGTGGTATATTTCTCTATACCTAGTCCTTTCTCCCTAGTTTCTTATTGCAAACAGCTTTTTTATTTTTTTTATTAGTTGAATCTCCTCCAATAATTCTCAGAGTCAATGGTGGCATGCTTGTCACCCATATCTAGGTCACGGCTGCTTCATGTTGAGACACGATGTAGGTCGTCAAAGTCGTCATAGGTTCCCTTTCGATAATATTTATATCCGCAGCCCAAAATGTTATATGTCCTATAATTGCTAGACAAAGATTCATTAAAATAATAAAACTGTTTTGAAGGAAGGGAGCGTACGGTGACATATGTCAAGCTTTAGCTTGTATTTAAAACTTTTAAGAAACATTATTATTTTAAACACAACTCTGTCTCATTAAATACTTACCTGTTACCTGCTTTCTGCGCTAGTGATGGCAGCTTCAATCGTTGTCATACTGGAAGGACTTTATGTAAAAGAACGCCTGTAGGATCACGTCGATAAATAACCCATTATGTTTCACTAGACCTGTTATGTAATAACTTTCATTATAATATGATTGTGTATTTTGAGAGGTTATGTCATATCAGTTCGTTATTCTTCTCATTATAATTATTTTACTGTAAAGTAAACATTTATAAAAGCCCTATATGAGAGGATCTAGGATAATGATAGGTAATAGTTCTTTGACATCGTTATATTGTAAACAATTTCCTTACATAATAAGTCATAGCACCCTTATATTTCAGCCTGTAACATGTTCACATTGTCTATATCAACACCCATCATATTTAGGGTTGTATCAAGTTCATAATGTTTGTATTCACCACTGACTCCAACTTCGAGTAAAACACACGCACTTTCACGAGGACTTGATATTTTCAAAGCTGTAACTCGAATTCTTGCTGCTTCAATCTTAGGTATTTTCACAGTTTCGACTATTTTCAAAGCTTCATCTTGAATTCTCGAGGAAGTTATTCTGAAAGCAGTAAAAAAAATTTACGTTAGATATTTTAATTTCGTGACATAACATTTATTCTTACCCTTCCTCAAGCTTACTAACATAGATTATAGCTATTCCCCACTCGAGAGAAGTAGGGACAAATTTCTCTTCTTGAGAGGAACGTACGAAAAACCGTTTTGAACAGTTCGTTTTTTACTCTGAAATCAGAAAATTTAGTATTTGAAATAATGGAAAAATAAACTTTACATTTTATCACAAAGATAAATTCATGAATTAACTCACTATATACTCGTTAGAGACCCTCTGACATAGTCTGTTACGTTTTTCGTCATCCAACGAAATAATTTTTTTTCTATAAAAAGAAAAATCTTGAAACTAAACAATCAAAAGCTAAGTTTATAATTACTAACAAAGATTGAAAAATTTGTTACTTACACTTATTTTTCCGGTCGTCTCCCTCTTTGCGGCGCTGCACCAGGTGTTTTATCAACAGGAAGAAATTTTGACCTAATAAAAAATTTTCATGTCCAACGCATGCGAACGTAGAGATAGCATTGCCGTTTAGTCTCAGCATGGAAAAAAGTCTGCCAATTTTACAATAAGGATGATATAGGGAAAATAACGAACCCTACACGGAAATAAAGAGAGCTTGGAAACACGGGAAAATAACTCACCGTGATGTAGGGGAAATAACTCTTTCTACTAAAAAAGCACGGGAAAATACCTCACCGTGGTATAGGGGAAAATAACTCACCCTCTTTTACATTCCTAATTTCTGCACCTAGGACTTTCAACCTGAATGTAAGAAAAAATTGCGGGGGTACAGACAAGAAGTGGTCCCACATCCGCACAGAAAAATAAAACGGCGATAATTTCTTTATCGTCACCATTTTACTTTGGACATTATCAGCTCTCTACTTTCCTCTACGAATACAAAGTGTTCAGGTACAAAGGGATAGCTAATTGTGTCCAAACGGAAGAGAATCATAACAGCCCTCTACCCTTCTTCTTTTGGTAAAGCAGGGTCTGTAAACCTTCTCTTCTGGTTCGGATACCATAGAAGGACCTGGTTTTCTTTTGATTTTTTTCTGTCCGGACCGTGACTGTGTCTGTTGGCTTGCCTTTTAAAATCATGGACTTTATGGTTTCAAAATTCACTTTCTGCAAAGCCGAATAGTTTAATGTGATCCCTCGAACTTTGCATATTGTATGCGTTGTGTTTTTAGTTGGAATTTCTATTTTAAAGCCATAATTTTTATGACCAGCACTTACAAAATCAGAGATGAAACTACCGAAACCATAATCACATAGTTCATCGGTCATGTCGCCAAGTCTGTCGCCTTTGGGCACAGGCTTTTCGTTTTTCCCCTGTGTGTACACCACACTATCGGTGTCACAATAAAGGACTCTCTTGTCCAAATCTTTGAGATGGGAGTAGAGTTTTAATCTTGCTCCCGTGGTGACATAGGCTCCATGTGTTGTTTCCTCCTGCGTCCAGTTTATCCACACGACCTGATCGCTAGCAAAGATTACTTTCTTTACTTCCATCCCTGGTGTGGACAAAAAGTCGTAGAGCTCTTTTGGTTCCTTGATCATTTTGGTTTGCGGTCTTGATTCTAATTCAATAAGTTTGCCTCAGAAACTATTCAAGCAGAGCTTGCTGATGGCACGTTTTCCGGGGTTCTTTACGATTTTTTCCTTGTCTAATTTAATTCCTTCGTCTTCGAGGAACGATTTTATGTATTTGTTTTTGTCCTCATCGGACACGACCCACGAAGGAAAACCGCTAGACTCGGCTTTAACTTTCAAAAAGGTATTTATGTACGAAACGAACAAGCCGCCCTGTTTGGTCTCGGGGTTGTACTCGGTGGTTTCATACTCATAAAATTCAAACATTCTCACAATTCTGTAGCCCATCGAAACAGCCTCCCTAACCTCATCCACAACCCAGGTCCCGGACAACGTTCTTTCCTTGTCCGTGTGATTACAGACTTCCTGCCGCCCCGTCTCCACACATGTACGGCACAAACAAAACATTAGTTTACCATTGCACCTGTACGGAAGCACGGGGTGATACAGATTTCGGGGCGCGAGCACACTAAATTTAACAACCCCTTCCTTCTTCAGCATTACATCATAATCCTCACACTCGAATTCGGTGTAGATAGTAGGATGACCAACGGGGAATTTGAAGTACTTGCATACCCACGGGTACAGCGACATTACGTCGGCGTACAGGATTTTCTCCTTTCCTTCTCCCACTTTGTGGTAGAGGCGCATCGCCTCCGTTCGGCCTCCGTAAACGGATTCGCGGAGAACCAACGGAGCGTTCTGGACCCAAGGGTGCGTGTGCAGAGCAGGATGTTTTACTAGAATTTTCTCAAAGTCACATTCCCACATCACATGTACCAGATAACCGCATGAGCTTATCTTTTCAAATCTTGCCATAGTGGCATCGAATCTCTCGGCGAGAGTTTTATCCGATCCCATCAAGGGAACGTCTCTGTTGGACAAGCAGAGACAACCGTGAAAGAAACAACCGAGAAATTCGAATACTTCCATGGTTTCAAAGCAATAACCGTCGACTTTAAGATTTGGTAACTCCGGGAGTCGGACTTCTCTCCCGTTACCCGCATGTCTTATATCAATGTCGCGGGTCATTGCTTCGTAAGCAAGCCACATTAAGGATTTTTTTGAAGTTTTATCACTCATGCGGTAACCTCCCTGGGGAATGAGTCCTATGCTATCCCTTTGCAAAAAGTTTTTCCTGAACACTTTATTACATGCGGACGCTATGGTGATGGCAACCTGGAATATATGAATCTTTGCAATTTCCAGAAAGAGGTTTTTAAACACTGTGCATGCCTCCTTCAACACAGACACGTCATCCTGACAATACTTTTCCAGCTCTTTCTTATTGTCAAATGATTCATTTTCTTTAGACGTGTACCAAACCATGAGTGATTTACGGTCTTCCACAGACATTTGGTCAGGCCCATAATTCGAGATTTCGGGATAACTGCCAACATAATTTAGATTGTCGTTGGTGTTAAAAAAATGAGGATAAAAGCCTTTTGCAACATGAGTAATTCCAAAGGTTATTGGAAAAGCACGAAGAGGCAAGGGGATGAAATTTAGACTGTCCAAAAACATAAAATGCTCAAAACTCATAGATAAGACTTTGGACCCGTTCATAACAATTTTAGGAGCCCACTTACATTTAATGGCATATTCCAAAATAAATTGTAGATCAAAAGCTCTCGCGTTATGGGCGATGACCATAATTTTGGAAAATTGTGGTCTGTCTATTCTTAGATATTCCATAAATTCAGCAATTGGATTATTCCAGAAGGAATGTCTGCGAAGACCACACCGCGAACACTGATTCTCATTAGAATTTTTGCAGAGGGTACACGTCTGTTCCGTACAGACCAAATTCGGAACGTGTAGATATGTATTGCCTGAGACTTTGGTATCTTGTGTTGTTTCTATGTCATAGTAGACATACAATATCTTTTCGGGAGACATAACGGTGTTTGAAAGAGGTGCCATATAACACAAATGTCCCATTGGCTGGTTTTTCTGGCACAACTTGCAGAAAATCTTGTTACATTCATGGTTGTGTGTTCTGCATCTGTCGCATAATGTACAATTCTGTACTTTTTCACACACAGTACCTCCGTTGAGGCGGTTGGTCTTGTGACTATTAAAACATTTCTCGCCTCTAAAATTTCTGTTACAAATTTCGCAATACACTCTAAATGTGTTTGTATCACAGGGAGGAACGGATTTACAGGCATGACATACAAATTCACAACTGTGTGATTCTCCACGCCGAAATCCACAATTACATCCGTCGGAAATAAACCTTACCGCCATGGCCGCTGTTAAATTTATAATAGTGTGATAGTGTTTCTTTTCCGTGTCGTAAAGCAAGTTCAACCTGGTTTTATTACCGTTACAACCATCGAGAATAACACTGTCAAGATAACAACCTGAATACACAACTATTCTGTAATCACTATAGAAATATTTTTGGAAAGCTTCCAATTCAGGGAGACCACCACCTCTCGACAAGTCGACACCACTGTATCTAAGTAGCGCTGCGACTTTTAGCTGCATTTTCCTACCTTGCATGTTGTGCTTTTTATATTTGCTATAATCAGGGTCGCCAGATGCATGGGCAATTGCGATGACCAGAGCGTAGGCTAGGCACTTAATCAGTGTTTTAACATAGACCACACTATGTTTCAAATGCGCCAAAACATCTACTGGGCGCCCTTTGGTTTTAGCAGGGCCCCCGTTTCCCGAAGCCAATCTAATTAAATCCACTACAACACGCAAGGTATCGGTCGCGCAAAACCTACTGTTTGATTGGCAAACTTTTTCTAGGACTTTTCCTATCACCTCCATACTTATTTGATCCTTTCGGCGAAAGGATATTCCTATGGGTTTGTCCATGTTATTGGACTCATTAAAGATTGAAAATCCGGCCATATCGGAATCATCGGCATCTCTTAAAGCATATTCAATGACATCGGCCATACTTTTATTGAAGTGGTCAACAGCATTACTATCTCCCGGTTCGGTGAGTTTAACCACTAGCTGAAGTCCAGACGAATTAAACCTTTTATAGTCTTTCTGTACGGTTTCAATCACTTTGAGAGTCTTGTACTCGAAAGACTCGACCGAATCGCGACTCGACTCGCTATCCGAAAGTGAATTTTGGGAAGCCATTGACAAGATGATGTCGAGAAAACACCGATACAGCGATATGAGTGCAGTGGTAGTACTAGTAGTAGTTCAAGTAGCACTATATTATCTGAAATGAAAAAAAACTTAGGTTAGATACATTTAAACTATTGTTTAGTAGTCGCTGGAGTTTTCCCATGACGTCATATTTTACCGTTATATCGTCATACTTAACACATCATAGCAAGACGTTGTCTGTTTATAGGTCATGTAAAGTTCGTTAACCATCAAATGAGAGTATTATATTTCAGAAATAAATAAATTCTATTTGTGGAAGACAAGAAAAAAACTGTAAGCGCCCAAGGTCCCAAAATATGTCAGGGTTTTATATCCTTTTCTTGTTGAAATTCAATGAAAGAAGTTGCACATGTTCAATACGCTTTTAGCTAACGTACAGAATTTGTCTTCTAGACAAGACAGTTAAATTCTGTTTATCTCTCTCCAAACTCATTTATGTTAAGTCTAACTGACTGTATCGAATAAAGCTTGAACTCGTATCTAATTTCAGATCGTACGGAAACTGTATTATTTAAACTTTGCTCAAGAAGTTGCGTGAAAATCGAATAAAGAACAACTAGGGTTATGTGTAGTGTTGTCTACAGGGAATTAATTTTCCGGGACAAAGCCTATCACATTCTAACTGAATAGAATAAAATAATGATAGCACCTACCTTGCACTCAGCGGAGACTTCGTAAGAAGTAACAGTATAGCAGATACGTTCGGCTAAAGCGAAGTGTTTCTCTCTCTCTCTTTCTCTTTTACAGAGAAAATCAGTTTTTCTATCTGAACGTACAAAAGACATACTGTTGTTTTAATCTGGTATTTGAACGAGCGAATTCATGAAGATGTATAGAGAAAATAATTCCGAGTTCAATTTAAAACATAATTGCAAATTAAACTGAATAGAATAAAATAATCATAGCACCTATCTTGCACTCAGCGGACACTTCGTAAGAAGTAACAGTATAGCAGATACGTTCGGCTAAAGCGAAGTGTTTTTCTCGCTCTCTCTCTCTCTTTTACAGAGTAAAATCAGTTTTTCTATCTGAAAGTACAAAAGACATACTGTTGTTTTAATCTGGTATTTGAATGAGCGAATTCATGAAGATGTATAGAGAAATTAATTCCGAGTTCAATTTAAAACATAATTGCAAATTAACAAAATGGCGGATGAATAAAAGCTTAGAAATGTTTACAACAGATTGGATTTAATGAAACCTGTAAAAAAAAGAAAGAAAAAATCAGACTTACTTACCTAAAAAAAAGAACATACCATAAGAAAAGAAAAGAAAACCGACGTACCTTTTTCCAGCAGAGGAGAAGCGCAGCGAAGACTCGATGTTTACTCGTCGCACTGAAGACAGCAACTGAAAGAATTCAGATTATGTCAGCCCCTTATATACAAAACGGTCTTCGCCCACATTTTATACCGCACGTAGCTGTTCGTTTGGTAGCTGTCCGTTCTTAAACATTGTTACAGCTGCCGCAGTGAAGAGATACTACATACCAACTTGCATAGTGGTGTTTATTCATAGGCCCTGACGGAATGCAGTCATGAATGACGTTTCAGTTTCGAAACACATCTCCCAGCTATTACATTAACCTGGATTTTAAGATCCGTGTCGGCAAGGATGACTTAGAATCAATGAGGATATTATCTGTAAGAGGTGATTTGAATATAAATAGACCAGTATGTTGACAGTAGATGCGTGTTTGTGTATGTGTATAACGGTTTTAAGATCCGTGTCGGCATAAACGGCGCTGCGGTCACCTCCTTTGCGAAACATAACGGTTCAAGAAAGTAAATTACTTTACCGATACGATCCTACAAATAGCGTATTCTATACTTAAACTGAATTACTTTAAAGAACTTCTACTGGAAATATCTTGTTTTTGCAGTCAACTCTCGTTAGATGAAGAAAATATTTGATCTATTACGAGAAAATCGTGTTTTCCTCTACTTTAAATAACTAGAAAATATTCTGTTACATAAACTGAATTACTTTAAAGAACTAACTTGTAAGCGCTAGAATTGTCTCGAATGTCTAAAACGGGAAACGTAGTGGTCTAGATGTACTGTACAGGACAGAACCGTTTGCAGTTAAACATGATATGCGTATAGACCAAACGATGGTGTAACTCGTTATTCACAACATAAAGTCTCCGATCAGTATGAAATACGTTAGTTTCACTCAAACCGATAGAAGCAGGAGTTTATAATATTTGAGAACTTTTAGGGTTCCATGGCAAGATTTCTGCAATGAGACATGAAGTTAAATTATACAAACACAAATTATCTAAACGAATGAGTTATGTACTTGTTGTTTAATTCGCGAAAGATGAAAAGATCACTAATGGTTGGTTTGTATATGGTTACGTCGGGGGTGTACTGCAACTGTGAGCTTCGCAGATGTGCCTGTGTCCCGCAGGAGTTCTTTTACATGGTCTGTCGCATTTATACACACATAAATCCCATCGTTATGACCAGGGATCGAACCTTAGGCATAGAGAGTAGCGCGATACTAACTGCGCCATCCAGACCGACAAGATCATTATTACTAAACGAATGTTAATTACAGTGGAGATTCATAACTTAGAATAAAATATCGGGCAGCCAGAAAAGAATGTAGACTAGATGATGATTTATTTAACATGAAACCTCTTGTCTTAGGGACGTGTGAAAATAACTAAAAGGGTAAAAAAATCCTATAACACGGTGTATTTCACTGTTAAATGCACCGTCAGAGCGAAATAATCGAACTAGGATTCGAGTTTCCCTGCCCTGAAAACCGGTCACAGCGCAACTTTCTCCGTTTAAGAAAGATTCCCAATAATTGAAACACGCAGAGCGTTCGACAATGAACACGAACAAGTAGACAGGAAGGCTAGGTATTATGAAATTTATTTGGAAAGGTTATTTAAAAGTTCAAGAAATGTCTAATTGTACCACTTCGTCAATCTAAACTAAACTAAACTCCGCGGCGCTACATCCCTGGAGGGACTTGGCCTACCACCCGACCGCTGCGTCATCTCCCGTAGGAAGATGGCAGGATTGGGGCATGTGGTCAGCATGCCGACACCCACGGCCGTTAATGGTGGTTTTCTTGACCGGAACTTCGTCAATCTAAATCATGGAATTATGTGTGTTGGTTTTTGTAAAAAAAAAAAAGGAGTTGATAGCTGTAAGTTACTTACAGAATTGAAGTATCCAAGCCTGTGAAAAGTTTTACTACCTGTTAATGCAGGCCTATGGTGCGGTAGATGATACCGGGCCATAGCAAAACCACTTGAAATTAATTTCATAACTGAATGTAATAGAGAAACAGGGCTCGGAAATTTAAAATTCTTTTTGTAAAAACTTAAGACTTCTTTAATAACGCCAAGATCCTATTTTATTCGTCGCACAACACCAGAAAATAAATTTAGCTCACCTCTGACATATTCCCGTAACAAAACCAAGCGCTCTTCTATGATTAGACGCAAAGAATTCAAATGAAGCCTCAGAACTGCGTTCTATGTTATGCACAGCGCACGTCTAAGAAGGGTGGACTTTACACATACCTTGTCTGCAACCCTCGAGATGATCTTGTAGAAAATAGGGAACAGTTGGGGTATCCGTTGTAAGCAAGTTCAAAGCAATTTAAAGGATGTCTTGAAACGTGGACGGAAATTAAATAAAACGTAGAATATTTTTAATTCTGGCAGGAATTTATAAAACTTTGGTAGTAATAGTTTCTATTTTATCGTTTTCTATAAGGACTGAACATTATAAATGGACAGTAATGAATAATTACATGTACAACGAATATTATAACGTCTTAGTTATTTAAACGAATTTTAAATCAAATCCAGATAATGTAATTGAAGGAGTAGTTAAATAGAGAACCTTGCACTTTGTAAAACAATATAAGACGAGCTATTTTATTTACAGCTTCCGAGAAATAAAGTAAATTTAATTTATAGCTTATCTAAAACCAAAAATATTCTAAAAAAGTTGTTTTGGAGCTGTTTTTAAAAGTAGTTAATCACTTTCTGAATGAAAAACATCCAACATTGAATTATCATACCGGTAGAATTTATTTTACCTGAAGAATATATTCACTGAAATTGCGTTAACATATGAAAACTAATGATGAAATGAAATGAAATAAACGAAGTTATATTTACCAACGTGAATCGAAACCAGGTCCTGAAGTTAGTGAAATTAACGGTATGAACAGTATCATGTTGGGTTATTCAATTTTAAAATAAAATAAAATGTAACACTTAGTTTACCTGGAAGTTTATACTGAATATAACACTTCCTGAGAGAATACATCCTACACTGAATTGAAAAAATAGGAAAAGTAAAGAGTATAAGATTTTAATTATTTTTTCCAGTGGGAAACGAACCCCTGCTGATTTATTTTTTTAAATTCTGTTTGGAACTAATGTAAATTACTTTATATCATGGGTTAGAAATAAAAACATACATAAACAGATATAATTACAGTTTTCCATGAAATACAAAGCATATGCCCGAGTGCACCATTCTCCGGTTTTCTCAGCCGTTTCGTTACCGCGGTAAACGTAATTCCGGGGTATTTTCAAAATCTCTGTGCACCATTGCTAAAATATCGCGGTTTGCTAATGCTTGGAAATATCGCGGTTACTCTGCTATGAAGCAAATCCCATGGAGAAATTTTGTGTTGGTTTGTGTTGATTTGTGTTGGTTTCTTCCATGGCCGCTAGGTTCGCTCTCTCTCTGCACGTCTTCCAGTCACGGTGGCTCGTCTATAGGCCAAATTTCATTTTTTTCCTTATTGTTCAATAATAAATGTTCGTAAGGATAAAATGGAATATTATATAGGGTATATATGTCTGACTTTGAATTCAAACACCATAGATACTGTAACGATCGTGAAAATCAGTTGATTACGCCTACTGGATGGACCTGGTTTGGATGAGGTCATTTCAATCGAGGTTACATACAACATTTGCAAATATATGTACCATCGTTCATTCTTCAAATAGATCCCACCTGTCTGTACATTTCAATAAAATAACATTTATCTTTTAAAGAATAATTCTCACACCTGTGAAATCTATGGCAAAGCAACACCATGAAATCTCTGTTCTGAGTTCGACATAGCCTCACTTTTATTCCCGTTCGACCAGTGGTAATTTTAGGTGCAAAATCATCTACATAGCCATGAAAGGGCTGTTATAATTATGTTCGTGTGTGTGTGCAAGTATGATAAATTGATTACATACACTATATACCGGTAAATAGGCTATATCGTGATGCATGTAGCCATTCATTGCAAAGTTGGCCTAGGCCCACAGGTTTTCCATTTTTCATTTATTTCTTGCCTTATTGTTCAGTAATAAATGTTCATAAGGATAAAATGGATTATTATATTGCGTATATATGTCGTCTGAATTGAAAGTTTGAATTCAAACACCATAAATACTGTACTAATCGTACTAATCGTGGTTACGCCCACTAGCCCACTACGACCTGGTTTAGTTGAGGTAAGAAAGGAAGGTAATTTCAATCGATGTTACAGCACAGTATTTGCAAAGATATGCACCATCGTTCATTCTTCAAATAGATCCCACCTGTCTCTCATTATTCTTTATATTCAATTAGCTTTTGGCCTAGATATCATAAAAATGATACATTACGCTGATCTCCATCTTGGAAAGAAAACAGCGGTTTTCTCACATTACAGCTCCTTCACGGCCGGTTTGCATCTTACCGCGGTAAAAGTCGAAACCGAGCACGATGCAACGAAAATAGACTTTACCAGGGTAAACTAAGCAACTTTACCGCGGTATTCTGAATACCGAGATTGGTGCATTCGGCCATATAGTCCTATAACAAAACTAATGAATATTAGAATTTAAATATTTTAAACAATCAGCTAAATTTCGCTAGCACCCGTAACTAAGTAAGATACTTTGCGACGGTTATCTGTCGTGGTTTGTTAAATGTTATTTTTGGGGCGATAAAGAAAATATTTCACTGTATCTGAATTAAGTGAAGGCTAGAATTTAATTTACAAGCTTGGAGAAATCTATAATTACTTTTACTGAAAATAAAAGAATTTAGAATAAATTAACTTCCGATGTAGAAATTAAAATGTTTTTCAGCGTAAAATGAATTATTATAGAAAAGTAAAATATTATAAATGTATGTTTGGATGAGTTAATTTAAATAGAGTTTATTGAACAAAACGGGTTAGAACTATTTAAACACTTTCTGAAAAGATCTTAATGGTAGAATTTAATTTACAATTTCCGGCTTGACGCAAACTAAATTTTTTTAAGAACAAAATATATTAAACGAAATTTATACGGTTTCCTTATAAAATGAATATTTAAATACAGATTATATTAAATTAAATTTCGGTAGCACCTGTAACTAAGATAATTTGCGAAGTTTACATGTCTTGTTTTGTTGAATGTTATTTAGAGGGTACAAAAATGTTTCACAGCATATAAATTAAGTGAAAGACGTAGGCCTGGTTTAAAATTTACTAGCTAGGAGAAATCTATAATTACTTTTGCTGAAAATAAACACTCCGAGCTATATTAAATGAAATTTCGGTAGCACCTGTAACTAAGATAATTTGCGAAGTTTACGAGTGAGAACTGTGATTATTAAAGGAAAAAAAACTACGAAAATCTATCACTCACAAATAAAATGTTATTTTAGAGGGTGCAAAAAAATATTTCGATGTATCTGAATGAATTGAAAAGTAGAATTTCATTTGCAAATTCGGAGAAATCAATAAACAGTTATTCAAACACAGACACTAACAAAATACTTTAGCACATTGAGCTGTCTGCATGGAATAGATATACACGTTCGCCGAAAAAAATAACGCCTTAATAGTTAACGAAAATAGGGTTTATTCAACACGGACTGAAAACTAGTGGAAACTTGAAATACATAAGTGAATTTAACATTTATTTTATGGTCATAGGATTTAATTCATATTTGTTGAAGCGTAACATAATGAACTATGTTTTATCAGCGCGAATCAAACTCGTTCTTATTTGGAACTAGTTTAAATTATTAAACAAAACGGAAAAGTATATCACAGTATCTGGATACGTGAAAGATGGATTTTAAAAATGAGGGGTCTGGCGAATGGCGTAATAGTACTACGTTGCCACCCAACTTTCCGCTAGGACGGGGTTCGTGGAGAAATAACACGTTCATACACTTTTTAAAATATTAAACACAAAAACAAACCTTTCTCTTGAAGATCTCGTCACGTACTTGTAGAAAAAAAACTAAAGGATATAGGATTTTATATTTCATTAAGGGGAATCGCACTGCTCTGTTTGATTTAATCGAAAGTAGATTTTAATTTACAAGTTTCCCTACAAATTAACGTTTATTCAAGCAGAACTATTTGAGATCAGTTTTACTAACGCGATTAAATCTCGTCTTGTCGAATTTTTAAGGATATTGTAAATTGTTAAACAAAAGGGGATAGTTGGTGAAATAAAAACACTCTACATAGAAAACATCTTAAGAGTTGGATTTAATTTACAACTTGCCGAGAAAAAATAAATAATATATTAACTGAAATTTCGGTAACATAGGCCTACAAGTCGGGGTTTGTTGAGAAAAAATATATAGCTTGGAAGGAAGTTATATTTTACTATAGGGATTCGAATCCCGAACCTGAAAACTGTTCGCTTACACTGAAGAACGCTAGAATTTAAACTTTCAATGTACAAATAAACTGATGCTTTACTGTCGTTGTAGAAATTAAAATAAAATTACACTCAGTAAGAGAGAACTGTCTTTTGAGAAAAACTAAATGAACAGCCGAAAAACTATCACACGCAAATAAGATAATAAAGTGTTTGTACTTACAATTATGACCTGTAGAATTCTGAGATACCACTGTTAATAAACGACTTGACACATCAGCACTTTGTAGTTCAATGAATAATTTACCGTAATTGGCTGGCTTTTATACTAAATCTGTCTTGGGCAGTCGATCTGATTAGCATTTAACTAGGTTGTCCAAACAGGATCTTGTTAAAACTCTTGTAAAATCTCTATTTTTAATCGGAAAGCTTTGAGAATAGTCTTAAATTAAACATTAGTTAAAAACCTGAAAACTCAAAAAGTTTCAATTTTGTACCATCTTTGGGAGAGCGCCAAATAATTAAAATACCTAAAAGATGATTTTACGGCCTAAACGAGGTAATTTTTAATATACTAATCCAAAATTAGTCATAAAATCTTCGTATTATTAAAGCCATCAGGATAATTAAATATCAGCTTTGTAAGTGTTTCAGAACTTTTTAAAATTAAATATTTTCGTGAAAGTATGTTCAAGATCGGAAGTTAATAACTGAACAATGTTTCTGAAAGTATAAAATTTAATAACGTTTGAAGTTTTTTTCGTAGGGAAATAATAATACGTATTTATGATGACCGAATTGTATGGGGTTCAATTTTCGGCTTTTGCGTGAATGAATTTCCACGTGTAATATTCTTATCAAGTATGTGCTGAACCCATACAATCAGTGAGGAGAGATGGAACTTTATTAGGTATGTGAACATAAGAGCCTTCACTCTCTTACTTTCGTTACGGTACATGACTGTGTTCTAATTTCGTCACTAACCAACGGGAAGGGTGGCCAGCTTTTCAAAGCCTGGAAGTGATCCTACCATGAAATATTCCATGTATAGAGAATTATTTAAGGATTCAGAATCCGTACCTTCGCGCGTGTAAAATTCATGTTGCTTACGAGAGAACTATAATATAATAAATGTAATGGTAGTGTGATTTATTATGTAAGGAAATTGTTTACAATATAACGATGTCAAAGAACTATTACCTATCATTATCCTTGATCCTCTCATATAGACCTTTTATAAATGTTTACTTTACGGTAAAATAATTATAATGAGAAGAATAACGAATTCATATGACAAAACCTCTCAAAATACACAATCATATTATAATGAAAGTTATTACATATCAGTTCTAGTGAAACATAAAGTCCTTCCAGTATGACAACGATTGAAGCTGCCATCACTAGCGCAGAAAGCAGGTAACAGGTAAGTATTTAATGAGACAGAGTTGTGTTTAAAATAATAATGTTTCTTAAAAGTTTTAAATACAAGCTAAAGCTTGACATATGTCAGCGTACGCTCCCTTCCTTCAAAACAGTTTTATTATTTTAATGAATCTTTGTCTAGCAATTATAGGACATATAACATTTTGGGCTGCTGATATAAATATTATCGAAAGCGGAACCTATGACGACTATGACGACCTACATCGTGTCTCAACATGAAGCAGCCGTGACCTAGATATGGATGAGAAGCATGCCACCATTGACTCTGAGAATTATTGGAGAAGATTCAACTAATAAAATAAAAAAAAAAGCTGTTTGCAATAAGAAACTAGGGAGAAAGGACTAGGTATAGAGAAATATATAATCAAATCGAATAATAAACTTGCTAATGAATAGTGGGAATGTATTTAAAGTGTAAAAAGATGACTTGAACTAGAAAAAAGAATTCAATTAGCACCCGACATCTTGATGTGCAAGAAAATCGAGTGTAGAGCTTATAATAGTTTCACAAGAAAGAAAATCATGGGAGCGCCCATAATAACTTGTTACGAAGCGAAGGTGGTTCAAGAAAGAAAACTGAGAGCGCTATAGACATTTCGCAAGAAAGCGAGGAGCTAGGGACTTAAAGAAGTTAGCTTAAACCTTAAGAATATATGCGAAGCAGCTACAGTAAAAGCGGGGAAAAAGGGAAATTGTTAAAAAAGAATGTGTGAAGAAGGGACAGTTAGGTTAAGTCTTTGCGAAAGAGTGTAAAATAATATCAAATGGTATTTTGCAAGAAAACAAGGTGTTAGGCACTTATCATTAAGTCAAGAAGAAGTTAGGTTAAAGGATAAGACTATATGCGAACCAACTAACATAAGCGCGTAACTGCAAGAAAAATTAAAAGTTAGGTTAAGCCATTGCGTAAGAGTGTAGGGAACGGTGATGGGTATTCATTTTCAAATCGCACGCCTTTTAAGTAGTGTTGTTTTGGGGACGACCCCTAAGGTGGCTTACTGAATGCAACCCGCAATACAGGGGCAGACCCCCGCAATACAGGATGCGGTGCGGTGGCTTAGTGTTGGCCGCGTAGGGGAAGGTGGCTTAGATGGAGTGGTGGCCGCGTAGGGGAAGGTGGGGTCCTCAACTACCGGCCCCCCAAGCAATAGCACTGGTTAGTCTCCCCACCCACTGCCCTTTGGCCACCTGGGTGCTTGCATCCTTATTGATCATAGCTCTTTTGACAATCTGGATGCAAGCACCCTTTGCTCCGCCTGTGTAGAGCAACGGCCTAAGTGTTCGGCTCGTTATTAATTATTTGCGAGTTTGTAATATTTGCATGGTTCCAGATGGGATGCAGCCTCGCGTCCGAAATTAACCCAGCTTAAGCGCGCGTGGGGGGTCCAGATGCTGTCTGCTGTCTCGCATCTCTGCATCTCAAAATATCCCAGCTTAGCGCGGTTTGTCATCACATGTTCAAACTCATGGTCATTTCCGAGATGTCAGGCATGCACCTGGGTGCATGTATCCTTAATGTTCATATCTCTGGATGCATGCACCACAACAGCCCAAGTCGGCTCGTTATCGGGATTGATATTTTCTTCACACCCCAGGTTCGAATCCTGCATCTGATATGTATTTTAAATAATAATATTTTCCCCACTTCATGTCTGGCCGTCAAGGTCATCATCGTTTCAAGCAGTGGAAGGATAAACCTCGCTACTTAATGCGGTCGGTGGAGAATACGATCGATACAGATGAAATGGTTGAAAGCTGAAATACTTGTCCATGTTTTGTTATCAGACAATGAGAAAGATGGTGAAGCTGTGAGATACGCGATGGCCAGGGGGGTAAGTGGTAACGTTCTGCATGTGTTGATGGCATACCCCCCACCTGTTAAGTCAAAACATTATTCGCAAGCGTAAATGAAGCAGCTGGTGGTTATTTTGTGCGAATCTTAGCGTGTGGCAAACTGATTCCATATATATAATGCAGATTTAACCACGGCGCGAGCTTATTTCTTGTTAGTTCAACAATGACAAACATCACAGTGTACGATATGTTAGGCAACGAGGTGGGAAACCACCACCATCCTGAATGCTACACAGTTGTAACCAGCTCTGACCAACGCCTGGAGGGCTTTGTCATCCTTCACCCCTGCGGGAGGGGTGATAAACAGTTCCTAGACGACGAGGAGTCGCACCCCTCCCAGCATCACATGGAGACGTGTGACGGTGACCACCACGTAACCGTCTGCTGTAAGCCGGCTGCGCCGCCATCCTTGGAGGCCTGGGGGCGTAGCTGCCACAGGGGGTGCACCACGTTCAAAAACCAGTGTCTAAAGGTATGTACTTCATTTTTATTATAGTCGGTGATTTATAATAATTGTGTGAATTTCTACATGTTCAATCACCATACAGTTAAATTTTAATCGATTTCATCCCACGTTATTGTGAATTATAACCAGGGTCCGGATTCTAATGACATGTCATCTTTTTATTGATGCGGCATACACATTGCCAACTTGTAGAAAAATCATAGCCTCTAGATTATAGAAATGCATTTTTATTTGGTCGTTTTTTACCATTTTATGCCATTTTTAGGGCATTTATTTCAATTTTAGGTCATTATTTTGTCATTTTCGTGTCATTTGCTTCCTTATTTAGTCATTTTCATGCATTTACATTGTGTGTATTAACTTTTTTTTTTCGTCGCTAGTGGTGGTGTCTTTGAAGTGTTGTCTGTTTAATGCAAGAAGGAAAAATTCGGCGTTAAAGTGTTGACATGTCTCAGTCGGAAGTGAGAATCAAAGAAACGCCAAAATTTTGTATTATATTACTATTGTTATTAGATTGACTTGACACCAGAGTCTGCCACCTGCTTGGATCTGAGAGTGCAAACTACTGTTTGCCCTCAATAAAAAAAACAATATAATCCGGCAGACCTCAATAGATAGTGCCGAATTTTGACTCACCAGTGCCTCAGTGCCAGTATAAACTTCCGTGAGAAAAGAACATTCACAACATTACAGTTTTTACAATTATGCACAAACTAGTCTATAACTTTGTGTGAACAATAATATTTTTTATAAATAAAATGTCAGTTTTTAGGTCATTTTTTATAATTATTAAGTCATTTTCTTTAAATTTTAGGGTCATTTTACAGGTCATTTTTCAAACAATTTTAGGTCATCAGAATCCGGGCCCTGATTATAACATTCGTATAGTCATACATGTTCAATCACCATACAGTTAAATTTTATTCGATTTCACCCCACGTTATTGTGATTTATAACATTCGTATAGTCATACATGTTCAATCATCATACAGTTAAATTTTTAAGCGATTTCATCCCACGTTATTACATCATTCTTATACGTTTTTGTTTTTCCTGTGTTTCAGAATAAATCAGACATGTTTCGAGCCGCTAGAGTCCAGCAGTGGGTGAATGAAATAGACGAGGCGCTCACCATTATAAATTAATATAAATAAATCTTCATATAAAAGGAATACTGATGTAAAAATCATTTAAAAATCGAGCTCTTACATTTTTGTATGAATGTAAAAGTTCGGTTATATATATCCTTATCCAAAAACCCCATCCCCCATAAATCCAACAATACGTCATAGTCCACAAGCATGTTCTTTCTATTTTTTACAGGAGGCTGTGAGGATTTTTCCACGTTGAGAGTTCATGCTGAATAAGTCATACTCCATTGAAAATAATAATTTGGTGTTTATCTTAACATTAACTGCTGAAAACTGGGGGGATGGGTATTTCCATTCATATCTTGTAGTAATCTGCTTACAGCTGTTGTGATCAAGCAGTCAACGCACTCCGTCTCACAACGTGGCACGAGTCTATTTTTTATCATTGTGTAGTCAACTCATTCAAGTCTGTCATAAACAACATCTGCATCTCAGGAACTTTCATTCTAAATGATAGATATAATATCTGGGGGGAGTGATTATTACGGCTCAGACTTTTTTAGGTAAATACATATTTGCTATTACTTATGATTTCGGGACTTTGTCAAAGTTCCGGTTGGGACCTTTGAATTCAAAATACTGAGTTGTATATCACATAAAGAAATATATTTTCGATAATTTTTATTCGAATAAATATTTTAGCTAGCTTAATTCTTTTTTACATATCTTGTTTAGAAATATATATTTATTGTTTTTGTAAAATTGCGACATATTTTCAATGTGTTGTTATGTTGAGTCAGGGCTGATTAGACCTTCCTGTTTCCTCTCACAGTTGGAAACAACAAAACAATTGTTGACAGAATCAAACAAACTTAACAGAGCAATCAAAATTCCTATCATGCCTAAATAAGAATGAAGGGTTACAAGTGTTGCGCAAGATTTCAGATATTTTAATGGGTAACAGCGTAGAGAGCAGATGGAACATCTGAGTGTCAGTCATACTATGTTTTACAAATATGCAAGATTAACATCCTACAATGTTGAACGTACATTTTCAAGATACAAGTCTCTGTTCCGTGAAAATTCGTCACAGCTTTAAGATGCACAACTTAAGATCTACTGCAACAGTTCTACGCTTGCAGATAGATGAGTACTTCTGTAAATAAGTTAAAAATATTTTCATATTTTCGCCTTTTTAACCACATAAAAAAATAAATATTTTTCGGTTTTATAAGCACCTAAAAGTCCGAGCCCTATCTATGCAAGCATTACATTATAACGGATTGTCATGGTTCTCCTTTGCGCATGAATGCCCCACACATATAGACATGCATAAATTCAATGATATTTGCCCGCGGCTTCGCCCCGCGATAATTATTTCAAAAATTAAAAACTAAAAATTAAGAGCATAGTTAAATCATTATAATTATTAACACCTAAATCACGTGGACTACATACCACGATTAGTTAGCATCGCGACCCCAGAATCGGCCCTGTCTAGTGAGTTTGTGAACAATGTTTGACCATATTTAGGCCTATCCCTCGTCCGTGTAGGTTGAAAATTTCATACGTGTGCAGGTCATGAATCGATCAGCGTAAGCTACAACATTCAAGCGATCGCGATAGTTTTATGTCCAAAAATAGCCAAAGCCATCTGTAATTGATTTGATATTACTGAAACTTATGTTATGAAAAATTCACGTTTCTACACTCATAACTCGCGAACGAAAACTAAAATTAAAATTCAGCTTCGAGGTGCATTCAGCCCACCTATGTTTAAAATTTCAGATCTCTGCGTTCAGTAGATTTCGCTTGGACATCGCGGACGGATAGACAAACACGTCCTTTTATTATTTTAAGATAGCATGTGCCTGCGATAATTATTTCAAAAGCATAATAGTTATTTATTAATTCCTAAATCATGTGGACTACATACCACTATTAGATAGGTAAAAGCGGTCTCAGATTCGAGTTCCTTGGCCCAGAAAACCCCATCATCCAACGTTTGACCATATTTAGGCCTATAATAATAATCCTCTTCGGTGTAGGTTGAAAATTTCTTCATGCCTTGACATTATAAACGAGAGATCCACAATTAACGAGATACACGAAAAAAATATGCGTAATGCGTATTGATATCCTAGTTCGCAACGTATTGCCATGAATAGCCACACGCTGCTTGTGATTTATCATAGCATTCTTAATTGGGTTTTCATAGCTTATACGAGAATTAAGATGGAATTTGCCTTACATATGTGACTGCGTTATTTTTTATAAATCATGCAACAGACCGTTGGAACTGTATGCTTTGCAACATCGTATTTCACAACATCTGCGTTAGTATGACATCACTGTTAGAGTTGCCACTGCATACATCTGGATTCATAGAACAAAAAACTATACGCTTTAAATATAACTCCCCACACGCAAGCCACTTCACTGCCAAATACCCACTGACTGAATGCAGTTTCTAGGAATATTGCTAGAAAGGATTTTTTCTTTGACCTCTAAGGGACATAATCATTTTTTAAAACTACACAGGTGGCTTTGCATGATTTCATGTAGACTTAATAAATATAAAATTATGAGAATTTTTTCTAAACTATTTTCTTATAGTTAGCAGATATTTCATACAGGTTTCCCTTAATGGTTTTTACTACTGATTATTTTAATTTTTTCCTGTCATTATGTAATTTCTTTGTGTAAGTTGTAAGATATTCTCTGTCTGCAAGGCAATCTGCGTTGTGCAGAAAGAATCATAATTTCTATTTTTTACCTCTCACTTTTATGATTTAAAAAAACCCAAGCCGCCCGGACCTTACGGGTCCGCGACCTGTCGGGAGAGGGATTATCAGTACAATGCCGGGGGCCACCTCCGATGCACTCACTCTGAACAATGCGAGGATGATAATGACGGCCTGGGCCTACATTTGTCTCACAGGCGAGGAAAAATCCCTTGTCCCAACCGGAGAGGAGCGAACGCATCCCTAGGTCCAGCTATTTACTGTATGTTTTGCCAAAATTAAAACAGCCATAATAGGCTACGGGTAGAGGAGTATCCAGCCAACATGTTGGCTAGACGGCTGAAGTACATCAAATCGACTTTAAATTGTGTTCACTCGCTCCCTCACTTCGTGAGACATCGGGTATTCTCGGCGATGTTCGTCTCTCGCATTGTAAACTTTCACGAAAAGTACAAAATTAGGAAAACCGTTTCTTTATTTATATAAGGCCTAAGTGAAATGAACACAATGAACAAATATTTACTTACAATTTTCATAGCTCTGAACCACAAACATTTTTAATAATCTACCAGTGTAAATTTCTTAAAAATCCTGGAGTCAATGAATAATGGCGGGCGGAGCCGAGGGCACCAATATTGATGGTTTTATCTCTTGAAATATCGCTGATAATAATAATCCAAGCCCATTCCTTCCCTTGAAATATTATATAATTTCTTAAAATTACACTGAATTGGTAAAATAAAATTCACAACATATTCATGTGAATAAACAGCTGAGAAACAGTGTTCATAGGTTCTTTGGAACTGTATAATCGATTCTGATATAGTTTTCGCTTTCATGTCGTGGAATATACTCTAAAGCCGGAATTTTAGCTGATTCAGTAATTATTAATGGCTTAGTTTATGAATGATTCGCGTGCAAGTTTTAATAAATATAATGCCTAACTATACTCTTAATTTTTTAATTTTTATCATCTCCTAGTCTTATACAATTCAACGCGAGACATTGCAATCTTCATCTCTCTCACTTTCATGAAGTTTCTTTAAAGCACTGAACCACAAAAACATTTAATTTCTCAGAGTTGATTACACAAAGCCGCAAACCCGCTGAAGTTATCTGTATGATTACAACGTTCACGGTTAACTTTGGATGCAATCTGACGATGCATGGGATGTGCTCTAAAGCTGCGGGCAAAGCCAGGGGTACCTTATTATTATGACCTTTAGTAACCATAAAATAGTGAAAATATTGGCCAATAAATTTACCATTATTACTGAATTGCTTTATATATGAATGTACAATATAAAACACACTACAGTACTTAGCGAAAAAATAAATTCTTTCTGAAGTGGTACGCCCATCAAATTGCCCCTAGAAAGAAGAAAATCTTTATGTGGTGTTTACCTGAATAAAATGAACGGAGATTCTGTTGTCTATTGTCTGAAAGCTCCTCTTTACCCCCCACTCAAACATGACCTAAAATGCTGAAAAATGACATAAAATGTTGAACAACTTTCCCCCAGAAGTGTCTGTTGCAGGCCACGGTTTCTTTTCTCTTCAAGTCGCAGCAGACCATGTTTATGTTTCACTCTTGATACATGTTGTTCAACCGGCAGAAACCCTCACATCACATAATTTGCAGAACAATATTTTTCCATCAGTGGAAAAAACATTTTCTCCGTACTCGAAAACAAATCGTTTTAATTTATCAAACGTACTTTCTTTCACTTTGGGCATTTTACTGAACTCTTCTGTCAACAAACTATCTCATACAACTCTTACAGACAACTGAAAGACAGTGAAAGTCCTCCTACCTGAAAATGAATAACAATAGGATGCTGGGATTAGTTCAAATGCACATTCCTTTAAAATAATAAAGCAGGTATAGTCGCCTCGCTTATCTCTAACGGAGCTGTGTCCCAAGTGATGTTTCTTTAATGCAAGAAGGACACATTCGTCAATAGCCACTTGTATTTACAACGTTGTTTTCTTGGAAATGTAGACTAGTTCAAAATGCTTAAAAATGGAAGCAGGTATTGCTTATACTGTATTTTTCTTGGAAATGTAACAAGAGTTCAAAATGCATGTTCCTTCCAGTAACGCTGCAATCTGCTTTATTTCCCGTGGATGTTATTTGCTTTTACAGTTATAATAGACAAGCATTAAAAATAAAAAATAAAAAAAAAATAAAAAAAAATAAAAATATAATGTAATGTAAGACTTCATTTAAAAAAACTATAAAAATGCCGAAAATGGTGAAATATGCAAAAAAATTGCTCTTATTTAATGATATCCATTGGAGCTATCTTTTAACCTTCATCAAATACCTTGCAAATTCATCACACTCCACTTGTTGTTTGCGTCATTTCATCATGTATAAATTGTTCATCCGTCGGAAAACGATACCTATATACTTCATCGAGTACAATATAATTTCACAGAAACATGAGGTGTACAAAACCACCTCTGAATTGTATGTGGTAATATAACAAGATGCAAACCTAAAAAATATCAACTAACCCTTTAGATCCAAGATCATGACTACCATATCAAGACCACTCCAAGACTGTGCTCCTTTACGCATCGCAGAAGTTCTTCCAAAAGGATGATGTCATGCGAGAACGAGACCTACCAGCTGTCAGTGAGTTCTGATGTGTAAGATGTGATTAAAAATTATCTTTTTTGTAAGTTCTAGCACGGTACGGTAAATACATAAGACTGAGGCCTAGACCCATTCGAAACTGTTAAACAGTAGTGACCAACCCCAGATCGATATTGACCAGTCAAGATCGATATTGACCAGCTACAGACTCATATTGACCGGTCCAGATTAATTTTACCTATAAATAAGTGAGCCCAGACAAGTTTTACACCAGTCCAGAATAGATCGGCGTAGCGAAACTGTTAAACAGTAGTGACCAGTCCAGATCGATATTGACCAGTCCAGATCGATATTGACCAGTCAAGATCGATATTGACCAGCTACAGACTCATATTGACCGGTCCAGATTAATTTTACCTATATATAAGTGAGCCCAGACAAGTTTTACACCAGTCCAGAATAGATCGGCGTAGCGAAACTGTTAAACAGTAGTGACCAGTCCAGATCGATATTGACCAGTCCAGATCGATATTGACCAGTCAAGATCGATATTGACCAGTTACAGACTCATATTGACCGGTCCAGATTAATTTTACCTATAAATAAGTGAGCCCAGACAAGTTTTACACCAGTCCAGAATAGATCGTCGTAGAGTAAAGTCATCATCCTGGGTATCATTCTACGTTTCACGATATCATGGATGAGTGTCGTAAGAAGGCGAGAGAGAGTTTCGTGGTGGAGCTTTTAAGAACTGAGAGTGAAAAATCTACTCGTTTTAAGGTTCTAACAAAGGAAAATTACTTATCACTCATGCGGGAGGTAGATACTGCTAAAGAATCACAAAAGAAGACGGCTACACAAAAAAGAAGATTGAAAAGATTTGATGTGGTAGAAATAGGAGGAATTAGGAAACTTGTTGCAAAAAACGATAGAAAATATTACCTTTCGGTTGATGACATATACGACGTTATTGATACCGCTCATGCGGCAATAGGACATGGTGGTCGCGATAAAATGTTTAATGAACTATCCAGATAATTTGCAAACGTTACAAAGGCTATGATTTCTCTTTATTTATCCAAGTGCCCAATTTGTCAAGACAGACAGAAAATCATCTCCAATCGATATCTTCTCTCGGATACGAACACTCATCAACATGCTGACCCCATCAATACGTGTCATGTTAATAAAAAAATATTTCCGGAAGAAGAAGAGGAGGAACAATATTCAAACTCATTTTCGGAAGAGGAGGACTCCTCCGATGAGGTTTTGTCACACCGTGGAGGCATGTGGAAGGACTTACATGCGAATCATAAAATAGACTTCGACCCCAACCAGCTCGTTGACAGACTAAAGCTTCTCATGTCCTCGTCTGCTGCCACACTACATCACCACAATGAGATACAGGAAATCATATCAGAATTGAAGGATAGAAAATATATAGAATGAACAGAGTCTTAACAGTGGAGTGGTGGAGCAGGAGGAGGAAGGAATACTTGTATTTTTTACTTCATTAACGACTCAAGTATAGTCATGTGTTTTTATTTCCATTCCTTTACCTTACAACATACAGCATAATTCATTTTTTCCATTCCTTTGCCTTACAACACATAGCATAATACACAACATACACAAGACACATAGCATTAAACACAAGACACATAGCATATTTCATTTTTATTTACATACATATTACACAAGACATATAGCTTAATACATACAGCCTCACAACACATGGAATAAAACATTTTTATTTACATACAGGACTCTGACACTATATACATTTTTACACTTTACATCTTTTAGCTGGGGGTCCCTCATCATCCCTGATTTTGTAATGCCCGTGAGCAAGAGTATCTACGCCGTTGGGTAAAATGTAACGCTTGTCATCGTTGCTAGATAAAGTGACTTTGTTCATAGCAATCGAAAACACGTTATGTTTAAACGATCTGATGGATCTATTTACCGAGAATGTTGATTGTCCGCTCTGAAGACAGCCAACATAATCTTCAAAGTTGACATCTTTGTCAATAACATTTTTCCTAATGCCTTTCAATTTCTTTATGGTCATATGATTAAATTTTATAGCGTACATCTTTGCTCGCAGGCCTACAAATTCACTTATAGTATGACCAGCACCTTCATCCTTGAATTTACCGACCACCGCCTTGTTTTGGAGGGAATACAAGGGATGTTCGGGTGGGTAGACGCTAGTATCCAGCTCATCTCGGAAATGCATCATGTCACGGAAGAGGTCATCCGTTTCGATCTTATAGACCAGACTATCAGTGTCCATGTAACATAATTTCAAACAGTCTTTGTAAAAATGTTTCATGGTATCATAGTGAAAGTCGTACATCCTTGTTTTCGAAATTTCCAAAATGGACATGCCGACATAGATTGCTTTGTCAAACACCAAGCTAGTTTTAGCAAGATGGACGCCGACCAAATTCTCGTTATAGATGGTTCTATCCTGAAAGCTGCTTTTAGCTACCAGTTTAGACAATGACTTTTCATCGGACACCAGCCTAAAATCTATCCTCTTTCGTACATTTTCCATTGTCTTGCCAAAAACGGCGTTGTTCATCAGTTTAAAAAAGTCTTTTTCAAAGTTGTTGGTTGCAGCCCTACGGTTGGCTGTATTAAAGTCAATGTAAGGTTTCAACCAGCAGCTTTGTTGAAATTCAATAATTCTATGGATCTTGGATAACCTCAATCCGTGTTGTAATGCTTGTTTAAGCACGGAATAGTGTACAATGTAATTTTGTTTAGTTTCAAGAGTTGTCAAAAGTTTCTTGAATTTACTGCCAGGAGGGCATTTCATTTCTGCACAAAAGGGCAGATCTGTGTGAGCGTCGTGGAGGTGATCTGGATACTCAATGTCTACCTCAAGGACATATCCCAATTTAGAATTGCTCGGTATGGACATGACGTCAAAGGATGCTATCTCATCTTTCTCGAGCCAACGAAAATTACCAGTAGGCAACGCTTGAGAAAATGGCGTAACCATAAAGGTTATTGGCGTCGACGTAGTAAAGGTGAGAGCTCGACTTTGAGGCATCGTAGTCGGCGGAACAAGGGATATTTGCCACAGCGTGTCTCGTTACACACTGACAAATACCACCTCTTATCCCGCGTTCAAACAACTGAATCATGTCCATATCGGTCAATAGCTGTAATTTTACCTCTGTGAACTTTAACATGGAAGCACAAGCGAATCCAGGAGCAGTCGAATAGTAGAGACAATCTAACCCATAGGTATCATGGCACATTTGCCTAAAATTCTCGAAAACGTCTGTTAAGATCAAGACATCAGATTTCAAATATAAGTCTGAATATTCCCCTAAAGACTTGACCGAAAATTAATTCCAGACATTAACAGCATGAGAGTAGTCTCGATCTGAGACACCCGCATTGCTGAGCTTGTTGTAAAACGCCTCTTTAGGCGGTAATTTTGTCTCATCAAGAACTTCGTAGGACGACGCATAGTCGTAGGGGAAGACCCCCTTTCGACATACCAAATCGGTTTTGTCACCAAACGAATTTCTGGTTTCTATAAATTTCTGCTTGGGTAGATTGTCCGCTAGCTTCTCCAAGCTACTGGCCATGAATCGGAAAGAATCTATAAACCGCAACTCCATACCTCCCCGCTTCAAATAAGAGGAGGGAATAAATTTAGAAAATGTAATGTATTTCTCTTGAGAGTTGCAAATGACGTTAATTCTATCCTTGTCGAAGCCTAACTCTGTCACAATGAAATGAGCATCGTAATTGGAGAGGTTATGCAACACGACAGGGACTAATGTCTGGTTTCTGTAATTCAGATTACAATTCCTGTGAGCGGCCCCTCTGAATCGCGCGCTGACATGACAGTGGTCCCTGACTTTATAGTTCACTTCGGTGAAATTACCATGCTTACAGATATGGCAGATGGTGCTGGTCATATACTGGTTGTTCTGTTCTGCCGTGAGAGGGATCATGGGTTTTATTTCAGAATTTAATATGGCATCTATGGACTTTATGTTTTTTACAAGAGAACTCATAAAATGGGCTCCTGCTTCGGGTCCTCTGTATAGCCGCAGATTCGAATGTTCACCTTCCAAGTCCTTAATAAAATAGGCGTAACTGAAAGGTGTATGTTTTTGATAATTTTGAGTCCAGGATTTTGCAGGCTCATTTTGACATCCGGCAATAGGCTCCAATAAGCACTCAAAATCCGCATAGATCACAAACCTAATCTTCTGCGAATACTCATGCTTAGTGAAACTTACTTCCAGACGTTTAGGAAATTCACACCTGACGGGTGAGAACGAATTACATACAGCCAAATGAGCCTCAAGTCTCTGGTCGGCTGACTCACCTTCATACGACTGGAAGTGCGTAAAACATCGTTTGCACACTCTGACTTGAGTTTTGTGAGATGTTACAAAAGGCCTAATGAATGCGTTGAAATCAGAAATTAAGACATAATGAGAATTTACTTCATCGCAGACATAGAGCAAGTCTCTATGGTCGTCCAACTCCTTATCAGCAATTTTGATTGGTACAACTTCATCCCGCTCGTCTAAACCAAACACATTGATCGATATGTTATTCATTTTTGAAAACTTTTCGATGTCGTGTAATGCTACCGGGAATTTTACACAGCTCCAGTCGTATCTGTCAGATAATTCTTGGTTCCCGAGATAGCTAGCCCATAAGCCATTACCTACCTCTATAAATTTTGCCAAGATGCAGTACTTGAAACAATAATCGTCATGATTGTCAATGTTCACTAGAGATTTTAAATGGCTAAAACGTTCGGGTAGGAGCATGAATTTCCTACCTGCAAAAGGTTTATAATGGTTGACGCGTAATTCAATTTTATGTATGGATTTGAACATGAACCCAGACCCTCGTAAGGCTACGTCTTGATATTCCTGTTGAATTTTCTCTATTTGTTTATCTAACAGTTCTGATAGGTTGGACGTTACAACAGCTACCTCGTTTTTTGATTTGAAATTACGTAGAGTGGATTTTCCTTCCAAGTTCTCAAAACCGCATTCCACAAAAAGATTGAATTTTACAGACTTAAATTGTTGGATAGAGTCCCTCACCAGTGCCTCCATCTTGGGTTTGTAGGCTGCTAGGCCGTTCTCCAGGTCCGCTTGCGGGATATTGGTTGCTGCATATGTAGCGATTCTCGATCTGAAGGCTGAGTCCACTTTGCGAAAATCATTCTGTAAGAATTAATACAATGTATACATTAGCATAACATATAGAAAAACCATGTAAACATTAGCGTAAAAAACATGTGATTGTAGTAAGCTACTCACATCAGACTGAGTAGCGGCCCCATGTCTGTTGACATCTGTCACTGACTGCGAGACTGCTTGGCTGCCGTGAGCGGTGAGAGCTCCCCCCACATTATAATGGCTGCCGACATCTGTCACCGCGCGAGATGAAGCGGATCCTTGTGTCTGCACGTTAACATCTGACATGTGATGGGGCGCGACTCCTTGGCTGCCGTCTGCAGTTTGCTGAGATGATACTGCAATGGGATGCGTGTTTGCATCTGGCACGGCGAAAGGCTGTAACAAAAAACTTATAATGAGATGAGTTGTCTCGGAAGTAACACATTAATATATAACACATTAATATATAACACGTACCGAGTAATCAATGGCTTGGCCACCCAAAGCTGTCCGGATCACGGATGGTCTGGCTGTCGGTGTCACTGCCATCTCCCGTTGACGGTACATTTCGTTGGGGTTCATTGGATTATGGGTAGATTCCAAATGGTGGTTTAGATAGCGTTGAGATGTGAAACATTTTCCACATTTAACACAGACTAGTTGATTGTTAGAGTGTGTCTCCCGCACATGTCTGGTCAATACGTCGCGACGTGTGTAAGATGCCCCACACGAATCACAGGAGAATTGACTTTGTGTATGCCTTTGCCTCACGTGCCGGTTCAGGTCTTGTTTATGCCTATACTTGGCATCGCACTCGGAGCACTTGAAGAACGCAGTAGTAGTACCTTCCATGTCGGCTGCTATCCGTTGAATGACTCAAATCGTCTGCAGCATGTGTATTTATATCGGCTCACGCTAGGGACCACGGTCACCACGCGTAGGTACGGCGTCGGTATACAAGCGGGGGGCCACTGCTGCGGTAAGCTGTGTGTTATGTTCGTACGCGTGGCTGCAGGATAACATCTGCCGGACAACGCAATAATATTATATCACATGTGCTACAACATTGACACATGCTAGAGTACAACGTGCACCCAGGTGCATGCCTGACATCTCGGAAATGACCATGAGTTTGAACATGTGATGACAAGCCGCGGTAGGATGTGTTATTTTCAGATGCATGGCTGCCACGCGAGGCTGCAAGACCCCCCACGCGCAGTAAGCCGGTTATTATCGTACACGCGCAGCTGGGCTCTCACTAAGATACTCAAATATTACAAACTCGCAAATAATTAATAACGAGCCGAACACTTAGGCCGTTGCTCTACACAGGCGGAGCAAAGGGTGCTTGCATCCAGATTGTCAAAAGAGCTATGATCAATAAGGATGCAAGCACCCAGGTGGCCAAAGGGCAGTGGGTGGGGAGACTAACCAGTGCTATTGCTTGGGGGGCCGGTAGTTGAGGACCCCACCTTCCCCTACGCGGCCACCACTCCATCTAAGCCACCTTCCCCTACGCGGCCAACACTAAGCCACCGCACCGCATCCTGTATTGCGGGGGTCTGCCCCTGTATTGCGGGTTGCATTCAGTAAGCCACCTTAGGGGTCGTCCCCAAAACAACACTACTTTTTTAGTTTCAAATTTTGCCGCAACCCTCCGCCGAGACGGTGCTGAACATAAGGACGTAAGTGGGAGAAAAAGGAAAAGTTAGGTTAAGGCCTTGCGAAAGAGTATGAAATAATCTCGTAGGGACCAGTGGTGCGGTATTCATTTTCAAATCGCGCGCCATTTAGTTTCAAATTTTGCCGCAACCCACCACCGCGACGGTGCAGAACATAAGGGCGTAACAAAATCGGTAAAAACCGTTGCGTAAGATTGCGTTTCCAGCCGTCCTTCATAAGGGCGTAACAAAATTGGTAAAAACCGTTGCGTAAGAGTGCGTTTCCAGGCGTAGTTGGCATAAGGGCTTAACAACATTGGTAAAAAGCCTTGCGTAAGAGTGCATATTCAGACGTCGTTGGCAAAAGGGCTTAACAACATTGGTAAAAAGCCTTGCGTAAGAGTGCGTTTCTAGCGTCATTTTCAAATCGCGCGCCATTTAGTTTCAAATTTTTCTAAACCCTCCGCCGCGACGGTGCTGCCACCTGGGGGCGACCTCCGTAATCTTGGCCTCTGCGCGTCCCCCCACTACTAGGGCTCTGCTGGATTAGCTCGACTCTCCCCAGCAGATGCCGATGTAGATAGGAGGTTTGTTAACATCCGGAACGGCTAAGAGGGAATAGAACGAAAGATGGTATAACAACTTGAGGGTCATAGTTCTTGTTTTAATTCATCGAGAGAAGAAAATTCAGAAAGATGGTATAAAGAGACCAACCAATTCAGAAAGATGGTACATAGAGACCAACAAGAAAAACTTATATTGACGAGCAAACAGATTGAAAATCATCTCAGAAAGAAACTAAGCTATCAATATCAGAGAGCTACCAAATGTCAAGAAAGACGAAACACATATCGAGAAGGATAAAATTGAAACCAAGATAACAAGCTATAAGATCAAAGAGCTACCAAATGTTCAGAAAGACGAAAAATATCGAGAAAGATAACATTGAGAACAAACATATTGCCAAAGCGCCAAGAAAATCAGAGGGCTAATGAAAAACTTGAGAACGAAAGAACTAACAGAACTAACACAGAGTATGGCCTCCGGTCGGGTTCTCTGGAAAATAGACATGTCGGCCAAGCGATATATATATGTAGATTTATGTGTAAGATGCTTACACAGTTAGAAGCAGGTGCGGATGTCTTATGTTCACGCCAATTTGTATCGTTACTTGTGGGCCCAACTAGTTTTTTGGTGTTGGACTGTTTTCAGTGTGTGGGCTGTTTTCCGTGTGTGAAGTAGTTTGTGACACGGTATCTGAAATAGACCTGGATATGGCTTCACATAGTAGCCTTTTCCCTCTTTTGTTGAAATGTAGGCCGTGCTTTATGTGGAGGTTCCGGTTGATATTAACGGTATTTATTATTTTTACGTTTCTATATTTTCTGCACATTGATGTTATGTTCATGTTCACCAGCGCAGTTTGTTTATTCTCCCATGAGTTCGGATTCTGGTTATTTCTACGGGGCAGTTTCACTATGATATTTGTTTCGCTTAAAGTTTTTATGGCATTTTCAAGAGCTGGCACTACGTTCTCCGTTGCTCCATTTGCAATATCATTAGTGCCTCCAATGAGGATCACATGGTCGTTAGTTGTGAGTTCCGTGCCTATGTCCTTTGCGACTTCATAGATTTGTGCCCCCGGTTTCACTATAGCACTCACACTGTGGGCGTTGTCTACTTGGTTGTTGATGATTTCCTTGGCTAATCCTCTTCCGTGGCTGTCTGCATAGATTCGGATTCGTCCAAGAGTCGTCTTTTTCTTTGATAGGTTAATCGGATGTTTTGATATTTTTCCGTCATTTACATGGTTATTATTTCTTGGGTTGGTTTCTTCCTCGTTTTCATTTACTTCTTGTAGTATGTTATAGCAGTTTTCTGTAGTTACAGTTTTAGGAGAATTGCATAATGATGTTTTTGAGGTTGCTGTCTGTCTAGGCGTGGGCTTCCTCCAGGTTTCCGCGTTTGTTGTTGCAGTTTGGGAGGCGCAGGAATAGCATTTATTTCTTACTTTTTCTTCAAGTTGGGTTAATTGTTGTTTCAGTTCTTCAATTATTGTATACAGAGTTTTGTTTTCGGCTATGAGCGTTGTCAACTTTGAGGTTACTCCAGGAGTGACGCTACTGGTGTCTTTGCAGTTTGTGCAGCGCCATTCTTTCAGGTCTTCTTTTTGTAGAGCTGGGTCAATCTTCCCGCAGCGAAAGTGGTAACAGCCGCTGCATAATTCACATATTACTCCATTTTTAACGTTTCTGCTACAAAATTCGCAGCGATTTGCCAGTGGTCCTGAATTACTTTCGAGGTCATTGTACGTATTGCTCAGAGGCGGCGCCATCTTGTTGATAAGAAACCTTATTCCCAATTACATCAAAGTCAAAACTAATACAAATACTACTGCCACTCAACGAACTCAAAAACTAGCAGAAAGGAAATGGCTACAACAAGAAATACAATTTTTATATAGAAAGAAACAATTTCTTAACGAACAAATATATAAATTGCACTTAGAAGCTTCCAAAATCTATAGCCAGGAATGGACATACATAGATAATAACATAAATGAAAAACTGAATTATGAAATAGAACAAAAGTACCAAACACAAAACAAGAAAATCCAGAAATTAGAAAAGAAGAAAATACTACACTCAAATCATAAATTGCACACAGAAAATAAACATGAAAATAGAATATTTCATTCTAGGGTTATCAACCTCACAAAAACTCCGCTCACCAAACCGGAAGAAGATCTGCTAGAACTAGGCTACAAACTTAATTTTACAGACAATAGAAAAGAACAAACCAAATCAATAATTATAGATACCGATACAGTTATAGCCAATATCGATCAAGCGAAACAGCAATCTAATAGAGAACAAGTCACTACACAGATTAAGAGAACCTAAAACAACAAAAATTATAAGAATATTGAAACACAATTACATTTAAAAACATTAAAAGGCTTGAATAAAATAACTACAAGATAACGACATAAAACATGTTAAAGCCGACAAAGGTAATGCCATCGTATTAATAGATAATAATTAATATAAAAATAAAATTCTAGAATTTATTCAAAATAATAACACAAAGGTCATTGAGAAAGATCCCACTGATAAATACCAGACAGAAATCAAAAAGCTATAAGAAATTCTGACTTTATTCTTACTGATAATGAAAGAAAATATGATATCAATATGAGGACTAGAATACCAATACTCCGATCTCAGATAAAAATCCATAAAAATTATAAACCAATCAGACCAGTTGTGAACTTTATTAATGCACCTTCATATAAAATTTCCAAAATAATAGGTAAAATACTACAACAAAGATTAACACTTGAAAATAAATTCAATATAAAAAATACGCTCGACCTGGTTAACAAAATAAAAAACATGAAGCTTAATTAAAATGACAGACTCATATCACTAGATATAAAGAACTTGTATACAAACATACCCTTACAGGAAACTATCAATATCACACAACAAACATTATCCAATAACGGTGATAGTGATACAGTGACAGGATAAATAACTTCAACGCTTCACATTATTTTGAAACAAAACTATTTTAAATTTGACGGCAAAATATATAAACAAGAAGATGGCATGGCTATGGGATCTCCACTGTCAGGAATCCTATCCGAAACATTCCTACAGCACGTAGAAAAAGAATACATAGAAAATGTCATCGCCGACTATAAAATCAAAACATACTACAGATACGTCGATGAAATACTGCTAATATGTGAAGAAGACAAAATTAACAACATACTCGACGACTTCAATAAAATACACAAAAATTTAGAATTCACTATAGAGAAGGAAACTAAGAACAGTATAAACTTCTTGGATCTTAATATAAAAAGGGTTCGCAACACATTACAATTTAATATCTATAGGAAAGACACTTACACCGATAATATAATAAATAATAAATGAAATCACCCAAATACCCATAAAATGGCAGCCTTTAACCACATGGTACACAGACTAATCAGCATCCCCATGAGTAAACAAGATTATAATAAGGAACTAAAAACAATTCTACAAATAGCTAACAACAATGGTAACGTACTTTTCTGCTGTTCATTTCCGTTACGTCACCATACTTCCGGTTTTGTTTTATTCTTAAAGTCTGTTATTTATTTGTTCTATTCTTTATTAATTCTAGTCATTCAGTTTATGTATTATTCTGTTATTATTTCTTTATTTATTACTTAATTATTTAATGGTTAATATTTATATTTCATTTGTTATATTCTGATATCCACTTGTATGCGTGTTTAACGTTTCTTCTGTGTTGTGGCGCTGCCGTCACTCGGCAAGGTTTAGCGCTCGGTATTCTCGGTCATATTAGATCGCCGAGGACCTCCGACCTAGAAGCACATAAACTTGAAGCTGCGCTCTGTGATTACGCATTGTCATGTAACTTTTAATCAGTGATTTTGTCCAGCAGGCCAATTGGCCATTATATGCCAGGTATGGTCTGAACTTAATTTTCTAGTCATGTAACTGCCCTAAGCTTCTTTTCTTGCGTTCTTTCGTTTCATATTTAACGTCATGTAAATTTTTTCGGCTCTTGTTTAGTTCTGGTTCCGTTTTCTGTTTACTTTAGTTTTTTTATATATATAATTTTTTTTTGGTCTTTAAATTCACTTCGTTGCTTTTCTTGAGTTTTTTTTATTATTCCTTGCTTTGCTGGTTATGCTTTATTTCCGGAAATGTGTAATATGCAAGTTAACACGCATAGAATGGATTACATAACCCAACGGGGTTTTAAAGTAATTTCCTCCAATCTCAAGATAGCCTACCTTACGAAAGCATCGGGAATCATACGACATAATAACTAAATTCTGCTATATTGCTGTGCCAAATATTAATGTTTTAAAGGAGTGTGTACATAAAAAAAACTGTTCTAATTATTCACTTTTTCAGTGATGTGTGTTGTTATATGAAATATTGGCTTTATCAATAAAAATACAAGAGCCCTTGTTATGTATAAATTGAATCTTTTTGAAGTTATCTATCTCCTGTACTCTCTCCTACGGACTTTGGAATATATTTTGTTGGGTGAAGACAATATCCAGTACAGTAGTGGTAGCATCACGGTAGTTGGTTCGTGTGCGTGCGAACTATATTTCTTTATGGAGAGTACAGTGATTTCACCTGATGCTTGCGTAAGGAAATTTTGCTTTCATTGATAAATTTAGCAATCCCTTATTTGACTTTTGCCGTGGTACATAGGCGTAACCAGGCCGACCATATGGGGGGTTATAATATCCGCGGGGTCTGGGGGTATGGAATACCCCCTGGGGAGAAGGGGGTCCGGGGGTCCTCCCCCGGAAAATAAAAAAAAATTAAGGTGCAAAATAACGAGTTTTAAGCTTCCGGGGGTCCTCCCCCGAAAAATTTTAAAAAGTAAGACAGAAAATAACGAGTTTTAAGCTTCCGGGGGCCCCCCCCGGAAAATTTAAAAAATTAAGACGCAAAATAACGAGTTTTAAGCTTCCCACGCTTTATACTTGTATTAAGTAATTTATGGGCAGACTTAAAAAATTATACAATTTTCCTTTTTTTAATCAATGGGGGGGGGTTCAAACCCCCAAAACCCCCCCTCGGCACGCCTATGCCGTGGTATATATATAGTTTTTCGTCATGGCTGACCGTATTTATGTACCATTAGAATTCCTTATCAAAGCCGATCTATTATATGAATTAGAAATAAGAGGAGTTAAAGTGAATTTTGATGAGACAGTTCCGAGTTTGGTTAAACTTTTGAAGGACAATATTTCAGTAGCTCCGGTTTTATCGAAAATAGCCCTGCTTAATCCTCAAATTGAGATTCCTGCTCTAATAAATAAAACAGAAGAAATTATCGAGCAAATTAAAGAGATTAGGTTAGAAGGCGGTCTGTCACCAAAACAGTCAAGAAGGTTACAGGCCAAATTAGATCATCTTTTTAATAGAGTTCAGGATTTGTCCTCGGTAAAAATGAGTGTCGAATTTAGTAATTCTTTGGTATCCTTGAAGGATGAAATTCTCCAACAAAAGGAAATGGTAAAAGGGGACGGGGAAAATTTTGTAAGTGTGCCATATACTGAGAATGAAGCTTCCGATTGTTTAGTTCAACCGGTTAGTTCTCCTAATCCTTTTCATCCGCGTGAGGCTGGCATAATGCAGGGCCATCCTGTACAAACATCTAATACACCGGAAGTTACCCATTGCTTTAAGCAAGAGTTTTCTAAATTACCACATCCTTTGGGGAGACTTTTTGAGGGTCTGGACCGTTTTATGGACCATTCATTGGAGGAAGTGGTGAAGTTCATAAAATGTATTACTGAAGTTAAAACTCAAGTTACCATATTTTCTTTCGATCAAACTCAAGTATTAGGTATACTGTATGCTCACTTGCAAGGTACCTTGAAGGTTTTAGCCAGTAAAGCTGTTAGTGAACGCAAAACTTTGAATTCTTTCCATCAGGACTTATTGAATTTCTATTTTCCTCCAAGAGCCATGGCATCTTTCCTTGATAAATATTATTATCGTGTTCAGAGTGAGAGGGAGACCTTTTCTGAATATGCTCAATGCATTCGTCAGTATGCCGAGGTTTTCCTTATGAATTGTTCGGAACTTGATATTGTTAAGAATATTTTAGATGGGATGTCACCGCGGACTAGAAGTATGGCGGTTCTTGAGTCTCGGCCATGTAGTTTTGCCGAATTAGATCTTTTGTGCGCCCGCGTGAATGCCATTGCTTATTCTGATACTCTGAGATCTGGCAGTTCAAATATTGCTTCTTTTTCTGAGCAGCGGTCTAACACTGTTAGAGATCTTACTGTTCAGGGGCCACGTAATGAGCGGAGGCCTTTATTTTGTAATGGATGTAGGCGATCTGGACACACTATAGATAGGTGCTGGGCTAATGGCCGCCGTAATGGTAACGGAGGTGACCATCGTGGTAACGGTCGTGTGTATCAGTCTAGTACAAATAATTATTTATGACTAGAAAATGAACGGAGAAATCTTTTAGCCAATTGTGATTATGGATTTGAGGCTAAAACCTTTAATAATTTACCGATGCTTCAGATTTTCATAAATAAGATTTCGTGTTTGGCTCTTCTAGATTCTGGATGTGTATTTTCATTAATATCTGCTGAATTTGCTTTAAAGAATAAAATAAAATTGGACACTTATCAACTTTTTTGTCAAAGTGTGGACCAGACGCTTGTATCCGTTATAGGTAAAGCATGCCTTCGGATAAAATTACATAAATATGCCTGGAAATTCCAGTTCTTTATTGTGCAGAATTTAGCTGTTGATGTTATCCTAGCAGTGGATTTTTTGTCTAAAGCCAGTATATCATTAGACTTAGGCCAAAGAGTATTGCGCTTTGGGTTTGACCCGAAGGCCCAAGTGCCATTCAATCTGGAAGCCTACACCAGTCGCTATGAGACTTTAGCTGCTACCAGTGATCCGTTGTTTGCTACTGAGCCTTCGGCGGAAATAAAACTGGAACATCTTTCTTCTGGTGTGAAGAGGGATGTTATGAAGTTGGTAGAACAATACCCGGATGTTCTTACTAACCAGTTAGGGCTGACTGACCTCATAGAATATATCATACTTAATGATCAGACTCCTGTCAGACTTCCCCCTTATCGTTTGGCCCCGCCTAGGATGCAGGTCCTAAAAAAGAAAATTCAGGATATGCTTGAACAAGGCGTTATACAACCATCTAAGTCAAATTATTCTAGTCCAATATTTTTGGTTCCGAAACCTGGTAATGATTTCAGGCCGGTGGTCGATTATAGGGTACTTAACAGTAAAATTTCTATAGAATCTGTTCCTCTACCTGATGTGCATAACAATTTTCATTGGCTTAATCGAGCTAAATTTTTTACCAGTCTTGATCTTAACAGTGCGTACCACCAAATACCATTAACTCAACGTTCCAAGCATTTAACAGCATTCAATACTGACTGGAACTTGTATGAATATACGTGTGTCCCATTTGGAATTGCTGTGGGTGCGCAGGTGCTCACACGTCTTTTGGACAGTATTTTTTCTGATATAAAATTCAAATATGTTTTCCACTATTTGGATGACTCATAATTTATTCTGAAACTTACCAGGAAGTTTTTGATAGATTAAGAGCTGCTAAACTTACTGTTGAACCTGCTAAGGTTAATTTTCTGGCTGAAAGACTTTCCTTTTTAGGTCATTTGATTTCTCCGTCAGGTGTCACTATTGACCCTGACCGTACTCAAAAAATTAGAGACTATCCGGTTCCCAAGAATGCTAAGGGCGTTGCTCGTTTTGTGGGCATGGTCAATTATTTTGCCAAATTTATTCCTGGGTGTGCTGATCTGTGTGCTCCTTTAAATTTTCTCAGGAAAAAGGGGGTAAAATTTCAGTGGGGCGATGACCAACAGCGGGCTTTTGAGTGCTTAAAAGAAAAGATCTCCAACCCTCCTGTGTTAGCTATGGCGGACTTCACGCGACCTTTCATTCTGCAAACGGATGCTTGTGGCCGTGCTGTAGCCGCTGTGTTGCTCCAGGAGTTTCCTGAGGGTCGCCGCCCTGTTGCCTTTGCTTCTAGAGCCCTTACTCAACAAGAACGCAAGTTGTCTATGTATGAACTGGAAGCGTTAGCGGTACTTTTCGGTATTGAAAAGTATCGCATGTACTTAGAACATGTTGAGTTTTAGCTCGAGACCGACAACCAAGCTTTGAGCTGGGTTCTTGGGCGTCCCAGGAAGACTGGGAAAATTGCTAGATGGGCCCTTCGGATATCTGCATTTCGGTTCAAGGTATCTCATATACGTAGCTCAGCGAATGTTGTCGCTGATTCTTTGTCTCGTATGTTTGGGGAAGAAGAGCCGCCGCCTAGTCCTAATGCTTCTCAAATTGGTTTTGATTCTGCCTTATTGGGGGCTCTTTTGTCAGATATCCCGAGTTCCTTTACGACTATTAAGCAAGCTCAGAGGGAAGATCCCGTGTTGCTTGATATTATTAATACCATAGAGCGCAATCAAGCCGTAGCTCCTTACTTGTTGAAGGACGGCGTTCTCATGTGTAAGGCTCGCAGGGATTCTAAACTGAAAATAGTGAGTCCTCCTAACCTGATTAATACTATTTTTCAGTATTTTCACATCTCTCCTGTAGGTGGTCATTTGGGGTTATTTAAGACTCTAAATAAAATACGAAAGTGGTTTATTTGGAAAGGTATGGACAAAGACATCCAAGCCAGTGTTAAAGCTTGTCAAGTATGTATGCAAAGTAAACCGGCTCAAAAGACCCATTATGGCTTTCTCGCTTCTCGGGTTGCCACTAAACCTATGGAGAAGTTATTTGTTGATTATGTTGGTAAATTGCCCAGGTCAAAAAGGGGAAATAGTTACTTACTGGTTTGTGTAGACGCTGTCACAAAGTATGTCTGGTTATTCCCGGTAAGGGAAGCCACCACTAAGATCACTATTTCTATTTTATCATCAATTTGTGGTAGTTTTGGCCCCCCCCAAGATAATCGTTACTGATAATGCTACTCAGTTCACTGCCCATGCTTTTCATAGATTTTGTTTTGAACGCGGGATTACCAGGGTTAATACTACCCCGTATTACCCTAATCCATCGCAGGCCGAAAGGGTTAATCGGAACATTAAATCAGCTTTGATAGCTTACCATTCTGCTGATCATTCTGATTGGGATTCTAATTTGGAATGGCTCCAATATGCGTTCAATACCGCTACGCACGAATCTCACAAAACTACTCCTTTCAGTTTGCTTTTGGGTTCCAGCCCAATTGTCCGCTTTCAAATTTGTGGTCTCTAAATGACCTTCTTCCGGACGACATCGATCCCGCCGAAATTAAGAAAAGGTGGAAAAGTGCCTATAACAATCTCAAAAAGAGTCATGAAGTTGCAGAGCGGAAATATAATCGCTGTAGGGTTCCTTCTCCATTTAAGGTAGGTGATGTTTTTTTTTTTTAAAAAATCACCCGCAAAGTAACGCTGCTAACAGATTTTCGGCTACATTTGCTCCTAGGTTCTTAGGTCCTTTTAGAATTCACAAATTTACTAGCCCGGTGTCTGTTGTGTTGTGTGATGACCAAGGAAATTCATCTAGGGCCCATTTGAGTCAACTTAAGACTCAGTAATTTGGTCTGGTGTTTTGCATTATACACATTTCCTTCGTTTTGTTTTGTTTCCCTCAGGGGCTTCTGTTGTGGGGACAGAAGTATGGGAGTTTGCGTTCCCAGGGTCCTGAGCTCTAGGGTTTTGGTCATGTCAAAAAAAATCAAAAAAAATATATATGTAAGGGGTATTATTTTGAGCATTTAATTAACAAGGGTTTGAAATAAAAAATAAAGCTAAATGAGGTTACTAAACACATTTATTTTCATGTGTCTTATGCTCTATTCAAATGCTAAGCTGATCGCTGTCCTTATTAAACTTATAAAAGTATTTAGAGAAAATGTTGAATTATTGCTTCTCAAAGTTGCTTGAATAATTATTATTATGACCAAAAACGTAGTATACTAAAAGATGTTCTAATAAAAAAAATTCTCTTAGCCCCACCGTTGTTCTAACTAGAACACGCGATTGGTAGTTTTCTTTTCAAAATTTTCATTGTTGAGATTTTTGACTCATTCTTTATTAAATTGTAGTTTTGTCCCTGTATTGTGGGTAACCGTACGCGTTTTCGAGTTAGTTCGACTATCGTTTTGTTGAGTTTCCGTTTTGCTTGTTTTCGTTTTTCTATTATTATTATTTTTTTGTTGTTGTTGACCTTTTTGGTTGTTTTGGTTTTGTTATTTTTTTGTTTTCCTGGGTTTCGTTTTGCTTGTTTAATTATTAAGCTTAATTTTTATCTTAATCTTGGAATTCAGACCATCCTGTGCATCATGCTTCACATGAACTTGGGCAATAAAAAAAAAAGAAAGAGAGAAAAAAATATCAAACAAACAAAATGAAGAAAATTGCTTGGTGAATTAGTATTCGCCTATTTATTCTTTGTCAATTGTGATAAAACAATCTTTTGATTTTCGGGGACTGTTAATTGTTGTTCCCCTGGATAATTGTTATTGTTATTTATGGCCGATGTTATTGTTGAAATTAATGGCCATTGTTGAGAATTTGTAAATAAAATATTTCTAAATTATTATTTAAGTTATTATCTAACTTATTCACTAAGTTATTAATTAACTTATTATCTTATTATTCACTAATTTATTCTAATGACAGAGATTATTGTCAAATGCTATTGAAGCCCTTTTGATATTACTTAATTAAGTATCAGTGAGTTCACTATCAAAACAAAATATAAGAATATATGCGAGCATTTATCAAATAATATATTCCTATCATACCAATATTGTGCTATGGAATATTTAATGCTTCCTCGGCGGTCTTATAACAAAGAAACAAAACTTGAAAAGAAAAATATATGTACACAAAAGCGAGCTTATGAAAAGATAAAATAGTTATCTTAAAATTCATATTGAGTGAATTCATACAGCTCCATTTATTATGTGAATTATTAAAACTTTTGCGCACATTAAATAAAATATATGTAGGCCTGCATTAAATTTGGCCATGTGAATTTGTGAAGTTTCGTTGGTGGTCATTTCTAAATTATTAAATTAATTGATATGCATTTTGATTATTCTCAAGTGTATTCTATAATATTGTAGTCATGAGATTTTCTTGCGGATGTTTTTGGGCAGTCCTTACCCATTTTTTGGGTTTGAGTTTTGACATTTGTCTTCGTTCCGTTCTGGACCGGATTCGGGTACGTCCAGCAGGGGAACGTGGACATTTGTGTTGTTCTTAGACGTGTATCTAGCTTCTTTATTCTTGACGTTTCTGCCTAATTAAATAATTAATTAATTGGTATTTAATAATTCCGCAGAACTTGCCCTGTATTTGCCAATGATAATAAAATTTATTGGATTAATATAATAATTACATAAATGTAATTTTCCAATTTTGTAGTTAATATGCATTGTCTGAGAGAATTAATGCTTTCAAAAAATTTTCACTTGTTCTGAGTAAAATTTGATCTTATTGAATTAGATATTTTCAAAGTTGGTCTTACTTGAGATTTATTATAATGGTTTCTAATTTACCACCACCAACTATTACTTTGTATTTAAATTATTAAGTGAAAATATTATTGGGAATTTAAAAAAAAAATGATAAAAAGGGGGGAATGAAAAATTTGTGTATCAGAATACTGCCGCTGGTTTCTATGTTTCAGTTTGGCCAGTGATGATGTCTGTGCATGTTACTTATGAAGTCTCGCACAGCTATCTGTATTTGTAAGGGTTGCCTCGCCGCACTATCGATGGAGCATGCATGTCACGCCTGGGGATTCGCACACTATTCACCGCTTCTACTTCTGTGGTACGCCTGAGACGTTGGGCGATTCTTCTCGACTGTGTCCAATGCAGTCCGACTTCAGTGTGATAGTAGCGAATTCTTCTGTGTAGCCGACCTGCATTCTTCATTCTTCATGGACTCTCTGTATTATAGGCCTGTATGATAATCTACATCTATGGATATGCCATCTATCACAGTGAAGTTTATATTCTATATTATGTGCAAACACATTCTACATTCAACTCTATAGCACCTTAGTATACCAGTGAACATTCCTGGTGGCTACATATATTTAGTCGACGCATATTTGCATATAGACTTTGCAAATATCTACAACTTTGTTATACTGATAGTATTCTGCTATATTTAGTATACATATATTTGCATATGGACTTTGCAAATATCTACAATTTTGTAATTTTGTCAATAATTCTGCTATTTTCAAGTTTGGACTGCTCTGGTGTTTTCAAACTTACGCCTGTGAAATTCTGTGGCATCGTGATGCTGACTATAGACTTGATCAACCTATTCCAACCTAGTATGCCTTACACCTATGTCCATCTTTATTATTTTTTCTTTCCATTTAGTAATTGTTCCATCCTAAAACTATCCATCGCTCCGGTTGATATTTTCATACAGACTGTGGCCACATATGAGATAATGTATTTTATGAAGATTCAGATTTCGTAAAACGAAATTTTCAGTTTGTGTGGCGGCTAAGGATGTTCTACATGGTGTCTTCTGATAGTGTGCTGTTGGACCCCCTTCAAAATATGCGTGTGTGTGCTTGCTTAAACTTTAATTTGTGCGTGCGATGGTTTTCCCATATTTACACCCTTGTATAGGACTACGTCAAAAAAGCTTTAGAATTTTGGGGTGTTAAAATGAAATTTTGCTGTGTAAAATACAAACAAAAATCTTTCAGATTTTTGTTGGTCGGCTGTGCGAGGCTGAACCATTATAAAATGGTTCTTGTTCTATTAATACTTATTATTGTATATGTACATCCATTCTGGTACATTTTCGAGTTTTCTAGCTAACATTTACTTATTACGTACTTTTCTGCTGTTCATTTCCGTTACGTCACCATACTTCCGGTTTTGTTTTATTCTTAAAGTCTGTTATTTATTTGTTCTATTCTTTATTAATTCTAGTCATTCAGTTTATGTATTATTCTGTTATTATTTCTTTATTTATTACTTAATTATTTAATGCTTAATATTTATATTTCATTTGTTATATTCTGATATCCACTTGTATGCGTGTTTAACGTTTCTTCTGTGTTGTGGCGCTGCCGTCACTCGGCAAGGTTCAGCGCTCGGTATTGTCGGCCATATTAGATCGCCGAGGACCTCCGACCTAGAAGCACATAAACTTGAAGCTGCGCTCTGTGATTACGCATTGTCATGTAACTTTTAATCAGTGATTTTGTCCAGCAGGCCAATTGGCCATTATATGCCAGGTATGGTCTGAACTTAATTTTCTAGTCATGTAACTGCCCTAAGCTTCTTTTCTTGTGTTCTTTCGTTTCATATTTAACGTCATGTAAATTTTTTTCGGCTCTTGTTTAGTTCTGGTTCCGTTTTCAGTTTACTTTAGTTTTTTTATATATATAATTTGTTTGGTCTTTAAATTCACTTCGTTGCTTTTCTTGAGTTTTTTTTTATTATTCCTTGCTTTGCTGGTTATGCTTTATTTCCGGAAATGTGTAATATGCAAGTTAACACGCATAGAATGGATTACATAACCCAACGGGGTTTTAAAGTCATTTTCCCCAATCTCAAGATAGCCTACCTTACGAAAGCATCGGGAATCATACGACATAATAACTAAATTCTGCTATATTGCTGTGCCAAATATTAATGTTTTAAAGGAGTGTGTACATAAAAAAAAACTGTTCTAATTATTCACTTTTTTTTAGTGATGTGTGTTGTTATATGAAATATTGGCTTTATCAATAAAAATACAAGAGCCCTTGTTATGTATAAATTGAATCTTTTTGAAGTTATCTATCTCCTGTACTCTCTCCTACGGACTTTGGAATATATTTTGTTGGGTGAAGACAATATCCAGTACACAACAAAATAAAAAAAATAGCATATAAAACTAACAATAACTTAAAACACCTATTATACGAAGTAAGCAGAAATAAAGGAGATAATTTTCTAAATAGCGGTGTTTATCAACTAGAATGTGGAAATTGTAATCAAGTTTACATAGGACAAACAGGCAGAACCTTCAAACAAAGATTCCAAGAACACGTTATGGATTTTAAATACAATAGAAAGAGATCAGCAATTACTAATCATCTTATCAATAACAACCACGATTTACAGCCTATTAACAAAACACTTGAAATTCTACATAAACAAAATAAAAGCCGCAAACAAAACATATAAGAAAATTTCGAAGTATACAGACACAGACATAAAATTATAAACGAAAACACAATAGAACACAATGAACTATATGAACTATACTCAGAACGTTACCCCATCACAAACAACACGTAATAGCTTCAGTATGATATTTGTACTCAGGCATTCCATACATCGGAAATCATTAACAGGTGAGTCCAAATTTTATCAAACAATAGTTAAATGTAAATGACTTTAGGCAACAACATCATACTAAATGTTTATATAAAATTTATAGGGCTGTAGATGATCAAGCAGATCGAAATGCGCATATCCGTATGAAATACATGCCACAAGTTCAATTGATGTAACAGAATACAACCACAAGCCGTCACCAATCCAGCTATTTTTACTTCGACAATTAATATTTAATTACCAAACTTCAGTGTACTCAAGCATAATTTTATCTTAATGACTATTTGCTGAGAGGTCTTCGGCAAATTTTACTTATGTTCAACAGATAGACACAGACTCTTTTATAATTAATCTACATGTACTCAAGCATAATTTTATCTTAATGACTATTTGCTGAGAAGTCTTCGGCAAATTTTACTTTATGTTCAACATATAGACAACAGACTGTTTTACAATTAATCTACAGTACGTAGCTCCAGTGTATATATTTTTAATGGTTTATGTTTTTAATTTGGATACATACAGCATATTGATATTTAAAATATAAATGTGTATTATGTGACTGCATAATTTTATTTCCATATATATTTTAGGACAATAGTGAAACATCAACACCATCAAGATATTGAACACTTTTTGAAGAATGTATAATGGCATGTATGAGGGCATTATACAGGAGTGCTATATGTGTGTGAATCCAGTTAATATTACAATATTGTGGATTAAAGGAGGGCTTAGGGAGGGCTTTTGGTCCAGTTTGGTTTGTGGTTAGGTGGACGAGTCTTTTTGTAATAATGGCTAATAAAACAGGCTCTTTACAAATTAGATTTTAATGACCCAATAATTACTTGTTAGGGTAGAATATTGTAGCACATGTAAGTATAAGTTTTAAAATTTAACTATTATTACATATTATAAATTATTGTTGTGTAATATGACTATATATTATAGATTGTAATTTAAATCATTATGATGATCTATTCGACATGGAATACTATTTACTTTTTATGCTATTGTTTCATTGTATAATTATATGTATTTTAATTCTGACAAAGTCTATTGCAGAAATAGTTGCCTAATGGCAAAAAAAGAATTGAATTGAATTGAATAGTCCTATGATTCACATGAACGCCACCTGTGGCGCTAGTATATGGTCCGCTTGCTTGGCTGTGTTTAATTTGCAGCATTAGTATTTTCAGTAATTTTCAGTAGTTTAGCGTGCAGTGCCCAGTCTCCAAGATAAATCCAAGGATTGGCGAGATCCGTGAGGTATAAAGTACCGATATGGAGCTTAAACCATCATCATCCCTAACCTCATCAGGTTCAGATTCTTGGATCTTTTAGGGGCTGTAGCTAGGCCTAAGGTGTTCAGAGCTCCGAAACATCCTTTTGAGGCTTAGGACGACCGAGAATTGTTATGTGATTGTACTATTTTATGTAATCAGGCCCGACGAGAGGGAGGGGCAGCCGGGGCTGCAGCCCCGGGGCCCGGACCCCAAAAGGGGGCCCGGCCAACCATGTTTTATTTTTTACTTTCTAAATTTACTCTAAAATAAAATTGGTTCTAAGTCAATAAACAGCTTAAGTTATGTTTTATGTGCTTATTTTATCTGCATTAAGTAGAATCAGAAATCCTTTTGGACTCAACAGTAGGCCTCACTAACGTTCGGCATTTAAATTAATAATTTTCAAAAGTTTGAATTGGTACATACAGATAAAATTGTTCCTAATTAGTACATTTTAATGTATTTTTCCGTTTCGTGCCCGGCATCAGTTAACCGATTCTGTCCAAAATCAATAGGCTTCGTCCCATGGGCGTTATAAATGGTATACGAAGTTTTATGAAAATCCGATAAAGCTTATTTGAGTTATCGCGCTTACAGACACACAGACAGACAGTCAGACGTACAATCTCATAAAGTACCGGTACCATTATGACACTTAATAGGCCTAATTATCTAATAGGATTATCATTACACAATCTTATTTTTTTGCCTACATTATAAAGGGCGAGTTGGGTAGTGAATTTAGTATTTGATTGGGGCCAGGAAAAATTTGCCCCTGGGGCCCTTGCTTTCTTTCCACGGCCCTGTATGTAATTATTGTAATTTTTACCCCATTGACGTCGTCAGTTGTATAACTGTCTTATGGAAATAAAATTAATTGAATTGAACTGACACTGCATTAAATTCAACCATATTGGATACGTGTGTATTGGTACATGAGTGTGCGAAATACAATCAGCATACTCGATCAATTTTCTTTTTATTACTGTAAGCTCACAGAGCTTAGAGCTCATTTATTATAATTTATAGCAAATGCTAGCAACAAGTCACTAGATGGCACTAATGCCAGTTACTAATAAACAGAATTCTTGACACACTTATATCTCTTAATTTACACTTAGATAAAGAAAATATCTATCGTACACATTAATGTAATAAGCAAAGGAATAATTTTGCACATTTATTCCTGTTACTATTAACTATTATCATTAAATTCAATAACACTGGTCTACAAAAAAATCTATCCGAGTTAAAAATAGTTAATTCCTATTCATTTCGATGTGACATAAACGAATATGACGTTTAAAATGTTTACTTAGCTCTTATTTCCTTGATAAACAGGAATTAATTTTATGATAGAGGGAAATTTTGCAATGTTGGTAATATTTTTTTTTACAAATGACGGTTGTCAACACTGTCCAGTGTGCCACATTTTGATTCTAGACAAGCCATTTTGTATACATAAATGTCCATTGTTGTGCTTATTGAACCATTGTGCTCTTAATTCTCAGTAATTTTCTGTGTTTGAAGTTAAATTTTCACAGGTAAATAAGAAATCAAGTGCAAACCTTTATTTATCTTCTTGGGTGAAAAATACATAATCATAATCTAAATTTTCAGCTTTATTTTCTTTATATTTCAGATTAATTCTACTTCAAGATGCCACGTAAATGTGTTAACAGTGTGAATAACTTTTGCTATGTGTGCGGAGAAGTGACTTTTGCTTCTCAGAAACGTGAATTGACTCCATTAATAAAGACAGCATATTACCATTACTTTGACTGCAAAATAGATGAGGATAAACCTTGGGCACCAAGTATTTGCTGCAATTCATGTGCAGTAAACCTCCGTTGTTGGTTGAACAAGACAGTGAAGTCAATGCCATTCGCAGTTCCCATGACATGGCGAGAACCTACAAATCATGTCAGTGATTGTTATTTCTGTATGGTGCCTCCTCTTAAACATAGAATGTCAAGAAAGAAAAAACGGACCATCACATATCCAACTTCGACTTCGGCTACACGACCGGTGCCACATGGAGAAGGTCTGCCAGTTCCTATCCCTCCGGAACATTATGTCCTAGAATCTGATGAAGACATGGAGGGAGAATACAAACAACAGCCTGAGTCTTTACAGCAAGACCCAGATTATACTCCAGAATCAATCTCGCCCAGTAGGCCACATAAAATTGCTCAAGAAGAACTTAATGACTTAATTCGTGATCTGGAGTTACCAAAAAGCAAGGCCGAACTTCTAGCCTCCAGGCTTCAGCAGTGGAATCTCCTGGAGAAAAATGTGAAAGTGTGTGTATATAGACATCGAGAAAGAGACTTAACGCCATTCTTTGAAATGGAAAACAACCTTGTTGCCTGCAATGATGTAAATGGTCTAATGGCATCTTTGAGAATGGAGCATAATCCTGAACACTGGAGACTTTTCATTGACTCCTCTAAGCTAAGCTTGAAAGCTGTTTTGCTACACAACGGAAACGCATTACCATCTGTTCCTGTAGGTCACGCTGTACATAGAAGGAGAGCTATGAAAATGTAAAATTGCTTCTTAAAAAAATAAATTATGAAGTCTATCAATGGCAGATATGTGGCGATCTGAAGGTTATTTCTATCATACTCGGAATGCAGTTAGGATATACAAAGTATTGCTGCTTCCTGTGCGAGTGGGATAGTCGCGACAGGAAATTACACTACATACGAAAAAAACTGGCCTGAAAGGAAAATGATGGAACCTGGAAAAAAGAATATACAGTACACTCCCTTGGTTTCCCGTGATAAAATCTTATTGCCACCTTTACACATAAAGCTCGGACTTATGAAGAACTTAGTGAAAGCGATGAATCGAGAAGGAGAAGCTTTCAGGTATTTAAAGACAAAATTCCCAAATCTCAGTGATGCAAAGATCAAAGAGGGAATCTTTGTTGGACCACAAATTCGACAGCTGTTGGAGGATGGAACATTTAATAGGGTCATTGAAGGGAAAGAGAAAGCAGCGTGGGAAGCCTTCAAAAATGTTGTTCACAATTTCTTGGGAAATCAAAGAGCTGAAAATTACAAATTAGCTGTAAATGAACTTCTGAGGACATACCAAGAGCTAGGTTGTAATATGTCGCTCAAAATACACTTTCTGGACTCACATATCGACTTCTTTCCAAACAATTGTGGCGTTGTGAGTGACGAGCACGGGGAGCGCTTCCATCAAGACATTTCAGGAATGGAAAAAGGTATCAGGGCAAGTGGAACTCATCTATGCTTGCAGACTATTGCTGGAATGTCATGAGAGATGCGCCAGAAGTAGATTACAAACGAAAGGCAAAAAAAACGAAACGCTCAGAGTGAATAACTAGACAGGTAAAGAACCAAAGGGAGAAGTTCCATACATACATGTATATATGTAAATATCTTTGAACCAAGAGCTAACAAATAATTTCTGCTGACATATTCTTGTTCTCCGACCTCTAATTGATTGGAATTGACTATTTTTGTTCAAGATAGAGACAACTTTATTTTTTTTGTAGACCAGTGTAATTAATGTTAATTAGCAGCAGAATGCTGTTTTGCCGACATCGATCAGATATCGATTGCCAGCTTAGTAATCGACAATACTCTTACTTGCCCGTATAGCCAGAATAGCGTAGAGCGCTAAGAGCGGACTATCGATTGTCTATACTTGCCTTTAAGGACAGTGTACTGAAAAGTTAGATTACTTTCCATAAGAAATTTATTTATTTATCCACAAAGGCGTGTTGTTTAATAAAACAAATTCTCACATATATTTTTCTGTATGTTTCAGAAAGAGTACTGCATGTTACCTTATTTAATAAAAGCCTGCTTTAGGATGGAAGCATCTAGAAAGTTCCAGATTAGCTTCCATCGAATTTATGAATGACTCTTTTGTAAGATGATTATGTGGACGCATTTTGGCCGTTAGACTTCATTCACTTCTTCACCAACCTTCGCTTCGTAAGGGCACAGCCCAAGTTTGGCAAACAGACCCCAAGTCTGTATATACATTAGCACAGTTACTATGTACAGCAACGCAACATGGACTTCGCAGCATTCAACAGTACTTCATTCACTTGGAGGTGGATTTTCGAGCAGCCCTGGAACGTCGTGGAGCGTAGTTGGAGCCTGATGACTCACTATTGGCCACCGTTCGGGATGACTTCAACCAGGAACCTACATCTACAGCAGCAATAACTGTGCCTCCTATTTTTAGCCATAGTCCGGCTATTGCATTCACATTCTCATCAATGACGTCACACTAAAGTTAAGTAACAAATTCAAAATATGGTATAACTCACAAAGACCAAGCAATGGTCTAGCAAATTAGTAATTTTCTAAAGTAATTCAGTGCTTATCATTTTTTGGAGTTTTGGCATACTTGCAGCTCCTCTTTTCCTACGAGCAATCTAAAGAAATTGCAGGATATAGCTCAACAAATTCAAATTGTACACAAATAAGGTTACAATAAAATTACTATAGGTTCTTGTTAAGAAATAATATCTTATAAACAAAGTACATAACCTTTAACATTATTCCTAAAATTTCCAAGTGAAGTAAAATGAATACTAATTAATATTAAGCATAGCTAGAAGAAAGAAGAGAAGCAGCAGTCTACTAGAGCAGAAGAATAAAGTGACAATTCTCATTCTCCATTATTCCTGCTTCCTTCAACATTCCTGCACTTCTAAGCTTACATATTTCTGGATTATAATCCAGTGGTCCTCCGAAAAATCCTATAGCAAATTCTGTTAGGCACCATGGGCGACGGCATGGGGGGGCAAGGGGGGGGCAACTGCCCCTTTCTGGATTGCCTTATGGATTCATTTATTTGTGGTAATCTTTGTCAACCTACAGTTGTAGCATGGAGAATAAAAAAAAGTAGAATTACTTTATAATGAGTTTAGCAAGTATTAACTAATTATAACTATAATATGTATTAATAATAATATCTCACCAAGGCCATTGCTCAAAAGAGCGTTTTCTGTTAACTTAAAAAAAAAAAACTTTGTAGCCTCGTCGAATTCAGCTTGGGTTCGAAATAACGATCCGGTTACTAAGTGAATATTAATGTGTTTAGCCTAATCATTTGAAATTGAGGTCCGAAATTGATTTTGCCCCCCTTAATAAAATTCCTGGCGACGCTGCTGTTAGGCACACTAGCCTACAATTACAAAGAATTTTCTTTTAAATAGAAAGTTCACCATTGACCGCCTTACATTAAAAGGACAGTGCAGAATACTACGGGTAAGTTCATTTTTTGCACAAACTGAAATAATTGAAAAAAATTACTACACAAAATGAGGAAATATATAAAAAAAATAATGTTGCCTGCTTTTCGATAAAACAAAAATGCATTGTTAGCGACATATTCTGTTTATACAACTAGGAACCAGCCAACAGTCAGCTGCTTTGTTTAGTGAGAAACCTTTGCAAGCAAATAAACTAAAAAAATAACTAGAAAGTCTACAGTAGTGACATCTGTGACGTTGTGAAGAAGAAAGGCAGAGGTAAATCACGCTGTTAGGCCGGGTTTCTGAAACGCTAGATAACTATTAGATTGCATTAATTCAGCGATAAGTGTTTCTGAAACGTCAGATGACAGTTATTCATTCAATGGAACACTCGAAAATTATCGGTAGACAGATCACTAGATACCTCACGAAACGCCAGATAAACATTCAATATGGCGGACGTGCGATACATTTATGCTGATGTATATTTCGTTATTATGTTAGCATTTTATTCTAAATTATGTTTCTGGCGTGTTATGGCATTAAAATGAAAAGTAGTAATAAAGCTGGCATTGGTTATTAATTTGTGTGTCAAATTATTCATAATACGAGAAAAACCGTATATTATCGGTTAGATGAACTTTATTATAGTCTAGGCTAATAATGTATCCATCGTTTACTTGTATTAATTTCATTTTCTGTTGCAACACTTTTATGAACACATCGCAGATATTAATTCACATCATATTTTCCTGCCGGTCATCTTCACTGTCAGATCGTATAAGGCCTGGGTTTATACAGAAGTAAATATTCCTTGAAAGAAATAGGCCTACAACAATCCTTTCGAGATGTACGATGATATTCAGATTCGGAAAAAATGTAGCTTAAGTATATTAATTTTATTTTCTGGTGCAAAACTTTATGAAAAAAATATTGCCTTTTTACAGCACGAATATTAATACATAATGATCTTCTTTCTCGTCATCTTCATCCTGAGACAATAATTAGGCCTAGAGATGTGTAAAGCAAAAATTTCCCTGAAAGAATTATATCTTTGACGATATTGAGTTTCGGAAAAGAAGCAGGCTGTCAAAGCAATGACCTATGGATAAATAGGCCATCATTAGAAATAAGGAACAACTGCAAGCACGCCTTTTTCAGCGTTAAATAGCCCATCATTAGAACTGGGAAAAAATCGAAGCATTCCTTTCTCAGTGGTAAATCAGCTATAACTTACCGTAATTAATGTGTTCGTTTTATGCATTACCGTACGTTGTCAGATTATGATGGGTGATATTTTCTCGAATGCACATGTCTCGAAGTCGAAATTGTCGAAGTTTCTTTCACGTTTTACATTCATTTTACCAGAGGAACAGCAGACAAGAAAAAAGCAGACAGAAAATTCAGCCATTTTGAATACAATAGCTAGAAGCGCTCCCATTGGTTGCAACTCAATCACGGCCAATTTGATATTTCAGTATTCATCGTGTATGCATCTGATGACAAAGTGCTCAACTCATTTATCTGACATACGGCTATTTACCGAGCGTATTCCCTTTCGGAAATGGGAAGGTGTTTATCGAGTATATAAGATGTATAGAACCATTAGCTGTCTAGAAGATATATGAAGCTTTTATGCAACCGGGCCACAACAAGCACTGATAAATGGGCGATTTAGGTTTCAGAAACTCGTGAAAGTTATCTGTGCTGTTAAAATTGAAAGTCCGTGTAGCTAACTCTATGGTAACTGCGATGCACCAGAAACCGAATATTAGTCAGGCCCGACGAGAGGGAGGTGCAGCCGGGGCCCCGGCCGACCAGGTTTTATTTTTTACTTTCTAAATTTATTCTATAATAAAATTTGTTACAAGTCAATAAACAGCTTAAGTTATGTTTTATGTGTTTATTTTATCTGCATTGTCCTGTCGTATAATGGTGACACGGAATTAATCAGTTAATCTGAAACGGATTATTCTTGAAGAAAAATTGCTATTTTTGAAAAGTAGAAGGAGAAATCCTTTTGGACTCAACAGTAGGCCTCACTAACGTTCGGCATTTCAAATCATAATTTTCAAAAGATTAAACTGGTACATACAGATAAAATTGTTTCTAAATATAATATTTTAATGTATTTTTCCGTTTCGTGCCCGGCATCAGCTAACCGATTTGGTCCAAAATCAGATATTTTCCTGTCTACCAGAAAATCTCGTAAAGTGTCGGTACCATTCTGGCACTTAATAATTATGTACTATCATTACATAATCTTTCTCTTGCATACATTATAACGGGCGGGTTGGGTAGTGAATTTAATATTTGACGGGGGCCCAGGAAAATTTGTCCCTGGGGCCCTTTCTTTCTTTCCACGGCCATGGGTTTGGTAAAGCATGACTATAGAGATGCACATCTATCATAATGGGACATGCAAGCGGAAAATTCAAATATAAGTCGCACCTTGGGATGAATATATCCTGCCCAACCCACCCTCGCAGCTGAAATTTCTTTTAAACCACGATCTAGCAAATTCTTCTGTCCTCGTATAAATGATACTCCGTTCCAGACCAGTTATATTAGCTCGACTATTTACTCCTGTTCCAGACCAGTTACATTAGCTCGACACGTTACATTATCCACACCAGTTACATTAGTTCGATACGTTACTCCGTTCCCGACTAGTTACATTCGCTCGATATGTTACTCCGTTCCAGACCAATTACATTTGCACGACCCGTTATTCCCGTTCCGAACCAGTTATATTACCTCTACACGTTACTCCCGTTCCGAAACAGTTATATAAGCTCGACACGTTTCTCCCGTTCCCATTCATTAGCTCGACACGTTACACCGTTCCACACCAGTTACATTAGCTCGATCCGTTAATCCGTTCGTAATTAGTTACATTCGAACGACACGGTACTCCTTTCCAGAGCAGTTACATTTGCATGACTCGTTCCTTCAGTTCCATGCCAGTTATAGTAGCTCGAAAACTTAAGTCAGTTCCAGGCCAGTTACATTTGCAAGACCCGTTACTCCAGTTCCAGACCAGTTGCATTTGCACGACACTTACTCCCATTCCAGACCAATTATATTAGCTCGACTCGTTCGTTGACCAATTATATTAGCGTTACACGTTACATCCGTTCCACACCAGTTACATTTGCACGACTCCTTACTCCCGTTCTAGACCAGTTGTATTAGCTCTACACGTTATATCCGTTCCAGACCAATTACTTTTGCATGACTCGTTATTCCCGTTCCAGACCAGTTAAATTTGCACGACTCGTTACTTCTATTCATTGATCAATTATATTAGTTCTACACGTTACATCTGTTCCAGACCAGTTACATTCGCAAGGCTCGTTACTCCCTTTCTTAATCAGTTATATTAGGTCTACACGTTAAATCCGATCCAGACCAATTACATTTGCTCGACACGTTACTGTCGCTGAAGACCCGTTATGTTTGCTTTACGTTACATCCGTTCCAGACCCGTTACATTTGCACGAACCGTTACTCCATTTCGAGACCAGTTATATTAGCTCTACACGTTATATACATTCCTGACCAGTTACATTTGCACGGCCCATTACTCCCGTTACAGACAAGTTATATTAGCTCTGCACGTTACATCCTTTTCAGACCAGTTACATTAGTTTGACACGTTAAACCGTTCCACACCAGTGTAATGGGGTTTAGTTTACCCATGATTACCCAAAGAAATAAATAGCATCCAAACAAGAAAGTTCAAATAACATTACAAATATTTTATTACTGTATGCCAATTTACAAAGATTGAATATTATCAAAAGCACAAATCTATATTTCTGAAACCTGGATGTTAAATAGACATAACTGTAGAAAAAGGAGGCGTTACCGGATCGTTCCATCTCTTAACAAAAACGAGTAATTCAAGCGAACGAAAAGACAGGAAATAACATAAATACGATATAAGTCCCGGTGAGTAAGAATTGACATACCAAAAACGAATAAGATATAAATATAATAAATGAACCAAACTACTCACCGGGGAAAAGAATGGTGAAGCCAGAAACTAAAGATGAAGCATACCTGAACTTAGAGGCACATGGATCCCGGACAGAGGAATGGCCTCAGGATAGAAGAAGAGATGTTGCACGTTAATCTCCTAGCTGCAGACTCAATTCACAGCACAAAGCACGCGGTTAGGTAGCGTGGCGGAAAAGAACATTAGAACGCGCCCCGAAACAAAACTCATATAAAGTTAGCAAAGATATAAAAATGAAAAACTGACCAGAGATAAACACAACACAAGAGATGGAAATACCCGATCGTAAACAAAGTGTAAGTTCCTGAAAGAACACAATTAAGATAGTAGAAAATGAATGTGCGAAATAATCGGCACATAAACTCCTCGCGGCCCAGAAAAAAAATCTGTATTTTTTTTAAACACTGAAATGTTCATGGAAAGCTTACTGAAATTTATAGGTCCACCACAGAATAACAAGTTAGTCCAACTTGATAATTATAGTCACTGGCTGAACACAATATCCAATATCGTGTAGGATGATATCTTGTAACTAGGTGTAATAATCTGAATAATAGAAGCATGGCAAACATGCATCAGACAGTAGCTGCATAGTTCTTGAGATGTTGATGTGACGGTGAGTAACGCATGACAGGTGCATGCCTTCCATAGTTGTTTGACAAGACCATAACTGGGTCATGTTGTGATACTTGATTTATCTTGCACAGGAGACCTTGACAGCGGCGCCGGGCGTCCCCGGACACAGAAGCCAAAGAGCCAGGAGAAGAGACGAGGTGGCCAGAACAGAAGAGCAAGCAAATGTTTACTTAGTCGGTGCGAAGAAACATTTTGAAACCTGGGTCACGGAGGAGGCATAGAAGAACACCACAACATACTGAAATTACAGAAAGAATATTACTATTCAGGTACTCACAACTGAACACTGCAATTATTGCTTAAAGAGCATTTACATCTAATATTATGGTTGTTTGATCTATGAATAAGTTTTAATGAACCCCTTCATGATTGAAAGGCGGTCCGGAAGGGACCTTATATTAAATTAGCAATTGTATAGAATTTTGGCAATTTGAAAGAAGTATTTAAGGTATTTATAAGTATAAGAACAGTTAACAATTATACAAATAAAAAAAAACACGAAATAATTTAAATTCAAATTTTGAGAATTCCAAGTAAAAATTTATGTACAATATGTAGAAAACTGATCATGAATAAATAGTGATTGAAAGAAAATATTTACATAGAGGGTGAAGCCCGATAAGTTTTGCTATTTACAATAATTTTATATATATATATATATATATATATATATATATATATATATATATATAACAGCCTTAAGCTGAATACTTTAGTAATATATTTTTTTAGTACAACAATAAGTTAATAAATAGTGATAAATTAAGCGAAATGATGAAACATATGAAATGAAAAGACAAAAGAGATGAAAATGGAATGATATAAAGAAATGATAGATGCAAATGATAGAAAAATGAAATGAAATAGATAAATGAATGAAGACATAATTGGATAGTCCGGACTAAAACTTGTGAAAAATGGAAAAATGGATTGGAAGGGTAAGTTTTTAAGAGGAATTTCTTCGTCGCTCGCTGCACTCCTCCACTGTCCTGGATCGGAGGGCGACGCATCGCTAGTAGGCCATGCCTTTACATAGCGAAAAAATTTCCTTCAGAAAACAGATTGCCGAGTTGGGAGTCTGAAACAAAAAGCAAATAAAACCTCGCCGACATGGGCGGAAACGGAAACCAATGCTGACGCCCCGATCTGTGAGAACCCGAACTAACAAAGCCGTCCGACAGCAAGGAGCAAAAATGAAGCCTCCTCCACGAAATTAGCAGACACCCCCGCGAGCTGCGAACGGAAAGCAGAGGGCCCTCTCGTGGAGGAGTAAGAGGCGACCAACGAACGCACGACAAAACAAACCGCGCAACGGACACAAGAAAACCGTCAGATGAAAATGATAATGAATAATTGCACATGTGCAATGATAGCACATAATATCTGTAAATATATGGGGTTTAACAAGACTAATTTGGAAAATTATTATTATTATTATTTTTTACTCATTTACTTTCAGGTTAGTTGTATATTTTCAGGTTATATATATATATATATATATATATATATATATATATATATATATATATATATATCAGTATATACATTTTATACTATATCCTTGCTGTATTATATATGTAATTCTTTATCTTTACGAACTCAAAATCGGTAGAAAACACAGCCGAAGTATTAATCAGTAAAATTAACTAAATATTTTATTAAACCGACAGAGCCTAAGGACACAAGCATGGCAAACCGTTATAGAGGTTTTACACACAAATAGGTATTTTCTTTGATGTCTTAATTACTTCCTAGTATTTTTTTTAAATCAATTTTGGAAAAATATTTGTCAAATGCTTAACCACCAAGCATGAAAATTTTGAACATATTATATTGTAATAATATATTATATTGTATTACAATTGTTTATATCATTCGAAAACAATGACATATCTCTAAATATTTTCTCCTTTTTTTAATACTTTTCCAAATGTTATATGTAAAAGATGATTCTGAATAGTTGTCAAAGATAAGGTGTAATATTTTACAAAACATAACGGATTATAATAAGTCGGCTACCTAATAGATTAAAAAAAATAATTTTTGATTAGATTTTGATTAGAAAAAACTTATATCTAATATACTGCTGAAGGCCAAAAGTCAGTGTGAAATTTTATCAAATTTAATAATTTATAGTCAGATTCCTGCTTGCAAAAAAAACCCTGCCTTTTCATTACTTTTCCAAGACTTGTAGCACCATAGAAAGGGATCCAGAATTTTGAAAATCAGCTACCTGAAGGTTTGAACTGGAATAACTAGAAGTAGGGGCACACCGGGTATGTGAATTCCTATTTCCAGTAATTTTCCAGCACTGTTTCCTGACATGCCACCTACGTCTGCAATATTTACAAAACAACGGTTTGCGTTCCCTCTTACTTGTTAGGTTAATCCTTTGAGTCTGAAAATGTTTATTCCTCCCGTAAGGTTTACTTCCCGAGAGAACCTCCTCTGTAAATTGTTTTTGTGATAACCTGCCTCGGGCAACGGCAATGTCCTTTAATTTAAAGCCAAGAGACCGGAGCTGCTTCCAAGTAGTGGGCGGAGACTCACTTAAAAATAATGCGCGAACCTCAGCTAGCTCAGCTCCAGCGCAAATCACTGCCACCGACTCTTGCTCAGCATAAGGCAGCTGCAAGGCCGCGGCAACTAATTCCACATCCTCAACAAAATCCAAAAAGCTTTCGCCGGGACGCTGGGGGCGAAAATAGCTCTCAGTAATCAGATCATGCAAAACACAAAGTGGTAAGAAATTCTGGATGATGGAGGTTTGAAACTGTTCACCGTCCACCGTAAATTTATCGCATCAGAAATATAATCAACTATTTGAACACTAACAAAGGGAAAATACACTGCAACGCTTGGTTTTGATCTAATCTCAAAGCATTTCTCTGCCTATCAAATCGGACTAAAAACTTCAAAAATTCGAGAACATTTTATGGGAGATTAAGTTCCACTTGCGGACAGCTTTTGACCAAGTCCAGTAACGAATGAGGTAGCTTCATCTCTTTAAAGCTGAAAACTTGCTCGGGATCAAGATTAGATTGCACCATATTTTAATGAAAGAATCGTATATCGTCGTAATTTTATAATTAAACCCACCGTAATAAAGCCAAAATTTAGAAAATTTAGAAAAAGTTAGTCCAAAAACACGACCAACTACGCTCTGCTACCACAATTTTGTACTGAGGTTTAGTTTACCCATGATTACCCAGAGAAATAAATAGCATCCAAACAAGAAAATTGAAATAACATTACAAATATTTTATTACTGTATGCCAATTTACAAAGATTGATTATTATCAAAAGCACAAATCTATATTTCTGAAACCTGGATGTTAAATAGACTTAACTGTAGAAAAAGGAGGCGTTACCGGATCGTTCCATCTCTTAACAAAAATTAGTAACTCAAGGGAACGAAAAGACAGGAAATAACATAAATACGATATAAGTCCCGGTGAGTGAGAACTAACAAACCAAAAACAAAAACGATATAAATATAATAAATGAACCACACTACTCACCGGGGAAAAGAATGGTGAGGCCAGAAACTAAAGATGAAGCATACCTGAACTTAGAGGCACATGGATCCCGGACAGAGGAATGGCCTCAGGATAGAAGAAGAGATGTTGCACGTTAAGCTCCTAGCTGCAGACTCAATTCACAGCACAAAGCACGCGGTTAGGTAGCGCGGTGGAAAAGAGAAACATTAGAACGTGCCCCGAAACAAAACTCATGTAAAGTTAGCAAAGATATAAAAATGAAAAACTGACCAGAGATAAACACAACACAAGAGATGGAAATATCCGATCGTAAACAAAGTGTTAGTGCCTGAAAGAACACAATTATTAATAGTAAAAAGATAAATGTGCGAAATAATCGCCACACCACTTACATTAGCTCGATACGTTACTCCGTTTCTGACTAGTAAAATTAGCTCGACACGTTACTCCCTTACAGACCAGTTACTTTTGCACGATCCGTTACTCCCGTTCCAGACCAGTTGTATTAGATCTTCACATTGCATCCGTTCCACACTAGTTACAGTTGCACGACACATTACTCCCATTCCAGACCATTTATATTAGCTCGACAGCAGCCATTTCATAAAATATGGGAATTCGTACCTCAAAGAGAGAAGTTATAAAATTATTGTAATTGGGCAGTCAAAAATAAGTTTTTAAAACCTCAAATTCTCTGAATTTAAAGGACTTAGGTGTATCTAAAGTGGTTTCGTGTGTAAAATCTGTCGATTTACTTATTTATTGCGTTGAGTTACTTTTTTGCCATTTTTAGCATGATTTTAACACTCTTTAATAGCAAATAGTCAAGAGTAATCAGCTATGTCCATTTTAATTTGAGAAAATATACATCTTAAGGTAAAATTTTGTATAAGATTAACTTGAAAAAATATGTGTGGTTAATTACTATGTACAATAACAAACAAGGGAATTTTTGTCCCACCCGTAACAGTGATAGTTTTGTTAAATTATTATTGATGACTTAAATAAATGTTCTGACAACCTGAAAATAGTTTAAAATTTGTATTTAATCCCTCATACCTTCATTAATAACAACATTAAGACCCTAACCGTAATAGCAGAACAGAAAATGAGCATTTGTTTTGCATAATTAAAATCAGTGTCCAAATTATGTCCCGCTCGTAACAGATTTTGAAAAACAAATTTAAAATATTTAAAACAAATTGTAAATAATGCTTTGCATGTAGTGTGGAGGAGAAGGTATTGTAAATTTTACAGACTGTGAAGAACCAATTCTAGTTTATTATTTATGATATATAATATACAAAAATTGTTTTTATAATTTGTTAGAATGTCCCACCGGTAATTATGAAATGGCTGACAGGTTACTCTCCTTCCAGACGTTACATTAGCTGGTCACAATACTCCGTTCCTGATTAGTTACATTCGCTCAAAACGGTATTCAGTTCTGGACCAGTTACAGTTGTACGACCCGTTACTCCCGTTCCAGACCAGTTATATTAGATCGACACGTTATTCCCGTTACCGACCAGTTTTATTAGCTCGACACTTTACTCCCGTTCCAGACCAGTTACATTTTCTCCACACGTTACACCGTTCCACACCAGTTGCATTAGCTCGAAACGTTACCCCGTTCTTGACTAGTTACTTTCACTCGACAAGTTACTCCGTTCCAGACCAGTTACATTTGCACGACCCGTTATTCTCGTTCCAGATCAGTTATATTAGCGTTTCACGTTACATCCGTTCCACACCAGTTACATTTGCGCGACTCATTACTCCTGTTCTAGATCAGTTGTATTATCTCTACACGTTACATCCGTTCCAGACCAATTACTTTTGCATGAATCGTTACTCCCAGTTACATTAGCTCGACACGTTACACCGTTGAAACCAGTTACATTAGCTAGATAAGTTACCCCGTTCTTAAATAGTTAGATTCGCTCGACACGTTACTCCGTTGCAGACCAGTTACATTTTCACGACCTGTTACTCCCGTTCCAGACCAGTTATATTAGCTCTACACGTTACATCCGTTCCACACCAATGATTCAGGAAGCTACGCTCTCCATTCGACAACAGAGCAGTGTTCGTGTTGGCAGTCTGACTACTGTGAGTGCACTAATGTTGAGCTCGTCCCGCAGGCGCACCACATGTTTCCTGGTAGCACGTTCCTCTTATTATGGCCCATTCAGATAGAAAATTAACCGTAAACGTAAGAACGTAAACGTAAACGCACACGTTAGCATGTCATTGAGCATTTGCAATGAAAACTTAAACGTAGATAACAACCAATCACAAATGAGAACGTGAAAAGCGCATAAAATGGCTGTCACACAAGTGAAACAGCTGTAGCGTTCTGAAATGGCTGACAGAGACCAAACAGCGGTAGCATTCATGAATATGCAAACTTCTGTAGCTAGTTTGCTTGTTGCATTGGCTGTTAAACGTAGAAATCGACGTAGACGACGGTGGGTTCATCCCCTCAATCAAAGAAGAATCAATCAAGGAGATTTCCAGAACCTGTTGATCGAAATGAGGGAGCATCATCCGCTGCAGTTTCAGAAGTGTATGAGGATGACTCCTGAACAGTTCGACAGTGTTTTAATGCTAGTTGCTCCTTTACTTGTAAAAAGTAGCAACCGAGCCCCGTTACCCGAAGCCCTTCGCCTCAGCGTAACGTTAAGGTAGGTCAATTTAAATATCTTAGCATACAATCTTCCTAACCTCAAGAAAAAATCTAACGTACAAAATTAGCTCCACGATGTTTACAGTTTATCTGTAAAAAATGATGATACAATTGATTGAATAATTCAGTGTTAAAGTTGCCAATGATTTAAAAATATATAATGGTAAAATTATATCAACAAAAACCTTAAATAATATTACCCTAGACCAGGGGTCGGCAACCTTTTGAGGCGGAAGAGCAAAAAATTACAATTTACAAAATTTCAAAGTTTTTAAAGAGCCACAAAAATTTTTCTTGCCAACAATAAATAGTACTCGCATAAATAAAGTAAAAAATTAAAACAATTAAACATTTACTTACAACACTAACTTGTACTTCAATGACATACATTTGAGCAAACAAATTCAATGGGAGCGTTGGCTTTGCATGGTTTTAGAAAGTTTGGATAAATTTGGCTCATAAGTTGTTGTTTTAAGCTTCAAACACGACTTGTTAGTTGGCTTCTTACTTTACTTTTAATTATATTCATGCAAGAGAACGCTTGCTCGCACGAATATGTCGATCCGAAGATAGTCAGCACTCCAAATGCCAACTTCTTCACCTCACTGTAGCAATCTGGAAGACTATTCCATGCGTTGAATATAAGTGCCTCAACTCGCGGCATTTCTTTTAAAGCTGTCCACGTTTGTTGCGTTACGTACATACATTTCTGGACCTCCAACTCTTCCAACTTGCTTTTCAACTCTGTAATTTTCCTGTAATTTTCCACTCCACAAAGCTTTACTTTTTAAATCGATCAATTGCATTTCTAGAGACCCAGTATCAATTCCAAATGGCTCAATGTGGATTTCGTTACTATTTGTGTTGAGAGGATTTACTATGAATGCTAGAGTGGTTTTGTTGGTTTTAAATTGCTCAAATCTGTCAGCAAATTCATCTTTAATTTTTTCTATAACTGTGCTGAAGTAATTCGTGTCAACAGTTGCACTGGTTTTATCGCGATATTGCTTTAGACATTCCAAATGAAGTAATTTACCGCCCTGAATATCTTCTGCAAAAAGAATTAATTTTTCTTCAAAACAAACCAATTCTTCTACCAAAACATAGGCTGGGTTTCCCTTTCCTTGCAGTTTTAGATTCAGCTCATTTAATTTCGCTGTGATATCCACCATAAAGTAAAATGTTTGCAACCATTTGTCGTTCTCTAATTCAAGGTTATTAATGCATTTTTTATTTAGGAATGTATTTATTTCATTCAAGCACAAAGCAAAACGTTTCAACACCTTACCTTTGGCAAATATTAGATACTTAGTTTACGAGTAAAGGTGTTATACCCTGCTATGCCGAAATCAATGAAAATTGCCAAACATATAAACAATCTAAACCTGCAAATACCTACCTACTTTGATCCTCAGAGTTCGAAAATAGGTTTATTAAATAACAATTTATAGGTACTTATAATTATTATTTTAACGATAATTTTTAAATAATAAAAGCTATAAAATAGATACAAAATAAAATAGGCAATTTATTAAATATATATTTTAATAAAATCACTTTCGCGGTAATATCCAACAGTAGTACTTTGTTTCTTTTTTGACAATTCTTATTGACCTCAAAAAAGTAGTTAGGTATCTTATTTGGAAAAAAATATGTATAATATGTATTTTAAAAATATAATACTTATTATATTACCTACCTTTACTTCGGTTTTATTATTATTATTATTATTATTATTATTATTATATATATGTACATACATAACTTTGAGAAGATAATTCGCTTCTAACTCTTTTACTTGAAACAACAAACTATACGTCACAGCCAAAGCACTGGTGAAGACGCCAAATTGTCTTGCGTCGAAAGCGAATTAAAACCTACATAGAAACATCCGACGACGGCGTCATTCGAGAGAATCCGACGGACTGACGACAGTGACGACGCGTGTCACTGGGGAGGGGTGCGGTGAAAAGCGAGTACAAGTGGCTGAGAGATAGAATCGGTGCCTAGTCCTCGTTAATCGATTCAGAACGATTTTTAAATGTTTTTTTTATAAAATAAATAATATTTGCGTATGGAAATAAAGAGCCGCAGCTTCACATCCAAAGAGCCGCATGTGGCTCGCGAGCCGCAGGTTGCCGACCCCTGCCCTAGACCCTATCAATATACCATGTAGGTTATTTTATGTTATGTCATATAGTGCTTGTTCTGTATTTCGTTTGTTACAATTGACAATATTCTGAAATGTCACAACACCATACAGAATATCAAATAAACTTCAAAATAAATTTCAATAGTCCTGCATGAAAGCAGGTTCTTTGTTTATGATGTACATCTTTCTCTTTCCACAGGTTCTTAGCCACTGGCGATGCGTTCCCCACGTTGGCATGAAGTTATAGAATAGTGGTATCCACGTGTTGCCAGATCGTGAGTGAAACATTGTGCTGATTGGCAGCATTGTTTCCTCTCTGTCACTGTTTACGTAACTTCCTTTCCCCCCTCTTGGGCCGCATGAGCTTGGGGACTTATGTCTAGAGACTTACACTGCGGAACCGGCTCGTGAAACTTCGGCTACAGTGAAACTTCGGCTACGGTCCACGCGTTGTCTGTCTGTGTCTTTCGAAGTAAGCACGTGCCCACGCTTTAGTTTCGTGAGTGCCGGGTAATTCAGGTGCATCTTGTTTGTTGTAGAATGGATAACTTCACGTGTGAAATTTGTAGTACGGTATTTAGTAGAAAGGAAAATTTAAATTTCCATGTAACTGCTAAACATTCTGATGTGAAATATGAGTGCGATAGTTGTGAATTTTTCACAACCAGAAAATTTGATTTGAAACGCCACATTGAATTAAAGCATGGGGGTGCAAAATCTTTTTCAAAATGTGTAAAGTGTTCTCTTTGTAATGAAACTCGGCCTACGAAAGGTGGTATCGTGCATCATTACATTTCGCAACATAATATTGTGAATCAGAATGAAACTCTAGAGTTCCAGAATGAGGAGGAATTTAATATCTGAAAGAGGGAGACAGAGAGAGAGCAGGTATGTGAGTTTTGTATATTATTTCGTTCAAAATATGAACACAAAAGCAGTGAATCGTCTAGAATGACATTCACTTGTCATCGAGATGGAGAATATAAGTCTAAAGGGAAGGACATAAGGCACCTTAAAATAGCAGGTAGCAACAAGATTAATGGGCACTGTCCCGCCAAACTTGAGGTCACATTTCATTCAGGCGGAAATATTAAAGTGGAATTTTGTAAGACTCATGTTGGCCACAATTCCGATTTAGGGCGCTTGAGGTTGTCGCAAGCCGAGAAAGACGAAATAGCATGTCAAATCGCGATGAATGTTCCGTTTGACAAAATATTGGATCATGTAAGATTTAACATTGGCAGTGGGGACTTAAACAGAATAGATTTGCTTTCCAGAAAAGATCTCCGCAACATTGAGCAGGAATACAGCTTAAAGTCTGAAGCAATTAGACACAAAAACGACGCTGTAAGCATAGATTCGTGGGTCCGAGAAATGGAAACCGCCGGACGAATAGTCCTGTTTTACAAACCTCAAGGCATAGCGTTAGAAACTTGCCCACAGTTTGCTGCAGAAGATTTCATTTTAATAATTATGAATGAATCACAGAAAGAAATGTTGAAGCATTTTGGTGATAAATATGTTTGTTTTGACAGCACACACGGTCTTAATGCCTACGGGTTTTTGTTGACAACTTTACTTGTTTTGGATGACTTAAATCAAGGTTTTCCTTGCGCTTTTATGTCTTCCAACTAAGAAGATTCAGCAGCAATTGAAATGTTTGTGTCTGCAATACTAGATGCTATTGAATTGCCAATTGAAACCAATGTATTTATGTCTGACATGGCAGAGGGATATTACAAAGCCTGGACCAAAATAATGCCCCCTCCTAAATTTCGACTCTTTTGTGCCTGGCATGTGGATCGCACCTGGCGTAAAAACCTGTCTAAAATCAGAGGCCGTGAAAAACAAGCAGAAGCTTATAAACTACTTCGGACGCTGTTAGAAGAGAGAGACCAAGTAGCATTTAGTATAATGTTTCCCCTGGTAGTTAACATAATTAAGAGTGATGTAGACACCAATGATTTTGCTGCGTATTTCGAAAAAGAATACAAAGACTCCGCGAAAAACTGGGCATATTGTTATCGCTTGCATGCAGGCCTTAATACTAATATGCATTTAGAACGCATGCATGGTGTGATAAAGCAGATTTATTTGGATGGAAAGAATCCCAAACGTCTTGACCTTGCATTGGATGCATTAATGCGCTAGATAAGGGTTAAACTGTATGAGCGATTAATATATTTGAACAAGGGAAAATTGACCAGTAAAATTATTGCCCTTCGTCAGCGGCACAAAGAGTCATCAAAACTCTCTTTAGAAGACCTTGTGCTTGACGGAAAAGTATGGAAAATCCAGTCATCGAGCAGAAATGAGGTATACAATGTAAAGCAGACTGAAGGACTGCAATGTAGGTGAGATCTGCGTTGTACAGAGTGCTAAATGTGCATTCACAATTTCACATGCAGCTGCCCCGATTCTGCTATTACATGTAATATGTACAAACACATTCATGCTGTTAAAAGAAAGATGACTGAACATAGGCCTACTGCAGAGCTGGATAACGATTCTGAAGAATTTGGAGGGTTAATAATAGGTGAAGCGGAAGATACGAAGCACACTAAACAAGCTGCAGTAATGAAGAGTCTTCGACAAACACCGCGACATACGAGTATTATAAGCTTGCAACAAAAGAAAGTCAAATTAATGGAACATTTTAAAAGCATCCTAGATGGAATTTATTCCGAAGAACAATTAGAAATATTTAGCAGGAAGATCCAGTCCTTAAAACCTACACTCCAAGCCTGTAATTTAAAGAGAACTCTTCCCATAGACCTGCGAAGGACAAGTTCTAAGGCAATGAAATTTAAGCATCAGCGGCGTTTCTTTTCTACAAAAGCGCCGAAGAAGTCATCCACTGCTATTTCAAGACCCAGTGATAGCGAGCAAGATGTCATTGCAGCATCAATAATGCTTCAAAAGTGATTTATTTTGTCCATTCCTCTCTCTTTCTCTGTCTATTTTACCCTACAACCACAGCTATCGTAACTTTCTGAACCCTAAAATTGAAAATTAAAATTATCTATTCAAATGCAAAAATATGTAAATAGTCATGAACTGTTAAATACTGAACAGTGTTCAAACTCGAGTGATCATATTTATGTGTAAATTTTATAAGTATAACATCGCTTACAACATGAATCGAAGACCACTCTGCTGATGTCACAGCTGAAACAAGTCTGGTAAGTACAATAACAATAATAATAATAATAATAATAATAATAAGAAGAAGAAGAAGAAGAAACTACTGATAACTATAGAAGTGAAGATAATTTGTTTCACTTAATTATTTTATTTTGTTGCAGCCATATTATAATAATGCACATTTTATTTGAATCCTATGCTCATTTAATGGAAAAATATTGTAAATATATATGTAAATACGATTGCAGGGCTGGTGATACTGAACAATGATACGCCAAGACAATGTAAAACGCCTAATTAGCACTAACGTAATAACGCTGGCCATCCAGCGATTCAAACTTCAGCTTCATTGCTTGAATTTACGCGCCTTAACATTGCGGAGCCGAGCACATGAAATGTAACCGATCTACTGACGACGTTTCACGAGCCGGTTCCGCAGTGTAAGTCTCCAGCCTCAAGTAGCTTGGGGTTGCTGTCTTGTCTTGCTGTGGGTAAGCGAGTGTTCAGTCATGCATACTGTTGGGCAGTTGCCGAGTCAAGATCGTGGTTTTCTTTGGTGTATGAGTGCGTACGAATTTGTACGTTGAGGTATGTTGTCTTATTTGGGCGTAAATATATTAAAGTAAAGTCATGTGTTCAGTTAAATTGCCCGACACAAGCTATTCGCGTTCATGTCTTGGTACATATTCCGCCAAACCCTTCATTTTATTTCATCATGGCGGGTGGGCCGCGTGATTGCTTTAGTTATGTTGTGTGGATTTCTGCCCGTATTGTATTGTAAGTTATCTAGTGCTTAATGTCAGTACCCGTTTATTTTCCGGGCAGTGGCCGTGATTACGGGAATACATACAGCCAGCCGATATATATAGTATGTTATCACCAAATGGGAGTATTGACTCAATCTGTGAGGATTCACCTGTAAATTCAACCTCAATTCAACAAACGGATTCAACACCTCAACCCACAAAGCCTGGAATATGCTCTCAGGCAAATGAACTAACGAAACATCTTAGCCTCCCAAATTCATCTCCTAGTTTGGAATCATCACTCTCATCCAGAAAGTATGAAAATCAGCCTCCAGGAATTGTTGCTGTTGAACCCGGCATCTCCAGAACTGTTCGAGTCAGCAGGCCGCCATCTCATCTAAAAGATTTTTTGTGCCCAACAAACATATTGGACCGCCTAACTTAACATTAATGCATCTAAACATCCAGGGTTTAAGTTCAAAAATCGATGAGCTAAATATCCTACTACAATCTGATCTTTCTTACATCAACATCTTATGTTTAACTGAACTCTGGCTCCATAAGAATGAGATCTCCCTTGTAAATGTAATTAACTTCTCTCTAGCTGATTTCTACTGCCGTACCTCTCATAAAAACGGAGGTGTAGCCATTTTTATAAGAAATAACCTGGGCCTTCAATTCAATCAAAAAACCCACACTACTTGCTTTAACGAGGATAGAATACTTGAGCATGCTGTTATTGAACTAACTTGGCTTTCTGTTAGATTATATATTATCTGTATGTATAGGTCACCTAAATTTTCTCCAATCTTATTTCTAAAAAAGCTTGAATCACTGATAGATTATCTAAAAAAGGATCACATCCCCATAATAATCTGTGGTGACCTAAACATAAATCTGCTGGATTGCTCCCCCTCTAAAACCGACCTAATCCAACTTCTTCAAACTTTCAACCTTTCAGCCCTGATTGATGCACCCACTCGCATTACCTATCACTCTCAAACTTGCATTGATCAAATAATATTAGACAAAGATGTATTCTCCTCTTCGTGCTTTACTACTGATCTTGGCCTATCTGACCATAATGCAGTCTTCCTGAAATTCTCTTTAAATTCTGCAATGATCCAGGATGCTATCAGTACCAATGACAAAATAATCTCATGGAAAAGGTTTTTCTCTCCTGAAAATACAAATTATTTTAACTTCTTACTGTCCAATGAATCTTGGTTGGACATACTCAATAATTCAAGTGCTGAGGAAAAAGCTATTAATTTGACTAATTCTATCACCCATTACCTCAACATTGCCTTTCCCTTACTTAAAATCCATACAACTTCTAATAGATGTTGCCACGATAAAAAGTGGCTCTCAAAGGGTATAATCACGTCCTGCCGGAGGAAGAGATTGCTCTGGCGACTCAGTAAGACCATTTCCGATCCATCTTTCCGAAACTATGTCAATGAATACTCTAAGATTCTAAAAAAGGTAATTCTACAAGCAAAAAAAAAACTGCCATTTCAAATAAAATTAATGCGGCTTCGAACAAGGGTAAAGCCATTTGGGACATCATTAAAAAAGAAATCCAACACAAGGATAACAATCGTGAACATATCAAATTGAGTATGAATAATGATATTATTGAAAACCCCCTTGACATCGCTAACACTTTTAACTCATATTTTGTGAATATCGCCTAAAACCTTAATTCAAATAAAAGTCCTCCTACCGTACTTACTAAGGACAAATCAGTCAACAATGCTATCTTTCTGAGTCCTGTTAGCTCGGAAGAAATAAGTATAATCATTTGTGGTTTCAAGAACAAAATCTCTTCAGGACCTGACGGCATTCCAATGTCTTTAATAAAGCAATGTCCGTATTTACTCGACCCAATAACTGACCTTGTCAACGCTTCTTTATCAACCGGTTATTTCCCTGATGCGTTTAAGAAAGCGAGAGTAGTCCCTGTACTCAAGAAGGGAAAGAAAGACAATGTAGAAAATTATAGACCTATCTCTCTCCTATCAGCTATATCAAAAATTCTTGAAAAAGCCATGTTCAGTAGAGTAATGACCTTCCTAAATAAACATGAAGTATTATCCCATTCACAATTTGGCTTTAGAAAAAATAAGTCTATCAATGATGCCCTTTACTCCTTTTCTGAACACCTCCTCTCGGCCCTTGATAATAAAAATCCCACAATTGGTATCTTCCTCGACCAAACTAAAGCTTTTGATGTAGTAAACCACAGCATCCTCCTTGAAAAATTGAATAATTATGGTATTAGAGGAACCGCAAATGCCTGGTTTTCCTCTTATTTGAGTAATAGACGGCAAATGGTTCAAATCGACTCCCAGAATTCAGACCTTCTGCAGGTGAATTGCGGTGTCCCTCAAGGATCCTTGTTGGGCCCACTACTTTTCCTTATTTACATCAACGACCTCCCGGCTTATCTACCGCTCTCCACGAACATTCTTTATGCTGACGACACCAACATCCTAATTTCTGATATAGACAGCGCTCAGCTTCAAGCTAAAGCTAACAAAACTTTGGAAAATCTCCAGGCTTGGCTAAATTACAATAGACTGCACCTCAATATTTCCAAAACTAATTACATAAATTTTTGCCCTTTCTCCCTAGCAAACTTACAAATTATGTTTAATAATGTTTGCTTAAAAGAAGTTGTTTCCTCTAAATTCCTGGGTATTTGGGTTGACTCCAAGTCATCCTGGAATACACATATCTCCCACCTCGCTGAAAAAGTATGTAAAATCACTTATGTTTTGAGAATTTTAAGTAGATTCTGTAATATTGAACTGCTCCGTACTCTTTATTTCGGCAATATCAACTCTGTAATTTTCTATGGCATCCCTTTCTGGGGAACCTCTCCCAATCTAACTCGGATATTCAAACTCCAGAAGAGGATTATCAAAATTATGATGCATGTTTCCAACCGCACTCATACCAAGCCTCTTTTCAAAAAATTAAATATTCTTCCTGTCCCTTGCATCTTCATTCTAGAGACTGTCTGCTTCATACATTCAAACAAACCGAAATTTCCAAAGAACTCCCATCACCATAACCACGACACGCGAGGAATTAATGATTTTCACCTCACATCCCACCGAACCTCCAGAAGTTTAAAATTCAGGAATTTTAATTCTCTAATTCTGTACAATAAACTTCCCCACTCTTTTAAGCACACCAGTCCAAAACTTTTCAAAACCAAAGTGAGAAATCTTCTTATGGAGCATGTTTTCTATAGTACTCAAGATTTCATCTCCGCCAATTTACTGACTCTATAAATTTATTTTTACTGGATAATAATTTATGGAGTAATTGGAGCTACGTGATTTCTCCTGATCTCTCCTCTTTCTCTTTTCCTCTCCATTTCTATAAGTCAAAATTGAATCACAAGTAAAATTCTAAATGTTCGTGTCTTATTGTACTCTGTATTATTTTGTTCTAAAGTCTGCATTTGTATGAGTGTGTACTGTATGTATAGGTATGTTTTGTTTAATATTTTTTTTAGTTCTTAAGTATGACGAAGCCTTTGGATTCTTGTAATCCCTAATGGTGAATAAATATTATTATTATTGTATATATATAATTTTCTACTTCTTATTACGTAATACGTTACACTGATGTCCCTGATGGAATCGTAATAGTAATCAATAGTAATTGATGCCAGAAATAAAAAGGGACCTTTCAGTTGATATACTATATTTTATGGTTCACATGTCCTGCCTCCTCTCTCTACAAAAGTGGTTAAGAGATAATACGACCTCCATGTGGTTGTAGCCCGGCACGATATCATATCTCCTTCCTTATAGGAGCATTGCAAAGGTATAAGAAAGAAAATAAAAGAAAACCTTTGAATTGGTAGCCTCTTATTTCGCCGGCGGCAGGGAGGATTTTGGATCTTTTTGTGTAGATGTCTGTGTAGGCCCAGTCATATTCAGTGATTTTTGTGTAGGCCTAGTTATATTAAGTGATTTCTGTATAGACTAAACTAAACTCCGTGGCGCTACATCCCTGAAGGAACAAGGCCTACCACCCGACCGCTGCGTCATTTACCATAGGAAGACGGCAGAATTGGGGGCATGTGGTCAGCATGCTGACACCACGGCCGTATACGCCCGGTCATATCCAGTTATTTTTATGTAGGCCTAGTTATATTCAGTGACTTCTGTATAGGCCCAGTCATATCCAGTGATTTTTGTTTAGGCCTACCTATATTCCGTTATATTTGTGTAGGCCCAGTCATCCCGTGATTTTGGTGTAGGCCTAGTTACATTCAGTGATATTTGTGTAGGCCCAGTCATATCCAGTGTTTTTTTGTAGGCCTAGTCATATTCAGCGAGAGTACGGGAGGGACTTATATCATAATGTGTAAAGGATAATAGTCTTATGCCGTATTATTGGAAGTTTTTGCTGATACTGAATCTCAATTTGGACTTCACATTCTTAACTTGACTCTCAGCCGTAGCTGATGTTTTGCTATGGTAAGCAACCGTCCCAAAATATATGCTTTTGAACGATGCTTGGCATTGCCATTTATTGTATATATTTTTATCTGGCCCTGTTACTTAGTAAGTAAATATTGTACTCACAGATACAAAGTGGACTTTGAATTTCAATGGTTCATTGCTGGTGTATTATGTGTGGTGTAGTGACAGAATTAGGGCACTCCTTAGTATTTTCGCCTCATGCGGTTGCGTATAGGCAGGTTATTGTATCCTTTGTATGGCTTATTGGTAGACTTTTTATAATTTTCTCCACTATGCCTACTGGAACGCAGATGGCCTGGGATTATCTCAGGAATGATGAATTGCTATTTGAGGTTAGGGCCAGAGGTGTTCGTGTAGATGATGCTTTAGACGTGCCATCACTTATTACTATTATTCGTCAGATAGGTCCTTCGTTACCTATCGTATATATTTTGAATGAAAATGCAGATATTATATCTGAATTTACTGTAGTGAAACGTAAGGTGTTGGACATTGTGGACTCCATGAAGGAATTATTAGCAGAAGGTGATGTTTCTTCTAAACAGAAGAAGCGTATTGTTAATCGAGCTCGTCATTTGGATTACAGATTAAAGCTCTTATCTGAAATTCTTGATGCCCCATTAGATTTGGGTGAGTTGCATGACTGTAGGGATATGTTGAGTAAGGTATTATCTTCCTTGGGACTGGAAGACATGGAAGCTAATCAACCTGCTGGTAGTATTGATGATGACCAGTTGAATGTAAAAGAATCGGTATTGTCAGTTGCTCAAGCAGAACCTGCCCCTAGCATTAGTAATTTGGTTCAAAATGGGGCTCCGGCTAACCCACCTTCTTTTGTTGTGCTGCATGATACTGCTGGTCTTAGTAGCAATGCGCCTTTACCAGCCTCATCTCTTCGGACCCCTGGTGGTTTATTCGTTGAACAGCCAATGTCCCAACTAATTCAGCCATATTTTTCTCAATTAAAAATACCACATCATTTGCAAAAATTGATTGAAAGGAAGCGGATGTTTTCTATAGTTGGCGTACCGGATGTTATAGGCTTCTTGAGTTTTCGGTTAGAATTGGTGAGCAGGCAACCTGCTTTAAGGTTAGTGACATTACTGTTATGCAATTATTATTAGGTGTTGTTTCTGGCCGGGTTTTGGATCTATTAATATCGGTCCTTTCTTCATCAAATTTTGTATCTCATTTTCTCAGTTTAGTATTGTCACACTTTATTCCCTCACGATTAAGGCATGAATTACTACTCCAGAACTATTTTCGTCCTCAACGATATGAGCCTTTGCTGAGTTTGTGCAAGATATTAGGCTACATGCTGGAGTTTTTCAAGTATCTGATGATGAAACCCGAATTATTCAGGTTATTGTAACCGGCTTAAAGCCTGCGACTCGGTCATCTTTAACTTTTGCCCAGCGCCCAGAGACCTTTGGTCAATTGTTAGCGCTTAGTTATCAGATATCAGAAGTCACGTCGTCTGATGATCATAGGCCGTCTAGCGAGCACCATCCAACAAATTATTTACCGGTATCTAGAAATTGTGCTCTTGTTCGTAATGAACAGCGTACCTGTCATCGCTGTCATAGGATTGGACATTTAGCTAGAGATTGCAATTTTGGCCAGCACCCTGTTAGAACTGTTAGCCAAGCCCTGCCAGTATCCAATCGCAGTTTGAGCAATAATCATAACCATTTTTAGCAATAGTAACCACAACCCAAGTCCACCTCCATTACTGAATATCTCTCCTTCCACTTCTACTTCTAATCCTAGTCGACAAGAAGTAGTGCAATTACAATCCATGGGATGTCATGCTCGCATGCCCCTTCATCTTCCTCTTTTGGATCTTACTCTTAATAATGTCGCATTGAAAGCACTTACTGACTCTGGAGCAGCTGCTCGTGCATTCATGTTGATGTTCTGCAATAATTAGGCATTCCCATTTCTGATTTATCGCCTGGTACGCATTCTGTTATTACTTCGGATGGCTCATCTATGCAAATCTTGGGTGTTGTGCAGCTTTCGGTGCATATCGCTAAATGCTCATGGAAATTTCCATTTGTTAATTTCTCCTGTAGTATTGGGCATGGACTTCGGTCAGTTTTCTGGCCTAGTGTTAAATTTTCAGTTAGGAATTATTAATTTTCGCTTTGCCACAGATTATCATATTAAGGTACAAATTGCAGGTAGGGAGGCTTGTACGTCTTCTTCCCCGGACGTTTGTCAATCGTCTAGTACTGAGAGTACTAACAAGAATTTAGATTCTATCATATCTCAAATTCCTCTTGAACATTTACTCCCTACTGAACGGTCGCAAATCCGTGAAGTTATTCAAGAATATCCTGACGTCTTGAGTGATAAGTTGGGAGTGACCAACCTAATGGAATATGAAATTTTGTTAAAGGATGACTCCCCAGTGAGACTTCCTCCGTACAGAATGTCCCCAATCAAAACTTTGGTTGTGCGTCAGAAGATTGAGGACATGTTGCAAAAAGGGATCATTCGGCTTTCGATATCTATATATCCTAGTAACATTTTTAGTTCCCAAGGGCAATAATGATTTTCGGCCCGTAATAGATTACAGAGCTTTAAATCAGAAAATTATTGTAGAGTCGATGCCGTTGCCCGACATTCATTCGGCGGCGCATTGGTTTTCGGGTGGAACTGTGTTTTCTTCTTTGGATTTAAATAGTGCATGCAATCAAATCCCTCTCAAGGAATCTTCACGGCATCTCACTGCATTCTCAAACGAATGGAATCATTATGAATTCTGTCGCCTGCCGTTCGGGATTGCCACTGGTGCACAAGTTCTACGCGACTGTCGGATTCTATTTTTGCCGATATAAAGTTCAGTTTTGTGTACCACTATTTGGACGACTTGTGGTCTATAGCAAGGATTTTCTGACTCATATCATTCACCTCAGGGAAGTATTTCGTCGACTGCAAGATGCTGGGCTCACGGTGAAGCCGTCCAAGGTACAGTTCTCCCGTCCCCAGTTGGCCTTTATTGGTCACATTATATCCCCTGATGGAGTTGCCATAGACCGTGAACGAACGATTGCCATCCGTAATTTTCCACCGCCATCTAATGTAAAGAGTGTTGCCCGATTCATAGGGATGTTGAATTTCTTTGCAAAATTCATTCCGCATTTCGCTGTTAGACAGCCTCTCTTAATGGTCTTCGTGGTAAGAATGTGCCATTTGTGTGGGTGCAAGGACCAACAGGATGCCTTTTTTATCTTTCTTCAACATTACAATCTGTTCTACAATGAACAATAAGTAATAATGATACAAGAATGCACATGTTACAAATATAACCCAGTTGCTAATATTTGCATAACATAAATCTGTTTGACATTTAATTAAATCTGTAAATTAAGTCCAAAACTCTATTTCTATTGAGCCTACACGTGTTTGTCCCATTGTTCAGGAGATTCACTGCATATGAATTGGGGCGTTTGTTCAGACGATTCTGGTAGGCCATACTGTATTTACTTATTTCCTGTTTTACTGTTGGTGTTTCAAGATCTTGATAAATATATTTGTTACTGATGTACCAGGGAATTTTACCAATAGTTCGTATCGTTTTGGATTGAAAACGTTCTAGAATTTCTATGTCGGAGTTGCTTGATGTACCCCAAAGTTGAATTCCATATGTCCATATTGGTTTAAGGATACATTTGTAAAATTAGAAGTTGTTCGTATTTGACAACTCTGCATTGGGTCCTAGGAGCCAATACAATTTGCTGAATTTTAGATTTAGTTGTTTGCGTTTGGTACTTATATGCTTTTTCCAGGTCAAACGACGATCAAGATGGATACCCAAATATTTAACTTCTTCTGACTGAGGTAGAGTCTTACCGTTGATTCTTACTGGAGGGCAAGTGCCTCGTCTTAGCGTGAACGTTACACGTAGACTCTTATCTTCATTAATTTTTATTCTCCATTTTTAAGCCAAATCTCCAATTCAATTAGGTATTCTTGTATGTGTTGTGATGCTGTGGTTAAATCTTCATGGACTGCTGTATCATCAGCAAAAGTGGCTATAGTTGTCTGTACAATCCATGGGCAAATCTGCAATGTAGAGTAAGTACAACATAGGACCAAGGACACTTCCTTGTGGAATTCCAGAGTTGATAGGGTAGAGATCCGATAGACTGTCTTCATTTTTAACTTGAAAGAATCTTTTTTCTAGGTATGATTGCAGAATACTATAAAAAGAATGGGGTAAGAACTTTTTTATTTTGAATCGCGATCCAGTATGCCAAACTTTACCAAAAGCTTGGCTAACATCTAGAAATGCTGCTGAACAGTATTCTTTATTTTCAAATGCATTGTGAATGACATCTGTTACTCTATGCACTTGTTCTATGGTTGAGTGCTGTGCTTGAAATTCAAATTGATGGTCGGGAATTATGTCAGTAAGGAGTGGTTTAAATCTGGCCAGGAGTATTTTCTCAAACAATTTAGAAATAACAGACAATAAACTTAAATATGCCTTTGATTATTTAAAAACGGTCATTATGAACCCACCAATCTTAGCTATGGCTGATTTCTCCCAGGCATTTTGTGGTGCAAACTGACGCGTGTTCTGCTGTTGGCCTGTTACAGGAATTTGCCGATGGTAGAAAGCGTATGCATTACGATCTCTTACTAAAGATGAACAAAAATGTTCTATTTCTGAATTGGAGGCTTTGGCAGTCCTGTTTGCTTTTGAAAAATTTAGGTTGTACATCGAGCATGTACACTTCTCTTAGGGTGGCGTGCACCAAACTCATGCAATTTACTCTTTTAGTAAGCCTTACTTCTTTAGTTCTAACTACTTTAGTAAGCTACTCTTTTAGTAACCGTACTCTTTTAGTAAGGACGGCGTGCACCAACCAGGAGTAAACTAAACTCGGCGGCTTTCAACATAGAGGAATGTACTAAAGAAGTAAAAATTTTATTTACTCCCAGAGTAAATGAACTTACTCCACAAGTGGTGGAGAGCACCAACACGGAGTACGTTACTAACGTAGTAAGTTGTGGAGTAAATAAGGCCAATATTTACTCCTACTCAGGGGGTGGAGTAAAGTTGTGGAGTAAGTGTGTTCTGTGGCATTTGCGTGAGTTATGAGTTACATATCACATTAAATGGATTACATCGTTCAAACTGAGGATAAGTTATTGAGATGAAGAAGGTTGTATACCAAAAATGAGAGTTGTGGCAGGTGATTTAATAAATATTAAGCGAACCATACCTAGTAGGGCATTTAATAACGTTAATAATTAAGCTCATAAATCCTTACATGAAATTTTGGCGTTTGGAAGAAACGATGTCAGATTCTCACTACATCCATGTGATTTCAGCCAGTCAAATGTGGAAATATCATTGCGGAGAGCGATCCAATTAGGAAGACGTCCACCAAAGGTGAGGGGAAGAGTGGAAGGGACGTTTGCATTGCACGGTACAAGGAGCTCATGTGCTCTTAAATATCTTCCTAGCTGGATCGGCCTTTAGATGTTGCAGTTCTCCCTAACTTTGGGTCAGAAAACGACGATGTATTTCAAGCTAATCATATGGATACAGATATCGGCGAGGTATAGTACATTCCAATACATGAAAGCCTCCGTTCTTGGAGCTACCCAGAAAACACTTCCCCCTGCTACTTAACCATAGAATTACTGAACAATAGGTGATTCTCATTGTTAAACGATTTAATGTAATTATTGTAAATTAATTTTATTACATTACACTTCTATAGCTTAACTTAAAGCACAACATTGCGAATGCCAGATTATAATAATAATTATAAGAGCTAAAAGTTCAATAGTTGCACCCGCAGTGTTAATGAATAATATGTCCTTTTTTCTAACCCAGGTGTAAAAATGTCCAAACAGGCCACATCGGAAGAAAATTTGACTGACTCTGGGATTAGCGTACTTGAGAAGGGGACACATTGTAAAACCATTCCTTAAAGACTCCCCAAGTCTCGAATGGAGGAGTGAGACGAGACTTTCATGTTTGGGAATAAACTATAGCAGATGCTGCAGGTCTATAGTATGCTGCTAACTATTTTAATTAACCCTGTGGACAAGAAAGTGAGAAGCATTATAAACTATATAGAAAAAAATGCCAACATGAGTGCCGAAAGAAAATTTTAAGGAGGGGCCCGGAGGTTGAAGCTGCACAGGATCTAGAGAAGTAGTCACTGAAATTATTTTTAAACACACAACCATCTACATAATTATTATTGGAGTTCATAGCTTCCGAAATATTGTACCGCCATTTTTTGTTTAAATATTACATTTCTCAGTTGTAATATTATTATTTTTATAAGGTAATATTTTTTAAGTAAATGTTCTGTGCATTTGAAAAAGGACAGAAACATAATGCCCCTTATTAGTTTTGTTATCCTTTTTATCCCCCCTTTTTCATGATTTTGTGTAATACTTCTTATTAATATTGTTAAACAGTCAATAAGTATTAATAATTCATTATAGTGAGATTTATGATAAACAACTATAGAATAATTGATTTATCGTTTTTGGGGAAGAATATGTAACTTTAGGAAGTATAAATATTTTAATATATTTTAGAACTTTATTATTATTATGAGAGAAATAATTATAATATTGACAGTGAATCAATTATGAAAATCAACTGGAAATTCCAATTGTTTGCATTATAATACAGAAATAGTTTGCACAAAAATTGTAATCACAGTACCCATACGTAGGCTACTAAACTGAAAATACTCAATTGAAGGAATTAAAATTAGTAATGAATAAAACATTACTATTAGACCTATTTTAAAACATGAAGATTGTCATTAGTAATATTTGGAACAACCCAAATTCATATTCATTGTTTCAGCGAACCTTTCCTTTTCATTATCTGGCACTTGAAATGCACGTGTTCTGCTGCGCTGCACTAACGTTTCTGCTCTGTTCTGCGCAGAATTCGACTACTTCTTTAGTAAAAATAGCTTACTACTTTAGTAACAACTAAAGAAGTAACTATCAATTGAGCTCTCCAACACCAACTAAAAGAGTAAGTTACTAAAAGAGTAGCACTAAAGTAGTAAATTTAGGAAGGGAACCTTACGTAACAAAAACCGGTTTGTCTGTCTCACTCTAGCACATGCATTAGTATGACTTAAGAGTGAGACAGATGTACTGGTTCTTGTATACTCCAGGTCTCCGTCTTAAATTTACTACTTTAGTAAGATTTACTCCTGGATGGTGCACGCCACCCTTAGAGTGTGACAACCAAGCCCTGTCCTGGTGTCTAGCTCGTCCCAGGAAGACAGGTAGGATAGCTCGCTGGGCCGTGCGTCTATCGTCATTCAGGTTTACACCCGTCCATATTAAAAGCTCTGAGAATATTGTGGCAGATTGCTTATCTTGTATGTTCGAAGGTCAACCTGATGTAACTGAAGATGTAGAACCAGTTAATTCCTTGAGAGCAACGTTGCTGGTTGATGATTACAGAGTGCTGTCTGTTTTAGGCGCAGATTCTCCTCTTGCCTTTTCTGAAATGTCTGAACATCAAATGTTAGATCCGGATTTACCTGTTATTATTGATAATTTGAAAAAGGGGAGTCAAGTTGCTAATTTCTTCCTATCTAAAAACACTCTTCAAATGCGTTTTGGTAAAACGAACCAACCAAAGATTGTAGTTCCTACTGCTTTACAACCCATGATATTTCGATATTACCATGAGTCTATTATAGGTGGTCATCTTGGTATCAAGAAGACGTTGGATAAAATTTCACATTATTTCTGGTGGACTGCGTAATGATGTGCGTAAGGAAGTGATGCTTGTCATACCTGTACTATTTCTAAGCCTACAGTAAATGCCCTTATCGGTAAGTTGGCTTCTTCTATAGTTGAGCGCCCATTGCAAAAATTATACATTGACTTCTTAGGAAAACAGCCTCGTAGTAGAAATGGAAATGAATTTATTTTGGTTGTGTTTGACGCATTTTCTAAGTTTTGTTGGTTGTTCCCGCTGCGGGATTCTCGCACAGATAAGGTAAACCAATGCTTGAGTAATATTTCCCAAGTTTGTGGAATTCCTTAAGAAGGAGTGTCAGATAACGGTCCTCAATTTACTGCACATTCATTTAGAAATTTCTGTTTCCGTTCGGGGATAAAACATATCTCTACAACTCCCTATTACCCCAACACAAATGCTGCTGAACGAGTGATGCGTAACCTGAAGAATGCCCTCATTGCGTATCACCACAATGACCATTCATAATGGGACACAAACCTATCATGAATCCAATTCGCCTTCAATACGGCAAGGCATGAAGGTCATGGCTACACTCCGTTCTCTCTCTTATTCACCTACCAACCCAATCACCCACTTAGCAACCTTTGGCACCTCTCTGATTTGTTACCAGATTCGCCTTCCCCAGATCAGATTGAGAGGACCTGGAGATCTGCTAAAAAGAACTTAGCATTAAGGCACAAGAAGCATGCTGACAGGTATGATGTAGGTAGGAAAGACTGTTCCCTTCAGATAAATGATTTGGTTATGTGTCGTAATTACCCTCTTAGTAGCGCCAAGAATAAATTCTCCAGAAAGTTGGCACCTCGCTATCTCGGCCCATTTAGCATAATAGATATTTTGCATAATGGAATCAGTTTCTTATTACAAGGTGTTAAAGATAATTCTCTGAAAAAATTTGATACTAATTCTCCAGTTTAAACTGCTTCTTAAAGTATAATATAGTATTATTCCAGTCTTTTTTTTGGATTTTCTTGGTGAGGAATATGTACCTTGAATTATGTAATTGTATTATGTGATTTTTGAGTTTGGTGATTACTGTTAATATAGGTAAAGTTATGCTAGTAATTTGTGGGCCAGTCCCTCGTTTTGAGCTTGTGTCGTTATTGCTACATTTGTTCTTCAGTTTTCTGATGATTTATATAAGAAAACACACCCGATTCCAAAGTCAGTTCTCGGGGCACACACTCATCGGCCCCAAGGCCGAAAATGCAAATAAACAGAGATAAAAAAGAGTAAAACAAAATAACCTAGTAGTGGAAATAAAATGAAGAGATTTAGATTGAGATATTGAGAACAATAGTATCTAAAGAAAACCATATGGAATAAAGAATTTTAACAATTATGAAAGATGGGCCCATAACCCAGAGGCCATAAGGAAAGGTATGGCTAAACTATATTAAAGTTCCTCAATTATGGTAGCTACCAATATTCAATACACTGGACTATAAAGAATTTACGTTTCAAGACATGTAATAATTGAAGAAAAAGTAATTCCCAAAGAAAAGAAACAGGAGAAAGATTTTTTCCAAAAATTAACTGAACCAGTCCAGATGGATTATCACACAAATCCTGTTCTGATCTGCCTAGTCTGCCGTCCATGGACTTATGTTACAGATGTTCTGTATGCATGACATGAAGGTCCAGTTTATATCTTGGTGGTGCTGATCAGACCTGGCAGTGTGGTCCAGCAGTATTCTTCAGCGATTGTCTCAAGGCGCCTCTTGATTTTGTCACTGACTGGTGGCCGGAGCGATGCTTCTGTTCCACCTCTATCTCCATCCTGTTGCTGTTCACATATGTGGGTATGTGCCCAGGGTTGTAGCAAGCAGTAAATAGTTATCTTTGTCCCTGCGAGGTATGTGTTCTGCTCTTCGGCATCATTATCATCTGTCTCTCAAGGAGTTCCACATGAGTCACTTAGAATCACAGGTCACAAAAGCATTTCCACAAATTTTCAAATACTGGTGCAGGTACGTGGAAGAAATTTTGGTGATTGTTCCACTTAGATTTTTGGATGATTCATTAAAATCACTCAATTTATAAGATTGCACCATCAAATTTACAACTGAAAGTGAAGAAAATTCATGTTTACTTTTCTTTAGACTTATCAGAAATGAGAGGAAATTGGAGTTTGGGATATACAGTAAGGATACTCATGGGGACAATTACATTAATCATAACAATTACAACCCAAGGTCAAATCAGTTTGCTTTATTCCTCAGTATGATACGTATCCCTCTATCTGTAGATGAATATCACAAAGAACATTTACATATAAAAGAAATTGGGTCTGGAATGGGTTCAGAATGGAATTCATTGACAAGATGATTATCAGACATAGAAAAAGGAAAATGATTACAAATACCTGTTCTCTATCTAACACACAAGAAATGAATATTTAAAAAGTTCACCTTTCATCCGAATCTATTTCACAAATTTGAGAGAGTATTTAAAGGTATGAACATAAAATGAGCACCACAGAATAGATTTAATCTTAGGAATCTACAAAATCACCCATTAAGAAATAGTACCCCAAAAGTCAAATGATCAGACATTTATCAGATAGAATGTCAAGACTGTCATAAAGTTCACACAGATCCCTACAGTGGACGAGATTTTTAGTATAACGTTGAAGAGGACAGGTGGCAGGAAGACGTTGACTGCAGACCCATGTCAACCATCAGCTGAGGATGAGAGAGCTCTTCCCTAGAAACCGGTTCTGCATAAATAATGTAAGTGGAGCAGGAAGTGTTTTTATTGTTTGACTAAGGTTCAGATTTATAAATCTCTGCCAGGTATGGGGGCTTACCCACACCTAGCTGGCAGACCCCTTGGAGTTCCTTATCGTGAAATCCCTGCCAGCGGAGTTCAGATTTTGCAGTGAATGGCAACCATGAAGAAGCATTACGGTCGAGTTAAATGGCTACTTCATAGTGACCAATATGATAGGGCGAAAGTCGGTATAAATTTTCACCAATTGTATTTTTTAAGAACATTTTTAGTAATACTAAACATTTTCTGAACAAAATCATCTATTTTTACTATTATAAAAGATTATCTTAATAGTTTCAAGCATAAGAACATTGTATTATTCCAAGTGGATGTTGGCAATATGTTAAGATGGCCATGCCTATCATCGTCACCTGCTACGCATGTGTTTGGCAGTAGCAGAAAGGAGGGGCCAGAAGAACAGGTCTGTATACTTTGTTTGCCTTTAAAATCTGAATTGCACCTTAAATTCGCAATCCCTATATCTGTGAAAAGGATCCTCCATGTCGCTCACATATAGCTACAACAACATTCTTCTCGCTTCGTCATGATTTTCACATAGTTCGCAATCTCCAATATATCATCAAAGTTGACGCGGGAAGTTCGTGCAACGTGGCTTGCAGACGGAAAGCGTGTTGGTGACAGTTCTGGGAGACCGTCTGACAGCGCCAGGGGTTTGCCAGGTAGCAAGCCTCTATCATTCAGCGCTGCCACCTAGTTTGGCAAGCATGCTTACCTGGGGGATGACTATTGATCAGACAGTAATTCTTAATTTTAATTGAACATGCTCTACTGTATAAAAGACTTCACACAGATTTTTATATTAATCCCACTATTGAGCCTCAAATCTAAGTGCTCTTCTACATGCCTTTCCAGGTAATTCTGTACTCAAACATCTTGCTGGAATTTATATCCAGTTACAAACAAGTGAATATGTCTATGATCTCTGTACCTTCCAATTGTTAGTATTGGCAATTAGGTACTAGGTTAGTAACATGTAACGTTAGACCGTAGCAGTTAGATTAGTAATTATGATATTAGGATAACTGTTGCTGTGCTAGGTAAGCAAATCCCTATTAAGCTGGCCGTGTCCACAAGAAGGCTCTGTATTAAAATCAGTGTGTATCTTTGATTAGAATGACAGATCAGCTTACAAAACCAATGGCCATGCAAGTGTATGATTACACACCAGGATTGAGTTTACTAGGGCTTACATGGAAATGAATTCAATTTTAATCCAATCTGTTCCTCCATTTCCAGAGTATCAGTTGTATGGAGTCTGTATTTTCATTAAAATCTCGATAAGGGGAATGGATTCAGATCGATCTGAAAAAATTAAATGGTTTGGTTTATAATTTAATTCCCTAAAATATTCTTCAGTACTGAAAATCTGCAAGTTTCAATACACATTATATGTTTTAATTTTTCCCTATAGCTGCAATAACCTGAACCATGACCAGCAACATCTGGGCATTAAGACACATAGTCTGGAACCCTTCGGTTAAAATACATAATATTAGCAGCACTTTTAGGAAGAATACCTTATATACTCGAATACTACCTGCATATTTTTTCAAAAATCAAGAACGAAAAACTGTGGTGCAGGTATTATTTGAATCTGGACTCCTCTTATCTGAATTTTGGCAACTGTGTACCACATCGGCTCATTATAGCATGTTGCTTTGTAGTAGCATAACAGTAACAAAGCTGTAATGAAAGGAAAATGAAACAAAGAAGAAGCTTACTTATGCACATGGTCCTCATAGAGACGCCAAGCAAACAGTGCAGTACAATTCGGGAAAAGTTCCGCGAATTTCCAGACTACTTGGATCAGATCACATCATCGCGTGTGAATTCCTACTGAATGAAGGTGTTGTTGTTGTTGAGGGTTTACACTGAGTGCATGAGACTGTGAGATTTTGATGGGCTGCATGCATGTTATTTTTATAAGTACCTTGCAGCCTACCATATTTAATTCTTTTATGATTTGAAACAATAATTATAACTGTTTAATTAAGAAAAAAAGTGGCAAAATAATTTTATATGTGGACCTGTAGATTTTTTCTTTCAACCTTCCTTTTGAAAAATTTGGGTGCAGGTACTATTCGGGGGCAGGTAGTATTCGGGTATATATGGTATACAAAATATATAAGAACTGTGGAAGGGGAAAATAAAGGAACACTTCATTTTTTCATGTATATAATATATATTGCTCAAGTTGCAATTAATTACATTATTTGCACATAAGCTGCCTCTTCACTTATTCCAAACCATCACCTATCCCAAACTGACATTTCATAACCAAAAGCCCCTAACATCAAAACAGAAAATGCACTTTGTTTTAAAGTTTCCATAACAAAAAAACAAAACAAAAGGGGGGGGGGTGAATGAACATAATAGAATTATTAACTCAATTTAATGTAGAACTGAGATCATGAAAAAGATACTAAAATATTTTCACAGATTAAAGACGACATAAAACTAACATAAACCCCAATAACCATAACCAAGAGAAGTATAATTAAGTATATACCCACATCAATAGCAAACTCAATCGGTAATTAATAATCCCAATGATGCTAGCTTTAAATGCATGTTCTACAAATAATGGCATTACCCAAAAGCCAGTTGAACCTCCAATTAAAAGTAAATGGCAAGAGAAGAAGCTTCTTATTATATAGTAGTATTTCTTAAAGTTTTAGAAATACAGCCAACTTAAAGATGCTATTTCTCATGAACTTCCAAGATGTCGTAAGGATCTTTTAACAAAAAGTTAGTTCTGTACATACAAAATTCTTTTCTTCTGGATCATACTGTTTAAAAGTTAAAAGTGGATCTTGTAAAAATATATATGTTGACAAACATGTTCAAGGAAGATGATCTGGTCAACTCCAGTTTGGACAAATATCCCCCAACAAGCAGTAAATTCAACACAGATACACAAAAGATATGAGATACTACAACATACATCAGTTGTGAAGTCAGTCACGACACCACAACGCAACAGTTGTACAATTCAAGTCCTGCATGTACCATAGCGCTGGATGTATGGCAATGGAATTAATTCATGTTTTAGATATTGAAGGAAAAGAAATGTGTTACCTTCAGGAGAACTCCACAAATTATGACAACTGTGTTGAAATGTTTAACATTGGGTAACATGAAACTTTACTTGGTTGAATAGCAGAGCCTCAATCTGTGGGTCATCAGACCGAACAGTTGTAAATGTGATGGTAGTATGAAGAACTCATTCTCACTACTGTGACGTATCAAATGAAGATCTGCTAATGCATCCATGTAACATCTCCATGCTTCTATTTCTGAATTATCCTAACATCATGAGACGCAAGTTTTAAAATGTTTTTTCCTTAATCTTTCTAACATCTGAGACCTCATGAATTAATTCCCACATAATTATACATTGCCCTAATTTAGGGGCCCAACTTCCACAAAGTCATAATGGTAAGCAGATGAAGGTGCTTCTTCAAGAGATGATCCAGAATCAAGATTAAGCTCCTGCTGACACAGAGCTGGCCTTGCAGACAATGGAATGGCCCAATCATGTATATTTCCATTCCCTTCTACATCAAGCCCAATTCGAAATGCTGCTGCTGCATTGCTCATCACGAAATGTTCTTCTGTGAAAGGGAGTAGATTCTTCAGCAGACGCCTAATAAAGAAAACCATAATTAACAACTTTTACTTATTCACATAAATAAACCCAAAAATACACACCACACACATAATTATCTACATACAGAAAATTCCCAATTATCCGTGTTAAATGGGACTATTACATGAACGAATAATAAATAACATGGATAATCCAAATGTTAGAATTATTACTATTCTAGCTTCAGGCAATGTTGTTGTGGGTAACGCATATAATAATTTAATGTGATGTTAATAGGATGTAAGTAGTACTAAATTAGTCATAATGCTTGTTATACACGGAGTTTTCATCAACTAATATTACATTGACTTTATGCCTTTTTATATCCTTTCATATTGTTGTAAGATATACAATATTTTTTTACACACCATACAGGTTCAGCTACAACTGGGTGTACTTTTGGCACTGGGAAACCGTTGAATGGGCTGGCTACAGGCAATGTGTAAGCACCCATATCTTCAAATATGATCCACTCTCCAATAGGGAGCAGGGGTAGCAAAGTTTTTTCCACTACCTGATCCAATCCATCACATGTTGGGCCCCAAATGGAAGAAGGAATCATTTTCCCTTTATGTTCCTGCTGACAAAGAATTAACAAGTTAGATATAAGAAAATTCTTATTTAAAATAATTTTTGGCAGTGAAAATATTATAAGAGAAAAATTCCTCTGACACTGGGATTTAAACCCAGGACCTTTGGCTATCTGTGCCACTGCTCAACCAACTGAGTTAAGCCAGAGTTCACTTCACAGTGCCAGATGAAACTTCTCTCCCATGAAGCCTGGTCACAAAAAATCACTAATTAGTGTGCCTCACAGTACTGCATATGACATAACTTGTCTGTCAGTGAGGTAGACCAGGCCTGTCCAACTTCAGAAGTACTGGGGGCCAAAATATTTTGACAATTGATGCTGAGGGCCACACACTAGTTTCACTCACATAAATATAACAGTAAAGTACAGCAGACCAAATTGTTGAAATAGGATTCATTACCAGTTGGCCGAAATTAGAACTTAATGAGAACACTGAGGTTTATCAGACTCCTTCACTAAAGTATGGATGTCTACTTCTTTGTTAGTGACTGCCAGTCTTAGTAAGTGTAACAAGGAATCATCAGCGAGTCAGCTCCTATATTTATTTTTTATGAATTTCATGTTGGAGAAAGCACTCTCACATAGATAAGTGCTTCCAAACATTGAGGAAAGCTATAAACCAAAATCTCTAAGCTGAGGAAACCTGCCCTCTGGAAGTAGCTTGAAAAAGTTCAGCCCTCTTTCAGACCTGGTTTGAAGAAAAGGATCAGTCAGAAGACCGCAGAGCTCCAGTTGATACATGGATGGCTGATTGTCAATATCCACATTCAAAGGGTCAATGAAAAGGAGCAGTTTACCCATAACATTTTCAAAGTCAGAAAATCTTTGATTGAATTCTTGAATAATAACTTCAATATTTTCACAAAACTCAGAAAAATTACCATCTTCAATTTCTCCTGACAGCTCTTGACAACATGGGAAGTGTGTATAATCACTTCTAGATAAAGTTGATTTCAGAAATTTTAACTTATTGTGAAACCATTAACATGACCAACTAACTCTGAAACACTTTGATTTTTGCCCTGTAGTCACTGGTTCAACTCATTCAAGTATTGTGTCAGGTCAGTCATGAAAGCAAGCTGCCTTACAAAGTCTGGATCTTCAACCCACCGAACAAGATTTTCACTATCTTTGGTACTCTCCTTTAAAAATACTGGAATCTCATTCCTCAGTGCAAAGAATTTCTGAAGACATATTCCTGCACTCAGGCAGTGTACATTTGCATGGAGTGATAGATCTCTATATTGGGCTTGCAACTCATCCAAAAATTCCCAGAATCTGCAGTGAAGTTGTGCCTTTATTGCCACCACATATCTTGTTGGAAACTGTAACCACTATATTCATTGCATCGCTTTGTTTTACTGACTTCCCACACAATGCCTCTTGGTGAATTATGCAATGGAACATGTGGAAACTTTACCCAGCTTTCCTAAATAGTCCTTTATCTCCTCCTCTCATACACGGTGCACCATCAGTCACAATACAAGAACACTTTTCAAAACCGCCATATTTTTCCACTGTTTCATTTACTGCTTTAAATATATCTTCACCCTTGGTGTATCCACGTAAAGAACATAATTGAAGAAGTTCTTCTTGTGTTGAAAAATCACTGATCATTTGTATGAAAATCAAAAGTTGACTGGTGTCAGTCTGGTCGACACTGTCATAGAAGCAAAGTGAAAAGTAGCTGCATTTTCCAACCATATCTTCTAATTTCTTTGTTATTTGTCCTCCCATACTCTGTACTTGTATTGAGATTGTTTGATGTGAGACAGGAACAGCTGCAAATTTTGCAGATAAATTGCTTTCACCTAATGCATTTGCCTTAGCAGTGATGCTGGTGCTCTGAACATGACCGATAGGATGCCTCTCGTGATCATAACCTTGAACAAATATTCCAGTTGGTAATATGTAATGCCCTGTGTAAAAGCGTGAAATTTCAAACCGGGATTGGTTGTCGTATTAGAAGTATTCGCAGGCCACAAAACTGTGAGAGCTGGTTGGACAGGCCTGAGGTAGACCATTAAGGGCAATCAGTCATAGGAGAGAGGTTCCATCTGGCACAGTTGTTAGGACAGTGGCACGGATAGCCAAAGGTCCTGGGTTCAAATCCCAGTGTCAGAGGAATTTTTCTCCAAAATATTCTCCTATACTATTCTCAAGTAATGTCCAACAGAGACAATCTGTGGTTCATGAATGCATATATATACATTTTGGCAGTGAAATATCAGAAAATAACTTACATATTATTGTAAAATAAAGTATGTTAGGCTAATAAAAAGTCAAGCTAATAATTAACAACTTATAAATTTATTAGCTTTTATTCCTAATAGCAGGAATTTACACTTCATGCACAGTGAGTCCCACGCAAGAATTGGCCAATGACGCGGGTTTCTGCGTTGTGGCGAGCACAGCTCCAACTCCCGAGCGATCGGGTGAAATATCTATGCAAATAAAGCCGCAAGCAGTGTAATGGTTCAGGTTAGCACAGTTACAGTTGGAATTACAATAAAAATAACCATATACCTCATCACAAGAGATGTTGGAAATGTCCTCCTCTTGGATCCACACAACACTGGCACCTTTTTAGGAAATTTTCTTTCACGCGCGTAAGTTCAACTTCTGAGATAGAGTTCATTTCTCTTGTGAAGTTGTCTTTAAGTTCTTCTAATGTATGGGAAATTGACCTTATACACTTTATTTTTTAAGTTTCCCCATAAATAATAGTCACACACTGCTAGAAGAACTTAAAGACAACATCACAATAGAAATTAACTGTCTCAGAAGCTGAACTTATGAGCGCGAAAGAAAATTTCCTAAAAAGGTGCCAGTGTTGTGTGGATGCAAGAGGAGGACATTTCCAACATCTCTTGTGATGAGGTACGTGGTTACTTTCATTGTAATTCCAACTGTAACTGTGAGAACCTGAATCATTACACTGATCGCGGCTTTATTTGTGTAAATATTAAACTCGATCGCTCAGGAGTTGCAGCTGTGCCCACCGTGACGCAGAAACCCGGGTCATTGGCCAACTCTTGCGTGGGACTCACTGCACAAGTTACAGCACAAAACACACAATTATGGCCATAAAAAAAGTTGTACATATGTTCAATACAAGTAAGAATCAGCTTGAAAAATTTTATGTCATAACCGGGATTTGAACACGGATCTTCGGCTTAACGCACCGATGCTCTACCATTGAGCTACCATGACAACATGCCAGTACGACATCAAATTCCTCAACTGATTCAGAAGACAAGGCAGACCACGGGAGGTTTCTCCGTTGAGAACACACATCCAATGGCGTCCTACATTTGTAGGTACTTTGAAGTCAAGTTATATTTATATACTATTAATTAAATGGAGGGAAAGGAAATAGACATTAAATCCCGTGGTCTGCCTTGTCTTCTGAATCAGTTGAGGAATTTGATGTCGTACTGGCATGTTGTCATGGTAGCTCAATGGTAGAGCATCGGCGCGTTAAGCCGAAGATCCGTGTTCAAATCCCGGTTATGACATAAAATTTTTCAAGCTGATTCTTACTTGCATTAATATCCCAGACATGGATTTAATGTCTATTTCCTTTCCCTCCATTTAATTAATAGTATATAAATATAACTTGGCTTCAAAGTACCTACAAATGTAGGACGCCATTGGATGTGTGTTCTCAACGGAGAAACCTCCCGTGGTCTGCCTTGTCTTCTGAATCAGTTGAGGAATTTGATGTCGTACTGGCATGTTGTCATGGTAGCTCAATGGTAGAGCATCGGCGCGTTAAGCCGAAGATCCGTGTTCAAATCCCGGTTATGACAAAATTTTTCAAGCTGATTCTTACTTGTATTAATATCCCAGACATGGATTTAATGTCTATTTCCTTTCCCTCCATTTAATTAATTGTACATATGTTCACACTGATTTTTCTTGTATACATATTGACAGCCTAATTCTAATACCAGTATATTCCGATTTTGCAAATTTCCATGCTTAATTTTAAAGAATGCAGCCATTCCACAGAAAGTGAGCCTGAAGTGTTCCGACCGTAACCGCCTTTTAATATTAATTTAAATATATTATCAATGAAAAATTATGAAATTAATTTTCAGTACTGAACGAATTCTGCATTAGAACATTAGCTATTGCAGTGTTAAATGAAGGGTGGGTTATGTTACCAGTGGTAAAGTTAAATTCTACGTTTCAAACACTTTTAAGCAAAAATACCTGTGAAAAAATGAAGAATTTTTCATTCTTTACAACATTTTTTGTTTTATTAAAGCGTGAAATTTTTCTTTTTGTGGAGAAAATTTTAATTCTTGAGTTTTAGAAAGGAATGAATTCACTTAAGTCATACATAATTGAAAGTCACATAAATATATTATCTACAGATCCGCAGGCCCGGGTTCTATCCCCGGTACCTCCTTGAATTTTTCTGAGATAGGGAGGTCTAGAATGGGGTGCACTCAGCCTTGTGATACAAACTGAGGAGCCAGTTGATTGAGAAGTAGCAGCTCCGGTCACAGAAACCATCATTAACTGCCATGGGCGTCGGCATGCTGACTACACACCCCCCCATCCGGCAGTTTGCCAATGGTAGATGATGCAGCGGTCGGATGGTAGACCTAGTCCCTCCAGGGATGTAGTGCCACAGAGTTTACTTTAGAAATATATTTTGTGTGGATTCATACAATAAACATTCAACAAACCAAGTAAATGTTGAGTTGGCAGTAACTGTTAAGTATAAGGAACAACAAATAAAATAATCATATTCTAACAGAAGTTTAACTAGAAATTAATTTTTGCTTATAGTAGATTTGAATTCATGACTAAATCTCATTCCTCGTGAATTTATTTTTATATTTTCTTTCAATAAACATCTCAATTTTGGTGCTCAGTAGTTTTTAAGGGTGTATTCAATATGCAAGGAGGTTGTGTTCCACTGGTGTTATTAGTTGATAATAGTTAAAATTGACAAAAAGTCCTTAAATTCCTTTGCTGAAGTGCTTTTGCAGAAATATGTAATATTTTGCACTATATAAGTCATTAAGTCTAACCAGTTTTAATGCAAAATAACACTGAAATTGTATTATTTTGTGCAAAGTAATATTACAATTAATTTAACTTTTGTATTGAAATTTAGCATTTTTATTCCTTAGACATAGCATGATTGTGTTGTGAAATTTCCTGTCGTTCACTGAAAGGAATAATCACGTGCACTGTCTGTGGAGAATACAAAGTGTTTCCTTTATGATCCCCTAAAGCAGCGTTTCTAAACCCTTTTGAACCCAAGGACCACTAAAATGTCTAAACAATTTTAAGGACCCCTAATTTTACATCCCATTTTTAAAAGAAGACCTATATTCGTAATATTTGGGGTATTAATTATAGGTCATTATAACAAAATATGTGAAAACATTTTACTTCTTTACTTTCCACTTGCTTTATGATATTTTTTAATTATGTCTCCTGACCATCTGCACCATCTTCGCGGACCATAGGTTGAGAAACGCTGCCCTAAAGGATGTTATGGACAGGTACTTGGGACACCCCAAATTATCTACAGGTATGTGAACTATGGTGTATAACTCTACAGCCAAGAGAAGTCCAAAATGTAACTGTTTGCTGTACCAAACTTCAAGCTAATATGAATTAAATTTTTATAAAATTTCTAATTTTGCATTTTCTATTTCTTAACTTTATTTCCACTTCTTTGAATGTTCAATTTTTTTTTTACTCCATAGGCAACTCACAGTTATGTTTCTGAGTAAAAATCTCTTCACATATGACATATGATGACATATTTAAAACACAGAACATTAGCTATTGCAGTGTTAAATGAAGGGTGGCTTTCTTCACTCAAAACATTCCAAGGTCGTATTAGAAAGAGAAAGATGAGCACGATGTTGCCTTCTCTTACGAGGATATTCATCACAATCTACACACTGAGCCTGTTATTAATTATAGTACTACAAATTCCAAACTAATAATTAGTCCAGCTAATAAAGGTTGAAAAACACCTAACAGAAAAAAAAATTGTGTAGTTTTGAAATTTTGCAGAGTTGTCGGAGGGAGTGTCCTGAACAACATACTAAAAGTCCCCGAGGGTGAGGGGTAAGCAGGGGCAGAGGGGCCTGCAGAAGGTCCTTTTTTTTTTTTTTTTTTTTCTTTTCTTTTCTTTCGCTTATACCTAAACAATGGTTGCAGGGTCAATCCATATGAAATCATCCAATAATAAAATAATTTGTTGCTGACCTATTTTATATTATTTTTAAGTATATATTTTCTGTTTCTATGTGTATCTGGGAGTACAAAACAATTTTTTTCACATTTTTATCACTAACGCTTCGGCAACTAGTGGCCATTTTGCTTAGAAGGATATATCATTTTTGGCATTTTCAAAGGTTAGCGGTAAGTTAAATACTATTTTATTTATGAAGATATCAACTTGAAGTAAAAACCTTCTTAATCTACAAGAAACATTCTACAGTGCATGTTATGACCAAAAATTTGTTATGTCTTAAAGAAATAATCTAAAACTTTATTAGAAAATGCAGTTTCGATTAGAAAAAATTAAAACTTTATGAAACTTTTTTCCAAAGAACGGATGAAAACACATGTTTAATATTTTCCCCCCACAAAGATATAGTAGATCACTCGATGCTAGTAAAATTTGAGATCATTTATATAAATCCTTTAGGTTTTATGAGTCTTCAAATATTGAGATTTTGGAAAATTGTCGATTTTCAAATTAAAATATCTCAAATGGGACGGAACAGAAAAATCTGAAATTTTCTCAAAATATTCTTCTAGTGCCTAGTAATCAACATATAAAATTTCATCACTGTGTTCTGACCAGAAGTATTTTATTTTTAATAAAGAAAGTGCTAAAAAATAACACTGTCAAATGAGCAAATAACAGTGTTAAAATACAATAAAAATTGTCAAAAATAATATAATTATTTGTTGTTGCTATAGACAATTCCACGTTTAGAAAAAAGCATTGCTCTTATGGGCTACAACGTTGCCGTGAATCACCGTCCCGAAAGACAGAGATGAGAGTAGTACCGTTAGCACCTCTCTTTCTAACAAAGTACAGCGGTGTTCATAACTTTCAGACACTAGCCTAAATACGTCAATTAACGTTAGACCTGCCAACTGACTTTCTATTCTGTGAGGTAATAACTAACTATAATAATAAAATCTATTAATAGTATACTGAAACGATGAGAGATTCGCGCTTCAATAAACGTGAAATAGTAGATTGAATGTTTTAATAAGTTCCGCCTATATACCACTAAATATTAAAACAATCAGCTGAAGTCTACAAGAGGTAAGGAGAAACAGTTAATTAACAACACGTGTTTTGAATTTGACTTTTATTGTGTTCTTCTAAACGTATTTTATTGTATTAGATTTAGTCTATTACCGGTACTTAATAATATAAAATATTAAAATATTAAAATAACATTGAGCTCAATGTGTTGTCAAATTAGATTATTTACAATAATTAGTAATAAAATTACGAAGTTAACCTTGTCACAATAGTTAAAATATGAATTAAAATTAAACATATATAAAACTTGATAAAGTATTCTAATACTTGTCAATTGTTTTAAAATAGCACACAGATGTTTGTGTATGTCATAAATAAATAATTGTCTTGTAATCTTCAGCTTTCGTTGTTTTATATTTTAAATTTCTACTGGCTAGCATACAACCAATTTCTTCATTACAGTTCTGTATTTAACCCATTTTAATTAGTCACATTTTTAAATTTATTTTATTAACGAAGTTTTTACCATATAATTAATTTTACCTGAGATTCTTTTGATATCCAAAATATTCATATTCTCGGCGTGACTGATGATGACGCATATGACGTCGAAATGCATCTCAATATATTGAAAAACAACGAAAGCTGAAGATTACAAGAGATAAGTCACTACTCAAGATCCGCTAATCCAATCCAAGAAGAAGGACCTCATAAATTAGAGCTATTCACAATATGACATTGTTTTAATTGACTCTCTAGTAATAATAGTCACACAACACAAATATAAGAAGAAAGAAGCTAAGTGCATTTTATCCAAGAAGACAATTATTTATTTATGACATACACAGACATCTGTGTGCTATTTTAAAACAATTGACAAGTATTAGAATACTTTATAAAGTTTCATTTATGTTTAATTTTAATTCATATTTTAACTACTGTGACATTTGAACAACGTCAGATTGATACACACGGAAAAATCGGCCATAGCTTTTCATGCATATACATGTGACCATCACATTAATAACAACATAAAATTGTTAAAACATGTTAAAAGACCTTTAGAATTAATGACATGGGAGAAGATTTTCATTTTAAAAAATAAAGACAGGGCAATGAATTTTGATATACCATTGGCCGACGAGATTTTTAGTTTGATCCTGGGGAAGACAGATGGCAGCACAGCGCCAACTACAGACTTGGATCTCCCAGCACCACACCAGTCGACATCCAGCTGAAGATAAGGAAGCTGATCTTCCTTGAAACCGGTCCTGCCTAATATTATGTAAGTGGAGCAACAAGTGTTTTTATTTCTGATTGATTTTAACTTACTGTGACAAGGTTAACTTCGTAATTTTATTACTAATTATTGCAAATAATCTAATTTGGCAACACATTGAGTTCAATGTTATTTTAATATTTTATATTATTAAGTAATAGACTAAATCTAATACAATAAAATACGTTTAGAAGAACACAATAAAAGTCAAATTCAAAACACGTGTTGTTAATTAACTGTTTCTCCTTACCTCATGTAGACTTCAGCTGATTGTTTTAATATTTAGTGGTATATAGGCGGAACTTATTAAAACATTCAATCTATAATTATACCACTGGAGAAATATGAAGCTAATTAACTGTAAAATAGTAGGCCTATAGTGTTTCGTTTGCGTTTAATTTCCCTTCACAACGAGCTATGACAATGAAGTTAGCAACAGAGACAGTACAGTTCTCAATAATCGCCACCGTTGGAAGTCGTGTATGAGACAGAGGGAATTCTTGCTCATTAGCTGGAATGTATTCTTTGTATTGTGGTTGCCTTATATACGTCAATTCAAATATTAGCATAAATACTACTACAATAATACAAATATTATCATCATGGCACACTTAATATGGCACAAGGAATGCTTTCTTTTACCTCACGCAACGGACCTAGGTTCGATTTCTGGGCGTGAAAGTTACCTACGTGGGTTTTTTCCTCGCCCGTAAGGCGAATGTCGGGTAACTGTTAAGCCCTTGTGGTTCCAGGATATCATTTGACCGTCATTATCATCGTCATCATCATATTCATGCCTTGTTCGGCATGAGTGTGTGCGCGACTGGTGTGCTTTGTCCTAGTGTTCGTGTTGTCTCGGAGATGACCCCGGCATTGGGCTGTCACCCATCAGGGAGGCCCTCCATGGTGATTGTGTGATAAAAAAGGTAGCCTACGTCTATGACCTGAAGATAACCCCTTTCCTGACAGGTCGCGGTCCTATGAGGCCAGGCGGCGTGGGCCACATAAAACATATCTTCAAGGACAAACTAAGAAAGAAAATATTAATATTAACGAAGGAAATGGGTAATTAAATTTTGAAGAATCTTACCTCACGTTAAGATAGAGGAGCTATCCCTTCCATATCCACGTCACTGGTGTCTTCTGCAGTGTCTGTAGTGTCTGTAGAAGAGTTGTCTCCAAGGGAGATAATAAACGGCTCCATCTCAATCTCGTCCTGCCACTCGTCAGCTTTCCACATTTCGTTTTCAATACTGATCACATGGGACACATACTTTTTCCAGTTTTGTGTACTCACTGTCGCAAACCCATCGTCTATCAACTTCCTCATGTCACCTGCTTTAAAAGTTGTGTTATGCATAGCGATATGTTGTTTTACCTGAGCCCATACAAGCTCTATAGGGTTAAGCTCGCAATGGTATGGTGGTAGCCTAAGGACTGTATGCCCTGATTCTTTGGCCATTTCGTCAATTCTATATTTGTCAAACTTAGGCTTCACCTGATTAACAATGCCAAGTAGTTCACGCCTTAACATAGAGTCCTCGTAAGGAACTCCACGTTCTTTCAGCCACCCTCTGATGTCGTCTTTTCGCCATGACGTAGTTGGCAATGGTTCCATTTTCCTACTGTGGTACTTGGCATTGTCAATCACTATCACAGAGCAAGGTGGAATATTTGGCATTATTTGTTCCTTGAAATAACGCTCATAAACCTCACCATCCATCTCGTCATGTGCGTCCATGGTATTTTTCTTGCACAGGAACACCAATTTATCGTTATCCACAAACCCACACTCCCCTCCTGCGTGAACTAATGCAAATCGTGGCCCGCGCCCCGAAGGTGACTTCAGACCCATAGAAAGTCCTGCACGAAATGCGTCTCTAGCAGTCTGGATAGTTTTATCCTGCCATTCTTTTCCTACTGTGAGGCCTGCATTGACCCAAGACTCATCGGTGTAAACGATATTTCGCCCTTCCTGTCGGTACTTGCGTATTTGCGCAATGTAGCGATGACGCCAAATCACAATATCGTCCCTCTCGATTAGAAGGGAATTTTTTTTCCTTCTTTCCATAAAAGAAATCCATATCGCTCAGCAGTCGATAGAGGGTTGTTCTTTTGAAATTAGGGAGATCATGGTCCTCATTTACAGCATTCAGGATCAACGATAATGTCGGAGGTCGGTTTTCGAGAAAGAAACCGTGAACTTTCCGGCGGATTCCAGCCCTCACAAAATCGGAATATGTTTCTTTCCTGCTGTTTTTCCTTACTCGTTTCAATGTCTTCTTTCTCGGAGTCACAATAGGTCCACGCGAAGCTTCGTTTCGAATTTTAAATATTGACGACAGTGATGCACCTGTCGCTTCAGCACATTCTTTCGTGTAGTAATTAACACTGTGTCCAGGATCCTTACGTTTAATATATTCGTAAACTTTGAGCACAATTTTTCTTGAATCACTATTTAGCACTTTACCCTGTTTACGTTTCACAGACATCTTCACTGTACAAGACAGCTGCCACTGAGAAGTAATCGCGGCTACTGTAGAGTTATAGTTGCAGACTGGCATTTGCTTAACTGTAAAATTTTACCCCTAACTGTACTACCCCTCCTCTCGACGCCTCAGGCCTGCATTCCAAAGCAACGACCCTTCGTTAGAAGTGGCAACTTCGTTCTATGCCGCTCTGCGAAATAGTTTTCGTAAGTTATTAAAATAAGTGTATTTCTTATTAATTTTAATGGTATAGAAACATTTAGCACATGAAAGTGAATTTGTTCTTACTGAAGTTGTGATTAGTGAATTAAAAAGTACTACCTGAAGTCTAGAAAACAAAGAAAAAGACGTGCAAAGAGTGACTGCAATTCTCCCATATAACCCAATGCTTTTTTCTAAACGTGGAATTGTCTATAGTAAAATTAAATATGCCATAAAACTAACATATTAAGGGCCTGTATGACGACATCCTGCTATCGTATTTATCTACCAGATAGAGAACCTATCTGGAAGTTGGCCAAGAATTGCGTATTATGGTCTCCTGACAAAATCTGTCTGGGAAGACAACTTCCAGATAAGCTAGCAGGAGGATGGAGTGACTGATAAAGTACCAACTGCTAGTTAGGGATCTTGGTTGAAACAAGATGGCAGGACGTGGAAGCTTGCTGGCCACCTAATTTTCAGAATTGATGCTGGAAGATTTAATTTACACAAAAATGTCATTTTAGGCTCACGTGCTGTGATAAGAGCATATCAGCTGTGATGCTGTATGGTGTGCAAATGTTATTTAAATCGTAAGTCATTGTAAGTAAAAAATTCAAAAGACTTTCAATTGATATTCAAGTTAGGATTTTAATTTCTCCCAAATTAATCTCAACTTTCTGGTTTTCATAACTTCTGTAATATGAAAAATCAGACCCATGTTCATATGAACTTTTTTAATCAGTACTGTCATTTCAAGTTACTACAACCTATATATCACTTGTGGTTAATTAGTAAGTTCATGCAAAAATAAACCATAATTATATAGAAAGAAAAATTACTTACGTTAAGTGGGATAGGTGTAACTTGGGCATGGTCATACAGCAGTGAGTTGAAACTACCATAAACACCATCGTTGATGTAATACATGACATTTCCTACTTCGTCATCAATATAAATTTCCCTCTTTGAATGAATGTTTGTGGCAAGGGTAAAGGCAGAGGCCACATAGTAGCGACCAGGCTCAGCAATTATTCTAACTCCTTCAGAGGCAGGAAAGAGTTCATCTATAGCACTGTTGACCACATCAGCAATCTATTGCACAAACATAATAGAAATCAGAACCCAATACATAATAGATCATCAACAATAAGAATTAACTTACTAACTCCAATAACCAATTATGAGATTGCAAAGATCAATAGTTTAATTTCAGCAATATCTACCTACAAAAAATTTATAAAAATTAAGTTAGGTATAGACATTTAGGATGATATAAACATTTTTATATAATCATTCTTTGTTATAAAAGTAATGGAACTAAGACTTTTCTGTTGTCTTTATTCTTATCATTATTTTAAAAATTTCAACATGAAATGAAACATTTCAAAATCCCACAGAACTACAAATTATTAATCTTTACATTTCTTCTTTCACTTATGCTTGGATTCTAGAGAACTGTATAAATATTATTCCTGAGCAAATATGGAAAACACTTAAAAAATATTTTCTACAAACTTATGGTAAGTGGCTAAACCAGTGCCATCAGTTAAATAATATTAATGCAATACTGATAAGCTCTTATAATTCAAAACATCTGCTAGACATTTTAATGTGAAAATGTCTTTAAAATCGATGACGGGTACAAGGTAGTTTCTGTAGAAGTACCGGTACTTCAAAACTTCAATAAGTCTTCTACAAGTAGACAGCACTGACTTGGTCTCATTTTAAAAAGGAAAGTTTGTGTCAGTGCCATTCGGGCATTCATGGTCGCTGGAAGTCGTGAACTACACACAATTTTCAACTTTCTGGATTTGACCATGTCCTTAAATGAGATCACAACTCAGAGGGTAATTATCCAACCAGAGTGAACCAAGTGTTGTTTTGAAGAGGAGTGTACCTGTTATTACTACAGACTGGATGTTCAAACTAGGCAGGCAGAAAGGCATTTAAAAATTGCAAAATAGGCAGCTAAAATAAGCACTACAACCATAAACCATCGCAAACAATAAATACTCTTCACAAACTATAATCACAATTCCACCTATAATACAATTACTACTACTATATAGATTGAATAACAAAATACTGACAATCATTAACGTGTGTTTATACTGTATTTGGGATAAGTTGTTTTACCAAAAAATGAGAGAGGAAAAGATATGCTAAAAAGAGAAGAAGCTAGTAATTACCCCCTTATTATGGCTGAGCCGGTTGGGGGGCGATCCAATCCTCATAGTGGCGGATTTTTGGATGCTAAGAAATGAAGTATTTCAACAGTCATCTGAGTCTTCTAAATAATAATTAACAAAACTGTTTCTCGTCCATGATGCCATATTGTTTCCAATTAATTCTTCTACGTTATGAACATGTTCATAAGCCCTTTTCCAGTGTTCTCTACTGCTGCTTTAAACAAAATTTCCTTTTCATTAACCTTGGATTCTCTATTGTGGTGTGCTACGTCATTCTATATTTCCCCCATATCAATTCGATGGGCTTTGCAACTATATATTTTTTTCCAATCACATTACTAATATTAAAAATTTCTTGAATAGAATTAAATATTCATAACAAAGAATCAATCAACTTTATATCAAATTTTAATACACTATACATAATTAATTATACAATCAACCATAATAATTGTTGTATTTATTTTATTATCTTTTTTTAGTGCCGCTTATACAGTCAACCCTCGATATAGTGCCACCATCTGTTCTCTAACATTTATTGGCACAAAGCGAGGGTGGCACTAAAACGAAATTTAGTTTTTAAAGTAAAAACGGGATAATACAGTGGTGTATTAATTTACTGTACTATATTATGAAAGAAAAATCAATAGAAGATAAATAGAGAACTTTAGCACAAAATAAAATACTGTACAGTAACTCAATTTATTACAGTATATGTCCAGTGCCACAGTACACAAAGGGGTTGAAAATCATGTGGGGTCCATGTAAGTGATTAACTGTAACTGAGTAACTGTACTGTAGTGTTTAATAGCTGAATGGACACTAGACTAAAAGAAGTGAAAATTTGGAATGTCTCATTGTATGAAGGGCTCTTTCTACCTGCTCCACCCTCACGCAGGATGTCTGTCTGACTTCTCATTCCACTGCACAACATTTATACTCACTTCTTGGAAATACAGTACAGTATGTTTCTTCCTCCCTAACATTCACGCCAGTTTTAAAAGAAATCTTCTGTAACTGGAAAATCACTGCAAGCTACATATATTTTGTATATTTGTAAAAATCTTGTCTTAAATTGCTGGCACTAAATGAATTAGCATAGTAACGAGGTTTCTTATGTATTTTATATAGGAGAAGATCCATTTCCTTGCATTTATTGGCGCAGTGCGAGGGGTGGCACTATAAAGAGGGTCATTATATCTAGGGTTGACTGTACTCTATATTAATTTTATTATAGTCAAGAAGGTGTTAATTTTTCCGGTGTATATTGTGCCGCTCCTATCCATATCACATTCCTTCCTTGATTACTTTTCACGTACCTATTTTTTTTTTTAAATATTTCACGGAGAGCCCACTTGACATCAAATAATCCTGCCTTGTTTAATGCCTCCTTCATATGCTTGGCAAAAATAGTGAGTCATAATAATAGATAAATTGTATGGCGAATAGCAGATTTGATGAACGAGCACGTTGAAATCTATAAAATCACCAATTTTCAAAACTCCCAGAAAACTTTCTGGGTAAAACTACCAAATGACTGGACTATTGTCCCATGGATGTTATAAATGCATATTCCAAGTTTGACGAAAATCTGATAAAGCGTATTCGAGTTATAGCATGTACAGACACTTGGACAGATAGACAGACATTTTTCCTTTAAAAAAAATGATGTGAACTGACTAACACACTTAGTTACTCCACTTACCAAATTTTTTGGTAGAACACGTTTTGCATGCCTTTGCATGCATCCTCAACTACTTGTGAACTGACAAAGACATTTTCCAGTCCACCATATGATCTTAGAAAGTTCCATTCTGGCACATAGTAGTAGCAGTAGTAATAGTAATAGTAATAATAATAATAATAATAATAATAATATTTAAATAAAATAAAATATTAATAATAATAATAATAATGATAAAAATGACAAGAATACAGAAAAAAGGCACCTGTGTCCATGTGCATCTATGTGTCTACTGCTCTCCGCTTCAGAAGCTGGTCCTCCACCCTAGCACCAGAGGCTAGATCCTTTCACTAAATCCTTTTTTTCTGGGTGTTACCCTAACATCAGGAATATATCAAATAAAGTGCAAGGACTGCAACCAAGTTTATATTGGAAAGACAAAAAGAAACTTAAAAATCAGGACAAAAGAGCACTTCAGGAACATAAAGCACCACGAAATAGATAAATCAGCAGTTGCAGCCCATTTTGGATAAAAAACCATGACATTAAACCAGAAGCAAAATTGTTAAAATCTGCAAGAGGACATACGGAATTAATAAATTGGGAAAAATCTTCATCCTCAAACATCAAGACAAAGTCATGAATTTTGAAATCCCCGCCTCCAATGAATTGATCAACAAGCTCGTCTTAAGAAAACCAGAGGACAGTCAAGTAGCAACAGGAACAAGAAGCAGCAGTCAACCATGGAATGAATATGGGAAGGAGCTTCCCGAAACTAGTCTCCAAACGAGAGGACTTAAGTGAAGTTAATGTCACAAAAATGACTCACTTCTTATATTATTATATCTTTGTTCCTTCATGTATGTGCTATATTGTATTCTCTCACTATTGACAGTTGGACTTGGGAGTTGAAGTAGATATGATTCATTGTTCTTGCCAAAACAGTGTAGGAAAAAGATTTAAATAATATATTAATTTAACTTAATAAATATTATGAATGAAATAAAGATATAAAAGACAGCTATTAAGTTTTAATAATTAAATGTTCGTACTTAATACTGAAGTGATGGTCAGTAATGGAACTGTAAATGAAATATATTTCTATTACAATGTATGATACTTGAGTGGGGATTTAAAATATGTACTTAATACTGAAAAGTATTAACTGAGGTCCTTTGTATCGAGATTATACTGTATATTGTATAAATGAGTTCGCTGCCTTGGGTGAGTTGGTAGCATGACTACCAGCGACCTGGGTGGCCCGTGTTCGATTCCAAGCCGTGTCGGGGATTTTACAGAGATGTAAAATTTCCTTCCTGGATCAGGATTGGGTGTTGTGTCCTCATTCCCATCCCAAGAAAGAACTGGCTACCCTATGCGGTATCATCCAGCCTAGTGTTTCTCAGTTGGGTTGTGGGCCTTCTCCCCAAGGCTCTGTCTCCCAGGGCAGGACTGGCCCCTGGGCCGAACACTTCATCATAATCGCCACTGTATAAATGAATTGCATTTTTGTCATGAACATTATATTAGGTTTTCTACTTGTAATGTTCATTATTACAGGGGATTTTTTTTTTCAACCTCCGGTGGGACATAAAATGAAAATCACAGTGAATATCAAAACTGTTTTATTTGAAATATTTAAGTACACCTTCTAGCTACTTCTCTACATAATCACGCTCCGATTGAGACATTTGTCTTAGCGTGGTACCATCTTTCCAATACCCTCTTCATAGAAGTGTAGCATGGTACCAACTTTCTAAAACCCTCTTCATAGAAGCTTGCCGCCAGCGTATTGAGAAAGGTCTTCACAGCTTTTTGGAGTGTTTTGAAGTTCTTCATTGGTGTGGAAGCGCTGTCCTCCCTGATCTTTCTTCAGCTGCCGTTAAAGATGAAAGTCACTCGGCACGGGAACGAGTTTTTGGAATCCACATGACAGGGGATGAAACGTGGATTCGTTACGACAATCCAGTATCAAAAGAACAATCTAAACAATGGATGCACACAAATTTCCCAAACAAACCCAAGATCTGGCTCCAACACCAACGAAGAATTTCAAAACACTTCAAAATGTCGTGAAGACCCTTCTCAATTCGCTGGCGGCAAATTAAACAGTTTGGATTTTCACTGTGGTTTCATATTATGCCCCATCAGAGGTTGATAAAAAAAAAAAAAATAGCCCTCGTATTATATACATAAATGAATTAACAACATAGAGCACAGGTACTACCTTGTCAATGTTTGAACTTTTATTGCCAGGATAACCTCCTCCAATATCCAAGAGATGAAAATTGAATCCAAGTTTTCTTTTGGCAAAGTTGAACAGTGATCTGGCAGATTGTATTGCTCGACGAAAAGCAGGTGGGTCTCCACATCCTGATCCTACATGGAAACTGACACCAATGACATCAAGTCCCAGAGAACAAGCCACTTTCAGTAACTTTGGTGCCTCAGTCTCAGCGTTGCAGCCAAACTTCATTCCTAACTGACACTGAGCAACAGCTGCATCACAGCGTATGCGGATTACCAACCTGTAAACATAAAACTGGTTGAATTATCCAAGGCTGCAGTACCATTGATAAGAATGTAACACACATTTTTATAACTGCACATGAAGCATTCTAAATTAATTATTTTTTCTTATTTCCTTTTTATGCAACAAACTCATTCTTTGTTAAAGGAGAGCCTACTGTACTGTCATGTTCTGCTCAGCTCTTCCATCTTCAAGACATACTGGAAAGCCAGATAAATTGTGGGTAATGTGGGGATATGATGCTTATTCACATACCTCACCACATGCACACTACTGTTATATTTCAACACAAACATTTCAATTAACTACAGCAAACTCTCGATTATTCGATAAATAAAGAAATAAATTAATTAACAACAATAACAGAACAGGTATTACCTTGTCAAAGGTTGAACTTTTATTGCTGGTTTGGGAATTATTCATGCAGTGATGAGGATGAGGGGGTGAGGAAGATAATGCAAAAAATAGCATGATTCGATCGCATTAATTTAGATGGTTGGGAACTGGGCTTCCACGTGTTGACAGACAATGAGATGGTCAGTGTTGCTACACGCAGAGTGACAGAAGCTAGAGGTGATGAGGGTGAGGGAGGAGGGTGGTGAGGAAGACAACGCAAAAAAATAGCATGAGTCATAGTGCCATGCTACAATCCATTGACACACTGTTGGATTATATGGAGCAATGGGATTAAGGCTTAGAGTCAGGAAGATTCCGGGGAAAAAGAACAATTATAGCTAAATGTGCGTACATGCAAGTTGTTTTTGCCACACTTAGGAGAACTAAAAAATTTAAAGGGATGCCGATCTACCTTAACAGAGATCTATCTCTGATGGAGAGAGTAACAAGGAAGAAATTAGTGGAACAAATGAAGCTGGAAAGTAGCAAGGGTAAGAAGGCTAGTGCTTCATCGAGGACGGACGTGTTTTTGGTGCTCCGTGATTGAGGTTATGGGTGTAAACTTGCTTTAAGCTTGAGGCACGTTAATGTTTCAAACTGTGGAGATAGTCACCATCTAATCTGTGTAATAGAAAGTAATGCATTAATTTGCGGGTGTAGTGCAAGAGAAACTAAATTGTATTTCTTACAATCTATAATGGTGACAGATAACATAGACACGACGAAAACAGCAATGAAAGAAATTCGCCTAAAAATCAGCGATAAGTGTCGCAAATGCAAAAGAGTAGTTAGGAATGGAGTACTGTGCGATCACTGTGACTATTGGTGGCACTTTAATAGTGCGAAAATCCCGAAAAAAGAAGATTTAATGGAAAATCAAGATTGGGTTTGTGAGCATTGCCGTGAACTTGACGATCATCCCGCCAGTGAGAAATCGGTGTGCAACACAGAGTCAGATAATTTAGTAGATGCTAAGGCAATAATCAGTATTCTTAATGAGGACATTGTGACACTAAAAAAACAAAATGACTCTTTGAAAGAGAGGATCATGGCTTTGGAGAGCACACTGAATAATGGTAGCGAAAATGGTGTAGGCCTGGGTCTACGGCCAGAAAGCAACCCACAGCGAGGATGGGAAAGTGTTAAATGAACTCGCAAAGAAAGGACAAATAGTAGGCATAATCCTGTGTTAAAAGAAGATGATTTCCCAGCATTAGGAAATAGATTTCAAGCTCTTGTAGCCCTAGAGTCAATAGGTGAACAATGTAGTGAATCTGTTACCAAGACTAGCCAAAAACCTGCAAGCCCCCTGGCACCCCCTAAACATTTTGAGACACAACCTAGTTGGTCCAAGGAAATTGCTGTTCATCATTTTGCAGATAGCCAAGGCAGGGGAGTGTACAAGGAAGTTCTGAAGAGATCTGACCACATTAACATTATTTCCATTATAAAACCAGGAGCCAAGTTTCAGGATGTAGTGCCAGAAAAACAGGAAGATTTAGGACAAGAAGAGTTTGTAGTTATTCAAGCAGGAACTAATGATGTTAGTAGGAACGAATCCAAAGATTTACGAAGGATTCTTTGGAAGAGGCTTACAGATTTATGTGGGACCAATGTACTCGTTTTTTCTGTTCCCCACCGTCACGACCTGCCAGAGTGGTCAAGTGTGAATGAAGAGGTTAAGAGGACTAACGTGGAGCTCATGAAGGTGTGTAAATTGTTTAAAAACTGTAACTTTATTGATATTAGCAAAATTGGTAAAAGGTTTCACACTACTCATGGCCTACACCTAAACACATTAGGTAAGAAGTATGTAAGTGATAAAATTGTTGAAAGTATTGATAATCATTTTAGGAAATTAGGACAGTTTCAACCCATTGCACTTAATGCACCTTTTTTAGAGTAAACAGTGGACAAAAATCCCCTGAAGTTGAAGAACATAGGTTCTTGAGTTGTGATAATAAATTGGGTTACTTAAATACTACAACACTACACTACATAGGTAAAGGTAAGAGAATAAGTGAAGTAAATGGAATTAAACTCCAAGATAGTCTAACAAATATTGGAAAATTTAGTTCAAAAAACACAGAGCCTTTGCAAGATGCTGCAAATAACGTTGAGATTCTGCATTGGAATGTACAATGCCTAAGAAATAAACTTGACTCCATTGAAGACTTTGTTGACAGAAATAAAATAGGGATTTTATGCATGGTAGAAACGTGGCTAGAGAGTGGGGAAGTTGATCTATATTCCATAAATAATTTTACAATAGCTAATTATTACTGCAGGAAAACAAGACTGCATGGAGGATGTATCATATATGTAAAAAGTGGTATTTTTTACAAACCTTTAGAGGCGATAAACAATATGTCTATAGAAATGATTATAGAAGTGACTGGTGTCCTCTTAATAGAAAAAAACATAATGGTTGTATCATTGTACAGACCCGGCACTAAATGTGGGGAGTGGGACATATTTTTCTCTAGGCTTAGTTCTATATTAGAGTTTTTAAGTAAACAACAGGCAAAGATCTTAGTGTGTGGTGATTTTAATATAGATTTTAAACTGGCTGATGGTGCGAGAGTTAAAGACCTAAATAATTTATTTACGTCATTTGGTATGGGAGCATGTAATAATGCAATAACTAGGCCTAATGCAACTCATGAGGGAGGTACATGTATTGACAATATGATCACCAATTTAGATATAGACTCAACTGAATGTAATGTTATAAAATCATGGGTATCAGATCACTGGGCTCTTAGGCTATCATACAAATCTAAAAGCAGGACAAAGGCAAATCAATCTGTTAAAAATAAGGTAATACGCAGTATGAAAGTGAAAAATTTTTTAATCTTCTCAGAACTTTTAAGTAATATAGATTGGCACCGTTTGTACATTTCACCTACTGCGCGTTCTAAAACCCAAATATTAATCGAAACACTGAATTCAATTATAAATTTAGCTTTTCCTTACATTAGACTTAAAAACAAGACTACATTACCTAGAAGGAATAAGGTAGTTAGTCCGGAAATAAATTACATCAGGGAATTGTGCGACTGGTCTTATCATATTTATCAAACAACAAGAAGTGACTCTGCAAAAAAATTATACATCAGATATAAGAAACAATTCAGAACATTAATTAAACAGACTAGGCGCTTAGAAAATGATAACTTAATTAATTCATCAAGTAATAAAAGCAAGGCCATGTGGGATGTAATCAAAAAAGAATGTAATACTGTACTTAAGCAAGAACAGACTCAGAATAATCTCTCACCAGACCAATTCAATAACTTTTTCATAGACAAAATAAATGAACTTATTCTTGCAGTAGCTTCTAAGAATTGTACCAAAACTGCATTGGAGTACATAGAATCTAGAGTAAAACCAAGTTGTTCATTAAAATTTAAATTAATAAGTAATTGTGAGGTGGAAAAAGTTATTAGAAATCTAAAAGCTAGTAGATGTACTGATGTTTATGGTCTGAACGCGTTAATGATTAAACTAGGTAAAGAATCTTTGATGGGAGTCTTAACCAATATAATAAACAGTTGTATTATAGAATCAGTTTTTCCTGATGCTTTAAAGCTTGTCAAGGTAATTCCAATATATAAGAAAGGAAGTAAATCAGACTGCAACAGTTATAGGCCTATATCCTTAGTTCCCATCATATCTAAAGTGTTTGAAAAATTGTTAAACGATCAATTAATTGATTATTTTTTAAAAAAAAATCTTTTTAGCAACTGCCAATATGGGTATCGTTTAGGAATGGGGACAATCAAAGCAGCTGTGTCCCTGTATACAAACTTTTTGGACTCACTTGAGTCTAAAAATATAACAAGGGCTAAATTATTTGATCTATCAAAAGCATTTGATACTGTATCCCATAAAATACTGTTAAAAAAATTTGAATTCTATGGTCTGGAAAAAAGTGCTGTTTTACTTTTAAGCTCTTACTTAACAGGGAGGTTTCAGAAGGTTAATGTTAATGACATAGAGTCCGATTATTTACATGTTCTTAATGGAGTACCACAAGGGTCTATTCTGGGGCCTATTTTATTCATCATCTACATTAATGATTTACCCAATATATTATGGCCATCAGCCAAGGGGTAGTTATTCGCGGATGATTTCGCAATATGTATCAGTGAGCCAATAGAAAGAGATTTGAGTAACACAGTTTTAATGGTTGAAGATTGGTGTAGTGCCAATCTCTTGTGTCTAAATATGGATAAAATTCAGGAGCTCAGGATCTCCTTAAATGTTAAAAATCATAACAACGATGTTGTAAATTTTCTGGGTTTTAAGGTGGACTCCAGGTTGAACTGGCATAGTCATATGGATAATATAGCTTACAAACTGAGTAGAGGAATTTATATGCTGAGAAAATTAAGATCCTGCGTTAGTCTTGATGTTTTGAAACTGGTGTATTTTGCACATATTCACAGTCACCTATCATATGGGACTTTGTTATGGGGGGATCAAACTTACAGTTTAAAATTGTTCAGATTGCAAAAAAGGGCAATTAGTTTGATGTGTGGCTTACCATTAAATGGTCACTGTAGAAATAGTTTTAGGAATATTCAAATTATGACTCTGCCAGGGCTATTTGTTTTTCAGTGCTTATTGTATATAAAAGAAAATTATAATTCTCATCTTGAACATGGTATGTGTCATAACTATAACACAAGAGGTAAACACAATAAAGTCACAACTCATTGTAATTATGTTAAAACTCAAAACAGTTTCAAAAATGTATCGATTAGGATGTTCAATTCTCTACCTAACAACATGAGAAGGCTACCGATCCATAGTTTCAAATTGGCCATTAAAAAGTTTATATTAAATAACCCTATGCACAGTGTTAATGAATTTTATGATTTTATTAGTGACGAATCTTAAGCTGATGAAGTGCTGATGTATGTTGGAAAGTTTTATATTTCATCTATAATACTATATATAACCTGTATGGACATTTGTAATGCTCCTGATGAACTCAGGAGTTTTCTGCAAATAAAGAAGATTTGATTTGATTTGATTTGATTATACGCAACTTACAAGTATATGATAATATTATAGGAGAAAAATTCCTCTGACACTGGGACTTGAACCCAGGACCTTTGGCTATTCATGCCAATGCTCTACCAACTGAGCTAAGCTGGAGTTCAATTCACAGTCCCAGATGGAACCTCTCTCCCATGACTGATTACCCTAATAGTCTACCTCACAGACAGACAAAATATGTCATATACAGTACTGTGAGTCACACTAAGTAGTGATTTTTGTGACCGGGCTTCCACTGTTATTGTACAGTTAACATTAAAGATAGATATTTAAGCATTCATGAACCACAGATTATTGTCTCTGTTGGACATTACATGAGAATATTATAGGAGAAAAATTCCTCCGACACTGGGACTTGAACCCAGAACCTTTGGCTATTTGCGCCAATACTCTACCAACTGAGCTAAGCTGGAGTTCAATTCACAGCGCCAGATGGAACCTCTCTCCTATGACTGATTGCCTTAATGGTCTAACCTCTCTCATAGGAGAGGAGAGAGAGGTTCCATCTGGCACTGTGAATTGAACTCCGGCTTAGCTCAGTTGGTAGAGCATTGGCACGAATAGCCAAAGGTCCTGGGTTCAAGTCCCAGTGTCTGAGGAATTTTTCTCCTATAATATTCTCATGTAATGTACAACAGAGACAATAATCTGTGGTCCATGAATGCTTAAATATTTATATTACAAGTATATGTCGATGAGAGTAAGATAGACGTAAGTAGCAAGGGAACGAACATCAAGAGTCATGACCGCATCAGCAACGGAGGAAGAGTGTGCCATGTGTCATGTTAATGAACGACAATGAAGGCAAAGAGAGCGTGTATCGACGTTACCAAGAGGAATTAATAACTGCCAAGAAGAACAGGTGAGTGAGGTAGCTACCATGTCAGCTGTGACACGCTTTCAGATTCCTCGGGGACCTTGGAGCCGAAACGAGTCATCTAATGTTGTTGTAAGCAAAACCACTGAAGATGACTCAACGATAACTACGAGAAGCCATACTAAGTTAAAAAGCTTTAAACAGTAGAATTTAGCCGGGAGTTTTCAAATAAGTGATAGTAATTTGTGATGAAGTGTTAAGTTAAATAGATTAGGGTTCATTATGAGTGAATTACCAAGGAGAGTAGGGAGAAAGTATAATAGCTTTAATCGTTATTTAAGTTTATGGAGTTGAGGGTTAAATAATCATTTAGTGTTTAGCATCATGTCCATCACACGTCTCCAGCGTCCATGATAGTGTGTGCCCTATGGAAGATATACGATGGTCAGTTCAATAAAGATAGTGTGTAAGTACGAAAGCTAATGTGATTGATGACTGTGGGTCACGCTGAACTGTCGTGCGTTAATTATGTACGTATGTATTATCTTGAAAAGGACATGCCAGAAACCTGAAGGTAGGTACAGCTCCTTTTCTAAAGTGTATAACTTAAGGGCCAGTGTCAAGTGTCTTAGAAAAAATAAATTATATATCAATCTTCATATAATCATATTATACTGTAATAAAATTACCAGAATCATACTATAGCAAGAATTTTGCATTTTCAGCCTAGTAGCAGGTGTGATTTTTCCATTTTTGTGCTACCCATTCTATTTTTACTGTTTTTATCAAAGGATCTAAGATTAAAATACGCCTTTGCTGTATCCACAATCTATATTCCACACATTGTATACCGGTATATTCTAATAATTTGAATATATATATATATATATATTATAATATTCTATATTCTATATATTAAGTTCTGAAGTAATTAATGTTGACAATACTATATTCTATAGTCACTTTACCAAAACTACAGTAAAAACAGTCTACTTAAATGCTGCAAAGAGCAATTCTCTGACAGTCTTTAATGTACCAATTCAAAAAGAAATATTTCTGAGCTGTCTGAAATTAAACACAGAAGGGGGGAAAGGCAAATAAATAATTATCGATATTAAACTGTATTGGAAGTTAACAACACAGTGAAGTTATATAACATAATTATATAATTAGCTGAATAACACTGAACTTCACTTTTGGTATAGTTTGCCTGTACTACTACTGTACAACCAACCTGACTCTGGTCTATAGCACAGTTGAGGCCAAAGTCAAGAGTGCTGACACTGATGCTTTTAAACCATGTCCGTGCTTTTTCAAATGCATATAATAATAAAAAAATATATATATAAAAAATGCTGAGGGTTTGGATTATTGATACTCTACTTAATTGTTAAAAAACCCACACAAAAGTGAAGTTTAGTGTGTTATGTAATAACAATACAGCCTATAGCTGCTTGAAAAACTGATAATGCACCGAGCAACTTCTTAGGGAAGATTAATACCTTAGGCAGGGCGTGTAAAGCATTAAGTGTTGGAACGTGTAGTTCAGACGAAGTAGTTCCAAATTCCCTCACCAGGCGTCGTAGCGATCATCATCACTTTAAGAAACTCGTGAGCATAGAGAGCTGTGTATTGTGAAGTTATCATGCCTTGTTGTTATGCAGTGTATTTGACAATTGTATTGAATGTAATAATGGAATTTCCTTATAAACGTAAATTACAGCTGCACTTCAAAATAAACTAAATGAAATATATTTGTTATTTTTAAAATATTACAGGAAAGTTTTGACAGTTTCCTTGAGGATTTTGCCGTCGCTCTACATCTCTTCTCTCTTCAAATCTCTTTCGCGCAGAAAATGAATTGACATTTTATATAATGAAATACTAGTTGAGGCAGATATAAAAGTAATAATCCCCTGAGAAACATAAGCTACAAAAACCGACAGTTCACACATAGTCTGAAAATATATTGCCCCAAACTGCATCTTCTTTAATCAATTTTCCTTCAATGATATTGTCTACTTTTTAGCGATGTCTTAAAATTACACAGAAGGATATTTGAGGAATTAATAATTAATTAAGAAAGATGGTGGCCGAGAAGGGTGAAAGAAGCTATTGAAGTAGCGAGAAAACCCCAGAACATCAACAGGGATAAAGGCCTGGACTTGCCGAAAACCTGGCAACCCCTTCTTCGACACCACCATGATGCAGCAGATAGGGATAATGGAGCTCCGACCAACCGCTGCTGTCGACCGACCAATCCCAGAGCACCAACAGATGCCTCTTCTGTGATTGGCTGGACGCCCGCTACTGCGGCTGATGCCCGGCTTAGTCAGTGACCTTCTGGCCCTGAAGAAGACAGCAACATGGCTGTGGAAACGTTGGCCTCTCAACACTCGACGCGGTGCTACCCGGACAGCCTAGACTGAGGAAATTAATACCTGTCTCCAAAGTCCAATAAGTTACAGAGAGTTTGACTATCTTTAACATCGTGGTTAGGTACATGTTCTCATGATGCTAAACATTCCTTGTAACTAATGTATATTTTTCCTGCTGTACGAAGTAAGTAGCCACAAAGGTAATAAGTAATACTTTTACCTGACATTGTTGAGTAATTACCTTTAAGTAACATATCTAAAGAGATTAGTTTCGGTTCAGTAACCATTATAAAATTTTTCTCTCTTATTTGTCTCTGTAAATATCCATTACCTGCCTATACTTGTCTACTTCTTTTCTTGCCATTGATCACATTTATTGCTTACTATCAAATGCATCTCCACAGTTTGCTTTAGAAGAGTGGATTTATTTTACAGGTACAGATATACACTAAAGCAAATGCAAATTTAAAAAGTCTATGAAGGTTGGATGATATTTAAGACCAATATTCAGCCAAATGAAGGTCGATATGATTTTTATATAATAATGGGACAATTTTTAAAATACAAAAAAAAAAAAAAAAAACTGCAACAATTCAAGGGAACAAAAATTTTGACTACAAAATTTCGTGAAAAATAAAATTTATTTCATCTCATGCATAAAAATGATCTCAAAAGGCTTAATTTTTTTCTGCAGACTGCTGTAGATAGTAATTTTTCCCGCAAAAGTAGATGCCTCATTGCCACTATATTTTTTGATATTTTATTATAAAAGTCAGCACACGATACACCATTAAAGTCTGTTTTTACTATCAGCAAGATCTTCACTGTTGCAATTTTCTTTTTATTTTTCTCATCTGACCACAACAAGTTCACTAGAGAGAAAACATGTTCCACAGCAGCATATGACCCTGGAACTGAAGACAATTCTCTACCAAACAAATAATTTTTTTTGTTAATGTTTCTACCAATGAAATAGGCAAACGTTTTATAGAATTCCTCAAAAATAGTTTCATTGTTTCTTGCAACACTGTCTACTGTTTCGCTGTTTTAAGTATTATTATTAGTTCTGTACCATAAAAACTTGTTTCATCTTCGTCAGCAGAAAAATTTGATAGCCTACAATACTTTTAAGAAGAGCACAACAATCTTAAATATTCTTCCATTTCAACTGGTCTTTTAAAAAATCACCTAACCATGTATTAATAAAAGGTGTGAGAAATGACATACACCATTAATATACTCAATGCAAACTAAGAACAAAGATATGTAGCATAAAATGCAGTGGCCAAGCGAACTCACAAAAATCGGAAAGTTTGAGCTTCCCCATAAAACTTTCGAGACAGCTGGACATTTTGCCAAAAAAGGGACTATCCCAGGAAGAACGGGCCGAATGGATACCCTAATGTATTGTCTCATCACATTGAATGTCGCAAAATATGTAGCTAAAACTGATTAGTCTAATACCTAAACATGCTGCCAGCCAGTCCACAGTGGCAGCTTGACCAGTGATATCAGAGCCAACGCCATCACGCGGTGGGAACGATGAACTATCCAAGTTCCACCACTTAATGCTTTACACGCCTTGCCTTAGGTAATCAGCAGTATGGCTTTAGAAAGGGCTGTAGTCCAAAGAGTGCATTAATAAAATTTATTAATTGCATGATACCATATTACTCCGATCCTCGGAGTCTAGGATCCTCCAATCTTAGACTGAACATAACACTCCCAAAACTAGTCCAATCTTATAAATTTATGTAAATGGAGTTAAAAAGTATTTTAATTTTCAACTTTTCCCCAAGATTCAGCATGCTTCACTATTTATTTATTTACTTTATTTACGTCCTCATGATCATTAAAATTATATGGGACTATGTATGTTCAATATATATAATATAAGTTAGACAACAAAAGCACAACATAATTATTCAAAACTAATTAAGTTTGGTGATACATAGATTATGAATTCAACGTACATTCAAGTGAATTACATTAATAGCACTGATTAAGTCATTACCAGTTTTCGACCAATACTAAATTGAGTTTAGATTAAGATTTAAAAATTCTTCTATATTATACATTGGATTAGATGTAAGCCAGTTTTTTTAATATGTATTTAAAACATTTGAAAGGTAAGTTGATGGTATTTTCAGGCAATTCAACAGTTTGATGCCCACATATTCAAAATTGGCAGCAGTTTTACTAAATCAATGTTGAGGGAGATCTATTTGATGTGTATTACGAGTCTTATGAGAATGTATATTAGATCTAGATATTTCCTTATTGTATTTATTTTTTATATGTATAAGAACTCGAAAATGTAGAGGTTAACAGCTGTCATGATCTTTAACTCTTTAAATAGTGGTTTGTATGGTGCAATGGTGCATAAAACCATTAACGGCCGTGGGTGTCGGCATGCTGACCACATGCCCCCCCAATCCTGCCATCTGCCTACGGGAGATGACGCAGCGGTCGGGTAGTAGGCCAAGTCCCTCCAGGGATGTAGCGCCACGGAGTTTAGTTTTTAATGGTGCATAAAAATCAGTATTAGATATAAATCATACAGCTCTCTTTTGAAGTTTTAGAATTTGTTCAATTTGTTTACTATTTCCCCATAGCATAATCCCATAATCTATTATACTATGAAAGTAAGAAAAGTATGACATGCGAATGTACTCTACAGGTAAAACGGATTTCAAATTATTCAGTAAATAAAAAATCTCTACTGTCGTTTGCTTAAATTATCAATGTGATTTACCCAAGATAGAGAACAGTCAAGAATAATTCCTAAGAGTTTGACACTGTTGGTGCTAGCAAAACTTTTATTTAGACTGAACGTGATTGTTTGAGTTTTGTCTGAATTTAGAAATAGGTTATTCTAAAAAAAAACCAGGCTATAGAACAAACTGCCCCTCAAGCCATGGAAGCATTGCGACAACTAAAAAACGGTCACATTGACAATGTGGCAGCCAAGTTGGAACAAGCAATCATGAGTGCTACAAACACAATTACTGTCAACAAAACCCTGGTTTGACGAAACCTGCTACAGAACAGGGCGAGAAACTCTTCATTCCCTACACCAAGCAATAGCCGTGCCATCAGAGGAAGCGCTGAATGGATATGCCCGGAAAAGACAACATACAAAGCCCATCTAAAAGAGACAAAAAGAAAACATTAAGAAGAGGAGGCAAAGACAATGATAAAAGAAGCTAAAAATAACCCATATAAGGTTTTACAACACAGAAAGCAAACGTTTCCAAGAGACATTCCCATAGAAACATGGACCCAGCATTACAGACAAGTACTAAAATCCAGAGACACCAGGCCATGCCCAAATACTGAAAGTTCTATTAGCAGGAGAGATACTGAACCATTCATTATAGAAGATGTCCAGAAAACAATCTCAGCCTGAAGAATAATAAAGCCTGTGGACCTGACAAGGTCTACAATGAACACCTAAAGAGTGCAACACCAGTACTCTTGGAAGCTTGAACCGAACTCTTAGATGAATGCCTGCAACAGGGAAGAATACCAGAACGATGGAGAATGTTGAAGATCAAGCCGCTCTATAAAGGAAAGGGCAATGCCAGTGACCCAAATTCTTATAGGGGCTTACACTAGAATGCACACTTAAAGTATTTACCAAGCTTATCACAAGTAGGTTAACCACTCTCGTGGACAGACACACCCTGAGGAATACAATATAATACAATACCTACAATATAACAATATAACTCTCTTCTCAATCTACCTTTCACGAATCACAGCAAGGTAATAGCATTCGCTGATGATCTCATCATATTAACAGAAGGGAAAGACAATGATGATATTGAAAACTATGCAAACATTGAAACTCAAAAGATCGAAAAATGGGCCAAGCACAACAAAGTAAAATTCAACAAAAATAAATCTAGAGTAATGATGATATCCAGGAAAAACCGACACAAAACAAAGAATTGTGCATATTTCTAAACAACAAACAAATAGAACAAGTCAACCAAATTAAATATCTTGGCATAATTATTGATGCCCGCTTCACATTCAACACCCACATAGATTACACAACAGCAAGATGTAAAAAAGTAATTCATTCATTATCTAAATCTGCAAAAATCACCTGGGGACTAAATCATGAGGCACTCAAAACAATTTATAAAGGAGCGATATTACCTCTGCTGACATACGGTGCTCCCATATGGAGTAACGCTTTGACAAGACAATACAATCAACTAAAATATATCAGAGTTCAGAGACTGATAAACATAAGAATCAGTAAAGCTTTCCGTACCACCTCAAGTGAAGCTCTGGATAGTAGCTGGATTATGCCCAATAGTCCTAAAGATAGAGGAGACGGTGACCCTGTACAATATAAAAAAGCAGAAAGAATTTGCAGGCCTACCTCTTGACCTACCCACGTCACTCGCAACCTGGCCACATCCAGCAGAATTCACACCGATGAAAGAGGTAAGCAGCAATGAAGTCTACACCATGGAAGTTTACACTGATGGAAGTAGAAGTGAAAATGGAGTAGGATCTGGAGTTGCGATATTCAGGAACCACATATTAACTCGAACTATGAAGTACAGACTACATAACCGCTGCTCAAACAACCAAGCAGAACAGATTGTGATACTTAAGGCTTTGGAGACAATACCAGAAGGCACCAACGGAAAAGAACAAGGAGCCGTAGCAATTTATACAGACAGTCAGATCACCATAGACTCACTCAACAACTCCAGTAACCACAACCAATTAATAGAGAGTATCAGGAGCAAAATCAGGATCCTCAAACAAAACAATTGGGAAATTGCACTAAGCTGGATAAAGGCTCATGCAGGACATCACGGAAATGAACTAGCGGACCAACTAGCGAAACAAGCGGCAAACGACAACCAGATACCAGTCTGCTACAACAAAATCCCCAAAAGTCAAGTCTTAAAAGAATTACAGGAAACTACACTAAACAAATGGGAAAGGCAGTGGCAAACAACAACGAAGGCAACCGTGACTAAGTCATTCTTCCCCAGTGTAAAAGACAGACTACAATTCAAGATATCAGTAACTCCAAACTTTACAGTTTTCGTCACGGGCCATGGAAGATTGCGATCCTACTATCACAGGTTCAAGATAATGGATAATCCACAGTGCCCATGCAACGCAGCTATGCAAACTGTAGACCATATAATCTACGAATGCATAATACTAGCTAAAGAAAGAAATAGCCTGAAAGCTAAGATCTCGATCAAAGGAGGAAAATGGCCAATTTCAAAAAGCGACATGTTAATGAAACACAAAAAACCTTTCCTGGATTTTGTTAACAATGTAAACTTTGAGTTATTATAATGTAATCGCACTGAGGTGTCACTAAACAAAGTTATGTAAAGTAATTATAGTAATATGACCAATAAGTATAACATGTAAATATTGTAAATAGGAATAGGTTACATAATGTAGTGTAAGATTAGATAGAAGAAATATTAACTGTAGCCATCTGATTTCAAATATTGTACTCTGTTTAATTGTAAGATATTTATTGGAATATTATAATAAAAAAAGCATGTAGTATTGCATCACATGCAATGGAAAATGTTGAATAAATAAATAAAATAAAAAAACAAAAACAAAAAAACACCCTGAGGAACAGTTGGGCTTCAGGAGGAACCGTGCAACTATCCATGCAGTGGAACGTCTACAAAGACATACAGGAAGCACTCGAACAACCAAGAGGAAAACTCCACGCTGTATTTATAGATTATGAGAAAGCGTTCGACAACACTAACTGAACGAAAATCCTAACCAAATTGGAACACATGATAGGGAAAGAGAGCGCCTTGACACAATTAATAAAGGACATTCTTGCAAATAATTGCATTCAGATCGACAGTCACCACCTCTGATCCAATAGACCCAAAGACGTTCTATATATCTACCTAGACTTACAATAGGCGACGCAGCAGTGGCTAAAATTGAACAACTCGCGCATCCTCTAACATGGCGGCATGCAGTGTTGCCAACGTCAAAGAAATTTCTCTAGATTTAGAGAAATCTTGCTTCTTTTAAAGAATTTCGCCCCACATCTACAGAAAAATTTAATTTACTCTTTTCCATAGATAATTAATAAAGATAAAGCGGAAATTCGGACAAAAAATAAAATGCAGAGCGAGAGAGCAGTCTACAACAATTTAAATGTTCTGTGCTGTACTACCCATGCTATCATCGGATGTTTATTGCATGCAGTTAACTTGAGGTAAGATTCATATTAATAAAATTATTATTAATACTATCGATAAAATATATAATTAAAGAATATGACTTTTTAATGCATCAAAGAAATTTAAAGAAAATTTATGGAGTTGTCAAAAAGATTTTAGCTTTTGTGGTTGGCAACACTGGCGGCATGTGTTATTCTTCTGACACGTGAGAATGTAAATAGTGAGATATTTTAAATATTAAAAACTAAATGTAAGCTTAGAATTACAGTGTTTGTGTTCATTTTAGTATTGTGTGCTATTTAGTAATTGCATGAAGTGTAGTGAGCTATAATATGGTTATTATTATTGCGGATACATTTCAATATTGTAGGCCACGTGTGTTGGTTAGAATTTATATTTTCGACCCGTGTTTTTTATAGTGTTCCTGGGATTACTAGAAATATGGTGCGTTCTTGTGCAGCATACAACTGCACAAATCGTCAGAAGAAGGATTCGGGGATTTCTTTCCACAAGTAAGTAATATAGCCTAGTTGTATTATAGGTTAGGAGCAGTGTTGTATTTTGGAATGGATTGCACAACTGTAATTTTTCATAGTAATGTACTATATTATACTATACTAAATTAATTGTATTAATTTAATCACATATTTCAGGACCCGAAGGGCTATGTTTAAAGATTACAACTTACATTATTCACTAAAATGACTGAGAAAAATGACTTACTGGGAATGTCAACACAGGCCTATGATGTCGTGTTATTGCGTCCACATGAGATAAATGCAGGTAATTATGTTTAGTTCTTACACTTATTTATAGCGATATTACTCTTAACTCATGTTTAATTAATTTTTTTCATTATTTATGAAATTAAATACCGGTAGGTTTATGTTTCCTTTTACGTTTAACAGCTGTATGTTGTCTGCTATGATTTTGTGCCTCCAAGATGGCGGCGAGCGACCACTTCTATTTGGAGCCATTTCACGCCGTCTGCGCAGCTGGTGGTGTGGGGACTTGAATAGACCAGATGACAGGAGTACTCCAAGGAGACCCTTTAAGTCCACTCTTATTTAACATTGCAACATATGATGTAATGCAGGAAATACAAACAGAAGGAATAAAGGCGTACATATATGCAGATGACATGGTATTAGTACCAACGTCAGTTAACTCACTGCAGGCAGCATTTAATCCACTAGTGGAGTGGGCTAAAAACAATGATCTTGCACTGAACAGAACCAAAACCGTACAAATGACCTTTAAGAGAGAAGGAAAAGAAGCAAGAGCAGACACTATTTATTTAGAAGGCACACCACTGACCAAAGTGAAGAGTTTCAAGTACTTGGGGATAACGCTCCAATCTCAAAGAACAACATATACACTTTACATAGAAGAAAGAATGATAGCCTCGAATAAATGTATGAATGATATCAAACACCTATCGAAGGTACCCTGCAAACAATGGAAATCTTCAAAGTAAAGATTATACCTGTCATCACTCCATCTGGTGGCACCTCTCAATGAGCAACCTAAATGATTTAGAAAAAGTAAAAACTACATTCCTGAAATGTGCATTATGCCTCTCAAAGCTCTCGTCACCACGGCTTGTGTACGAGCTTAACAAGGAAAACTATGCTGCTGGAAGATCTAAGACTGCCAACGACACCAGCTTAAGAGAATGCCATTGCTGAACACGGGAGGAAGAAGACGGAGATACCAGCGGACTTCCATACCACAGACGCCATGACCAGTGATGATTGGAAGAAAGCCTGCTATGAGTTGTGACACATGGTGACTTGTTTTCGCAGTCCAAGGATTTCATTTCAAGATATGCCGCACAAGGAATTTTCACCAACCCAGTGCAGACTGTGTGAGCTTGTTATAAGATAAAGAATGTGGAAGATACCATGTACTTGACTGCAAAAAACGCACAGTATCACTAACGAAGTTTTGCATGAGCGAGAAGTGATCTCTGGACTAACATGCACATTGTGCGATTTTCTCTCTAATAATATAAAAAAAAAAGTATCTGGATTGTTTTATGGAAAAATCTGTAAGATTTTCAAGTGCAATCATTGAGCAGTTTTTGTTCAACAAACATGTATCATCTGCATAGACAATTGATTTGCTGATCATATTACAAGGAAGATCATTTTATGTATACAAAAATAATAGTTCCAGAACGGAACCTTGTGGAACTCCCAATTTTACCTTTTAATATCAGAAATGTTGTTTCTAACCTGCACTACATGGTTGCGACCATTCAAGTAGGATTTCAGAATATCTAATTCATTAGCATTTATTCCAGTTGCTATGGCTTACTGTATCAAATGCTTTACTGAGGTCACAAAATACTGCACTGGTATGTTCTTTATTTTCTAATGCATTTAGTACATATTTTACTAGATCACGCACTGCACCTGTGGTTGAGTGATTTGCTCGGAAACTATGTTGTGATTCTGTGAACAGATTATTAACTTCAAAATAACTCATTAGTTGGTCTTTAATCAGTGTTTGGAAGATTTTACTAAACTGAAATTGGACGATAATTGCCAGGTAAATCTTTACTACCTTTTTTATAGATGGGAGTAATTTTTGAAATTTTAAGACTGTCAGGATAGATACCGTACCTAATTGCATGCATACATTTATACAATATGTTAAAAGTTCAAGAATGCTAATTATGATATCTTTCAAAAAGGAGTTGGATAGGCCACAGTAGTCTAAGCTCTGAGATCTTTTTATTCTTTGTACCACATTGCACAGAGTGAATCACCTAAAACTTGCACTGCAGATATTTCGGACATGGAAAGTGCTATTGATGTACGGTTTCCACAGCAGTGATTGGTAGTCAGGGGCTCGTATGTTTAGCCTTTAAACAGATTTGAATAATACTTAGAAAGTGTGTTTTTTGAGAAAACATACAATTTTTTTTAATGGAAAAATGCCTAGTTACATCAACAAAACAAAAGTAGAATAAATTAGAATGTCAGTGGTGTTTGTCGCAGGATTCTAGTGCGTAGTTTACGAGAAATCTTATTTTGTAACCTTTACACGCTGACACTTGTACAACCTGTGGTAGCATAAACTGAAGAAAAACAAAAGGGAGTGCACGACATGTGTATTCTGACAAGTAAAGAGACAATTGACCTTCAAAGGTTGTGTTCAAAATGACCACCTGCAGCTTCAATCCACGCTTCCAGTCTGCTGCACACGTTCTAGCATTTCAGCGGAAATTTCAGAGCAGGCAGCAGTAATACGTCATTTCATATCATCTGGTGTAGTTGTATGTCCTTGTAGACAGTGTCTTTCAGCTTTCCCCACAGGAAAAAGTATAACGGAGTCAAATCTGGAAAACGAGCCGGCCAAGGTACAAGTCCCGTTCGTCCAATCCAATGATTTGGAAACAATCCGTGAAGACAAGCTGTAGTAATTTGTGCACTATGGGCTGCACAGCCATCATGCTGGAACCACAGGTTCCTCCTAGTCTGCAGAGAAACATCTTCTAGCATCTGTGGAAGATGGTCTGTTAGGAGTGTTTGGGTACTGGTGTAAAATACCCGGTCCAAGGATCAAATGTTAGGGTTCAGGTTTTAGAGGAACAAATGTTCTGGACGTAGTGAAACAATGTATGTGCAATACATAGGAAAATTTCTCTGAGAAGCGGAGGACCATTTAGAGCAAGAGTGGACTATATCACGAGGACACTGGGTACAGAGATCACAGGAATCATATTGGTTTAACAATCTAAAATGTAATGAAAAACTTTGCACTTTATTAATACTTGTAAACACTTGAAGAAACAATATATGAACACTGAATAATAATTAAGAAACACTTTGAAACAATGAATTGTAAAATGGCGCGAATAGTGTTGCACCACTAGAAGTAATTTAGTAAATTTTGTAATTTACCAATGAATTGTATCTCAAATTATAGGTAATAAAATTTACTGTGGAATGAAGGTATTTAAAGTTATTAGCACTTGATTGCTCACGTGTTATAGCTTCTTGGTGAGTGATGACGTCACACGCTTTGTACTTACGTGAAACTAATAAGTGAATCTAATGAACTTTTAATACGGAGAATATGTAATTTACTTGAAACTAATAAAACTTATAAGGAAGTTTTATTCCTATGATTTCTAGTATAAATACAAAGGGCGCGAAGAGGCCTTTGTTACTAGAGAATCAGAGCAGTGTTAGAACGCGACTTGTTCGTTTAACTGCAGGCTTAATACTGAATCTACTGTAACTAGTAGAAATTAATTAATATCACACGATAATACTTGTAAATAGAAGTATTATGTATTTATCCGCTAATTAATAGAAAACCTCTGTTCTATTGTCTGAATTAGGTGGGATACTAGACTGAGCTCCAGCACGTCTATCACGCGTGGAGGCTCGACGCTAACTAACGTTGTAACATGACGCTGTGATGTCATGCTGCCTCTGCATCTGCACCTGTCGATGAAAGGGGATTCACAGAACTAGGAGGGCTTATACTAAGATCAATGCGCTGAGAGGGAGAAATGCACTGAGCGGAACATTTGAATATACACTCATACTAGACATGTAGAAAAATGCTAGTAGAACCTATAGCTTGCGTGAACAAGGAGGCTGCGATACTTGTGCGAGTTTAGTGTTCCTTCTGTGAAAAAAGGGCCTATGAGCTGATGGTTAACTATCCCATACCACACGTTTAAACTTCATGGACACTGAGGATCCATCTGACGAAGCCAATGGGGATTGTCAACAGACCAATAGTGCACGTTTCTGCTGTTTACCTGGCCATGTCAACGGACCAATAGTGCATGTTTCTGCTGTTTACCTGGCCATGTCAACAGACCAATAGTGCATGTTTCTGCGGTTTACCTGGCCATGATTAGTAGATGTTGCTTCATCACTAAACAAGATGCATGATGAATCTGAAGTATCATGTCTTAATGCCCATGTACAAAAGTTAACACGATTCTCAAAATTGTTTCCATGGAGCTCTTGATGGAGAGAGATGTGATAGGGATGGAACCTATGTCGATGGAGAATGTGAAGTACACTTGCCAGACTCATGCCACTTCCACGTGCGATTGCGCAGCAACTAATGTGCGGATCTACTGCAACAGCAGCCAAAAGATTAATTTCTCCTTCTTCAGTCACCTGTTTGTTTCTGTTACGTTTTCTAGGTGTTACACTACCACTGGTTGAAGAGGTTGATAAATAATTGCCGAGATGGTTGACGTCTATTGGGATATGTTTCCGTATACACCATACAAGAATGAATTGCATTCTTCCTACACTCTCCATACACCATGAGCATATTGGCTTTTTCTGAACTGGTAAATCCTGTCTTCACTCACAACCTACTGCTTGAACTATCACAAACGAACTGACCAGAAAGTCGCAATGAACAAATGGACAGAAAACACAGTGTAAACAAAATATAACATCGTATCTAGCGACTAAGCAGGTTGAATGGAGCAAATCATTGTTGGTGTGGAAACTTTTCAAAATACGATTTCTCATAAACTACTGGCACTAGAATCCTGCAACAAACACCACTGACATTCTAATTTACTCTTCTTTTGTTTTGTTGATGTAACTAGGCATTGTTCCATTTAAAAAATTGTATGTTTGCTCAAAAAATACACTTTCTAAGTATTATTCAAATCTCTTTATAGGCTAAACGTACGAGCCCCTGACTAGCAATCAATGCTGCGAAAACCGTACATCAATAACACTTTCCATCTTCAGTTGTCAGCCGTAGCGGTAAGACGTGCTGCTGTGTGCTGTAACCTAACCTCAGTATAGTTAAAGTGTCATCAAAATGGTTGGTTCAAGTACAGCTAGTTGTATTGTTTGTAAACGCTGTAATGCAAAAGTGGTTAATGGACTTAAGTGTCGTGACTGTAGTAGTCAGTTTCACCCAAGTTGTGCCAAAAAGACGAATAATATGGAGTTTCTGGAAGCCAACGTAGTGGTGTGTTGCAACATCGAGGGTAAAGATGTGGAAGATGTGGAACTGTGCGATGCATTATCCGGCATCACCATGGGCAATGATAAAATTGATATTAGGATTGTAAAGTACATTATAAATCAAAAGGACACTATTATTAGAGGTTTGAACGAAAAAATAGGTATTATGAATGAACACATAAAGCTCTTAAATCAATGTGCTCTTACAACCACACCCTCTTTGAGGGCTGTTCCATTGAACACTATGGAATCTTCCAACTTTACGGGAAATGAGAAAACTAAGCCTGTGTATTTATGCAAGGAAAAAGATGATAAATCAGGCCGAGGTCTAGTTAACTCGAGTGAAAGTGATACCGTTAGTGATAATGTTAGAACAGTTGAATCAATGCAAATAGCGGAAAGTGCAGGGAATATAAACGTAACTGAGGCTGGTGTTTCCGAGCAACCTAAATGGTCAGAAATTGTTCGTAAAAAAGCAAATAGAACTATCGTTGTAGGAAAAAAGGAACCTGACGGTCGGGGTAGCAGTAATCTACTAGGGGTTCCGAAACTGGTAGCTTTACATGTGTACAGACTTGAACCCAACACAAAGACTGCAGATGTGTGTAATTATTTAAAAGAATCATTTCCAGAAGTTACTGTCGAACAACTCAATTCCAGGAACCCGGATGTATACTCGTCTTTTAAAGTGAACATTAATGAACAGAATGTAAATAAAGCACTCGATCCAAGTTACTGGCCTGTAAATGCTTGTGTAAGACGTTTTTTGTTCAATCGAAAAAGTATAGGCTCCGAGATTTTAAACAAAGTCCAAGCAATCAGCAGCAAGGCAACGTTATAGTTAAGAAGTTAGATCTGGACAAGGATAACCTTAGTGTGTTGCACATTAATGTGCAAGGCTTACACAATAAAATGAATGACCTGGAAGTATATCTAAGTGCTGAAAAATATTCCATTTTAACAATAAATGAACACTGGATGAAGGATGATGAGATACCTCACTATAATTTTAAAGAATTTTATCTAGGAAGCTTCTTTTGTCGAAGCATATATGACAGGGGTGGAGTTTGTTTATACATAGCAAATCGCCTCACAAGCCACACAATGAACAAAGTGAACGAGTTGTCAGTTGAGAAACATGCTGAATTTGCAGCAGTGAAACTTCAAGGGTTGAATGTAATTGTAATCTCTGCTTATAGGTCGCCCAAGGGCGACATCCATGTGTTTTTAGAACGTGTTCAGCGAGTCTTCGATTTGGTTTTAGTAAATAGTAAAGCTAGGGTTGTTTTCTGTGCGGACCTGAACATTGACGTTAATAAGCAATGTACTTCATTGACTTTATTTTTAGAAATTCTCAAACAGTATGGGCTCCATTATGTAAATAGTATGCCTACCAGGTTAAATTCTTGCTTGGACAATATTCTTACCAATTATGAAAAGAGTGAATATGAATGTGGAACTGTTGATCTCAATATTGCGAATCACGATGGAATTTGGTTTGTCGTCAACAGTAATTTTCCTGATAATTGTGACTCTAGTGCTCCGAAACTAATTAGAAGGATTTCCGAGGACAAAATCTGTCATTATCGACAGTTGTTAAGTGATATTGACTGGTCTTCTAGATTGGTGTATGGTAACTGCTCTCTTAACTTCAAAGCATTCTTTTACACTTTGCTGGATTTATACGAGGAATGTTTCAAGAGGGAACTTATTAAACCTAAAATAAGGCATAGTGCTAAAAATAACTCGTGGTACACTGCCGAGTTAATGACTCTGCGTGACCGGATTATGCTATTGAAGAATATTAACAGAGGTCATAACAGTGAGCGTTTAACTAAATTGATTGCTGATGTAAGAAAGACGTATAAATACAAAGTGAACCAAGCTAAGATTAAGTATAACGAAAGTTTAATTCTCAACGCAAACAATAAGTGCAAAATGGCATGGAAAATCATCAATGCGGAATCAGGAAAGTGTAAGCCGAGCTATCCTATTGAAAGTTTGGGGGTAGAGGATTTTAGTAAGCACTTTACAGATTCGGTGATTGAAATCAAGAAGTCAATACCTTCTCCCATTATTGGTTCTGAAGTTTTTTTAAATGAAATGGGCTCCATAAAGTGTAATTTTAAATGGAAACTTGTTGATCAAAACGATGTATATGATGTTGTTAACAAACTCAGTAATTCTAAAAGCCAGGATATTTATGGCTTTTCAAACTTTTTGTTTAAATCTATACTGAACTGTATTTTAAACCCTTTAGTGTTTTTAATTAATCAGTGCTTGGATGAAGGTCAGTTTCCAGACATGCTTAAGTTATCGAAGGTGATTCCGATACATAAAAAGGGCGAAAGATGTTTAGTAGCAAATTACAGACCTGTGTCTTTGGTACCTATCTTATCCAAAATTATAGAAGGTGTTATGTTGAGTCAGATGGTCACCTATTTTGAAAACAACAATCTACTTTGTGACCATCAATTTGGTTTTAGAATGGGCAGGTCGACAACTTTGGCTGCTGAGTGTGTTGTTAACTGGATTTTGCATGAGATGGAGAAAAAGAATTTTGCCGTAGCTAGTCTATGCGACCTTAGTAAGGCCTTCGATTGTTTGCCTCATGAGGTGATATTGAATAAACTTAAGTTCTATGGTGTTAAGGACATTGAAAATAATATTATAAAGTCCTACCTTTGTAATAGACAACAAATAGTTGAGGTGGATGGTGTTAGATCTTCAGAGAAACCCGTTACTATTGGGGTGCCTCAGGGTTCTTTATTGGGGCCTTTTTTGTTTCTTATTGCGGTAAATGATCTTCCTGCTGCGATACCAGAAAAAATAACTGCATATGCTGATGATACAACTGTGCTGAAAGCATTTAACGACTACAAAGAGATTAATATGAATAATACTTTGGCTAGGTTGACTAATTGGTTTAATGCCAATGGACTGGGGCTGAACCTGAGTAAAACCCAGACTATTGTATTTAGTCTCAGAAACACCGAAGTAATTTCGAAACCTGTAAACTTATTGGGGTTTTGGATGGACAGTAAGTTGGATTGGCATTGCCACATTGAACATATTTGCAGTAAGCTGTCTAAGGTAATTTATCTATTGAGAAGACTCAAACAGCTTCTTCCACCTAGCACATTATTACATGCTTACTTTGCTTTTTTTCACTCTCATCTAAATTATGGGGTAATTCTGTGGGGAAATAGTACGGGTGCAAAAAATGTATTTCTTCTTCAAAAGAAGGCAGTAAGGATTATCACTGGATCTGGCCCTACGGAGCACTGTAAACCAATTTTTAAGAATCTGAATGTTTTGACTCTTTCTTCAATTTATGTATATTCTTGTATCATATGGGTTCATAGTGCTGTGGATGTGCAAACTACTAGGAAGGATATTCACTTTCATTATACCAGAGGAAACAATCTTCTAGAGATTCCCAGGTATCGACTGAAGAAAACTACAGAGAGTCATATAGTCCTAAGTACCAAATTTTTTAATAAGTTACCTGACGAATTAAAAAGAATTAGAAGCATTGACACTTTCAGGAAAAGACTAAAAGTATTACTATTAAATAAGAATTGGTACACTGTGCAAGAATATTTGGATGAAAGTTTTATTTGAATTTGTATGTTATTTTATTATATTTTGACTAAGCCTATTGCATGTTATATTGCTGTAAGGTGTGATTATTAAACATTAAACATAAACATTAAACATTAAACATGTTCGAAATATCTGCGGTGCAAGTTTTAGGTGATTCACCCTGTATACTTCTGTACAAGTTATTGGTTGCCATTTGTAATAAGAATTTACATTTTGACAAATATGCAGTAATTCTTCGACAGAGACATTTGTTCCATGTATGTTATTTAGAATATTTCCTGGGGCTTCTATAAAGTAGTTATTAAAAGTATTAGGATCAATAGAAAGATCTTGTTTATTGTTACCTGCACATTTATTATTCCTAATTAGAGACCAAGCCGCTTTAGATTTGTTTGTGGAGTTTTGTTTTTGTTTGTTTGTTTGTTTGTTTTAAAGCATCAGCTAAAGCTTTTCTGTAACAATGTTGACTGGTCTTGTACAGTTAAACATCAGCATCTGAAAGGGTGCTCTTGTATATAATTAAGTGACACAACACGTCTTACTTGATGTCCTTTAAATCATTGTTATACCATCTAACTCTATTCAATGTTTTAACATTTGTAGATATTTGATTGAAAAGAACATATTAAACCATTTATAAAACCAATCAACAAAACAATCGAATGGATTGTTGTAAAAACCTTGAGGTTCATTGCTATCCATAAAAAAACAATGAATTTCAGTCTACTGTGATCAATACAGAAAAAAACTGTTGTATACCAAGAGTGCTGATAACTCTTTTTTTGAACGTACAATGAAGTAGGATTACAATTTTTTGACGAGACTACATCATGACTAGATTCCATGTCATGACTAGATTCCATGCCATGACTAGATACCAGTATGGTCAGATAGACCATAGGCTCAATAATATCAAATACATAGGTGTTAACAGCAAGGTTAACACGTACGAATGAACATGTAACTAACATGATATTGTCCAAACAGTTCATATTCCTTGTTGGTTTGTCTATTGTAAAGTAGTAGTCGAAGCTTCTTAACAGATTTTTTAGATCTAATATGGTTTTATTTGTTTTTAGAACATTAATGTTTATATCACCACATATTACTGACCTAAAGTGGGAATATTTATTTGTTAATTTCAACAGAAGATGTTCAACAGAAGATTGGTAAGAAAAATATTAATATCACTATTGGGTGATCTATATTTAACTGTGATACAGAATTTTAAGTCCTCGAGTAATATTGATGTTACTTCAAAGTCACTTTCAAGACCATGTTACTTACTTTCTCAGATACAAAAATACACACATCACTATGAGTACGGGTAGAGCTGAAAAATTGATTAGCTAAGGTAAAACCATTTATTTTCAGAAGCTCCAATTGATCATAGGTGCACCAATGCTCACTACAACATAGCACATTGAACATGCTGATGGTAGAGAAGGCTTCAATTTCACAGATCTTGTTATTTATACATTGTATATTTATGTAAAAAATGGATTGTTTGTTTCTTCATTTGTAATGGGTTCTTCTCGATCAGTTTCACTTTCAGGCCCGGAGCAGTTAACTGTTTACATAACTTTGTTTTAATTTGTTTTATTACTGTGTGGTTACAATAAATGGCAAGAAAATGCACAAAAGACATTCATACATACATTTCTAGCTATAGCCTAACGTATTTGTGCATCTATAGGCTATGTTAGGCTCCTTATAATGCAGTGTAATATAACTCTACACAATAACTTCTATAAATTATGTTATTATTATCTCAAACCAATTTTACAGATATCTCGTGATTATAGAAATTACGAATTTCGTCGGGCTCCCCCAGTCTAGAGCAAATGCTTCTTCATTCTCTTTTTTATATGACTGATTAACCATTTCAGAGCTGATTTTTTATGTTGGTAATAAGAGTCATCAGGTAAAAACTTCATTGGGCTTGTAAGTTTAAAATCAATAAGGAGAATTTCGGTGAAATACCTGGCTTCCATGAATGACAAACATACTGTAACAGATTAACAAAAGTCCTCATGTTTTCAAAAACAAATTGGTTGACCTTAACACACTTTAGACTTCACTTTTGCCTGTATTCTGCAGGACGATCGTTTCGCGGACTTTTTCCACATTTTCAACTGCTAGTCAACTGTCGGATTTCCATTAGGAGCATCCCAATGTGCCCTCTGGTGTAGACTTTACAAACTTCTTCATTAAATTTTCTTCTTCCGGTATTTCAAAATTCATTAACCTATCTTCAAATTTTCTCATAAAAATCTTCTCCCAAATCTCCAAATCTTTATGTTTATTGACCGATTTTAATAATTTTGCCTCACTGCAAATGTGGTGATTGCTGTTCCAACAGTGGGATGCAACTGCTGACTTTTCTATTTGGCAATAGTAGTGATACACACGGCATAGTCCGCCGACGTCTAGCGCCGCGACGCCCCAACTCCATCTTAAACTAATTTCAGTTACGCCTTCTTGACCATCATGGCTATCATATGACACCAACCCCACCCCTCTATCATCCCCCTAAATAAAGTTATAGCAAATATAAGATTTGGTCGGTAAAACAGAGACCTGCATTACACAAAACATTAAAAAATCCCATTAGGCCCTTTTGACACCCCCTCTATCACAAGCCATGGCTCCGCACTGTGCTGATCTTTGTTTAGTCATGGCTCTGCACTGCGCTGCTCACATTCCAAGCCTTTTGGAACATCTAGGCTTTTCATATGATACCACCCCACCGCTCCTAACAATAAATAAGATTAGGTTGGTAAAGGAGAATCCTACATATACAAATAATCTGATAAAACATTTATTTTAAAATATACCATACCGAAGATTCAAAGCCCTAGCTAGTATAAGAATGCAGTACCATATGCTTCCATGCATTGCACTACGCATCCCTATTGTCATAAAAATTACAATTAGGCTACTCTTATTTAAAATAGAATCTTATAGTATGAAAACCAACATAGCTATTATCTTTGTGTTTGAAAGCATTGCACAAGAAAATGCAAGTCCTCGTATCAAAAGGTTAGTTGCTTTGAAAGAAGGATACGAGACAGCCTTGCATGTATGACGTGTTTTATAAACCTTGGTTGCAATAGGTATATATTGTCACCTCACGTTCGAGCTTTCACAGTGCTATATTTTCATTGTGAGTGAATATTGTGCCGAAGTGTGTGTTGTTTGGAGTCATCATATTTTGGGTAAGTAAACTGTATTATTTACATAAAATTTGAAATATTACATACGTTGGATTTTATGTGTTAAAAGTCTAGTGTTCATGTAAATAAGTCGTTAGTGACCAGTCAAAAACGAGAGGTTTATTTTAACCCCTAACCTCAAAATAAGAGACCTACATGACCAAATAATTAAAATATAAGGATATGCTAGGCCCTTCTGAAGTAATTTTCAACCCCACTGGAGGGTAGTTTTAAAAAATAAAGATAAAGCTCATTTTTAAAATCTAGTATTATGACGGACAGTTAATATGATTAAGGCCGTAATGACTACCGTAACAAGAGAATAAATTTAACGTACCCCTAGCCACCCCCAACCTCAAAATAATATTTTTAGGTTGTTAAGTCATAGATCTTAATACAAAAGTAACAAAAATATTATTAAAAATAAGGAAATGTTAGGCTCTCTCGAATTAATTTCCACCCCTAGAGGGGTAATATTTATGGAAAAATAAAAATAGTTTTAACATTACGTAATACAATGAATAAATGATGCAATAAAGAATTTAGGACTACTTATCAATCATCCCATTCCATGAGGGTAGTTTTCACCCCATAACCAATCTAACCCCTTTAAATTTGATTTTTCGACATATAAACATCTTGCAGAGTATTATTAACTATCTGACATGATTTACACCCCCAAATGATTTAATTATACATAAGGTGGTTTTTTCAAGGTCATACAAGTTTTTGCAAATATGAACAACTTGAGCCACTGTAAATCTTCTAGAGGGTATTTTTCACCCCCAATTGCAATCTAATCTATTTAAAATTGATTTTTCGACAAATAAACATCTTACAGAACAATAATAACTATCTGACATGATTTACACCCCTAAATGATTTAATTTTATGAAGGGGTGGTTTTTCAAGGTCACCCAGGTTTTTCCAGATATGGACAACTTGAACCAGAGGGTAGTTTTCACCCCCAATTGCAATCTAAGCCTTTAAAAATTCTTTTTTCGACATATAAACGTCTTAAGGAGTGATATAAACTATCTGATATTATTTGCACCCCAAAATGATTTAATTTTATGAGGGGGTGGAGGTGATGATGGCGTAGGTCGAGTCGATGAAGGCATAGGTCTAGGTGTTGAAGGCTTAGGCCGAGGTGTCGAAGAAGGAAGCAGCGGTGGTGACGGCTGAGGTTTAGGTCGTGACGACGGAGGACCATATCGTTTCTTGGCTTCAGCAAATCATTATCGTTCAAATCGAGTGGTGGATGATAGGGATTGTAAAATGCATACATTACAGCGTTTTTATCGTTTATGTGATGTATTCCCAGCGTGTGTCCAATTTCGTGAATGAGTACGTAATACAGACTGTTGACCTTTTCATCACCGGTGAAATTCATTTTCGTAGACCATTGTAAGTCGTCGTTAATGTGAATTTCAGGACGAAGACCCTCAACAGGATGGAAGGCATGTGCTAAAATACGGTTATTTGTCACGAAATCGTCAGAACAATCCATATTGAGAAGTTCAAATTTATGGTATCCTCTCTGATTAGTTATTAAGATATCTGGTTGTTTTATATCTCTTGAGAAAGTGACACCAGATATAGATGCCCATTTTTTCAAAAGCCTTATATGCAATTTCTATAGCCTTTAGGTCCATGGTGTTATAATTCCATGTTAAATGTGTTTTGTTCCACTTGTTCAACTCTTCAGAGTACGTTATATCTGCAACTCCGCATCGCGGTGTCCTCATTAAAATCAAAGTGTCATTGTCTAACTTTGAAGATACATTAAGTCCATAATTAGCTTGAAACATGGCAAGAGCTTCTTCGAAACTTCGTTTGTCTCGTAGTGTGTTGCTATTACACGACAGATATCCATACTGCTTTAGATATTTAATTGCCATTTCTTGATCGTCGTCGTCGTCGTCCACCCTCATAACCTCCGCCCGGCCACAGAGGGCAATCGTTAAAATAATTGCAAGCCGTAACATGATGAAGTTTCACCAACATGGTCTCTGCAGTGATGCAGCCGCTTATATACCCTATCGATGACGTAAACTGTTGCAATCGACACCTCCCCTCTCCTCCACTTTCCTCTGATGCGTAGCAATTAACATATCTACAGCCTGAAACCAAAGAAGTGTTGAGAGAAAAGAAAGGAAATCCTATTTGGTTACCATACGAAAACTTAACTGTGTTATACCTTTTGTGATGCCCTCTTAAATGTTTCACACTTGGTGTCACATTTTCTGCTCCATATTCCCATCAGAGGATTGGCAGGAATTAAACAAGTTGTGAAATGTTCCTCTCCCGTGCACACTTCCTCGTGGTGATTGAAGTCATGATCAAATTTCCGTTCCTGACCAGCAATCATTTTGTTTGATCGCCCGCATGGAAACACCTGAACTAATTCCTCGTGAATTTGGTCATACCCTTTGATTCTGGTAAATGTAAAGGGATGAACCACCTCCTTGATAACAACACCTCTGTTGTCATACACACGATAGGTGATAGGTCGCTCCTCGCTCTCCAACATTTGCCAGCGTTCCATCATAGCTGATCGTTGTCCAAAAGCAATAAGCCTTTTTATATATATATATATCCTGGAAAGGGGAAAAATACCTTCACGACCTTGTTACAAGAATAAAACTACGTCACAAAACCTTTATGCACAGTCATGGCCATCTTCCTCATGACGCATGATCATTATCATACTCGTTCAAGGCTAGTTATACTTTAGTGCATTAAAGCCTTAACTTCATTGGCTGAAATAAAATGTCTGTCAGGTGTGGGGTTCGAACCCACGCTCCCCTAAGGGAACCAGATCTTGAATCTAGCGCCTTAGATCTCTCGGCCTACCTGACACTAATACTATATAGTCTTGCAAACAAGTAAACCAACGAGTGTATTCTGTCTTACCCAACCTAACACTATATCCCTCAGGTTCAACTAATTTAAACAATATTACAAAAACAGCTCTAAACGTTTCAGAATTCAAACAAAAAGACTTTAAACTAACAAAGAAATTATGAAAATAGTTATACTTTAGTGCATTAAAGCCTTAACTTCATTGACTAGAATCCGAATAAAATGTCTGTCATTTCACTAAACTGACAGATAACTTTTGTCTTGCTTTAACATTTCCCTCAGGTTCACCAACAGTATTATAAAATAATATGAGAAAGACTGTAAATTATCAAATTTAGGTATGTATTAATCATATCTTACATGTCATACTTGTTGAGTCATGAATATGTGTCACTAAGAAAGGATTGCAACACAAGTTGAAAATACAGTTTTATTTAACTTTTCTTTCAAAAATGTACAAAATTGTGAGAAACGTTCGTGGTACCTCCGAGGATCATCTCCCTCATTCCATTGTCCAAGTTCAACCTTGCAAAAAGCACAACGAACAATATCATCGTATCCCGTGTAATAAAATCCCTCGGAGGCCAAAAGCGTTGGATTCATGAAAGACATAGTCCATCTTCCATATGTTTTCAAACGATCACTTTCCTTTTTCATATCGAGAGCACGCCACTTTGTACGAGGACAAGCGTTCGAAGACATGATGACGTTTCTTCTTCACCTTCTGATCTTCAACTCTTCCAAGATGACTACGTATAGGCGATGAAAAGGAATATACTTCTTGTAGAGCTAGTAATCTAATATAAACATGTTGATACATGAGAAGCTCAGGATAGATTACTACAAAACAAGTATGATTATGTCCGGTCGACAGAGGATATGAAGTCTTTTATACATTAAATTGTGCACAAAAATTATGTAACAATATGACAAAAGCAGCTCTTCAATACTGAGTAGAGAGGCTCAGGACAGGTATCACCCGCAAAACATGATTCATCGTGAACAGCAGACAGAGGAATCAAAACCATTTATGCATTTAAAATGGGCAAAAAATAAAGTCAATTGTGCTAAAATGATGAAAAACTACTAAATTAATCCACAAATCATGCTTGAACATGTCCATCGACACAGGAAATGAAGTTATTTCTACATTTAAAATTACGAAAGTTATCTGGTTGGGTGACGGTAGGAATGAAAGAAAGACAAATAAGTGATGAAACAATATTTATTTTGTCACATGATATCATGAACAAAACTGGAAAAATTAAAATGGGTCTTCATCCAAATTCTTAACACCATCACATTCTGTAGTGCACATGCCATATGTGAAGCAGTATGAAAAAGACATTTGACGTCACATTGTCTTAATTTACTCAGCTTAGGACAGCTGACATCATCAAGGTTAGTAACACTTCTTTGCAGTAGTTTTTCAAAAAATTTTGCTTTTTCTAGTCCCTTGCAATAAAGTTTGTCTTCACACTGTAAAGCACTCTCTAGTATAGATTTCAATGCCACATATGGTATGTATCCAAGCTGCCAAGGGATTCCGTGAAGATACGATTCTGCATACTCCTGACACCGAGCGTCCAGAAAAACCAGCTGGCGGTTCAAGCATAAAGTGTCCAATTTTCCCATCGTGTGAGATCAGTGCCACCTCCCTCGCCACGAACTGCTTGGATTCAGACTGAAATCCCTGGACATCTATGATGACAAAATTATCATAAGACATTGGTAAAGATGTTAGTGAGAGTGGTATTATTCAATACTTCTATCGTGGAGAAGTAAACAGTAGGCTTCTGATTTTAACTCCTCGTTCTGCTACGAGTAGTCAATGACAAAAGACTGGCGTGTGATTGATAAAGTCACTCCTTTTAAGTAGCGGGCAGCTGACACGCTTTTGATAACAAAGAGCTATGCAATAATTATCATCCTCATTTTCCAGAGTCCTTTGCTAGTTTGCCCGCCATTAACATTGCCACCGTCTCTCCTAAAACATAGCGCTGCACCCTTAAACTAGCAAAGGACTCTGGAAAACATTTTTGAGGATCCTCATCCTCAAAAATGTTTTCCAGAGTCCTGGAAAACATTTTTGAGGATCCTCATCCTCAAAAATGTTTTCCAGAGTCCTTTGCTAGTTTAAGGGTGCAGCGCTATGTTTTAGGAGAGACGGTGGCAATGTTAATGGCGGGCAAACTAGCAAAGGACTCTGGAAAATGAGGATGATAATTATTGCATAGCTCTTTGTTATCAAAAGCGTGTCAGCTGCCCGCTACTTAAAAGGAGTGACTTTATCAATCACACGCCAGTCTTTTGTCATTGACTACTCGTAGCAGAACGAGGAGTTAAAATCAGAAGCCTACTGTTTACTTCTCCACGATAGAAGTATTGAATAATACCACTCTCACTAACATCTTTACCAATGTCTTATGATAATTTTGTCTTCATAGATGTCCAGGGATTTCAGTCTGAATCCAAGCAGTTCGTGGCGAGGGAGGTGGCACTGATCTCACACGATGGGAAAATTGGACACTTTATGCTTGAACCGCCAGCTGGTTTTTCTGGACGCTCGGTGTCAGGAGTATGCAGAATCGTATCTTCACGGAATCCCTTGGCAGCTTGGATACATACCATATGTGGCATTGAAATCTATACTAGAGAGTGCTTTACAGTGTGAAGACAAACTTTATTGCAAGGGACTAGAAAAAGCAAAATTTTTTGAAAAACTACTGCAAAGAAGTGTTACTAACCTTGATGATGTCAGCTGTCCTAAGCTGAGTAAATTAAGACAATGTGACGTCAAATGTCTTTTTCATACTGCTTCACATATGGCATGTGCACTACAGAATGTGATGGTGTTAAGAATTTGGATGAAGACCCATTTTAATTTTTCCAGTTTTGTTCATGATATCATGTGACAAAATAAATATTGTTTCATCACTTATTTGTCTTTCTTTCATTCCTACCGTCACCCAACCAGATAACTTTCGTAATTTTAAATGTAGAAATAACTTCATTTCCTGTGTCGATGGACATGTTCAAGCATGATTTGTGGATTAATTTAGTAGTTTTTCATCATTTTAGCACAATTGACTTTATTTTTTGCCCATTTTAAATGCATAAATGGTTTTGATTCCTCTGTCTGCTGTTCACGATGAATCATGTTTTGCGGGTGATACCTGTCCTGAGCCTCTCTACTCAGTATTGAAGAGCTGCTTTTGTCATATTGTTACATAATTTTTGTGCACAATTTAATGTATAAAAGACTTCATATCCTCTGTCGACCGCACATAATCATACTTGTTTTGTAGTAATCTATCCTGAGCTTCTCATGTATCAACATGTTTATATTAGATTACTAGCTCTACAAGAAGTATATTCCTTTTCATCGCCTATACGTAGTCATCTTGGAAGAGTTGAAGATCAGAAGGTGAAGAAGAAACGTCATCATGTCTTCGAACGCTTGTCCTCGTACAAAGTGGCGTGCTCTCGATATGAAAAAGGAAAGTGATCGTTTGAAAACATATGGAAGATGGACTATGTCTTTCATGAATCCAACGCTTTTGGCCTCCGAGGGATTTTATTACACGGGATACGATGATATTGTTCGTTGTGCTTTTTGCAAGGTTGAACTTGGACAATGGAATGAGGGAGATGATCCTCGGAGGTACCACGAACGTTTCTCACAATTTTGTACATTTTTGAAAGAAAAGTTAAATAAAACTGTATTTTCAACTTGTGTTGCAATCCTTTCTTAGTGACACATATTCATGACTCAACAAGTATGACATGTAAGATATGATTAATACATACCTAAATTTGATAATTTACAGTCTTTCTCATATTATTTTATAATACTGTTGGTGAACCTGAGGGAAATGTTAAAGCAAGACAAAAGTTATCTGTCAGTTTAGTGAAATGACAGACATTTTATTCGGATTCTAGTCAATGAAGTTAAGGCTTTAATGCACTAAAGTATAACTATTTTCATAATTTCTTTGTTAGTTTAAAGTCTTTTTGTTTGAATTCTGAAACGTTTAGAGCTGTTTTTGTAATATTGTTTAAATTAGTTGAACCTGAGGGATATAGTGTTAGGTTGGGTAAGACAGAATACACTCGTTGGTTTACTTGTTTGCAAGACTATATAGTATTAGTGTCAGGTAGGCCGAGAGATCTAAGGCGCTAGATTCAAGATCTGGTTCCCTTAGGGGAGCGTGGGTTCGAACCCCACACCTGACAGACATTTTATTTCAGCCAATGAAGTTAAGGCTTTAATGCACTAAAGTATAACTAGCCTTGAACGAGTATGATAATGATCATGCGTCATGAGGAAGATGGCCATGACTGTGCATAAAGGTTTTGTGACGTAGTTTTATTCTTGTAACAATGTCGTGAAGGTATTTTTCCCCTTTCCAGGATATATATATATATAAAAAGGCTTATTGCTTTTGGACAACGATCAGCTACGATGGAACGCTGGCAAATGTTGGAGAGCGAGGAGCGACCTATCACCTATCGTGTGTATGACAACAGAGGTGTTGTTATCAAGGAGGTGGTTCATCCCTTTACATTTACCAGAATCAAAGGGTATGACCAAATTCACGAGGAATTAGTTCAGGTGTTTCCATGCGGGCGATCAAACAAAATGATTGCTGGTCAGGAACGGAAATTTGATCATGACTTCAATCATCACGAGGAAGTGTGCACGGGAGAGGAACATTTCACAACTTGTTTAATTCCTGCCAATCCTCTGATGGGAATATGGAGCAGAAAATGTGACACCAAGTGTGAAACATTTAAGAGGGCATCACAAAAGGTATAACACAGTTAAGTTTTCGTATGGTAACCAAATAGGATTTCCTTTCTTTTCTCTCAACACTTCTTTGGTTTCAGGCTGTAGATATGTTAATTGCTACGCATCAGAGGAAAGTGGAGGAGAGGGGAGGTGTCGATTGCAACAGTTTACGTCATCGATAGGGTATATAAGCGGCTGCATCACTGCAGAGACCATGTTGGTGAAACTTCATCATGTTACGGCTTGCAATTATTTTAACGATTGCCCTCTGTGGCTGGGCGGAGGTTATGAGGGTGGACGACGACGACGATCAAGAAATGGCAATTAAATATCTAAAGCAGTATGGATATCTGTCGTATAATAGCAACACACTACGAGACAAACGAAGTTTCGAAGAAGCTCTTGCCATGTTTCAAGCTAATTATGGACTTAATGTATCTTCAAAGTTAGACAATGACACTTTGATTTTAATGAGGACACCGCGATGCGGAGTTGCAGATATAACGTACTCTGAAGAGTTGAACAAGTGGAACAAAACACATTTAACATGGAATTATAACACCATGGACCTAAAGGCTATAGAAATTGCATATAAGGCTTTTGAAAAAATGGGCATCTATATCTGGTGTCACTTTCTCAAGAGATATAAAACAACCAGATATCTTAATAACTAATCAGAGAGGATACCATAAATTTGAACTTCTCAATATGGATTGTTGACGATTTCGTGACAAATAACCGTATTTTAGCACATGCCTTCCATCCTGTTGAGGGTCTTCGTCCTGAAATTCACATTAACAACGACTTACAATGGTCTACGAAAACGAATTTCACTGGTGATGAAAAGGTCAACAGTCTGTATTACGTACTCATTCACGAAATTGGACACACGCTGGGAATACATCACATAAACGATAAAAACGCTGTAATGTATGCATTTTACAATCCCTATCATCCACCACTCGATTTGAACGATAATGATATTGCTGAAGCCAAGAAACGATATGGTCCTCCGTCGTCACGACCTAAACCTCAGCCGTCACCACCGCTGCTTCCTTCTTCGACACCTCGGCCTAAGCCTTCAACACCTAGACCTACGCCTTCATCGACTCGACCTACGCCATCATCACCTCGACCTACGTCTTCATCGACTCCTCAGTATGAATCCGGTAGACCTGTGCCGAGTATTGTTCCTGACCTCTGTAAACTGAAAAACGTTAACACATTTATGGTAGTTAATAATGCATTATATGTGTTTTATAGAGAATGGGTATGGATTATAGATTTAGTAGATATGGAAATAAACTCTCCCTTTTTCATACCTACTTGGGTAGAGCACTTACCTAAGGAGTTTAATGTGACAGCTGTTTATCAAAAACCAAATTCCTACATCGTTATGATAGTCGGTACTGAACAGTATCTCGTTGAACATAAAACATTTAGGCTTCAATCCGGCTATCCTAAACCTGTACCTACTTTTGATAATAGAAACAACTCTTTGACAGCTGATGATGATGGTTTAGTTTTAGAGATTGACGATTGTGCTGTAAAACCAGCTAACTATTATTACATTAAGAATATTTTCCCCGGGATTCCCCCAAAAATAGATAACGTGTTTAGGTATACAGATGGGTTTTTATACTTCTTCCAGGATAATAAAGTAATACAATATAGTGAATTTAACAACACCGTTGTTAATACCTTTAAGAATAGTCTTGAACTATTTGGAATAGATTGTCCACCTAAAAAGGGATTGATTAATGAAATTAAATCACTTGTATCTAAACTTTAATCGTTGGTCTTTTTACTAATTATGTGAACATCTGTGCTCCAAGCTATCCTACAGATTGTGCAAATAATAGACTATGTTTGTATGATTCTCCATCTGTGAATGAAATAAACTTTCTTATGATACATAAAAAATGTACAACTTGATAATCTTGAAATAAACAATCTTTACTAACATTTTTCTTTGTCTTTATTTTTAAAAAGGAACGATGTACCATTCGGTATGTCTTTCCTTTTACGTTCAACCTTTCCTTTCATCCTGTACGTCATTGTCATAAATTAGGAGTTGCTGAGCCTTCATCCGGTTATGGTGGGTATAACATTTTATTATTTTGAGGGTTTAGCTTTAGTGGGGATGGGGCTTATTTTTGCCCTGTTTAACATTTGCTATAACAAACCAATAAATTCTGAGTTTGTTAGGGATGATCGTTTCGTAATTTTATTGTATAAATGGCTTCATTTCCTCTGTCTATGTATATGTTCAATCATAATTTGTGTATTTATTATGTGATTTTTAAAATTTTAATACAAAGATGACAATATTTTTATCTTCTGCTTTGTTTTCACTTGCGTTTTCCCACATCTTTTTTTATTTTACAAGCAGTTTGCATTGATTGCAGTTGTGTTTGTCCTAATGGTTCCAACATACTCTTTCCTACAGATGGTTTTTTCTGTTTGCATACATATTGTGTCCTCTCATCCTATCCTATAACGAGGGAACAGATATTCACAAATAAAATATAACTCTCCAATGATATGGGATACTACCAAAAGTTCAACCAATCAGATCTTTGGAACTGTGACGAATTCTTAGTTGTCATAAATTATTTTATTTTTAGGATTTGCCCAGTTTAACTTTGACTATAGTGGTACTTATTCATACATTTGACGTAACAAAGCAAGTTTGTTAGGGGCGAAAAAACATTTATAATAGCTTAAAATGTCCATTTTTTGCAAACAAAAAAAGTTTGAGATCCTGGGTTTAATATTGTTCTTAGACACTTGTTAAAGCATCAATATCTAAAAAATAATTTTTAAGTGGGTTAGATTGGTTGTGGGGTGAAAAACACCCTCTAGATTATTTATAATGGCTTATCTAGTCCATCTGTGGAAAAACTTGTGTGACCTTTAAAACCACCCCTTACATAAAACCAATCCTTTTTGGGAGTTTAAATCATGTCAGATGGTTGATATCACTCAGTATGATTTTTTATTGTTGAAAAATAAATTTTTAATGGGTTAGATTGGAAGTAGGGGCAAAAACTACCCTCTAGAAGATTTACAGTGGTTCAAGTTATTCATATCTGCAACAATCTGGGTGACCTTGAAAAATTACCCCTTCATAAAATTAAATCATTTAGGGGTGTAAATCATGTCAGATAGTCAATATATCTCTGTAAGTTGTTTATATGTCGAAAAAATAATTTTAAATGGGTTAGACTGCAAGTGGGGGTGAAAACTACCCTCCAGACGATTTACAGCGGCTCAAGTTGTCAGATAGTTATTATTGCTCTGTAAGATGTTTATATGTCAAAAAGAATTTTAAATGGGTTAGATTGGAAGTTGGGGTGAAAACCACCCTCTTGTTACGGGTGATCATATGGTCTTAATTCTATCACCTAAACATTATACTACTAGATTTTAAAAGTTATATTTATTTTTATTTCTTAAAACTACCCCCCTAGTGGGGTTGAAAATTAATTCATAAGGGCCTAACTCCTTTTTGTATAAGATTTATTTATTTAATTTTGTTACTACTCTGTCAGATATACAAATTAATAATATATTCTAAAAGTTATTATTTTTATTTTTTATTTCTTAAAATACCCCTCTAGGGGTTGAAAATTAATTCATAAGGGCCTAACTCATTTGTATAACATTTATTTATTTTTGTTAATTTTATTTATTGTTTTTAGTTTGATTGTTTCAAGGTTGGTATTGCAGGTCTCTGCTTTACCGACCAAATCTTATATTTGCTATAACTTTGTTTAGGGGGATGATAGAGGGGTGGGGGCAGTGATTTAGTTGGAAAATATTTTATGGGGGTACTCACCTTCCATAGAACGCATATCTATTGCGAATTTAATAGTGTTTGTCATTATTAACAAATACACTCTCGTGATTTGGACATTTAATAAGTATTTTAGGACAATATCGTTCCTGTACTGCCAGTACGACGTACCGGAGCACATATTTTTCCCGGTATGGTAGAAGGAAAATACTGCGTACCGGCCCAACTAAAGCACTGGGTGGGGGTGGTGTCATATGATAGCCAAGATGGTCCAGATGGCGTAACTGAAATTAGTTTAAGATGGAGTTGTGGCGTCGCGGCGCTAGACGTCGACGGGATATGCCGGGGATACCACTACTGGCAATATTTCAAATTTCTCTTGTGTTCCTTAAACCTAATGTCAATATTTCGTTTTGTTTTTCCAATATATGTCTTATTACATTCTGAACAATTTATCTGGTAAATTCCCAGCTTTTTCCCATTACGTATTTTATCCATATGTTTGGATTTTATTAAGTTTTTTATGTTGTACTTATTTTTTGAAGCCAAAGTTACATTGTATTCTTTGAATATTTTTTGAAATTTCTCTGTAGCCCATGGGTGGGATGTGAAATTTTTGAATTTTGTTCTTTCCTTCTCAGCTGATAAAGTTGTGATTGCTTTTAACTTGCTTTTTGAAGTTTTCTATTTTTCTGTCAATTAGTTTTTTACTGAATCCATTACTTTCTGCAGTCTTCTGAATTTGTAAATACTCTTGTTCATATGCTTCTTTTGTTAATGGGAGATTGACCAGTCTATGGGTTAGGCTGTTGAGTACAAAAGAAGCATATGAACAAGAGTATTTACAAATTCAGAAGACTGCAGAAAGTAATGGATTCAGTAAAAAACTAATGAACAGAAAAATAGAAAACTTCAACAAAATTTAAAAATTTCACATTGTCACGTTGTGAAAAATCGTGATGTAAGGTGAAGAGGAATGGGCCACAAAGGAACCATTCATAAACAATAATAATGACTATCGATACTGTGAGAACTTTTTGAATTGCAGGAAGACGGAAGTGCACATGCACGACGGTTACGATTCTTGAAAGGAAAAACCGTTGGAGTGGAAGAAGAGGTGGTAGGCAGAGGAGTAGAAGAAAGTCAGTAAGAAGCAGAGTTGGAGAAAGGTCGCCAAGAGGAGCGGGCCTAGCCCGTTAGGGCGGGTGCCGTATGCATGTCGCCAGGCAGCAGGAATGGGTCGGCGAGCATTTGGAGAGAAAGGCAGTTATAGTGGCGGAGCTGTTCTAACGTTCGGGACTAGAACGTTAGCCAAGATGGACAGCAATAAGAAGATACAATGACCGATGGCTGTGTGGATATAGCTATTGGACTGGAACGAGCCAGAGTGTTGGGTGGCTTGTGTTGTGGCCGCTAGCGAACATCAGGTAAAGTACTTTTCAAATGAGAAGCCATTTCCTTCACCGCCAATCACGTGTACGAGCTAACGGTGCGCCGCTAGCAGTAAGTGTCTTCCCTCTGTCTCGCCGTCTCTGATTGGACCGCGCATCTAAGCAGGAGAAGGACAAAACAGCTTGTCATCTGAAAAATACTTTAGAAGAGAAGAGGATGGTTGGGTCTAAGTGGGGCTTAGATTCAAATGAGATCCATTAGGAGATGGACACCGACAAGAAGAAGGACTAACGACAAATGGTGCAGAACAACGCTAATCTACTGTCTGTTGAGCATACAATAAACTATTATATTAAGACATTTTCGAATCAGAAACTCTGGTTAAAGATATAATTTCCATATGGAGTATTCTAAGTTATGACTGAAAAACAAATTATTTTTCATGATAGAGATAACTTAGTAGAATAATGATCATAACTAGTAATTTGGATTGTCAGCAGTAGTATAGTAGGATAGTAGTCCTATGTTTGTCTTTCTGTCGGGGAGGTTAGGATAGAAGTAAGTGTGTGAAGGAAGAAAGAGAGGATTAATATAAAATTTCTAAACTTTGGGTATTCATGGGTTGTTAAGTCACGACTGAATACGAAGCTGATCTTAGCTGGAGAAGCCTATGAGTATTTTTGCATTTTCAGACAGGTCGCGAGGAGAGTAAGGAAGAAATTATAAGGGGCGTAAAAGTAATTCTTATTTGGGCTCCTCCCACTTGGGTTTCTTTAAGGTAACAGATGGATATCTACATGTCTAGATGGCATGCTAGCCTTTAATGCTTAGTTACTTTATATAGAGATTTAATTGTGAGAGAAGGATTTGGAAAAGAATAAAGCAAGAATGAGGATTAAGAATAGCATGTGTAAGAGAAAGGAAAATCTTGTTGGTGGAAATTCACTTTGAAAATGAATTAGAATTGTAGAGTTGCATAGTTAAGTTCATGGTTAGGTTAAAAAGAAAAGATTTAGGAAAAAAATTGAGAGTGAGAGATAGAAACTACTTAAAGGGTGATTAATAGTTTCGAAATGGAATTCAAAGTGGAGTTCAGAAACGTAAATGTTCATAAAGCCACAGTTAAGTAACAGGAGGATATAATTAATATACAAAGAGGAATTTTGGGAAATTGAATTTGAAAGGAACGTGAATAAAGTATGTTAACAGTTAAAGTATATTGGGTTAAGAGAGTGAATTCAAAGTGAATTTAAATCAAGAGAGACTGATACAAGTAAGAATCAGCTTGAAAAATTTTATGCCATAACCGGGATTTGAACACGGATCTTCAGCTTAACGCGCTGATGCTCTACCATTGAGCTACCATGACAACATGCCAGTACGACATCAAATTCCTCAACTGATTCAGAAGGCAAGGCAGACCACGGGAGGTTTCTCCATTGAGAACACAATCCAATGGCTTCAAAGTACCTACAAATGTAGGACGCCATTGGATTGTGTTCTCAATGGAGAAACCTCCCGTGGTCTGCCTTGCCTTCTGAATCAGTTGAGGAATTTGATGTCGTACTGGCATGTTGTCATGGTAGCTCAATGGTAGAGCATCAGCGCGTTAAGCTGAAGATCCGTGTTCTGATCCCGGTTATGGCATAAAATTTTTCAAGCTGATTCTTACTTGTATTAATATCCCAGACATGGAGTTAATGTTTATTTCCTTTCCCTCCACTTAATTAAGAGAGACTGAGTTAAAAGTAGATTCGCGTAAAGCGAATAGAGATTTGAAAGGTGAAGCAACAAATGTGAAACTTTGCTTAGAAAGAGGTTAAAAGTAAATTAAAGCAATAAACGTGAAACTTTGCTTAGAAGAGGTTAAAAGTAAATCAAAGCAATAAACGTGAAACTTTGCTTTGAAAGATGGTAAAAGTAAAACAAAGTAATAAATGTGAAACTTTGCTTAGGAAGAGTTAAAAGTAAATTAAAGCAATAAACGTGAAACTTTGCTTGGAGAGAGGGTAAAAGTAAATTAAAGCAATAAACGTGAAACTTTGCTTAGGAAGAGTTGAAAGTAAATTAAGCAATAAACGTGAAACTTTGCTTAGAGAGAGAGAGAGAGTAAAAGTAAATTAAAGCAATAAACGTGAAACTTTGCTTAGACAGTAACTGAAAGTTAAGGAATTTGAGATAGAATACACTATAATGGGAAGGAAACATTTATTAGAAGGAAGTTAAATGGTTGTGTTGTAGTGTAATAACTGTGAATTGTAAGAGTCATGGTTGGATGGTTATAATTAGGGGACGGATTTTTATGACCTAAAAAATAGGATATATGCATGCATTTATGACCTAAAAAACATTAAAATATGACCCAAAAAATTTAAAATATGACTCTACCACTTACACATTATGTATATTTTTTTAAGTTTCATTACAATTCATTTGATTAAATATAATGTTAATTATTTAAAATATCTGTAAATTCTCAAAAAGTATCAGTATAATGCAAAATTTACAAAATATGATATGAAATTTAGAATTTCTTTAATATGCACACAAATATGCCGAAAATATGACCTAAATATGCATATTCATACTAAATATGCTACAATAGTTGAAAATTTCCTACATATGCAGTTATATGCACAATAAAAGCTGTTCCATTTTCACCAGGATGCTTGGAATCGGATTTAAATTAGTCGAAAACCTGAAATAATGCAAAGGGGGAAAATATGACATGTCATAGAAATCTGCCCCCTAGTTATAATGAAATGTATAAAGTTGTGAGGCAGTGGGCCTGTGGTTAAATGAGGCAGTGGGCCTATTTAATTGAGCGTATATGGCGCCGTATCCATATAAAGGGTTAGGTTGAGATAAGAGGAAATGCTGATTCTCATGAGCATTTACGGCGCCTTAACCGTAATATGATGAGATGACTAGAAAGTGTTGGTCTCTTCTACAAGTAGATCTGTATTAGTTAAAGTAATATATTATTTCACTATAATTATTGGAGACCAAAAGAGCTTAAAAGGAAGTATAGAAAGGAATAAGGTTAAATGGTATAATGCTAGAGATCACAACCAATATAAAAGGGAAATGTCATGGAGTATCTTAGATTAAGTGTTGGTAAAACTACATCATACACATCTGATGATTCTGAAGATAGATTCTGAAGATAGTTACAGTAGAAATAAAAGGTTAATGTAAATGGAAAGAAAAAGAACCTGTAAAAGATTAATTTTGAGTTAAAATAAAAATATTGTTAATTGTGTTAGAAACTCATGGTTGTTGTCTATTCATAATATATGTATTGTGAACCTGTAAAAGATTAATTTTGAGTTAAAATAAAAATATTGTTAATTGTGTTAGAAACTCATGGTTGTTGTCTATTCATAATATATGTATTGTGAGTTGTTTAAATTATTAGAACCCATCCCCATCTCGACTGTTTAAAGGCTGGCTGAGAGGCATATATATATACACATATATATATATATATATATATATATATATAAATAATAATATGAGAATGGACTTTAGTTAAAAATAGTGAAAAGAAATGTGTTGTTAATCAACCATTAGTGGGTGGTTAAGATGGTCTTTGTGGATGGCGCCCTTACCAAATAGAAATATTTCCACAAATACAAGGTGGGGCAGAATGGACTCCCTAGTTTCGAAAATTCACTGGAGGTGTTCCAGAGCAGGTAGAGGGGTGGGACAGGTGCCATTAAGTTGGAGTGACAATGCAGTTTTCAGTGGTCACCATGTGGTGGACACGTGAGCAACGGGGCTTTGTTGTGGAGACCTCTTTTAAGAACGGGGAGAGTGTAGTGACGCATTTTCACCTTAGCGGTACAGTAAACAAGCAACATTTTTGTTACTGGGCAACTGAAAACCCTCGTGAATTGCACCAAAGACCACTTCACAGCCCTAAAGTGACAGTTTGATGTGCTATGTCATCGATAGGCATAATTGGACCTTATTTTTTTGAAGAAGATGGCTTAACTGTGACAGTGAATTTAGCATGCTATTGTGACATGCTAGAGAACTTTTACGCCCCAAAGTGGAAGAGTTTGGTAGGGAATATGACTTAGAAGACTTCTGGTTTCAACAGGATCGAGCCAAGGCCCATACTACCCGTCGTTCACACGAAGTTTTGAAATAAATGTTTCCCGGCCGCCTGATCTCCTTACGAGAGGATGTTCCATGGCCCCCTTGCTCCCCGGATTTGAGCCCCTGTGATTTTTTCCTATGGGACTACCTGAAAGCTTCAGTTTATAAAGTTCGACCTCGAACCCTGGAAGCTCTGAAAGAGGCAATTGAGGATGTAATCACCGGAATTCCACAGGATATTCTGACAAAACTGGGTGAAAACTTTGTTTTTTAAAAAGGGTCTCCACAACAAAGCCCCGTTGCTCACCTGTCCACCGCATGGTAACTACTGAAAACTGCATTGTCACTTCAACCTAATGGCACCTGTCCCACCTTTCTACCTTCTCTGGAGTACCTCCAGTGAATTTTCGAAACTAGGGAGTCCATTCTGCCCCACCTTGTAGAAGATAAATTGGTTGATAGTAATTACGGTGAAGAAGTTTGGGAACACCCTGTGTGGTGTTGTTATTGTAAATAGTATTGGAATGTTAGAGTACACTTGCCGTCGTGATGAGGCATGGACAGGTGTAGTATGAAATCATTAAAATGGGTCAGTGTTACGGGAGACGATCGGGTCATAGAATTATATTAACGTAAAGTATTGTTAATTGTTTGTAACATGTTTTGGCGAGATGAAGAAATAGAAGAGACATATATTAAAACACTAATAGTTCCCTTACAACATCCCAGCCATGGGCTACAGAAAAATTTCAAAAAATATTCAAAGAATACAATATAACTTTGGCTTCAAAAAATAAGTACAGCAAAAAAATAAAAACCAAACATATGGATAAAATACCTAATGGGAAAAAGCCGGGAATTTACCAGATAGATTGTTCAGAATGTAATAAGACATAATTGGAAAAACAAAACGAATTATTGACATTAGGTTTAAGGAACACAAGAGAAATTTGAAATATTGCCAAATAGAAAAGTCAGCAGTTACATCCCACTGTTGGAACAGCAATCACCACATTTGCAGTGAGGCAAAATTATTAAAATCAGTCAATAAACATAAATATTTGGAGATTTGGGAGAAGATTTTTATGAGAAAATTTGAAGACAGGTTAATGAACTTTGAAATACCAGAAGAAGAAAATTTAATGAAGAAGTTTGTAAAGTCTACACCAGAGGGAACATCGGGATGCTCTAAATGGAAATCAGACAGTTGACTAGCAGTTGAAAATGTGGAAAAAGTCCGCGAAAGGATCGTCCTGCAGAATACAGGTAAAAGTGAAGTCTAAAGTGTGTTAAGGTCAACCAATTTGTTTTTGAAAACATAGTATAGTGCTTCACTGTTAAAAAGTTCCACCAAGATACTGTTTAATAATTAGATTGATGAAACAAATCATTAGGAACAAAACTGATGGTTTTCCAAGGAGAATTCAAGATGGCGGCCATGGAGTTAGGAAACATAAAGTGATCGAATACTTTTCAACGAAAAATTTAACGGCAGAAAATATGATATAAAATTGTACTTGAAGTTAAAGAAATAAGAAATAAGGCATCAGCGGATATTAAATTCCTAAATTTATGCCAAAGGAAAAACGTATGCCCGAATTTTGTCAGAAAAACGGTTAAGTTTAATAGCAGTAGCCTAGAGCAAAAAGCTGCTGAGAAGACTGTTGTTATAAAGGCAGAAAAAGGCAAGCATTACAAAAAGATTGCACAACTAGATAAAAAATTGTATGTATTGCACTTAAAATTGGTAAAAAACCTTAGGAAATGTAGCATGGGAAAATCTCGAACAGAATTTCTTTCCAATTTTAAATCATAAGATACACAATAAAATTTAAATCCAAAAGAAAAAATTAGACAAACTTTGCCAAAAAGGGAGGAAGAAAAGGCACACAACAAAAACGGTAGTTCCAGATAATGTTGTTAACCTTTCCAAAAAAATTTCAGTAAAGAAGAAATGGACATTTTAAACAAGGGAGTAAAAACATGCATAAGTTATTCTAACAACCTGGAAGACTATATAGCTGATATAGAAATAGCCATAGATGGATTAAAGGAGGATGAAAAAACAGTAGTCAGAAAGGGATGTAAAAAAATTCTAGAGAACATGAGCATAGAGGAATTTAGGAATAAATCACAAGAAAAACTGTTAAGGTCACTGAATAAGAAAGAGGTAATATACACAAAAGCAGACAAAGGGAATAAGGTGGTTATATTGGATGAAGAAGATTATGTAAATAGAATGCAAGATTTGTTAAAAAACAAGGAATTTAAAGAACTAGATGCAAATCCACTGAATAAGTGCATAAAGGATGTTGATAAGACTATGAGGGAAAGTAGGATAATACCGGAGAAGGATAGATACAAGCTGAAATGTCATAGCCCTGCATTAGGAAGAATTTATGGTTTGCTAAAGATCCATAAAATAGGCAACAAAATGAGACCAATTATTATAACATTAATACACCCACATATTATTTGGCAAAATGGTTAACAAAAAATTTCAAGGATTTGAGCAATTTAAGACCCACAACATTAGGAATTCTCTTGAACTAGTGGAAAAAATCAAGGATGTGGAAATAACAACTAAAGACAGGCTGGTCTCGTTTGATGTACAGTCTTTATTCCCCAGTATTCCTAAAGAAAAACTTTAAACTACCTACAGAAGTGGTTAGAATCTATTAATTTGGATAAAGACACCACAAAAGAATATCTAAAACTTACAGAGTTGTGCATTGATCAAACTTTCTTCTTATTTAATGGAAAATTTTATAAACAGGAGTCTGGCCTATCCATGGGAAATCCTCTATCCCCTTTCTTAGCCAATCTATTTATGAGCTATTATGAAACCAAATTGACTCAATCTTTCCCACACATATTCAAACAGTGGCATAGATATGTAGATGATGTATTTGCAGTAACAAATGAAAAGCAAATTGAAGACGCACTAAAATTATTAAACATCCAAGAACGTACCATAAATTTCACAATGGAAACAGAAGTTAACAACATATTGAACTACTTAGATCTCAAAATTATCAGAAAGGGAAATAAATTGGAATTTGGTATCAGCAGAAAAGAAACACATACAGACAACTACATCAAAGCTGATGGTTACAATCCAAGACCACACAAACATGCGGTAGAGCTAAATCATTTTCGTAACATCTCTGGGTTTCTCTAGCTGAACAGTGAGCGATCCTAGCAATGCAGCGAAGGGTGGGGGATGTGCAGGGGTAGATGCTCAGTAGTCAGTCTATCGTTGCCTACTGAAGTGTTACAAACCTGTGTTTGGGATTTGTTGTCCTTTCATAAAGGTCAATTCTCGTATTCCATGATAGGTATTGTTCATTCACAAAACTGCTCTACCTGCTTCACAAAAGAAGGGGATGGCACTATGGTATTGCAGTTGATTCTTAATACAGTGCACTTGTGCTTAAATTTCAAGACAGGGAAGAAGAAGAATTACACAGTGCTGTACAAATTAAAAGTACAAAAATACGAAAAAAAAGTTTAATGTTTCGCGGAACGGTTCGCATTTTAATACGTTATTGGAGAAAACATAAAGACGATCTAAAAATGCAAAAACTTACAGTAGGGCATTTCGTGGTCTGGAAGGTGGGAAATATCCCACTATAAGAAATGAAGAGCTTCTACTTAGGTTGTAGAACTGAGAAACAATAAGACCTCTTTTTAAAAAGTCTGCATGTTTTAAGCATCACCCTTTTTTCGGTAACCAAAACTGGGTAAAAAATGGTGCTCAAATTATGTGAGTAAATATTTAAAATTATTCCTTGCGTAGCAATATTTAATCAATTGCTTTGAAATGTTCAACCAAATCCTGACTTATCAGTAATAAAACTAACTAAACGAATAGTTAATTAAAAACAGTTAGCTATTAATGCCTTTAATTTTTACTGTTTATGATTTAAACTCAACAAAATTAAGTAAAATAATGTTTAAGTTTTATTTCTTAAAGAAATAATAAACTATCAGCTTGTTTATTTTACGCGTATAGAGATCAAATATGCAAATTTGCAATTCGGTCCCAAAATTTTAAAAATTGAACTGCAAGAATCTTTTGCCATGAAACCCAATAAATCACAAAATATATGTAAATTTTTCAAGATTACCCTAAATGAATTTACAGCTCTCAAAATTTTTAGGGGTTATCCTAAATGAGGAGCATCGTTTCAAAACGTATTAAGTGCACTAAAATAAAGTTGTACATAATACCCTTTGAACCGTTCATTCCCGTGCACATAATACGATTTGATCCAATACGTCAACTTTGACAGTGAATTAACACAGGATATAACATGAAATGTTCCATTCTGAATTGATAGTGTTAAAGAGCGCTTAAGAAATAGGGCGAAATCGTATCAAACTGTATTTTGACCAAGAGTGCACTTAATACGTTTTGAAACGATGCTCCTCAAATGCTTCCGGGTGAAAAATGAAGAAGAAAAAAAAATCTAAATATTTCACAGATCGGTCCCCATAAGTGCGCGAACTCGTCCATAACTTTCCTTTCCTGAGGATGCCTTTATTTTCTTACGCTCAGTTTAAGTTCATTAGTAAATTCATTAACAGTGTTTTTAATATTAGAAAGATAAATCTTGAGTGTGAACAATTTTAACATGTTCAGTTCAATAGAATATGTTCATAACAATATTTCAAATCTTCATTTAAGCTATTTTGTGAATAGGTTTACCTCTTAAAGTGTTGATATTTTAATCTGTTGCACCTTATTGTTGTATAGGCTGTAGCCTAATGTTAATGAATTTACCATCTACAATATTAATGCATGTTATTTGTTTTAGAAAATACTTTTTTAGTATTTCATTTTAATTCATGTGCATTTTAAATACCAAATGTTTAAGCTGAAAGTACAAAATATCTTTTCTTTACAAAAAAAAAAAATTACTATTTTTAAGTTGATGTTAAGTTATCGTATATAATAATATTAAGAAGAAGCATTGCACTATCTGGGCATTATTATTAAAGAAACTTTAATGAATAAATGTAGTAAGTATCGTTACTTATTTGATTTTCTTTCATATTTTGTATTTTCGGCTTAAAGCCCTTACACCGGTAAAAAGTGATTGGCTGTTGGCACTTCGGAAGTACGAATAGATGGGCTCATGGCATAAAGAGAGGTGAAAACTGTTTGAAGAACAGCTAGCAAAGACGCCAATTTTATTTCAGTTGTGACAACAGATTAAGTACGGTATGAGAAATAAGTATTGTAGAGAGTGACCATTGCTATTTGAAATAGGTGCCTCTTGTGCGCTGACACCTGTTCATTGGTGAAGTGTTTGGTGGACGGAGCAGAGGCCCAGACTCCAGACTCGCACTCAACCTACCCATAACAGATCCCAGAGATGTTACGGGAGTGATTTACCTCTAATCAACAGCCTAACCCATAGACTGGTCAATCTCCCATTAACAAAAGAAGCATATGAACAAGAGTACAGTAGAGCCTCGGTAATTCGAGCCCCGGTATTCCGAGGTTCCGTGTAATTCAAGCTGGTCTTAAGAAAATTAAAATTTTCCATAAAACTAGAGTAAAATCCCGTTTTTATAAGGTGTACGCATGTAAGTTTTACACACTTCCGAATGTGTTGCATTTTGAGCTTTCTTTCAATTTTCCCATGTACAAAAATGCAGGTAAAACTGGATTTTCATTCATAATACAAGAAATAACCTTGGCTTCAGACTGCTAATGCATTTCTATTAGGGCCTACAGATTGACAGAAACCGTTAGGTTCGATCTTTCATTGTCGGGATCTCGTGCCAATCATACGGTGCATACAGTGCATACCATCCTTTCAGAAAAGAATACTGTATTGTTACAGTAATCCCTACTCAGCAACAATGGTAATTAAAAGTGTTTTCCTAGTAGCGCCGCTTTCCCGTTCCACTCTATTAAGAGTCAGACAGTGACTTAATCCTTAAAGGATGCCGATGTAGCAAATTGGGAATGTTTGCCAATATACATACAGGCCTATTAAAGATATGTATGCCTACTATATTGTTTATTTATTTATTTATTTATTTTTAAACCATTATTGTGCTCATTAAACATTTATTTATGATTTACCCATTGATTTAGTGATTTTTCCGTATAATCCGAGTTTTTGTAATTCGAGGTAGCCTCAGCCCCAATTAGCTCGAATTATCGGGGTTCTACTGTATTTACAAATTCAGAAGACTGCAGAAAGTAATGGATTCAGTAAAAAACTAATTAACAGAAAAATAGAAAACTTCAAAAAGCAAGTTAAAAGCAATCACAACTTTATCAGCTGAGAAGGAAAGAACAAAATTCAAAAATTTCACATCCCACCCATGGGCTACAGAAAAATTTCAAAAAATATACAAAGAATACAATGTAACTTTGGCTTCAAAAAATAAGTACAGCATAAAAAACTTAATAAAAACCAAACATATGGATAAAATACCCAATGGGAAAAAGCCGGGAATTTACCAGATAAATTGTTCAGAATGTAATAAGACATATATTGGAAAAACAAAACGAAATATTGACATTAGGTTTAAGGAGCACAAGAGAAATTTGAAATATTGCCAAATAGAAAAGTCAGCAGTTGCATCCCACTGTTGGAATAGCAATCACCACATTTGCAGTGAGGCAAAATTATTAAAATCAGTCAATAAACATAAAGATTTGGAGATTTGGGAGAAGATTTTTATGAGAAAATTTGAAGATAGGTTAATGAACTTTGAAATACCAGAAGAAGAAAATTTAATGAAGAAGCTTGTAAAGTCTACACCAGAGGGCACATCGGGATGCTCTAAATGGAAATCCGACAGTTGACTAGCAGTTGAAAATGTGGAAAAAGTCTGCAAAACGATCGTCCTGCAGAATACAGGTAAAAGTGAAGTCTAAAGTGTGTTAAGGTCAACCAATTTGTTTTTGAAAACATAGTATAGTGCTTCACTGTTAAAAAGTTCCACCAAGATACTGTTTATTAAAAAGTCCTCATGTTTTACATAAAGCATTCTCTATTAATCTTACATCTCTGCTTTTATAAAGTTCTTGAGACGGAACATTTAAATGTCAGTAGCAATGAAAACCACAGAATACCAATATTATTATATGAAAATGTTAAGCCGATTTATAATACCAGAACTGAAATCTGAGGCAACTTTTTTTCACGCATTTTGCTTTTGCATGGACATTACAGCATCAATCTTATTAGATTTCATAATATCTTTATATTCTGCCATGACATTTTCAATCAGGACATCCCTGTTCTCCTTGGAAAAATTAGGGGAATGATCCTTTTTCTGCTTAATTTTGGTCATATTTTCCCTTCCTTTCGCACAACATATAGTCTGAATATGAGGGAAAACAGAGTAACAATGCTCTCGCCTCATGATACTCAGCTGTTTCTGAAATGATGCGAAGTGCTCATATACGAACTGGGATCAAAATTGAATTTCAATTAACTGATCTTAGATTAGTGTTATACAACATGACTCTGGACTGAACTCAGATCATTTTCTGAACTAAGATCCCAATTGATCTTCAGTCAATAAAGTTTATACAATCGATCCTTAATTCTTCAGATTATTTGCCTTTGATTGTGATTTGATTTGACTGGGAGTGTTGGAATTTATTTAGGATGTCATGTGTTTGGCTTATGTTGTATTTGTGTTTAGAAACTCTCATCAAGATTTAAGATGTTTGTTAGCCAAGAAAACTTCAAGAAGCTAAATTTGTAATATGCTGGGCCATTTTCATTTAAACTTGTTATTTTATTTTGGCACACATGCCCAAATTTAAGTTTGTTGACGTAAGTTATATAATGGTTCCTTTTAAAGAATATTTTATTCTATTATTTTTCTTCACAAGAACTAAAATCATTTGTTTTTAATTCTCGCTTATTGTGTACTGATATCATAGGTTCTTCCTCTTGTATATTTCCACTGGGTGGGTCCAAGTGAGTATTTTATTTTGTGTGAAAGTGAGAGAAGGAAACCTGTCATTTCAATCCATCCTTGTGGGGATATAAGACCATTAAACAGCTGACGATGAAGAATCCGCACTAAATCAAAATGACCAATGAGAAGCAATAAAATGAAAGATCAAAATGGTGTCTACAAAGACCAAGCTGATGATTGATCCCACAGAGCAAAGGTTCAGACTTGAACACCAGACAGCGCAAGAATTATGACACCGAGATTGCATGATTGGATACATAAACAAGGTTCTGTTTTAATGTAAACGTACTAAATGAGGAACCAAAACATGTTAAAAAACATTCAAACAAGTAATTAGTCAAGTTGGGACTGGGACTTCCAAAACTGTTGTACTATGCGAAAAATCTAGTAATGAGGAGTGTGCCAACGAGATTCCACTTTATTTCATACAAGGAGGAGTCTTGTGATGAATGATTCACATGTAACAGGTAGAATTTTCTTCAACAAAGTGCTCAGTGCCTCAAAGACAGCAGTGAAAATACAAGCTTTAAATCAGGTGTGTCAATCACGTAAAGCAAATTGCAGAAAAATTACTTCTTTATTATTTTCATATTCTTTACCATAACTCATAATTATTTTATTTCAAAAGGCCAAAAAGTTATTTGAATTATTTTATTTTGTATGTGAAGTTGCAACCTACTTTGTGGGTCTATAATGCAGGTTCTAAGAAGTGGGAAAGGACAGAGATGTAGATGCCTGTTTGGCAATGAGCCAGAATGAACTGCAAACTTAATCTATAGAGCCCTCATGGGCAGCTGAAGACAAGACTGAAGAATTTAGTTGGTACCAACTCATTCTTCTATCCTGTGTGTGCAGTATATACCAGTAATCTTCCTATGAAAGTGGATATATTGCAGGAAACAAATTACTGCATAAAGTCAAGGAAAATTTAAAACGAAAGAGCATAAAATCATGAGTATTCTTGTATTGTTCTTATGGGCTTTAATTTATGACATAAAATATGGTAAAACATACAACCAAAGAGTATACTGCTTGCTTACTATGATAAAACAGTATAAAATATCATGAAATAACATACTTTGCTGTAGGATTCAAGCCCTTGATTTTGTGCAGCTCCACTTCATTGTCGAAGGTCATGATGTCAACACCCAATGCTGTTGCTTGACGTATATGAGATGCTGGTTTTGTAGGGTTGGCAAAAATGATGCGGCTTGGATCTACTCCTAATTCCATTACCTTGCTGATTTCAGCCTATAAGAACGAATATTATATATAAAATACAAAAACTCCTCCTCTCATATGGGCACTTAAAGAGAATGCATGAATGCTACAAGAGATCAAATGAATAAATGAATATTTACTAACTACAAACTGGTTTCCACCCCATAGTTGTTTCACAGGTGGCCTATATTAACTATTAACTATTTACAGTATTTAAATCTAATATTAGGCTACTTAATACCATTCAAATCTAAGATTTTCACAATAGGATGAATGTGCTTATATGTCTCCCTTAACTTACACAGTATTAGCAGCTGAGCATACTTTCAGTACTTAACCACATTTTAACCAAGGCTGAACTTAGACATTTTTTTTCTTTTGATAGCTGTGTATGCCCAAAAGGTTTTGAAGTAGGACATTTACCGTGAAGTGATACTATACATGGAAAGATAGGGTAGTGTCATTTTTACACTCAACTTCATTCATTTGGTTTACCATCAACCATCATGGTGATCTTAACCTTACATCCAACTATTTTGTATTTCTGCTATTAGCTGGTCCTGATGAAGTTGATGGGGGTCAAGATCAGTAAACTAAACAGGTTGTGTATTCCGGGATAGACCAATCGCAGCACTTGAGTGCGTGACATCACCAGTTTCCAACTCTCGCAATTCCCAGCTTGTGCTCAGTCTAGAAAATCCTTACACCATGTGATTAAACTCGTAACCTTTAATTAACCCTTGGTCAGATACCTGTGAAATTTGTGCAGAAATAATCTACACACAACAGCCCTACTGACGGTTAAAACAGAACCTTAAAAAAGCAGATGCAAATGTTTTTATTTCATTTTATAAACATCACTTGTTACACAAAATTCATGGAGGGAGAAGTGAAATTCACTATGCGACAATATTTTTTTGTCCTGAAAAAACTTCAAGCAAGACAGTTTTAGTGAAATAACTGAATTTTAATACAAATGAAGTGGGGGTGGCCAGATGTCCTGCTTTTCACAGGATCTTTTTTTAACACCTTATCCTGTGGCCCATCTTGAAAATCTTATTGAAATCCCAATTTTTAAAAATATCCTGCAAAATGGAATTTTATATGAAATTTATTATTTTACTATTATTTTACATATAACGTAAATTTTATGAATGGAAAAATAGAACTAATTTCCGTAACGGCAACCATATCTCATTAACTCCTTAGTGCCTGGTCTCATTGACAGGTGTTAAATATAGACTAATCCCGGGTTTGCAAACTTCGGACTAAAATTTTAACTCTTCCTTGTGATTTATGTGTTTCACCATGCTTTTTCGGCAGAGGGTTAACTACCACCTTTTTAATGCTACGTTCACACTGAAGAATTTGTTGCAAGGATGTGTGTCCGGGCACATGTATGGCAATCTATTTGCCCTAAGTCGCAAACCTATTGAACATATTCCTAGTCCCCGACACCAACAATTGAGTAAAATGCACCAGAAACAAGGTTGCACCAAAGTTCTGGTTGTTGCTCTAGGAGCGAAAACATGGAACAAATCCCAGCGAGAATGCTCTTTGCTCTTTGTGCTGTAGTGATGTTTCGTGTGACAGCTGACTGATGACTGTCAGCTGTTTGTGATTATGATCAATCACATGAGATATATTACTGTGTTCACACTGATTTATTTGACGGAATCGTGAATATTTTGCTATGGAGTGTTCTGAAAAGAACATAAGACGATCTAGAAGTGTTGTCCTCATTCGTAATACCTTTGTAGAAAACTTGAATTTAGGCCTATAGGCACACTTTCATCTTCCTTGAATAGATTCTGTGTCTAGTACCAATCAAAAGAACATATACATGTGCTTATTGAAAATTCATGAAAATTCATGAAATTGGAACACCATCAGAACTGAATTAGGCCTAGGCAGGATTCATGGCAGATAATGTGCCCATGTATGTCCTAATGCAAATTTTCTACGAACGTGTCATATGTGTGGTGATTGGAGGGTCAGCACCTCTGGCACCTCTTATAAATAGTTTACGCACACTAATATAAAAGTTTTATATCAATTATACTGTTATTTTGTGATATTAAACAAACCCTTTCTCTACCGACTAAACTGGATCCACCTTATCCGTTGATGCTGCGTCACCTAATGGGCAGATAGACTCTGAGGCTCCAAGTTTATAAAACAAAATGCTTCGCTAAAGAAAGTTAAGCAAGTTTGAATTTACAAAATTATACGACCGAACACAGCTTTAAAACAGAAAATATCAATGTTTAATAAATCATTCTTATTGTAAAATTCAGATTTAAAAACAAGGACTGCCCAGATAAATATAAATCCCCAGTTTTCAACGGCCGACTAATGTAAGACTATGGCCCTACAGCTTGGAAGATTTAATCAGCATTAGCTCAGTATAATATCATTTATTATTTATCAATATATTTATCATTTTCTTTTGCAAATTTAGTGTTTGTCGGTTACAAACTTGTTCTGGGTGATGAAAATTGTATATTATCGTGCTAGCTTCAAATATAACAGGAGCTAGAAGTGTCCCTCCATTACTACACATTTATGACACCTTCTTAGAAAATTTGCATTTAAGCCTACATACATACATACATACATACATACATACATACATACATACATACATACATACATACATACATTCTTCTTCTGTGAATCCCAATTTGAATCTGATGATTTTCTCCTATTTCATAATGTTCTTTTTAATATGCAAGTCTTTATGGTACATACATAGCCTACTTCAGAGAGGTGATCATGGTAAAGTGCATAGGAAGTTCCTAACATATCCCAGTATACTGATTCCAGGCAGAAGCACTGTAGTCAACTTTTAATTAATTTTAAGGAAATAAGTTCTGTGTTCTGAAGTAAACATCCAGGAATGTTTACTAAGAACACTTCAGAGAATAGGAGAGATTAGAATACCATCAGAATCAAATTAGGCAGGATTCAAGGCAAAGGCATGTGTCTACGTAGGCGTAAATGCAGACTATACGGGCGACCAGTTATGCAGCGTCACTGCATGATATGCTGGGAGAAGGAACTCTAAGAGTCTGGTGACAATAACCTATACTGCTCTGTATTTGTTTACTTTTAATATTAATTTGTAATATTATTGATGTTAAAGTATTATTATTAAACTCATAAATTCTTTCCAGAGCAACAGGGAAATACAATAATTCTACATCAACTGCAGCAATTTTGATTTTAGCTCCAAATTAGGTGTTTTACCCATGGGTACGTAGGAGTTAATTTAACCCCAGGCATAATCCTGTGTTAAAACTAACTTGTGCCTATGAAACAAAATCTTCTTTTAATCAGGAGTTTAGAAAAGCGTAACCGAAGCTTAATTCTTAACCCCTGTCAATGAAACCAGGACAAGAGACCAGTAATAATATCACATTGTGTCTTAATATACAGGTTTCATTCTATAACACACAGTCAACACATTAATAATATCAGGCTTTAAAATATGCCAATAAGAATGAGTAATATTTACTTTATTTTACTTTTATATCATGAGCATCGTGAATGATGCTATATACTAAGTATACCCCAACATTATCACAAACTAGAAGTAAATAATAAAAAAAAAACAATATATACAATATAAAACAATATTTAACAATGTATATACAATATATAGAATATAATAGTTTTATATGCAACGTCTTTTTAATTAAATGCAGATTATTTTATTTGTTAGTTGCATCCATGAAAGAGCATTAAAGTGGCAGCTATAATACTTCCTTTATGACCTATTACATTAGTAAGATGGGGGAAAATGTTGTCCAGTGGGTCACAACTTAACAATTGGGTCCTGCTTTTTGTGTCTGAAATTCTGGTCAGCCTAGACTAACTATGTTACTGGTGTGTAGAAATTTTGAACAAGACTGCTCTGAAGATAACTTTTCCAAACACTTTAGTAATTTTGTTTGACAAATGTTGCGGCCTTCATTAGAAAACACACTGGTACTGCTGATGTCATACTGCCGGTATTTTCCATGTCTAAAATGTTCTTTCTTTCTAGTTTTTAGATTCCATTTTGTTTTCTTAATGCAAATTTTGTTGAATCTTCACACCTTGCTTGCTAATACCAGATTTGTATTCCATTGCATCCATGTCTTTACCATTTGGATTTACCAGATTTTTCACATTTTTGTTGTATTTTGGGGCAAATGTTATTCTATAACCTCTAAAGATTTTTTGAAATTTATGGTGGTCATTAAATAAGTGAAATTGAGTGTAATAACTGACTCTATATTGTCTGTCCATTTATGTCAAAAATTGGTAAGTTGTTCTATGTAATAGTAAAGCTTTGTGACAGTATATTAATTAATCTGTCCACAGTAAAATCATGGAACCACTCCAAATCATTTGTAGTACATACAATGCTATTTTTCAAATAACTCGGCACAATTCCATTACAACTTGAGACATCTCTGTCATCTTCAATACACTTGTACTATCAAAGTCAGCCACGACTGATACTTTTATTCTCTCTAGAATGAATTCACAATTGAAGGACTCAGGCATAAAATATGGTAACAGACATTTAGGTCAATATGGAGATGTCTAGTTAAGAACACTGTGTCTGACATCCTGGCTGATTGAAATGGTGATGACAGTGAACATGGAACTACAGATGGTTCTCTATCACCACCAGCCACTGAGTAGACATGGGCGTCGGCATGTTGCCCCCCCTCTGGATTGCCTTATGGATTCATTTATTTATGGTACTCTTTGCCAACCTGCAGTTGTTGCATGGAGAATAAAAAAAAATATAATTACTTTATAATGAGTTTAGTAAGTATTAACCAACTATAATTACCTATAATGTGTATTTATAATAATATGTCACGAAGGCCGTTGCTCAAGAGAGCATATTCTGTTAACTTAAAAAAAAAAAAACTTTGTAGCCTCGTCGAATTCAGCTGGGGTTCAAAATAACGATCCGGTTAACTAAGTGAATATTAATGTGTTTAGCCTAATCATTTAAAATTGAGGTCCGAAATTGATTTTCGGGCAATCATAATAAAATATCATTTGTATCATTTCAATGTTGGTTAACTTCAATCAGGAATTAGTTCACAGTACACTTATTTAAATTATTGTCGTAATACTACTATTTGTTCATTATAGTAAATTTATTATTATTATTATTATTATTATAGAGTAATGTATAATTTAGCCAAATAAATAAGGATCAATGTGCCCCCCCTTAATAAAATTCCTGGCGACGCTGCTGTGAGTAGATCAGGAATGAAGTACAACTTTCATCTCCATTTGGACCAAAATGATCAATCAACTTGTTTCATGCCCAAACCCCTGAATTGTCAGCATATAAAGTGTTTCTAGATTCAATATGGAATTTGATCTTCAGAAAAAAAGTGACATAAGGCTTCAAAGTTACTTATATCAAAATGTTATAGCTCTTCTATCCTTAAACATAATTAACTTCTGATTTTAGATTTTCTCAAGTTTATGTAACAAGTAGAAAAGTAGATGTTTATGCCCTGAGAGCGACATGGTTACAAACCTGAAGCTTTGTTAGTCATCTGAGGGACATGGAATTTAAGTAATGCCTGATGTCCATACAAATCTTTATGGTTCACTTCTTTGTTAATAATAGAAATAAAAGTAAAAGATTAGATTTAATTAAAATATCTAAATGATTGTTTTAAACATGTCAGAGATAACAAGTAAAAGACTAGATTTAATTAAAATATCTAAATGATGGTTTTAAACATGTTAGAGACAACAATAAAATTCTTATGTAACGTTAACTGGGTATAATTATCACAAATTCTTAGGCAGTCACCTGGATGAGATCAATGCACCTGTTGCTGTCCTCAGACACACTGAAGAAATGTCACATAAGGCATAGCCTGCTAGTATGCTCTTAAAGCCTTGGCAATTCTCCACCTGCTTATGGGAACTGGCAAACCAACTCTTTTGCAACATTCTGCCGATAGAGGCGCTGGTAGTCAACTCATTGCGCTGTCATTGCCATAATGAGAGCATGAGCAATAAAGCTTGTTGATTTACATTATGAAAATTTGTATTTCTTAAAATAATTAATAATCCATTAGCATATTTATTGCTAATAAGTATAATTATTATGTATGACACAGTTGTGATCTAAACATTGTGAACTAGTGAAGTAAGTTATTTCCCCTTGGCCTTAATTTTATTTTGGGCTCTGAGTCGACTTGGATTAAAACATGAATGGTACTTTCAACCAATGTCTTTTTTGAGCATCGTAAGAGTAATTCGATTTTTTCCAGATGGTCTACTGTTGCGTTCCATTTTGCAAAAAATACAACAACAACAAAAATGCACCATCTACTGTACTGTGCCTTACTTTAAAAACTGTTATAATCCAGTGCACAGTACGTTAAAACACTTTTTCTATCATATAAAACACTTTTTCTATACATGCTGCGAGTAGGTGAGTTAGTATAGTAAGGTTAACTATGTTTACTTCTTGGCTTGAAATAGATATATCAATTGTTCTATTACGACGCTGTGACGTCATCAGTAAATTTTGTTTATGGCGCTGATGTCGCATCACATGGTAAGAGTAGGGGGAAACAGAGGTTTCTTGTTACCATCAAAATATTAGTCTCGTCACTCTTCATTCTCTCGCTATCGTCTGATCTTCTCCTTCGTTTCCGGACTGTGTACGTGTGTTCTTCGGATGCATCATGGTGAATGGAGTTACGCTTGCTTCACGCCGTTGGCCGTCATACTGGTTATTGTAAGTAGTCGATTTGATTCATATAACTATCTTATGTTATTCTGGAAATCTTCTACATGCAATCGCCAGTATGGCCCGCTTTGCCGTGAACCCAGCGTAACACGTATAAATCTAGAGTGAGTGTATATTCTTTTTCTATCTTTCTTTTCTCCTTTCTTTCTATAATCAAATTCAACAGTAATAACCATGGCACTTAAATTAAATTTGAAGGCTTTGTAAATAAAGAAAGTTAATTTGTATATATTGTTACAAAACATTGTTGTACAGTATTTGTTAAAATTAAAATTCGTTTGTGGAAACCAAAATCTTTAATTATGCTGGCCCTTAGTTTCCTTTAGCACCTTTCATGTATATTCAGAATGATTTTCTATATTGGCTTTTGTATAACACCAGGATTTTCTAGGGTGTTATGGCCAAATACGTTACGGGTTGGGTTTTGACTGGGGACTTAATAATTATTTGTGATTTTTTGTATTTCACTGCTACTTTTCAGACAGGTCCCTGACTATAAGTATAAATTAAATAAGAACCCGTACCAATTGGTAGCAGTAGCTTCGTATTGAATTTTCTAAATTTTCGTATGGTAGCGACCATACTATTGGTTTCCACTTAATATTTTGCTCTACTACTTATGGGATTTTCTAGTTTTTGCTATCTGCCACCCCTTTTTGTGCCATTTTTTGCATACTTCAGAATTATCGTTCATTCAGACCTTTTGTTTTTCATATCTGCGTGTCTGACTTTGCTTGTGACCTCCATTGTCACGCGTGGAGACTTTGACCTTCAGAGCTATTTGTGTCTACGACCTTGGCCTTCCATGCAACTCCGGACTAAGTATCAATTCGGGGGGGAGATTCTCTCCCAGTTCGAGAATATTTACTTGAAATTTCTACAGTTAATTTTTTCTAATATAAGCCTATTGCTCTTCAGTTTATATTTCATTGCTCATATAATTTTTCTTTTTTCATATATTATGGCTCGTGAGACGGTTGTGTTCGATCTTCTGAACCATGAAGAATTGGTCTACGAAGCTACAGTTAGAGGGTTGCCAGAAGCCAGTAGTCTTCCCGTGGATACACTTCTCCTTAAAGTGAGGGAGTTATCGGAACAGGATAACGAAGCCAGCGAATATGTCATTCCTGAGGTACAAACTTCTACGTTTCAACGTTTGCTGGAACAAGTGTTGTTCCAGGTTACAGAAGCTACTTTTGAACTTCAGCTCACTTACTCCGAGAGTAAATATAACAGGTATTTCACCAAAATTAATCATTATATCAACCGTATTCAGGATTTCATTGCTAAATTTCCAGAATCCAAGCATACTGAAAATTTTCAACAGTTTTTACTCAATTTAGCAGAACATAAAAAGAGTTTGATCATGCTTAAGCACAAATCTAAAGAAGTAACTTCAGTCACTGTGCCTTCTCAAGAATTAACTTCAACCCTTACTACTATTCCGTCAGTCTCTGTACCTTCTGTGACTTCTACAGAATTAACTTCAACACTTACTGCTAATCCGTTAGTCTCTGTACCTGCTGTATCTTCTGTACCTCATGTACCCTATGCTAGCGATATGACAATTAGTCTTGGTACTCCTTCTACATCGCAAAATCTGAGCCAACCAAGTAATTCTGTACTTTCCACTTTTTCTAAATTACCGAACCCTATTATGACTTTAATTCAAACACAAGAAAAGTTTTCTGTTAATACTCCAGAAGATATTATGTCATTTCTTTACTTACTACAAGATATGCAGGTAAATAATGTTTCTTTAAATATACCATCGGTGAGTCTTTTCCAAGCTTTACGTCCGTATACTTGTGGGCTACTGACGCAGTACTTAGCTCAAGCTATTCAACATCAATTTACCATTCTCCAATTGCATAAGTTTATTATTAATTCTTGTGTGCCACAACGCCTTATGGGAGTTTTAGAGCAACAATATTTCTATAGAACTCAGAGAGAAGATGAAAATTTTTCTGAATTTATTTGCAATATAAAGTTGCAGGTACGCACGTTATTATTACCCCATTCGGAAGAATATGTAGTCCGCACTATTGGTTTAAATTCAGTACATTCCGAGGTCAGATCTATTTTTTTGGGAATCTATCCACCTAGGACTTTTCAACAACTGGATCAAGTTGCTTTAGGCCTTAACGATATACTGTTAGCTCACCCTACTTCTCAAAATTTAAATATTGAAGTACCTCAACTGCCTGAACCGCAAGCCACACCAGTAATTAAATGTTATTATTGTCATAAACCAGGCCATTTGGAAAGAAATTGCTTTAAGAAGCAGGATATGTTGCGACAACAAAATTTGAATACTAGACCTAGGCCTATTTCGAATTCTAATGGTAATAGGGGTCAGAATTCTCTACATCCTAATGTTTCTCAACCTCCTGTACAAAGAAGACCCACCTGTACATATTGCTATAGAGTAGGCCATCTAGAACAGAACTGTTTTCAGAAAGCGTCAAGGAACAATAGGTCAGCACCACGTTTTCAAAATTCCCATCCCTCCTGACTAGATGTAGGAAAACCTGACGTTTCACCAACAATGTGTGCGATGCCGAGTATAGACCTCCCATATGTAGATATTATTGTTAATACTGTTCATTCATGGGGACTTATAGATTCTGGGAGTAGCCTTTCTTTAATTAGTGAACAATGTTTTTCTAAATTATCGGCTCCTCTAGCAGTTACTAATTTACAATTGAAAGCCGCGGGTAGTCAACCACTTTCTGTCTTGGGCCAAACTCAACTTAAAATTAGAATTGACAATTTTTCATGGAAATTTGATTTTCTGGTAATTCGTAATCTTGTTTCTCCATTGATTTTGGGCGCAGATTTTTTGAATAAAACGGGGTTAATGCTTGACCTTCAGCAGAAGCAAATTTATTTCAAATTCAAACCTGATGTTCGTATTCCATTAAGATCAAAACAAATGCTTACTTCTAAATACATTCCATATTGTGCCTTTGTTGATAATGATTCTTCTAGTCAAAATTTTTCTGAGGAACTTAAATTAGACCATTTATCCCCTGAGCAACGGAGAGATATTATGCATTTGTTCAATCGTTTTTTTTTTAGTGTAGGGGTTTTGTTCAGGATGCATGCCCTATTCACTGCTCCTACCTATATCACTACTCCTATCTATTCTACTATCTTTTTACTATTTATATCTATACCTCTATCTATTTTTATTCTATAATTTAGCATTTATTCGATCAGTTTTCTGGTGTACTTATGTTTGTAAATTCCGTAGACTGGAGGTTTTGACTGGGCAACATCGCCCTGCTCACCACTTCTACTCTACCTATGAATTCTATACACCATCTTATTTCTCTAATCATTTGGAAAATTTTGAAATATGTACTATCTCATTATGGTGTTATTTTTATAGCCATTGTTGGTACATATATTTTTTCTTGCTAGATTGTCTAATATTTGGAATTTGTATTGTTCATTATATCCACCGGTGGGTAAACAAAAAATTGGATAACAAAAAGCGCATAACAAAGTGGATAACAAAAAGTGTGTGACAAAAAAAAACCTAGGTAATTAATAAATTAATGGTTGTATTAATAAATTAGTAGGTGAATTCATAAAATTATTCCATATATATAAAGGATTGGATGTAGAAATAAATAAATAATACTTGTGTTGTTAAAATTCATGATCATACCAATTGTGGAATAATTGTATTTTTTCATAAGCATATTCTTTGGGAGTTTTGTATTACTTAGCTTGTAGTCAAATTTTCATAACTTAATATAAAGAAGTCAAAATTTCAGTATTTTTTCTGTATTTTCTTACCATATCTCAATTCTATTTGTGTCCTCTGGCGATTTTTCTGGTTTGAAAACTTAGAGTTTCCAATCCTTTCATTTTGCTTTTGCCAGTTGTAAGTAGTTCTGATTTTCCTTTTTCCATATGTGGAAGAAGTTTAAAAACAAAAAAGGGCATATTTACTGTATGGTAGAAATACAGATATATGTGAATCTGTTTGAACCTAACTTTTCATAGGCCTATATGCTTCATAATCCTAATTTCATAAGTAAAGTTGTAATAATTGTCAAAAAGAATAAAAGTGCCATATATTTAGAATAATAGTGCCATTACAAATTTATATATGAAGAGTTTAAATATACAGAATATTAAATTATTAAATTAATGTAACTTATCACCCTATTTCAAGCCAGATATTTAATTCAAAATTAGCATAAGGTTTTTGCTTGTAATATATTGCGTTAAAAGATTTTGTAGTTGTTTAAGCATTTTCTATGGAACAAAATCTGCTCGCAGTTTGTTTGCATTTACAGTAACAATACCCCGTGCCAAAAGAAGTCTCAAGTTGTGCTACACTACTGCTGTTGTGAAAAGACACTGTATATGCAGTACTTTCTACTTGTGCTAGAAGATTCAAGAGGATCTGCTCTGCAGTGGGACAGCGCATCCCAGTTTATTTTGACCTGCCTATTGGTTGGGTCCGGTATTGTTGGATCACCTTGAACATCGCACCTTCAGCAATCAACAACCTGCTGTCTGAATGTATTGTATGCATGAACTCACACACATCACCATATAGCTGGACTATTACTTAGCACTATATGTTTTTCTGCAAAGGAATTTGGACATTCTTGCAAGGAAATTTCTGTGTGACCATTCGCAATATTCATTCCTGCATTCTCTACATAGCACTATTCTGAGACCATGTACTCTTTTTGACAGACACTCTGAAAATTTTGTGGTGGTGCTTGTTTCGGCGGGGGAGCTGTACTGTGCCTTACTTTAAAAACTGTTATAATCCAGTGCACAGTACGTTAAAACACTTTTTCTATCATATAAAACACTTTTTCTATACATGCTGCGAGTAGGTGAGTTAGTATAGTAAGGTTAACTATGTTTACTTCTTGGCTTGAAATAGATATATCAATTGTTCTATTACGACGCTGTGACGTCATCAGTAAATTTTGTTTATGGCGCTGATGTCGCATCACATGGTAAGAGTAGGGGGAAACAGAGGTTTCTTGTTACCATCAAAATATTAGTCTCGTCACTCTTCATTCTCTCGCTATCGTCTGATCTTCTCCTTCGTTTCCGGACTGTGTACGTGTGTTCTTCGGATGCATCATGGTGAATGGAGTTACGCTTGCTTCACGCCGTTGGCCGTCATACTGGTTATTGTAAGTAGTCGATTTGATTCATATAACTATCTTATGTTATTCTGGAAATCTTCTACATGCAATCGCCAGTATGGCCCGCTTTGCCGTGAACCCAGCGTAACACGTATAAATCTAGAGTGAGTGTATATTCTTTTTCTATCTTTCTTTTCTCCTTTCTTTCTATAATCAAATTCAACAGTAATAACCATGGCACTTAAATTAAATTTGAAGGCTTTGTAAATAAAGAAAGTTAATTTGTATATATTGTTACAAAACATTGTTGTACAGTATTTGTTAAAATTAAAATTCGTTTGTGGAAACCAAAATCTTTAATTATGCTGGCCCTTAGTTTCCTTTAGCACCTTTCATGTATATTCAGAATGATTTTCTATATTGGCTTTTGTATAACACCAGGATTTTCTAGGGTGTTATGGCCAAATACGTTACGGGTTGGGTTTTGACTGGGGACTTAATAATTATTTGTGATTTTTTGTATTTCACTGCTACTTTTCAGACAGGTCCCTGACTATAAGTATAAATTAAATAAGAACCCGTACCACTACAATAATATATATTTTCCTAAATTTAGATTACAAATGATTCTACATATAAAGGGAATAAAGGCAAAGGGAATAAAGGCAAAGGGAAACAGCCATAACCAAGCCAGTTTTACGTTTATGGAAATCAGTATATGTTAAGTTATCTTTATGGTAGGCCAACTACACATATCCTGATGTAATGGAATTTTATAAGTTATTGTTCTGTAATGTTCAATTTCGGATTTTTCTCTTGGTTTATTTGTAACAAAACACGCACTAATTATATTTAACAGGTGTACTTTTTACTTTCTCACATATAAGTACGAGGGTCATTCAATAATTAAAGAGACAAACTGACCTGGAGAAAAACAGTTTATTTTTACAAAACAAGACTTTTCCTACTTTTCAACATAATCCCCATCAACATTTATGCACTTGTCCCAACGGATTACTAGCTTTTTTATACTGGCTGCAAAGAACTCTTTGTCTTGGTGTAGGGAGCCAATTTCCCACAAATTTCTTTCGTTATCCTGGAACTTCTTCCCCACGTAATGCCTCCTTCAGTGGACCAAACAAAATGAAATCAGAGGGTGCTAAATCGGGGCTATAAGGGGGATGAGGCAGTACCTCCCAGCCCATTTTATCAATGGTTTCATGAGTTAATTGAGCAACATGAGGACAAGTGTTGTCTTGCTGGAGCATCACACCTCTCCTCTGAGATCCAGGACGTTTCTCTCTCATTGTTCAAAAGCTGTTTATTGTATGCTGTTCCTCGAGATGATTGCAATACACCGCAACTTCATGTCCCAAAATACCGTCAACATGACTTTTCCTTCTGATGCTTGAGTTTTGAATTTTTTCTTGACAGGTGAGCTAGTGTGCTTCCACTCCATGATTTGCCTTTTTGATTTTGGCTCATAATAGTGAACCCACGTTTCATCACAAGTTAAAATTTTCTTTAGGAATTGCTCATCTTCTCGTTCGTAACGCTCCTTCAGCTCTGTGCTTACTATCAATCTTGTGTCCTTGTGTAGCCACATCAACTCCTTTGGGACCCATCTTGCACATGTTTTGCATTACTTAAGCTTGTCACTGATAATGTTATGAACGCCAATCGGTTAGTGGAGAGAAGTCAACTTTCCTCCATAACAAGAGGAGAGGCAAATCACCAAGGCTGTACGTGTATAGTCAACACTCTCTGCCCAAGAAGATCAACACACTCACAGCTTTTAATAAATGCATTCAGTGGCGCCAACTTATATGGGCCTATGGAGCTCAAGCCACCCAATAAGTCTTTTAATTTTTTTTTAATACAGTATGTGATGCTTTCGTTATTTTTGTTGCTGATTCCATATCTGACCTCATTTTTTTCTATCGCCCTCAGTTTCATCACAATGTGATACAATGGTAACACCTGCATGGACATTAAGGAATTATTAACAGTCAGAAAAACAATGTAATAGCTAACATCAGAACACAAACAGTCATGGCATCCATGTAATTATTTAACGGCAACAAAGGTGTTTGTAATTGATTACATACTTCACTCTGGGCCTCTGCGATGCTCTTGGGAAAAGCTGTTTTATGAACTGACTCTGTATCAGAAAGAGTCTGTGTATTTAGATTGCAGTAGATTTACCATTTAGTCATAATAAACCTCAAAATATTAACAATTTTAAATTTTTGGAATAAGTATGCCAAATTTCAAGTTTCTAGCTATTCTGAAAGTGGGAAAACTATGTCAGTGAGTGGGAGAAGCCTTTCAAAGATTTTTTCTGTTGGGGGAAGGATAAAAACTGAAGTTTCTGTCGGTTACAGGCTAAAAGCTTTAAGTTTGCCAAATTTCAAGCTCACAGGAAGTGGGTAAACATTAATGTCAGTGAACGAAGGAAAAACATTTGAAGTTTTTTCTTTTTCTTGAAGTTTGTGGAATTTCCCCATCCGTTATACGAGGGTGTATCAATAAATAACCAGACTAATTTTGTAATTAACACTTAATGGCTTTATTTCACTCAAAATTACTTACAAATTTTTGAAGTATTCTTCCTCTGATGAAATACAACTATTCCAACGATTTACCCATTGTTCGAAACACCTTTTTTACGGTCTGTTCAGTATACCCATGATAACATTGTTCAACTCCTTATCACTTTGAAAATGGCGACCACTTAGCTCCTTTTTCACTTTAGGGAAGAGGTGAAAATACGGTGAATACAGTGGATGAGGCATGATCTCAATGCCCAATTCTTCGATGAAATCTTGAGTTGCATGTGCTCAATGAGCCAGCGCATGGTACAAGATTCATTCTGTCCTGGCAAGACCTGGTCGCTTCTCAGCGATTTTTCTCTTCAGCGGCCAATTCAGCACATCATAATAGTTAGCAGCTGTGACTATGTGTTGAATAGTTACAACATGGTCATACAGAATACCCTGTTTGTCGAAGAAAATGAGGTGCATGACCTTTCCTGCACTTTTCTGAGCTTTTGCTTTCTTAGGGCTAGGGCTTGATGGATGTTTCCATTATGAACTCTCCTGTTTTGTTAAGGGGGTCTTAAAGATGGAACTAACTCTCATCACAAGTGATGACCCTATTCAGAAAATCTGGCTCCCCTTGTGACCTTCTGAGCCATTGCTGACATGTCATGACACGGTGAGCTTTCCCTTCATCCTCCAGCATATGCGGTATCCATTTTACTTCAACTCTTCGATCGCCGAGAGTATTGCAAATTATGTTTTCTACAGTTCCAAAAGACAAATTCATTATCTCTGCAATCTTCACAATTGTTAAGCGATAACCTTCTTGCACAATTGGATCAATTGTGTTGATGATGACTTCCATTTTTGCTGTTACGGGTCTTCCAGGGCACGGAGAATCCTGAAGGTCTTCATAACGCTCGTGCCACTCCAGGACTTGTGTTCTGCCTAAAGCATGGTCTTTATATGCTTGCTGCACCATTTTTAAGGTTTCTGTAGAAGTTTTGTCTAGAAGAACACAAAACTTTATCGATGTGCTTTGCTGCAATTTCAGTTCCATGTTGGGTACAGTAAACACCACCTGCAGTATCCAGGTCTAACCCTTAACTGAATCGTTCTGTATGACTGGCATTCACAGCACTGCTAGATGAAGGTTTCACCTTTCTGCCACTAGCAGCCATTGAGCTCCAGGGCGGTTTATTTAAATACAATTAAATCAGGCTGATTATTTATTGATACACCCTCGTAAGTATGCCAAATTTCAAGTTTCCAGCTCATCTAGAATTGGATAAATATTAATTTAAGTGAGTGAATGAGTTAGCCATGTGACTTGATAGTGTAGCGATGTAAGAATATTTGTGGAAACAACTTGGAATAAAAGCTGTTCCCTCACATGGAATTTCAGGTTAGAATTTGAGGTTAGTTTATTCATATGTATAATTCTTCATTATTAATAAGTATCTGCTTTGTATTATGTGACTTAAAAACTTTGATTACCTTCTTAAGTGCATTTTTCATATTTACCAATTCATTTTATGTTAAAATGCATAATCTGATCAATGTTGCATTACAATAAAACATCCGTATTGGTCCCAAATTTCCACTGAGTCAAATCCAATAAAAAGATGTGTTTAAAATTATTACAAATCAGTGGATAAAAGTTAAAAATCAACACACAACGTTTCAACTCTGCCCTTGAGTCTTCCTCAGGTGACTTCTCACACAGTACTGATCATGAAGAAGATTGATTTTCATCACAGTAACCATCGATAAAAACATTGTTTCTAAAATATCTTTCTTTCCAGTTCTTTGGAATGTCAAACATTCCCTCCTCCATGCATTCCGCTGGCGGCCGGGGAATTTTTAACACTGGAACTTCCCTTTTCAGTCTCCTCATTACCTCCAGCCATTTGGCCAACTCAGTCAGTTTGACGATGTAGTTTGATAAGCGTATGTGAAGGAATAGTGTTATTTGTCAAATCTCAAAGTATTGCAACTTGAAATTCTTGAAATATGTCAACATTTCGCAAAATTCAGTGGCATATAACTCCGCTAATTATTTCACAGTAATGTACCTTCTGTATATAACAGTATTCATGTAGTAGGCCTACTCAATTTCAAATATATCAACGAAATAAACAAACATCTTACTGCACTGCAGACAAAGCCCTCAAATGATTAAAAATGCGCATTGTAGTATAGACATGATTTAAAAAAACATGTGACCTTTAACCCTTCGTGGGCGGCAATGTTTTATAGCTGTGGGCGGAAGGCATTTTTTAAAGAAAAAATAAGTTAGTGAAAACCAATTGAAAGTAACTTAAATCATGCATTCATGCATAAAATCAACATATACCTTGGAGTTTTGCCACATTCTGCCCCTAATCTGCTCTAGGAACAATTTTTATTATTTAGCGAGAAAATGTTTATGCGGAAACGGCACAAGTCTCACTGAGCACATTATAAGTTTACATAGGCCTACAGTGGGCTATGATTCTCAATTGGATCAGTATTTTGTTCAAAATCAGAAGGCTGAACTGGCTCTTGCTGGATGTTATATATTGTAGTAATAGATGATGTGCCTGCATCAAAATTACTCACTTCTAATGAGCTGGGCGCACGATTGCCTCCAGTGTCACTTATGTCGCTCTCACTCTCATTAACGCTGCCGGTAGCGATCTCGGAAAAACATCCCTTATTATCGCTAAATGATAACTTTGAATACTTAATTCTTCAGTTTCAGAACCTGTAGGACACTTTCTTTTTGCAATTTTACCGAAACTAAGGGAAAAACATGGAACAAAAAGTGCACGCTGTTCGCTAGTTACGCACGGCCACTGAAATCCTCTACTAAAATCGTCCTGGGAACGTGTAATGGGGAATTCCAAAGTCACAGTGGATAAGAGAACATTCTCCTGCCATCTGTTGAAGATTTTACGTACACAGTGTGTGAGAAGAGTCGGTCACATTATGAGTCGGTCAGAGAACCCATATATGGGTTACCGCGTTGGAGGCATCGGACAGGCGTGCCATATATGGGTTTCCGCCCGGGAAGGGTTAATTAGTTGTTACTCAGGTATTGGTCAACCGATTAGGTCCAAAATTAGTAGGCTTATTGCCATGGATGTTATAAATGCTTATACCAAGTTTCATGAAAATCCGATAAAGCGTATTTGAGTTATGGGGCCTTTTGTTATATATTACCATAAAAAGCCATTAAATTGGGCATTATTCCGGTACCGACCAACCGATTTGGTCCAATATCAACAGACTTCTTCCCATGGACATTATAAATGTGTATACCAAGTTTCATGAAAATCCGATAAAGCGTATTTGAGTTATGGCGCTTTTAAAATAGAACCTAAATTGGGTTTTACTCCAGTACCGGTAAACAGATTTGGTCCAATATCAATAGGGTTCTTCCCATGGACATTATAACGCATATACCAAGTTTCATTAAAATCCAATAAAGCGTATTTGAGTTATAGTGCATACAGACACACGGACGGACGGACAGACATTTTCCCTTCCCCCACACAATCTCATAAAGTACCATACTGGCGTGTATTTCATCACAAGAGATGTTGGAAATGTCCTCTTGCATCCACACAACACTGGCACCATTTTAGAAAATTTTCTTTCATTTCTTTCTTTCTTTCTTAAATTTTCAAGTTCAGCTTGCGAGATGGAGTAAATTTCTCGTGTAATTGTCTTTAAGTTCTTCTAACAGTATGTGACTATTACTTATGTGGGAACTTGAAAAATAAAGTGTCTAGGTCAAACCCCCATTACATTAGATATTTCACCGGATCATTCGGGAGTTAGAGCTGTGGAAGCCACGATGCAAATAACCTCATGATTGGCCAATTCGTATGTGAAATGCACTGTACTTATCTGAATAGGGTTCATCGTATAAATCATATAAATCTATCAAAAGTTATTATAACGTCAAGTTACATCACCCAAGAATCAAGGAGATGATAAATGTGTCAAGTGCAGTTTATTATTATTATTATTATTATTATTATTATCTTCCTTTTTTTGTTTTAAGTGTGTGTATTTTTATGTTCAATTTTTATTCCAACAGGCTATCAAGTATAAAGAATCAATAAATAGTGTAAAAATTTATTCATTCTTTCATTCAAACTGGAAGGGCTTGCATCACAATTTTACAGTCTATTATTATTAACAGCAAACCTTTTTTCACACCACTATTATCCAGAGGATGCAAACCTTTTCATAAGCATGCATCTTTTTCGAACATAAATACTTTCTTACACAAAATGCATATTTTAAAACATCCAACTGTGTGTTATAATCTAATGGCTCAGTTTACTTGTACTGAACTCACATTTCTTGAAAATTCATATATAGTTTCTGAAACAGCTGAAGCCAATTGAACAGTTTTAGGAAACACACTGTCATGTCAGAACACACGAAACTAGCATATATACAGTAATATGAAATTTTATGGTACTGCATTTTATATGAACCATGTCAGTACTTTTTATAGTAGGCCTACTTTTATAAAAATCATTATTTTTTACTTTGGTTTTAGATTTCCTTGCCTGAAAAATGATTTCTTCCAAAAAATTATTTAATTTCATACCTTAGAGGCACAGTCAAAACCAGTTCCAAGAGCAGCCAGTACTTCCAGGACAAACAAACTATCATTGCACTTCACAGCTGAAACAAAGACAATCAACATTAAAGCAAGATTAAGAATAATAAAACTTCAAAACACAACACAGTTTAAAATTAAAACCATAATGGATACCTATTAAAATTCGAAGCTTGTACACAAAATGGCAGGTAGTCCTTTTTCCATTGTATATATTATTAAGAATAATAAAAAAATGGAAATACAATTTCACAAGATACTGAAATAAAAATTGGCTATAACAAACTATATCCTTAAAAGTTGGTTATTCAAATTCACTATATTGTTGCATAAAGAAATAACAGCAGGCATTTGGACAGCACACTTGAGTAGCCACTGCATTCTGGTACATTGAGCAAGTGAGGAATGCAAGCAGGAGCTATGTAATTACTCGTTACACCAACATGATTCACTAGTTTGATTTTAGAGAATTTTACTTTTCATTTTCACATTAAATGTTTTAAGCACTAAGGGGTTGAAGATTGTTACACAAGTAACCATTCAGAGTTCAGACATGGAAGGAGGCGGACAGGTGGCAGTGCTGAGTGAGCCAAACAGTGCAAGCAGTGAATAGTGTTAACAAGATGGTCAAGAAGATTAAAGCAGTATGGGGATTGAAATACAAGTGTACAGAGCAAGAATAGGCCTATATGTAGGCAGCTGGGGTAAAACAGGGGGACAGAATAAGACAACGGGGGAAAACAGCAAGATGACATGGCACATAGTCCTAATCTTGGCTTTCCTGCTCGTGATAGGTAGGGTGGAAACTAATCCTGGACCTAACATGTAGGATAAGATGAATACACTATTGGAAATGGTACAGAACATGTCAACGAAATTAGATAAATCACAGAAAGACTGGATCAGACTAAGAACGGAGGTCAACCAGGTCAAGAAAGAAGTAGAAGAAATAAAAAAAGGAATCCAATACCAGAACAGGGGAGAGAATGAAACCAGGAGAAAGAACATTATTATTTCTGGTATGGAAGAAATTCCATATGAGAAGAAATAGGACACATGCCACAGGGTTCCAGAGCTCTTCACGTGAATCTATCGGACCTACACATAGACACAGTTCAATGGATTGATGACCACAGAAGAGGGAGACCGCTCATGGTGAGATTTGCAAGTCAGATGACTAAGGAGATAGTTAAGGAATGAACTAAGCTTCTCAGAGGGTACAACATAAGAATAACCAATGATTACAATTTTGATACACATATGAAGAGAAGAGACTTAATGGTACATCTGGCAGAAGCAAGGATCAGAGGCCAATTTGCAGCACTTATATATGATAATATCAAAATCAATGGTAAAACATACGGGGTGGAGCATTTTAAAAATAAAGACAGGAGAGATGATAGCGAAGACCAACAAGAGAAGAGACAAACGGCTCCAAATCTCTAAGAAGAGGTGATAACACGAATGAGCAGCAACCGAAGGGGTTCCAGATGTTAGCGTCAGCCAGTACACAGGGAGGAGATCAATGGTAGGACAGTCAACAAGCAGGTGCGATTGAACGGAGATATGACACAGCAGCAAGGTTCATCACCCCTAAGCGCATGTGGCAGACGGCATCTAAAGCACTGACACAACTTGAGACTTCATCCAACTCAGCAAATGATCAACCTCAACAGCTGGAAGCAAGGGGAGAAGATATGACGAATACGAGGAGGCACTCTAGAGAATGCGAGCACACACACATCACCCCCTCACATGAAGATAAAGTTCTGGAGGATGAGTGCTGTTTGGGTAGGATTACCTTTAGAAATAAAAGGAATAAAACACTCTGGTAGTTGGAGGACCGTAAAATGATTGATTGGTAGGATTTGGTAGAACAATGGACTTATCGAGGTCACTGAGACATGGATCCATGAATCTAAGTTGAATTACAATCAAAACATGTTATAAAACAATGCACTTTAATCACTCGTGAACTAATAACTGATTGCAATGATATAGTTGAAATAAACTGAAATATATGCTTCTTAGATGAGTATTATATATGATGTAATATTGGCGGGAAACTGATCCGCACCTGTCTAGAAATATATGTAATTAAAATGTATAATTTATATATTAAAAGACTTGAAATATTCACTGGAGTTTGTTGATTTGTATGAAATAACAAACTTATGAATGTTACATGTAGATTTCACTTTAAGAATGGTGCACTTGAAAACAGGTATTTCACAATGACACTATCTTAATACAGAGTAACACTGATGTTATCTGTGACGAATATAATACTTCTACAGTAGAATTAATTGTAGATAATACACAAAACTTGAAGGTTATAGTTTTGCAGCAATTCGGAGTATTTCTAGCATTAACTATGAAGAAAACCGCGCGAATTGGAGAGTTGGCTAAATACGTCCACCCGCAATGAACTTCGGCCAAGCACTGAACACTCGGTGTCGTGTGGTGATGCTCTATGACACAGAATTACATCATCTAATAGGGGGAAACCTCTTACACAATGACATGATGTTAGCGTGGGCAGCAGAAGGCGGCTATTTGACTAGGATAAAGCACTAAACTCACTGAACAGTTGCTTGCACTAACAGTGCAATGTCCTAGAAACCTATTCTTCACCCCATGGTAATGTGATCCAGGTGAGTAGGAGTGCGAACCAAGGCATGTACAACTTAAGGAACTGGGTGATGAAAAAGGCTTAGGATAGAATATGTAAGCATAACATAAATTTATATATAGGATTTATTAACATAGAGAGTCTGATAAAAGCTATTGCCGACAAGGAGATATATATAACCTGCTAAAGGGGGTACACATCCTAGGAATCGCAGAAACATGGTTAAAGAAAGATGATAAAATTAGTTTAAAGGGGTATACATGCATAAGCAAAAGTAGAGTTAAAAAGAGCAAATACGGAAGAACCCCAGGAGGGTTGGCGTTTTTAATAGATAACGAGATAATTACGAAGGTGAAAATGGAGACAAAAAGCAAAGAAAGTTTATGGATTCATTGGTCAGAGGACGAATGTAATTCAAATTTATTTATGGGAGTAGTAAATCATCACCCATGCGATTCTAAATTTTATAATCCAAAATTTTTCGAAGAGTTGGAAGAAGACATAGAAGCGTTATTGAATAAGTTTGTACATCAGGAAATATGTATCCTCAGGGGTTTTAATGCTAGAATTGGATACAGAGACACACAAGAATTAAATATAAGTGAACTCAGGTTTTTTGAAGGAAATTTAGGAGAGATAAGAGTGAGGAATAGTAAAGATAGGAAAATCAATAAAGAAGGGGAGAAATTGATTGAATTTTGTAAAGGGAACAGTTTAACAATATTGAACGGGAACTTCACAGGAGACAATCAAGGAAATTTTACATTTGTGAGCAAATTAGGCGCGAGCATAATCGATTATGCTTTAATGTCACAGCAAATAGTTGAATATATCATAGAATTTACCGTAGAGGAAACAGGGACAAGTAAGCACTTAATGTTAAAGGTATATGTCTCCTACCCCAGAGAAAGCACTAAGCAGAAGTTAAAAGCAAATTGGAATAGAAAGCACAGTAGCCAGTACCAATACAAGATAGTATGGATAGAAGAAGAAAAGGAAGCCTTCCACAGCAAATTAAAGGGAAAAGAATCGGAGATTTTAGAAGTAGGAATAAATAAGTACATAGAGGAAGGTAAGACTGAAGAGGCAGTTGAACTGATTTACCAGGTATTGAATAGGGTGGGACACAGGGTGAGAAACAAAAGCGATAAGAGGAAAAATGTTAACAATTTCTATGATAATGAATGTTTAAGAAAAAGAAATATTCTAAGGAGGGAATATAAAAGGTGGATAAGTAATGATAATGAAGAAAACAGGGCTAAGTTCATAGAGACAAGAAGGGAATACAATGAGTTAATTAGGCAGAAAAAATTAAATTTCAACAGGGCGAAGATTAAAAAAATTAACAAATGGCTAAGAAATAACAATACACAGAAGCAAATAAAAAGATGTTTAAAATTATTACAAAATCAGTGAATAAAGGTTAAAAAATTAAAACACGTTTCAACTCTGCCCTTGAGTCTTCCTCAGGTGACTTCTCACACAGTACTGATCATGAAGAAGATTGATTTTCGTCATGGTAACCATCGATAAAAACATTGTTTCTAAAATATCTTTCTTTCCAGTCCTCCTCTATGCATTCCGCAGGTGGCCGGGGAATTTTTAACACTGGAATTTCCCTTTTCAGTCTCCTCATTACATCCAGCCATTCGTCCCCTATATCCCATCATACCTATTTAAACATACATATGATTATGCACCATGCCTCATACACCTTTCTTTTTACGTAATCATCCTCGATTCTTATAATGTTTACTTCACCAATACCATGCTTGTTTTCAGTCATATGCTGACTAAGTTCAGTAGAGCATTTCCCACTATTTACATCCCTTTCATGCTTGTGTATTCTGGTTTTAAAGTCCCTCCAGGTTTCCCTGACATATACTCCCTCACAATCACTACATTTTACCGAGTATACTCTTGGAAAATTAATTTTGTCCTTGTTCGTACCAAGAAGTGGGAAGTGGGAAATGCTCTACTGGACTTAGTCAGCATATGACGGAAAACAAGCATGGTATTGGTGAAGTAAACATTATAAGAATCGAGAATGATTACGTAAAAAGAAAGGTGTATGATGCATGGTGCATAATCGGCTACCAGGGGTGAGTTTAAATAGGTATGATGGTGATATAGGGGACGAATGGCTGGATGTAATGAAGAGACTGAAAAGGGAAATTCCAGTGTTAAAAATTCCCCAGCCGCCTGCGGAATGCATAGAGGAGGAAATGTTTGACATTCCAAAGGACTGGAAAGAAAGATATTTTAGAAACAATGTTTTTATCAATGGTTACCGTGACGAAAATCAATCTTCTTCATGATCAGTACTGTGTGAGAAGTCACCTGAGGAAGACTCAAGGGCAGAGTTGAAACGTTGTGTTTTAAGTTTTTAACCTTTATCCACTGATTTTGTAATAATTTTAAACACATCTTTTTATTAGATTTGACTCAGTGGAAATTTGGGACCGATATGGATGTTTTATTGAATACACAGAAGATTTGGAATTATTTAAGTAATATACACAAAGTAGAATCAGTCAGGAGCATGCCTACCGAACAGGATTGAAAAATACATTTCGATCAAATGTTTAACAGGGAGAGGGGGGTTATAGATAGTAATTGGAATACCGAAGAATTAATAATAGAAGGAAGTGACAAAGAATGCAGGTTGGATGAATATATTAGTTAAACTGTTCAAAAGGATAAAGACTTCTAACGAAATACCAAGCATTTGGAAAAAGGCTCTAGTCATACTGATATAAAAGAAAAAGGGGAACAGTGAGAATCCTAATTCGTAAGTAGGAATTAGCCTACTTCTGGCAATCTACAAACTGTACGTGAGCTTACTAACCAATAGATTAGTAACATGAGAGGGAGAACATAAGACTCTATCAAAATGGCAGAACAGTTTTAGGAAGAAGAGGAGGACATACGATAATATATTTATATTTTCCACATTGATGGAAAAATACCTACAAAATAAAAGAACTAAACTATACTGGTGCTTTATAGATTTAGAGAAGGCTTTCGATACAGTAAACAGAAATATGTTATGGTCAAATTTGAAGATGAAGGGGGTCAGCAAAGCTTTTAGCGGCAATCTAAGAAGCTTATATGATAATTTAGAATTTTGTATAAGTTAGACAATTTAAATAACATATCGGAAACTATGAGACAAGGGAGAGGTCTTAGACAAGGATGCACCATGAGCCCTCAACTACTTCTGGTATATAGATGACATATTACAAGTTGCTCGAACACAGATCAACATTCGCCGACAATAAAAAATTAGGAGATTCCTGGTTTGATCTTCGCGGATGACTATTGCCTGATATCATTAACACAGATAGGGTTGCAGAGGAAATTGGATAAGGTACATCAATTTTGCAAGGACTGGGATCTTAAAATGAACACTAAGGGCTGTGTTCACCAACGCCAATAATCTGTCTGATCCTGGTTTCTCGATAATATCCAAGCTAATCTTTACCGGTGAAATATCGGCCAGGAAAACCGGATAAACCAAGCTAACTGCGACATCAAGATGGCGCGTAGGCGATTGGAACATCTGATCAACAAGCAATATGAAGCAGAACACAGAATAAGGCGCCCTGATGGATAAAGGAACATATGTCGTACTAGGACATCTATGATGACATTAATGATAAAATCTTATCTTGAAAACAGAAAACAGTTGGTGGATATAAATGGTAAACATTCTGAAATATTGAATATTAGATATGGTGTCCCGCAAGGTTCAGTGTTGGGGCCAATTTTATTCTTAATAATGATTAACGATATCAGCATAAACCTATCTACATTTTCATTAATATATGCAGATGACACAACTTTACTAAGTACCCATAAAGATCTTAACCTATTAAAAAATTTAGCAAAAAATTTGTTGGAAGAAGCAGCAGCCTGGTTCAAAAATAATGGCCTATATTTGAATGAAGAAAAAACTAAATCATTACTTGTCACACTAACTCCAGTATATGATAATGAAATTGAAAAAATGCAACATTATTAGGAATAACCATTGACAAAAATCTGTCATGGAAAGAACACACAGAAGTGGTTTGTAAAAGGCTCTCACGTGTAATATATTTAATAAGTAGATTAAAGAAATGTGTATCTTTAAATTATGTAAAGACTGCCTATTATGCATTTTTTCAGAGTATAATAAGGTATGGTCTAGTAGTATGGGGCAATGGGGTAGGAATTAATCAAGTATTAGTTATCCAGAAAAAGGCAATTAGAATAATAACTAATGCTAAAAAATTAGAGCACTGCAAGCCACTATTTATAGAGACAGGTATACTAACAATAATAAATTTATACATTTTTGATGTCTTGTCATTAGTAAAAAAAAAAAACATAGAAAACTATCAAACACGAAGTCAAGTACATACATATCAGACTAGAAATCATAATAAACTTGATCTAATTAGGTGTAGGCTAAACAAAACAAAAGGATACCATAACAATATTGGGATAACATTATATAACAAATTACCAGATAAACTTCAAGAAATGTCCCCAAATTTATTTACAGAAAAACTATATTCCTGGCTTCAAAAAATCCTTTTTATAATATTCAAGAATACCTAGAATCAGACATACAAATAGAATAGAACAACTTAGTGCAAATAATTACATGATGTAAAAAGGTAAGAAAGTAACAACTGACTCATATAATTATATGTTTATAAGATTGTAAATAATTGAAGGGCGTATTTCCAAAGTGACGTATCTCCAATTTTGAAAGATTTGGAGCTGAGCGTACCGAAGCATTAAGAATACCTTCTGTGAAGGTATAGGCTGTATTGAGTGTTCAAAACGATGTAAATGCCAGCTTCAGGAGCCTTGGAAAGTTCGTGTTATTTCCAATCTGACGCATCTCCAAGCTGTGTTTATTTCCAAGCCGTCGTATTTCCTTATAGCCAATAGGAACGCACCAAGCTGTCACGTGACTGAGAACGTGTCATGGCGGATGTTGTTGTTAGTTAGTGGTTCTGTGCACGGAGTAGACTGTTTTATTTGCTATTTTTGTGCTTGTATGTGTTATACAAACGATAATGTCAACTTATGATGAAGTTATAGAGGCTGTGTCATCTAAATATGCAAGAAAGAAATCTTGCAATCCATCGGAATGAAAAAAAAACAAAGAGAAAGCAAGACGATGTGCAAGTGATGGGCGGCCTCCAAGAATTGCATGTAAACACGACAATGGACGATGTGAAGCCAAAAAGTTACGTGTTCAAGATATTAAAAGATTTCATTCTTTGTTTTATAATTTGAAAAGCAAGGTTGAACAGGATAGGTTTATCACAAATTCTATTTTAGTTAACAAAACTCAGAGAAGCAGAGGAACAAGTAGCCAAGGTAATATTTTTACCTCATAGACTAGCATAAGCTCAGAATATGCACCAGATTTTAAAATTTGTTTTTATCAAATGATAATCATAAAAATATCTGCTTCATTTGTTTCATGGGAGAATAATAATTATAACAACAGTAGACTTAGCTCAAAATATGTACCAGATTTTGAAACTTGTGTCAAAATAAATAATAATAGTAATAATCTGCTTCATTGTTCCTTGAAGTAGTAATTCTAATAACAGTAGGCTTAGCCTGGTAAATGTTTTTCTCGCATTTTTACTGATGCACATAATGCTATTCTTTTGTTTTAGAACCCACACCGAAAATACTTACCAACCACTTTGAGCATCAGAAAAATGTGGAAAATGTTCCTGGAGGCTTTCAAGGATGATTCAACAGCCCAAGCTTGTAACTACCACTTTTACCGCAAGATCTTTACTAAGGAATTCAACTTAGGTTTTGGTTCTCCACGTACAGATGTGTGTAGTTACTGTGAAGAGCGAACTCAGCGTCTTAAATATGAGCAAGATGATAATGAAAAAAAGAAAATAGTGTGTGAACTCCTTGTGCACAAACAAAGAGCAAAACAGTTTTATGAATTAATGAAAGAACCAGTTCCAGACGATACTGCTTGCTTCATTTTTGACATGATGCAAAATCAGCCCTTACCTCGTACAGTTCTGGGTGAGGCATTTTACTCACGCCAACTAGGGCAGTATTATTTGGGGCTTGTAAGGCATTTTGGTTCTCATTCAAAACAGGATTTGAACAATGTATTTTTTTACACCTGGTGTGAAAACCAATCTAAAAGAGGGAGCTCAGAAGTTTGTAGTGTAGTTTTTCAACATTTGAGCCAAGTTTGTATGGAGAACAAAGAAATTCGTAAAATTAAATTATTTTGCGATGGGTGCAGTGCTCAGAATAAAAATTACACACTCTTGTCAATGCTGAGTAAGCTTTCTGATGAGAATAATGTCACTATAGATTTAATATTTCCAGTACGTGGTCACAGTTTTTTGCCTGTGGACCGCGTTTTTGGCAGGGTTGAAAAAATGTTAAGAAAAACTGAACTGCTGCTTTTGCCTGAAGATTATGACAAAATATTTTCAAACGTAGGTAATGTGTTAGTTCTTGGCAAGGACTGGCACGTTTCAAACTGGAAACATGCTGTCAAATCGCACATAAAATCAAAAATGGATTTTAAAATTTCTGAAATGAAATGTTTTCAAATCAGCTCAAAAGCTGTTACGTGTAGAGTTACATACTCAAATCTAATAATAATAATAGTGGAAAGGTGCGCTCGAGTTGAGCATTAGATATAGATTAGTCTTTGCTGTAGTCTGTTATTGTTTTCGTTCTTTTCTTGCACTCTACGATGTGGTATTTCCCGCACTTTTTATCACATAAAACACATATGCAGGTTCCAGACGGCTCGTGGAACTTCTTGTTTGTGCACATTTTGTGGTGAAACCCGTGTACTGCGAGTCTTGTTGTAACGTGTCTCTGGGGCTTGCATTCTTTGGTCCAGCTGTCTTCCAGCATGGCTGATGTGGTGTAGAAATCGAGGTCTATTTCCCTTCTCTTCTTGCTCCTTATGTTTATTACCTCTTGGTATGGTCCTGTGGATGGCAGCCAGTGCTGAGATCTTATGTCCTCTATGAAATAGGTCTCCCTCAAGAGTTCATATACCAAACGGGATGGTGCTGTTCGTCCTACTCTTAGTATTCGTTTCATGAACATTGATTTCACTTTTTCTATCGTTATCAGGTCTCCTATTTTCAGTCTTTCCCATATGATCTCTATTCCATATGTTGCTATTGGCGCCACTGTCGTTCTGAATAGTTTCATTGCTGTGTTTGTCGATAGGTTGGCTATATTCGGGATATTGTATGAGGCTCTGATGGCTGCTGCCGCTCTCTCTTGAATGTGCATCCTGAACGATGTTGTTGTTGTTTGCATTGTAATTCCAAGGTATTTGTATTTCCCTACTATTTGGAGTGGCTCATTGTATAGTGTTATTGCATCTCTGGGTGAGGATTTCCCTCCTTTCCTGAAGTTCATTTGCACTGTCTTCTCTTTGTTTATATCCAGGTTGTTTTTCTCCGCCCATGTCTCTAATCTTTTCATTGCCTTTTGCACGTCCTCCTTTTCTGCGGATCCTATCACCATATCGTCTGCGTATAGTATCATGTCTGCTTTCGTGTTTTTCTCCATTATGCTAGTCACGTCTGCGGTGTAGATGTTGAACAGGGTGGGGCTCATGGGGTCCCCTTACTCAAATCTAATGCCTATGTGTTCCCATACATTATTAAAGAGAGGAAAGAAATGGTCTTCTCTAAAAACCGAACCAGTGCCTCTAGGTAATAATGTAAAAAAAGAAAAACTGGATGATGTGAAGATACTTATACAGAAACTAGGTATCAATGATGATCATCCTGCAATGTCATTCTATAAGCAGGTATTTTCTTGTAATCAGGAGGTTAGTGACAAAGACAGTGATGATTAGGCCCATAGTGCTATTTCCAGTGAAAGTGAAAATACCTTCCCTGGTACTATATTAACATTTTTTATGTTTGTTTTTAAGATTTAGAAACTAAATACTTGAATAATAATGTAAGTACAGACAGACAGTAAGTACAGTTATATTATTTCCAGTTGAAATAAGGCTATTTTTACAGAGTGTGAGGTTAAAAATGTAACAAAATTTTTCATGCTTACGGTTTGGATGTTTCAAACATAATAAACATAATATTTATGGCTATAAAACTTTTATTTGATCAATAATAAATAATAAATTTATCAATTTCTTCAATTACAGCAGAAAATACCTATAAGAAACCTTAGTTTACTGCCAAAATGACGTAAATCCATGTCATGTGACCCCAGTTCTGCCATTCCTACGACTCTGTGGTTTTTCTCACATATATAGGTAAATTTGCAAGTATTACAGGATTGCACATGCCAAAAATTAGGCTTCTATCTTAATATGACAAGGACTTATATGAAATTTGTCTTTTGTGAAAAATGTGATTTCATGGAGAAACGTCACTTTGGAAATACGCCCTTCAATTATAGATTGAATTAGCATAGCTAAGGTTGTTGTTGATAAGTATTAATGTAAGTATTAATGTTGTTGATAAGTATTAATGCAAATAGCTTACATGACCGATTGCAGTTTGTACTGCCTAAAGGTCTAACAAATAAATATATGAAATATATATGAATTTAATTTCTGCACAAGATTCAAGGGGAAAACGAAATTATCTGCTATATGCCATGCTCCCAAAACAGTGAGACATCTAGTGACTATTCGTAGAACCATTTGTAGCTAGAGACAGCGTGAGGGGAAACTTTCCGTTGCTATGGCAACGTTTACATTTCACGTCCGGACGTAGCCAATAGACAGTCTTCCATCCGCTGTTTCATACAACCGCCGCAAGATGTCGGATCTCTTATGGAAAATTTAAGGGTCAGACAAGTGGTGGACAAAAACCAAGCTTTTGAAAACCAAGGTGACAAACTATGTGGTGAAACCCGAAAGTTTACTATTTGAGATAATGGATCAATCATAGTTTTTATTATCCACGATACCGAGAAATTTTATCCTTGTTGGTGAACACAGCCCTAAGAAAACACAAGTATTGGTAGGAAATAAGGGTGTAATTAGAAGCAGAAAAGAGAGATGGATGTTAGATGGGGCACAGCTGGAACCGGTAAACAAGGTAAAATACTTAGGCCTAGAAATTAACCACAAAGAGACATGGGAGCTCTAGAGGAAGGCAAACTGGATTGCAGAAAAACTAGCTATGAATAAGATAAAGGCAATTAAAACGAAACTGCAGAACAGAGAGTACAAATTATTATTCAACATATACAGATCAATAGTAGAAGCTAAGGTACTATACTGAATTGAAATATGGGGGGGGGGGACAAAGACGCATGTCAAACAATAGACAAAATAAGGGCGAGATTTGCCAAAGTGGTACTCAACCTACCGCAATCGGCTTCTGATGAGGCAGCGAGGTGTGAATTAGGATTGGACAGCACGAAAGGAGTTATTATGAGTAGGATTATGAAATATTATGATTATATATGGAACAAAGAAGAGGGTAACTTACTCAGAGTATGCCTTATGGAGCAAATTGAAAGGGGGAACAAATACCAAAATTCAGGAAAAGCAAAAACGGGCAGAATAGAGGACATAAAGTCACAGCTTGAGAAATTAGGAATTGGTATGTTGTGGGGTAAAATGCTAAGCCGGGAGCTAGATATAAAAACAATTAGTAACATTATACTGAAGCAAGCAAGGGAGAGCAGAAGAAAAGAGCACTGGAGCAATACTTTATAAGCAAAGGTGGCCCATTAGTTGATATATGTGTTGTTTTGTGAACTCTGAATTAAATAAATAAAATATTACACAAGTAACCAGTGGCGGCTCGTGTATAGGCACTTTGGAACTGCAGCACCCCCTATTTCCACTTGTTATTATCAATAACATATTTTAATAAAATGAGTCCTTTTACTTTCTCGCATATAAGTTACGTAGTATAGAGAAAGTACTGTGATTATGATAAAAAATAAAAATCGAGATAACACAGGGAAAACATGTTTCACGATGGTTAGAAACTGAAAAAAAGTGTTTTTGGAATTACGTCTGTCTGTCTGTGGACAAGCACAGCGGGTAAACGGTTCATTGTATTTACTTAATTTTTTAAATTAAGGACTTTTTTTCAAAATTTCATTAAACCACCCTGAATTGGGTTTTTATAACTGAAATTTTAAGAGACCTTTCATGAATATTTTGTCAAAATTTAGATCTTTTAAAAATTGGCTCTAATGATTTTAATAAAAATTTAAAATGAAAAACTCTTATCTATGACTAATAAAATGGTTATATCCGTTTTTCTGCAAAAATGACTAAGGGTGAACTTTACTCGTATCCATTTTCACTTTTTCTAGATTATCTCCATTACAGTAGGTGATACACGAAAACCTAACACAGTCAAGTTGTAAAGAACATTATAATGAACGTTTTTTGTTAAATACATTTCTTTATATGGTTAATAGGTATCAAGATAAAAACGAAATAAATAAGGTGTAAATGCGAATTTCAGAACACACATGTTAATTAAAATATGAATGAAATTTTATTGCTCATAGTAACAAGAAAAACTATAAACTGATTGTTATGAAATGCAGTTGTAATGACCACACCAAAACCAATTACAGCGAGTTGGTGTAGGCTAATAGGGAAGAGGTCTTGGGTTCAAATCAAACCTCATGGCAGCCCAAATTTATTTTGGTTTTTCATGCTATCCTCATTCGCAAAGGCAAACTCTGGTTTTATAGGACTTGTTTCTTTTTCATGACCTACATACAGTTAGAGAGTGCAATATAACCTGGTCGTGGTGGTAGTAGTAGTAGTAGTAGTAATAATAATATTAATAATAATAATAATAATGAAATAACAATCATACTGGTACGCCAGTTTTACAATTGCTGCTTGGCATTCTTGGTCATGTCAGACGATTTCACAGTAGCCTACCTGTTTCAGAGATATTTATTCTGGAATATTAAGATTCTCAAAATATTTAAGCTTTTCTTGTGTACATTCTTTGCTCAAATAGAGTTCTTTCGGTATGGGCAGGTAATAAATTTTGTAACTGTTATTTTTATTGTTATTATTATTTCACGGAAAAAGCATTGTACATAAAGATTGGCCATGATGCTTCTGTTGTAGATACCTTTCAGTGTTATAAAAAAAGCATTAAAAACATTGTCTCTATAATTTACGTTTTTCTGTGCTAGCTTTTAACACGTATATGCGAGAAAGTTAGTGCAACATATTTTGCACTATTTATTTTCTTTACTTCTTTCTTTATACCCTACTTGTACAATGTATAATCCTTAAGATTACACAGTTCCAGCGGCCTGATGTTTGGCATGATGTTTGACTGTTGTGTGCAAGTGGACATAGGAAGGTGCACGCTGCGGCCGCCACTGCAAGTAACACTAGCACTTCAATCACCCTGGTTCACAATGTTAACTTCTCTTGACCAGACAAAACTCTTCTTCAAGAATCCTGACTAATATACTACATACTGTACTGTGCTAGTCATTATAAGCGAAAGCAAATAAATTTGAACTAATCAAAATAGCTTGTGACATTCACTTTGGTAATCCTAAAAATAGGATGACTAGAATTATAGACACAAAAGCAGGGCCTAATCGTTATGGTAGTCACATATTCCAATCTTATAAAACCTAAAATTGGCTAAATGAGACATTAAAAACTAAGAATGGCTAGAACTGCTGTTTAATTAAAATATGACAAAACACTTGAACTAATAAATTATTACTGTTCTACTAGAAATCACTTTTTAAATAACTGACTACATTTTGCAACTTGCTCATTGTTACCCGTACATTTATAAAGAGAAAATATAGCATTGTATTTTGTGATTTTTGTCATTTTTTGAACATTGTCCCAGTAAAGGAAATTGTTAGTGGATTGAAATCCTTGATTTCCTTAGAAGCAAATTAGAAGATTTCGCAAACGCTTGCAGTTTATTTACAGTGTTTGCTCAGCAGGATGCCAAAAGTTAAGAATTCTGAAAGTTGGTTGAATAATTGAAATGTTTTCTTACCTGTACTTGAGCTTATATAGTGGAGCTGGAAATGACAGGGATTATTCTAAAATTAATTGTGCTTTATGAACTATAAACCATTGAAAATTAAACAAAAAGTGTTCCAATAGTTTCGTGGTTCAGACCCATGGAAATTGTAAGTAAAAATAAAATTGATTAATAGGCCTATATTTGTTACAATGCGTTTATTGTATAGTTATTAAAGTGAAAATTTTAAAAAACAAATACAGGATTTATAAAAGCCTAAAAATCAAGCCTAGTTATGACACACTAGGCAACCTTTTTTCCATCTAATTAATGTAATAGGTCATAAAGGAAGATGTACAGCAACCACTTTAATGTTAATGTGTTCTCTTTATTGGATGCAACTAACAAATGAAACAACTTGCATTTAATCAAAAGGACACTGCAATAAAAACTATTTTACTATTAATTCTTAATAGCCTAGTTCTACCTAGAATTATTAATTTCACTGTGTGTTACATTAAAGGAAAAGTAAACTAAAAATTCAGTATCATTTTCTTCATACGGATTGAAAGAAAGTGTTTTTAAGAAATGATATTCACTGTTAGAAATGTTTTACACCTTCACATTTAATCACAAAACGAATATGTTTATTGTAACTCAAGGAGCGCGTGACGTCACGCTTGATGAATGCTTGACTCAGTCCCGCCCGGTGAAAGACAGTTCACAGCATTCTGTCTACTGTTACGGTTTTTTAGTGAGTATCTGTTCAAACAATGGTTTATTGTTGTGTTGTGGGGTATACAAACTCATCGTCGAAGAGTGATAACACACTTAAAATATCTTTCCATCGATTTCCCAACAGAGATAAGTCACCCGAATGTTATAAGCAATGACTGATCAAAATAAAAAGAGAAAAATTTGTTCCTAGTAAATACAGTACGCTTTGTTCAAAACATTTTGAGGAAAATGATACTGAGCTTTCGGTACAATTTTAATGGGTCCCACTGTTCTAATCGTTGAGGTCTATTATAACTGGAGGTAGCACTCACGTTGCACCTGTATGTGGAAAAGTGTGACCTTGCATGTGCAAAGGCTTGTTGCATTGGTTTTGCCTGGTCTTCTTGGCCCGCTGTTCTAACATCATCTGCTATGCATTACATCTCTACGTGTGTTGATAGTGATTTATCAATTTAAACTCTTTAATTAAAATGGAAGTTTCTTGTGAAGCCTAATGCTGTTCAAATCGTTCAAATAAAGAGATTCCAGAAAGTTGTTTTCACAGGCAAGAGTTTTGTCAGAGATGATATTTCTTTGTACAGAAAAACTGAAAGGTAGAATATGTAAAAAGTGAGCTGTTTTATAAAACATTTACTTTAAATTTCCTTTCAGTAAACAGGACATTTTAAGAAAATTGACATCAGCTGTACATATAGAAAATGGACACCATTCTATTTTACTGAAGCTTCAGGGAAACTAATCCGGAGGAGGATGCATGCTTGAAATATTCAATGATCCTCAACAATAGACAACCAATCTTAAGAAAAGGAGAAGACCTTTCATAATTACACCTGTTGAATCAAAAAAGGTATTTAATTGTGCCACTCCTTTATTACTATAATAATCATTATTATTATTAAATGGCTTTTGGATAAACTCTGAATGTCTCGAATTTTGCCTGAGAGTTCAATGCAGACAATTATTTCTTAGAGGCATAGCATGACTTTTGTATGTAGTATATTTCTTTTGCAGAAAAACAAGACTTTACTTCTATGTTCTAAAGTACTTACATGCCTTGTGAATGAATTTGTGGAATGTAATTAAATCCTAATCGTAAGCCTATGTATTGTTTTGTATTATATGTTTAAACCCTAATTTACTGTGGAACAGTGGTATTTTATGGGTAACTTGTTATGTTTTGTTTACCTTGTAAATAAATTGTAAATGCTGTAAAATGTAAATTGCAAGGGCCGTAACTATGAATCTCTAACAGGTATGGTAGTTTACCCACACCCAGCTAGCAGACCCCTTGGAATCTGCTTCTTCTGCTTACAGTAACTATAAAGCCCTGCCAATAGAGGTTCTGGATTTTGCAGAAATATGGCAACCGTGGAGATACATAACTTCACGCTAAACTGGCTACTTCATACTGATCAATATGATAGGGAAAAAGTCAATATAATATAAATTTTCACTAGTTGTCTTTTTTTTTTTAAGAACATTTATGAGGAATACTAAACATTTTATGAATAAAATCTTCTAGTCATCTATTATAAAAGACTATCTTAATAGTAATAAGTAGAGACCAGGGCCCTATCCTATAAAAGTATGGATTTGTATTACAAGTGCTATTTACTAGCGATTCAAAAGTATAGTATTTTATAAAGCTTTACAACTGTAAACTTGATACAAACTACAAGAGAATCGGAGACAAACAAATACGTCACTGTTAAATTGGATAGCTTCCTATATAACTACTACTGTAGCCCGGCACTAGTAAACCTGAGCAACATTTTTACAAATGGACGAAGACTCGTAGAAGGAAATACCATTGCCCAAGCAGATGTCAGCCATTGGACTGTTCGAGTTAGTGGGTTGGCTTCTAGCATCTTTTCTCTAATTTCCCTCTTTTCAAACGAATGAGGTCTCGGTAATAATGTTATCAGTATCGTGATACTACTTTTCTGAACTGAACAGTACAATCAATATTACAGAAACACGTCTCACAGGTCTACAAAGATGATATAAAATCTTGAGGTGAGACACAGACGAAGACTTACCGGTTTACATTAAGAATATTCAAGCGTTCTGTTCAGTGTCGTTCGTGGCTCAGTCGTTATAGAACTAAGCTATGGTGCAAGAGGTCGTAGGTTCAAACCCTTTTATATAAAATTTTAAGAGTAATTGCAATGAAATGTATTAAATTTAAGAATTCACTGCCACAAGCTTATATTTTTTGTTGTTTTCATAATATATTAAAAACGTAAATACAATGTTCCGTACTTGTTTTTAAAAATTCGCTGCCACTATCTTGTACCCTATTATTTTTTGCTTTCATGTATTTTAAAACTTAAGTTCAGTGTACCATATAATATTATTTAAGAATTCACTGCCATTACCTCATATATTTTTAGTAATTTAAAAACTTAAAACAATGTTTCGTATAATATTTTTAGAATTCACTGCCACTGCCTTGTGTTTTTTATTTGTTTTTGTAAAATTTTAAGACTTAAATACAGAGTACCATATAACATACTTAGGAATTCACTGCTACTACCTTACATTTTACGATATTTTTAAATACAGTGTTCCATATAAGACTTTATAGAATTCACTGCCACTACATTGTGTTTTCTTTTGCTTTAATAATATTATAAAAACTTGAATTTCAAAAATACACTGCCACAGCCATGTTTTTTTATTTTGTTTTGCTTACATATATTTTTAAAACGTAAATAGACTGTACCGTGTAACATGTTAAAACTTCACTGCTACTAAGTTTTATTTTTTGGCTTTCAGAATATTTTAAAAACTGAAATACAGTGTTCCATATAAGACTTAATAGAATTTGCTGCCACTGCTTTGTGTGTGTGTATTTTTTTCTTTTGTAATATATTAAAAACATAAATACAGTTTACCATATAACATTTTAAAAATTCACGCCCACTGTCTTTATATAATATAATAAATTGCCATAATGATTCAGACTGCAGTCTATTGAATAAAACTTTATGAATTCTCTGTCAATACCTTGTATAATTCTTCACCAAGAATTATACAGGGCAGTGACAGTGAATTCTTAAAATTTCTTACAGTACCGGTAAACTAATTAAACTTAAAAATATTACGAAAAAAAAAGTAACGACTGGGGCTTGAACCTGTAACCTCTGTCGTGCCTCGAGACTTTAAATTGTCTTTGTAGGTCTACGAGATGTATAGAAGTATTAAAATTAGCCTTTATGCCCTCATTAATAAAGCAACACAAAGAAGTGAGCAATAACTTATGTGTGGAATATCTCGATAATATGTGATATACAGTATTAGATTGTATGTCAAAACAAATATGAATTAGGTTAGAATACCAGTACAGAATTAGTACATGGAATGATAATGACTAAAAAATTAAGACAAGTCAATTTAAAACGACGTATATTAAGCAAACAATCAAGCTTAGTAGAATAATTTAAAAAGTTACATATATGTTTTAACTAACCACGTCTAATAATATAAAAATAACTCACAGGAGTTATACATTAGTTGTAAATTTAAAGTTCAATGGTACAGTTTATCTGAATAACCAATTTATCTGACCAAAAAGTTCAATATTGACATTCTTATGTTGACAGTGAATGACAAATTACACACTTTATAAAATGGCTATTTATATCAAATTGTAGGAATACAGAACTTTTTGATGTGTTAAAAACATAGATACAATAACAATTAATGCAGTCAAGCACATTGATACTATAGTCAATAGCTTATGTTGGTGATTCTAACCTTACTGGATTATAAGCGTGTTGATATACGTCTATGCAGATTTTTGTGGAAAAAGCGTAATATATATTATTTGTATTGGTCTTACAGTTCTTATATAAAAACCAGTAATATTAAATATCTTCCAATATATCGTAGATATTCCCCAAGTGATGTGATGGATCTGCAACTGTAGATTGTATAGTTGGAGTGGTCGATCACTTCTTAGTTAAGTTGCTAACTATGTAGAGTAGATATGTACATTTCGGTATATGTATATACCATCTTCAGTCAAAATAATCATAAAAACTTGTGTTTAGTTTAATGCTGTCATGTTGACTGCAAAAGCAATACCAGCATTGCTAGTTTTGACATACAATCTAATACTGTATATCACATATTATCGAGATATTCCACACATAAGTTATTGCTCACTTCTTTGTGTTGCTTTATTAATGAGGGCATAAGGCTAATTTTAATACTTCTATTAAAGTTTCCCTCATTTGCAAAATGAAGTTCATTAATATCTATGAGATGTGTTTATATAATATTTATTGTACTTTTCAGTTCAGAAAAATGGTATTATTATACTGATAGCATTAATATCGAGACCTAATTCGTCTAAAAAGAGAAATATGAGCAGAAGAGTCGCACATTGTTTGCAGTCGAGTACACGCTGAATGCAAGACAGGCTTTCCCTTCCCGGACATGACGTCAGTAATGACGTGCCTTGTAAAGGGCGTGCTTTCTTTTACTAACTACAAATTACAACAGCAATAGCTTTATAGTAGACCATATTTTCACTCTAGTAATTGTAAAGCTAATTTTACTAGCAATCTCTTGTAGCTTTATAGTATAGGGTCCAGGTTATGTGGTGAAATAAAATACTCAAGACTGGTGAAATAAAATACTCAGGGTGGTGAAATAAAAAATCAAAGAATGACAACTGAAGTGGAATAAGTATTGCTTTTCTTTTGTAATAATCATAATTACAATTTGCCGCAGATCGTTTTTGTGCATCGTTACTCGACTCTTTCATTGTTTTTACGTTTACATCACATAATCTTATTTTATTTAATGTAGCCTTCCACTTGCACTGAACATCAGTTTATAACAAAAGCAGGCATTAATAACAATGGTCGACATGTTTATTTTTTATTTTTTATTTTTACTAAATATCTGAATGGTGTATCTAGTGTATTTTTTCATTCTGAATTAAGATATGTAATCAGAATTTTCCCATTAGGCATAGTTTCCCTGTGATAAGATACTTCTCAAAATCTGATTTTAGTGTTCTGTTGCCTGTCATAGGAACATTTTAACTTATAATTATTGTAGTGGTTATATATAATTAAATGATCTTGGCATATTGGGCAGAAGCACGAATTTGCCATCTGCAATGAAGCCTGTCTTAGACAGTGAACAATACCCTGTACCAGCAGTATATGCAGATATCACCTTGAGTTACTCTGATTCTGGCAGAGATGAAATTCAAAATGTTTCAGACAAAAATAGAGATCCCTATAATATAAAGCTGCAGGGCTGACATATTCACTCTCACTCGCTCAGTACCTGACAATGTTTGCCCACTTCCAGATGAATTAGAAACTTGAAATATGCACTCCTATAGCTTTTAGCCTGTAAATTTCAAAAAGTTCCTTTTTTTAATTTTTACCCCCTAAAAAACCTTCAAAAGGCCGGAGTGTCTGCTCAATTCTCATAACAACAATATTACCCACAGTTTGAGAAAGATGTCACTCCTTATACCCCCAATATAGATAAGGAAAGAAAAAGTAACTTTAAAATCACCCTGGTAAACTTTGTGGAAACAATTACAGTTTATTATATTACTGTATTAGAATAGGCATATAGTTACAATGTATTAAAACTTTGCACACTTGAAAATGTCAATAAAAAATTGCAGCACAGAACAGAATTATTAAGAGTCTACTCTAGAAATCTTGCCTTGTCACCAAAAGCACAATAATAACAGTTTTACATATATTCTAAACAAATATTAAAATGTTTATTAATAATAATTAAGGAATCGCGCACAATGTGCATTATCTTAACCTAAGACTTAACCTACTGACAAACACCCAATCCTGAACCCGGGAAAGGGATTTTTCACTACTGAAAAATCCCCAACCCGGCCGGGAATCAAACCCGGGCCGCAGGAGTGGAAGGCAGGCACGCTACCGACTCACCCACGGCGACGGACTTATTGTGATCCAGTGAATAAAGTTGACTAATAGCTGGCCTTATTTAGAAACTTGTTTAGTCCAAGGAAAAAGTGAATAAAAGAACACTGTATGAATATAAAAAAATATAGCCTGTATGTGTGAAGTCTTGTTGTTAAAATTGCTGTGCCTATGTTGAATTTGTGAGAGAGTAGTTCCACTGAGCTTGTTGGCTAGGCCTATTCCAGCAGTTCATCAGATGTACTCTTCTTGTCTTGCATAGTTCCTTTGTTTCCATAAAGCTGTCAAAGTGTGTTAATTATATAATATATAATTAACACACTTTGGCACTTCCATATTATGGAAGATGCATTTCGACATGGTCTATCATGTCATCTTCAGTTACTTGTAATATGGAACTGTATGGCTAGTGAGTAGAAATTGTGTTTATATTTTAACTACAGGGTCTTTATTATAAGTTGAGACCGGGCAACCGGTGTTTTCACTCTCCGCTACGGAGTCCGCATTAGCCGCGGGCGGCACCCCTGCTTAAAGTGTAGGCTATATAGGCTTACCTTATAACATATGTTGGAAGTGTCGTCCTTCCTGTGTTACACAGGCATTGTATCTGGAAACCACATTCTGGCTGACGCGAGTGAGTTCTTCCACTGTAATGGCCCTAATTTCATTCGTAATGTTTTCTTTCAGCTCCTCCAATGTGTGAGGATTTGTTCGATAAACCTTATCTTTAAGTTTACCCCACAAGTAAAAATCACACACTGTGAGGTCTGGGGAGCGAGGTGGAAAGAGACCAGCACTGATCACTCTGTCAGCAAACACTTCCGAAATTTTAAGAAGGGAGACTTCCGCTGTATGAGTGGTGGCCGAATCTTGTTGAAACCACCCGCGCGTTTTTTCTTCATCCGTCAACTGCTGAAAGAATGGCACCAAAATGTCATCTTGGTAAATCTCTGAATCTACTGTAGGGTCATTCCATGTCAAATCAACTAACAGTCTAAACCTTGACCTCTCAGAATTGTGTGATTTTTTTTTCAGGTATTGTACTCCCCAAAACTAGTTTAAATTTAAAATTTAACATTTTTCTGACTTTTGGTTTGTGAGTTACAAGGGTTGAAAAATCCAAAAAACTATGTTCTTCCATCACTTTAAGATCATTATAAAATGCTATAGCTCAAAAACTATACCACCTAGAGAGCTCAAACTTGCACCATTTTTTTCCTCTGAAAATTCCCTTTAATTTGATATAATCACAGAGCTATGTTTCTTAATTTTTGAAATGTTAAAAAAGTTCCCAAAAACCTTTTTTTGAAATTTCAAAAATACGTACCCTCGGATTTTTTTGGAAAAATTGTATGTGTTGTCCACTCTAATTGACTACATGCATTAAAATTTTCAAGATGGGATCTCAATGGGTTCTTGTTTAAAAAAATATTTGACTACCAGATTACATGCTAGTGAGGTGTATAGTGGACTATTTCTAGGTTGACTCTGTAAACGACTTCTACAATTCTGACGACATAAGTAGAATGATGCCAGGAAAAAAAGATTGTGTGACCATAAGAAATAAAGATGGAAAGATCCAGGTACAAAAGAGACTAGTGTTGGCAAATTTGCAAGAAATATACCAATTATTTAAGGAAAAATTCCCAGCAAACAAAATTGGTTTTTCAAAGTTTTGCGACCTGAGGCCGAAGAACTGTATCCTGGCTGGAAAAAGTGGCACACATACTTTCTGTGTGTGTACCTTACACCAAAACATTAAGCTAATGATGTACGGTGCAAAAATGCAAAATTTTGTATTAGATGGGGATGACACTGCTTTGAAATCTTATCACTCCTATCTGGTCAAGATGATGTGCAATCCACCATCTCAACATTGTTTTATGAATGTTTGTAAAGAATGACCTGGTGGTCCTAGACTTCAAGAATTATTGAATACAAAGGTCAATGAAAAAGTGGGTAACTGTAGATAGGTGTGTGATGGAAACTGTAGTAATGTAGCGATGACTTTATTGATGAGTTTTTGGACACACTAACAAAGCTCAAAACTCATTCATTTATAGCTAGTCAGCAGAAAGAATACTAAAGCGAAATCAAGGAAAATTTAACTGAAGGCCATGTAGTAGTCAACTGTATTTTGCGGAAAACTACTCTTTCGTCGAACAAGCCAAAATACAATCATTCCACTGGACTACCAGCCAAGCTACACTGCACTCTTTCATCGTATATTATAAATGGGAGGGGAAACTAAAACGCCTGCAGTATGTTTTTATATCAGATTGCCTGGAACTTAATACAGTCGCTTTCTACGTATTCCAGATAAAACTGCTAGAAACCTTAAAGCAAACCTTGCCTTTTGCACTTAAAAAGATTACTTACTTTTCTGATGGGAGCGCTACCCGGTATAAGAATAAGAAAAACTTCCTTAATTTATGCTTGCATAAAACAGATTTTGAAGTTGAGGCAGAGTGGGAGTTCTTTGCAACATCCCATGGCAAGAGTGCATGTTATGGCCTTGGCTGGATTGTTAAGCGGCTAGCTTTTAGCCACCTTACAAAGGCCATATGATGAACAAATTTTAACACCCAAAGAACTTTATGAATTTGCCTTGGAAAATATAAAAAACATTGACTTTGAATATTGCACAACAGAAGACTACGAAGAGACCAAAGAATGATTACTTTCTTGGCTCAGTGAATCAAAAGCGATTGTGGGACACAAAAGTTTCACTCATATAAACCCCACACAGAGAGTCAAATTACTGTCAAGCCTTATCATTTCAGCCTTGATGAATCTCTTGAATGTGTGACAACAGTGAACCAAATAACACCATCAGATTTGGAAAACATTGCTGCTGGTTTTGTGACAGTAGCTTATGATGACTCTTGGTGGCTGGGATGCATTGAAGAAAAACACAATGGCATGTATGGAATAAATTTTTTTACACCCAAAAGGTCCAGCCCGTTTTTTTTGTTATCCACAACCAAGAGATTTATTAGATGTCCCAGGAAACACCCTTTTGCAAACAATGGATCCAACTACAGCAACGGGAAGGACATACACTCTAAGTGCTGAAGAAATAAAGCTGCCTTCTCTTGCTTTGGAAAATATCTTAAAAAAGATAAAAAAGAAACCTTTAAATTGTGTTACCGTCAGTGAAAACTTTTAAAGTGTATAAATACTATTAACTATGTACGGTAAATACATAATATTCTAAGAAATACAGTTCTATCCATGCAAATACAACAAGTTAAACTTTTTCACAAGGTGAAACAACTTTTATCCATTTCTTTTATATGGGACTCTTTCTAAATGATTAGACTACAAATAATACTGGAAAACGAAGCAAAAGATAACCTCTACCATTTATAACTATATGAGTTGATATTACTAAGAGTTTTGGATGATTCAAGGTGAGTGGCTTTGTTCAAAATTTCACTATTAGCATGTTGTATATAAATTAAAATTTATTCTTCCTTCTTATGTAGGCTATGAAAATAAAATTAAAAACAACACTACACATCATTTAATTAACAAACAATAAGAGGGAAATGTTACATCTGAATGCTATCTAAATAATTTAGGTTTGGTAGAATTAGCCTATGTACCTTAGTATTCATAGCCTAGAATTAATAGTCCGCTATACATATCACTATCATGTATTCTGGTAGTCATATATTTTTTAAAAATAAGAACCCGATGAGATCCCATCTTGAAATTTTGCATGCATGTAGTCAATTAGAGTGGACAACACATAAAATTTTTCCAAAAAAATCCGAGGGTACGTATTTTTGAAATTTCAAAAAAAGTTTTTTGGGAACTTTTTTAACATTTCAAAAATTAAGAAACATAGCTCTGTGATATATCAAATTAAAGGGAATTTTCAGAGGAAGAAAATGGTGCAAGTTTGAGCTCTCTAGGTGGTATAGTGTTTGAGCTATAGCATTTTATAATGATCTTAAAGCGATAGAAAACCATAGTTTTTTGGATTTTTCAACCCTTGTAACTCACAAACCAAAAGTCAGAAAAATTTGAAATTTGAAATTTAAACTAGCTTTAGGGGGTACAATACCTGAACAAAAAATCATACAAATCTGAGAGGTCAAGGTTCAAATCTCATAGTAGAATTGGTTGATTTGACATGGAATGACCCTGTAGTCTCATAAAATATAGGCCCAATTATTCGCCTTCCATTAATAGCACACCAAACCCCGATCTTCCTATCGTAATGAGGGATTTCATACACACCATTAGGATTTTCTGCACACCAATAGCATGAGTTATGACTGTTCACACGACCATTAAGATGGAACCAGGCTTCATCAGAAAAGAACACAAGCTGGGGGTCGATTAAACCATTATCCACTGATGACAGAAACCACTCACAATATCGCAATCTTGCTGCTGGATCGGCAGGTTTTAAACAATGGGTCCGTGTAAATCTGTACGGTTTGAGGTGTAACAACTTTGTTGCTTTGTGTGCAGAAGAAACTGAAACCCCTACTTGTTGGGCTAATTTTGAGAGTGATTTATTTGGTGAATGTTCAAGATAAGCGCCAATCTCGTCTAGCTTTTCTTCTGTTAACACTGTTCGTGTGCGCACATGCTTTTTGTTTTGCACTGAGCCAGTATTTACAAATTTATTAACAATTCTGTGAATTTGTGCTCTTGAAGGTGGCACATCAGCAGGAAATGTCCGAATAAATTCATCACGTACACGTCTAGCAGACTCGTACTTAAAATAATGTTTACACACAAAAATACGATGCTGCAGCAAAATGGGTCTCACCATGTTGACACTTTAACAATAACTGCACGTGCCGCTGTTTCATCAAGGTCAGACCGGCTGCGCGCGCCTTCCGTCGCCCGGTTTCAAGCCTTCCGTCGCTCGGTCTCAACTTATAATAAAGACCCTGTATATGCCTATGCTAATAATATAATAAACTGTAATTGTTTCCACAAAGTTCACCAGGGTGATTTTAAGGTTAGTTTTTCTTTCCTTATATATACATACTGGGGGTATAAAGGGTGACAACCTTTCTCAAATAGGTACTTTCCCCCTTTGAACTAACATGAAATTCATTAAATTACCTAGTGTTCTCATAGGGCTTTGGAAGTTTCAATACACTGGGCTTTGAAGACATACTAGCAATAAAAATAATTATTTCTGTAAACCGAGAAAGGTGGCCAAGATGGTAATGTCTTGGACTCGCATTCGGGAGGTCCCAGGTTCAAATCCCGCAGCCAGCTAATTTAACATGGGTTTTTTTCATGGTTTCCCCAGTCATAATGGCAAATGGTGAATTGGATATTTACATATCAATAATCATCCTCGCTATTTCACCCCATATCATATCAGTTGAAATTTACTTGATAAAATACACCATTAATGTTTACCCACTTCCAGATGAGCTATTTGGCATACGTATATCTTTTAGCTTGTAACCAACAGAAAAATTCGAAAAAATTCCAATTTTTATTTTTTTACTCAAAAAAATCCTGAAGTCTTCCCCCACATTTTTAAGTTTATTATGGCTAAACGGTAATAGGCTACAAGGCAGACTAAATACACAGACTCTATCTCTGAAACAGTGTCAGTTCATTAAATAAAACCTTTCCCGAGAAACTCGACTTGGGTTTGGGGACAGAGCCCCCAACAAGCGAAGAGAGTCCCTATAATATTAGGCCACATGGCTGAATCATTGACATTAGTGTTTTCCCACTTTCAGATAAGCAAGAAACTTGAAATTTGGCACACTTATAGTTTTTAGCATATAACCAAAAGAAAAATCCCTAAAAAGTCTTATTTTATTTTTACCCCCCCCCCCAAAAAAAAAACCTTCAAAAGGTGGATGCAGCTTTAAAGTCTCTGCTCAGTTCTCATGACAATAATACTATTTGTAGTGTTCACATAAGGCTCTGGAAGTTGCAATACACTGTTACAAATAATAATGCCCGAGTGCACCATTCTCCGGTTTTCTCAGCTGTTTCAAAACTGGGGTAAAAGTAATATCGGGGTATTCTAAGACAGGGTTGTAAAAAAGCCGGATAGAATTGAAAAAGACCTGACCAGCTGTTTTTTTCAATTTTAGCCGGCTAAAATCAATTTTTCCTGGTTGGGGGAGGTGGGAGCGGGTTGAAAGTTTGAAAAAATTATATTTAGGGCCCTATGGGGTTTAGAGGGAAACTTAGTATGCATAAATTAGACACCAATGATTCAGTGGTTGTGGGGGTGAGGGTGGAAATTACAAATTTTTAAAACCATGTTTGTGGGGTAGGGCCATTCCATGAGAAAGTGGACATGAGGGGTAATTTTTATTATTTGGTGTATAATGTTTATTTTTGCAGCAAACATTTCTTGAAGATCTATATTTTATTATACAAAGTACCCAAAACATAATATGAAGAATTACTTTAAGAAATATGGAGTTAAAGTTGGCTCTCTTTGAACTTGCTCTGTTATCTTTAAAAAACGTATTTTTTAGTTGGCTAGGCAGCTTGTCCAGAACCAGCAGAGACTAGTTCTGCTCAGCGTCTTTTGCTCTATATGTTACCTGCATTTCATCTTAATCCATCCAATGAGTTTATTTTAAAATGCATATTAAGTTGTCATGGTCATAAATGTAACATACGTAACAAAAAACTTCAAAAAGCTTTTATTTAATTACAAAGAGCTGGTGGATTTCTTTGTTACCTTATGGAAGTAAGGTTAGTCATGAGTTCTAATGATTGCAAAATTATTTTCACCAAAAGAACAATTATTTCCTTAAAAAAATATGTAAACAATAAGTGTAACATATGTAACACTTTTACTGCCTTGGAATAAAATATGAATTTGCCTTTTTGATAGGCCTACAGTTAGGCCTATTTGAGTGCTGAAACTGATTTTATATACATAGACCCAATGGTGCAGCCATTGGGGGAGATGGGGACACTAAGGGGGCTAAAGCCCCCCCCCCCAAGATCAGAATGATTTTTTCTTTAGTTTACCACTTTCACTTGTTAAATTAGTGATAACTGATAAGAATGAAAGATTACTTAAAATGTTTCACAGTGTTTGAAATTGTTAATTGGATTAATAATAATAATTAATTTTCGCCGTACATAGAGAAATTCTATATCGATTTCAAATGCATTAGGTTGCAGCCTTGCTTTACATTTGCTGAATCAAGTCCAAATCCCACTGCACCATGTTTGCTACAGAATTCATACTGGCAGAGTATGCTAAAATCTTCTGCACCATAATAGCAATAATTTCAAGTCATTACAGAAGTTGAAACAATGTACTGGTAGTATGTTTAGTTCTGTATATTACTGCAGTAACAACTACCAGTGCTATATTCTCCGTCAATCCATCATTCAATGACTAGATTGTCTTAATGCTGTTTTTAAAACACTCACTTTGTACAGTGCTTTATATGATCACTTTAAAGACACATAATAAAATACTATGGGGGAGCAGGTTCAGTTCTGATTACACCTAATGGTACGATAACTATAAATTTCAAAAGTTGAATGAAATGCTTTGAATTGTGATGTGTTAAAAATGGAATATCAAACTTTTTATAAACAGCAGGTGATATGGAAATATGTGTTGATATATAATTTGATGATGATGAAGATAATGATAATAATAATGTTAATGATGTTTGCAATAGGATAGTAACTTCACTGAATAAGAATGGGTTGTAAAGAAAATTGAAAAATTAGTCCTATGCACCCAGCTTATAATAAATTATCTTTTTTAAATTTTATTAACATGCATTTTAAGTTTTAGCAACTCCAGATTAAAATCCTGGCTGCACCACTGTATAGGCCTAAATGTAAAATTCAATAATTAATAAAATAATTGTTTATCTCAAGAATATAAATATATAATTAAAATAGGCCTTATTATTTATTACCGGTATTTAATCAAAATTGCATAAAATTACGCATAAACGAAATATATTCTATTTGGCTTGTAGTTTGAAAAGAGTTCAAAGGAAAGAGTTAGGAAATAGAGAGACAGGATAAAACAAAATAAAGAGGTATTTGCAGCCAATTTAGAGAAAGAAAGAGAAAGAGGAAAACAAAGAGAATTGGAAAACAATATATGACTAACAATCCAAGGAAATTTATACTAAAGCGTGTGGGAAGACACCTTGCTTCATATATATGTATGTGTAAATACACATATAAACTAAATTTCTTGACGCTACATCCCTGAAGGGACTTGGCCTACCACCCAACCGCTGCGTCATCTGCCATAGGCAGATGGCAGGATTGGGGGGCATGAGGTCTGACCGGAGCCGCTACTTTCCTATCAAGTAGCTCCTCAATTTGTATCACGAGGCTGAGTGCACCTTGTTGCAGACCTCCCTACCTCAAGGAGGTACCGAGAATCGAACCTGGGCCTACGGATCCGTGGCCAGTGACGCTAACCACGAGACCAATCAGGCGGTCAAATACACATATAATATATCTAAGGGGTGGGTCTCAGTCACCACAGCATGGTGCATCCTAAGGTTGCGGATAGAGGATATGGTCGCCAGATATGGAGGGTAGCTGTGAATATGCTGAATAAACAGTCGCGAACAGATGACATGTGAGACTATAAAAACTTAAATATAAGTGAACCATCACGTAAAAGTTCTTAAAACATTCAAATTGTTGAAATATTGCACAATAAAACATTATTCTTCTTTATTATTTTGCACAATGTAACATACGTAACAAAGTGCTGTAACATACGTAACAGAAGAAAAAAAATTTAATTTTTGAAAATCAGCCTGAACTATTGAAACAAAGTTACTAGGTTAATGAGTGTAATCTTGGCTACCCAGAAAAAAATGTCCTGGAGTTCTTGTGTCACATAATTCACAGAGATTTCCATGTAAGATAGATAAGGTTAAATTCTGTGTCCAATTTCTCAAACATACGTAACACCCATTTTATTAGGTAGATTTCGAAGAAAAATCTACCTATTGCAATGGATACCATGTCATGTAGAAAATCTTCTCGGGTTTGCAGCCAGGTAAGAAGTTTGTTGTGGTCCAACGTTTCCGAGGCTGACTCCATCCTCAGGGAATCTGAAGTGTCGAGTTTTGACATGTAGGGGATATATATACCAACCCGAGTTGGGCGGAGTCGACCAATCAGGGAGCAGCTGTTCTGTTTTCGGTCCTTTTCCGGGCCAAAATGTTCCTTTTACCTTTCAGGTCCTGAATGCATTTGTTCCAGGCCTGGTTGATAGTGAAACCTTCATCCCTGTTGAAGTTTGTGTCTTCCAGTCTAATTTCAATTGCCTCTCTGATGATCTGGTCCCAATAGCGTGTTGTCTTGGCGAGCACTTTCGTATTTTTAAATTCTATTCTGTGGCCCGGTCCAGAATATGGGACTTAGAACTCCGGGTGTTTATCGCATCCCGTGTGAATGCGGTAAAGCCTACATCGGACAGACTTCACGCACAATTGAACAGCGCTGCAAAGAACACGAGAGATGCATTAGACTCTACTACCCGGACAAATCAGCAGTTGCAGACCACACCATTAATTCTGGACCGGGCCACAGAATAGAATTTAAAAACACGGAAGTACTCGCCAAGACAACACGCTATTGGGACCAGATCATCAGAGAGGCAATTGAAATTAGACTGGAAGACACAAACTTCAACAGGGATGAAGGTTTCACTATCAACCAGGCCTGGAACAAATGCAGTCAGGACCTGAAAGGTAAAAGGAACATTTTGGCCCGGAAAAGGACCGAAAACAGAACAGCTGCTCCCTGATTGGTCGACTCCGCCCAACTCGGGTTGGTATATATATATCCCCTACATGTCAAAACTCGACACTTCAGATTCCCTGAGGATGGAGGCAGCGTCAGCCTCGGAAACGTTGGCCCACAACAAACTTCTCACCTGGCTGCAAACCCGAGAAGATTTTCTACATAAGATTCGCCAGGAAAGCCTCAAATCTTACATTACTTTCCTCTACGGGGAGGATATGCATTGCAGAATACGTAAACTTTAAGATCTGCGGAAGAAGAAGGTTAAGTTACTCAATTCCTTAGCCTTTCTTCAGAGGTGTCGAGATTGTAACATCACACCTAGATTCACGAGACTTCGCTACCCTATTGACACTCCGGCCACCAGGAGGATATTACACAGAACGAGCTTGGCCTTGACTAGGGAGCGCATACATGATATCCGACGTAACCTTGACAGAAATGACTGGGAGTTACTTCAACTCCACCTCGACATTTCGAGACATCTTGCACCACATGACTGGGAAAGGATTGACCTTTTCACTACGGCCCAAAGTGAACTCATCCATAGAAGGACAACAGACAGACAAATCAACAAATTCACACGTCTGCAGGACAATAGGCGTTCCAGTACACCGTTGGAGCCCTTGTCCACTATTGTTAACTTGACGGACAAACCGCTAGATGCTGCCACGACTTCGGTCCTTTCTAAAGGTCTCAACTTTGCGCCAACTCCTAGGGACGTTCAACCATTGGCATCATCAGTGGTATGGAGCAGGCAATAAAATCTTTGCCGGTGGAAATTGCCGATGAGATACGACAGGAAACAGTTTTGGCCCTTAAAAGGCCCGTTTTTCCAAAATCCAACTTGAGGAAGGAGGAACGAGCAGCACTAAGGACCTTACGTAATGACACCAACACAGTAGTCCTATCTGCCGACAAGGGAAATGCCACGGTGCTGATGCATGCCTTGGACTATGACAACAAGATCCGAGAACTCCTGAACGACCCCACCTACAAACTCTTGAATCGCGATCCTACAGGTCTCATCGAACGGAAGACTGTGTCCTTGAATTCGAAGTCCACATTACCGGATGACTTAAAGAAAAGCGTGAAACCGCATGGTGCAGTACCCCCTAGACTCTATGGTCTGCCTAAAGTTAACAAGACCGGGGTACCTCTACGACCCATAGTCAGCGCCATAGGTTCTCCACCTGGCTAAACACCTATCCAGCTTATTAAAGCCGCTAGTGGGCAGTTGCCAACATCACGTCAAGAATTCCATGGAATTCATAAACACTATCAAGGACATCAGAATCAACGACAGAGATCTACTCGTCAGCTTCGATGTGGTCTCCTTATTTACAAGAGTGCCAATCGAAGACTCACTACAGCTGCTGACACCACACTTTAGCCCGGACGTAATCCAGCTCTTCCGGCATACATTGACTTCGACCTATTTTCTCTATCAGAACAATTACTACGAGCAGACTGACGGAGTAGCTATGGGGTCGCCGCTATCACCGGCTATCGCAAACCTGTACATGGAACACTTTGAACACAAGGCTCTGGACACAGCACCTTTACAACCAGCTCACTTCTACAGATACGTTGATGATACGCTCATCATTTGGCCTCATGGACATGAAACACTACCGGACTTCCTGAATCACCTCAATAGCATACATCCTAACATCACCTTCACCATGGAAATGGAAAAAGATGGCTGTCTTCCGTTTCTGGACATTTTAATCCAGAGGAAACCGGATGGAACTCTAGGACATAGAGTCTACAGGAAACCTACACACACACCGATCTCTACCATAACGCCTTAACGGCAACAGTCACCACCACCCAGCCCAACGCAGGAGTGTCCTTCATACACTTACCAACAGAGCTCTCGCCATTTCAGACACAGACAGCCTACCCAGGGAAATAAATCATCTTAAGAAGACCTTCAAACAGAATGGGTACCGGGACGCTGAAATCCGACTGGCCCTGAAAAGGACCGGTTCTCAGGAAACCACCTACCAAAGAGAAAAGACTAGAACTGCCTACCTGCCATACTTTGGAAACCTGTCCAGGAAGCTAGAAAGGATTCTAATGGAACACCAGATCCGTACAGTGTCCATGCCACCCCCCAAAATTAAGAACCTCCTACGACCAGTGAAAGACAACATGGGACTTAGAACTCCGGGTGTTTATCGCATCCCGTGTGAATGCGGTAAAGCCTACATCGGACAGACTTTATGCACAATTGAACAGCGCTGCAAAGAACACGAGAGATGCATTAGACTCTACTACCCGGACAAATCAGCAGTTGCAGACCACACCATTAATTCTGGACCGGGCCACAGAATAGAATTTAAAAACACGAAAGTACTCGCCAAGACAACACGCTATTGGGACCAGATCATCAGAGATGCAATTGAAATTAGACTGGAAGACACAAACTTCAACAGGGATGAAGGTTTCACTATCAACCAGGCCTGGAACAAATGCATTCAGGACCTGAAAGGTAAAAGGAACATTTTGGCCCGGAAAAGGACCGAAAACAGAACAGCTGCTCCCTGATTGGTCGACTCCGCCCAACTCGGGTTGGTATATATATCCCATACATGTCAAAACTCGACACTTCAGATTCCCTGAGGATGGAGGCAGCGTCAGCCTCGGAAACGTTGGACCACAACAAACTTCTCACCTGGCTGCAAACCCGAGAAGATTTTCTACATAAGATTCGCCAGGAAAGCCTCAAATCTTACGATACCATGTCATGATTTTCGAAAAATCCTTTCATATCTTTATTGATTATAATATTTAATGTATATTACTGATTAATAAAACTTTCATATATTCTGAAAGTACATCTTTGAATCTATCTTCTGATATGTACAAAGTTCCAGTTAATGCCATATTTTAATCGCTGTAGGGATCTAAAGTGCATCCAAATGTAACATACGTAACAATGGAATGGCTCGGTATTGTTGAAAAGCTCTTGATGAGTAATCTCTAAATCAACAACTAGTTTCTCAATAGCGCTCATATAAGGAGAGATTTGAATTCTTGAAAGTAAAAAACACTTTAAAATATACCTCAGCCAATAGGCATGCCGAAATGAATTCATGAGGACCAACTGAGGCTAAAATTACCAATGAAATAAAGTTTTAAATATTGAAAATAATAGTTAAATATCTTTAGAACAATAATCCTTGGCCAAATTAAAAATGAAATAATAAAAGATATCAATTAATACATAATTAACAACTCTCTTTTTATAAAAAAATATTTCAGTTTTTATTCTACACTTATCCCAATAAATTCATAAAAAGCACTATGAAATCTACCTCAGCCTGTGCCCTGTAGGCCTACCTAATGGGATTTTTTATACTTATTTCTCCATCAATTACACAAATCTGAAGCGTAATCACCTATCGCTGGAATTTTGTCAAGCCATAGAATCTTTACATCGTATGCCAGCCAGTTCTGCATCAATCGAAAGAGTATTTTCTTCATTTGGGTTAATACAAACAAAATTGAGAAACAGACTAGGCAATGAAAAAGCCCAGAAGCAGAATAAAGCAGAATAAAGCAAATATGCAAGAGTCTTATGATGAATGGTGAATTTACCATATTTACTTGAATATAACGTGCCCTATTTTTGCCCATTTGTAGATTTCAATACTGAGGTGCGCGTTAAATTCTAGTACAACATTTAACATTTTGTTTGTCCATTTAGCAATAAAAATAAGCACCTCCGAGGATTCCAGTGATGAACACATTAGTGAATATTGATGAGCCATGCCTATAGGTCTACTTCTAGGCCTAAAACTGGCAGTTAACTGTAAATGTTTATGTGTTGGTTCATTATTCTATAAATACTAAGACAAAATACCAAATAAAATATCCTATTGATGCGCATTACATTCGCTAACAAACTCTTTTTTTATGATTTTAAGTTTCAAAATCAGGGTGCGCATTAAATTCGAGGGTGCATTATATTGGAGTAAATACGGTAATTAACTATTGCAGGGAATTACACAGTGAAGTGGTACAGTGAGTCCCACGCAAGAGTTGGCCAATGACGTGGGATTCTGCGAAGCGGCGGGCACAGCTCCAACTCCCGAGCGATCGGGTGAAATATCTACGCAAATAAAGCCGCGATTGGTGTAATGATTCAGGTTCTCATATTTACAGCATAATTTCAGCTTCAGAGACAGAGTTAATTTCTCTTGTGATATTGTTTTTAAGTTCTTCTAACAGCATGTGACTATTATTTACGGGGAAACTTCAACAAGAAAAATTAACTCTATTTTGGAAGCTGAACTTAATGAGCGTAAAAGAAAATTTCCTAAAATGGTGCCAGTATTGTGTGGATGCAAGAGCAGAACATTTTTAACATCTCTTGTGATGAGGTACGTGGTTATTTTCATTGTAATTTTAACTGTAAATGTGAGAACCTGAATCATTACACCGATCGCGGCTTTATTTGCTGTGCCCGCTGCGACGCAGAAACCCTTGTCATTACTCATTGGCCAACTCTTGCATGAGACTCACTGTATTAAATTACACTAAATACAATTTTAGGTTTCTGAGCTTGTATCTTTTAAATTTGTGATGTTTGAAAATAAGAACATGAAAGAAACTTCAATTATTTTTACTCAATCTGATTTTATCCAGATAAAATGCCTGGCATTTTTCAAGTGGATATGACTGGTAGCTCTGCATTAGCACTCAGTAGGCCTAAGTAGGCCTACTACAGGTTCTGAGCTTGTAACTTTTAAATTTGTGATGTTTGGAAATAAAAACAAGAAAGGAACTTCAATTATTTTTATTCAATTTGATTTTAGCCGGATAAAATGTCTGGCTTTTTTCAAGTGGATAAAACTGAGGCCTACTACAGGTTCTGAGCTTGTAACTTTTAAATTTGTGATCTTTGGAAATTTAAACATGAAAGGAACTTCAATTGTTTTTATTCAATTTGATTTTAGCCGGAAAAAATGCCTGGCTTTTTTCAAGTGGATAAAACTGGTAGCTCTGCATTTGCACTCAGTAGGCCTACTACAGGTTCTGAGCTTGTATCTTTTAAATTTGTGATGTTTGGAAATAAGAACATGAAAGAAATTTCAATTATTTTTACTCAATTTGATTTTATCCAGATATAATGCCTGGCATTTTTCAAGTGGATAAGACTGGTAGCTCTGCACTTGCACTCAGTAGGCCTACTACAGGTTCTGAGCTTGAAACTTTTAAATTTGTGATGTTTGGAAATAAAAGCATGTAAGAAACTTCAATTATTTTTATTCAATTTGATTTTATCCGGCCTGGCTTTTTTCAAGTGGATAAAACTGGTAGCTCTTTATTTGTACTCAGTAGGCCTACTACAGGTTCTGAGCTTGTAACTTTTAAATTTGTGACGTTTGGATATAAAAACATGAAAGAAACTTGAATTATTTTTATTCAATTTGATTTTATCCGGCCTGGCTTTTTTCAAGTGGATAAAACTGGTAGCTCTGCATTTGCACTCAGTAGACCTAAGTAGGCCTACTACAGGTTCTGAGCTTGAAACTTTTAAATTTGTGATGTTTGGAAATAAAAGCATTTAAGAAACTTCAATTATTTTTATTCAATTTGATTTTATCCGGCCTGGCTTTTTTCAAGTGGATAAAACTGGTAGCTCTTTATTTGCACTCAGTAGGCCTACTACAGGTTCTGAGCTTCTAACTTTTAAATTTGTGATGTTTGGATATAAAAACATGAAAGAAACTTGAATTATTTTTATTCAATTTGATTTTATCCGGCCTGACTTTTTTCAAGTGGATAAAACTGGTAGCTCTGCATTTGCACTCAGTAAGTATTACAGGTTCTGAGGTTGTAGCTTTTAAATTTGTGATGTTTGGAAATAAAAGCATGTAAGAAACTTCAATTATTTTTATTCAATTTGATTTTATCCAGCCTGGCTTTTTTCAGGTGGATAAAACTGGTAGCCCTTCATTTGCACTCAGTAGGCCTAAGTAGGCCTACTACAGGTTCTGAGCTTGTAACTTTTAAATTTGTGATGTTTGGAAATAAAAACATGAAAGAAACTTGAATTATTTTTATTCAATTTGATTTTATCCGGCCTGGCTTTTTTCAAGTGGATCAAACTGGTAGCTCTGCATTTGCACTCAGTAGTCCTAAGTAGGCCTACTACAGGTTCTGAGCTTGTAACTTAAATTTATGATGTTTGGAAATAAAAACATGAAAGAAACTTCCATTATTTTTATTCAATTTGATTTTATCCGGATAAAATTGCCTGGCTTTTTTCAAGTGGATAAAACCGGTTAAAATCAGGCCGGCTTTTTTCATAACAACCCTGTTCTAAGAAAGCCTGTGCACCATTGCTACTTTACTTTGGTTTCCAAACGCTCGAATATATCGCGGTTACTCTGCTACGAAGCCATTCCCATGGAGAAATTTTGAGTTGGTTTGTCTTGGTTCCTTCCATGGCCGGTAGTTTCGCTCTCTCTCTGCACGTCTTCCAGTCACGGTGGCTCATCTATAGGCCAAATTTCATTTATTTGTTGCCTTATTGTTCAATAATAAATGTTCATAAGGATAAAATGGAATATATTGGGTATATATGTCTGACTTTGAGTTCAAACACCATAGATACTGTAACAATCGTGGAAATGAGTTGATTACGCCTACTGGATGGACCTGGTTTGGTTGAGGTCATTTCAATCAATGTTACATACAGCATTTGCAAAGATATGTACCATCGTTCATTCTTCAAATAGATCCCACCTGTCTGTACATGTCAATAAAATAGAATTTATCTTTTAAAGAATAATTCTCACACCTGTGCAATTCAAGGGAAAGCAACATCACGAAATCTCTGTTCTGAGTTCGACATAGCCTCACTTCTATTCCCGTTCAACTAGTGGAAATTTTAGGTGCAAAGTCATGTACATAGCCATGAAAGGGCTGTTATAAATATGTTCGTGTGTGTGTGCAAGGATGATAAATTGATATATACACTATATACCAGTACATAGGCTATATCGTGATGCATCTAGCCATTCACTGTAAATTTGGCCTAGGCCCACTGGTTTTCCATATTTCATTTATTTGTTGCCTTATTGTTCAGTAATAAATGTTCATAAGGATAAAATGGAATATTATATTGCGTATGTATGTCGTCTGAATTCAAACTTTGAATTCAAACAACATAAATACTGTACTAATCGTGGTTACGCCCACTATTCTACTCGATGGACCTGGTTTGGTTGAGATAAGAAAGGAAGGTCATTTCAATCGACGTTACAGCACAGTATTTGCAAAGATATGCACCATTGTTCATTCTTCAAATAGATCCCACCTGTCTCTCATTATTCTCATTATTCAATTAGCTTTTGGCCTAGATATCATAAATATGATACATTACGCTGATCTCCATCTTGGAAAGAAAACCGCTGTTTTCTCACTTTACAGCTCCTTCACGGCCGGTTTGCAACTTACCATGGTAAAAGTCGAAACGGTATTTGCAAAGATATGCACCATTGTTCATTCTTCAAATAGATCCCACCTGTCTCTCATTATTCTCATTATTCAATTAGCTTTTGGCCTAGATATCATAAATATGATACATTACGCTGATCTCCATCTTGGAAAGAAAACCGCTGTTTTCTCACTTTACAGCTCCTTCACGGCCGGTTTGCAACTTACCATGGTAAAAGTCGGTGATGGCCATGTCCTTTTCCTGCCCTTCTTTTTCTTCCACCTTGGTCGGTCTCTCTAGTTCGTTCTCCACTGCCACTACTTCGCCGTCTGCTACATTCGATTTTTCCTTAGCCGGTGTCAGTTCCTGCTCGAGTTCTTCCTTAGGGCTTAACTGCAGGTTCTTCAGTGCACTTCTCATTTCTCTTATGGCCTCTATCCTTTCGGTGTGATGCCGGTCCATTTTCTCTTTCAGGTCGTTCACGGCGAGAAGTAATGATTTTAACAGGTCCTCCATCTTGTGTCCCTTCAATTATATCCCACTTCTGACACCAGTGTAACAAGGGCTCGTCGGGGTTCAAAATCACAACACCGAGTTTATAATTGAAGGATGAAGGTTTCTTTATTTCCTACAACAATTGTCAATACAGCCAGAAAACTCCAGACTATTCGCCAGTTCACTGTCCTGTTCAGTGCTCACTCTCACTGTGCTCAGTCCCAATTACAGCACTGTTCCATTCGCACACACTGTGCGGACTCCCAGTCGAGATAATTCCACGTCGCACCGGTCAACTCCACAGTCCTTGCTGTCGCTGTACGATCCACCCGTCGCGCAGAGTTCCCCGGGACGGCACTGCCTCAGCCCAGATCAGCTCACCAGCTATTCCGTTCACTAATTCCTCCGTTCATCCTTCTCTCCGGTCACTAGTTCCCCGTTGACTAGGTCTTCCGCTCGCGGGTCCCTCCATTGACTAGTCTCTACGGTCACCGGCTCTTCAAGTCACACTCACTTGAAGCCGCGCTGATCAGTCCTCTCCGTCCAGCTCACCCTCTGACGCTGACGCTCGCCGCTACTCACGGACTGCCTCTCGCTGACTCTGACTCTTCACTGTACTGTACTGAACTGAACTGACTCACTCAGCTCGCTCGCGGCCCCATATATAGGCCCGACGAATATTCCAGAGCCGACGTCTCGAAAGTTCCGCCTGCGTGGAATCTGGAATGTGCGCTGCGTTGCACGGGCACACTCCTTAGCACGAGCTCCTTCCTACAGGCCTTCCCCCACGAAGCGTGGCCCAATCGCTACTCGCCGCTGTCACGCCCACTGGCACTCGCCTGCCGCCCGTCCACTAGAAGGGCCACGATGTTTCTAGACCCCGTCGTTCTGGTTCTTTCTGGGCGGCTCCTTCTTTTATCAGTTTCTAGGCGAGTCTTCTCTGGGCTTTGTGACAATATCTATCTAGTTATACCTTTTTATTCGTTAAACTATCGTCTTATTGCAATAAGAAAACTCTTCTGCAATGCTATTATAGCTATTATTCTAAAATAAAATATAACATTATTGCTTGGTGATCAGCGGATCAATTCCACATAAATAGAATCTTTGTCCTGCAAAAACGCATAATACATACCATTTATAATGCCAAGCCTCTCGATTCCTGCAAACCTTTATTTAAAACCCACAAGATCCCCCCACTACCATGTATCATTATTTTTGAAGCTTATTCTCATAGACTCCTTTTCAAAGTTAATTCAGACTACCACTCTTACAACACCCGACATAAAAGCAGCATAGCACTGACGAAACACTCTACCCATCTATTCGAATCTTCTCCAAGTTCTAAGGTATTTAATTCACTCCCCTCTCATATCACATCACAAAAAACTGAAATTTCATTTAAGAAAATGCTCAAATCCTTTCTTTTATCAAACTGTTTTTATAATATAAGTGATCTCTATTCTTTGTAAGTGTGTATATACTGTATTCTTAAATTTATCATAATTTGTGTAATTCGTCAACCAAAATACTGTAAAAATAGAGCTAGAAATAATATTAAAATGTATAATGTAGTAAAATGTAGCATGTTTAAATATTGTACATGTATTGAATAATTGTATGTAAATTATTAATTTGTAAATGTGTGTGTTAAACTTTAAGAAATGTAGTTTATAAGCATATGTAAACTTATAAGTATAGGATAATGAAAAACACTGTACTGTGTAAGAAAATAAACTAACTAACTAACTAACCTCTATTGCATATTAAATTGGAAGTAATGGAAAATTTTGTCAAAACAATGGATAAAAACTCGTATGAATTCTTGTACTTGAAATTGAAATTTGCAAACTCAGTGATGCTAAAGTGACAGAAGGAATTTTTATGTGGCTGCAATTATGATCACTAATGACTGATGAATACTTTGATATACTACCGGTACTAAATCCACCGGAAAAACAGCCTGGTAGTCATTCAAAAATTTGTTGCAATTTATAACACATCTATTGGTTACATTTTAACACATTTTACTCATCAAAATTATGTTTCCATCATCCTTTTAGGGCCTAACTTAATGAAATAGTATGATTACAGGGAAAAGGTATTAAGTCCAATAATGCAAAAAATAGGTTATTACTGATAGGCATTACAATAAACTGTGGAAAGAAAGTGAAAACATATGCAGGGAATTGGAAACAAACTTAGCACCTCCAAATTGTTAATTAAATGCTTTTTAAAGTGTGTAATTATGGTTTTACTTTTCAGAAGCTACATGAACACTGTCCACTAACATCCTAACAATCATCTTCAGACTCATCACTTGCACTATCTTCCACAGCAGGTTCTGGAATCAGTGCTCGACAATCAACATGATCTAAACTACTAAGCTCTGTTGCACTTCATCTCTGAAGGGACTAGGCCTACCACCTGACCCCTGCGTCATCTACCATAGGCAGATGGCAGGATTGGGGGCATATGGTCAGCACCACACCCACGGTCCTTAATGGTGGTTTCTGTGACTGGAGCTGCTACTTCTCTTTCAAGTAGCTCCTCAGTTTGAATCACAAGCTGAGTGCACCCCGTTCCAGACCTACCTACCTCAGAAAAATTTGATGAGGTACCAGGGATCGAACCAGGGCTTACGGATCTGTAGTCAGTGACACTAACCACAAGACCATGCAGGTGTCAATCAACATGATCAGTTACCGAGTTAAATCATTTTGCCTGAGAGATGTTACATTTGATATTTAGCTACACAGGCAAACGGTATGAAGTAGACTTAATTCTTTTCCCCTGAAAACATTCTGTGTGTAATTGACTTAGGAGTTTGTGAAAGTTTCATTGCTCAGGAACTGTAAGGGTTAGGATTTGGTTAGTTTTCCCTATGCAAAGAGCATAATCTTGTACTTATTACCAATAATAACATTTTTTTTTCATTTTTGGAGTTAATACCTTTTCCTTGTAAGCCCACTATATATCTTCAATTATATGATTTAGCGAACTACATACAAAGAGAGAACATTTTAGTCACAAGGCAAAAAGTATAAATATACCGTATTTACCCGATTATAAGACGACCCCCCTATTTTGAAGAGGCTTTTTGAGATTTTTTATTTTCCTGAATATAAGACGAAGAGGCTTATTTTGAAGAGGCTTTTTGATAATTTTATTTTTAACAAATTCTGACTACAAATGGTTTTATTTATATGAATTAAAAATAAATAAAAGCAAATGGTTTACTTGGATTTTCACTTTCAGCACTTAGTTTGAGGTATCACTGATCAGCATTTCCCATATGGCCTAATACCGTAGTCATGTTGTTTCCGCAAAGAAATTACATGACGCTGAAATGCAATTAATTTCTCGTCAAATGCCGCGGGTAGTCGCTGAGCTAGCATTGTTCTGCGTCATAGCGTAAGCCCGCCCTCTTCATCATCCACTTAACTTAAAATTAGCGTCATAATGTCTGCGTGAACAGCCACGGGGCCTGTGGTTTGGATCAATTCTTGATGGCTGTGGAAGCAAACTGTACAAATTTCACATTAACTTCAAAGGAGAACAAACCCTAATAATCAGCCGAGCATGTGACAATCACGTGGAGATTTACCCGCCGCGGAAAGGAGAAAAAACGTGATAGAGAACAATGGCTGCATGGGAGCAAGCATGTTTCTGGTCCGCCATTACTGCCAACGTGACAATGTTTATCGGTAAATTGAATTCGATCAATTCTTGTAAACACCTCGTGCTTATTACTATAAAACAAAAAGGAAACCTCTATTTAGTAACACTTAACATCTTCTGTCCATTTCCTTCACGAAAACAATGAAACTAGCGCAAATTTATATTGGTATTTTTCCCTATCATATTGGCCACATCGCTGTAACCATGATGTCATGTTTCTACTCTGTTGCCATAACTAATAAAGTTTGATTTGGCTTAATCTGCGAATGTAAGATGACCCCGGACTTTTTAAATGAAGAATTTGGGAAAAAACCTCGTCTTATAATCGGGTAAATACGGTAGTTTAGCCAATCTGATGAATTAATCACCTTTATACAGTAAAACCCCAATAACAGATGCCCGTTTGCTATGCTATCCTGCGTTATGCGCTCTTTTCACCTGGTCCCTTGACATCACTATATAAAGCTATGTAAAATCCACCTGTTAATATTCTCGTCATCCCATTTAATACACTAAGGCCCGGTTGCATAAAAGCTCCAGATATTATCTTCTAGACAGCTAATGGTTCTATACATCTTATAGAATGGATAAACACCTTCCCATTTCCGAAAGCGAATACGCTCAGTAAATACCCAATGTCAGATAAATTTGAGTTGAGAACTTTGTCAATAGATGGAGACACGGTGCATACTGTAATATCAAATTGGCCGTGATTGAGTAACAACCAATCGGAGCGCTTCTCAAAATGGCTGAATTTTCTGTCTGCTTTTTTCTTGTCAGCTGTTTCTCATGTAAAATGAATGTAAAACATGAGAGAAACTTCGGAAAGTTCGACTTCTAGACTTGTGCATTAGAGAAAATGTCACTCATTTCAATCCGACAACGTAATGCATAAAAGTAACACATTAATTAAGTTATAGCTGATTTACCACTGAGAAAGGAATGCTGAGTCATTCCATGTCAATTCAACACAGCTGCCAACCCGACCATCTCAGATTTTCATGAAATTTGGTGTGTTCGTTGCACATGATGAGAGAATGAAAAATGCCAAATTACAGAATTCTAGCACCAGTACAACAAAAGTAATGGCTGCCCAAAGTTCGGAAAATGTGCTGAAAATTTGATAAACACTGCAGACAAAAATGGTTGTAACTTCTGTTCTAATAGAGATAGAACTGTGAAACAGGTAATTTCAGAAAGGTCTGGGAACAAGCTTTCAAATGATATGCAACATGGCTATATTCAAACAATGTAAACAATTAAGGTCAATGACCTTAACTTTTGATCTTGAATATCTCAAAACATGTCACCTTCAAAATTGATGAAAAAAATATATTTGCTTCTTTATGTTACGTTATACAACATAGGAAAAAATCAAGTTGGGATGACATTGGGTTTAGGAGATATAAATTAATATGTACAGCTATTTGGTGCAATAAAGCAGTAGAAATTGTATGCAGACTGCAACAAAGTGACATAGAGTCCTGAAAAACATATTAACTGTTAAAAAAGTGTTAACATAGCAATGCACAGTAAGGTAACAATGTGAACAGATCAATAACTGTATCAAGCATTCAAAGATGAAAATCCAGGACTGAAAATAGGGTTATCCAAATTCTGCCAGTTATGACTCAAGAACTGTGTTCTGGCTGGTGAGATCGGTACCCATTGTGTGTATGTTTGCAGTATGCATCAAAATGTGAAGCTCATGTTGGAAGGTTCCAGATTGAAAGAGTTAAACGTGATGCCAACTGTCAACTTAACATGTATAAACACTGCCTTGCTCAGATCATTTGTAACCCTGCACAGCCAAAATGTTATATGTCAACATGTGAGAACTGTCCAGGTACACACTCTTTCATCGCATACCTAGAAGAGTTGTTTGATGAAAATGGAATTGATGAAATAACGTACAAACTATGAACATCTACAGATAGCACAACTCTCCAGACATGTCTATCTTCTGTGGAAGACTTCTTGGAAACCTTTGCAGACAAATTAGAGAAACTCCTGCTGCAGTCCTTCATAGCCACCCAACAGTCTGAATTTCTACAACATCTGAAAGAGACATTGGCCACCATTCATCCATTCGTTGTTTATTATAGACATCCAGAAACCCATGCAATAGATCACATTTCCTTTGTTATCATATCAGAATGCCTCAAACATAACACTGTGAGTGTTCAACTTTTCCGTCATTTGTTTCAACTTCATGATATCCGATTTCCATAGAACACCCAAGTTCTCAGATTACCTCTCAGATGGAGCTGCAGCCCAGTATAAAAACCGTAAGCATTTTGCAAACGTATCTTTTCAAGAGAGTGATTTCAATGTCTGTGCAGAGTGGCATTTCTTTGCCACATCACATGGCAAAGGACCATGTGATGGTATCGCTGGTACCATTAAGAGACTTGCTGCCTGTGCCAGTCTGCAATGCATCTACAACTCTCAGATAATGACACCCAGACAGTTGTTTGAATGTGTTCTAAGAACATTACAGTGTGTCACTTCCATTATACAACTAACAGTGAGTATGATGTAGAAGAATCTCTCCTTCAAGAGTGGTTTGCACAGATTCGCACAATTGCAGGTACCCACAAGTTACACTGTGTTATTCCTGCTGGCCATAACAACATCCAAACTAAAGTTTTCTCAAATTCACCAGACATCAGAAGTGAATCTCTAACATGGACCCAACAAGACTCATACCTCGGTGATATCACAGGGTTTGTTGCATGCATGTACGAAGGTCACTGGTGGCTTGGATGTGTTTTGAATGTTAATGAACACACCAGTGGGGTTACACTTAGCTTCCTACATCCTCATGGCTCTTCACCTTCATTTGTATACCCCGAGAAACCTGACATCTTTACTATGGACAAGAAGGATATTCTTACAAAGGTTGATGTAAGAACAGCAACAGGCCGAACATATGCCCTTTCACCAAAAGAAGCATAAACAGTGTTACAACTTGCTACCCAGTATTGAGGCATGTGGTAAGTCCTGATGGTACATTTGTCATCGTATTTGTGTAAATTTGAATCTGTTTGCCTTGGATACATGTGTTTCGCTGGAATGGTTGTGTCATGTTTAGCATCATTGAAGGTGAGAGGTTATCTTGCATTTTACAAATGTTTGCTATTGGTCTGTTCACATTGCTACCTTACTGTGCAATACTATAATAACACTTTTTAATAGTTAACACGTTTTGCAGAACTCTATGTCACTTTGTTGCAGTCTGCACACAAGTGATACTGCTTTATTGCACCAAATAGCTGTAAATATTAATTTATAACTCCTAAACCCATTGTCATCCCAACTTGATTTTTTACTATGTTGTATAGAGTAACACGACGAAGCAAATATATTTTTTTCATCAATTTTGAAGGTGACATGTTTTGAGATATTCAAGGTTAAAAGTTAAGGTCATTGACCTTCATTGTTTACATTGTTTGAATATGGCCATGTTGCATATCATTTGGAAGCTTGTTTCAAGACCTTTCTAAAATTACCTGTTTCACAGTTATATCTCTATTAAAACAGGAGTTACAGCCATTTTTGTCTGTAGTGGTTATCAAATTTTCAGCACATTTTCCGAACTTTGGACAGCCATTACTTTTGTTGTACTGGTGCTAGAATTCTGTAATTTGGCATTTTTCATTCTCTCATCATGTGCAATGAACACACCAAATTTCATGAAAATCGGAGATGGTCAGGTTGGAAATTGTACTTTTCTGTGTTGATTTGACATGGAATGACTCTGCTGTGATTTGTTCTCTTTTCTAATGATGGGCTATTTAACGCTGAAAAAGGCATGCTTGCAGTTGTTCCTTATTTCATATGATGGCCTATTTATCCATAGATCATTGCTTTGACAGCCTGATTCTTTCCGAAATTCAATATCGTCAAAGATCTAATTCTTTCACGGAATACGAGTATTTTTGCTTTACACATCTCTAGGCCTAATTATTGCCTCAGGATGAAGATGACGAGAAAGAAGATGATTATGTATTAATATTCGTGCTGTAAAAAGGCAATATTTTCTTCATAAAGGGTTGCATCAGAAAATAAAATGAATATACTTAAGCTACATGTTTTCCGAATTGAATATCATCGTACTTCTTGAAAGAATTGCTGTATTTCTTTCAAGGAATATTTACTTCTGTATAGACCTAGGCCTTATACGATCTGGCATTGAAGATGACCAGCGAGAAAATATGATGTGAATTAATATCCGCAATGTTTTCCTAAAAGTAATAACTTACAACAGAAACTGAAATTAATACAAATAAAATCAGGTAAACTGATGTAAAAAAGTGCCAGTATGTTTTTTTTAATCAGTTATGACTGCAATTATGATATGTAGAATATGTTTTTTTAATTGATTAACAAGTTAAGCTCCAGATTTATTCATTAAGCAGGGCTTAGGGAAGAACAAAGGTCTAGTTTTCTTTTTAATCAGATTAAAATCTTCCAGCATCAGCTGAACTGTACAGATTTTTGATATCTTGACAATCGCACACTCACATAAAAATACGAAAAAGAAAGTGAAATTGGCTGGGTTCGGGATTTGAACCATGGAACTCCATAACGTGAGGCCAAAACGTTACCATCTCGGTCACCTGGGTCAGTTTAACGGTCTAGTTGGATAAGCGCATGTAAAACAATAGTGTTTTTGGTCATAGCTATCTCTATTTTAATTTCCAAAGCCGTATAATATAACAGTAAAACAATTGACTATGTTGTCATGATAAATGATTTGCTTTTTTTTTATACAAATTCTTTCGAATACGTATATTATCATAAAATAGGCACCAAATTGAGCATTACTCCGGAACAGGTGAACCGATTTCATCCAGTATCAGTAGACGTCTTCCCATGAACACTATAAATGTGTATACCAAATTCCATAAAAATCCGGTAAATGTATTTGAGTTACCGCGTTTTTAAAATAGACACTAAATTGGGTTTTACTCCGGTACCGGTCAACCGATTTGGTCCAATATCGGTAGACGTATTCCCATGTACATTATAAATGGGTATACAAAGTTTCAGGAAAATCCAATAAAGCATATTTGAGTTATCGCGACTTCTCATATATTAACATAAAAGGCAATAAATTGGGCATTATTCCGGTACTGGCCAACCGATTTGGTTGAACATCAACAGACGTCTTTCCATGGATAGTATAAATGCATTTTACGAAGTTTCATAAATATCCGATAAGGCGTATTTGAGCTATTGCGCCTTTAAAATATACACTAAATTGGGTTTTACTCTGGTACCGGTCAACAGATTAGGTACAACAGAGTACTTTTCAAGGACGTCATAAATGCGTATACCAATGAAGCGTTTTAAAAAGTAAACAGACCTTTTGTTCGCTTCTTTATGAATTTCCCGTGAGCCGATGCTCATTTTGTTCGCGCATGCGCGTAGGTTCGTGGCTTTGTTTAGCTGGGCGGTTCCGCGGCTTGCCGACCTCAGTGTGTCACCCAGCTGCTCTTGAGAATGGTTGAAAGGTTGTCCTAGCAGCGCAGGTTTCTTCGTTTGGTTGGTGAGTGAGAAAGATGAAATTACTTCATAAAAATTCTTAAGCCCCGTCTGGGTATAAGTGCCTTCAGCACCGAGCTAGCCATATTAGACAGTATTTCCAGAATCCAGAGATGCTCGCGCGTTGTAATTGTGGGAGTTCACCCAGTCAGATTGTCATAGAAACTTAATTAAATATCACTGTATATTTCCGAAGTATATTACCTTCAGGAATAAACTTGACAGAATATGGTGTGCCTTCTTATTATAGTTATTCGCTTATGCCTGTACTGTTAGCGTGGCTATGTTAAGGTTAATATTCCAGTCTGGGCGCGTGCCAAGGTCTGTTATTATGCGTGGTAGTTAGGTCAATGTTCCACATTACTGGGTTTCTATTATTTGGTCATGCGTTGCCTCTGTGATTTATTCAGTATCGCGATGTTTTAGGGAGTCTATTCTATGCGTTAATATTCACATTCCTGTCTGCATTATATGCCATCATTAATTCCCGATGTAGTTAAATTTCTGGTTAAAGTCTGCGGATAGAAATTATTGTGGTTAGTTACGCTCCTTTTCTTAATGTTTCAATTTACTGGGGGTAAATTCCTTGACATTGATATTAAAATTTATTACAGTTTTCTGAGATAGTAACTACCTTAAAGGTTTAAATATCAGATTATGGTATTCTGCGGCCCTATTAATGTTGTTCTTTGAATATGTGGGTGAGTCATGTACCTTACCTTGCATTCTTAATTGCTGTTCGTGGTACTATTTATAATATGTTTGCCATCTGATGAGTACAGTAACCCAGTGCGTGCTTATTATCGTTTGCTATTTGATATTTCCTGCTTTCTCCCTAAGAGATTATTGGGTTATATTGTTCATATTACATAAATTAATTCTAAATACAATTTTGGTCATTATATCTTTTTCTTGGGGCAAACTTAGTACTAGTTTTCCTCTGCATTTTGTGGTAGTTAATTATGGGAATTTTTCTTATTATCGTACTTCTGCGTTTCATTTCCTATTCACATTATTTAGGCTGTATCCTGTGCTAGGTTCAGGCCACTAGCTAATTCTGATATATGTCTATCTTGACTACCATTTTTGCTTTGCCAGATTTAGACATTATTGTATTTGATCTTGGTTAGGTGCTGTCTGCATAGCAATTATTAATTGCAGTACCAAAATTCTTCTTGTCCTTCTTAAAATAATTAATTATCTTGTAGGACATTATCTTATTAAATTATTAATTACAAGTAAATTATTGACAGATTTGTATATATAGTTTTCATTCATTCTTTGGTGAAAATATATAATTGTTACTCTTATTACAATTGTGCCTAGATCTTTTTTATTTTGGTATCCTACCTCACCTGGCATTGTTGGTTCGATCTACTCCTCCGGTTCCTAACCCAGTATTGTGCGCTTCCAGAGCTTATAGGTAGCAGATTTGAAATATTATACTATTAGATCAGATTTTTAGTAAGATTCTTGCTGTTTATAATTATTTAAATTTATTTTCTTGTGCACTGAATTTTATGGTATCTATGCCCAGAGTATACTTCCCCGTAGTTTATGAAAGAAGTTAAGGAATTAATTGATAACTATTAGTATACTCTTATATAACCTAACCCATATATATACACAGTGTAAAGTAACGCAGTGCCTACCCCTTTTCTAATTTGACAGGCTAAAGTAACGTAGTGCAGTTGGTAGCCTATAATTCTCAATGCCTGGTGGGGGTGGATTAGGATTGATTTAATATTATCAACATTGAAATATTATTGGAGATTAATATTTTCATTAGTCGTTGGATATTTTTTCATAAATTTGCCCTTATTTAGTAATGTGGAAGGCATTAGCTGTAATCGTTTGGCATTAATATTTATTACTGTGATTCGAAATTATAATATACGGGACCTACAGTTTGATATAGTTTTGAGATTTTTTATTATATTTATATTTTGATGCATACTTAATGGGATTTTTCCAAATTATATCCTGGTGTATAATAATAATTGTTCTTAAGATGGCCACTCGTCAGATAGTCTCAGGTGATATGTTAAAGAAGGACGAAATCTTATTTGAAATCAAAAGTCGAGGACATAAGGCTGATGAAAATTTAGATGTACCCGCTTTATTAAATATTTTGAAAGAAATACATAGCAAGCCGATATTGAATATTTTTGATACTGAGCAAAGTATATTGTCGGAGTTAGAATGTTTACGGAGTAAGGCAAATGAAATTATAGAGATAGCATCTGGTCAGAAATCTGATGTCGACGCTTCTATGAAACAGATAAGCCCTCTTCGTAATAGAATTTTTCATAGTATGAATAGGCTTACATATTTATTGAATTTGAATTTGGACGTTATGATGAAAGATAATGTTAAGCAATTATTAGCAGATTTACAAGGAGTTTTGGATGCCATGGGTTCTGAAAATTCTAGTAGCCGGTTAGGTTCGAATTGTGATGGGGATTCTAGTCATGCCATATTTAATCTTCAGCAGTTAGGTGAACAACCTGTGATGGGTGTACCTGAAATCTCTCAACTAGAATTTGTCCATCCCTTACAACATATTATTGAAAATCAAAAGCCATTTAAAGTTGAGAATACTGATGAAGCTATAACCTTTTTGCGTTTTTTGGTGAAGGTTTGCCATCAGGCATCATTATTTCAAATTCAGGATAGTGTGGTACTGGAGTTATTAGTATCGGTTACTACCGGTCAGGTTTTGAATATTCTTACTGAATCTATTAGTAATCAGTCTACCTTATTTGAATTTCATGAGCGTATTTTGGATAACTTCTTGCCAGTCAGACTTCATCAAGAGCTTGTACTTAAACATTATTATAGACCTCAACGTGTAGACGAGCCTTTTCTAGAATTTGTTCAAGATATTAAGATGTTTGCTGCTCTTTTTAAGCTTTCTGATGATGAAATGCGAACTATAGGAGTTATCTTATCTGGACTTAACCCCAAAACGCGTTCTTGTTTGAATTTTGCTCAGAAACCTACTACATTTAAGCAGTTAGAGGCGTTGGTGGAACAGATTACTGAAATTACTTGTGCTGATAATATGAGATCTGAGGATGCAGATTCCCACGCTGTAAAATTGCCGCCTTCATCTGCTATTTGGAGACCTTTTAGGCCTAAACGCTGCCATTTTTGTAATCGTATCGGACATTTAGTTCAGGATTGTCGTGTCAGGTTAGGTCAGCTCTTGCCTAGGGTTTCTAGTTATCAATCTGGTCGGCCTCAACGACAATATAGTTCTGTTCAGAATCAAAATTATATTTCGAGTTCGTGTTTTGAGCCTACCTTGCCTCCTACTTATTATGTTCAGGATCCCGTTGTATGTAATACTATGATGTACCAGAAGATGGGATGTCGGGCTAGGATTCCTGCTCATTTGCCATGTGTTAATGCATTAGTTTATCGGTTCCCGGTTAAGGCTATGTTAGACTCGGGTGCTTCTCACTCTTGTATTGATTATCAGTTTTTGCACTCTATTAATTATCCTCTATCTCGAGTAGAAGCTATAAATACGCATTGTAGTGCTGCCAATGGCACTTCTCTTCAAGTTGTTGGATGTGCAGAAATTCCGCTGCGTATTTGTAAATTTTCTTGGAAGGTTAAATTTTTGGTAGTCAGACGTCTTATTTGCCCTGTTATTCTTGGAATGAATTTTGCTCTTAAAACTGGGTTGACGCTAGACTTAGGTGCGGGGTTGATTAACTTTAATTTCTATCCTGAATATAAAATCAAGATACAGTTAGCTGGATATAGTAATCGTTTAGAGCAAGTTTCCTCTTTGCCTGAGTATCTGGTACAAAATATGCATTCTCAGATATTAGAACAAATCGATTTAAACCATTTAGATCTTGATCAACAACACCAATTACTTTCCTTGATAGATAATTATCCTAATGTTCTTACAGAAGAATTAGGTGAGACTAATGTAATAGAATACGAGATTCAACTGAAAGATAGATCTCCCGTGCGTTTGCCACCTTATAGATTGGCCCCACCAAAATTACATGTTTTGAGAAATAAGATTAATGATATGCTGTCTAAAGGGATTATTCGTCCTTCTACGTCTTCATACTCGAGCCCTATTTTCTTAGTTCCCAAGGGTCAAGATGATTTCCGCCCAGTTATAGATTACCGTTTGTTAAATCAGAGAATTAATATTGAAGCTATGCCCCTTCCAGATATACATTCCGCTGCACACTGGTTTGCGGGTGCGACTGTGTTTACCTCTTTAGATCTAAATAGTGCTTATAATCAAATTCCTCTTAAAGAATCTTCTAGACATCTTACCGCATTTTCAACACAGTGGAATCATTATGAATTTTGCAGATTACCATTCGGATTAGCCACTGGCGCCCAAGTATTGACTCGCCTCTTAGATAAAATATTCTCCGACATAAAATTTCAGTTTGTATACCATTATTTGGATGTACTTGTTGTGTACAGTCAGGACTTTGATTCTCATATGATTCATCTCAAGGAAGTTTTTGAGAGGTTAAGTAAGGCGGGACTTACTGTTAAACCTGCCAAGGTCAAGTTTGCTCACTCTCAGTTATCTTTTATTGGTCATATTATTAGCCCATCAGGTGTATCTATAGATCCAGAGAGGACGGTAGCTATACGAAATTTTCTTCCCCCTAAAAATGTGAAATCGGTTGCCAGGTTTATTGGAATGATTAACTTTTTCGCGAAGTTTATACCTAGATTCGCTGCAAGAGCAGCTCCTCTTAATTTGTTGAGACGTAAGAATGTAGAATTTTCTTGGGGTGCCGAACAGCAGGCAGCGTTTGAGGATTTAAAATTAGCAGTCATGAACCCTCCCATTCTTGCGATGGCAGATTTCTCTCGTTCCTTCATATTGCAGACAGATGCTTGTGGGCAAGGTCTAGGGGCCGTCCTTCTTCAGGAATTCTCTGATGGTCGTAAGCCAATAGCTTTCGCCTCGCGTTCCTTGAGTAAACAGGAACAGATGTATTCTACTTATGAGTTAGAGGCCTTGGCCGTTATTTTTGCGGTTGAAAAGTTCAGGATGTATTTGGAACACGTTAATTTTACATTAGAATGCGACAATCAGGCTCTATCATGGTGTTTTGCTAAACCGCGTAGTACAGGACGTATCGCGAGGTGGGCTGTAAGGTTATCTGCATTCAAATTTAATTGTGTGCATATTAAGGGGGCAGACAATGTTGTAGCAGACTCGCTTTCGAGAATGTATGAAGGTTATCCGGATAATGTAGAAGAAATTGTTCAATCTGACCAGCCCACTGACTTAGAGGTGCAGTTGAATGCTTTAGTTCCGTTAGCTGGTTCTCTTCCATTCGCGTTTACTGATATTGCTCGCCATCAAGAACAGGATATAGAATTAGTTGGACTCATTAATAGACTAAAAGCTGGGGAAAATGTAGGTAATTTCATGTTAGTTAAGGATCTTCTTCATATTTGTTTTCCTAGAGAGCGTAAACGTAATATTGTTTTGCCACTGTCTTTGGTGCCTATGATATTCAGTTACTTCCACGAATCTCCTGTAGGTGGCCACCTTGGTGTAAGAAAGACCTTATCTAAAATCAAGGAGCAGTTTTGGTGGAAGGGTATGGACAAAGTTGTGGCCCAACGTATTAAGGCGTGTCAGATCTGTGCGCTTGCTAAACCCGCTCAGAACACTCGTTCTGGATTTTTAGCCTCGTCTGTAGCTAGCAGGCCGTTAGAAAGGATTTTCATTGATTTTCTAGGGCCATTACCTCGTTCAAGGAAAGGAAATGTTTTTGTTTTAGTTGTGGTTGATGCCTTTTCCAAATTTACATGGATGTTTCCGGTTCGTGATTCTACTACCTCTAGGGTTATACAGTGTTTACAATCTATTTTCTGCTCTTTTGGTCCTTGTCAAATTTTGGTTTCGGATAACGCGCCCCAGTTTACTTCTAGGATGTTCAAAAATTTCTGTTTTGGGTTGGGCATTCAACATGTGACTACGACCCCTTATTACCCTAATCCCTCACATGCAGAAAGAGTTATGAGGAATCTGAAAGCAGCTCTTATAGCTTACCATCACCGAGATCATGCTAGTTGGGATAGTAATATAGATTGGTTACAGTTTGCATTTAATACAGCGAAACACGAGGCTCATAAATTCACTCCATTTTCTCTTATGTTCACTTTTGCTCCGAATCATCCTTTAAGCAACCTATGGAATTTAGCAGATTTGTTACCAGATTCCCCTTCGCCTGCAGCTATTAGAGATTCATGGAATAAAGCAGCCAGGAATCTTGCTTTGGGCAGGAATAGACGTGCTCTGGTGTACAATAGGGATAGACATGCTCCTGTATATCAAGTTGGAGATTTGGTTATGGCTCGTAACTATCCGGTTAGTTCTGCGGCTAACAGATTTGCAAAAAAATTGGCCCCTAGATATATTGGTCCCTTTAGAATAGTGAGAGTGTTGTATGGTGGAGTTAGTTACTTGCTCGAGCATGTTGAGAATCAGTCTACCCGTAGGTGTCATGCCTCGCAGTTAAAGATGTTTCAGGCCGGGAACTAGGTGATCTTAGTATATTCTGTCTTGTGGTATTAGTTAGGTGTTATTTGGGTGGCTTATTGTCAGGTGTCTATTTAGGTACATGTGTGTAGGATTTTTCAGTAGGCTGGTTGCTACCGTTTAAATATGGTAGTTGTATATATATATTTTTATATTTCACTTAGAGTTTAAGTAGGGTGCACCATATCCTAATAATTATTTATTGCAGGTCTTCTGTGTCCTGTTAATTGTAAGTGAAGACTGATTTTAAATATTGTTCACTAGTTTTAAAGCATTGTTATTTATTATTGTGTAAATATCTGGTTGTGTGGATTGCCCCGAGTTTTTTTGTATATTTAATTTTCATTATATGGCCAAGCCTTTTATTAATGAAGTCAATGTAAATATGTTCCAAGTTATTTCTCACTCACCTGCCTGCGTCCCCGCACTGATTTGGCGTGACACACTCATTACTATGCCCCAGAATAAATTAATATGTAAATGTAAAAAAAAAAAAAAAAAAAAAAAAAAATTATCTTAGAAGAATGTAACTAGTATTTTCTTGTAAACTAAGAAACACCAAATATGATGTAAAGAATAAGGTTCATCATAGAAATAATTCAAATTATGAGATAAAACAGCTGTTTATAAAGATTTGTGACAAGAAGAAAAAGAAAAATTTAAGAAGTACTTCGTTTAATGAACATTTCTGCAGAAATAAATTAATATGTATATCCCTCGGATGAGCAATTCACACACCCTATCGCCTCATGTTGAAGAAATCAGATACTGTGCGGTATGTGTGGGTGTGTTTCAGCCTATAAACTGTTGGTGGTTGTCAAGACTTATGCTTCCTTCCGGATTGGCATGTGGATCCCATGTTCATCTGGCTCTGTGTTTGGGACTGCATCATCGGGCGACGGCCCGAACTTGTTTTGCCATCTTGTGTGGCCGGATCTGTTCCTCTGTCAGCGCTGCCCTCTTCTCTCCTCTGTGGCGTTTTGGCTCCGCCGCTCCTGGCTGATGCTGTATACATCGTGCAGCCTGGCTCAGCATTCATATCTACTAATGGGGCTTACGGAAGATTACTCTACGGTATATGGACGTACTGTGGGTATTGGTGGTAAAATTTAATATATTGAATTGAGAAATTTAAAAGGACCGCAAGAATGGTTCTTGTGTTTTTTGGCTCGCCCGCTTCTCGGACGTGTCGAATGGTGATCTTGTACAAACATTTTCTAATCTGGAAGAAAATAGACTTTCTTCATTCAAGAGCAATTATCTTATGTAAAAACAGTGTAAGGACACCAGAGCAAATGAGTTTATGGTATACATATAAACACTTCTTTACATGAATCAGCAGATGATGTATTATAAACTTACGAATTTTGACATACAATGGACACATTATTAAGCTAATTGCAAAACTAATTATGTACCAATTCAACACATGTACTAAATATGTATGTAGAGGTTACCAGAGAAACTTTCGAGGAATACACTCTTCAATAATCATATTATGGAAAAGCATCAAGAGTACGAGGTATAGTTACTGTTAGTGAAGTTTTGGTGACACTATATCTATATATAACTGGAGTTGTAATTATGAGTGTTGTTGTTTAGCATATTTTGGTGTTTTTTGGTAACTATAGTTAGTTAAAAGATAAATGTGGGGCTTTCAAAAAAAAGACTATTTTTAGGGTTTTAAAAATAATTCTCATAGGGCAATTACTATGAATTTAACTTATTTAAAGAAACAAGTAATTAAGGTACTTTTAAAAAGCATTCTATGCAGCAGTTTTCTTTAACTTGGTAGCATATAATTATTTGGTAATTTCAAATACTTATGTTTGCATATCTGGCATAATTTTCAGCGTGGTAGTCAAAATATTCAATTCCCGAGGGAGGAGGACTGAAGCGTTTTAAAAAGTAAACAGACCTTTTGTTCGCTTCTTTATGAATTTCCCGTGAGCCGATGCTCATTTTGTTCGCGCATGCGCGTAGGTTCGTGGCTTTGTTTAGCTGGGCGGTTCCGCGGCTTGCCGACCTCAGTGTGTCACCCAGCTGCTCTTGAGAATGGTTGAAAGGTTGTCCTAGCAGCGCAGGTTTCTTCGTTTGGTTGGTGAGTGAGAAAGATGAAATTACTTCATAAAAATTCTTAAGCCCCGTCTGGGTATAAGTGCCTTCAGCACCGAGCTAGCCATATTAGACAGTATTTCCAGAATCCAGAGATGCTCGCGCGTTGTAATTGTGGGAGTTCACCCAGTCAGATTGTCATAGAAACTTAATTAAATATCACTGTATATTTCCGAAGTATATTACCTTCAGGAATAAACTTGACAGAATATGGTGTGCCTTCTTATTATAGTTATTCGCTTATGCCTGTACTGTTAGCGTGGCTATGTTAAGGTTAATATTCCAGTCTGGGCGCGTGCCAAGGTCTGTTATTATGCGTGGTAGTTAGGTCAATGTTCCACATTACTGGGTTTCTATTATTTGGTCATGCGTTGCCTCTGTGATTTATTCAGTATCGCGATGTTTTAGGGAGTCTATTCTATGCGTTAATATTCACATTCCTGTCTGCATTATATGCCATCATTAATTCCCGATGTAGTTAAATTTCTGGTTAAAGTCTGCGGATAGAAATTATTGTGGTTAGTTACGCTCCTTTTCTTAATGTTTCAATTTACTGGGGGTAAATTCCTTGACATTGATATTAAAATTTATTACAGTTTTCTGAGATAGTAACTACCTTAAAGGTTTAAATATCAGATTATGGTATTCTGCGGCCCTATTAATGTTGTTCTTTGAATATGTGGGTGAGTCATGTACCTTACCTTGCATTCTTAATTGCTGTTCGTGGTACTATTTATAATATGTTTGCCATCTGATGAGTACAGTAACCCAGTGCGTGCTTATTATCGTTTGCTATTTGATATTTCCTGCTTTCTCCCTAAGAGATTATTGGGTTATATTGTTCATATTACATAAATTAATTCTAAATACAATTTTGGTCATTATATCTTTTTCTTGGGGCAAACTTAGTACTAGTTTTCCTCTGCATTTTGTGGTAGTTAATTATGGGAATTTTTCTTATTATCGTACTTCTGCGTTTCATTTCCTATTCACATTATTTAGGCTGTATCCTGTGCTAGGTTCAGGCCACTAGCTAATTCTGATATATGTCTATCTTGACTACCATTTTTGCTTTGCCAGATTTAGACATTATTGTATTTGATCTTGGTTAGGTGCTGTCTGCATAGCAATTATTAATTGCAGTACCAAAATTCTTCTTGTCCTTCTTAAAATAATTAATTATCTTGTAGGACATTATCTTATTAAATTATTAATTACAAGTAAATTATTGACAGATTTGTATATATAGTTTTCATTCATTCTTTGGTGAAAATATATAATTGTTACTCTTATTACAATTGTGCCTAGATCTTTTTTATTTTGGTATCCTACCTCACCTGGCATTGTTGGTTCGATCTACTCCTCCGGTTCCTAACCCAGTATTGTGCGCTTCCAGAGCTTATAGGTAGCAGATTTGAAATATTATACTATTAGATCAGATTTTTAGTAAGATTCTTGCTGTTTATAATTATTTAAATTTATTTTCTTGTGCACTGAATTTTATGGTATCTATGCCCAGAGTATACTTCCCCGTAGTTTATGAAAGAAGTTAAGGAATTAATTGATAACTATTAGTATACTCTTATATAACCTAACCCATATATATACACAGTGTAAAGTAACGCAGTGCCTACCCCTTTTCTTATTTGGCAGCTAAGTAACGCAGTGCACCAAGTTTAATGGAAATCCGATACAGCGTATTTGAATTATGGCGCCTTTCCATTAGAAAGGCGCCATAATCTATTAAAATAGGCACTAAATTGGGCATTACTCCGGTACCGGTGAACCGATTTGGAGGGTTCTTCCCATTGACATTATAAATGTGTTTTCCAAGTTTCATGAAAATCCGAAAAAGCGTATTTGAGTTAGAGCGCGTACAGACACACGGACGGACAGACATTTTTCGTCCCCCACACAATCTCATAAAGTACCATACTGGCACTTAATAAACGATGGATACATCAACAGCCTAGGCTATAACAAAGTTCATCTAACCGATAATATATAATTTTTCTAGTACAGTATTATGAATTATTTCATACACAAATTAATAACCAATGCCAGCTTCATTAGTACTTTTCAGTTTAATACCATAACAAGCTAGTAACATCATGTAAGATAAAATGCTAACAAAATAATGAAACATACATCAACATAAATGTATCGCATGTCCACCATATTGAATATTTAACTGGAGCTTCGTGAGATATCTAGTGATCTGTCTACCGATAGTTTATAGAGTGTTTCATTGAATGGATAACCGTCATCTGATGTTTCAGAAATACTTATTGATGGATTAATGCAATCTAATAGATATCTAACGTTTCAGAAACCTGGCCTAAATCATCTGCCGAAAATTCTAAAATATTGTACATTTAAGGATACTGAGAAAATATTTTCCAGACTTCTGCATTTATCATTAGCTCCCGCACGTTCTATAGAATGGAATAAAACTCTTGAGTATCTGCAAGACCACTCATAGCAAGGATTCAGTCCTCCATGGTCTTCTTTGCTGCCGGTTTTAAATCACATTGTGACTTGATCTTGTGTAGAAGTGCGAAGTGATTTGTTAGTGCCAACATGAGTAAAGGAGTGAAACGGAAAGCTTTGTCAATATCGGAGAAATTAGAAATTCTCTGTAAACATGATGAAAACACCAATATGAATCAGAAACAGTTGGCAGAATCATTACGAATCCCTTCTTCAACGCTTAGAACAATAGTGAAAAATCGTGAAGCAGTTTACAAATTGTACTACAGCACTGTAGTGTATTTGTTCTTACTTTTTTCTGAAAGGAAAGAATATAAAATACCTCTCAGCATAATTACTGTATTTAATCCATAATTTGATTCAACAAATGTTTATTTTGATTCATATCTTGGTGTTAAAATTTAAAAAATTTAAAAATGACCCACTCTTGCTAATATGCGTTACCGTGTAATACGCTATTTTTACGCAGCCCCTTGAAGAGCGTCTTGCCGAGGTTTCACTGTATAAGAATGTATCAATTATTATTACGGCTTGGATGTGACCTAAAATTTTAAAAAATGCACTTCCGTATCCCAAGAAATGGCTTTATTACATGAACTAAAACTGAAGAAAATGACCATAAAGTGAAAAATGATCCTATAACGTTTTATAATATTTATAATGAACGTTAAAAAAAGTAATTTAAATGTATAACACAAGCTTGCAGTCTTTTTAGTTTACAAGTTTAAAATTAGTGGATTTCAAATTACTTCAAGGACCATTAACTAAAATTCTGGTAATTATAAAATAAAGAAAAAATAGGCCACAAAAAAGGTGCTGTTAGTGCAAACTGCTAGAAAGAAGTCATAAATGCACTTAAATCCTTTTGTGGTATGAAAATGCAAATTCAAGATATGCAACAGCCAAAAAATTCAGTTGGAAAAAAAAAAGTTTCTTGACTGGAGTAAATAAATTTAGGAAATAGTAATAAGTAGGCTACCTTACCATAAAATGGTTCAACACGTGGCATTTGTAGTTTCCAATTCTTGTGCTTGCGAACAATATCTCCTATGTCACAAACATAAAATGGGTCATCCTGCACCTGTAAACATAAAGCAAATTGAGGCTTAAGGCTAGGGCCACACTGGCTTGTTTTCATGTTGCGGTTCTTGCGTGAAAACACAGCGTCAGAAAGTCTGCAGCCCTCATGGCCATAAGAGCTTCTTCTCCTGCTGAGAATGTTAGTGTAAATAAACATGGTCTGCTTATTCCTGTCATTGTTCTAGCTGATGTGTGGGTGCAAGTTATAATTTTTGTAATGCAGTAGTTGCATGTAGGCCTATTCTCTCGAGCTCCTTTGAATATACAACAAAACTAAACGAAAAATAAGTTAAACTTTAAACGCTTTCTCCCGTTACATTTTTCATTGCTTATATACCTTCTTCTCAGAAACTGTTCAAGAAAATTGCATGAAACTTTTGATAGCAAATAAATGAACATTTCCTTGGAACGGAACTTTGATATAGCCATTTATTAATATTTGCATTAATAGGAGGACTGACTTTTAATACAAATTTTATATCGAAATTAGATTTCTTAAAATTAAACAATGAAAAGGAATTTTAAAAGTGCCTGAATAGAAAGTTATATGGATCCTTTAGAAGTAAGCAGGTTTTAATTAGGTTTAATAATTCAATAAAATATTGGTCTTGTAAACCAAAATTAAGATATCAAAGTTTCATAGTTATCCATTAAGTGGTTTCCCTAGAAAAGGTATATAAGTGTGGCGATTAAATTTAAAATAAAGAAAATAAATAAAAATGCTAATGACACAAAAATGTATTTTAAGTGGTATATTATTACCATAGCATACCAAATGAGAGTGAAAATTGTCATATAACTGTGGCTGCAATACTTTAGGAGATATGAATTATTTTCTAAAACTCGCATTCTGACCCTTAAAATTGGTAGAATAAATTATGAATAATTATCCAAACATTGTACTTAAAACAATATTTCACTTAACAATATTAGTTTTGTTTTTATTATCCATCTCTTCCCAGTTTTCTCAGACAACAGCTGCAGTTACTGATATCCAGGAATCCCTCTTCTTGTCCCGGTTTTTGAAATCACGATCCTGGATATCGTACAAACAAGGGTGTTTCTGTACTTCCAAAATAATTAATTCTCTATCTAAATGTTCCATTGTTATTAAGATTCATATTCGAAATGATGGCGAGAACACAACTGCAACAGCTGCTTGAAAGGATGCACGTATGGCCACTCAAGTCAGCGTGAAAACCAACAAACAAATGGACCCCAGCCCATTCTCTGAGCGGACAACCTTGAAGACGCAGCAAAATGACTCCTTTTCTGCGATGAATCACTCCCATGTGGCCCGTCTCACATCTGTCAATGTAATCTATACATTTTGCTTGCTTTCCTGCAGAACCGCAGCGTGGAAACAAGCCCATGTGGCCTTAGCCTTAACCATAGCCCGCTAATACGAGGTGCTCCATAAAGTAAGTTTCCCAGGGTCGTTTACAGAAACAAAGCTCAATTTCATGGAAATATTTATTGCAACAGATACGGCAAGTGTTCAGATATTTTTAAACATATTTGCCACCGGAATTGAGACATCTGTCACACCGTGAGACCAACTTTTGAACATGTGTGTTGTAGAAGTCTGCCGCCTGGGATCTGAACCACTATGTGACAACCACCTCCATTTCTCTGTCATTTCCTGAGGGGTAGGAAAAGATTAAAATCACTGAGAGTGAGGTCCAGGCTGAAGAGTGGATGTTTAACACTTCCCAGCACGTCTCCTGCAAAAGTTCGGCTGGGAAGTGGACTTCACTCCCTGTGATTTTCATCTTTTTCTACCCCTCAGAAAATGACAGAATGACAGAGAAATGGAGGTGGTTGTCACACAATGGTTCAGATCCCAGGCGGCAGACTTCTACAACATATGTTTCAAAAGTTGGTCTCACGGTAAGACAGATGTCTCAATTCCGGTGGTGAATATGTTGAAAAATAGCTGAACACTTGCCTTATCTGTTGCAGTAAATATTTCCATGAAATTGTGTTTTGTTTCTGTAAACAGCCCTAGGGAAACTTATTTTATGGACGCACCTTATATATTCTTAAGCAATTCCCCGTCTGCTTATGGGAATCGGCGACCTGACTCATTCACAACATTCTGCCAATAGAGGTTCTGGTAGTAAACCATGCCGCCGCATGCTGTCACATTGTCATAATATGAGAGCTTGAGCGGGAACGCATGTTTTACATTGCGACAGGTTGTATTCCTATTTCAAGACTAGTAATTAATAATGTTTGCGACCTAAACATCATGAATTAGTGAAGAAAAGTTTTCCTCCCTATGGCATCTGAGTTGACCTGGATTAAAACATGAATGGTAATTCTGACTGATGTAATTTTCAAGCACCGTGAGCATAACTCTATTCTGATTATTTTTTAACGGTCTATTGTTGCACATCATCCCAAAGAAATAGGAAAGGAAAAAATTTCTGGAGTCGGTTATCATGAATTTCCAGTGGACAAGGGACTACAATTAAAAAGGCTGAAATCAGTTTCATGCACCAGTTTTGAAATTAAAGGCTAGTTTACACGATGACACTAGGTTTTGTAACCACTTTCATGAAAGTGATTTCGTGAAACTAATTACACACATTTTCTTTCCAAGGCAACCACACATTTCATGTTATTTCTGAAGTTCAATTTGTTAAAATGCCATATAAACATTTGAAACACGTATGAATACAGGTATTTCACAATTTCCTCACTTCCCCATTTCATTTTACGAAACGCGAACAAGCTAAATAAGCGTAAAATATCAACATTACTATTATAGTTTCGTGAAAAGTTGGAATCAGCCGAAACTGCGTAGTTTCGTAACTCATTGTCGTCAGTACACATTGCGCTTGCGCATTCAAGCAAAAAACAGTTGCGAAACTTACTTACGAAACCTAATTTCGTCGTGTAAACTAGCCTTAACAAGTCAAATACATCAGTGGTGTGTAGTCAACACTTTTGGAAAATGATTACAGGCACAAGAACACACCATCTTTTAATTACAATAATACATATTTTCCTAAATATAGATTAGCCTACATAAAATCCTACATATATTATATTTAATTTCTTTCTGTCACTACAGATTGCAAACACAAAGAATACCATTTCAATTAAACAAAGTGGAAAAACCACAGTAGAATGATATGTAAGTTAGTACAACGAAATCAACGAGATGAAACAAAATAAAACAGTATGCAAACTGTGAAACATATGAAAGCATTAATCCTAAAAACACTGCGACATCTGTTACGCTAAATATTAAACACAGTAGAAGAATTGAGATAATGGCTGCTTCATTATATTTGCACTCCAATATACTAACTCACCAACAAGGACTGGTGGTGGCAGCACCATCCAAACACAGATACAGATTGAGAAACATGACAAACAATATCAGATGTTCATTTGTTGGTTTACGCAACTCAAGCATCTGTACCAACATGTTTTTATCCACAGAGATTAATATATTATTCTTCCAATGGTCTTGCTGCCGGTGTAAATTTCTTAAAAATCCTGGAGTAAATTAATAATAACGGCGGGCAAAGCCGCGGGCACCAGCTATTGATAGTTTAACCCTGAAAGTATCGTGGACAATCAAACAAACATCAAACATCCAAACAAACTATTCCTTCCCTAGAAAAATTATATAATTTCTTAAAACTACACTGAATTTATCAAATAAAATTCACATCATATTCATCTGTCAACAAACAGTTGAGAAACAACGCGTCTTATGTGTTCACAGGTAGCTTTGGAACTGCATAATAGAATCGGAGATCGTTTTCCCAGGCAGCGCTTTCTAATCGTTGAATGTACTCTAAAGTCGGAATTTTAGCTGTTTCATTCATTATTAATGGTTTAGTTTATGAATGATTCTCGTGCAAGTGTTAATAAATATAATGCTTTAATAATTAATTATAGGCCTACTCTTAATTTTTAATTTTTCAATTAATTATTGTGGGCGAAGCTGCGAACACCTGCTAGTATAATATAATTTATATAATTATGTATACCGATATAATTTATAATACAGGGTGTTAATGAATAACACCGAAATATTTTACCTGTGTATAGAGGGGACATAGACAAGCAACTTTTATTAGCAGATTTTTGCTCCATGGATTCAATTCTTCCTGTTATAACATAAAATACCCGAAGGATATACACGCCACTGTCTTCTAATACTTGAAATGATGGGAAACAAAGGAACAGTGAATATTATGTAGTGGTCGGGAAAATTGTAAAAATTGACGATCGATATCTTACAACTCTGAGGGAAGAAAAGACAAACGAAGCATTTTTGTTAGGTTTGGAATTAGGAATAAAAACATAATGCAGTGGCGGGCAATCATGTGATTAATCAGTAAATTTTGCATATTATGAAAATTCTAAATTATGGTATAGCTGTTGATGAATTGTTAAGAATCAGGTTTTTATCGATCGCTAAGAAGGCATGAAGTCAATTTAATGAAAATTTTAACCCTATTTCGCTCAATTACACTGGACAACAGCCAAAAAATTTTTTGCATGAAATTGGGCGTTTATTATGTGGATTTTAGTGCTGAATTCAATTATGCAAACAGTTTTTCTCTGGCACCCTCAGGTTTTTAGTAAATCGTATACTTACACTTCTAGTCGTTTATAAATAAATCGTCAAGTACCGTAATATCAAAGACTAACTGGTAATATTTTTTTACACAAAACATATCATTTCTTATGTATTTTGATGTGCTGAGTTCAAATATGGCCTTAGGTTTTGTCTAGCACCCTCAGTTTTTTAGTAAATCGTTTACTTACACTTCTAGTCGTTTATAAATAAAACGTAAAGTCGCCGTAATATCAAAGACTAACTGGTAATATTTTTTTACACAAAATATATCATTTCTTATGTATTTTGATGTGCTGAGTTCAAATATGGCCTTAGTTTTTGTCTAGCACCCTCAGTTTTTAAGCAAAATGGAATAATGAGAAACTGTACGAATAAAGAAATTTAGCTCATGTTGAGAATATTGTAACATTCCCACATCAGGCATTCTATGGAATGAAATAATTTCTAAACTATTTTGAATGTTCTAGCAAATAGAATAATATGTAAGGATGAACAGCGTCCTGTAAAAAATAGATATGATATGATGTGGGAATGTTACAATATTCTCAACATGAGCTAAATTTCTTTATTCGTACAGTTTCTCATTATTCCATTTTGCTTAAAAAACTGAGGGTGCTAGACAAAAACTAAGGCCATATTTGAACTCAGCACATCAAAATACATAAGAAATGATATATTTTGTGTAAAAAAATATTACCAGTTAGTCTTTGATATTACGGCGACTTTACGTTTTATTTATAAACGACTAGAAGTGTAAGTAAACGATTTACTAAAAAACTGAGGGTGCTAGACAAAACCTAAGGCCATATTTGAACTCAGCACATCAAAACACATAAGAAATGATATGTTTTGTGTAAAAAAATATTACCAGTTAGTCTTTGATATTACGGTACTTGACGATTTATTTATAAACGACTAGAAGTGTAAGTATACGATTTACTAAAAACCTGAGGGTGCTAGACAAGAACAAAGGCCATATTTGAACTCAGCACATCAAAATACATAAGAAATTATACGTTTTGTGTAAAAAATTTTTTTGAAGGTCAGTTTTGTTGTCCAGTGTTATTGAGTTATGAGCACCAAATTTTAAGGACTTTAATGCCCTGTAGCATTAACATTTTACGTCATAGAGCAAAAATGTCCTAATAAAAGTGCCTTGTCTATGTCCCCTCTATACACAGGTAAAATATTTCGGTGTTATTCATTAACACCCTGTATAAAGGGTGCGTCAAAACATCCTCCCTATTTTAAATTTCAAATAAAAAACACATGGATCGAAATAAATAAACTGTTTTAATATTAATGATATCTACACAGTGGGAGTTTAGGGTTTTCAGTATAATACATTAGTTCACCTCACTGCGAAGTGTCAATAGACCTTAATCCTGTCTCCGTGCTCTTATAGCCAGATTCACCATATCAGTTGTGTCAACGTGATTATGAAAATTGTGTGAGGTCATGTGCAAACATCCTTGAAGCTGTACCAGAAGTTGCTGTGGTCCTTTTTAGCAACGATCACATTTTCACTTATCTGGATGTGTTAATAACCAAAATTTCCGTTATTGGAGTGGACAGAACCCTCGTAAACTTCATGAAAAACCTCTGCATAGCGACCGTGTTACTGAATGGTGCGCAGTTGGATGAGTCGGGATAATTGGTCTTTACTTTTTTGAAGAGGATGGTGCTACTGTGACAGTAATCTCTGAAAGATACACTCACATGATCAACACTTTTTTTAACCAAGACTCAATGCACTGCTGACTGAACAGGTATGGTTTCAGAAGGATGGAGTCACTGCTCACACAGCTCGGATTTCTCTCGAAGTGCTGAGACAGATGTTTCCCGGGCGCTTAATTTCTTTACATGATGACATATCCTGGCCAGCACGATCACCAGACCTTACACCCTGCTATTATTTTCTGTGAGGATATCTTAAGGGTGAGGTGTTTAAACATCGGCTGAGGACTTTGCCAGCCCTAAGAAATGCAATACTGGAAGAGATTGGTCTTATTCCTCAAGAAATGTTGGTTAGAACGATGGAGAATTTCCGAAGTTGCATTCAACAATGCATTGATAGTGAAGGACACCACTTGAGTGACTCATTGTTCAAAACATGAAACTTCCCACTGTGAAGAATCATTCATGTTAATACAGCTTCTTTATTTTGATCCATGTGTTTTTTATTTGAACTTTAAAATAGGGAGGATGTTTTGCCGCACCCTGTAGTATATAATTTTTAGCTTGGACTTGAGGGAATACTGAACTATTGAGACTCGAAATAGACAGTACTGTATTAAATTTCAACTTATACCCCCTTAAAAAAAATAAAAAAAATATATATATTAATTCAAATAATGAGAAGACATAAGTTAATGGTACACCACACAGATTAAGAAGATTTGCTTTGACTTCTTCCACTATAAGTTGGTAATATGGTACCAGTAGGCTGTCATAATTTATTACAAACTTGTTCTCACCCAAATCTGACTACCATGTACTGTACAGTTATTCTATATTAAGCACTATCTTAGTTAAAAGTGCTTTTGCTAAAGAAGTGACTTTATTAACCTAACTGAAATACAAAACTCTCATTACTTCAAAAAATTAAGTAATGGGTATTGTAGTTGGATTTTTCAGTTAAATGAAGGTATATTAAAATTCCATGCATTGTATATTCCCAAGAGGGTTAACAATGAAATTTACTCACCCCTGAGGCTGCAATATCACGAATGACCTTCCACACATCAGTGCCAGGATTCAGAACATGTATTTGTTCATCAAGATTTGTCAGCTTCATTGTGGTTTTTCTTAGTTTCCAATATCACACAAGGAAAAACTTGACCTTTAATGTTCGTTGCTGATGGTTATAAAAAACGTTGAGTTAATCAGATAGACTTGTTGGAACAAGTGAACTGAAACAGAAATAAATTTTATCACTAATATTGATAAGGAAATAGCAGTCGAGTTGACAACTGTAAAAAATTTGAGTTAGAAATTTCATATGAACGTCACTTGTTGGAGAATTTTTAAGTTAAATATTTTTATGTTTCGGAGGTAAATTCCTCCCTCATTCCATCATTAGCTGATTTCAACTGGCCATTCATGGATCAACTTGATAAGGTTCCTTACATGCCTATCCTGGAGTCAAAGTTTAAGAGTTATTTGCTTTCAACATTTTTCAATAGAAAATCTTAACATCAATGGGCATAACAATGGCAATTTCCTGGGGAAGTACATAAAACTGGCACCCTAAAATAAATTTAAAGTTATAAATTTAATAAAACCTAACCACTAAGATGAGGAGTCTCCTAACAAAACTTTTATATTGATGGCATTGAACAGCAAGCAAATCTCGTGGGTCAAAAAATTTACAAAATGAGATTTCACTTGATCCTTATCAAATAAGTCTTTCCTGAATTTTTTTGCAAAACACTGGATGTTAAAGCTTGGTGACTATTTTGACAAAATGAGTTTAAAAATATTATTTTTGTCAACATGATTTCATTTCTCTGTATTAACCACTTACATCATTCACTGCCTCTGAAATTCTTATGCTTGTCATCCTTCATTCTTTACAATAGCATTCACTCTACTAAGATACTAAACTTTTTTTTTTTCACTCTGCTGTAAAACTGAAGACTTTGATATACCGACATGAGGTTGCTGTTAACACCATCTATACACAAATTATAAGCTTTAAAAATAAATATTATATACACCAAACCAAAAACAATCTCAATACAAGAAAAAAGAACGCTTTTTAGCAGTCCATTTCTTGAAGGAAAGAAGGCAAATTCACTAGTGCTTCACTGGAAAAACTTGATAGAACAGCAGTGTAAGTGTTTTAGCCGTTCTTTACGAAGACTGACTTTGCATATCAGTCCTAAAGGGGTGGAGTATACTCCACTCAGAGCTCATTGCAAACCACTTATTATACAGATGAACATAATTATTGTCATAAACCTGTCTATATAAATATATCTATATCTATATAAATAAAAATCAATTGCCACATGTATGTTGCAGCATCACTTGAGAGCGGCTAAACTAATTTGGCTTTTTTTTTTGTGTGTGTGTGTGTGTGTGTTCGTAATTGTCAGGACAAGGTTTGTATGAAGAAAATTTTTGGAAAATCCATGGAAAAAGTCGGAAATGTGAAATGAGGCACAGTTTGAGAGTTCTGCTGTCACATGTTCACATAAGAAAAAATCTACATTTCTTTACCAATTTGCACGAAATTTTGCACACATACCCAGTTAAGCCCGGGAAGTAACGCGGTCAACATTAAAATTCAAACAAGTCACTCCTTCCCTTGAAAATTTATATAAATTCTGAAAATATTATACTAAAAAAATGAAATGCAGTTAAGTTATCATGACAACAGTGTATTGTTAAGTGTTCACATAGGGCTTTGGGAACTACTTATATAATACTGGGCTTTAACAAATTATGATGCTATCGATGTAAACACATTTGTGAAAATAATTCTTGAAGAATTAAATCCATGAAAATAAGCACATTATGAAGTAGTCACATAACTTTCTCTACCCTCGACATGGAAAATATAATTTTCTCAATTCACATTTTGATGTAGAATAAGCGGTCATATTGCAGGGACAGCTTAAGTGTGTGCCACCAATTCGACATCCTCTATGAGTCATAAAAAGCTATATCTAGCGTTTTCTGAGGGAATAGTTTGAGTGTGATAAGTCGTTCTTCCTTATTTCAAGTTCTACGTACATAATATACAAGGCCCTGGAGTTTGAAAATCGTAAGTCCTTCATAAGTTAATTTCAAATTACAAAATAAAAACCCGGGCGATGCCGGGTCTTTTAAGCCAGTATACATATATTTTATGTTTTATGAATCATGTTAGAAATTTACTACCTCATGTAAGTAATTTACTGGCTAGAAGTGACATTTATTGTCACAACACAATTTCCAATCTAGAAGTGAGATTTGTTGTTAAAACACTTGAAGCCTTACTTTTTTGCAGATGAAATAAATCTTTTAAGCAGGCATGCAATAATGGCTATGAAATTATAGTCATTTTGTAGATATGATCATGTTTATTGCACATTAAATAAATCTTTAAACAATCATCCAATAATGGTTATGAAATTATCAAATTATTATCTTTTCTACCTGGCAGAGTTACACTCAAACATTGAGAAAAAGAATACACAGTCTAACTTACAAATTGATTATAAATTAAGTAATCTTATAAGGTAACATACAAAAATAAAAAAGTGTTAAGATTCAATAACAATTTAATGTTTACAGAAATAAACACCCTAGTAATAATTGGAAACTAGTAGTAGTAGTAGTATCTAATGCCCAGACGCCTGGATGATCTCCATTCGTCTTCTAGGTTCCCAGTATAACTTTGAAGTTGAAGCCAAATCTGTTGAGGTTAAAGCTGTGCACTTGTCCAAGTGGTCCATATCCATGTGTGAATCCTCTTCATTGCAGAGCACACATTTTGGTGAAGGGTATATGCCAATTTTGTGTAAGTGAGGAGCCATGCAATCATGTCCAGTTTATCAACCGAAAATGTGCTACGGCTTCATGTCTTGGTGATTCTGGGACATCATTTTTGGAGAAAATGGGATACCAGGATTTATTACTGTTTTTAGTTCTGAATATTTCTGCCATTTGGTTTTTAATAATGCTATTTATGATTAATTTCGTGGAATGATATGTTAGCATGCTGTTTGGTTTTGTAAGATTTGGGTGCCTTTTTTTGCAAGAGAATCTGCATGTTCATTACCCTGAAGACCACAATGAGCAGGAACCCACTGTAATTTTATTTCTCTATTTAGAGCAGTGAGCATTTGTATGATGTTTTGGGTTTCCCTTATTTTAATACAGTCAAATTTGGTTGATTCAACATTGGATAATTCGAAATATTGTATAATTCGAATAAATACTCATTCCCCTTGAAATTCCTATATAAAGGTATGTTAAAAATTGGAATTAATTCGAATTTTTTAAGCTTAATTTGGATAAATCGAAGCCAAAATTTGTCTTATGTTAAGGGTTTTGTTTTGTTTTGGAATTGTTAAGAGAGGTGGAGAGAGGGGAAAGAAAGAAGTGTGACATTGCAAAGGAATATGGAATTTTACCGATCACTTTGTCCACCTACATAAAAAATAAGGACAAAATCCTGGAAAGTTGGATTACACAAAACGGGGGAAATAGGAAACGTATGAGAGGCGGGGAATTTCCCAGTGTTGACGAGTGCACTCTAAAATGGTTTAAGCAGTCGCGTGATCATGTGAGGTTTGTGTTACCTAAGTACAGTACAGTATAAAGAAATTGTGTTCCTTTATTAAATTCAAAGTTACAATTTTAGTGTGGAAAAAAATGGTTTCATTTAACATCATAACAACAGGATGGCAGTCATTAAGGTAAGATTCATTATACAATAATTATTATTTATTGCAATGAGTTTATTTTTTAAACTTTTACGGCATTTTCGTTTAAAAAGTCACAATTTTGGTTAATTCGAAATTTGGATAATTCGATTTTTTTCTAATTCCCCTTGGGGTTCGAATTACTAAGAGTCCACTGTACTTGCTATTTGCTTCTGTGATACAATTGCTTGAATGGCTGCAGTTGAGTCACTTAACATTACTGCTTTTTAAAACATATTAATTCTATATAGTAATTGTGTTACTGCCATATTTATTGCCAAAATTTCACCATCAAAATGTGTTGTGTTAATTCCAGCTGATATATAGTAGTCAAATAACTCTGAATGTATCCCGGTTCCAGCTCCACTTTCTTAATCATACAGTGACCCATCAGTATAAATATGGAGACATTAGTGCTTTTTAAAACATATTAATTCTATATAGTAATTGTGTTACTGCCATATTTATTGCCAAAATTTCACCATCAAAATGTGTTGTGTTAATTCCAGCTGATATATAGTAGTCAAATAACTCTGAATGTATCCCGGTTCCAGCTCCACTTTCTTAATCATACAGTGACCCATCAGTATAAATATGGAGACATTAGTGCTTTTTAAAACATATTAATTCTATATAGTAATTGTGTTACTGCCATATTTATTGCCAAAATTTCACCATCAAAATGTGTTGTGTTAATTCCAGCTGATATATAGTAGTCAAATAACTCTGAATGTATCCCGGTTCCAGCTCCACTTTCTTAATCATACAGTGACCCATCAGTATAAATAGAGCGTAGGCTACTGTATACCCCCCATCCCCCCCCCCCACCGTAGGAATTTCCGACACATATATTTTTTTGTTGGTATTCCCATCTACTTTCAGTTTTCAGTTGTTTGCCCCTTATCAATTACAGCATTTACCCGTAAATCCCGGAAATCCGGAGAAAATGAGTTTGTTTTAATTTTTCTTTGTTCTTTGCTCCTAATATGCCCAGGGAATTTCTGGCTCACATATTTTTTGTTGGTATTACCATCTAGTTTAAGTCTTCAGTTGTTTGCCCCTTATCAATTACAGCATTTACCCGGAAACCCCGGAAAACTACGGAAATCTGGAGAAAATGAGTTTGATTTAATTTTTCTTTGTTCTTTGCTCCTAATATGCCCAGGGAATTTCTGACTCACATATTTTTTGTTGGTATTGTCATCTAGTTTAAGTTTTCAGTTGTTTGCCCCTTACAAATTACAACATATCCCCGGAAAACCCGAAAAACCACTTTTATACGGAGAAAATGACAATGTTTTATTTTTTAAATCTTTGTTCTTTGCTTCTAATATTCAAAGGGAATTTCTGAATCATATGTTCTTTTGTTGGTATTGCCATCCAGATTAAGGTTTCAGTTGTTTGCCCCTTATCAATTACAGCAAATCCCCAGAAAACTCTGAAAACCACGGAAGCCCGGAGAAAAAGACTTTGTTTTAATTTTTTAAATCTTAGTTCTTTGCTCCTAATATTCAAAGGGAATTAGTGACTAATATGGTTTTGTGTTGGTATTACCATGTAGATTAAGGTTTCAGTTGTTTGCCCCTTATCAATTACAGCAAATCCCCAGAAAACTCCGAAAACCACGGAAGCTCGGAGAAAATGACTTCGTATTAATTTTTTAAATCTTAGTTCTTTGCTCCTAGTATTCAAAGGGAATTGGTGACTCATATGGTTTTGTGTTGGTATTGCCATGTAGATTAAGGTTTCAGTTGTTTGCCCCTTATCAATTACAGCATATCCCCGGAAAACTCCGGAAACCTAAAAAAATCCGAAGAAAATGAGTTCGTTTTAATTTTTTAAAAACCTTCGTTCTTTGATCCTAATATTCCCAGGGAACTTCTGACTTACATTTTTTTTTTTGGCATTGTAATCTAGATTAAGGTTTCAGCTGTTTGCCCATTATCAATTACAACATATCCCCGTAAAACCCGGAAAACCACGGAAATCCACAGAATTTCTAGAACTCGGAACTTGTGATCTATGGTCACTGAAACCGTTATTGCGAAGTAATTCTTCTGCTTCAAGTGTGTCCCTTGCAGGTTCAAAAGGGTGAGTATATGGACTACGAGATATCTGCCATAATTGTGATGGTCACATGCAAAGAAAAGGGGAATCATATCTTCTAAACATGCCAAGTGTAAGTCACAGTTGTTTTCTTTAGTTGCACGCTGAAATCTCAAAATCAACGACACTTTGTCCATATTACCATTCCAAAATTGTGCTGTTTTACCGAATGTCCCTTCTCTAACTTCAGTCAAGAAAGTTTGGTAGTGACTGTGGAAGGTTTGGTAAGATAAATTAATTATCATTCACAGATATCAAATTAGAATATGAAGTGTGTTCTGTCAGGTTTCCAATCGTCTTCATTCCTTCAGCATCAGGATTTTTCCCAGTATTCTTTGTCATGCTGTAATTGGTAAGGGGAAAACAACTGAAACCTTAAACTATATGGCAATAGCAACAAAAATTATGTGATTCAGAAATTCCCTGGGATTATTAGTATCAAAGAGCAAATATTTAAAAAAAATTAAAACAATCTCATTTTCTGCGGATTATCGTGGTTTTCAGGGTTTACGTGGATATGCTGTAATTGATAAGGGGAAAACAACTTAAACCTTAAACTAGATGGCAATACCAACAAAAAAACATATGAGTCAGAAATTCCCTGGGAATATTAGGAGCAAAGAACAAAGATTTTAAAGAAATTTTTAAAAAGTCAATTCCTCCGGATTTCCGTGGTTTTTGGAGTTTTCTGGAGATATGCTATAATTCATAAGGGGCAAACAACTGAAACCTTAATCTAGATGGCAATACCAACAAAAAAACATACAAATCAGAAATTCCCTTTGAATATTAGGAGCAAAGAACAAAGATTTAAAAAATAATACATAGTAATTTTCTCCATATATACGTGGTTTTCCGGGGATATGCTGTAATTGGTAAGGGGCAAACAACTGGAACCTTAATCTATATGGGAATACCAACACAAAAACATATGGTTCACCAATTCCCTTTGAATACTAGGAGCAAAGAACTAAGATTTTTTAAAAATAAAACGAAGTCCCTTTCTCCGGATTTCCTTGGTTTTCGGTGTTTTCCGGGATATACTGTAATTGATAAGGGGCAAACAACTGAAACCTTAATCTAGATGGTAATGCCAACAAAAAAACATGTAAGTCAGAAATTCCTTTTGAATATTAGGTGCAAAGAACAAAGATTTAAAAAATAAAACATAGTAATTTTCTCCGTATATACGTGGTTTTCCGGGGATATGTTGTAATTTGTAAGGGGCAAACAACTGGAACATTAAACTAGATGCCAATACCAACAAAAATGTGTGAGTCAGAAATTCCCTGGGAATATTAGGAGCAAAGAACAATGAAAAATTAAAACAAATTCATTTTCTGCGAATTTCCGGGGTTTTCCGGGGTTTCCGGCTAAATTCTGTAATTGATAAGGGGCAAACAACTAAAATCTTAAACTAGATGACAATACCAACAAAAAAATATATGTGTCGGAAATTCCCACGGGGGGGGGGGGGGGAGGGTTTCATATTGGTAGCCCATGGTCTAAAATATGGAGACATTCAGACTTTGGATACAAAGAGTGTATAGTTTCCAAAGCCAAAGCTTTTATGGTATCTATGTTACAATGAGTCTTCTTCACATCATCCTGAAGTGTCAGTTAATAGTTGATGTGGGAGTATTCTAACGGTGATGTAGGTGGTAGCAATTTTTCGATCTTGGTATTAGCTATTTGCTTGGGACGTATTTCCTGAGTTAGTTGAAAATAGCCTTTTTGAGTTTTCAGGCTTGGTTTGATAATTACACCAATAATTTTCATTAGGTATTCTGATTAATTTCTCGTATTGCATTAGGGCCAATCTGTTTATTTCTTGTTAAATTGGATTGTTTTTTGTTAAAATCTGCATAGCAGCTATGGGGGTTGTTTTCACTGCTCCTGTGATGAGCCTCAATGCCTGGTTTTGTACTGTTTCTAATTTCTGTACTACTGATTTCTTTGCAGTGATTAGATTCTCACATCCATAGAGAAGCACTGGTTTTATGTAGGATTTGTAAGTTGCGTTCAGAACAGATCTCTGAAAGCCCCATTTGGTTCTGGCTAACCTCTTAAGGATGCTGCATCGTTTATTTGCTTTTTCCACTGTTTTATTAACATGTGTACTCCAAGTTAGTTTTTGATCTAAAATCACACCTAAATACGTCTGATTTTGTTGATTTTGAATTTTGACATCATCTATTTTTATATTTATATCCGGATATATATGTGCTAGTGTAAATACCTGGTAAAAGGTTTTTGATGCATTAATTTTCACATTATTTTCTTTACACCATTCCTCTAATGAAAAAAGTGGTTTAGCCATTTTCTCTGAAATGAGATCTTGCTTGATTCTTGAAATTGGAAACTATGTCTTCTTAAAACTGTAATTAAAAATTTAAAAAATCTACATGAAGGGCAAAGGAAATAAACCGTAGTAAACATTTCAAACTTATACGGGAAATCTTTTGTAATACTGAAAGTCATTTTACAAAGATGTGAGGATATACAAATTGACATCGCTGTTAGAAAGTTTAATAAAAGAGAAAGAGAAATAGTCTTGGAAATGAATAGACACTTAGGCTATCTCATTAATCCTCTTCTTGTTTTGCTTATCACTTCTTTTTTCTCTACAAGTTTTTTTATTTTTCTTTCTTTTCTTTCTCTCTAATTCTATTCTATTTGGATTACCAGTTAGATGATCTATCTACTGAGCTAAGAGCTTGTTGAACAACAGTCATGCAGTCCAGGTTGATTCATTAAGCAGGGCTTATGGAAGAACAAGGGTCTGTAAGTTTGATAAGCATATGTGAAGGAATATATGCATAGTGTTATTTGTCAAATATTGCATCCCATGTTTAGGTATACACAACAATATAAACACCTTTAGGAAGAATTCGGATTATCATTCGCATAACACAAGAAGAGCCAATGACATACACCTATCCTACCATAGGCTTACCAAGAGTCTAAACAGCACTTCGCACCAAGGCATAAATTTGTTTAATAAACTTCCAAATTACATAAAAGAATTAAGTAACCATAAGTTTAAAAAAGCTGTAAAAAATATCTTACAACTAGAACTACCGTTCAGTACAAATGAATATCTAAATTTGACCATTGCTTAGGCAAATTCTGAATTTCCTCTCCCATCTTATTTGTGTTTTTTTCCCTTTATGTCAGCACCACAGCTGTGACTGTTACATCTGTAACTCTTATGTATATATTCTACCACTTGTATCATTGCTATTATTGTAATTTATCTTACTTGTGTGCTAAGGGATAAGTTTAAATATTAGTTATGTTTACTTATTAAGATTTTGTATATTTTAGACGTAAGTTTGACGAAACCACGATTTCTTGTAAATCTCCTATGGTGAATAAAAGCAATCAATCAATCAAAGGAGTTTCTGATTATGTCATAAGTAGGGCCCGGTTTTTAGGCTTTTATAAAAGGTATTTTAGGCTTTTATTTTCATGGAATAGCCCTTTTTAGACTTTAAACAAACCAATTTAGCAGTCTTAATAAAACACGATGATGAACACTAATAATAACATCAAAAATTGTATTATAATTTTGACACAGTTATTCTAGTTTTTTTTTTTTTTTTTTTTTTAAATAAACAAGTAACTATTTTATATATCGGCACTCGAAAAATAGCATAAACAATTGAGATATTTACCCTTTAATGATACAATTATTTAATACACCACTCAAATTCACTTCCGATTTACAAAAATAAGTAGAATAGAGTGTCATGAATTTGTTCAATATACTTCTCTGTCGTTGGTCGCAACTTGTTATTTTAAAGTTGAAACAATAATGGATTATTTGCAGATTTCAAAGCGTTGCAAACATCTCAAGTTTAATTTCCTGTGACAGTGAGGCAGCACATTTTCGAGTTACTAAGAAAAGCGACACAGCGACATATACATTGCTAATTCCAGTGTGTTGTGTAAAGTTATTTTTATTATGTCTTTTCTTAAAATGCACAAATTCACATATTTATTTTCCTTTGCATTAATTGGGAAATCTATTAAAAAAATTGTGTTTTTCAGCAAAAATACTCATTAGCCCTTTTTAGGCCCTTCAGTCCGATTTAGCCCTTTTTAGGTTCTATAAGATTCACATATTCGGAAGCAAGGGGCATGAAATGGAAAAGCATGTTTAAATGTTCTAATTAGGACGCTGGGGGAAAAATAGGTTAAAACCTTCAAATCCGGGCCCTAGTCAGAAGCTACAGTGCAGTGTGTAACTTATTTTCCTTGCACATAAATTCTGTTGGAATCGAGAGTACAACATGTGCTTTCAGTGAAAGGAACATTTAACTATACCATATGCGTATTTTTCAATTCAATTAAGCATAAGCATTGATCTCTAACCTCACATAAAAACAGATTACAGATCTCTGTATACGAACACAACATTAGTAGCGAAGTTGATTGGAGAATCGTTATCAGACCAGCAAAACATTGTTGGACAATTCTGACCAGAAATCTGATCGTCCATTAGCAGATTGTTATCTGTGCAACAAAATTGTAACTGATCGCCGATCTAACTCCAGTTAACTCCCGTCAATTTCTGATCACAATTTATTTGCTTTTCTGCAACTGGCTGTAAAAATTTTACACCATGATTAATATTTAAATTAATTACTCCACGGTTGTTTGGTATTCTGATCACAATTACAGCCAACTCCGATTATCCTTCTTCTTCTTCTGGCAGACAGCTCTTATAGTCTAGCTAGTGCCTCCTTAATGATGATAGCCCATTCTTCTCTGTTTTCAGCCTTTCTCCTCCATCTTCTAATCCCCATACTATGTAAGTCCTTCTCCACACAATCCAACCATCTTAATCTTGGTCTACCCCTATCTCTTCTCCCTCCAGGTTTGCCTTCAAAAATCTTTTTAACAGACCTGCCTTCATCCATGTGCACCACATGTCCGGCCCATTCAATCCTTTTAGCTCTAACAAGTGTTACTATGTTAGGTTTTTTATATAGCGATTTTAATTCCATATTTGAACGTATTCTCCACCCCTCTTTGTCTTTAATCGGTCCATATATTTTCCTTAATATTTTTCTTTCCCATCTTTCCAACTGAGCCATTATGCTTTCCGACATCACCCAAGTTTCACATCCATACATCACAACAGGTTTTATTATTGTGTTATAAATCTGTAGTTTAGTTTGCTTAGACAGGTATCTTGTCCTCATAGTTCTGGCCAAGGCAAAGAAGCACCTATTACCTGCCGATATTCTCCTTTGATATCTTCGCTACAGTCGTTATCAAAGGTGACCAATGAACCCAAATATTTGAATTTACCAACTTCTTTATATTTTACTTCATTTATTACTATTTCATTATTGTCATTTCTTGGTTTTACTTTAGATGTATTCATATATACAGTTTTCTCCAAGTTGATTTCTAAACCTAATTCTTTTGTTACATTCGTTGTTTGTTCATTGGCCTCCTTAAGTGCTGATAATGATCTCGCTATCATTACCAGATCATCAGCGTAAGCTAAGTATTGTATAGATCTATTCATAATGGTTCCACCTGGGTTAATCTCTATACTTCTGACTATCTTTTCCAAGGCCAAATTAAACAACAATGTCGACAATGCATCCCCTTGTCTCAAGCCGCTCTTAGTTTCAAAGTTTTCTGATCTTCTTCCATTAATTTGTATTTGGTTAGTGGTTTTCTGCAATGTTATCTTAATTAAATTTATTAGCTTTGTTGGTATGCCAAATTCTCTCATTGCGTTAAACAATTGTTGCCGGTTTATGCTATCATATGCTTGCTTAAAGTCAATGAATAATTGATGTAGCACTACATTATATTCATATGTTTTCTCCAGTATCTGTCTCAGTTGGAATGAGTGGTCGGTCGTGGAGCGAGACTTTCTAAAACCACACTGGTAATCACCCAATGTGTCTTCTGTATATTCCTCTAAATACTTAGTTATCACATTTGTAAAAACTTTGTATGTCACATTTAGAAGGGAGATTCCTCTATAGTTCTCACAAGACAGTCTATCTCCTTTCTTGTGAATAGGACAAATAATTGCTGTTTGCCACTCATCTGGGATTTTTTCCTTTTCCCACACCATTAAAATCAATCTGTATATTCTATCCCATAATGCTCTACCACCATATTTTAGCAGTTCGCCAGCTATTCCATCTGTCCCAGGGGCTCTGTTCATCTTAAGCCTTTTAATAACTTCATAAACCATACTTCTTGTGGGTCTCGGTAATTCATTTTCTGGTCCATAAAATTCTGCATTATTGTCATTCTCCACATTTGGGCTTGTTCAATTTAAAAGATTCTTAAAATATTGTACCCATCTTTCCATCACCTTTCCTTCATCCCCTATTATCTCCCCATCGTTATCTCTACACATGGATGTCCTTGGTTTAAAACCTTCTTTATATCTTCGTACTCCCTGATAAAATTTCCTGCTCTCACTTCTTATTCTGCTTGTCTGCATTCTCTGCAGTTCTTCCTCCTCATACTTCTTTTTCTTTCTCAGAATACTATTAGTTTGTCTTCGTGCATTCTTATATTCTTCTTCTGCAGATCTTGTTTTTCTACTAAACATTTTTTGTCTTGCTTCATTTCGTTTGTCTATAATTTCTTTACATTCCTCATCAAACCATTCTTTCTTCTTATATCCCTCTCTATACCCAATCACTTTTGCTGCTACAGCTTGTATTCCTTCCTTAATTTGTTCCCATTCTGTCTCTACGTCATTCTCATCAGCAGGTCTTTCTTCTAATTGTAATTGTAATTGTAATTTGTAATTGTAATTTATTCTTGTATCAAGTAAGTTACCTCCTTGGCGTTACAAGAAGTTTATCACCAAGTGAGGTATTCTGTACAGACAAGTATCCTACATAAAATTGCAAGCTTGGTGGTTAATTATGTAACACTGTAATGTAACACTGTTCTAAACAGAAATGATGACTTTGCTTCTCCTCGCTACAACTCAGCTGTTCTCTCTTAATATTGCCTGTGTACTTAAATTTAAACTGTAATTATTGCTCTACAAATTGGTAGATTAGAATGTTGTATTAATTAACTGAAGTTATTGTTCTCTCCTCCTTCACATCTTTTTCCCATGATTTTTAAGAAATTATTTTAAGAAGACTATTTGTTGGAATTAAAATAATAATAATAATAAGAAGAAACAAATAAATGCTTCTCATAATTAACTGAGCTCGAAGATGACTTTGCAACCTTACGGATCCGGGAAATTTAATTATTGTTGTGTAAAGGCTTTCTTGGCAGGGGTCTCACCAGCGAGCGCACCTCGTCGGTTCATGATTTATTTTCCTTAATTGAACACCCTTACTTACCTTGCACTCTCCTACCCTTATATTGACCTGTAATGGAATAGATAAGTCCTAATAATGTAACCCTCATGTATACAACAAATAGTTTTAGAAAGTTAAGAAACCTTTGGATTCATAGTTCTAGTAAAACACTCCACGACCCTTCCTCAAGCATTGATCTTATTTCTTCGTTTTATCTGATAAGGTGTCTAATACAGTCGTCCAATTTCTCAAACTATATGGCTGGGTTGCACTGCGTGATCTTCCTCTACGCAAATAAACTGAACTATCTTGAGGAGATGAAACGATGTTATTATTATCGCGAAAGTTCTCTTGTTGACTTGCGTCACGAGCCTTCCTATCAGTCGTTTCTCCTCTCTTCGGTGATATCCCTCTACTTTGGTCGCGTGCATTGGTGACAGCTGACGAAGGGTGCTGACTTTGTAAGTGCGATGAACTCTGCGTGCTAGGTGCCGTCCACTCGGGAATGTGCTGGCTAATTATTTCTCTGCTTTGGCTACCTGTTTCCTGCTTCGCTGAGCACGCTGCATTCCTAGTTATTAATTTTTGGGAGTTTATGTCCCTGCTGGTCTGCCTTTTAGGGGCAAGCCCTTGACCATGATTCTCGTTGTTCAGGACTATATTTTTCTTGCAGTAATCAGTGTCAACCAGATTCTGATCAATGCGAAGCTTGTCTTTCACTAGAGTTGCAAATCTTCCCTCTTTCCGAGCCTGCTTCATGTAAGGAAGTAATTCTTTTCTCTTGGCCCTTATTTCACGACTGAAATCTTGAGCTATTCTCACTCCCGACCCCTTCAACGACCTCGCCCTGTTCATCACTTTATCTTTTGTAATCATACTATTGAACCTCACAAGTATGGGACGATTTTTTCCTTTCCCTAAGCGGTATACGTTCTCGAGATGAAGATCGGAAAGTTCCACGTGTAGCTCCTTGGCAAAGAGACTCAGCACAAAGTCGCATGTATCCACCCTTCTCTCGTGGTTACTTTCCTTCGTCCCGAAGATGATAATGTTTTTCCTCCGTGACTCTTCATCCAGCTTCTGTGTTGTCCTTTTCGCCTCTTTTAGCGCGGCGACCTCTTTTCTTAATTCGTTGTAGTCTTCTATCATACTGGTATACCAATCCCTTACTGCATCCAACTTAAAGTTTACTTCGTCGAATTTTTTATTAATCTTCTCGTCCAGTTTTGCAAGTAATTCCGCTACCGAGGCAGCACTTTCACTCTCCGCACTATTTCCACTTTTCTTGTTAGGTGGGCCAGGGTTAGCTTCAATGCCACCAATTAATAGCAGTATTGCTATGATTACTCCAAAGAACCAAGTGTTAGCCGCGGAACCATTTGTCTGATCACTTTTGATGAATAATTCGGGTTTGAATCTACCGTGTAGCCCGATTCTCGCGCGGTAAGTAGCGAGGTCAATGCCCATCGTCTCCGTATTGCAGCGAACTCCGCACAAAGCGTCTAACCTCTACCACCTCTGATACAAGACTGAGGTCTTTCTTCTAAAAGATTTCTCATTTCCTCCCGGAAGCTTTGGGCCACCCCTAATTTACTAAACTTAGTTACATCGAACTTCTGAATTACTTGCCTTTTTCCCCTTCTTATGCTAGCTATTCTTGGTTTAAACTTTACTCTTACTAGAAAGTGATCGCTATTAAAATCAGCCCCTCTACATGTTTTCACGTCAATAATATCTTTTGTATGTCTTGAATCTATCAGGACATGATCAATTTGGTTATTTGTTTCTTTATCTGGGGATTGCCATGTTATTTTGTGTATATTCTTATGGGGGAATAGTGTACTACTTACTGTTAAGTTGTTTGCTATTGCAAAATCTGCCAGTCTATTGCCATTATCGTTATCTTCATTAACTCCGATTATCCATGGGTGGATTATCTATGTGCAAAAATTTGAATTTTCTGCACTTACTTTAGAATTTTCCACACATCATTTCAAATTTCCCACTTTATTTTGTCAGATTTAGAATTTTCCACACTTAATTTTTTCATATATGCACAATATGGTGACAAAATGTGGGACATTCAAAATTAACTGAGAGAAATTCAAAATTCCGCACCCAGTTTGCATTATCTGTGCTTTTTGATTATTCGTGCATGTCACGGTCCCAATTAACGTGGATAAGCAGGAGTTTGCTGTACAGTCAATGCTCGATAACTCTATGAAAGCAGACAAGGGTCTGTCCAAGTTATGAAAAGTCTGTCACATCGAAGGGAAATTAAGTTGGACATCAGTAATGTAAACTGATGTTTTGTTCATAGTAGGCAATTTTGTATTTTAATGTGACACAGTAAACATCTCACATTAGATACACATATAAAACTTACGTTACTGCATTTAATGTTTTAGTCGCACTATTATAGGACATCAGAAAAAAGTTTGAAGCAGCAGTTAATCCTTTTCAATTCTTATTTCAGATGTTACTTTTGAACCATTACCTCCCATGCAGCCCTAAAGTGTCTGTACAAATGCTTTAGATGGGAGGGTAAATTCATCCAACAGCCATTTCATAATCACGGGTGGGACATTCTAACAAATTATAAAAATTATTTTTGTTTATTACATATCATAAATAATAAACTAGAATCGGTTCTTCACATTCTATAAAATTTACAATGCCTTCTTCTCCACACTACATGCAAAGCATTATTTAAAATTTATTTTAAGTATTTTAAATTTGTTTTTCAAAATCTATTATGGGTGGGACTTAATTTGGACACTGATTTTAATGATGCAAAACAAAAGTTCATTTGCTGTTCTGCTATTACTGTTAGGGTCTTAATGATTAATACAAATACAAATTATAAACTGTTTCCAGGTTGTCAGAACATTTACTTAACTAGAGAATTAGAGGTTTTAAACTTATTTTTGACCACCCAATTACAATAATTTTATAACTTCTCTCTTTGAGGGAAAAATTCCCATATTTGATGAAATGGCTGCCAAGTTATCCAAATACTGAGATATCAGCACTGATTGTATATGCTAAAATTCAATGTTATTGTACCTATATTTTCTCCCTTTTAGAAGGATTTGCCGGCACATATTCATGTATTTTGGTTTCAGAACCCCTGTGGTCAATTACATAATTATGTACTCTGATGTCTGGTAAGAATAAATTTTTTAAAATCAGAAAATACTCACGAGGCAGCCTTAGTTCAGTGTTAGACAGTTTGTTATATACTGTTGAAGAGATCTAGCAGGAGCTAAAGCAGGAATCACTTGCCGCCCAAGGTGGTTCTCCGTTAAGAGAAAGCCTCCAGTTGGACTTATACAAGCAAAAACCTGCTGCTGGGCTCTGAACCAGCCGAACAGAGATGTTACAACCCTAAAATAAAAAACCATATTAGTATTCAATTAAAAGTACTATGTCTAACACTTACGACAAAAGGTAACATTTACATTACTAGTTTTCAATTTCCACTATATAAACATATGACCAGAAGATGTTCACACTCTGATACATCCTCAAGAAATACTAGTGGTCAACGAATTCTGCATTTTTATCGTTTAAATCTGTAATTCTGATGTTAGACAGTTATTTGGTAAGAACAAACACTATTCACTAAATAGAATAAACAAACATATATTCTTACAAACACAGTATATCCCAGTGGCAGATCATGGGTGTAGGAACAGGGTGTTGCACTATTTTACAGGAATTAAATACATACAAATACATACCAAGATTGAACATAAAATTGCAGGTAGTCCTTTTTCCATTGTATGTGCGATAAGACTTAAACACAAAACAATATAAAATTCACAATGGATATCACTAAAATATTAATATTAAGACGTTTTGGCCCAAACCACTAGGCCTTCAAACTCGCGAGTTTGTTTGTCGTCAGTTGGAACTTTCATTCCTTCTAATTTAGATGTACCTGATGAAGGCCTAGTGGTTTGGGCCGAAACGTCTTAATATTAATATTTTGGTGATATCCATTGTGAATTTTACATTGTTTTGTGTTTAAGTTTAATCATACTAAGATTACTTGCAACCTGATTAATATATAAATACTTGCTTTGCTTATTCAGGGCTCTGCCTCCAAACCCCCTGTGTGGTTTTCAGAAAAAGCTTTCTTTATGAACTGACACTGTAACGGAGATAGAGTATTTGTATTTAGACTGCTGTAGTCCATAATTACTGCTTAGCCATACTAAACCTTGTAAGAAAAGTGCAAACGACTTTAAAATTTTTCAGGGGTAAAAATTTAAAATTTTGAACTTTTTGGAATTTTCTCGTCTGTTACATGCTAAAAGATGTAAGTTTGTCAAATTTAAGATTTCTATCTCACCTGGAAGTAGGTCAACACAAATGCCTATAAAATTTGTCAAAGTTTTTGTTTTTTTGGGGGTACTAAAATTAAAATTGTGAAGTTTTTTTAATTTTCCCATCGATTATAGGCTAAAAGCTATAAGGCTGCCGAATTTCAACTTTTTAGCTCATGGGGAAGTGGGTAAACATTGATGTCAGTGAATGGGTGATTTAGACTACGTGCTAAATGTGAATGACGTTAGGCTAAACAGTTTTTCCATACTTGTAGGGTAGCTAGAATCACCAAATTTGGCATACTTGTGAAAGTTGGATGCATCAATATTTCTGCCACATTTTATGTTCTATAAGTAGCAAAAAAAAATTAAGTTACATAATGGGTAGAAAATGTACATAATTTAGTTAAAATATAATTATCTAACTCTATCTAAGGCATAACCGATGAAGATACTACAAAAAGTGATAGGAGCAAAGTGATTACATTGGCAATTGGCATCTCTGCGAGGGACTTCATAGATTGCGCTCTTGGAGAGCAGCTGACATGACCTAGAGAAGCTCACAGTGGTTCAGGGAACTCTTAGCGGCAAAGAAGAATCACGCCTTGTCATGTTTAAAGCCTGGGAGGTTACCACAAAGTCAAGCATCTCGCACATTCCGGCACACATTACTCACCCGCAGGATGAGGCAGCAAGTTGTTGCAATGGGATTGTGACGACCAAAGCACATTTACATGTTTAAATGATTTAAAATTGTAAAATATCACGTGAAGCATGTTTTCAGTCAATAAGAACCTATCACAAAGACGACTTTGAAGTAGTTTAATAGTATAAAGTAATGAAAAGACTAAATATTCTTCACGTTTAAAACTGGTCGTTGTGCAACACTGCAACATGATCAGAGGCCCCCACTGGTACATCCAAAAAAACAATATAAAAGATGAGTTTATGTAGGAGGTGATGAGAGACAAGAAAGACTGCTTTAGAAGTCAGAATCTGAAATGTGCGTACAAGAATTTGTAGCCTGAAGTTCTGTTGAGAGATCTATGTTCGGGTTATACATTTTCTACTTACTACTTCTAAGTAGTTTATACTACAATGTTTTCACAGGGTATCCAATAATGTCACAGTATAATATTTCATATGCAAAACAAATTATAAAAAAATTAAATGATTCTACTTTGATTAACAGATTGTATCCTATTGTTGGGATATGCAATACATCTCAGAAAGCTTACCGAAGGATCTATGGTTAATACAAGTCATTTATAGTAACACACTGCAAATTAGTGGACGTTCAAACAACCATTAGTTTTTGAAGAGAATATGCATGGAATTTTGGAATCCTCCTTCCTAGCTCTTTCACTTAAAGTGGACTTTCAATCCTCCTCACATTCTGATGTCTTATATGTAAGTCTTGATTAGATTTATGAATTTCAGATTATAAAACACATTAAATTATCTTCGTAGCATAATGAACACTGTAACAGTTTACACAAATATCACACATTAAGAAAAATATTCGTCATGCTGCTCACATAATTGGACGGTGCAGATTTTTATTTTTCAGATACTACTACCAGGCAATAATGTTGTGGAAAGCCATAACCTGTTGTGTTTGACTTTTTACAATAACCTGTTGTGATTTGGTTACCATATGTGTTGTATTTTATTTTAATGGTTGTGAACTAATACGTATAGATTGACATGAGGTATAAACTAATTATACAATACAGAAAATACTTAAGCAGAACAGATCAGAACCACTTCTTACTGTTACATTCTAAGCGACTGACCTTCAGCATACTGCAAATGGAATGGTCTCCATTTTTCGGTGCGAACAGCGGCTTCACCTTTGATTGAACACTCATCCAGTGACAACAACTTATTCTTACAAATTAGTTACATAAACTTGTCGCTAGGTGGAAGCATGAATCTACTTTAGTTAACATATCGGGAATTGCTAACTTCAAACTTTCCCTTGTTAATTAAAGTACAGAAAACACTGTTCACTGCTGTGTTGTAATTTTTGAACTTGGTCTGAAGTTCTTCAATTACATTTTTCGTTTCTGTTGGATCTGATACTGCAATTAAGACATCATCCACATATAAGGCAATTACCACTTTCTTACTGTTGTTCTCTCTGACGAACAAACATGGATCAGCACTGCTTATGTTGAACCCAAGCTGGTTAAAAAACTGCCAAAACTTTTATTCCAACAAAGTGGTGCTTGCTTTAAGCCACACAAACTTCTTTTCAGTTTCCAAACACAATCTGTCCCATCACTGTATCCTGTTGGTTGTTGCATGTATATATCTTCTTCAAGTTCACCATACAGGAACGCTGTTGACACATCAAAATGGTCAATGCTTTGCTTGCTACAATGCTCAAAACTGAATGTATTGTGCTTACTTAGTAAGTGCACTGAAAGTTTGGCTAATGTCAATACCTTGACGGTGACTGAACCCTTTGACCACAAGCCTAGCTTTGTACTTGTCAATGGAACCATCTGGTTTAGTTTTCAAACGAAACACCCATTTGCATGGTATGGCCTTTTCTCCTTTTGGTAAACTCACCATCTCCCACGTTTTATTCTCATGAAGTGACTGAAGCTCACTCTTCGTGGCCTTTTGCCACTCCGCACTCTGCTTGTTTTTCATGGAATAGTAAGGAATGTTTTGTCTTCAGTAGAAAAATTACTTGGAATTCCCAAGTAAATGTATTGTTTTTCTCCCGACTCCCTCATCCAGTAACAAACAAACAAACAAAAACAAAAAATGTAGTACTCTGAATCACGACAAAGGTTGAATATGCTAGTACGATATGCTTAGCTTCTGGGCGCAGGAATTAGGTTTTCACTGTTACGGTAGTAATACGGGCCCTAGTAATAGGTCTATATAATACTGTGTATCATAGGCCTATATCTGTGCTTCATCAAGGTTATTGATTAATGGTGACTTCAATACATATAATATTCTGCATTGCAATTGAGATGTTTCAGAAAATTGGCAACTTAATGACTTTATAAGAGACTATTTTACGATTTTTAGAACCTATTTTCCAATTTTTAGAGCCCATTTTAGGTACCTAAAACAGCATTTTTAGCAACCTAAAAGTCCTAAGTCTAGTTATCACACAAAACATTCATTATGTTCACATCAATACAGTATTTTAATACAAATTTGTTGTGCCCATTTAATGCTGAACTTTTCTCCCATACTGTGTCATTCAATTTTATTTTACCTTGATGATTTTAATCATGGTGTAGCAACTAGCAGTCATTATAAGGATGTAGCTCTCACGGTCAATGACTATCTGTATGCAAAGCCTTGACCCCATCATATGATTCCAGTTCATTTACTTTTATGATGTATGGCTTATTGCAACCTCATTCTGTGTTTTATGATTTATATATAATTTTCACAACAGTTGCATCCAACATCTGGCTGTACCCACCAGATAATATCAAGCTGATTACAGTCGCCACAAGGAAAGAAACCCATTTCTGATGTTTCAAGCAAGCACAAGGTGGAGACAAGGATAAAAGACTGTGTTTGCAACTTATCTCCCATCCTGCTGAGGGTGATAGAGAGATCACTGTTCATTTCATAAATGCTAGAGATTATCAATGTGCAGTAAAGTGTATTAATACTAATAATAAGGGATTACTAACTTAGATAATTGTTACATAAAGACAAAATGCAGACACAATAAATAGAAAAGCAAAGTGTCATTGTAAGAACATTTCAACACCATGAAAACTTTTGTGTAGATACATGATTATTAAGAATATTAATGTACTATTTATTTTTTCAAAGGCTGCTTTGGCAAGAATGATCAATCATTGAAGCGTATCTATTTCAAAAGTTTGGAGTGTTTCAACAGTCCTATACTGTTTTCATGTCACATGTTGTAAGAATGACTATTATGAGAAGAAGCAAAAAGGGTGCCTTCAAAAATGATTTACAGGAGTGAGAGCAGGGCCATATAGGCAAACTTGGCAGCTGTCTAGGGCGGGAAATGTTTAGAAACATTTAGGGGTGGCAACATTTAGAGTAAAAAAAAAAGCTGAAATTTACATTGTGACATTATATGACCCTTTCAATTAAATGTATTTTTTATTTAATCCCTACACTATCTAGACATGTTTTAAAGTCTTCATAATTACAAATCTTTCTCAAATTAGGCCAATTCAAATCAATTTTATTTAATCACTTACCAATACCAACCTAGAGTGTGAAATTCCATGCTTAATCAAATGGTAAAAATATAATGATTAAGATGGTCCTTTAGGGAGGAGGCACAACATATTTCTCACCAAGAGCTGGTCCTGAGTGGGCGGGTCTTGTGAGTTTTAAGTAAGGGCTTGATTCAGATTCTGTTTATGAAGAATTGATCTGCTGCTCCCCAAGCTATGATGTTATATTTTATTCCACTATGATCATCCAGAAAGTCAAGCCAAGGAATTTATTGTAATGTGGTACCAGTTTTTCAATGCTGTTGTTATACTCTTCTACCGCTGAAGACTTTAGCCAGGATGTCACTGACACTTTGAGATCTTCATCGGTTGGGAACTCTATTCCACCCAAAAAGTCCTTCAGATTCAGAAACAAGTGAAAATCGCTGGGTGCAAGGTCAGGGCTGTAAGGAGGATGTCCAAGAATTTTCCACTTAAAACATTGAAGTTGTGCCAGTGTTTGAGCAGCCGATTGAGGCAGAGCAATGTCATGAATCAAAAACACCTTTTCAGACAACTTTCCACATCTCTTGTTTTGGATAAAGTGTCGTAGTCATTGAAGAGTTGCACAATAGGCCTCTCCATTTATTCTTTGTCTTTTTGTAGTCCAGTCGATATAATGAAAAATAGAGGGGTAGCTGGAAAATATTCCGAAGTTAATGAAATTTTTACAGGTTATTTGGGGGTACTCTAGGATGTCTATCCTAAGTTTTCGACCTCGAGGACCCTGTGCTAACTTGGGGGGAGGTCAAAAACCTCAACATTTTTGGACTTTTTTCAGTTTTTTGCTTATATTACGTAAAATAAGCATATTTTGTGCACCATGGTAAAATACAAAGTTGTAGAGCAATAAATTTGCTAAAGTTTGGTTGATTAAACAAATTTGTAGACCCAATATTAACCGAGATACGACCGGTGAAACTTAGACAAAGTTTCTCAAATTGTAAAAATATCCGAAAAACGAAGGTTTTGGTGCTATAACTATTTATTACCATCATTTCCATGTTAGATAAATGTAAGTCGCCCCTTATGCTCCGACCACTGCGTTGCTATGGCGACCACACGCTTGTTATCTCGGCCCTTCCGACCGTTCCTTCTCTCGACACTCCCAATCGTACCAAATACCAGCTACCAACCCTTGCACCTAAATGACAACCCACTAGCTCACTCGGCACTCCCGACCGTACCACAATCACCTCTGCATATAGTCTAAATAATGCATAACACTATCCACATGGTTAAGTGGATTTTTTTATTAATGTACGATACACTGTTTGTAGGTTTCGAAAATGTGGCATATTATATCTTCCAGAGGTTTGTCAGCCTGTCACCTTTTGTTTAGAGGTATGACGTCACACCACCAACGTCCAATCACGAGTTTCTTCGTAATATGAGGACAGAAGAATTTGCTAGATCGTGGTAGAAAAGAAAGTGCATCGCGAGGGTGTGATGGGCGGGAACATTCATCCGAAGGTGCGACTTAAATTTATTTTTTTCCAAAAAACTGAACAGAGAAGAAAAGAGATGGAGCTCAAGAAGACAAAGGCAGAAGAAAATAAATAAAGACAAAAATATAATCTCTGATTCTAAATCTTCTGAAGAGGAATGGGTAGCAAGTGGGGATAGTGTTGGAGTATTCACTGAATGAAGAAGAATCAGAATTGTTATTCTCAGTTGACCATTTTAAAACTGGTGACTTCATACTTGCTAAGTTCCAGTCCTGCGGAAAAAGAGCATCTGCTGCAGTTAATTATAGATATGTTTGTGTAGTGTCGAAGGTTCTTCAAAATAATGAACTTGAAATAAATAGCCTCAAGAGTGTAGATGCTGACAGAAAATCTTTTAAGTACATTGAGAACAATGTTTCAGTTATAAATATTTCTCAAGTTTTAAGAAAACTGCCAGAACCAGAGCTTTTACAGCAAGGTCGTTTATTGCACACCGTGTTTCCTGCCTCAGTAAATGTTTTTGAGAAGAAATAGACCTAGTCATAGTGAAAGTTATACAGCAAATTCATTCCTATAGCCTACTGTATGTTGTGATGTATTTTTTTTCATGAGAATTGTTTGTAAAAGTTAATGTTTATTCATTATTTAATCTATTTTCAAGGGGGAAAAGTAAGTGGCCATAGCTGGAGATTGATGTGTCCATAGGTGGGGGTTCAGATGGCCATAGGTGGGGAAAAGTGACATTTTTGCATAAAAAAATTATTACCAAAAAACTATTTCATATATTTTATTTCTTACACTCTGTATTAATTCTAAAGATATTAAACTTCATTTCTTCCAATTCTTGCCTTGCTCCAAAGCTGAAGTTATGGAGAAATTAAATTGAAAGTACAAAAATTGCTTAAGGTGGCCATAGCTGGTGCCTCTGCCCTAATTGCAATTATGATATGCAGAAAACAACTTACTTTTTAAATCAATTTCTGAGCTAGCTCCAGATTGATTCACTAAGCAGGGCTTATGGAAGAATAAAGGTGTAGTTTGATAAGCATATGTGAAGAAATATGTGTGTAGCGTTATTCTCATAGATAACTGTATTGCAACTTCCAACAATATTTTGTTATGAGAACTGATTTGCATTTGAAAAATTCTTTCTATGTATTACCATAAAGTAGGCACTAAATTGGGCATTACTCCGGTACCAATTTGGTCCAACATCAGTAGGCTTCTTCCCATAGACGTTATAAATGCATATACCAAATTTGAGTTATTGCACGTAGAGACACACGGATCGATGGACAGACATTTTCCTGTCCACTAAATCATCCCAGAAAGTAGCATTCTGGCATTTAATAAGGTTCTGCGCATTTATAAAAGTCAGAGCTTACAATACAAGCACAGTTTTTATTAGTTTTGTTATTCTCTTGTACTCCCCTCGATTCCACGATTTTATACATATAATAATTTTTCTACTGCTTTTTAATATTGTTCAACAATGCATAATTATTAATTATTTATTCTACTGACATTTATTATAAACAACCTGTAGAACTGATTTAACATGTTAGGGGAAGAATATGGGAACTTTAGGCTATATAAATATTTGAAGAAATTTAAAACTTTATTATTCTTCTGATAGCAATAAATGTAATAATGGTAATAAGAGTGAATCAATAATGAAAATCAACTGGAAATTCCAATGTTGGAATGATAATACAAAAATAGTTTGCAAAAAAAAAAAAAAAAATTGTAATCACAATGTACTAAACTGAAAATATTCAACTGAAGGAGCATTGGGTCATGCCTTTGCAGTCTCCATTTTAATATTGGCAAATGAAATGCACATGCTGCACTGCACTAACGTTTGTGCTCTGTTCCGCTAAAGAAGTAAGTATAAATTGAGCTCTCCAACACTTACTAAAAGAGTGCATTATTAAAAGAGTAGCTTACTAAAGTAGTTAGAACTAAATAAGTAAGGTTTACTAAAAGAGGAAATGACATGCGTTTGGTGCATGCCCTTTCCTTTTTATCGCCGTCCACAAAACTTTTTTTTCTCCCCAAAATTATTGAAATGCCACCAAAGAAAACAAAGAGTATTGGTCATATAAACCCTGTAGTAAAAAAACAGAAGGCTTTTTAAGGGCCTAGAGATTGAAAAACAGAAGCATTCTGTAAGTTTACTTCTTAGTAAGCAAAATACAAAACCCTGGTGATGCCAGGTCTTTTAAGCTAATTGTTATTAAAATACAGCAAAACTTTAGGCACAGAAATATAATGATTGTCATAAACAATTGGACATTTACATTAACCACAATGTGGTTAATAGTTTAGCTAAATATAAAATATATGAATAAGCTTACCCGAGGATAACCCTCGTATCTGCGCCTTGCTTTTGTGCTTTGGAATCTCATTCACTAAATTCGTACAAATAATTCCTTAAAGGAGAATTGGCTTGATTTCATATATTTAAAAATAAAAACTTTTAAAGAAGCCGTTTTACTAAATATTTCACTGCAGTTTCTTCTGAGTTCTTCCTTCTGCTTTTAAAGAATTACAGAACACAAATTCTGCACTTGTAGCTCAATCACTGAACGTAGTAAGAATCGCTCTTACAGTACTTTCACCACAAAATACAACTGCTATCTGTCTGACGCAGGAGGAGACTCAATATTCTTAAACAGACATCTTACAGATCATAGGTCATTTGCTAAAGCAACAAGAGGAAGGGGATTAATCACTTGATAAACATGGACAGAGTTCTCTATCCATATTTAGACTTGAAATATAACACCACACACTAAAATATAGCTCTTAAGTAATCCACAGCTCACAATGGAGCAATGTATACATACTGTTAATTTAAAGAAACAATGAATACTTCAATAAATTTAATATTACTGTACTACCATTTCTTACTCTAATTTTCCAACTGTTTATAAGCTGAGACTATCCTGTCTAAAACCTTGTCCAAATAATATTATGATATTTGCTTCACAAATTTACCTTTAGAACACCTCTAGCATTTACGAATGTTGAAGTAAATTACTGGGAGTTTTTCTACAGTAATATAATCTTGAACTTTAAGACTTGAGACTTAAACCACTTTCCCTTGCCTTTCAATTTGACAATTCAACTCTTGACAGACGATGAGAATTCTTAGAAGATGTGGCATGACTTACATCTTAACATTTCAGAAGAAGACATTCTATCAAAAATTATACATAAATCTCCAAGAAGTTAATTATCAATTCATGTACTGCATTTGTACATACTGCTTATCATCCAAATTCTTACATCCATCAGAAACTACTTAAAGCTCTTAGCTGATAACGGGTTACAGTTTCAAGAACTAAAAATCACAGTATCTACTGAAGCACATATACAATTTTCACTGTATTCTAGTCTACACAAATAATAGCTCTCAGAAACCAGTTTATGATTAGCATTAACAGATTACAGATTTGTTATCATTTTTCATTTTCCTTCTATCCTTGGCTTCCTCTTTCAGTAACCAGTATTTTCTTTTATCCTCCAGATCTTCATCCAAGACTTGGCATTCCCTTAAACTTTCCTTCAATAACATCAAGCAGCAGAAAATTTATTCTCAAGATGTGGTCTATCCTATTTGCTTTCCTCCAATGAACTCTGTTTCAGGACTGATCTTTTCTTCTTCACTCTTCTCTCGACTTTTTCATTTGTTACTTTGTACATTTTTTAAATTCTTTTCCAGCACCACATTTCAGAAGTTTCCAGTTATTTCATCTCCATTTTTCTTAGTGTGTGTTTCTGATCCGTATAAAGCAATGCTCAGGTCATAGCATTTTGATTTTGTTGTTGTGAATTCTGTCTTGGCCATGGTAATTCATGATCAGATTTCCTTTTTGCAGTAGGCTTCATCCATCTCACAATCTTAAAAGTGGAATAAAACTGTACCGAGCCATTTATTTTAAAAAAACTGTAATGTCTTCTTACATGTTTCTTACTCAATGGCAATAATTTCTAAGCAAGCTAAAGGAATAATATTTCAACCATCCCTTGCAAATCCTATTTCCCTTAAATCTAATCCAATATTGTTCTCCCACCTACATCTAGATCTTCCAAGTGGTATTTTCCCTTTGGGTCTCCCAGTCAATATTTATGAAATATGTCTTTCCTCCTCCATGTGAGCAACATGTCCAGCCCATTTCATCCTCCGTGATTTAATTACCCTTACATATTTCTTTGGTAATGAAAAACAAGTACAGTGAGTCCCACGCAAGAGTTGGCCAATGACGCGGGTTCCTACGGCGTGGCGGGCACAGCTCCAACAGGCCTATGTGATATTGTCCTTAAGTTCTTCTAAAAGAATGTGAATATTATTTATGGGGAAACTTCAGAAATAAAGTGTATAGGTCAATTTCCCATACATTAGAAGAACTTAAAGACAATATCACAAGAGAAATTAACTTCATCTCGGAAGCTGAACTTATGCGGGTGAAAGAAAATTTCCTAAAGAGGTGCCAGCATTGTGTGGATGCAAGAGGAGAACAATTCCAACATCTCTTGTGATGAGGTACTTGTTTATTTTCATTGTAATTTTAACTGTAAATGTGAGAACCTGAATCATTACACTGATCGCGGCTTTATTAGCATAGATATTTCACCCAATCGCTTGGGAGTTGGAGCTGTGCCCGCCGTGCCGCAGGAACCCGCGTTGTTGGCCAACTCTTGCGTGGGATTCACTGTAGTAAGAAATAGAGTGCAAACTCTGTTGGTTCAAACAGATGGCATCTAGCATAGATTGTGCAGAAGTCAATCACTTCTACCCCTCCTCTGTACAGGGCAGCTTAAAATTATGACAAGGTTCTAATCATCTCATAATGAAATTAGCACCTTTTTCCATCCATTATGCATGTTAGTGGCTTAAATTGCCAGAAATATTAAATGGATTTAAAAATGGACTCTATTGTATGTAATATCTACTATGTAGGTTATGTCTTTTATCTGTACACCATGATTTTACTGATGAAGAATCTGATTTTACTTACTTTGAAGTTTTCGTAATAACTGTTTCATTAGGAAGAGGAAATAGCACTTCTGTACACCATGATTTTACTGATGAAGAATCCGATTTTACTTACTTTGAAGTTTTCGTAATAACTGTTTCATTAGGAAGAGGAAATAGCACTTCGTAAAGTAATGCTAAATGAATTTTGGAATATTTTATGGTGTGCTCTAAGAAGCAATGATGGATAATTGAATTACAATTGGGTTTAGGGTAAGGTAGGGTAATTGTAAACGGATTTTGTAAGTTTCCACTTTAACTTGATATAATTACTACCAAGTTAAAATAACCACGTAAATTTTGGACTTTACAGATATAACAACCTTATAATATAGATCCACCTCTTTGAAACATTAATCTAATGATCTAGAATGACACTAGACTAAGTTTACATTTACCCCATATGTTCACATTTACCCCACTAACTCGGGGGTAAATGGAAACAGTGATCTCTGAGTACCAGATAAGCTAAGGACTTGGGATCAGGGGTATTTGCAAACAAACATATTTTAGCAAAATTTGAAGGTCTTCTTGAGTGATTAGGACAATGTTTACAATTACCCCAAACACTAATGCAAACCAGATAGATGTATTGAAAATAAGGTAACCTTTGTATGAAATTTATTCAGAAACGCGCAAGATAAGGCAGTACATTCTTAATGAAGGTAAAAAATGGAAAGGGGAAAGATGGTTAACCTTTAGGAACAACAGTTGAATTTTCAAATATATACTTAGTTCGTTCCCCACATTTCTGAATGGTAAGCGCCAGCAAAATTTCCAAAATGTCACACTCCACAACAGTTGAATTTTCAAATATATAGCCTACTTCATTCGATCCCCACATTTCTGAAGGGTGAGCTCTGGCAAAATTGCCAAAATGTCCCACTCTTCAGCATCAAAATATCATCTTCCTGTGCTTGAAAAATCTTCTTCAGTCAGTCTGTAGACTCGACTTCCTGTCCCCTTAACTCTTGCACCACGGCTGCATAGATGTAGTTAATAGATTTTCTTCTTCCACAGAGGACCCAGCTGATACATATGCTCCAAGTTTAATAAATGGTGTTGTAGGGGCTGAATATTCATTCTGGGCCGGGTTATTCTCTTCATCCACACTGAAAGTTTTACGTTTTCAAGTTCATCAAGCGCTGGCAGCTGGTACTCAACTGTCATTGCTCTGTTCTATTTTCCTTTTCTTTTTTATCCTTTTCACTTCCATCAGTTGACACAAAACATCTTCATTGGTTTACACTTCACCATAGCAAAGTTGTTGCAGTCGGCAATTTACTTTTTTCAAAGAAGGAAGGAAAATTTATCTTGTGGCATTTTGCAGTTTTGCAGAAGAGCTCAACAAGACTTCCAGCAATGAATGCTGGTTTGTCATTTGAAGTATGTTTTTGGGGTGATGTATGTAATTTTGTTCTCAAATCCTAGACGGCACATTTTTCAGTGGATGAGATTAGCCCAATACCCCAACATTATATGTGTGTGTGTATACTAAGTTTGGGACTGGGAAGAACCTTGACCAATGGTGGTGTACTGTACCTAACATATGCCCTTGGCACTTTCCAATACCTGGAACAATATAAATCATCTGTTACTTATAATTTTACAAGTTTATGTTGGAATGAATTTCTGTTTCCAATTTCCCTGCTTTCCATTATTTCAGGGGAAAATGTAAACACACACTGACACTTTATCTAATTTAAATTTTAGTAATTTCACTTAATACAATCTCATTTGGGAATGATAACAAGCACAATAAACAATAATAGGAGTCCAACTTACCAAGCAATGAAGGGAGAAGGGAAATTTTCTTTCTTCTGAAATCTTCGCTTTCTGAACTTCCACGCATAGCAATACAAAAAGCTCCACATTCAACAATATACAGCACAGAAAAGTGAGGAAAACTGATATCTGCTAATAATAAGATGGCTAAATCCAATGATAGCAATCATGAGAACAGAAATATCACCATTTAAGTTTTATATCAACTGTTTACAAATACCCCTTGTTTACAATTACCCTCCCTTACCCTATATTATTTATGCAATCCACGATGAAGGAGAAAATGAACACACGCATTGCACTGAATAAATTTAGAACTTACCAATTTTTTATCCTTCTGCACTGGCTGTTTATGAGAATTCAAAAGCTTTAATAGGTTTTGGGAAGATTAAGGAAAATATGAGGGATGACACCTGGATTTAAATTCCACCTCAATCTTGGCAATTCCACTTCCTCAATTTTCACAACAATTGTGCTTGCTTTCACAATAGTACATTATGCAATGAGTCTATAATGGTATTTATTAAGATACGAGTATGTTTATGGCGAGAAAAGCAAGTTTCATAATTTTCATACCAGTATCTTAATTGCCATTATAGGCAAGTTGCATACGACTGTTTCTGTTCGGCCTTAATTAATGTTTAAGTTTTGAGATTCTAGATTCACTCAAACAAACGAAGAAGACTACTCTCATAGTTCTTGACTTGTGTGACAGATGTCAGCTGATAGCATCTGGTCAAGTCGAATTTTCTTCTTGGTTGTTTTCTTGAAACCAACAGATTTTGACAACATGAAATTAACTTAATTTAGTATAATTTTAAAATTAACATGAACAGAATTGATTTCATTTTAAACACAGATTGTTTATTATGCAGTTTCAATTGTTACTCTCAAGGTTTCAAGATAGTTCTGTGGAGTGACCCATCAATGAAAATCTATTTGATAATGGATGTCATTATGATACAAAAAGTATTTGTCTGAGAAATGACAGTCACAAATACAGCTCGTTCACAATAAAGATAAATGTTCTCATGGGATCACCCTTGTCCATTATAAAATTTGTTTTTAGGAGGGGTAAAATTATGTTACCAGGGTCATTCCACATCAATTCAACTGAAAAACAAGGATTTCGACACCCACCATCTCAGATTTTGATGAAACTTGGTGTACACCTTTCCCTTATGGTTAAAGTAAATCCCCTAAAAGCTTTCTCCTCCATCTCAAACGGTTTAAATGTTATAGCACTTCGAAGTTTTCTTAAATCTGTATTTTCTTCCGCTTGGCACAAGATACCCTTGTGTACATTACATTTTTTATCTCCATAACCAATCGTCGTATCTCTGAAATTTTGCACAGAGCTCAATAATATGATGAGAATTTAAGAAAAAATTCATCAGCACTCAAAAGATTTTATAAATGCCTAAAAAAATTCTGTAACCTAGTTTTTTTGGTGAAAAAACTACGTTTAGAAAACCTGGATTTTCAGGATGTGGGCTTGGTGAAACCAAAAGTGTTTGACACTGAAAATCATTGTAAAGAGATGCTCTTTCTCAACAAATGAAAAAATTTATGGGTTTTTAATCCTTTCTAACAAAAATTTTAGATTTTCTGGATTTTGTGGGAAAAAATGGCTACCGGATAACCATTTTTAAACTTTAAAATTATTTAAAGAATACATACTAAATTCACAAAAATTACTTCAGATAAAAGGTAGGCCTATTTTAAAATGTATTCTCAGAGTGCAAGGCAGAGAAGCTTTTCATAATGCTAGTTGTGTATAGTCTTATTCATTGTGTGAATGGATAGCTGATGTTGGTTCATGCAGTGCAGGTAAGCTATTAGTTCATGACTCATCATGCAGTGATACTTAGCTGCATCTCATAGAATGAAGACTTGGCTTATCAGTCAGTCTACTTCTGGTGTCTGTGAAGAAAGTAGTGTGGTGCACTATAATTTATCCAGTGTATTTGATATTTATGTGCTAATTCTATCTGTGTATTTTTAACTGAAATAAGATGGAAGATGCAAAATGTAGTGTGGGAGAGCTAACTGCTAGTGAATGTCATAAATTAGCTTTCAGTCGCAGAAAAGGGATTGAGAGGGTTAATTGTTTAAGCGAAGAAGACAGAGAATTGTTGTGTGTAAGAACTGAAGCTAAAACTGAAGATTTAGAAACTATTTGCTTACATCACCAAAGTGTATATTTGAAGAGATTTGAATCTCTCCAAAAACACTGTAGGGATCCTTTGAAAAAGCACAAAGGATTAATTTGAAAAACTCTACGCCCTGTAACATTTGAGCAGTCTAAAGATTTGCTAGAGAAAGGGGTTAAATTAAAGCCAGGCGAAAAATTATGCAGGAGATGTAGACATTATTTATAGCAGTGATGTAGATAAAGAGAGTGATGTTGAGTGATCAACCTGAAGATACTGGGATGAGTTTTGAAGAAAAGATCAGTGTGGAGAGAAGAGAAGCCATAGAGAAGCTGAACACATCTCTTACCGAGGCAGGTTGTTCACCTTTAAAACTACATGGAAAAACAGGACACAGCAAGACACCTTATGGAAAGAGGAAAATAGAAAATTTTGAGGTAAATGTTCGTGACAAAATTCAAAAAGTGTTACAGGTTGAAATCCCAACAAAGCAGAGCAGAGTTGGTAATTAAAGATAAAGCGAGTGACATGGACAAACTTATAGAGGTGATGAAAAATTCCATTAAATGCACCTCAAGGAAGAAGCAAATCCAGATGCTAACCATTCCTGTTTCCCTTTCATGGCCACAAAGAAAAATTCAAGAAACATTTTGTGTATCTAATTATTCAGTGCGTCAAGCAAAGAAGCTTTTTAAAGAAAGAGGAATTTTAGCTGAACCTGATCCTAGAGAATCTGAAACTATCAAAAAGGTTCTAGACTTTTATCACAGTGACAAACAGTCTAGATTAATGCCAGGAATGAAAGATGTGATAAGCATTGGAAAAGAGTATCATAGGAAGCGGCTAATATTGGGCAACCTCCGAGAACTGTATGCAGGCTTCAAGAAGGAATATCCCAGCGTTAAAGTAGGTTTCTCCAAGTTTTGTGATTTGAGGCCGAAGTGGTGTGTACTGGCAGGTTCTAGTGGAACACACAGTGTATGTGTGTGTACCATTCATCAGAATGTAATTTTACTTCTGCAAGCAGCACGAATAGAAGGTACGTATAAGGACATAATGAAACTTCTACTCTGTGAGGATCCAAAGAGGGAATGCATGCTCAGACACTGTAATAAATGTCCTGCAAAGAATAATCTTGTCAGGCACTTGGAATCTCAATTTGAAGATTTTGACAGAAATGATCTTATTGAATTTTCTCAATGGATTTCCACAGATCGAACTCAATTGATCAAAACCATTTCAACACTAGATGAGTTCATTAATGATCTAACAGACAAAATACAATGCTTGATTCCTCATTCTTTTATAGCAAAGTCACAGTCTTCCTTCCTTAAAAATTTAAAAGAAAACCTTCCATTCAACACTGCTATTATTCTACTGGATTTCAGTGAAAACTTTTCATTCGTCATCCAAGATGAGGTACAAGGGTACCACTGGACTTCTGATTCTTGTACTTTGCACCCTGTGGTAGTGCATTATAAAAGTCCTGATTGAGAGAAGATGATCTCGTCCCATTGTATTGTTTCCGATGATTTAAAGCATGATGTAAATATGGTGTACAAAACTCAAGAAATAGTTTTGAAGTATATAAAAGGTACATTTCCTCACATCCAACAGGTACACTACTTTAGTGATGGCTGTGCAGGACAGTACAAAAATAAGTTAAACTTTCTAAATCTCTGTTATCATCAGGAGGATTTCCAAATGAATGCACAGTGGTCTTTCTTTGCCACTAGTCATGGCAAGTCAGAATGTGACGGTATTGGTGGAACTACTAAGCGTCTAGCTAGAAAAGAGAGCTTCAGAAACCCCTTGACAACCAAATTACTACTCCTAAAACATTTTTTGAATTTTGTGATACAAAAATTGAAAAGGTCAAATTCCACTATATCGCAAGAGAAGACGTAGACATAACCCGCTCCTCCCTTGAAACTCGTTTCAAAGATGTGCATACACTCCCTGGAACTCGCAGTTTCCACAACTTTAGACCACTCGGTTCTTTAGGCACAATTGAAGCAAGAAGAATGAGCTCTGATAAAGAACCCTCCCTCTCGTTCAACATGCGGAGCCTTCTCAAACTTCCTGTGAACGCTGATGATCTGTATTCTGGATGTTTTGTCGCTTGCAAGTATGATCATTTGTGGTACTTTGGAATGATATCAGAGATTAATCAAGATGAAGGAGATGCTTTTGTAAAATTTTTTCACCCAAATGGACCTTCACCTTCATTCTGCTGGCCTAGCAGTGACGATTCTTGTGCAATACCATTTCCTAATATTCTTGGTGTTGTACAACCCCCACAGACAACAACTGGCAGAAGATATCTCTTCACCAATGAGTGTATGGAATTGATGCAAGAAAGAATGGATAACATACAGAGGTGATACTGAGGCAACAGCAAAGAAACCGAGGACTATTAGACTTGTAATTATGGTAATAGTTTAGTCTGTTATGATAATATTTTTTACTTCAGTGCCTATAATAACCAATATTAGGTTAGTTTTAAGATTAACAACTTTGTTTACTTCATTTTTTTATTACAGCTATGGATTGTAGGAAAGTTATACAAAATGGCTATCCAATAGCCATTTTTCCCAAAATTTACAAAAAACGTAAAATTTTCATTACAAGGAATAAAAAACCCATAAATGTTATTTTTTGACAAGAAAGAGCATGTCTTTGTAATAATTTTCAACATCAAAAACTTTTGGTTCCATCATGCCCACATGCTGAAAATTAAAGTTTTCTAAACATAGAATATTATAGGAGAAAAATTCCTCCGGCACTGGGACTTGAACCCAGGACCTTTGGCTATTCGCGCCAATGCTCTACCAACTGAGCTAAGCTGGAGCTCAATTCACAGCGCCAGATGGAACTTCTCTCCTATGACTGATTGCCCTAATGGTCTACCTCACAGACAGACAAGTTATGTCATATGCAGTACTGTGAGGCACACTAAGTAGTGATTTTTGTGACCGGGCTCCCACTGTTATTGTACAGTTAACATTCAAGATAGATATATAAGCATTCATGAGCCACAGATTATTGTCTCTGTTGGACACTACATGAGAATATTATATGAGGTATTATGTGAGGTAGACCATTAGGGCAATCAGTCATAGGAGAGAAGTTCCATCTGGCGCTGTGAATTGAGCTCCGGCTTAGCTCAGTTGGTAGAGCATTGGCGCGAATAGCCAAAGGTCCTGGGTTCAAGTCCCAGTGCCGGAGGAATTTTTCTCCTATAATATTCTCATGTAGTGTCCAACAGAGACAATAATCTGTGGCTCATGAATGCTTATATTTCTAAACATAGTTTTTCGACCAAAAAAACTAGTTGCAAGTGTGTTTAAATATTTTTGTAGGCATTTATACACACTTTTGAGTATTGATGTATTTTTTCTGAAAATCTCATCATTTTATTGACCTCTGTGTAAAATTTCAAAGAGATGTGATCATTGGTTATGGAGATAAAAAAAGAAATGTACAAAAGGGTATCTTGTGCCAAGAGTCTCGAACAAGACAGACAATGCAGATTTCATGAAAATTCAAAGTGCTATAAAATTGAAACCATTTGAGATAGAGGAAAAATATTTTGGATGGTTTGTTCCAATAATAAGGGAAGGGTGTACACCAAGTTTCATCAACATTCGAGACGGAGTGTGTCATGACTTCGTTGAAATGACATGGAATGACCCACCAGCAAGATCCCAATTTAGAGTTCAGCACCAAAACGACAGCATAACAAAGCACGAGAGCATTATTTCAAATATTAGGGCATTTTCACTCTTTCACTTTTCACACACCTTAAGCCAAACTGCCAGTTGAAATTTTGCAAGAGATACAGAAGTTCCCAAGGCCATTGCCAAAAATGTTATACAGACAGGAGTCTGTCCACTTTCCACTCCGTTTCTAAAGGCTTAATTAACTGCAGGTATTCAGCAGACAAAGTTCCAGCCATAATTATACATAATCAACCTTTTCACTGCTACCTAGTGATGGGTCGGAGCCATTTCTTGCTGAGAGCACGCTATTTTGCTCTGCTTCTTGTGAGGAAGCACTCCTGGAGTCGTTCAAAGAGCATTTTAGCTCCAAAACTCACAGGAGCATACCCTCCCTACACATCATTCCTCATGGCAACTTGCACTTTCGACTCCCCTTCTCTCCGCTCATTCTTACCTCAATCTGTCACTCCTCGCTCTCCAGCAAACACATGCTTTCCCAGGTTAGAAAACGTCAGCTAATGACATGGCTCATACTACCTCAAACTGCTAAATAATAAGCGGTGTAAAAGCACCTGTTCCTCTAATTGACTATTTCCCTTATGCCCATATTGCAGTGCATAACATTGCAAATTATACTCTTTCGACTCCCCCTTTCAGTGGTCTTTCATCACTCTATCAATTCTCGCTCTCCAGCAACACGTGCTCCCAGGTTAGAAAATGTCTACCAATGAAATGGCTTGTACTATCTCAAACTGCAAAATAGTAAGCGGTGTAACAGTGCCTGTTCCTCAGATTGGCTATATGTCTTTAAGATCTGCATTTGCTTGTCAATAGATGTCATTGCAGTGAACAACATTGTACAGGGGAGTGTGAATTCGACTCTTTCGATTCCCCCTTCTACCGCTCTTTCTTTTCTCAGTGTCTCTATCAATTCTCACTCCCCCAATATGTATGGAGTGCAGATGTGTGCATTTAAAAGCCGGCACAACCACTGATACAGGAGGTTGGGGTGGAGCGGAGGTTTAGAGGAGCGGTAGGAAGAGTCATGAAAGCAAGGTGGCAAAGAGGTGTTTGAACAACTCGCTCTTTTGTAAGGAGCAAGTGGAGAGTCATTCTAAAGAGAGTCGTTCACTTGAAACAACTCGCTCATGAGTAACCCATCTCTCTGCTAACATATTATTCACTGTGCAAACTGGTGGTACTGAATTAATTTGCAAATTCCTTTTATAATCTTAAATGGACAAACAATTGCAAATGATTTGTCAGTTTTGTCTGAAACAAGAGCACAGCAAGTATGTTTTTAGTTTAGACTAATTTACCCAACCCTGGGGGCTGCATGTTGTCACAACACAGCAGAGATGGTTACTGTTATGGATACAAATAGAGCTATAATTACAGTGACGCTCAGAATGCCATTGAAAGAACGACGAGCTATTTATTGCAGGAACAACAACAAGACTACACAAAAAAACATGGCCGCTACAAAAACATCACTCAAAAGTCAGGTTGCCAACATAACAACACTTGAGTTCCCATCAAATCTATAACATACTCCCACCTTGCAATTTACAGGGACTAAAATTGCAACTTTCTTTTCAATTTACATCACAAATCTAGTCTTTTTGGCACTTTTATGTTTCTTCCCGTCCTGGTGGTTGTAGTAGACCTTGGACTCTCACTTGCTTTACTGATCCCTGGCTCTGCTGGCGGCTTCTTGGACTGCTGTCTAACCGCTGGCTGCAACTGTAGGGTTTCTTCCGAGTTGGGAGTTACCTCCAAAGGATACAGACGTTGTACAGGTCTTACCTTCTCCCCTCCAGCAGTCTTCACCTTGGCTACTCTGATGTAACCGTCCACTCCCGGATAGACTTCTATGACGACACCGAGCGGCCAGTCGATTCTTTTTGGAGTATTTGCCTCCACCAGCACCACATCTCCAACCTTTAAAAGGCCTTGTTTCCTGTGTCCTCTGTGCACCAGAAGAGCCAAATATTCATTGCGAAACCTTTGTCGCAGGTTAACTCTCAAAGATTGTAGGTATCTTTGTCTTTTGTTTAGGCTTCTACCATCGACAACGTCTAAGTCTGGGGTCTCGCTATGCGGAATACCTTGCAGGAAACAAGCTGGTGTCAGAGGCTTTAAGTTCTCTGACTCATCTTCCGTGTAAGTGAGAGGTCTGGAGTTGATTGTGGCTTCGCAGTCGCACAACACAGTTTCCAATTCTTCATAGGCGAGTGTTGCACGTCCCAAGTTCCTTCTCAGAAGCTCTTTCAGTGTTCTCACAAGCCGCTCCCACCATCCTCCCCACCATGCAGCGGTAGGCGGATTGAAGTTCCACTTAATTTCTTGTACAGAGGAGAACGACATTATCTGTTTCCAATCTATCTCTTTTAAAGCGTTACTTGTGCCAGTAAAATTGGTCCCATTGTCAGTATAGATGGTTTCAATTCTTCCTCTGCGGGCGATGAATCTCCTTAGAGTCATGATAAAGGAGTCAGTGCTTAGGGATTTCGTGAGCTCCAGATGAACGGCCCTGTATACAGCACAGGTAAAGAGCACCACCCATGCCTTATCCCCAGAAGTCAGGTAAAGCGGACCAGCTAAGTCTATACCTGTAACCTGAAAGGCTGCAGCGTACTTGATTCGGTCTCTGGGCAATGGTGCGAAAGGGGGTTCAACTGGTTTTCCCTTGAACCTTCGGCAGACGACACACTGTGAGATTACTTTTCTGGCTAGCCGTCTTATGCCTGTTATCCAATATTTCTCTCGCAGATTCGACAACAGTGTTTGCAGTCCAGCATGCTGCAAATGACAATGCTTTTGCCAAACCAATCTATACGTTATCACATGGCTACCAGGCAATAGAACTGGGCATTTGAAATCATCGTGTTCATCTCCTAAAATCAGTCTTGTCCTAACTCTTACCAGTCCTTCTTCATCCCGGAAGGTCTGCATTTCCTTCATTACCTTCATTTCCTTTTGTCCAAAACTTTCTAGTTGAACACATTTTAGTAGCTTCTTCTCTGCATTCTTTGTTTCTTCACAAGACAGTTCTCCACTTGCCTCTTTCTTGTGACAGTTCTGCAAAAATCTCACTATCCACCCAATCATTCTCACAATTTTGGAGTATTTTGAAAAATGAGTGAGCAACCTTGTGAAATTCAATGCGTCACAAGCTGTATATGAGACGACTGTTTTTCTTTTTTCAGCATTTACCTCTTCCTCAGGAGGAGGAGCTTCGGAGACGGGCCAATTACTTGTCTCGAGCCGCAACCACTGTGGCCCCTCCCACCACTGACCTTCTCGTAGGACCTTTGCATTGCAACCCCTCGAAGGAACATCTGCGGGGTTCAAAGAGCCAGGCACATGATGCCAGTCATCAGGGTTGCTGCGCTGTCTAATCTCTCTGACACGATTGCCTACGAAGGTGTTCCATTCTTCCTTTCTCTTGATCCAGGCTAGTACCACTGTCGAATCACTCCAGTAGTAGGTTTTGCAATCTGACAGACCCAATGCATCCTTGGCATGACAACTTAGCCGAGCAGCGACGAGTGCTGCTAACAGCTCTAGTCTGGGAATGGTCATCTGCTTCAATGGAGCAACTCGTGTCTTGCATTGCACAAGACGCACTGAGATTTCACCTTCAAACTCGCCTCTTAGGAAGACACAGGCTGCAAATGACATTTTACTCGCATCACTAAATACATGCAGAGTCTTGTTACATTCATCAAAAGGTCCTACTATAAGTCTTCTAGGTATCTTACAGTAGTGTAGATGATGCAGATGCTTTACCCAAGCTAGAAATTGTTGGGTTACTTCACTAGGCAATTCTACATCCCAACCGCATTTTAGTCTCCACGTTTGCTGTAGGATTAGTCTTGGAATTAGAGCAGTCGGGCAGGTGTATCCCACAGGGTCAAATATTCTTTGTGCCACCGACAGTAGAACTCTCTTTGTAATAGGCGCGTCTGGCAAAATTAGTCCACTGATATCACAAAACAATATATCGTTCTCTGTATCCCAGGATATGCCCAAAACTGGTACAACACTTCCGTTCCCCTCAGAAGGCTTCACTTGACTGGGAGCAGCTACCCAGCCCCTAAGTTCGAACTTCCCAGATGCCATCAGTTCAGTGGATTCTTGAATAAATGTCTTCACCTGTTCTTCAGATTGGAGACTAGTGACACAGTTATCGACATAAAATGTTTCTTTCAGATACTCCGCCGTCTCTCTCATTCTTTCTGGAGCATTGTTTAAGTGATGGATTATGGTAGCCCCCAACAGAAACGGGCTGGACGACACACCAAACACCACACGACGATGTCTGAAAGTGACTATTTCTCTTGCATTCACATCACTCCACCACAAGAACTTCAGGAAATTTCTATCCTTTTCCGCTAAGCTTATCTGCAAAAAGGCCTTGGCAATATCCACGGTTACACCTATGGCATGTTTCCTAAATCGCATCAATAGCTTCGGAATTAGCTCGATTAAGTTTGGGCCTGTTTCGAGGCAATTATTAAGTGAATTTCCCTTTTTGTCCTTGGCTGAGGCATCAAACACAGGGCGGAGCTTTGTCGTCTGACTGGAAGGCTTGGCAACTGCACGATGTGGTAAATAATGCCCTCCACTTTCATTTTCAGCAACCCCTTCTATAATGCCAGATTGCAACCACTCTTGAAATACAGCATGGTACTCTTCCAAATGCCCATTGGCCCGAAGACGGTTTGTTGTGCTTTCAAGTCTTTTCTCTGCTACCGTTTTATTAGTCTGGAGTTCTGGATGTCCCTCTTTCCATGGCAAACACACTTCATACCTCTTCTCCTCATTAATTTTTACAGTTTGATTAAACAATTGAAGAGCTTCTGCGTCTAAATCCTTTGCTGCCTTCCTTGCCTCTGGTTCTTCGATCCCCATGACCTCCAATTTCCACAAGTCTGAGAGATCCAAATTACATGTGTACACCATTTGGGTCAGTAGGTTGTTCGAGATATTTCCTGGCCCTTGGATCGTCCAACCTAACCTAGTTTCAATAGCCACCAAATTATCATCCAGGTGAACAATTGAACCGGTTAACATTGAGCCTGAAATATCAGCTCCTATCAGCAATCCTATGTCTGGTGGGTTCTTCCCTGTGTCCGAAAGAGTAATGTTCTTTGCTTTGAGTTTGGGGAACAGATCATCACCCTCAATTCTTGGCACATATCCACAGATTTTCTCTTCACCCAACACACTTATAGATCCCTGAAATTTGCCATTCAAACTTCTGATTATTATGTCATAGACATTGTGTTGTTTGTGACGGGTTTCAACTCCCCCAAAAAGACTGTGGCTTAACATTTCCCTACCAGATGGTTTTATGCCCATTTCTTCCACAACGTGTTTACAAATGTAAGACCTTTGTGCTCCACTGTCGAGCAGCGCACGTACCACTTTTGTTTTCCCATTGTGCACCACCTTGACAATCACCGTTTGTAGCAGAGTAGGTCCAGATTTTTGTGACAACAAGGCTTGGGATTCACTGCTCTTTTCTGCAACAGATGCACAGCTCTTACTTGTAGACTGCATAGACAGTTCCGGACACATAATAGTTAAATGTCGTTTATAACACACAAGGCATTTAACATTGCTTTTGCATCTCTTAGCCCCGTGGCCCGTTTTCAAGCATACGTAACAACTGCCCCTCTTCTTAAGCAAAGCCCTCTTCTCATCTAATGACATTGCCCGAGCCTTAAAACACTCCGAGGCAGTGTGTGAAGTTTTCTCGCACCAAACACATTTACTGTCATGCTGTTTGGTTTCTCCCGCAAAAATGCATGCTGCAGTAGGTACCTTGCTAACCTTGACACCATCTGATCCACTGCCATGCACGCATTTATTGCCAGAAATACCAGAGCGAGCTAACTGAAGGCGCTCCTCACTCTCAACTTCAAGTTTCAAGAATTGAAGCAACTTGGTCAAACAAGCACTCGAATCAGTAACTTCAGCCCTGTTGGTGCTTCGTGCTCTCTCCCAAACTCGCATAATGTCCACGGGTAGCGCTGACTCCACCAATGGATACAACATAGCTGCATATTTCTCTGTTGTTACACCCAGTGTTTCTAATGCTCTGAGTTGCGTTTCCAGCTTGTCATACAGGGATCCTAAAGTCATAGCTTCCTGGTCTGCAGCCCGGGTCACCACTAAACCAAGCAGTTCTCGGACGTAAATTTCTATTAGCAATTCATCTCTAGCAAATCTTGACTTCAACTGTTCGATGGCCTTGCGGTAGTTAGGTCCTGAAGGGGGAAAACTCTCCACAAGATTCCTGGCATTTGACCCCGGCGCCGTGGCTTGAATCAAATACTGAAACTTGTCCTCATCATCAATTGTCTCGTCGTCATTTATTTTACAAAACTGACCCCAGAACCCTAACCAGTTTTTGATATTATCATCAAACGCCTTCAATTCTAATTTGGGTAGTCTCAGATTCCTCGTGAAGGAGGTAGAAGAGGCACCGGCTTCACTCCTAGCAGAAACAACGCTCACTGGTAACTCAAACAAACGCTCGTACCTGCTCTTTGTTGCTAACCACTCCTCTCTATAACCTTCCGCTGCGTCGTAATCCCTTTCACACGCCTCTTCGTCAAAGTCGTCCTCCTGGAACCACAAATCCCGTAGGTTTTCCTCAATCTTAAAAAGACGAATTGCCTTGTCGTCGAACACGCCAAACGCAGTAATGACATCTTCTTTCACTAGGGGATCCGCTTCCATTTTCTGTTTCAGTTCATTCAATGACCGGGTAAATAAGCGCCGCACTTGAACTCTCTCTCTCTTTAATTTATCCATTATAGTATAAGTCCTGTCACGGTCGCCAGTTGTTATGGATACAAATAGAGCTATAATTACAGTGACGCTCAGAATGCCATTGAAAGAACGACGAGCTATTTATTGCAGGAACAACAACAAGACTACACAAAAAAACATGGCCGCTACAAAAACATCACTCAAAAGTCAGGTTGCCAACATAACAACACTTGAGTTCCCATCAAATCTATAACAGTTACTATGTGTTTCAATGGATGGTGCAGTACATCGCCTGAAATATTTGGCTACAGATGGAAGCCCAATTAAGAGAACAGGGAACTGATTGTGTCAGAAGTAGACAACAGACGACGCTATAAACTAATACACTTGGAATCCCTCTCACTTTAATATCTTTCATTTATTGGCATGTAAAGTGGTCCGTTGGATATATGCCTCAGTAGCATGGCCAGCACTGATGCACTATAATGGATATACAGTGCCATCAAGAAGTTTCTCCGCAGCACTTGTGCAGGCAAGATTCCACTAAGAAACGGAATTCGGTTGGCAGCGCTAGTGTAAGATTAAAACATACTGCTACGATCATTTACGAAGTAAGGAATACAAGTAACATAAAACATTTTACAAAAGAAGTTGAAAATGTTTACCAAAGAACACCTCATTTACATAGGCTATAGTAAGAGTTTTTTTTATTGCACACTCAGGTGGCTTTAAAGGAATAAACCATTAAGTTGGTGTTTCTTTATGTTAATTGATCTGACTGAGTGTGTCCTGGTTTCCGCTTTCCCAATCAAAAGCAACGTTGCAATATTCTTTTATTGCTATCACTGACCTCAGTTCTTCCCTCGGTTTAATCAATTCACACATGTTATTGTTTACCGTAACTAGATCTTGCAAACCCGCTTGTGACTCCACACAGAGTATGCAATGACTCATCGTTGCTATTTCATCCTATATCACATTCATTAAAAATTAATATGACTTGAAATTATCAGATGCAAAACAATGGAAAACACATGCAGGTCAATAGTAAAGTTACACGGCCTACCACTAGTCTGTAATGAAGATAAGGAGAAATATCAACCTTTGCTTGGGTGGCAAACGTATCCAGAGGTGCGGAGTGATTTATTGATGGCAATGTATATGGCTGTAGCAGTGAAAGGAATAATGTATGCAATACAAATAGAACATGATAGAAATCACATAATCTTATCTCTCAAAAAAACAGGTGGTTCATTTGAGTGTTCGATAGCAAATAGTAGCTCTGGGAACAGATAGGCTTAAACTTGCTGAACAGGAACCCACTTTCAAGAAAGGAAATCAGAGTTTGTAGTTAGGTATGAATTCCATTCCATTCCTTGATGGATTAGGCACGAAAGCAAGCTAGGGAACTAGGTTGTGTGTACAAGGTATTACAGCTCAAATAAATTAGGAAAAATGTTCTGGATTAATTCACATACAATAAATTATGACGTATTAAATCAATAATTGAAAAGAAAAATATTTTTTAGAATAGTTAATAAAGCTACAAATTCTATTTTAAAGTATACAGCGTAGTAACTGATATAATCAAACTATAAATGTCACGTCTGGTTAAAACTCATTCTGATATGCAACAAGTCAGATTACTGCTATAGGTCACACTTGTTCCCACTATGGGTCAAGTTTGCCAACCAGCTGTGCCACTATTCTTATCTTGTCCCTTGGGTCAATAATAGGCTATAACTTATCAAGTGCTCATCACACATTAGTGCTCACATTTTATGATAAACTGTAATATCTGATCATTGCATCTGAGCAATACTCACCCAGCTCACAATGACAGTCTTATGGACATATTATGAACTCATGAACAGCTTTAAAATGAATTGCAGAGAGTGGAAGGATGTAAAGAGTCAGTTTTTATCTACTTGCCATAATGCCAGAATTCTGTTTGACTGTATGACATACTAATGGAAGTGATATGTATTCACTATCATACATTTCTCATAGGGTCATTCCTTGCCAGATCATCCAGGGGTGTCCACCCCACCATCTCAGATTTGGATGAAATTTGGTACATGGTATCTTCAGACAAATATAAGAACTCATATTTTTCATTTTTGGAATATTGGCTCTAGTTTGGAATTTATAGCCTTTCAAAGTTTCACTCTGTTTGGTGGAATTTTTTCAATCCGCAACCAAGGCCAAGTGACACATGTTGCTTCAACTTGCATTTGTAATAACAGTTATTAATGTAGAATCGTGAAATTCACCATACTTATTCAGAATTTCATGTAGATTTTAAATATCACTTGCAAAATAGAATGAAATGCACATAAGTAGGTGCAATTTATGTTAGAAATGGAAAAAGTTAATTACAAAAAATTGTAAACATGAGTTCAGTAATCTGTTAGGTTGTGAACAATGATATTAATTTAGTAGGACATTCTAAATTCTCCTGAAATTCTAGTTTAGTGGCAGTTAAGATTAGTGACAGGTTCTGTTAGGTTATGAACGGTGATATTAATTTAGTAGGGAATTCTGAATTCTCCAGAAGTTCTAGTTTAGTGGCAGTTAGGTTAGAAATGGTCATATTAGTATTAGTGACATGTTCTGTTAGGTTATGAAGGGTAGAGCACTATATCCTTAGCCATACAGTTTTCCTTCCTGACACTGAAAACTTAATTTAATGTACTTACTTTTGTTGAAGGAATTGATTAAGGGGTGAAATTAGTAGTTTTTAGAACTTTATCTTGTTTTAACATGGCAGCCAAAGGCTATTATGGTTCTGAGTGAAGTAGGATGAGCAACTGTGAAACAGGATGACCAACTGATCTTCTCGCAATAAGGTAAGTAGTGGGAGGTAGATTCTATTTTAGTGGTGGTTAGGTTAGGTTAGGTTAGGTTTGTTTGGTTAGGTTGGTCTAGTTAGGTTAGTTAGGCTATGAACATGTGTTAGGCTATATGATTTTCTTCCTCTGTTGGGTTTAGGTCAGTAAAGTGAGCATTGAGCGTATTAGGAACTATTGGTATGTCTTCATGGTTCGATTTTGAACTATTAATTTCACGTTTTATTACAGTCCAAGCAGCCTTACAACTATTAGGCCTATTAGAATTTAGAATACATTTGTCGTTTGCCTTGCACTTTGCCAATTTAATCTCATTTTTATAGATTCTGTTTAGTCTATTGTATATGTCTCTATAATTGCTGTCTAGAAGATAACTATTATGACAGGGAGGCTCAATTTGATATTATTGATCCACTAGTGATATCCTTGGGAGGAATGGAAAACGAGACCGATGATGAAAATACGGAAAGCGACGATGAAATAGAAGGCATCACTCCACTTGACTGCAGTGACTGAAGATAGAGGTGAGTACCTGATGTTTTCATGTTTTCTTTAGCTAACAAAATATGTTGTCGTCTTGCTCCCTCTCTTGGTCCTCTCACTCTAACAAACCCTTAGACTTGTGACGTGGCACAAGCTCGGAAATATAATGCGTCAAGTGTAACTTATATATATATATATATATATGTGTGTGTGTGTGTGTATAAAATCTTTACATCCTGGGCACATCCAACTTATATGATCAAGATTGAATAAGGCTTGTACAGTATGTACAGTTTGTAGGCCTACCTACTGATTGAGGTTTTCAGTTTTGTCTGAAATTGGAGTTAAATCCTTGACCACAGATGAGCGCTTTCGTGGACTTGCGGGGAGAGCATTCAGAACCTTTTTCACAGCTTTCCAAAGGATTGTCTTGATTTGTATGGAGAATGTGTTGAAGCAGAATGGCCACTAGTTGAGGGAACTTCTACAGTATTTCTACATTCTTCTTTTTCGTCTCAAATAAAAAAAAAAATAAAAAAAAATAAAAAAAACTGGTCCCAATGGCCACTTACGGTCTGGAACTGATATGGGAACATTTGACTAAGAGACAACTAAGCCAACTTGAGAGCTTGAAGGGAAGATACCTCAAGAGAGTCCTCGGGGTATCCAAATATACGCCATCTCGACTGGTATATGTTCTCGCTAGAGAGACGTTTCTAGTCGAAGACATAAGACTGAAACTCCTGTTGGCACATACAAGAAGCTACGGGGCATTACTCGAAGAACTGCAGGTGAAGAGGAGCGCGATATGGGGCGACTTCTACACCACTGATGCCATGATCAACCGCGAATGGACAAGAGGAGGTTATGAATTGCGACATACAGTCACCAGGTTCGCCATTCACGGGTTCCATCATAAGCTGTGCAGGACAAATGGATATCATGAACCAGGAACTGAGTGTGTGTGTAATCGCTGTGGTCGAGCATGTGAGAGATACCATGCCATGAATTGTGCATACAGAGAAGAATCCCTGATGGAATTCTGTCTCTAAGAGGACTAACATCGTAACTGGCGCACTGTGCGCAACAATCTTTTACTTTCACATGCCTATTGGGCGCTCTTTCTATTATTATTACATTCTTCTTTTTTCTTACATCTCAATTTCTGTACTGCTACATAATTAGTCATCTTAGTTTATTGAGTTGAAAGTGGTTTATAGATGCTTTTTTAATTGCTTTCTGCTCTCTGTCTTTCTTTTTCATTTCTTCATGTAATCCTGCATTCTTTTTTCTTTTCCGGCACTCATGCTGACGTTCTGCTGCTGTTTTACCCATTATGGTCACTGAAGAAATTGATACTCCAAATAATCCAATAAAATATTACACATAATTTTCTGTGCCTAATAAAGTTCCAGTATGCTTGTTATTCTTATTTTAGTATTACATACCTTTTTTCAACTTACACTAGGGTTATTCTCCAGAAAAGGGCAGATTCATGTCGCAGTTGATTTTCTGGTGTAAAATAAGTACTTATGGATTATGAATTATTATGATAAGTTAGATTGAAATAAGGTCTATTTGATCCCATATTCCACTTTTTAAACAAAAGTTACAATTTTCTGCATTTTATGGCACAGTATGTGAGATCTCACCTCCGTGTCATGTCCCAATGCCTGACTTGTCATTTTCATTCTTTCATAATTCAACAGGCTTTAATTTTTATTCCATTTTAGTGTTGTAACAAGAACAAACAGCTCAAAAAATGAGTCATTAATAACTGAAAATAAAATATATCATTTTGTAAAGACAATTTTTTGCACTAAACATGCTTGTCCCAAGGTGAGACCTCACCTCCGTGAAACAATATAAAAGTTCAATTATTTCCACAGATATGGCACTGTAGTCTTTCTATTTTCCTTGGACTCCAACTTTTGGCAGTTTTCTTATCATTTAGGCCTATATAAAGCCAAGCTGTTAGTGTGATTTTAAGTGTTGTTTTGTTTGTGTAAAAGGGCTAAACGCAGAGTTGGTAATTGGACTTCCTCACCTCCGTTACCTACACTCAACGGTAAAGTTGTATGTTTTTATATTTACTTTTGCTACAAATTATAATAATAAGGAATGCTCAGTTAAACTCTAGAACTGAGATTTTCTAACCTCAAAGGTTCGCAAGCTATTTGACAAATTAGAGAAAAATCTCACCTCCGTTACTGTTACTCTCGAGTCCTATCCATGGAGGTGTAATTAATGTTGTAATTGAAGACATATTTAACTGTCTGCATTTTTTATTTTTGTTTAAAGAAGATACTGGTATAGCCTAATAGTTTATGACAAAAATCATGTTTTGATTTAAAGTTTTGATTTCAAGGTGATAATCTATTTTAACATAGATAAAAATAAGTAAAAAGTTGTGTGTTAATCCATTTGTATGGTAATAAATATTGTTCATTTTCATGATAACATTTAATACAGTAAATTAATTCTAATTCTCACATAACTTCTATTATAATTACTAGGCTATTTCATACTATTTTCTCACCTCCATGAATGCGCCATTCTCTAACCTTGTTAATTTAATGCAAAATACCACTCGGTAAGTAGGGCAAGTACCTCAGTAGTACTCTGCAGAAGGAAATATTACATAAAAAAATTACATGATCCAAAATAAAAAATATTTTTTTTTAAAAAATTCTAACATTGAAATCTGCCCTTTTCTGGAGAATGACCCACTACCTAAGTTCATGTTAAGTGCTGTTTATTATTAAGAGGCTCAGTGTGTGAAACAGGTTATGTAATTCCGTCACAACCCTAAATGTTGGTTTAAATATAATCCTGTGAAACAAATGATATGGTCTGGTTGTAAAGCAGGCAAAACTAGCTTTGCATACAAATTTTCTCCCACCTACTGCCATTACTTGAATAGTAACAGTGAAAAATGTCCGTTTTTGTGACGGAATTACATGCCTAATGCACAGAAACTTCCAGTATTAATTAAAATATATAAAATATTTTAAAAATACATATAGGCTATAAGTGCATTTAAAGAATCTTAATGAACACCAGATACTAATTCTATGATTAATTGTTAAGATTTTTACCTTTATTTGAAACAAAATTATCAATGACAATGGTGGAGAAATTCAGTCACGTAGCCTACTTGGTGTAAAAGAGGTTCTTCTTCCAGGAATCCCTAACTGCACTAAATAAAATATATCTTCAAAAAACAAAATATTCCTGTGAAATATAATCCTTCCCCCACGTAAATATGGCTTTACTTTCTAATTACATTCATTTTTAGAAATCCATGTCCTGGTTGACTTTTTTCTGGAATGGCCCAGCAGCCAAGCAAATTAGCACTGATGAGAATTTTTCTTTAGAGTACTCTCTTACTGAAAAAATGGAGAGCCTCAAAATTAAAAACAATTCATATGTGTGTTCAGTTTATGATGACAAGTGTTATATTGCATTAGTGCTTCAAAAAGAAGATGAAGATGCAACGATTAAGTTTATGCATCCTCACTGGCCAGCTAAATTATTTTACTGGCCAGAACATCGTAGTTATGGCCAGAAAGATGCATGCTGGGTGCCATTAGTCCACATTCTTTGCACGGTTGAAGTTCCGGAACTTGGGACTCAGGCTGGAATGGTGCATTATAAACTGACATCCATGAGTGAAAGAAAAATTACATCAGAATGGTCAAAATGGAATCAGCATCTTCAAAGATTACATTGATAAAGAACTTAAGAGTACTTCAGGTATATAAAACATCAAGTACCGGTATTGTAAAAAAAATGCAATTTTCATGAGCACAGCCTGCATGCCTAACTTTGACTACCGCAATTCTGTATTTTGTTTTATTTACTTATACAAACTTATGTACTGTAGGCCTATGTATGTATAGTTAACAAAAATTCTATTATAAAAAAATATGGTTCTTGTAAAGTATTGTAACAAAATTTTATTCCACCAAAACATTTCTTTAGGTAGGGTGAGAAGGGAAATATCCACAAATTTTATTCCACCATTTTGTAGCAAATTTTGTGCTCTTTCTAATGGTACCAAGCCCGAGTTTGTAAAGATTAATAGAAAAAAGTTATAACAGGATTACTGAACTCATGTTTACAATCTTTTGTAATTCACTTTTTCCACTTCTAACATAAATTGCACCTACTTCTGGGCATTTCATTCTATTTTGTAAGTGATATTTGAAATCTACATGAAATTATGAATAAGTATGGTGAATTTCATGATTCTACATTAATAACTGTTATTACAAATGCAAGTTGAAGCAACATGTGTCACTTGGCTTTGGTTGCGGATTGAAAAAATTCCACCAAACAGAGTGAAACTTTGAAAGGCTATAAATTCCAAACTAGAGCCAATATTCCAAAAATGAAAAATATGGGGTCATATATTTGTCTGAAGATACCATGTACCAAATTTCATCCAAATCTGAGATGGTGGGGTGGACAATGTGTAGCTTGGCTGGATGATCTGGCATGGAATGACCCTATTTAGTACAAGGGGGCACTCTTGCATTTTTAATATTTGGTATGGTCGGGAGTGTCGGCAACAATATACAAGGATAGTTTGTCACCATGCTTCGCTGAGAAACAAAATGTGAATATCGAGGGGGTGGAGTTTAAAGTGCACCTTGTATTTGTCTAAGGGCTTAAAATTGTGGGAAAAATCTATATTGCGACTCACCCGAGTCCCCCACCACTACCGCGTGGAAAGTAGGGGTTTTGGGTGGAGAGAAAAATAATCTATTTTTCCTTTCTTCTCTTCTTCTCTTCCTTTCCCGTCTCTTTCCTCTCACCTCCTCGTCACCCTACCTATCTATCGGAACCCCTAGCGTTATAGCTAGGAGTCTTAACCCACTATGCCACGAATGACAGTTGAGCAGTGAAGAAAGAAAGATTTCATATATAGTTACTAAGAGTGACTTCATGCATTCGCGAGTGTTAACGCAAGAATCGCTTTTTCAAATTTTGAAATGTTTTGTTTGTTACGAAAAGAGTACTGTTGGTGCAAGGGAATTTTTCTGCATCGATTGAGCCATGTTTTATATCATAACACGACGTTTTTAAAAATTGGGAAATATTATGTAAATTTCGATTTTTTATATTATCAAATCGGTGTTTAAAGATCGTGAAATGTGATGTTTGGTACAAGGGTATTTTTTTAATTGTTCGACATTTTCTATAATTCGTGAAATTTTATTTTGTTTTTTATAATGGTAATTGCAATTATTAGAGCAAGCTGCGGTAGCGGCCGGCATGAGCCATGGCTGCGCGCGAGAAGATGCGCGGTAGGCGGTGAGGGGAAGCGGCCGATGGAAAGGGGAGCAGGGTGAGTCGGAAAGTAGCTCCTTGCCAAAATTGTAAACTTCCAAGATTAGGCAAAAGATAGATATATGCTGCGCCCCGGCAAAGCTCCACCCACTCTCGCCCGCCCACTTGTTTCCTCTGCTGACCCTCACTTCTGAGCCAATGCGCACGCTACTGTTCGCTTCCCCTACATCTCCTATCACGGCTATGTAGGCCTACTTGCTCAGTTATGAAAATTACAATTGAACCGTAGTAAAATTACTTTATTAATTTAGTAGGGCATTCTGAATTCTCCCGAAATTCTAGTTCAGTGGCAGTTAGGTTATGAACAGTGATATTAATTTAGCAGGGCATTCTGAATTTGGTATTAAGACTTGAATGCCCGCCAGTTCCTTCCCCTCGCTTCCGAGCCTGCGCACGCACCTGTTGTACCATGGATTCCTTACTAGTCGTAACGCTGTTTTATGAAAGGTGTGGAAGGGTAAAACGCTTCTGCGTTTAGTTAAATAATGATAGGTAAATTCTAGGTCAGTGACAGGTTTCGTTAGGTTAGCAACGTTATGTTCGTTTAGGAGGAATATACTGAATAGCGTGAGGTTTATTATGCCTCACATTGAATGTCTTCTGCGATGAAACCATAAACCCCGCCTTCCGAGGCGGGTCGCGTTAGACAGTTCGTGGGAGGAGCCTAGAGCGCAGCATAAAACTATTTTTTCCCCAAGATTAATAAGCATCATCCCCATATACTTTTACACCCTACTGACAATCTGATATATTATACGGGAACCTCAAAGAAAGTTAACCCTCAAAGAATACAGTACATTCAATCGGAAACGACCAAGATTGCACAATGACTCATTCAAGGCTAAATATTTTACTAACCTGTACCGACGCTAGCCACCCTTTGGGCCGGCGCTTAATTGATGACGGAATGGTGGAAGGTTTTTAAACACTTTTAGAATTAATAAGGAAATGTCGTTTGTCTTTGAACCTGCCAGATTTACTGCTTAAACACACACTGAACAACCACCATGCCGTGTATGTAACTCTATGTAAGTGTTCTGTGACTCAAGCGCCGAATACTAGTATACTACACACAACACATACTTCGACCCTTCTTCTTCTTCTTCTTCTTCTTCTTCTTCTTGTTCGGATCTTTATCGACGTCACACCCGGTCTTCTTCTTCTTCATTGTTTTTTATAGACGCTACTGCCTCCTATGGGAACCTTTCGCGTGCAGTTAAAAATTTGTCCACAAGAGCGCAGCAGGGTCTGAGGAGGTCCTGCCACCTCGTTCTGCCATATGCTTATGCGTATCAATAGATGTGAATAATGTTGGCTTTCCTATAAAAACTGGCGATTAATAACGTTTAAGTTATATTCCAGAAATCAGATACCTATATTCTGCCTAGGAGAGTTTGAGATCGCCAGAAAAAGCATTGATTTGTTAAAAGAATTAAATAATTAATGTCTGTCTGAAGTAATAATTGGTTGTAATTATTAAGTCGAAAAGAACCCGTGGGGTGTGTCAGCAAAAACAGGAACAATAATTATTTTGCAGTGGCAGAGACTTGTGTAGCTTAGTGACAAATAATTCAAAATATTTAAGTTATTCCTGTATATCGCGGTGGCATTTTTATTTGTTAAATGGTGAAGAAATAATTCAAATTTTATGAAACGTATTTAAAGCCTGTAGTACAGTACATCACAAAGAAAACATCCCATCTTCTTTAGATGTATAACCATAGGCGTAAATATGTAAAAATCATTTGTAAAAAGTAATTTAGGTTCATGGTTGTTTCCTTTCACAATATTCTGTATGTATTTCAGCTTTCGGTTATGAATTTACTGTGTGGTAGACAGATGCTGGTATTTGATTAATATAACACAGTAGTTATAAAAAGTAATGAATTGGATATAAATGTGTAAATATTTTGTTCCTATTATCATTAATAATTTATAAATAAATTTAGGTTACGTTTGCTTGCTTCTAAATAATATCCTTTAGAGGCTTACGAATAAGACATGCTCCAGAATTATAGCTGTCATTAAGTTTTTGTGTGGGAAACAAATACGAATTATAGTATTTGAATAGTGTATCATATTAGTAATAGAATGTTCTTTTCATGAAGTCAACGTAATTAGAAAGAAGCTGGAATGTCAAAATAAGGTAATAAGGGAATGGTTTTCTTGTGATTATTACTATAGGCCTAAATGCGTAATATTTTTAATGTCAACGCCCATCCATAATATAGGTTCATACTTTTTGTTTTAGAATTATATTACATAAGTTTCAGAATTATGGCTCGCAGGGAATTGTTATTCATCGTACTGGGTTCTCATATGCTAATAATTCAAAATACTATGTTCTCTGCGATTCGAGTTAAAATATCTACGTGCATCGGTAATTCCAGTTCTAATATAGTGTTTTAATATCATTAATGTGCATTATAAAAGTGAGTTGTATATAATAACAGTGTAGTTGATTTATTTATTTTTTTGTATTTAGAGGGGAAAAATAGCCAGTGCAAATTGCCAATATAGAAAGGAAAAATATGCTTTGACGTCTTCTTTATAATATATTTTTTTTAATCTTCAATTTACAAGAACCACCAATGCCTGTAAGAATAATTTAGTTTTGCAAGTGTTTCAATTTTACGGTTTGTTTTAATGTTTGCAATGAAAAAACTTACAAATTCCGTTTAAACAAAATATTCATAATTTTATTATACAAATTGTAATAAATGTGAAACAGAAATATGTGAATTTTTGTTATGAAGTTAATAAATTAAGTAAGTTGTATTTATAAAATATACCTTCTTAAGAAGTAATTGTGTATCATAGTTTGAAAGAGAATAAGTGGTTGAGTTTCCTGCCGGACGAACTTTCTGTTTAAAGCAACAGAACATAAGTGAATCTTGTCCATTTGATGAAGATATTGGAAACATGACCTTCTGTTGTAGATCATGAGAATACTACTTCTTGTTAAGTTTTATTCTTTGTAAAAATGATTAAGATAATGAGTCAATTCTGAGGATCTGAAAGTGTTGAGCGAGGAGATTTGAAGGAACTCATAGACTATTAACTATTAGCATCCGTTTAATCTTCTTTATATTTTATAACCATATATTTCGTAAAGCATATGTGTACCCCTCTGTTTTAGACAGAGGATCGCCACAACATGTTTTCTGGCATTCTGACTGAAGTTTAAATAGTTTGTTCCATTATGTTCAATGGACAGCAGACGACATGCTTGGACCTCTTTTGACCCTGCTGCCACCTATCGGGAGTCGCTGACAGAAAGGTTCCCGAGGCCACCACGGGGGTGAAAGTAACATTGAAAGAATAGCAACAGCTCATTAGTTCACTGCCCGACCGGTTTGGTGCACTGTGATCGCTGTTGCCATGGCGGCAGGTTTGTTTCGAAACATATGACAGCAATATACGAAAAGGCGTAATATCTGGTTTTTTTTCTGTATGCATTAGTGTTTGGAAAAGGAGGAGATATAATTAACATATTATAAAGATGCCAAGTAGCGAAGGTAAGTTAAAATACATTAACTACTTAAAACAATCCTGAATTAATATTTATTCCATGTTCTACGAATTATTAAGATTAATGTTTCGTATTCTTTGTTTCAGAAACGAGTGAAATATTCCTGTAAGTTCCCTGGCTGCGGAAGTAAATACTTCAGTATGAAATCCAACGTGAACTACAAAAACAAACATTTCTACAGGTTTCCGAAAAAATCAAACGTGAACCAACTGAAACATCAGTGCAATTTAGATGATAATGTGAATTGTGCTAATTATTTCATGTGTGAAGACCACTTCCTGGAGAAAGATTTCATTAACCATACTAGACAAGTTATCCCAAAGCAGCTTGCGACTCGTGATTTACAGAGACCCAATCAATGTGAATTCCCAATCAAATGTGGGAAGTGATCTCAAGCCTCGCCTAGTTTTTTGTGAAAATAGAAAGTAAATTCATACTTCTGTGTATGACTGAGGTAAAAGAAATTCAAGTGACAGGAAGCTACTAGTATTTATGGTAATGTAATATTTTTAAAATCAGTTTTTATAAATATAATTCATTAATCAAGGGTGTTTGTTTTTTAATTATAAAGTCATCTAAAGTAATACACATTTCAGCAATCACCGAGACATGTATGTTGTGAGTAGCAGAAATTCTAGAAGGTATTATACACTACGGTTTTTATAAGATCTGACGCATATTGTTTGCAAATTATTATTTTTTCTTATTTAAGGTGTTCATCATTTAGTGCATTTTGGGTTCAATGCTTTTAAGAGATAATTGTTTGTATCACTATAGCCTGATGGTATTAGTGGGCTATGGTCATTACCGTAGCCCGCTAATACTAGTGGGCTATGGTTTTACAGAATTTGGAATGCATTTTCATACATGTGTTCTGGCACGCAAATTTTTCATTCTTACAGCTTAACTGCCCGACCCGTTGGAGCGCTGTAATCGCTTTTTGTTTCCGAGTTTTGACATGCGCTGTTCACTTCTAATAATAATATTGGTGTTCTGTGGAGGCCACTGCGTCTCGAATTGGTAGCTGGAGTACCACCTAGGTGACGAACTCCAGGGTTATGACCTTCGATATTGTAGTGTCAAATCGGGAAACTGGGTAAGGTGGCCAGTCTATAATTTCATTTTAGTTCTGGTTATGTATCGAAATAATGCCTTGATTATATAAATGGATGGTTCATGAAGAAGTGATGCAGTCTGTATCGGGCCTGGTGGATGGTGTTGATATAGTTCACTTAGTAATTGATCGGTTATGTCTTTATAGAGTATACAGCCGAAAAGTAGATGATCTATGGAGCCCCACTGTCCACATTCACACCTCGGAGAGGTGTCCGATGCGATTTTATGTAAATACTCTGGCGTTAATGCCGTTTTGAATTTTAATCGGTAATAGTATACCAGTGCCTGTTTCGGGAGATGTTTTTCTTTCTTTAAAAATGTAGTTAAATCCCTTCGTTTAACTGGTTCAGATCTTTCCTGTGGATGATTAATGAGCACTCCTTCTGCTTCAAGACGTTTAATGTCGGCTGCTATATCTTTAGGAGGGGTAAGAAAGTTGGTATCAGTCTGGAGTTTGTGGATAGAGAGGTGTGCTAGAGCATCCACGACATCATTTCCCGTGATATGGGTGTGGGAAGGAATCCATATAAGTCGAATATGTACCCCTTTGACCACCATGTGATGTAAAAGCGACGTAATAAAAATGACATAGATGTTATCCGATTCTTGATACGACGTGTCTTGTATTTTGAGAATAGCCTGGTTGTCTGAAAAAATAACAAGGTCGGAATAATTATTATGATTTGCATCTTTTAGGGCCGTATATAATGCAATATTTTCGGCGGTAAAAATAGAAGTTTGAGGGTGCAATAACCAATTCCGACCGTATTTAGCTGTCCAATTAAAGTATGCGGCCCCTGTGTGTTGTTTGGTGCGTGATCCATCAGTGAAATATATATAGGAATGCGGAGTGTGTTGAAGTTCCTCCATAATTTCTTGCATGATGATAATTGGGGATATCTGATGCTGTTGAAATGTGTCTACATCTATCTGGACGTTTGGTGATTTAAGTTTCCTGTCCATAAGATACATCGGATGGACAGGTGTGGAATATAGATGGTCATATTGTCGAAATGTGTGTAAGACAGAGGCCAGTTCCTCACACGGAACTGGTCGTGAAAGAATTCTCGATTGCACATAAGAATGTAATAGACGTAGTTTATGAAGGAGGGGATTGTTAGTAGCCAGAACAAGTTTGGTAGCAAAATTTATGGTTTTTAATCTTCGTCTCTGATGAAAGTCAAAATAAGGGAATTCGTGATGGAAATCTCGAACTGCAGGGTGGCCGTTAATTTTGAAAATAATTTTATAAAGATTATAGATTAAAGAATGGTATTTATTAATTGCGGTAGTGGAGAGATGTGTGTACAGGATCGATCCGTATTCCAGACGAGCTAGAATGACCGGTTCCATTAAATTGTAGAGAATATAAGGGTTCGCTCCCCAATATTTACCCGAGAGAGCTCGGAAAAGACGTAGGGAATTTTGGCATGATCTAAGTTTGTGAAGAAAATGAAAAGACATGTTGAGTGAGGAATCGAGATGCATTCCAAGAAAAGTGATTTTTCTCTCGGCCTGTATCGAGTGGTGTCCTATGACGATTCGTATGGGGTTACGGGTGTACCCGGGACGAAAGATCTGAAATTTCGTTTTTCGGAGGTGAATGGTGAGTCCTAGGTCTGATGAATGTTGCATGCCTCGGGCGACAGATCGTTCGAATCTTGATAGTTCCCGAGTCAAACGGGAGGGTGTTATTGTTTGGTAGAGCACCATATCGTCCGCATATTGTAGTATTCGAATGGATTCATAGGGAGACGTCGGTATGTCCTGTATATTATATAGTGCATATAAAATGGGACTTAAAGAAGACCCCTGAGGTAGGCCAAGGGTCGTTATGCGTGATGCCGGATGATTGTATGTTCGGGGCAAATGCACCTGTCGAAGTCTAAATAAAGAATATAGTGTAGAAAGAAAAGTGGTGGGAAAATTGTAATAACGGAGTCGAGACATAAGGATCGGTATGTGGACGGAGTCGTATGCTTTGTTTATATCTAAATATACTGCTGCGATATATTGTTTGCGATAGAAGGCATTTCCAACATCTGTAAGAAGAGTGTAAACATTAAAATCGGAACTATAATGACGTCGAAAACCAAATTGGGTACGAGGCCAAAGATGCTGTCTTTCTAAATAGAAAGTCAATCTGTCTGTTATGATTTTTTCGAAGGTTTTCCGTAACGTGGATAACAATGTGATGGGTCTATAATCTGTTGCCGATCTACCGGTAGTCTGGGGTTTTTTGATGGGGTAAACTAGAACTCGAGACCAAGACAAAGGTGTACGACCCTGTGTAAGCAAGGAAGTATAGGAAGATGCCAAGAAATTTACAAATTGTTGTGGAAGTGCACGGAGTAAGGAATATGTGATGTCATCTGGACCTGGCGCAGATTTCTTCCTTTTGGCCTCCCAGACTCTCTGAATGTCCGCTGGATGTATTGCTGCGAGTAAAGGATGATTGATGTCCTGTGGCCCACTATCAAATTGAAGGTCTCTCTCCGGAACGTTGGGTGGGGCGACAGAGTCCAAAAATTCCTCTTGAAGAGTATAATGACCGTGTAAAGGTGTTAGATTATTTTCCCTACTAAGATTTTTGTGCCATGCCAGTTTTTTCCAGATGTGTGAGGTCGGCGTATTTTGAGTAATGGATGAACAATATCGGTGCCATGACTGCCGTTTACGAGTATGGAGAATTCGTTTTGTTTGTGCTTCTTGTCTTTTACATTGTAGATAGTTGGACCATGTCATGGTGTTGCGATATCGCTTCAGGCTACTCCGTCGTTGGGTGACGGCACGCGCGCATTGTCGATCCCACCACGGGGGTTTGGCACGCCGAAATTTAGTCTGAATGGAGTAAGGATGCTGAGTGTCTAAATATGAGGTCAAGACTTGTTCTAAAAAGTGATATGTTATGTCTGATGGGTGTATATTCTGGAGCTGCATGTCCACAAAAGTATTCAATCTATCCGAATCTAATGTGCCGGTCCTAAATTTAGTAAATAACGAAATCCAAATCTCATGGGGTTCTTTGATTGCTATGTGGAGGGGAAAATGGTCACTATTGTAAGTATCTTGAATCTGTAAGCAGGTTATATACGGTACTAAACTCTCAGAAACAATCAGCAGGTCTGGAGTGGAGTCGGCTTGTCTGTAATTACCGAGGCGTGTTATGATGTTGGAATTTACTATGTGCCAACCATTACTGAGAATCATATGTATGAGTGGGTGAGGGACATATTGCCACTGAGTCCAACGGCGGAAATTCGGTACATTAAAATCCCCAAGGACTAATGTCTGATGGCCCGGGACTGTCGGAAATAGTGCTGTCCATTGTTGGGGAGTTAAGTGGGTCCCGTCGAAGTTATAGACTGCATAAATCGCCAAATTAGGGATTCTGACATGGATAATCTCCATATGAGGTAGAGGTTTATGGTGTGTGCTGGCATGTGTTATGAGGAGGGTGTGATGGATGAATATCGCGACCCCACCCCCATATTTATCACGGTCATGTCGTATATGCTTATAGTTAGGTAGAGTGAATAAGGTCTGAGCATTAAGGTGAGTTTCGGTGATAACAAGGATATGGTATGGAACTAATTGGATGAGCTGTAGCAGTTCTGTTTTTTTATTGGAGATGCTTCTTGCATTCCAATATAAAATGTGTAGTGTTTTGTGAGTGACCATCAAATTAATGGCCCTTTGCTTCTTTCAGTGCTTTTTTGATGCCTAGCAGTGTCGCCCGGTAGGTCTCTGGCAGTTCACTTAAGAGGGTGTTGATGGCAGTGATTGCAGTAAAGGCTGGGCTTACCGGCTGCTGACGTGGAGGGGGATTCACCCCTGTCGCGATACGCCTCAAAAGGGGCGGACCCGGTATTATTTGGACTTCCCTGTTAGCAGGTTCCTTAGCGGCGAAGATTGTAGACTCTCCACTGGCTGATCGAGGGATTCCCCTATCCCGACCATTGGATGTAATGAGAAGTTTGTGGTAGCCCTGTTGGTCAAAAGCAGGTTCACTTACTGGCGCTTTCCTTTTGATGGTCTGACTGGGTGACTTGGGAAGATTTTGATTAAGACTCTGTTGGGCTGGCAGGGATGATGGTGTACTAGGACCCCTACCGTCTGCTGCAAGCAATGTCGGAAAAGGGGTTGCTGCCCCAAATACATTTGGCGTCTGTTGATTTAATATAGATGCATACGTCGTATGCCCGAGCACAATTTGTCGTGCCTCATATTTGGAAATAGGAAGTGCATTGAGTTTATCTGCAATCTGAGTTTCTAGTTGGTAGACTGGGCATTTAGTCGTGTCTTTGGTGAGGTGGGCGCCATGACAGTTAAGGCATTTCGGCTTATCTACGGAACAGGGTCCCTGATGGGGGTCCAGCCCACAGTGTAAACATTTAGGTTGGGATTTGCAATATTTTTTCCTGTGATTTAACTTCCCACAGTTTAGACATAGTTGTGGTCTTTCCCTATATGCTTCCACCGGACACCTCTGATGATATAATACCACATGGCGCGGTAGGCGTTGACTTCTAAATGTCAGTTTTACGGTCTGAGTTGGCTCATAGCCAACCGTGCCCTTATCATCCGTCCATTTCCTGTTAAAGCGATGTACATTAACAATCTTATAGTTTTCCGGTATACGGGTATCAGTAAGTATGTCCTCAGTTGGGATTGACGTATCTACTCCTTTGATTACTCCAGAGACAAATATATTATAGGACGGAATGAAAGATTCAGTTCCTGTTGTCTTGTCAAAATCTGAGTCAAGAAATTGGTTTGCTGCCGTATAAGTAGCAAAATGGACATCGATTTGCCATTTGCTCACTTTTTGTACGGACCTGACATCGTATTGTGCTTTGAACAGCCACTTCCCAATTCTCATGGGATGAATATTCCCTAACTCTTTATCTTTCTGTTTTACTGATACGAAAAAAGGTTCCACATCTGTATACAGATATCGGGGGTGAGGTTTTGTGTTCTGGGAAGTCTCCATAGCTATTTGAGGGATAGATTCTGCGTTCTCTTGTGATTTGGGTGTAAGGTTAGAAGTTGTTGACAGTGTAGGAGGCTGTGTAACAGAATGTGCTACGTTTTCATCGTCCACAATGTTCATAACGGGCAATGATGTTGATATGTTTGTAGGATTCACTGTATTTAAAGACATCGAAGTCATTTCCCTAGACATGAGTAAAGTATCTAAATCTTAAACACCCCCCGCGGGGTGCACCCAGCTATTATAATAGACACTAGCTCTTATGGAGTCTGCACTCGTTCTAGCGCTAAAAGAAAAAAATTATTATCCACTGCACACTCTTAGCACTATCACTCCGAAAGACTGTAAGGCGGAACTGTGGGAGAAACGATCCGATCCCTTGCAGAGTCCAACGGTAACTGTACTTAGACCCTAGACTTGGATAGCTACCTCGCGACACAAGAGTCTACCCACAGAACACAAACTTATTAGAAGTGCACCCTCTGTGTTAAATCTTGGAAACACGAAGCGATCGCAGCGCGCCTAGTTGCCTGGTGTAAACTAGAGGTATGAGAGGGAGATTTGAATCATTGATGGCCGGTTTCTATAAACTTGCGAATTACCTATGGGTAAATTATCCCATGGACAGAATTTACACAAAAATAACACCACACAAACACAAATAATTTAAAGATAGCAATTACATACACTTGTGGCGAGTTTCTAGATAAATGTCCTCTGGGTAAATGTGAAAATGACAGAAAAATGTTCCTACAAACTCGGGCTAGATCTTTCCAAGGATAAATCTCCGGGTTAATTTATCCTTTCATGGATGGCTGGATAAAATTTAACCTTTCATAGGATCAATAGTAATATTTAAACAATGAGAATCAAAGCCTTCTGAATTAAATTAACTGTACAACTCCAAGGCCTTGCTCATTATATCATTGTAGGTAAAATGGAACTAATTTGTCCATGGATAATTTACCCATAGGTAATTCACTAGTTTGTAGAAACCGGGCATGAACCTAATAACATCGCTGTCAATACTAAGACGTCTTAAAATCTGACATTTTGAGAGCATTTATATATTTATGACAACTTCCGTCCATAGTTATATTTGGATAGTTTGCATGTATAAAAGGCGTGAGTCTAGTAAATCTGTATTCAGCATAAAAACTAACTACACAAATGCTCTTTTCTCAAAACATCGGATTTTAAGATGTCTTAGTATTGAACTGAGGCAGCGATATGTACTATATTAATACTGTTATTAGCCTATCTGAAACATAAATATTTATTAATGGGGTGCCTATTTAAATATTATAATATGTTTAGTAAAAAATGCTTTAGTACTAAAATAGCCAACATACTGAAATAAAATTATGGTATATTATGATCTTTTATGATCTATTATGATTTATGTTTAGATGTGTAATTTGACTGTCCCTGTTAACGAGCGCAAATAAATAAATAACAATTATTTAAGATCTGAATAAAAAAATTGAATAAATAAATAAATGTGGATAAGTATCCTCCCCAAACTATAAATCTCAATTAGGCTACTACCACAATATGTGTTTAACAAAATACTGAAAAATATTTATTGTGAATGTGTTTTTACCCACCATATGTTATACCCGCTAATTGCAGATATACGTCTAAGAGTCTGGATTCATTTGGGGAGGAGGGGGGTACCGGTCAACTGATTTGGTCCAAAATCAATTATATCATTCTGGCACTTAATAACAAAAGTTAAGTTTCAGTGATTTGACTTTAGCCAGTCTAAAAAGTCAACGTAAAAAACATAAATCATGTAATTCAGAAACAGGAGAGCAATATTTTGTTAAATATAATAAAAGGAGAGAAGGGGAAAAAAGGAGAAAATATTCACATATATCCAACAAATAAAATTACATTTATTACATTATAAATCAGCATTAAGTATTTACACAGCTTTTTTTCATGCATTCATATCTCATATTTACTTTATTTTCGCTACTTACATTGGTCAGACAAAGGTTTTCCGAACATGCAAAAGATTTCAAATATAGAAATAGATGCTCTAAACACAATAGATTCAACTTGCAGATATTACATACCGGTATCCAAAATAAAATCAAGTAAACTGATGTAAGACTGTAAGATGTAAGCAACAAAGCTGCTGGTTGAAACCCTACATTGACTATAACACGGCCAAGCGTAGGGCTGCAGCCAACAACTTTGAGAAAGACTTTTTTAAATTAATGAATAACGCCGTTTTTGGCAAGACTATGGAAAATGTGAGGAAACGCATAAATTTTAGACTTGTATCAAGTGAAAAAGAAATTCGAAAGCCGGTAGCAAAATCCAAATTTATGGATAGGACAATTTATAGCGAACACTTGGTTGGTGTCCATCTTGCAAAAACTAGTTTAGTGTTTGATAAGGCCATCTATGTTGGCATGTCTATTTTGGAAATTTCGAAAACTAGGATGTATGCGTTTCATTATGATACGATGAAAAATGTTTATAAAGAAGGATTGAAATTATGCTACATGGTCACTTTCAGTTTCGTCTATAGAATTGAAACGGATGACCTCTTCCGTGATATGATGCATTTCTGAGATGAGCTGGTTACTAGCGTCTACCCACCTGAACATCCCTTGTATTCAAACGAAAAGAAGGCGATGGTGAGAAATTCAAGGACGAAGGAGCTGGTCACTGCATAAAGGCGTTCGTAGGTCTGCGAGCGAAAATGTACGCCATAAAATTTAATGATATGGTAATCAAAAAGTTGAAAGACGTTAAGAAAAACGTCATTGACAAAGATGTCAACTTTGAAGATTATGTTGGTTGTCTACAGAGTGGACAGTCAACATTCTCGTTAAACAGATCCATCAGATTATATATGTTTAATGTATTTTCGATTTGTGTGAATAAATTGACTTTATCTGGCAACGACGATAAGCGTCATATTATGGAAAATTGTATGGACACTCTCGCTCACGGACACTACAAAATCAGGGAGGAGGAGGAGGAGGAGGAGGAGTGTGATGAGGAACCTCCTATTAAGAAATTTAAATTGTAAAAAATATATATTTGTGTGTATGGAATGAGTAAAAATGTATATTTAAGTGTTAAGGACAATGTTGTGTGAGACAATAAAGTATGATAACTTTGGGATCATATGGGATATAAATAAAAGAAATGTTATAAAAATGATTCTATCTTTTATTTTATCTAATTAACCCATGAATTTTTAGAGCTTGGGAATCCCAACCACTTTACAAATACCTTCTGTCCTTTGTTCCTTAACACTTTTTCAATTAAACAACAGTCTGGAAACTTTGTTTTCTGGAGTTCCTCGTTATAAAATGCACCTTCAATATAAGCCCCTTCCAAATCCTGATGCAGATACGTAGGAGGAAATGTCGATTGGATCTTCCGTATCTTGAAAATCTCCGTAGTCCACGAAGGTAAGTAGCCTTTATTAAACACTTTCCTATGTTTGGAAACTCTTGCGTAATCGCCTTTGACAAACTTTGGTTTCACATAACACTCCTTGTAACGATACACTGTTTTAAGTAGACTATCGTCTTTTACCTAGTTGGGTTTCATGTTAATGGTGGAGTGATACTTATCGTTGTAATGTTTTATGAGTTCTTGCAACATCTCCACCCATTTGTAACTCCCTCGTGCAGAAAATTCTCGATACATGTTAGTTTTCAAAGTTCTGATGAAACGTTCGGCGATGCAAGCCTTAACGTTAGAGTACGTAGAATAATGATTGATACCATATTGTGTCATTAACGCTTTAAAATTAGCGTTATAATATTCCTTTCCCATGTCGGTCTGTAAATTTTGGGGTGGAACTTTAACAGAATGAAGTATTTCTTGCATGGCTGCTGTAACATCTTTGCCGCTTTTACTTTTCAACGGTCTCGCATAAGCAAACTTGGAATAATCGATTATACAGACCAAAATATACTTGAAACCTCTGTTCTCTCTATGATATGGAATCATTTCAATCAAGTCGCTTTGCCACAAATAGTTTTGACCTTTCATTTTAATATGACGTCTTTGATAATTTATTCTAGCTGGTGTATGAAGTTCGTATGCGATTTCCCGCTTTTTCATTCTTCTGATTTTTGCCTCCCTCAATTCAGATATGATTTCTTGTATCTCGTTGTGATGAGAATTATTCCCTGCCGTAGACGAGGGCACGAGAAGCCGCAATCTATCAATGAGTTCGTTCGGATCGTCCCAGTATTTATATTCAATTTTATGATTTGGATGTACTTCTTTCATCATCCCTTTACCTAATACATGATGCTGTGATCCCTCGTCGGATGATTCTTCATCACGAAATAATTTCTTGATGACGCGTAGATATTTGTGAGTATTGATTCTACGAATGTTTTCGCTTTCGTCATAATTTACTTTGTGCGCGCTAGTTTTTTCCAAAATCTCCTTGTATGCATCTAAATCACGAATGTTGTACAATTTTTTGTCGGGTATATCTTTTATAAGCAGTTCATATAACCCAGGGCGTCCAATATACGTTTTCTTGCCGATAACGAGACGATCGTTTCAAATGGTCACAGGTGTTGATCCAATGTAGAATAATTGTCTGTCAGGGTCCATTCTCAAACCATAGATAGGATCGATATTTCTCGGCTTATGCGATATGAATTTTTGAATGTAAGGTGTAATCACTGGACCGTAAACTCTTTGCAGCATAGATTTATAATGTTTATGAGGAGATTGTTTAGAGGACTGGAGCGATTCGTATTCCATTTCCGACTCTTCAGATTCATCTTTACCGATGTTCACGAGCTCTTCCAAGGGTTTCGTTATCGGGTTTATAATTTCACCAATTTCTTGTTTGGTCTGAAGATTGAATTTTTTTAGCGCTAAATATTTATTCCGTATAGATTTAATATGTTTGGCAATGTCTTGTTTCACTCGTATCTGCTCCTTGCTCAACGAAGGATTCATTTCGACTGATGTATATTTAAGCTTTACATAACAATATTGTGACAAAGTCAGAAAAGCCTAGAAGCTGATAGAAGAAGGACTCGGGCCGAAAGAACTAGAATTAGATAAATCCAGAAAGGGACGGCCCTCTTATTGCTGATTGGAGCCGCGCGCCGACGGGTGCGGCCTACTCCCTAGCTCGGCGCGGTGAGTGACGGTGCGCGCTCGTGGGAGGGGCCAGAGGTGGAGCCACGCGCTAAGGGCTGTGACGGCGCCCCGCGCGGACATTCTAGACCATGCGCGGGCGGGGCTCTGGAATATTCGGCTCTGGAACTTTCGTTAAGGCTATATAAGGATTGCGAGCAGCCGAGCCGAGCAGTTCAGTACAGTGAAGAGTTCAGTGTGAAGAGTTAGTACATAAGAGGAGAGACAGTCCGTGAAGAGCCAGAGGGTCAACGAGGGAACAGTCAGAGAGGCAGTCCGTGAGTAGCGGCGAGCGTCAGCGTCAGAGGGTGAGCTGGATGGAGAGGACTGATCAGCGCGGCCTCAAGTGAGTGTGTCTTGGGAAGCTGAGGAGCCAGTGACCGGAGGGACCCGAGAGCGGAAGAGCTAGTCAACGGGGAACTAGTGGCCGGAGGGAAGGGTGAACGAAAGAGCTGGTGAGCTGATCTGGGCTGAGGCAGTGCCGTCCCGGGGAACTCTGCGCGACGGGTGGATTGTACAGCGGCAGCGAGGACTGTGGAGTTGACCGGCGCGACGTGGAATCATCTCGACTGGGAGTCCGCACAGTGTGTGCGAGCGGAACAGTGCTGTTAATTAGGACTGAGCACAGTGAGAGTGAGCACTGAACAGGACAGTGAACTGACGAATAGTCTGGAGTTTTCTGGCTGTATTGACAATTGTTGTGGGAAATAAAGAAACCTCCATCCTTCAATTATAAACTCGCTGTTCTGATTTTGAACCCCGACGAGCCCTTGTTACACTGGTGTCAGAAGTGGGATATAATTGAAGGGACGCAAGATGGAGGACATGCTAAAGTCGTTACTTCACGCCATGGAAGACCGACTGAACGAAAAAATGGATCAGCGGAGCACCGAGTTGAGGCAGCGGAGCACCGAGTTGAGGCAGCAGAACGACCGACTGATCGAAAAAATGGACCGGCAGAACACCGAAATAAGAGAAATTATAAATGAAATGAAGAACCTGCAGTTAAGTCCTAAGGAAGAACTCAAGCAGGAACTGACACCGGCCAAGGAAAGATCGAATGAACCGGGCAGCGAACTGGTGGCCGTGAAAAGTGAACCAGAGAGACAGGCCAAGGTGGAAGGAAAAGAAGGGCAGGAAGAGGACATGGCCATCACCGTACCACCAGCTAGCGAAGGGGAAGATCACGCCCTGAATGAACAACAGCGGGACGACGTGAACAAGGGAAGACACCGCGGGACGACGTGGACGTAGAAGAAACACCGCGGGACGACGTGGACGAGGGACAGACACCGCGGGACGACGTGGACGTAGAAGAGACACCGCGGGACGACGTGGACGTAGGACAAGCACCGAGGGACGTCATGTCGAGCACAGGACCCACATGGGAGGAGGTAGCCAGTTGCAGCGCCATCTACGAAGGCTATGGGAACCAGCAGGGCGCCCTAGTGGTCAGAGACGGGGCCCTGAAAGGAAGCTGGGAGCATGAAGATGGGAAGGCGACTGCGGAGCACCACCTAGTCCTTCCGAAAGCCGAAAGCCTGGAAAGCCTGGAGGAAGTCCACGCAGGAGCAACAGGTGACCGCTTGGGAGTGAACCGGATCCTCGACGAACTCCGGAGAAGGTTCTACTGGTTGGATCAATGCAGTGACGTTGAGAGGTGGCGTCAAGAATGCGTCGCCGGAGATGCCAGCAGAGGGCCTAGAACTCGCAGCCGTGGGGCCATGAGGCAATACAACGTGGCAGGCCCATGCTCCATTACTGATGACGGAAATTGGCACCAGTTGCAAGCCATGGAGTAGTTCATCAAGTGGCCAGAAGTGTACCGCATCCAGGGACAGCCAAGAGGGAAGATGCTGGTAGTTCACCTGGACCGTCTGGCGGCATATCATGGAGCACTTCGGGACGAAGGCCCTTAAGGAGGGGGCAATGTGACAAAGCCAGAAAAGCCTAGAAGCTGATAGAAGAAGGACTCGGGCCGAAAGAACTAGAATTAGATAAATCCAGAAAGGGACGGCCCTCTTATTGCTGATTGGAGCCGCGCGCCGACGGGTGCGGCCTACTCCCTAGCACGGCGCGGTGAGTGACGGTGCGCGCTCGTGGGAGGGGCCAGAGGTGGAGCCACGCGCTAAGGGCTGTGACGGCGCCCCGCGCGGACATTCTAGACCATGCGCGGGCGGGGCTCTGGAATATTCGGCTCTGGAACTTTCGTTAAGGCTATATAAGGAGTGCGAGCAGCCGAGCCGAGCAGTTCAGTACAGTGAAGAGTTCAGTGTGAAGAGTCAGTACATCAGAGGAGAGACAGTCCGTGAAGAGCCAGAGGGTCAACGAGGGAACAGTCAGAGAGGCAGTCCGTGAGTAGCGGCGAGCGTCAGCGTCAGAGGGTGAGCTGGACGGAGAGGACAGATCAGCGCGGCCTCAAGTGAGTGTGTCTTGGGAAGCTGAGGACCCAGTGACCGGAGGGACCCGAGAGCGGAAGAGCTAGTCAACGGGGAACTAGTGACCGGAGAGAAGGGTGAACGAAAGAGCTGGTGAGCTGATCTGGGCTGAGGCAGTGCCGTCCCGGGGAACTCTGCGCGACGGGTGGATTGTACAGCGGCAGCGAGGACTGTGGAGTTGACCGGCGCGACGTGGAATCATCTCGACTGGGAGTCCGCACAGTGTGTGCGAGCGGAACAGTGCTGTAATTAGGACTGAGCATAGTGAGAGTGAGCACTGAACAGGACAGTGAACTGACGAGTAGTCTGGAGTTTTCTGGCTGTATTGACAATTGTTGTGGGAAATAAAGAAACCTCCATCCTTCAATTATAAACTCGGTGTTCTGATTTTGAACCCCGACGAGCCCTTGTTACATTAGCGCTAAATATTTATTCCGTATAGATTTAATATGTTTGGCAATGTCTTGTTTCACTCGTATCTGCTCCTTGCTCAACGAAGGATTCATTTCGACTGATATATATTTAAGCTTTACATAACAATATATTCATCTACGCCACGTCTGTATCTTCCATGTTCACGATCGTTTTCTTTACAAATTGTTAAGAATCCATACTTTTGAGACGACCAACATTCACGACATAGCTTTTGAAATTTATCGAACGTCATGTCTGCATTTACATAGTCGTTGTATAGATGTCTTAAATTTAACGCGTCCTGATTAAATACGATCACCAAGTTACAGTTGTCTCTTATCAGATGTTTAGGTATTCTCGCATACGTCTGTGCAAGATAAAACATATCTAAAGACTTATGACGTCCCATGCTAAAGTAGTTTCTTATAGGTCCTTGCGGATCGCACATCACATCGTCGAAAATCACCATTGAATTCTCTTTACCTTCTGTCGGCTCAGGCATGGTTTGATCGCTGCTTTCAAACTTGAAGTAACCAATTTCTGGAACGTTTGCTAAAATTTCTTCAAGCATTTTGTACTTTTGTTGAAACAGAGATCTCGAAAATATGTAAATATTTGAAAACTTTATTCCGTTATGATGGAGAATAATATTTATAAGCACGTTGGTCTTTCCGGAATTACTAGGCCCACATATAATACACCTAGTGCTGCTGGGAAATAGTACGCTGTGCTTGCATTCGTCTTCTTCTCGACATAAACTATCGATGGGTAGGATCTCCAGAGACCCTTTTGCTTCTCAACCTTCATGACTGTAAATGAGATTTTTCACAACGAATCAAATGTTTTTATATAAAAATTTATAACATGAGGATGATGTAATCAGTATGGAGCCGCAAGTAGAACGAAGCAGACGTCGACACAGCGCTCGTGGAGGCAAATTAATAAACACTTTGATTGATAAATTGCCTGTGGAATTACACATGCCTGGGTATCGCTTTTGCGGACCTGGAACTAAATTGGAAAAACGATTGCAAAGAGGTGATAAGGGTATCAATCCTCTAGTCGAAGCCTGTAAGGAGCACGATATAAATTACGCACAGAGCTCAGATTTAAGCGATCGACATGAAGCAAATTTGAAATTGGCACAACATGCTTCCAATCGTGTTAAGGCAGCCGACGCGAGTCTTGGGGAACGTGCTGCAGCATACACTGTTTCTAAAATTATGAAAGGAAAAGCGAAAATGGGCGCTGGAATGGATACAATTGAAAAACTAAAAGCTGCATATAGAAAGTTACTGTCGAATAAGAAGAACAAGAAAAACAAGAGAGTGTTAAAATCGCCGAAAAAAATTGGTGGTATACTACCTCTGTAACTTATATTTGCAGGTTTATCTGCACTTGGGGCTCTCGGAGGTGCAGGAGCACAGATCGCTAAAGCTGTAAATTCTGCAAAGTCTACCAAAAAACAGTTGCGAGAAAACATTCGTCATAACCATATGATGGAGAGCATAGCCTTGGGTAAAAGGGGATCTGGTATCGTGATGCATGGAAAAGGATTGTATCTAAAACCTTATGCGACTAGTAAAGGACTTCGTTTAAAAAAACCCTAACTAACTACGACTTGGAACGATACGCTAAAAAACTAGGTATTCAAAATTTTAGAGGCGTGTACACGAGGAATGAGTTGCCATCCAAGCCATATAAGCAGGAGCGAATCATTATAAACCTCGATGATGCCAAAGGTCCTGGTACGCACTGGGTAGCCTTAAAAAAGTGTAACAAGAATGCTTTCTATTTCGACAGCTACGGAGACTTGCCACCTCCTATGGAAATAGTAAATTACGTTGGACCACATACAAAACTATTTACAACGTTACACGCTATCAGGAATACAACACTTTGATTTGTGGACACTTGTGTCTAGCGTTTTTACTATAAAAGCCAACAGCTCTAACATATAGGTGTTAAAATGATTCTTACGTTCACACTAAGCGGATCCAAGTCTGAAATCTCCAAAAGGTTTTATCCACCTATCGAGCTGGAAGATGGAGCAGACTACGAGATTGCTTTGCTACGGTTTGAAGCATACAATTCGATACCTATTGTGTTTGAAAATAACAATTCGTTGATAGTGTTCGATGAAGGAGGCAAGGAACATGTCATCACCATTCCAACTGGAACGTACGAGATTGAAGATATTTCAGATTATATAGCGTACGAAATATAAACGATGATAAATTCTACTAGAGACCTTGGTGATATATTTAGAGTTATTGCCAACACCAACACGCTGCTAACGTCCATCTACTCTTTCCTCGACGTTTGTTTCAACGTTCCAAACTCTGCGGCGACTTTACTAGGATTTGAAAAGACCGATAGAATTCCTAAAAGGACCGTCATAGTTTCCAAGAGACCTCCAGCCTTAAACGGTGTTAACGTTATAAGAGTAGAGTGCAATTTTGCAAGCGGTTCATTTCTGAATGGGCAGTCGACTCACACCATTCACGAATTTTTCCCCACGGTGCCTCCTGGATACAAGATCACCGAAGCTCCATCAAACTTGATTTTCCTACCTTTAATCAACATACAAAAAATATCTGACATTACAGTCTCTCTTGTGGACCAGAACGGACGACTTATCGACTTTAGAGGAGAGCGTCTATCTGTGAGAATTGCAATTAGGAAAAATGGGTCTTAATTTCAACAAATACGTACCCACCACGAAGCAGTCTGAAAAAGTAAGTACTCTACGTCTTGCCACCTTTAAGATTAAAAAGGTTTATAAACCTACGCAATATGAAAAAGGTCACACTCCGAGTCTTAACATCGTGAAGGTAACACCTACGAATAAGAAGTTCTTAAAGTCTCTAGGACACAAAGTGTGCTAATATGGTCATCCTCGCAGTACAGTCCAAGGCTATAATTGACAATGCCATAGAAAATTATCAATATCACGGATTTAAACCGTATAACAACTCGGCTCTTGGTGAAAATGACGAAATACGGATTCCTATTCAGGCTGAAAACTCGTATGCATTAGCAAGCAGGAGTTTTATTATTGTTTCTGGAAATATAACCGATGATAAGGATGCTGAGTATAAGGGAAAAGTGGTAAATAATGGTTTCCTGCATCTATTCGACGAAATAAAATTAAATCTTCATGGAGAAACAGTCGATCGTAGCAGAAATCCTGGAATCACAAGCTTATTGAAAGCCATTTGTTCTTACACCGCTTTGGATAGTGAAAGACTGGAAAACGCTGGGTGGATTCACCCCTCTGATGATGATGTGCAGACTATAATAAAAATAAAAAAAAATTAATGTTTGCATTCCTCTAAGCCATATACTTGGGATCGCTGAAGATTATGATAAAATATTCGTTAATTGTAAGATGGAACTGGTTCTGATGAGATCAAAAAACACGATCAATGTCACCAAAGGTGAAGTTAGTAAAATTACCATCACGGATATCGAGTGGATGGTGCCTATCATTAAGGTCTCCGATGTTGAAAGAATACAACTAATGAATGTGTTGGGCTCTGATCGTTCGCTAACAATAGATTTCAGAAGCTGGCAATTGTATGAACATCCATCATTACCTCAAGCATCCAACATTTCATGGGACGTTACGACATCTCTTCAGTTGCAGAAACCTAGGATGGTTATCATAGGATTGCAAACTGCTAGGAATAAAAAGGAAGCCGGCTGTTCAAAGTTTGATTTATGCGATATCCAGAACGTATCTGTATACTTGAACGATAGAAAGTACCCCTATCACTCTTTCGGGGTAGACACTACAAATGGATCGTATGGAATCCTTTATGAAATGTATGCTAGATTTCAAGAGTCGTACTATCAAAAACCATCCAATCCTCTACTTAAAAGAAGCGATTTTATCACGCATACACCAGTCTTTGTCATCGACTGCACCAAGCAGAACGAGGAACTGAAATCGGGGGCTTGTACCACCAGAATTGAAATTTCTGCAGCAAGCAATATACCAGCAAACACAAAGGCTTATTGCTTAATTCTACACGATCGAAGTATGGAGTATACTGCTTTAACCAACATCGTTACCAATGTCGTGTGACAACATGGTAATAATCGACTGTCAGGGATATCAGTCAAGGTGCAAACACTTTATAGCTAAAGAGGTTGCAGTGTCTTCGGTGGATGACAGAATTGTACATTTTCTTCTCCAACCACCCAAAAACATTTACCCAGATGCCAAGTCGCAGCGGTACATCGAATCCTACATCCATGGAATTCCTTGGCAGAGTGGATACTTACCCTACTACGACTTGAAGCCTGGTCTTGAAAGTGTTTTAAAACCAGTGGATGTTCTTCATTGCAAAGGACTGGAAAAGGTTCGGTTTTTGAAAAACTGTTCCAAAGACCTGTTATAAACATGGACGATCTTGGTGTTCCAAAGCTTGGCAAATTAAGAGACTGTGAAACCAAATGTATTTTTCATAATGACTCTAATATGAACTGCGCATTGCAAAATGTTATTGTGCTTACGCTGTGGATGAAATCCTAGTATTATTGTAATAAAGTAAATAAATTTCTAAAATCCTGTGATGTGATTTTTATTTCACAGCCCCTCATCCTAGGAATTAGGAATAGGAGAGGTTAGGGAATACTGGACTTTGTCAAACGTAAATCATTTTTGAGAAAATCCAGTTATGAAATAACTTACAAAAGAAAACATTTTTATCACTTTGGTTTTATTGAATATTTACAAATTGAATTTAACATGAGAGTCTCCTATTTCTAAAATGAATTTCACTGATGATCTTGAGAGTCTCCAACTTCTGAAACACAGAAAAATAAAAAGACATAAGAATTTAGCTTATGATGGTTAAGAATAGGAAATGGTTCATGTTAATAATACAAACCTTTCTAGTGAAGTCGATGGACGTAGGGTGCCGGTTGTCGTGCTGTATAGTCACTTTTAGTCTGTAAGATACACTTCACACTGAGTCTAAAATCTCAAGACACTTCCCAATGGTCTACGTGAAACATCGATTCCATATTACATAAAGTTGAGAACGTGGTAGTAGTAACCAGCTGAATTCGGCTCCTTACCGTAGTACACCAATGAAAGTTTCTCCTCGTTCATCTGTTGAAGCTGATCTTCACTCAACTTCCCGAACCTTGGTGGTAGAAAAACGCTGCACCCAATCATTAAATCTATAACGATTCTCCTTCCATACCTTATACACGGAACGAGCTTCCTTCACCGGATACGCAAGTCCAACTTGTAGCTCGCTCAACGGCTTGGTACAATTCACATCGGGGATGTTTACAACTGAATAACGCTCAAGAGTGGATACTATAGGCGTCTTCTTATTCTTGTTTTCTTGTGTATTTGGTAAATCCTCTTGTGATGTTTGTATGGTGGAGGACTGCAGCGTAACCCACAAGTCCTGCGTTGTAATATCCATTATAGCAGCAGCAGCTGTAGTAGATTTAGGTGCACTTTTACGACCACGCTTCAATGTTGACATCTCGGAGGCTTGACGATCACTAAACTATGCATACACTCAACTAAGGTATTATATACTGTCCACCTTCCCCTCACTCTTGTTGTATACAATCATGCTCGTCAGGAACATGCGTCATTTCACCTGTGCCGCAAACATCCCGGCCTATGTCGATGAGGACCTTACCTTTAGTTTTACTTATAGACTTGCAGAAGGGGGCCCATCTTTTATGTTCATTTGCTGGATCGTCCGTTTTTTCCCATTGTCCTATCTGCGTATGACAGTACGCGCACTCGACTACATCCCTGTATCCAATATAGTAGAATCCAGCTTCGCTCATTTTGTCCAAGTCCATAAACGGTAATGACCAATCTTTAAAAGTTTTACGTCGATGAGATTGTTTAGTCATATCGAATGTCGTCCCATAAAACAGAGCCATCCTGCGCGTTATGCTTCTCACTTACGAATGACCTTGAACCTGTCCCGCACGTGCCGTGTATGACCTTGAAACAAGTTTGAACAAGTCCGAGTGATGACGTCATACGTAAGGAATTTGTACTTCCGGTCGCGTGTGTAATGATTCCATGGAAAAACGACATAAGGTTGAAATCCTCCATCTTGAATTTTCAAATCGCCCGCCTTCTACCAATATTTACTTTTAAATGTATATACATTTTGAAATCCGCCATATTGACTTATGACGTAAGCATGTAATCCATCCCGCCGTTGAGGTAGGTCATAAGAATCCGCCATATTGACTTATGATGTACGCAATGTCATCATCTACCAATATACAAATTTTAAATTTCCCACCATACGCCATTTCATATCGTACGCAATACTCCATCTTGATTTTTCAAATCGCCCGCTCGGCATTTATAAAGTTGTCAGAGCTTTTAACATTTGTAATTTTAAATTGAGCGCTATCATGTGCTCACGTATTGTCATGCAGTACGAAGTGATGGTTATAATTATAACATACACCGGATGTAACGCGATACTCAGGAATGCGAAAATTTGCTGACGCATGACCTTGAACGCTTCCTGTTACAGTAATGTTGCATATTCCTGACTGATAACACTTGTACAATGTAAAATCGTATTATAACATTATAAAATCTTGTGCTAGACAACAACTTGAACTTTACCATTTTAAACGAACCATTTTTGAATCATACGCTTGGTCCGCCATTTTTTAATTTTCAAAATTTCCTGCCTTTTACCAATATATAATTTTAAATTTCCCACCTTCCTACAATTGTACTTGTAATATCGTAAGCAATGTTGACATCTTGAATTACCAATTTTCAATTCGTCCAGCCATCTACCAATATACAACTATTAATATTACAACATTATGACTTTGAATTTCGCGCTTGATCCGCCATTTTTTAATTTTCAAAAATTTCCTGCCTTCTACCAATATAAAGTTTTAAATTTCCATCTTTCCGCCATTTGAAATAGGAACCGGAAACACAACCATTTTCATTTTGTAATATACAGTTTATGAATTTCGCGCTTTATCCGCCATTTGAAATAGGAACCGGAAACACAACCATTTTCATATATTTTCAAATTTAGCGCCATTATGATTTTGAATTTCGCGCTTGGTCCGCCATTTGAAATAGGAACGGGAAGTGCCGCCATTTGCAATAGGAACCGGAACTGTCGCCATTTTGAATCACGTGACCATGACGAATGTCGTGACGTCATGAGCCACGCCCACTTGTGACGTATGTTGTGACGTAAGCGGCTCCTCCGTGACGTCATAATCAGCTGACCGGAAGTGACGTAAGCGGCTCCTCTGCTCCTCCGTGACGTCATAATCAGCTGACCGGAAGTGACGTAAGCTGCCCCTCCGCTCCTCCTGTGATGTAGGTGACGAAACCACACTACTTTTATGGGCCCAAGACGAGGCTATCATACTCTTTGGGAGGTTATACCACAGTATTCCAGGCTGAAATATTTGCTATTTTGGCCTGTGCTTATCATATTTTAGGGATGCCTTGGCTGTATGGTAGGATTACTATCTGTTCTGACAGTCAGGCTGCCCTGAAGGCACTATGTGCCAGTACAACAAGGTCTAGGTTGGTACAAGAGTGCCAAAAGACCTTGGACATTCTCTGCCCCCGCCGACCAGTACAGCTCTGCTGGGTTCCTTTGCATGCTGGAATCAGAGGAAATGAACTAGCTGATAAGCTAGCAAGGGAAGGCTCGGCCAATGTCTTTATTGGACCGGAACCTGTCCTTGGCATTACTCCAAGAAGGGCCAGATGTGAGGTCTTAGATTCGATAACACTTCAACATGGCACTTTATGGAGTAATTTAACTACTGCTAGGCAGGCGCGGTCCATGATCGAGGGACCTAGCAAGAAGAATAGCAGGATTCTTTAATCGGGCACGACTTAGGAGTGTAGTTGTCCTGTTAACAGGACACAACACCCTAAAGAGGCACCTACATGTGATGAAGCTGAGTGCGGATCCTACATGTAGGAAGTGTGGTAGGGAAGATGAGTCTTCTCTACACATATTGTGCGAGTGCGAAGCACTTGCTACAGCAAGGCACTTTCTCCTGGGCTCCGATAAATTGGGAGCAGGAGACATAAGGAGAATGAATCCGAGATCTATCCTGTCCTTCTTGAAGGCAACGGGGCTCGAATGAGTTCCCCAGTAAGAGGGGCACAATGGGCCCAATTATGTGGCCTACGTGCATGGCACCGAAAGGGTTCAACCCATTTATTTTCATTCATTCATTCGGTACCGGTCAACCGATTTTGTCCAATATCAATAGGGTTCTTCCCATGGACGTTATAAATGCGTATACCAAGTTTCATGAAAGTCCGATAATGTGTATTTGAGTTATCACGCATACAGACACACAGACAGACATTTTCCCTTCCCCACACAATCTCATAAAGTACCATACTGGCACTTAATAAAATTCCTAAATTAAACACAATACACATACAACATATTACAACAGAAATTAAAGTTCTTAACTACATTTTATGTAATGATATTCATATATGCTAAATAACATAACTTGGTGGATGTTAAGATACAGGACGCGCCAATAAAACGTAACTGTTTTAATTGCACATAAGTTCGAGAATAAATGACATAAATCAATTGTAAAAATAAAGACATGGATAACAAAGATGGGAGAATCATCTATTCAGAACAACATGTTCAATATGTCCACCTGCAAAGACCATAAAACGATTCAAACGAAATCCAAAATTGTGTATCACTCTGGCACACATTTCCACCGGAATTGCATGAATAAATTCTTTGATTCTTCTCTTGAGCTGGCAGATTGTGTTCGGGTGTCGTTTATACACATTGTCTTTTATGTAGCCCCACAAGAAGAAATCTAATGGTCTACCTGCCATCTGTAATGTCGCCGCGAACCCAAAATTAGCCGTATAGGACACTCAGTGTATACACGAGTAATACAGTCTAGATTCTAGAAGGCAGTGACATAAACATAACCAAAATTTCGTTGCTAACTATGTGAAACTTTATGGAGTTGCCTAAAACATTATTATTATTATTATTATTATTATTATTATTATTATTATTATTATTATTATTATTATTATTAATATCAATATTAGTTATCTATACTGGGTCTAAAGAGTGTAAATTTTTTTGGTTCTGCTTAGATAATTATTTTTAAGCCCTTATATAGTTGGTACTGGTTGTAGTAAGCTGAAAGATGATTTTAGACATTCCGTTTTTGTGTGTGCAGTAACGTTTGTGCATGGACATAAACAACCTGGTTTTTTCTGTTACTACAATCATATAAACTTTACGCCTAATTCAGTTTATCAGAATTTGTGACTGAGCGGCGACAATGAAACTGCGGCCCTAAATTGCTTGGTGTAGTCTAAACTATTAAACTATAAAAAATCATAGTAAGAGATATATTTAGTCATTTCATCATCTCTGTCTTGGGGTAAAACCATAGGTAGTCTGCTATGCTCTAGCTAAAAGTCAAACTATCAGTAAGACATATATTTATATTTTATTGTATGGTTAATACTTAAATATTACATAATTGAGAAAGAAGTAGTAGGAGAACTTTATAGGTTGATTGTAGAAGTTCCTAAAATTATAAGTGGATAAAAGTCACTCTAAATATTAGCATAAAGTAGTCTACCTACTTGATTTTCCTTATTTTCTGAGGATGAGTTATGTTATCAATTCCACATCCGTCTTTCCTTTCATTCCAAGTTGCTGAATAATTATCAATCCTTCATTTCTCAATGCTTTATAATCTAGTGGGAATTATTTCTGTTTAAAATAACCCACTTATGATTTGTAAACACTATGTTATACATTATAATTTGAAGTAGAAAAATAAATAAACTACAATAAAATAAGACTTAGCCTATCTGAAATCTGGCCTGTACATCTCCAGTGTCACAGAATCTTCAAATGGTTAATTGTGAAATTAACAAGGCAGAAATTGTTATATACGAGATGTAGGAATTTGTCCATACACTACATAATTCTTAAAAGAGCGAGTGTATACTTCTGTTCTTTTATAGGCCTACACAAGTGCTATTGTAACATCTTCATGCATTGTTTTCTTTATTTAACTTAATGGATTTTGAAACTCTTTTAAAAATCTATAGGTCTTCAAAGAAAGGAGACAATCATAAATTGCTTGTACTAATGGTAACAGCCACTGACTGTATTTAGTATATTTCAATTTCAATTTATTTTACAGTTAGATCTGTACAGCTCTTTCTTCCACAACACCAGGGATAGCATGGTTACATAACAATACACTTACAATAGAAATTATATGAAGAGTATAATACAATACATTAATTTACATAATATATATTACAGATGAGAGAGAATAGGAAGAGATAATTTAGTAACAAGACATTTCCTTTTCCTTTGATTATCAAGAGATTGAGTTGTACAGTGAGTCCCACGCAAGAGTTGGCCAATGACGCGCGTAAGTTCAGCTTCCGAGATAGAATTTAATTTCCACCTTATACCCTCATTAATATGTATGTAGGATAACTCGGAGAATTTGCCAAAAACATTCACATTCACTTTTAGTTAAGAGTATTTAATTTCATTTGTAAGTTTTGTTATAGTATGTGTGTGCATTTAGATTGTGTTGTGAGTTAATTTCTTAAAATGTAGTGGAATATAAATAATCTAAAAGATACATTAGATTTAAAATTTAAAAACAGTTACGCCAGTCATTAGTGTGCAACTTAATCAAGTTGTGTCTTTTATATGTTACGATATTGAATATAAAAAGTCTTGAGATTTAAAAAACGAACTTAAAATGTCTTGTGGATTTATGTCACACGCATATAATGTCATAAATATAAAACAACTGTGTACTCACAATATTCTTTCACTATATTTCTGTTAGAAGTTTTTTGTGTTTGTCGTATTTTCCTTCTTTTTTCTTTTGGTGTTCTTGTAGTTCAGCGTGTTGTGGCTTGTGAATTTTGTTGATGTCTTCTTGTCTTCTTTGTAGTATGATGTATTATTATGTTAATGGCAATTTCATCGGTATCCTATCATAATCTTATTTGAGATGCATTTCGATTCGAAAATGAATCATCTTCAGCCTACTAAATAAGAAAAAGAACAAGGAGGATTAGGATTAATCATGTATGAGATAGGATTAGATTCTGCTATATAATGGTAACTTACCTCTTTACTAGACGTTGCGTGGAGTGTGGATGTAGGATATTACTCGTGGGCAATGTAGAGTAGCGTGTATTTATATGGGCAGGGTGTGTTCATAAGATTAAATCAAATAGTGGATTTCTGCCAATTGCGTCTTCATTTAGTATAATTTGTTTGTGTTTATATATTTCTAAGTTTTCTAACGTGTTTAGTTTGTTACTTTTATCTTGTTTGTGTAGAATTTCCATAGTTTGTTCTATATTGTTGTGTCTGTGGTTCTCATCTAATAAATGTTTGGCGTTGGCGGATTTTCTTCTTTTTTGTTTGTAGTCTGTTGTATGTTCTTTGTACCTTTGCTTAAATTTCCGTCCCGTTTGACCAATATAATTTTTTTTACAGTCTGTGCATGTCAATTTGTATACTCCATTTTTGCTATTGATCTGTATTATCACTATTTATATTATATAGTTTGTTTTTGATACTGTTATTTGAAACGTAATTTTGAAATCCTCTTCGAAAAGTTTTGTGATTCCGTGTATTTTTTTGTCTTTGTATGTTGTGTATTTCTGATCTTTCTTTTTTTCTTCTATCGGTAATAGATTTGTCTTATTTGTTTTGTTTTTCTGTAGTCTTTGTCTTTTAAGTATCTTAAAAACCGTGTTTTCTCTTAAACCGTTGTTTTTAGCTATTGTTAGTATTGTATTTAGTTCTTCTTTGTAGTGATTTTTGCTCATGGGCATATTCAATAGTCTGTGTATCATATTGTTCAGTGCTGCTGTATTTTTATTAAATGGATGATTCGACTTGTTATGTATGACGGTGTCTGTAAATGTAGGTTTCCTGTAAATGCTAAAATTTATTTTGTTGTTCTTTCTGTTGATTTTTAGGTCTAAGTAGGTCAATGTTTGTCGTTATTCTTTTTCATATGTAAAAGAAAGGTTTTTGTGTATGTTATTGAATTCTGTAATTATTCCATCAATGGATTTTTCTTTACATATTAAAATTATGTCGTCGACGTATCGTAGATATACTTTTTATGTTGTATTTCTTAATTAGTTTTTCTATTTGGTGTTCTTCAAGACTTTGAAGAAATATCTCCGCTATTGTACCTGAAAGGGGGGATCCCATTGTTACCCCGATTTTTTGTATATAAATATCATTGTTAAATCTGAAATAATTTTGATGGAGGATTGTAGAAGTTAATTTAATTATTTCCTCTATGACCAGTGGGTTTTCTTTGTTCTGGCGTAAGTTATTTTCTATTACATGTATAGTTTCTTGTATTGGTATGTTAGTATATAGATTCTTTATGTCTAATGACATGAGTTTTTCATCGTTATTTAATATTATGTGTTTAATTTTATTTACTAAATCAATTGATTTTTGTATGGTATATTTGTTTTTTATCTTCAGTTTTTGTTTAAGTATTTTGTTTATTGTTTTTGATATTCTGTATGATGGAGCGTTTCTCAAATTCACGACCGGTCTGATAGGTTTGTTATTTTTGTGAGTTTGAATCTGTGCTCTGAGTGCAAGTGGCTTAGGGTTCATAAGGGTAATGTTCTTAATGTCTCTTTCACTTATAATTAATTCCGATTTCTTCATTATTCTTTTCAAAGTTTGTTGAAATTTCTCTGTAGGGTCATTATCTATTTTGACTATGTTATTGTTTTCAATTAATTCTATTGTTTTTTTGGTATATTCATCGTTTTAGAGTAAGACAATTACCTTTATCTGCCGTCGTGTGTTTAATGTCATAAAGCATCTATGTGATATCTCGTTTTGTTTATAAATGGCAACTGTGCTGGATGGGTCTCAGACTTACAATGCGCTCCGGTGATAAAATTGGCGTGTAGACTTACAATTTTGGGGATCCGCCTAGTCGCTGCTCCTGGCGACTGTGGCCCGGGCCCGGAGTAACGAATTAACTCGTGACTAAAGACAGGATGGACCGACTTCTGGATACAAACAGGAAAAGACACTTGGGGGCGACATACAGGATAAGTCAAGCGTCCGTGGTGCCTTCTACGCATGCGCGATAAGTCCAGCAGTCGACATGTGTTCTATTGCTGTTAAGTTCATAACATGGACAGTTACTTCTTTCCCAATATTTAGAATTAATTTAGGAGGCATGGGACCACGTTTTAAAAAATAATATTAATAACTAAAGAAAAATTAATATTAACTTGGAGCAACTTTACACTTTACACAACGTAATTCAACCAGTAAAATAAGTTATGAATTTAGGGAACTTTCAAAATGAATTTGTATATTTTTGATGTCTTGTCATTAGTAAAATATAACATAAAAAGCTACCAAACACGAAGTGCTTATTTATCAGACCAGAAATCAAAATAAATTTGGGACAAAATTTTATAACAAATTACCAAATAAACTTCAAGAAATGTCCCCAAATTTGTTTTCACAAAAAACTATATTCCTAGCTTTAAAAAATCTATTTTTTAATGTTAAAGAATGCTTAGAATCAGATTTACAAATAGAATAGAGCAACTTAGCGTAAGTAATTACATGTGTAATCTGTAAGTATATGTTGTTCATTTAGTATCACTTGGGTTATGGCTTAGAATAATAATTTTGACTAATGTAATTAAGTTTGTAAGATTGTAAATATTCATAGCTTAGGTTCTTAAATATGTGTATTAATGTAAGTAGCTAATGTGACCGATTGCAGTTGGTACTGCCCAAAAGTGTTATCAAATATCAAATATATTTTAATTTTTAAACATTTCAACGCAATATTAATTTAACGTAACTCTTGACAATGAAACGAATAATTATATTCAAATATCACACTTAACTAGCAAGGAATAAAATAGTTTAAAACATAAGAATCTGGGCCCTAGTAATAAATGTTGTATTGAATTCGCGCGAATTTGTCGGTTAGACTTACATAATGAAAAGAAAAGTCACGGGTAAAACCATTCGTATTGATAAAAATAAATTATTTGGAGTTAAAGGTAAGGTAATGTTCACTCTATCGTAATAAATTTTCAGGCATATATGCCTACTTGATATTTCTTACTGAGCAGACAAATAGCTTCTTGCCAGATTTTCCAGGTGGAGCTAGTCGAAACAGTCGGCCTCACTTTCTGTGCTGCAGTGCTAACTCCAGATCTGTTCCAGCTCTACTGGGTAGAATGCTGACGCCAAGACGACATCTTGGAAGAGGGCAGAAAGTACGCAGGAACTTCAAAAACGTTAATATGGGAACCTTTCTGTCAGCGATTCCCGATAGGTGGCAGCAGGGTCAAAAGAGGTCCAAGCATGTCGTCTGCTGTCCATTGATCATAATGGAACAGATTATTTAAACATCAGTCAGAATGCCAGAAAACATGTTGTGGCGATCCTCTGTGTAAAACACATATGCTTTACGAAATATATTGTTATAAAATATAAAGAAGATTAAACGGATGCTAATAGTTAATAGTCTATGAGTTCCCTCAAATCTCCTCGCTCAACACTTTTAGATCCTCAGAATTGACTCATTACCTTAATCATTTTTGCAAAGAATAAAACTTAACAAGAAGTAGTATTCTCATTATTTACAACAGAAGGTCATGTTTCCAATATTTTCATCAAATGGACAAGATTCACATATGTACTGTTGCTATAAACAGGAAGTTCGCCCAGCAGGAGACTCAACCATTTATTCTCTTTCAAACTATGATACAAAATTACTTCTTAAAAAGGTATGGACAGCATTTGATAAATACAACTTACTTAATTTATTAACTTCATAACAAAAAATTCACATATTTCTGTTTCACATTTATTATAATTTGTATAATAAAATTATGAATATTTTGTTTAAACGGAATTTGTAAGTTTTTTCATTGCACAAATTAAAACAAATCGTAAAATTGAAACACTTACAAAACTAAATTATTCTTACAGGCATTGGTGGTTCTTGTAAATTGAAGATTAAAAAAAAAATTATTATAAAGAAGACGTCAAAGCATATTTTTCCTTTCTATACTGGCTATTTTTCCCCTCTAAATACAAAAAATAAATAATAAAAAGATAAATAAATCAACTATACTGTTATTATATACAACTCGCTTTTATAATGCACATTAATGATGTTAAAACACTATATTAGAACTGGAATTCCGATGCACGTAGATATTTTAACTCGAATCGAAGAGAACATAGTATTTTGACTTATTAGCATATGAGAACCCAGTACAGTCGGTCAAATAAAAAACGTCGGGCGGTATTTGATTAAGTATCACGGACGAGCATATGCGCATGTACAGGAAGACTTAAGGTTAGGTTCACACACGCCTCTTGTCTATCCATGTATTTTCTTGATTATTTAGTCAGTTTTGTTCCAAAACAAACATGTATAGAAGGCTGTGGCTATATGCCTCAAATCCGCCATATTCTTGGTTGCAAATTTTTATAATATTAATAATTAATAGATTCGCGAGGAATATGTTTATTCAAGGAGCATTTTTTTAAGATTTTATTTTATAATACCGGTACTTCTAGTGCAAAATCAATAACTTACGCTCAACTTCTGCAACCAATCTTAGCATCGAAATACGCGTCCGGACAGATCAACGTTTGCTTTGAAAACTTCCGGTCGCATTATAGTAAAGTTCCCACCTCTGAGCTGCTCTTTCATAAATATGGAACCTTTTCGCTGCTTCAGAGATCGAAAAATGCAGGTCAATTACAGCCCTAACTACACTTTCTCTCATGTTAGCATTTGTATGTGGCGATGACACAAAACAAAATGAATTATGACAATGCATTAAGTTGAATATCGTGTGTTGCGCTTTCCGCGTTGTTCATTTTATCCCTCCTTGTTCATATTTTCCCTCCTGCCGCATGGCCTCATATGTTCCGAAAATGACCTGTATTTTGTGTTTTTTATAGGAAACTTATGAACTAATGCGTCAAAACTTTAATTTTAACAGCATACGAGTCCCGACATTTTTTATTTGACCGACTGTACGATGAATAATAATTCCCTACAAGCCATAATTCTGAAACTTATGCAATATAATTCTAAAACAAAAAGTATGAACCTACATTATGGATGGGCGTTGACGTTAAAAATATTACGCATTTAGGCCTATAGTAATAACCACAAGAAAACCATTCCCTTATTACCTTATTTTGACATTCCAGCTTCTTTCAAATTACGTTGATTTCATGAAAAGAACATTCTACTACTAATATGATACACTATTCAAATACTATTATTTGTATTTGTTTTCCACACAAACACTTAATGACAGCTATAATTCTGGAGCATGTCTTATTCGTAAGCCTCTAAAGGATATTATTTAGAAGCAAGCAAACGTAACCTAAATTTATTTATACAATATTAATGATAATAGGAACAAAATATTTACACATTTATATCCAAGTTATTTACTTTCTATAACTACTGTGTTATATTAATCAAATACTAGGATCTGTTTACCACACAGTAAATTCATAACCGAAAGCTGAAATATATTCAGAATATTGTGAAAGCCAACAACCATGAACCTAAATTACTTTTTAAAAATGATTTACAGTATAAAGAATTTTTTTAAACATATTTACGACTATGGTTATAAATCTAAAGAAGATGGGATGTTTTCTTTGTGAAGTACTGTACAACAAGTTTTAAATGTTTCATAAAATTTGAATTATTTCTTCACCAGTTAACGAATACAAATGTCATCGCGATATACAGGAATAACTTTTAATATTTTGAATTATTTGTCACTAAGCTACACATGTCTATGCCACTGCAAAATAATTATTGTTCCTGTTTTTGCTGACAACCCCCACGGGTTCTTTTCAACATAATAATTACAACCAATTATTACTTCAGACAGACATCTTCTTTAATTCTTTTAACAAATCAATACTTTTTTCTGGCGATCTCACACTCTCCTAGGCAGAATATAGGTATCTGATTTCTGGAATATAACTTAAACGTTAATAATCGCCAGTTTTTATAGGAAAGCCAACATTATTCACATCTATTGATACGCATAAGCATATGGCAGAACGAGATGGCAGGACCTCCTTTGACCCTGCTGTTCTCTTGTGGACAAATTTTTAACTGCACGCAAAAGGTTCCCATTGTAATGAACAAAAGGACATTTTAATAATACATTTTTCTATACATCAGATGTGATGAAATAAAATCAACACAATTCTATATTTTATAATAGACTACACACATAAAAAATACTTTATTGAAGGAATATTAAAAAAAATATAACACTCTTAAAAACTATTTACAATGTAGGGTCATCCTGTTGTCAGATCAACACACCTATTAAACCTCACCTTTCCAGATTTGGATGAAATTTTGTAGAGAGGTAGTTTTCATGTATATTAAGAGAAATACAAACTTTTATTGAAATATTTCACTCCGTTTTCAAAATACAGCCACGTAAAGCACTAAAAAAATAACACAAATCACATCAAAAACATATCTTTCAACTGATATAGCAACTCTTCTAATTAACCTACAGATGTGGGAAAGGTATATTTTTTAGCATTTTTATAAGCTTTCCAATAATATATAATAAAAATTATTCTAATGAAATTTGTTTTTCAAAATTCAAACTGAAAATTTTGAACTTTGAAAAAAGTACATTTTTCAAATTATCAAAAAATCCCAGAAAATAGGTTATACCACTGTTAAATGATGTACCAAGTTTGAAAATGGGATGGGAATGGGTTCATAGTTATAAAATTAAAACATTATCACTTAAAAAAAAAATAAAAAATGTTTTAAAGGGATACTGTTTTAATTTTATAACTACGAACCCATTCCCATCCCATCTTGAAATTTGGTACATCATTTAACATTGGTTTAAGCTATTTCCTAGGATTTTTAAAATGTTTGAAAATGCACTTTTTTCAAAATTCAACATTTTTACTTTGAATTTTGAAATACAAATTTCATTAGATCTGTTATGTGTTACACATCATTGGAAAGCTTGTAAAAAATTCTAAAAAATGACACTTTTCCCACCTCTGTAGGTTAATTAGAAGAGTTGTTATATCAGTTGAAATATATGTTTTTTGTTATTTTTAAATACTTTACATGGCTGTACTTTCAAAGCGGTTTGAAATATTTCAATAAAAGTTTGTATTTCTCTTAATATACATGAAAAATACCTCTCTACAAAATTTCATCCAAATCTGGAAAGGTGAGGTTTAATAGGTGTGTTGATCTGACAACAGAATTGTAAATAGTTTTTAAGAGTGTTATAGTTTGTTTTTAATGTTCCTTAAATAACGTATTTTTTGTGTGAAGTCTATTAACAAATATAGAATTGTGTTGATTTTATTTTATCACGTCTGATGTATAGAAAAATTTATTATTAAAATGACCTTTTGTTCATTACAATATTAACGTTTTTGAACTTCCCGCGCACTTTCTGTACTTTTTTAAGATGGCTGCCAGGCTTCACATGTCATCCGAAGTACGACATCTAGTGTAAGATAGAACATCTTTGTACGTCACAGACTATCGTCCTGTACGAAAGTGCCAAGACCATCTACATTACACAGACCACGGAGGAAAGAATACACGGAGACGACGTGCTTGCGGTGTTGTATGGGAAACAGATGAAGCCAATGACCACGCCCCCTTAAGGGACCAAAAAGGAGGCTTGCTATATACAATAGCACACAAATACTCCGAAGTTTCACGGGTTATAACAACGTAACGGTAGGGAAAATATGTAATATCCCAATTTCATATATTAACTACATACCCTGACATCATAATAATCCCGGTAGTAAGCATTAACCTATCTCAGAAGAGCCAAAAATGTAACTTTCAAATGAGCAATTTGACATGTGCGAGTATAAATACTGAGTCAGAAAATGATTAAGTGACCATGCGACTATGATAATTCAGAACGAGAAAAATATTCTTGACAGTTATATACCTACAAATGCACTTTATTTGATTAATTACAATTAGCCTAATGCTATATAAATAAAATACATCAATAATTAACAGCATAGTGTAAAATACAAGTAAATTATGCTTAGCAATTATACCCATATTCATTCATCCCAAAAATTGATTATTTTCAGTACCTAAATTTTACAAAATTATTAATTTTTAAGGTAAGTTCATAGCATAGAATTTAAGTATTTTTGTTTACCTTAAATTTAATTTCTTCAATATTGTTCAATATGTACTTGTCAAAATTCATTACCTAGAAATTAAGTATAATGTACCTAACATTTATTTTGTACAAATTGTTCAACTCATGTACTTGACAAAGCCATGTAAACCTCTTACATTAGGCTAATAAATCTAAATCTAAATTCTCTACATGAAACTTATCTACTTGTCTAGTTTTGTCTTTATGTACATCACTTAACCACTTAGGCCTAAACAACATGAATTTCGGAGATACAATAGTTTATGTTAGGCCTACTATGATTTTTCTATTCAAAGTATTAAATAAAATAAGACTAAATGATTAGTCAAACTATCGGAACTCTAAATATATCGGAAATATATTAGATAGACCTACTTCAGTCTGTTCTATTATTGAATTAAAAACAAGACAAAAAATGCACACCAAATTTACCAGTGAAACACACAACCTCAATTCACAGAACTATTTTAAATATATTTAGGCCTAATTCAGTCTAATCTGTTAATGAATTTCACGATACCAAGCTTGTTTCTTTCTGAATATTCATAACTGTGCCGGTAATCTAAAGATGACTTTTCGGAGATAAAAATTCTCTCTTCTTCATAGATCTATAGGCCTATATAATATATCCCCATCGCAGTGCCGCATTTAAGCCTAGGCAGACGCCTAGGGCGGCAGATTTGAAGGGGCGGCTTTTAGGCTCTTACTTTTTTTAACATTAAACATTTTGTTCATAACTCTTCAAAATAGTAAACTAATGTAACACACAATGAAATAGAAATGAAAAACAATGACACCAATACACTCAAACCACTCGTTGCCTGACTTCAGTTTGGTGAGTTCAACATGCACCTGTTTATTTATTTACTTATTAGTCTGTAGGCTTCAGTCGTATTTACTTATTAATTATTATTATTATTATTATTATTATTATTATTACTATTATTATTATTAGCCTACTATTTCAGTTACAATAATGTTTATTGTAGGTTACTTTGTGGTACATTCGTGTGAAAATAAGGAGGCAAAAATATTTTTCTCTGCCTAGGGGCGCCCCTGCCCCATCGTTAAATAACCATATAACTACCCTGTCAATTAAAGAATATCTCGAAGATGAAATGTCAATATAAACTATTTTCATTTTCAAATGTTGTAGTGTTAATGACATCCGCAGCCATCTGTTTTGAAGAGGACACTGACAATATTGATATGGCTGATAGCGGCAAACAATTTCCTGTCGTAGTTCCTACCTGGTGGTTTACCAGCAACTTCTTATATGCTGCTGTGAACAAAGACGAGTAACCACGCTATCCGTGCAAGCTATAAACATAAACACGTGAAACAGTGACACGCCCCCTTAAGGGCCAAACGCTCGGACAGTTGGCTTCACGCTTGCGGTCTCAGGGCATCTCCATGTATTCTTTCCTCCGTGACACAGACCTTAATGCAAGTATCGATATTCGTCAAGATGGCGGCTGCCACAGATATAGAGGAATAGATCGGCAGCGTAAGGGGAGGGACTGAAGCCAACGCGTTCGCTGCGTCGCCATATTGCGATCACCAACAATCTGACGAAAGGAAGGGAAGCCGGCGCGGGAATCAAACAAGAAATGCTTTTTAAAGCTGTTTTAATTGGAATTTCACAATCCAGTAAATAAATTAATAAATACAGTTTTATTGTCATTTGGCCATTACAGCACTAGACGTCACACTTATAATAAAATCAGGTAAACTGATATAACTAAAGTGCCAAAGTGCATGTAGTACCATAGTCTTAAGTCTGTATACAGAAGATGCTTCTATAGGATAAATGTTAATGTTGTTAATGTTAATTTATAGTCACATATATTTTACATTTATTCAGCTTTGGCTGGTAAACTGGTGACTCACTAGGAATATTCTAGCTTAGGCCTACACTATATTACTTGTAAATCACGATTACATATAAGGAAAATCTAACACTAATGTAATTATTTTTCTAATGCTATTAATGAGTGCTTGAAAATGGAATGATTTCTTTTACTATTTTTTGAAGTGAAACTTCTTTAGCCGCGGTAGGAGTAAATCGAGAGCTAACCCAAAGTTACGTGACGGACAAAATCGTCACGAAATTGTTACGCTCAAAATCGTCACGAAATTAGTGGATCTGTGAAAGAACGGACTGCACAGAAAACAATCAACTCAATGATTAGGCTTATCCAAAAATTAAGAAATCCTAAATTAAGAATCTAAAAATCCAAAATAAAAAAATAAATAAATCCAAAATTAAAAATTCCGAAATTAAAAAATTCAAAGATCCAAAATTCCAAAATTAAAAAATTCAAAGATTCAAAATTTAAAAAATAAAAAAACCAAATCCCAAAATTTAAAAGTAAAAAAATTAAAAATCGAGAATCCAAAATTTAAAAAATCTAAAAATAAAAAATTAAAAAAAGATTTACAATTTAAAAAAATCCAAAATTCCAAATTAAAAAATATAAGATCAAAAATATAAAAATTCCAAAAATCGAAAATTAAAGAAGTCCAAAAACCACATATTAAAAATGTTCAACAATCCAAAATTGAAAAATCCAATAATCCAAAATTAAAAAATAAAAAAATCTAAAAATAAAAAAAAAATAATAATAAAAAATCCAAAATTAAAAAATGCTAAATAAAAAATTAAAACAAAAAAATTAATAAAAGAACCATAATTAAAAAAATTAAAAAATCCAAAAAATAAAAATGATCCAAAATTTAAAAAATAAAAAACAAAAAATTCCTAAATTCCAAATGAAAAAAAATAAAAGGTTAAAAAATTTAAAAATTCCATAAATCCAAAATTTTAAAAGTCCAAAAACCCAATATTAATAAAGTCCAACAATCCAAAATTGAAAAATCTAATAATCCAAAATTGTAAAATCCAAAAATTAATTCCCCGCACACTTTTTTTTTTAAATTTATTATAATTATATGTAATTCTCTGATTGAATAATATGTTCTTTGCAAAAACAAGTTTTTAATTTTAATTTTGAATTGTCTGCTATTTAATGCTTTTGTTTCATTTGAAATTTTATTGTATGTTTTTATGCCCATGTATTGTGGTGTATGCTCTAGGAGGGTTAATCTATGGGAACAGAATTTTAACAACTCTGTTTCTTGTGTTGTGTTCGTGAGTATTTTGTGTGTCCTATTGGTCGAAATTAATGTGCACATGAGTTAGAAGCTCTAGTAAATATATTGAAAGAAATGTTAATATTTCTAGAACTCTAAAGAGTGGCCTTCATGATTCCCTGTAGGTTGAATGGGTCATAGTTAGTATGTTTTTCTTTTTAAGATGCTTTCCCATTCGCTGCAGTTTTCCCAGACAATTATTTCGTAAACCAGTATTGAATGAAAATAGCTGTAATAGACCCAGTTTAAGCAATTGTAATTTGGAAAATTTATAAATGAATGTTAATTTGACCTCCAATATAGTGGTATAGTATGTATTTGAAATTACAGGGATTCCCAAACAACACCGTGGTTCACCATTTCACTATAAATTCGGAATTATGTAGGAAGAAAAACAATTTTCCGTAATGAATACGTTGTACTTAGCGGACACGTTGGTGATACCAATATGGCGTCGCCTCTGCTTCCCTTGCCCCTCTTCACCCCTGACTCGGCTTCACTGCCACCTGCAGTTAAGGATACGACGCTGCCGATCTATTCCTCTATATCTGTGGTGGCTGCTGTTTTCAACGAGCTCGTTGGTTTTCGCGTCAGTTGTATAAAAGTGATGGGTCGAACCAGTTCATTTATGTGAACTACTTCACTATCTCTCACTCTTCTCTGTGAACGCTTCAAATGAAGTAGTTCGTTCGTGAAGTACATTTTCCCTCCTGGCCGGCCTTACCCATAAGCTATTTTTTCTTTGCCACTCTTCTGTATGAACACTTCAAAAATGAAGTGCTCTTTGAAGTGTTCTTTCTCATAACATCGTTCACAAAGCTCACGCTCTCTCTTTCACACACATTTACCTGGGGAGAAATACTTGGGGTATCCAACGCAATTTGCAAGCACGGTTGTTTTCAGACCGGAGGGGGACATAAAGATACGTGACTTGACATAGAACACTTGACTTATTTGGTATGTAAAAAGGGATCATCGCTGTTTCCAACTTCGTGAATCTAAAATTTCTTATGGTTTAAAAAATAGTTATATATATATATATATATATATATATATATATATATTTTAATAATACGTTACTGATAGTGAGGAGCCGTGGAGTGAAGACGTGTGTACTCTCTGCTGATCCGTTATTTCAACATGGCGCCTAACCATGTAGAAGATGGAAGTGAGTCCCTCAAATCACCAATTCTATCACATTACAATTGTGGTAGATGTAATAAACATGTAAAGAACGGGATCCTGTGTGTGCAATGTGACAATTATTTTCACTTTAGATGCGGGAAAGTAGACGCAGTATTAATTGATATACTAAGGAGCAATCCCGAATGGACATGTGAGGATTGCCGTCTAAACGCCTTCACTGTTAACGGTCAAAATCAAACTTCAAAAGGAGCCTATTCTGCAAGTGAATCAGTGTTAATAAAATTAAAATCCGAGAATCTTTCGTTGCAAAAGATTATTGCTTGCCTTCAAGATGACATAAAAAAACTACAAGATAAGATTTTGAGTCTTCAAAGTGATATTGACTTGTTCAACACAACCGTTTGTCCCTCACCTAGCAGAAGTTTACAAGTGTGTAATCCCATAAACCAAGACAATCATGTCAGATGGAATGCAGGTAATAATGATATGGGCAAAAATGGAACTAATACACAAAACAATCTGAATTCTACTCAGGAACAAAAAATTAGGCCTGTAAATATTCGAATCCATGCTGATAGTCAAGGCAGAGGTATTTATAGTAACATAATGAGAGATAGCATTCACAAGGTTCAAAGTATAGTGAAACCCGGGGCAAAGTTTAAAGAAGCAACAACAGAAGCTGGTATTACTGAACTTTGTGACATTTCAGTACTTTTAGCAGGAACTAATGATGTAAGTAGAAATAATACCATTGGTCTCCTATCTTCACTCAAGCAAAAACTTGTACATCTACGGAGTGCAGCTCATGTGTGTGTTTTCTCAGTACCCAGACGTTACGATCTTCCTAGTTGGTCAATAGTCAATAATGAAGTAGATGAAGCAAACAGAGAAATGCGTAAAATATGTAAACACTTTAATAATGTTTCATTTATAGATATAAGCAATTTGGGTAGAAGGTTTTATACATTACATGGTATGCATTTAAATAGGCTTGGTAAACATTTTATAAGTACCAAAATACTGGAAGTAGCAAATAAGTATGCCACCAATTCACATCAAGGAAATGTGGCAATTCCAGCCGAATTTTATTATGGACCTTTTTTAATGTAGATGAACGTGACACACCATCACATACTGAACCATGTAATATTTTACATAGTAAACCATTGCCTATCATTGGCTCTGATAATAGAGATCCTCATAAGTATAAGGCTACTAATCTTAAAGTATGTTTTCTCAATGTGCAAGGCATGAAACATAAAGAACTTGAACTAAGCAACTTTGCAATTGTTAATCAACTAGATATAATATGTTTAAATGAGCACTGGTATAGTGAAAATGCAATAACCTCTGCTTGTATTGATAATTTTATTTGTTGCGATAGTTACACCCGTAAACTACACGTAAGGGGAGGAGTTGCAGTGTATATAAACAATTCACTTAATATTGATTATAGACGCATTAACTTAGATTCTTTTTGTGACGAAGTTAATTTTGAAGTGTCAGGAATAGTTATATCGAATCTCAAATTAATTGTTCTTTCGTTGTATAGATCACCTAATGGCAACTCTAACATATTTTTAGAGAAGTTCAATAGTATGCTTATGTTTCTTATTTCACCTAAATTTAACAAATTTGATATTATTATCGGCGGTGATATTAATGCAGAGTTTGATGTAACTACCAATAAGAATAGTGTTAGCGACCTCATCAATATACTAAGGCAGTTCAATCTTAAATTCACTCATTCTAAACCGACTAGAGGCTCCGCCTGCCTGGACAATGTTTTCACTAATGTGCAATTTACTCCGGAGTCCACGCAAATTATCGATTTCTTACTATCTGACCATAAGGCAGTATCATTTAACGTCAATATTAAGGAATTTTATTCTGCAACAAACGGGATAACACTTGACCCCAAGATTGTAATTACTAGGCCTATCTGTGATGAGAAGTTATACAATTTTATTGATTCTCTTTCGTCTATAAACTGGACTACACTTCTAAATAAAACAGACCCCATGGGCAATCTGAATGCCAAAGCTAACTTTGAAAGTTTTTTCTATACCTTCATGAAAATCTTTGATGAGTGTATACCAACGAGGAAATGCAAGGTCTATAAAAATGACTCTTCATGCAGGAAAAAATCCCCAAGTAACTCCTGGTACTCTCCCCAGCTGGCCTCCATGAAAAGTAAGCTTCTGCTTCTAAGGGACATTCATACAAGATACAGGTCAGACCTTACCAAGGCAGTATTTGTTAATTATAGAAAGAAATACAAAGTAGCTCTGTCGGTTACAAAAAAAGCCTATAACTCCCGTATTATAGATAGCTCTAGTAATAAATGCAAAACAGCCTGGCAATTAATCAATAAGGCAGCCAAGCCCAGGAAGAGGGAAACCATCACAATTTCTCCTGAGGATTTTAACAACTATTTCATTAGCTCAGTGGAAGATATTAGTAGTACTTTTGATAGTTCTTCTAGTGACGCTTTTAATAAAATGCAAAGTAATTTATCAACCAATATACGACAAAACATGTGCACATTTATGGAAGTGACAGAGGATGATGTAGTAAACATTGTCAAAAATTTTAAAAATTCTGACTGTGTAGATATTTATGACAATTCAACTAAACTAATCAAGCAAGTAATTTCGACTATTGCGCATCCGTTAACCTTTTGCATTAATACTTGTTTAAGGGAAGGATATTTTCCTAATGAACTCAAAATAGCTAGAGTTGTCCCTGTATATAAGAAGGGAGACCATGATTTGCCCTCTAGTTATAGACCCATTTCAATTATTCCGATATTTGCTAAAATCTACGAAACGGTTATCTATCGACAGCTATCCAAATACTTTGAGGAAAACAACCTTTTCACCTGTGCACAGTTCGGTTTCAGGAAGAACAAGTCCACCACAGATGCTGTAGACTATCTTGTCAATGTAATTCTTCAGGCTTTTGAAAACAAACACTTTGCTCAGGCGACGTTTTGTGACCTGAGCAAAGCGTTTGACTGTGTTAATCATAAGGTATTACTTGGCAAATTATCTTTCTATGGAATAAGTAGCATCTGCCTAGAACTTTTGAGGTCTTATCTCATGAAACGTCAGCAGATTGTATCCTCTGATAAAGTTAAATCTAGTAAAGCTGAAGTCAGTGTAGGAGTACCACAAGGATCTGTCCTTGGTCCGTTTTTGTTTCTGGTGATGATAAATGATCTCGCAGCACACGTTACCAGTGTTGGTGCTCATAGCGTACTTTTTGCGGATGACACAACATTTATAAATGTTAATGAAGATATAAGCAATTTAGAAATAGCACAAAATAATGCAATAGATGTTGCATCGCAATGGTTTAGAGCCAATGGCTTTCTGTTAAATGCAAATAAAACTCAATATCTGCAGTTCAGTTTGAGAGATTGGAATGAACCTAGAAAGCAGTTACTAGATAGTGTTAAGTTCCTGGGGATTTTTATTGACCAAAAGTTAACATGGGATCAGCATACTAAGTACGTATCAGGTAGGCTATCCAGGGTTATTTATCTGCTTCACAGCCTTAAGCAAACAGTACCGGTCACCTATCTGCGTTCAGCTTATTTTGCGTTTTTTCAAAGTGTAATCCAATACGGCTTATTACTATGGGGTAACACAAAACACATTAACAGCATATTACTGCTGCAAAAAAGGGCCATAAGAATAATCTTGGGATCGGAGAACAGAGCTCATTGTAAACCCTTGTTTGTGCAATTGAAAATATTAACTGTCATAAATCTCTACATATTAACAGTTTTATTATACACAAAGAGTAAGCTACAGGATTTGCAAAGAAGTTATAATATTCACTCTCATGATACAAGACACAATAGGTTAATACCTTTGCCACAACATAGACTTGACAAATCCACAAATAGTTATCAAATTGTAGGGTTGAAATTATTTAACAAATTACCACCAAGTTATCAAGACTTACCAATTAATATCTTTAGAAATAGAATGTATTCATGGCTTGTAAAGAATCCTTTTTATAATATGAATGAATTTTATAATGTTGACTCTATTATTATGTAATGCCATACCTAGCAATTAGTGTTGTTTTTACTGTTCAAGGTGTGATTTCTGTATTATTTCTTTTTTATCATGTTTTGTACTTGACGTTGTCTATTACTATGTTCATAGTCTAATGACAATAAAATAAATTATTATTATTATTAATAAAATAATTTAATTTGCAGGATATCTTAATCGGCAATTAATTAATTTTAATGTTCGTTTTATTATTGATAGAAACACGTACATACTGACTTGGTTATCATGTTAAAAAAAGTGTGCGTGGAACGCCACGCGACAAAATTTTAATTTTTGGATTATTGGATTTTTAAATTTTGGATTGTTGGACTTTTTAATATTGGATTTTTTATATTTTAAATTTTGGAATTTTGGACGTTTTTTATTATTGAATTTTGGATTTTTAATTTTGGATTTTTAATTTTGGTTTTTTATTTTTAAATTTTTTTAATTTTCAATTTTTTATGTTTTAAATTTTGGATATTTAGATTTTTTAATTTTGGATTTTTTATATTTTAGATTTTGGAATTTCGGACGTTTGGATCTTTTTCTTTTGGATTTTTTAATTTTTGGGTCTTTGAATTTTTTATAATTTTTTTATTTTCGATTTTTTAATTTTGGATTTTTTAAACTTCGGATAAGCCTAATCATTGAGTTGAATGTTTTCTGTGCAGTCCGTTCCGTCACACCTCACTAATTTCGTGACGATTTTGAGCGTTACATTAATTTCGTGACGATCTTTTAGCGTTACACAAGCTTTCGATTTACCCCTACCGCGGCTAAAGAAGCTTCACTTCAAAAATTATAAGTGTTTTTCAGCTATTGGTATTGCCTGAAAGCTCCACGGTAACACAAAGTCATGAATTTGAAAGTGAAGTAGAGTGACAAACAAACGAGATCGGAATGAGTAAAGCATTCACTGAGTTGGATTTAACCTCTTTGAAGTGTTGAAGTGTTGAAGTGTATGAATGAGTGAAGTAGAAAATAAACGAAAGACACTTGGCACGGATGAGTTGGATAACCTCATGAACTGTTTGAACTACTAGTTCACTAAAAATGAGTAACTCATTCACACTTCAAACGAGTGAAGCGTTCATTTTGAACGACTCGCTCACAAGTTACCCAACTTCAGAAGCCGACATTGGAAGGATGAAGCAAGACACTGCCATCTCACTTATAGGCATACGGTGTATTAGGTAGATTTCGAAGAAAATCGAAGAAAATCTACCTATTGCAATGGATACCATGTCATGATTTTCGAAAAATTCTTTCATATCTTTACGTTTCATGCTCCCCTAAGTACGAAACCACCGCCCGTTCAAAAAAAAAAATTTGTGATATTTATATATATATATATATCTTTACACGATAGCGGCCGTAATTTTGAAGATATTTGAACCAAATTTTATTATGTTATTTCTAGGCCAAATAGTTCGGACAAGTTCGTTAATGGGCAAAATTGGCCCAAGGGGGTGGTCGGAGGAGGGGGTTGAAATTTTAAAACATTTATATCTCGGCCTCTATGAAGTATAGAGGGGAACTTTGTTTGAATAAATTAGAGTACTCCCTATGGAGTTCACAATGACACCAACAATTCGGGGGTTTTTGGGGGTACGAGTGAGGGTGGGGGTGGGGGGATGGAAATTCGAAATTTTTGAAACTACATCCTGTGGGGTATCGTTGAAAAGCTCTTGATGAGTACTCTACAAATCAATAACTAGTTTCTTGATAGCTCTCATATGACGCGAGATTTTAATGTTTGAAAATAATAACACTTAAAAGAATTATTATAATATCATAATTTTGTCTTATTTAGCGGCTTTGCTAATTTTATTCATTGCTGATCTTGCGCATGGCCTCCCAGAATATTATATCCTATTCTTGTTGTCAAAACAAGTGATTGTAGGCTCTTCCTCTTTACCGAATTCAGTTCTTATTACTGCGGGTTTGCCATGCCAAGGCTAAAAAAGAAGAGTGCTGCGCAGCGATAATAAATTAAACCAAAAGCACTTTGAAATCTACCTCAGCCTGTAGGCCTGCCTAAAGGGATTTTTTAATGTGGATTTAGTTAATAATCAAGCTACATGAGACTAAAATTCAGCTTATATATCTGTGTTGAACGTTGGTTATGTATCCAGTATGTCCAGTGGTGTTCAGAATGAGGTTAAAGCTGACATGTCTTGTGAATGTGACGAGGACTGTATATATATAGCTATATGGACTGTAATATATGCTATTCAATCTATATGGACTGTAATATAGCTTATAAAATAATACCAAACTGTCTAGCGTTGATTACGTTCAATTAGTTATTAAATACCGGTAACTTTATGTCATGTGTTGTTCAGATTAAGGTTAAAGTTGACAGGCCAATTGAATGTAGGAAAGAAGTAAAGAAATGTGTTAATATTCAAGCTATATGGGACTATAATTCAGCTCATTTAACAAAATGGGCCGTTCTTGTTGTGTACCCGGGTGCAGATCCAATTACGATAAGGATTCATCAGCCTCAGCTTTTAGATTTCCAAAAGACCAAGCCATAAGGGATAAATGGATAAAATCCATACATCGCCCAGATTTTGTAGTGAATGACAATACTGTGGTGTGCATTAAACATTTTGAATCTAGATTTGTTATACGGGAAGATATTTTTCCTATTTTGGGTGGTGAACCTATTCGTGTCCCTAGAAAGTATCCCAAGTTAAGTAGTGATGCTTATCCAACTATTTTTGCCAACCAGCCTTCGTATCACACTGTCAAACTTCCTGAAAAAAGAAGAAATCCAGAAGAACGTGAGGCAGAACAGCTCAAGAGGGATGAACTTTCATTTCAGAATTGGTGTGAAGGTGATATCATTAATACTTACAGTGAATTTAAAAGTGAAGTGGAGAAAAGAGATGTAGTGCCATTTGTTGTTATAATTAAGGAAGAATACACAACATTTTCAAGATAGAGGATGACACTGCGAATGAAGTTCCAGTACTTTCTGTAAGTTTCAAAGTTACCAATTCTTTAGATGTAAAGGTATTTTACAAAAACGTTTGCCTCCCTACAGAAAAGTATGATTGGATTTTGAAGAATGATTCACTGAATGCATTAAAATGTGATAGATGGAGTAAATTTGATAACTTGTTGAGCCATCTAAGCAGTTATAAAGAAGAATCAATAGGGATTAATGATACAACCTGAAGGACATCGAGAGAGTCAAGGCGACGTACATGAAAAGGATACTGGGGGTGTCAAAATTCACATTGACCCGCCTTGCCTACGAGTTGACAGGGGAGATATCCCTAATCGAAGAACTTCGCCTCCAGATGCTGCTGCCATCTACACCAAGCTACGAGCAACTGCTCTCAGAACTGCAACAGACAAGAGCGCACATTTGGAAGGACTTTTATGGAACGGATGCTATGGCAAATAGGGAGTGGATGCGTGCAAACTACGAGATGCGGCACCTGGTCACGCGCATGGCGGTCCATGGCTTCCATTTCAAGTTGTGCAGGAACAAGTCTTATCACGAACCCGGCAGCGAGTGTGTGTGTAGTCGCTGTGAGCAGGAATGTGAACGATACCACGTACTAAAGTGCCCAAATAGAGGAGCTTCCCTAAAGAAATTCTGTCTTGAATGACACACCACTATATGCACATTTGTGCGAACTTCTTTATTCAGTAATGATACAATTATTGCTCTGGCAAATAATATTAAAGAAATTCTTGATTCAGGCAGAGACTTTGAAAATAATTTTCACAATAAAGTAAAATTTGCTATAGAGCAGCTGGAGTTATCTGTAGCAAATCAAGTGAGATATTCTTCGGATTTGTTAATCTGGGCAGCTACCATGTGCTATTCTTATCCAGGTGCATAGTTCATTGCGAGAGACAGAAATAATGACTTTACCACATCCTGTTTACTTAAAACAATTTTTAAGCAAGATGGGTACCATTTCCCCTGGCATAGGACCTGTACATAGGCTTTTCTTAAAGAAAAAAGTAAATTGCTAGGAAGTAATGACAAAATAATATCAGTTATGTTAGATGAGATATATCTCCAGTCTAAATTAACATACAAGGTAGGGAAGATAATAGGTATGGAAGAAAATAGCTCAGGGACAAATGCAGCAAGCACAATTCAAGCCTTCATGTCATCCTCTCTGTATTCCAGCAACAAAGATGTAATTGGTCTGTTCCCTGTAAGGAAAATGGATGCTTCCATTTTACATAAACTTACTCTGGAAGTATTACAGACACTGCATGATCTTGAATTTGATGTGATTTGTCTTGTGTCAGACAATCATGCAGTGAATAGAAAAATGTTTGAAATTCTTTGCAATGGCCCTCTAAAAACAAGCATTCCAAATCCAGTGAACCCCTCAAAACCTCTCGTTCTCTTGTTCGACACGGTACATTTACTCAAATGCATCCGAAATAATTGGTTGAACACACCAACTGAAACATTTGCTATACCTAATGTTAATCAAGTTATGCCAACCATCAGTATTTTGTCAAACAGCTCTGAAGGCACTGAAGCTGTGTGTCAGTAAAGCACTGTGCTGGCAAAATTTTCTGATTTAAGACACGTGTTTCATTCAGAGAAAAATAAATTGCTAAAACTAGCACCTAAGCTTTGCAGAAAAACTCTTTACCCATCCTCGATTGAAAGACAGAATGTTTCCTTAGCTGTAAATATATTTCCCGTGTGGAGTTGCCGCTCCCATCGGGCGCCTCCCCGGGTGGCGGATAGGGGAATGCTCACCAGATATGGTGGGTACCGGGGAAATAAAATACCCGGGGCGGACCAAAGGCGAAGACCACAACGGCGGACTCGGCGGAGATTGGATCAATCAGAACGGCGAGGAAGGCGGAAGTGGCACCCCGCCTCCCAAGGGGAATTTTGAGAGGAACCGCTGCCTTGCGGAGAAGGTGAACCTTCAAAGGCTAAGGGAGCAAACCCCTACAGAAAACCGCCCAGTCGTTGTGCTAATCCCTCACACTGGGTCTTCAGAACGATTCAAAGAATTACACACTGCCTCGAACCAGGACGGATTCATTGGAGAAGACAATGCAAGAATAAGGAATTGAGATTAGGAACTTGGAATATTAAAACTTTGAATGGAAAGGAGGAGGAAGTAATCCGGGAAATGAAGAAATATAAAATAAAGATTCTGGGTTTGAGCGAGATAAAGAAGAAAGGGAATGGAAGTAAGCTGATGGAAGGAAACTACACGCTACGGTACTCCGGGGTCCCAGTGGAAACTAGAGCAAAAGAGGGAGTTGGCATTCTAACAGAAGAAGAGACGGAAAGAAGGGTGGTAAGCTGGAAAGCAGTCAATTCAAGATTAATGTCAATAGATCTTGATATGGAAGAGAAACTAACGATAATACAAGCTTATGCGCCAACTGAAGATTCCAATGTGTTAGAAAAGGAAATTTTTTATACAGATCTACAAAGGGAGGTAGATAGAGCAGAGGAGGGAGGTAGGAAAATATTTCTGATGGGAGATCTCAACGGCAGGGTGGGTAACAATTTTAGGAGAGGACATGGGGTTTTAGGAAAATATGGAGGCGAAAGAGTTTTAAATGAAAATGGACGAAGAGTTTTAGAATTTTGTTTAAGAAATAATTTAAGGATAGGAAATTCCTTTTTTAAACACAAAAAGATCCATCAAACAACTTTCGAAGGTGAAGGAAGACAAGTAAAGAGCATCATTGATTACATTATATACGCAAAGGAATTGAGTGCAATATTGAGGGATGTAAAGGTAATTAGAGGAGCAGAGGCCTCGACAGACCACAGACTATTGGTGGCAGACACAAGATTCAAGATAAGGAGGATAGAGAAAAGAAGGTATTTGAAAAAATCAGAATAGAAGAACTAAATAAAATGGAAAATAGGCAAAGATATCAGGAATCGCTGAGAGAGAAATTTGAAGGAAGGGAAGAATAAGAGGAAAACAATATAAACATAAATGGAATGTGGGCCCAAATTAAGGAAACAATGCTGAAAGCAGCTGGAGAAGTGTGTGGCAGGAAAAGAGTAAACAGAAACATGAAAAGAACAAACTGGTGGAGTGAGGAAGTAGAACAATCGGTAAGCAGTAAGAGGAAAGCATGGAAGAATTACCTGAGAACTAAAAGGCAGGAGGATTTCCAAGATTATATTCTAAAGAGGAATGAGGCAAAGAAGATAGTGAAAGAGGCAAAAGAGAAGTCATGGATAGATTTTGGGAATCAGGTGGAAAGTCATTTTAAAGATAATAGGAAAATCTTCTGGAATACCATTAAAAATATAAGAGGGAAGTATGGCAAAAGAGTAAGAAACATAAAGAATAAGGAGGACAATAACAAAATAGAAACCCAACAGGAAAGAATTCTGGAAACCTGGAAAAGGTATTATGAAGAGAAATTTGCAGAGGAGTTAGCCCCGGAAGTAGAACAGGATACTGGAGAAAGAGAGGAGGTGACAACGGCAGGGGAGGAACAAATTCCTAGTATAATATCAAGGACAGAGGTGAAATTAGCAATTGAAGCGATGAAGGTGGGCAGAGCAGCAGGATATGATGGCATTGCACCAGAACTGATCAAATGGGGAGGAGCAGTGATAATTGACAAACTATGGAAATTATATCAGAAAATATGGCAGGAGGAGATGATTCCCACGGAATGGGAGTATAACATAATAATACCGGTTCACAAAAAGGGTGAAACTACAGACTGTGATAATTACAGAGCAATTTGTTTGGCATCAGTGGCACAAAAGATATATTCAAGAATACTGGAAAGAAAATTGAGAGATGTGGTGGAAGAAGAATTGGAAGAGGAACAGGGGGCATTCAGACCAGGCAGACAAACACAAGACTGGATATTTACATTAAGAACACTGGGAGAGAAGTTTATGGAAAAAGAAAAGAAGCTTTACTTGGCTTTTCTAGACTTGAAATCGGCATTTGACAGAGTACCAAGGAAGGAAATATGGAAAGTGTTGAGGAAGAGAGGAGTGAGCGAAAAGTTAGTAAGAGCCATAGAATCAACCTACAAGTCAGTAAAGGGACTAGTAAGGATTGATGGGGAGAAGTCAAAGGAATTTGAAATGAGAAGAGGGGTGAAACAAGGAGACAGCCTGAGTCCTTTGCTGTTTATTGTTTTTATGGATGAAATAATTAAAACATGCAAGAGGAGGACGACCAAAACGAAGGTAGGCTATTGGAATATGAGAACGATCTATAGCCAGGTATTAGTGTACGCAGATGATATACTACTGATTGCAGAAACAGAACAAAAACTGCAGGATATGGTAAATGAATGGACAGAAATCCTGAAAAGTAAGGGAATGAGTGTAAACACAAGCAAGAGTAAAGTAATGCAAATGGGAAAAACAGAGGAAAGGATTGAAGGAATTAACATTAATTGTGATGGAAATCCACTTGAACAGGTAAAAACATATGAATACTTGGGAACGATAATACACCAAAATGGGATAATAAAGGAAGAAATACTTAATAGGACGAAGAAGGCTAGGAATATATATTACGGATTAAGCAACATAATATTTGGGAAGAAAGAAATACAAGCCAGAACAAAATTACAGGTATATAAAACAGTCATAGAACCAACCCTGTTGTATGGGAGCGAAAGTTGGCCAGTTACAAATGAGAGAATAAGTAACATTACTGCAATAGAAATGAAATGCTACCGAAGAATAGTAGGAAAGACAAGAAGGGATAGAATACGGAATGAGAGGATCAGAGACGAGCTGAAGCAGAAATCAGTGGAGGAGAGACTTAGGGAAAGGCAGATGAAATGGTTCGGACATGTGTTAAGAATGGGAGAGGAGAGAAAGCCAAAACAGGTGATGGAAGCAAGAAAGGAGGGAAGGAGAGGAAGAGGAAGGCCCAGAACGACATATTTAGACAATATCGAGGGGATGGCAAGAAGAAGGGGGAAAGGAATGGGAGAATTGAGGAGAATGGCAAAGGACAGAGGAGAATGGAGGAAATGGATCGAGGCAGACCCGACGCCGTGAGGCACAAGGGGAAGAGAAAGAAAGAAAGAAAGTAAATATATTTGATTTAAGAAACATAATTGCACTGGAAACACTGCAAAAAGATGACAAAACCATTTCAGAGGGTACAGTACAATTTCTTAAACTCATCAGAAAGTGGTGGGCTATTTGTAATGTGAAACACCCAATGATAGGCAAGTACACCAGAGACGACGATGCACATCCAGTCACATGTTTAAAAGATGAGAAACTTGTTTACCTTGAAAATTTTAAGACATACATTGACATCTGGCATACTTCTGATATGAATGGAAAACTTTCAAAGGAGACATACATTTCACTAACACATACTCTCATGTACATTGTAAAACTTTGTAAATATATCTTTGTCACCTATAACTGGCCCTATATCCTTCTTGCTAAATTGCAGACAGACTGTTTAGAGGGGAGATTTGGTGCATACAGAAGGCTAAGTGGTTGCAATTATAATGTCTCTGTAGAACAAGTACTGGAGTCAGAAAGGAAACTGAAAGTAGTAAGTGTCTTGAAGCTAAACTCTGCTCAGCTTGGGGAGTTTAAAATAAATGATTTTGCATTTGCAATTGAATATGACGATGAAGAAATTGTTGACAATCTAGAGAAACTTGAATCTGCCTTAGTAGAAGTACCGCATTACCAAGTTAACGTGGAAACTCAGAAAATTTTGATGTGCCTTGCTAGTTACACCAGTAAAAAGGTTATCGAACAATTGAGTAAGAGTGGTAAATGTGCAGACTGTATACATATGTTACAGTGTAATGAAGATATGGTACTGCAGTGTGACACAGAAGAAGCATTTGCATATTTCAACCAATTAAACAGGGGTGGTTTGAAATGTCTTAATCCTTTCCTGATTAATTTAAGTTTCAATTTACACGTGTTATTCCAAGTGCTAATAAGCAAGGAATATGAACCTGAATTCCTAAAATTAAAAAATCAAAGGGGGCCAGTAATTATTCTGGGGATTCAACTGATTGAATCTGTTTTCAATATGGATGACATGTGCAGTTGTGGTGGTGTGAAAAGTGCAGTGAAAAAATGTATTAAAGTGCTAGCAAACATTTTCATAAATAATTTATACAAAGGTGTTAAATGACAGAAACATTTCTGATCAGTGTAGGCCTAGTAAAAGAAAACTTAAAAGACATGAAATGGGTCTAAATGTAGAAAAAATTAATGAAGATTCTCGTTACAAAGTAATGAAGCGTAAAGAGCTGAAATTCAAAAGCAAATAAGGAGTAAAGATTCCAGGAACTCATCTATTGATAACAAACTGTAAGTTGTGGTAGACTTATTATTATTATTTTAATTACTATTTGTGTTAGTAGTAGTAGTCTTAGTAATATTATAAATGGCTTAGTAGCAGAGTGGCAGCATGATAATAGTTTATCTGCATTTAATTAACCTCTTTTTAGACATAAAATTTAAATTAGGGCATTTTACATCCAATCTTAAAGGCCTAGTATTCTTTATTGCGTGACTATATAATCGATTACGCAGATAATCTTGAATGTAAAAAAATCTATTAGGCTATAAATCAGCCATTAAAACATATATTATTTTTGGCCTAGTTACCTTTTGTTTTGACCTAGATTAACGTGGTAATATTTGAATACGGGCATGGTCCTAAAATTCGAGACGTCCTATATTTTTAAAACCATTATTTCCCCGTTATTGATAGGCTCTTGTTGATTTATCTCTTGTAATGAGTTCAAGTATTTATGACTTCGCTTGACTTCGTTCTAAAATACTCCCGGCTACCGCGGCGGCCATGTTTGTTTAGCATTATGGTCTGTGTAATGTAGATGGTCATGAAAGTGCGATCAGCTTGGGCTTGGATAACACAGCAGATGAAAGGACTGGTTCCCGGCCCTAACCCCAATAAAATACTGGCTTATATATAGCGTAGAGCTTTATCACTGGTACTCACTACTAAATTGCGGTATTTTGTTACCTGTTGGAGCGCTTTCAACCGCATGGAGCGGCCATCTTCAGCAACTGACTTCCGTGGTGTTGTTGTTGTTGTTGTTGTTGGGAAGACATTTCTGGATAACTGTATCGTACAGCGCGTGCGATTTGATTTGTAACTGTTCGTTTAGGATGTTGGTGTTGTCTTGTGTGGTGTGTCTGTATATTTCATATTGTTCGAGTGTGTTGAGTGTGTGACCTTTGTGGTTAATGTGTAGGATTTCCATGTCTGTATTGATGTCTGCGTATTCGTGTCCTGTGGTTATTATATGGTTTGCATAGGCAGAGTCTGTGTTTTGTTTGAGAGCTCGTATGTGTTCTGTGTATCGTGTTTTGAAACTTCGGCCTGTTTGTCCTATGTAGAATTTTGGGCAGTCGTTGCATTTTAGTTTGTAGACTCCTGGGTTGTTGTATTTGTTTGTGTGTTGTTTGTTGTCTGTGGGTTGTATTTTGTTGATTGTTTTGTTCTTTGTTCTGAATGCTATTTTGTATCCTTGTTTTCTGAACTGTTGGGCGATTTTCTGTGTAACAGTTCAGAAAACAAGGATACAAAATAGCATTCAGAACAAAGAACAAAACAATCAACAAAATACAACCCACAGACAACAAACAACACACAAACAAATACAACAACCCAGGAGTCTACAAACTAAAATGCAACGACTGCCCAAAATTCTACATAGGACAAACAGGCCGAAGTTTCAAAACACGATACACAGAACACATACGAGCTCTCAAACAAAACACAGACTCTGCCTATGCAAACCATATAATAACCACAGGACACGAATACGCAGACATCAATACAGACATGGAAATCCTACACATTAACCACAAAGGTCACACACTCAACACACTCGAACAATATGAAATATACAGACACACCACACAAGACAACACCAACATCCTAAACGAACAGTTACAATTCAAATCGCACGCGCTGTACGATACAGTTATCCAGAAATGTCTTCCCAACAACAACAACAACAACACCACGGAAGTCAGTTGCTGAAGATGGCCGCTCCATGCGGTTGAAAGCGCTCCAACAGGTAACAAAATACCGCAATTTAGTAGTGAGTACCAGTGATAAAGCTCTACGCTATATATAAATCATTAAGATTATCGCTACAGAATGGACAAAACTCAAGAAAATACTGGCACTCTTATTACATTTCGAAACTAACCCGGTCCATAATCGATTCCTCCAGGCGTTATTGGCATTTGGATATGTTCACGCAATCCTTAAAGAACAACAGTATACCATTCCACAGTTGCAGAGTATGTACCGTAAACACGTTTCCAAGATTCAGAAGATCTTGGCAGACACACAAAAACGAGCCATCTATCAACAAGGTTTGTAGACGGTAAGGTTGATTCACTTTGACGTTCCATGGGGAGGTCTTTGCGGTGTGGAGTACAGAACACAAGCAGGGAGCCGTCGTGACGTCACAAATTTCTTCTCGTTTCCCGCTTATTGCTAGTCCATTTAAAAAACAAAGACGGAACAATGATGTGCTATTGCAATTTGCAACAGTTTTTACGATAAAAGGAAGAATGCAAATGTGTCTTTCTTTATTTTTCCAAAGATAGATGTCAGAAAGCAATGTATAGTGGCGGGTAAAAGGATAATTTTAATCCTAATACAAGCGAAATATGTTGACTGCACTCAGCGAAATATGTTGACTGCACTCCCAAGAGGAAGACTTTGAATTGGATTGTAGAGCTTGATGAGATCATAACCATGGGAGTAGCAAACACACCATGATTATGATAAGGAATTATATAAAATATTAATAAACAATAAGAATATAATAACAAGATAAAGATAAGAACTCATAAGTAATACCCCACGCAGCACGATATGTATAATATACGTATATTTTAGAGCTACATATATGTCTTATGTTTGGTCAAAGTCAAAACGTAAATTATACGTATATTTTATGTCCAATATATACATGTATAAAAACTGTTGTAATTTAATTCTGCTTTATATTCATAATATATCAAAATTAAAGTTACTGTTACATAAGTAGGATTAAAAATAAAACAAAATCGATTTGATTGTTCATTTGTAATATCAAAATAACATACCAACTATATGTAAATTTTACGTCTAGAATTGGACATTGTAAACACCGGTTTATTGTGTTTTACTCTAGTAAATCGATTTGGTTAAATTAAGGGAACGCAATACAATTTACTCAAGCTAATCAGAAATTAATTTTAAAAATGGTTTAAAATGATTACATCCGTACATTCAGTAGGACTATTTTTATAACTGGCGGCCATCTTGTCTGTGACGTCAGCAATGTAGATCTCCTGGTTCATGGCTACATGGTTGGCTGTTGGGTGCTTGTGTGGCGTATAAGTTTCTCTTTCATAGTTTTTTATATTAACAAGAAATTGTGTGTGGAGAGAATTGCACTGCTCTGTTGCAACTACTCCCTATGTATATAACATAGAAACGAAGAATAAATGTACATGTGTGTGTATTTAAAGATGACGAAATATCATGCAATGTACAGTGAATACCCTAGAATACACTTCCTAATGTAGGCCTACCTGAATGTTTGTGAAGACCTGGTCCTTCATGTAGAAGATTAAATGAGGCAGAAGAAAAACATTTACACAGAAAACAGTACTGGTAAGTCCCTGTGCAAGATTTGTTTCACACACTTAAATAGGCCTATCATAACCTCAACGACTTGCAAACTGATTTATAATACAGATGCTGTGGTAATTAGCTCTGATCATAATAATTTACGATAACGCTGCTAAAGTATTTCTTAATTGTTTCAGGAATTCACAATGCCTAGCTGCTGTAGTGTTGCTGGCTGTAAAAGTAACTAAGTTACAAGTCACAACATGAAAGTGTTAGTGCATTTTTTTTACCAAAAGACAAAGAACTTAAGAAGACGTGGCTTAGAAACATTCCTACAGACTTTACAGGGGTAAGCAAGTGTTATTTGTGTAAAGCATTTTCCTGAAGAGAGTGTGATAAGAACAGAGACATTTGTACTTAACGGTGAAATAAAAACATTTTCTAGAACTTGCCCTAAACTGAAACTTGGTGCAGTACCATCAATATTTCCTAATCTGCCTGAGTACTTGTCAAGACCAGGTCCATCATGCAGAAGATTAATTGATGCAGAAGAAGAAAATTTAAACCAAGCAGTTGCAGAAAGCTTAAAAGAACTTAAAAGTAATGCTGAACGACAAGCTCTGCATTGTTTGGAAAATGTGATGCAGTACTTCCTAAGTGTAAAAGAAGGACTTAAAGGGCAGTGGATTAGCATAATGGCAGTAGAAAGGCTAGTGCTGTGCTTAATGGATGTTAATGATGATGTTCCGAAGATTCTTGGTTCAGTGTGTGTTATGAGCGATCTCAGTGTTTTGCTTACAATAAATAATTGCAAAATACCTCAGCAAGAAGTCCCAAAAACTGTAAGCACAAAAAGTGTTCTTGATGACATTTTTAGTTATTAATATCTCATGTATTGATAGTATACGTGAAAATGTCTGTGAGCAGTGTACATTTATGAACCAAAGGCCCTATATAGGCTACATAAGTTAAATTATATATAAAATATATGTTTGATAGATCATCTTGACATATTTTTTACGTATAGATATTGTACATCAATAGTATGTATGCGATTGTAGGTATAATTAACATATATTAAATAACATTTAATATATATTAAATGTCTATATTGACATGAATAGATGTACGATATACATAAAAAAGTGGGACATTTGAGCGTATATTATACGTAGATTTTATTTAACCAATATGTGTGATGTACATTACCTAGATCTAGGGATAACGTAATTTTTACATATATTTTACGTATGTGTGCTGAGTGGGTACGTACCAAGCAATATTAACTAATTAATGAATGATTTATAAGCAAGTGATAGCTAAAACAGAATAAAAAAGTAATATTTCAATATACATTTAAGAGGGAGTAGAACTTAATATTTTCAACTGGGAGCTACTCAGACAGAATTCGCTGAAATTCAACAATATAAGTACAACTTTACTATTCATTCGCTATGGGGGCCAGGAGACTGGTATTATTGAAAACTGCACTGCTATTGATGTAAAAACTAGAATAATGGAGCTTATACTTGCTGAAAAGAGAATTCTAAGTAAATTGCTTGGGAAAGAAGAGTTGTATAGCAGTACTAAGATTCCGCTGCCGGTAATAGGAAGCGTGAGAAGCTGGGAAGCGAAGCTTGCCACGTGGACCAGCGTTCAGATGCTTATAAGGGAAGAGCCAATAAGGAGACAACTCTTAGCGAGAAAGACTCCAAAATACTATAACATTAGTTTTAATTTGTTGTATGAAGAGGTGGGGATAGTTGTACAGAAACGATGAGAGGTGGGACGATCGCCATTTTAAGGTAATCACTTCTACGTTAGCTTCTGCCCTAACTACCACGGGGTACGGAAGCTGATTACTTCTGTCTTGGCATCACACGCCACAGAAGTGACTTGTACTTCGATTAATTATATTATAGTGACCGGGGCTGATCCCGTTCGCTAAAAAGTAATATGATAGGTTTGCGGTACGGCTGAATTATAGCTGGGTACCAAACTTAGAATCAGTGTCACAAGTAAGTACATTTGGGCAACGAGAACATTAAGAACATAATCTACGACTGTAATTCGCCAGACTAGAATTACGTAACTGTATTATTATTGATACGCCTTCTAACCGATCGTTCTACCACTCTGAACGTCATACAACCATCACCCACGCCTTGAATTTTGAGACATTATTAAACTTAATTAGTAAGGACAATAAACTTTAATCTTACCAGTTATAAACTATATTTATCATTTCAATTAAGTATAAGAGCCCACTGAGACTACCGTGGTCGGCTCAGAAGTCAAATTCAACTACTGTAAGTACTACGAAACTAATCATAGACATTAGAGCCGTAACATACTGGCTTGCCCAACTTAGGAGCTATTTAATGACGTAGAGCCGTAACAAGCTTCTTTACTTAGTATTGGTGTTAAGACGCCAATAATTTTGAAACTAAATGGTAAGCAAATATTTTAATGTAATTACCTTTCAATTAAAAAATAAAAAAATAAAAAGAAACATGACAACATTATGTTCTCCCTCTTAGTTGTTTCTTGTTTGTTTAATTAGTTAGTTTATGTAAATTCCGCCTATATACCACTAATATTAAAAACAAAAAGTTGAAGTTTATATGAGAAGTAAAAGAGAAACTAATATAGTGACCGGGGCTGATCCCGTTCGCTAAAAAGTATTTGCTTAAACTAAAGTCAGTGGATATTATAGGTTTGCGGTACGGGTGAATTATAGCTGGGTACCAAACTTAGAATCAGTGTCAGAAGTAAGTACATTTGGGCAACGAGAACATTAAGAACATAATCTACGACTGTAATTCGCCAGACTAGAATTACGTAACTGTATTATTATTGATACCAATTATTATTATTGATACCAATAATGGATACCAAGGCAATTTAGTTTATAAATTAATAAAAAAGAATAAGAATATTATCAACAAACAAAAGAATCCGGTAACCACACTCCAACCAACTCAAGAAATCAATACTAATGATCATAGCCAATTCACAACCTTCAATTTCACTAGTAACAAAGTCTATAAAATCACAAAAGAATTAAAGAAGAACAACTTAAACATTTCCTTTAAAACTAATAATAATTTAAAATATAAAATTCCTAATAAGATCAATAATTATAATAATAACAATCAATATGAAAGCTGTGGCGTATATAAACTAAGCTGTCAAGACTGCAATAAAGTATATATCGGCCAGACTGGAAGGTCTTTCAAAACAAGATATAAAGAACATATTTCTGATCTTAGGTATAATAGAAATAAGTCCACATACGCAAAACATCTGCTAGACAACCTACATACCCCTACTACTATAGAAAATTCTTTACAAATTCTACATAAACACAACAAAAGCCCCAAACTCAATACTCTAGAACTATTAGAAATCTACAAACATAAGAATAACATCATAAATGAGAACACAATAGACCATAATACACTTTTTGAAACATGCTTTAACCTAACAAGATAAGCGTGATCACTCATAATATTTAGTAGCATTCAAGTACTCACCATAGAATGTTATCTCGCTAGACCAACGGTAAGTTACTCAACCTTATTAATAAGAACTCAATAGATAATCTTCTATGTTAATTTAAACCTTAAATATAGTTGTAATTAATAGCTTACCCTTATATATAAATTCAATTACCAACTATCTACTATACTTTATTCAATTATTATATAACTTACACACTAAACGTTCACTATCCAGCATACAACCAATTTCATCACTATAGATTCATATTTAAAACAATTTACTTAATTACCATATATTATTAAAGATTTTTATCCTACAATTAATTTCACATGAGTTTCTTTTGATTCTAAATATTTATTTTAGGCATGACTGATGATGACGCTATGACGTCGAAATGCATCTCAAATGAAAACTAAGAAAGCTGAAGAATATAAGAGTTAGTTCACCACATACTATTCAAGATCTGCTAGTCGATCCAAGAAGAGGAACTACATAAATTAATAATTACTTTTAATATTGACAATATTATAATTGACTTTCAGAATAGTAAACAGCTGTACTAAATACAAGAAGAAGGAGCTAAGTGCATCTCATCTATACAATTTTTGTGACACACATAAACATTGCACGATATTTTAACAATTGACAATATGTGAATGCTTCAGCTCAAATTCACATATGTTTTAATCTATACTATATTTTAAATAATAAGTGACAAGGTCAATTTTATAATTTTTATTACTAATTGTTGTAAATAATTTATTGTGACAGTACATTGAGCTCAATGTCGTTTTAATGTCTTAAAAAGTAATGAATTAATTTAATTTATTAACTATTTTAATACACAATAAAAGCTAAATTTACAGCATATTTTAGTTTCTCCTTTACTTCTCATATAAACTTCAGCTTTTTGTTTTTAATATTAGTGGTATATAGGCGGAATTTAAATAAACTAACTAATTATATATTTATACCACTGTAGAAAAATGAAGCTAATCTTGTTTGTTTGTTTGTTTTTTTTTTCAATTCCAACTTTCATTACAACAGTAAATTAAAATATTTTAATTTAGATATAGCTTTAGTTTTGCATTTCAGAAGGCTGTAATTATTTCCATAAAATCTCTCCGACTACTGTTTAACAATATTTTCCAACAGCACAGTACTAAATACATACAGATCAAATCAAGATCTAGAAAATTTATTTTCTCAAATTCGAATGCCTGGCGGATTACATGAACATCCTTCTCCATTAAACTGTATTTACAGAATCAGGATGATTATATCAGGCAAAATCCCTGAAGTCATCCATAGACAAACACAACTGATCATGATAAAGATTGATTTATAGTAGCAAACCGTTCGTACTAAGTCCAAATCCCATACCTGAATGAAGCTGTCTGACTCCTGAATTAGACGACTGTAACACCATTCCAAATGCTGAACGCAACCAAGAAATTTACAAGACAGGAATTAAACAAAGCGAAAAGGATGGTTTGGAACATGTAGGTGGATAAATTGCTAACAAATAGAAAGATATGAGATATCCACACCTTGGAACATTAAGTCAGAAAATTCACATGGAGCATGATTACAATACCATCACGAGTCAGATATCTCTCATATCTGGTATATCTTGATTTTACCATCGGACACTTGGCTACAAACGTTCAAGAATTTTGCTTCAATTTTTAAATTATCTCATGGTGTCAGCATTCATCAGGGAAAACATATTTTAAAAAGGACTACAGACTTCGTAGCCTCAAATCCAGAAATACATATTGTTCTACATATTAAATTCCAGACCAAAAGGACACAAGAGGAAGAGGTTGGAGCTGGATGATTATAAAAAAAGCCAAATAAACAAGAAATACAATCAAATAATCGATTGACATGTTTCTGTTAATTTTTTTTTTTTCATTATTATAATATTTTTGAAAGTTGACAAAATAATTCAACTGCTTAAGAAAAGAGATTAATTTTGAAGTTTGATGCTTAAAGTAATTATTTTAAAACCATGCTGAAATGAGAAGTTTCTATAAAAGTTTACGTCTTGTCTTTTAATATAGCCTGTTTTCTACACTTCAATCATGCTGTAGGCCTAACCTCATTTTCATCTGTTTCTAGGATGTAATACAGATCAGGAATAAAGCGTGTCACGAGACACATAAATATAAGAATGTTATTAATTAGGAGTTACGTTACTTTTTAAATATATTCACTTCTTATCAGAGGCGTAGCGAGGGGGGTTTTGGGGGGTTTGAAACCCCCCCCTCCATTGATTAAAAAAAATGAAAATTGTAGAATTTTTTAAGTCTGCTTATAAATTACTTAATACGAGTATAAAGCGTGGGAAGCTTAAAACTCGTTATTGTGCCTCTTAATTTTTAAAATTTTCCGAGGGAGGACCCCCGAATCCCCCTCTCCCTGGGAGTATTCGATACCCCCCAGACCCCCCGGATGTTATAACCCCCCCCCCCCATATGGTTGCGCCTATGCTTCTTATCGAATTATTTTACGCAAGTTCAACACTGCACGGTCGAAAAAAACATTTAGATTAACCAATGAAGCATGAAAACAAAAACACAAACTTTATTCATAACATAGCTGTTTTTTTTGTTGACATACTTCAACTTATAATCAATCAAACTCCCCGAATTCATATGTTGGCATGTATTAATACTGTAGTAGCAACGCTTCTTAAACACTAAACTTGAAAGAAATTGAAAACACGAAAGTCTTCCCTAGTCGTCTGCTACTGCTTCCTCAGGAAGAAACTTAACGCGTCATCCGTCAGCGGTGCTTTGATTGGTCAACACAAAGTGAGGCAACCTGTATGTCTACAGACCTTGATCTATCAACCACCGCCGTCTCGAGAATTACACTGCCTGTCCTATGCTTAATTTTAACATGGAGTTCAGAGTATTGTCAAATTGCCTAATTTCTCCAGTAGAGGCGACACAGTTCACACCCAGATAGCATGAAATTCCAGCATCACGGCCGACTTGAAGCTCGCTGCGCTGCTCTTTACCGGCCTAGACAATGCTGTTCCGGAGGTGTAATGAGAAAGTTTCACAAAATCGTCGCATGGCGCTGGCAACCAAGGATTGTGTAGCTCATTGATAGCAGTACATAGCACCTTCAAAGAAATAAGAAAATCTTGCAAATAAACCAAAAGATGTAGCTAATGACCGAGAAAGAATTTTAAAATAATATTTATGAATTCCTTTATCTTTAAATGAGCCCTCAAAGTTTAGTTACTTTCCTGTGCAATGGATTATAGTGGAGATTCTTTAAGGAAACAAATTTCTGTCTGGGTGGTTGCTATATTGTCCAGCAGTGGTCTAACAAATTTTTCTGCATTAATAGCTGCAAGTACTTCTCGTCCTTGATTGTCACAATCAGGGCACTGTAAAACAGGACATTTAGCAAGTAGTGGCACTATTTCCGAGCACAAAATATGCAGGACGTTCTTATTTGGCAGATACGGCACAGCTTTTTCCATAAAGACGTGGATCACTGCTAACACGGAAACCAAACCAGGTTTCGGGTAGCGAAGGCACCCCCCCAACTTCATTGCTCACCCCCCCAACCTGATTGGCTGTCAACAAGGGCGCCCATATTATATTTTCCAGAGGGGCAATTTTTTTTTAATTCATTTATTTTTGTCGCTTTAACTTCTTGGGCCACTTTGTAACATTATATTAATATAATAATAATAATAATAATATAATAAGTGCAACAATGACGTAGCCAGAAAATAATTGCGGGGAGGGACGAAAGTGCCGGGGGATCGGGGGGTCCATCCCCAGAATTTTTTTTAAAAATTCAACAAATGAAAATCACATTTTACGCTATTTTAGCACAGAAAAACTAGTTAGGAAATTTGTTTACCAAACTCTAAGACATGCCAACGTAAACAAGAAATCATTACCTAAGCGAGGGATCCACCCCCGGAAAATGTTTAAATATTGAACTAATGAAAATCACATTTTATGCTACTTTAGCACTCAAAAACTAGTTAGGAAATTTGTTTACCATACTGTAAGACATGCCAATCTAAACAAGAAATTGTTACCTAAGTCGGGTGCCCACCCCCGGGAAATTTTTAAATATTGAACTAATGAAAATCATATTTTACTCTATTTTAGCACTGAGAAACCAGTTAGGAAATTTGTTTACCAAACTCTAAGACATGCCAATGTCAATAATATATCATTACCTAAGTGGGGGGTCTAGCCCCGGAAAATGTTTAAATATTGAACTAATGAAAATCACATTTTACGCTATTTTAGCACTGAAAAACTAATTAGCAAATTTGTTTACTATACTCTAAGACAGCGTTTCTCAACATTTTTGAACCCGAGGACCTCTAAAATTTCTAAAAAAATTTACGGACACCTAATTTTACATCCCATTTTTAAAAGAAAGCCTATATTCTTAATATTTGGGGTATTAATTATAGGTCATTATAACGTAATATGAGAAAAAAATTTACTTCTTTACTTTCCACTTGCTTTATGATATTTTTTAATTATATGTGAGGACCATCTGCACCATCATCGCGGACCACCAGTGGTCCGCGGACCATAGGTTGAGAAACGCTGCTCTAAGACATGGCAACTTAAACAAGAAATTGTTCCCTAAGTTATAATACTTATTACTATTTATAAGAAAAGTTGAATAACACATGCAACAGTGGACATAATAGGCCTACTCAATATGTTATGAGAAGAAAATAATTCCTATATCATATTTGACACACCAACAAATCTTGTTTAATTAAATATTTTTTTTTAAATACAAATATAGAATTTTAGGTTTTGACTTTTGGGGGTCCAAACCTCCTGAACCCCATCTCCTAATCCACTGTGGATTCTGTTTCCATGTAGTCGATGTGGTAAAACTTCTGCAAAGAATTTATGTCTCAACTGACTTTCAAATAATTGTCTTAAAAGAAAAACACCTGACTATAATAATTATTAATATACATTTTTACCTTGCGCCCCCCCCCCCCGGGCATAGGCTCTAATTTATTGACTATTCACTTCTAAAGAATTAGAATTAAAGTTATAAAACTTGACCGTTTTTACTTTAAACATATAAAACGCTAATTTTGCAACAATTTTCAACCCCCCCCCCCAGAAAATTCATAAAACTATATTCCCCCCCCCCAGAAAGTTCAATGACGCAATCTGCGTCTTAACACCCCCTTGTAGGCACCCCAGAAGACTTAACAACTCACTGGCACCAGCTCACACCATATTATATTGTTACCGCAAATGCTCGAGCTATCCTGGGTTGGAAGCGCCTCTACAGGCGACTCGCTCAACTTTTTCCATTACAGAATCTACACAGCGCTGGGCTACGATTGTCAAGGCCGTTAAAGAGGAGCGCAGCGAGCACAGATATAGAGGAATAGATCGGCAGCGTAAGGGGAGGGACTGAAGCCAATGCGTTCGCTGCGTCGCCATATTGCGATCACCAACAATCTGGCGAAAGGAAGGGAAGCGGGCGCGGGAATCAAACAAGAAATACTTTTTAAAGCTGTTTAAATTGGAATTTCACAATCCAGTAAATAAATTAATAAATAAGTTTAAAGTCATTCGGCCATTACAGCAGTAGACGTCACACTTAGGTACTAAATATAATAAAATCAGGTAAACTGATATAACAAAAGTGCCCAAGTGCATGTAGTACCTAGTCTTAAGTCTGTATACAGAAGATGCTTCTATAGGATTAATGTTAATGTTGTTAATGTTAATTTATAGTCACATATCTTTTACATTTATTCAGCTTTGGCTGGTACAGTGGCGTAGGAAGGGGGGTGCGGGGGGTGCGGGCCGCCCCGGGTGCCATCACATGGGGGTGACAAAATAAAAATGTGTCTTTGTAAGTAAAAAATCGCTCAAGGGAATTTAAAGAAATAGTAATAATATTTAAAACAATTATATAAGCTTAACAACTTTTAACAAGTCAACATGCATATTGAAACTTCTTTTAATTTTAAATAAAGTTAACAAAGGTATTAAAACGCGGCTGAACTGGCCGCTGTGTAGATACGAACAATAATATTATGGTTAGAGGGAGGGGTGTTTATTTCTGCCGATGCTTGTCTCTGCAGTTTTATTAATTTAAATGAGACTTCAACAATTGGTGATATTTTATATCACTCAAGCCGCAACCAATTCTACCCGCTGCGGCAGCCATGACTTTGACGAAAATAAACTTCGAATGTGAGTTTACTCCGAACTCTCCGGCAATCTAGATTTTGAACTAGGATGTGCGCAAATTTAAGAATACATTATTAATAATACAGTTCCGTAAAATAGTTACATTACTTGTTTATGAAATTTATTAGGATCAACCTATAAAATAAAGATGTATAATTCACATAACTTCCTCTGCCCAAATAAAAGTTAGCCTCTCCTTAAAAATAAGAGAAAGTTGTCGCCAATCTTCGTGTCACATCCCCAAAAGGTACCTAACCCAAATACAAAATTGTGTTTTCGTACGATTTTCCGCAGAGGCGTAACGAACCCCCCCCCCCCATTGATTAAAAAAAAGGAAAATTGTACAATTTTTTTAAGTCTGCTTATAAATTACTTAATACGAGTATAAAGCGTGGGAAGCTTAAAACTCGTTACTGTGCATCTTAATTTTTAAAATTTTTCTGGGGAGGACCCCCGAGCCCCAATACCCCCCAGACCTCCCGGATGTTATAACCCCCCCCCATATGGTCGGCCTGGTTACGCCTATGATTTTCGAGAAAACTTTCTTTATGTAAAAATAAGGAAAACTTGTCTCCAATCTTCTGTTCACACCTTGAAAGGTACCTGACATGAATACAAAATTTTGTCCTTTTATCAAAATTCATCTTTCCAAAATTCGAGATTTCACTTGGAAAACAAAATATAAAAATACAAAAAAATCACTCAAAAAATAAAAATTTCCACAATTTCGGGAGTGTACTTTGGCCTAGATGTTCACTTTATTAACGGTAACACCCACAATCTGTCACTCAAGAAAGCAATGTAGGCCTATATAACGTACTTTAGAATAATAATAATAATAATAATAATAATAATAATAGTAATATTATTATAATATAACTGTACAATGTACAATGTACAATGTGCTTGATATGTATGTCTTTCCTTAATCCTAACAAAATTGGCTGAATTAGGTTAACTCGGTCTTATATGCACCATTGGTAGCAGTGGTTACAACATGGTAACTCGAATCGCTTTATGGATGGTTGATTTATGGTATGCCATGATTTCGGAGCTTAGTTTTGTTTTTATATAACAAAGTAATCATTACTAATTTTATATAATCCGTTGAGTTTACGAGTTACATCAGATAAATTCGTTGCAGCTGCATCTATCGATAAACTCTCATGGGGTTTCCTTTGAGTGACTTATCCAAAAAATAACACTTGGTACTGTTCCATCTTTTCATAATTTAAATGGAGGGTGACAAGAAATTTTCCGCACCGGGTACCACCTAAGCTTGCTACGCCACTGGGCTGGTAAACTGGTGACTCGTCAATTTGAGCTTACTTGCTACGGTTACTAACTAGGAATATTCTAGCTTAGGCCTACACTATATTACTTGTAAATCACGATTACAAATAAGGGAAATCTAACACTAATGTAATTATTTTTCTAATACTATTAATGAGTGCTTGAAAATGGAATGATTTCTTTTACTATTTTTTGAAGAGAAACTTCTTTAGCTGCGGTAGGAGTAAATCGAGAGCTAACCCAAAGTTGCGTTACGACAAAATCGTCACGAAATTGATAAGCTCAAAATCGTCACGAAATTAGTGGGTCTGTGATGGAACGGACTGCACAGAGAACAATCAACTCAATGATTAGGCTTATCCAAAATTTAGACCCAAAATTAAAAATCTAAAAATCCAAAATTTAAAAAATAAAAAATTGCAAAATAAAAAAATCGAAAATTAAAAATTTAAAAATCCAAAATTAAAAATCCAAAATTTAAAAAATCCAAAATTCCAAAATAAAAAATTCGAAGATTTAAAATTTAAAAATTCCAAAAATCCGAAATTTAAAAAATAAAAAATCCATAATTTAAAAATCCAAAATTTAAAAAATTCAAAAATTTAAAATTAAAAATCTAAAATCTAAAAATCTAAAAGTCTAAAATTAAAATATCCAAAAAATAAAAAAGATCAACAATTTAAAAATAAATAATCCCAAATTCCAAATTTAAAAAATCAAAAATTTAAAAATTCGAAAAATCCAAAATTAAAAAGTCCAAAGACCCAATATTAATAAAGTCCAACAATCCAACATTTAAAAAGTCCAAAATCCCAATATTAAAAATGTCCAACAATCCAAAATTTAAAAAATGTATTATTCCAAAATTTAAAAAATTAAAATTAGTTTCACTTCTGTCGCGTGGCGTTCCACGCACACTTTTTTTATTTATTATAATTATATGTTAACCTCATATTCAAGGAATTCGCTGATTGAGTAATGTGTTCTTTGCAAGAACCAGTTTTTATTTTTTATTTTGAATAGTCAGCTATTTAATGCTTTCGTTTCGTTTGAAATTTTATTGTATGTTTTTATGCCCATGTATTGTGGTGTATGCTGTAGGTGGGTTAATCTATGGGAACAGAATTTTAAGAATTCTGTTTCTGGTGTTGTATTCGTGAGTATGTTGGGTGTTGTATTGGTCAAAATTAATGTGTACATGAGTTAGAAGCTCTAGTAAATATAGTGAAGGAAATGTTAATATTTGTACATTTCTAAAGAGTGGCCTTCATGATTCCCTGTAGGATGAATGGGTCATAATTATTTTTTTTTGTTGCTTTCCCATTTGCTGCAGTTTCCCCAGACAATTATTCCGTAAACCAGTATTGAATGAAAAAAGCAACAGTAATTTGGCAAATTTATAAGTGAATGTTAATTTGACCTCCAATATAGTGGTATAGTATATATTTGAAATTAAAGGGATTCCCAAACACTGTGGTTCACCATTTCACTCTATATTCGGGATTATGTAGGAAGAAAAACAATTTTCCGTAATGAATACGTGGTATTTAAGCGGACACGTTGGTGATACCAATATGGCGTCGGCACTGCTTCCCTTACCCCTCTTCGCCCCTGACTCGGCTTCACTGCTACCTGCAGTTAAGGATACGACGCTGCCAATCTATGCCTCTATATCTGTGGCAGCGAGCTTCAAGTCGGCCGTGCCAGCATATTTCAGTTTCCGAGTTTATACTTCAGAGGGCAACACAGAGTATACGGTAATGTAAAGGGTATTGCAGCTGGGTGTGAAAGGTGCTGCCATCTGTAATGTCGCCGCGTACGCAAAATTAGCCGTATAGGACAGGCAGTGTATACACGAGTAATACAGTCTAGAAGGCAGTGCTATCAACAGGGATGTAGAGAACTAGAACCAGCAGATGTCTCCACTGCTCTAGCCAGTATCACGGAGGAACACGGAGATGCCCTGAGACCGCAAGCGTGAAGCCAACTGTCCGAGCGTTTGGTACTAAAAGGGGGCGTGTCACGGTGATGTTTATATGTTTATTGCGTGGTTACTCGTCTTTGTTTCTTTGTTTTCAACAATTCAGACGTGAAAATGAGTGCATGTTGTGCATATGGATGCACAAATCGAGGAAACAAGATTATTTCGCTTGTGAACATGATGTGAAAAAATTAGTAATAATTTTATATTGACATTTTAAAATCCCTGAAAATTGTATCAGGCATACCACAGTATTCATTGATGGTTTATCCTCTAGATTATGGTGCCAGCTGTGAATAAAAAAAAAGATTGCACCAATCAGATTGGCCCTTTGCAAGAAGGCATGTTCTTAGGCCTTATCGCATGCTGAAAAATTTAAAAAAATAATTTTCTAATATCAACCTACATATTTGTGACATAATAATTTTTGTGCACATTTCAAGCCACAAGTCCATACTTCTAATGTCAAAAATTTCATTTTGTTATTGCAAATAGTGTTGAAAATATTGAACTTTTACTCCAATGCCTGCTCTGGCATGGTCTCTTGGTGTATGAGCCCCCTTAAGCTGGTAAACTGGTGACTCGTCAGGGTTTAGAACTTACGTACTAAAATGATAAAAGTGAAGGAATTCTAATTCTATTCATCATGTAAAAGTTACAATTTGTATGATGAAATAAGTCCTTTGTAATATTTCATAATATATCTTCTATTTACAATTTAACAATAATTACAGACAAGGTGACATACACACAAATTTATTTTACTGTAGTGTATATTGACATTTCATCTTCGAGATATTCTTTTAATTGACAGGGTAGGTATATGGTTATTTAACGATGGGGATATATAATATAGGCCTATAGATCTATGATGAAGGGAGAACTTTCATCTCCGAAAAGTCATCTTTAGATTACCGGCACAGTTATGAATATTCAGAAAAAAAATAAGCTTGGTATCGTGAAATTCAGTAACAGATTCGACTGAATTAGGCCTAAATATATTTTAAAAAATTCTGTGGATTGTGTGTTTCACTGGTGACTTTTGTGTGCATTTTTTGTCTTGTGTTTAATTCAATAATAGAACAGAATGAATGGGTCTATTTACGATATATTTAGACTTCCGATGGTTTGAATAATCATTTAGTCTTATTTTATTTAATAGATTGAATAGAAAAATCATAGTAGGTCCATCATAAACTATTGTTTCTACGAAATTAATATTGTTTAGGTCTAAGTGGTTTACCTGAATTATTAGTAGGTCAAAAATACTAAGTAAATATGTAGGCCTATTGCTTTAGATTTCCAATATTTATATTAGTTGTCATTTATTGCGTTTAATAGAGTCAATAACCCCATGGTGTAGCTATATAACTATCCAGAATATTTTTCTCATTCTGGATTATCATGGTCGCACGGTCACTTGTTTATTTTCTGACTCAGTATTTATACTCGCACATGTAAAGTTGCTCATTTGAAAGTTACATTTTTGGCTCTTCTGAAATAGGTTAATGCTTACTACGGGGATTATTATGATGTCAGAGTATGTAGTTAATATATGAAATTGGAATATTAAATATTTTCCCTACCGTTACGTTGTTATAACCCGTGAAACTTCGAAGTATTTGTGTGCTATTGTATATAACAAGCCTCCCTTTTGGTCCGACAAGGGGGCACATTTCTTTGTATAGTGGACACTTCCAAAATATATTTACATGTTATGCAGATATGAATATTTATATACAGTGCTGCTAATTTGGCGATTGGGTATGATTCAAAGTAACTAAAAGAATATACTCTAGGGTTCAGACAGTAAAATACTAATTGATATACGTGATAAACACTGATATATGTTGTGTATTCGCAGACATTTTTAATATTATTTATTTTCTATATCAAATACATATTTAGCCTATACCGTCATATTAAAAACGTATTCAAAATCAAAATATTAAAATATGTTTACAACACGAAAACTTACCTTTTCCTGTCCATAATAGTCAAAAGGATGAGAACTTGAGAATCGAGTAGACCATTTTTTCTTTTTTTCCTCATTCCTCATTCTTTCTTATTCCTTTTATTATCGGTATGCTAGACTATCGTTACATGATTTTTCATTTCTAGTTATGAGACAAAATATTGTTAAGAATATTTCATTGCATGACATAGCAGAATATAAAGGCAAAATTTAAGAATTATCATACGTTAAGTTATGTAGCCTATTAAATTGGCAACGCTATTGTCACAATTTTTATTCGAGGCCGTCAATCTAACTTGGCTGTTTAGAATCACAGAATTTATATTTTGATCTCAGATGCAATAGAAGGCTATAGTAATGTACACATATTTATACAGCAAAGTAAAATAAATAGGCCTAAAATAACTAAATAAATTGAACAGGGAAGTGATCTTAAATATAAAGGTGCACTAAAGATACAGGTTAACAAAGGTATAAAACTAACACAATGTACTGTAATTATCATTGAGTTACTACGTAATTTTAATTTATTTGCATTTGTAATTTACTCTATTTAAAATGGCCCATAACATCTTCTCCATGCTCATGGCAAATTTAATATTAATTTAAAAATTAAAGAATATCCAATCGCCATACTGCATATAAATATTCATACACTGATAACATATTACTGCAAGTCGAGTACAAAATAATATCGTCTATATTGGAAATATCTCACAATATTTGTTAGTTAATCCTTCCTTTTTAGTGTTATTTAGAGCCTATCTACTGTAATTTTTCTTTCGTCTTTTTGACACTTAAACATTCTAGAAGGGCCCAGTAGACAAGGAAGTATGTATAGTAGCCTCGTGTCCTCTATAAAAATATAAAATTACGAACATTTTTTCGGACTGGGAAGTTGGAACGCCATTTAAAAGCATGGTGCCATCAGACGACAACTGGAAAAACAAGTGACGGCCGGCTAGCGCATACCAGCTAGTACACCCACGCTATCTGTCGGAGAAGTTTGGCGAGCTACATCCCTACTGGACATTATGTTCTGTGAGTCGCTGTGTGTGTGTGTGTGAGGGAGAGAGAGAGAAAGAAAGAGAGAGAGACACTTTTGAAGAGTGAGTAGTTTCCTGTCATTGTTTACGTTTGGACTCGGTTGATGAAACGGATATGCAAGTTTATTGTTTGACTGATAGTTTAGTTCATATGTACTGTGACAACTGTTATTTCCCTTGTGGACACTTACAGCAACAAACACTATAAAACAATGAGCTATCACTAATTATATTATATTGTTATATGTAAATTCTAGTGACACATTGTCACAATAAAATTTGTTTAAAAATGCCTAATCTTAAGATATTCAAAAAAGAGTTAAAACCATACTTAATTAATAAAAGCTTTTATTCACTTGATGATTTTTTTAATTACAGAGTAATATTAAATTGCCAATTGATTGTTACCTATGCTAGTCCATAATATTCTGTTTTGTATGTTGTTAGGTGTAATAGTAGAGGAAACCATGCAAACCCAAAATTGGGTTTGTTATTGTTATTATCATTATTATTATTATTTCACGGTAAAAGCATTGAACATCAAGATCGGCCCTGATGCTTTCCGTTCTAGATACTTGTTAGTTTTATGAAAATGTAATAAATAAAATTTGTCTCTCTAATTTACTTTTTTTCGGTACTAGCCTTTACCACGTACATGCGAGAAATCACGCAATGAAGAGAAAAGTATACGCTGGATTGTTGGTGAAACTGCTAAAGCTACATCGATTTCAGAACGTACAGTTTATAGGATCAGGAATGAGGATTCACCAAACAAAAAAGAAACAGGAAGTGTGCCACCAAAAGCAGTAGGGAGGTAAAATATGACGGATTTACTCGGAGTATTATAAGGAATTCGTTCTATCTACAGAATCAACCTCCAACACTAAATTCAATAGGCCTATTTGCTGAAGTTAATAATGACTCCGAACTGCCGACTTTCAAAAAATCTAGCCTACTCTTTACAGATTGTCCGCCGACGTGGTCTTGTGGTTAACGTCGCTGACTACAGATCCGTCGGTCCGGGTTCGATCCCCGTTACCTCCTCGGATTTTTCTGAGGTAGGGAGGTCTGGTAGGAGTGCAGTTAGCCTCGTGATTCAAATTGAGGAGCTACATGATAGAGCAGTAGCGGCTCCGGTCATGAAAACCACCATTAACGGCCGTGGGTGACGGCATGCTGAATATTAGGAGCAAAGAACAAAGATTTTAAAGAAATTTTTAGAAAGTCAATTTTTCCGGATTTCCGTGGTTCTCGAAGTTTTCTGGAGATATGCTATAATTCATAAGGGGCAAACAACTGAAACCTTAATCTAGATGTAATGCCAACAAAAAAAACATATGAGTCAGAAATTATCTTGGAATATTAGGAGCAAAGAACAAAGTTTTAGAAAGAAAACATAGTCATTTTCTCCGTATATACGTGGTTTTCCGGGGATATGCTGTAATTGGTAAGGGGCAAACAACTGAAACCTTAATCTAGATAGCTGTTTAGTAAGTTTGTTCTGTGGCATTGGCGTGAGTTATGAGTTACATATCATATTAAATGGATTATATAGCAGTGGCGATTATTCCATATAGGATGTGAGGATCATCCTACACTTCATAATTCATCTACATAAATGTTTACTAGCATTCATTGTCAAAATTAAAACAATAAAATGACAAAACAGCGTTATTGTAGAGCACTCGGGAAGGAAGTTAGCGGTTCTGTTTTGAGCAGGTTGGTATTTGCGAGGATGTCCTCAGTGTTGGTGTTACGCAGTCCATACCGTTGTTAGATCTCTGGGGCATGTGAAGGGGGAGGCGGGGAAGGGAAATGTTGTGAGAAGCCAGTTTCATATGGAGGAAGTTTGAGGACGTCTTACAGTACAGTCCTTCCTCACGTTCGATAGCTTGTTTTCTAAGAGGGGAGTGATCATATTTTTATTAATATTTATTTATTTCATTTCTTGGTATATATTATAGGCCTAGCTATTATTAAACTTTACAGTGCTGTTTATATTTCAATATAAGTAATCCTGGAGTAATATCAAGTTTGATATCAACTATGAAAATTATAGCGGAATAGCTGATTTCCGTAAACGACAGTTTTCATACGTGGTTAAATATTTTCATATTTTAGGATAAAGCATTGTTGTATTAAATTTACATCTCAGCCTTTATGTATTTTTTACGGCGACGCATATGTACGTCAATAGCAGTGAATGGGTTAATTCGCTCTCTCCACACCATCCTACACAACTAAAAAACCAGAAGTCGCCACTGTTATATAGATCATACTGAGGATAACATATTGATGTGAAGAAGGTGGTATACAAAACATGAGAATAGTTAAGGACAGGAGAGACCCATTTACTACAATGCCTACGAATACAGACAAAGGTATGGGTTCCATAAAAAATATATAGAAGTGCTGCTTGATACCGTGGAACCATTTCGACACAATTCTGACAGGATAATGGTAGACATTATCCCGAAGACTACAATATCTTTGTGCGAATCTCCCGTACAGGTGTTTTTAAAATTGTGGCAGGTGATTTGATAGATATTAATCGAACCACACCTAGAAGGGCATTTAATAAGGCAAATAATCAAGCTCATAAATCCTTACATGAAATACCGTATTGTAGAACGCACATTTGGCGTTTGAAAGAAACGTTGTCAGATTCTCACTACATCCATGAGATTTCAGCCAGCCAAATGTGGAAATATCTTTGCGGAGAGTGGTTCACCAAAGGTGAGGGTGAGAGTGAGTGGAAGGGACGTTTACATTGCTCGGTACCAAGAGCGCATGTGAGCTCAAATATCTTCCTAGCTGGAGAGGCCTTTAGATGCTGCATTTCTCCATAACTTTGGGTTAGAAAAGGATGATGTATTTCAAGCTAATCCTGTGGATGTATATATCGACGAGGTATAGTATATTCCAACAAATGAAAGCCTCCGTTCTTGGAGATACCCAGATAAAACTTCCCCCTGCTACTTAACGTAGAGATTACTGAACAATAGGTGATTCTCACTGTTAAACTATTTATTGTAATTATTGTAAGTCAATTTTATTATATTGCACTTCTATAGCTTAACTTAAAGCACAACATTGCGAATGCCAGAATTATAATAATAATAATAATAATAATAATAAGAGCTAAAAGTTCAATAGTTGCACCCGCAGTGTTAATGCATAATAATTATGTCCTTTTTTCTGACCCAGGTGTAAAAATGGCCAAACAGGCCACATCGCAAGAAAATTTGACTCACTCTGGGATTAGCGAACAATAAGAAGGGGACACGTTGTAAAACCATTCCTTAAAGACTCCCCAAATCTAGAATGGTGGAATGAGCAGATGCTGCAGGTCTATAGTATACTGCTAACTATTTTAATTAACCCTGTGGACAGAAAAGTGGGAAGCATTATAAACTATATAGAAGAAAAATGCCAACATGAGTGCCGAAAGAAAATTGTAAGGAGGGGCACTGGAGGTTGAAGCTGCACAGGATCTAGAGAAGTAGTCACTGAAATTATTTTTAAACACACAACCACATACATAATTATTATTGGAGTACATAGCTTGCGAAATATTGTACCGCCATTTTTTGTTTAAATATTACATTTCTCAGTTGTAATATTATTATTTTATAAGGTAATATTTCTTAAGTAAATGTTTTGTGCACTTGAAAAAAGACAGAAATACAATGCCTCTTATTAGTTTTGTTGCTATCCTTTTTATCCCCCTCTTTTCCATAATTTTGTGTAATACTCATTAATATTGTTAAACAGTCAATAAGTATTAATAATTCATTATATTGAGATTTATCATAAACAGCTGTAGAATTGATTTATCGTTTTTGGGGAAGAACATGTAACTGTAGGCAATATAAATATTTGAATATATTTTAGAACTTTATTATTCTTATGAGAGAAATAATTGTTAATAATGACAGTGAATCAATGATGAAAAAAACCGGAAATTCCAATTGTTCGCAAGAATACAGAAATATGTTGCACAAAAATTGTAATCACTAGGGGCGGATTTCTATGACCTAAAAAAATAGGATATATGCATGCATTTATGACCTAAAAAACATTAAAATATGACCAATAAAATTTAAAATATAACTTTGCCACTTACATAATGTGTATTTTTTTTAGGTTTCATTACAATACATTTTATTAAAATATAGTGTTAATTTTTTAAAATATCTCTAAATTCTCAAAAAGTATCATTTTAATGCAAAATCTACAAAATATGATATGGAACTTCAAAATTTCTTTAATATGCACACAAATATGCAACAAATATGACCTAAATATGCATATTCATACTAAATATGCTACAATAGTTGAAAATTTCCTAAATATGTAGTTATATGCACAATAAAAGCTGTTCCATTTTCATCAGGATGCTTGGAACCGGGTTTATATTAGTCCGAAACCTGAAATAATGCAAAGGGGAAAATATGACATGTCATAGAAAGTACTGTGGTTTTAAGTTCATCTCGTCTTCTGCTGACGTCATCCAAAATGGCGACGCGCTAGACCACGTGACAAGAAGTAGGTTTCACATTACACCACGAAGCGTAAATGCAACGTGATCATTATTTTTCTAATTATATTTCAACATACAATTTTATCCGTAAGATGTTTATTTCTCTAAAACCTAGCCCTGGGATCGACTCAGCCTGGAGTAAAGGCGCCCGGTGCGTAAGGCTGTTAACCTTAACGTACCTTATTATTATTATTATTATTATTATTATTATTATTATTATTATTATTATTATCATATTCTATCTTTCATACATCGAATTCTAAAAGATGCAGCGATAGCCATCGTAAATTTTTATAATTATGACAGCGGTCGATTTTTGTCTGCTGACATAAGCCAACACATAAGATGTCTATTTCCCTATATCATCTTTTTTCCTGGTCCTGAGATGGACTCAGCCTGGGTTAAAATGTTAATCTCCTCATACTGTTGTCTCAAACCCTCGGTCTGTATCGCAAAACTTTGCTATACAAGGTATTAAATATAACATTATTCATAGGCGTTTTGTAAATTATATTAAAAGCCTGTATCAAGTTTTATATTCAAGTGTTATATCATTGCAGAACTATGCTTGCGTTGTCTCATTGCACAGGGAGTTTGCTGATTAAGCTGACCTTGGTGGATAAGATTTCTACTCTCCTTCTCTCTCACTGTACAGCAGTCATATGCTGATGTGATTGTTATCATGAGCACAGGTGATATTCAGTTAGTCTCTTTTAATCTCCACTCATTATGTCAAAACACTCCTGTCCCTTTAATATTTAAAATGCTTCATTCATTAGGTATTGCGATTAGTTTCTTAATCTCTCTATATTACCTAGTGCTTTTATTAATTTATTGTTTTACGCTTTGAAGCGGACTTGGTCATAATGTACTATAATAAAAATTTCATATAATAGTCCTCACGGTTGCTCCTGGTGAAAATAGAAAAATGGCTTTCAATGCAAGGTTTTAGCGAGAGATTTGAAATTGTATATTTTGAATTAATGCGTAATTCTTATTATAGATGTCAGAAAATGGCTTCCAGTGCAAGGTTAATAAGACTTTCAGCGCACAATTTAAAATTATGAACAAATGACATTGTGGTGGATTTGTAATATATTCTTACGAGGGAGTTTTCTTATGCGTTTCATTTCACAATAGGTATCATATTACCAAAGTCAGCATTTTATTTTCCACGTAGCATATAAACCCCGCGTATCTTATAAATTCTTTGTTCATATGAGTTATACGAACTAAAACATAATGCTAGGACAGCATTTTTTCAAATGTATACCAGACGTATCTTCAAACTAAAGGTTAATTTCTTTATTCATATACAAGAAATGATGTATCTGAAGATAATGCTGAATCAACTAATTCTTTATTTATGACGTCATCATTACAGGCAGGCTCATTCATGCTTCAAGGTCATACACGACACGTCTCCGGAAGTTAAGTAGGTCACGCATCTCATATTACAGAATAAGTCTCGGCTAACTCACAGCGTCACTATATAAGGCGATGACGTCACCGCATCACACTCATTCTTAGCAGACCGTCGCCGACTACACATCATGGAGAGCTCGTCCGCCGCCGTCTTCCAGTGTGAGGAGTGTGCTTCAAGGTATAGACACAAGAAACATCTAGTAAGGCATATTAATCAGAGCCATAAGAAAACGGAGTACAAGTGTGACATCTGCAGTGTGTTATTAACCCGTAGTGATGTATTAAAAAGACTCATCCGTGAAAATCACTCCGTTACTGTCTTCACCTGTAACATTTGTCACTACAACTTCAAATCTTCACGACGAATGAATGAACATCATGAGAAGTACCATCACCCAACAACAAGGGATGCTGCCAATCGTGCGGGACTGTGTCATCAGGCAGCCCACTTGTACTTTCCAGCTGAAGCCGGGACATCATGCAATGGAGGCGAGACTTCAAGGATTCCCGTGCGCGGAGGTAGTCAAAGCCAAGAGCCCGCTCGATTACAGGTACGTTTTATTACATTATCACACATGTTTTTAAAATGTAAATACATACATCATAGTAGTGATGTAACATATGATTACATTTTATTTTTATAGGTCGGAGCGATAAATGCAAGGAGCTACGATGCGGACGATGCCAGACAAAACAACACCGGTCGCTTCCATCTACCAGCGGCTAGCGGGGACGGAGTAACAGTCACAACCCGTCAACCGATGCTGGGAGAGGAGGCCATGCTTTCCGGTGTACAACCACAGGTACGTAGTGAAATTATTATAATTATTATTATTTCTGTGATTGTACAAGACATACAACTTAATTTTTTTCTCATAAAACTCAATATTATTTTTTCCTTGTTACAGAATGCAAGACCATTCAGTGTTGGCGCTATGCAACCGTCAGCAATCCATCCAAATGCCATCCAATCTGGGCCTTCTGGTGTGCATTTACAGGTATGTTGCGATATTATGATTAAGAACAAGACATAAAACGTAATTTTTTATCATAAAACTCAATCTTTTTTTATTGTTACTGATTGCGAGACTTCATATATCAGTGATTGTGCAAGACATAAAACGTAGTTTTGTTTATTTTTACCATAAAACACAACATTATTTTTCCTTTGTTACTGAATACAGAGACATACCGCCAATCGCGACCTAGCATCACCATGATTACGCGTGATATTCCACAGGTATGTACAGTGAAATATCTTAGTATTCTATTATTCCATACGCTTACGACAATCTCGATTGCTAATGTCGTTGTTTTCTGTTATTACAGAATCAAGGTGGAATTGATCGCACCGCTGGTACCAACTCACCATCGTCAGAAACATGTGAGTTCTTACCAATCGAAACAGCGTTCAGGTCACGTCTGGCAACATACGCAGCAAAAAATGTCCCAGCCGGCGATTTGGAATCTGTTCTGTCGTCGTGTCAGTATAAAATTGAAAACCTTCTGTCAGAGTCACTGTCAAAATTTGCATCAATTAAATTTAATCTTTTTGTAGAGTGTGAATTTAAACATCTAGATTGTTGTTTGAGGAATTTTAAAACTAAAAACGAATCGTTGCTCAAGACATCAAACATTCATGAAGTAATATTTAGTCGGATTTCTAAAATTCAGTCTGAGATGCAGGACAGTGAATTACGAGGGTCTGGGTGGTTTTACAATAAAATCCACAAGATTGAAATTCGTGTCAATGAATCCATGTCAATTGCAGGTCGTGGGCATATGATCCTACCTGAGAAATTCCAGCATCTTAATTCGTTAGTTAATATTGATGATGATGAATTTTGTTTCAAGTACTGCATTTTATCGAAATTTCAGGATTCCGGTAAGGATTTATGGGCCAGCTACCTTCATAGACCCAAGTTGGATAGCAAGTACGAATGGAATTGTGTAAAATTTCCCGTTTCGATTCACGACATTGAAAAGTTTTCAAAAAGAAATAATATTTCGATCAATGTTTTCGGCCTAGAGGAAAAACGGGATGGGAATCACGTTTCTCATTTCGTGTTTCCTATCAAAATTGTTGAGAAGGAGCTAGAGGATGATTTGTATGTATGTAACGAAGAAAATTCTCATTATATAGTCATTTCAGATTTTGACGCTTTTGTAAGACCTTTTGTAACATCTAACGACCATCAGACCAGAGTATGCAGACGGTGTTTTTCACATTTCCAAGCGTACGCTGGTAATTCTGCTGACGTAAGGTTGAAAGAGTATTTGGCCTTATGCAACTCGTTCAGCCCAGTCAGATGCGGAATTCCTAAAAATCCTGAAGTCGTATTCAACAAGCCCGAATATTCGCAAAAGATCAGGTTTGTCATCTATGCGGATTTCGAGTGTTTGCTGGAACCGATATCAAGATGTTGGGGAGATCCGCAGAAAAGCTGGACTACGCCTTATTACAGGCATAAACCTTTTAGTTTTTGATATTTTATTAAAGATGCTGAGGGCGCATATTCTCAATTGAGATTGTTTAGAGGGGAGGATGCCAGCGATGAGTTTATGCGCTCGCTCGTCGCTGATGTTAAAGAAATTGATAAGATATTGAATAGTGTAAATAAGCCCATGACCCCTCTGACAGAATTTGAAAATAGAGCATACAATAGTGCAACTATTTGCCATATATGCGGCGAGGGTAACTTTACCTATGTGAACTATAAAGTAAGGGACCATTGCCATGTCAGTGGACGGTTCAGAGGAGCCGCCCACAGAAATTGTACTTTAAATTATAGAAATCAGGCATTTGTCCCTGTTGTATTGCATAACCTATCTAATTATGACGCACATTTTATTGTGAAAGAACTAGGATTCGATGAAAACCGAATCAACGTCATATGCAATACACAAGAAAAGTATGTTACATTTTCAAAATTTATTCCCTCCTCATATTTGAAAAGGGGAGGTATGGAGTTGAGGCTTGTAGATTCGTTTCGGTTCATGGCTAGCAGCCTGGAAAAGTTGGCAAACAATCTACCTAAAGATAAATTTATAGAATCAGTAAAAGTATTGGGTGAAAACGCCGATTTGGTGTGTCGTAAGGGTGTGTTCCCCTACGACTACGTCACCTCTGTTGAAATTTTGAAGGAGAAGAAATTAATTCCAAAAGATGCATTTTATAAAAGACTCGCGAATGAGAACGTATCTGACCAAGACTGCTCTCACGCGAGGAACGTCTGGAATTCTTTTTCGATCAACTCATTAGGTGAATATTCAGACTTATATTTGAAGACTGATGTTTTGATTTTGACCGACGTCTTTGAAGATTTCAGAGAGATGTGTTTCGAGACGTACGGGATGGATTGTTTGTACTATAGTACTGTTCCAGGCTTCGCATTTTCTGCGATGCTAAAGTTCACAAAGGTAAAATTACTGCTTTTGACCGATATGGATATGATTCAAATGTTTGAACGAGGGGTACGAGGAGGAATTTGTCAGTGTGTCACAAGGCACGCTGTTGCAAACAACGAATTGTGTGAGGATTATATCGACTCAGCAAAAAAATCTTACCTCTATTACGTCGATGCCAATAACCTTTACGGTTATGCGATGTCTCAGGCATTGCCATCAGGCGAGTTCCGCTGGCTCGACAATGATCAGATAGCGTCCTTTGACATCATGTCCATACCGGTCAATTCTAAATTAGAATATGTGCTTGAGGTTGACATTGAGCATCCAGACCATCTTCACGATACTCATTCTGATCTACCGTTCTGTGCTGAGATGAAAATTACTCCAGGTGGTAAAAACAAAAAAATTATTGACCACTTTAGATTCAAAAGAAAAATATGTCGTTCTTCACACGGTACTTAAGCAAGCCGTGCAACACGGACTGAGGTTATCCAAGATCCATAGAGTTATCGAATTCCAACAAAGCTGCTGGTTGAAACCCTACATTGACTATAACACGGCCAAGCGTAGGGCTGCAGCCAACAACTTTGAGAAAGACTTTTTAAACTAATGAATAACGCCGTTTTCGGCAAGACTATGGAGAATGTGAGGAAACGCATAAATTTTAGGCTTGTATCAAATGAGAAGGAAATTCGAAAGCTGGTAGCCAAAAGTAACTTTATGGATAGGACAATTTATAGCGAAAACTTTGTTGGTGTCCATCTTGCAAAACCTAGCTTAGTCTTTGTTAAGGCCATCTATGTTGGCTGGTCTATTTTTGAAATTTCTAAAACTAGGATGTATGAGTTCCATTATGACACGATGAAAAAGTTTTATAAAGAAGGTTTGAAATTATGCTATATGGACACTGACAGTTTTGTCTATAGAATTGAAACGGATGATCCCTTCCGTGATATGATGCATTTCCGAGATGTGCTGGATACTAGCGTCTACCCACCCGAACATCCCTTATATTCAATCGAAAACACGGCGGTGGTCGGGAAATTCAAGGTCGAAGGAGCTGTTCACTCCATAAAGGCATTCGTAGGTCTGCGAGCGAAAATGTACGCCATAAAATTTAATGATATGGTAATCAAGAAATTGAAAGGCATTAAGAAAAATGTCATTGACAAAGAAGTCAACTTTGAAGATTATGCTGGTAGTCTACAGAGCGGACAGTCAACATTTTCGTTAAACAGATCCATCAGATCATATAAGCATAATGTATTTTTGATTTATCTTAATAAATTAACTTTATCTGGTATCGACGATAAACGTCATATTTTGGAAAATTGTGTGGACACTCTCGCTCACGGACACTACCAAATCATGGAGGAGTGTTAGGAGGAACCTCCTACTAATAAATGTAAATTGTAAAAATGCATATTTCTTTATAGACTTTGCTTTAAGAAATATTATCTGTAATTTATATGAAGTAAGAATTAATATTTATATTCTATATGATGTATGATACATTAAATGATGTATGAAGCAATAAATGTTACTCTGTTATCCCATGAATTTTTATTATATATGATGTATGATACAATATTTGTAATACGTATGATGTGAGAATTGTAATATATATATATATATGATATAAAAAATATTTTACTTTGTATAATTTGTGTTAAAATAAAATATTAAACAGACGCATTATCTTTAATGTTAACCCCGAGCTTAAAAATCCCATTCCCTACACATATACCTCCTTCCTCCCTTTTTGTTTCTAGGCAGAACTAGTCTAGACAGGTTTTTCTAGACAGAACTAGTATGGATTGGATTTCTCTAGACTGAACTAGTATGGACTGGTTTCTTCTAGGGAGATGTAGTCTGGACTGGTTTTTTCTAGTCAGAAATAGTCTGGACGTAGTTCACGACTGTAAGTATCCTTTTTAATCAAGAATAAGAACAAAAAATAGAACATGAACAAGAAGAAATGACAAGAAATAGATCAAGAACAAGAAATAGGACAAGAACAAGAACAAGAAATAAAGATGAAAAGCAACTAACTATATTTGACATGAAGCAACTATTTATTAAGCTTCATTTTGCTAAAACTAATGGACTAGGTCTCGTCTCGTCTCGTCTCGTCTCGTCTCGTCTCGTCTCGTCTCGTCTCGTCCCAGCTCAGGTTTGCAGACTCTAAAATTTGATAAGTCAACACTAAGAGTATTCTATCTGACTAGGACATATACGTATGGAAAATGAAAAACATGTACGTTTGTTTTTATCTTTTCTTTTTATTGTATCCCTCACGCATTATTCATAACCCAACTTATAGTGTGAGACATGTTATATCACAGTTTTGGTTAGGTTAGGATAGGTTAGTTTGGGTTATGTTAGGTTAGGTTAGGTTAACAGGATCTGAAAATTTTAAAATTATATCTAGAATCATTGATAAAATGTGCCAAGGAACTTAGCCTTTCCATCAATGTACCAGCTTTCGTATTTCCTTCTCATTTGATACAAGCCTAAAATTTATGCGTTTCCCCACATTCTCCATAGTCTTGCCGAAAACGGCTTTATTCATTAGTTTAAAAAAGTCTTTCTCAAAGTTGTTGGCTGCAGCCCTACGCTTGGCCGTGTTATAGTCAATGTAGGGTTTCAATCAGCAGCTTTGTTGGAATTCGATAACTCTATGGATCTTGGATAACCTCAGTCCGTGTTGCACGGATTGCTTAAGTACCGTGTGATGAACGACATATTTTTCTTTTGAATCTAAAGTGGTCAATAATTTTTTGTTTTTACCACCTGGAGGAATTTTCTTCTCAGCACAGAACGGTAGATCAGAATGAGCATCGTGAAGATGATCTGGATGCTCAATGTCAACCTCAAGCACATATTCTAATTTAGAATTGACCGGTATGGACATGATGTCAAAGGACGCTATCTGATTTTTGTCGAGCCAGCAGAACTCGCCTGATGGCAATGCCTGATACATCGCATAACCGTAAAGGTTATTGGCATCGACGTAATAGAGGTAAGATTTTTTTGCTGAGTCGATATAATCCTCACACAATTCGTTGTTTGCAACAGCGTGCCTTGTGACACACTGACAAATTCCTCCTCGTACCCCTTGTTCAAACATCTGAATCATATCCATATCGGTCAAAAGCGGTAATTTTACCTTTGTGAACTTTAGCATCGCAGAAAATACGAAGCCTGGAACAGTACTATAGTACAAACAATCCATCCCGTACGTCTCGAAACACATCTCTCTGAAATCTTCAAAGACGTCGGTCAAAATCAAAACATCAGTCTTCAAATACAAGTCTGAATATTCACCTAATGAGTTGATCGAAAAAGAATTCCAGACGTTCCTCGCATGAGAGCAGTCTTGGTCAGGGACGTTCTCATTCGCGAGTCTATTATAAAATGCAACTTTTGGAGGTAATTTCTTCTCCTTCAAAATTTCAACAGAGGTGACGTAGTCGTAGGGGAACACACCCTTACGACATACCAAATCGGCGTTTTCACCAAACACTTTTACTGTTTCTATAAATTTATCTTTAGGTAGATTGTTTGCCAACTTTTCCAGGCTGCTAGCCATGAACCGAAACGAATCTACAAACCTCAACTCCATACCTCCCTTTTCAAATATGAGGAGGGAATAAATTTTGAAAATGTAACATACTTTTCTTGTGTATTGCATATGACGTTGATTCGGTTTTCATCGAACCTTAGTTCTTTCACAATAAAATGTGCGTGATAATTGGATAGGTTATGCAATACAACAGGGACAAATGCCTGATTTCTATAATTTAAATTACAATTCCTGTGGGCGGCTCCTCTGAACCGTCCACTGACATGGCAATGGTCCCTTACTTTATAGTTCACATAGGTAAAGTTACCCTCGCCGCATATATGGCAAATAGTTGCACTATTGTATGCTCTATTTTCATCTTCTGTCAGAGGGGTCATGGGCTTATTTACACTATTCAATATCTTATCAATTTCTTTAACATCAGCGACGAGCGAGCGCATAAACTCACCGCTGGCATCCTCCCCTCTAAACAATCTCAATTGAGAATATGCGCCCTCAGCATCTTTAATAAAATAGCAAAAACTAAAAGGTTTATGCTTCTGAAAGGCGTAGTCCAGCTTTTCTGCGGATCTCCCAAACATCCTGATATCGGTTCCAGCAAACACTCGAAATCCGCATAGATGACAAACCTGATCTTTTGCGAAAATTCGGGTTTCTTGAATACGACTTCAGGATTTTTAGGAATTTCGCTTCTGACTGGGCTGAACGAGTTGCATAAGGCCAAATGCTCTTTCAACCTTACGTCAGCAGAATTACCAGCGTACGCTTGGAAATGTGAAAAACACCGTCTGCATACTCTGGTCTGATGGTCGTTAGATGTTACAAAATGTCTTACAAAAGCGTCAAAATCTGAAATGACTATATAATGAGAATTTTCTTCGTTGCATACATACAAATGATCGTCTAGCTCCTTCTCAACAATTTTGATAGGAAACACGAAATGAGAAACGTGATTCCCATCCCGTTTTTCCTCTAGGCCGAAAACATTGATCGAAATATTATTTCTTTTTGAAACCTTTTCAATGTCGTGAGTCGAAACGGGAAATTTTACACAATTCCATTCGTACTTGCTAGCCAACTCGGGTCTATGGAGGTAGCTGGCCCATAAATCCTTACCGGAATCCAGAAATTTCGATAAAATGCAGTACTTGAAACAAAATTCATCATCATCAATATTAATTAACGAATTAAGATGCTGGAATTTTTCAGGTAGGATCATATGCCCACGCCCTGCAAATGGCATGTATTCATTGACACGAATTTCAATCTTGCGGATTTTATTGTAAAACCACCCAGACCCTCGTAATTCACTGTCCTGCATCTCACACCGAATTTTATAAATGTGACTAGATACTACTTCATGAATGTTTGATGTCGTGAGCAACGATTCGTTTTTAGTTTTTAAATTCCTCAAACAAGAGTTTAGCTCTAGATGTTTAAATTCACATTCTACAAAAAGATTAAACTTAATTGATGCAAATTTTGACAGTGATTCTGACAGAAGGTTTTCAATTTTATACTGACACGACGACAGAACAGATTCCATATCGCGGGCTGGGAAATTTTTTGCTGCGTAAGTTGCCAGTCGTGACCTGAACGCTGTTTCGATTGGTAAAAACTCACATGTTTCTGACGATGGTGAGTTGGTACCAGCGGTGCGATCAATTCCACCTTGATTCTGTAATAACAAAAATCTACGACATTAGCAATCGAGATTGTCGTAAGCGTAAAGTAAAGAGCGTAAAATGCAAGTAAAGAGAGCTCTTCAACGGGTAAAAACTAATTCACAGGGCATTGAAAGAATAAGTATAAGAATGCTAAACAGAATCATATATATATCATCCTTCCTACCATAACTCACATATTTAACGCTTCACTTGTTACATCCACATTTCCTCAACAATGGAAACATGCACTCGTTCGACCTATTGCTAAAGTAAATCGGCCAAGCACTCCAACAGACTACAGACCTATTAGTATTTTACCTACTTTATCTAAAGAACTAGAACGTATTGTTCACAAACAACTTACTGACTATTTACATACTTACAACTTGCTCGATCCACTCCAGTCTGGCTTTAGGACTTATCACAGTACTTCTACTGCACTCCTTAAAATCGTTGAAGATACTCGTGAGGCCATGGACAGACGTGAGTTGACTGTATTATCCCTTCTTGACTTTTCCCGTGCATTTGACACAGTCGATACTGACATTCTTATTGCAAAGTTGAAATCTTTGTATCTTTCTGACACTGCAATCACGTGGATGGAATCCTACCTTCGCGGTCGTCAGCAATGTGTTACTGATTACAAGCGCTCTTCATCGTGGCGATGTGTGAAGGCAGGCGTTCCTCTGGGGTCTGTATTGGGGCCTCTCCTATTCTCCGTATTCATAAATGATATATCTAGTCACATAAGACACTCCCAACACCACCTGTATGCAGATGACCTTCAGATCTATATTCACTCACCTCCCGATGCAATGAATGACTCTTTAACATTCCTTAACGAAGATCTACAATCAATCAGTAACTGGGCACACAAATTTGGCTTACAACTTAACCCAAGCAAAACCCAAGTTATTGTATTAGGACAGCAAAGACTCGTATCATCCATCAACAAGGCTACATTGCTACCAGTGACACTGAACAACACTATTATCCCGTACACAGAAACAATAAAAAGTCTAGGTATCTATCTCGACTCAAACATGAATTGGATTTCCCAAATCAAGCATATATGTAAAATGGCTTTCTCTATCATGCATGCTCTAAAACGACTGAAAAACGTCCTTCCTACTAGAATAAAGCAAACCCTAATACAGACCCTAGTGATGCCTTATTTCGACTACTGCGACATCTTGTATGGAGATCTGAGTGTTGAATTGTCACAGAAACTTCAGCGTGTTCATAATACTTGTGTTCGTTTTATCTTTAACATTCGTTTCCACGATCATGTCTCAAAATATTTCAAGCAACTGTCTTGGCTTCGTTTGCAAAATAGACGTTTGGTCCTCTCTCTGTGCTTATTATACCAAATTGTTAAGTTTTCCATACCTCTTTACTTGGCTCCCCGATTTACATTTCTATCCTCCTACCATAATCATGGTACACGCTCGCAGCACAATTCTCTGTTATCAATTCCTAGTCATCATACAACCTCATACTCTCATTCATTCACCATAGCCACAGCCCGTTCTTGGAATTCCTTGTCTCAAGATATTAGGGGTAGTCGGAGTGTACACTCTTTCAAATCTGCTCTTATTAAACAATTATTGCCCACTGAACAGAACTAGCTCTTTGTAGTCACTCCATCTCTCACTGTACATGACATTACTTAGTCTCCTTATAACGTATCTACAGCTAGACTTAAATTTCCATTATAACATAATTTTACATATTCCTTGTTTTACTTGTAACATTATTACTATTTTCTTTTATGACAGTTGCGCACTCTATGAAGCCTATGCTTTTTATGAAACCTATGCTTTTTACTTATTTAATTTATTATTATGATTAGCCTTAACCTTAGTCTTAGTATTAGCCATAAGTCTCTTATTCACTAATTTGCTATTTATGTAAACCTACATTGTATATATTTTCTGAAACCTGGTTGAGTGGAAGAGAAGGCCTTATGGCCTTAACTCTGCCAGGCAAAATAAATCATTTACTACTACTACTACCACTAAGCGTATGGAATAATAGAATACTAAGATATATCACTGTACATACCTGTGGAATATCACGCGTAATCATGGTGATGCTAGGTCGCGATTGGCGGTTGGTCTCTGTATTCTGTAACAAAGGAAAATTAATATTGAGTTTTATGGTAAAAATAAACAAAACTACGTTTTATGTCTTGCACAATCACTGAAATATGAAGTCTCGCATTCAGTAACAATAAAAAAAAGATTGAGTTTTATGATAAAAAATTACGTTTTATGTCTTGTTTTTAATCATAATATCGCAACATACCTGTAAATGCACACCAGAAGGCCCAGGTTGGATGGCACTTGGTTGGATGGCTGACGGTTGCATAGCGCCAACACTGAATGACCTTGCATTCTGTAACAAGGAAAAAATAATATTGAGTTTTATGATAAAAAAATTAAGTTGTATGTCTTGTACAATCACTGAAATAACAATAATAATAATTTCACTACATACCTGTGGTTGTACACCGGAAAGCATGGCCTCCTCTCCCAGCATCGGTTGACGGGTTGTGCTTGTTACTCCGTGCCCGCTAGCCGCTGGTAGATGGAAGCGACCGGTGTTGTTTTGTCTGGCATCGTCCGCATCGTAGCTCCTTCCATTTATCGCTCCGACCTATAAAAATAAAATGTAAACATGTGTTACATCAATACTATGATGTATGTATTTACATTTTGAAAAACATGTGTGATAATGTAATAAAACGTACCTGTAATCGAGCGGGCTCTTGGCTTTGACCACCACCGCGCACGGGAATCCTTGAGGTCTCGCCTCCGTTGCATGATGTCCCGGCTTCAGCTGGAAAGTACAAGTGGTCTGCCTGGTGACACAGTCCCGCACGATTGGCAGCATCCCTTGTTGCTGGGTGATGGTACTTCTCATGATGTTCATTCATTCGTCGTGAAGATTTGAAGTTATAGTGACAAATGTTACAGGTGAAGACAGTAACGGAGTGATTTTCACGGATGTGTCTTTTTAATACATCACTACGGGTAAATAACACACTGCAGATGTCACACTTGTACTCCGTTTTCTTATGGCTCTGATTAATATGCCTCACTAGATGTTTTTTGTGTCTATACCTTGAAGCACACTCCTCACAGTGGAAGACGGCGGCGGACGAGCTCTCCATGATGTGTATTCGGCGACGGTCTGCTAAGAAGTGAATGTGATGCGGTGACGTCTTCGCCTTATATAGTGACGCTGTGAGTTAGCCGAGACTTGTTCTGTAATATGAGATGCGTGACCTACTTAACTTCCGGACACGTGTCGTGTATGACCTTGAAGCATGAATGAGCCTGTCTGTAATGATGACGTTATAAATAAAGAATTTGTTGATTCAGCATTATCTTCAGATACATCATTTCTTGTATATGAATAAAGAAATTAACCTTTAGTTTGAAGATACGTCTGGTATACATTTGAAAAAATGCTGTCCTAGCATTATGTTTTAGTTCGTATAACTCATATGAACAAAGAATTAATATGATACGCGGGGTTTATGTGCTACGTGGAAAATAAAATGCTGACTTTGGTAATATGATACCTATTGTGAAATGAAACGCATAAGAAAACTCCCTCGTAAGAATATATTACAAATCCACCACAATGTCATTTGTTCATAATTTTAAATTGTGCGCTGAAAGTCTTATTAACCTTGCACTGGAAGCCATTTTCTGACATCTATAATAAGAATTACGCATTAATTCAAAATATACAATTTCAAATCTCTCGCTAAAACCTTGCATTGAAAGCCATTTTTCTATTTTCACCAGGAGCAACCGTGAGGACTATTATATGAAATTTTTATTATAGTACATTATGACCAAGTCCACTTCAAAGCGTAAAACAATAAATTAATAAAAGCACTAGGTAATATAGAGAGATTAAGAAACTAATCGCAATACCTAATGAATGAAGCATTTCAAAAATTAAAGGGAAAGGAGTGTTTTGACATAATGAGTGGAGATTAAAAGAGACTAACTGAATATCACCTGTGCTCATGTTAACAAATACATCAGCATATGACTGCTGTACAGTGAGAGAGAAGGAGATTAGAAATCTTATCCACCAAGGTCAGCTTAATCAGCAAACTCCCTGTGCATTGAGACAACGCAAGCAGAGTTCTGCAATGATATAACACTTGAATATAAAACTCGATACAGGTTTTTAATATAATTTACAAAACGCCTATGAATAATGTTATATTTATTACCTTGTATAGCAAAGATTTACGTATACAGACCGAGGGTTTGAGACAACAGTATGAGGAGATTAACATTTTATACAACGAACCAGGCTTAGTCCATTTCAGGACCAGAAAAAAAAGATGATATAGGGAAATAGACATCTTATGTGTTGGCTTATGTCAGCAGACAAAAATCGACCGCTGTCATAATTATAAAAAATTACGATGGCTATCGCTGCATCTTTTAGAATTCGATGTATGAAAGATAGAATATGATAATAATAATAATAATAATAATAATAAGGTACGTTAAGGTTAACAGCCTTACGCACCGGGCGCCTTTACTCCAGGCTGAGTCGATCCCAGGGCTAGGTTTTAGAGAAATAAACATCTTACGGATAAAATTGTATGTTGAAATATAATTAGAAAAATAATGATCACGTTGCATTTACGCTTCGTGGTGTAATGTGAAACCTACTTCTGGTCACGTGGTCTAGCGCGTCGCCATTTTGGATGACGTCAGCAGAATACGAGATGGACTTTTAGCCTGCTCCACACGTTGCGGGATGGACTTTGACCTGCCCTACCCGTTGCTACCGACAAAACCACACTACTATAGAAATCCGCCCCTAGTAATCACAGCATCCTAACGTATTAAACTGAAAATATTCGACTGAAGGAATTGAATAAAACAGTAATGAATATAGTAATGAATAAAACACTACCAATATGTATATTTTAAAATATGACGATTGCCATTAGTAATATCTCCTACAACCCAAATTCATCTTGTTTCAGCGAACCTTTTCTTTTCATTCTCTGGCAATTTAATACTGGCAATTGAAATGCACGTGTTCTGCTGCGCTGCACTAACGTTTCTGCTCTGTTCTGCGCAGAATTCGTCTACTTCTTTAGTAAAAATCGTTTACTACTTTAGTTACAGCTAAAGAAGTAACTATAAATTGAGCTCTCCGACACTAACTATAAGAGTAAGTTACTAAAAGAGTAGCACTAAAGTAGTAATTCTAAGAAGGAACCTGACGTAACAAAAACCGGTTTGTCTGTCTCATGCTTAAGTCATAGGAGTAATCTGCTTGAGTGAGACAGGTGTACTAGTTTTTGTTTACTTCAGGTTTCCTTCTTAGATTTACTACTTTAGTTTGGTATACTCCTGGTTGGTGCACGCCACCCTTAGAGTAAAAAAAATCATTGTATATTATTTACAATAAATTCATGAACTGAATAAAACACTGTGTAAACTAAATATTCACAAAGTCTTTCTTATCACATTTCAAAATAATTTCAAAATGACATAAATACTTAACTTAAATAATACACATGTTGGTCTTGAAACTCCGAAAGCGCAGGAGGTCATGCTCGGGGGCAGTTCAATTGTTACATTTATACAGGTCTATGTCTTACAAAAAGTGGTGATCCCGACCCGGCCGGGAATCGAACCCGGGCCGCCGGAGTAGAAGGCAGGCGCGCTACCGACTCACCCACGGAGAGTCTTATTGTCTTACAATAGAAGTGTAATGTTAAACTACAATTATTTTAAAACTAAGAAGTAGACAAAATATGATGAAAAAGTAATAGAGGAAAAAGGGAAAAGCTCAGAGCAATGGCATGATTCAAGTGATATACGTAATAATAATTATAATAATGAAAAATAATTATCATGATGGTAGTACCAGAAAGACAAAATTTAAAGATGTGAAAATTAAAGTTTTATGATTTTTTTAAATTCTAAATTTCAAGACTTTATGACTACATTTACCTGGATGTAAGTTGATTTTAGAATTATACAGACGAGGACCGAAACTAGAGATATATGATAGACCAGCAGAAGTGAAACATTTGGGTTCTACTAAAGTACTTGTTTTATTTCGTCCTGTGCTGTGTTCATGTGAAACAGTGAGCAGTTTTGTCTTATTTTTATTGTAGAATTTTAATAAAGAGTGTCTATAAATTTGGTGAATGTTAAATACATTAAACTCGCAATAGATTAGTTCAGTTGGATAGCCCAGCCGCTTTTTTAAACAAATTTTGATTATGCTCTTTTTATAATAAAGTTAATGGATGAAGAATAGTTTTAGAAATGCTTCCCCATCCAATAATACCATACTGAATAATGGATTCAACTAGGGCTAGATAAACTACTCTTATAGAGTATTATTGGCCATACAGTTACGGAGATTTACAAATTGATATATTGCTTTTCGTATTTTATTACACGTATATGAAGTGTGCTTATACTATTTCCAATGCTGATCAAGAACAATTCCCAATATTTCACTTCTGTAGATATTTTAAGAGGAAGGCATTCGCAAACCGTTAGGTCTTCACAATGAGAATTATGGATTATTAATTTTAAATTTTCAAGTGGAATTATTTTAATTCAGAAACTATTAGGGAGAAAGGCGTTAAAATAGTTTGAGTTACATTAAGAGAAAGTTAACATCCAACCACTTTTTTTTATCGGATTTATACCCACATTAGCATTCTTGTAGGCATCCTCCCACGTTAATTCACTGAAGATCACTGCCATATCATCAGCATAAGAATACGAGGCACCATTATACTTCTTCAGATCTGTTTTATATATAAGCTATTAGATATAAGATTGGTCCCAGAATTGCTATTGACGTTTGCAATTGATTTGATGTCCCTTAGCAATTGATGATATCATTATTTCAATCCTTTAGGCCTATAATTTAGTTTTTTCTCAAATAACACTAACATGTGTTTTGTTAAATTATAATCATTCTGGATTTTTAATATTTCATTTGCCCGACCTTTAGATAAAAATGGACTGTATGTTTCATGAGGGAAACTGCAGGCAGCATTGTAACAAAGCCTGGAACAGCTCCGTAAGATCAATGCTGCATTCTTAGCGTGAAACGGTCTACAGCCAAGGGCGCCCATATGATATTTTCCAGAGGGGGGCCAATTTTTTTAAGTAATTAATTTTTTGTCACTTTAACTTCTTGGGCCACTTTGTAATATATTAATAATATAATAAGTGCAACTATGACATGGCCAGAAAATAATTTCGGGAGGGTCGGAAAGGGGGTTTGGGGGGTTCACACCCGAACAATTTTTAATAATATTGAACTGACGAAAATCACATTTTATGCTAGTTTAGCATATCATGAACCAAATATCACTTTCGTGTGCTCGTTGTGTGAGGAATCGTTTGAACGTTACCACCTACAAGACTGCCAGAAGAGAACAAAATCCTTGATGGAATATAGTAAAGAATAAAATCAGGTAAACTGATGTAACAAAGTGCCAGTATGTTTTTGTTTAAACAGTTATGACTGCAATTATGATATGCAGAATATGTTTTTTTTTAAATTGATTTCCAAGTTAAGCTCCAGATTTATTCATTAAGCAGGGCTTACGGAAGAACAAAGGTCTAGTTTTTTTTAATGAGATTAAAATCTTCCAGCATCACCTGAACTGTACAGATATGTGATATCATGACAATCGCACACTCACATAAAAATGTCAAAAAAAAATTCAAATTGGCCGGTTTCGGGTTTTGAACCATGGACTCCAGAATGTGAGGCCAAAGCGTTACCATCTCGGCCACCGGGGTCATTTTAACGGTCTAGTTGGATAAGCGCTTGTAAATCGATAGTGTTTTTTGTCATAGCTACCTGTATTTTAATTTCCAAGGCCTTACAAGACCACAGTAAAACAATAGGCTATGTTGTCAAGATAACTGATTTTCATTTTTTTAATAAATTCTTTCGAATACGTATATTACCATAAAATAGGCACTAAATTGAGCATTACTCCGAAACAGGTCAACCGATTTTATCTATTATAAATAGACGTCTTCCCATGTACATTATAAATGCGTATACGAAGTTTCATAAATATACGATAAAGCGTATTTGAGTTATTGCGCCTTTAAAGTAGACATTAAATTGGGTTTTACTCCGGTACCGGTCAACAGATTAGGTTCAAATTCAATAGGGCACTTCTCATGAACGTCATAAATGAGTATACCAAGTTTCATGGAAATCCGATACAGCGTATTTGAGTTATGGCGCCTTTCTGTTAGAAAGGCGCCATAATCTATTAAAATAGGCACTAAATTGGGCATTACACCGGTACCGGTGAACCGATTTGGTTTAATATCAATAGGGTTCTTCCCATGGACATTATAAACGTGTATACCAAGTTTCATTAAAATTCGACAAAGCGTATTTGAGTTATCGCGCGTACAGACACACGGACGGACGGACGGACAGACATTTTTCGTCCCCACACACAATCTCATAAAGTACCATACTGGCACTTAATAAACACTGACACTGCACATAAGTGCACATTCTTATCTTATTATGCTAGTTTAGCACTGAAAAATTAGTTGGCAAATTTGTTTACCATACCTTAAGACATGCAAACTTAACAAGAAATCATTACCTAAGTCGGGGGTCGATCCCCGAAAATTTTTAAATATTGGACTATTGAAATTCACATATTATGCTATTTTAGCACTGAATAACTAGTTAGAAAATTTGTTTACCATACTCTTAAAACATGCCAAACGTAAACAAGAAATCATTACCTAAGTCGGGAATCGACCCCCCGAAAATATGTAAATATTGAACTACTGAAACTCACAATTTATGCTATTTTAGCACTGAAAAACTAGTTAGCAAATTTGTTTACCATACCTTAAGACATGACAGTGTAACAAGAAATCATTCCTAAGTCGGGAGTCAACCCCAGGAAAATTTTTAAATATTGAACTAATGAAAATCATATTTTATGCTATTTTAGCACTGAAAAACTAGTTAGCAAATTTGATTACCATACTGTAAGATATTCCAATGTAAACAAGAAATCGTTACCTAAGTTATAATACTTAATACTTTTTATAAGAATAGTTAAATAACACATGGGACTCATTATGTTATGAAAACAATAATTGCTATATCATATTTGACACTCCAACTAAACTTGTTTAATTTAATAATTTTTTTGATACAGAAAAAGAATTGGAGATTTTAAGGAGTCCGGACCCCTGGACCCCCCTTTGCTAATCCACTGTGGACTCTGCTTCCATGTTGTCAATTTGGTAAAACTTCTGCAAACTTTTCATGTCTCTATTCATTTACAAATAATGGTCCTGACTATAGAAACAAAAAAGAAAAACACCTGACTATAATTATTAATATACATTTTTTCCTTTCCCTGAGAGCCAGGGGGGGGCCGCGGCCCCCCCTTGCCCCCGGGTATGGGCGCCCATGTCTACAGCATCTTGCTTCAGCGTCGAAATACGCGGCTGGCTGGATCCACGTTTCCTATGAAAACTTCCGGTCACATTATAGTGAAGTACCCAAGTCTGAGCTGCTCTTTCAGAAATATGGAACCTTCTCGCTGCTTCAGAGGGCGAAAAAATGCAGGTCAATTACAGCCCGACTACACTTTCTCTCAAGCTAGCATTTGTGTATGACGCCATGCCACAAAGAAAAATGAATTATGACAATACATTAAGTTGAATATCGTGTGTTTCGCTTACCGCGTTGTTCATTTTTCCCTCCCGTCTCATGGTCTTAAATGTTCCGAGAATGACCTGCATATTATGTATTTTATAGGAAACTTGTTAGCTAAAGCGTTCAAACTTCAATTTTAACTGCTTACGAGTCCCGACATTTCTTATTTGACCGACTGTACTTTCCAAGTTGGTGCCTATGGACCCCTTCATGTATTGGCTAAGGAAAAAAGATGAAACTTGGATACAATATTCTGGCTGTAAGTTATTACAGTTTACCATGCACTTGACCTGTAAAGTATTGCAAGACCCTGTGAATATTTTAAATGGGAACTCTGCTAATCTATCGGGAACATACACTTGTATGGTGTTATGTTGTAAATAACTGCTTATTTCATCAAAGACAATAGATAAAAATACATTTGAGTCATTCTTCAAATACGGGAAAATTTGGAGTGTGTAAAATCCAATTTTTTTAACTTTGTTTTAAAATTCTCAAAAAAATTACTAGAATACTTCAGGGGCTACTTGATTATAATAAGACACCAGCAGAGCTTAAATGTTTATATTTTTATTTATTTTAATTTTTTTAAAGCCATGTGAATGACATCCGTGTGGATGGCAGAAGGCCACATTAATGACTAACTTCGGCAACAATATGCTTTTCTTTATGTGGTTTCATATTTTTCTCAGCGTGCTTCAGTTGATTTTGCACCAATTTTGCAAATTTGTGTGCATACTCCGGAAGTAATGTAATTTTAACTAGACTGTGTTTTATGGTTTGGGGGCGGGGGAATCAATCAGAAATTCATTTAATCAGTTTTAAGATTTTAAGTACAGGTCGCAGACACCGCAAACACAATAGTACCCTACATTTATCATCTACATGACTTGAGAGTCATCCACATACCCCTTCATGAGGCATGTGGATGACAAAAAAGGAGTTTTAGTGGTCTTAGCAAGTCATTTCTAAACCTCTGTAGGCTAAACTTCAGTCAGGTACTTAGAATTGGAAGGTTTATCATAGTGCATAATCAAAATTAATTAATATTCACTTTCTGCCTACTTTCAAGAAGTCATGTTAATGACGGGGAATAAAAACGCTTTCCTTGAAAATGATGCAAAGTCCTTTGTTAATCCCAAACTGTTTGTAAGCAAGCAAAATTCAACCTTACAATTCAACCACAAGCTGCTCTGTTAGTTTTCTAACACTGTTGCCAGTTATACAAATTTCTCATTTCCGCAGAAAAATTCTATTCTTTTCAGCCATGTGGATGACCAAAAACCCTTGGGACATTGTTTATGTTCATTAGGTGGGGTGACAATTTTATTTCATTTTATTCTTTAGGGGTTAATATTCTTCACACATTCATACTCATTGGCAGGAAAAGAGTTGAAAAGGAAATAACATTTTGTTTTGTGGAAAAATGCATTAGAATATGCAAAGCCGGGGTATGGGACAGGGCATGTGGATGACATTTCATTGAATTAAATTTGATTTCGGAATATCAGAATTTAAAGTTAGTCACATTTCAAAGTGATAGTTGTAGTATGAAAGTAGTAGAAACAAACTTTTATTTTAATTTTTTTTTAAGTTGAATTTGAAGGGAAATATCACTCCGGAACACAAATTTTCCCGTATTTGAAGAATCACCCATTTAGGCAACAATTTACAATGTTGTGGCTTTTGAATGTTCTTGGAGCAGTTTGGATGTTTCAAGTGGTTTAAAGAAGATCAATCTGGTAAGGATGACGTAATTTCTCCATCCAGTATCTTGCTGCCAATTTTAATTGGTTGGTCAAAGTCAAACTCTTGAATCTATTGTGTCATCATTTTAAATGGATTGAAAGATAAAGTGCTAGTTTTTGCTCACCCGCGAAGGCTGCCAGTTAGTCTGATGTAAAGTTCTACAATTTTCATGCATCATCCTTACTTTTACATTCACATTAATTTCACAATCAGGCCAATTTGTACCTCTTGTCTAATTTCTCTGTCAATTAATGCATTATGACAATAGGTTTATACGATTAACAAAAGAGGGGGCTAAGATAATGTGTACAGTATAAGGGCAAACTGGGGTGCAATCAGTTGAGACTAAATCCTCATTGTGTTCATATGAGATTTTTTAAATGGTTTAATCAAATGTCATATGTCTTGTTTTTTTCCTGAACACAACCTCTTTTTCAGAGACTATTCCACTCATATACAGCGTGTTTGATATTGACCAATAACGTTTAGCAGTTCCTTGGATATAGACCAATCACGATCGTTTATCTTATAAAATGCTTGCTATTAATATGAGGAAATGATTTTACCTGATAAAACGTCAGCTCGTTACTGGACACTTAAGCATCAATGTGCCATGATTAATATGTCACATTTGCCATTAAGCAGCACGAAAACATTATTTTATACACATAACATATTTGGAAATTGAAATATAAATGTACAGTCGGTCAAATAAAAAACGTCGGGCGGTTTTTGATCAAGTATCACGAACGAGCATATGCGCATGTACAGGAAGACTTAAGGTTAGGTTCACACCTGCCTCTTGTCTATCCATGTATTTTCTTGATTATTTAGTCAGTTTTGTTCCAAAACCCAACATATATAGAAGGCTGTGGCTATATGCCTCATATCCGCCATATTTTTGCGTCCAAGTTCTTATAATATTATTAATGAATAAATTCATGGAGAATATGTTTATTCAAGGAGCATTTTTAAAGATTTTATTTTTATAATACCGGTAGGCCTACTTGTAGTGCAAAATCAATAACTTTGGCTTAATCGTATTTTCAAGCTTGGATATTACAATCTCATCAGAATTATGTAGAAATTCTTATCTGTTCGCAATAGCGTAGTGGTCTACACATCGTGTGGGGTCAGGGTTCGATCCTTAGTGGGTTATTGTATATATTTTTATATTTTTTATTTAAGTTTATTTTTTCAAACGCGGCAACGACTGGAAAAACATAATAATTACTTCTAATGAATTATCATTGTTGGTGTCGAATTGTGGACACACACAAAAGAAAGCAAGAAAAGAAGTATGATTTTACAACAAATGCGTATCTGTGGCATAAATTAATAAGAAACGTACCCGGTTCCTAATGTTTTGAAGATGGCCAGGGAATTGAGCAGTAGCTTTCATGGATACAGCAGTATGAAACGGATTACGTTAAACTTCTGCGACCAATCTAGCATCTTGATCCAGCGTCGAAATACGCGGCCGGATCCACGTTTCCTATGAAAACTTTCGGTCGCATTACCCACCTCTGAGCTGCTCTTTCGGAAAAATGCAGGTCAATTACAGCCCTAACTACACTTTCTCTCAAGCTAAAGCAAAATGAATTATGAAAATATATTAAGTTGATTATCGTGTGTTGCGCTTTCCGCGTTGTTAATTTTTCCCCTCGTTGTTCATTTTTTCCCTCTGGTCGCATGGCCTCATATGTTCAGAGATGACCTGTATTTTATGTCTTTTATAGGAAACTTGTGAATTAATGCGTTAAAACTTTAATTTTAACTGCATACGAGTCCCGACGTCTTTTATTTGACCGACTGTACATGGATTAAAAGACAATTTCAATTTGGTGCAAGCCAGTCCCAGTGGCGTAGGAAGGGGGGTGCGGGCCGCCCCGGGTGCCATCGCCCGGGGGGTGACAAAATAAAAATGTGTCTTTGTAAGTAAAAAATCGCTCAAGGGAATTTAAAGAAAATAATATTATTTAAAACATTTAAATAAGCTTAACAACTTTCTACAAGTCAACATGCGTATTGAAACTTCTTTTAGTTTGAAATGCAGTCAACAAACGCGACTGAACTGGCCGCTGTGTAGATACGAAGAATAATATTATGGTTAGGGGGAGGGGTGTTTATTTCTGCCGATGCTTGTATCTGCAGTTTTATAAAATTAAAATGAGATTTCAACAGTCGGTGATATTTTATATCACTCAAGCCGCAACCAATTCTACCCACTGCGGCAGTCATGATTTTGACGAAAATAAACTTCGAATGTGAGTTGACCCCGAAGTCTCCGGCAATCTAAATTTCGAACTGGTATGTGCGCATATTTAAGAATAGATTATTAATAATACAGTTCCGTAAAATAGTTACATTACTTGTTTATGAAATTTATTAGGATCAACCCATAAAAAATAATGTATAATTCACATAACCTCTTCTGCCCAAATAACAGTTAACCTCCCCTTAAAAATAAGAGAAAGTTGTCGCCAATCTTTGTGTCACATCCCCAAAAGGTACCTAACCCAAATACAAAATTTCGTTTTCGTTCGATTTTCCGTTGTAAGAGGCCGTATTGCAAAGAGCGCGTATTCAGAGTGGGTGGCTTTTAACTACCCTTCAGAGAATTATTTCGAAAACGTGTTTCAAATAAAAGTTTTAGCTCTTGGTATAAGTAACCCACGTGCAAAATTTAAAGAAAATCGTTAGAGCCGTTTTTGAGAAAACTTTTTTTATGTAAAAATAAGGAAAACCTGTCTCCAATCTTCGGTTCACATCTTGAAAGGTACCTGACGTAAATACAAAATGTTGTCCTTTTGTCAAAATTCATCTTTACAAAATTCGAGATTTCGCTTGGAAAACAAAATATAAGAATATAAAAAAATCACTCCAGAAATAAAACTTTGCACAATTTCGGGAGTGTATTTTGGCCTAGATGTTCGTTTTATTAACGGTGACACCACAATTCGTGAATCTGTCGCTCACGAAAACAATGTCTATAACGTACTTTAGATTAATAATAATAATAGTAATAGTGTAAGGCTGTAGTTGGCAGCCTCTGTTCCAAAGTTCACTTGAAGTCTGGTGTACTTCCTGTAAGCCAGGAATATGCTGAGTCGGACTCCACGGATGTGGAGAATAGCAAGAGGAATGAAGTAGTCAGAGTTATATGGGAAGTGGTAGTGACAGCCATATAGATGGGCAGTGTATGTTAGCAGCAATGTAGCTGAAAGTGTATATTTTACCATGTAGATAAGAAGTGTAGATATATGTATATGTTCAACTATCTAGCGGGAGTAGTAATAAATGGGTGTAGAGTAGGTAAAGAGTGATGTACTTATTTATTAGTATTAGCACCCTAATAGACATGGGGGTGCTAAGAGTTCACACAAGGGGGGCCACACAGGATTCATCATGAGGACGACGGTCAGCAGAGTATAACATCACGACGTCATGCGTAGGGAGGCTGAGGGAAACCCAACGCGCCGTAGATTAACCCGGGAGTGCTGGAGGGCACTCTACAATAGTAATAATATTAATAATAATAGTAATAATATTAATAATAATAATAATAATAACAATAGCATTTATTGTCGTTTAACAGTACAATGTACAGCATAACTTAATGTGCTTGGTATGTATGTCTTTCCTTAATCCTAACAAAATTGGCTGAATTAGGTTGTGATGGACTTTACTGGTTGATTGCAAATTCCCTACACCCAGCTTACTCTCTCTTTCTTTTTTTTTTAACAATTTACAAGGTTTAACAATATTGATGAAAATTTATATTAAGGGCGCCATCATCAATGCTCTTCTTTCTTATTTTTATTTTGCATCAGCCAAAACATATTACGAGCCCAATCACAAATTAAATTATAGATACACAGGCTATGTACCTACAGGCCCCTCGGCTAGCTTTTTTTTTTAACAGTGGAGATGGGAATGGATTCGGCTCTGTCCTTTTATTATTATGTAACTTAGTCCAAAAATCAGTGGCTCTCAGAACATTACAAGGATAGGGGCCAAAATATATGTACTTCACGAAAATTTACTTTGCATAACAATAACCATAATTTATTTAATATATTTTTTTTCTTTTTCAACAATAACAATCTGATTTACAATAAATTACATTTACTCTTGTTTTCTTTTTTTTTCTTTTTCACCAATAACAATCTGATTTACAATAAATTACATTTACTCTGGGGTTTTCCCCTTTTTAACAACTACTCATCGTTAAAATCTTCAGATCATCCGATCCGAACAACATTAACCATTCAACACTTTTATTGGAAAATTTAGTATTCAGTTCCTAACTATCAGGTTAGTAGCTCAGTTTAACTGTATTAATGTGTTCCTTGTTATATAAGACAAATTCTTAATTAATTACTTTAATCTCTTTCCTTTCTTTATTTCCAGGTATCTACTAGAACGTCTCAGATTACCCTTATCTTTTACTACTAACTTGCGTAATCTTTTCCATTTGCAATTCCGTATGAATAAAGATTTTTAATTCGTAATTCAGTCACTGACTTGACCTATCATACCCAATGATTCCACCTATTTCTCCTATACCAGTCCACTAGTCATTGTAGTCTATGAAGAATTGTACTCAAAGATAAATAGGAAAGACAATGTTATGAAGAAAGAAACGGAAGTTTAGGCCTATACCCACAGAGTGACTGGGGTAATAGACCACCGATACAGGGGCGGCGTCTAGATCTTGAGTTACAAACAATCTGACTCCCTCCCTGCAACCGGGAAAATATTAATGGGCCGCAAACAAAAATATAATTTTGAACAATCGATGTCAGAGGTCCCTGACACTCTTTCCTAGAGGCACGTGGGGCCGTTGTTCGCCTCCAACACCGATGACTTTCACAATTCTCCTAAATCTCTTTATATTCTACTAGCATAGGCTTCGCCTACTACTGTATTTATACTTGTTTTATTTGGGACACTTCCGGTGTTCCCTCACCTCACCCTACTTTTTTTTTCTCTCCTGGGGTAATCTCTAGTACCTGCTAATGACCTACTTGTCATCAACTCACTACACAAAATTACCAATTCTCCTCTTTCTAATCTAACCAATTATTATTTATTATCTTTTAACTCCTTTCTCTTTAAGCAGTGTATACCATTGTTCTAATTTACCTACTTATTGTTATTCTGGTTTCCATACTTTTCAAGTTACTACCCTACACCATGGGCACCTAATTTTCTTGTTTCTAAATTCCCTAGAATTCTAGCTGAAACTAACTCACGCCCCAGGTCAGTAACTCTCTTTATAACCCTTGAGTGAACTTCTACTTCTATCCTACCCAGTAAACTTTCCAATGGCATACGCCTAATATACTGCTACTCATAGGCCTCCTTTTGCCTCTCAGTATTCACCTTCTTATCCCCCTCTACCATATTCCATACAATTCCCTCTCTTCGATAAATCTCTTTAAAAAAACAACTCAACATTATAGGCCAGCATGAAATCCACTTATAGATAATCACCTGTCACCTAACGAAAACCAAGTGGGAGAGGCCCTCGTAAGCAATACTAAGTAAGCCCCAATTACCCTTCTTCCTTACTCCCCTCGCGTCCTGTCTTATAAAAAACAAGGTTTGTATGAGCATCAACAACTGCCCCTAGCTATGTATTCATTCGTGGGACAATTACCCATAGCAACCTAAAGTATAGAGATCTATCTTTACTATTCACGGTTTTACTCTTGACTGCTCCTTGTGTAATTAACTTAGACCAGAAATGGAAACTGATTGGATCACTGTAATTTACTACCTCACCCTAGACTAATTACATCTATTTTCTAACCTTACTCTTTTACCTTTCATTACGGCGTCTAGTCGCCACACATTTCTTAGAACCTGGCTTAATAATAATGCCTCAAAATCTTTTCCACTTCCCAAAACAACAAAAAAAATGTTTAGATGATTATACTCAACGGGTGGTGACCAATTTATCCTCTGATCCTGAGTTGTTTCCATCCACTTTCTGATGTCCACATCTTCCTTTATTCCAGGCTAAGCAACCGTGACCCACTCTTCTTTTCCCAGCTGGTGTTCGCTGTAGCGGTCTCTCGTACCGGCTGACGTGATGTGTTCTTCCAACTAACGACTATCTCCATATAGTCGCGTCAGTGAAATTCCCCTTCAGAATTTCTTTAGATGAAAGTCTGACAAACCATCATGTCAGGGCGCCTCTACCGCTTTCACACATTCCAATCTCGTCTCCTCGCCTCCGTTTCTTCAACCTTTCTCTCTCGTAGTCAGAGACGTAATCCTCAACCGTTTTTCAGGTTCAACTCCTCTCCCGTCGACTCGCCGTCCACGCATGCGCACTTCTCCTTTTTCTGCAATTCAAATAAATTCAGGGCAGTATCGATAATCATGAAAATGTTCAATATCGATTAGTTGCGGTCCCCCAACCCTTCCTGTGTTTTGGAATGGTTTTTCTACCGTCTAATTGGCACGCAGCTATTTGCTTCGTTACATTCTTCCCACACTCACCATAAAAAAAAATGGTAACACTGTTCACATTTTGTTTTTTTTTTGTTTTTTTTTTGTTATTGTGTGTCTAGTTTACCAGCCTTAAAGAACATTTATCCAGGCATAAAGGGTTTCAAGTCTTTAACGTGTCACTTCCCCAACTGCTTACCAAAACGGTTCGTCAGTTCATAACTATTCTCACTAAGCTTTTTCTTTATAATATAGGGGCCGACGAACTTTGCACTTAAGCCTGCTGCATAAGCTTGTGAGGCATCACTTAATTTAAAGTTTCTTCTTAACACAAGATCACCTGGACAAAATCTCACCTCTCTCCTCCGAAGATTATAATAATGACTTGAACTCTTATAAGCAGTTTGTAAGTTATGTCTGACCATTAGACGGACCGTTTTTAATTTATCAAATCTTTCTATCCAAAGCTTTGGAATTTCTTTCTGTATTGGTTGATTTTCTACCTTCTCAATTCTGCTGATAATTTCAGGCTCTTTCCCATAATTTAGCATATAAGGAGTGCATCCAGTGGAACTATGTTTAGCCGTATTTATAGCAAAATTAAATTCTCTCAAATACACGTCCCAAACTGTTTGATCCTTTTCAATGTAACTAGAAATCATGGTTTTCAATACTCTATTAACTCTTTCTACCGGATTTCCTTGCGGCGAATATACAGGTAAATAACAAGGAGTTATATTAAAAGCTTTAGCTATCCCACGCATTAATTTACTAGTATATTGCGGTCCATTATCCATCAGCAAATACCCCGGAATTCCCCATTTAAGGATAATCAACTCATAAAATGCTTCCGTAACTGCTCTACTGGTTGCTTTCCTTAACGCTTTACATTCTATATATTTTGTAAAGGTATCCTGAAATACTACAATGTACTTGTTTCCTCTCCTGGAACGGGGGTAAGGTCCCAACAAATCAGTAGCTACAGTCATCCAAGGTTTCTCTTTCTGGTAAAAATGCATCGGTCCTGCTTGAGCCGTTTGTAACACTTTCTGTCTTTGACATATTTCACAAGCAGTAACATACTTAGCAACATCTCTAAACATTCCCGGCCAATAATACTTGTTTGCTATTCTAAAGAAAGTTTTAGCTATCCCCATATGCCCTGCAGTAGGTGCATCATGACATTCCTGCAATACTTTAATCCTATAATCTTGCGGTATAACCAATTTCCACCTATTCACTGTTCCCTCTAAAGTTTGTTCTAACTGATCTAGTCTTAAATGGTACAACTTCCCATCTACGACCTTCCAATCTGGCCAAAATTTAGGTTTACTCTGTACTTGTGTTTTCCGCTTAATATACCAAGCATCTTGTATATTTTCCCATTCCACTACTTCAGAGTTATTAGTCAACAAGAGGCAAAATTCTTCCTCTACCGTTTTCTCTTGAACTTTCCCTTCGTGTATTCTAGATAAAGCATCCGGAACTTTTTGTAATCTACCAGGCCTATGTATTACTTCAAAATCATACTCTTGGAGCAATAAACTCCACCTAGCTAATCGTCCGGTCGGATTCTGTAATGTATTTAACCATTTCAGAGCAAAGTGATCAGTATATACTTTAAAATGATAACCTTCCAAATAAGGACGAAACTTTTGAACTGCCCATAATATAGCTAACAATTCCTTCTCGACTATTGCCCACTTTTGTTCACCTACCGTTAAAGTTCTACTAGCATAAGCTATCACTTTTTCCTCTCCTTCCTCTCCTGTCTGATTTAAAGCTGCTCCTAGTCCTGAAAAACTAGCGTCGGTCTGTAGCACTAGGGGTTTAGTATAATCTGGACAAGTTAATATAGGACTACTAGATAATTTCGATTTTAATTCATCAAAAGATTCCTGACATTCCTTAGTCCAACGCCATTTCTGATTCTTTTTCAGAAGTGCAGTGAGGGGCTTTACAACTTCAGAAAAAAATGGAATGAATCGTCGGTACCAAGAAGCCAATCCTAAAAATGCTCGTACTTCCTTGACTTTTGTAGGGGCTGGATACTCAAGGATACACGAGATTTTATCTGAATCTACAGCAATTCCTAATGGAGTAATGATATGACCCAAATATTTTAATTCACTTCTGCAAAATTTTGATTTTTCCCTATTAATTTTCAGGTTAGCTTTTCTTAATTTCTCTAAGACTTTTTCTAACAAGGACAAATGTTCTTCAAATGTCTCGCTAATAAGTACTATATCATCCAAATAACAAAAGCATTTCTCTCCTATCTCTTCTCTTAATATAGTATCAACTAATCTTTGAAATGAGGCTGGTGCGTTATGGATTCCAAACGGCATAACTCGAAACTGATACAATCCTCTACCAGGTACGGTAAATGCTGTTTTTTCTTTACTTGCTTCATCTAATGGAACTTGCCAATACCCAATTTTCAAATCTATTGTACTGATATACCTGGCATGTCGTAATTTACTCAAAACATGTTCAATGTATGGCAAAGGATAACTATCTCTTTTAGTACAATTATTTACTTTTCTGAAATCTACACAAAACCTCCATGTTCTATCTGGTTTCTTTACCATAACTACCGGAGAAGACCAAGGTGAATTTGAAGGTTCTATAACTTTTTCCAATAACATTTTATCTATTTCCGCGTGTATAACTTTTTCCAAAATGGGTGATACTGGATAATATCTTTGTTTTATAGGTTTCGCATCGCCTGTATCAATAACATGAGAAATCAGATCGGTAAGTCCAGTACACTGATCAAATTTCTGTAACTGATTTTCCAAAAACATATTCAATCTGTCCCTTTCCTGAGGTGTAGGTAAAGTAAGAATATTATGTAGTTGACCTTCTTCTTTCAAATCTATAGCCTTAACAAATTGAAAAATTTTTGTCGGTTCATCTTTGAAATACCAAGTCCCATCTTGCAAATCTACTACTAACCCAATTTGTTTTAAAACATCCATGCCCAGAATCATATCTACTGCTAAATTTGGCATAATTTTACATTTTATCTGAAAGATCCTGTCCTGCAATTTCATCTCAAAAGTTCTCTCTCCTGTTATAGAACTGTAAGTTTTATCTGCTAGTTGCACTACCCTAACTTCAGATTCTTCTACTGATAAATCTAACATTTTACACAAAAAATCACCTTTCTCTCCCACATAAGTTTTATCTGAACCTGAATCTATTAAAGCAATAAATGTAATATCCTCCAACAAAATTTCAACAAAACATCGGTCTCCATTAACTAAATCTGTAGGGTTTATATTCAACATCACACAAGCCTGATTTTTAGTTAATTGTCTTAAAGAATTTGTAGGCCTAACTTTTCTTTCTTGGGGCATCCTACAATCAATAGACCTATGTCCAAGCTTATTACAATTATAACATTTAATCGTAGTGCGTGGAGTAACTCTACGAGGTGCCTTACACTCGAACTGCCTATGTCCTATTTTATCACAGTTCCAACATCGCTGGTTATTTGAAAAACGCAAAGTGGTGTTTTTACCATTTTCCCCCAACTCATCCTGTCCCTCTTTATTTTCTATTGCTTTGACCATCCTAGAATTATTTACATGACTTGAATTTTGTTCTTTATCCCACGTCTTTGCAGAAAAACTAACATTGGGTTTCTTTTGTAACTCGGACGATGGAAGTTCCTGCTTTCCCTGAATTCCTAACGCTGTATGAACTGAAGGTATAACAACTTGTCTCTGAGGTTTATAAGCCGTTTCTTTGATTGTAGCTCTAACCTGCGTTGGAGGAGGAATATATCTCTCAGAATCTAACAATATTTGTTCATACTGTCTACCTACACGTATTAAATCTGTTATAGTTTGAATCTCTGCAGGTCTAATATACAATTTTACGTCAGGACGCAAATTTTTGATAACATTCTTCATCATTTGTTGAGGACTCATTGGAGTACTCAGCCTCCTCATTAACGTTTGGATAGCATTAACATAATCAAAAATCGATTCTTTAGGACCTTGCGTTCTTTGTCTAATCTCATCCAAAAGCGAGTCTTCCTCATCAATAGGCAAGTAATATTCTCTAAATTCTTTCAAAAAAGCTTCCCATGTAGGCCAATCTGTTAATCTGTTCCTGTACCAAAGTAAAGCTGAATCTTGTAAAATTTCGGGTAATACTGACAATAACTCTACACCCTGTAACTTAGAACTTTGTTTTAAATCTTCCAATCTCTCCAAAAATAAGTAAATGCTATCCCCAGGTTTGAATTTAATGTTCCATTTACGAACCAGATCCAAAATATTTGGTTTATGTGGCTCTAACTGAATTGTAAACGATGGTACTACTGGTACAACTTCTTCTGAATCAGCTACCGCCATGGCCTTCCTACGCATTAACTTAACCCATGTATACACTACATCTCCATAGGAATCTTGTGGAACCGTTATATTATGTTCAACTAAGTCTTCTTCCAAAACTTCCTGACTCAGAGCAAAAGCCGTAATTAACACCTGAAATGACTGAGGGTTCTTGCGGGCATAATCTAACAAGCGTTGTCTTAACTCATCCCTGGTACCTGTGGTCGGTAACTTAACTCTATCACATTCTGCCTCCAGATCCGCCTTTCTCAACTTCCTAATAGCTTGGGTTAACTCAGCTGCTCTTATTTGTGCATACGGATCAACATAAGTGGCCATATTTATATATTAACAATTCCACTGACTGAAAAAAAAATATTAGAACACAATAGTTCAGTCGTCTGTCTTAGTCATCTATAGAAGTCCTCAATTTGTCAACAGTCATTATTCTTCTCCCAAAAATATGTTATTATTTTTGAAAATAAATTTCAAGTTATACTAACCTAACTCCCAAGTTTCTTTCACGTAATAGGCTCTAAATTCTCTATAACCTCTATCCCTGCTAACGTCAAAATCGATAACGTTGGGCAACCACTACGGCCTCAAATTTCTCCTAAGCCACACGTATAGGACATCAAACTATGCTCCTATCAAACTATCAGCTATCGACCTATCGACCTATGGCTCTATGGACCTATCGACCTGTCGACCTATGGACCTATCGACCTATCGCCCTATCGACCTATCGACCTATCGACCTATCAACCTATCGACCTATCGCCCCACGTTATGGGCGCCAAAATATGTGATGGACTTTACTGGTTGATTGCAAATTCCCTACACCCAGCTTACTCTCTCTTTCTTTTTTTTAACAATTTACAAGGTTTAACAATATTGATGAAAATTTATATTAAGGGCGCCATCATCAATGCTCTTCTTTCTTATTTTTATTTTGCATCAGCCAAAACATATTACGAGCCCAATCACAAATTAAATTATAGATACACAGGCTATGTACCTACAGGCCCCTCGGCTAGCTTTTTTTTTAACAGTGGAGATGGGAATGGATTCGGCTCTGTCCTTTTATTATTATTTAACTTAGTCCAAAAATCAGTGGCTCTCAGAACATTACAAGGATAGGGGCCAAAATATATGTACTTCACGAAAATTTACTTTGCATAACAATAACCATAATTTATTTAATATATTTTTTTTTCTTTTTCAACAATAACAATCTGATTTACAATAAATTACATTTACTCTTGTTTTCTTTTTTTTTCTTTTTCACCAATAACAATCTGATTTACAATAAATTACATTTACTCTGGGGTTTTCCCCTTTTTAACAACTACTCATCGTTAAAATCTTCAGATCATCCGATCCGAACAACATTAACCATTCAACACTTTTATTGGAAAATTTAGTATTCAGTTCCTAACTATCAGGTTAGTAGCTCAGTTTAACTGTATTAATGTGTTCCTTGTTATATAAGACAAATTCTTAATTAATTACTTTAATCTCTTTCCTTTCTTTATTTCCAGGTATCTACTAGAACGTCTCAGATTACCCTTATCTTTTACTACTAACTTGCGTAATCTTTTCCATTTGCAATTCCGTATGAATAAAGATTTTTAATTCGTAATTCAGTCACTGACTTGACCTATCATACCCAATGATTCCACCTATTTCTCCTATACCAGTCCACTAGTCATTGTAGTCTATGAAGAATTGTACTCAAAGATAAATAGGAAAGACAATGTTATGAAGAAAGAAACGGAAGTTTAGGCCTATACCCACAGAGTGACTGGGGTAATAGACCACCGATACAGGGGCGGCGTCTAGATCTTGAGTTACAAACAATCTGACTCCCTCCCTGCAACCGGGAAAATATTAATGGGCCGCAAACAAAAATATAATTTTGAACAATCGATGTCAGAGGTCCCTGACACTCTTTCCTAGAGGCACGTGGGGCCGTTGTTCGCCTCCAACACCGATGACTTTCACAATTCTCCTAAATCTCTTTATATTCTACTAGCATAGGCTTCGCCTACTACTGTATTTATACTTGTTTTATTTGGGACACTTCCGGTGTTCCCTCACCTCACCCTTCTTTTTTTTCTCTCCTGGGGTAATCTCTAGTACCTGCTAATGACCTACTTGTCATCAACTCACTACACAAAATTACCAATTCTCCTCTTTCTAATCTAACCAATTATTATTTATTATCTTTTAACTCCTTTCTCTTTAAGCAGTGTATACCATTGTTCTAATTTACCTACTTATTGTTATTCTGGTTTCCATACTTTTCAAGTTACTACCCTACACCATGGGCACCTAATTTTCTTGTTTCTAAATTCCCTAGAATTCTAGCTGAAACTAACTCACGCCCCAGGTCAGTAACTCTCTTTATAACCCTTGAGTGAACTTCTACTTCTATCCTACCCAGTAAACTTTCCAATGGCATACGCCTAATGTACTGCTACTCATAGGCCTCCTTTTGCCTCTCAGTATTCACCTTCTTATCCCCCTCTACCATATTCCATACAATTCCCTCTCTTCGATAAATCTCTTTAAAAAAACAACTCAACATTATAGGCCAGCATGAAATCCACTTATAGATAATCACCTGTCACCTAACGAAAACCAAGTGGGAGAGGCCCTCGTAAGCAATACTAAGTAAGCCCCAATTACCCTTCTTCCTTACTCCCCTCGCGTCCTGTCTTATAAAAAACAAGGTTTGTATGAGCATCAACAACTGCCCCTAGCTATGTATTCATTCGTGGGACAATTACCCATAGCAACCTAAAGTATAGAGATCTATCTTTACTATTCACGGTTTTACTCTTGACTGCTCCTTGTGTAATTAACTTAGACCAGAAATGGAAACTGATTGGATCACTGTAATTTACTACCTCACCCTAGACTAATTACATCTATCTTCTAACCTTACTCTTTTACCTTTCATTACGGCGTCTAGTCGCCACACATTTCTTAGAACCTGGCTTAATAATAATGCCTCAAAATCTTTTCCACTTCCCAAAACAACAAAAAAAATGTTTAGATGATTATACTCAACGGGTGGTGACCAATTTATCCTCTGATCCTGAGTTGTTTCCATCCACTTTCTGATGTCCACATCTTCCTTTATTCCAGGCTAAGCAACCGTGACCCACTCTTCTTTTCCCAGCTGGTGTTCGCTGTAGCGGTCTCTCGTACCGGCTGACGTGATGTGTTCTTCCAACTAACGACTATCTCCATATAGTCGCGTCAGTGAAATTCCCCTTCAGAATTTCTTTAGATGAAAGTCTGACAAACCATCATGTCAGGGCGCCTCTACCGCTGTCACACATTCCAATCTCGTCTCCTCGCCTCCGTTTCTTCAACCTTTCTCTCTCGTAGTCAGAGACGTAATCCTCAACCGTTTTTCAGGTTCAACTCCTCTCCCGTCGACTCGCCGTCCACGCATGCGCACTTCTCCTTTTTCTGCAATTCAAATAAATTCAGGTCAGTATCGATAATCATGAAAATGTTCAATATCGATTAGTTGCGGTCCCCCAACCCTTCCTTTGTTTTGGAATGGTTTTTCTACCGTCTAATTGGCACGCAGCTATTTGCTTCGTTACAAGGTTAACTATGTCTTATATGCACCATTGGTAGCACTGGTTACAAGATGGCGACAACGTAGTAACTGGAATCGCTTTATGGATGGTTGATTCATAGTATGCCATGATTTCGGAGCTTAGTTTTGTTTTTATATAACAAAGTAATTATTACTAATTTTACATAATCCGTTGAGTTTACGAGTTACATGAGATAAATTCGCTGCAACTGCATCTATCGATAAACTCTTAGACTCTCGTGGGATTACCTTTGACTATCCAAAAAATAACACTTGGAACTTTTCCATCTTTTAATAATTCAAATGGCGGGGGGGGGGGGGTGACAAGAAATTTTCCGCACCGGGTACCACCTAAGCATGCTACGCCACTGGCCAGTCCATATGCTTTTATTCTGTTCTGCTGATAGCTTACCTGAATTCAGTTAACTATGTCTCATATGCACTATTGGTAGTTTTGTTTTTATACAACAAAGCACGAGAGTAATTAATATTTTGTATAATCCGTTACATTTCTTATTCATGGAAGAGTCTTAATATATCCAACTCGAGTTGAAGTTTCGTCAGATACTATTGCGAATCTATCGATAAACTTGTAAACTCTCGTGGGATTACCTACAAAAAAATTATGGTCCGAGAGGAATTTGTAGAATTTAACAAAATATCCAGGGTGTTTTATTGGTACAGAACCATTACTGCCACAGACCAAGGTTATCATAGCCATCCATAGTTAAATGTAGAAGTCCCCAGATGTGACCTAATCTTCTTCTTCGTCTTAAATACCATATACACTCTTTCATGGTTCTCAAACGACATTGCCCATAGAAGAGAAATCATAAATGCTTTACTTAGACCGGTCCTCCCCCAAGACAACACAAACATGTACACACAACGCATGGAAGGTTTTGTTAATTATAATCCATATTTGCCTTTGTGAGCGAAAAAAAAACCAAAAGACTCCACTTAGAGATCGGCCTCCACACATGAGATTCGATCCCATTACATCTCAAATATGAGTCCAAGATGTTACTGCCTTGGCCATATCATCTGGCATGTATTATTTGCACTTCAATTTGGCATATCTATTTAGATTAGATTAGATTAATGAGGGGTAGTGTAAGCCCTTTTGGACTTCTCAACACTGGGACCTTAATAGATCTATTGTGAATACCCTGTAACTTACCCTATTCTAGCAGTCACTACTTTAATTTAAGGCTTTTTTTTAATATAGCCTATAATTTTCCTGGGTGATGTCCAGTCCTGAACTCTGGGATTTTTCGTTACTGAAAACCCCACTACCTGGCCGGGAATCAAACCCGGACCACCTGGGTGGAAGGCAATTATGCTACCTATACGTACATGGCGGCGGACGGCAAATCTATTTACTCCATCTTGTGGCATCCCAACAACTCATATGAAAACAAGTGATGGCCTCCCACTTCGATCTTTTTCATGCACAATGGTCATGGCTGAACATTTTGTGCATTAAAAAAACAAATCACACTACACACTTCACATTTGATGGAATTTTCAATTGGCGCTGCCATTGGGATACATTGTAGAACAGACAGGCATGACCTCACAGCAACGAACTCTACTCATACTGAGGTGGAGTAAGGCGCTAACTAGCGCGCATGCCATCATCATGGTGGGGGACCAATGCCAAGAATGATGCACAATTACTCTTTACGTTCTGGACGACCCTCATATAATGTATCCACTTCTCCCAGTGTGCCAAGACTTGTCTTGCAGGAGTTCTTTTACATGCCTATTTCCATGGCATTTTAAAACCAGCAGAAATGTAAAAGTGGGAGATCAGAACAGCAGCTTCTGAACAAGCAAGTCTATCAGGTATTGAAGATTTTCAGATTTAGTAATGTCTATTATTGACTTCCTCTATCTCTAGTTCTTCCAGGCTGGAGTTTTTAAAGTGTATTTACACTCCATAATAGCATTCAAATGGACACAGAGGCACTCACACAAAACACCTCGTACAAGGTAACGAACAATATCAGAGAACCAGATTTAACCATTAGCCATCACCTAAATATAGTATGAACAGACTACCCTTAACATGGATATATACTCTCATATTCTTATACCCTTATCATGTTTTTAAAAGAATAATAAGAAATCAGCAGGGATAGATAAAGTCTCTGACAGTTTTATTAAAAACTAACACAGGCACATTTTACATCCATTAACTTACATAGCAAATTTATCATTAAGCTGTGGTCAAATTTCCAGTTGAATTAAAAATTTCGAAAGTGAAACCACTATATAAAAAGGGATCTAAAGAGGAAATTGAGAATTATATACTAGTACCTTTACTCTCAGGTTTCTCAAAATTTTAGAAAAGGTTATGCATGCAAGACTTATGGTATTTTATAATATCCTAACTAATGTACAACATGGGTTTTGTCAGGGCACGTCCACAAATACTGCGATAATTGATTTTCTTCAAGAAATATACGAGGTCATTGATAGAAAAGACACTAGCATAGGGCTATTTGTAGATTTATCAAAAGGATCTGATGCAATAGATCATAACATCTTACTCAATAAACAAATGTAATTTCGAAATCTATTGATCAGCAATTGGGTTTACAGCAGGGATGTAAATTAAGTCCAATATTGTTCAATTTATTTATAGATGACATCTTGGAAAGAGTAGAAAAATGTAATCCACATTGTCCGGTAATCGGAAAAAGACAAATTTCTGGTCTCTTATATGCAGATGATTTGGTAGTTGGAGCAGTAACAATAATAGGGCTACAACGGGCAATTGATGAAATTAGCAAATTTTGTTCAGAATGGGGTTTAAGAATAAACATTAAAAAATCAAAGGTAATGGTTTTAAAAAAAGGCTGTAAACTGAGGAAGCAGGAGAAGTGGTATATGAATGGTGAACCTTTGGATGTAGCGAAGGAATTTGACTATTTGGGGATGAGAATGTCTGCAAATGGGGGGTGGGAGGCACATGAGAAAAAATGGTAGTAGTAGGTAAATCAGCTATGAGAGCGGTTAGAATATATATGTATAAAATTCCAAATATTTCAGTTACCTGTATATGGTTAGAGAGAATATATGAGGCAGTGGTGGAAGCAAAATTGTTATATGGGGTTGAAATGTGGGGGGCATCAAAGGGGTGGTTGAAAGTTGACCTTGTACATAGGATGTTTTGTAGAGAACTGCTAGGCCTACCTAGGGGATCACCAATGGGAGTGGCATTAGCAGAGCTAGGAAGGGTAGGAAGGAAAGTAATGATAGTAGAAAGAATTTTGAAATATTGGTATTGCAATATAAATATGGATGAGGATAACACATTAAAAGAATGTATGAAGTATTTAAATGAAGGAAGGAGGCATGATAATTGGATGGAAAAAACTAAAAGGATACCGGAAGAAGTTGGAAGGGGGGATATTTGGCAACGAGGAGAATATAATAAAATAGGATTTGGGAAGGAAGAAAAGAGTAGAGGACATGGAAAGACAAGAGATCTGGGCGAGCTTTGTAAACAAAAGTTCTCTGAGATTATACAGAGTAATCAAAACAGAGTGGGGAAGGGAGAAATATGTGGATTGTTGTGATAAGTAGGGCCCAGATTTTTATGTGCTAAAAAACTTAAAAATATTTATTTTTTATGTACTAAAATTGTTAAAAATATGTGCTAAAATTTTAAAAATATGTGCTAAAACTAAAAAAAAAAAAATATTTTTCTGAAAAAGAAACAAAAACACCAGAATGTTTGTAACTTACTAGAACAAATTATATTGAAACCCAGCAATTGCAGCTAAACATCAGATGTAAAATGCTGACTGGAGTTGCAGTGCACAACAAATATCTCCAGATTATGGATCACAAATCCTTGCCTATTATCCGAGAATAATGCCTTATATTGAGAAAAGGAATGTTCAACATCACACGATGTTAACCTTGCATATTTGAAGAGGGGTATATCACTAACACACACACGATCAAGTTCACTTATGTTTTGGCCTTCAAAAACTTGAGCGACTTTGCAGAGGGTTTGGTAGCCACCGTTTTTCTCCAACATACCTTTAAATTTTGTTCTTAGAACTTCTATTTTCGAACCTGAGATAGTGTTAAGTTGTATTATAAAATTCATAAAGAACAAACAAAGAGAATTTACTTGTCAGTGGATAAAAACACACACATTAACTACCGTAACGTTTCAGCCTGAACCCCCAGGCCTTCATCAGTCGTCTGATGAAGGCCACTGACAAGTTAATTCTCTTTGTTTGTTCTTTATGAATTTTATAATACAACTTCAGTGGAAAATATGGACCAACGAGGGTTGAATATGAGTTTTAAGTTGCCTTTCAATACAGGGTGATTCAAAAATCACTATACATTATAGTGATACAGTTACTGTATTCTTATTTCTTGCATGTAATGTGACAGTATGCTCAACACAGAAGAACGAATAGCTGTTGTTTCTGCTCGTCTACTGTACCATTATTTTGATTTATATTTATTTTTCGCGCATAATGGTACATGTTCTTAAGTTTGGTCGCTGGATGGCGCAACCTTCTCTGTTGTATATGCTTTCGCGGGCGTAGGTCCGCTGGCCTCCCCCTCATCCTTTGGTACAGCCTCCTAGCGAGTGTTTATCTTTTCTGGCGTCAGTTACGGGCATGGTTTATTTCGGCAATGACGTGTTTTCGTAGTTGCATTTCGTTAGTTTGTTTATAAGTAATTTCTTCGGTATTTGTGCTTTCGTTCGTGGGATAATGTAGTCCCAGTGTATCCTTCAGGTTTGCAACAGGTTTTTAGTTTATCTTCCTTGTGTTTTAACTTAGTAATTATGTAACTGTAGGATTCCCTTCCCCTCTTTCTGCGCTTGGTAGCTGGTAGTTTCTCGGATCGATTTGGTAGTGTATTTTTGGTAGAATCTTCATAGAAACCATACGATCTGTCTCCTTTTGCTTGGGTAGTAATATTTAAAGGGTTTTCTGTTTATTTGAGTTGCTGGGGGGGGGTTTCTTAGTAATAGCCTAAGTAGTCGGCGTCATCAAGCTATAATGATGGCGTCTGTATCTTTCTCTTCTCCCCTGTGCCTGCTTGCAAACCTGATGTGTCGCGGTCTGGTAAGTCAATTTTAAATTCGTGTTTCTTCAATTATTTTGTTTATTCAGTTTTGTGCCATGCCCGTTTCTCCTGTCGATCGGGATTTTAAAGGCATCCCGATGGCAGTAATGTTTCCCGCCTTTTACTAAATTTTGCCCCATGTTAATGATTGTTTGTAGGCCTACATGATATTTTCCCCGGTTTGTTTCGATTCTGTCCTTATAAAATAAAGCCATCGTCCCTTGTGTCATTTTACTGAGTAAACCCCTCCCTTTTTCTATTGTAAAGTCCCCTTCTTCTGTGTGTTAATATTTATTTAAATTTGTTATAATGGTTAGGTTGCTCTTTCACCTTGTGATTTTGATGTAAACAGAATAATTATTTCACCGGAAAGTCCAAATTGTTGGATTATTATTCAAAAGTGTCAATGTAAACAGTGCTGTAAATTACTATTGTTTTTCTATTTCAGGCTATACTAATTTTGTAATTTCCTTTGTCTTGTAAACATCTGGTTCTAAATTATATATTATCTGTTATTGTTTTTGAATCAGGAACTTTTACATTCTGTTTTGTGCCCCCTCCGGGATGTCCTACTATACCTATGGGTGGGCCCGTTTTCAAGGAATAGGCTAATTTCCCTGGGGTTGGTTTCCCAAGCTTCCTTCCACACGTTTTATCCCTTAGGGCGGGTTACACTACGTGGTGTGACGTATGAACAGACGTGAGCAGATTTCGCCCGTAAATGTGATGCAGGAGTGGGAACGGGAAACACACAAAGTAAATGTGTGGTTAGGGTAAACTAGGTCAAAAGTTTACGGACCCTTCATGTTTGCAGAAAAAAATGTTACTGGAAACACATACCTCGATATGTTGGAACAATTTTTGGAACCCCAATTGGTATCTGATGGGATTATGGATACTGTCGTTTTACAACATGATGGAGCACCACCCCATTTTGCCATAATGGTTCGTGACTACAGACATCGTATTATATCTCTGCCGGTCTGTCAAGTGACTATTTCCTGGTAGGAGAAGAGATTCTACTAGCGTGCACAAAAACATGTCTTAAATTTACAACGGGCAGCAGATTTGAGCTCGGACAAGCAATGACTAGAAAGGGAACTGGATGTCTTTTGTATTGGAATACACGGACTACCTGCTCCTTGTAACAAAATTCCAACGGTCGGCGAGAGGCACAGATATAAAACGACAGCTGTACCTAAATGAAGTTTTTCCCGGCAGATGGATTGGCCGTGCCGCGCCAATGATGTGGCCTTCCCGCTTACCATACCTGACACCCTTAGACTTTTTTGTCTGGGGGTTTACAAAGTGTAGGGTGTACCAGGTGAAGATCAACAGCATTCAACAGTTAAAACAGCGGATTAGAGCTGCGGTTGCTGAGATTACAACAGCTATGCTTGAGAGTGTTTTTCGGAGTGTAGTGGAGCGATGGTCGTTGTGTCTAGACGTGCAAGGTGGTCACACTGAAATGCATTGACATTATGTCCTACTGTGGTATATGTTTCAGTACTATTACATATTGTGTAATAATACCTGAAATACAAAATGTATAGTGATTTTTTAATCACGCTGTATATTGTATTTCTTTAACTGAATTACGCAATGTTGAGATTGGATTCTGTTCTTTGCCGATAAGCAAGTGCAAGTGAATCACTCTCACCTCATTGCAAGTGAAGCATTTGTGTTGAATTCTTTCGAGTTACAAATTTTTGTTGTTTTATTTTATTTTATTTTATTTTATTTCATCCTACAACATCTGCAGGTTGCCATTGACAAAGAGTACCAACAACAAATATATATGTAAACAGGAAAAGAAAACAGATTAAATTAATATTGAATCTTTAACAATTAGTATATATAGATAATAACTTAAAATTAGAAGTCATGGTCCACAGGTATGATTGCGAAATACGGCAATGTTAAAAGAGAATGAGGAAAAGTACTAAAATATTTATTTATGGAGAATTTATCGAAAATATTTATTCACATAACTTTTTGTAAAACTGTCACGTAGCGAATGGCTGCGTGCATAATAGACGATAAGAAACCATTTCTAAACAAAGGAAGGGTTGGGGAGACTTCGATTAATCGATATTGAACCCTGTTATGACTATCGATACTGCCCTGAATTTATTTGAATTCCAGAAAAAAGAGAAGTGCGCATGCGCCGACGGTGAGTCGACGGGAGAAGAGCTGATCCGAAAAAGACAGTAAGGAGTACGTGCCTGACTACGAGTGAGAGAAGTTGAAAAGGCAGAAGGGAGAAGACGAGATTGGGATGTGTGACAGCGGTAGCGACGTTCTGGCATGATGATGTGTCAGACTTCCATCTAAGGAAATTCTGGTTGTGAACTTCCTTGACCCGACTATATGGAGATAGTCATTAATCAGAAGAATACACCAAGTCGGCCAGTACGAGACACCGCTACAGCGAACATCAGCTGTGAGAGTGAGTCGTGACTGCTCGCTCTGAATAAGAGCAGATATGGACATCAGGAAGTAATGGGAGACAACTCAGGATCGGAGGATAAGTTGGACATCACTGGTTGAGTATAATCGTCTAGACTTTTTCTTATTGTTTGGGGAGTGAGAAAACTGAGATATTCTTTTTTTAAGGATGGTTTCTAAGTCATGTATGGCAATCAGACGCCGTAGGGTATGATAGAAGAATAGAATAGAAATATAGAAGTGAGAATTCTAGAAGTAAAGTGATGAAATCCAGTAATCCAACTATTTTCTATTTCTGGTCTAAGTTAATTATAAAAGAGCAGTCAAGAGCCTAACCGCTGAAGGCTACAGATAGATCTCTTCACTTTGGGGTTTCATGGGTGATTGTTCCACGAATGAATACATAGCTAGGGGCAATTGGTGATGCTCATAGAAACTTTGTTATTTTTGAGACAGGACGCGAGGGGAGTAAGGAAGAAAAGTAATTAAGGGGCATGCTTAGTACTTCTTACGAGGGCCCCTCCCACTTGGGTTTCTTTCAGGTGACGGGTGACTATCTATAAATAGATTTCATGCTGGCCTGTAATGTTAAGTTATGTTTTTTTATAGAGATTTATCTACAAGCGAAGGTGTATGGAACATGGTAGAGGGGGATAAGAAGTGGAAAGATTGAAGGGCAAAAGAAGGCCTACGAGTGGTAGTGCATTAGGTGTGTACCATTGGAAAATTTACATGTTAGGGTAGAAGTAGAAGTCACTAAAGGGGTTATAGAGAAGCTTACTAATCTGGGCGTGAATTAGTTTCAGTTAGAATTCTAGGGAATTTAGAGACAAAAGAAGATTGGGTGCCCATGCTAAAGAGTAGTAACGTAAGAAGTAGGAAAACTAGAATAACCACCGAGTGAATTAAATCAATGGTATAAGCTGAAGGGAACTCTACTTAAAGAAAGAAAGGGGTTAAAAGATAATAGCTGATGACTGGTCAGGTTAGAAAGAGGAGAGTGAGTTGAAAGATAACAACACATGATTGGTTAGGTTAGAAAGAGGAGAATAGGTAATTGCGAGTAGTGTACTGATGATAAGTAGTTTATTAGCAAGTACTAGAGATTGTAAGGGTGAGGTGAGGGAACGCCGGAAGTATCCCGAATCAAACAAATAAAATCTGGTAGTAGACAAGGCCTATACCAGTAACATATAAAGAAAAGAAATTTATGAGAGATTGTGAAAGCCATCGATGTTGGAGGCGAACAACGGCCCCACGTGCCTCTAGGAGAGAGTGTCAGGGACCTCTGACGTCGATTTACAAAATTTTATTTTTGTTTGCGGCCCATTAATATTTTCCCGGTTGCAGGAGAGGAGTCAGATTGTTTGTAACTCAAGATCTAGACGCCGCTCCTGTATCGGTGGTCTATCGCCACAGTCACTCTGTGGGTATAGGCCTAAACTTCTATTTCTTTCTTCATGAGACTGTCTTTTCTATCTATCTTTAAATACAATTCTTCATGGACTAAGCTGACAAATAGACTAATATAGGAGACATAGGTGGGATTATTGAGTGTAATCTGTAGAGTAAGGACTGGATTATGAATTGAAAACCTTTATTTATTCAAGAGAAAAAAAACACCCAGTATAACATATATATTGAACTATCCTGAAGTTGCAAATGTAAATGACTACACAAGTCAGTAGTAAATTAGAAGAATAATACAAGACGTTCTAGTAGATACCTGAAAAAAAAAAAAGAAAATTAAAGTAATTAATTAAGGATTTGTTATTGTTGAACAGAGAACGTACTTATATAGTTAAAATTGGGTATACTAACCTTGAATAATCAAATATTATCCTACCAATAAAAGTGTTGAATGGTTAATGTAGTGTAAATGTAATTTATTGTATATAAGATTGTTATTGTTGAAAAAAGAAAAAAAAAATATATTAAATAAATTATGGTTATTGTTATGCAAAGTAAATTAACGTGAAGTTCAGATTTTTGACCCTTATCCTTGTAATGGTTTGAGAGTCGCTGGTTTTTGTGCTAAGTTACATACTTTGGTAGTGAGTATTGAAAAAGGAGAAAAAGAAGAAGCAGAATAAAAAAAAACGAAAGGTAAATCCGAACCCAACTCCCGTCTCCACTGTTAATTTAAAAGCTAGTCGAGGGGCATGTAGGTACATAGCCTGTGTATCTATAATTTAATTTGTGTCTGGGCTGATACATAACAAAAAGAAAAGAGGAAGCGTATTGATGATGGCGCCCGTTAATATAAATTTTCATCAATATTATCAAGACTGGGTAAATTGTTAAAAGAGAGAGAAAGTAGACTGAGAGTAGGAAGTTTGCAATCACCCGGTGTCAAAGGTAGTTGTACTGAACGTTGGAATGTGGACTATGCAGGCAGTGTTGTGATGACACGACAGGTGTATGAGTGACCTTGTTTTGTAGGAGTTCAGTAAACTTATATACTACGATTGAGAATAATCACATATTAGTCGTCACAGATTTTGGCGAAGATTTAATCCAAGAAGTTAAGGAACTTTATAGCATAAAGTAAGAAAAGCCCGTCACAAAGTTTGGCGCCCATATCGTGGGGCTGAGTAGTGTTAAAACAAAACAGTATTGCTAATTGTTGCAACTTAATTTAGTTAAAATTGTTAAGTAAAAAAAAAAAAAAAAAAAAAAAAAAAGAAACCTTTATTCAGTTGAAGTTCCATATTATGATAGCCCATAGCGTGAGGCAGTGATAGTTTGATATCCTAACGTGAGGCGAGATAGGGTTAAAAGAATTTTGGGAGTTAGGTTAGTATAACTGAAATTTATTCTCAAAAACAAATAATAATAATAATAATAATAACATATTTTTGGGAAAAGAATAATGACTATTGACAAGTAAGGACTTCTATAGATGACTAAGACAGACGACTGAACTATTGTGTGTTCTAATCTTTTTTTTTCCAGTGGTATTGTTAATATATAAATATGGCTACTTATGTTGATCCGTATGCACAAATAAGAGCAGCTGAGCTAACCCAAGCTATTAGGAAGTTGAGGAAGGCGGATTTAGAGGCAGAATGTGATAGAGTAAAGTTACCGACCACAGGTACAAGGGATGAGTTAAGACAACGCTTGTTAGATTATGCCCGTAAGAACCCTCAGTCATTTCAAGTGTTAATTACGGCTTTTGCTCTGAGTCAGGAAGTTTTGGAAGAAGATTTAGTTGAACATAATATAACGGTACCACAAGATTCATATGGAGATGTAGTGTATACATGGGTTAAGTTAATGCGTAGGAAGGCCATGGCGTAGAGTGTAGGGTGTAGAGTTATTGTCAGTATTACCCGAAATTTTACAAGATTCAGCTTTACTTTGGTACAGGAACAGATTAACAGATTGGCCTACATGGGAAGCTTTTTTGAAAGAATTTAGAGAATATTACTTGCCTATTGATGAGGAAGACTCGCTTTTGGATGAGATTAGACAGAGAACGCAAGGTCCCAAAGAATCGATTTTTGATTATGTTAATGCTATTCAAACGTTAATGAGGAGGCTGAGTACTCCAATGAGTCCTCAACAAATGATGAAGACTGTTATCAAAAATTTGCGTCCTGATGTAAAATTGTACCTTAGACCTGCAGAGATTCAAACTATAACAGATTTAATACGTGTAGGTAGACAGTATGAACAAATATTGTTAGATTCTGAGAGATATATTCCTCCTCCAACGCAGGTTAGAGCTACAATTAAAGAAACGGCTTATAAACCTCAGAGACAAGTTGTTATACCTTCAGTTCATACAGCGCTAGGAATTCAGGGAAAACAGGAACTTCCATCGTCCGAGTTACAAAAGAAACCCAATGTTAGTTTTTCTGCAAAGACGTGGGATAAGGAACGGAATTCAAGTCCTGTAAATGATTCTAGAATGGTTAAAGTAATAGAAAATAAAGAGAGACAGGATGAGTCGAGGGATAATGGTAAAAACACCACTTTGCGTTTTTCAAATAATCAGCGATGTTGGAATTGTGATAAAACAGGACATAGGCAGTTCGAGTGTAAGGCACCTCGTAGAGTTACTCCACGCGCTACGATTAAATGTTATAATTGTAATAAGCTTGGACATAGGTCTATTGATTGTAGGATGCCCCAAGAAAGAAAAATTAGGCCTACAAATTCCTTATGACAATTAACTAAAAATCAGGCTTGTGTGATGTTAAATATAAATCCTACAGATTTAGTTAATGGAGATAGATGTTTTGTTGAAATTTTGCTAGAGGATATTACTTTTATTGCTTTAATAGATTCCGGTTCAGATAAAACTTATGTGGGAGAGAAAGGTGACTTTTTATGTAAAATGTTAGATTTAGCAGTAGAAGAATCTGAAGTTAGGGTGGTGCAATTAGCAGATAAAACTTATAGTTCTATAACAGGAGAGAGAACTTTTGAGATGAAATTGCAGGACAGGATCTTTCAGATAAAATGTAAAATTATGCCAAATTTAGCAGTAGATATGATTCTGGGCATGGACGTTTTGAAACAAATTGGGTTAGTAGTAGATTTGCAAGATGGGACTTGGCATTTTAAGGATGAACCAGCAAAAATTTTTCAATTTGTTAAGGCTATAGATTTAAAAGAAGAAGATCAACTACATAATATTCTTACTTTACCTACACCTCAGGAAAGGGACAGATTGAATATGTTTTTGGAAAATCAGTTACAGAAATTTGATCAGTGTACTGGACTTACCGATCTGATTTCTCATGTTATTGATACAGGCGATGCAAAACCTATAAAACAAAGATATTATCCAGTATCACCCATTTTGGAAAAAGTTATACACGCGGAAATAGATAAAATGTTATTGGAAAGAGTTATAGAGCCTTCAAATTCACCTTGGTCGTCTCCGGTAGTTATGGTAAAGAAACCAGATAAAACATGGAGGTTCTGCGTAGATTTCAGAAAAGTAAATAATTGTACAAAAAGAGATAGTTATCCTTTGCCATACATTGAACATGTGTTGAGTAAATTACGACATGCTAGGTATATCAGTACAATAGATTTGAAAAATGGGTATTGGCAAGTTCCATTAGATGAAGCAAGTAAAGAAAAAACAGCATTTACCGTACCTGGTAGAGGATTGTATCAGTTTCGAGTTATGCCTTTTGGAATCCATAACGCACCAGCCTCGTTTCAAAGATTAGTTGATACTATATTAAGAGAAGAGATAGGAGAGAAATGCTTTTGTTATTTGGATGATATAGTACTTATTAGCGAGACGTTTGAAGAACATTTGTCCTTGTTAGAAAAAGTTTTAGAGAAATTAAGAAAAGCTAACCTGAAAATTAATAGGGAAAAATCAAAATTTTGCAGAAGTGAATTAAAATATTTGGGTCATATCATTACTCCATTAGGAATTGCTGTAGATTCAGATAAAATCTCGTGTATCCTTGAGTATCCAGCCCCTACAAAAGTCAAGGAAGTACGAGCATTTTTAGGATTGGCTTCTTGGTACCGACGATTCATTCCATTTTTTTCTGAAGTTGTAAAGCCCCTCACTGCACTTCTGAAAAAGAATCAGAAATGGCGTTGGACTAAGGAATGTCAGGAATCTTTTGATGAATTAAAATCGAAATTATCTAGTAGTCCTATATTAACTTGTCCAGATTATACTAAACCCCTAGTGCTACAGACCGACGCTAGTTTTTCAGGACTAGGAGCAGCATTAATTCAGACAGGAGAGGAAGGAGAGGAAAAAGTAATAGCTTATGCTAGTAGAACTTTAACGGTAGGCGAGCAAAAATGGGCAATAGTCGAGAAAGAATTGTTAGCTATATTGTGGGCAGTTCAAAAGTTTCGTCCTTATTTGGAAGGTTATCATTTTAAAGTATATACTGATCACTTTGCTCTGAAATGGTTAAACACATTACAGAATCCGACCGGACGATTAGCTAGGTGGAGTTTATTGCTCCAGGAGTATGATTTTGAAGTAATACATAGGCCTGGTAGATTACAAAAAGTTCCGGATGCTTTATCTAGAATACACGAAGGGAAAGTTCAAGAGAAAACGGTAGAGGAAGAATTTTGCCTTTTGTTAACTAATAACTCTGAAGTAGTCGAATGGGAAAATATACAAGATGCTTGGTATATTAAGCGGAAAGAGCAAGTACAAAGTAAACCTAAATTTTGGCCAGACTGGAAGGTCATAGATGAGAAGTTGTACCATTTAAGATTAGATCAGTTAGAACAAACTTTAGAGGGAACAGTGAATAGGTGGAAATTAGTTATTCCGCAAGATTATAGGATTAAAGTATTACAGGAATGTCATGATGCACCTACTGCAGGACATATGGGGATAGCTAAAACTTTCTTTAGAATAGCCAACAAGTATTATTGGCCGGGAATGTTTAGAGATGTTGCTAAGTATGTTACTGCTTGTGAAATATGTCAGAGACAGAAAGTGTTACAGACGGCTCAAGCAGGACCAATGCATTTTTACCAGAAAGAGAAACCTTGGATGACTGTAGCTACTGATTTGTTGGGACCTTACCCACGTTCCAAAAAAGGGAACCGATACATTGTAGTATTTCAGGACACCTTTACCAAATATGTAGAATGTAAAGCGTTAAGGAAAGCAACCAGTAGAGCAGTTACGGAAGCATTTTATGAATTGATTATCCTTAAATGGGGAATTCCGGGATATTTGCTGATGGATAATGGACCGCAATATACTAGTAAATTAATGCGAGAGATAGCTAAAGCTTTTAATATAACTCCTTGTTATTTACCTGTATATTCGCCACAAGGAAATCCAGTAGAAAGAGTCAATAGAGTATTGAAAACAATGATTTCTAGTTACATTCAAAAGGATCAAACAGTTTGGGACGTGTATTTGAGAGAATTTAATTTTGCTATAAATACGGCTAAGCATAGTTCCACTGGATGCACTCCTTATTTGCTAAATTATGGGAAGGAGCCTGAAATTATCAGTAGGATTGAAAAGGTGGAAAACCAACCGATTCATAAAGAAATCCCAAAACTTTGGGTGGAAAAACTCAATAAATTTAAAACGGTACGTTTGATGGTTAGACATAACTTAGAAACCGCCTATAAGAATTCGAGTCATTATTATAATCTTCGGAGGAGAGAGGTGAAATTTCGTCCAGGAGATCTAGTGTTAAGAAGAAACTTTAAATTAAGTGATGCCTCACAAGCTTATACAGCAGGTTTAAGTGCAAAGTTTGTCGGGCCCTATATTATAAAGAAAAAGTTCAGTGAAAATAGCTACGAACTGACAAACCGTTTTGGTAAAAAGTTGGGGAAGTGGCACGTCAAAGACTTGAAACCCTTTGTTCCTGGATAAACATTCTTTAAGGCTGGTAAACTAAACAAAAAAAAAAAAAATGTGAACAGTGTTAACATTATTTTTTTTATGGTGAGTGGGGGAAGAATGTCACGTAGCGAATGGCTGCGTGCATAATAGACGATAAGAAACCATTTCTAAACAAAGGAAGGGTTGGGGAGACTTCGATTAATCGATATTGAACCCTGTTATGACTATCGATACTGCCCTGAATTTATTTGAATTCCAGAAAAAAGAGAAGTGCGCATGCGCCGACGGTGAGTCGACGGGAGAAGAGCTGATCCGAAAAAGACAGTAAGGAGTACGTGCCTGACTACGAGTGAGAGAAGTTGAAAAGGCAGAAGGGAGAAGACGAGATTGGGATGTGTGACAGCGGTAGCGACGTTCTGGCATGATGATGTGTCAGACTTCCATCTAAGGAAATTCTGGTTGTGAACTTCCTTGACCCGACTATATGGAGATAGTCATTAATCAGAAGAATACACCAAGTCGGCCAGTACGAGACACCGCTACAGCGAACATCAGCTGTGAGAGTGAGTCGTGACTGCTCGCTCTGAATAAGAGCAGATATGGACATCAGGAAGTAATGGGAGACAACTCAGGATCGGAGGATAAGTTGGACATCACTGGTTGAGTATAATCGTCTAGACTTTTTCTTATTGTTTGGGGAGTGAGAAAACTGAGATATTCTTTTTTTAAGGATGGTTTCTAAGTCATGTATGGCAATCAGACGCCGTAGGGTATGATAGAAGAATAGAATAGAAATATAGAAGTGAGAATTCTAGAAGTAAAGTGATGAAATCCAGTAATCCAACTATTTTCTATTTCTGGTCTAAGTTAATTATAAAAGAGCAGTCAAGAGCCTAACCGCTGAAGGCTACAGATAGATCTCTTCACTTTGGGGTTTCATGGGTGATTGTTCCACGAATGAATACATAGCTAGGGGCAATTGGTGATGCTCATAGAAACTTTGTTATTTTTGAGACAGGACGCGAGGGGAGTAAGGAAGAAAAGTAATTAAGGGGCATGCTTAGTACTTCTTACGAGGGCCCCTCCCACTTGGGTTTCTTTCAGGTGACGGGTGACTATCTATAAATAGATTTCATGCTGGCCTGTAATGTTAAGTTATGTTTTTTTATAGAGATTTATCTACAAGCGAAGGTGTATGGAACATGGTAGAGGGGGATAAGAAGTGGAAAGATTGAAGGGCAAAAGAAGGCCTACGAGTGGTAGTGCATTAGGTGTGTACCATTGGAAAATTTACATGTTAGGGTAGAAGTAGAAGTCACTAAAGGGGTTATAGAGAAGCTTACTAATCTGGGCGTGAATTAGTTTCAGTTAGAATTCTAGGGAATTTAGAGACAAAAGAAGATTGGGTGCCCATGCTAAAGAGTAGTAACGTAAGAAGTAGGAAAACTAGAATAACCACCGAGTGAATTAAATCAATGGTATAAGCTGAAGGGAACTCTACTTAAAGAAAGAAAGGGGTTAAAAGATAATAGCTGATGACTGGTCAGGTTAGAAAGAGGAGAGTGAGTTGAAAGATAACAACACATGATTGGTTAGGTTAGAAAGAGGAGAATAGGTAATTGCGAGTAGTGTACTGATGATAAGTAGTTTATTAGCAAGTACTAGAGATTGTAAGGGTGAGGTGAGGGAACGCCGGAAGTATCCCGAATCAAACAAATAAAATCTGGTAGTAGACAAGGCCTATACCAGTAACATATAAAGAAAAGAAATTTATGAGAGATTGTGAAAGCCATCGATGTTGGAGGCGAACAACGGCCCCACGTGCCTCTAGGAGAGAGTGTCAGGGACCTCTGACGTCGATTTACAAAATTTTATTTTTGTTTGCGGCCCATTAATATTTTCCCGGTTGCAGGAGAGGAGTCAGATTGTTTGTAACTCAAGATCTAGACGCCGCTCCTGTATCGGTGGTCTATCGCCACAGTCACTCTGTGGGTATAGGCCTAAACTTCTATTTCTTTCTTCATGAGACTGTCTTTTCTATCTATCTTTAAATACAATTCTTCATGGACTAAGCTGACAAATAGACTAATATAGGAGACATAGGTGGGATTATTGAGTGTAATCTGTAGAGTAAGGACTGGATTATGAATTGAAAACCTTTATTTATTCAAGAGAAAAAAAACACCCAGTATAACATATATATTGAACTATCCTGAAGTTGCAAATGTAAATGACTACACAAGTCAGTAGTAAATTAGAAGAATAATACAAGACGTTCTAGTAGATACCTGAAAAAAAAAGAAAGAAAATTAAAGTAATTAATTAAGGATTTGTTATTGTTGAACAGAGAACGTACTTATATAGTTAAAATTGGGTATACTAACCTTGAATAATCAAATATTATCCTACCAATAAAAGTGTTGAATGGTTAATGTAGTGTAAATGTAATTTATTGTATATAAGATTGTTATTGTTGAAAAAAGAAAAAAAAATAATATATTAAATAAATTATGGTTATTGTTATGCAAAGTAAATTAACGTGAAGTTCAGATTTTTGACCCTTATCCTTGTAATGGTTTGAGAGTCGCTGGTTTTTGTGCTAAGTTACATACTTTGGTAGTGAGTATTGAAAAAGGAGAAAAAGAAGAAGCAGAATAAAAAAAAACGAAAGGTAAATCCGAACCCAACTCCCGTCTCCACTGTTAATTTAAAAGCTAGTCGAGGGGCATGTAGGTACATAGCCTGTGTATCTATAATTTAATTTGTGTCTGGGCTGATACATAACAAAAAGAAAAGAGGAAGCGTATTGATGATGGCGCCCGTTAATATAAATTTTCATCAATATTATCAAGACTGGGTAAATTGTTAAAAGAGAGAGAAAGTAGACTGAGAGTAGGAAGTTTGCAATCACCCGGTGTCAAAGGTAGTTGTACTGAACGTTGGAATGTGGACTATGCAGGCAGTGTTGTGATGACACGACAGGTGTATGAGTGACCTTGTTTTGTAGGAGTTCAGTAAACTTATATACTACGATTGAGAATAATCACATATTAGTCGTCACAGATTTTGGCGAAGATTTAATCCAAGAAGTTAAGGAACTTTATAGCATAAAGTAAGAAAAGCCCGTCACAAAACACGTGTTTTTATGTAAAATAAAATTTGGAATTTTCGGTTGTCGGACCTTGATATGAGCCTCAGGAAAAAAAATTACATAAAAAATCCAGAAAAGTACTAAAATATGTATTTATGGAGAAAATATCGAAAATATTTATTCCTAAACTTTTTTTGTAAAATATTTGTTTTTATGTGAAATAAAATTTGGAATTTGTGTTTGTCGGAGCTCGATTTGGATATTAAACTTTGTTTTAGGAATGTACACATCAGGGAAAAAAAAAAAACAAATTTTTACATACAAATCCGGGCCCTAGTGATAAGCAAGGAAGAGAGGGATATGCATGGATGAGAACAGGGGTGATATATCGAAATATAAAGAATATATAGAATAGAATATAAAGAAATAACGGAGCCAAAAAGTGACAGAAAAGGGACGTGTAACCGCAAGGATTGTACGGAACCAATGCACCTCGACAATCTAAAAAAATTGGTCGAAAACACGGAAAAGAGACTCACCGAGGTAGTTAAAGAAATAAAACTGGAAAATAATGAAATCAGAAAGAACACTGAGTTCATCAGTAAAGAGTATGATGATCTTAGGACCCACATAGATACCTTAAAAGAAGAGGTACATAACCTGCAAAAAGTAAAGCGATTGGAAAATGATTTAAAAGAAGAACTAGAAGAAATCAAACAGTATTCAAGGATAAATAACTTAATAGTTACTGGAATCCCAGAAGATCAAAATGAAGACATTTATGATGTGATCTGTAATTTGGGATCATCTCTTGAAGTTGACATCAGCTACAATCATATTGACATCGCGCATAGACTCCCCACTAAAAAACGTGAAGGACCCAGACCCATTATAGTGAAATGTATTAATCGATGGAAAAAAGAGCAACTCCTTGAGGCAAGACATAGGAAAAAAGTAATATCCACGACGGATTTAGGGTATAATGGTGCTAAGAAAAACATTTACCTTAATGACCACCTGAGTCCTGTGAAAAATACCTTAGCAAAAAAAGCGAGAGATCTCAAGCACGAAGGAATCATAGATGCTACATGGGTTAGGAATTGTAAAATAATGATAAGATTAAAACCAGGCGAAAGTGCTAAACAAATAAGGAATGAAAAGGACTTAACTTACTTAACCTAAATTTGAAACTAAACAAATAGGACTACACTATGTAACCTAACCTAATTTCTTGCATTATTTTCATAATGGATTTCCTAGACATCTCTGAATCAAGCTATGAACATATGGATCAATTCATATGTCAATCTAAATACCCTAATAGATTTAAATTAAGTTTTCTCTATTTCAATGCAAGAAGCCTTAGACATAAACTAGAGAAATTGGAATTTATGCTGGATAGATTGGGTTATATTGACACCATCATAATTGCTGAAACCTGGCTTAAACAAAATGAAATACAATACTTTAATATATGTGGCTTCACCCCAACACATATAACAAGGACTCAAGAAGGAGGTGGTATTTCCATAGCCTATATATTGTGACAAAGCCAGAAAAAACCTAGAAACTGATAGGAGGAGTAAGGCAGAAAGAACTAGAACGACGGAGTCTAGAAACATCGCGGCCCTAGTGGGCGGGCGGCAGACGAGCGCACGTGGGCACGAGCGCCAGTGGGCGTGACCGCAGCACGGCTATTGGAGCCGCGTGCCGACGGGTGCGGCCTACTCCCTGGCACGGCGCGGTGAGCGACGGTGCGCGCTCGTGGGAGGGGCCAGAGGTGGAGCCACGCGCTAAGGGCTTGACGGCGCACCGCGCGGACATTCTAGACCATGCGCGGGCGGAGCTTTCCAGATCTCGACTCTGGAACTTTCGTTAAGGCTATATAAGGAGTACGAGCAGCCGAGCCGAGTCAGTCAAGGAGAGTTCAGTACAGTGAAGAGTCAGTACATCAGAGGAGAGGCAGTCCGTGAAGAGCCGGAGGGTCAACGAGGGAACAGTCAGAGAGGCAGTCCGTGTGTAGCGGCGAGCGTCAGCGTCAGAGGGTGAGCTGGACGGAGAGGACTGATCAGCGCGGCCTCAAGTGAGTGTGTCTTGGGAAGCTGAGGAGCCAGTGACCGGAGGGACCCGAGAGCGGAATAGCTAGTCAACGGGGAACTAGTGACCGGAGGGAAGGGTGAACGGAAGAGCTGGTGAGCTGATCTGGGCTGAGGTAGTGCCGTCCCGGGGAACTCGGCGCGACGGGTGGATCGCACAGCGGCAGCGAGGACTGTGGAGTTGACCGGCGCGACGTGGGATGATCTGGATTGGACTGGAACAGTGCTGTAATTAGGACTGAGCACAGTGAGAGTGAGCACTGAACAGGACAGTGAACTGGCAAGTAGTCTGGAGTTTTCTGGCTGTATCGACAATTGTTGTAGGAAATAAAGAAACCTCCATCCTTCAATTATAAACTCGGTGTTTTCATTTTGAACCCCGACGAGCCCTTGTTACAATATCAAAGACTCTTTAACTGTGGAAAAAGAGGTTAATGTCAATAAATACCACAGTATATTGTGCCTTACTATTAAAAAGCACAATAATATATTGCTTAATATTATAGGGGTATACAACCCGAAATTTGATAACACACCTGAATTCTTACCTGATTTGGAAGCAATATTATTACACAAACCAAAGTGTCAAACTTTTATTTTTGGAGACTTTAATATCAATTTACTTGATAGGGATAACAATTTTGTGAAAGCATATCTTGATCTTTGTAATAGTTATAATCTTAAACTCTGCAACAGATCACCTACTAGAGTAACATCCACCTCAGCTACACTACTAGATCATATTCTCACCGACTTCGATGTTAAATTAACATTGGCCAACATTTGTTCTGATATAAGTGACCACAATTTACTTATTCTCTATGTTAATCCTATTATTGATGCTCCACCTCAAACCACTTGCAACAACAAGTATTGTACTAAAGTTGATTACCCTAAGTTGAACTTATATTATGCTAATACACCCTTCAACTATGATACTGAAAATGTAAATAAATTAGCGGAGCATATGGTAAATTATATAAAAACAGGGGAAATTGATTGTACAGTAAAAAAAATAATAAAAGTAGCCCATCAACCTCGCAAACCCTGGGCCAATGAGGAATTGCTAGCATTAGTAAAAAGAAGAGATATCCTCTTTGCCAAAACAAAAAAAAATCAATACATCTATAAATTTACACAATGATTACAAAAATCTATCTTGGCAAGTCGTTAGATTGTAAAAGCAACTAAAAAAGCAATATTTTATTAGATTAACTAAAGATACTAATGATCAAAAAAAAATGTGGAATATTGCTACAATCTATTACATAAAAGTAGACCAAATAATGCTCAAATTATTAAATTAAAATATGACAATAAAGTGATATCTGACAATCATGATGTCTGTAACATACTAAATAACTTCTATGTCAATATTCCGATATCTTTAAGACCTAATCCACAAGTCATTACAGATGAGATAAACACCATAAATAGGCCTATTAATGAAAATTCCTTTTTCCTATTACCTACTAATGTAGATGAAGTGAATAACATAATTTCAACACTTAAGAATAAATGCAGCATGACTGATAATAACATCCAAAGCCTTACCTTCAAACGTTGTGGACAACATCTGCTCCCACACCTAGTCAAACTTATAAATGATTCTTTCAGTGAAGGAATAATGCCTGACATTTTTAAAACCGCCAAAATTATTCCTATACATAAGGGTGGGGAGAAAATGGATCCAAATAATTATCGACCTATTAGTATTTTACCAACACTCTCAAAAATAATAGAGAAAGTTATGAAAAAAAGGTTATTATCATTCATAAACAATCCCCAACATAGAATTCTCAACTCTGCCCAATATGGATTCTTACAAAAATCTAGCACTGTAAATGCAGTGATTGATGCAATTGTCCCTATACAGAAAGCACTAGATAATAATCAGATTGCAGCTGGCCTGTTCATTGACTTGAAAAAGGCTTTCGATATGGTAGATCATGATTTGCTTCTTAGTAAGATGAACAATCTAGGTATTAGAGGTATTCCTCTTAGATGGTTTGAAAGTTACCTTAAAAATAGCTATCAATATGTTTCCATTAATAATGTTAAATCGAATATGCTGAAATTAAAATCTGGTGTTCCACAAGGTTCGGTTATCGGTCCTATACTATTTTTACTATTTATTAACGATATCACTAACCTTAAATTAGTAGGTAAAATCACCTTATTTGCGGATGACATGTCAATTTTTTACTCTGGAACTTCTGAAATATCTATTATTAATGACATGCAAACAGACCTGAATCTTCTAAATAAATGGTTAAAATATAACAAATTGGTCTTAAATACTAATAAAACAAAATATATCTTATTCAGGAAACCTAGCTTTATTCATAACCAACATCAACATCTGATACTAGACAATGTAATAATTCAAGAGGTAAATAACATCACTTTTCTAGGACTTATTTTAGACTCTACCCTTAGTTGGAACAACCATATTGAAAAAATAAAAACAAAAATAATATCAGTTATTGGGGTTCTTGCTAGACTGAGAGACAATGGGTTACCCAGACCTCTTTTAAAAAATGTTTATTATGCACTTATACATTCGCATCTTAAATATATGGATATAGTGTGGCAATCCTGTAATAAGGCTCAACTACGACAACTTGAAACATTACAAAACAGGGCTATAAAGATAATTTTTAACTTGGACTTCCTAACTCCCACGAAGCAGATTTTTCAGGAATCAGGAATTACTCCCCTGGTAGTATCACTAAAACTATCAATCACTACCTTTGCTTTTCAAGTTCTCAATGATCTGTTCCATAGTAAGATTTACATCCCCAAATTCAATAATATACATGATCATAATACAAGAGGTCAAAATAACCTCATAGTAAATACTACTGAAACATCCAAATACGGTTTAAAGGGTTTTATTAGCATGATGACAAAACAATATAATAATCTACCTCAGGATATCAAAAAAGCAAGCAAATTAACGGTTTTCAAAAAACAGGTTAAAGCCCACCTGCTTAATGAATATTTCAATAACTGTCTATAACTCTGATAACTTCATCTTTATTTTCTGTAACATCTCAAAAGAATAATTTCAATAGCGATTGTAGGAAATAAAAAAAATTTAAAAAAATGTTTTATATAACTTTCTGTGAAGAAAAATTGTTTGTGACTTATTGTACTCTTTTAGTATTAAGTAAATTGTAGTATTGTAAATTTAGTTTTAAGAAGAAACATTGTTTGTGACTCTTTGTACGCTTTTAGTATTAAGTAAATTGTTTAATGGCTTAAACTTCTGGGTAGCAAGTAGATTATATTTAATGTTTAATTAATCTAATTTTACTCAATTAAATTTCTTTCTCTTAATTGCTCTTCTCCCTTGTATTATATTCTATACTTATGTTTGAGTATTACTTGTATTCTTAAATTAATTTGTTTTAACTTTAGTCTATTAATAAGTATTGAACTCTGGTTCTTTTCTATAAATTAATACTCTCCTTTGTTTTTCCATGTATTTTTGACATATTTTTGTTTGTTTTGTATATATATATTTTTTTCTTATAATCTGTGCAGTCTCTATTCTATTACTTTGTAAAGTCTGCCTATGATGTACTTTTGACTGTCCCTTTATGCGAGCCATATGTGCTCTTTGGGACCTTTAAGAAATAAATAAATAAATAAAATATATCTGAAAGGGTTAAGGAAGGACAGAGAGGATGGTTGTGTACTATGTAGTAAAGATGAAGGAATATCACACTACTTAACGGAATCTGAAGTGATAAGGTGGAGAGAAGAAATATGGGAGACAAAGTGGGATAAATTTCATAAGGAGATAATAATGATCAAGATGTTGAAATTCAGAGGAGAAGAAAAGACTAGGAATATAGGGGAGTATTTAGAAAAAATGAGAGAGAAGTGGATGAGAAAAATAATCAGGAAAGGTGTGGTAAGTTAACCAGAAACCCCAATCATACATAAAACCTAGGGGTTATAGTATGAGGGGTTTCTTAATGGGTAGTGCTAGACTTATGGATAAGAGACGTATAAAGTGGATGTAGTTAACTATGTATGTAAAAGTATGTGTAAATAAAATTCTATTCAAACTATTGGAATAAGAGGACTGGCATTAAAGTGGTTCCAATCATATGTAGACAACCACAAACAAGTGGTAGAAATCATACACAATGATGAAAGGACAAACATAATAAATAATGTACTGTCAAGTATGCTGTTCCACAAGGTTGCATTCTTGGGCCGATACTGTTTTTAATTTACATTAATAATCTAGATATTCAGTCTAATCACACAAAGCCAACTCTCTTTGTAGATGATACTAGCATTTTTGTCACTGGTGTAAACAGAGAAATTGCTAGATTAAATATGAAAGAAACGGTAAGTAAACTTCACAATTGGTTTGAAGGAAACAAACTCAACTTATGGTTAACAAAGAAAAAACTGTTATAATAAACTTTCAGCATGTACAGAATAAGAATACAGAATTTCACAGAATCTCGTATGAAGATAAAAAAATAGTTAGGCCTATGTAGAATAAACAAATTTTTAGGGGTGTGGATAGACCAAAATCTGAATTGGTTCAAGCATGTTGTGTATATTGAATTGGCTGGGCTGGGACCTGGGACCCTCCCGGTCATCCATGCACTTGGGGCACGAGTTCGGCATGTGGTAGCATGCTTGGTATGGCAAATCACCAGAGGAGCAGATTTACAGTACAGTATACACATCTTGATCTGCCTCAAAAATTTCCACCATAAATGCAATCATATGTAATAATTCACTACAAAAGTGCATATTTTCCCCAGACAAATTACATTGTATCAATATCAACATGGCAAGCTACATTCAACCCAACACCAGACCTGCAGCTGAATACTGGACCACCGAATCTTACGACAAGGCCATGGACTTTATTGTTGCATAACTGGAAGAAGTTGCTAGTGTTAAATTAGTGTTGCACACCTCAACCATATTTGTACATGATGGGAAGGAACACCATATTCACAACACTAGTAAGGTCGATACCATTCTTTACGGGTATATCGACCATCTGGATGTAACAGAGTTCTATGAGGATGCCTTCAAGGTCCTAATGGATCTGGAAGATTTTGCAGCATTGGGTTCCGGCTTTACATTTCTGCATATAGAGAACTGGTGGTTCAAGATTGCATGGATACAGCCTCCTAACACGGCAATAGGTCAGGGATGCCAGCTCTACCATATTACTCTTCTCTCTCTCTCTTCCCTGCCAGGAGTGCAGTGTAACTGTAAAGTGCACAGTTATTGAGGTAATTTTATTACAGCCTGTGCTTTTTGTCAGTCCATAGGGCAAATGAACTACCACTGAAAATGGGCATTGAGTTTTAGTGTTCAAATGGATGGCTCCAGCCTTTAAAAGAACAGCATAATATTTCATGGCAATCTGTTTGTGGGGAGGCTTGCTGCTGTGAATCCAGAGACTGCAGACATTTTTAATGTCAAACCAAAAAAGACTTTGTCATTTACAGGTGAAAAGTGTCATAGTGGCAAATCGTTTAAAGATAATCTTGCACCCTTGGTAATTGGAAAGTTTGAGAATCTGCGGCGTTTCGTTTCAAGGGCATTAAGCATTTTCCATGTCAGTACAAGGCATCAAAGAATAATTGGAAAATTCCTCAAGGAATGGCTTATCACTTTAGAAAGGAAAATGGCATCTGAAAATAGAAAAATCCTTCTTTTTCTTGACAGTGTTCAGCTCATAAGCATAACTTGTCACTGAATAATATGTGAGTACTGATCCTCCCACCAAACATGAACAGTCACCTTAAATCTCATGACCAAGGCATCATTGCGACCCTGAAACATGCTTATAGGAAATGTTCCAGTTAATGAACTAAAGAAGTGGAATGTAATGGAAGCCATAAGAGGTATGGCAGTGGCCTGGAATTCTATTATTTTGAACTGTTTTGCAAAGTGTGGGTTTGGTGTTGTGGCTGCTGTGGAAAGTGACGACTGTACTGATGAAGAACAGGAAGAATTACTGGTCAACTTTTATGTGGAAATTAACTTGAATGATTATGTTAATACAGATGACAAAATCCCCACTAAAGTGTCATACGATATGAGTCTACCAGTATGGACAGCTCTGACCATGAGCTGCTCAACCATGACGTGACACCGACGAAAGTTGAGGAAAAGGAAGGAGAAAGTGTTCAAGATCTGATGAAAAAAGATGCACCGTCAGCACTATCAGATTTGATAAGTGTAAGTGATCCGAGAATGGTGTTCTAACAGCATTGCCAATCTTGAAAAATTGTGATGAAGGTTTACAAAAAGAACATAAGCAGCTATTAATTTTAACCTTTTTTAAAGTGAAGTGATGTGATCGTGTCATGTATAGGCCTATGCCATAATAAAATAACTGAATGTTCCATAAATTTGCAAATGTTTTACATATTACTGTATTTATAATTATTGTTTTTACCTGTAAAATCCTTTTACAGTACTCAGGTACCACAAGGCTAAACAAAATTCAATACTTATACAATCAGCTGGGGAATCCTTATTTGGGGGGGGGGGGGTTGTGACAATATTTTCTGTTTCTTCGAAATATGTAATTCAAAGCCCACATTTTTTGTCCCAAGTACTTCAAATTGATGAGGTTTAACATTTCAATTAGCAAGCAGAAGACTGACATCTTCTATTAAAAATATCCTTATAGTAACACCTCTTGCTAGGGATGTTATGTCGGTATTATTGAATATCAATATTTTGTTTATGATATCCAATATTTTGACATCGTGATATCGATATTGCTTTTTGATAACATCGATTTTCTGAAAATGAAGGGTAAGAGAGGGACTTAAACAAAAATATACTATAGGCCTAATAATGTATTTATTTATAAAAATTTGGCAAAATCAACATTTTAGGCAATATCAAGTTAGAAATTAATAAAAATGAAACATAAGTATAACATATTGAACTGACGGCTATAAACGTTTAATTAACCTATTCTTATTTTCAGCATTTCTGGTCGTCAATAGCCACAAGTGCATCTCAGATACACTTGCTCATTAGAAGTAACAACAACCAGCAGTGATGCCAAATCATTCCCTAAATCACTATAGGGTAAACATTTACATTAAAAGACAGTAGGCTTGTTCCTAGAGCACTCAGAAACCATGAACACACAGTTCACGCTAGTGAATAATGTCAGTTTCCATAGGTCGTGCAGTGAAGCTGTCAAAGTGCACATGAGAGAACTGTGTTAACGGTTTCTGAGTGCTCTAGAAACAAACCTGTTACCAAAAGTTTTGATAGGCCTATTATGAAATATCAATATTTTCTTACCGATATTATACTGTTATTGAGAATAGTAACTAATATTCACATCAATGTCAATATTGATATTTCGCTTCCGATATCCCATCCCTACCTCTTGCTCCTACAATACCAATAAAATATGAGTCAGATTCTGACTTAAATAGTGTTTAATGTTGATTTTACGGTTCCAAATACATATAATTATATAACCCATTGTATAAACAATAATTAGTAAGTTCAGCTACTGTAATCTATCTTTATGGGGAAGACAAGAAAATTGAAACTGAGAAAACGAGCAATTACGTTTGTATAGAATGGGATTTAAAAGCACATGGTACTTTAAATTTGGAGTCAGCAACATCTTTCCATGCAATTTTCTGAAAATAAGTTTTTTAATACCAAAATGGCTAAATGAACACTTCTGTCTTACCTTAAACATTCTAAACAAGTGGAATTTAACGTAGTATGACAATAAATACCTGTGATAACAACTGCAAGATAATAAGAATTGTTTCCTTCCCATGGGGAGGGACCGTATTTTTTTTTATAAAAGCGAAAAATTTTATAAAACAGCTTTCCTTAGCTATATTTAGCTTTGTACATGTGTACAATACCGATATTAAGCAAATTGAATCTACGAAATACACCCACTAGATAAGTAAAATGATAGTCCAGTATATAGATACAATCCACCTTGCATTAATTAGGGTAAAAGATTTTTCTTTCTTATATTGTTTGGTGTTGTAAGAGTAGTGTAAATCTAAGTTTTCGACCTCGAAAGCCCTAGGGACAACTTTCTGTGAGCAAAAAACCACAAAATTTTCACACTTTTTTCAATTTATCGAAAAAATCTCCTAGATATCAACTCCTCGCAAACATTTGTCTATCACCATTCGAAAGAGCATAGAACTTCCTGCAATATGCATTGGTCAAACTTTAATTTACATGTAGTTTTACAGGTACTATAGTACTTGTAATTTTTTAAAAATATATTAAAAGGCGTGTATTGGCCCATTTTATCCATTTATGGAGGTTTATGTAGTCCATTATGCGTTTTAATTATGAATGACCATTCATTATGTATATGTACATGTATTACAAGGTTACCTTTGGGGGGTCAAATTCGATGAACATAAATTTACGACCAGATAACATAGAAAGTTTAAAATCCGTTTAAAATCACGTAACTTAGGCGTAAAAAAAATTATTTTTCAATTCCCTTTTTTTATGCGAGGTCTACTGTTCACAGTAGCATACTGCCCGTGTAAGGTAAATGACTCACAGAATTGCTTAATTATAATGCCACTTTGTGATTTTATTCGTATTTAGGTTGAAAGGTGGGAGAAATGAGTCAGCGAACATTGTGATGAGCGGAGGGGTCTTTGCAGTAAACTTGTAAAAACTGAAGTGTATTTTTTCAAGCTTGGTTCTTTGCAATGTAAAGTTTTGTTTTTCCTTGGCCAAGTGGAATTCAGGTGGTATCTCAACCACTAAAAGCATGAATAAATAGAAGATACGTTGGATCATATTGATATGAGGTTCTGAAGTGAGCATCATGTTTGCCACTCCTTCCTGATTTGAGAAGGTGTATGTTTTGGCTTGAATTGGGTATCCCGGACAGGAGTACAAGCATGCCAGTATCCTCACTTACAACGCTATCCTAAGTGGCTACTTTTGACATAGCTGTAGTAACTATAAGCACATCTGTGTCTTCTACTGCCTGTAATAGCCTACTTGCATATATTTTCGAAATGTTTTTTCAACATTTGTAAGAGACGACTATTATTACTGTCATTCCCCAAGAACTTCTATTGGGAAACAGCAGCGAATGTTTTCTTATAAAAAATTATATCAGCTGAACTCTATCTTGGAACGGCGAACCCTTTCTGAACTTTTAGTACCTCGTTGATGTACATCATTTTGGTATCCATCAAACACGATAATTAATTCCGACTCATATTGCTTCTTAACATAGCTGACGTACCTCTTGCAGATAAAACCAAATGATTCATTGCTTTGCCACAGTACTTTATGAATGACAATAACCAACGTACATTTCAGAAACGATATTTGGATATCTAGAGGCTTGAAAACTTTGTAATGATTTGGTACCCTATCATAATCCTTCTTTGCTGAACAAAGAAGGAGCAAGTTCGTAGGTGAAGTACCTCTTCAAGTCTTTGCTATGCAGGTTCTCTGAAACAATATCAATGCATCAGCAGTGGTCACCTGTTCGAAACCAATCTTCAAGGTATTTGTGACATCAGCAAGTGTAATTACTTTATCATTTCGTTTCAAGTGTAGGCTTTTGAAGTTTTTACCTATCATTTTTGCCATACAGGTCTTGCCTACTTCTTGGGATCATTGACAATTACCCTGCTTTTCACCAACTACTCCACTGTTTATTAACATTATAGAGTCTGTTATGGGAAACGGATCGTGCTGAACAAATCATAGCTTCAGTTTCAGTGTATCATCCTTGTCTCGATCCACTCGAGAGGGCCTTGCGTCTACATACTGCTCAGATGACACTGTAATCACTGCAGTAAGTTTCCATGGCATCACAATATATTGCATATACACCATTTCAACCTCAATTTCGGAAAAAGTAATTTCAATTTCGGAAAAAGTAGTTTCAATTTCGGAAAAAGTAAATTCAATTTCGGAAAAAGTAATTTCAATTTCGGAAAAAGTAACTTCAATTTCGGAAATATGAGGGCTATTTTTTTTAAACCTCCGATGGGGCATAAAATGAAAACCACAGTGAAAATCGAAACTGTTTTATTTGAAACATTTAGGTACACCTTCTAGCTACTTCTCTACATAATCTCGCTCCGATTGAGTCATTTGTCGTAGCGTGGTACCAACTTTCAAGTACCCTCTTCATAGAAGCTTGCCGCCAATGTATTGAGAAGGGTCTTCACGGAATTTTGAAGTGTTTGAAATTCTCCGTTGGTGTAGGAGCCAGATCTTGGGTTTGTTCGGGAAATTTGTGTGCATCCGTTGTTTGGATTGTTCTTTTGATTCTGGATTATGATAACGAATCCACGTTTCATCTCCTGTCACGATGGATTTCAAAAACTCGTTCCCGTGCCGAGTGACTTTCATCTTTTTCGGCAACTGAAGAAAGATCTAGGAGGACAGCGCTTCCACACCAACTTAAAGTAAACTGTTCCCTATTACAGGTCATGGAGGCCAAGAGGGTCCCAGGAGGTTGAGACTCCCCGATTTTAGATTTTCGGCACATGAAGGTGGTAAGGTTGTCAGCCTTACGCCGCCTTTACCCCAGGATTGCTCCTGGTACTCATTTCTGTTTGGGGCTGAGTCGACCCCAGGGCCATAGTGCCACTAGAAGGATTAGGCCAATTGAAAAACTCCGACCTCATTGGAAATCAAACCCACACCCTTCCGGTCTGTAGCGCAGCGTTTCAACCACTACACTACGGCGTACCCTTCTGGTGGCACTATGGCCCTGGGGTCGACTCAGCCCCAAACAGAAATGAGTACCAGGAGCAATCCTGGTGGTAAAGGCGGCCGGTGCGTAAGGCTGACAACCTTACCACCTTCATGTGCCGAAAACCTAAAATCTGGGAGTCTCAACCTCCTCGGACCCTCTTGGCCTCCATGGCCTGTAATAGGGAACAGTTTACTTTAAGTTGGTGTGGAAGCACTGTCCTCCCAGATCTTTTTCCAGTTGCCAAAAAAGATGAAAGTCACTCGGCACGGGAACGAGTTTTTGAAATCCATCGTGACAGGGGATGAAACGTGGATTCGTTATCACAATCCAGAATCAAAAGAACAATCCAAACAACAGATGCCCATAAATTTCCCTGGCTCCTACCCGACGGAGAATTTCAAACACTTCAAAATGCCGTGAAGACCCTTCTCAATACGCTGGTGGCAAGCTTCTATGAAGAGGGTACTTGAAAGTTGGTACCACGCTACGACAAATGACTCAATCGGAGCAAGATTATGTAGAGAAGTAGCTAGAAGGTGTACCTAAATGTTCCAAATAAAACAGTTTCGATTTTCACTGTGGTTTTCATTTTATGCCTCATCGGAGGTTTAAAAAAAATAGCCCTCGTATTTCCGAAATTGAAGTTACCTTTTCCGAAATTGAAATTACTTTTTCCGAAATTGAGGTTGAAAAGGTTCCCTTGTGTCCACTGTCCGCTAGCCTACTCAAGACCAACAGACCGACAGAACCCCTCCTCTCATCACAACGTTTGCTGACTCATTTCTCCCACCTTTCAAACTTAATAAGAAAAAAATCACAAAGTGGCATTATAATTAAGCAATTCTGTGATTTATTTACCTTACACGGGCAGTATGCTACTGTGAACAATAGACCTTGCATAAAAAAAAAAAAATTCAAAATCTTTTACACCTAAGTTGCGTAATTTTAACCGGATTTTAAATTTTCTATGTTATCTGGTCGTAAATTTGTGTTCATCGAATTTGACCCCCCCAAAGGTAATCTTGTAATACATGTACATATACATAATGAATGGTCATTCATAATTAAAACGCATAATGGATTACATAAACCGCCATAAATGGATAAAATGGGCCAATACACGCCTTTTAATGTATTTTTAAAAAATTCCAAGTACTATAGTACCTGTAATACTAAGTGTAAATTAAAGTTTGACCAGTGCATTTTGCAGGAAATTTTATGTTCTTTCGAATGGTGATAAACAAATGTTTGCGAGGAGTTGATATCTAGGAGATTTTTCCGATAAACTGAAAAAAGTGCGAAAATTTCGTGGTTTTTTGCTCACAGCAAGTTATCCCTAGGGCTTTCGAGGTCGAAAATTTAGATTTACACTACTCTTACTATACCAAACAATATGAGAAAGAAAAATCTTTTACCCTAATTAATGCAAGGTGGACCCTTTTTTCGCTACCTATATACTGGACTATGAGAAATGTGAACAAAAATCTTATTTAAAATAGTAATATTTTGTTTTAGTGTGATTTTTTCTTAATTTCTTATAGTATGCTTCCTCTTCTGCTATTTCTATGGCTGCCGAGAAGTTATCGATACTTGTAATCGATTACAGCAAAGACAGGAATGTATGCTATTCAGTGATCATGATACAATTGAGGGGGTTAAAGCCAAAGTGGTGTAAGTCATGTTTTATGCGTTTTGAGAAACAGAAGGTTTTGTTAGATGCATTATAATAAATTACACAAGAAATTATTTAAGACTTTCTTCGTGTTGTACATTGCCAGAAGGTGTCATTATCGCCTTGTGATTAATTATCAGTGAAAATAATTTAAGTAGTTTTTTGTATTTTTTAAAGGGCCCAAGCGACTTACACCACTTCGCCTTTGAACAAATTTGTATTGATAGTAAACTGAAATAAAAACAAAGCATAATTTATGTCTCAAATTACATTTTACTCAAAGCCTATAGCTAAAAGTAATACCATGAAGAATCTTGATGTTTGAATGAAGTCATGGTTTCTTTGCAATGAACAATCTCAAACATGTTCAATATCAGTAACATCCAGCGGGCCTGTATCGTTCATATCTGATGCTTCAGCTGTTGTAAGTCCTTGGAAGTAACCATGGTTGATGAGTGGAATGTAACTTAGAAAATCTAGCATGCCCCTCTTCTTTTCTGTAGACACAGGTCTTGGTCCAGCAATAGAGCAATACGTTCAAGTGAGATTGACCTTCCTGGTTTAGCTGATTTTAGAGATAAAGCGGAAAATGGAAAGTCCTCATTAAGAGTTTCCTTGTAATAGGCCTATAGTATAAACGGTTCTTTCTTCACTAAACGAATCCATTGCCTTTTAAGCCATGACATTGATTCGTTACAGGAACCTAAGTCTGACTTGCACCGCTATCACTGTTAACAAAGCTGCTATTTCATTCACCACTGAAACTTCTGCTGCCATTTGTAAGTGTATGAACTTAACTAGGACATACAGCACTCTTTCTTTTAACAGATCTATACTTCAACATTGTATTGCAATACTTAGGCTAAAAATTTTAAAACATGACTTACATGCCCTCAATTCTTTTTTGCTACTTCTGTGCTGAGTTTGGGATGCCTGTGTTAAATTGCAGCAAACAGTGTAGCTTTAACAGATTTTGTATATTATCCACAGTAGTTGGCCTTTTTGTGAATAAATTGCACCATTTTAGGTTATATAAATGCAAACTTCTTCTCAATTTTTCTTTCATTTTGCACATTTTTTAAGCAACAAACTGAGTTTATACAATATGAATTTTATAGGTTCTCAAGATCATTAGGTTTGTTCCCAAAGCACTCAGAACCATGAACACATTGTTCACGCATGTGCACATTCGTCACAAGCATTCCCAAAGCAAGAATTCATGAAATCTGATTTTCAATCTTCTGTTCCACGTCTTCTCATGGACAGCTTATGTACTAAAAGAAATAAAAGTTTGCAGGTTCTACCATGAATTACCTATCAGAGACACGCATAGTAACCACAACTTCTATTTTCATATCCCTGACTCCTCCCTCCAATAACCTTGCACTATAATATATGAGGGGTCTAACCTGGCAACCTCCATTTCGTCAAAAGATAGAAATGCTAACTTCTAATGAAAGTTTAATGTATTTCCTATCACATATTTAGTGTACATGTTGCAAATCTGAGTTCTCACATAGGGGAAGAACTCAGATTTACAACACATACACTAAATAAATACCATGAAATGCAGTAAACTTTAATTAGAAGTTAGTGTCTCTATCTTTTTTCGGGTTTGCTAATAGACCCCTCATATTTATGAATAATCGAAGGTAATTAAAAGTTTCCTAAAATATAGCTTATAAGGGAAAATACATATTCTATTACAACCTGATGAATACGATTTTGTTTAAGGCAATTACACAAAAACATTTTAAAAGCCTCCCTCTACCATGAATGGTTCAGGCGTATTTTTCTATGCTACTCAATGTATTCATTTTCTTCAGGACACTAATGGTCTTACTAATAATCCAGTTGTGACATTTATACCAGGAATATACACAGCTGAGAAGAAAAATGTACTAATAATCCTTGCACAAGGCTGAATGTGTGCAACGCTTTACACACCTGACCCCCTTGTACAAGCTTGATGTAAATAATTAAGATGACCGATATCCATAACAGCCGGTTGTTTCATAGATGTCTGAGATTGAATTTTGAGGTTATGCATCCATTCTTAAGGTAATTTGTTAGGAAACATTCTGAGCTGCTTTTGTGGAATTATAAATTGTTCCTTGTTTGCAGGATATAATTCAATAATTTTACCCACGATTACAGCTTTCTGAAAACAATATAATGAAAAACTGAAACTAGATTTTCTCTCGGCAGACAACGCATTGCTGTTTGTTCACTGCTTGGACAGATGGCAACATTGGCGTTCTGTAGTCGCATGCTTCCTTCATAGCCGGGGGCTAGTAATGTCATGACCAGCATGACGTGGTTGATGACGTTTCACATTCAAACCCGGTGTAACACTTGGCAGTTATGCTGCGTTTATTGGTAATACGCCTTATGTAGAACTTGCACGGAGAACAACCAAACAACCATTCAATGCAAATATAAGCAGCTTTTATTAGTAAGGCTGTAAAAATGGAGACATTTGAGATTGTGATATTTTTAGAACCTAAAGGATTGTATATTAACTCAGATTGTTTCTAGAAATTTTTAAATACATGTATAAGTAAAATCGTGAAGAAGTTGATAGTTATCTAACCTAAAATGCATATCACACAATAGGAACTTACTGGTACATACCGTATATGAAGTTGTAAAGGGAAGTAAATCAAAATAAAGTAAAATGTATTGGTTCAAAATTAGTCTAATGGTTACCTAACCTTCAAAATAAGACCGTTGATATTCAAAAGAGATTATGTCACTGATTACCTAAAATTGCAACTACTATCTTTTAGATCTAGCTGAATTTCTCAGATTGCTTTGCAGCAAAAAAGCACAAATTTCATTGCATTTTCCATGATGTCAGAGGAATAAAATAACAATGTTCTTTTTAAAATGTGGATAGATATTAGCAAATGCTGAAATTTGGCTTAAAACTCAGACAATTATTAATAGACTATCCCTTCTGAGGTAGGCCTACTTAATAAGAAAGTGTATAAATTAGCTATAAATGAAGCTGAAAGAAAAGTTAATTAATAAGCCAGAGAAATTGGTACCTAGGGATTTAAACAATTCCCTGCATTTTTGTAATGACAAGTTAAAATGAGTTATTTCATATTAGTTTAATCGTACAAGGCAGTGCTTTGTGGACTACCAACTATCAGTAAGGAAGTTGACAAGTTAAAATGAGTTATTTCATATTAGTTTAATCGTACAAGGCAGTGCTTTGTGGACTACCAACTATCAATAAGGAAAAAAGGTACCATTACTTGGGCAGCCACCCCAAATCTGATTTCTTTCTTGGTTTATCTCATTTCGAAGTTATATGGCATATAAAGGCATGCATGCTATATCAATATCATGTAACTTGTCATCTCCCATTAGATTTTGATGAAATTTTACAGCAAAGTTCACCTTAATAGCTTAATGCTACAAAATGCCTGGAAGAATGTTAAGTTTATTAATGGCATAAGAAATGTAAATAAATGAATTTATTTAAGAGCACTGTTTATAATAAATTTTGCAAATTATTAACCTATAAATTTTGTTCATATTCTTGTTTACATTATTCTTAAATAATGAACAATATCTCATAACTATAGAATCTATCAACTCCACATGTTTGTACCGTTCCCAAAGAGCAAAATCACAGATTAGTTAATGAACTGGACATGGACAGTACAACAAATCCTCAAGCAGTCATGGGTTTGCTTTGGGAACAAACCTATTAAACATCAAACATGGCCATTTTTTTGTGGTTCTACAAAAGAACACAGCATGCAAAGTGCCGTAGTATCCCCATAAGGGTAATTGTATAAAATAGTTTATTTTGCAAAATACCCATGAAATAGAAGGAAGTTAAAGATGAAATTATCCATTCTACAGGGTGCGGCAACTCGCCATTTTGAATACACTGCTCTATGGCATAAGTGTGATGCACTCCTAAATTGCCGACTAGCAAATATATCCAAACCCAATAAAATATGAAAAATTTATGTAATTCTTTGAAAGTACACATGACACCATTTACATCAACATGTTTTCAAGAGAACATCATTCAAGTGGTGGCCTCCATGGTTTATACACTGACTGAGCCACTCTCGGTAGTTGTCCATGACTCTCATTGTCATTTTGGGCGGAACAGCAGCAAATTCCTGTTGGATTGCCTCCTTAAGAGCTTCCAAAGTTTGGGGACGATGTTGGTACACCTTGGCTTTCAGATGTTTCATCTTTGGAGCCCGAAATGTATGCGAAAGGCACGCTGCGTTCAAGGTTGCTGCGTTGCTGTCGGCAACTTGCCATTTTGAATACACTTCTCTATGGCATAAGTGCAATGCACTCCTAACCAAGCCATGGTCTACACTAAAACGGCACCTAAGTTGCTGTTTGGCAATATTCACACCACCCCTCTACCCCCACCCACCATGTAGATATCTCTCTCTTTCTGCCGCACCATGTATTTTACCAAAAAATACGGTCCCCACCAATGGGTGATAATAGCCACTCTCATTTCACTGAATATATACCTCAGCGAACATAATACTTCATATGCAGACATTCATTCACAACAATGTTATTTTCACCGTTTTATTTGAAACTCTTTCAAAATTAGCACACTGTTTACTTATAATGTGTGGATCGAACACTATGTACATAATAACAAAAGTAACATTACTGTGGAGGAGCCTCACATAGTTTTATTATTAAAAATCTGACTTCTTTTCAAAGCCATCACATTAAGCGAAGAATTTAGACCACTCAAAATCAATAAATGTATGTAAAATTTTGACAGCAAACTTAATTATCGCCACCAAGAACATGGCCCCTTCCCCAGTTGTGTCGACCTCCACCACCACCAGTATTTCCTTCATTTACTGGACGTCTTGCAGCAGGTGGTTGTCCAAACCCGTGGATTCCACCCCTCTGATTTGGGAACCAATTGTATCTGAAAAAAGGAGACTTGGGTAAGGGAGAAAACTAACTAAACTATTAAAATCAGTATGAAGTTTTTTATACAGTAGAGCATGTTCAATTAAAATTAAAATTAGCCAAACATTAAAAACACTTTTTGCTCCACTTACATCATTTATGTAGAACCAGTTTCCAGGGAAGGAGCTCCCTCATCCTCAGCCAACAGCTGTTGGCTGAGGACGAGGGAGCTCCTTCCCTGGAAACCGGTTCTACATAAATAATGTAAGTGGAGCAAAAAGTGTTTTTAATGTTTGACTAATATTAATTTTTAACTAAACTATGTTTATTGGTTTATGGTTACTTAACAACAAGGATGTAATGCTACTTAAGCCAATGACTAAAGATCCGTGAAATTCACAAGATGCGATAACACGAATTGCTCTGTAAATAGATTATTGGGCAACACTCACCAATGTTTGTTGATCCCTTTGTGAAGCCGTTGTCAATAGTTGCTTAATCTTGCGTGAAGCCTTCGTCTTCTTAATAAAATAATAAAACACACACATTATATAAAACGTAAACACTAAAAATTGCAACTTCACAACAGGAATCACATCACAACGTTTCACGAGACCAGAAAAACGACTCGCGTTTTCAAGTGAATATTAGCGACAAGATGTTCGGTCGCTAATATTCACTTGAAAACGCGAGTCGTTTTTCTGGTCTCGTGAAACGTTGTGATGTGATTCCTGTTGTGAAGTTGCAATTTTTAGTGTTTACGTTTTATATAATGTGTGTGTTTTATTATTTTATTAAGAAGACGAAGGCTTCACGCAAGATTAAGCAACTATTGACAACGGCTTCACAAAGGGATCAACAAACATTGGTGAGTGTTGCCCAATAATCTATTTACAGTACATATCATTCCTCACCATAAGAAGAAGAATGTCATTCAGGAACACGAATTGTTCTCAATTCGACAAATATATGCATAATTTCATTTCACTGTCATAAATAACCCCCAAAACAGCACTTCTGAATTGCAAAATATGCGAATTTCATATTTGGATGAATTAATCCACTTTTTAAACAACAATGTTAGTAGATTCACCATTTCCTCTTTATGTGAAATGAATACAATGGCCACAACGGCATAGAAGAATATTTTCTCATGGAGAGGTAGATCAACAATTTTTCATTCCAAAGTGAACAGCTAACTGAGAAAGCCAAAGAGGAAGGAATTTAGGATCAACATACCAAGTGCACTCCATTGAGCTCAATGGTGCACTCGGGAACTGTCATAGTCTGCTCCACAAGTTCTAAGCTTTTTGCCAATGCCATTTTTTTTTTTAAGTTGAAAGAATATAAATTCAATTGAATATTTTTAATTCATCAAGAAAGTCTATTAAGAAAACCCATAACAACAACTCACTTATACAGTAATGTTTGTTTCCAAAATCCTTGCAGACATAAATCAATATGAACTTACAAGAAAATCAAAATTTCCTATAATAAACTAAAATATAAGCAGCAGAATGTTTGATTTAAGCTGAGAGTGACAATAGAAATTACTTGAGTAGTTCATAATAATCGTAATTACACTGTATATATAAATGAGGGTAAGTCAATAAGTATCCGCACTTTTTGTTTAATCTTTTGTAGGTTGGCTGTAACGCTTTGTGCGTGTGCATGTCGACATGTTGTTCATTTGTCTCCGCTTGTGGAATGTTTGACCATTATGACTCCACTGTGTGTTGCACTGCTGCACATTAAACATGGCTGCACCGCTCAGCATTTGCACCAAAGAAGAACAGCGTGCAGTGATCCTCTTTTTGTTGTCCGAAGGTGTACCAGGAGTTGAAACCCATTGAAGACTTTCTGCACAATATGGGGACAATGTTTTACCATGGCGAAGTATGTACGAATGTATGTTCAGACAAGTGTGAAGGACAAGGAAAGAACAGGACACCCATCCACATCCACTAGTGATACCAACATTAAGCAAGTGCTTATCATGATTCAGACAAACCGAAGAGTGACTGTCGATGATATGGCAACCATATGCAAATTAGCCATGGTTCTGCATATGCCATTATAAATAACAGGCTTGGCTTTCATGAAGTGTGTGGAAGGTGGGTCCCTAAACAGCCAACTGAACAGCACAAGTGTGTGCCCATCTGCCAACGCTTACTAGACTGCCATGCTAACGAAGGTGAAGATTTTTTGAAACGAATAGTCACTGGAGACAAAAATGTGGATCTATTACTTTGAACCAGAAAGCAAACGCCAAAGCATGGAATGGAAACACCCTGCATCTCCAATAAAAAAAATCCCTTTAGGCAGGCCTACAGGCTGAGGTAGATTTCAAAGTGATTTTGGTTTAATTTATTATCGCTGCGCAAACCCGCAGTAATAAGAACTGAATTCGGTAAAGAGGAAGAGCCTACAATCATTTGTTTTGACAACAAGAATAGGATATAATATTCTGGGAGGCCGTGCGCAAGATCAGCAATGAATAAAATTAGCAAAGCCGCTAAACAAGACAAAATTATATTATAATTCTTTTAAGTGTTATTATTTTCAAATATTAAAATCTCGCGTCATATGAGAGCTATCAAGAAACTAGTTATTGATTTGTAGAGTACTCATCAAGAGCTTTTCAACGATACCCCACAAGACGTAGTTTCAAAAATTTCGAATTTCCATCCCCTCACCCCCACCCCCACTCGTACCCCCCAAAACCCCCGAATTGTTGGTGTCACTGTGAACTCCATAGGGAGTGCTCTAATTTATTCAAACAAAGTTTCCCTCTATACTTCATAGGGGCCGAGATATAAATGTTTTAAAATTTCAACCCCCTCCCCCGACCACCCCCTTGGGCCAATTTTGCCCATTAACGAACTTGTCAGAACTATAGGGCCTAGAAATAACATAATAAAATTTGGTTCAAATATCTTCAAAATTACGGCCGCTATCGTGTAAAGATATATATAAATATATATATATATAAAAATATATATATATATATAAATATATATATATAAATATATATATATATATAAATATAAATATATATATATATATATATATATATAAATATCACAAATTTTTTTTTTGAACGGGCGGTGGTTTCGTACTTAGGGGAGCATGAAACGTAAAGATATGAAAGAATTTTTTCGAAAATCATGAAGTGGTATCCATTGCAATAGGTAGATTTTTCTTCGAAATCTACCTAAAAAAAAAATAAAAAAAATTCAAGAGTCAACCCTCCACAGGAAAAGTGATGCTCACAATTTTTCTGGGACTCACAAGGGCCAATACTGAAAAATTACTTGGAGAAGGGCTCAACAATAAACAGTGCACATTACAGTGAGATGTTGAGCAACTAGCTGAAGCCTGCAATTTGAACCAAACATTGAGGCCTATTGTTGAAAAGAGTTGTTTTGTTGCAGGTAGGGTGACCAGATGAAAATTTTCAAAAGCAGGACATTTGAAGGAAAAAAGCAGGACATTTTGAGAAAAAGCCTGACAACACGTTAAATTCCTTTTCAATCAAATTAAAATCCAACAAATACAATAACCAAGTGGATTTAACAATATTTCTGTGAAGAGGAAATGTCTTTCAGCAGTTCTGGGGATTTCAACAAATAGGCATGAAATTCCTTGCACGTAAAATGTTTCAAATTATACTGTACTGTTACAATCCCCTTTACTGATTCTACTGATAGTCTGTTTCTTTCTTCTGACCATTGGGCATTTATTAATGAAAATACCCTTTCAACATTGGCATTATGGGCAATTATTGAAAAAAAGAATTGACATATATGCAGCAATGATTGAAAACACTTAACATTCACAGCCTGCTCAAAAAACTTACTCCATTGAAAATCTATTGATTCCAGGAAAAATGCTTCATCTTGCTTCAAAACAAATTCTTTTAGAGCACAAAATTCGTCAAACAATATCACATCATCCAAAACAATACATTTCTGTTTTTCATTAATGTACTTTACAGAAGGAATAATATCACTGAAAGTACAGTCTTTCTCTTTCAAATATTTCATGTTCAACCAATAAAAGCACTCAAATTCATCACACTGAACAGTCCATTTATCTAAATAGTCCTTACACGACTGGTACAGACACAGGGCAGAGTTTATGAAATTGTTTACTTCTGTTTCTAATCCATCTTCCCTTAGACTGTCAAGCTTTTGGGAAATATTCATTGGCATAAACTTATTTTGCAACCTGTTTTCCAGACACTTTGAAACAGAGTTCTGAATCCGAACTATATCCAATAAACAGTTGTGTTCCTTTTCCAGATCATTAATTGTAGTATGAAATACATTCATGAGTGAATGAACTAGAGAAAGATACAGTTCAGAAAACTCATCTTTGAAGAAATCTTTCAAGATTCTTGGGACACCAGACTCTGATAGAAAATAAGACCTCAAAGCAGGATACAACTTAAGAATTCTCTCAATGGCCGGAAAAAGACTTAGCCAACGTGTCTTACAGTGACGAAGCAACTGTTGATAATTTATGTTGACAAAATCACAGAACTGCTTAAGCTTTTCAGTGCGAACAGTGTATATGGAAAAGAAATTGAAGATCTTCAGAACTATAGACTCTATATCTACAGGCAATAAATCAGTCCCATGCTGCAAAGTATTGTGGAGAATATGGGCAGGGCATCCTATTCCTGCAAGATCATTTGTCAAAACATTATTTAGTAGGGCAAAAACATTGTTTCCTGAAGCAGGTCTGTTGATGCCTCCGAAGTTTACATTTGCATTATCACCACAAAATGAAACACATTTATCACTAAGACCATGTGATTTCAAAACACTAAGCAGAACATCTGCTATTGTTTTGGCAGTTTCATTCTCGCAACTACATAAATCAATAATTTTTGAGACAACACCAATTTTCCAATCAAAGTACTGTATCATGACTGGAAATAATTTCACACTGCCATGATTACTGGCATCAGTTGCTATTCCCAGAAATGGAGAGTTCTCAACAGATTTTAGTACACATTCAAGAGAATGTGGAGCCAGTACTTTGTTAACAATGGCCTCTGTTTTTGTTCGAGCGCATTGTAGCTTCTTAGCGATCTCCGAATCCTCAACCAGTTTAGGAAGTAGTGATGAAGTACAATCCATTGATCTGTAAGTCTGGTGGTGACGTACAGTGTGAAATGATAATGCACCCTCAGCTGCACTAACGCTTTCGTCTATCTTCGAAAATTTTGGTGAGAAGAACGAGGTTACCACACGAGAAGAAGATGCACCTTTAAAGCAAGTAACATGTTTACTTGTAGCTAGGTGACGATCTAAATCCAACGCACCTCTTGAAGCCACAGATACGTAACAGTCACAGATAGTGCATTTCGCTTCGGTTTCCACTCGACCCGCAGTGAAGCATGGGTATTTACTTTTCATGGAATCACCGAATTTGCACTTTCGTTTTTTTAAGTCGGGTTTCCTTTCATCACTGCCTACCTTCGACATATCACTTTGATCGGGAATCAAACAAACTTACGACCAAATACAAGCCGGCAATGATTCTGAACAACAAAAGCAGGAACAGGAAGTGAAAACGGTTGGTTGTAACAAATCGATCTGAACGCGAAATTCGAGTGCGAGTGTTGTGGCAGGTAACCGGAAGCAGGGTCACCACACGTATTTTTACGAACATCAACATTTCCTTCAAATACGCATTTTTCATGTAACGACAAACTTTTGACCTCATGTTTTAAATCTTATATATCATATTTCAATATTGTGTACATTATATTGCTGTAAGACAGAAAGCCGGACATTTTGCCTTTCCCATAAAAAGCCGGCCGGATGCTCACAAAATACCAAAAAAGCAGGACATGTCCGGCGAAATCCGGATGTCTGGTCACCCTAGTTGCAGGACAACGCAAGCCCACATACTGCTGCCCACGCTGCTCAAATTATTGCTAAACTGGGAGTTTTGAGGTGTTAGTGCATCCTGCATACAGTCTCAATCTTGCCCCATCAGATTTCCATCCTTTTGGCCCACTTAAGGGGCTGTCGATTCACCACAGACCAAGAACTGAAGAAAGTGGTGCATACGTGGCTTGCTACTCAGTCGAAAAACTTTTTTCTAAGGGCATCAGGAAGTTTGTGCAACGATGGATCACGTGCATTGAGAAGCAAGGGGACTATATTGAAAAATGAGGTATTGAAAGTTTTGTATTGTTGGAAAGGTGAATTCAGGCTGAAAAATTCAATGCTGTAGCTAGGATTTGAACCAAGATCTTTGGCTCTCTGTGCCTCTGCTCTTACCAACTGAGCTACCATGGCAACATGCTGGTACAACATTAAATTCTCCAACTGACTCACATATCCCAGTATACCACCGGGCATTCTCAATATGAGATACCAACCCAGTGGCGACTTACAAACTCGTAAGTTCTTTAAGACCCGGGCTTCATAGTAAACCACTAGTAGGTTACAGTGTATTGTTGTTGCAATAAATTTACAGAACTGCAAATCTATTTGAAATCTCAACTTGGTAGGCGTTCATAATTTGGTCATCACTCATCATCTAGCTTTTTCAGATTCAATCTCTCTATACCGAAATTTTGCCAAGTCCCTTTGTTTAATGAAAGTTTCTCCCAAACAACTCCAACTACCAGATAATGATCCGAATCGCAGTCAGCACCCCTAAAAGTTTGAACATCAAATATACTAGACTGCCGCCTTGCATCTGTTAGCACATGGTCGGCTCGATTATGAGTCATAAGATCTGGCGAGGGCCAAGTATATTTATGAATATCATGGTGTGGGAATTTTGTACTCTTTACGATTAAATTTTTACCGGTGGCAAAATTCACTAACTTAACCCCAATGTCAATGCTCTGGAAGTGGAGACTTTCGTTTCCAATTGTGGGCTTGAAAACATCCTCCCTTCCTACTTTCGCACTGAAATCTCCTAGTACAATTTTCATGTGATATGCCAGAAATTGATCAAATGTTCCTTCTATTTCTTCATAAAAACTGTCCTTATCTTCATTGTTTTCATCCTCTGTTGCTGCATGGACATTTATAACTATGTCATACCACCGTCCTCTTAGAATAACGTAAGAAAGCCTATCATTAATGAACTCTACTTTCTTAATGGCTGAATTGATTCTCCTATTTATGAAGAACCTGGTCCCTAATTGATGGTAAACATTCCCTTTCCTATAGAAAAAAAGGTATACGCATCTGTTTGTATTGAACCTTCACCCTTCCATCTAACGTCCTGTACTGCTACTATATGTAAATTGTATTTATCTAATTCTCTAGTTACTGATTTGAGTGCCCCAGGCCTATAGAAGGTCCTAAAATTGCACGTTCCAGATCTATAGTTCCTATGATGTTTAGACTCCTCAGTGTAGTCCTTACCCAGAGATCCGAACGAGGGACTATTTTACCTCTGGAAAATTGTACTCTGACAGGAGCAACTGCTTATTCAACATATTCACAGCTATCCTCCATACCTGGAGGCCGTATCCTCTATCCGAAACCTGAGAATGTGCCATGCTGTGGTGACAGGGACCCACCCCTTACATATATGCATGCATCGGGGAGGAAAGACATATGTAAAAAATATTGACTGGGAGACCTGAAGGGAAAAGACCACTTGGAAGACCTAGACGTAGGTGGGAGGACAATATTAGGATAGATATAAGGGAAGTAGGATTTGCAAGGGATGTTTGGATGGAATTAGCACAGAATAGGGTTGAACGACGGGCACAGGTAAGCACGGCAATGAACCTTCGGGTTCCATAAAGTAAATAATATCCTTTAGTTTGCTTAGGAAAATTTCATTTCCATTAAGCAAGTAAGTATGTTGCAATGAATTAAAAAAAAAGTGCGGATACTTATTAACTTAACCTCGTGTATATATTATTATACTAGCATGTTCCTGTGGCTTTGCCTGCACTTATTAGTTCGAACACTAATTTTTTAAATAATTTATTTAACAACAAAATAATTAAAACGTTTTTATTAACAAACTAATTTGTCCTGTGAATAAAAGCTATATCACTTCCAAATGCAATATAAAGTCTTTCCAAAGTCCTGTCCTGGTGATGAATCCTTTCTTACAGAGCTTCTTTATAAACTATATTAAGAGTTCTTCCTTGAAAACTTTTAGCGCCAAATATCACGATTTTTGACTGTTTTTCACTCATAGCTCGCGAACGAAAGCGAAAATTAAAAATCCCATTTCAAGGTGCATTTGGCCACCCAGTCCATCTATGCTTAAAATTTCATATTTCTGCGCGCAGTAGATTTCGCTGGGCACTGTGCACAGACAGACAGACAGGTGCCTGCCAAGGCTAGTATATGGAAGGTTGTCTCGTTCGACGCGCATGCGTGTTGAGCACGAGGAATGTGACGTGGCCCGTAGCCCTGCACAGGATTTAAACAGCTACACACAATGGAAATGATGGGAATAAAACTTATTTTTAACTACAATAATACATGTATCTGTAAAGATATACTACATATGATCTTACAGGGGTTATGGCTTAATAGAGAGACCACTTCTGAGTGCTCAGACCTCAAATGAATAAGCTGTAACAAAATATAATGAGACGTTTGAAACAAATTAAAATATTTAAGCGGCTGGTTTCTGTAAAACATACTGTGGATCACAAAATAAAGAAAACACACAGAAACCCTACATTTCTCTGGCAAGGGATCTCTCTTTAAATTTATTGGGGTACTTTTACAACTCTGTTTGGTTATGACAAAGAAAATGGGAAGTATACTACGATTTTTTTTGTCTCGCAGAGGCAAGTTTACCCTTCTGTAAATCAATCTATATTCATTCACATTTCCAATAGAAACTTAAAGGGCCTGTCCATTTTATTTATAGACACCAGCAGACAGGCAGAAAATCTTTTATTGAGGCACTTTATCAACAACAAAAATAGGGAGTGATTGTGTGTTTTATTGTGAAATAATAGTGCTTCGAGTATTAAAATACTTTCATCCCATGCAGAGGAAAGGAATGCTCTTTTCCAGTAAAATCCTTGAACATTTTATTTATGGACTCCCCTAATAAAACATCTTTCAGAAACCGAATAACTATAATACAAGTATATACCCATAAATCAGCTGGGCCTCGCTCACTGGGGGGGGGGGGGGAAGAATATTCAACAATGGATCTGTTGTTAACAGCAAAAAAATGGAAACCTAGAAGCCAATTTCCTACTGAAGGTGAGTTTATGACGCTTTTATTATTATTTTATTATAAGCGCGTCTTAAAATCCATTTTTACTTGAAAAATATTACTAAGTTACTCAGTATTGAGTCTTGGATTGTTCGACCATTTAAATGCTGTCGGTCGGTATACATTTAAAGATATACCTGTTAACATTTATGACGTGATCACTTTGAATCATTTGTAAATGTTTATTTCAAAATGTTCTACAAACAGTACACAGACTGGTTTGTAATATATTAATTGTTATTCCGTGCGCATATTTTATTTGGCTACATCTTCCAGTTTTATAATATAATAATATACATCTTCCAGTTTATAATATAATAGTCATTCCGTGCGCACATTTTATTTGGCTAAATCTTCCAGTTTTTTGTCTCTGGAAAGCATTATTCCAAGCTGTTAACTTTTAAAACTTCTATTCTTCTTTGGTTTTAATAATTGTTTAGTATCTACGATTACACGCTCTGTAATTAAATTGTGTCAAATACATTGCAATCAGAAGTGTATTGGTTCATCTTATAGATGTTTAATTTAACTTAATTTCATGTAAAATAAATAAATATAGAAAATATACAATCTAATTGAGAAATTTATTTTTCTAAGTCAAGACGAATATCGCAAAATATGCAAAAGTCTATTCTTTTCAAGTCTCCTTCCATAAATTAGACTAATTTACCTGGAATAAGTAATCATAAAATTAAAAACCTTTCAAGCATAATCTGAGCTATATCTGCTAGACTACTTTTTTCTCAGTCAGACAAACTTTTTCCTAACTTCGTAAAGCTGTACTATTCTTATTTGTACCTGTATTAAATATTTATTTTAATTTGTGTTAAATCCTCTTTATATGCAGGGTCGTATGCATTCTAACTTCACATCGGAAACATGTATTAGGGGCCTATTGTTGGTAAAACGATGGTGTTTTCGTGTTATTTCTTCCCATCATTACCATTGTATGTAGCTGCTTAATTCTCGCGCGGGCTGCGAGTGACGTCACACAGCAGTGTAGGACTCTCCCCACAGCTCTTACGGGAACGAGGCAACCTTTCATATACTAGCCTTGGGTGCCTGCAGCTTCGCCTGAGATAATTAACTGAGAAATTAAAAATTAAGAGCAATGTAATTAATTCATTATATTTATTAACAATTACGTGCGAATCATTCATAATCTAAACGATTAATAACACTACTCAATCAAAGTTTTTATATAATTTGTATGTGCTGATTATAAATAGGTTTTTCTTTATTTTTTTAAAAATAGAAAGTTGCATTTTTTAGTTAGTGAATTACCCTATTATGCGGCTGCACAGCAGGGTTGTTATGAAATAGCCGGCCTGTTTTCCACTTCAAAAAGCCAGGCATTTTATCCGCATAAAATCAAATTGAATAACAATAATTGAAGTTTCTTTCATGTTTTTATTTCCAAACATCACAAATTTAAAAGTTACAAGCTCAGAACCTGTAGTAGGCCTACTTACTGAGTGCAAATGCAGAGCTACCAGTTTTATCCACTCGAAAAAAGCCAGGCATTTTATCTGGATAAAATCAAATTGAGTAAAAGTAATTGAAGAATCTTCATGTTTTTATTACCAAACATGACAAATTTAAAAGTTACAAGCTCAGAACCCTGAAATTGTATTTAGTGTAATTTAATACCATTTCACTGTACAATTCCCAGCAATAGTTAATTACCTTATTTTTTATTTATTGAGCGATTTCCTCATTTCTGAGGTTAAACTCCACCAACACAACAACTCTATTACAATAACATTTGTATAAAAGTTCAGTAATTTCTAACCAAATTTTAAATTAAAATTTACCCAAATTTTTACATATTTTAATAAAATTAACATATTTCCAAAGAATGTTCAATGTGTTGCATGGTACCACTTATCCCTGTCCATTGCATCTTCTGGGTTTAACTGAAAATTTTGTAAGGAGTCTCGAACGCAATGATCCCATTTTCTAGCAGGTCTTCCCTTTTTCCTTCTCCCCTCTGGTTGCCAATTCATTATAGCTTTTGGTATCCTATTCTCCGGCATTCTTTGTAGATGTCCATACCAATTTAGTCTTTTTTTGTCTATTGTTGTTAAAATTGTTTCCTCTGCTTTCATTATCTTCCTTATTTCTGAATTTCGAATTCTTTCTATTCTTGATTTTCTTGCAGCTCTTCTCCAAAAATCCATTTCTGTAGCACTTAAGTTTCTGTTATGGTGTGAATTTACTGTCCATGTCTCTGCCCCATATAATACTATACTTTGTAAAATTGTTTTAAAAATTATTGTTTTAGTTTTGTTAATTATATTTTTATTCCATAATATCGAATTAAGCATTCCTATAACTTTTCTCCCGTTAGCGATCCTTTTCTGTATTTCTTTATTTGATGTTCCGTCTAATTCAAGTATGGATCCCAAATAGCAAAAATCTTGCACTTTTTTAATCTTCTTTCCATCTATACATAAATCATCCGTGTCATTGGTTAAATACTCCGTTTTATTGTAATTTATTTGTAATCCCCATTTCTTATAAACTTCATTTAGTTTTCTACACATGTAATTTGCATCTTCTCCATCCTGAGCTACGACCACCTGGTCATCAGCAAACAGCAAATTATGTAAGAACTTTTCCTCATCTAACTGGATTCCCATTTTTTGACATTTCTTTATCCATTCTTTCAGGCATATTTCTAGATATATTTTAAACAAAATTGGGGACAAAGACCTTTACTTGTTTTGATTTCTTCTGTTATATCTTTGCCTACTTTAATTCTACATTTATTATCAGAATATATATATTTTATAACATTTATTATTTCTTTATCAATTTTTGCTTCTGTTAATGTTTTCCATAATAATTTTTTTGTTACACTGTCGTATGCCTTCTCTAGATCTATAAATATAAGTCCAATCTGTTTTCCTTTATCTTTATATTTTTCCAGTAACTGCCGGATTGTAAATATATGATCCACACATGATCTCCCTGCAGAGAATCCACATTGTTCTTCCATGCCTTGAAACATTCCTTCTAATCTTCTTTTAATAATTTTTGTTACAATTTTCATAATGGAGTTTGCAACACAAATCCCTCTATAGTTTGAACATTGTTTTCTGTCCCCTTTCTTAAATATAGTTGTGATATACCCGGTTTTCATTTGTTCCGGTATTCTTTCACCTGATAATATTTTGTTATATAGTTTTGATAATATTGTTATGACTTTTTTCCTTCCTTATTTAACGAGTTCTAAGTTAATGCCGCCCGGTCCTGGTGATTTTCAAATTTTTCCATTTTTTAATTCTCTTTCTACTTCTTGTTCACTAATTTGTATTCCCTCTCCTTCCCATTCATATGTCTCTTCTTCTATAAATGGTTTACGGTTTTCTTTTAGTAACTTCTCAAAGTATTTGGCCCAATCCTCTGTTTTTATAACGTTTATTTTGGATTTCATTGTTTGTTCAGTACGTAGTGTTTTTAGTACATTCCATGCTTCTTGGGATCTTCTGTATCCCAGTTTACTATTAACATTTGCACACATTTGCCCCCATGCCTCATTCTTAGCCTTCCTGATTTACCTTTTTACAATACTATTTGGTTCCTGTAAATTGTCTTGTCTCCTTCTCTTTGTGTAGTGAGCCATTTTTGGTATGCTTTCCTTTTTTCTTCTATTGTTTTTTCTATTTCCTGTGACCACCAGTGATTTCTCTTCTTAGTTTTCTCTAAAGTTCCTAGTACTTCTTTTGCAATTTTCTTTATGTTTCCTGTTATATAATCATACATATCCTCTGTATTACCATCATAATTTTCATCTATCTCGTCCTCTAATCTTTTCTCATACATCCATCTAATGCTTTCATCCTGTAAAAGCTCAATATTGTATTTATCTTTGTTTATTTGCATGTTTTTATTTCCATTATCCTTCTTTGTGTGTTCTGTTCTCCAAGGCCAGAAGCTTTTCATCTTCAGCAGATAGTGGTCTGATCCACAATTTGCGCCTCTATACACTCTCACATTACTTATTACATATACTGGTTGTTGTCTCGTAATTATGTAATCGATTATGGTTTTGAGTTGTTTTGTGTGTTGTATACAGGTAAATTTATAGTTTTCCTTATGTTGGAAAAATGTATTTGAAATTTTCAGTTCAAACTGTTCATATATGCTAATCAGTCTTTCTCCATTATCATTTGATTCTTTCTCACCAAATTGTCCAATAATTTTGCTAGAGTTACTGCATCCAACTCTTCCATTCATATCTCCCATCAAAATTATTTCTTTTCTTCTAGGTATCTTCTCAATTGTTTCTCTGCGTGTGTCCCAAAACTTCTCCTTGATATTCTCTCCCATGTCATTTGTCGGGGCATATGTGCCGATTATTACTATTTCTTGTGCATATATTGTTGCATTTAATGTAACTATTCGTTCATTTATGAATTCCCAATTGGTTATATTTTCCTTCCATTTCTTATTAATCATGATGGATATTCCTACCTTAGCTCTGGTCGCCTTAGATACTCCACTCCAAAAGTGTATATATTCTCCTGCTTCTTCAGTTCCTTTTCCTTTTCTTTTCGTTTATGCCAATACCGCAACATCTATGTTATATTTTTTTAATTCTACAGGCAATATGTCAATTTTATTGGATATGCCTTGTATATTCCAACATCAAAGTGTTATTTTTCTTTTCCCGTTGTTATGTCGTGTCCGTGTAAAATCATTCTGAGGCTTGTTATTTGGTCTTTTAGCATTTTATTTATTTAGCATTACCGTATTTACTTGAATATAATACGCCCTCGAATTTAATGTGCACCACGATTTTGAAACTTGAAATCATAAAAAAAGAGTTTGTTGGCGAATGTAATGCGCATCAATAGTAGGAAATTTTATTTGGAATTTTGTCATAGTATTTATAAAATAATGAACCAACACGTAAACATTTACAGTTAACTGCCAGTTTTAGGCCTACAAGTAGGCCTATAGGCATGGCTCATCATTATTCACTAATGTGTTCATCACTGGAATCCTCGGAGGTGCTTATTTTCTATTGCTAAATGGAAAAACAAAACGTTAAACGATAAAAGCTGATACCACTCTTAAATGAGTTTAAAATCGACAATGCACAATATTCCACATTTGCACTACAGAACTGACAAAAACAATTTTTTTTATTATGTTTCAGAAGTTAAATTTCATATGGTGTAGACCAGCATTTCTCAACCTATGGTCCACAGACATAATTAAGATGACTTAATGTATCTGCTGATCTTCAACTAAATTTAACTAACATTGAGCCAGATATCCAGGAACTCTGCAAGAGGCGACAAGCTCATCCGTGTGACAAATCAGTTCATGTAGGCCTTCCTAATATTGAATTAAGACCAATCAAACGTATTTAGAGACAGAATTTGAACTTCCTGCGAGTTTATTGATGAATAAAACTATGATAATGCCAACATGACTGAAGTGACAATAAGACAAAGTACATGACGAGATAGAAGACATTCACACAGACAATTTGATATACTACACAACTACCGTAATCAAAAGACATTAGAGTTAATACCCGACCACATAGAAAATTACATCACTCGAAGCAGAAGCTTAAAGGCAACAGAACTAAAGTTATTACAGACAATACTAATAAAGACTTTAGGAATTATTAGACGAGATAGATAATACAATGACAAAAGGGGCGGACTGCACTGTCTGGTAGGATTTCTGGCGCTGGGGCGAGCTTGACACATTTGACAAAGTGGTTCAGCCTCCATCTCACTCCAGTTAACGATGAAACGTTTGAAACAACAGCAGAAGACTAAGTTAATTTCCAATCAGGAACGACTTTGTATTCTGACAGAACCAATGAGATGCAGACATAATTTTCACCCCAGGAGATAATATCAGAACCCCACGCTACGAGAGGGGACTTGAACTCAACTTCGGAGATACAGACGCATATAGCTCTAGACAGAAAATATTAGGCCAAGTACAATTTTACCCACGCCGAGAGAAACAAGATAAAACATATAAAGATATAGTATTTTGACTTAGAACAAAGACGTTATTGTACAACAAACTTTCCGAACAATTATGTGATAGCGTGATGACATATTTACAAATTACTGTGCTTCCTCCAACACTTATATATAAATATATAGCAACTGCAATATTTAAACATAAATAAACGAATTCATCTTTTTAACTAATTGAAGCTATAGTAAACATTACTTTGAACCCCGTCATCTCCCCCCAATATTCACCTGTGTTGACTTTAATTAACCACGAAAGAGAGAGAGCACTCCCTCTACCACCTGAGCAACCTTGCCGGACGCAAGCTCTAACTCGAGTGTTGGCTTAAAGTGAACACCAACTTACGGGCATAAACTGGCGCAGGATAGAACACCGAGTTAACAGGCACAACCATCTCATTAAAAGTGAGTGTTAACTTAATTCCTAATTATATTATCAAATTGGTAATAAATATTAAACTGTCAATAGTTTACTTCCAATTCCATAACTGTGTTTCCGTTGAATAAAAAAATGTATTTAGATTTATTTTGTTATAATGACCTATAATAAATACCCCAAACATTAAGAATATAATAATTAAGGAATCGCGCACAATGTGCATTATCTTAACCTAAGACTTAACCTACCCAGTCCTGAACCCGGGGAGGGGATCTTTCACTACTGAAAAATCCCCCACCCGGCCGGGAATCGAACCCGGGCCGCCGGAGTGGAAGGCAGGCGTGCTACCGACTCACCCACGGCGACGGATACATTAAGAATATAGACCTACATATAGCCTACTTTTAAAAATGGGATGTAAAATCAGGGGTCCTTAAAAAATTTAGAAATTTTAGAGGTCCTCGGGTTCAAAAAGGTTGAGAAACGCTGGTGTAGACCAATGATAAAATGAAGTCTAGAATTACAGCAATGCATTGTTATGTAGAATTTAACACGCACCTCAGTTTTGAAATCTACAAATTTACAAAAATGGTGCGCGTTACATTCGAGTAATTATGGTAAATTCATCATTCAAATTTACCATTCATCATAAGACTCTTGAATATATGCTTTAATCTGCCTGTTGATGTAGGCTATACAAGCTTCTGGGCTTTTTCATTGCCTAGTCTGTTTCTCAATTTTGTTTGTATTAACCCACATGAAGAAAATACTCTTTCGATTGGTGCAGAATATTTCAAACTTTATTATTTCATTGGTAATTTTAGCCTTAGTTGGTCCTCATAAATTTCTTTCGGCAGGCCTACAGGCTGAGGTTATGAGGTATGTTTTCAAGTGTTTTTGATTTTCAAAAATTGAAATCTCTCCTTATTTGAGCGCTATCGAGAAACTAGTTGTTGATTTAAAGATTACTCATCAAGAGCTTTTCAACGATACCCTACACAACATGGTTTTAAACATTTCGAACTTCCACCCTCACCCCCACAATCATTGGTGTCACTGTAAACTTCACAAGGAGTACTGGGAGTACTCTAATTTATGCAGCCAAAGTTTCCCTCTATACCCCATAGAGCCCGAACTATAATTTAAAAAAAAATTTCAACCCCCTCCCACTTCCCCCCAACCAGGAAAAATTGATTTTAGCTGGCTAAATTTTATTTAAGCCGGCTAAAATCATGATTTAAGCTGGCTAAAATCATGATTTTAGCCAGCTTTTTTACAATCCTGCTGCACAGACTCTAATTAACTAAGGAAAGGAAATATGGTCACTGTTTTATTGTAAGACAAGAAATGTACAATTTAGCAATTAGTTTTGACTGAGGAAGTGTTGTGAGTGGTATTAGCTTGCTGTAATAGCGTTAAATAGATCACAATCATCGTTCATTTAAGTTAAACATTCTGAAAATAGTTTATGCTATGTTTGTGGGGAATTAACTTTGAAATCACAACAATGATCAATTAAAAACAATGTGAAAAGGCATATTAATTGTATTTTGGCTGTAAAGACCAATATTGGGCACCACGCATGTGTTGTGCAGTGTGTTATGTGAAGTTAACAGAATGGTTGCAAGGAGAAAATAACATGTCTTTTACTGTTCCAAATGATTTGGTGACTCCTACCAGTCATCTGGTTACTTCTGCATTACCAAAACAGAGGGCTTTTCAAGGAAAACTAAAAGATAAAATTGTGTATCATAATCTCCCCGAAGACATAAGACTTGTGTTATATTCCTGATGGATGAATAGATATTGAATATAATCCAGAATAATGGAGGCTGGTCATTGATTAATCAAGAGTGAGTTTAAAAACAGTTTTATTGCACCATGGTAATACAAAACCTTCCATTCCAGTGGCACATTTAGTCGCTATGGAAGAAACTTATGAAAACATGTCACTAATATTGAATGCGTATAAAGAACATCTCTGGGCAAGATAGATATTATAAGCATTCATGAACCACAGATTATTCTCTCTGTTGGACATTACATGAGAATATTATAGGAGAAAAATTCCTCCGACACTAAGACTTGAACCCAGGACCTTTGGCTATTCGCGCCAATGCTCTACCAACTGAGCTAAGCTGGAGTTCAATTAACAGCACCAGATGTAACCTCTCTCCTATGACTGATTGCCCTAATAGTCTACCTCACAGACACACAAGTTATGTCATATGCAGTACTGTGAGGCACACTAAGTAGTGATTTTTGTGACTGGGCTCCCACTGTTATTGTACAGTTAACAATCAAGATAGAATATCTAGAATATCTATCTATGAAGATAGAATATCTATCTATCTTGTCTGCTGTGAGATAGACCATTAGGGCAATCAGTCATAGGAGAGAGAGGTTCCATCTGGCGCTGTGAATTGAACTCCGGCTTAGCTTGGTTGGTAGAGCATTGGCACGAATAGCCAAAGGTCCTGGGTTCAAGTGTCAGTGTTGGAGGAATTTTCCTCCTATAACATTCTCATCTCTGGGCAATTTGTAGGAATTTTAAAGTAATAAATAGCCTTGTTGCTTAGATTATAAGGACAGCCATTCCACGGAAAGTGAGCCTGAAGTGTCCAGACCGTAACAACCTTTTCATATTACTAGTCTACTGAAGAACTAATTCTCAAAATTAATTTAATAATTTTTCAATGATGACATATATTTTAAATTAATATTAAAAGGTTGTTACGGTCTGGACACTTCAAGCTCACTTTCCGTGGAATGGCTGAGGAGTGTTTACTAAGTTCTGTTTATTTATTTATTTATTTATTTAAGATTATTATTATTATTTTTTTTTTATTATTTCTTTTTTTTTTAATGTTTGTGGGACAGTCGAGCAATAGCACAAAATTATGTGATGAAGAACTGGCCTATCAGGCAAGATTATATTCCTGGTGAGCATAATATTAAATATCCTCCGCCAGTGTAACATGAAAAGGTGCTTCTTCCACCACTGCATATAAAACTAAGGTTAATGGAACATTTTGTGAAAGCTCTGGTTAAGAGTGCAGGAGCCTTTCAGTACCTATTCACTAAACTCAGTTATGCTAAATTAAAAGAAGGCATATTTATCGGTTCACATATTAGAAAAATTTTGAACAACAGCATTTTTGAGAAAAGACTTAACCCTATGGAATTACCAGCATTGAGATATATTGTAATTGTGTCATAGGAATTTTAGGGAATCATAAGGCGGAGAATTATTGTCAATTAATTGACTTGGGGGCTATAAATAATCAGCAAAGATAGAAATTTCACCAAGATATTGCTATAATAGGGCAGTGGTATCATGGAAGATGGGATCCAGCGATGATGGGCAGTTATTGCTGGTTTATTCAAAGGGAAGATTCCAGTTCTCATAAGAGAAAAAAAAAATGTATTTTTGTTATCTGTCTCCATTTGATTGCATGAAGAGTGGTTTTAATGGGCTTTAATAGCAATAAGATATTATTTTATCAGTTTTATCATAGCTGAGCTGCCCTTCAAACATTTTCATGCAAAAAAAGAAAACAAAGTAAACTTTAATAGGTCAAAATTCCCAATTTTTCAATATATCAAGTATATATATCTATAACACAAAAACATGACATGTTACGAAATTTTCACTACCATTTTCGTGTTCAACGCATGCAAATTAGTAAAGATTAGCGTATTTTGTTCATGTTATTGGAAAAAACTTTAAATTTGTTGAGTAGTGTAGTTATAATGAAACAGCTAAAAATCCTGCTTTGGAATGCATTCCACGATTAGAAAGTCTTACGTGCGAATCATTCATAAACTAAACTATTAATAATTATAATGAAACAGCTAAAAATCCGGCTATGGAATCCATTCCACAGTTAGAAAGCGCCGCCTGCGAAAACAACCTCAGATATGATGCCAGTATGAAAGTGATATTGAATTTCGATATATATCGATACAGCAACATATTGATATATTGATACTGATGCAATATTTTCAATACTGATCCTTTGATAGTGAAAAAAAATCATGTTTTCTGCCACAATTTCACTCCTAATTTGCGAACAAAAGCGAAAATCGAAAATCCGGCTTTGAGGTGCATTTGGCTACCCTTCAGTCCATCTACGATTAAAATTTCAAAACTCTGCATTAAGTAGATTATGCTGGGTATTGTAGACAGACAGACAGACACACAGACAGAAAGACAAACACTTCCTCTTATTATATAGACTGGCATGTTCCATTGGCTTCGCCCGCACTTATTAGTTCAACCACTAATTTTTTAAATATTTATTTAACAACAAAATATTAAAAACGTTTTATTAACAAATTAATTTGTCCTGTGAAAAGAGCTATATCACTTCCAAATGTAACATATAAGTCTTTCCAAAGTCCTGTCCTGGTGATGAATTCTTTCTTACAGAGCTTCTTTATAAACTATATTAAGAGTCGTTCCTTGAAAAATATTAGCGCCAAATATAATGTTTTTTGACAGTTTTTCACTCATAACTCACGAACGAAAGTGAAAATTTAAAATCCGGTTTCGAGGTGCATTTGGGCACCATTCAGTCCTTCTATGCTTAAAATTTCATATTTCTGCATGCAGTAAATTTTGCTGGGCATCCCGCACAGATCGACAGACAGACAGGTGCCTGCAGCATCACCCAAGATAATTAATTCAGAAATTAAAAATTAAGAGCAATGTAATTAAATAATTATATTTATTGACACTTACGTGCAAATCATTCATAAACTAAATGATTAATAATTATAATAAAACAGCTAAAATTCCGGCTTTGGAATGCATTCCAAAGCGAATCATTCATAAACTAAACAGCTAAAAATGCGGTACGGAATGCATTCCACGATTAGAAAGCACCGCCTGGGAAAACAACCTCAGATATGATCTCAATGTAAGTGACATTGAAGTTCGATATATATCGATACAGCAATATATCGATATTAATCAATAAGAGGAAGTGTTTTGATATATCTATATATCCATAGATATATATATATCGATGCAATGTTTTCAAGACTGATGCTTTGATAGCGAAAAAAACAAGTCACGTTTTCTGCCACATTTTCATTCCTAACTCCCGAATTAAAGCGAGAATTGAAAATCCGGCTTCAAGGTGCATTCGGCCACCCTTCAGCCCATCTACGATTAAAATTTGAAATTTCTGTGTTCAGTAGATCTTGCTGGGCATTGTGTACAAACAAACAAACGAACGGATGGACAGACCACATATGTAACATGGCCACCTGCCATAATTGACCACAATTTCATGGAAACAACAAATTCCCATTTGTTTATATGTACATTGTGTTTGACGTACAAGTTGGCCAATCATGCAGGTTTCTGCGTCGCGGCGGCAACAGCTTTAACTCCCAGGCGATTGGGTGAAATATCTACGCAAATAAAGTTCATAAGTTCAGCTTCCGAGACAGAGTTAATTTCTCTTTCAGTTACATAGACATTTCACCCAAGCTTGAAGTTGAAAAATAAAGTGTTATAGATCAAACCCCCATACATTAGAAGATCTTAAAGACAATATCGCAAACTAAAACTAAACTAAAATTCCATGGCGTTACATCCCTGAAGGGACAAGGCCTGAGATATTAACTCTATCTCGGAAGCTGAACTTATGCGTGTAAAAGAAAATTTCCTAAAAAGGTGCCAGTGTCATGTGGATGCAAGAAAAATACATTTCCAACATCTCTTCTGATGAGGTATTTTGATTGTAATTTTAACTGTAATCGTGAGAATGTGAATCATTACACCGTTAGTGGCTTTATTTGCATATATATTTCATCCCGATCGCTCGAGAGTTAGAGCTGTGGCCGCCACGATGCAGAATGATTCGCCAACTCGTGCGTGAAACACACTGTATAAGTTCCTCTGTAAGTTGATCACCTCAGACATGATTTTAAGAAATTTTAACCTGTAAAACTTGACTACTTTAATGGTGGTTGTAAATAATTTTGTGAAGTACTGTACAGAAATTCCTTACATTGAGGCCAACTTGTAACCATCCTTCAATCTTAACTTAAACCAAAGCACTAAAAGAAAACAGCAGTAATGGGCACCCCCTGCTAGCTATTGTTAGGGGTCATATCGTCGTTAAGATAACAAAACCTCGTATCTCAAAAATGTACATTTTTCAGTAGACGAAAAAACTGCCTAATTTCCACAATATCAAACAAGTGGAAGTGATCTCATTATGGACTAACCTCTAGTGGCTAACAAAACATTTAATGTGTGTTATGCATCTTAATAAATAATCACATAGAAATTACGGACATTTTTATGAGATACGAGATTTTGACACAAACTGTTTTGGAGCGTATTATTCATGTTACGAGTTATTGCACTTGGTTCAAATTATTTCTTATGATGGATGGAGATAAATAATATTGTAACAACACTCCCAAATCATGTTAATTTTTAATACACAGGAACTTGCAACTAACCAAGTACAGAACTACAACAAATGACGAAATCCTAGTAATTCTTGCGTATTTTTTATCCTTTCTTCACTGATCTAGTTGTGCAGTAGGCCCTCGTAAAATGGATGGTAGTCTTTTGGAATAACTGGCTTCAATGACATCAGGTCTTTATACTTTTGAGAGGAAATAGGAGTAGGTCCAGGATAAAGCCGTTTCTCACTCCCAATTACAGTATTTGGTCGTCTCGGAAGTAATTTCCAGTCATCATCAAAGTTCAACTTGTACTCAATACCAGCATGCGGATTGAACTTTAGTGCTGAAATGTCATTGACACATGGCTCACCCACTTTGTTTCCTGGACGTATTGACTTATAGTATTGAATTTCAGAAAAATCCTTGAAAAAATCATGACATACATATTTTACTTTGTGCTGTCCTTGTTTACCGCGCCTAGCTTCTTTTATAACTTGAACATAATTAGCTGGAAAGTACAGATCCCTATTTTTCTTTCTTCTCTCTATTGTAGAATGAACACTGTCACATTCAATTTGCGTGTGGCCTCTTACTAAGTTATTTCTGCATAATCGCTGTTCCATCACAATGCTAAAATTCTGTAAAACATTTGATAGCACAGTATTTCTATTCTGACAACAACAACCATCACTGAACAATATTTTATCCTTACTTTTGTCGCAATCTTTTATTTCTGTATCCAAGAAATCTGCAATGCACGTGCCGAAAACATTAGCATCCAATCCCCCTTCACCTTCGTGCCAAACTACTGGCCATCTTCTAAATTGTAAATAGTGAAATTGTGGCATGCTAATTTTTGCTTAAAGTAGAGAGGACTTGCTTGAGTAGCAGGCACTAGTTGCACCGCTTGCACATCCATAGTAAAGACACAAATTTTTCCTTCTTTTCGTCGAAAGATTTTTCCTGTCGTGCTCTCTCTTTCTTTAACCGATGAGCATTATAATCAACATCTGAAACATTACCGATCTTGTGGGAAAAGCACAGATCACATTCATCTTTCTTGGGTTTGAAAAGGGCAATATCTCTTTCTTTAATGATCTTCACAAATAAATCTCTGCCAGCAACAGGTTCAATGTTGTTATAGTTGCAGTCTTCTTTAAATAGGCCTACCCTATACAGCTCACTGTAGGATGAGAAGTGTGGCTCCAAATAAAGCTTCGAACTAGAAGATCTGCACTATTGGGATGGTAGTTTCGGAATTTTGTCGAGAAATTTAACAACATTATCTCTCATTATGCTATTTCCTACTTTGCATACTTCCTTTGATTTTGAATCTTCCTCTAGGGTCACTTTCACCTAGCTTCTAACAGACCATTCACAAATCCCTAATGTTGAAAGGAACATTTCCTAACACACAGGTAGTACATCATCCTTTACTTTTAAATTGTATTGAAAACTGAATTTTCTTCTTGATATTCCCGTTTTTGTTTTTTGTTTAACTCCTTTCCTGTTGACCAAAGTAGCAATGTAAATTTTCCTTTGATCCCAATTCATGTTTGACCAGAAAAGCTTAAATACCTCAGCTCTGTCATCCTCTGATATAGCAGAACACTTCCTTTTGTTTTTCGACTTTGTACAGAGTTGAGATGAACACCGTGGTCCAATTACACGTGGTTCTCTTGTTATTTCAATTTTATTTCCATTTTTTACTACCACAGCTCTTATATTTTTCGCCCTTCATTCTACAATTCTTTGCTTTATTTCTTTTCCACAACGCTGGATCTGCTTTTCCTTTCTGAGCACGTTTCTTCATTGTAACTGATTCTTTTGCAATGCTTGTTTCCGGTATTTCTGGGATTTCAGTATGTGTAGATAATTGTAAGTTATCTCTCTCGGCAGAGCTCTCATTTTCTATTAGAGCATTACATTTATTTGTAAGTTCACCATGTTTAATTGTTCCCTGTTGACTTTCCCTTTTGCCTTTAATTATTTTGCTTGTAACATTCTTTCCGGGTTGTATTACTTACTGTCTTTCTGTTTTTTCTTCTGGGTGCTGGAACATCTGATTCTTCAGATATGGAGTCACTTGTAGGTTCATAATCTGTGCTCGAATCTTCGAAGTCGCTTCCTCTATCTGGCTTATAATTGAAGCATTGTAACTTAAATACTTGTTACATGCTTTTGTTGTGTTTTGTGGTGGTGGTGATACCTCTGGTGATGGTAACTGAGGTGACAATACTGGAGTTGCAGCTGATGAGGATGATTTTCCAGACAGTTGTAGAGCCATTTCAAGCATCCTTCTCCCTCTTGATTCATAATGTGTATTAGATTGCAGTTTATTATCCTGAAATATTCGAATAGAGCCCTGAATTGTTACACAGTTTTCCATTATGAACTATGAAAATGCATTATTTTCTTTTGTTTGAGATTGATGTATTGAGTTTCTATCCAGATATTACAGAATTACTATAAACGTATTGAGATCGTGCAGAGAACATTTCGTAAAAAGTCTAACTTTATTTTGCAAAATAATATTGCTTTAGAATTACAAATATTTTATTACTTACCATGTTGAGGAGTAACCAGCAAGTTCTTCACACTGAATACACTGAATATACAGTACTGAAAACTACACAGCACGGGAATGAACTTGTATCTAGTGACTCAATAATGAAATACAGTAGTAAGAAGCGGAAAAATTACAAAGCGGTAAATGTGTTTGTGAAATACGAGTATTACCAACCTATGATTTAAATGAGGTGGCACCAAATAAGTGTACTACGATAACTCGTATTTTGAGATACGAGGTTTAGCATCTTAAATTTTAAACATCGCGAGTTATGAGGTTTTGATACTTTTACACTGTGTTGCTATTATGCACAATATTGAGATGCGGGTTCTTGCATCTTGTGCGGAATGCCTTATTTTATACCATGAAGCTAAAATCTCAAAATCGTCAATTTTTGAGATATGAGGTTTTGCTATCTTAACGACGATATACCCCTTCAAGTGTACAAATCTCTTCAGTGGCAGAACTTGAAAACTAATTGGGAAGATTCCATACAAATATTAAAATTTAGCCAGTAAACTGCAAACATTTCAAGGCTGTATAGGAGACTTTTTCATTCTGTATTACTGTACAAGCAACGCCACGTGTTAATTTGAAAGATTGGATGAGTCTGGTTTGATGTTCACATGTTTTCCTCTCTTGCAAAGTGAGTAAGCAAGGCATAAAACATCTAATGAATTAAGTATTAAAACATAACAATTTTAGACTTACAATATCGATTTTTAATAAAAGTTAAGATTAGTTTTTACTGCATTTTTATGTCTTTCTAAGTTCTACTTATATTACTGTATTAGGTATACTTGCATAACTAAACTTTTGATAGATCACTGAAATCTTTGTAACATGACCATTTCTACATAATGACTAGATCTAACCGGAACCAACGGTGGTCAGTTTAGACAGGTTTTACTGTACTTAATTGTTTTGTGATGTAAATTGCATGGAATTATGTGAAATAAAACACGATATTTCAAATATTTTTGAGCAGCCATGACCATAATGGAGGTTACTTCTTCATTACTGCTACCATTGGGCATAGAAGGTGTGGCTATAAAATAACCGGATTGCAATTTCTATGAATTTCCTGAAGCTGCCAGACACATGCGACAGGCATGGCATTGACCTGTGCTCTTCCCTCTATTTACATTAAAATTTTCAAGTGTATCCGACTGTTGGTTGAGTGGCAGGCTTTGTTGGAACCAGACAGTGTGTCAAAGCCCTGTAGGAAAGATAATCAGCATTAAAATTGAGATGAGCGTGAATGTGAAATTCTTTGCTAAACTCGGGAAATCTGCCAAAGAAACTTACTCGTTGTTGAAGGAAGTTTATGGTAATGAGTGTTTATACTCAAGTTTTTGAATGGTTTAAGAATTTTAAAGTCGGAAGTGAAGATGTTGAAGATGGATGATCCATGCCCAGGTCACCCTTCCACATCAAAAACAGATAAGAATGTTCAAAATGTCGCTAGAATTGTTAGAGAAGATCATGATCTGAGCATTCAAATACTCCACATGACCACATTATTTTACTCATCAAACCAGGGAGCGGAAAAGTTCTAACCAATGTGTACTCCACCCACCAAATGAAACAGTGGGAGTGAAACAAATTCTGTTCCTGCATGCTTTTAAAGGATGCGACATTCTGACATACCAAAAATAACCAGATATTCACAGAAAAGCCGAAGTATTTTACAACCCCTCCTCTTCACAAGTTGATATTGAGGAAGCTGGATGAACATGCATGTTAAGATGGTATGGCGACCCAGCAAAGGAGAGCTCCCTTAACACCTAGCGTTACCATTCATTTCTAAAATCTATGACTAATGTAAAACCTGATCTCTCGTCACTTCCACCGAGCAATAAAAGAACATGCCTTTCGGACATACCACCAGGTGCAGCTCTGATTAGGAAACCAATTACCCCAAGAGTTGTGGGGGAATGCAAGGAAAATCATCTTGCTCCAGAGCTGACCAGATACCCAGCAGCACCACAAGAAATTTTAAGCAAGACTTTTTTGTAAGTGCATAATAGTCCATGTGCCAGACCCCCAAAATTGACCATGTAATTATAATTTGGGGGGACTGAATGAAACTTATACCACACGTTCCTGGGGTCATGTGGAGCAAAAAAGTCGGGGGGGGGGGGGGGGGGCCATCATGAGGAGGTAGCTTTAAAAAATGGCGGCCATTCAAAATGGCGGACACTTGTGAATCTTTAAATTCAAATATCTCGAGACTGGGTTCATCAATCTTGAATTTTGTTTTTTCAAAATGTAGGTTATTCTTCTGGCTACATGTTTGTTTCACATGTATGTGACTAAAAAACCAGTATTTATTGGTCAAAACTCTAAAAATTGGAAAAATAGATTTTTTGACATTTACGTTTTGCGGTTTATTACTCTAACCGTTGGATATATCGAAAAAGTGTCTGGAACAAAAGTTGTAGAGACACATCTCACCTTTAAAACGCAAAAATGAAATCGAAGATCGGATCAATAGAATCCGAGATATCCAGATTCAAAGCGGGCGGAGCGGGGTTGAGCGTGTTGACCGAGCGCTCGGTGCAGCCTAGCGAGAGGCGAGACTTAGCGTAAAATCCTGCACTTTATTTATTTTTAACCTCAGTAATTGCTTTATTACTAGATAAATTTACATTACCAACAAATATGCACTATTTTTAACATGATTATTAAACACTTACTCATAAATACAATTAACAATTATATCATTTATCTGGGAAATGGACATCAACAGGTACCAACTCATATAATATACTGTCAAGGCTTTTATCTTCGATTTTTAAGATGAAATCGTTAAAGGAACTTCAAATAGTCGAAATAATTAAAAAAGGAAAAAAGTATTACAATTTAAGTATGTATCGGAGACTTTTAACAATACTTTCAGAAATGAACACAGGACGTAAGCAACTAAGAAATAAAAAATCCTATAAAATGCCTTATAGCCTATAATATTATGAACAATCTTGAAATAAGTCTTCTTCACAAGAATCACTGTAATCAGTTATTATAATTGCATTCTTCCTCATCTGCTGTTGCTTTGGTACACCCATTGCACCCACAGCTCTCGGTGCATCGGATTTGAGTAATAAATACAAGTAACAATTATACAATTTACCTGGGAAATGAACATCACTAATTATGAACTATACATCCCTTAACTATGTACTTCAAGATGAACATGTTCAAGCCACTCTACTTGATACATCTTCTTACAAGTAATGAAGAAATGCTGTCCTTTCGGATGAAATATATCGCCCTAGTGGAGCTACTTTCCGTTTTTCTTCGGACTAATCGAGAAGGCATTTTTTTTTCTGTTTTTAGCTGCTGTTGAAAAAATTGTGCCTTGAATTTTTGCACTGGATAGAGTGAACTACTCACATTATCTATCATAACACTTTCTTGAATTATCTAAACTAGAAGGAGAGCCCATATGTTCACCAATATTATGTAGAAGGAGGTTTTCAGTACAAATAAGAAGCAACAACCCATTTTCTAGAATTCCAGTGGACCAAGCCATCAAAGAGACTGTAAACAAAGACACCCAAACTCCTGAAGGTACTAAGGATTTCAGTCTGAAAAAGTAGGCTGTAGTATGGTAATATGTTAATGCTGAGTACAGAGCTAAAGAACCTCATCCAGCGAATCAGATCAGTGCCACCCTGACCTCCAAAGCCCAAGGACACTTAGAGATGAGAAAGACGTGACAACTCTCACTGACCTTCTAGCCGAGTGGACGAACCCCTTCGATCCCAACACTTAAGATATTGTACATTTGCCTACTGGAATATATGTTCTTCTGATCACATTGATTCGGAAAACAAGGGGAAAATAGCGTTTCGGCTAGCTAAAGGAGAAGGGTTTCATAAACGTATTAAGAAAGTGGGTCTTAAGATTAGTAGACTAAAGAAGAGCAAAAAAACCAAGGTTGGAAACAAAGAAGTAATCCTCCAGTGCAATCGAAATTTATTCAGCAAAATGACCTTTATTGCAGAAAACCAACAACTTGGCATGATGGAAGGATTCAGATATCCTCTGGCGCCGGCGAATGTTAATGGGCCTTTGAAGAAAACCTACAAATCAATGTTATCTAATTTTTTGGAAGTATACACCACCCCTGCCAGTCTGCCGGAAAAAGATTCGGCCTGCATAATTGATTCAATGGCCGTGCTTCAGTCCATCAAAGGATAACAAAAAACGTTTTACGAATTCTCAACGAATTTTCTCAAGCAGGTTTTTAATATAGGTCGGAGGGTTGACATATATTATTCAGGGGTTTCGATCAAATCTTTGGTGCGGGAAAAAAGCGGAACAGCTGAAGGTTTCAAATTTAGTGAAATCAAGGGTGGCCACAGAATGGTTTGTTAGAGGACGCTTCTAAGGAACAGTTACGGCAAAAATATAATGATAAAATTATTTGTTTGCAGTTTGTAAGAGGAGAAATTTGAAAACATAATTGGAAACCTAGAAATTTTCGTAGCAGTTGGTGAGATCTGCTTCATGATCATTTATATTAGGAGCAAAAATGTTCCTGAGCTGTTCTGCACTCAAGAATAAGCTGATTCCAGAATGATGCTGCATGCAAGGAACGCCGCTACATCATCTGAATCAGTTCTTTGCTTTTCAATCAATACAGATGTATTAGTTTTGGCTGTAGGTTTTTGCAAAACCATAAAAAGCAAAAACTTCTGAATCGGGAAACAAACAAAACAGTTTTAACAGATATGGAAGTTTCCCAGATAGTATCTGCCTTAGGCGAACAGCTTTTTACAGCTCTTATTGGGTATTACTGCTGGTCTGGCTGCGACACAATCAGTGCTTTAGCTGGCCAGGGGAAAGTTAAAAGCTTTTGTGCAAAAAGGAACAAAGATTTATTGAAGCATTCAGGAAGTTAGGCAAAGATTGGATGATGTATAATGATGTTGATGACAGCAAAGAAGAATTTGTCTTTGTTGTATGCCCCCAAACGCAAGGTGAAATGAGCTGCGCTACCAGATGTTCAGAGGGCCAGATTGAGAGCTTCCAAATGTCTCTTTGTAAAGACACCTTGAGAAAACACAATAAACGTGCCAACTACCAGGCCGGAATTTTGAGCAACTGTGCACCAGAAAGTTACTCGTGCTTAGCAACTCAAATCTGAATCATCGAGAGCTGTTGGTGCAAGGGGTTTGCCAAAGCAACGGCAGTTGAGGACGAGAGCAATAATTATAATACCTGACTTCAGCGATTCTAGTGAAGAAGACTTAATTCAACATTGTTAATAATATTGTATAAGGCATTTTATGGGAATTTCTATTTCCTAGTTGCTTACATCCTGTGTTAATTTCTGAAAGTATTGTTAAAAGTCTCCGATACATACCTAAACTGTAATAGAAATAATTAAAAGAGGAAAAAAAAGTTCCTTTAACGATTTCATCTTAAAAATCGGATATAAAAGCCTTGACAGTATATTATATGAGTTGGTAATTATTGACGTCCATTTCCCAGATAAACAATATAGTTGTTAATTGTATTTATGAGAAAGTGTTTAATAATCATGTTAAAAATAGTGCACATTAGTAGATAATGTAAATTTATCTAGTAATAAAGCAATTACTGAGGCTGAAAATAAATAAAGCGCAGGATTTTACGCCAAATCTCGCTTCTCACTAGGCTGCACCGAGCGCTCGGTCAACACGCTCAACCCCGCTCCGCCCGCTTTGAATCTGGATATCTCGGATTCTATTGATCCGATCTTCGATTTCATTTTTGCGTTTTAAAGGTGAGATGTGTCTCTACAACTTTTGTTTCAGACACTTTTTCGATATACCCAACGGTTAGAGTAATAAACCGCAAAACGTAAATGTCAAAAAATCTATTTTTCCTATTTTTAGAATTTTGACCAATAAATATTGGTTTTTTGGCTACATACATGTTGAACAAACATGTAGCCAGAAGAATAACCTACATTTTGAAAAAACAAAATTCAAGATTGATGGACCCAGTCCCGAGATATTTTAATTTAAAAATTCACAGTCGTCCGCCATTTTGAATGGCCGCCATGTTTGAAAGCTACCTCCTCATGATGGCCCCCCCCGACTTTTTTGCTCCACATGACCCCAGGAACGTGTGGTATAAGTTTCATTCAGTCCCCCCAAATTATAATGACCGATGTGTCTGGCACATGGACTAAGGATTGCAGCAGTCTTAAATGTGGCTGCGAGAAAGTTTCGTCGAACTGTTCCCCTTTATATGCCAAAACTACCAGGGGAACTGTTTGAACAAGATACCTGTAATGAACGAAGACGACGATGAGGAAGAAATGGAGCCCCTCCACACAAGCCCTGCAGACGCTGAATCCGGTATCATGAAAGTTATGGAAGATGACGGGGATTCTCAACTCCTGATACCTTGAGTTGTGGAGATGCAGCCAGAAGCTGGACCTTCTCATCCCAAGAGTGCCAGGATTACACCAATTTAAAAAAAAAATTCTTTAATAATTTTTCTAAATGCACATTGATTTATTTGTTTAATAAATACAATTTTTGCAAATGTTTGTTACTATACAATCACCTTCATAGATTTTCAGATCCTATATTTTTAAAACCTGGAACTTCTTCTCAGGTTTTCTTTTTTCGAAATTAAACAACTATTTTAAAATTGTTATAACTGTCCAATTTGCCCATTACTAATCATCAGTAGGAACTTTTTGTAGAATTTAGACACTATCTTTACAGGGATGAGGAAAGTGTTAATATATATATATATATATATCTCCGTTTTAACCACAATAACGAAAAATGTGTCACTGTGCAGAGAACGGATTTAGATTCAAATTTTAAAGTAACCTTCATTATGGTTAGGGAATGAAATTAAGAAATCACAAATCATGGGGACCAGACGAAATTCCTACGGAAGTTTTAAAACTGGGAGGAGAAGCCATGATTCCCTACCTACTGCGTCTAATAAATATATCGTTAAATAACACAATACTTCCACATGACAGGAAATCGGCTATTGTAGTGCCAATATATAAGAGCGGGGACAAAACGAAAGCAGAAAATTATAGACCGATTAGTCTAACGTCTGTAGTCTGCAAAATAATGGAACACATAATTCCCAAACAAATTCGGGGAGTTTTAACAACAAATGGCTGGTTTCACAAGGGTCAACATGGCTTTAGGGAAGGATTTTCGTGTGATAGCCAAATGATTTCGCTATGCCAAGATATAGCTGAAGAAGTCAATAAAGGGGGCAGAATTGATGCGGTTGTAATAGATTTTTCAAAGGCCTTTGACTTAGTACCGCATGGGAAATTATTAGATAAAGTAAACAGACTAGGGATTGATCGTAGGGTGGTAGCCTGAAGACAAAATTTTTTAGAGGGTAGAACACAGAGAGTAAAGGTAGGTCAAGAGACATCTAGAGCAGAGCTTGTTAAATCAGGAGTACCACAAGGAAGTGTACTTGGCCCCTTACTCTTTCTTATTTATATTAATGATCTCTGCAGAAACATTAAATCTGAAGTGAGATTATTTGCTGACGATTGTATTATTTATAGAAAAATTCGCAATGACAAAGACATTGAAATTATTCAAAGCGATCTCGATAAAATTGTTAGCTGGGCAGTATTAAACGGTATGAAAATAAATGGCACAAAAAGTAAGTCAATAACATTTTGTAGAAGAAAAAAAGAAATACGAGTAAATTACAACATAGATCACGCAACAGTCCCACAAGAAGATTGCTGTAAATATTTAGGTGTTTACCTGAGTTCAAATTTGACGCGGGATAGCCAAACTGATCAGGTTACGAGAAAAGCGTGGAGGGCATTGCATTTCGTGATGAGGAACTTAAAGAAGGCAAACCCAAAGACCAAAGAAGTAGCGTACATGACACTAGTACGGCCATTAATGGAATATGGTGCAGCCTGCTGGGACCCCTACAGAATAAATCAAATCAAATCGCTTGAAATGATCCAGCGCAGGGCGGCTAAATTTGTTAAAGGAAAAAGAGACCATGGCGAAGAACTTGTGACAGAATTAGGATGGGAAAAATTAGAAACAAGGCGCAAGCAAGGCAGGTTATGCTCCTTGTACAGGGCATATACGGGACAAAAAGCATGGGCTGATATTACAACCCGTTTAGAAAAACCAACCTATTACGGAAGAAACGATCATGAGTTCAAAATTAAAACCGTACAGCAAAGAACAGATGTAGGTAAATTCTCTTTCTTAAACAGAACAATAAATGATTGGAATGAACTTCCTGCAGAGGTTTTCACGGCCTGTCCTTCCCTAGGAACCTTCAAAAGAAAGTTAAAATGTGTAATTTAGATTCCGTGTAGCCACTTTGTTTAATATGAGTCTCTCTGCACTTTTATTTCTGTCTAAGCTATATAATCAATTATTTTAACTTGTATCTGTTTAGTTAGAAGTGTATGATTATTATACTTGATATGTAGTATATTTATATAATTTTTTTTTTAATATTTAATTTGACATGTATTTAAGTATTTTTCTTCATTAACTCATATTTAATTTCTTTATTTAATTTATTATTTAATTCCATAATTTGTTAGGAATATTAGGTTATTAGTTATTAAAATGGATATCTGTAATAATTTTTAATATTTTCTTAATTTTTAATGTTTTCTTGTAATGTAAATGTAATTGATACCACTGCCACCGGGCAAAGCCCAATTGCAGTGTGAATAAATACATACATACATATAGTTTGCATGTATATGTATATGTATAAGTGTATATATATATATATATATATATATCTTTATAGCTCAGCCTCTAACAGAAATGAGTACCAGGAGCAATCCTGGGAATAAAGGCGGCCGGTGCGTAAGGCTGAAAACCTTACCACCTTTACGTGCCGAATGTCCAAAATCAGGGAGCCTCAACCTCCTGGAACCCTCTGAGCCTCCTTGGCCTGTATAGGGATCACTTTACTTTAATTTCATATATCATTATAGCCCTTGAATTAGGAAATAACAAACGTACAATTTTCTTGAGAAATCACTAAATTCACCCGACAATTTCAAATTATTGTAACTTTTGTTCTGTTGAAGATAAATTAAATATCTATACTTATATTTAAAGGAAATTTAATTTTCTACAACTATTTTCCTCACGACTTTGATGTAAAACGAAAGACTGAGAAGTTACAAAGACAAATGTAGCGAAAAACGTGAGGTAAAAATTAGTGACATCCAGCAGCTTATATCTCGAAAACAATTATAGATACAACAAAAATGTATATGAACTGACTTGTTGACAATTATATCAGCTTCAATTTGGTACATAAAACGTTTTTCCCTACGATGAACCGTTTTCGAGTTATAAGCGAAAAAACAAAAAATGGGCCCTTTCCACACCCCTCCCCCATGAAGCGTAAGGGGTAGGGGCGGGGACTTTTAGTATGTTTACCTCCTAACTACCCCCAACACATTCCTGAAGAAAAAAATTCTCCCCCTCTCCATGTCCTCTACAACCCCTTTTACGGCATTCATTGACTGGACTATTGTGTCTAAATTCCTTTTTGTTTGGCCTATATAAAATTTTCCACAATCTTTGCAATTAATTTTGTAAATTCCAGCTTTTTTGTAATGAGGGACCTTATCTTTCTGGTTGGTTTTTATAAGATATTTCAAACTGAATTTATTCTGTGGTGCCAATTTGATGTTTACATTGTTGAAAATCTTCTGAAATCTGTTGTTTGACCATGGGTGATAGGTGAATCTTTTGTGATTTGTGTTTTCTTTTTCATTTATTAGTGTAGTTGTCTCTTTAACCTTCTTCTGTTTTTTGAATTTCCTCACTTTTTTGTCAATCAAATCTTTTTTGAAACCATTCTCTTCTGCAATTTTCACTATGTGATTGTACTCTAGTTTATATTCATTTTTGCCCATGGGAATGTTGACCAATCTGTGTGTAAGACTGTCAAATCAAACAACAATAGCGCCCAACAAAGAGCCGCAGAGAAAAAAGTAATGGAAGTTGAGAAAAATAAACACTACCAAACCTTGAATGAATTAGATTTAAGAACCAATGAACTTCATTTGAAATGCACGGGAATTTTGGGGAGTACAATGTGGCAAAATTTAGAAGACAAATTCTTTGATTTTTTGAATTTCCAAATAAAAAAAAAATCAAATAAACTGAACAAAAAAATCAATCAGTTACAAAAGAGACAAAAGAAAAACAGGGAGTTGGAAATGCTGACACAATATGAAAACAGGGAGTTGGAAATACAGACACAAGGTTATAACAGGGAGTTGGAAATGCAGACACAAGGAGAAAACAGGGAGTTCGAAATGAAGACACAAGAAAATCTGATGTGAAAGTCACATAACTTCCTCTGCCCAAAAAAAGTTAGCAGTATTCACATAGGCTATCCTTTTACAGAATCGCAAGACACAATTTTACGCTAATTATCCTATAAATACCTCTTCTTTCAATGATGCGACTAAAAGCGCAGGCTATATAACAAACTTAAAAAAAAGAGAAAAGAACAAGTGACTGCAGACGTTTATTAAACTTTCCGCCATTCATCACGCAAGACAAAATTTCTACAAACAGTGGGTGAACAGTGGGTGGCTTGTAACTACCCTCAGAGAATTTTTCCGAAAAAAAGTTTCAAATAAAAGTTTTAGCTCTCAGTAAAAGGAACACATGTGCAAATTTGAAAGAAAATCGTTAGAGCCGTTTTCGAGAAAATCGCGAAAAACGAAAATTTCTTCATGTAAAGTCCCCTTAAAAATAAGGGAAATTTGTCGCCAATCTTCGAATCACAACTTCAGAAGGTACCTGGCCCAAGTACGAAATTTTGTTTTCGTACGATTCTCCGTTTCGGAGCTAGCCTGTTCACAAACTTCCACACACACAGAGACACACACAGACACACACACAGACATGTTTCCAAAAATAGTATTTTTGGATTCAGGGTGCCTTGAAACATGTATATATGCTAAAATCTCGACTTCGAATTTTAGGGTCGAAAACAATACTTCCTCTACCTATAGTACCTATGGTACGGGCAGAGGAAGTAAAAACAACAGGGAATCGGTAATGCAGACACAAAGAGAAAACAGGGAGTTGGAAAATTCAGAAAATATAGACACAAACAATGTAGTCAACTTGTCAAAACAAAACTTCACACACCAAGAATTAAAATTCCTCAACAAGGGCCTAAAGACTTGTGTTGATTATTCCACAAATATAGAAGATTACATAGCAGACATTGAAACTGCCATCTATCATTTAGATGAAGAAGACCAAGCAAAAGTAAGGAGCAATTGCAACAAAATTTTAGAGGGTATCCAAGAAAATAGCAAACATAAAAAACAACAGTACAAAAGGGTAGTAAGATCCCTCAATTCCAAAGATGTTATTTTTCAAAAAGCTGATAAAGGAAATCAAATAGTAATTCTTGATAGGGAAGACTGTGAAAATAGAATGCAAAAATTATTAGATGGTGAAGAAATCACAGAAATCAACGGAGACCAAACCAAAAAATGCACAGCATCCGTCATCTCAGTCATTAATAAAACAAAATTCATCCCTGATAAAGAGAAACAAAAATTAAAACCAAGCAACCCCCAAAATATACGAACTTCCTAAAATTCACAAACCCGGAAATAAAATGAGGCCTATAATAAGTTACATTGGTGCACCTACCTATAATTTAGCAAAATGGTTATTGAATAAATTTCAGGGCCTCCCAAAATTTGATACTTTGAGTGTACAAAATTCTTTAGAACTTGTGGACAAAATCAAGAACTTACAATTGATGACAGAAGACAGATTAGTCACTACAGCTGCTGACACCACACTTTAGCCCAGACATAATCCAGCTCTTCCGGCATACATTGACTTGACCTATTTTCTCTATCAGAACAATTACTACGAGCAGACAGACGGAGTAGCTATGGGGTCGCCGCTATCACCGGCTATCGCAAACCTGTACATGGAACACTTTGAACACAAGGCTCTGGACACAGCACCTTTACAACCAGCTCACTTCTACAGATACGTTGATGATACGCTCATCATTTGGCCCCATGGACATGAAACACTACCGGACTTCCTGAATCACCTCAATAGCATACATCCTAACATCACCTTCACCATGGAAATGGAAAAAGATGGCTGTCTCCCGTTTCTGGACATTTTAATCCAGAGGAAACCGGATGGAACTCTAGGACATAGAGTCTACAGGAAACCTACACACACCGATCTCTACCTGAACGGCAACAGTCACCACCACCCAACCCAACGCAGGAGTGTCCTTCATACACTTACCAACAGAGCTCTCGCCATCTCAGACACAGACAGCCTACCCGGGGAAATAAATCATCTCAAGATGACCTTCAAACAGAATGTGTACCGGGACGCTGAAATCTGACGGGCCCTGAAAAGGACCGGTTCTCAGGAAGCCACCGACCAAAGAGAAAAGACTAGAACTGCCTACCTGCCATACTTTGGAAACCTGTCCAGGAAGCTAGAAAGGATTCTAATGAAACACCAGATCCGCACAGTGTCCATGCCACCCCCCAAAATTAAGAACCTCCTACGACCAGTGAAAGACAACATGGGACTTAGAACTCCGGGTGTTTATCGCATCCCAGTGAATGCGGTAAAGCCTACATCGGACAGACTTCACGCTCAATTGAACAGCACTGCAAAGAACACGAAAGATGCATTAGACTCTTCTACCCGGACAAATCCAGCAGTCGCAGACCACACCATTAATTCTGGACCGGGTCACAGAATAGAATTTAAAAACACAACAGTACTCGCCAAGACAACACGCTATTGGGACCAGATCATCAGAGAGGCAATTGAAATTAGACTGGAAGACACAAACTTTAACAGGGATGAAGGTTTCACTATCAACCAGGCCTGGAACAAATGCATTCAGGACCTGAAAGGTAAAAGAAACATTTTGGCCCGGAAAAGGACCGAAAACAGAACAGCTGCTCCCTGATTGGTCGACTCCGCCCAACACGGGTTGGTATATATATTCCTTACATGTTAAAACTCGACACTTCAGATTCCCTGATGATGGAGGCAGTGTCAGCCTCGGAAACGTTGGACCACAACAAACTTCTCACCTGGCTGCAAACCCGAGAAGATTTTCTACGACAGATTAGTCTCATTCGAAGTTTGTTCACTATTTCCAAGCATTCCAAAGGATAAATTGATGGAAGTACTAAAAAGTTGGTTATTGACCACAAATTTGGAAAAAGAAGTTATTGATGAATATATTGAATTAACTGAATTATGTATTACTCAAAATTTCTTCAGTTTCAGAGGACATTATTATGAACAAAAATCGGGTTTGGCAATAGGCAATCCACTATCCCCCTTTTTGGCCAATTTATTTATGAGTAATTTTGAGAAAAACATCAACAAAGCATTTCCTTGGATGTTCAGAGTCTGGTTTAGATATGTAGATGACATATTTGCTGTTGTAAAAGAAAAACATTTAAATGATTCATTAAAACTCCTCAACATTCAAGAAGAAAAAATTAACTTCACCAAGGAAATCCAAACAGAAAATTACTTACCATTCTTGGACCTAAAAATCTACAACAGAAAAAACAAAATAGAATTTGGAATCTACAGAAAAGAAACCCACAAAGACAACTACATTAAAGCTAACAGCTACAACCCCACTTCTCATAAGCAGGCAGTATTTAACAGTCTTACACACAGATTGGTCAACATTCCCATGGGCAAAAATGAATATAAACTAGAGTACAATCACATAGTGAAAATTGCAGAAGAGAATGGTTTAAAAAAAGATTTGATTGACAAAAAAGTGAGGAAATTTAAAAAACAGAAGAAGGTTAAAGAGACAACTACACTAATAAATGAAAAAGAAAACACAAATCACAAAAGATTCACCTATCACCAGTGGCGGCCGGTGACAAAAACATTGTGTGTGCTACAGTATGAACATGCAAAAAAAAATAAAACGTCACATGCCATTCACCTATGTCAAAAAATGATGTCCATGCAATTCCATGTACTCCCGCACAGCAGTGTCCAAATTCGAAACGAAATCTATCAGTCCTAAGAAGATGCAAGGATTTTCAGATTGTTCGGTTTCGTTGTGACCTCTCAAAGCAAGTTCAAAAGCCCTACAGAACTTAATACAATCAATAATTTTTGAGAGTACGAACCTTCTTTTTTACCACTTGTTGGTTGTGTTTCAATTTTTCGTAGTGATATGCCTGGCTTAACTGTGCTCCAATATTCACACTGCCTAGAGAACTAATATTTAATACATTATGCATGTGCTAAATGTTATCTTTATGCTGTTTTGTCAACTTACTAAGGTGTCCTAAATCCGTTACTCCCGTTCTACTCCAGGAATCGGAATCACCAAATAGAAGGCAAGTAAAACAGGAGAGAGCATTCCTAATTTCACAACCTCATATCCAACTGTTTTCATACACCGCCCTATGAAATTTTCTGTTGTAAACGCAGTTTTTCCCGCCTTTCGTTTTTTGATTCATAATCAAATCGGGTGTTGACTTTCCTAATTGTTTTATCTCGATTTTTTGTTCCTTACTCCTAGAAAATGGATAAGTTATTAAATTATCTACTGCATTCATTCTTCACATTCACAGCAATAACTCTGAACACGAACACACACGCACCACGAAATATACTTAGTACTTGTTCCACTGTCGGTTCTGTCCTGTTAACAGTTCGCACTTTGCACAGAAGAAAGCAGTTTGAGAATTGAGAGGGTGTCTGGTCACATTGCCCTGTCCCACAGACATAAGATTGTACTAACTTACTCTTCGTCAGTCGCTGAGCTAACGTGCGTGTTAAATTCACTTTCCTCGGCGCTAAAAATTATTCCTTATACTGCCATTAAATAATATTTTATTACAATATTTATTAGTAGTTTTCAGCAGTCAGTTTCTTCTTTCCTAGGTAATTATTCAAGTTCTTGCAATTCAACTCCACTGTGTAATCTATGGAGGAAAATTTATCTTGGGCGGGAATGGAACCTGGATTTTAGCTTTGCACGTATTTATGTATTTACATAATTATTATGTATTTATGTGTTTATATGTACTCATTGAATTCAGTAAACAAATCTATGAGGCTAATATTAAGTATAGATTTAGTTCTCAAAGCTAAGCTGTCTAATATTTTCATAAAATTTAATGTCAATCCATGCAGCAGCGTCGCCAGGAATTTTATTAAGGGGGGGCAAAATCAATTTCGGACCTCAATTTCAAATGATTAGGCTAAACACATTAATATTCACTTAGTAACCGGATCGTTATTTTGAACCCAAGCTGAATTCGACGAGGCTACAAAGTTTTTTTATTCAAGTTAACAGAAAACGCTCTTTTGAGCAATGGCCTTGGTGAGATATTATTATTAATACATATTATAGTTATAATTAGTTAATACTTGCTAAACTCATTATAAAGTAATTCTACTTTTTTTTATTCTCCATGCTACAACTGTAGGTTGACAAAGATTACCACAAATAAATGAATCCATAAGGCAATCCAGAGGGGGACAGTTGCCCCCCCCCCTTGCCGACGCCCATGAATCCATGGTATTCTTAGTTTACACGGATTTGAACTCTGTTGAAACGGCACGTCAAGAAAAGCCGCCATCAGTAAGATGTGTTAACAAGGACTGTTCCTAGAGACTTGTGAAACCACCTTCAAATATATACCCCAACCACTACCAAACAAGAGGTCATCAAACCTCCACCCCAACCTGCCAGTTTCTTGTGCGGCCTGCAGCATACCTATAGGGGGCCGGGTTCTATCCCACGAATAGCTCCAACGAGACGGTTTTCATGCTAACAGCGACAAATATACACTTCGCCTCAGGGCACTTTCGTCGCTTTCGTCACCATGAAGACCAGCGCTACTGGGGGACAGAGCACACTGCGGTATAATGCTTAGCAACTCAAGCTGACCGCCCGACATTGTGAGGGATATCGCATATTGTATAACGGTTGGAAATCTAAGATGATCAAAATTTTATAAAAGTATACTTAACAGAATATTGGTAATTTTTGTTTAAATATTCAACAATATTTGTTGTAACCTACGGCTTTATTGGGATATAACTCCAATACAAAATTTGGTATCTTTAGACAACAGAAATGCACAAATAACAATAATAATATACAATAAACAATTATTTGGGAACAGAGTCTTGGTTCATCTTGTTTCTGGCTGACCAGTATAGAGCTGGTAGGTTGCCTTGTTTTTGCTGAGTTGTGCTGAGTCCTGTGCACTGAAGCAGGTGCTTCGAGTCCATCACCGATCCGGCAGCCTTACAGATGGTGCACTCTTCTGTCGGGTATATTTTCATTCTAGCCAGATGTGCAGCTAGGCAGTCATGTCCTGTTTCCAGTCTGAAATTTGCTACCGCTTCCTTCCTCGGTCTGCTCTTGTTTTTGTCCCAAAGGTCATTTATTCTTTCCCACTTCTTCATTTTAGTAAGTTGAGTAGTTTCTTTCTTCCATATTTCGAGGGTTTTGTTTGAGATTATTTTCTTTATCGAGTTTACTGTCAGAGGTTTGGATTTCATGTAGGTTCTAGTACCTTTTTTTATTCAACAATATTTTATTTAACGAAATGAACAGTGTGCTATAGCACAGTAGCACATTAACACCGGCCGCCCCTGCCTATCACCCATGGGCAAACAACAGATTTCAGAAGATTTTCAACAATGTAAACATCAAATTGGCACCACAGAATAAATTCAGTTTGAAAAATCTTATAAAAACCAACCAGAAAGATAAGGTCCCTCATTACAAAAAAAAGCTGGAATTTACAAAATTAATTGCAAAGATTGTGGAAAATTTTATATAGGCCAAACAAAAAGGAATTTAGACACAAGGAGAAAAGAACATTTTAGGAACATCATGAACAAACAAATTGAAAAATCCACTTTGGCAATGCATTTCTGGGAAGTAGGCCATGAAATTGAAAATGAAATTGCACTATTAAAACAAGTTGAAAAACCAATAGATCTTATAGTTTGGGAAAAAAATATTCATTAAATAGAACCGAAAAAATCTCTTTAAACTTTGACACTTCAGTTGGCATACAAGGGACCTTGATCGACAAATTCATTCACCTGCCGCTAGAGTGCCAGTCCGAATCAGCTGATGATGGCGGGAAGACCCGTTAAAATGATCATCCTGGGTAAATATACCTTTTAGTGAAGTTTAGTGTGTATATTTCCAATTTCAATCTTGCTACAGATGTCAACAGTCACTGTAAATTTCCATCTAATATTTATATTGATATCATAATTGGTTGATTGGTTGGGTAGGTATGGGTGGAATTCAAATTGCAGCCACCTCCTCGTGCATCTTTTCATAAAAATATGCAAAGAGCTGCAAAATAGTGCACTTGTTTGAAAAATAGTATGAACCCCAATTTTCCACCCAAATTATAAAATTTTTAGAATTCTGCACGAACTCAAAATGTATGCTTGGTTTTAAACATCATTTTTCTGTCATGAGGCAACTAAAATGAAGTACCAAAAAATGTTACCATTATTTTAAGCATAATGCAAAATTTGGTAGTTTTATAATTTTTTAGGAACTTGCTCAAGGATCCAAGTTTTTATTAAGTGCCAGAGTGGTACTTGATAAGATTGTGTGGGGGACGGGAAAATGTCTGTCCGTCTGTGTGTCTGCACACACGATAACTGAAATATACTTTATTGGATGAGTGAAAACAATAATAATTACAATCACAATCAAAATCTATGAATTAAAAGTGAAACAAAGTGCCACGACTCCCAAAAACAACTATCTTCTTGTGTTCAAGCTGAGAAGTCAAAGGAAATACACTTCCTCCAGGCCAGAAGATTCAGCAAAAGTGCCCTTGATGCTGGCAGCATTTCCACGCTGCAGGGCGATGCCACTACGCTGCCTCAAAAACTCGGTTGAACGAGGTTCCCCGGTTCTGCCAATGTCAGCAACAAGTGCTGAGGCATCTTTGCACCATGAACCCATGGTCTCCACCGCAAAGACGACGAAAAAGTAATTATCAGCGATAGTGCGATATTTTTGCTTTTTCAGTTTAACTGCAGCCTCAGCAGCCGATCTTGCAAACGTGTCCACACAGGTGGCGTCCCACATAAGGGATTTTCCTCTAAACCAAGGGATCATGGTGATACCATCTGGACGTTTGCCGTCTGAACGACTGATTCCTGTTGGTTCCAGTACCGTGGGAACGTGAATTGATATCAAAGCTCTGTGGATGATGTCATTTATTGCCGAGTGGCGTGAGTATCTGCCCTTACTCTTAGCACAACTCAAAGCATGATGACCATGAGAATCGGCTGTTACCCCGCATATGCATTTATGTTCTCGGCAGATTTTGTATCCTAGGTGTAAGGCGACAGCGATCTTAAATGTCGTTGCATCCATCAAAGTTCCTATTGTTGAAGATGGTAAGGCATTCAACCAAGATCCTGCTTCTTTTTCCTGGAGGGCCAGATAACGAGCACGATCAGAATCACAAGATGATGATGCCAAAAGATTATCAAGGATACGTTTTGTGTGTAAAATGTCCCAACATTTTTGAACTGAAGACTCTTCTGGAGGGTTAATGTTATCAGTCATTGTATTCCACTTAACCAAAGCCTCGGACAAGAAGCACACTTCGATTTCATCACCAGAAAAGGGGAACATGGATTTGACAAAATCGAGGACTCCATATGCAGAAGCCAAAAAAGCGGGTACACAAACATCAGATAACTTACGAATGCCGAGACCTCAGAGACTGACAGGAAGGCAAGATTGGATCCAGTTTTTGTCCTCTAATGCAGAATTCAGTATTATCTCTAAATTACTTTTCAGAAGATCGTCGAATTGTTTAAGAAACGAAGGAAATAACCAAAGCGGTGTAGTTCTAATGAAATACGTAAGTTTAGGAATGGTAAAGCAATTTTTTAATAAGAAATATGCTATCTGTGGATGAATAAGAGACAATCTCCGAAAAAGGTTCTGCATAGAAAGTATTTTTTGCTCCATAGTTGGTTGAACAGCTTCAAGCATGATCGGAGAGCCAAGAATTGATAGAGTAGAGTCGGTGATTATCTTGATGTTGGGCGCCAACTGTTGGAAGGAAGAGACAACTCCTTCATCTCGATTGGAACAGAAATAAAGTTCACACTTGTGAGGATTGATTTCTAGACCAATATCCTTACTAGCAGAAATCAATTTTTCAAAATCCTGCAGAACAGTGTTGGGGTCACCACCCAATGTACCGTCATCCAGATAGAAAAGATTGAGAGAACTGTTTAAATCCTGGACGACTGAATGTAAAGTGAGACTAAAAACCATAGGTTCAACAGGATCTCCTTGTTGGGCTCCAGTCTGAGATGATAAAGTTGTGGACCCGTAGTAAAGATGGGAAGGCTGACTATAAGCTTGCCACATGAATGGAAAAATTGAAAGAACTTTTTCTTTTATTGCTTTCAGCATTGAATTGTGCTGGTACAGCACTGTTCCCCGCTCAAAACGTTTAAAATTAGTTCACCAAAATCCCACTAGTTCACGTGCGCGCTACTGTACTCGATATGAGCGCCATTAACGCAAGACAAGGGGGTCTGGAAGCTCTCGAAGCGAGAGAGGCAGACGACGGGAAGCCATGTAAAGTGTTTGTACAAGCAGCAGTACGAAAATGGGCCATGGATGTCGAGGAATATCCGTATAGCACGTGAGTTAGAAACTTAAATCCTTTAAGTTCTTTTCTTTTCAGAATTTAGCATCGGTTCCTTATGAACCGATGGAGTTTTTAATTAGAATCAGTGTTCTTCAACAGTAAGGAAAGCGACCTTACGAAGTAATTCATACAAGATGGTTGCCCAAGCCAAAGAAAATCGTTTAACAAGGATAGGAAAAGTTTAAGTCACACTTTTAGAAGTTTATGTAATAAGATGAATATTCCGAAGTAATCTAGTGAAAAGTTTGTAATTAACTGTAATAGCTCAATCCAATATTTGAAAGTAATTACACAATCGTTGCGAAGGAATGCGGCGGTTTGGACGTATTAGAACAAAGGCTTAGGTATATAGTACAAATTACAAGATGGCTGGATAGTTACACACCAGCTCAAATTCCTCTAGAAAATATATGTCGATATATTAGTTTAGTTTATTTAAAGAAAGTCATTTAAAATAAACACATTAAGCAATTTTGAAATTAAACATGTGGTCCTTATATACGAGGGTTATCCAGAAAGTAAGGAACGTTTCCACCTGATGCCGCCAGGCGCGCGCCAATAGCGTATACAATGGGGTGCTCGTACTCGGCAACTCAGTCAGCGTCCAGCTGTGCCAACGGGAACATCTCTGCGCTGCGCCTTTTTTTATTATTCAAATTTGAAATGTGTGCTGCAATCCAAAATCCCGCCAGTTGTGAGGTGCGGTATGTGATTCGTTTTTTGTTGGCAAAAAACTTAAAACCAATAGAAATTCATCGGGAACTGTGTGAAGTGTACAGGAACAATGTAATGAGTGTGTCAGGAAGTGGTGTATTCAGTTTAAAAATGGGCGAACAAACGTTCATGATGAAGAGAAGAGTGAACGTCCGAGCATTGTGACTGACGATCTGGTCGCCCAAGTTGACGAAAAGATTCGTGAAAACCGCCGTTTCACAATAACTGAGCTTTCTCTGTGTTTCCCACAAGTTTCACGGACTTTATTTTTTGAATTTGTTTCACAGAAGCTTCACGACGATGAGGAGCTCCAGGTACGCGTCACTGAGTGGCGGCAGAATTCTATGACACAGGAATTTCAAAGCTTGTCCACCACTTGATAAGTGCCTGAATTTGAATGGTGATTATGTTGAAAAGTAGTATTTTAGTCCCTCTTTCACATGTATATAATAAAATGTTTTTCTTGTACTTGGTTTTTTTTTAATTCCAAAACGTTCCTTACTTTCTGGATAACCCTCGTACAATGTGGCAAGTTACCAGAATGAGAAAATTAGATTACGTTATTGTAGGAATTATAGCACAGCATGTCAAGTACACATGAGATATTTCTTAAATCGGATAGCTAGTAAGTTCGAAGGGTTACTTATGCAAGAATTGCATTAACTAATAGGAAATTCTATTTTAAAATTCAACTCAGTATTAATTAAATTTGAGTAAAGCATTGCAATATTATCTTGTAGCAAGGCATAGTTTCGGCTCATTAACCATTGTAAAAGAAAAATTATTTAATATTTAAAGAAAAACATGCACCCTTCAGTGCGGGATTAATATCAGAGTTGATTCATTTTAAGCCTAGTGTTACTAGAGGACGATTACAAATTGTTATGCATTACTATCTTGTATATTTCAAATTTACATTGCAATTGTAACTAGATTCCCTTCAAATTTATTATCTGCCGATATACCTTGTTCATTAAACCCAAGTGTTCTGTTGCTAGTAATGCCGCCTGTAAATTATATTATAAGTCTAATATTGATGACAGAAGAAAGATGTTTTAGAACCTAGGGGTACTAAATAATTATTAAAATAATTTAATTTATTAAGCTGAATAAAATTAAGGTGTTATACCATAGAATAATGGTACATTTAATATACCCAAGTGGGGACTTGTAAGCAGCTAAGTTTTGGTTTATGAAAATAAATTGTTAAAATTGATTTGTATTCTACCTTATAGCATTTAACTTCCCCTACCCACGTGGTTCACCGATTGGCCTTAGGGAGTGGGATTGCCAGTAGCTTCCAAATAAAGCACATTCCATGCCAGGCCTAACTTTAACTAGAAACCACATTTAACTTAGGTTAGAAGTGCAAGCACATAATATAATATATACCAAAACCCAATCACAAGCCAAAAAAGCCACAACCAAGCCAACAATAAAAGCCAGTCACTGGAAGCAAAACAGCCAGACCAATACCAAGTTAAACCCAGCCAGCACAGAATCTCTCTCAATAGAGTTAAAGGCATTCTTGAAGTCAATTTTAAGTAAGACGTTGTTACTGTCTGAATTCATTTTTAAAAACGTACAAACAGTATGAATAATTGTCTCACAGCCTTTAGGAGAAGCAAACCCGAGTCGATGGGGGCAAAAGTATTCCTTCAAATCTTCTTTGACAGATGTGCATGCAAGTTTTGCTACCAGTCTCATGAAACATTATAACTTCCCTGGGAAGAAGCCTATTGATATTGGACCAAATCGGTTGACCGGTACCGGAGTAATGCCCAATTTAGGGCCTATTTTATGGTCATACATTAGAAAGAATTTACAAATGCAAATCAGTTCTCATGACAACATAATGTTTTACACTGTTCAATACGGCTTTGGAAGTTGCAATACCAGTTACCTATGACATACTCCTTCATATATGTTTATGAAACTAGTCAGAAATTTATTTCGTTGATCAAGTTGAAATGAGTACTACATGAGTAATGTTATATACAGAAGGTATATTACTGTGAAATAATTAGGCTTAACTACAATAAGAGGAAGATCTTTGCCAATGCATTTTGTGAAATGTTGACATATTTTAAGAATTTCTTATATCAGTGTTTACGAATTTGAATTAAGGTTAAATATCAAACTTTAGACCTTTGTTCTTCCATAAGCCCTGCTTAATGAATCGATCTGGAGCTTAACTCGGAGACAGATTACAAAAATAACTTATTTTCTGCATAACATAATTGCTATTATCACTGACTAAACAAAACATTTTGGTACTTTGTTACATCAGTTTACCTGATTTAATTGAATATCTTTTGTTGATTAGCATGCAAATACGCAACTTTTGAGCCCTATAAGAATTTGAAACAGATTTTGTTTCTCACCCTATTGTAGTACTTTCAGAGTGGAGAGTCATCAATATAAAGGGTCTAAGGAGGAGCTTCATGATTTAATGTAGGTAAGATACATGTAAATTAAAATATACTTACAGTATTGATGGTGTACTAAGTAAAGTTGGTCCACCCAATTCCTGAGGGTATTTGAACATTAAGAAGAAATAAAGATGGCCAACAAGTATACCAACCAGCTCTAGTATGCCTCTGAAAGAAAAATATTAATTCAGATCTTGGAAACTGATATTTCAAAACAATATCTGGGAACAATAATTACAGACACAAATATTATTAAGGCAGAAGTTAAGTGTAGACTTAAATCAGGAAATGCTTGTTTTTATGCAGTTCAGAAACTCTTATCTTCTCGTCTTCTGTGCAGAAATCTAAAAATAAAGATTTATAAGACTATTATCCTGCCGGTTGTTTTATATGGATGTGAGACATGGCCCCTTAGTGGTCGGGAAGAACATAACCTGAGAGTGTTTGAAAACAGGGTGCTTAGGAAAATATTTGGGCCTTAGAGATGAAAATGGAGACTGAAGAAAACTGCATAACGATGAGCTTCATGACCTGTACTCTTCACCAGATATAGCAAGAGTAATTAAATCATGGAGAATGAAATGGGCTGGACATGTTGCACGCATGGGGGAGGAAAGACATATCTCAAAAGTAATGACTGGGAGACCCGAAGGGAAAAGATCACCTGGAAAACCTACACGTAGGTGGGAGGACAATATTAGGATAGATTTAAGGGAAGTAGGATTTGCGAGGGATGAATGGATGGAGTTAGCACAGAATAGGGTTGAATGGCAGGCTCAGGTAAGCGTGGCAATGAACCTTCGGGTTTCATAAAATAGATAATATTCCTTTAGCTTGCTGAGGAATTGTCTATTGCCATTGAGTAAGTAAGTAAGTATACCACATTAACTGAAACTTTAAGTAACCTGCACAAATAAATATTATCAGACAACAGCAAGCATAGCATAATGAAATAAAGAAGGAATTTAAGACGAGGCACTGTTACTGTATTAAAAACAGAATTTAGGCTACTAGAATGTACTTGGAATGGATACTGAAAACTTACCCTCCTGAGATGATAAGGTTGAATGCAAATAGGACCCATGTTACTGTATTAAAAACAGAATTTAGGCTACTAGAATGTACTTAGAATGGATACTGAAAACTTACCCTCCTGAGATGATAAGGTTGAATGCAAATAGGACCCATGGTAGATACATTGCCTTAAACTGGGAGCCAAACCAGAAATTGACAATAACATCTTTGTTCAACTGACACCAAACATAAAGAACGCTAAGTACCATAGGATCCATAAGAAGCTGCAACAAAAGAAAATTCATCTTGGCACAATTTCTAATGTGATTTTCAGAGAGTCCACAGAAATTTCAAAATAAATTTCACTGATTTTTCCCTGACCAAAAACTTACATTTCCCTGACCACAAGAATCAATGTTTTCAAGATTCTTTGTAAACGAAAGGACAAAAAATTCAGGTCATCCATATCCGTAGTAAAAATAAGAAATTATTAGCTTAAGTAGTGAAAAGAAAATTGCTTCCACAGTCTGGGTTACAGCAGACTGGAGGGTCATTCCATATTAAATCAACAAATTTTAAGAAAATTTTTTGCCACACCATTATTTTATTTTGATAAAATTTGGTAGGTGATGTGTACCAGTCTTCTGAACCCCAAAACAAATCTTCTTATACCTCTAAAAAATTTTACTCCTGAGATATAGGCATTTGTTTGGAGCACGAACAAGCAAAAAATGTAATTTCAGACCTATTTTCTGAAAGCCGTAGAATTTCTATTTGAATCAGTAGGATGATCAGATAGGGCTCATTGGAAAGCTTAAAGAATGGACTTTCATTTGTGCATACTAAATTAGATTTAAGTTAAGTCTAAACAGACGTTTTTAGGGCTCTAATCTTCGTTCGTGAACTGTCGTTTTGCATAATTTTAGGCATTAAAAAAACAACGAAGGACTTGGAGTAACAGGCCAATTTTTTTTCCTGTTACACTTATGTATGAGGAGTATGTGTAGAAAAAAAACTGAGCTGTTACTGGTGGTCCTTCAACCTGAAAAATTTGCTTAAACTTCGAAAAAAATGTAAATCGTGCTTTTTCTCGGTCCCAAAAAGTAATGTGGGACAGGTGATAAAAATCTGAAAATGCCAGGATGAGAAGCCCTTATAGTGTACTTTAAAATAAAAACAAAATCATTCTGTGACTCGAAGGGATAGAGGAGCTACAAGCCTTTGAAATATCAAGAAAACAGCTCTTGACCGCTACTGAAAATAGGCTAAGCAGATAGGATAATTACCAAAAAATTTAATTTAAATTTACATAAAATACAAAACATTTATTTACAAATTAGAATTTTCCTCAGTACTCAAATTTCTGATTTTTTGTAATTTTTCTAGCAAATTTTCACATTTGACTTCTTTTTAAGCTACATTGATGGCAATTTCAAGTACTGTATTTTCAACTATTTTAGTAGAAACCATTCTTATCCTGGTTTTTTGGATGTAGGTAATGCATTAAACACTAAAAGCTGCATAAAGCTCTTTAAGGTTACATCAAATTAACCTTTTCTGTATGTTAACCTTTTTCTCCATTAGGTCCTCTAACAGATACACAGTACCTTTTCCTTGGCATCATTCTGCTGTATTCATAATTTTCGTAGAAGTCTTGTACAGTTTTGACTGAAACTTCATCAAGTTTATTCCTAGTCCTTTTCTCCCTATTCTGTGGCAAAATCCCGTTCTTTTTCACTAAATTTCTTGACTGGCGGGCTAAGTATTGGCTGACATTAAACTCACTCTGAACTATACTAATACTCCAACTACTAGGAGCTAAACTTACAATGTTCTTTTATTTTTTTTTTCTTTAAGCTTGTGAATTAGTTGCTTGTACTCATTCGCTAAACTGGCAGGCTGCATGTTCATTGAAAATTCCACATTATCAGTTGAAATGTTCAAATCAAAAGACTTACTTAACTTTCCTGATATACTAACCTCATTTGTTAACACTGAGGGTCTAGCTTCAACTGACAGCTTCTGCGCCTTAACAGGAGAAATACCAAGGACTGAACAAGCATCATTAACTGTTTCAACAAGAATGGTTTCAGGTTCATAAATGTCTGGGCATTCATCTTCACTGTCAGTACCGGTCTCTGTGCCTTGATTTGGATTTTAAATTTTTTTTTACATTTTGTGCACAATACCTTCCCTGGGATTAATTTCAGCTCATGATTGCACATGGAAAGTGTCATTGATATTTATCTGAGAGAGATTTTTAATAGGTTTTGAGTGAACAGAGCAAGGGGTCAGAGCAAGACCGTACACAAAATTTGGAAGTATCTGTCCAAAAATTCAGCCTTTTGAAACATTTTATATCATCGCAACTAGTTCTAATTGAAAATAATGTTTTTTGTTCTTCAGTGAACTCGGAAATAGTATTGAGCACTGAAGACCTAGAGTAAGATAATTTATGACATACCTCTCCTTTATAAGATGCCAACAGAACAAGAACACTCCATCATAGTAATATACTGGTAACAATTTCAATAGCATGTATTCAGCACAAAATAACAATAGTAATAATTTAAGAAAATAAACTAATCAAAAGATAATGAAGCACAAACACAACCTGTGTGTGAGTCAGCTCAATAAGTGAAAAGTGGACAGCATTCAACAGAGGGACAGGATCATAATATGAAGCTATGCATATTCAAACATGACTTGGTCAGCAACCAGACTCCAATGAACAGTGCGTGTCCAGAACTTATCAGTTAACATATAATTCAATATACTGTATAGAAGAGCAGAGTTTAATCCAGTACCTACACCTAATAAACCAGGATAAGAATGGTTTCTAAATACAGTACTTGAAATTGCCATCAATGTAGCTTAAAAAGAAATCAAATGTGGAAATTTGCTAGAAAAATTACAAAAAATCATAAAGTTGTATAACTGAGGAAAATTCTAATTTGTAAATAAATGTTTTGTATTTTATGTAAATTTAAATTAAATTTTGTGGTAATTATCCTATCTGCTTAGCCTATTTTCAGTAGCGGTCAAGTGCTGTTTTCTTCATATTTCAAAGGCTTCTAGCTCCTCTATCCCTTCGAGTCACAGAATGATTTTGTTTTTATTTTAAAGTACACTATAAGGGCTTCTCATCCTGGCATTTTCAGATTTTTATCACCTGTCCCACATTACTTTTTGGGACCGAGAAAAAGAACGATTTACATTTTTTTCGAAGTTTAAGCAAATTTTTCTGGGTGAAGGACCACCAGTAACAGCTCAGTTTTTTTACTACACATACTCCACATACATAAGTGTAACAGGAAAAAAAATTGGCCTGTTACTCCAAGTCCTTTGTTGTTTTTTTAATGCCTAAAATTACACAAAACGACAGTTCACGAACGAAGATTAGAGCCCTAAAAAGTCTGTTTAGACTTAACTTAAATCTAATTTAGTATGCACAAATGAAAGTCCATTCTTTAAGCTTTCCAATGAGCCCTATCTGATCATCCTACTGATTCAAATAGAAATTCTACGGCTTTCAGAAAACAGGTCTGAAATTACATTTTTTGCTTGTTCATGCTCCAAACAAATGCCTATATCTCAGGAATAAATTTTTTTAGAGGTATAACAAGATTTGTTTTGGGGCTCAGAAGACTGGTACACATCACCTACCAAATTCCATCAAAATCAAAAATGGTGCGGCAATGCCCATTTGTTGATTTAATATGGAATGACCCTGGAGCAAAACACATGTCCCTCACATTTTGCTCACTGGGGCTAGTTATTTTCCCTGACTATTCCAATTTCCTTGACTTTCCCTGACTTTCCAGAATGTGGACACCCTGGACTTATTACTAAGGTGAAGATTTATTTATGGACTAAAAATCATGGAAATGTGCATGCAAATATGCACAAAAATTAGGAAAACATGCATAAATTAAAGATAGCTTCTTTACTCTGCAGTAATCATTCTTCAATTTGGTTATTTCTAATGGTCAATTCATTAGAAATGAACCAGGCCATAATCACCTCAGGGCTACGTTATTGAATTCCCCAGCTCCTTCGCAACTGGTAAATCTCATTGGAGCTTTACAAGAAGCAAACACTACACTAATTAAATCAAATAATAAAAGAACTAAAATTATCCAACTGCGAAAAGGTGTTATGCAACGTTCTCCATTATCACCTGCCTTGTACAACCTGGCTACCGATCACATTTTGAATGAAATGTGTGAACCAACTATTGCATCAAAATTTGGTTTTGAACTTGTAGCTGGATTACCCTCCATGACTGTACTAGGATTTGCGGATGATACTGTGCTTATTGGTAACGACGAAGCTTCTGCAACTGAACTCGCTAAGTTGGCTATCAAGAGATTCTCAGAAATTGGATTGAAGCTAAATCCAACAAAGTCTGTTGTCATTAATATTGACAAAGGCCATCTCATTGAAAGAAACCTTTCTATATATCCCGATTTTGAGATATACTCCATCAGTAAAAACTAATCTATCCGATATCTCGGAGTTAATTTTTCGGATTCCATTGTATTCAATTGTAGTTCTACGTTAAATGACCTAAATAATAAACTGGACAATCTAGCATCTTCACCATTCCTACATGCAGATCAAAAATATCACATCCTGAATTCTTCTGTCTGCCCTTTCCTAATTTATAAGTTTCAGACTACTCGTCCTGAGCTGATCCCAAAAAAAATTCCTGGACAATGCAGACAGACTAATAAGAAGTGAGCTGAAGGAAATGCTAAGCCATCCCATGGAAATCCCAGATGCAATGATCTGCAGCCCTAGGAAATATGAAGGATTAGGGATATTCAGAACAAAATGGGAAGTAATATTGCAGCAAATCAATGCACTGCGATGCCTATATAAGACTCAGAATTCTTATATTCAGCAAACTCGTAATCTCCAACATGAAAGTTTACAGTGCCTTAAACAGATTAATGTAGAGTCAGAAGACAGTCTATTAAAAATATGGCAGTTTCCTTAATGCTAAAAAGGTTCGAGACCATCTCAGAACTAAAGAATTTGATATATGGTGTAATCACCCACAAAAAGGAAAGGGTGTCATCTTATTTAAACAGCACATGCCTACATACAGGTGGATATGGAATCACGTTGGTCTGTCTTGCAGTGAATGGTGTGACTTTCAAAATGGTGGGAAATGTTGCTGCAGTGCGTGCTGTGCCGGGCAGAGCTCAGAACAACCGTTGTCGGCGTTGCCACAACGAGGTAGAAACTCTTGCACATGTTCTGGGATCCTGTCCGCATGGCAAGATCCTTCGAAACATCAGACACCATACAGTACGGTCAATTGTTGCAAATGCCCTTAAAGATGCAGGTTATACTACTTTTGAAGAGGTGCATGGTCTCTCTACCACTGGGAGTACAAGGCATATTGATATCATTGCTTTTCAAGGAACCACAAGATCCCGGTTTATAATTGACCCTACTTTGTGTTTCGAAGTAAATGAGGCACAGCAGCAAGATGTAAACAAGGAAAAGCAAGACATCTATAATCCTATCATGTTAAATGCAATTTGAAAGAACTTGAAGTCATTGGACTCATGGTAGGAGCGAGAGGAACAGTTACAACTTTCATGTTGAACACCTTCAAGAGATTGGGACTCCCTCCATCAGTTATAACTGAAGTTGTTTTAGCAACCCTCAGAGGATCTGTTTCAATACTGAGGAATCATATATATATATATATAAATCTTAATTGTAACTGTTAAAGATTTTCTATTTTCTATTAATTTTTCCTTAATTTTATTCTCTCTTTTTTTTCCCGCCCCCCAATGCTCAATGCTCAATTACCTTTTTTTCTTGCGACATGGTATTTCTTTAGATGATAATATTCACATTTCAACTTCGTGTTGTCGTAGCTCAATGGTTATAAGCTGGATAGTTATGCAGAAGTTTAGGGTTCGATCCTAGGCATTGTACTTTTTTTTTTAATATATACTATTTTTAAGACGCAAGTATAGTTCATAATTTTTAATTTTTAAAATTAGCTGTCTTATATTTTATTGTATAATATAATTTGTATTGTATAAAACATTATCAGTAGTGAAACCTTAACCTCGGCCAATTTGAAGATCGCCTTTAGCGGCGAAACCTATTAAAACTCTTTTCAGGTAGAGGGACAAGATGTCCCATTTTTTGCACGATACTCCTTTACTTCCTCTGTCCGTGCCATAGGTACTATAGGTAGAGGAAGTGTAGTTTTCGATCCCGAAATTCCTACTTTAGTTTTTAACATAAATGTACGTTTTGAGGCTCCCGAATAAAAAATTACTATTTTTGAAACATGTCTGTGTGCGTGTCTCAGTGTGTGAGAGTGTCAGTGTGTTTGTGTGTATGTCTGTGAACATCCTAGCTCGAGAAGGAAAATTGTATGAAAACAACTTTTTTTGGGCTCAGGTACTTTTCTCAGGAAAGTAGAAATAAGGTAATAATTTTTTTAGAGAATCGGTAAAAGATATTGAATGATATTAATTAAAAGGAGAAAATTAAGCTAGTGGGTGGTATGAAATTATAACATTCCAGAGTAACCAACTTTGATTGCTTCACATGGAAAAACTCTTTTTGTTAAACATATTTACAAATGATTATTAAATAGACTCAGTTTGATAAAAATGTTAAAATTCACTAAGCCTTTTTAAATGTGAAAGTTCTCAGAAATTGTAGAAAATCTGTAACAGGTTGTCTTTGCCTTCCAATATGGCTGGCTCCACAGGGCGTAATTCTTTATCATAAATCTAGCATCTATTATTATTATTTGACAAATTTTAACGATTGTCTAAAAAATAGTGTACGATACACGTGAAAAAATTATTTTACTTTGCTCGTAGGATTGTTGCATTCGCTCTTAAGGGCTCTTTTCGCAAACATAGCAAACTCGCAATTAAAAATCTCGTTTTAAATTTGGATCATTAATTATTTTGTTCTAAAATATGTTTTAATATATGGTACCTGTAATACATATGTTTTATAAACATATCTTAATTTAAATTAGCATATGTTTAATAATCACCAAATAACCTAGTCTATATTAAATATTTTTGAAAGTTTCAAAGATCGATTATATTACATAATACAATATATTGTCAGAGGTTTTAGGTAATTGTTTTGCAAATGAAACTGCAATAGCAATCATGCATTTTTCTCCAAAACATAATTACTTTTATTTTTTAATAAATGTTGTGAAGCCTGGGATTACTTGCAATAATAAAACGCTATCGGGATACTATTGGTTTATACTTCGGTAAAACTCAAACTTAACACTAAAACAGTAACTTCGGGGTAGGTGGTAAAAGTAAGAAATTAAAGGAGCTATTAACAAAGTTTTGCCCAGGGTGCAAAGTACATGAAATCTGGATCTGCCCTTATAGATTTGACAAAAAGTATAAGGCAGGTAATTTTTAAAATTAAAAATTAAACACTGCATTTAAATCTTAAAATATAGTGAATGAAAAAAAAAAAAAAAAAATTACAGCATAGGGATTTGAACCTAGGACATCCAGTTCCACGATCTAGCATGTTAACCATTACACCACTTATAACTTTGTCAAAGAACGAGAATATTAGGGATGTAAAGCATTATGCTTTCTCCGATACCATAAGCCTTTGTATATGAACAATACGATTTTTTATTAATAGTGTATTTGTGTTTGTATTTGTATAAATACTATTAATACTGAGACTAAGCAGTGGTAAAGAGCAGACGCAGGTAGGAGGTGCTGTGTGGATATATGTAAAAGTGACACAAGGGTCATGGCTATCGAAATTGAAGCATACAGGATGAGGATAGGCACATTTGGGGTTAAAAAAAGAGCATGGAACAAGGGAACATCGGGAGAAGATTTAACTAATGTGGCGACCTGGGCCCTGGTATTAATAGTGCTACTGGTAATTGGAGGAGTGGAATTGAACCCAGGCCCAAATAGCGGGAAAGGCTGCTCAGAAGAGGTCATAAAAAGCCTGGAAAGAATGGAAGAGAGATTAGTGAATAAAATAAATGGGGCTACAAAAGAAGTTAAACAAGAAATAAGAGAGGAGATAGCGAGAATGAAGACGGAAGTGGAACAATTGAAGACAAGAATTGAGAAAATCGAGAATGCAGACCGGCAGATGAACTTAGTTTTCCATGGAATAGAAGAAAGAAAAGGTATCAGTGCCCTTCAGGAAGTCCATGAGCTATTGGAAAACAAACTGGAAGTGCAGATAGTGGGATGGGAGTTCCTTACGGCACATAGAGTCGGGAAGATTCCGGGGAAAAGAACAATTATAGCCAAATGCGCGTCCACACAAGTCGTTTTTGCTACACTTAGGAGAACAAACAAATTGAAAGGGACTGCGATATACATTAACAGGGATCTATCTCTGACGGAGAGAGCAACAAGGAAAAAATTAGTGGAACGAATGAAGCTGGAACGTAGTAACGGGAAGAAGGCTATCATACGAAACCTTCAACTATATGTCGATGGGAGAAAGACAGACCTAAGTAGCAGCACGGTAGCAGCAAGCACCAGGAAAGCTATAACCGCGTCAGCATCGGAAGAGGGTGCCACGTGTCAGGTTAATGAACGTAGAACGCGTGCAACGACGTTACCAACTGGAGTTAACCGCCAAGAACAGCTGAGAGCAGCAGCTAGTACGTCATCTGTGACGCGTTTCCAGGTTCCTCACGGGCCTTGGAGCAAGGACGAGTCAGCTGCTGCTGGAAGCGGAACCACTGATGACTCAACGATAACCACCAGAAGCCGTACCAGATTATTAAGTTTCAAGCAATAGAACTTAGCCGGGAGTTTTCAAATAGTAACTTGTGATGTAGTGTTAATTTAAATAGATTAAGGTTCATTAAGAGTGAATTGCCAAGGAGTATAGGGAGAAAGTAGAATAGTTTAAATCATTATTGTAAGATTAGGATGAAATAATAAGTTAGTGTCTAGTATCACATCCATCACACGTCTCCAGCGTCCATGATAGCGTGTGCCCTATGAAGATATACGATCGGCAGTTCAATCAAGGTAGTGTTTAAGTACTAAAGCTAATGTGATTAATGACGTTGAACTATCTGCCGTGTGTTAATTATGTATGCATGTATTACCTGGAAAAGGACCTGCCAGAAACCGGAAGGTAGGTACGGCTCCTTTTCGAAAGTGTATAACTTAAGGGCCAGTGTAAAGTGTCTTAGAACAAATAAATCATATCATATCATATTAATACTGAGACGTAATACATTAATTATGGAAAAATGAGAATCCCCATATACAAGCATGCAATGTTCGAAGCCGAATGGCTTCTGTCTGTCAGTGAATAGAATTGCAGTGCAGCCAACGTAAATAGGCATATAGTTGAAACTGGAAAGTGCAAAGTTACAGCGGCCCAGGTATAGGTTCACTAAAATTTTGTATTTAAAATTACAATGTGGATTTTTACTATTAAATTACCTTTAAATTTCGTGTGCGTATAATGAAATTTTTGACCAACTTTGATGCACTATAACTGTGGAACCAGTTGAGTCTCAGTCATCAAATTTTTATCACATCTTTATATCATAAAGAGGTGTTATCTGTATAAATTTCATAATTTTTCACTCAGGCCCTTGTGAGATACTCTACTTTAAATAATGCCAAAATACCCTTTGGGCATTTTTGAAAATTGTATAAAAAAAGGGCAAAGTTCCCAAGCTCGTAACTTCTACAGCAAGTAGTCCTATGGTACATCTATATAAGAAAAAAATTAAAGGAGAGTCTTTCTTTCTTTTAATAATTTTGCTGCACTAAAACTCCCGTTTTAAGTTAATTTTCAATTTGTAATTGTGAATTTTTTTCTTTACTTTCCTCACTACTTAGGTAATATTATGTTAGAACAAAAATCTAGAGCATATCATCCAGAAAAATTTTGGGTTTTATTTTGTCTTGTTATCTATAAAATTAACAGAGTTACATACATTTGTGCAAAACATGTTTTCGATCGAAAAACAATTACGAAGCAAACTTAAAATGGCCGCCAAAAAAAGTATGAGCCTAAAAGTTTTTTCACCATAGTTCTGAACTCAGTTGGGGAGTAACTGGTAAAAAAAAAAATGAGGAAAATAAAAAATGTTGAGCAACAAATTTTATTCAATTTGGTTCAATTCTAATGGATTGACCCTATTTGGTATATTGAAAAAGTGAGTGCTAAACAAGATGATTGGGACAGAATATTACCTTATGTTGTCGCCGCGTATAATGCCAGAATACACGAATCCATTGGAATGAGTCCCTATGAAGTTTTTTATGGCAGAAAAATGTGGTTGCCCTTTGATACTGAGGAAGTGATACAGCAGGTCAATCATCCAGAGGTGAAAAACCTAGCCACGTGCTTGCAAGATACCTAGAATTTAGTGAAACGGAGAAATCAGCATGCGTTTGCAAGGCAGGCAGCGCAATCCAATAAAGGAACTGAAATGGTGAATTATGCTCCGGGAGATTGGGTGTTATTGGATAATCCCCAGCTAAAGCCAGGGCTTACGAAGAAATTGGGCTTAAGGTATCGTGGGCCTTACCAAGTGGTAGAAGTACTACCACCAGTAAATCTGAGAATCAAGTTGCCACACAGAACTGTAGTGGTACACAACAACAGGGTAAAAAGGTATGAGCCCAGGGAAGACCAAGACAGAAGCGAAATACACCAGGAACCGAAAGACCATGTGGAAGACCATGAAAGGATCCTATAACGAGTGGGATTGGAAGGGAGGAGTGTTCTGAACAGACCTATTGGGATTCATAAGACAATTTACCCCTTAGTGCAGTGTGCAGTCAGCCCAGGCAGACAGAGGGAGCTGCGCTAAGAAGTGACCAGCAAGAGAAATTTCCACCGGCCAGGCTACAGGACGGGTTATCACCAATAACCACCCCCATGTGTAATATTGAAGGGGAGGCAGAGGTAGCATCCAGTCCTGAGGGGCTAAGTGAAGGGGCAAGGACGTCAACAGGGATACAGAGTGGGCTGGATCTAGAAACTACCTCGACGCCTAGCGTTGAAGGAGCTGTGCCAGCGTACAGAAATCCTGGAACCTGTGAGACCACGGAGCCCTGCTGAGAATCAAGCGTCAAGCATAGAAGCCACTCCAAACTTTCCCTATAATTTACAGTCCAGAAGTCAGGCAGTGAGAGAGGAGCAGTATAGTAATCAGTGCGATGATTCACAAACCCGGTATTTTTTACGATCACGTCATGATAGTCGATAAAACTGAAGAAAAGTGAAAGTTTACAAGTTATTTCAGTTAAAGTGCGCATTTGTAATTTTTTCTAATTTTTGTGTTGTTGTGTGAAGGAAGCAATCCTTTTTCCCATGCGTTTTCTTTTCATTTGTGTAATTTTCTATTTTCAAGGTAAGGAATAACACATAAATAACACGTAAATAGGACTAATATGTTGAAACGGAAGAGTAATCCATTTTTTATATCAGCCAATCAGTTGGTGAAAAATGAGTAAGCATAAGTTATAAGTTTCTGTTGTTGTTGTTGTTGTTTAAAGTTTTTCTCCCTTTTATATAGGAAGCATTGTAGGAGTAAGTGTTGAAAGTTAAGATGAAAACGTGCTTTAATTATCACCCAGGCAAGATGATAGTGTTTATATTATGGTTCAATTTCCTGATGGTGAAGCATATGCAGACAGAGGAGTTGAAGGCTACAATATATCCGGCCGGTATAATGTTTCTTTCACAAGGTCAAGCGTATGTCTCAAATCAGCGATCAATCTTGTTGTGTAACATGAACATATCTAATGTTTTTTACAATGCCAAATTATTTAATAAATATTTCGAGGAATTGGTGCCGTGGATACAGAATGCTAGCTGGTTGCGAAATGAGGGTGAAACTTTTGGTAGGGCTTATATGGCGGAGACAAACAGTGCTGTAAGCCATTTGCTTCAGGCTAATGCCGAATACCAAGTAGAGGTTGCAAATCTCCTTGATTTGATGCCAGGGCAAATGGAGGTACGACCAGGAATTTCTCCCAGTGACCCTTTAGTTAAATCTGATGAGTTAAGAAATGAATTGAGATTTAAAAGACCTAAAAGAGCTGTTTTTAATTTTGGGGGTAAGATTTGAAATATATGTTTGGGGTAGCTACTACCCGTGACACTGATAGTTTAAAGCACCAGCATGAAGTAATGGTTTCAAGAAATTGATAATTCTTTTAGACATACTGCTCAGTACTTAAATGTTTTCCCGAAATAAATTATTCCTCATGTGCAAGTAACTCAATCATCACTTCGGAATATTAGCGAGCAAGTCCTTAAGTTTCACATACGAGAACAATTAGAACATAGCTTGCAACATCTCGGCTTTGCGCTTTTAAATGCTAGATTAGAGTTAGCAAGTCTTCGCATGTCATTACAGAAGATGAGAACTTTTACTCTGGATAATTATCTTGCATCTCCTACAGCATTGCTACGCATATTAGATAAGGTGGCCTTGCAGTGGAGAGGAGTATTAATAAAATCAGCTGCGTTATCAACGTGCCATGGTACTATGACACGAAAACAATTACTGTGTACGCTAGCGAGTCAGAATCTGTATTGTATTTGCGTCTCGATATACCCATGCGATCTGACTTTAATGTTTATGATCTTTACGAAGTGGTTGCAGTGTTTTGCAGATGACAAACAGTTTGTCCATCTCCTTGCTTAGATACGCGGTCCAATCAGAGACGGCGAGACGTAGGGAAGACTCGTACTGCTAGCGGGACTTCGTAAGCTCATACACGTGATTGGCGGTGAAGGAATCTGCTTCTCATTTGAAAAATACTGTAGCTACCCAGTTTTTCATCCACAGCTTAATGCCAGTTTTCAATGGACAACTGATTTTAAGCTGGCCGTCAGCAGGGAGGGGAGGCACCACCTAACCTAACCTAATCAGGAGGAGTTTGGTTGGTGTCTAGGGGTTGATCCAACCCTTTGCCCAGGGGCCAAGCCTGTGTTGGAGTCATCTGTCCTAACCAGTGAAATGGGTTTATTTCGGGGAGTACACCCGGGGAAATACTGTGAGCGGGTGGTTTATGAGTCAGGGACTCCCTTCTTTAAAAGGGTGGGTCATTTCTGGATTTATTATTTTCCTACAAATGATTTAGAGGTGCTGGTAACAATACTGTGTAACGGACTGGGAGATATAGCGCATTCGCAGTACATTAAGTTAAATCGACAATGTTACTTTAAGTACAACCCCAGTAAGTACATCTTTAATGAATACAAGCAATAAGGGATGTGGGAATATATCGTGTTAAATAATTCTTATCAGAAAGGACAATCCTTCTCTTGTGAAATTCATTTATTTTGTTTGAGGTACATATATGATGACCAGGGCTCGGATTGTGATGACATGTCATCTTGTTATTGATGCTGCATAGACATTGCCAACATGTAGATAAATCCTAATCAAGGCCTCTAGATTATAGAAATACATTTTATTAGGTAGTTTTTTGTCATTTTGTGCCATTTTATACTTTTAGGGCATTTATTTCAATTTTAGGTCATTATTTTGTCATTTTCTTGTCATTTGCTTCCTTATTTAATCATTTTCATGTATTTATATTGAGTGTATTAACTTTTTTTTTTCATCGCTTGCGGTGCTGTCTTTGAAATGTTGTTTGTTTAATGCAAGAAGGAAAAATTCGGCGTCAAAGTATTGTCATGTCTCAGTCGGAAATGAGAATCAAAGAAACACCAAAATTTTGTATTATATTCATAATGTTATTAGATTGACTTGACACCAGAGTCTGCCACCTGCTTGGATTTGAGAGTGCAAACTACTGTTTACCCACAATAAACAACAATATTGTAACAAGGGCTCGTCGGGGTTCAAAATAGGAACACCAAGTTTCTAATTGAAGGATGGAGGAATCTTTATTTCCTATCAAACAATGGTCAATACAGTCAGAAAACTCCTGAATGTTCTCCAGATCACTCTTCAGTCCGGCGCTCACTGCCACGTCACAGCACTATCCCAGTCCAATCCAGATCAGCTCACCAGCTCTTCCGTTCACTAGTTCCTCCGTTCACCCTTCTCTCCGGTCACTAGTTCCCCGTTGACTAGGTCTTCTGCTCGTGGGTCCCTCCGGTCACTGGCTCCTCAGCTCCTCAAGTCACACTTACTTGAGGTCGCGCTGATCAGTGCTCTCCGTCCAGTTCACACTCTGACGCTGACTCCCTCCAGCTGTTACTGACTGTTCTCCCATTGACTGGCTCATCACTCCTCACGGACTGACTCCCTCTGGCTGGCCGTTACTGTCTCTGACTGACTCTCTGCTACTCAGGAACTGTCTCTCTCAACTCCGACTTTCTGACTGACTGCTACTGCTACTCTGACTGCGTCGGCTTGGCTCACGCTCCTTATATAGTCTTGACGAATGATCTAGAGTCAGTGCCTCGAAAGTTCTCCGCCCGCGCATGGTCTGGAATGCCTGCGCGGTGCGCCGTCACTGCCCTTAGCGCATGGCTCTTCCTCTGGCCCCTCCCACGAGCGCTCACTGTCCATTCACCGCGCCGTGCCTGTAGCAGGCTGCGCCATCGGCGCGCAGCCCCAATCAGCAATAAGAGGGCCGTCCCTTTCTGGACGTCTCCAATTCTAGCACTTTCCGGTTGAGTCCTTCTTCTGTCAGTTTCTGGGCGATTCTTTTCTGGGCTTTGTGACATTCCCCCCTCCTTAAGGGCCTTCGTCCTGAAGTGCCCCATGATATGCCGCCAGACGGTCCAGGTGAACTACCAGCATCTTCCCTCTTGACTGTCGCTGGATGCGGTAGACTTCTGGCCACTTGGTGAACTAATCCATGGTCAACAACAGGTACCGATTTCCATCATCAGTAATGGAGCGTGGGCCTGCCACGTTGTATTGCTTCATGGCCCCACGGCTGCGAGTTCTAGGCCCTCTGCTGGCATTGCCGGTGTCGCATTGTTGACGCCACCTCTCGACGTCACTGCATTGGTACAACCAGTAGAACCTTCTCCGCAGTTTGTCGAGGATCCGGTTCACTCCCAAGCGGTCACCTGTCGCTCTTGCGTGGACTTCCTCCAGGACCTCCTGGATTCTGGCTTTCGGAAGGACTAGGTGCTCCTCAGTCGCCTCCCATCCGCAGGCTCGCAGCGCCATATACGAGGGCTGTGGGGCCCGGCGGGACGCCCTAGTGGTCAGGGACGGGGTCCTGAAAGGATGTTGGTCCCGTACCTGACTTGACGTCCCGCGGTGTCTGTGCCCCGTCCACGCCGTCACGCGGTAACTCTCCAACGTCCATGTCGTCCTGCGGTGCCTGTCCTACGTCCAAATCATCACGCGGTGTCTCTCCTACGTCCACGTTGTTCCTCGGTGTCTGTCCTACGTCTACGTCGTCCCGCCTTTGTTCACTCAGGGCGTGATTTCCCCCTTCGGTAGGTGGTGGTACGGTGATGGCCATTTCCTCTTCCGGCTCTTCCTTATCTTCCACCCTGGCCTCTCTCTCTGGTTCACTTTTCACAGCCACCAGTTCGCTGCCCGGTTCATTCGATCTTTCCTTGGCCGGTGCCAGTTCCTGCTCGAGTTCTTCCTTAGGGCTTAAGTACAGGTTCTTCAAGTCTCTTATAATTTCTCTCGTTTCGGTGTGATGCTGGTCCATTATCTCGTTCAGTCGGTCAAACTGCTGGTCCATTTTCTCGTTCAGTTGCTGAAACAACGATTTTAACAGGTCCTCCATTTTGCGTTCCTTCAATTATATCCCACTTCTGACACCAGTGTAACAAGGGCTCGTCGGGGTTCAAAATAAGAACACCGAGTTTCTAATTGAAGGATGGAGGATTCTTTATTTCCTATCAAACAATGGTCAATACAGTCAGAAAACTCCTGAATGTTCTCCAGATCACTCTTCTGTCCGGCGCTCACTGCCACGTCACAGCACTGTCCCAGTCCAATCCAGATCAGCTCACCAGCTCTTCCATTCACTAGTTCCTCTGTTCACCCTTCTCTCCGGTAACTAGTTCCCCGTTGACTAGGTCTTCCGCTCGCGGGTCCCTCCGTTGACTAGTCCCTCCGGTCACTGGCTCCTCAGCTCCTCAAGTCACACTTACTTGAGGTCGTGCTGATCAGTGCTCTCCGTCCAGTTCACACTCTGACGCTGACTCCCTCCAGCTGTTACTGACTGTTCTCCCATTGACTGGCTCATCACTCCTCACGGACTGACTCCCTCTGGCTGGCCGTTACTGTCTCTGACTGACTCTCTGCTACTCAGGAACTGTCTCTCTGAACTTTGACTTTCTGACTGACTGCTACTGTTACTCTGACTGCGTCGGCTTGGCTCGCGCTCCTTATATAGTCTTGACGAATGATCTAGAGTCGGTGTCTCGAAAGTTCTCCGCCCACGCATGGTCTAGAATGCCTGCGCGGTGCGCCGTCACAGCCCTTAGCGTGTGGCTCCTCCTTTGGCCCCTCCCACGAGCGCTCACTGTCCACTCACCGCGTCGTGCCTGTAGCAGGCTGCGCCAATCGGCGTGCAGCCCCAATCAGCAATAAGAGGGCCGTCACTTTCTGGACGTCTCCAATTCTAGCACTGTCCGGTTGAGTCCTTCTTCTGTCAGTTTCTGGGCGATTCTTTTCTGGGCTTTGTGACAATATAATTCGGCAGACCACAAAAGGAAATGCCGAATTTTAACTTGCCAGTGCCTCGGTGCCAGTATAAATTTCCGTGAGAAAAGAACATTCACAGCATTACTGTTATTTACAGTTTTTACAATTATGTACAAACTAGTCTATAAATTTGTGTGTACAATAATAATTTTTTATAAATAAAATATCAGTTTTAGGTCATTTTATATAATTATTAAGTCATTTTCTGTCAAATTTAGGGTCATTTTATAGGTTATTTTTCAAACAATTTTAGGTGATCAGTATCCGGGCCCTGATGATGACAAACCCAAGGTAACCCCCGAAGAATATATATTTTTTTCATTTTTTATTATTTTGTTATGTGTGTTATTGAGTCCCGATTCTCCGACTTTATTCCTACCGACCTGGAATGACATTTTTTGTTGCTTTTAGTTTTATTTAGTTTTTTTTCCAAATTCCGGGACAAATTTTTTCCTTAGGGGAGGGATGTTGTAATCGGAATGCACCATCAGTTCCTGGAGGGAAACTCCAAGGCCACATAGCGCTGAGTGGTGACACTCCAATTTACAGCGTCCGGCTATTGTTTTGGCGCATGTGTGCAAGCAGTCTTGTAGAAGCTCAACTGAGAATCTGACGTTTTTATATAATATGTAGTCGAGACCCCAAGGGGGCAGGTTGAAGGGGTGAAGTAGGCGGAAAAGGGGACAGGAAGTGCTGGAAACATGTAGTAGTTAGAGGAATGTACATTTGAAGCTATAAATAAATGCTAGGGGATGTAGATAGAAAATCACTTATTATTATTTCTACAATATTCTCCCATGAAGTAAAATATCCCTGTGCACGGGGGTCACTCATGTATCCAAGAGCAGCTGACAGCATCAGGGTTGTAAAAAAGCCGGCTAAAATTGAAAAAGACCTGACCAGCGGTTTTTTTCAATTTTAGCCGGTTAAAATCATGATTTTAGCCGGCTAAAATCAAATATAGCCGGCTAAAATCAATTTTTCCTGGTTGGGGGAGGTGGGAGCGGGTTGAAATTTTGAAAAAATTATATTTAGGGCCCTATGGGGTTTAGAGGGAAACTTAGTATGCATAAATTAGACACCAATGATTCAGTGGTTGTGGGGGTGAGTGTGGAAATTAAAAAATTTTAAAACCATGTTTGTGGGGTATCGTTGAAAAGCTCTTGATGAGTAATCTCTAAATCAACAACTAGTTTCTCAATAGCGCTCATATAAGGATAGAATTGAATTTTTGAAAGTCAAAAACACTTTAAAATATACCTCAGCCAATAGGCATGCCGAAATGAATTCATGAGGACCAACTGAGGCTAAAATTACCAATGAAATAAAGTTTGATATATTAAAAATAATAGTTAAATATCTTTAGAACAATAATCCTTGGCCAAATTAAAATGAAATAATAAAAGATACCAATTAATACATAATTAACAACTCTCTTTTTATAAAAAAATATTTCAGTTTTTATTCTACACTTACCCCAATAAATTCATAAAAAGCACTATGAAATCTACCTCAGCCTGTGCCCTGTAGGCCTACCTAAAGGGATTTTTTATACTTATTTCTCCATCAATTACACAAATCTGAAGCGTAATCACCTATCGCTGGAATTTTGTCAAGCCTTAGAATCTTTACATCGTATGCCAGCCAGTTCTGCATCAATCGAAAGAGTATTTTCTTCATTTGGGTTAATACAAACAAAATTGAGAAACAGACTAGGCAATGAAAAAGCCCAGAAGCTTGTATACATCAACAGGCAGAATAAAGCAAATATGCAAGAGTCTTATGATGAATGGCGAATTTACCATATTTACTTGAATATAACGTGCCCTATTTTTGTCCATTTGTAGATTTCAATATTGAGGTGCGCGTTAAATTCTAGTACAAATCCGTTTCGTAGGTCTGAGGTAATATTGATCTACATAACAAGGCACTGCTATAAATCTTGACTTCGTTCATTTTATCGTTAGCCTACACCATATGAAATTTAATTTCTGAAACATAATGAAAAAATAGTTTTTGTCAGTTCTATAGTGCAAATGTGGAATATTGAGCATTGTCGATTTTAAACTCATTTAAGAGTGGTATCAGCTTTTATTGTGAAACATGCATTTAACATTTTGTTTGTCCATTTAGCAATAAAAATAAGCACCTCCGAGGATTCCAGTGATGAACACATTAGTGAATATTGATGAGCCATGCCTATAGGCCTACTTGTAGGCCTAAAACTGGCAGTTAACTGTAAATGCTTATGTGTTGGTTCATTATTCTATAAATACTAAGACAAAATTCCAAATAAAATATCCTATTGATGTGCATTACATTCGCTAACAAACTCTTTTTTTATGATTTTAAGTTTCAAAATCAGGGTGCGCATTAAATTCGAGGGTGCATTATATTGGAGTAAATACGGTAATTAACTATTGCTGGGAATTACACAGTGAAGTGGTACAGTGAGTCCCACGCAAGAGTTGGCCAATGACGTGGGATTCTGTGAAGCGGTGGGCACAGCTCCAACTCCCGAGCGATCGGGTGAAATATCTACGCAAATAAAGCCGCGATTGGTGTAATGATTCAGGTTCTCGTATTTACAGTTAAAATTACAATGAAAATAACCACATACCTCATCACAAGAGCTGCTGGAAATGTTCTTCTCTTGCATCCACACAATACTGGCGCCTTTTCAGGGAATTTTCTTTCACACGCATAATTTCAGCTTCCGAGACAGAGTTAATTTCTCTTGTGATATTGTTTTTAAGTTCTTCTAACAGCATGTGACTATTATTTATGGGGAAACTTCAACAAGAAAAATTAACTCTATTTCGGAAGCTGAAGTTAATGCGCATAAAAGAAAATTTCCTAAAATGGTGCCAGTATTGTGTGGATGTAAGAGCAGAACATTTTTAACATCTCTTGTGATGAGGTACGTGGTTATTTTCATTGTAATTTTAACTGTAAATGTGAGAATCTGAATCATTACACCGATCGCAGCTTTATTTGCTGTGCCCATCGCGACGCAGAAACCCGTGTCATTGGCCAACTCTTGCATGAGACTCACTGTATTAAATTACCCTACACTAAATACACTTTTAGGTTTCTGAGCTTGTATCTTTTAAATTTGTGATGTTTGGAAATAAGAACATGAAAGAAACTTCAATTATTTTTACTCAATTTGATTTTATCCAGATAAAATGCCTGGAATTTTTCAAGTGGATAAGACTGGTAGCTCTGCATTTGCACTCAGTAGGTCTAAGTAGGCCTACTACAGGTTCTGAGCTTGTAACTTTTAAATTTGTGATGTTTGGAAATAAAAACAAGAAAGGAACTTCAATTATTTTTATTCAATTTGATTTTAGCCGGATAAAATGTCTGGCTTTTTTCAAGTGGATAAAACTGACCTACTACAGGTTCTGAGCTTGTAACTTTTAAATTTGTGATCTTTGGAAATTTAAACATGAAAGGAACTTCAATTGTTTTTATTCAATTTGATTTTAGCCGGATAAAACGCCTGGCTTTTTTCAAGTGGATAAAACTGGTAGCTCTGCATTTGCACTCAGTAGGCCTAAGTAGGCCTACTACAGGTTCTGAGCTTGTATCTTTTAAATTTGTGATGTTTAGAAATAAGAACATGAAAGAAACTTCAATTATTTTTACTCAATTTGATTTTATCCAGATAAAATGCCTGGCATTTTTCAAGTGGATAAGACTGGTAGCTCTGCATTTGCACTCAGTAGGTCTAAGTAGGCCTACTACAGGTTCTGAGCTTGTAACTTTTAAATTTGAGATGTTTGGAAATAAAAACAAGAAAGGAACTTCAATTATTTTTATTCAATTTGATTTTAGCCGGATAAAATGTCTGGCTTTTTTCAAGTGGATAAAACTGACCTACTACTACTGGCCTACTACAGGTTCTGAGCTTGTAACTTTTAAATTTGTGATCTTTGGAAATTTAAACATGAAAGGAACTTCAATTGTTTTTATTCAATTTGATTTTAGCCGGATAAAACGCCTGGCTTTTTTCAAGTGGATAAAACTGGTAGCTCTGCATTTGCACTCAGTAGGCCTAAGTAGGCCTACTACAGGTTCTGAGCTTGTATCTTTTAAATTTGTGATGTTTAGAAATAAGAACATGAAAGAAACTTCAATTATTTTTACTCAATTTGATTTTATCCAGATAAAATGCCTGGCATTTTTCAAGTGGATAAGACTGGTAGCTCTGCATTTGCACTCAGTAGGCCTAAGTAGGCCTACTACAGGTTCTGAGCTTGACACTTTTAAATTTGTGATGTTTGGAAATAAAAGCATGTAAGAAACTTCAATTATTTTTATTCAATTTGATTTTATCCGGCCTGGCTTTTTTCAAGTGGATAAAACTGGTAGCTCTTCATTTGCACTCAGTAGGTCTAAGTAGGCCTACTACAGGTTCTGAGCTTGTAACTTTTAAATTTGTGATGTTTGGAAATAAAAACATGAAAGAAACTTGAATTATTTTTATTCAATTTGATTTTATCCGGCCTGGCTTTTTTCAAGTGGATAAAACTGGTAGCTCTGCATTTGCACTCAGTAGTCCTAAGTAGGCCTACTACAGGTTCTGAGCTTGTAACTTAAATTTATGATGTTTGGAAATAAAAACATGAAAGAAACTTCCATTATTTTTATTCATTTTGATTTCATCCGGATAAAATTGCCTGGCTTTTTTCAAGTGGATAAAACCGGTTAAAATCAGGCCGGCTTTTTTCATAACAACCCTGGACAGCATGGAACCAAGGGGATGAACACTGGAGATTCGTCGCAAAAGTGCCACACATTCTTCCACATGGAAATTAACCTCACATTTCTTTAATATCTTTACTAAATGCACATTGAATACATTTGTATAATAAATCTGATTTTTACAAATGTTTGTTACTATAAATTTCTCCCAGGTTTTCTTTTTTTGAAACTAAACAACAATTTTGAATTGTTATAACTGTATAATTTGCCCATTACTAATCACCATTATGAACTTTCTGTAGAATTTAGACACTATCTCTACAGGGTTGAGGAAAGTGGTTTCTCGGATCCAGGTGTTAACAAACAAATATATATATATATGTATATGGGGTTACTGTCCCAGTAGTTGACCATTTAAGGTGTTTTATTTCTTTGATAAAGAATATAATACAGAATACTACAAGAATTGAATATTTAATTTATGTAAAAGAAAGTTTGAAACCTGCTTTACAAACTGCATATCAAAGTTTTCAATGTTAAACAATTGGTGTACAACTTATCTCAGTTCAAAAATAATTTGTTGTGATGTACCTGTAGTTGACCACTACTACCCAGTTCTTGACCACCGCTTGCACCAGTAGTTGACCACAATTCATTTTAATGAATTTTGTTAGAAAATATATGAAAATGATTTGTTTGCAGGTTGCAGAATATGTATTGCATTTGGCAATAAAGCAAACTGCATAATGTCATTATCAGAACAAAGTTTAGAGACATTGTATAGGCCTAATAACTTCACTAATAGAAGGATCGGAAACATAATTTGCTACCTCTACACCCATGAAATCAACACATTTGCAATATTGGCTATTCTAATAAGTAGCACCTGTTATCTACCAATTTCTTGATCTACCAATTTCCCAAGTTTCATTAAAATTTGCTGATGTCAGTTATGTCCTTAGAAAGTTTTTGGAGAGGAAACACAAACATTAGAGGAGCTACTGAAACACAGGCACTGAAATTAACCAGAACTGTTTTAGCCTATTTCTCATTACCAGATATTATTTTATACAGGTTCCTAACTGGAAGGTCATGGGTTTAGATTCCAGATGAGGACGGAATTTTTCAATTTGCCTAATCCTTCTGGTGGCACTATGACCCTGGGGGTAAAGACGGCTGGTGTTTTTCAATTTGCCTAATCCTTCTGGTGGGCACTATGGCCCTGGGAGTAAAGACGGCTGGTGCATAAGGCAAAAACCTTACCACCTTCATGTGCTGAATATCTAAAAAAAAGTCTGGGAGCCTCAACTTTCTGGACCCTAATAGGCTTCACGTCCTGTGTAGGGAACACTTTACTCCCCCCTTTTCACTTTTGGGGCAAGTTTAAAAGCCTGACTAGTTCGCATTAAACATTCTTGAAGGATCTTTCAAAATATCCAGTACACTCTCTTCTTTTACATAAGCATGCAATTCATTGAACCAGTTTCTATTTCTTCCACATCTGCTCGAGCTGTATTAATACCTTCTGACATTATTGGATGCCACGTCATGAACGATTCGAACCAACGTCTTCCTGGTTTGTTGTCTTTAAAAGGAATTTTTCTACTTGCATTTATCTTTAAAATCTTGTTTTACAGTTTCAAACATTGTGTGCCTTTTTATGACCAGACACTTCTTTTGCACAAGGAAATATCCCAAGAAACAAGTACATTTTCCTAAATTTTTAATGGAACAGTACATTTTAGTTTAATTAGGAATGAAGAATGTGGTATGCCATATTTCCTTGCAGTTTTTCTTATATTGGACCATAAATATCACTTGTAAGGTGTTGGTCAACTACTAGATTAAGGGATTCCATTTGTCCCGGCCATTTTGGTGTTTCAGTAGTTGTCCAGCCTTTTCTTGCCCTAACAATCAAAAACTAGTTGTTAGCAATAGGTCACTAGCATTAAGTAATGTGCATTTTAATCATATGAATTACAAAAGAAATGAATATGTCATTAATCGGTATGGCTGTACAAGAATAATAGAAAAATGAGCAGCTTACCTTCTTTAATTAATATCTGAAGCAAGCCACGTTGCAACACCAGAAAACAATGCTAAAGAATGGCAACCATTCAGTAGATTCAGTACCTGATAATTGTGCCTGGTGAGGCAATCCCTACTCTTTCAAATTACATATAATTTTATAGTCTTTGGTTTAGCACAACAAAACACTGCCTTATTATATGCTGATTTGGTCAACTATAGGTGCATGGTCAACTACCGGTACAGTAACCCTGTATACATATATATAATATCTCTTGTATTAGGAAATAACAAATGTAATATTTTCTTGAGAAATCACAAAATTTACCCAATAATTTCAAATTGTTATAACTTTTGTTTGTTTCACAGTAAATTAAATATCTATATATGTATTTACAGGAAATTTAATTCTCTACAAGTCTTTTCCTGACATATTTGCTCTATAACAAAAGACTGAGGAGTTAGAAGGATAAATTTAATGAAAAACATGAGGTAAAGTTAGTTTTTGGAAAATTAGTGATCTTCAAGAGCTTACGTCTCAAAACCAGTTACAGGTACGTCAAAAGTGCATATAAACAAACTTTTAGAGAATGTTGTCATGTTTAATTTGGCACATAAAAAGTTTTTCCCTATGATACACCGTTTTTAAGTTATAAGCGATAAACCAAAACAAAGGTCCATTCCACCCCCCCCATGAAGCGTAAAGGCTAGGGCCAGGGACTTTAAGTATGTTTACGTCCTAACTACCCCAACACATTCCTGAAGAAAAAAATTCTCCCCCTTCCATGTCCTCTACAACCCCTTCGTTGACTGGGCTATATGATTAAAGACAAGGTCTATAGAAGGAAACCACAAACCATTGCAGATCAGACTGATTATATTGTAGTCCAATCATTTGGTGCTCAAAAAGGGGGTTACCTGGAAAGTTTTCCGGGAGTTTTGAAAATTGGTGATTTTATAGATTTCGACGTGCTCTTTTCGAATTTTCACTTTGCCTCTTCGTATCTCTGCCGCTCGCGCTGCCATATTGGAAAAATGGCGCCCAAAAACAGTTTTTTGACAATAACTCCTTTCAGACTCATTTTACGATGAAAATAGTCATGTTGCAAATTAAACTAGAGAATATTTCCTATAATTTATGTCATAACAAATTTTTTTGTAAAATGAATATTTTCAGCATACGAGCGCCGCAAAGTCTACTCCGACACGCGGTCAAACATATATATATATATATATATATATATACATAGATTCTCAAACCAGGAAAAGGGAAAATTCGTAACGAATATATTCAGCAAAAAGTATCATAGATAAAACTGCCGCAGATAACATAATATTATTTCTGCACGCCTTCATGGCTGTGATACAACATCAGCACTCTAAATTTAATGAAAGAAAAATAAAATGTGCTAATGTATTCAGAAAAAGAAAAACAGATTTAAACGAGCTTGTCCAAATATTCAAAAACCAAAATGCTGATCAATAGATCATTGCTGAAGCTTCCTCCTTGCATTGTACGGTTACTGTGGCACGAAAAGTATGTCGATAAACAACTATAGATATACATGCTTCACAAAATCAGCAAATGAAAATAAATTTAATATTGCATCGCTGCCACCGACAGAAGCAGTAGCACGACAACATTCGTTCCGAACCTAAGCAGTGGTATGGAGTTGAATGTATTTGTTGCGAAATTTTTCCTATTCATGGTTTGAGAATATAATATATATATATATATATAATTGAACGCGTAGATAGAGTCGTTAAAAGAATAAGACGATCTACATCTTCGCCGACAACTATTACAAATGTAGATGAAATGCTGATTGCCATATTGATTATATCAGCCTGCAAAAAATGCATTGTATATATTAGCCTGCAAAAAATGCATTTAGTTTTTCTCTATCACATCAGGTTAATTGACAATTGTGAAAAATGTTATTTTGACATTTTTTATAATAAAATAACTGTATGCAGCTTTTGATACTGCATTTTGAAACTTTTCTCTTTGCGGTAAGTGGTGTGATAGGAGATCTTAACTAATTTTGGGTCACTGAACATGAATCCGTTGACCGTTTCTACGTATCACGTCATGTTTCTTGCAATAGGTACTTCAAAATGAGAGATATAAGTTATTGCTTACACTAGGCTACAGGATAAAAAAAATACTTAAAAATTAGGATAATTTTGATAACATTTACGGAGAAAAATCAAATAATATTTTCAAACAGTCCAAGATGTATGTATTCCAGTATTTTTTTGTGAGTGTAGGCCAAATAAATTTATTTTTGCCAAATCATCTGAAGCCGTACAAAATGCTCAGTGACAAAACAAATTGAAGTTTGTTTGAAGGGGGAAATATTAAAGATTTGAACTTTTGGGAATTTTTCCATTGGTTATAAGCTAAAATCTATAAAATATATTTTAATTGAGCAAATGGTACCTTATTTATTTTATTACATTGATCGAGCTCAACGGTTTTGAACATGTAATTTAATAAATCTAAAATCTATAAGTTTGGCGAATTTCAAGTTTCTAGCTGATCTGGAAGTGAATAAACATCAATGTTAATAAGTGGAAGATTAGACTGTCGTAGATGTGAATGATGTCATGGCTATCCAGCAAGTTTTTCTAGGCTATACTTACGGCTGTGGCAGTTAGAAACACCAAATTTAGCACGCTTATGACTGTTGTATGTGTCCATATTCCTACCAAATTGTATGATTCTATTTTTCATATCATGTGTGTCAAATATTACATAATGTGAGAAAAATACACAAAATTTATTTAAAATAAAAAAAATCTAACTCAATCTAAGGGATAACCGATGGAGATACGTCAAAAAGTCATAAGACCAAACTTGTAGGCCTCTCAAAATCCATTACTGCTTCTGCAACAAGTTTTTTTATACGACTTACCGATTATAGTAGAGTATAAGCCCCCAAAAAGGTCTACACAGACCTTAAAATTGCATCCGCCATAACAGCAAACACGAAAACTAGATGTGAAACAACAAAAATTGAGACATTTTTGAAATCAGGAGACCGTATTTAGTTAAAATCGCTTATTAAATGTTTTACCGCAAAATGATGCAGGTAGTGGCGTATCCGTATCTTCCGTGGCTTTGACCAAAACCCTTGTCGGAGTAGACTTTGCGGTGCTCATACGCTGAAACTATTCATTTTACAAAAAAAAAAAAAAAAATACTACATAAATTATAGGAAATTTTCTCTAGTTTAATTTATTACATAACTATTTTCATCGTAAAATGAGTCGGAAAGAAGATATTGTCAAAAAACTGTTTTGGGGCGCCATTTTTTCAATATGGCGGCGCTAACGGCAAAAGTACGAGGTGGTACAGTGAAAATTCGAAACGAGCACGTCAAAATCTATAAAATCACCAATTTTCAAAACTCCCGGAAAACTTTCCAGGTAAAACTACCAAATGACTGGACTATTGAGGATGCCTTTTAATCTAGACAACAGCACTGAACTGTGTTTGCATGTGTGTCCAGTGTGTTCCAGTATGCCCAGTTTTATCACAAGCGAAATAAGTATGTAGTTACTTTTTGACCATTCTGTGTAACACTGGAAAATATACAAACCTGCTTCATTAGAACAAATATATGAATGGTCACATTTCTTTCCAGAGCAATTTACTAACTACGGCATGCTTTTGAAGATACTGTGCTAGAATGAAGGTAAGAGAAAAAAGTTCTACTCATACTTACGGGAATGTCAGCAATTAAACCAACTATAACACAGCAAATCCAGTTGAAAAGGAGCATGAACAAATAATCTGCTGGTCGTCCATCAAAAATACCTGAAAAGTAATCAAACTGCTGTTTTCATTACTGTTCCACATATGTGGGGAGGCACCTTCAGAAAAAATTAAAATAATATAAATATAATGAAAAAAGAAAGAAAGCTAAGTTTGAGACTAAAGGTTTGGGGAGACACTGTTTTCACTAAATTCAAAATTATCAATCTCATGGTTTCCAGATTATCAATATCGATGGAGCTTTTGGAACAAGTTTTAACTGAAGCCTTTACTTCAACCAATACAGAAAACTAAGACAAATTAAATGGACTATTGTCTAATGAATGTCAACGGAAATTTATTATTACCTGGCAAGAAATTAGCATACGAAAGGTTGTTGCAAAAATTACTAAGAATCCAAGATGGCTAACTTGCAAGCTTGCTTTGAAGAGATGATACTTCTGATAATAAATACCTACCTTTAAATAATTTATTTCATTTCATTTACTTTAATTCATATTTTTTTATTGTTATTATTTAAAATTGAATGAATGGTTTATTCAGAATTCATGCCTAGAGTGGACCCCTTCGATTACAGTGTATTTCTCAGGGGGCCCTTCCATAAAACTACTAACAACAATTTCTTACAAAGTATACAGCCTATTTTTAAACCTATATAAAAACATCTGTTGTATGCCAGAGTCGAAGTTCACAGTCACTGCTGACTCAGCTCCTGCCTCAAGGCTGCATTGAGTTGTTACACTGTAATCTGATCAGGTATTGACATTGCGTATAGTGAGCATAATTATCTCCAAATGAATGAGTATCCATTAGTATATAATTATGATGTTAACCTGAAAAAACGCTAATTCTATCAATCATAACATACTTAACCTAATGAACAATATTAACAATACTATTAAACATAATTAGCTAATTATCCCCTGTTCTTTTGTAATTGAAACTTCCCACTCCTTTTTAATTTTATACAATAGTAGCCCCACACTTCTTACATCGATTTTTTTAATTTATTATTCTGTCATATATGATGCTCGAATGAATATTTAATATTTCGTTATTTAGATATTTCCTTCTCCAATTTTCCAATATTATATGCTGAGCATCTTCTATCCCCTTGCATAGTGGGCATCTCCCTTTTTCATAACTTTTCCTAATTCCTCTAAGTTTCCAAACTCCCAATCTTCACCAAGCCCAGCCCATAATTTCCCGTTGAGAGCATTTCGTTATATAGTTCTCCCTGCCCCATTCCTTTTTCATTTCTACATAGAATACCAGTGATATTTTTTTCCTCATTATTACTAAGCATTCCTGCCTACTGCTGTCTCTCGCTTGTTTTAGTATAATATTTACTACAGCTCTTATGTCCATTTCTTTGTTTATTAATTTTCCCCATAAGAAACCCACTCCTAGATGATCAAGATACAATTTTATAGCGCCCAGCCTGCTTGGGCAAGCTCTATTTTTATTTTTCGCCACATTTTTCATTTGTTCTTTCAGGCATAATCTTAACAAGTTGTCCTCTTTTTTATTCCAGATATAAGTTAATTGTAATACTTCATGATTCTGCTTAAAATAATCCCTTTTCCGCTGTCTGAACCTAATTCGTATCTGGAGACTTCGTTTGATGATGAGTGCGGGAGGGTTAAGTACCAATCTAGCTAATTTCACATGTAATTTTACTATGGTTTTCCAGGCTTCCGTATCTCTCCATATTTCAACCCCACACAATACCCTTGCTTCAACTACTGCCCTATAGATATTGAAAAGTAATTTAAAGTCGATTTCTGGCAATTTGATTTTAGCTGCTCTAATTGTATTAACAGCCAATTTCCCTGCGTTCCACGTGGCTCTGTTTTGCATCTCCCAGGATCCCTTATGATTTAGCATTAATCCCAAGTAGTTTATATTGTTTACTGTTTCGAGGTTCTCCCCATTTAGCTTCCAGTATTCCTTACAACTCTTTCTACTACCTTTCTTGTCTCCCCCCGGAGGACGCCGCCTTATCATAGCATTGTCCGTGCGGGCAGGGGAGTTTGTGTGATCTGAGGACGCTAAGGGCTATACCGGACAGGGTTACCCTTACCGGGCAGGCCGAAGCTGAGGATCCAGACGAGGAGTGTCCCACAACGACCCTTCTATTCCTTCCCTTGCTCCACTATCCTTTATTTCTTATCCCTACACAAACATTTACACATACATACATAACAGATCTGAGGAGAATTACACATACAGACACACTGACCTCAGACTACATGCATTCACTAACACAACCTAAGCCAAGGTGGGTTGCATAAGCCGAGGGCTGCATAGCCAAAGGGAAATTTGGTCTCCAGTATGCAAACCCCGAGCCAAGGTGGTACAGCATATCCTGAGGGCTGCATGGCCAAGGGGGAGCTTGCTAACTAATATGCGAACTCCGGATACCAGGCGCCCTCCTGTTTCACTTAGCCTTCCTGCAGGTGACACAGAACTTTCCCAAGTACTTGTTTGACAAAATTGATTCCTCAAATACAAATAGAGGGGATGCGCCCTCATTCGCATCAATTACAGAGGCACAACCACTGCCTCAATATGCCGATAAGGAAGAGCTTATGGAGGAGGAGCTGCTGAAAAGCCCATCCAAAGAGCCAACTGAAGGCGCAAACAAAGAAATACAGGGGACTGAACTGATCCCGGGAATAGAGGAGTCTTTTGAAAAGCTCCAATTGAAACAATCAAAGCCGAAAATGGGAGGAGCTGCAAGAAAGCGCTTCAAATGGCTAGTGAAACATGGCCATAACCCAGAGGAAGCTCGCATTCTAGCCCTAGAGAGCCAATGAAATGGAAGGAGGGCACCAACAAAAGGGCTAGATCTGAGGGTTCTACTCCAGATGCAACAGTAAAAAACACCAGACAAGGGCCCTATCCTATAAAAGTATGGATTTGTATTACAAGAGCTATTTACTAGCGATTAGGAAGTATGGTATTTTATAAAGTTTTACAACTGTAAATTAAATACTAGTTACAAGAGAATCGGAGACAAACGAATACGTCACTGTTGAATTGGATAGCTTCCTATATAACTACTACTGTAGCCCAGCACTTGTAAAACTGAGCAGCATTTTTACAAATGGATGAAGACTCGTAGAAGCAAATACCAGTGCCCAAGCAGATGTCAGCCATTGGGCTGTTCGAGTTAGTGGATTGGCTTGTAACATCTTTTCTCTGATTTCCCTCTTTTCAGACGATTTAGGTCCCGGTAATAATGTTATCAGTATCGTGATACTATTTTTCCGAACTGAACAATGCAATAAATTTTACAGAAACACATCTCATAGGTTTACAAAGATGATTTAAAGTGTGGAGGTGAGACACGGGCGAAGACTTACCGGTTTACATTAACCATATTCAAGCGCTCTTGATAGTGTCGTTCGTGGCTCAGTGGTTATAGAACTAAGCAATGGTGCAAGAGGTCACAGGTTCAAACCCCGGTCGTGACTTTTTTTTTCCATAATATTTTTAAAGCCTAATTGCAGTGAAATGTATAAAATTTAAGAATTCACTGCCATTTTTTGTTTTCATAACATTTTAAAAACGTAAATACAATGTTCCGTACTTTTTTTTTTTTTAAGAACTCGCTGCCACTACCTTTTACCCTATTATTTTTTGCTGTAATGTATTTTAAAAATGTAAATACAGTGTACCGTATAACATTTTTAAAAATTCAATACCACTACATTATAATTGTTTTTTTTTTTGCCTTGTTTTTAAAACATTTAAATACAGTGTTACGTATAAGATTTTATAGAATTCATTGCCACTGTCTCGTACTTTTTTGCTTTTATAATATTTTAAAACTTAATTTCAGTGTAACATTATTTAAGAATTCACTTCCACTACTTTATATGTTTTTTTTAGTAATTTAAAAACTTAAATACAGTGATTCGTATAATATATGTTTAGAATTCACTGCCACTGCCTTGTGTTTTTTGTTTTGTTTGTTTTTGTTATATTTTAAAACTTAATACAGAGTACCATATAACAAATTTAGGAATTCACTGCGACTATCTTACATATTTACGTATTTTTAAAACTTAAATACAGTGGTCCGTATAAGATTTTATAGAATTCACTGCCACTACATTGTGTTTTCTTTTGCTTTTATATTATAAAAACTGAATTTAAGAAATACATTGCCACATCTTTATTTTTTCTTTTGTTTTGCTTTCATATATTTTAAAAACGTAAATACACTGTATCGTTCAACATGTTAAAAGTTCACTGCCACTACGTTATACTTTTTTTTGCTTTCAGAATATTTAAAAAAACTTAAATACACTGTTCCATGTAAGACTTCACAGAATTCCCTACCACTGCTTTTTGTGTGTGTGTGTATTTTTTTCTTTTGTAATATTTTAAAAACGTAAATACAGCTTACCGTATAACATTTTAAAAATTCACGCCCACTGTCTTTATATAATATAATAAATTGTCACAATGATTCAGACTACCGTCTACTGAATGAAACTTTATGAATTCTCTGCCATTACCCTATATAATTCTTCACCAAGAATTATATAGGGCAGTGACAGTGAATTCTTAAAATTTAATACAGTACCGCTACACTAATTAAAATTAAAAATATTATGAAAAAAAAAAAAAATTAGTCGCGACCTGGGTTTGAACCTGCAACCTCTCACACCACAGTTCAGTACTATAACCACACAGCCACGGACGACATTAGGTACCCCGCTTCCATATTGGCAATCTGAAAAGTTAAGGCTTCTCCATGCCGCGTCTCGTGACTTTGAATTGCTTTTGTAGGTCTATGAGATGTATTTATATAATATTTGTTGTAGTTTTCGGTTCGCCAAAATGGTATGATGATATTGATAACATTAATATCGAGACCTAATTCGTCTAAAAAGAGAAATATGAGAAGAAGAGAGTTTGCAGTTGAATGCACGCAGATGAGTGCAAGAGCGGCCTTCCCTTCCCGGTCATGACGTCAGTAATGACGTGGTTTGTAAAGGCGTGCTTCCTTTTACCAACTACAAATTACAACAGCAATAGCTTTATAGTATACCATATTTTCACTCTAGTATTTGTAAAGCAAATTTTACTAGCGATCTCTTGTAGCTTTATAGTATAGGGCCAAGGAAATAGTGATGATTGGGCTTTAAAGCTCCCCCGCACATACATACAGACGGCTAGCTGTATTCAGGTGGATATGCTGGCTGCCGACTTTCCACACACCATGCTAAATACAGAACAGCTGGATGCTATTCAGGAGTTGATCTTGAATAAAATCCTGGAACAGAAGGAAGCGGCTTTTAAGTCTAAATTTCTTAATTCCAGTTTTAAACTAGGCTGGCTTGTACTTGCCTGTGACGGAGAAGACAGGGCTAAGTGGCTTTACCGCATGGTGGGCGAGCTAACTTGAAGGCTGTGGAGGAAAACCTAATTCCTCGTACTATGGTCTTGGTTGGCTACTTCCATAACAGCCTGAACGACACTACGGAAAAAATACTCTACTTCATTTCTTCACAGAATGAAGAATTAAGGGTAAAAGAATGGAGAGTACTTAGAAGGGCTACTGAAGGGAAGGCCATTCAGCTTACTTGAAAGCTTTCAGGGTAAGCTTTAAATTTGGCCAAGTTCAGCTTAGACCAAAAGGAAAATTACTCAAAGAGTCAGGAGATGTCTCAACTAAGGGCGCTCCTCGAAAGAGGCAAACCAAAAAGCCTTCGGAAGGCCCCTCAGGGACCCTCGCAGTAAAGGCTCTGCCACCTGGTAAGGAAGCGTCCAAGTCAGACAAAGGCAAAGACATTACAAAGGCTACAATTGAAAAGCCCTCAGTAGCAGTAGCAGCTTTGAAGAGGAAGGACGTGTTGTAAGAGCGCTCTCATAAAACACAATAATGGTCAGAGCTAAGAAAGGAAACAAAAATGGCAACGAAGCAGAAGGGAAAAATGAGGATGAAAATGAAATTGTAAACTTCCTGAGGAAAATGTTCGAAGATTTCAAATCTTCTCTTCAAGCTGAAGTAAAAGAACTTAAACAGGCAGTACAATTCATATCCGACAAGTTCGACACCTTCTCACAAGAACTAACTGAAACAAGAAAAGAACTTCAAGATACAAAGAATGAGGTGCGAACCTTGTCACGTGAGAATGAATTCCTGAGAAGAGAAGTGGAAGATTTGCAACAATACTCGAGACGTGACAACATGCTCATCTTCGGAGTACCTGAGTCTTCAGAAGAATCTGTATATTCAATAATATCGAACATATCAGAAGCCATTGAAGCACCAGAGCTTGTGTCTGATATCAGTGTGGCAAACAGACTTCCAGCTAGACAGGGGAAAACTAAGCCAATTGTTGTGAAATTCTACAAGAGAAGCAGTCGAGACAAGTGGATGAAAAATTTCAAAGAGGAATCCAGGAAGTATGCAGAGGGTCCGGGAATACCTTCACAAAAAATCAACCCGCAGCTACCGGCTTCAAGAGTATCTGTAGGCGAGCACCTGACTACCTACACCCGTGATCTACTAAATACAACCAGGGACTTTGCAAAAGAGAGAGGCTTCCAGTTTGTGTGGACTCGTGACTGCAAGGTATTTATTAGAAAAGACGAAAGAAGCCAAGTCCTTAAAATCAGTAGTCATAACAATCTCAAAAACTTGTAATTCAATCACATGTCATGAATCTGTCTCTCAAAATATTGTATAAACTGTATCCCTCAAGTATATATTTTTATTTTTGTCCCCAACAATGGATGGTTTACTAGATGAATTAAGCAACTATTCCGACAATTCAATAACGACAGTCTTGGGAAATGCCGATTCTTGCTCTAGTTTCATAAACAAAACAATCCATGATTTCAAAATTTTTCACTTAAATATTCGGAGCCTTAATAAACATTTTTTAGAATTCTGCACTGTCTTGCAAAGCCTAAAACAAGATTCTGATTTCATTATACTAACGGAAGCCTGGTTAAGTCATGATATTGGGTTTGATTTACCCGGTTATACAAAAAAACGTTAAAATGAATAAGTACAACAAATGCGATAGTTTAGTGGTCTATTGCAAAAATAATATAGACTTCACTCTCACTGACATAGAAATTTCAGAATGTAATTCTTTGCATTTAAATTTTACGTTTGGCAACAATACCTTTTCATTAACAGCTATTTATAGATCACCGAACACCTGTAAATATGATTTCCTTGATAATTTTGAACGTTTTTTAATAAATTCAAAGCAAACAGATAACCATCTAATTGTTGGCGACATAAATATTCAGATTATGGAAAATTATTTAGATGTTACTGGAAACAGGTATATGGATATTTTACATGCACATGGTTTTGTAAATTTTTTAAATGGCGTTACGAGACCAGGCTCGGAAACTTGCTTAGACCATATATTTTTTAAAACTATCAAGAAATGGAAATTTATACCAGGAATTTTCTGTAGTGCCGTAACTGACCACTATACCGTTTTAGCTCTAATAAAAAATCCTAATGGACACATTTCGAAATCCCCAGGTTCTCAACAATCTATGCCCATTTCAAATAACATTAACAATGAAAAATTAGTCTCGCTTATTGAGAGAGAAACCTGGGACTCTCTGTATAAATGTAAAGATCCAAATACTTCTTTCCAGTTATTTTATAATTTAATTAAGAAATGCATAATAAGTAGTTCGACCAGCAATCAAAAGCTTTCTCTTAAATTCAAAAAAATTAAGCCATGGATCACTGTAGGCACAATCAAATCTATTCGTACTAGAGACAAGATTGCGAGAAAAGTAATTCATGACCCAAACAATGAAAATTTGAAAAATTATTATAAAAATTATAGGATTATGCTGACTCTTGTTATAAGAAATATGAAGATTAGTTATTATAAATTAAAATTTGAAGAATATAAGAACAACCCTAGGAAATTTTGGCAAACTGTTAATGAAGCCACAGATATAGGTACTGAAAAAAATAAATTAGTTTCAGAATTAATAAATGAAAATGGTACTCACATAACAAACAAAGAGGATATCGCAAATGAATTTAATAAATACTTCTCACAAATAGGGCACAGTGTAACCTCAAACGTTAATAAGACATCGTCAGACTCTTCGGAGTACAATAAAACAGCCATGAATCCAATCACATCTATGTTTCTCAGTCCTGTTAATGAATGCGAAATTATTAACATTGTGAAGACCTTAAATAATAATGTAGCTCCAGACATTGATGGAATAAAAAACATTACATTGAAATCTATCATTAAATATATTGTAAAACCTCTTGTCTATATTTTCAATCTTTGTTTCACAGAAGGTGTTTTCCCCAATACTCTAAAAAAATGCTGTGATAATACCTATACATAAATCCGGGAAAATGAATGATTTAAACAATTATAGACCAATATCACTACTTCCGGCCTTTTCCAAGATACTAGAGAAATGCATAAAAGTTCGGCTACTAAACTATTTATAAAAACATGAAATTATATCAAAAAATCAATTTGGTTTCCAGAGCAACATATCTACTGACGATGCTTTTATTAACGTTACAGGTAACATTATTAAAGAATTAGATAAAGGTAATAATTGTTTAGGACTTTTCTTGGACTTACGCAAAGCTTTTGATACTGTTATTCACTCGATACTATTAGATAAACTGAATAAAATAGGAATTAGAGGAACAGTTTACAAATTATTTGAATCATATCTGAGCAATAGATGTATAATGACAAAAGTAGACAGCCATATAAGTGAAATATCAAACATTGATATTGGTGTGCCACAAGGAGAGATATTAGGACCAATCTTATACTTAATATATGTAAATGATTTGCTAAATTTAAACCTAGATCAAATAAATGGCTCCATATTTTCATACGCAGATGACACTGTTGTGATTTTCAGTGGTCATTCATGGGAAGTAGCATATAAATATGCTAATACAGGCATGAAAATTGTAAAAAAATGGTTCGATTCTAACCTTCTGTCACTAAACGTGGATAAATCAACATTAGTTCCTTTCTCATTAACATCTACTGGTCAGATAGCGCGGAAAAAATGTACAAATTTAAATTTAATAATACATAATTGTAATTTTGATGTGAATTGTAAATGCTTACCACTGAAAGAAACAGCCGTTGTGAGATATTTGGGTATTTTTATTGATCAACACCTTAAATGGTCTCACCATGTAAACTACATCTGTAATAGACTATGCAGAACAATTCATAAATTTGTCATTTTACGCCACTGTATGCCCATTACTGTTTTACGTTCAGTTTATCTAGCACTTTTCCAGTCCATTATTCAATATGGCATTCTCGCCTGGGGAGGATTAGCGAAAACTACCCTTAAGCCCCTCTGCCTTTTACAAAAAAGAATAATAAAAATCTGTCTAAGAAAACACATTGATTACCCAACTAGCCTAATATTTTCGGAATTTAATGTTTTAAGTTTGGACCAAATTTACAAATTTTCTATATTAAAATATTTTCACAAGTATCGTATAAAATACTCTTCCAGTGATCATATCTACAAAACTAGACGAAATACTAATTTACTCCTATTAGAACCCAAATGTCTCACATTGGCAGGATTAAAGCATAGCATTAATTTTGGACCGCGCTTCTATAACTCAATTATCAGAAAATATCCTGATCTCTCAGCATACTCCACTGTTAAATTTAATAGATATGTAAATAACTTTTGTAATTTTTTAGCTTTTAAGTAATTTTTGTTTCACCCCTTTTATGTATTTATGTTTCATATTTTTTTACTTTCTTTTTTAGTTAAGCACATTATACGAGGTGTGTTCAAAAAAAGACCGAACTTTTTAAATAGCCCGCCATCGACTGCCGATACAATCCTCTGGTTGCCTTGTACACTAGCGGCATCTATTGGTAACAGGTTGCCGCTTGCCGCACTCCGATCGGTGCATTAGTTGTGGAGTGACAGCCGCTTGAGTAAGGTTGTGTGCAAATTTCGCGCCGGATTAGCGACAAAGGTAGCATGAAGGAGTTGGAGGAACAACGCGTCTGTGTGAAATTTTGCGTGAAACTTGAGAAAAGTTTTACCGAAACATTTCAAATGCTTAAACAAGCATACAGGGATGACAGTATGAGCCAAACACAGTGCTATGATTGGTTTAAGCGCTTTAAGGAGGGCAGGAGTTCGATTACCGAAGATCCGTCTGGTCGACCTTCCACTTCAACAGACGACCAACATGTTGACAGGGTTCGCACTGTGATTCGGGAAAATCGTCGTTTGACAGTCCGAGAGGTAGCTGAAGAAGTTGGCATAAGTGTGGGATCTTGTCATCACATCCTGACAGAAAAACTTGGAATGCATCGTATCAGTGCAAAAATGGTGCCGCGTTTGCTGACGGATGACCAGAAGGAGAATCGAGCTAGGATCTCTCAGGAATTGCTTGAAAAAGCAAATGAGGATGAAAACTTCCTCAAGACCATCATAACAGGAGATGAGACATGGGTTTACGGGTACGACGTGGAAACGAAGAGGCAGTCGTCACAATGGGTGGGGAAAGGGTCACCTCGACCAAAGAAAACCCGGATGAGTCGGTCGAACATCAAGGTGATGTTGGTCGTGTTTTTTGAGTGCAAAGGGATTGTGCACCATGAATTTCTACCACGTGGTCAAACGGTAAACAAAGAAGTCTACCAGAAAATTTTAACACGATTGAGAGATGCTGTGCGTAGGAAAAGACCTGAACTGTGGGAGAATCAGTCATGGATGTTGCACCATGACAACGCGCCAGCTCACGCCTCGCTCCTTGTCACGAATTATCTGGCCAATCATGCCACTTCCGTTGTGCCCCATCCACCCTATTCTCCAGACTGGGCCCCTCCAGACTTTTTCTTTTCCCACAAATGAAAACCACTTTGAAAGGGCGCCGTTTTCAAACAATAGAGGAAATTCAAGACAATGCGACGAGAGTATTACGCGCCATCACACAGAAAGTGCATTCCAGCAGGCATTTCAAAACTGGAAGAAGCGATGGCAACAGTGCATTGATAGTAGAGGAGAGTACTTTGAAGGGGACAGTGTTTGAAAAGTTTGTATAATGAGTAATAAAGCAAGTACAACAAAAGTTCGGTCTTTATTTGAACACACCTCATACACTCTATTTCTTTGTCTCTCCTCTTTCTTCACTTTAAATAGTAGTTGTAGTTAATTTTGAATTTTGAAAATTGTTTTATTTTACTTGTATAAATATGTATTTGTCTTTGCATTTTCAATTCTATGTAATAATGTAATAATGATAATAAATAAAGTAAAGATTCCTCCACAAGGCAAAAGACCCTATGGCCCAGGGAGGAAAAAAAGAGGAGTAAAAGAAGTGGCAAGAAGCAGCAAGGGACTATAAATAGCCCCAGGCTCTGACACGCCAACAACTAACTATACCTGGGCCGTCGTAAGGTTGCACTTTCCATTCTACAAGTTAAGTTGCCAGTATCAAAGATTGACAAATGAACTACTCGACTTCGTTGCGTACTGACAAGGAGGTGCCGATCGGCATTATTCGGCTGTATTCGGCCTTGAACATTCGAAACTATGTCTAATCCCTCAATTATCATTTTTCAGTTCTTCCATTCAGTAATTTTTTATATTTATGTAATGTAATATTATTCCGTACCCATAGTTTCACCAAAAAAAACCGTATCGTTCCTTTGCACAAAGATTTATCCTGTTACGTGTGGAACATCGTGCACCTTCACATGATAAATATTCACTTTATTGCTTCGTGGTATCATAGCTCAGTGGTTATGGTGCTGGATAGTTATGCAGAAAGTTAGGGTTCGATCCTAGGCAGGGTACTGTTTTTTTTCATACTATTTTCAAACGCAAATACAGTTTATGATTTTTAATTTTTAAAATTAGCTGTCTTATATTTTGTTGTATAATATAATTTGTAGCGTATAAAACCTTATTATCAGTAGTCGTCAAAAGTCGTGGTGATATGCAGAAGACCTCGCGCATAACCACGCCATGTTTCTTGAAAGTTCTCAATGAGCTGTTTTATGGATACCCGTGTTCAAGGAGTTTGTTCTATTAATAATTAATTAAAGCAATTAATTATCAACACACGGTATCAAACTCACATGAGAGGAGCACAGAATTTTTGCTAGAAGTACTGAAGAGAAGAATTATTAATTGCAACCTATAAACGGCATCCCTATATATAGGCCCTGATTTATAAATTGGCAGATTAAGCATTTGCCCAGGGCGGCAAACCTAAAAAGGGTGGAACAGTTTTAGGGGAAAGGTGTTATATACAAAAAAAACTTTTATTACATAACAACAGTGTGTTCCTGAAAATAACTCATGGCAATTTTGTCAAGACGAATATGGTGTCTTCAAGATTTGTTGAATAGATCGTCAGAATTATCAGAAGTTGAGAGTGATACTTCAAAGTTTTGTAACTTTTATCCAAAGATATCAGTTGTGACTTGTCCAATGAGTGTGTACATTTAAAAATGTCTGAGCTTAAAATATATTTAAAAAAACCTGAAATGCATATTTATTTGAAGGACAATAATTTAGAAAAACAAACTTGAAAAACTGGAAAAATATTTAAATTGTTACTAGAATATTTTTTACTTTACCACAAACTAACTGTACTGCTTAAGGAATGTTTTCAAGAGCCTAAAATATTATGTAATCGGCCCTCCTTAATAAGTTGAACTTATTAGATTGCATGGTATGAAATTAAGAAAGTGGGTGGTATGAAATTATAACATTCCAGAGTAACCAACTTTGATTGCTTCACATGGAAAAACTCTTTTTGTTAAAAATATTTACATATGATTATGAAATAGACTCAGTTTGATAAAAATGTTAAAATTCACTAAGCCCTTTTAAATGTGAAAGTTCTCAGGAATTGTAGAAAATCTGTATGGCTGGCTCCACAGGGCGTAATTCTTTATCATAAATCTAGCATCTATTATTATTATTATTATTATTTGACAAATTTTAACGACTGTCTAAAAAATAGTGTACGATACACGTGAAAAAATTATTTTATTTTGCTCGTAGGATTGCTGCATTCGCTCTTAAGGGCTCGTTTCGCAAACATAGCAAACTCGCAACAAAAAATCTCGTTTTAACATTTAGATCATTAATTATTTTGTTCTAAAATATTTGTTTTAATATATGGTACCTGTAATACATATGTTTTATAAACATATCTTAATTTAAATTAGCATATGTTTTTTACCAAATAACCTAGTCTATATTAAATATTTTTGAAAGTTTCAAAGATCGATTATATTACATAATATTGTCAGAGGTTTTAGGTAATTGTTTTGCAAATGAAACTGCAATAGCAATCATGCATTTTTCTCCAAAACAAAATTACTTTTATTTTTTAATAAATGTTGTGAAGCCTGGGATTACTTGCAATAATAAAACGCTATCGGGATACTATTGGTTTATACTTCGGTAAAACTCAAACTTAACACTAAAACAGTAACTTGGGGTAGGTGGTAAAAGTAAAAAATTAAACGGGCTATTAACAAAGTTTTGCCCAAGGTGCAAAGTACGTGAAATCTGGATCTGCATTTATAGATTTGACAAAAAGTATAAGGCAGGTAATTTTAATAATTAAAAACTAAACACTGCATTTAAATCTTAAAAATATAGTGAATAAATAAAAATAAAAAATTACAGCGGAGGGATTTGAACCCAGGACCCCTAGCTCCACGATCTAGCATGTTAACCATTACACAACTTATAACTTTATCAAGGAACGAGAATAATAGGGATGTAAAGCATTATGCTTTCTCCGATACCATTAGCCTTTGTATATGAACAATACGAGTTTTTATTAATAGTGTATTTGTGTTTGTATTTGTATAAATACTATTAATACTGAGACGCAATACATTAATTACGGAAAAATGAGATAGAATCCCCTAATTCAAGCATGCAATGTTCGAAGCCAAATGGCTTCTGTCTGTCAGTGAATAGAATTGCAGTGCAGCCAACGTAAATATGCATATAGTTGAAACTGGAAAGTGCAATGTTACAGCGGCCCAGGTATATACGAATATCAGGTGTCTCCAGATAAATCTCCAACATTCTAAAGCAGCATCTCAAGTGCTTAGCTGGAGGTTAGTTCGGGAACACCTAGATATAGCCTTTATTCAGGAGCCATGGGTTTACAACACTCAAGTGAAGGGGCTCCCAACAACCACATGTAAGTTACTATATAGTACCAAACATGAAAGTCCCAGGGAGACTGGGGAAGGATAACTGGAAGGTATTAACAGGAACACTGCCGCTGGGTGTTGTGGACCTGACCCTTGGTTTAGAACTGTTAATCTGATAAAAAACTATTAAAGTACAGTAGAACCCCGATAATTCGAGCTAATTGGGGCTGAGGCTACCTCGAATTACAAAAAACTCGGATTATACGGAAATTTCACTAAATCAATGGGCAAATCGCAAATAAATGTTTAATGAGCACAATAATGGTTTAAATAATAAATAAATAAACAATATAGTAGGCCTACATACCTGTGTTACGCCTGTATGTATATATTGTCAAACATTTCCAATTTGCTACATCGGCATCCTTTAAGGATTAAGTCATTGTCTGACCCTTAATGGAGTGGAACGGGAAAGCGATGCTACTAGGAAAACACTTTTAATTACCATTGTAGGGATTACTGTAACAATACAGTAAAGGATGAGGAAATATGCACTGTACAATTGATTGACACGAGGTCCCGACAAAGAAAAATCAAACCTAAGGGTTTCTGTCAATCTGTAATAGAAATGCGTTAGCAGTCTGAAGCCAAGGTTATTTCTGTGTATTATAAACAAAAACCCTAAGTGGGACAGTTTTACCTGCATTTTTCTACATGGAAAAATTGAAAGAAAGCTCAAAATGTAACACATTCGGAAGTGCGTAAAACTTACTTGCGGACACCGTATAAAAACGGGATTTTACTCTAGTTTTATGGATAATTTTAATTTTCTTAAGACCAGCTCGAATTACACGGAACCTCGAAATACCGGGGCTCGAATTACCGAGGCTCTACTGTATAGGCAATTTTGTTCTATTTAATTCTGTATACACTCAACTTTTATGGAAATGTCTTGTTTCCAAGCTATTTTGGGGGGGGGGGGAAATCCACATTTTTACTCATTTCTTGCTATATTATAACTCAAGCCCATGGCAAAGAGGAGTGTCGACAAAGCTGAAGTTTATGTTCAGCTACCTAAATAGAACATAACAGAACCAAATATAAAAACTACCTGAAAACTTTCTCCTATTTTCTCCATATGACTGGGTTCATAGGGACACTTCAATGATCATGTTATTTTAACTGTAGTACACTTTGTTCACAATGACAAAACATCTTTCTTATATTCCTTGTATTTTTTTAAATATATATAGGAGATTCAATCTGAAAAAGCTAGATGAAGACCAAATTAAGAAAGCTTACCATGTCAAGATTTCAAACAGATTTCCAATTCTATAAAACATTTCAGAACCAGAACCTTTGGATGGTATGAATATCAACAAAGCCTGAGAAAGTATTAAAGACAATACAGTGAAACTTCCCAATAGCGGACACCACAGGGGAAAAATTAAATGTCCGTTATTAAGAAGTGTCCGCTATTTAGAAAGGTACCAAAAAAAAAAAAAAAAATTATTCAACACTACAGTTTACAGTACAGTAGACAGTGAAATTGTGAGATTGTTTGTGGTCAAGAAAATCTATACAAAAAGGTCTATGTATACAGTAGTATAAAAACTAAAGTTAAGTTGTAGAAAAAGTTTGTACAACAATACAGTCATGCATTTTAAGGCAAATTCAATTTATTCCGGAATTCTATGACATCAGTCACTACCACTTCACATCACCCAAAGAAATCTAGAATCTCTTTTAGTCACAAACGTTTATGTTTTTGTGTCATTTTTAATATGATTGCACTTCCGAACACTGAACTTCACAAACTAAGAATGTACAAACCGCTCATGTAACACAGCTAACAACTGTGCTGCTAACAGATTGTGACTGAACTGAATGTAACAGTAAAAATGCACGATAATGATTGTTGCAAAGAATTCTGTTAGAACTCAGTTTAATTTACAACAGTCTTTTTCTTTCACGCTGTCCATTATTTGGAAGTTTTAATTGTTGTTGGGGATATATTTCAGTGTCCGCGTCCGTTTTTGAGAATGTCCGCTATTTGGAAGAATTTTATCATAAGGGCTAATGTTATTTTGCAGGGGAATTTTAAAATGTCCGCAACTGAGAGAAGTCCGCTATTGGGGCTTAGGAAGTTTCACTGTATTAAAATATCCACAAAAGAAAAATTAGAACTGCTTAAACTGAAACCAAATACACCATGGTTTTATGATGAGTGCTAGAAAATAGTAAATGCAAGAAAACAGGTGAAACTGCAAGGGCTCTGTCGAAAATCTCAACAATGCAAAATGAGAAACCTCTAGAACCATTAGAACAAAGAAAAGAAACCATCTGAAAGACAAAATAAATGAATTAGGGATAAATAGTAAAGACAAAAATACTAGGGACCTCTACAAGGGAATAAAGACGTTCAAAAAGATTTTCAACCTAGAACGAACATATTTAAGGACAATTATGGCAAATGCTCCTAACTCTGAATAATGTTTTGAATAGATGGAAAAATTTATTTTTATTAAATGTACATAGATGTGCCCAAAGTGTAGAAAATGAAATATTCACAACAGAGCCGGTGGTTGCTGAACCAACAAACAGAAGTAGAAACAGCTGGATGTAAACTATAAAAAATAAAATCACCAGTCTCCAGACGTTGACCAAATTCCAAGCAGAATTAATTAAGGCAGGTGAAGATAGATTAATTTCAGAAATCCTTAAACTCGTTCTTAAGTTTTGGAGAAAGGAAGAATTGCCAAAGGAATGGAAAGAATATACTATTATACCGATCCATAAAAAGGGAGTTAGGGCTGAATGTAACAACTATCAAGGAATTTCTTTCTTATGATCATACAAAATTTTGTATAATATACTTCTGTCAAGATTAACCCAATATGCAGACGAAATCAATGGAGATCACAAAAGGGAAGAAAAATATACTATCTAGATGAAACTGGGTTAACATGGACCACACAGCATTACAAGTAAGAAGTGATAATACTATAAAATAAAATAAATCAGATCTTCTTATCAGGGTTAAGCAATGGGTTAAAGAACCCAACTGATAACTATGCATACCGTATAGGAAATGATTTCAGCTATTACTGTGAATATCCTTTGCTTTACATAATTTAAACAATGCATAATTATGTCATTGTATGCCCTATATACCTGAATACTACCTGCCTCCGAATAATACCCGCACCCAAATTTTTTGAAAGGAAATTTAAAAAAAAAAAAAAAAAAATGTATAGGCCTCTATATAAAATTATTTTGCCAGGTTTATTTTTGAATAAACAGTTATAATTAACTTTGCATATCATAAAAGAATTAAATATGGTAGGCTAAAATGTAATTTTAAAAATAACATGGTAACAGCCAGGTGGAAATCTCGCCATCACTCTTTCAACAACAACACTCTCCAGCTGATCGGCAAGAATCACACATGATGACGTACGTCCGCCTGGTCCGATTCAAGGTCAAAGTCATGTGGAAATTCACCAATTCACTTTTCACGAATTAGTGCTTCTGTTGTACTGTTATGTTACTTGCTTGGCGTCTGTACACGTAAAGCTTCGTTTCACGGCCAGTCATGGTGAACTATTTGCATTAGAAAGCACTTTCTTTGTCTCATTTTCCTTTAATTACAGCTTCGCTACTGTTATACTATACTGTGATGCTACTACAAAGCATCGTGCTATATTGAGCCGACATGGTACAAATTGTCGAAATTCAGATGAGAGAACAGTATTCAAATAATACCCGCACCCCAGTTTTTCTCTCGTGATTGTTGGAAAAAATATGCGGGTAGTATTTGAGTATATACGGTATATTACTGTATAGTAGTAGTAGTAAGTATTCTGCCTTCCGGCAGGTTTTCAAACTTGGTACGCGAATTTTGTTTTCCAAAACTGTCTATCCTCTGCTTCCTCCTTCAGCATCCAATATTTCCGCTTTTCCCTTAAATCGTCCAACAGCTGAATTCTTCTTTTTCCAAGTCTAGTTGTACCCTCCAATCTTCCTTCTACGACATCATGTAATAAGCAGTTCCTTCTGAGAATGTGCCCAACCCAGTTTGCTTTCCTCTGACGAATTGTGTGTATGATTGACTTCTTCTCACCCACTCTACTCAGAACCTCTTCGTTTGTCACCATGTCCATCCACTTTATATTTTCTATCTGTCTCCAGCACCACATTTCAAAACTTTCTAAATCAGCCATTCCATGAAAAGTGAGCCTGTTTTACCATATTTATATTTTTAAGTAAGGTAGATATGTTGTATGTCAAATGAAAGCTAAAAGCTTATATTTTTAAATGTCAGTACTAATTTTTTATGATCTGCAAGTAACATTTTGTTATTGATTGTTAAATTTGAACATAACGAAAGCAACCAATTTCTTGAAAAAGTAACAGTTTGTATTTAATCCCTATTGTTGACAGCCTGGAGAATCAGCTGATTATTTCTCTCCAAAAGTTGTTGTTCAGTATATTAATAGTCTTATGAAGTATTATTATTTACTACCAAGAGTTAATTATGAATTTTGTTACTCGTATTTACGAGGTACTATGCATTTGTCTGAACCGTAACAAAAAAAGTGAAAAAGTTTATTTTATATGTTAACGATCATTTGTACAATAGTAATATTTAATATTTTCTAATAAGAAGGGTTATGTAACTCATATCAATTATTAAAATTTTTGCATATTAATTTATTCCCATTTAATGAGCGTTACGGTCCAGACACCAAAAATGAGGACAAATATTCAGTGTTGACCAAAGTTTTAAATTACCCATTAATTTGAACAATTTCCAGATTAAAGATGAGCTTAAAAGACAGACTGTGATAAACTGGATTTTGGAAAAAATGTTACAGTGAAAGAACTGGTTTTAAAATTAATTATCAACTCCATTACCGAACGTTAAGAGACGCATAGGCAGTCATCCTATTTTGAAATGGAACAAAACTAAAGTGGAAATGAATGAATTTGTACAATGTATTACAGATACATTTTGCTAAGAATTACTCACTCATTGCACAGGATGAATTAATTCAGTCATCTCATTGGGCCCTTCAACAAGCAACACTGTTCACAGCTGTTGCCTGGCTCGTCTACTTATTCATGTAAATGCGTAAAAACTCAATGTTCAGACAGGAACTCCTCCACTGAGTAATAGTTATGCAATAAAAATATTTTTTCAGCTGTAATTTGCTGTCTGGACATTCCTGAAGACAATCATATGAGAAATGAAAGCAGAATTTGCTAATGTAGGCCTACTAACGTAGTTAATATAAAAATATTTTCTAATGGTTCAGCAGCACTATTAATTAATTTTTTTTTTACCTTTTTCAATCTCCAATTCTTTGGAAACAAGTTTCTCTAAATATTGTATGGAATATTTAGGCACCACTCTATGGGAAAGTGACAGTGGACGGAGTTAGAAGACAAAGCATAATGTTTGGATACCAGCAAAGAGCCAAAAATATTTTTTGAATACACCTGAGCAGTTTTATAATGTGCAAAAAAAAAGTAGTGTCAGCAGTAAGAATACTATGGGTGCCAGCATGTGAAGTCAAAACCAGAGAAAAGGTAGTCTGGTATTCTTTGTAGTCCCAAGCTACAGAGCGCTGATTAGGCCTACTTTCAGGTTACGCCAACCAGAAGTAAATTACTAGTTGGTGAGACAAGTTCAGGTGCTTCACCATGACAATTTATCATCACCCTTCCTTAATCATCAGAGTAAATTAAATTTTGTGATTTTGTCCTTGTCAAGCTGAAAGACATACTAGGCTGAGGTAGGCCTACTTAACACTATTTGCGATGATTACAGAATCAACTATATGAATTCCAGTAGTATATCGACATGGATATGGTCTCAAGAAAAAGGTCATCTTTGTAGTACATGCTTCAGTCATTGTTTGTGTGGTCAAACTACCTACAGTCACTTATAATAGTGGATAATTTGTTTTTAATAGACATAATGAGCCATCCTCATAAGCATTCACCATTTCTTTGTGACAACAGTTTTATAAACCCTATGAAAGGGCCTAAGTTTATATTAAATTACTTATTTTGACAAGTTAAGTGTTCATGGTTCCTAGATTTTGCAAATCATGTGTAAATTTTCTATTTTCTTAATTTGTTAAGTAATTCTCACTTGTGTGATTTCACACAGTGTCTGAACCGTAACAGCATGTGTCTGGACTGTAACATATTTTGAAAATTTACTGTGTGTTAATTATTGAAAATTTGAGGTTGATCAATACTGCACACTTATCCTTGAACATTTATAAAGAAGGAAAAAAATATGATTCACCATAAAGTTGTGACAACTCACAGAGTTTTGCATGTCTTTACAAAAATGACATGGGTAACCTTCCGTGTGAGTCTGAACCGTAACAGGGTACTTTTTATAAATTTCTTGAATGATTAATGTTGAGATGGGATTAAAAATATATCAGGGGTGAAGTACTATTTGAAGGGAATTCATACATATTGTGACAAAGCCCAGAAAACCCTAGAAGCTGATAGAAGAAGGACTCGGGCCGAAAGCGCTAGAATTAGATAAATCTAGAAAGGGACGGCCCTCTTATTGCTGATTGGAGCCACGCGCCGACGGGTGCGGCCTACTCCCTGGCACGGCGGCGCGGTGAGTGACGGTGCGCGCTCGTGGGAGGGGCCAGAGGTGGAGCCACGCGCTAGGGCTGTGACTTCGCCCCGCGCGGACATTCTAGACAATGCGCGGGCGGAGAGCTTTCGAGAGACCGGGTCTGGAATATTCGTCGGCCCTATATATAGGGCCGCGAGCGAGCGGCGAGTCAGTCAGAGACGGCAACGAGGAGTGATGAGTCAGTCAGTCAAGGAGAGTTCAGTACAGTGAAGAGTCAGTACATCAGAGGAGAGGCAGTCCATGAAGAGCCGGAGGGTCAACGAGGGAACAGTCAGAGAGGCAGTCCGTGAGTAGCGGCGAGTGTCAGCGTCAGAGGGTGAGCTGGACGGAGAGGACTGATCAGCGCGGCCTCAAGTGAGTGTGTCTTGGGAAGCTGAGGAGCCAGTGACCGGAGGGACCCGAGAGCGGAATAGATAGTCAACGGGGAACTAGTGACCGGAGGGAAGGGTGAACGGAAGAGCTGGTGAGCTGATCTGGGCTGAGGCAGTGCCGTCCCGGGGAACTCTGCGCGACGGGTGGATCGCACAGCGGCAGCGAGGACTGTGGAGTTGACCGGCGCGACGTGGGATGATCTGGATTGGACTGGAACAGTGCTGTAATTAGGACTGAGCACAGTGAGAGTGAGCTCTGAACAGGACAGTGAACTGGCGAATAGTCTGGAGTTTTCTGGCTGTATTGTCAATTGTTGTAGGAAATAAAGAAACCTCCATCCTTCAATTATAAACTCGGTGTTCTCATTTTGAACCCCGACGAGCCCTTGTTACAATATTATTAACCCTTCTGAAAATTTATCTTAACAATGAGTATGAGGACTCCAAAAGTGTGTAAATGTCTGGACCGTAACAATGGAATGGCTGAAATATTTCTTCTCTAATTTCCTCAAAGTCCATGTCTCTGATCCATACAAAGCAATACTCCAAATATAACACTTCACCAGGTTTTTACGTAGCTCTAGGTTCAGACTACTAGTTAGCAGAGTTCTCTTCTTCATAAATGCTTCCTTGGCCATGGCAATTCTTGATCTTATCTCCTTGGTGCAATAGGCATCTTTCGTCAGTACACTTCCTAAGTATTTGAACTGGTTCACGTTCTCTAATTCTTGATTTCCCATGATAATTTGAAGCGGCTCTTCTCTCTTCGATATCCTCATCACCTTCGATTTACCTATGTTGATTTCCATTCCATACTTTCTTCCTGTTTCCACCAGCCTGTCAATCATTCCTTGCAATATTTCTTTTTTGTCCCAGGTACAAATTGCGGATTAGTCTCCTGTCCTTCCAGTCAATGCCTATTTTTTTTAGTATGTCCATTAACTTTTCCCAGTTCACTCGGTCAAAAGCTTTTTGCCAATCAATAAAGCAGACACACACTTCTTCGTTGACCGCTAAAACTCTCTCTGATATAATCCTTAGCATTCCAATTGCATCTCTAGTTCCTTTTCCTTTCCGGAAACCAAATTGGTCTTCTCCTATTACGTCTTCTATTCTTCTTTCCAGTCTTCTAGTTAGTATCCGTGCCACAATTTTTCCTACGTGAGATAGCAAGCTGATAGTTCTGTGATCACTACACATCTTGGCACATTTCTTCTTCATTAGTGCAATCATAGTTACCTCTAGGAAATCTTGAGGCCATTCTCCAGTGTCATAAATTCGGTTGATAAGTTTGGTAAGTTTCCTCATCCCATTTTCTCCTAATTCCTTCAGTAGGTCCACTGGTATGTCATCGTCTCCTGTGGCCTTTCTATTCTTCATTTCTTTTATGGCCTTTTCTACTTCATTCTTCAATATGCTAGGTCCTATATTATCTTTATCCACTAGTTCTTCTGTTTCCATCTCGATGTCTTGTGGTCGATTTTGCTTGTCGTAAAGCTTTTCTATGTAATTTTCCCATATTGTAAGAACTTTTCCAGGGTTTGTAATTAAATTTCCATGAATGTCTTCTATTCCAAAAGTCCGTATTCCTTTATTTTCTTTAGATTCTAACTCCATTGCTTTCTGATACATTAAATCATATCTTCCTTTTCGTCGAAGCTCCATAATTTCATCACAGCTTTCTTTAAGGTAATTTTCTTTTGCTCTGTCTGTCTCTCTTCTTAGTTCATTATTCAATCTCTTATATTCCACAGCATTAGTATTTTTGTATTTCCTTCTTTCTTCCATCTTCTTTAACATCTCTTGTGTTACCCACGGTTTCCTATTTATTCTGTCTATTTTTCCAACTTTGTTCTTCAACGTGTCCAACAAAACATTTTTTACACTTTCCCACTCACTTTCTACAGATTCACCAACATTTTTTATTTCATGTAACTGTGTTTCCAATGACTCTTTAATCGAGTCCTTGTCATTTCGCAGTTTTTCTAAGTTCCATCTTGGATTTCTTTTACATGTCCGCCTAATCCTTTTCAGCCTAGTCTCTATGTCTGCTACAAGAAGATTGTGGTCTGTGTTGATGTCAGCATTTGGAAGAGTCTTCACATCTTTCACACTGCCCCGGAATCTCTGCTTGATGAGAATGTAGTCAATCTGGTACCTATTAATATCCCCAGGGCTTTTCCAGGTGTACAACTTTGTTTTCCTCTTCTTGAACCAGGTATTGGTTATCACCATATCATATTGTTGGCAAAAGTCAACAAGCCTATTACCTCTGTCATTGCGCTTCCCTAATCCATAAGGACCCACAATTTTTTTCTCTTGTCCTTCTCCTATGACACTGTTGAAATCTCCCATAATTATGGCATTCACTTTACCTCTTCCTTCTTGGTACAATATTTCGCCTATGTCTTCATACATTTTATCAACCTCTGCATCGTTGTGATCTGAAGTTGGCATATACACTTGCACTATCAAAACATCCACTGGATCTGCATTTATTTTTACATACATTATACGATCACTAACACACTCCACTTTTGTAATACTATTCACTTGTTTATTTTCCACCACTACAGCTACGCCTCTTTCGTTACAATTTCCACCCGAATAGAACATCGTATAATTACCACAAGCCACTTCACCTTGTCCAGTCCATCTCACTTCACTTAAACCTACTATATTCACACCACATTTACTGTATGTAGATATTTATTAACTTCATTATATTAATTACCGTGTTAGCCGGCGTTTAAGGCGCACCAGCCTTTTTTAAACACATTTTTGAAGGATAAAACTTAATTACTGATCATTATAATGAATTTACAGTATTTTAAATATAAAGTAATACAGAACTCCACGTAACTGTAATATTCCCACACTCTGCAAAGAAACAAGAAAAAAATCCCATACCCATATAGCCTATACCCGAATACTACCCGCCCCCGAATAATACCTGCACCCAAATTTTTCGAAAAGGAAATTTTGAAAAAATCTATAGGCCTAAATATAAAATTATTATGCTAGTTTCATTTTTAATAACATTACATATCAACATTACATTATATATCATAAAATCATATGGTACGCTAAAATAACGTGCACGGTAACATCCAGCCGAAATCTCGCCGTCTTAGATGGGCAGCGTAAGACTTTTAACAACAGTAACACTCTCAATTCAGCTGTTCAGCAGGAATCCACACACAATGACGTGCGTCCGACCCATGGTCAAAGTCACGTGGAAATTCACCGAACTTTCCCCAAATTAGTGGTTCTGCTTATACTGCACTGTTTGCTTGGCGCCTGTACGCATAAAGCTTTGTTTCAGAGTGGCGAACCATGTGAATAAGAAAGCGTCTTCTTCGTCTCAGTTTCCTTTCATTCCAGCTTCGCTACTATTACAATATACGGCAAGGATATAGTTTCCGACTCACCCTGCTCCCCTTTCCATCGGCCGCTTCCCCTCACCGCCTACCACGCATCTTCACGCGCAGCTATGGCTCATGCCGGCCGCTAGCTTGCTCTAATAATTGCAATTACCATTATAAAAAACAAAATAAAATTTCACGAATTATAGAAAATGTCGAACAATTAAAAAAATACCCTTGTACCAAACATCACATTTCACGATCTTTAAACACCGATTTGATAATATAAAAAAATCGAAATTTACATAATATTTCCCAATTTTTAAAAACACCGTGTTATGATATAAAACATGGCTCAATCGATGCAGAAAAATTCCCTTGCACCAACAGTACTCTTTTCGTAACAAACAAAACATTTCAAAATTTGAAAAAGCGATTCTTGCGTTAACACTCGCGAATGCATGAAGTCACCCTTAGTACCTATATATACATGAAATCTTTCTTCACTGCTCAACTGTCATTCGCGGCGTAGTGGGTTCAGACTCCTAGCTATAACGCTAGAGGTTCCGATAGATAGGTAGGGTGACGAGGAGGTGAGAGGAAAGAGACGGGAAAGAAAGAGAAGAAAGGAAAAATAAATTATTTTTCTCCCCACCCAAAACCCCTACTTTCCACGCGGTAGTGGTGGGGGACTCGGGTGAGTCGCAATATATATTTTTCCCCAATATACTGTGGGCTATTACAAAGCATCGTGTTATATTGAGCTGATATGGTATAAAATGTCAAAATTCGGATGAGAGGAGTCCAGTATTCAAATAATACCCGCACACTAGTTTTTCGTCCATGATATTTGAAAAAATATGCGGGTAGTATTTGAGTATGTACGGGGTAACTCTGAATAGAGGAAATTTCCAGAAATGAATGTAATAAAAACTGAGTATCAATGTATAAGACGCACCCCGTTTTTCAGACCTATTTAAAAAAAAAAGTGCTTATTATACGCCAGCAAATGCGGTATATTATAATGTTGTCTTTTAACCTGATATTAACATACTGGTACATCTGAACTATCACTAATTTGATTGTATTTCATGTTAAATTTCACAACTAAATAACGTGCTAAGAAAATAAGTACATTCATAAACAAATAAATATAGGCAGTGTCAACCAAGTCAATAATGATTATAAACTCATTAGTGCTACCATCAAAATATTTTTTGTTGCAACATACACCATCCCCTAATGCTATTATGCATGAACTTGTGGTGCCGCATACATAGGCAGCCTCAAAAAAACCCATGATGCGGCACTGACCACTAGAGAGACTTAAAAGATTTTCTGAGATTCTAGTCTCTATAGGTACCTGCTCGCTTTAAGAAGACAGAAACCGGGGGAGGAGTGTAGGATAACATAAACAGTATAATCCTCAATCACTGCTGACCCAGCATTTAGTATATTTGCAGTACAGCTTATTAGTCCAGTCAATGAAGGGGTTGTAGAGGAAATGGAGAGGGGGAGAATTTTTTTCTTCAGGAATGTGTTGGGGGTGGTTAGGAGGTAAACATACTAAAAGTCCCCGCCCCTACCCCTTACGTTTCATGGGGGGAGGGGGTGGAAAGGGCCCATTTTTTGGATTTTTGTTTATAAATTGAAAACGGTCCGTTGTAGGGAAAAACGTCCTATATGCCAAATTAAAGTTGACATAATTCTCTACAAGTTGGTTCATATACAATTCTGTCGTATCTATAATTGTTTTCGAGATATAGTCAGATGGATATGACTAATTTTCCAAAAACTAGTTTTTACCTCACGTTTTTCACTATATTTGTCTTTCCAACTTCTCAGCCTTTTGTTTTACAGCAAAGTCGTCAAGAAAATAGTTGTAGAAAATTAAATTTCCTTTAAATATAAGTATAGATATTTAATTTATCTTCAACAAAACAAAAGTTACAATAATTTGAAATTGTCGGGTAAATTTAGTGATTTCCCAAGAAAATTGTACATGTTATTTCCTAATTCTAGAGTTATAACTAGGGATGGGTCGATACCAGATTTTCTCGATACTCGATACATTATTTTTTTCTCGATACTCGATACTTCGATACTCGATACCTTCAACATTTCCAGTTTCAATAAATAGCTACATTAAAAATTAAAATTTGAGAGAACTGTGTAATACCAATAAAATTAATTAAGTCTGCATATTTAATGAGACAAAATTTAATATCACCAGTAGCCTATAATTATTTTTAAACTCTACATTAAAACTAAAATTAGTTTTTTAAACAGTCCACTTACAAGTTTTTGTTAAAAAATACTAGCATTCTCACTTAATTGCTGAATTGCAAAATTACAAAAGTATCGAAAAAGTATCGAGCGAGTTTTCTGAAGTATCGTTCGATGCCGATACCATGCAAGTATCGAGGTATCGAAAGTATCGAGGACCCATCCCTAGTTATAACGATATATGTATGTACACATAGATACTATAAATACACAATATACACACATTTATACATACATTTACATACATATACAGTAAAACCCCATTTTTACACTTTTCAAGGGATTGATGCAAAAAAGTGTAAATGGCAGGAAAGTGTAAATTGCAGGAAATGTGAAATCTGTAATGCTATATAGTGCAAAATTTAATACATAAAGAAAAAAAACAGGTACCCATGTACACTTACATTATCTATTTAAAAAAGTCAGAAATGGTTGATTGTCTTTGCTTTTTTCTTATTTGTATCAGTTCGACCTGTCTCTCCACAGCATATAGGGCATCAAAAGTCCCATCCTCTCCCGAGGCACTTGCAATGTACTGCCTCAAAACAGCTATTGCTTCCACGGCTTCTTTGCTAGTAGGTATTTTGGGTTCCTGGTCATAGTCTTCCTCACCTACTTCTTCTTCTTCAAGGTGGCTAGAAACAATGTCTTCCACTGTGGGCACCACTGATGTTATTACATCAGCATCAACGTTGACATAATCTTCGAATGAAGAAGGCTCGTCCACCACACCCCAGTTGCTGGGCTCTGACATCTCTTCCTCGGGCAGATAGTCCTCTTCTTCCACAAACTCAAACCCGGCCTTCCGGAAACAGTTAGATATGGTCACAGGACTGATACTTGACCATGCTCTGGATACATAATGCATGGCATCAAGGACTGTTATGGTCATTTTCTTAGGGTCCATAGCATTGTCGTGCATGAAGACAGCCTTCTCCACCAGCATCTTCCTGTACTTGAATTTAAGGGCATGAATGATACCCAGATCCAGTGGTTGGAGCTTGCTTGTGCAGTTTGGCGGGAGAAACACAAGCTTAATGTTTCTTAGGTGCAGATCATCAGGGTGGGCAGCACATATGTCCAAGAACAACATGCTCCCAACATGATTTGCTCCCATTTTAGCATCCAAAGCATGAAGCGTAGATGTGAAGATGCTGCTAGTCATCCATGCTGTGGCATTTGCATCATACTTTGTGGGCAGATTTTTCAAATTCTTGAAACACCGGGGCTTCTTGAATTTACCGATCACTAGGGGGGGGGTAATTTTTCTGATCCGTCAGCATTGACCATTAGTGTTCCCACGTGTGAATCAACACGACGCAAAATTTCAGTCTTTTCTTGCAAAGAAATGCATTTTCTACTGTTTTTATTAACCTCCATGATACCACCAAAAATCACGCAACACTGCCAAAAATCCACGATGAATTAGGCCTACGCTATGTGAATATCAAATATCTACAAGCACAAAAGAAACCAACTCCCTCTCAACTAATGCAAATAGCCACTGTCGCCGCGTGTAAGAGAGTTGGCAACATAGCGGAAGTGAGACCTTGCGTTCCTTTTTAAAGCGCTTCAGGGTTGGTGCAGCATTGGTGAAGCGAAGTCAGATCTCGCTTACGGGTTTTGCTGCAAGGACTGTCTTGACCGTTCTTTCTTCACTGCAGCAAAACTGAAGCGCTTCACGGATTCGCTTTGAAAGAGAACGCATGGAAAACGGTTCTTCATCGGAAATCAATGCTACCTTCGGCAAAAATACATAAATGGCGGGAATTCTATGTATTGTCAGCATAGGTTAAAAAGTGGGATGAAAATGACATAAATGGCAGAAAAACGTAAATGGCGGGAAAGTAAAAACGGGGTTTTACTGTATATGTATAATATATACATTAGGAATCCAAATTTAAGAACCCCGTCATCTTCCATCATCTTTTTATATTGGATTCAGCATCTACAGGGGATGATTTGAGGGGCTCCATTTCTTCCTCAACATCGTCTTCGTTCAATACAGGTATCTTGTTCAAACAGTTCCCCTGGCAGGTTTGCATAAAGGGGAACAGTTCAACGAAACTTTCTTGCAATCACATATAAGACTGCTGTAATCCTTTGTGCACTTACAAAAAATCCTGCTTAAAATTGCTTGTGGTGCTGCTGGGTCTTTGGTCAACACTGGAGCAAGATGATTTTACTTACATTCCCAACCCCATAACTCTGGGGGTAATTTATTGGTTTCCTAACCAGAGATGCACTTGGTGGTACGTCCGAAAGGCATGTTCTTTTGTTGCCCCCTCGCTTGGTGGAAGTGACGAGAGATCAGGTTTTATATTGGTCATATATTTTAGAAATGAATGGATACGTGACGAATACGTGAAATTTGTCAAGACCCACTACCCAGGGAGGAGATGATGGAAATAAACTCACCAAACAGCACTAAGGTGGCTGAACAGGGAAGACGCTACCGAAGGAGAAGTCCGTAGATATCTATTTCAATCTGGACACCGAAATAACAGTGAATGGAGAACTATTCCTCTCCAATCCAGACAATCAAGACAGACTGATCAATCTGCTGAGGTCTAAACTCGAGGAAAACGGAATCAAGCATCAGACGATGCTGACGTGCTGATTGTCAGTACACCTAGAAAACAATCAACGAGAGAAACATCTCATGTGGCTGTCATTGGGGAAGATGTCGATCTAGCATTGATATTTACCGGAAATACTCCACCTGACCACATTATTTTATTCATCAAACCAGGGAGCGGAAAAGTTCTAACCAATGTTTACTCCACCCACCAAATGCAGCAGTGGGAGTGAAACAAATTCTGTTCCTGCATGCTTTTACTGACTGTGACATTCCGAGTAAACTTGGTTTTGTCAAACTTTACCAAAAACACCCAGATATTCACAGAACAGCCGAAGTATTTTACAACCCCTCCTATTCACAAGTTGATGTTTAGAAAGCTGGATGAACATGCATGTTAAGATTGCAAGGCGCAAGGGAAATCATCTTGCTCCAGAGCTGACCAAATATCCAGCAGCACCACAAGAAATTTTAAGCAAGATTTTTTTGTAAGTGCACAAAGGATTGCAGCAGTCTTAAATGTGGCTGCAAGAAAGTTTCGTTGAACTGTTCCCCTTTATATGCCAAAACTGCCAGGGGAACTGTATGAACAAGTTACCTGTAACGAACGAAGACGACGATGAGGAAGAAATGGAGCTCCTCCACACATCCGCTGCATAAAAAAAGTTATGGAAGATGATGGGGATTCTCAGCTCCTGCTACCTTGAGTTGTGGAGATGCAGCCAGAAGCTGAACCTTCTCGTCCCAAGAGAGCCAGGACTACATCAATAATTTTTTTAATATATTTATTTAATAATTTTTCTAAATGCAAATTTATTTATTTGTTTAATATATACAATTTTTACAATCCCTTCATAGATTTTCAGATTCTATATTTTTAAAACCTGGAATTTCTTCCCAGGTTTTCTTTCTTCGAAATTAAACAGCTATTTTAAAATTTTTATAACTGTATAATTTCCACATTACAATCATTAGTACGAACTTTTTGTAGAATTTAGACACTATCTTTACAGGGATGAGGAAAGTGTTTTCTTGGAGCCAGTGTTTAATATATCATTATATATGTGTGTATATATATATCATTATAGCTCAGCCTCTAACCGAAATGAGTAACAGGAGCAATCCTGGGGGTAAAGGCGGTCGGTGCGTAAGACTGATAACCTTACCACCTTCACGTGCCGAATGTCCAAAAACTGGGAGCCTCAACCTCCTGGAACCCTCTGGGCCTCCATGGCCTGTATAGGGATCACTTCACTTTACTTTTATATATCATGACAGCCCTTGAATTAGAAAATAATAAATGTACAATTTTCTTGAGAAATCGCTAAATTTACCCGACAATTTCAAATTATTGTAACTTTTGTTTTGTTGAAGATAAATTAAATATCTATACTTATTTTTAAAGGAAAATTCATTTTCTACAACTATTTTCCTGACGACTTTGCTGTAAAACAAAAGGCTGAGAAGTTGGAAAGACAAATATAGCAAAAAACGTGAGGTAAAAACTAGTTTTTGGAAAATTAGTGATATCCATCTGCCTATATCTCGAAAACAATTATAGATATGACAAAATTGTATATGAACCAACTTGTAGAGAATTATGTCAACTTTAATTTGGTACATAGGACGTTTTTCCCTATGACGGACCATTTTCAAGTTATAAGCGAACAGGGTGTCCACCAAGTAATGCTGAAGAAATTCCCCGCTTATTCCCTGATTTTCATTGATCATTTCAGAAATTCCCGACCAAAATATGAAGCACTTTCTAATAACTGTGTAAGAAAAATTATAGGATTATACATACTTTAAATAAGAAAAACATTTAGTAACAAAAGTAATTGCAAACAATAATTACTTAGGCTATAACAGATACAAAAATTAGGAACAATAAAATAAATTAAATATACTTTCATATAGGCCTACTATTGTCTAGAAGTCTTTTTGATCCCTCTTTGCAATTTTTCGAATTTTCCCGGATATTTTAACAAATTCATTGACTTTTCCCGGATTTTCCCGACCATACGAAATTCCCGGCCTTTTCCCGACCAGTGGACACCCTGGCGAAAATCCAAAAAAAGGGCCCTTTCCACCCCCCTCTCCCGAACACATTCCTGAAGGAAAAAAATCTCCTGCTCTCCATGTCCTCTACAACCCCTTTTAGGGCATTCATTGGGTTGTATAAACAAAACGAAGCCACTGCTACCAAGCCGTTGCTCATGAGAAGGATGAGAATCTAGCACCCGCTGTCTGTTTGGTATAAATAAAAACTTCCCCTCCCTGCCAAGCCGCTGCTCAGGCAACTGGTAGCAACTGCTTGACACCTCCATCCCATATTGCCCGGCACATAGCAGCTGAGTAAACAAACATGACACTTGACTGTCTGTACAGCGATTTAAAATTTAAAGTTTAGTATAATGTATCAGAATGGTTGAAGAAAATAGTGTACTTCAAAAGCAGATCGTGCAAATTCTGAAAATGCACAAACGAGTACTGAATAAAGCTCAACTGCCAGAGTGCAAAAAGAATAAATCTCTAGCAGTAACTGTTTTCAAAAGTCAGCTAGAACGAGAATGTAACATAGTGTTAACTGAAAACAAGATTTGAAGAAGAATTAGTAATTTGAAGAGCAGGATAAAGTAAAATTCGACCTGAGACTCACTGCGAATAAGCCGATAGTCTTAAAAATTTGGGAGAGAACACGAGAAGAAAAGGAAAAATTAGAAATATAAGTACTGAAATTAAAGAAAGAAAAACTATTTTGGGAGAAAGAAAAGAGACAAGAGAGTGAGGCCTAGTATACAAAAGTCCTGGACATCCAAAGGTCCTGGGTTCAAGTCCCAGTGTCAGAGGAATTTTTCTACTACAATATTCTCTAGTATTCATGTTTTTTTAGCAAACCTTGATTTTAGGGCACTAAAAATTATGTTTAGGCTTGGAAATTAATATATTAAGCATTTAACTAGAACAGTAGACAGATACAATTTTACTTATTTCTAATAAACAAAAGTTAACATTTTATACTAATAAACACATTTAATACTTAACAGTGTAGGCAATAGCCCTAAAATCACAAGTCTACTTAGGAGAATTTCCGTGATCCGTTATGTGCTTACGGCACAAGTATTGCATGCTATTTTTTGCACAATGAATATTTATATCAATTTATTTATATTAATTGAGATATTAGCTGAAAATATTATGTTTATACACTATTGAAGATGGATGTTATATTTCAGAAAGTGATTCGCATATGTTGGTTGTTATGGGGACCGAATATTTGTCCTGTTAAAGTCGCCACAAACTGGGGGGCCTTGGTTCCGGTCTTCCACAAAGGCTTGTATTATGATGATTTTACTTATGGCACTTGTGCTTTTTGTAATTTTTACCGCACGGAGATTTCTTTTGTTTTCATAGCAACCAGATTGCATGCAAGAATGTCAAGTTACGATCCAAGGCAACAATATCCGTAAGTACCACTAATTAGTTACGCCGTGCAAAAAAAGGAATTAATCACGTTTGAAATATTTTAGTTCATATTGATACCAGTCAAATATGAGAATGTGTTAGACCTATAATTATGAATTAATTTTGTGATTATTATTATTATTATTAAAAAGAAAAATAACAAAGTTAAGTTACACATCTTTTACAATTTTATTGTACAACCAGTTCTTTACATCTGTGCACATCATAATCCATACGCTCCTTATAAATTACTCATATTCGTTAAAAAATCACCCTCATGAACCCCGCCAATACGATTAAAAACTTCACTTGAGCAAGCTGAGTCCGCAAATGAGGTACCTCAGAAAAAAGCAAGCCGCTGCTCGCAACAGAGAGCCGCGGCTTAGTTTTATTTATACCAAATCCTAAGCAGCGGCTCAGCTGTCAAGGTCGTTGAGCAACTGCTAGGCAGATGGCTGAGGAAGCCGCTTTTTATTTATACCAAACCAAGCAGCTGCTAGGAATTAGTGAGTTTTGAGCCGTTACTTGGTTTTATTTATACCACTCATTGACTGGACTATATGTAAATACACTGCTTTCAACTTTGTTTTATGAAACAAATATTTGAACTAAAAGGTAAATTAGAAACTCCTAAGCTTGATATTATCTTGCAAAAAAATAACAAAAACTGACATTTCAAATTTATTTGGTTAACTGATGGATACACTCATAACAAATTTTATTGCTTAATTATATCTACTGCAGACCTATATAAAGTGTAAGAAATAATAATAATAGTAGTGGTGGTGGTGGTAGTAGTAATAGTAATAGTAGTAATAATAATAATAATAATATCTGGTAAACCGATACAACAAAGTGCCAGAATGCTTTTGTTTAATCAGTGATAATTGCAATTATGATTGCAGAAAAGAAGTTATTTTTGTAATTTATCTCTGAGTTAAGTTTTAGATCGATTCATTGAGCAGGGCTTATGGAAGAAAAGAATTCTAAAGTTTGATACTTAACCTTAATTCATACTCGTATACACTGAAATAAGAAATTCTTAAAATATGTGAATATTTCACAAAATGCACTGGCAAAGAACTCTGCTCAATGTATGTAGGCCTAATTATTTCACAGTAATATACCTTCCATATATATAACAGTATTCATGTAGTACTCATTTCAAATTGATCAACAGGAATAAGTGAACTTTGCGCCCCACGCTGCTCCCCTTTTCACCAGCGCGCGCTTCCCCGCCTGCTAGCTACCCCTCACGCCTAGCCACTGTCCGCATCTTCCCCGCAACGCATGCCGGTCGCTACTTCAGGCCGGTAATGCAGCTTGCTGTTGTTATGCTGGCAGCTTGCCGTAATAATTGCTTTATAATGGCCTATCTATTGAAACACTCATAGAATGACTCCGCAGCATTAATAGATATTTCATAACGAGGCCACATATGGATCGTACTATGAGATACTATTACATGTATTGGGACGAAAGCTGGGATAGAAGAAATAAGAGGTGGTACTATGATATCGCCGAGAGACGATTATTAGACCTCAATGGTGTGCCACACACAAAATCCCATGAACACCCCCCCCCCCTCAAGGCCCTTTTCAGGACCAATTTTAATTCACAATTAAAATACCCTTGCACCAAAACGGCTCTTTTCAGAGCCAACATAATATTTCATATATAAAAAAATTACCCTTGCACCAAAACGGCTCTTTTCAGAGCCAACATAGTATTTCACATTTAAAAGAAAAATTACCCTTGCACCAACTAAAACATAATATTACAGTATTATAAAAAAGATTATAAAAAAACATAATATTTAACAACAAAAGAAGGACCCTGACACCATAAATAATATTTCACAATTTTTAAAAACGATTATAAAAAACAAAATAAAATTTCACAAATTATAGAAAATATCAAACAATTAAAAAAGACCCTTGTACAAAACATCATATTTCACAATCTTTAAACAGATTTGAAAAACAATAATTGAAATTAAAAAGACCCTTGCACCCTTATTAAAAAAACAAAATAAAATTTCACAAATTATAAAAAAATATCGAACAATTAAAAAAGACCCTTGTACCAAACATCATATTTCACAATCTTTATACAGATTTGAAAAAAAATTTACAATAAAAAATACCCTTGCACCCTTATTAAAAAACAAAATACAATTTCACAAATTATAAAAATATTTCGAACAATTAAAAATACCCTTGTACCAAACATCATATTTCACAATCTTTAAACAGATTTGAAAAAACAAAATAATATTTCACAATAACAAAAGACCCTTGCACCATACATAAATTTCACAATTTTTAAAAAGATTATAAAAAACAAAATAAAATTTCACAAATTATAAAAAAAAATATTGAACAATTAAAATAGACCCTTGTACGAAACATCATATTTCACAATCATTAAACAGATTTGAAAAACAAATAATTCACAATAAAAAAAACCTTGCACCCTTATTAAAAAACAAAATAAAATTTCACAAATTATAAAAAAATATCGAACAATTAAAAAAGACCCTTGTACCAAACATCATATTTGACAATCTTTAAACAGATTTGAAAAAAATTCACAATAAAAAATACCCTTGCACCCTTATTAAAAAACAAAATAAAATTTCACAAATTATAAAAATATATCGAACAATTAGAAAATACCCTTGTACCAAACATCATATTTCACGATCTTTAAACAGATTTAAAAAAAACAAAATAATATTTCACAATAACAAAAGACCCTTGCACCATACATAAAATTTCACAATTTTTAAAAATGATTATAAAAAACAAAATAAAATTTCACAAATTATAAAAAAATATCGAACAATTAAAATAGACCCTTGCACCAAACATCATATTTCACAACCTTTAAACAGATTTGAGAAAAAAATTCACAATAAAAAAGACCCTTGCACCCTTATTAAAAAACAAAATAAAATTTCACAAATTATTAAAAAATATTGAAAATTAAAAAATACCCTTGTACCAAACATCATATTTCACGATCTTTAAACAGATTTGAAAAAACAAAATAATATTTCACAATAACAAAAGACCCTTGCAACATACATAATATTTCACAATTTTTAAAAATGATTATAAAAAACAAAATAAAATTTCACAAATTATAATAAATATTTAACAATTAAAAAATACCCTTGTACCAAACATCATATATTATGATCTTTAAACAGATTTGAAAAAACAAAATAATATTTCATAATAACAAAAGACCCTTGCAACACCAACAAATATAATATTTCACCAATTATAAAAAAAAAATAAAAAATACCAAAAATCCTTGCAACAAACATAATATTTCATTCCAACAGGATGTTTCACAATTATATATATATATATATATATATATATATATATATATATAAAATCAAAATTAACATAATATTTCCCAATTTTAAAAAAACGCCATGTTATAACATAAAACATGGCTTAATTGATGCAGAAAAATTTCCTTGGACCAACACTACTCTTTTCGTAACAAACAAAACATCTCAAAATTTGAAAACCCGATTCTTGCGTTAACACCGTGAATGCATGAAATCACCCCTATAGTAACTCAAATATATGAAATCTTTCTTCACTGCTCAACTGACACTCGTGGCGTAATGCATTAAGCTAGCTATAATGCTAGCTATAACACTAGGGGTTCCGAGTTCAAATCCCGGGCGATCCAAAATTTACGGTTAGGAATAGGTCTTGAATAGGTAGGTACGGTGAAGAGGAGGTGAGATGAAGAGAGGAAGGAGACGGGAAAGGAAGAGAAGAAGAGAATAAAAGAGAAATATTTTTTTTCTGTTTCAAAAATTCATTAACAGATGGCGCTACCTGCTAGTAGTTCAAATGTTGCCGCAAGATGTCTCCCGACGGTTTTAAAGAATCTCCCCACCCAAAACCCCTACTTTCCACGGGGGTCCCGTTAGAGAGTAGAGGTGGGGGACTCGCATGGGGCGCAATGTTCGTTTTTCCCGATCAACACAATAAACATCTGACTTCATTGGAGTCAAGGCACTCAATGATTAGAAACACAAAATTGTAGTATAGTCATGATTTCCCATTTAAAAAGCATGTGACCCTTAATTACTCGTTACTCTGGTACCGATCACCCAATTTGGTAAAAATAAATAGACTTCTTGCCATGGACATTATAAATGCGTATATCAAGTTTCATGAAAATCCGATTAACCATATTTGAGTAATCGCGCATATAGGCCCACGGACGAATGGACAGACATTTTTCCGTCCTGCACACAATTTCATAAAGTACCATACTGGCACTTAATAATTACAATAACTAAATCAACCAGACACAAAGAAATAAATCACAAAGAGAATTTTGCATAGAGCTATAACAAAATTAATTACCTGTTTCAAGTCTCAAAGAATAATTATACAGGAAGTAGCAGTTAATCAGGAAGTGAAATCCGGTGGATGGAGTTAAAGGATAATAAAAAACTGCTGTCGCAGGTCTCCATATCTGTAATGAAAAAGAATACAAATTAAAAATCCTTTTTGGCTCGGTCTATAGGCAAGCATAGATTTCAAGGCACATTTTTCTGTGCGCTGGAACAAAAAGTTGCCAAGTCTATTTTAACCAAATATCAAGAAAATCAATTTCAGCTTAAGTATTTTTATAGATCTTACTAATGGTTTAGGTATCATTATCATCATTATTTTTCTCCGAAATCTTACCCTTCAATTTAATCATGGTTTTCTACTACATTCTATTGTTAAATTTATTTAGAGATTTTTTACATATTATTCCAAAGTTTTCATTGACAATGACCCCTTAATACAGGGTGTTCGGAAATTCATATTACAAACTTCTAGGGCTAGTAGAGGGGACTTAGTTCGAACGGAAACGGTACGTTCCGGAGATGGGGTCCTATTCAAAATACTGTCTACTAAGTCCTGTATACTAGCCCTAGAAGTTTGTAATATGAATTTCCGAACACCCTGTATACGAAATAAGAACACAGTATGTTAATAATAATTCATTTGAAGTGCCACAGTAAGGTTTGTCTAGTCTGATGGAATTCTCTTATGATCAATTATGCAAAAAGGCTCTCACTTATTGCTTTTACTGCTGTACCATTATTGAACTTTAAGACAAAAAATAAGGTTTGCCTAGGCTTTTAAAAACCCATAATAGACTATGGAACTGTAGCTGTAACTGTAACTGGCTTGGATCTTGGGGGGAGGAGGCAAACAGGTGCACATGGAAGGGGGTGCAAAATGGCCAAAAATGTGTGACGTACTATTTGAGTGAGAATATTTATTTGAGAGGCGCCACTCACTCTTATAGACAATGAACCAACTACTTTAACACTTGACCTTAACCTGCCAACTATTGTCACAGAAATAATTGCCGACAGCTTCAGCTGGGGTGGGTTAATGTTGGAAGGTATGTTATTTTATCTTTATGAGAAATAGTCAAGTTTTCCAAAAACAAATTTAACAGAATTTTATTCAATAACATGTACTGTTACATCATGTAATACCTACTTGCAATGCTTGTCATAAATATAGTTCAGATGGCTTTGATTTAATTTTTTTTGTCACTATTAAAGGCCTCATAGTTTTAATTATTAAGGTATGTCTTGACAATTATTGTTATTATCCTCAAAACCAAAATGACTTTATTTATTTCTAAATACTTTCCCATTTTAACATTTCTTTGTTTATTTTTATTTTATCTTGCGATTATATATTTAGTATAGTGTTTTTTCATGAATTGATTAATTAATTCAATGTTCTGATCGAGCTATTATTTGGGTTGGCGGTTATCTAATTTTTTCAACATTCTGTTGTTTTTAATATCATTCTTCTTCAAAATGGATAACTTTATCTACGTTCCATTCTTCCTTTCCAAGAGCAAGGAGCTCTTTTCCAACCTATAAAGGGTTTCTAGCATTTCAAGATAATGGTAATTTCGGGCGGAAAGCCGTTCTCTTCACTTTTATCATGGATTAAGTAATCCATCGACCTTCAAGATTGCATGCAACGCAATATTAAGGACCTCAAGGACTCCTTTACGAAGATAATAGTGCTTCGTCAATTCTCAGGACATTTATACTTATCAAAGGGAAAATCATTCATTCTGTGAGTACTTTCCTGAACTACATACCAAAGGTACGTTCCAAGGACCAAGGATTAGTTGGCTTGAGAATATTATAGGAGAAAAATTCCTATGGTAGAGCATTGGTGCGAATAGCCAAAGGTCCTGGGTTCAAGTCCCAGTGCCGGAGGAATTTTTCTCCCTCATGTAATGTCCAACAGAGACAATAATCTGTGGTTCATGAATACTTACATATATCCATCTTGAATGTTAACTGTACAATAACAGTGGGAACCCGGTCACAAAAATCACTAATTAGTGTGCCTCACAGTACTGCATAAGACAAAAACTTGTCTGTCAGTGAGGTAGACCATTAGGGCACTCAATCATAGGAGGAAGGTTCCATCTGGCGCTGTGAATTGAACTCCGGCTTAGCTCAGTTGGTAGAGCATTGGCACGAATAGCCAAATGTCCTGGGTTCAAGTCCCAGTGTCGGAGGAATTTTTCTCCTATAATATTCTCATATACTTCTTAGTTCTAGGCCTTTCTGGACTGCATCTACTGAAATCTGAAGCCAGGCATTCTCTTTCTGCTTTGCCCAAATTGCATCGGTTTTTTTATATTCACTGATGCTCATGTAACCTTCTTAAATATTCAGCAACAATGCTTTGTCATTGCCGCTAAAATTTGGGCCCTTTGATATCTTTCTTGGTCAAACATTTTCACATACGCAAGGGAAGTAAAATAATTAAAGCACAGAACACCAATACGTATATGCGCAACACAGGCAAAATGGCTGCTGAAACAACTGCACAATGGTGCACTGCAACCTGGTTTAGCATTGTTGCCCCATATGATTCTCCGTCAAATCGAGAATCAGTTGATCATAGTGACCTGACCGAAGATTAGTCATTCTGTAACTCAACACTGAAATGATTGACAATCAAATTAATCATACATCAACTGATTGGTGATCAAGAAGTAATTTTCTGCAACTGGCCATTAGTCTGCAAATTTTACTCTCCATTTTTTCTACCCTCTGATTCCTCTTTCAGCAACCAGTACTTTCTTTCCTCCTTTAATTCTTCTTCCAAGTTCTTTTTAATGATATTATGCACCAGGCAATTCCTTCTCAAGATGTGACCTATCTAGTTTGCGTTCCTATGATGAACTGTGTTCAGAATAAACTTTTCAGGTATTTTTTCTTCTAGTGCCATGTTTCCAATCTGTATAAAGCAATGCTCAGACATAGCATTTTATCAATTTCTTCCTCAAATCCAACCTCAGGTTACTTGACGAAAGTGATTTGTTTTATGAATGCTGTCTTGGCCATGGCAATTCATTGATTAGATTTTCTTTCTTAAATACCATACTTGAATTGATGAAGATTTTTCCAGTTCTCAGTTTCCCATGATGATTTCCACCGGTCCTTCCCTTTGTGATATTCTGATCATTTTGGACTTGTCTATGTTGACTTTTATTCCATAATAATATTGCTTCCTGTTTTGACTGCTCGTTCACCATATCTTGAAAGTTAATTCTTTCTTTGCCAGCAGCACCAGATCTTCTGTGTATTTATGGTGTTGATAACTTGTCCTCCTACCTTGAAATCATCAATTGTTTCCGAAACTTCCTTGGCCAACTATCCATGTAAATATCTAATAGGATGGGTGATATAAAACATTTTGTCACACATCTCTTCCTATCTCCACATTTCTGTTCTCTCTGTGATTCAGATGCACTTCCACTTTTTGTCCTAGGTACAGGTTGTCCTTGGGTCAATGCCAATTTCCTTGAGGATTTCCATCAGTTTTTTCCAGTTAATGGAAATGTTTTTTTTTTTTCTCCATTGATAAAGCAAACACAGTTTAGCTCTCAGGAGGAGTGGACATGCCGGGCAGTGGCAGGTAGCCGCAGAACAATGGGTGTTTACTTTCTGTAGAGATATTATTTAATCAGTCAATAAATAACTGATAAATTGAAACAGTCTCTCCCAGGCTATTATTGAGTGGTGATAGAAATGTAGGAAAACAGGTTCTTACACTTCGAAGCTTAAGACTCATTCAGGGGTACACCAGATTCCCAGTTTTAAGGCTATTTATTTCACACTAATTAATTTAAAACATGGGCACAACAATACAATGTTACTTATTATAACAACTCTGTATGATACAAAGCTAAGAATCCGAAGATGAATTACTACCCCAAGCAGCCATACTTGGGAAGCTATAATAGAACGCGTGTATTCACGAAGAGGTCTTGTAGCAGAGTCTTCCTCAAGTTAAAACAAAATGGCTACCTTTACGAGCCTAGTGGTTAAGAAGCTCTTAGGTGATTGGCTTAGATAATCACCTGTCTTCGGCTTCTAACTTCGTAGCATGTTGGGAAGACTTCCGAACACGACTCAGGCAGCTTACTTGTAACGGTATCCTTAGCACTAAATGGTTTTTCAGCAAGTACAATCTGGGGATAGCTACCTGCATTCACATACTTGTCTGCCAAATACAGATTCTTAACACTTTTCTGTAGGAAAATATTCATTTATATATGAATATGAATTGAAATATTCTAGTTAGTATTTAATCTAATACTGGCTTCTATTTATTACAAGAATTCTATTTAATTAATCTTCAGGGCTCTCTTAATTATTATTTATAGTCAGATAAATATTAATTATAATATTTTAATTATGCTACTTCATCATCAATCTGTTTAATATCGTTTTATTATAGATCCAGCCCTATTAAACCATTTCGAATAATGGGTATGGAACTGGATATTTACCGGGTGAGGATTGGAATGTGGACAGGAGGGCGTGCGAGGCTGGCAGGTAACAGGCAGGCAGAAGCTAGCATTAATCCCAAATTGAGATATTTCCTAATATTATTACTGACAATCTTGCTAGAAATAGGAGGAATAGAGGTAAATCCTGGCCCTGTGGAGGATACGAAATCTGCTGAAAGATATGGGAGCTGCAATAATACTCTCTGCAGTCAGGACTTCTGTGTGGCAGCTGCGCAAGGTGGTACCATTCTGGATGCTAGAAAATTAGGAAGGACCTGAACGTAGAGGATAATTGGGCAAGCAAGGACTGTAGGGGAAAAGAAACCACTGATGCAAACCAGAGGCAAATAGAACTGAAAGAAGAAGTCCAGGAATTGCAAGAAAAATTGTGATGTGTGGAAGAAAAAATTCAGAGACTAGAAGAAGAAAACTGCCACCTAAGGGAGCCACAGAAAGATGGAGAGGAAGGGGAGAAAAAAATCATGTTTGATATAATCGGAGATTCTAGATTCTATAGTGAGATATGCAGGAAATCCAAAAGCTGAAACAGTGTGCTATTCCGGAAGAACTATCAAAAGAAATTGAGAAGCTGAAAGAGGGAAAGGAAGTCAGTTACCGAACAATTGTATTACATGTTGGGAGCAACGACTTGGGGAGAAATGTGGACTATGCAATGGGAGACATGTATGATTTAGTTACTAAAACAAAGCTGTTCCCCTCGGCGAGGATAATCGTTAGTGGAGTTCTGAGGGGACGTGACGTAAACTGGCAGCATTATTTGCGAGGGTAGAGAAATGGAGTGGCAGCATAGGGCAGAAAGAGCGCTGTTGGACAGCGATGACACTGTTCGACACGTGGAATTATGTCTTAGGGTGACGCATGCGTCCCGGCGACAACAGTCAACTTGTAGCATGCAGCAAGGAGACTTGTCTTTTGTCGCTGCTGCTATTGAAAGACTGTGTGTAGCATGCGTCATTGACGCAACTTTACAGGAAAATGCCGTAGTATCATGAATCTGTAGAATTCTGGAACTTACTAGATATATGTAACTCGGATGTGGTCATAAGTCATAACTAAGGAATCATGGCTAAACTTTGGCATTTATGATTCGGAAATATTTAGACCAGATTGTAGAGTGTACAGGAGAGATAGAAATGGAAGGGGAGGGGGGATTTTTATTAGCACTAAATCAGAACTAAACAGTAGACTACTTTGGATAGAAGAAGGAGCTGAAATGATGGCAATCAAAATTAATGAGCATACAAATGATAAAAACAACCTAATAATAATAGCTTGTTATAGACCACCTTGTGAGACAGAATATAGAACACTTCATAAACTGGTAGAGAAAACCTCATCAGAAAAAGGAAAAAAACATAATTATAGCAGGAGATTTAAATCTTCCAAATTTAAACTTGAATGGGCAGTTAATGGGAGAAGCTCAAACCCTCGCAAATCTGCTGGTATGGGATCATGGGTTAGTGCAGGCCTTCAAAGCAGGTACTCGGCAATCAGCTATACCAGATGTTTTTTATACAAACAGGAATCTCTGTTCTCTGCATGTGAGGTATTGCCAGGTATAAGCAACCACAATGCAGTTCAGTTAGAGGTAAACTGGAAGGGAAAAAGGTGGTCAGGAAAGGAGATAATTAGCTGGAATTTAGCAGAGAGTTGATGTGAATGGTATTCAAGAATTACTTAAGGCACAATATAGGCAATTTGCACAATCGACCTCCAGTTTAAAGGTAGAATGGGACAGTTTCAAAACAATTGTGTCGGAAGCAACTGAAAAGCATGTACAATACAGAGCTATTAAACATAATGCTGACCCTGAATTTTATACCAAAGCTACTAGACTACTCAAAAGAAAGGCTAGGAGCACTTATCATAGTAGGAAAAAATCAGAAAGGCAATTTTAATAAATTTAGGAACAGATAGTAATAGGGGATCCTTTTATAAGTACGTAAATAGATGGAAAGGCAACAGGGAACCGATTCCAGATTTTAACTTCAACGGTGTTTCCATACAAAGTGACAAGGACAAAGCAAATATATTAAATTCACATTTTGTGTCAGTTTTTAATAGACTCGAACAGGAAAATGGCGACAGGGATGAATCAGTTTTTCAACTAAATACTGCCAAATTGCAGAAAAGAACAAAAATGTTGCAAAATCATAAATCTAGGGGGCATGATAACATTCCTACAGAAATACTGAGATTGGGGGAGAGGCCATGATTCCCTACCAAATGCTTCTCTTTAATATGACTAATAATAACAGGGAATTGTAGAAGGATTGGAAAACTGCCATAAAGAGGGTAACAGGACAGAAATAAATAATTATCGGCCAGTGAGTTTAACTTCGGTTGTGTGTAAAATAATGGAACATTTACTCGCAGAACACATAAGTTCAACGAAAGTCAACATGGCTTTCAATCAGGGTACTCATGTGAAAGCCAGGTTACGTACTATTTCAAGATTTAGCAGACGAAGTGGATACAGGGGGAAGAACTGGTGCAGTGGTTATAGATTTTCTAAAGCTTTTGATGTAGTACCACAGTGGAAAGTAGCTGGGGCAGGAATTGATAAGCGTGTTGTCCATTGGGTGGAAAATTTTTTGGAAGGGAGAACACAAAGGGTAAGGGTGGGGAACAATCTGTCAAGAGATGAGTACAGTAAGTTCAGGTGTGCCACAGGGTTTAGTCCTGGGGCCCCTACTTTTTATTTTATTTTTGTCAATGATCTAACTATACATTCTGCAAGTCAAATAAGACTGTTTGTGGACGATTGTGTTATTTATAACAGAATTAGGGACTAACTAAATGACAGGGAAATTCAAGAGGATCTAAACAAAATAAATAAATGGGCGGAAGAGAATGAAATGACAATCAACACCAGTAAAAGTAAATCCATAGCTTTCAGCAGAAGCAAGAATAAAATCCAGCAAAATTAACACATGGGCAGGGAACAAATTCCACAGGGGGACAACTGCAAATATCTTGGAGTATACGTGGCAAGTAATGCAGGTTTGGACGAGCAGATAAATGTGGTGTCAAGGAAGGCGTGGAAAACACAGCACTTTATAATGAGGGCACTGAAAAAAGGGAGCGCAAAATCAAGGGAAATAGCCTACAAATCTCTAGTAAGGCCAATAATGGAATATTCAATAGCATGCTGGGACCCATACAGAATTAATCAAATAGATTCACTAGAAAAAAATTCAGAAAAGAGCAATAAAATTCATAAACACAGGTAAACATTGTGGAGAAGAGATGAGATGGGAACCCTTGGAAGACAGACGTAAGATACATAGGTTATGTACATTATACAAAGCTTATCGTTGTTTCTAAGGCATGAGGGGACGTTAGGAAAAGCGTGAACGGGCAGTGGTTTTGTTCTTAGGGAGGCATGAAATAATTTTTCGAAAGTCATGACATGGTATCGATTGCAATAGGTAGATTTTTCTTCGAAATCTACCTAATAAATCTATGAATTCTTCGGTGGACTTGACAAATGTCTCAAGTGTGCATATTTGTGATGTAATCCACTGTTTGAAGGTAACATTTTCAATAACATTGTCTTCTAGAATGTTTTCCAATACTGTCTTTACATTATCAGATCCTGCACAGTAACCACATTGTTGGAACCAACACTACACTTTGGGTGGATTGCACATCATATTTGCCAGATAGTGGTGGTAATACGTACATAGTGGTGACAGATACATTTAATATTGTGGTCTTCCATTAGCTTGTTTAATTTACACCCATCCATTAATAACTTCACGTTTTGATGTAGAGAACAAATACATACATTGGGTGTACCACTTGCTCCAACAAGAACACAATGTTTAGGCCGCAGAGAGGCAAATTTTGAAAAACCAATATTCACACCAGGATAAGACTGTTTGAAATGAATGTACACTTCTGCAAGGTTGTTTAAAATTAGCCTCTTTTGCATGTGTTCTTTTGTAGCACCATTCTAACACTCACAAATTCTTTCTTGCCATGCATAATTCTGCTGGAAAAAAAAGAGAGAAAAAAAAAAGAGAGAGAGAGAATGCGAATACTAGCGGGCTATGCTATTACTTACACTCATATACTTTATTTATACATTTTTTGCACGGCGTAACTAATTAGTGGTACTTACGAATATTGTTGCTGTGGATCGTAAGTTGACATTCCCACACACAATCTGGTTGCCATGAAAACAAAAGAAATCTCAGTGCTGGAAAAATTACAAAAAGCACTAGTGCTGTAAGTAAAACCATCATAATACAAGCCTTTATCGAAGGCCGGAACTAAGGCCCCCCAGTTTGTGGTGGCTTTAACAGGACAAATATTCCGTCCTCATAACAACCAATACATGCGAATCACTTTCTAAAATATAACATCTATCATCAATAATGTATATACATAATATTTTCAGCTAATATCTCAATTAATATAATTAAACTCATACAAATAATCGTGCAAAAAATAGCATGCATAATCGTTCCGTAAGCGCATAACGGATCTCGGAAATTGAAAAAACTCTTTCCTCGATCCGTATGCATCGCTTACGGAACTAGTATCGCAATATACTATTTTCTCCGGTTCCCAAAGCCATCCCAAAATGAAATTTGTATCAAAGAGAGAATGCACTTAACTGCCTAACATATCTTTTCTCCAATAAAATTAAAGAAACAGTTTCTTAGATACTCAAGGTGAAAGATTACACCTTTTGGCCTTGGAATTGAAAAATTAGTATTTTAAAATGCAACTATTTTTAATGGAAACTATGTACCTCTAGCTTCAAAATGAGACCAACATGAAGGTTCTACCTCAATTAGAAGTAAAGTTATGATTCCTTTTTGCACAGCATGCAAGGGAAAATTTTACAATTTTTATCATGTTTGAAAATCTGCTGTATAATTACCTTAAATCACTGAGGGGTAAAATTTTGCGTGTGTATACAACTTCATGTATTTTAACTTCTTACCGAATTTCATGTAAATCTGAGATGGTCGGGTTGGAAAGTACACTTTGTGACGATTTGGCATGGAATGACCCTAACGTAACATTTCCTCTCCTTTCTTTATTAGAAGTTGGGTAGGCCACCCTAAAAGGCTCTTTCAAGAGCCAACAGGGACCTAAGGGGAAGTGACGTGACCTTAGCAAATTGCATATTTTGCTACAGTAGCAGCATCCAAAGGAGCCTCAGTTGGCTACAAAGGGAACGGGAGGCTTTTAAGTCTGACCACTTCCCTCATTTGTGGGGTACGCCATAATGTAGTGGTTAAGGCACTGCAATACAAAACAGAAGGTCAAGGGTTCGATTCCCGATGAGGTCGTTGAGATTTTTCAATTGGCCTAATCCTTCCGGTGGCACTATGGCCCTGGAGACGACTCAGCCTCTAACTGACATGAGTACCTGCTGCAGGTAAAATAACGGCCGGTGTGTAGGGCTGACAACCTTACCACCTTCATGTGCTGTATGTCACAATCCGGGAGCCTTAACCTCCCGGAAACCCTAGGGTCTCCATGGCCCATGCAAGGATTTCTTCACCTTTTTACTTCCCTCATCTGTAAAAGGTTAGTAGGGTCTTCCCACCCTTTACCATATGCAGTGGTCCCTGTCACTACCTGCCACCAAGTTAGGCGTTGTTGCAATGTCATTTATGTTATATCCTCAAGACTTCAGTACGTTTTTAGCAGCTGTGCTTAATCTGCATTTATGTTAAAAATATATCTGTATCTTCATACAAAAATAATTTTTACTTCCTTTGCCAGTACCATAGGTAGGCCGACTATTGGTAGAGGAAGTACTGTTTTCGACCCCGAAATTCGAAATTAAATTTTTAAGATAAGTACAAGTTTTAAGGTTCCCTAAATCCAAAAATACTATTTTCAGAAACTTGTTGTGTTGTGTGTGAACAGTGTAGCTTGAGAATGAAAAATCGTATTAAACAAACTTTTATAATTGGGTTAGGTCACTGCTGAGGATGACACACGAAGATTGGCAACGACTCTCTGTTACTGTTTACATTACTTTACACTAAGAAACATTCATTTTTCGTGATTTTTTAAAAATCGACTGGAACGATTTTGATTTTACATATAAAGTGCTTATATTAAGAGAAAACACTTTTATTTGAAACATTTTTTCATAAAAATTCTCTGAAGAGTAGTTATAAGTCAGATACCATTCATACAAAGTCAGTCTTGCCTGGTGAAAAATAAATCTTTGAATCAGGCTGAATCAACTGATTATCCACTCCTTGTAATCTATATATATAAAAATGAATGTATGTGTGTCTGTGTGTGTGTGTGTCCTTTATGCATTACTACACCATTCATCCGATCGCCATGAAACTTTGGGAAGTTGTCGGGTACATCCCCGGGAAGGTTTCTGTCAGACTACATTTTTCATTTTAGCCTTCGTCCGTGAGTTATGAGTGAAAAACTGCAAGAAAACGTACATTTTTTACGCTCTCGAAGCATCAGGTTTGAGTTATTCATTTCAGTGGTCAAATCAATTGCAGAAGGCTTTGTCTATTATTGTCATACCTTGGAAATAATATCGTCGCGATCGCTATGAAAGGCAATGGATATCGCAGGTTATTATAAAAGCTATAGATGTCGATAAGGTAATGTTAAACATATTTTATTTGACATGGAATATAGTTTACAGAAAATTCCGGGGAAGTTGCTTAGTTCGGGGTCCTGGCTAGAACGTTTTTATATGTAATCGTAATTAAAATATCTTATGTAGGGTCGTTAAATCTGCCTGAAATGTAACGGAATTATAAGTCTGGACAAATGAATATAGAAATCACGGCCTCAGTAGGCTTATTCCATTCTTCACCTATATAAATAAAAACTAATGTACTATGTCTGTCTGTCAAATACATTTACGCACTTTTTTTTATCGTGAGTTTAATCGATTTCAATTCTCATAATCTTTCGAATACTGCATTTTTCCATTTATTTTCTAATCGTGAAATTCACTTCAAAGCCGGATTTATAGCTGTTTCATTAATTAGGCCTATCAATCGTTTAGTTTACACCTATGAATGTTTCGCGTGCAAAGTGTTAATAAATATAATATTTTAATTATTTTGCTCTTAATTGTTAATCTTTCAATTAATTATCTTGGGAGAAGCCGTGGGGATCTGCTATAAGCTATAATAAGCTATAGCCTATCTAGCGTTTTCTGAGGGAATAGTTTGTGTGTGATAAGTCGTTCTTCCCCATTTCAAATTCTTAATACCTATATAAAGACCTTAAAGACCTAGAGTTTGAAAATCGAAAGTCCTTCATAAGTTATTTTTGCATTAACAAAATACAAAACCCGAGCGACGCCGGGCCTTTTAAGCTAGTATGGTATATGTATTGCCCATGCTTAGCATCAAATCAGATTGGGTTATACTTCAGAGAACGACATACTCTTTATGTTTTACGACTTTGCCATGAATAGAATTTCGTTTTTCGTAATTTTCAAAAAACGCCATTAATGACTTTGTTCAAATTTTATGCTTGAATTGTATAATATACATAATATATAATACTAGCTCAAAGGCCCGGCGTCGACCGGGTTTTTTATTTTGTAATTGGAAATTAACTTATGAAGGACTTTCAATGTTTTAATTCTAGCTCCTTACATAGGTATTTATAAATTGAAATGGGAAGAATGACTTATTACACTCAAACTATTCCCTTAGAGAACGCTTCATATAGCTTTTTATGGCTCATAGAGGATATAGAATTTTGCTTCCCATCGCTTGTGCAGTACACAGCAAGCCTGGTAGGGGTTAAAATCAGAAGAAACAAAAATTCGGTAACATAAAATTGTCTTTGCGGAATATTTATTTCTCACTCTCATGTTACCATAAAACTGTTTTGGGGATGAAATTAAACAGAAATGCAATATCACTTTCATACTTCTCACCTCAAAAACCTGCGATATAATAATATACATATTACCATACCTCGTATTGTTTTCTCTATGTCCAGGGTAGAGAAAGTTATGTGACTGCATTATTTTCGTGGATTTCATTCTTTAATATTTATTTATAACATGAATTATATTGATAGTTTCTCTAATTTGCCCAACTCCCATTTCATTTATTTCCAAATCCATCTGAGACCACTGGCAACGATAAGTTGTCATGTGAACTGTGATCTTGATTTGATAATTATTCTGTGTAAAAATCGATTAAGCATTCTCAAAAACATTTAATTTAAAATCAAAATTTTTCAAAATCCTGTCTTAGTGAGCACTTACATTATGAAACAAAGGTACTGTCAAATTTCCAAGTCCCTACCTATTATAGTTTAGGTTCTGTGTTGATTCTCTGTCATTAAGTCAGTCAGTCAGTCAGGACAAAGCCTCTTATATATATAAAGAGATACACTACACTTAGCCCTGTCAAATGTTACATCAGAACTTACATTAAATGGGGTATTAACGATTTTTAGAGGGGAGTTACGGACCATTACTGGGATCACAAATCCAGATTTGCAACCCTCAGAAACCTGTGCTCGCTGAATGGCGGTCGAAATAAACCGGTTTTTTCGGTTTTTCAACAATATCTCCTAAACTATGCGTTTGTTGAAAATAATATCTCTTAGCTTTTTAAAAGTAAATTAAATTTTCTAAAATATGAGATCAAAATCGTTTTTGTAAGTTATATAGTTACCGAGATACGTCTTTTCAAAGATTAGCCTTTTTTTCCAAAAAATTAAAATTTTTAGTTTTCTTCGTGTTTTGAACTGAATACCGAAAAACTGACACATCCTACAGAAAAGTCAAGAGAACAAAAGTTGTAGGCAATTTAATAAGCTTTAATATGAGCTATAACTCGTTCTTGTGGCTTAGATAGTCTCGTCATAAATGACAAAAACCGAAAATATGAAAAAATGCTTTTTTGGGTGAAAGTTGAATAACATCGTTTCCTCCACCAACAACTTAATTCTTTTGTAACATGTTGGCGGATAATGTCTTATAACTGTGTATAGAAACTATTTGTGTGTATATGTGTCTATGGGCGATGGATTTTGCCAGAAAAAAATATTTAAGCAGAATATTTCATAAAAATGTATTTACTTTTAAACCAACAGGCATATTTAAACCATGTGTGAGGTTCCTGGTATGGGATGGTATGGGAAGTCGAGGGTGGGGTAATGTCTTCATCCTTACTTGAAGAACTGTCATTCTGGGGTGTGGGCACATTGCGGCAGAACTTTTCCCTTGCAGAAAGTGCCCAAAACTGAGCATTTCCGCCTAGTTTTGCGGCAGCTGCAGCTCCCAGCGCAGCACATTTTGCACTTGCACGAGATCAGTTCCCCGTTATTGACAAAATAGTTTCTATTAGCAGTGGGATTGTTGGAGGCTATGAAGTCAATTGTTAAATTGTCAAGGAACTGGGAACAGAAGGCGTGGTTAACATAGAAAACCAAACATTTGGGAAAGTTGGATTCAAACGTAAAGACCAAGTTGTTACCTTCGTTGCAAGTTGTTACCTTGGCAAGCGTCAATAATTCCATACAAGTCACTAATAAGAAGGGGTCAATCCTTATGAAATCATCCAATAATAAAATAATTTGTTGCTGACCTATTTTATTTTATTTTTAATTATATATTTTCTGTTTCTATGTATATCTGGGAGTACAAAACAATTTTTTTCACATTTTTATCACTAATGCTTCGGCAACTAGTGGCCATTTTGCTTAGAAGGATCTGTCATTTTTGGCATTTTCAAAGGTTAGCGGTAAGTTAAATAACTATTTTATTTATGAAGTTATCAACATGAAGTAAAAACCATCTTAATCTACAAGAAACAGTCTACAGTTCATGTTATGACCAAAAATTTGTTAGGTCTTAAGGAAATAATCTAAAACTTTATTAGAAAATGCAGTTCCGATTAGAAAAAATTAACAACTTTATAAAACCTTTTTTTCATAGAAGGGATGAAAACACATGTTTCATATTTTCCCCCCACAAAGATATAGTAGATCACTAGATGCTAGTAAAATTTGAGATCATTTATGTAAATCCTTTAGGTTTTATGAGTCTTCAAATATCGAGATTTTGCAGAATTGTTGATTTTCAAATTAAAATATCTCAAATGGGACTGAACCGAAAAATCTGAAATTTTCTCAAAATATTCTTCTAGTGCCTAGTAAGCAACATATAAAATTTCATCACTATGTTCTGACCAGAAGTATTTTATTTTTAATAAAGAAAATGCTAAAAAATAACACTGTCAAATGAGCGAATAACAGTGTTAAAATTTCCATAAAAATTGTCAAAAATAATATAATTATTTGTTGTTGCTAGTAAAATTAAATATGCCATAAAACTAACATATTAAATGTTCCATGGTAGTAGTCATAGTGATCAATACTCCAGCAGAAGGAGACCATATTGCCACATTTCATGAGCAAGCCAGAATATGCTGACTTGAAAAAGGCAAGTCTCTACAGACTCCTCTGTAGCTCCTTTGTTCAGTAACACAAGTCAACAAAATTAAAAAAGTTTTTGTATCCAAAATAAAATGTATCAAATCTTATGTAATTTGGTCTCCTAAATTCGAAAATGACAGTAAATTTATTTATTAGTTCTCTTTTAGAAGATATCGGCTATATAGCTTTCATTGTTGTTCAAGCAAGAAAATGTACGTACTCTTTAATCACATAGCCTACCTCATAAACGTGGTCTTTTGGTTTCTCCAGTTTCTCGTACTTTATCTCAGGAGCATCTCTTACTACAGACCAGCAGTAGTCAGCAATCATATTCGTGTTCCATTTCCCCTGATAACGTCGTTCTAGAGCAGCGATGTCTTGGTGTAAACGTTCACCATACTCGTCGCTTACTGCTCCAAGATTGTCAGGGAAGAAGTCCAGGTGAGAGTGAAGGAAATGCATCTTGAGAGACATGTTGCACTCCATTCTATTATAAGCCATCAACATATTGCCCACTAATGTTCTGTAATTAGACACCCTTTCGTTGCCAAGGAAATTAAGTACAACGCTAATTAAGTGCAGCTTTCTCCTTGCCTGTTAGAAATCCATGAAAATGTTCATCAGCCACTAGTTTTCTTATTTGGGGACCTATGAATATTCCCCCTCTGATTTTAGATTCACTGAATCAGGTACAAAATCTGTATCTTAAAGTGTTGATGGTCTCTGCATTGCTTCGTCAGAGGGGGGTGATGTGTGTTGTACTCATTGTCAGAATCAATTGTGAAGGAGGCTGGAGGTATATGTATAGGTAATTCATGGCTATGGGGCACAGGGCGGATAGTGGACAGGATATTTGGGTAAGTTAAAATGTGCTTCTTCTTACCAGACAGAAGTAGCAATCATCTACATGGCTGCTTTGTTCCCTCCACACCATTGGTATAGCAAAATTCATATATCCCCGTTTCCATTTAGCCACTCGCGTAGGTTTGTGGAACAAGTATGACAACAAATATGGGGTAAACGATTGTACTGATCACCAACCTTGCAACCAAAATAAAGATGATAGGTATTTTTAACAATAGGAGTTAACTGTACCTTTTGCGATTTAAAAGTCACTTCTCCACAGATAAAACAAAAGTTATTTGAATTGTTAACACGCTTACGCGGCATTCTGTGGCTTTCATGCCAATTCTGTTACAGAAAGGATAATATATACGCATATATGTTATTTTATAATCACTCACAATAACCATTAAATCACTCCCTATTTTAACTATTTCAAAGCGCATTGATACCCAGTTTTCTCACTCACAAAGTAAGAACTGAACTGAGTTTATAAAGGAATGTCACAGGGTGTCCACACAAATTTTGATATAAATTTCCCTGACTTTTCCCTGACCAAAGTTACTAATTTCCCTGACTCACAAAAAGAACATTTGTCAGACCTCTGTTATACAGATAAATCAATGTATAGTCGTCGTTCTGTCTTCCACAACATACCTACAAAGGAACTACAAGTTTCATAACACCAGTGTTCAGTCTTTCAAAACACAACCATAAAGGAACTACAAGTTTCAAAAATCATTTCATAACATCTTCTCAAGCACTGCTTTCTTCTGTTGAATTTCTACTACTTTTTTTTCGCGCTCATAATTCATTTTTCTTTTTTTTTCCTCTAGCTCTCTAAGTTCTTGCTGAATTTTTATTTTTTCTCTCCTCTTTTTGTCTTCCTCAGCATTTATCTGTTTTTTCTTTTCTAAGTAAGCCTGATATCTTCTCCTGGAAGCTCTCACAGAATTTAGCATACTTCTTGTAACAGTCACTTCTTTTGATCCACCCATACTCTTCACAGCATCATATACGATACGTTGAGCCACCAGAGATTCTTCTAACAAATTTTCAACTAAGAGACATTTGTTTACGGAAAAGCCACTTTCAACCGAGGCATTACCGTGTGATAAAATGAAGCACAGCTTTATGACAAACCATAAATTATCAAATCTCTTGTCATTTCCAATTAGTGTATAAAAAAACTCGTCAAGTGCAACTGTGTCCTTGTCATCACATGCAAAATCAGTGAATTGCTTCTGCCATTTTTCAGACTGAGCTTCAACTATCAGTTGGGTATACTGTTTTTTTGCCCTTTCAGCCAACTCGTCGCACACTCTCTTGTTACAATGCAATTCTTCTAGGACAACATCTATTCTCTTCACACCCAAACTTGACTGATAAAAAATGACTCTTGGATCAAAGCAGGTTAACCCTTGTGCAAGATGAGATTTCAACGGGCTTTTAGCTTTCAGCTTTTCAACCATGCTGATAAGAAGTTTTCGAAACTCATGCTTGAATACAGATTTGTCCTTGTCAGTACACTTAACCTTCCTTAACAACTTCTTGGCACCATACCCAATGTCCACTTTGTCTACTGGAATGAGGTTTTCACTGTCTGACAGATCTAAAGTCATAAGTTTGTAAGCAGTACTTGCTTCAACAATACTTTTTTGTTTCACAAACCTGGCCATGAGGTTCCTTATAACTTCTTGAAGTGCTGTGTAAAGGAAAGGTACTAAAGGTTTTTGACTCTGAAACCTTCTTAAAAAGGGTTCACACTCTGAAATCACACTTTTAAAAGCAGCTAATTTTGCTTCCAGAAGTGGATCCTTCATAGACTCCTTGAGATATTTATGGTTCTTGTTGCCTTGTATACATGCTCCCTTAACAAATTTCTCAACATGACCATATATCTTCAATGCTTGATCAACACACGCACCATTTTCAAGCCATCTCACAGAGGTAAACTTTAAGGGAAAATGTGTACTGCCTGTAGTTTCAGTGTACTTTGCTCTGCAAGCTGGGCTGTCTTTGAATAGACCATACATGGCTCTTAAATTATGATACAGATCCCAATTGGCAGTCAGAAGGCCTGTCTTCACGGCTCCATTCACTGTATGCAGACCACAGACACCGATGTCAAGAAGTGTCTTTCCATCTGGGTTATCAACTTTCAATTTGTTTTCAAGTTTCTTTATAAAGCTAAGATTTACATTTGGCCCGTCCATTGAAACTTGTAGAATTTTGTCGAAAGGGAGAGAGAGGCCTTCAACAAATCCTTCCAACAGATGATCAGCAGTCGACCGTCCTAAGAAAACACTGTTGAAATACCGAGTAGCAACTCTTTGCTGGTTAACATCCCAAAACCGCACCACTATGTCCATTTGCCCACGCTGCACAACCTTATTTAACCCTTTCACTGCTAACGACGGAACTGTGACGGCGCGGAGAATGGCACCTACGTGTGCTATTGACAGAACTGTTCCGCCCGCGAATTTGGTGCTATGAACAAGACGATTCCACAAGGCATGGAATTTTTTAACACGGTTTTAACAAAAGGATAGTGTCCTGCCATCTATTGGGGATAGATAGAACTTAATTTCATTGCTTTCCCTGCTCTGTGGTGCAATTTGTAGACGAAAATGTGAGGCCTTGCACAATGTTGCCGCAAAGTTAGTGCTACGACTAAGACAATTGCTCGTAGAATAGAATTTTTTAACATGGTTTCAACGAAAGGATAGTGTCCTGCCATCTCTTGGGGTTAGATAGAAATTATTTTCATTGCTTTCCTTGCCCTGTGGTGCAATCTGTAGACGAAAATGTGAGGCCTTGCACAATGTTGTGATGTCTGAACAACCCAATGAACTCACGAGTCATATGACAAGCGGGGAATCACGTCAAGGCCATGGTATGTTCAATTTCAACACAGTCATTGCTTTCACGAGCAAGGAAAAACATTTCTAACGTGATGACGAAGTTCTGGCGTATTTTAAAACTGCCTTCTTATTTTTCGGATTTAGCGCAGAGTGACAGTGAAAATATCTCAGCAAGGAGGGTATGTCAGCTTGCCTATATCTCAGCAGTGAAAGGGTTAAGGATTCATCAAAACATACTACATAATCATTGCAATTCTTTAAGTCAGTTTCCAAACAATCTCTAAAATAAGGAGATAGTCCATGGTTAATTATATATGACGCTTCAGTTTTTCCCATTGCAAAATTCTGTGCAATTTGGCTATCAGGAAACATCCTCTTGAAAGCCGAAACACTTCCATCACATGAATTTAAGGACATCTTTCCTGTCACAACCTCCAGAGCCCACATGATCTCTGCTGATGTGACATCATCTTCATTCACAGAGATAGTCTTGATATTTGTCTGCTGCAAAACTGGAACTGAAGTACAAACAGAGACTGCTATTGTTGTAGACGTTGAATCTTCTGTAGAAGGCACAACACATTGCTCGACAGATATAGTTTTTTTAGCAAAATATGAAATGCTGGCCTGCAAACATTTACTTGTCAAATTCTTCACATGTTTTGGCCCCTTAGCATGTGACACCACAGCTTGTCTTCCCATGTTACTAAGCCTAAAAGATTTAAAGCATACTTTACAGTAAGCTGATGAAGAGTCCTCAGGCACCAAATCTAACCATCCAGCAAAATCAGGATTCAATTTATTGTCTAGCCACTGTTTACTAAATATACACTTCTTGGCCATATTGTTCCTCAAACATTAACATTCATTCAAACCCGGAAACAGAAATTCACAAGTTCACACAAACACTATTTAGAAGTTTCTTAACTGTTTGCGCCCACGCGATGTTTTCCCACCGGGTGTGCGAGCCGTGGGTTGGGCGTTAATGCTCTCATTGGCTGGCGACGACCTTGCATATGATTGGTCCTATCCTCATGGTTCTGCCAACAATATATTTCGAATGGGAAATGCAGGAAATGTTGCTCATGATGCAATTTCCGACTAGTTTACGTATGTACAAGACATGTGATCTCCCCAAGAAATAATTAAGTTTATATGACAAGAGATGTTAGGTTTAATAAATAAAAAGGGGGATTGAGGATGATAAGACGTACCCCGATGCAAATGGTATTCAAGGCAGTGACTGACCACTACAGACCTACAAGATGGCAGCACTGATTTTGCAGCATGTGACCCATCGACACCATCTACCAGCGAAGCTGAACACTTGCAAAAGCAGACGACATATCAATACACAGTGTGCCATTTTACGCAGGAAATTTTATATCAAATTTGCTAACACAGCCTGGGTTATGGCAGGCTGGAGCACATAATTTTTCCCTCAAATTACTATCACTGGGGAAACTTTCTGAAATTTCTGCAAGAATTCCCTGACTTTCCCTGACCAATCTCAAATTCCCTGACTTTCACTGACCAATTTCACCTTCCCTGACTTTTCACTGACTTTCCAGAATGTGGACACCCTGTGTCAGTTTGAGGGTTGGACTTGTCTGCTAGAGCCATAAATTCACCCTTAAATTTCCGGTGTAGTCTGTTTCAAACAAAGTTACTCGGCTAAAATCCTTTTTTTAGTAAAACAACCTGACCTGTGTATTGTAGAAATGAGAACTAATAGACAAAAATGGATGTCATTTTCGTGTTTAGCGACCCTAAATTAGTAATGTATGATTAATTTTATCTCGAATTCATTTTGGCTGTTGACTTGTGTAATCAGTAGCTGTACTTGACTGAAGATATCAAAAAAGTTACCCTTCAGTTAAAAAAATTGTTTATTTTAGCGATGGAGATGGTAGCCAGTACAAAAACAAAAAGAACTTTTTGAATATTTGCAATCACTTTGAAGCTGAATAGCATTTTTTTGCCACTTCTAATGGAAAGAATGCTTGCGATGGGATTGGAGGGGGTACAAAGAGACAAAGAGGGCTTCTCGATGGCTAGTTTGCAAAGACCATATTTGGACCAGATACCTTCAGCAGAAGAAGTGTTCAAATTTTGTTCCTATACACTTGTGTAAATATTTTTTAAACCTTCGGCTCAGCTGTGGAACAAACTTCTAGCATCATAAGGTGTTACATTCACTCAAAAAGTTATATTTATGTTGAACATAGTATTTCCATTTTGCCCAAATTTGAAATAAGACCTTTCGAAGTAAAGGACATTGTTGACTGCATTATGATCAGAACTGGTGGTTTGGTGAAATTGATATTTTTTTAAGTGAAGGGGGAACATTTTTTATATTTTCAGTCAAGCACAGCTACTGATTACTGAACAAGGAGCTACAGAGGAGTCTGTAGAGACTTGCCTTTTTCAAGTCAGCATATTCTGGCTTGCTCAGCAAATGTGGCAATATAGTCTCCTGCTGGAGTATTGATCACTATGACTACTACCATGGAACATTTAAAATGTTAAGATATATAAGACTTCATGAACCACAGATTATTGTCTCTGTTGGACATTACATGAGAATATTATAGGAGAAAAATTCCTCCGGTACTGGGACTAGAACCCAGGAGCTTTGGCCAATGGTTTGGGCCAATGCTCTACCAACTGAGCTAAGCTGGAGCTCAATTCACAGCACCAGATGGAACCTCTCTCCTATGACTGATTGCCCTAATGGTCTACCTAACAGACAGACAAGTCATGTCATATGCAGTCCGGCTTAGCTCAGTTGGTAGAGCATTGGCACGAATAGCCAAAGGTCCTGGGTTCAAGTCCCAGTGCCGGAGGAATTTTTCTCCTATAATATTCTTTAATATGTTAGTTTTATGACATATTTAATTTTCCTAGCAACAACAAATAATTACATTATTTTTGACAATTTGTATTGTATTTTAACACTGTTATTCGCTCATTTGACAGTGTTATTTTTTAGCATTTTCTTTATTAAAAATAAAATACTTCTGGTCAGAACACAATGATGAAATTTTATATGTTGATTACTAGGCACTAGAAGAATATTTTGAGAAAATTTCAGATTTTTCGGTTCAGTCCCATTTGAGATATTTTAATTTGAAAATCAACAATTCTGCAAAATCTCGATATTCGAAGACTCATAAAACCTAAAGGATTTACATAAATGGTCTCAAATTCTACTAGCATCTAGTGATCTACTATATCTTTGTGGGGGGAAAATATGAAACATGTGTTTTCATCCCTTCTATGAAAAAAAGTTTTATAAAGTTGTTAATTTTTTCTAATCGGAACTGCATTTTCTAACAAAGTTTTAGATTATTTCCTTAAGACCTAACAAATTTTTGGTCATAACATGAATTGTAGAATGTTTCTTGTGGATTAAGATGGTTTTTACTTCAAGTTGATATCTTCATAAATAAAATAGTTATTTAACTTACCGCTAACCTTTGAAAATGCTAAAAATGCCAAATCCTTCTAAGCATAATGGCCACTAGTTGCCAAAGCATTAGTGATAAAAATGTGAAAAAAATTGTTTTGTACTCCCAGATACACATAGAAACAGAAAATATATACTTAAAAATAAAATAAAATATGTCAGCAACACCCATTGGATGATTTCATATGGATTGACCCGAAGATTGAAGTTGACCCTCTCACAATATTTCAGCGAGTTAGCATTACCATAAAAATCAGACGAAGAGTTGAAAGCCCGCTGCAAGTATGAATTGCCCCTTTACCCAGTGTCTCTTTTCAACGAAACTGGAGTGAGGAAGGGAACTAAGGCAGCTCTATATTCCTGTTTCACATCCCTCACTACCAACATCTCCCGAGAGGCCAATATCCACATCATGCTCGATGGTGGCTACTTGCTCCACAAATGTGTGTGGCATCAAAACGCATCAGTGAAGACCATCATTGACGGCTACATTCATTTTGTGAAAAACCATTTTGGGACAGATGTAATCCACTGTCTTCGATGGATATCCGGTGGACGCCTCTCAAAAAAGTACCAAAAGTGCCGAAGGTCTCAGACGATACTCCGCCCTCAACTGCAGTGACATTGTCCTATCAGCTTCAACTACCTTCAACATCACACAAGAGAAGTTCTTATCGAACGACACTAATAAGCATAGGCTGATAGAGCTACTGAAAACTGGATTTGAACAGCACGGTGTTGAGGTGACAGAAGACGACACTGACGCTGACATTGTTAGAGCTGCCATCACCAAAGCTGACTCTTCTGAGAAGGTTGTAATCATCGTGGAAGATGTGGACCTGATTGTGTTATTAGTTGGTTTGAGTTCCAAAAAATACATCTACTTTCAGAAGAGGTGAGCCAGACGTCCAATATTCATCTACATCGTTCACCACCGGGAATTCTTACTACTCTCCCGGGCCCCTTTCAAGCAGGGGAAAACCAAATTTGTCAAACCTTCCTCAAGACCCCAGCACTATTCAAGCAAGCAGAAGTCTTCCTCCACCCAGATTTGAGTTACGATGAAATATCTGCAGCTGGGGAGAAGTATCTCATCGCAGTTTATGAAGGAGCGACTGACACCACTCTCAACGACCTGTCAGCCAAAGTCAACCTCGCCCGTTTGTCACCAACCACAGATGCTGCAAAATATCATGCTTATTGTATGTATCACCAGGTATGTCCATATACATTTCCTATCATTATGTTCTTAAATTTCGTTGTTCACTTATACACTTTTATTGTACACCGTGTGTATGCTTTGAAATATTATAGAATAACTAATTTTCATTCTACTTTTTCGCAGGTACAAAAGTGGTTGGGTGGAAAAAACTCACAGATTGGGGTGGAAGTTGGATGAGTTGGGCTTACTCCAATTGCAATGGAAGTTAAACGAGCCCCTCAAACCCTTCTGCAACTGATCTCGTGCAAGTGCAAGATGGGCTGCGCTGGGGGCTGCAGCTGCCGCAAAACTGAGCTGAAATGCAATGTGCCCACACCCCAGAATGACAGTTCTTCAAGTGAAGATGAAGACATCACCCCACCCTCGACTTCACATACCAGGAACCTCACACATGGTTTAAATATGCCTGTTGGTTTAAAGTAAATACATTTTTATGAAATATTCTGCTTAAATATTTTTTTCTGGCAAAATCCATTTCCCATAGTCACATATACACACAAATAGTTTCTATACACAGTTATGACATTATCCGCCAACATGTTACAAAAGAATTAAGTTGTTGGTGGAGGAAACGATGTTATTCAACTTTCACCCAAAAAAGCATTTTTTCATATTTTCTGTTTTTGTCATTATGACGAGACTATCTGAGCCACAAGAACAAGCTATAGCTCACATTAAAGCTTATTAAATTTCCGACAACTTTTGTTCTCTTGACTTTTCTGTAGGACGTGTCATTTTGTCGGTATTCAGTTCGAAACACGAAGAAAACTTAAAATTTTAACTTTTTGGAAAAAAAGGCTAATCTTTGAAAAGCCGTATCTCGGTAACTATATAACTTAAAAAAACGATTTTGATCTCATATTTTAGAAAATTTAATTTAATTTTAAAAAGCTAAGAAATAATATTTTCAAAAAACGCATAGTTTAGGAGATATTGTCGAAAAACCGAAAACAGTCCGAAAAAACCGGTTTAATTCGACCATCATTCATCGAGCACAGGTTTCTGAGGGTTGCAAATCTGGATTTGTGATCCCAGTAATGGTCTGAAACTCCTCCAAAAATCATTAATACCCCATTTAATGTAAGTTCACACATTTTTTTTGTAACATTTGACTGGGCTAACTATGTATTATATTATGCTAACAGCAAAACTTTCAGTTGAAATTTTTTTCCTAATAAATTCTCTGAAGGACAGTTATAAAGCTACTCATTTCATAACATAAATTTGCCTCACGAATAATGCGACTTTCAAGACTATTGAACTATGTAGCATTTGCTGAAATGGATTTTACCACATTCTCTGGTTGACATAAGAACAAAAGAAATAATGTTTTTATTACCCAGTGTACAATAATAATAAGTTAAGTAGAACTAAAATATACCGCCTTTATTCACAAATTAATAATATACTATCAGAACAAATAACAAACTATCCAAACCATTTTTATTTGTAAGTAGGCGTAAGTGTTCCTTGCAAAAGAAATGCATACCGGTATATTTTGGAGCTTCTAAATATGTTATGACCAGGGCTAGGATTTATATGTACTAAAAATGTCAAAATATGTACATATATATGTACTTAAAAATGTCAAAGTATGTACATATATATGTACTAAAAATGTCAAAATACGTACATATATATGCAAATATATTTTGTAAAATATGGACATCAAAACAAATTTAACCACTAGACACTACATTTTGTTACTTTTAGAACCTATAAAAATGCATTACAAATACTGGATTCATAAATTAAATTATTCATTTTTTTTTTTCAGATCACTTACATTATTTGTATTCATTCATTGATTATTTCTGCTACCATAACAGTATGTCACAAAATGTTGTTTTAAATTTTCAAAAGTGATTTGTATTGGCTGAAGCTTCGTTCTACTGCACATGAAGTGATTGGCGCGTGTTTAAAATTCACTGATTCTAGTTTTACATTTGGCGACCTACTTAAGATTGCACTGATTTTACACATTTCTTCAATGCCTGGATTTCTTGAAAACACATTGTCCACTTTACATTTGATAAGATCGGCTAAATGTCCACGTATACATTTGAGTTCATGAATCATGTTTTTCACAATGCCAATATTTCCAGGTAATGTCAGATTATTATTTTGTAGTTTCTGAATTATTTTTGTTATATTACAAAAACTTGATTCAATGTAACACAAATCATTTTTCACACATTAATTTCTGTACATAACTGTAAACTTATCCTGTGCTGCCATATTTTCTGTCACTGAAAACGACAATTTTATATAGTTTTACTCTTAAGAATGAAATATGTACGAATATTGCATTAAAATCACTAAATATGGACAAATATTTATTTTACATATAAATATGTACTATTGTCAGAAATATGGAAAAATATGTAAAATAAATTTGTTTAATTTGAATAGAGGACAACATAATAGATGGAGATAAGTGAAAAAATGTGTCTATATGTGAAATTAAGAAATATGTAATTACATATAAATCCTAGCCCTGGTTATGACTTTCATTCAAAATGACGTGTCTCTAAGGTTCCCTCGGATATGGGCCTACTAACGAGCATTTTGGGTTCTTATGGCTTAATATTAGCTTTTCACAGTTGGTTTCTAAAGCAGTTGTAACCTATATTATAATTATTATGCGATACACACTTGGAATTGGGAAACACAATGAAGTGTAATAATATAAAACACATTATCACCCAGAGCACTCACTACTTCATTAAATTAACTAACTTACTAGTTAGCCGGCTTTCAAGAGGATCTTTCCTCGCATCGTCAGACTCCGCCCACTGCCGAACTTGCATCCTGTACCACCTGATGACGCAGCTGCGGTTTAACGAATTTTCCAATCAGACCCAACTCATTCTCCCCTGGTATGTCGAAGTTTTGGAGGTTATTCCTATGTTTATGTATGAAAATTTTCTTCCATACAGTTAATCCAGTTGGATGATACAGGTTTTTCAATAATTCCGGTTTACTGACCGTATGATTATCAAAATTCCATACATGCGAAGCTACCACGGACTTCTCAATTTCACCTTGTCTGATATTTCGGTAGTGTTCTTTCCACTTTGTATTGATATTTCTTTTAGTTTTGTCTATATACACATTTTCACAATCGTTACACTTTGTCTTATAGATGCCTGATTTTGTTCTGGTGGGATTTTGTCTTTTACTTCTGATCTTAATAATGTTTTGAGTTTGTACTTATTCTGTGGAGCTAGTTTTATATTATGTTCTTTGAAGATTTTACTGAACTTTTTATTTGCCCAAGGGTGAAATGTCATCTTTTTAAAACCAGTTTTTTTCTTTCATAGGCTCTAATGTCCTCCTGTTTCTTGAACTATCTATTTTTTTATCTACTAACTGTTTTTCAAAACCATTCTTAACTGCTGTGTTAACTATTTGTTGGTACTCATTTTCAAACTCTTGGTTACTTAAGGGGATGTGAACCAATCTATGGGCTAAACTATTTAATATAGCATGTTTATGCGCTCTAGGATTAAAGCCATCCTGTTTGATGTAATTATCAACACTTGTTCCTTTACGGTGTATGCCAAATTCAAGATGATGTCGATTCCTCATAATTTTCAAGTCAAGAAATGGTAAACTGTTTCCTGTTTCAATTTCTACTGTAAATTTGATTGATGTGTCCTGTCCTGTCCAGTAGCTCAGAAACTAGATGAGGTACACCTTCTCTGATGGCAGATTCTGAAAGCCTGTGTTCAAATTGCTCAGTATAACAAATTTCAGGCAGATATCGTATTCCATTCCAGAAATATTGGCATCCAAAAATAGGTGCACAGGAACATGTGCAATTTGCCAGTGTCAAAAATGGACAACAGACCTTTCTTTAAAGGGCCACTGCAAAGAAACCCTTGGGAATTTTGGCCAAAAATTTGGCAATTGTTCATTATATATGTAAAGGTACAAGCACAATTTTTTTTAGTCAAATCTGAGTTGGTCACCAGGGGAATTTCCAGACTTTGGTTGAGTTCATATGGAATGACAAACTACCAACTATCAACTGCCGTCTGCACATTGCGGATAGAGCTTAAGCAGTCGGCAGTTGGTAGTCAGCAGTTGGCCACTTGAGAGCAGCACTAGAGCTGTCCACAATATGCAGTCGATTGAGGTTAGAAAACATTTTACAGTATAAAAAATGTGGAGGAATTGCTTTATAATTGCATAACGTATGTATAGAGTTGATGATTTGTGGTGAATAAAAACTCAGGATTTCGTCAGATAAAATGCAAAATTTCTACTTATATTTTGGTATTTAAAAATTGAATTTCGTCATAAAAATTGAAAAAAAAAAATCTTGAAAATCAGCTTTTAAATCTAACTGCATTTTTTTCCGTACACAGATAATATATATAAATCAAGCAACATCCAGGAGTGATATGACAATGTCTTGAATTCATATGAAATAAAAATGAAACAGCTTACCTGATTAACTTGAGGTGCTTGTATTTTAGTTTAAAATTAAATAAACTCCTTACTTGACATTGTGGTTACGGCAGTTAAAAAATGCACAAATTCATCCTAAAATATTTTATTCATCAACTTGTAGAACTTAAAAAATAGAAGTACGAATAAAGTTAAAATAATCACCCGTCGTCATCATCACCATCATCAATGGAAAACAATCTATGTTTCTCCCCGACATTGATGTTTTTGAAGTAAATCGAGATCTTGCGTTACATTAAAAATCATCACGAAATTAGTGTTACGCTCAAAATCATCAAGAAATTAGTGAGGTGTGATGGAACAGTCTGCACAGAAAACAATCAATTCAATGATTAGGCTTATCCAAAATTTAAAAAATTCAAAATTAAAAAATCTAAAAATCCAAAATTTAAAATCCAAAAATAAAACACTTCAAAGATCCAAAATTTAAAAAATTAAAAATTAAAACATGTAAAATCCAAAATAAAAAAATACAAAATACAAAATTTGAAAAATTCAAAATCCAAAATTTAAAAAAAAAAATCCGAAATTAAAAAATCGAAATTCCAAAATTAAAATTGAAAAAATAAAAAAAATTAAAACAAGTTTCACTTTTTTTTTAATATTCACAGTTTTTTGCATTAATTTTCATGAATATACATACTGAGTCGGACATTCATGACGTATTGACAAAATCTCCAAAAACATTGATAGTTTTCATGGAAATATTTCAGTCTATTTATGAATGTTGCCTAATTTTCTGAAACCATGCGTTTTTATTTTAAATATACATCGATGTTTTCCGTCAAAATACAACAATATTATCGTCACATCGATGGTTACCGCCGATTTTAACATCGATAGTGAATATCGATGTTTTACAACCGATGTTCATCCCTACTTCCGTCTCTTTCACGCGGGATTTGGCGGGAAACATGACGTTACAGGTTGTAGCCTCCAACACCCACTTCGTTAAACGTGAGATTGTTGAAGTACGTAACTTACAGGTTGTTTTAATTCATTATTAAATTTGTATTATTATTCTGCTATTACGAACGTGTATCAATAAATAACCGGACTGATTTAATTGTATTTAAATAAACCGCCCTGGAACGAAATGGCTGCTAGCGCGGAAAGGTCAACCCTTCGTCTAGCAGTGCTGTGAATCCCAGTCATGCAGAACGATTCAATTAGGAGTTAGACCTGGATATCGCAGGTGGTGTTTACTGTACCCAAAATGGAACTGAAATTGCAGCAATGCGCATCGATAAAGTTTTGTGTTATTCTAGACAAAACTCCTACAGAAACCTTAGAAATGTTGCAGCAAGCATATAAAGACCATGCTTTAGGCAGAACACAAGTCTTTTGGCACAAACGTTTCAAAGAGGGTTATGAAGACCTTCAAGATTCTCTGTGCCCTGGAAGACCCTTAACAGCAAAAACGAAAGTTAACACCAACACAATCGACGCAGCTGTGCAAGAAGATCGTCGCATAACAATTGCGAAGGTTGCAGATATAATGAATTTGTCTTTAGGAACCAGATCTTGCCAGGATAGGATGGATCTTGCACCAAGACAATGCGCCGGCTCATCGAACGCATGCAACTCAAGATGTCGTCGAAGAATTGGACATTGAGATCATGCCTCATCTACTGCATTCTCCGGATCTCGCACCTTGCGATTTTCACCTCTTCCCTAAGTGAAAAAGGAGCCACGTGGTCGCCATTTTCAAAGTGATAAGGAGTTGAACATCGATGCACATTGCTACAATTTCAGTTCCATTTTGGGTACAGTAAACACCACCTGCGATATCCAGGTCTAACTCCTAACTGAATCGTTCTGCATGACTGGGATTCACAGCACTGATAGACGAAGGATTCACCTTTCCGCGGCTAGCAGCCGTTTCGTTCCAGGGCGGTTTATTCAAATACAATTAAATCAGTCCGGTTATTTATTGATACACCCTCGTATATAAGGACTGGAAGAATAGATCGGCCGCTTGTTTACTTGTTTCGGCCGACTGCCGACATCTTGGTGCCAGAAACTCTTTCCTCCACCCTCTTCCTCTAAAGTCCCTTCTTCAGTTGACCATGACATCTTCGCGTTTCAAATAAAGCCGACGACTCACGTTTTCATCAACGGCTCACATTTTTAATTTAAATATTTTCCGTGGATAAAAAAAATACAATATATTCAAATATGAGTTAATTGAAAGTAGAACTTTTACATTTGCCTGAATTTCGCATAAAAATGGGATGAAACCTTAAAAACCGGGTATTTCGCAAAACTTTGCAAATGAATAAACACATATTTTGAATAAAAAAACACGAGAAACGAATTTATTACAGTAATTTGATCTTCTATTACTAATTTTGTGTTTTGGGGATTAACGAAATGTGACTATCCCTACGTATGTTATAAACACATCTTGCTTTCTCGTAGTATGCTAATCTGTTTATTTGCACTAGTAAATCATTTTCAATCTTGAATATGTTACTTGCAGTCGTGCAGTCAGTAGTCGAAGATGGATTTCCTGACTGCTGACTACCAACTACCAACTACCGACTGCCTGCTGTCGACTGCACATTGTGAATGGTGCCCATTACTCACCACACGTTACACTTTTACTACCAACTACCAACTGCCCATTGTTGTGGATGGAGCTTTACCCCGGTAAGTGTATTCAGATAGATTTCAATTCTCCATTAAAACATACCGGTACCAGTAAGTGTCTTTTGTTAGGTATAGGCCTACTCAAGCTGAACATTTGGGATAAAACTTACTTCGGCGAAGGAATAGAACAGGCCGTGCACACGCCCCCCTTCCACTCAATACCTGCCTGGTCGCTTCCCTATCCCGCTGGCCGCTCCTAGCATGTCTCCTAGGCACCCGCTGGCTACTGCTCAATGCTGGTAATAATATTTCACAATAAAAAAATACCCTTGCACCAAACTTATTTTACAATTATAAAAAGCGCCGTATACATTCCAACAGAACATTTCACAATTTTAAAACACAAAATAATAAATATTTCATAATAAGAAAAGACCCTTGCACCATACATAATATTTCGAAATTATAAAAAAAACTGCCATATTATAACTTAAAATATGGCTTAAATGATGCAGGAAAATTCCCTTGCACCAACACTGCTCTTTTCATAACTAACAAAATATCTCGGCGGAAAGGCAATTTATGCTGCGCACAGGTTTTTCTTCCACTGAATAATAAAAGACCCTTGCACCAAACATAATATGTCACAACTATAAACAACAAAATAATATTTCATAATAAAAAAAATACCCTTGCACCAAACATCGGGAAAAAATAGTTTTATGGCGTGCACTAGGCTCCTACCACCAACTCTCTAATGGGATCCGCCTGGTTTAGGGTTTCGACGCAGAAGACATTCAATGTGAGACAAAATACACCTCGCGCTATTCAGTATATTGCTCCTAAACTAACGTAAACAGGGACCAGCCCTATTCTATTAGCCATACAGTTTTCATTTTTACAAAACGAAATTACGTTTAAAATGCGTCCCTAGATGCAAGGATTATAATTAGGTGCGAAATTGGTTCATATATAAGAATATATCCTGTAATTCTCTTACCTTAAAATACGTAATTCATGATAATATCATATAACTGACGGCCCTCTTATGTGGGTAAACAGGTTAACCAACACGACAAACCTCACTGGAGACATAATATGGCACATTTCCGAAATGCGTGAATTCGGTATGTCCTACCAATCTAATATCACTGTTCATAACCTAACCAATCTAACCTAACCAGACAAACCTAACCTAACCGTCACTAAAATAGAATCTACCTGCCACTACTTACCTTATTGCAAGAAGATCAGTTGGTCATCCTGCTTCGCAGTAATAAAAATTAACTGACTGCAAGGGGTAAAAATACAAAAAAAGTTCTAAAAACTACTAGTTCCACCCCTGAATCAATTCCTTCAACAAATGTAAGTACATTAAATTACATTCTCAGCGTCAGGAAGGAAAACTGTATGGCTAATGGAATAGGGCTTTACCCACATAAATGTTCCTAACCTAACAAAACGGCAGAGCTTGGCATAAATCTATCTTTGGGAAAAAGGTAGAATCGGGCGTGCTTGATTCCCACACTCCCACTCCCTAACGGGACCCACGTGGAAAGTAGGGGTTTTGGGTGGGGAGATTCTTAAAACAGTGAAGAGACATCTAGTGGCGGCATTTGAACTACTAGCAGAGTAACGACGGTAGTGCGATCTATTAAGCATCTGGTGAAACATAAAAACAATTTATTTCTCCTTTATTCTCTTCTTCTCTTCCTTTCCCGTCTCCTTCCTCTCTTCCTCCCACCTCCTCTTCACCCTACCTAGGCCTACCTATTCAAGACCTATTCCTAACCGTAAATTTTGGATCGACCGGGATTCGAACTCGGGACCCCTAGCATTATAGCTAGAAGTCTTAACGCATTACGCCACGAGCAATTGTTGAGCAGTGAAGGAAGATTTCGTATATTTGAGTTATTATAGCGTTCATGAGTGTTAACAAAAGAATCAGTTTTTATAATTTTTATACATTTTGTTGGTTTTGAAAAGAGTAGTGTTGGTGCAAAGGAATTTTTCTGCATCAATTAAGCCATGTTTTATGTTATAATATGGCGTTTTTTTAAAATTGTCACATATTATGTATGGTGCAATTAATTGTGAAATAGCCTATTTTGTTTTTTGAAATGTTCTGTTGGCATATGTACGGCGTTTTTTTATAATTGTGAAATATTATGTTTGGTGCAAGGGTCTTTTTTCATTGTGAATAGCCTATTTTGTTGCAAGTGTTGTTGTTATAATTCCGTGAAGTATTATGCTTGGTGGAAGGGTAGTTTTTTATTTTAAAATATCAGTATTGTTTTTTTATAGGCCTAATCACTTTTAATAATAGTGAAATATAATGCTTGGTGCAAGGGTCTTTTTTATTTTAAAATATAATTTGGTTTTTTTATAATCGTTCGCCATAGTTTTTTGTAATTGTGAAAGATTATGTGGCGCCGATTATGTTGGCGTTGGTGCAAGGGAAAATCTTTTTAAATGTGAAATATTATGTTGGCTCTGAAAAGAGCCGTTTTGGTGCAAGGGTCCTTGAGTAATGCTAAAGAGGTTCTGGTGATTGCAATTGCATTGAATATAATTTGCATGCGTATAGCACAGTGAGTTGCATTACTGGCGTTGAGTAGCTGCCGGCGGGCGGCTAGGAGCGGCCGGCAGGATAGGGGAAACGGTCAGGCGGGGAAGAAGCCGGCAGGTGAGTATGGAGTGGAAAAGGGATGAGCGCGCGCCCGATTCTACCCTTATTCCCTATCTTTTACCAAAAGGTATTTTATGTCGTGCACGAGTTTTCACAACCACTCTTATAATTGTGAAATAGCCTATGATTTTTGGGTAACAGATATATTGTTTCCGTGCACCAGCCAAACTCCGCCGTTTTTGTTAGGTTAGGAACGTTTATGTTAGTTTAGGAGCAATGGCAAGTTTATAGTTTCCGACTCACCCTGCTCCCCTTTCCATCGGGCCGGTCGCCTTCCCCGCCAGCCTGCCTGCATGCTCGCTTCCCCTCACCGCCTACCGCACATCTTCCCCGCTATGGCGCATGCCGGCCGCTACTAAGCGCCGCTTGCTGTGTTAAGCCCGCAGCTTGCTCTAATAATTGCAATTACCTTTATAAAAAACCAAAATAAAATTTCAAGAATTATAGAAAATGTCGAACAGTTAAAAAAATACCCTTGTACCAAACATCATATTTCACGATCTTTAAACACCGATTTGATATATAAAAAAAATCGAAATTTACATAATATTTCCCAATTTTTAAAAATGCCGTGTTATGATATAAAACATGGCTTAATTGATGCAGAAAAATTCCCTTGCACCAACAGTACTCTTTTCGTAACAAACAAAACATTTCAAAATTTGGAAAAGCGATTCTTGCGTTAACACTCGTGAATGCATGAAGTCACCCTTATAGTACCTTAAATATATGAAATCTTTCTTCACTGCTCAACTGTCATTCGTGGCGTAGTGGGTTAATACTCCTAGCTATAAAGCTAGGGGTTCCGATAGATAGGTAGGGTGAAGAGGAGGTGAGAGGAAGAGAGGAAAGAGACGGGAAAGAAAGAGAAGAAGAGAATAAAGGAGAAATAAATTATTTTTCTCTTTCAACAGTTCCATACTAGATGCCGCCGCTAGGATCTCCCCACCCAAAACCCCTACTTTCCACGCGGGTCCCGTTAGAGTAGTAGTGGTGGGGGACTCGGATGAGTCGCAATATATATTTGGTAAAATCCCATCTACGGGGATCATTTTTTTAGTTCCGAGATTCTCTTCATAAAACACTTATACCACACGAATTTTGTTATAGATAGATGTGTGGAGAGGAGATGTTGTCTTGGCGAATGATTTGGTCCAACCCACCCGCCCTAATTGATACACTTTCTTTTATATCACGATCTAGCGAAAACTCTCTTCTTCTCCACCATTTTTCTGTCCTCGTCCTCCTGATTGGACGTTGGAGGTGTGACGTCATATTGCTAAACAGTGGATGAACAGTGTGACAAACCCACAAGCCACTAGCTGCTCGTAAAAAATGGTGGTTGTGCTATTCAGTATATTGCTCCTTAACTAACATATACGTTCCTAACCTAACAAAACATCGGAGGTATTCAGTATATTGCTCCTTAACTAACATAAACGTTCCTAACCTAACAAAACATCGGAAGTATTCAGTATATTGCTCCTTAACTAACATAAACATTCCTAACCTAACAGTTGGTAACCGTGTATCGGTCATAAACAAAAGAATCACACAGTCCGTGGAAATGTGAAGATCGCGTGAAATGGTCTCCTTAGTTGGGATTACGCCATATATTTTTCCCGGAGCAATATACTGAGGTCTGAACGGTATAAGTGCACTATACGTGTATAAACGAATAAAATCCGAACCAATTTTTTTATTGTTTTTTGAAACCACTCAAATTGTTCAGGAATTTACGCTGAATTTTTTGAGACGTCACAAAGCTCTGTATTTGCTACGAAGGCTTAAAAAAACAGTAATTAAAGTCGTGATTTTCCCCATTTAAAATCATAGTATTCTCTACCACGGCTATTTGATGATTAAACCAACATCTGACTTTGGAGCAGTACCAACATGACAGCTAGTAACACACTGCAGTTACACAATTTAGAATGAAAGCTTTCGTTTTGTGTAATTTACGGTCTGAAAAACAATAGGAACTTCCTCAATTATAAGTTACATTAAGCTAAGAGCGCGGGGGTTACACAAATACGAACGGAAGCTTAATTTTATGTAATACATGGAGAAAAACCTTGTTGTAGTATTGTATGTAATAACTCACATTTCCTTCGTGTTTTAATGAAGTAGAATAAGGAAACTTTTCAAATATTAATTCGTGATCAATTAACATTAAACTGTCCCTGCCTTGGGTTAGTTGGTAGCACGCTTGCCTTCCACTCCGGCGGCCCGGGTTCGATTCAGCAGTGAAAAATCTCTTTTCCGGGTTCGTGACTGGGTGCTTGTGTTGTCCTTAGGTTTAAATGTGAGGTAGGGGACTGGCGCACCCCGGAAATAAATTCCCCGAAAATATCCCCTTAAAGGATCTCCAGGAGAGGTTTGCGCAATCCGGTAGGGCTACTACTACCACTATTAAACTAAGAGAAATTAGAATTGAAGCTTGATTTCATATAATGGTAGAAAAAGCATTGTTTAATTGCTGTTTTGCTTCATGTTTGATGAAGAGCTAACAGAGAAACATTTTTAATATTACTCAATTTCTTTCTTCACATTGTTGTTATTATTATTACTATTATTATTATTATTACTATTATTATTATTATTATTATTATTATTATTATTATTGTTTTCTAAAATACTTGTCTTCAACATTGTCCTTTGATAAAAATATTAATAATAATCGTAATTTGGTATGAAACATTCTTCCATCCATTCATTTATCCATCCATCCATCCATCCATCCAACCAACCATTTATCCATCCGTTCATCCATTAATCCATCCGTACATTCATTTATCCATTCAACCATAAATAAATATTTAAATCCATCCATCCAGTTACTAGTTAATAAATTAATTCATTCAACCAGCCATCCATACAGTAATTAATTAATTCATACATCCTTTCATTAATTAACTTATCCATCCATTAATTATTTCCTTCAATCACCCATCAGTCCACTCGTCCATCCATTATTAAATCATTCATTCATCCATAAATATATCCAACAATCCATCTATCTATTCATCCATTCAATAAATAATTAATTACTTCATCCAGCTATTCATCCATCTAACCCACCATCCATCCATAGATTGATGGATGGATGAATCTATGGGTGTATTGTTGAATTAATTAATGAAACGGATGAGGGGATGAATAAATGAATGCATTAATTAATTAATCAATTAATTAATGGGTGGATACATTTATCATTAGACTAATTAATTAGTTAATGGATAGATGAATGTTTGGATCGATGGGTGGATGAATTTGACATGAATTATTTATATAATAAATTAATTAATGGATGGATGAATGTTTGGTTATATGGATGGTTGGCTTGATTGATGGATGAATGGCTGGTTGGATGGTTCATTCATTCATCCATCAAATCCGTCTATTAATTAAATTTTGCATTAATCTATTCATCTATCCATTGATTAGTTCATTGATTAACCAATCCATCCATTAATTGAACAATTAATTCATCCAACCCATCTATCCACTCATGCATCCATCAATAAATTCATTCATTGATCCAACCAACCATTAATCATTCCATTCATTCATTAATTTATTTATTAATTAGCCCAACTACCCATTCATCCATCCATTATTAATTCATTCATTCATCCATAAGTATATCCAACCATCTATTCATCCATTCATCCGAATTTAATTATTTATTTCAACCACCTAACCCACCATTCATCAAATTCTTTATGGATATATAAAAAATGGATGGACGGTTGAATTAATTAACTAATTGGATGAATGGATGGATAAATATATGCATTAATTGATTCATCAATGGATGGGTGGATGAATTAATTAATTATCTATCTAATTAATTAACGGATAGATGAAGGGTGGATCGCTTGTGAAAGAATTAGTTAAGTAATGGATCGATGAATGTTTTCTGTAATTAGTGGATAGATCAATTAATAATTAATGGATGGTTGGTTGGTTAGATAACTGGATTGACTGATGGACGAATGGATGGTAGGATGAATGAAAAATGAATGGATGTATAAATGGATGAATTGATACATGGATGAATGAATTAATGGGTGGGCGGATAATAGTTTTCATTAACTTCATAATTATAATTGTTATAAATAAATATTAAACGTATAAATAATATAACAGTAAAAATCTGGTTGGACATGTAATACAGTCATGTTTTCTATATTAGTCGATCGTCCTGAACGCGAATTTGACAATAAAAATATTCCGTTTAAAATTAATGTTAAGGATTTTTCTGAGTAAGAATATTAACAATATAAGAAATATAAATTGTATGGCAATACAAATTTTATTGTACATGATATACATGTTTTTGCATATATTTCACCACTTCAGAACGCATATATGACAATAATAATAATATGTTCCTTCCGCACTTCAAGAAAATTCCGATTTTCCATTAATATCACACATTTATCGCAGAAAAAGTAGGAATGTTTCAAACAAAAATTAATTACATGGAGGCAAATTTTTTTTCCCGCTTGATTTGCATGTGATATCTATAACTCGACCCTTCTGAACACGAATATAACAATAATAATAACCAGTTCCTTCCGACCTTCAAGAAAAAACCGATTTTCCAATACCGTCACACAGTTTACGCAAGAAACGTAGGAATGTTTCAAACAAAAATTAATTACATTGAGGGAAAATTTTTTTCCCACTTGATTTACATGTGATATCTATAACTCGACCCTTCTGAACACGAATATAACAACAATAATAACCAGTTCCTTCCGCACTTCGAGAAAATACCGATTTTCCATTAGTGTCACAGAGTTTACGCGTAAACTCTGTGACACTAATGGAAAATCGGAAGTTTCTCGGAGTGCGGAAGGAACTGGTTATTATTATTGTTATATTCGTGTTCAGAAGGGTCGATTCATAGATAAGACACGTACTTCAAGTTGGAAAAAAATTTATCTTACACAGAATGAATTTTTCTTTGAATAGTTCCCTCTTTTCCTGCGAGAAATGTGTGACCCTAATGGAAAATCGGAATTTTCTCGGAGTGCGGAAGGAACTGGTTATTATTATTGTTATATTCGTGTTCAGAAGGGTCGATTCATAGATAAGACACGTACTTCAAGTTGGAAAAAAATTTATCTTACACAGAATGAATTTTTCTTTGAATAGTTCCCTCTTTTCCTGCGAGAAATGTGTGACCCTAATGGAAAATCGGAATTTTCTCGGAGTGCGGAAGGAACTGGTTATTATTATTGTTATATTCGTGTTCAGAAGGGTCGATTCATAGATAAGACACGTACTTCAAGTTGGAAAAAAATTTATCTTACACAGAATTAATTTTTCTTTGAATAGTTCCCTCTTTTCCTGCGAGAAATGTGTGACACTAATGGAAAATCGGTATTTTCTCGAAGAGCGGAAGGAACTGGTTATTATTATTGTTATATTCGTGTTCAGAAGGGTCGAATTATAGATAACACATATAGCTCAAGTGATAAAAAAAATTTGCTTCCATGTAATCAATTTTTGTTTGAAACATTCCCTTTTTTCCAGCGAAAAATGTGTGACACTAATGGAAAATCGGTATTTTCTCGGAGTGCGGAAAGAACTGGTTATTATTATTGATATATTCGTGTTCAGAAGGGTCGATTCATAGATAAGACATGTATTTCAAGTTGGAAAAAAATTTATCCTACACAGAATGAATTTTTCTTTGAATAGATCCCTCTTTTCCTGCGAGAAATGTGTGACACTAATGGAAAATCGGTTTTTTCTCGAAGGGCGGATGGAACTGGTTATTATTATTGTTATATTCGTGTTCAGATGGGTCGAATTATAGATATCACATGTAAATCAAGTGGGAAAAAAATTTTCCCTCAATGTAATTAATTTTTGTTTCAAACATTCATACGTTTCTTGCGTAAACTGGGTGACGGTATTGGAAAATCGGTATTTTCTCAAAGGGCGGAAGGAAGTGGTTATTATTATTGTTATATTCGTGTTCAGAAGGGTCGAGTTATAGATAGCACATGTAAATCAAGTGGGAAAAAAATTTTCCCTCAATGTAATTAATTTTTGTTTCAAACATTCATACGTTTCTTGCGTAAACTGGGTGACGGTATTGGAAAATCGGTATTTTCTCAAAGGGCGGAAGGAAGTGGTTATTATTATTGTTATATTCGTGTTCAGAAGGGTCGAGTTATAGATAGCACATGTAAATCAAGTGGGAAAAAAATTTTCCCTCAATGTAATTAATTTTTGTTTCAAACATTCATACGTTTCTTGCGTAAACTGGGTGACGGTATTGGAAAATCGGTATTGTCTCAAAGGGCGGAAGGAAGTGGTTATTATTGTTGTTATATTCGTGTTCAGAAGGGTCGAGTTATTAGTATCACATGTATCATAGGTCAGAAAAAAAGTTTCCTCCATGTAAGTTAAAACATTTTTGTTGGAATCGTCCATACTCTAACTGCGAAAAATGTGTGGCATTAATGGAAAATGGAATTTTCCCCTTAAAGGTCTTAAAATAGTTGGCCTTTAATGTATACGATGTTAAATTGCAGCCTACATACTTATATGTCCGCAGAAATTATTCATGCCGTTGATATTAATGCAGGAGGTGGAGAAAAGACATTCAAGTGTGATATCTGTCAGAGATCATTCACCGGATTTATTCCTTTCCTTTTGATTTGCCATTACGCTCGTACGAGCGTCACGGTATTCAGCTCTAGTTAATTTTAATATTCATATAAGTAAGGTAAATGTAATACAACATTAATTTGGTATGTGTACAAAAAAGAAAGTACGTAGGCCTAGCTATAAAAATGTTGAAAATACAAGTCTCACTCATATTGAAGAGTGCACGTTTTTAATATCCTGTATGTAACGAAGGGAATCCTACAGGAAACGTGACATGTACTAATAAATCCACTAAATACAACTCAACAATTACAAGTAAATACAATACAAAAATTGCATGTACTAGTAAATCCACTAAATACAACTCAAAGGAACAAGTGTCAGAGATTTATTTGGAGGGTTGGTATTTGTCGTATCAACTGGGCCGTTACAGAAAGCATCATGGCTGACAAAAAACATTTTATTGTAAAAATCTTGCAGTAATTACTCTTTATTTTCATCTAAGAAGCAATTATAATGCCATGTGACATGTGAAAAAATTCAGCGTAAATTCCTGAACAATTTGAGTGGTTTAAAAAAATTAAAAAAAAATTGGTTCGGATTTTATACGTTTATACACGTATAGTGCACTTATACCTATACTGAATAGCATGAGGTTTATTACGCCTCACATTGAATCTCTTCTGCATCAAAACCCTGAACCAGGCAGATCCCATTAGAGTGTTGGTGGTTGGAGCCTAGTGCGCGGCATAAAACTATTTTTCCCTATATCTCAAAATTATAAAAACCGCTAGATGTCTCACCCACCCAAAACCCCTACTTTCCAGGCGGATTGGAGTGGGGGACTCGTGCGCGGCCTGTTTTACTTTTTTCCCCTTACTTCTATAACTTACCTGGAATTGCTTTATAAAAGGTTCATAAAGTAAAACCAATTGATAAGCTTTGAATATCCCAAAACGTCCCAATAATGAGAAACCAGCTGTAAGGGCAAGCCACCATCGAGTGAATAAAGGTAATCTCTTAAACCAATCAGCAATGTCACTCATACTGGAACCAGAATGTTCTGCAAAGAAAGTAAAGTTCAGATATATAATTCAAGAACACTGAGATAACGACAATTTAAAGTATCAAGAAAACATTTTAGTAATTCTGTAACATTTGTTTCTAGTCACACTTACGAAAACAACAAGAAATAGTTGAAAACAGAAGTCTCAACAAAATTAATTCCTAAAATTCATTACATTCGAACTGTGTTTTTTTTTTTTCCAATCCTAACAACACTTCAAAGACACGTGTCCTATGTGTAATTTGCTGTTTTCATCCACCTCACTATGACTTCCATTTTTCTTGAGTGCTCGAGTCGACTAGTAGAGATTAGAGATGGGGAATATTTCTTGTAACTGTTACTTTGTAACTGTTACATGTATGTAACGGTAACGACCTGTTACAAAAAATCAAGAGTAACGGTTACCAAAGCTCCTCCTAGGATATCTAATTTTCGTCTCAACCAAAGGCGGAATCAGAAAATACTGAAAGAAGGGGCCGACACAGACGAAAGTTTGCTGTTATTGGGTGTATGGAATATCCCAAAAATGGGGGTCCGGGGTCCTCCCCCGGGATTTTTGTTAAAAAAAAAAGGGGGGAAACACGACAAACCCACAATAATAACTGCCAAAAAAAGGAAAGAGCACATTTTCAAACATTCAAATCTCGCTTTATATGAGCTATCGAGAAACTAGTTATTGATTTGCAGAGTACTCATCAAGAGCTTTTCAACGATACCCCATAAGACGTGGTTTCAAAAATTTCGAATTTCCATCCCCCACCCCCACTCTTACCCCCAAAACCCCCGAATCGTTGGTGTCACTGTGAACTCCATAGGAAGTACTCTAATTTATTCAAACAAAGTTTCTCTCTATACTTCATAGGGGCCGAGATATAAATATTTCAAAATTTCAACCCCCCTCCCCTTGGGCCAATTTTGCTCATTAACGAACTTGTCCGAACTATTGGGCCTAGATATAACATAATAAAATTTGGTTCAAATATCTTCAAAATTACGACCGTTAGCATGTAAAGATATATATAAATATACAAAACAAACAAAATTAACGGGCGGTGGTTTCGTACTTACGGAGGCATGAAACGCAAAGATATAAAATAATTTTTTCGAAAGTCATGACATGGTATCGATCCCAGGAATTCTGTATGGTTTTTCCAAATTTCTCAGCAACTCTCCTTTTTCTCAGGATTTATTTAAATACATTTATTTTTGGTTTTGGTTTTTATTTTATTTATTTATTTACTTATTTATTATTATTTTTTTTATTTATTTTTTAGTTGTATTGATAAAATGTCAGTATCGAGCGAATGTAACTGGTCGTAACGTGACGAGAGTTACACCCGTTACCATTATTTTCACCCGTTACAGTAACTCTGACCCGTTACAATTACTCTCACCCGTTACAGCTACTTTGACAGTGACAGTTATTCTCGCCAGTTACAGTGACAGCGGCAGTGACAGTGACAGCGGCTGTAACAGCGACAGCGGCAGTTACAGTGACAGGGGCAGTTACAGTGACAGCGGCAGTTACAGTGACAGGGGCAGTTACAGTGACAGCGGCAGTGACAGATACTCTCACCCGTTACAGTTACTCTGACCAGTTACAGTTACTTTGACCCGTTACAGTTACTTCTAATATTTCTGTTACAAGTGTTTTATCCGTGACTTTGGCCTTGTTCTGTTACATCTGTTATTTACAATATTTGAAAAAATAAAATAAAAACATAATAATAAAAAATAAAAAAATTAATTTAAAAAAAACATGTAATTATCGTAATTATAAGCTTTTCATGCCACTTAAAAACGTATTAAAATACGATATTGCCTTTATTGGATAATTTAAACTTACAATATGGATATATATGGATTCGAAATAATAATATTGATAATTTTACTACTACTAATAAAGTCCCTATAATATAAAGCCACACGGCTGACTCACTCACTCATTGATATTGATGTTTGCTCACTTCCAGATGAGCTAGAAACTTGAAATTTGGTACACATATAGCTTTTAGGCTGTAAACCACAGGAAAATTTTAAAAAAGTATTTTTTTTAATTTTAGCCCTATAACCCCCGAAAAGGGGCTCGCTCACTGACATTAATGTTTGCCCACTTCCGGATGAGCTAGAAACTTTAAATTTGGCACACATATAGCTTTTAGGCTGTAAACCACAGGAGAGTTCCAAAAAGTATTTTTTAAATTTTTTAGCCCTAAAACCCCCCGAAAAAGAGCTCGCTCACTGACATTAATGTTTGCTCACTTCGAAATGAGCTAGAAACTTGAATTTTGGTACACATATATTTATTAGGCTATAAAACCACAGGAAAATTCCAAAATGTATTTTTTTAAGTCTTTAGCTCTAAAAACTCCCGAAAAAGGGCTCGCTCACTGACATTAATGTTTGCCCACTTCCGGATGAGCTAGAAACTTTAAATTTGGCACACATATAGCTTTTAGGCTGTAAACCACAGGAGAATTCCAGAAAGTATTTTTTTTTAATTTTTAGCCCTGAAACCCCCCGAAAAAGAGCTCGCTCACTGACATTAATATTTGCTCACTTCGAGATGAGCTAGAAACTTGAATTTTGGTACACATAAATCTATTAGGCTATAAAACCACAGGAAAATTCCAAAATGTTTTTTTTTTTTTAATTTTTAGCTCTAAAAACTCCCGAAAAAGAGTTCGCTCACTGACATTAATGTTTGCTCACTTCCAGAAGAGTTAGAAACTTGAAATTTGGTAGCCCTACACATATAGCTTTTAGGCTGTAAACCATAGAAAAATTCCAAAAAAAGTATTTTTTTAAGTTTTAGCCCTATAACCCCCGAAAAAGGGCACGTTCCCTGACATTAATGTTTGCCCACTTCCAGATGAGCTAGAAACTTGAAATTTGGTACACTTATATCATTAGGCTGTAAACCACAGGAAAATTCCAAACAGTTTATTTTCATGTCGATAATCGATGTTTTTTTACATCCATGGGAAATAACCAATGTTTTTGCTACATCGATGTTTGTCCCCGACATCGATGTTTTTGTAACAAAAAAAAAATAATGGGCTACCTTGGTTCTACGATGTAATTTAAATTACAGGAGCTTAATTTCCCAAAAGAATGATTTTTTACAACGATAGTTTTCATGGAAATATTTCTGTTGGTTTGTGAATTTTGCCTAATTTTCTGATACCATGGAATTTTTAAAGGGTATGGTCCACGACTCTACTAGAATTCCACGCGCCGTGCTGCAATCGTTATGCGGGCCCTCGGTTGGGAACCAACACTCCCATTGGCCGGCGGCCATTTTCCCAAAGGCTTCTCCAGTGCTACCAATAGTTCTATATTCTCATGCTTTCTATTTGAGTTATATGGTTAGGTTCGCCCGTTAGTTTATGATAAGTACCGCACTCCAAGCTCCCGGTGTGAAGGGGGTCTGAGGGAAGCTTGGAAGGGGGTCCAGGGGCGCAGCCCCTGGTGAGGCTTGGGGGAAAAACAAGAAAGGGATCCGGGGCTAATGCAAAATTACCGTCCTCGGTTGAAGGGGTCTGGTGAAAAGCAGGAAGGGGGTACTGGGGCTTGGGGGCAAATCTGGGGTAGATATGAAGTAGGTACCTCGGCCTCGATACCGACTGAGCCATTGAGACCGGGTTTTTACCGTTCGGTTTCCAGTATTGGATTATCAGCACGTGACCGATTGCATGAAAACAGAACATCGGCCAGCGCATGGAGATTCGTGTTTTGACAGCAGTTCCCAGCGCCATTTTAGGTTAATTTTGTCCCTACTTCTTCACGTTTTTACTTATATTTATTACCATTGAACAAATATATGATGCTTATAAATGGAATCTATAGGTTTTAAAGGATAATATAACATCAAATTTGGTCGTTTTCCGTGCTTTTGAAATAAAAATATCACTTAAAGTAGAGAGGTGGACTAAAATTACACATTTTTTTTTGTCTAAATACATCGATGATTTCAGGTCGATATTATCGTCATATCGATGTTTTCAGGTCGATATTATCATCATATCGATGATTATCTCCGATTTTAACCTCGATATTTTAACTATCGATGCTCATCCCTAATTGAAAGCTTAATTTTACAACTGTTATTTTATTTCGAGGGTCCCTACCTAGAGCCCCAGCCTTGGCTACGGCCCCAACCGGGGGGGGGGAGATAAAAGGGCATTCCCCTACAAGTGGGAAGTATCTGGCGATTAACTACGTAATATAAAAAAAAGTAACAGGTAACGGTTATAAATAACAGTTACTTTCGTGTAACTGTAACAGTAACGTAACTGTTCCAAAAAAGTAACAGGTTCCCATCTCTAGTAGAGATGGGGAATATTTCTTGTAACTGTTACTTTGTAACTGTTACATGTATGTAACGGTAACGACCTGTTACAAAAAAACAAAAGTAACGGTTACCAAAGCTCCTCCTAGGATATCTTATTTTCGTCTCAACCAATTGCAGAACCAGAAAATACTGAAAGGAGGGACCGACACAGACGAAAGTTTGCTATTATTTGGGGTGTGGGGTATGGAATATCCCAAAAATGGGGGTCGGAGGTCCTCCCCGGGGATTTTGATTAAAAAACGAGGGAAAAACCGGTCGTCCCTTTAGCTCCTCCCACTCGTGACATGTACATGTGAACATAGGCGCCGACTTGGGGGGGGGGCAAGGTACTTTCTGCCCCCCCAAGACTTAAGATTTTATCATGTAAGGCCTATGTATAGCTACTGAAAATCCAGCTCTTGCCCCCCCCAGAGATATTTTCAAGTCGGCGCTTCTACATGTGAATGGTGGAACTACTAGCAGTGTTAAAAATTCTGACCCCCCTTTTCTCCATTTCTTTTCCCCTTTCTTCTATTCAATCCGGGGTACGCCGTAGCGTATTGGTTGAGGCGCTGCGCTTCAAACCGGAAGGTCGCGGGTTCGATTCCCGATGAGGTCGTTGAGATTTTTCAATTGGCCTAATCATTCTGGTGGCACTATGGCCCTGGGGTCGACTCAGCCTCTAACAGAAATGAGCAATCCTAGGGGTAAAGGCGGCCGGTGCTGTCAGCCACCACCTCATGTGCCGAGTGTCCAAAATCTGGGAGCCTCAACCTCCTGCAACCCTCTGAGCCTCCATGGCCTGTATAGGGATCACTTTACTTTACTATTCAATCCCTTTTCTCCTTTGCCCTACCTATCTATTCCTATCCTTTAAATGTTCGACCTAAGGAGATTCGAACACGGGACCGCTAGCATATTACCCACTACGCCATCGAATAATCATTACGATAAAATGCGAAAATTCAACTACTTAAGTTTAGAGATCTGCATGAAATGCGGAGAATTGCAATTGTGTGAAGTGAAATAAAATCCCTTTAGGCAAGCCTACAGGCTGAGGTAGATTTCGAAGTGCTTTTGGTTTAATTTATTGTCACTGCGCAGTTCTCTTCTTCTTTAGCCTTGGCATGATAAACCCGCAATAATAACTGCAAACAAGAGGAAAGACCACTTTTTCAAACATTCAAATCTCGCCTTACTAGCTATTGATTTGCACAGTACTCATCAAGAGCTTTTCAACGATACCCCACAAGACGTGGTTTCGAATTTCCATCCCCCACCCCTACTCGTACCCCCAAATCCCCCGAATCGTTAGTGTCACTGAGAACTCCACAGGGAGTACTCTAATTTATTCCAACAAAGTTTCTCTATACTTCACAGGGGCCGAGATATAATAATATTTTTTTTAATTTCAACCCCCTAGCACGACCCCCCCTTGGGCCAATATTGCTCATTAACTATTGGGCCTAGAAATAACATAATAAAATTTGGTTCAAATATCTTCAAAATTATGGCCGCTAGCGTGTAAAGATATATAAATATTTATAGGAATTCTGTATGGTTTCTCCAAATTTCTCAGCAGCTCTCCTTTTCTCAGGTTTTTTTTAATACTTTTATTTATTTTTATTGTTATTTTATTTTTTAATTATTTTTATATATTTTTTATTTTTTGTATTATTTTTTAATTTTAATTTTTTATTATTTTATTTATTATTATTATTATTATTATTATTATTATTATTATTATTATTATTATTATTATTATTATTTTTAGTTGTGTTGAGAAATTTGTCGGTGTCGAGCGAATGTAACTGGTCTGGAACAGAGTAACATATCGAGAATTACACCAGTTACATTATTTTCACCTGCTCCAGTAACTCTGACCTGTTACTATTACTCTCACTGCTCCAGTTACTCGAACTGTTACTGTTACTCTCACTGCTCCAGTTACGCGATCTTTTACTGGTACTCTCATCTGCTCCAGCTACCTGACCTGTTACTGTTACTCTCTCCTGTTACAGCTACCCTGACCTGTTACTAATACTTTCACCTGTTACTGTTACTTCCACCTGTTACTGTTACTTCCACCTGTTACAGTTAATTCTAATATTTCTGTTACAAGTGTTTTATCCGTGACTTTCGTCTCGTTCCGTTACATCTTTTATTTCCAATATTTGAAAAACAAATTAATTTAAAAAAATAAAAAATAACAATAAATATTTTTATTAAATAAAAAATAACAAAATACAATTAATAAAAAATAATTTAAAAAATGTAATTTTAATGTTTGCCCACTTCCAGATGAGCTAGAAACTTTAAATTTGGTACACACATAGCTTTTAGGCTCTAAACCACAGGAAATTTCAAAAAAGTAATTTTTAAAATGTTTAGTCCTAAAACCTCCGAAAAAGGGCTCGCTCACTGAAATCAATGTTTGCCCACTTCCAGAAGAGCTAGAAACTAGAAATTTGGTACACATATAGCTTTTAGGTTGTAAACCACAGGAAAATTCCAAAAAGTATTTTTTTTTTTACTTTTAGCCCTAAAACCCCCCGAAAAAGTGCTAGCTCACTGACATTAATGTTTTTTCCCTTCGAGATGAGCTAGAAACTTGAAATTTGGTACACATATAGCTATTAGGCTGTAAACCACAGGAAAATTCCAAAATGTATTTTTTTAATTTTTATCTCTAAGTACTCCCGAAAAATGGGCTCGCTCACTGACAAGAGCTAGAAACTTGAAATTTGGTACACATATAACTTTTAGGCTGTAAACCATAGGAAAATTCCAAAAAAGTATTTTTTAATTTTTAGCCCTATAACCCCCGAAAAAGGGCTCGCTAACTGACATTAATGTTTGCCCACTTCCAGATGAGCTAGAAAATTTAAATTTGGTACACATATAGCTTTTAGGCTGTAAACTACAGGAAAATTCCAAAAAGTAGTTTTTTTATTTTTAGCACTGAAATCCCTGAAAAGAGGGCTCGCTTACTGACATTAATGTTTGCCCACTCCCAGATGAGCTAGAAACTAGAAATTTGGTACACATATCTTTTAGGCTGTAATCTACAGGAAAATTTCAAAACGTTTATTTTCATGTCGATAATCGATGTTTTTTACATCGATGGAAAACAACTGATGTTTTTGCTACATTGATGTTTCTCCCTTACATCGATGCTTTTGTAACAAAAAGAAGATTAATAGGCTACCTTGGTTCTACAATATAATTTTATTTACAGGGGCTTAATTTCCCAAAACATTGATTTTTTTACATAGATTGTTTTCATGGAAATACTTCTGTTATTTATGAAATTTGCCTAATTTTCTGATACCATGGCATTTTTTAAATCATACATAGATTTTTTTTCTAAATACATCGATGATTTAAGATCGATATTATCATCATATCGATGGTTATCTCCGATTTTAACCTCGATATTTTAACTATCGATTCTCTTTCCTAATTGAAAGGATAATTTTACAACGGTTATTTGATTTCGGGGGTTCCTCCCTTGAGCCCCAGCCTTGGCTACGTCCCTAACGGGGGGGGGGGAGATAAAAGGGTATTCCCCTACAAGTGGGAAGTGATCTGGCCATTAACTACGTAATATAACAAAAGTAACAGGTAACGGTTATAAATAACAGTTACTTTCGTGTAACTGGAACAGTAACGTAACTGTTCCAAAAAAAGTAACTGGTTCCCATCTCTATCGACTACCACCTAGAGATGGGAATATTTCTTGTAACTGTTACTTTGTAACTGTTACATGTATGTAACGGTAACGACCTGTTACAAAAAATCAAAAGTAACGGTTACCAAAGCTCCTCCTAGGATATCTTATTTTCGTCTCAACCAAAGGCGGAACCAGAAAATACTGAAAGGAGGGACCGACACAGACGAAAGTTTCTATTATTTGGAAATCCAAAAAATGGGGGTCCTCCCCCGGGGATTTTTTATTAAAAAACGAGGGAAAAACAGGTCGTCCCTTTAGCTCTTCCCACTCGAGACATCTAGATGTGAATGGTGGAACTACTAGCAGTATTGGAAATTCTGACTCCCCCCTTTCACCACTTCTTTACCCTTTCCTACTATTCAATCCGTTTTCTCCTTTACCCTACCTATCTATCAGTGGCGGCTATTCAGGTGAAGTAGGTGAAGTAGCACTTCACCAGTATTTTTCCTTTGCAATACGTATTTTTAAAGTTTATTTCCCATATCTCGAATGTTGGTTTTTACTATAAATGCATTTATGTAATTTTGTATTGCCCGCCACGAGTGATGTTAAAGGAGGAGGCGCCAGAGAGCTCTCGAGTCTTGCAAAGAAGCACGAAGCAGCCTTGATTCACTTCCCCTGTTCCATGGGTAGTCTGGTCCACTAAAAATGATGCTAGCTGATGCTGCAAGCAGCATTTTTCTCGCTTATCCCACGTCCATTCTGAAGGGATCAGACTACCCACGAAGGTGTCGTCCTGCGGCCACATGATGCGCGCGCTTCCCACAGCAAGCTGAAGCTACTACAATGACAGAGTGTGGCGGGTTTCATACCTACTCCTCTTCTGCTAACAGCACCAATTTCACTTCCTCTACCCGTACCAAAGGTAGTAAATGTTCGAAATCAATGTTTTTAACATAAATACCTGTTTTGAATTCTCCTCTGTCCAATAATATTTTCAGGAACGTGTCTGTGTGGCTTGAGAACTAAACATCGTGTATAAATAAAACTTATTTGGATTAGATATCTTCTGGGGAGATTGACGACTTTTTCTTACTTTTATACGGTATCCTTATACTTTGAAGGGTAGTTATAAGCCAGCTATCGTTTGTACAAACTCAGGCTTTTAAGTCTTACATCTTTGGGCGAGGCTAGAACAGACTTTCATTCTTCACGATTTTATATAAAAAAAAAAAACTAACAATTTTGTTTAAATTTTCCACACGATTTGCATAGACGCTAAAGAGCTAGAATTTTATTTTTAACAATTTTCAATTAATTATTTAAAAGGTGTTTATAAACAACCATATACTTCATTGAAGTATGAACGGTAGAGGAGCTTGGATTCTTTCTCATAAAATTAAATATCATTAACGGAAAAAAAAATCATAGGCGTTCGATTCTATAGCACAAAAGTGAGGCATAGGGATGAGACTAGAAGTTAATTTATTTAATGTGTGTCACCATATACCAAGACTACTGTGTACTGTGATGAAAGCCCACTGTTAGGTGTCACAACACTGAACCTTCTTCGGAGATCGTCGCCGATAGGACGCCATAGGACGACAACGTTGAATCACGACGTTTCATTCCTACAATGCATATTTTTTCATAGGCAATCATACGACATGTGACATATTAATCACTGCATATTAATGCCTTGAAGTATCCAGTAACGAGCTGAAGTTTATCAGATAAAATTGCATCTTTCCGACCCTTGCAAGCATATTAACTTATAAGATAAACAACAGTCATTGGTCGATATCCGAGGCATTGCTAAAGATTATTAGTCAATTTCAAGTCCGCATCGCATGAATGGAATATTCTGAATAATCTGATTAGGAGAATAATAATTACGATAAACATCAATAGATTCGCGGCGGAAAAGCAGGATCGAATTTATCTAATGAAACTCATAATCCCGATTGGGATTTATTAAGAGTATTCCATGAATAAAATGTATCACATTTTATAAATAATAACTATATTCTTACCCGCATTGTTTAAAATCAAATCATCATTGTGCCAGCTGTCAGATCACGACGTAGGCCTACTAAATGAAGGATCAAAAATGTTGCCAGACAAGTATCTTGTTTAGCGAATATTTCAATTCAGAAAGAACCTTTACTGCAGCTAGAAGAAATGCAGCCGTCCTATGATGATATCACCGACAAATTTGCAGCCATAAAGGACTATCGAAGGATTGATTTGCTATACAAGACATAGGTGAGTTCGGTTATTAACGTAAGCATGTGGCATTTTTTTCCTCTTCACCTAATTTTCCGGCCACGAGCCGCCACTGCTATCTATTCCTATCCTTTAAATTTTCGACCCAAGGAGATCCGAACACGGGACCGCTAGCATATTAGCCCTTCATCTTACCCATTACGCCATCGAGCAATCATTACAATGAGAAGCGAAAATTCATATATTTAAGTTTAGACATCTGCATGAAATGGCGGAGATTGATCATTTCCTATTAATTGCATTTGTGTGAAGTGAAATAAAATCCCTTTAGGCAGGCCTACAGGCTGAGGTAGATTTCCAAGTGCTTTGGTTTAATTTATTGTCACTGCTCAGTTCTCTTCTTCTTTAGCCTTGGCATGATAAACCCGCAATAATAACTGCAAAAAAGAAGAAAGAGCACTTTTTAAAACATTCAAATCTCGCCTTATGTGAGAGCTATCGAGAAACTAGGTATTGATTTGTAGAGTACTCTTCAAGAGCTTTTCAACGATATCCCACAAGACGTGGTTTCAAAAATTTCGAATTTCCATCCCCCACCCCTACTCGTACCCCTAAAACCCCCGAATCGTTACTGTCACTGTGAACTCCATAGGGAGTACTCTAATTTATTCCAACAAAGTTTCTCTCTATACTTCATAGGGGCCGAGATATAATTTTTTCAAAATTTCAACCCTCTCCCACGATCCCCCCTTTTGCCAATTTTGCTCATTAACTATTGGGGCTGGAAATAACATAATAAAATTTGGTTCAAATATCTTCAAAATTACGGCCGTTAGCGTGTAAAGATATATAAATATATAAGAATTCTGTATAGTTTCTCCAAATTTCTCAGCAGCTCTCAGTTTTTTAATACTTTTATTTTTTGTTTTGATTTTTATTTTATTTATTTACTTATTATTACTGTTATTATTAGTTGCGTTGAGAAATTTGTCGGTGTCGAGCGATGGTAACTGGTCTGGAACAAAGTAACGTGTCGAGAGTTACACCCGTTACATTATTTTCACCTGCTCCAGTTACACGGACCCGTTACTGTTATTTCCACCTGCTCCAGTTACTCTGACCTGTTACTGTTACTCTCGCCTGCTCCAGTTACTCGGACCCGTTACTGTTATTTCCACCTGCTCCAGTTACTCTGACCTGTTACTGTTACTCTCGCCTGCTCCAGTTACTCGGACCCGTTACTGTTATTTCCACCTGCTCCAGTTACTCTGACCTGTTACTGTTACTCTCGCCTGCTCCAGTTACTCGGACCCGTTACTGTTATTTCCACCTGCTCCAGTTACTCTGACCTGTTACAGTTAATTCTAATATTTCTGTTACAAGTGTTTTATCCGTGACTTTCGCCTCGTTCCGTTACATCTGTTACTTCCAATATTTGAAAAACAAAAATAATTAAAAAAATAAAAATAATAAAAATTAAAAAATTAAAATAATAAAAAAAACAAAAAATAAAAATAATAAAAAATAAAAATTACAAAAAATAAGAATAAAAAATAACAACAAATAAAAATAATAAAAAATAATAAAAAAGTTGAAAAAGTTATTTTCTAAATTATTAATGGGCGTAAAGAGTTCATGCATAGAATTCATGCTGTCTGATCTCATATAAATTATATTTCTTGCTTTACATACCACTTAAAAATTTATCAAAATACGATATTGCCTTTACTGGATAATTTGAACTTAGAATGTGGGTATATAGCATGAAATATGAATTCAATAACTGTAGTAAATTATTCGAAATAATATTGATAATTTTACTACTAATAATAAAATCCCTATAATATAAAGCCACACGGCTGACTGACTGACTGACTGACTGACTGACATTAATGTTTGCCCACTTCCAGATGAGCTAGAAACTTGAAATTTGGTACACATATAGCTTTTAGGCTGTAAACCAGAGGGAAATTCCAAAAAGTTTTTTTTTTTAATTTTTAGCCCTAAAACCCCCGAGTAAGGGCTCGCTCACTCACATTAACGTTTGCCCACTTCCAGATGAGCTAGAAACTTTAAATTTGGTACACATATAGCTTTTAGGCTCTAAACCACAGGAAAATTCCAAAAAGTATTTTCTTTTATTTTTAGCCCTAAAAACCTCCGAAAAAGGGCTCGCTCACTTCGAGATGAGCTAGAAACTTGAAATTTGGTACACATATAGCTATTAGGCTGTAAACCACAGGAAAATTCCAAAAAGTGTCTTTTTTTTAGCTCTAAAAACTCCCGAAAAAGGGCTCGCTCACTGACATTACTGTTTGCCCACTTCCAGAAGAGCTAGAAACTTGAAATTTGGTACACATGTAGCTTTTAGGCTGTAAACCATAGGAAAATTCCAAAAAAGTAATTTTTAAAAATGTTTAGCCCTATAACCCCCGAAAAAGGGCTCGCTCACTGACATTACTGTTTGCCCACTTCCAGATGAGCTAGAAACTTTAAATTTGGTACACATATAGCTTTTAGGCTCTAAACCACAGGAAAATTCCAAAAAGTATTTTCTTTTATTTTTAGCCCTAAAAACCTCCGAAAAAGGGCTCGCTCACTTCGAGATGAGCTAGAAACTTGAAATTTGGTACACATATAGCTATTAGGCTGTAAACCACAGGAAAATTCCAAAAAGTGTCTTTTTTTTAGCTCTAAAAACTCCCGAAAAAGGGCTCGCTCACTGACATTACTGTTTGCCCACTTCCAGAAGAGCTAGAAACTTGAAATTTGGTACACATGTAGCTTTTAGGCTGTAAACCATAGGAAAATTCCAAAAAAGTAATTTTTAAAAATGTTTAGCCCTATAACCCCCGAAAAAGGGCTCGCTCACTGACATTACTGTTTGCCCACTTCCAGATGAGCTAGAAACTTTAAATTTGGTACACATATAGCTTTTAGGCTGTAAACCATAGGAAAATTCCAAAAAAGTATTTTTTAAATTTTTAGCACTATAACCCCCGAAAAAGGGCTCGCTCACTGACATTACAGCTAGAAACTTGAAATTTGGTACACATATAACTTTTAGGCTGTAAACCACAGGAAAATTCCAAAAAGTAGTTTTTATATTTTTAGCCCTAAAAACCCCCGAAAAAAGGGCTCGCTCACTGACATGAATGCTTGCCCACTTCCAGATGAGCTAGAAACTATAAATTTGGTATACTTATATGTTTTAGGCTGTAAACCACAGGAAAATTCCAAAAAGTTTATTTTCATGACGATAATCGATGTTTTTTACATCGATGGAAAACAACTGATGTTTTTGCTACATCGATGTTTCTCCCCGTTATGGATGTTTTTGTAACAAAAAGAAGATTAATAGGCTACCTTGGTTCTACGATATAATTTTATTTACAGGAGCTTAATTTCCCAAACATTGATTTTTTACATCGATTGTTTTAATGGAAATACTTCTGTTTATTTATGAATTTTGCCTAATTTTCTGATACCACGGCCTTTTTTAAATATACATCGATGTTTTTTTGTCTAAATACATCGATGTTTTCAGGCCGATATTATCGTCATATCGATGGTTATCTCCGATTTTAACCTCGATATTTTAACTATCGATTATCATCCCTAATTGAAAGCTTCATTTTACAACTGTTTTTTATTTCGGGGGGTCCCTCCCTAGAGCCCCAGCCTTGGCTACGTCCATAACCATTGTGGGGGAGATAAAGGGCATTCCCCTACAAGTGGGAAGTGATCTGGCGATTAACTACGTAATATACAAGAAAAGTAACAGGTAACGGATATAAATAACAGTTACTTTCGTGTAACTGTAACAGTAACGTAACTGTTCCAAAAAAAGTAACAGGTTCCCATCTCTACGAAGTAGAGATGGGGAATATTTCTTGTAACTGGTACTTTGTAACTGTTACATGTATGTAACGGTAACGACCTGTTACAAAAACAAAAGTAACGGTTACCGAAGCTCCTCCTAGGATATCTTATTTTCGTCTCAACCAAAGGCAGACCAGAAAATACTGAAAGGAGGGACCGACACAGACGAAAGTTTGCTATTATTTGGGGTGTGGGGTATGGAATATCCCAAAAATGGGGGTCGGAGGTCCTCTCCGGGGATTTTTATTAAAAAAACGAGGGAAAAACGGGTCGTCCCTTTAGCTCCTCCTACTCGTGACATCTACATGTGAACATAGGCGCCGACTTAGGGGGGCAAGGTACTTTCTGCCCCCCCAAGACTTAAGATTTTATCATGTAAGGCCTATGTATAGCTACTGAAAATCCAGCTCTTGCCCCCCACCCCCCAGAAATATTTTCAAGTCGGCGCTTCTGCATGTGAATGGTGGAACTACTAGCAGTGTTAAAAATTCTGACCCCCCTTTTCTCCACTTCTTTTCCCCTTTCTTCTATTCAATCCGTGGTACGCCGTAGCGTATTGGTTGAGGCGCTGCGCTTCAAACCGGAAGGTCGCGGGTTTGATTCCCGATGAGGTCGTTGAGATTTTCAATTGGCCTAATCATTCTGGTGGCATTATGGCCCTGGGGTCGACTCAGCCTCTAACAGAAATGAGCAATCCTAGGGGTAAAGGCGGCCGGTGCTGTCAGCCACCACCTTCATGTGCCGAGTGTCCAAAATCTGGGAGCCTCAACCTCCTGGAACCCTCTGGGCCTCCATGGCCTGTATAGGGATCACTTTACTTTACTATTCAATCCCTTTTCTCCTTTACCCTACCTATCTATTCCTATCCTTTAAATGTTCGACCTAAGGAGATTCGAACACGGGACCGCTAGCATATTACCCACTACGCCATCGAATAATCATTACGATAAAAAGCGAAAATTCAACTACTTAAGTTTACAGATCTGCATGAAATGCGGAGAATTGCATTTGTGTGAAGTGAAATAAAATCCCTTTAGGCAAGCCTACAGGCTGAGGTAGATTTCGAAGTGCATTTGGTTTAATTTATTGTCACTGCGCAGTTCTCTTCTTCTTTAGCCTTGGCATGATAAACCCGCAATAATAACTGCAAAAAAGAGGAAAGACCACTTTTTCAAACATTCAAATCTCGCCTTATATGAGAGCTATCGAGAAACTAGTTATTGATTTGCAGAGTACTCATCAAGAGCTTTTCAACGATACCCCACAAGACGTGGTTTCGAATTTCCATCCCCCACCCCTACTCGTACCCCCAAATTCCAAATCCCGAATCGTTAGTGTCACTGAGAACTCCATAGGGAGTACTCTAATTTATTCCAACAAAGTTTCTCTATACTTCACAGGGGCCGAGTTATATATATATATATTTTTAATTTCAACCCCCTCCTACGACCCCCCCTTTGGGCCAATATTGCTCATTAACTATTGGGCCTAGAAATAACATAATAAAATTTGGTTCAAATATCTTTAAAATTACGGCCGCTAGCGTGTAAAGATATATAAATATTTATAGGAATTCTGTATGGTTTCTCCAAATTTCTCAGCAGCTCTCCTTTTCTCAGGGTTTTTTTAATACTTTTATTTATTTTTATTGTTATTTTATTTTTTAATTATTTTTATATATTTTTTTATTTTTTGTATTACTTTTTAATTTTTATTTTTTATTATTTTATTTATTTATTATTATTATTATTATTATTATTATTTTTAGTTGTGTTGAGAAATTTGTCGGTGTCGAGCGAATGTAACTGGTCTGGAACAGAGTAACATATCGAGAATTACACCAGTTACATTATTTTCACCTGCTCCAGTAACTCTGACCTGTTACTGTTACTCTCACTGCTCCAGCTACTCGAACTGTTACTGTTACTTTCACTGCTCCAGTTACGCGATCTGTTACTGTTACTCTCATCTGCTCCAGCTACCTGACCTGTTACTGTTACTCTCTCCTGTTCCAGCTACCCTGACCTGTTACTGTTACTTTCACCTGTTACTGTTACTTCCACCTGTTACTGTTACTCTCACCTGTTACTGTTACTCTCACCTGTTACAGTTAATTCTAATATTTCTGTTACAAGTGTTTTATCCGTGACTTTCGCCTCGTTCCGTTACATCTGTTATTTCCAATATTTGAAAAAAAATAATTTAAAAAAATAAAAAATAACAAAAAATATAAAATGATAAAAATTAAAAATAACAAAAAATATAAATAATAAAAAATAATTTAAAAAATGTAATTTTAATGTTTGCCCACTTCCAGATGAGCTAGAAACTTTGAATTTGGTAAACACATTATTAGGCTCTAAACCACAGGAAAATTCCAAAAGTAATTTTTTAAATTTTTAGTCCTAAAACCTCCGAAAAAGGGCTCGCTCACTGAAATCAATGTTTGCCCACTTCCAAAAGAGCTAGTAACTGGAAATTTGGTACACATATAGCTTTTAGGCTGTAAACCACAGGAAAATTCCAAGAAAGTATTTTTTTTACTTTTAGCCCTAAAACCCCCCGAAAAAGGGCTCGCTCACTGACATTGATGTTTTTTTACTTCGAGATGAGCTAGAAACTTGAAATTTGGTACACCTATAGCTATTAGGCTGTAAACCACAGGAAAATTCCAAAATGTATTTTTTTTATTTTTATCTCTAAGAACTCTCGAAAAAGGGCTCGCTCACTGAAATTAATGTTTGCCCACTTCCAGAAGAGCTAGACACTAGACATTTGGTACACATATAGGCTGTCGACCACAGGAAAATTCTAAAAAGTATTTTTTTTTACTTTCAGCCCTAAAACCCCCCGAATAGGGCTCGCTCACTGACATTAATGTTTCCCCACTTCCACATGAGCTAGAAACTTGAAATTTGGTACACATATAGATTTTAGACTGTAAACCACAGGAAAATTCCAAAAAAGTATTTGTTTTACTATTAGCCCTAAAACCCCCCGAAAAAGGGCTCGCTCACTGACATTAATGTTTCCCCACTTCCAGATGAGCTAGAAACTTTAAATTTGGTACACACATAGCTTTTAGGCTCCAAACCACAGGAAATTTTTAAAAAGTAATTTTTAAAATTCATAGTCCTAAAAACCTCCGAAAAAGGGCTCGCTCACTGAAATTAATGTTTGCCCACTTCCAGAAGAGCTAGACACTAGAAATTTGGTACACATATAGCTTTTAGGCTGTAAACCACAGGAAAATTCCAAGAAGTATTTTGTTTTTTTACTTTTAGCCCTAAAACCCCTCGAATAGGGCTGGCTCACTGACATTATGTTTCCCCACTTCCAGATGAGCTAGAAACTTGAAATTTGGTACACATATAACTTTTAGGTTGTAAACCACAGGAAAATTCCAAAAAGTATTTTTTTTAATTTTTATCTCTAAGTACTCCCGAAAAATGGGCTCGCTCACTGACATTAAGGTTTGCCCACTTCCAGAAGAGCTAGAAACTTGAAATTTGGTACACATATAGCTATTAGGCTGTAAACCACAGGAAAATTCCAAAATGTATTTTTTTTATTTTTATCTCTAAGTACTCCCGAAAAATGGACTCGCTCACTGACATTAATGTTTGCCCACTTCCAGAAGAGCTAGAAACTTGAAATTTGGTACACATATAACTTTTAGGCTGTAAACCATAGGAAAATTCCAATAAAGTATTTTTTAATTTTTAGCCCTATAACCCCCGAAAAAGGGCTCGCTAACTGACATTAATGTTTGCCCACTTCCAGATGAGCTAGAAACTTTAAATTTGGTACACATATAGCTTTAGGATGTAAACCACAGGAAAATTCCAAAAAGTTGTTTTTTATTTTATTTTTAGCACTGAAAACCCTGAAAAGAGGGCTCGCTTACTGACATTAATGTTTGCCCACTCCCAGATGAGCTAGAAACTAGAAATTTGGTACACATAACGTTTAGGCTGTAATCTACAGGAAAATTCCAAAAAGTTTATTTTCATGTCGATAATCGATGTTTTTTACATCGATGGAAAACAACTGATGTTTTTGCTACATTGATGTTTCTCCCCTACATCGATGTTTTTGTAACAAAAAGAAGATTAATAGGCTACCTTGGTAGTAGTATCAAACCATTTTTACGCGAGTAGAGGTGAAATGGGGTGGGGGTAATGACATCATGGAGGGGAAGTGATGACGTCATTCAAAATGGCGGATCGTCACGGGACTCGTTTCCGAGCATTGTACTTGTGCCCTTTCACCCAGTGTTATTCCTGACTCTTCCGGACGCCTCGTTTAGGAGTTAGGCCCTGAGAACCATTATTCCTGTTACGTAACAGGAACAGGATCTATACTTGTGTCGTTTGATCCAGACTGCCTTGTGACGTTAGGGGACTCATTTCCGAGCAATGTACTTGTGCCCTTTCACCCAGAGGTATTCCTGAAGCGTCCCGACGCCTCGTTTAGGAGTTAGGCCCCGAAGAGTCATTATTCCCGTTACGTAACAGGAAGAGATGACAGCTTAGGGCCTTGATCGAGTTGTAACAGGGAGAGATGGCAGCTTACGGCGTCGGTCAAGTTGTAAAGTAGCTAATTGCATTACCGACAGACCGATGACGTCATCCAAAATGAAGGATTTCAAATTGGTTGCTACAGCCAAATTCAAAATTAGTAAATGGAAGAGTAGGCTAAATCGAAATTGTGTATTTAATGCAAGAGTGATCTAAGTCGAAATTTTATTTTTAAATTAGTGGGATATTTGAAAATACAAAAATAGAGGAAGCCTGAAAATGGCGGAAGCTTCAATATGGCGGGTAGGGAGGGATATATGAAATATGAAGGGTACAGGGGAAGAAGGCGGAATGTCAGTAAATCAAAGTTTTGCAGGAAACGATTTTTAAAGTTTGAGTACTCTAAACGCAGATGTATGAAATCAATTATGAATACATTTTCGTTCTACAGTAAGAATAATGTGTTTTGTACACGTGGTGTGAATATCAAGTTCTGAAATTAACTCAAACATGTAAAAAAATCGTAAAATACGAAAAAATGTCCAACGGTACAGGGGAAGAAGGCGGAATGTCAATAAATCAAAGCTTTGCCGGATACGATTTTTAAAGTTTGAGTACTCTAAACGCTGATGTATGAAATCAATTATGAATACATTTTAATTCTACAGTTAGAATAATGTGTTTTGTACACGTGGTGTGAATATCAAGTTCTGAAATTAACTCAAACGTGTAAAAAAATCGTTAAATGCAATGAAATGCACGAACATTTTGAGGTAGTAGGTGAAAAGGTATAGTTATGTTTTATGTGGTAATCGCCTACAATTTTACATAACCTTTAAGTTATTAAAAATTGCAATTAAACATTAATTGCCGTACATTAATTATTCCTTATGAGGAATTGACTGACAGAACATCTGATCAGTGTGGAACAAAATTTCGTCAAATGGTTTACATCTGCGTACTTCTCCATTGAAAGTGGAATAAAATCTAAAACAAAATAAACGCAAAGCAGGTAATGATTAGGTTTATAAAAATTATAGGAGTAGAAAAAATATTTCATTAAAATGTTAGAAATTACTGATTTTTTTTGTACAGTAAAAGGACGAAAAAATATTTCTACACGTAAACAAACATGGGTTGTGTCATTAGTAAAATAGAAATACTAAAATCGAAGGCAATGATTAATTTTTAATATCATTACTAGGGTCCGATTTTTAGATTTTATAAAAAGAAAAGTTATTCCTCAGGTTCGCGAGCGACCCCTGGTGATCACGTAAGGGAATATTCACAGCGGATTTATTACCGGGGTGCGCCAGTCCCCTACCTACTTAAACCTAAGGAGACACACTCACACCCAGTCCTGAACCCGAGAAAGACATGTTTCTCTACTGGAAAATCCCCGACCCGGCCTGGAATCGAACCCAGGTCGCCCAAATGGCTGGCGTTCACGCTACCAACTCACCCACGGCGACGGTCAGGTTTTATGAACCCTGTGTTAATTTTTTATACATATTAAAATAATTTAATTCAAGTTTGTTTCACTATTGCCAGACAACAATCACTAATAGGCCTAATGGAATCTGGATAAAACGTAACATTACACCACCTAGAAATTAACGCGCCAAACTGTCACAAGTCATTTTCCTGTCGGCATTTCCATTTGCGGTCTGGTCGGATTATATTATTGTTTATTGCGGGTAAATAGTATTTTGCACTTTTAAACTCAAGCAGATGGCAGACTCTGTTGCCAAATTAATCTAATAACAATAGTAATATAATACGAAATTTCAGCGTTTCTTTGCTCTCGTTTCCGACTGACATTTGGCAACGTTTTGTAAATATACTTCAGCACGCGACTATTGATTAGTATGTCCTTCTTGTATTAAAGAAACAACATTTCACAGCCTGCATCGGTGCGTTTAGAGGACAGTGAGTGCCATTGTCTCCTGACTCGCCGCCTTATTTCGCCGTGACGCATGGACATTCCTCCTTCATCCCCTGTACGGCGAAATTTAAACTGCTATTTTCTCCTTACCGTACACTTTTTTCACCGGTTTCATAAGCAACACTAAAAGAGTGGTCAGTCAGCTACCAGATGGGCTTGATAACTAAATTTCCGATTTTCTTGACATTCCGCATTCTTCCCCTGTACCCTTCATATGTATTTTTCAAATTTGGTCGAAATTCTAGAAAGACACAATATGACGGTACGGGTACAATATGGAGGGGTAGGGCGGGATATATGAAATATGTATTTTTTTTAAAGTGATGGAGGAAGATGACGACAAAGAAAGGAAACAGGACTAAGTGGAAGGTAAGGATACTACTACTACTATTGTATTATATAGTTATTTTCATCTCTTTCTTTCTTTCTTTTCTTTTCTTCCTTTCTTTTCTTCCTTTCTTTCTTTCTAGTAAAATGAAATTTGTAAGGATCTTTGAGGAAAGGTTTAATGGTGGATAGGGAGGATATCTTTATTATTCTGTTATTACTTTATTGAATTCTGTGTATGATAGGCCACCTCCCATTATGTATGCAGCGCCAAAACTGTTAAACAATTCCTTTTACGAATGCGCGGCTGCTTTTTAAATTCTGAATTCTGTGTATGGTAGGCCAGATCGCATTATGTATGCAGCGCAAAAACAGTTACGAATGCGGCGATTGCTTTTTAAATTCTGAATTCTGTGTATGGTAGGGCAGCTCACATTATGTATGCAGCGCAAAGACTGTTAAGCAATTCCTTTTACGAATGCGGGGGGATATGGAGGATATCTTTTATTATTCTGTTATTACTTTATTGACTTCTGTGTATGGTAGGACACCTCCCATTATGTATGCAGCGCAAAAACTGATAAGCAGTTCCTTTTACGAATGCGGCGACTGCTTTTTAATTTCTGAATTCTGTGTATGGTAGGGCAGGTCACATTATGTATGCAGCGCCAAAAAACTGATAAGCAACTTCCATTACGAATACAGCGATTACTTTGTTTATTATTCAAATTTCTATAAACAAAGACATTGCTTGCTAAATAGAAGAGCTCGAAATTATTATTAACATCATAGTTAAATGTAAGCGATATGTATTTTTTCTTGTTTGACTTATAAACATCGATAACTTGCAATGCATTGTAATATTACCTTGAGCACTGAGGTCATAATATTTTCGTCATGCAACAAGATCCTGTTACGTAGTTAACCGTTAGCAACAGGTTGACTTACCATGATAACAATCTATATTTTGCTCAATGATTACTTTCGGCAGAATTCAAACATCCCTGTATTTATGAATCACAACTGCGGAAAAATAATTTATATCAGAACTTTTTTTCCAGTTGTTCGATTTCCTTCAAATTGTGAACATTCGCCTGTTAGAGTGTAAGAATTAAACCTTTAAAATTTCAAAGCTGTAACTATTATACTTCACTAAATATTTAAAAAAAAGTGATATATTAGCTCTACGGAATTACCGTAACCTTGTGTATATGAATCACAAGTGGTGAAAAATAATTTATATCAGAACTTTTTTTCCAGTTGTCCTATGTCCTTCAAATTTTGAACATTCGCCTGTTAGAGTGTAAGAATTAAACCTTTAAAATTTCAAAGCTGTAACTATTATACTTCACTAAATATTTTTTTAAAATTTTGGTTTAAAGATCTACATGAAAGACTGTTTGAAAATTTATAACTCGTTCAAATAAAGGATTCACAAATAACTTGAGTTTTGTATTACTGTTTAGAAGGCAATATATCTAATTAAATGTTTATTTCCAGATAGAAAAGGAGACTTTGTATAAGACCGAGAGTTTTGCTGAGCATAAAGGGACACGTGCTAGTCTGCTACACGGGAATAACTTTTGTTTCTTCTCAGCATTGAATTGATGATAACAAGTTGTTCACAAAAATAATATCTTTAATGCTGATGCTGTCGTGGTAAAAAAAGTTAGCATAGGGAATATTATTTAAAACAGTCTACATCTGATTCGTTTATATTTCAGATAGAACAGGTGATACGTCTAAACAGAGAAGCTGTTACAAGAGATGTAACAACTTACAGTTACAATCGTTGTTTCATTTCTACTCTGAGCTGAAGGTAAGAAATGTTTACCAAGTATTATCTTAAAATGTTGATAAACTAATGTATTGTAGTGTAATATAATGTAGGGTATAAGTTATGAAGGTAGTTTGTTAAATAATGTTCTTTAAAACTGACGACATCTTATGAAAACCCACCGGTTGTTATAAGAATACATTTGTTTGACACTCACACGTTAGCAGTAAACAAAACAATGATAAAGTCTGGAATGTTTTCACCTGTTTATATACTGGTCACCATTACTCATTGACCTCAAATAAAATCTAATGTCCTGTATCAATTCGTCAGAGTCATTCACCTTTTTCCGTTAAAGGGTGTTCGGAATTAACTTCTCTCCATGAGTCATAGACATGATTCGATACGTCTACCACAGACATCGGGATTGATATCAAGAAGGTCATACATCTTGTTTCCGTTACTCGATACCTGGAATGAAGTCTAGACATGATTCAGCAGGTCTCTTACGGAGAGAGAGAGGATTTGTATTTAATTATGTGTGAAAGACATGTTATAGCTAACATGCAGATAAACAGACTATTTGTACAATAATAATAGTAGTTTCAATTTCACCTATTGCATATAACAGCATTAATTTCTTATACACAAAGCATATAATATTCAGTAATCTTTACACATATCGCCGAATCTCGATATATTTAAGGTAATAACTAGGCAGAGGATTTTTATGTGATATAATTTTCAGAAATATGTACATCGTTTGTAAATATAAGTGTATTGGAGCAACATTTTATTTCTTTGCTAGAAAATATAAGTTTAAGGATTGTTAAATTACTGTATTATTCATAATCAACTCACTTCACCCCCCAGGTATTGAAAGACAGTTGTCCCTTGCAATTAACCTTATAAGTTTTCGTTGGAAGACAACTTTGCCGAATTTACAGATGTTCTGTATGTACAGTCTTGTCTAAAATGTACTTTTATATTGAGAAAAAAGTCCTCTTTGCAATAATACGTATTTAAACAGATGTTGTTCTTGGAATAATATTCTCAACGATTCTATAATAATTTTTGCTTCGAATTTCTTTTCCCGCAGAAGATGTCCCTTTTTTTTTCTCTGCTACTAAATTTACATTCTAATTTATTCTTTCATGAAATTTTCGCAACTATGTAACGATAACTTGAAATGAACTTAACAAAATCTACATTATAATTTCTTTGTTACCATATTGAAAGTTGACTTGCAGTTTCTTTCGTGTACTGTTAACACCAAAACGTTTTCAGTCCCAAGCTTAAATGAATGTTCTGATTTCAGTTTTTAAAATGATCACATAACTTTTCTATGTTACTAAACTGACATTCTAATTTATTCCGTCATGAAATTTTCGCAACTATGTAACGATAACTTGAAATGAACTTAGCAAAATCTACATTATAATTTTACCATACTGAAAGATGATTTGCAGTTTCTTTCGTGTACTGTTAACACCAAAACGTTTTCAGTCCAAAGCTTATTGAATTTTCTGATTTCAGTTTTAAAATGATCACATAACTTTTCTCTGCTACTAAATTTACATTCTACAGTATTCACAGAACGAACGATGAAAACAGTGCTTAAAGACGGAACAGTAATGTCAGGCCTTTTATAGGGATATTAAGTAAAGGGTTCCCCTCTTTGAACTTACACAACTTTCTTGTTTGAAATAGAATTAGATGCCTGAACCGGATTTCGTATGACGGTGACATTGTTTATGAACCTAATTATGGTGTATTTTCAAAACTTGTTAGGTCACAAATAATATATTGAACATTATTCAAAGAAGAGGAAAATAATGTCCGTTGTGCATAAAAATGAAAATTACGTAAAAGTCCACATATCCAATTGACAGAGGAAATGAAGTCATTTATTCATTTAACCTAATTCTAGTCTAGTTAGAGATGAAAATAAGGTCAAGTTATCATTAAGAAGATGAAAAGTATTAAATAAATCCCTAACATAGTTTTCACAACGACTGAAGTGTACAAAGAAGAAGACATTTTCAAATTAGTTAGGTACATGTTAGTTATATTTTCAACTTTTAGACAATATTATACAGAATTTTTATTCAAAGCCAGGACTTGTAATCGACTGAAGTGTACAAAGAAGACATTTTCAAATTAGTTAGGTACAAGTTAGTAATATTTTCAACTTTTAGATAATATTATACAGATTGTGTTATCCACAAGCCATGACTTGTAATAAATAATTTAGTTTTCATAGCGATTGAAGTGCAGAAAGAAGACATTTTCAAAATAATTAGGTACAAGCTAGTAATAACTTCTACATATGAATACAATTATACATTTTTAATCACAAGATTTGTAAAATAATCTAGTTTTCGTAATAACATGTGTACAGAGGTAGTTACTTAGTTCGTTTCGTTGTGAATATTCTTTGATTTAATAATAATATGATGTCAGTTTTCAGCCACGTTTTGTAATAAATAATTTTGTTTTCATAACGAGTGAAGTGCACAAAGAAGGCATTTTTTCAAATTTCATCAAATATGTTACCCACAGGAGGGATAATTAAAATCAATAAGGTGTCAGTGCGCATGTTTAGGTGTTAGTTTGGAAAAGTAAAGGCAATACTAGGAAATTAAATCTGTTTTATGAGGTAGCCATCTTTAAATTTTAGACAAGAAGTTTGAAATTATATTTTAGTTTAGTTACTACGGACAAGTTAGAAATTTTTATGAAAACTTTATATCATTTAAACAATATTCTTTCAGTTTTCAACCACGGTTTGTGTAAATCATTTAGTTTTCACAACGAGTGAAGTGCACAAAGAAGATATTTTCAGATTAATTAGGTATAAGTTAGTAATAATTTCTACATATGAATGAAATTATACCTTTTTTAATCACAAGTTAGGTAAAATAATCTAGTTTTCGGAATAGCATGTGTGCAGAGGTAGTTAGTTAGTTAGGTCCGTTGTGAATATTCTTCAAGTTAGTATTATTTTCAATATTTAAATAATATTATACTGTTTTTAACCACTAGTTGTGTAAAATATTTTAGTTTTTTCGTATTAACATATGTGCAGAAGAAGTAAGTTTCTTCTAATTAACAAGTTAGAAATTGTGTGAATACTTTTTTGATTTAAATAATATTCTGTAAGTTTTCAACCATGACTTGTATAAATAATTTAGTTTCTTCTAATCAACAACAACAAGTTAGAATTTTTGTGAATACATTTTTGATTTAAATAATATTCTGTCAGTTTTCAACCATGACTTGTATAAATAATTTAGTTTTCATAGCGACTGAGGTGTACAAGGAAGACATTTTCAAAAATACCTTGGTACAAATTAGTAATATTTTCTACATTTAAATAATATTATACAGTTTAAAAAAAATCACAAGCTGTGTTGTAAATGCCATCAAATAATTATTATCACATTTTCTAAAAATATGCGAGTTTTTTCATACTGTATGTAACACTCGTTAAACTTTTTTTCCCTCACGGCACTTAATAAAGGTCAGGTTAGTTTAGGTTTCAGTCGCTATGAAAACTAAATTATTTATTACAAGTCATGGTTGAAAATGTGTCTTACACCGATACGTTCCCGGAGATTAAAAAAAACACACAATCAATCAGTTATCCTTTACGGTTACGACCTAAGCGCATAAAGGATCGAGGAAAATAAAAAAACCTGGAACTTCTAAAGATAGAGCTTTTACGGCGTTTACGTTGCTCTGAAATCTGTTAAGAAGGTTCCTTAGTTCTGCTACACTGTCTGTTTTCATTGTTGGTCATGATAAAAGTTGTTGAATGTGAGCCGTAGCTATCAAACTGGTATTGTTATAGTGAGCACACACTAAGTCCCATGCCACAGAGAGATTGTCACTGGTGACAGGTAAGTTCTGCACTAAAGTATGTGCTTGTCCTTTCAGCGAGGCTAAAAGGTAATGATACTTTTGAATTGGATCTAGCGATTCATTATTTACCACAAGACTAGAAAACGTATCATAGAAATGTTTGAAGTTAGTCACATCGCCATCATAATGTTTTTCACAACATTGATCCTGGTTTCTTAAAACAAAAAGTAATCGAGCTTGGTTTCTCTGATCATAAAGCCATTGCTAGTGAAATATATCTTAAAAGCAATGAAAATATTATAAGAGATACATTAGTACTTCTAAATGTCTAAGGCCCGTTATTACCACCTCCAGAAAATATTTACGGCTACTTTTACGGTTACTCTACTGACAGTTCGATTTTACAATATCTGGTTAGGCGTTAACTGTTGGTAAATATCTCTTTACTGTAGGAAAATGTACAAGTAAACTTCTAACCGGAGCATTTTTTGAGGTTATACTTCTCGCGAACTGAATTTAAGTGGAGAGATGAAATTATTTAGCTGCTTTCGTAATGTCAGTGGTATTGAAGAACAATGCGAATATATTATGTTAAAAAATATTGAAAAAAATATTGAAAACTAGATCAATCTATTATGAAAGTTTGGATAATCAATTATTTCACTGTTTACTTCCTATACCAGTACATCAGGTTATATTTAGGTTTTGCATCCTTCGGGAATGGGGTTAGACACGTGGTAACTTTCTTTTCATTTTTACAACCACTTTACTTGAGGAGGATTTTATTCTTCTTTAATTTTTATAAAACAATTTAACAACTTATAGATTTTAACAGGAATTGTATAATAAGCGTAATATATAAAATATATGAGCCTATATGTAATGTAGTTTAATATTTCATGCTAAGAGTTAGTAATTTCATTTGAAAACATTTGTAATATATCCTCTAGTTATTAGCTACACATTTCATACACAAACTTATTAGGTTTTAGGTCTTGCTTCACAAGTTATGTGACCTTTTTAGGCTAAGACAACTGAATGCGCGTTACTGCCCGTACTGTGTACTGTATACTATAATTAAATTCAGAGGAACTTATGTGTTTCACAATAGGTTTTTTTATAGACCTACGTCTTTCCGAGCTTTCCTGTGTGTTTATTTATTTTGAATTATATGACGCTTTTCGTCGATAATATTCAGGAACAATTAATCTTCACTTGAAAAGAAATTGCTGTGTCTCTTTATTTTTTATATCAACCATAACCTCATTATCCATTGCAAAATCAAACCAAACAATGAAAACAGATGAAAACTGCTGCAAACAACTGAGAAACGCTCGTACCAACTGCTATGATTTTTGTCTGATGGCGTTAACTGGGAGTAAACTTTAACTAGAAGATGATAAGAACAAAGAAGCGTTTACTGGAACTTTACCCCGACCGTAAACTAAACTGTCAGTTAACATTTACTCCTACTTAATTGTACATCGTAAGAACGGGCCTAACTAAGGAAAATGTATACATCTTTAAATGTATGTTATCACTAACTGAGTTTAATCTGAACGATCAATAAAACTTTGGGCACTCCGGAATTGACTTCATTAATTGGTTATATGATTCATTTGACAAGCTATTTCCTTTGCAAATGACAATCGTGAAGAATCAAGATGGCAAACGTAAAGTATCATGGTTTACTGAGGAATTGAAAGAAATGCGGAAGGAAGTCTTAAAACTTCGCACTATCTGTGAAATCAATAACCACTCTACGAACAAACAAGCATATGTTATTGCTAACAATAATTATAAATCTGCTATAAGAAGAGCCAAAATTGAAGCTAATATGAATTTTATTGCTAACTCAAATAACATGGGTAAAGCAGCTTGGTCTCTTATTATGGACAAAACCTTACCCCCAAAAATGGAAAATGATAATATATCGGTACAGCAGTTTAATGATTATTTTATAACATCTGCTGAAAGAATTAATCTGAATCTTCCCTTATGTGAGCTTACCGCAATGGATTCTATTAGTAACCACAATATAGGCCAAACAAGTATTTTTAAATGGCGACGGGTGCACTGTAATGAAGTACTTAGTATTGTAAACAGCTTATCTTCTTCTACATGTAAAGACTATTATGGAATGTCTACCTCGTTCTTAAAGGATATAATTCCTTACTGCATTCAGTCTTTAACACACAATATTAATATGTGCTTGACTATGGGTATATTCCCAGACATGTTAAAGGTTGCAAAGGTGGTACCAATATTTAAAAAGGGTGAACTTAATAACCCTTGTAATTATAGACCAATCTCTCCCTTACCTGTAGTATCCAAAGAATATGAAAAGGCTATAAAAGCCCAACTCTGTGAATATCTGGAATTGCATAACATTATCTCTCCTCGGCAGTTTGGATTTAGATCTGGCTATAGTACCACCGATGCAATAAGTCATTTAGTGAATTATGTTCTTGGTGATTTTGAGAATAGCTATATAACCAGGGCCACATTATGTGATCTTAGTAAAGCCTTCGACTGCGTAGATCATGAAATCTTAATTAGGAAGCTGGAATATTATGGGATCCAAGGCACTGAACTACAGCTCTTCAAATCCTACTTGGATAACAGGAAGCAATGTGTTTGAAGAGGTACTAAAACATCTGACCTAAGAACAGTGAAGTGTGGAGTCCCCCAGGGTTCCATTTTGTACCCGTTCGGGCACAGTTACATATGTTGGAAGCTTAGGACATATGATTTTGTGTAGTAGACCTGGTTTCGACCATTCTAGCTAAATTAGTGACGCTACTGTTTAACATTCAAAAGCTGGGCACCCATTATGACAAAATGAACACTGGACAGATTAATATGATTTACTGGAAGAGAGATTTTGAGTAAATATATGTATATGGAAAGATATTTTTCTGTAACAATTTTATTAACAGCTTTAACAAATTTAGAATTACAACATTGTAAGACAATATATTTTTGTAAGAACGACCTTTTATTTCTTGGAAATAACCCTGGGATGACTAAGCATAAAAACTGTATATATATTTTGTGTCGTGTACAACAACCTAGAGCACGGGCGAAATACACCACAATAATTCTAAATGCACCCCTTGAGAAGACCAACCCGTCTCTAGAAAAATCCCCTAAAACCCAAACTCATTGCCACAAATAAGTACAACATTTTCGAGGACACCCTGTACATAATGGCTAGTATTCCCCATGACTAGAAAACCCCAGTAAATTCCTAGATTATCTACAACTTCAAAGCATAGGGCAATCTCAAAACTCTAAATGGCGTCTGTGCTGAAAAATACTACACAAAACCCACTCTAAATCATGCTAATGTCGGTGGTCTGGCGAAAATACTGAATTACTGTTTTCGGAAAGGCAAGGAACGTGAATAGAAGTCACACAACGGACGGACGTGATATAATTGGCTTGAAGAAAAACAGAAAAGAACAAAGCAAATTTACCAGAAATTTAGATGGTGTAGGCGTAATTTCAAAAGATCCAAAATTGACCGGAAAATAATTTATTAAACAAAAATTTTTTATTATATATTCAGAAACGGAAATTTAGATAGCCGAAACGGGTGAGCACAAAAATTAGATTTAAATCACTGTTAGCATTGAAAAGAAAATGGATAGGTCTCACCCAGCTTTGCCGTCGTCTTCAGGCATCGTGATGTACGGCAGCAACGCCCACCAAAACACTCAAACTCAAGTTACTTGTTCCTGTCGCGAGCACTAGATCCCAACTGCCGGTCGCTTGTACCAGCCTCTACTCCCTAGCATTTCACCAGATGGCAGTGCCGTCTAAGAGCGCTATTAAGAATTACCGAGAACCACGGTGTTTAGAGTGGGTCAAAACATGATTTTACCTCCCTGAAGTTAAAAACAGTTGGCAACAATTAGTGAAAGATTTTAATATAATCAAATGAGCCGTTTTTCACGGCTCAAAGTCCCCTGTCTGCCCAAAATAAAGTCGAAGACTTTATTTCCCAAATTTAGTTTGACCTTGAATCTAATTCCCGTTTTTTTTTAATTTTTAACTGGATTCCCTATCTTCACAGGACTCTGAAAAAAACAACAACCAAACAAACACACAAAGCACAATCTTTAATCTTGTGACTGCCGAAATGTTTCCATGCCTTGCCCGATGCCCCACAGCAACTTCAGAACTGCACTTTCGCTCTCATTTCTTAGAAGAGTTCCATCCATCTTGAACCACTCCACTTATTTCCCCCCGGGCGGGAGATAAGCACCAAAACACCAACTGAAGAGAGAAGAAACCAAAACATGTCCGGGCGCACAGGAACTGATGTCACATCTGACCACCACTTGAGCAGGAACCATCCAATCTGCACCCAACAGGCAGGATACCTGAGGGAGCCAAACAGGTCGAGCGGCATCCAGCTAGCAATCCCCATCACCAGGCAGAGCACGGAGAATCCCAGAGGCTTCGGCCAGAGATGAGAAATCCAGTTGAGGGTGGAACAACTTGACTGAATAGGCGGTCACCATCGTCCGTCCAAAGACTGGAACCAGCAGAACTCAGGAGCTGCCAGACAGATCTTCCAAAACAGCAAAACTGCCAAATTGACTATGTGCAGAGGTGTGGAAATACAGGAGGGCATACCGCCAAGGGACACAGAAAATAGGAGAAAACATCAGTGAATAGATGGAAAACAGCTTAGAAAAGACAGGAGTGAGGTAATGGTTTAAATTACCAGCTCATAGTAATTTTATGTGGTAATGGATCCTGCACAGTAAGTTACTTCCAGCAGTTTTTTTACTATGGCAACTTGACTACTGCATATCACAGGAAGATAGCCTCTGCATCAATGCATTACTGCACATCAATAGCTTGGGTGACTATTTGCTAAATGCTTGCTCTTGAAGTAGGCTTCAGCTTTATCCCAAAATGCATGACTGCTTGGGCAAATATGATACTGTTGATGTGTGATTTTTTTATGCCATCTTTAATTTTCTGTCACTGGAGCCACTATGCATAGATTCTTCCAGAAGACCAATTGCATGGATACTACTGACAGCAGGATTTCTTTGTTTAGACCTTTTGCTGTCTACCATACCATAGCATGAGTTCCATAACCCAAATTTCCACCCTCCAACACTCGGCTCTTCCTCCTAGTGAATTTGCTCCAACCATTCTCCATGCAGGCGTCTCAGCTTGCAGGGGCAACAGCATGTTTCTGCAACCCACACTACAGCTCAGCAATGCGCCATCTCATAGGTGCTTCTCTTTTTAATTACAGGAACCATTCACTCCAGACGTCTCCGGAGCAGGAACCACCAATGGGCCGGCACAAGACAGGACTCGGTCAGCCAACAAAGAGAAAAGAGAGGCAGAACAGTCCCCCCATCTACATCCAGTTACCATATGAGGCCGAAACAGATGGCCTACTGACTTGGGCAGACCATAACCAAACTGCAACAATAAAAATTCATACGCACAGTATACGTGCAACAAATACATGGCATGCACAATTTCACCATTAAGAGTAAATTATTTTACTTTCCTCTTTTTATATATATATTTTTTTAAATAAAACAAATCCCAACAGTGAGTTGAGATCTAGAACATATTTATTACCCGATTTTCCCGAACAAGAAATCACGTTCTCCAACTTTCCTGAACGTAGCCTAAAATCTGAATAAATCCCATGTTAAATTTACTTCAAGGCATTCACTAATAGCACAAAATGGAAAAAGCTAAGGTATTTAATTTGGGGACCCAAAAATAAAGAAACTAAAGATTGACGTCTAGGGAATTCTTCATGAACTGCAACCCGACAACGAAACAAAATCGAAACGTCCAGCTCAGTGGCTTCCGGAAGTACCAGTGTGCTGCCCACCCCGAAATATCTTAAAACGCAACCTCCTTACAGGAATTAGCAGAAGAACTTCAAAACGTATTCGTGGATCTATCCTTCCTCCCAGCAAGAACTAAGAGGGAGCCCAAAATACCAAGCAAAACCCTACATTGCATTAAGTAAACTTTAGCAAAATTATAGCTTAAATCAAACCCTTTCCAAAATGCCAAAACAAATTTTGGTTTTATGATATTACCCTAAAATACCGATAAGCCATAACCCTGATCCAAATATTAAACATTTTGAATACAGCTAAAGAACAACTCTAATTCTTCTTCAAAATTTTAATAGATTATCCAGGACAGAGGCTAAGTCACTTTTATTTCTACTCCCTTTGAGGATCAGCTAAGCCCGGTTTCAAGTGGGACACATGGCACCGACGTCTTTTGCCATCTGAACAATTCTGCAAAAGGACAGTAACGGGTGTAAGAAAAGATAGAATCCTATAAGGTCCCAAAAAACGTGCAGACAATTTTGCGGCTACCTTATTCACTGCACTACTCTTTGGAAAACTTTTCACCCACACGGCATCTCCTTCTTTAAAGGGCACGGGACTACGGCGCTTATTGTATCTTTCCACATTTCTTCCATGTGAAATCTGCAAATTCCTTGCCGCCCTGTTCCACATATCCTTGACTTGTCCGGCCCGATCCGGACCTGGCAACAAATCTTGGATAGGCCACAGGTTCGACAAAGGATTGTTAGGCTTGAAATTTAACATCAAAGAAATAGGAGAGAAACCATGAGCCTCATGGCGTGCCGAGTTAAAAGCGAATTGTAACCAGAATAAATTCTGATCCCAGGAAGCTTGATCTTGAGCATGGTACGCAATTAAGGCACTCCTTAAATTCCTATTGAAGCGTTCAGCCAAAGATGGTTGAGGATAATAAGGCGACGTAGTACAATGCTTAATACCCAGATCGAAGCAAAACTTCCGGAAGGAGGCAGAAACAAAATAGCTAGCATTATCTGAGACCAAATTACGAGGAAACCCGAACACAGAGAAAACCCTATTTAAACATTCCACGGTATTTCTAGTGTTAGCATCCCGTACTGGAAAAAGCTAGACAAATTTTGTGAAGGCATCCACAATAACAAGAATATAAAGGTTACCTGAGCACGACCGCGGAAATTTCCCCACATAGTCGATAAAGAGACGCTCGAAAGGAGCCTGAGGGACCTGAGAACTGAGGAATCCCAAATTGCTTGCCTGACTAGGCTTAGCTTGAGCGCAACGAGCACATGCTCGGACTCGGGCCCTTATGTCTGATTCCATCCCACGCCACACAAAATACTCCCGAATTTTGGCTCTGGTCTTAAACAGACCCAAATGTCCGCCTACCGGCGACTCATGGAAAAAACTGAATACCATGTCAATTAACACTGAAGGTAAAATAATCTTTCCCTTCCTTAAACCTCGGTCAGCACTATGCAACACTCCCTTCTTCAGCACATACTGAGAGAGCACGCAACCAGCTTGAAGATCTCTAATTAACGGGCCTAACTCAGGGTCGGATTCTTGATGGAGGGCCATAGATTTATAGGCCAAAGGGAATTCTGACAAAATGCCACTGACTAAATGGATATCCTCAGACCCACACATAACAGCACTGACCTTACTTTCTTCAGGGCTGGCTAATGACTCAGGAATCTCAATTTTCTGATCTTCTACCAAATGGTCGGGAGACATACTGAACATGCGCGACAGCGCGTCTGCCACTGCGTTCTGACAAGCTCTGATATGCTTAGCAGAGAATTTAAACGCTGAAAGACGAACAGCCCAGCGGGCAAGCCGCCCAGTGGTGCGAGGTTTCGCCAAAACCCAACTTAGGGCCTGACAGTCGGTTTCTAGGTCAAACTCAGTATGCTCTAAATACATCCGAAATTTCTCTACTGAGAAAAGAACCGCTAACGCCTCCAACTCGTAAGTTGAATAGGCCCGCTCCTGAACAGTTAATGTCCTAGAGGCATAAGCTATCGGCTTGCGACCGTCCTCAAAATTCTGTAATAATACCGCGCCCAAAGCTACCGACGAAGCATCGGTCTGCAACACAAACCTCTTGGAAAAATCAGGGATACTCAGAATTGGCGGATTCATGACCATCCTTTTTAATGTTTCAAAAGCTCCTTGTTGCTCGGGGCCCCATTTGAATTTCATACCCTTCTTTCTGAGAATGTTCAGAGGCGCAGCTCTATCCGCCAGATTTGGTATGAATCGATGAAAGAAATTTACCATCCCTAGGAACCTGGCCACTCCTTTCGCATCTTTGGGAGGCGGATACTCTCGGATAGACTTGGTCCTATCAGAATCAATCGTGACTCCTTCAAGGGACACCACGTGACCCAAGAAAGAACGCTTTGATGAAGCCAAGGTGACTTTAGCTGGGTTCACGGTCAGACCAGCGTCTTTGAGCCGATTCAATACCAGCCCAATATGGTCTACATGTTCCTTAAAGGTTTCAGAGTATATAACTAGATCATCCAGGTAATGTATCACAAACTCAAACTTAACGTCACCAAATATTTGGTCTAGAAGTCGCGTAAGAACCTGGGCGTCAGTAGCTAACCCGAAAGGGACTCTAGTAAACTCGAACAAGTTCCAGTCAGTATTGAAGGCGGTTAGCCTTCTAGACTTCTGAGACAGTGGGATCTGATAATAAGCTTGGTTGAGGTCGAACGAAGTGAAGTACTTCGCCTTCCCAAACCAACTAAATGATGAGTGTATGTCTGGCAAAGGCACAGAATCTATTTTGATCTTCGAATTTAAATATCTGTAATCTACCACAGGTCTAAATTTACCCTCTCCCTTTTCAACTAGAAACATCGGACTACTGTAGTTCGAACTGGAGGTTGTGATCACCCCATCGTCCAACATTTGCTGGATAAGTTCCTTCATGACCTTAACCTTAGGCGGAGACAGCCTATATGGAGGCCTACGCACCGGTGTATGATCCAGCAATTCTATATCGTATTCTAACAAATGGGTGAGGCCCTATTTAGTAGTCAAAACTTCCGGATAAAGTTCCAAGACCCCATTCAAAATTCCCCTTTGTTCAGGTGATAAATGATTCAAAACATCGCTCCGCGGACTACAATCCCAACCTGAATCATCTCCCAAATCGGCAGTCAAAAGCACTTCACCCTTTTTGCAAGAAACAGAATCAGTGAATGGACCCTTATAGAAAGAAATTCTAACTTCAGGTGAGAACTCGAAATAAATGCACTCCTTGGCAAAATCCAAAACTAACCCCGACTTTTCCCCAAAGGGCACACCCAATATCAAAGGTACGGATAAATATGGAGCTATCCAAAACTTGATCTTCCAAGAAAAGTGGGCGATTTTGATTTTGATCTCCGTCCACCCCAGAAAATCCATTTGTAAGGAGTTCCCTACCAAGCCAGAAATTTTTTCTTTCACTATAGGAGATTTCTTGCAAGCCTTGTCGATGTTCCGATAAACAAACTCTGACATAATATTAATGGTGGAGCCACTGTCCACTAGACCCGCTATCTCGAGATTGTGACATTCTACTTTAACATAAGGCAAACTTCGCTTCGAAAACCCCAGGATACGCTCACAACTCCCAACAGCATTCACCTTTTGGCAGGGTAAACTTCTATCATGCTGAATAATATTGGGAAAATGAAAACCACTACCTATAGTCTCGTTCGTGGGTCTACTAGGACAAGTCCGCCTAATGTGCCCACGCCTATGACAATAAAAACATGACCTGTTTTCGGCAGCACTGACAAATGGCCAAGATCCCTGACGATTACTTACTGTAACAGATTGCACAGGCCTATCCCTATAACCTGAACCTTCAGTTCTCAACCCAGCAGATAAAGCCACAGAATTAAGTTTGGCACACAAGAGGTTTAACTCGTGGAAATTGGTAGGCCTGTCTTCAAAACTAACCAAACTCCTAGTTTTCGGAGACATACCATCTAAGATGTGTTGAACAACTTGGGCTTCAGATTCGATCAGGCAAAAGGCTTCGGCATAGCACCTAATATCCTGGACATAATCACCAAATGGTTCATTTTGTGTCTGGACGCGATAATACCTCTTACTCAAATATCGCAATCGGTCTCTAGGTGAAAAGTAATAATCAAGTAAACTCCCGTGGAATTCCAGTAAGTCCTTATCTTCCTTCACGGCTCTACCCGCTAACTCCTTTAAGCTTCCTTTCAAATTCGCGAAACATAAAGCCAATACCTGTTTGACATTAAATCCAAAAATTTCGGTCTGGCACCTAAGTTCAGTCAAAAATATTACGAACTTAACAACTTCATCCAATGAGTGGTCGCTAAATTTCTCTAACTTGTCTAGTAACTTACCAAGTGGGTGGGGTAAGTTGGCAAAATCATTATACCTTTCAACACCTCCATTACGAACACTGTACACAGGAGACTGTTGAGTTTCTCTAATACTAACAGAATCATTGGCATAAAATGTTTTAGGCGAAATCCCAAAACCTCTCAATACATTCCCAGCTAATTGATATATAATTTTATCCTTCTCCAAGGATATCTCTTGAATAAGTATCCAAAGCAATTTGCTATTTTCCGAAGAGACCTCTTATTGTAACAGATCCTGTATTCTATTTGACATATGGTCCAATTTTGCCTGAAAACGTTGTGCCTGCTTTTGAGATAGGCCACCTTCCTCACCTAATTCCCGACATTCCTCGAAAATCTCTTCCGTCCTCGCAATAAGGGCCGGTACCTCTAACTGTGGCTGAATATGTTGCAAATTCTTAACATCAACGGGAATAGTCAAATTATCCTTCAATATCTTGGTTAAATTCGGAACGGAATCGTCTGGATCCACTGTGATACCTCGGACTGACAATTCATAAAGAAGATCAGCTTTCAACAGAAACTCAAGTGGTACGTATGTTCGGTTACTCATGATGAATCGAGTTACAAAACCTTAAGTTAATAGAAAAAATGAAAATTAGATTTCAGAAAAATAATATCAATTAAGTTTCAAAATTTAAGTTAAGGATTGAAAAATAACTGTTAGGTTTCGAAAAACCAATATCAATGAAGTTAAGTTTCAGAAATAATACTAAAGTAGAAATTGACTGTTAGGTTTCGGAAATCCAATATCAATGAAATCAAGTTTTCAAAATTTAAATTTATAATTTGAAAATGGCTATTAGGTTTCAGAAATAGCACAATGAAATTAAATTCCAAAATTTTAAATTAGGAATCTCAAATAATGGTTAAGTTCCTGAATTGTAATATCAATGAAATTGATTTTCAAATTTTAAAGTAAGAATACCAAATAACCGTTAGGTTTCGGAAGTCTAATATCACTCAGATTAAATTTCAGAATTTACGTGAAGCATAGAAAATGACATTTAGGTTTAAGAAATCTAGTATCAATAAAATCCCGTTTCCAAATTTGAATTAATATTTGAAAATGACCATCAGGGTTCAGAAATATGTCAATCAATTAAGTTTCAAAACTTCAGTAGAGAATGCCAAATCGTGGTTAAGATAGAAGTATAATATCAGTGAGGTTAAATCTCAATAAGAATAGCCAGACGATCCAGAACTCCAAAAATTACTCAAGATGTAATTAGGCTACTTCAAAATAATACAGCTATCATGAAGCATGAAAGATGTCTTAATGAAAAATTCAAAAAGAAATCCAAAATTCTTAAAGTCGACAAGAGCAAATTTTTTTTAACTTTAAGTTAGGGTAGAACTAAACAATGAAAAATCACTCGCGTAACAAAATTTGAAAAAGGGAAGCTTTAGCAAAATTTTGAAAGGTCAATGCTATAGTAATTTTGAAAAATCATTGCTGTAGCGATTTTGAAAAATCAGTGCTTTAGCAAATTTTGAAAAGGTCAATGCTATAGCAATTTGAAAAAATCAATGCTTTAGCAGATTTGAAAAATCAAAGCTATCACAAGTTTGAAAAACTGAACTACTCAACGTGCCAGTAGCAAAATTGTACGTTAATATTCTCCCAATATCATAATGTGTAATACAAAACAGGAAAAACTGAACTACTAAAAATGCCAGTACAAAATGCAGATCCAGCCTAACCGTAGGCATAGGATCAAAAATCTAAGTGGTTGAAATGCTGTTAACAATTCCCCAAAAAATCCAATTTTGAAAAAGGCAATTCTCGAAAAGTGTACTGAAATGAAAACAGAGCGCAAATTTAGAAAAATGGGGTCAAAAAACCTAACCACGCTCTGCGATAGCACTTATTTGTGCCCCCCTCGGGCACAGTTACATATGTTGGAAGCTTAGGACATATGATTTTGTGTAGTAGACCTGGTTTCGACCATTCTAGCTAAATTAGTGACGCTACTGTTTAACATTCAAAAGCTGGGCACCCATTATGACAAAATGAACACTGGACAGATTAATATGATTTACTGGAAGAGAGATTTTGAGTAAATATATGTATATGGAAAGATATTTTTCTGTAACAATTTTATTAACAGCTTTAACAAATTTAGAATTACAACATTGTAAGACAATATATTTTTGTAAGAACGACCTTTTATTTCTTGGAAATAACCCTGGGATGACTAAGCATAAAAACTGTATATATATTTTGTGTCGTGTACAACAACCTAGAGCACGGGCGAAATACACCACAATAATTCTAAATGCACCCCTTGAGAAGACCAACCCGTCTCTAGAAAAATCCCCTAAAACCCAAACTCATTGCCACAAATAAGTACAACATTTTCGAGGACACCCTGTACATAATGGCTAGTATTCCCCATGACTAGAAAACCCCAGTAAATTCCTAGATTATCTACAACTTCAAAGCATAGGGCAATCTCAAAACTCTAAATGGCGTCTGTGCTGAAAAATACTACACAAAACCCACTCTAAATCATGCTAATGTCGGTGGTCTGGCGAAAATACTGAATTACTGTTTTCGGAAAGGCAAGGAACGTGAATAGAAGTCACACAACGGACGGACGTGATATAATTGGCTTGAAGAAAAACAGAAAAGAACAAAGCAAATTTACCAGAAATTTAGATGGTGTAGGCGTAATTTCAAAAGATCCAAAATTGACCGGAAAATAATTTATTAAACAAATATTTTTTATGATATATTCAGAAAAGGAAATTTAGAGCCGAAACGGGTGAGCACAAAAATTAGATTTAAATCACTGTTAGCATTGAAAAGAAAATGGGTAGGTCTCACCCAGCTTTGACGTCGTCTTCAGACATCGTGATGTACGGCAGCAACGCCCACCAAAACACTCAAACTCAAGTTACATGTTCCTGTCGCGAGCACTAGATCCCAACTGCCGGACGCTTGTACCAGCCTCTACTCCCTAGCATTTCACCAGATGGCAGTGCCGTCTAAGAGCGCTATTAAGAATTACCGAGAACCACGGTGTTTAGAGTGGGTCAAAACATGATTTTACATCCCTGAAGTTAAAAACAGTTGGCAACAATTAGTGAAAGATTTTAATATAATCAAATGAGCCGTTTTTCACGGCTCAATTTTGGGTCCCATACTCTTTATAATTATGATCAACGATCTTGTCAAAATCATAGATGCTTTTATCATTGTTTATGCGGACGATATTACGTTCTTAAATAGCCAAAGTACCTTAAGCGAGCTCTCGAATATTTCGCAATCGTCACTTAATCAGGCAAAGAAATGATTCACTGCCAACAAACTATTCTAAAATGAAAGTAAGACTGAATATATAACTTTCACACTGAAAACTTTTAATGTTGATAAAGCCGTCAAGCTGCTGGGTATATAATATAGATAGTAGACTAACTTGGGTTAATCACATTGATTATGTATGTACAAGACTGTCTAGAGTTTGATATCTTCTACGGAATCTGAAAACTTTCTTACCATACACTTATGTTAAAGTAGCATATTTTTCTTTCTTCCAAAGCATTGTTTCATATGGATTGTTGCTCTGGGGAAATTGTAACCATGTTGATAAAGTGTTCATTATGCAAAAAAGAGCAATCAGAATATTAGCAAATGGCAACTGGAGTGCCCACTGTAAGCCTCTATTTATCAGACATAGGATTATGACTGTCACAGGTCTTTACATTTTAGAGTTGCTAATGTATCCAAAACGCAATATAAATTCAATGACTAAGGCAAATGAGATCCATGGCCATAGTACAAGGAATAATGTAAATGTGTACTTACCTAAATGCAGACTCTCAGTAAAAACCAACAACCATCATATAATGGCTTTCAAGTTATACAATAAAGTACCGATACATGTAACTCAGCTTAGTATGAATGCTTATAAAAGTGTGATTCGCAAGTGGTTGACTGATAATGCCTTCTACAACATTAATGAATATCTCCAGACTCCTTTTATAATTGTATAATGTGAAGACCTGAAGTAAATAATGATCTAAGTGCCATTTTTGTCATTTTTCAGTTTTTCCGGAATCGTGGTCTAAGTGCCAAACCCATATTAATAAACGGTGATCTAAGTGCCAAATATGTCTCTGTTAGTTCTGACCTTTGCTAAGAGATAGTGTTGGCTGTACGCGCCAGGCAATCCTGGCGCATAAAATCTCACTTTTCTCAAAACTTGGAAAAAGGCACTTAGATCATAATTTACTTCAGGTCTTCATGTGTATTTGACGAACTTGTAATGCATATTTAATGTAACATATGACTTTTAAACTTTATTTATGTGACTATGTCTATTGCAATTATTGTATATTGCTAAATGACAATCTTATTATAAATAAATAAAATAAATAAACATAATGTGTAATACCCGACATGTGTTTTCATTCGTGTATTACGTTTCTGAATATCATATGTTACACCTATAAGAAATGAATTTGACGCTACTACAGCCTTATTTAAGTTCCTTTTGCACTTAATGTATAATAGCCGAAATGTATTTCCATTTGTGTTGCATGTTTCTGAATATCACATATTGCACCTATAAACAGTGAATTTGACGTTACTACAGTCTTATACGAGTTCCTTTTGCACTTAACGTGCAATAACCGAAATGTGATTTGATTTGTGTTTTACGTTTCTGAATATAGCATATTCCACCTATCAACAGTGAATATGACGATATTACATACTTATTAAGGTTCCCTTTACATACTTTTGCACTTAATGCGTGATTGTCCAAATGTGTTTTGAGTGCCCGAATATCACATAAACATTGAATATGACGCCACTGCATCCTTATTCGCGTTCCTCTTATACACTTTTGCATTGAATATGTGATAGTTGAATTGTGTTTTCAGTTCTGTTGTCCTTTTCTTAATATCACATATTCCACGTATAAAAAGTGAATTTGACGCTACTACAGCTTTATGTGAGTTCGTTTTGCACTTAATGTGTAATAGCCCAAATAAGTTTCCATGTGAGTTGTAAGTTTCTGAATATCATTAAGTGACGAGTTCATGGAATAAGTGGATAGAACAGTGTGATTTATTGTAGAGTTTTATGGTGTTTTTTTCGATATCAATGTTGTATTTTCCTATAGTATCGCTGTTTACATTGACCAGCCAATGTGACGTTAATAATACTTTCAATTGTGAAAAGATATCACATGGATCAATAACTTTAGAGAAAGGTTAACATAGCAAGTACCAAGAATAGTGAGGCATCTTTTTCATTTTATTTTTATAAGAGAGGCACAGGAATGATGGACATCTTGAAACGACCAGGAGAGTCGAAGTGAATATTGATAATATAGGTGTAGGAATTTAAGAGTATGAAAAGCATTATACATTATGGAAAATGTGACTTGAAGAAAAGAAATAAAATTAATTTCAGACAGATGAAGCTGTACAATTTTATAAGACAATCACAAAGTTAAACGCAGAGAGAGTAAGAAATAGCTGATAAGTTATATTTTTATGATAATACCAAGTGCATGAGTGGCCGATTGTCTATGCGAGTGTAAATCAGAATTTTCACTGTACGAAAATTCAATGGCTTTTTATTCAATTTGAGCGTAAGATATTTAGTTAATATGTGGCAATGATATTTTAATTTTTTGTTTAAGAGCTTAAAATCAGGGTTTCAGTGGAAAACCAATATTGTAGTTTTTATTGTTACATGATAAAAGTAAATTTACGTTTAATTTAGAGTAAAGCAACCAAATATTTCAGTATTGATCTCATTTGTTGTGTCCAAAGTTTATGTAGATTTCAGTAAATCAGATAACAGGAGAGAAATTATTTAACGGTCTAAATGATTTAAAGATATTTTTTTTATTTTTTAATGGGATTCATACATTGATTTCAGAATTTTGCAGGATGCTTAAATAAGAATAGAATTGATATGATTTTATTGGATATAATTTTGATTTTTTTGAAGAAACGTTTAACTTTTTTGTTGTTGATGATATAAGAGAATTTAATTAATACAGACCCGAGACTTGTGAGGATATTGAAGTATTTCTGTGTGAACACATTCTTTAGAGATTCATTGTTTAATATTTTTAGAGAACCGGGAATGATTGAGTTTATGTATCTCCTACTACAGAGAAATCAGCACTTTTCACAATTTAATATGATAAACAAGATGCTTTGAAATATCGAAGTTATAAACTTAGAAGAATTTGGAATATTGTGTTATTGTGAGATTATTGGTATTCATTTTAGGATCTTTCGAGATACACATTTGAGTATAGAGTTTAAGCTAGAATATGATCGCACCTTGACAGGAATTAATTATCACAGTAAGAACTATAGATTCGAAGATGTTAATTAATTTTTATTCAAATGACAGAGCAGTGCTTGAGTTATTTTGCCATCAGCTGATTGATAAATTTGAGCCTGTGTTTGCGAGATGTGTTATAACCAGAGTAATTCACATGCCAGTAATGATTTTTTATGCCAAGTTGTGTTTACGATATGTACAATTTTAATAATGGGAATTTTTATATTTATCTTCAATTATAAAATACTTATAAATTCCAAGCTACCATATTAAACTTTACGGAGCTCTATATTCATAATTGACGATAATAATTTACTTACTCGTAAATTCCAAGAAAAATAATTCATAAAATTTGAACCATTATATAACTCCTTTTCTGTAATAACTTTAAATTGACTAATCATTTTATGCAGTTAAGAGAGAGAACAGACACACTGTAAATAGGCATATTAATAGAACTATTTAGCCCATGCCGGGAATGTGCTGACTTATAGGCCAAAATGTCTGATAAATGTTCCGAAATAAGGTTTCAATATATTTCAATTCATTAATGTATATTCACATAATAAGTTTGTACAATTTACATACAGGAAAATATGGCTATTGATTTAATAATATATAGTTTCCAATATATATATATATATATATATATATATATATATATATATATATATATCTAGTTGCAATGGAAATTTCAAAGTATGTAGTTACTTCAGATTAGAAAAATGTCTCAATTTTATGATTCCAAAATTTATTATTAACACTTGGGACGGTTTAATCTAATAAATGACTTTAATCAAAAATATTCAGCTTTAAATGATCAATAGATGAAATGTGCTTTATATCGGCCTATTAAAAAAGACAATTTCTTTTACATTATTTTCGTTAGTGCTAAAAGGCCAAACTTTGTCTACAGCCGTCCCAAAATAAACTCATACAAACATTCACACACACACATGCATACATCCCGGGATATCTTACGAAAGATCTTCGAGCAAGGAAAGACGTCATGAGAAAAATAACACCGGAAAAAACCTAACCTGGTTACAATATCTTTAACGAATTAAATTCTACAAAATACTAATACAATTGAATACGAAATATCACGCAACTGACTGAATATAAATTAAACGGAAAACCAGACTAACTTTAAAACCCAGGCAAACCTAACAGTCGGCAACGGCATGACTCCGGGACATGATCCGTATAATGTATTGCACATAACCCAGAACCATACCGAAGCGAACATATTCAAGCTTAACTTGGCCTTAAAGCAGAAGCAGAAGAGACACAACTACATGACGTCCTACCAAAGTCGAAGATCCATCGCAGACGAACCATACATACAAAGTGATTTTATACGAGCAGGTCACACCATAGGAAAACTCGGTGTAACTCCCACTCCAATGTAACGTATTTAAAGAGTGACGTAATAAGAGCGACGCGCATGCGTCTTACACAAATGCTCTTTCTACTATCAACAAAGGAAGATCGTTCATCCTAAATCAGCTGAGCAACATAAAATATACCCACTTACGTCATCATATTTGAAACGTTCACAAACACTGTATAAACAAGTAGCAACTCTAAACAATCCATTGTGATTACCATATATAGTTCGTAGCGTATTTTCAGTGTTGGGATCATAATAATTAAGTTCATTTCAAAATCCCAACAGACTCGCCCCCTCAAACGAGCGGGTAGAATGGAAGTAGATCGTGTGAGTCCACCATAGACTGTTCACTGATCCATGAAAATGTAGTGAGTCTATTACTTCAAGTTTCACCATGTTGAATATTGCTGGAAGTATGGTGAAGCAATTCACTAAAATGCTGCACAGCGAGTCCATTCACTTCTAGCAGCACCACGGATGAAGTTCAGAAAGAAACCAGCATGTACATGTCGGACTACATTATAGTCAAGAAGAAGTAGGGCGTGGACAATCCCATACAAGACAGCAGAAATGTCTTGATACTTCAGTTAGGTGGCTCAATAATCATCCAATATCCATCTTCAATGCTAACATCCATAGTTGTCTGAAACTGAAAGGAATCAAGAACAGTACGGAGTCCAAAGAAGTACATAAATACACCTGAAGAGTGCTACTTAAATTGCAAAATATTATAAAGCTTGAAGAGCTGTAATATACAATTTATTTTACAATAGTTGGTTATTAATTTTCTAGTTACATTGAGCATAGCACACACATTCTACTCACTCTCAAACATACAAGACTATGGAATCTGTAATTTTATATAAACTTTAATTTGAATAAACGAAAAATTTAGTAGGTCTATTTGTAACTTCAAAATAATAAATATCAAATTGCTACTTTCATTCATTATTGTTTCATTATAATCAGTATATTAACATGAGGGTTTTTGTTTACTTAATGTAAAAAATGCTAGAAGAATGAATTTAAAGTATCAAGAAAAGGTCATAAATATTACTGAAAAATCACAGGGAGCGCGAGAAACAGATAGCCAAATCCAACTAGATACATAGTAATTCAAAATTTTAATTGACCCCCAAAATACTCAAATGGGAAAAATGTTTTCAAACGTAGGCTTCTATATAAGCCAGAAAACAACTCCCATAATAATAATAATAATAAATATACAAAATACATCCAAATTTAGAGAAGAATGTTCCCTAACGTAGGCCTCACAGACCAGGAACAACTCTCGTAGTACGATACAATTTCCCAATATAATATCACGAAGCAATACGGGTGCACCCAAATATCCCAAAATTTCCAAAATAACTGTCACTGCAACAGAGGATAACCTCAATAATAGCTGCTTAGAGACACAAAAAAAACTATATGCCAAATATTCCATCAAAAGCTGCATAACAGTGAACCATAACTACAAGAATGACATTGCGACCAAGGAATACTACAAGATGACATCATATAGGCTACTCCAACAATGAAATATATCAGAATAAAGGGCTATAGTACAATATGATGGTATAACTGTCGCCCGCTCGGTACACGTACCTACGGCCTGGACGACGTATACTCGTATATCAACAATTGTAAACACGAGTTGCAATCGGAATACAACACGACGCTGGAAATGGAACACCGTGATTGCCAGAGCATTCGCTCAACACCAGCCCAATAGGCCAGCCAGACTGCGTTGCATTCCATTCACAACACGTTAAGAAAAATTTCAAATTCAAATAAAAATTACTGATGAAAAGATCTAGAATAGTTGGATTAATAAGATAGACTGGAAAACAAATGCCGAACAATGCAGCAGAAATGCAACACAACCTCGCAGTAGCGTAACAACATGACAAAAATAGGACACATAGCCCATCATATGTACACCACCGCAAGACCAGGTCACACCCAACTACATTGTATCAGCAAAACAACTTCCAGATATTTAAGAATAGACCAACAAAACTTTAAATAGGATTAATTAAGTCTGAAATATTGAAGAAAAAGGGAACCATAAATATAATTAATCAACTAGCGAAATTTGTTTGATGAAATTAAAAAACTTACCAAATTCCAAGAATATGAGTGGAACAGCAAGAAACAACAATGGTCGCAATGCACAAATACAATAGCCTTGATGACACATCAGATGACTTCAAACAATACCAGCTCGCAGAAGTAATCACGAACTCGCTCCCCGGACGATACATGAAAAATATAATATCAATCATTAAAGAACTGTCAAATAATTTAATCAAGCCTACCAAATACAAAGATAATAGAAAATAAGATAGCATAACCCGTGCATAAAACCCCATTATCAATATGCTATGAAAACCCCATAATTTCCATCGGGTAAAGAAGAAATAGAAGAAAAGACGCCTATCATAATTTAGAAAAATTAACATAAATCGGACAGCAAAAACAGGGCAGAAAATAGGAATGACATCCCGTGCGCAAGATCCCATCTCAACGCTGTGGAGACCCCATTATTCTCCACCGGGAAGTGAAGAACAAGAATAAAAGAAGAATCTATAGTCCCAAATATCATTCTAAATTCATGACTAAGTAATATATATTTAATAATTAAGAACTATAAATTTATTTAAAAAATCCAATACTGAGCAAGAAGAAAAAATATTACTTTAATTTACATGACAAATTCTGTAACTGCAAATATAATAACTCACCATAAAATCAGATGATTATATCCATAGAATATTTCTCAGACACACGCCAAATCTAGACGGACTGTAGAAGAATTGAAAACTGGAAGAACCTGATAGATAATCCAAGATGAAGGCAGATTATGTCCACTGCAGAAAACAATGCGAGCCAGCAACGAACCAAGTTCCACAAGTTGCACATCCTGAAGACGATAGCTGATGGCTCACAACATATTTCGGGGCAGAAAGTAGGTCAAGCTAGACCAAGGCGCTCGAACACATGAAAACACAATAACAATTATGAAACACTGAGTTAATATAATTAATAAGGCCTAGAAAAAGGCCAACATCCCCCCGAAATGAAGTCGGATCAGACAGTTCCGAAACAAAAACCCGAAAAAGCAGAATGAAAAATACGACGGGCAATAGCAAAAATAAAGCTGAAACTACAGAGCAGCGGAAAAAGAACCCGAAGACACCAGATAAAGATAACACGGAAAGATAAGACGATGAATAAAAAAAAAATGTTACTAGTGTATGACATCAAATGTATTAATAGCGGTACGGAAGTATGGAACAAAGATCGATGTCGTAATCTGCTAACATAAACAATAATGAATCGTACGGAGGTCTGCTACCATGTTAAGTCTTTCTCTCTCAGATATATAATTATTATATTGAAAGTAAACAAGAATAAATTAATTACTTATAAATTCCAAGCTACCATGTTAAACTTTACGGATCTCTATATTTATAATTGACGAAAATAATTTACTTGCTCATAAATTCCAAGGAAAATAATTTATACAGTTTGAACCATTATAATAACTCCTTTTCTGTAATAAACTTCAAATTAACTATTCATCTTATTCAGTTAAGAGATAGAACAGACTCACTGAAAATAGGCATATTAATAGGACTATTTAGCCCATGCCGGGAATGTGCTGACTTATAGGCCTAAAGGTCCGATAAATGTTCCGAAATAAGGTTTCAATATATTTTAATTCATTCATGTATATTCACATAATAAGTTTGTACAATTTACATACAGGAAAATATGGCTGTTGATTTAATAATATATAGTTTCCAATATATATATATATATATATATATATATATATATATATATATATATATATATATATAAATATATAGTTGCAATGGAAATTTCAAAGTATGTAGTTACTTCAGATTAGAAAAATGTCTCAATTTTATGATTCCAAAATTTATTATTAACACTTGGGACGGTTTAATCTAATAAATGACTTTAATAAAAAATATTCAGCTTTAAATTATCAATAGATGAAATGTGCTTTATATCGGCCTATTAAAAAAGACAATTTCTTTTACATTATTTTCGTTAGTGCTAAAAGGCCAAACTTTGTCTACAGCCGTCCCAAAATAAACTCATACAAACATTCACACACACACACACATGCATACATCCCGGGATATCTTACGAAAGATCTTCGAGCAAGGAAAGACGTCATGAGAAAAATAACACCGGAAAAAACCTAACCTGGTTACAATATCTTTAACGAATTAAATTCTACAAAATACTAATACAATTGAATACGAAATTTCACGCAACTGACTGAATATAAATTTAACGGAAAACCAGACTAACTTTAAAACCCAGGCAAACATAAAAGTCGGCAACGGCATGACTCCGGGACATGATCCGTACAATGTATTTCACATAACCCAGAACCATACCGAAGCGAACATATTCAAGTTTAACTTGGCCTTAAAGCAGAAGCAGAAGAAACACAACTACATGACGTCCTACCAAAAACGAAGATCCATCGCAGACGAACCATACATACAAAGTGGTTTTATATGAGCAGGTCACACCATAGGAAAACTCGGTGTAACTCCCACTCCAATGTAACGTATTTAAAGAGTGACGTAATAAGAGCGACGCGCATGCGTCTTACACAAATGCTCTTTCTACTATCAACAAAGGAAGATCGTTCATCCTAAATCAAGATAAGATAAGATAAGATAAGATTTATTTAGTCCAGCTGAACATGTACATGTTATGGGACGCGTCAAAACAATTACAAACAAATTTATATATTATATATTTACAATTATTAAAATATTAATTACAAAATATACAATTTAAATATACAATTAGAAACATAATCAGAACAGTGTTGTCTATAATATTAGGTTAACTTTGATTAATTTATCCTGGCAAAACTGGCCGACGTCTTGGGAACCTGAAACAAGGAAACAAAAGATCACTGTCTGAATAACTCTTATGTTGTAAATTGTTGGCATTCTTCAAAAAATTCATTAATAGTATAAAAGCAGTTTTCCAACAAAAAAGATAGTAAGCCCCTTTTAAATTTATGGAGTACAGATATTTCTTTGAGGTAACCTGGCAAAGAGTTATACATTTGGAGGCTAGTATAAATGAAGCTGTTTTGACACAAGGTGGTATTACAGTGACACAAGGTGGTATTACAGGTATATCAGCTGAGCAACATAAAATATACCCACTTACGTCATCATATTTGAAACATTCATAAATACTGTATAAACAAGTAGCAACTCTAAAGAATCCATTATGATTACCATATATAGTTCGTAGCGCATTTTCAGTGTTGGGATCATAATAATTAAGTTCATTTCAAAATCCCAACAGTAACTTTACATTATGTTATGTTTTTTAAGTAACCAACTATGAGTGCTGAGGAGTTTAAGAGTTAATATGATTCTGTTTTTTTCTCTCCACGTTTTTTTATATTTTCTTACATAATTATGAAGTATTTACTTTATTTGTATTTGTAATCACACATGAAGGGTGTTTAAAGGAAAGTTAGATCTGAATTGTAATACTTTTGTTTCACCAACACAGCTGCTACATAGAGATTCAAAGTCCAGGTATATGCACTGGAGAGGTAGCGAGAAACCGTAACGTGATATAAGTATGACGTGGTTACCCAGATGTTAGTAAGAATTCTATACAGAGTGATAACGCTGAGTTAACGAGATGATATTCATTTAAGTCTTAATGTTTGTTATGGTAATTTTCCAACGATTTATTATACTTTTTGTGATGAATCATATAAACAGTATATAATCTGAGTTAAAGTATAATTATAATTTTTTTTTTTATTAATTTTAGTGTTAGTATTTAACTGATTTTATGAAGAAGTGAGTAAACTTTAAGTATACATAAATTGATTTAACAGATTTTTTTGACTTTACTTATTAATTTTTGCTTGTTGCATTTTTGGTCCAGATTTATTACTTTTTTCCTTTTGCAACGCTGTTTCTTGTATTTTTCAGTACTTAACCCTGCAGTGCTCGCGCGCTATTTTAGGACATAGAAGCTCGCGCGGCGTCTGAGTTTAATTAATATTATTGAACATGTTTTGCATACATTTCTTAGTTAAAAATATGTGTATTAAGTCAATTTATTGAAAATGAACATTTAACTAATCATATTGGACACAAATCAATATTAGCACATTATGACTTTAATTAATTAACAAAAAACAATGTTGTTAGGCATGTAACCATTTTTAAATAATTTTAAATTATTATTATCCTAAGACTGTGTAGGTATAACAACTTTTACTACTAGTTACTGATCTCTTCTTATTCCATTTCGAAACTTTGTCCCGCCCTACAAAATATTTAGGCCTATCACATTCACTATAATCATTATCATCATCTGCTTCTTGTTCAGTGTCCGTAGACTTACTTATAGACTCCGCAATGTCTACTTTAGGATCACTATCGCAATCAAGTTCTTTCTTCTTCTTCTAGCAACTTTGCGCTATCTTCCAATCATTTGTATCAGAAAGATTATAATATTTTTTCTCCTTTCCACTCATTGCCAAGCCTAAAGATAAATAATTTCCATCAGAAAAGATTAGTATTGTAGATTTATGATCACTAGTTTCTGCAAGAAATTTGTTTTAAACCAGTAACTTACCTTGTAACAGTAAAGCTCACGCGGCGTCTCACAGACGCCATCTACATTTTTGCAACAATAACGTCACTCCACTCTTGATAGGCAAAAACTGGAGGGTTGCCGCTTGGATATGTTATTTAAGAGTAGTTGATCGAAAGGTAGATGGCAGGTCAGCACAATGGCCTCATAGGTATTCTAAATATGGCGAAATGAATCTGGTCTGGCGTCTGTCAGACGCCGCGCGAGCACTGCAGGGTTAATAGATACACTGAGTGCATTAAGTGGTGGTATGGGTTATGAGCCATAGCTGCGACGTACCAGGTCAGTCCGTTTGATTTTTTTATTGTTGATGTGTTTTTACTTTTTGAATGTTTTTTTTCTTTTTCCCGAGCTGAGGACAGCTCTTTTTAGTCGGGGCGGGTATTGTAAGGGACAGATATGTACAGCCCTGAATGTAATGTAGCTTCAGCATTTCAGTTAGCGTGAGAATTGCTAGTCCGACGTTTTTCGCCGAATGCGGGACACGAGCGGCCTGGCGTGGTATTGTACAGCAAGGAGAGTAGAGTACGGCGGTGGAGTGTGAAGCGTGTTGTTCGGAGGCTAGGAGTAAGTCGACATGTAGCTGGATATATATCTGTTTAAGTCGTAAGGACCGTTAGGATGGCAGCAGATATTAAGTAGGCCGGGTGTGTGTGATGGAGAGCAGAAGGGTAGGAACTGTGTAAAAAAGTGTATATTTAATGTGGGAATAAATGGGTAGCTAGAAGTATTTAGATGTGTTAATTATTAGTATAATGGTTCACATCCCCGAGTAGAGCGAGGGGATATTGAGGTCTGGGGGGTATTCTAGGTTAATCACATAATTGCTTATAGTAGAAGAACGAAGAAGCCGACACGCAGAAGATGAAACGACGTAGAAGGTAGGCCCAATCCTGATGATGTGACGGGGTTGCGTATAGGGGGTTGCAGAAGCGAGGCGAAACACCCGCTCTATAGAGTGCATTTACCCCCGCACCCCGTTACACATTCGCATTTAATGTGTGATAGTATAAATGTATTATCAGTTGTTTTATACTTTTCTGAATATCACATATTCTACCTACAAACAGTGATTTGTCGCTACTACAGTCTTATTCGAGTTCCTTTTGCATTCAATGTGTAATAGAGGAAATATGTTTCCATTTGTGTTTACGTTTCTGAATATCGCATATTCCACCTATAAACAGTGAATATGACGATATTACACACTTATTCGAGTTCCCGTTACATACTTATCCACTTAATGTGTGATAGTAGAAATGTGTTTTCAGTTTGTTGTCCTTTTCTGAATATCACATATTCCATCTATAAGAAGTGAATACGATGTTACTACATTCTTATTCGAGTTCCTGTTATAAACTTTTGCACTTAATGCGTGATTGTCCCAATGTGTTTTCAGTCTTGTTGTATGTTTCTGAAGATGACATATTGTACCTATAAAGATTGAATATGACGCTAGTAAAAGCTTATACGCGTTCTTCTTATACACTTTTCAGAAATGTGTTTTCAGTTGTGTTGTACTTATATGAATATCCCATATTCCACCTATAAACAGTGAATATGATGCTAACACATCCTTATTCGAGTTCCTGTTATAGAATTTTTCACTTCATGCATGATTGTCTAAATGTGTTTTCAGCCTTGTGTTACATTTCTGAATATCATATATTGTAACTATACTACGCTACTACATGCTTATTCGCGTTCCCCTTATACACTTTTGCATTTAATGTGTGATAGTAGAAATGTGTTTTCAGTTGTTTCTTTTACTTTTCTGAATATCACATATTCTTTTGTCCATCGTTCCCAGAGGATTTGGCTAATCTTTTCACACAGCTGGTAGCGTGACAGTCGGGAGTCAGGGATAGCTTGCAGAGAAGGGGTAGGAATAGCGTTGAGAGGAGCACCTATGAGAAAATGTCCTGGTGTGAGCGCAGAGAAATCATTAACGTCACTGCTCATTGGAGTGAGAGGTCTACTGTTTATAATGGATTCCACTTTGCACAACACTGTATAACACTCTTCGTATGTGAACACTGTATTACGCATAGTCTTGTATAACAGGGTTTTCATACTACGGTTGCTTCTCCCTACGTGACCAGCCATATTTGAGACTCTGGGCGGCAAAAAATGAAAGTCTATACCCAAGCCTGAGGTACACTGCATTATCTCTTGCTGCACTTGTTCCAACTGAAACATGCTGTGTAACTGTTTGAGTTCATTGTCAGCTCCAACGAAATTTCTACCATTGTCCAGATATAGATGTGCTGGAAGTCCTCTCCTGGAAGTGAATCTTTGGAGTGATGCAATGAATGCTTCAGAACTGGCTGAAGTTACTAAATCAATGTGTACTGCTTTCGTAACTAAGCAGACGTACATGGCTACATAAGCTTTGTAAGTTATCTTAGATCTGCCTGAAGTGGCTTTTAAAGTAAGCGGGCCTACGAAGTCGACTGCAGTGCATTCAAAAGCTCTTCTTATTGTTACTCTAGGTTCGGGAAGGTTTCCCATAATCTGGTTTGAAGTGGTAGGATGATATCTGAAACATACGTAGCATCCTTTGAGTGCTGATTTCACAGTTTGGATTCCTTTGATGGGCCAATATTTTTGTCTTAGCGTATACAACAGGCCTTGTGATCCTCCATGATGATTTTTCAAATGAAGATCACGAATAATAAGTGCTGTAACAGGTGCTTGGATGGCAGCAATATTTGGCGTTTGCTGTCATAACTAAGGTCAGATTGATATAATCTACCTCCTACTCTCAAAATGTCTTGGCTGACAAGATATGGATGCAGTGGCAACAATGGGCTTTGCCTAGCTACATGCTTATTTTTCTTTAAGTCGGCTATTTCTTGTCTGAAGCTTTCTTGTTGAACCTTTTTGATTATTGAGTCATGTGCAGTCTAGAGCTCTGTCAACACAATGGGACCAATGTGCCTGTCATTGTAATTCAAACAGTTGTGCTTAAATCTCAAGCAAAGAGATGCAATTCTTAATAGTGTCTTGAAAGATGAATATTTGGTTAACAAGTTATCTTGAACTGGTAAAGCAGTGAATGCCTTAGCTGTATGTTTGATTTCTAACATTTCTTCTGGTACTGGCACATCATGGATAACTGGCCAATGTTGTTCATTGTGTTTCAAGAATTGTGGTCCATTCCACCAAAGTGTAGTATTATGTAGTTTCTGAGATGTGATGGGTCTGGTAATGGTGTCAGCAGGAATTTGCTGTGAAGGCACATGCTTCCATGAACAGTTCTGTGTAAGCTGTTGTATTTTAGCTACACGATGTCCGACAAAAGCATTCAACTTGTGTGGCTCTTGGTTAAGCCAGTGCAATACAATTTGGCTGTCAGTCCAGAAATAGACTTGTTGGACTGTAACTTGCAATGATTGGCTTACTTTCTCCTATAATTGGACTGCCAGTAGTGCTGCGCATAGTTCAAGTCTAGGCAATGTTATTTGCTTAAGTGGAGCAACTTTAGATTTGCTAGTGAGGAGTTGCACGTGTGTGTGATCCTCATAGTTAATTATTTTGACATAACATGCTGTCCCATATGCACTAGGACTGGCATCACAAAACAGACGCAGTTCAGTGTGCAGGCTCTGATTTTCTAGTACATTTCTGGGTATTCTATAATTTTCTACTAGGTTGAGGTTAGAATACAAGTCAAACCAAGCTTGCTGAATGTGTTGGTGGGCTTGCTCGTACCATACAATATTACATAACCATATTGTCTGCATAATAAGTTTGGCAGATGTGATTAGAGGTGAACTTAAGCCTTGGGGATCATATAATGTACAAATAGCTGATTGTAACATTTCAGGAGAAATGTTAAACATTTCATATTGTGCATTTTCTTTTCTATATATTTGTTTGTTAAACTTTACTGAAAGCACTTTGTAAATATTCTCTTTGGAGTACTGTAATGCGATGAACGCACTCTTAGGCTGCGTTCGGGGAGCTCGCTTTCAGCGCTAAAAGAGTGCTTTGGTCGTTCGGGGAGACACTTCACAGTGCTGTGAGCGCGTATGTGACGTCACGGTTTGAAAGCGTTTGACGTCACCGCTCGTGCTAACAACGCTTTTTCTGGAGAGGTGAGGCACGAGATGCTGCGGACGCTATTAGCGATTTCATTGGTCCCCGAACGTCATCTGCAGGTTTAGTTTAGTTTATTGTTCGTAATATGTACAAAACATACATGAACATTGTTAATATTTATAAAATATATACCATACACTACATACATAAAAATAATACATACATGTACAAAAACATGTAATACATACATGTACATTGAACATTGTTAATATTTATAAAATATATACCTTACAATACATACATAAGATAATGCATACCATACAAATTAATGTTACAAAGAAAAATAACAAATACAAAAATAGATAAAGGATAAGCTTTTTTTTACTTTAGCTTTAGGTCCGGCAGGATTTATTATGAAGTTAAGAAGTCTAAATGTTTAAAAGTGCAGCGGTATTTAAAAATGCCGCTGCTTCCCCTCCTTTTTCTGTGTTTCCGCCGTGTGTGCTTCCATTGTTTTCCGTTGCCTCTGAAGATGGCGCTTGCTCGGTATGTGGAGGTTAGTTGACGTTTGCTTGCGAGCAGTTAGTTACCGTTGGCTGTGTGAGTGAGTTGTATTGTCTGGGAGCCGATCCGTTGTGCTGCAAGTACCATACCTTTCTGACCAAAATTATGTTCTAGTTATGCCTTCTGCATACCTACAAATCAGTTCTGTAACCTTTTATCTGAGTAAGATGAAACATACATAATGACGTTAGTAGGGCAATTCCGCCTCATTCAGATATCTGTTTAATTATTTGCAGAAATTCAATGTATTTTGCCAAGGGAACAGTAATTGTAAAAGTGTGGTAAAAGGAGATTAATGATCTACATAAGTTAGGTGATTTCATGCAAAGTTGCAGTTGATAATCGTATTCTAGTTGGGAGACGCACCCCTATTTCTATAAATAGTTCTCTGTACACTTTTAGGTGAACAGGTTCTCCTTATTTTGTTTAAGTGACTTGATTAGTGATATTCTAGGAAGCATGACGCATTCTATTAATCTTGGAGATACATTTAAATATAAAAGTTATTAGAATCAAGTATTTCTCAAGTTTCGACGCCATTTTGCTCATGAATTAGTTCACCCTTGCTAAGGTGGTCATCATCAATTGAATAGTGTTTTCTTAACTAGTCCATATTCTAAGTTAGATAGGCTAAAATATTTCCATGTCTAGGTAGGGTTATTAAAATTTACATTTTAAACTTGGAATTTAATTATATAGGCCTAGACCAATCAGTTCATGTAGCCTATAATATTATCTCAAGCTAAGTACATTGGTGCTAACTGAATGAAAGTAAGATTTCATTATTTAGTGGTATTTATATTTTCAAACTTGGAATTTAATGATATAGGCCTAGACCAATCAGTTCATGTAGCCTATAATATTTTCTCAAGCTAAGTACATTGGTGCTAATTGAATGAAAGTAAGATTTCATTATTTATTGGATTTATATTTTCAAACTTGGAATTTAATGACATACGCCTAGACCAATCAGTTCATGTAGCATATAATATTTTCTCAAGCTAAGTAGATTGGTGCGTGTTGAATGAAAGTAACATTTCATGATTATGGTATTTATACTTTCAAACTTGGAATTTAATGATATAGGCTTAGACCAATCAGTTCATGTAGCCTATAATATTTTCTCAAGCTAAGTACATTGGTGCTAACTGAATGAAAGTAAGATTTCATTATTTATTGGATTTATATTTTCAAACTTGGAATTTAATGATATAGGCCTAGACCAATCAGTCCATGTAGCCTATAATATTTTCTCAAGCTAAGTACATTGGTGCTAACTGAATGAAAGTAAGATTTCATTATTTAGTGGTATTTATATTTTCAAACTTGGAATTTAATGATATAGGCCTAGACCAATCAGTTCATGTAGCCTATAATATTTTCTCAAGCTAAGTACATTGGTGCTAACTGAATGAAAGTAAGATTTCATTATTTATTGGATTTATATTTTCAAACTTGGAATTTAATGATATAGGCCTAGACCAATCAGTTCATGTAGCCTATTATATTTTTTCAAGCTAAGTAGATTGGTGCGTGTTGAATGAAAGTAACATTTCATGATTATGGTATTTATATTTTAAAACTTGGAATTTAATGACATAGGCCTAGACCAATCAGTTCATGTAGCCTATAATATTTTCTCAAGCTAAGTAGATTGGTGCGTGTTGAATGAAAGTAACATTTCATGATTATGGTATTAATATTTTCAAACCTGGAATTTAATGATATAGGCCTAGACCAATCAGTTCATGTAGCCTATAATATTTTCTGAAGCTAAGTACATTGGTGCTAACTGAATGAAAGTAAGATTTCATTATTTATTGGATTTATATTTTCAAACTTGGAATTTAATGATATAGGCCTAGACCAATCAGTTCATGTAGCCTATAATATTTTCTCAAGCTAAGTAGATTGGTGCGTGTTGAATGAAAGTAACATTTCATGATTATGGTATTTATATTTTCAAACTTGGAATTTAATGATATAGGCCTAGACAAATGAGTTCATGTAGCCTAAAATATTTTCTCAAGGTAATTAAATTGGTACTAGTTGAATGAATGTAAGATTTCATTGGGCCTGACCCAGTGCGATTGGGTGTAATTTATTGTTAAATTTAAGTAAATTGTGTGAGCTGAGCCTTCTTTGGCAGGTTATTCTTTTGAAATTTAATTTAATATTTTCTTGTTTATAACAAGGTATGGTTGAATTTGTAGGCCATAATATTTTGCGATATATATATATATGGATTGTTTCATATTCAGGTATTTCTATGATGGAATTATGAGTGTTATTTATATGGTTGATATATTCCATTAACATTGTTCAGATCATCTTGTTTTTCTTTAGGATTCGTGAGGTGTGTTGTGGCTTTCTACCTCCCTCCTCCAGATGGTTCTGATCTCTCTGGAATTGTGCCCTATCATTGCTTCCTAATCAACCCCTGTTGTCAACTTTATATGCTGAAGTGTTGTAGGCATAATATTACAAGCAAACTATAAGTGTATCCCCTAGAGACTCAGTGGTGTTTTTTAACAGCCCACAGTTGGTAGCAGATTTTCTGGGGGGCAGGGTGGTTAGATGCCTTGCATCTCACATTTCTATTTCAGTAACTTTTCTTAACTGTTATTTGTAATGGAGCTTATTAGTGGGCTTATGACTTCGGTTTTGCTTGAGATTTAGTTTCATCATGTATTCTAGAATTATTCTATTTCCCTTCGGTGTATTGTAGTTTTTTATTTTTATGGGGACTCCACCATGAAGCAAGAAGTTTTTTCCTGTCTCCTTCTTGTTAGAAAGTTTAAATGATTTGTCTAAGCGTAGGTGTCATGCTTCCCAGATTAAGGCTATGTAGATTTAATGTTGTGTATTGTATTTGTATTGCTGAATCAATTATTTGCTGTTTCCTTGTACTTAGCTATTATTTTTAATCAGTGTGTTTAGTATTTCTATTCTGCCAATATAAATTATGTAATTGGCAGTTTGGTTCATGTTTCATCTTACTTAGAAATTTGGTAAAATCATTATCTAAGTTATTATGTAATTTACTTTTTGGTCAGTCTTTGGTACTTATGGTTTTTGGATCGGCCTCCCAGACCTTCTCTTGCTCACTTTGGGTAACAAAAAAACAAAAAAAACAAAAAAACAAAAAAAAAAAAAAAAAAAAAAAGAGACTAAAATAAAAAAACTTAAATCTCAGGCCTTGAGTTGATATAAAAAGAAGAAAATAAATTTACATTGATAATACAATGAATAAAGAAGATTGAAAGGACACAAATGTCGACCGGTCTACACAAAAAAGATTGAATGAGAAATTTACTTCATTATTGCGGGGATGTTACTAGTGCATCTCCCGCACATCTCGACTAATTGGACTAATACTCTGCGATGCTTTGCTCCATGTTCTAGCAACGCTGCACGTAATTGTGGGACGGGGCAAGTTCCCTGTCAGCCTCTTCTATTCTGGATGTTTGACTTCTACTCCTGCTGGTGCGGTTCTCGGGGTATGTCAATTGGTGCCCCTGGAACTGTTTTGCTACTGGGCTCATGGGGTAAGCTGCCCCTACTTGTTTTTGCCACTCACCCGATGGCCGGAGTCACAGTTTCGTCTGTAATATCATCAGTGGTCTACTATCTTTGAACTGGCCTGCTGTCATCATCCATCATCATACTCCTCTAGACTACGACGCATCTTCCATATTTGGGTTCGGCATTCAGCAATAGATGGACCTTTGCTGTTATTATGACCTGGCCCCGAAATATCATGCGTCCCAGACTGATCGCACAGTTGCGACTCTGGTGGTGTGTTTCCCTAGGGATGCGACGAAGTGTGATGGGTTTCAAAAAGATATATATATATATATAATGTAAATATGATTGCTAACCCATCTATGAGTGCATCGTTTTTATTCATTTTGCTGGAAATCCAAGATTTCATGCGTTAACCATATCAATGTTGTGCATCTCTAGACATGCATAAATTTTTTTTAGCAAGATTCAGTTGTGTCTGGTAAGGAGCGTGTGCGTCGTAAATAAAAAAGCATCAACCAACTTGTAAAGCACATGAATATATTTGAAAAGGAGTCTAGTAAAAATAAAGAATAACCCAAAACAGACCATATTTTTTTTAAATAATATTTTCAGTCTCTTATAAGTCTCTTGTTATATGGAACAAGAAAGGCCTGAATTTAATAAGACTCTAATACTGGGGTAACAATGACAATTAGGACAGAAGATGAACAATTAATTAACTTTAATGGCATATAAGAATGTAATTCACTATAAACATTTTAAGTATTCTAATTGTAGAAAAAAATATGGTTGTATATATAGTTAAGATAGAATGATAATATGTGATATTTTTGGGGGTATCTCTTTAGGGTTTTCCATTTGTATATAATAACTCTGTACTTTTCCCTTGGCAAACCTTTCAAATCTTGTCTCTGGAGAGGGTGGAGGCTGCAGCGGTATTTAAAAATGCCGCTGCTTCCCCTCCTTTTTCTGTGTTTCCGCCGTGCGTGCTTCCATTGTTTTCCGTTGCCTCTGAAGATGGCGCTTGCTCGGTATGTGGAGGTTAGTTGACGTTTGCTTGCGAGCAGTTAGTTACCGTTGGCTGTGTGAGTGAGTTGTATCGTCTGGGAGCCGATCCGTTGTGCTGTAAGTACCATACCTTTCTGACCAAGATTATGTTCTAGTTATGCCTTCTGCATACCTACAAATCAGTTCTGTAACCTTTTATCTGAGTAAGATGAAACATACATAATGACGTTAGTAGGGCAATTCCGCCTCATTCAGCTATCTGTTTAATTATTTGCAGAAATTCAATGTATTTTGCCAAGGGAACAGTAATTGTAAAAGTGTGGTAAAAGGAAATTAATGATCTACATAAGTTAGGTGATTTCATGCAAAGTTGCAGTTGATAATCGTATTCTAGTTGGGAGACGCCCCCCTATTTCTATAAATAGTTCTCTGTACCTTTTTAGGTGTACAGGTTCTCCTTATTTTGTTTAAGTGACTTGATTAGTGATATTCTAGGAAGCATGACGCATTCTATTAATCTTGGAGATACATTTAAATATAAAAGTTATTAGAATCAAGTATTTCTCAAGTTTCGACGCCATTTTGCTCATGAATTAGTTCACCCTTGCTAAGGTGGTCATCATCAATTGAATAGTGTTTTCTTAACTAGTCCATATTCTAAGTTAGATAGGCTAAAATATTTCCATGTCTAGGTAGGGTTATTAAAATTTACATTTTCAAACTTGGAATTTAATTATATAGGCCTAGACCAATCAGTTCATGTAGCCTATAATATTTTCTCAAGCTAAGTAGATTGGTGCGTGTTGAATGAAAGTAACATTTCATGATTATGGTCTTTATATTTTCAAACTTGGAATTTAATGATATAGGCCTAGACCAATCAGTTCATGTAGCCTATAATATTTCCTCGAGCTAAGTACATTGGTGCTAACTGAATGAAAGTAAGATTTCATTATTTAGTGGTATTTATATTTTCAAACTTGGAATTTAATGATATAGGCCTAGACCAATCAGTTCATGTAGCCTATAATATTTTCTCAAGCTAAGTGCATTGGTGCTAACTGAATGAAAGTAAGATTTCATTATTTAGTGGTATTTATATTTTCAAACTTGGAATTTAATGATATAGGCCTAGACCAATCAGTTCATGTAGCCTATAATATTTTCTCAAGCTAAGTACATTGGTGCTAACTGAATGAAAGTAAGATTTCATTATTTATTGGATTTATATTTTCAAACTTGGAATTTAATAACATAGGCCTAGACCAATCAGTTCATGTAGCCTATAATATTTTCTCAAGCTAAGTAGATTGGTGCGTGTTGATGATTATGGTATTTATATTTTCAAACTTGGAATTTAATGATATAGGCCTAGACCAATCAGTTCATGTAGCCTATAATATTTTCTCAAGCTAAGTACATTGGTGCTAACTGAATGTAAGTAAGATTTCATTATTTATTGGATTTATATTTTCAAACTTGGAATTTAATGATATAGGCCTAGACCAATCAGTTCATGTAGCCTATAATATTTTCTCAAGCTAAGTAGATTGGTGCGTGTTGAATGAAAGTAACATTTCATGATTATGGTATTTATATTTTCAAACTTGGAATTTAATGATATAGGCCTAGACCAATCAGTTCATGTAGCCTATAATATTTTCTCAAGCTAAGTACATTGGTGCTAACTGAATGAAAGTAAGATTTCATTATTTATTGGATTTATATTTTCAAACTTGGAATTTAATGATATAGGCCTAGACCAATCAGTTCATGTAGCCTATAATATTTTCTCAAGCTAAGTAGATTGGTGCGTGTTGAATGAAAGTAACATTTCATGATTATGGTATTTATATTTTCAAACTTGGAATTTAATGATATAGGCCTAGACAAATGAGTTCATGTAGCCTAAAATATTTTCTCAAGGTAATTAAATTGGTACTAGTTGAATGAATGTAAGATTTCATTGGGCCTGACCCAGTGCGATTGGGTGTAATTTATTGTTAAATTTAAGTAAATTGTGTGAGCTGAGCCTTCTTTGGCAGGTTATTCTTTTGAAATTTAATTTAATATTTTCTTGTTTATAACAAGGTATGGTTGAATTTGTAGGCCATAATATTTTGCGATATATATATATATGGATTGTTTCATATTCAGGTATTTCTATGATGGAATTATGAGTGTTATTTATATGGTTGATATATTCCATTAACATTGTTCAGATCATCTTGTTTTTCTTTAGGATTCGTGAGGTGTGTTGTGGCTTTCTACCTCCCTCCTCCAGATGGTTCTGATCTCTCTGGAATTGTGCCCTATCATTGCTTCCTAATCAACCCCTGTTGTCAACTTTATATGCTGAAGTGTTGTAGGCATAATATTACAAGCAAACTATAAGTGTATCCCCTAGAGACTCAGTGGTGTTTTTTAACAGCCCACAGTTGGTAGCAGATTTTCTGGGGGGCAGGGTGGTTAGATGCCTTGCATCTCACATTTCTATTTCAGTAACTTTTCTTAACTGTTATTTGTAATGGAGCTTATTAGTGGGCTTATGACTTCGGTTTTGCTTGAGATTTAGTTTCATCATGTATTCTAGAATTATTCTATTTCCCTTCGGTGTATTGTAGTTTTTTATTTTTATGGGGACTCCACCATGAAGCAAGAAGTTTTTTCCTGTCTCCTTCTTGTTAGAAAGTTTAAATGATTTGTCTAAGCGTAGGTGTCATGCTTCCCAGATTAAGGCTATGTAGATTTAATGTTGTGTATTGTATTTGTATTGCTGAATCAATTATTTGCTGTTTCCTTGTACTTAGCTATTATTTTTAATCAGTGTGTTTAGTATTTCTATTCTGCCAATATAAATTATGTAATTGGCAGTTTGGTTCATGTTTCATCTTACTTAGAAATTTGGTAAAATCATTATCTAAGTTATTATGTAATTTACTTTTTGGTCAGTCTTTGGTACTTATGGTTTTTGGATCGGCCTCCCAGACCTTCTCTTGCTCACTTTGGGTAACAAAAAAACAAAAAAAACAAAAAAACAAAAAAAAAAAAAAAAAAAAAGAGACTAAAATAAAAAAACTTAAATCTCAGGCCTTGAGTTGATATAAAAAGAAGAAAATAAATTTACATTGATAATACAATGAATAAAGAAGATTGAAAGGACACAAATGTCGACCGGTCTACACAAAAAAGATTGAATGAGAAATTTACTTCATTATTGCGGGGATGTTACTAGTGCATCTCCCGCACATCTCGACTAATTGGACTAATACTCTGCGATGCTTTGCTCCATGTTCTAGCAACGCTGCACGTAATTGTGGGACGGGGCAAGTTCCCTGTCAGCCTCTTCTATTCTGGATGTTTGACTTCTACTCCTGCTGGTGCGGTTCTCGGGGTATGTCAATTGGTGCCCCTGGAACTGTTTTGCTACTGGGCTCATGGGGTAAGCTGCCCCTACTTGTTTTTGCCACTCACCCGATGGCCGGAGTCACAGTTTCGTCTGTAATATCATCAGTGGTCTACTATCTTTGAACTGGCCTGCTGTCATCATCCATCATCATACTCCTCTAGACTACGACGCATCTTCCATATTTGGGTTCGGCATTCAGCAATAGATGGACCTTTGCTGTTATTATGACCTGGCCCCGAAATATCATGCGTCCCAGACTGATCGCACAGTTGCGACTCTGGTGGTGTGTTTCCCTAGGGATGCGACGAAGTGTGATGGGTTTCAAAAAGATATATATATATATATAATGTAAATATGATTGCTAACCCATCTATGAGTGCATCGTTTTTATTCATTTTGCTGGAAATCCAAGATTTCATGCGTTAACCATATCAATGTTGTGCATCTCTAGACATGCATAAATTTTTTTAGCAAGATTCAGTTGTGTCTGGTAAGGAGCGTGTGCGTCGTAAATAAAAAAGCATCAACCAACTTGTAAAGCACATGAATATATTTGAAAAGGAGTCTAGTAAAAATAAAGAATAACCCAAAACAGACCATATTTTTTTTAAATAATATTTTCAGTCTCTTATAAGTCTCTTGTTATATGGAACAAGAAAGGCCTGAATTTAATAAGACTCTAATACTGGGGTAACAATGACAATTAGGACAGAAGATGAACAATTAATTAACTTTAATGGCATATAAGAATGTAATTCACTATAAACATTTTAAGTATTCTAATTGTAGAAAAAAATATGGTTGTATATATAGTTAAGATAGAATGATAATATGTGATATTTTTGGGGGTATCTCTTTAGGGTTTTCCATTTGTATATAATAACTCTGTACTTTTCCCTTGGCAAACCTTTCAAATCTTGTCTCTGGAGAGGGTGGAGGCTGCAGCGGTATTTAAAAATGCCGCTGCTTCCCCTCCTTTTTCTGTGTTTCCGCCGTGCGTGCTTCCATTGTTTTCCGTTGCCTCTGAAGATGGCGCTTGCTCGGTATGTGGAGGTTAGTTGACGTTTGCTTGCGAGCAGTTAGTTACCGTTGGCTGTGTGAGTGAGTTGTATCGTCTGGGAGCCGATCCGTTGTGCTGTAAGTACCATACCTTTCTGACCAAGATTATGTTCTAGTTATGCCTTCTGCATACCTACAAATCAGTTCTGTAACCTTTTATCTGAGTAAGATGAAACATACATAATGACGTTAGTAGGGCAATTCCGCCTCATTCAGCTATCTGTTTAATTATTTGCAGAAATTCAATGTATTTTGCCAAGGGAACAGTAATTGTAAAAGTGTGGTAAAAGGAAATTAATGATCTACATAAGTTAGGTGATTTCATGCAAAGTTGCAGTTGATAATCGTATTCTAGTTGGGAGACGCCCCCCTATTTCTATAAATAGTTCTCTGTACCTTTTTAGGTGTACAGGTTCTCCTTATTTTGTTTAAGTGACTTGATTAGTGATATTCTAGGAAGCATGACGCATTCTATTAATCTTGGAGATACATTTAAATATAAAAGTTATTAGAATCAAGTATTTCTCAAGTTTCGACGCCATTTTGCTCATGAATTAGTTCACCCTTGCTAAGGTGGTCATCATCAATTGAATAGTGTTTTCTTAACTAGTCCATATTCTAAGTTAGATAGGCTAAAATATTTCCATGTCTAGGTAGGGTTATTAAAATTTACATTTTCAAACTTGGAATTTAATTATATAGGCCTAGACCAATCAGTTCATGTAGCCTATAATATTTTCTCAAGCTAAGTAGATTGGTGCGTGTTGAATGAAAGTAACATTTCATGATTATGGTCTTTATATTTTCAAACTTGGAATTTAATGATATAGGCCTAGACCAATCAGTTCATGTAGCCTATAATATTTCCTCGAGCTAAGTACATTGGTGCTAACTGAATGAAAGTAAGATTTCATTATTTAGTGGTATTTATATTTTCAAACTTGGAATTTAATGATATAGGCCTAGACCAATCAGTTCATGTAGCCTATAATATTTTCTCAAGCTAAGTGCATTGGTGCTAACTGAATGAAAGTAAGATTTCATTATTTAGTGGTATTTATATTTTCAAACTTGGAATTTAATGATATAGGCCTAGACCAATCAGTTCATGTAGCCTATAATATTTTCTCAAGCTAAGTACATTGGTGCTAACTGAATGAAAGTAAGATTTCATTATTTATTGGATTTATATTTTCAAACTTGGAATTTAATAACATAGGCCTAGACCAATCAGTTCATGTAGCCTATAATATTTTCTCAAGCTAAGTAGATTGGTGCGTGTTGATGATTATGGTATTTATATTTTCAAACTTGGAATTTAATGATATAGGCCTAGACCAATCAGTTCATGTAGCCTATAATATTTTCTCAAGCTAAGTACATTGGTGCTAACTGAATGTAAGTAAGATTTCATTATTTATTGGATTTATATTTTCAAACTTGGAATTTAATGATATAGGCCTAGACCAATCAGTTCATGTAGCCTATAATATTTTCTCAAGCTAAGTAGATTGGTGCGTGTTGAATGAAAGTAACATTTCATGATTATGGTATTTATATTTTCAAACTTGGAATTTAATGATATAGGCCTAGACCAATCAGTTCATGTAGCCTATAATATTTTCTCAAGCTAAGTACATTGGTGCTAACTGAATGAAAGTAAGATTTCATTATTTATTGGATTTATATTTTCAAACTTGGAATTTAATGATATAGGCCTAGACCAATCAGTTCATGTAGCCTATAATATTTTCTCAAGCTAAGTAGATTGGTGCGTGTTGAATGAAAGTAACATTTCATGATTATGGTATTTATATTTTCAAACTTGGAATTTAATGATATAGGCCTAGACAAATGAGTTCATGTAGCCTAAAATATTTTCTCAAGGTAATTAAATTGGTACTAGTTGAATGAATGTAAGATTTCATTAGGCCTGACCCAGTGCGATTGGGTGTATTTTATTGTTAAATTTAAGTAAATTGTGTGAGCTGAGCCTTCTTTGGCAGGTTATTCTTTTGAAATTTAATTTAATATTTTCTTGTTTATAACAAGGTATGGTTGAATTTGTAGGCCATAATATTTTGCGATATATATATATATGGATTGTTTCATATTCAGGTATTTCTATGATGGAATTATGAGTGTTATTTATATGGTTGATATATTCCATTAAAATTGTTCAGATCATGTTGTTTTTCTTTGGGATTCGTGAGGTGTGTTGTGGCTTTCTACCTCCCTCCTCCAGATGGTTCTGATCTCTCTGTAATTGTGCCCTATCATTGCTTCCTAATCAACCCCTGTTGTCAACTTTATATGCTGAAGTGTTGTAGGCGTCTTCTGGCATAATATTACAAGCAAACTATAAGTGTATCCCCTAGAGACTCAGTGGTGTTTTTTAACAGCCCACAAAAGGTCAAGACTGAAAACAGAAACCGTAAAATCTGGTCATGTTGTTTAATGATTTTCTGTTGGGTGTTTTATGTCATCTAGTGAGTATGGGCAAAGTTTTATAAGCCAAGATTTTAAGGTCGTCTGCTGAAGGTATTATTCTCATCCCGTGTAATGTTTGGACCGTGGCAGAAAAATGCAATGTTCGCGTTTCCTTAAGGGGAGATAGACTGCCCTATTCCGCCAATGTTAAATTTCCTTATTTAATGACCCATTATCTAAAGAACCACTGAACATTTCATTATGAAATTTTTACAGCATATAGATCCTACGTTTCTAAGCCAATTGGACCATATTCATGAAGCTATGCAAGTTATTAAAAAAAGTATGATTGTTATTGTGTAAGACTGATTATTTTTGGAATTTTTTAAGAAAAATATGTTTTTCTCGACAAACTGTTTAACCAAATATCACTTATTGTGGCTCCGTTTCAATGCTCGGTTGTTGTTAACATGTGTAAAAAATCTCAGCGTGCTATCAATTATAGTTCCTGAGAAAATGGGGCATTTATGAGAAAAAATGTTAATTGGAGAAAATGCCAATTAAAAGAAATCATGTCAAAAAAGAAACTTTTCACCACTGTAGTACAATTGCAGCTCCTTCTCAGTGAGCCTTCCTTGTCATGTAAGTGGCTTGTATTCAAGACGATTACCTCTGTAGTCTTGTCTCAATTTTTTGGCTAAAATTTTATGCTAAACTTCAATGGATACGTTTTTTTTTCAGTATAGAAAAGAGCAAAATACCTTATTATTCGAGAGGCTCCTTCATGCCCCGTCATCTTCCAGGCGTGCCAACCACCGCTTGCTTTACCTGGGCCCTCCCACCTCAATTCCACAGGCATCCAGAGCCTCTCGAACCCCGGCTTTTATGTCATTTAGTGAGTATGGGCAAAGTTTTATAAGCCAAGATTTTAAGGTCGTCTGCTGAAGGTATTATTCTCATCCCGTGTAAAGTTTGGACCGTGGCAGAAAAATGCAATGTTCGCGTTTCCTTAAGCTGCCCAGATGGAAGGGTTTGCGAGATAATATTCAATCTCTTCTTTTATAATTAGCGCAATAGCGGTCAAAAAACTTTCCTGCGACCCTCTGATGCCATATTCACCGCCATTGTTTAAAAGCCAAAGTTTTATAAGCCCAGATTTTAAGGTCGTCTGCTGAAGGTATTATTCTCATCCCGTGTAAAGTTTGGACCGTGGCAGAAAAATGCAATGTTCGCGTTTCCTTAAGCTGCCCAGATGGAAGGGTTTGCGAGATAATATTCAATCTCTTCTTTTATAATTAGCGCAATAGCGGTCAAAAAACTTTCCTGCGACACTCTGATGCCATATTCACCGCCATTGTTTAAAAGCCCCTTCGTTGCTGTTAGCGTTCGGGGAGCTTCGTAGCGCGAGCTGCTAATAGTCTCCCCGAACGGCACTCTGAGCGTTTCGTACTCACAGCGCGAAAGCGAGCTCCCCGAACGCAGCCTTAAAACACTACTAACCAACGAGCTAGAATAGAGATTATAGAGTGGATGTTGTGTCCTTTACAGCGCTCTGGGTGGTGCCATCGTGAAACATAGCCGCCATGTTATCTCCTACCTTTTACTCGTATCGTCTGCTATCTTTATATGTATTTTGATTGCATTTGTGTGGATACTTTTGGTAAAAAATATGCCTGCTTGTTTACCGCTTCGGAACCAGATGATGAATCTCATTATGCCTCACTTCTTAAACTAATTTTGAAACTGTTTTTCACCTGTAGATTACATGACTTCTGCAGGAACAGGTCTGAGCAGGAATGAGGAAAGCAACTGAGGCAGATGTTTACAAAATTAATATTGTTCAAAGGACAGTAAGTTTGAAATAATTTCTAGGCATCTATAAGATTGTACAGATATAAATGTTACCGCCAAGAATCCCCGTCACTGTTTAAATATTTTAAGAGTGTGTAAAATTGAAAACTTTTGAAGTGAAATTTCATTAGCCGCGGTAGGGGTAGATCGAGAGCTTGTGTGACGCTCAAAATCGTCACGAAATTAGTGAGGAGTGACGGAACGGACTGCACAGAAAACAATCAACTCAATGATTAGGCTTATCCAAAATTTAAAAAAATTAAAAATTTAAAAATCCAAAATTTAAAATTAATAAATCGAAAATCCAAATTTAAAAAATCCAAAAAATTAAAAGATTAAAAAATTAAAAAAAACAAAATTTACAAAACCAGAATTCCAAAATTAAAAAATTAAAAGATCCAAAATTAAAAAATCCAAAATTAAAAATCCAAAAATTAAAAAATTAAAAATTTAAAGATCTAAAATTGAAAAAATCAAAAATTTAAAAATCCACAATTCCAAAATAAAAAAATAAAAAATCCAAAAGTAAAAAAAGTCCAGCAATCCAAAATTGAAAAAAATCAAATAGTCCAAAAGTGAAAAAATCAAAAAGTTTCACTTTTGTCGCGTGGCGTTCCACGCACACTTCTTTTTTGTATCTTGTCAACAAACATAGGCCTATTTTTCTCATGTCATTTTTTTTATTTTTCTTCTGCACCACCGAGTGATAAAATATGCAGTTCTTTGAAGACTGGTTTGGTCTGAGTGTGAATGGTACACTTAAATTTAGCAATTTCCGCTAGGCCTAATATGGCGTCTACTATATTGTAAATTATTCTGAGTAGGCCTATTGCATTACTACATTATTTTCTAAAGTGGAGTTTCTGTGTTTCGACTTGTTTCTCTAGTACAATAGCCTACCAATGGGTTTTCTCAACTCTTACGCCTAGGATTTCGAGCCAACATGATTTATATTATTTTACGTATTATTCCTAAAGAAAATTTAATTGCTAATTTGACATAATATGTGATGTGATTAATATATTGAAGTATACAGTTGTGATTTTTCAGTACACAGTATGTATAGTCCCAGGTTCTAGTATACAACAATACTTCAATGTGACAGCCCGGCAGCTGAGAACATGGCGGATGCACATTCAATTTGCTTCAAATATGGCGGCGCAACAGCCACTCTATAATCTCTATTCTAGCTCGTTGCTACTAACCATACATTTCATGACCGAATCGATGTCTGTATCGATATCTCGAAACTCTGTTTTGCAAAGTTTTCAGACATTCTGTAAACATTAATTTACAACAATTTGCTAAATAGTTTTTCTCAGTTTTACAGATCTTGTGAAATTTGAAGATGCTATAATTACACCATATTTCAAGATAGAAGTCTCGAGAAGCTTCTACGCTATTTCGATCGAGAAACTGAAAGCACTCTAATGTAATGTAGAGGGGGTACGTAGGCTAACCTGTTTGACTCGTATTCACTTTTCATCGAACTCTACCAAGGCAAGCACCTTAGCTTTATCCCAGTACCGATACTTGGGTACCGAGACTTCGTGGTACTACTCTACACAACGCAGATGATGTAGCCTACCAGAACTTCCAGACCTGGACTTCTAAGGCAAAGAAGCCTTTAACCACAGCCTCCAGCAGCAACTTCAGCATGGCAGACTTCTCTCTATAACCTCACCGATGGGATATTAGCCATTCATTAGTACTTTCAAACGAAGGACAACCTACATACTCTCTACTAATCAAAAGTTAAGTACGCACAATGTAAACCAGTAAAAAGGTTAAATCTGATAATTGGTCCATAGCATGGCAGTATTTATAATTGCATCGAATCATTTGGCACTTGGTGCAGGATTCGCGTTTCCAATTAATAGCTCAAATGTGATGAGGTCTCATTTTAGAAGCAATAATTGTAATTCTGTATGTATAATTTTCCGGAGTCTTTGGGCAATTTGCCACCTCCGCATTATATGTACTTAAACTGAGTTCAGCTAAAAATAGCTAGAACATTTAAGCAAAGGTTGAAGATATTTAACCTTAATATAAACAAAATAAAATCAGGTAAACTGATATAACAAAGTGCCAGTATGCTTTTTTAATCAGTAATAATTGCAGTTATGATATACAGAAAATAAGTTTTTTTTTTTTTTTTTTTTTTTTTTTTAATAGATCTCCGAGTTAAACTCCAGATCGATTCATTAAGCAGGGCTTACGGAAGAACAAAGGTCTAAAGTTTGATTCTTAACCTTAATTCATATTGGTATACACTGATATACTAATTCTTAAAATATGTAAACATTTTACAAAATGCATTGACAATGAAATAGTACAGTAAGCCAATAAGAAGAGGATAGTTCCACCTAGCGGTATGCAGTTTTGTTCAGAGTATAGGCTTATGCAATTTTAACGCAACGCAATAACTTTAAAGCTAGTTTCTGTTCGTGAAATAACATTTATAGGCTTATGTTATTCTTTAGGAATGATGTAGGTCAATGAATTCCCAGTTTTTTTAAAAGAAAAATGTAATACTTATTTGAGCACATTGACAAAATAGGACACAAGAATGAAATAGGCTCAATTTAACACAATTATTAATAATAAAAAAAATTTTTGGTTCAGGGTGGACTCGAACGTGATATCTCTTGATTACTAGACAATCATCTTACCCCAAGACCAAACTACACTACGACTTTTGAGTGTCAAATACCAAAGAATACTATCTCGTCGTAGCTCACAGAAAAGAAAAATCACCGTATTTCGAAATTAGGCTATATTTCGAGCCTTCTAGTTTTCTTATGTTACAATATAGAATAATTTCATTCATTGGTAACATAATATTCGCGTTATTCGAGTCATAAATGCGAATTTGGCCCTCACTAAAGCAGAGTACCAACTTAAGCAAATTCTCAGAAGTTAATGTTTTTATTTATTAAGAGGTCAGGGATTATAAATCTGACATAGGCTGAAGTAAAATTCAATGCTTTAATCTAATTGTAATCAATTTTAGCAAAATAATTAGTCATTATACAACAGCATTTCGTCTATAATCGTACATATGGGAACATTTGTTTTTCATGTAGGTGTCAACTGTCCATGGCAACTGAAGGAAGCTTTATAAGCTGTCATTAATTGATGACGCTATAAGAAAGAACCGAGAATTTGATTTTGCATTTGAAGAAGGTGCCTTCTTTTTACCCTCCTTTACTAAAGAAGGTTTCGACAGGAATTGAAGGGTTAATCCAGAATTCCCCTTTATTTACCTTAGTTACGGGACTCGCCCGCTGATTGGTTGGCCGCGAGCCAATCAAAATGCTTCGAAATGAACCAAAATATTATAATTAATTTGACTGATAATTACTCTTTATTTCGGTATTGGACAACCGATTAGGTCCAAATTCAATAGGCTTATTGCCGTGATTGTTATAAATAAGTATACGAAGTTTCATGAAAATCCGATAAAGCGTATTTGAGTTACCGCGCCTTTTCTTATATGATACCATAAAAGGGCACTAAATTGGGTATTATTCCGGTACCGGCCAACCGATTTGGTCCAATATCAACAGACATCTTGCCATAGACATTATAAATAGGTATTCCAAGTTTCATGAAAATCCGATAAAGCGTATGTGAGTTATGGCGCCTTTAAAATATACACTAAATTGGGTTTTACTCCGGTACCGGTGAACCGATTTGGTCCAATTTCAATAGGGTTCTTCCCATGGACATTATAAACGCGTATACCAAGTTTCATTAAAATTCGATAAAGCGTATTTGAGTTAGAGCGCGTACAGACACACGGACGGACGGACGGACGGACAGACGGACAGACATTTTTCGTCCCCCACACAATCTCATAAAGTACCATACTGGCACTTAATAAATCTACAGTCCATTACATCTTTCTTGGTCATCCAGACTTGGACCACTTAAATAATTATGTTGTATTACTTTGGCTTTATGACCAAATAAATTGCTACCTCTGTTGTTGAATTATTATGATATTATTTCATATCTTCCATTGCTCAACTAGCTACCAGAAGGAATATTCTTGTAGGAGAAATTAATCTATTATATGTATGGGATCCTAGACTCCTACCTAATCCAAATCCCTACACTGATAATATCTGTCTTTTTGTAGTGGCTAATGGCAATGATAATTTCACAGTGTACTGTAGTACATCATGCTTGGGATTCCAGTGCAGTCCTGATGTCTTGATGGAATTTTCATCTTCAAGTTGTGTTAAACTTCCTGTAGATCTTTTGTCATTTGGAATGGTCTCCAGTACTGTTTCTGAGTTTGAGCAGAATTTAGTCAAGTTGAAACCATCTGTTGCAAGTAGCTTAGTTAGTTGGTTTCTTAAATGGTCAGAGTTACCATGTACCTGCCTGTGTCAATTCTGGCAATGGTTTGCTGGAAGAACTGTTCACATTCTTCATCTTCTTGTGAACGTACGGGCACTTCATTTTCTTCTATCTCCCACAACCTTTGCATGTGTTTGTGGACTTTCTCAGTGATGGTTAGGTGACATCTTACTGTTTGATTTCTTTGTCTTCCCTGGCTGATTTGTCCAGAAAGAATCCAACCCAGTTTTGTTTCTCTGAGTAAAGTCTTGTATCTTTGAGTTCTGCCAATTGTGAGGTTATTGCCAGTGTTTAGGTTCCAAAATATGTCTGCTCCAAGAAGAACATCTATAGCTCCTGGTAGATGAAATGCATCATCAGCTGGTATGATGTCATCTGGTATGTGTAGGTTAGTGATATCAATGGGTGCACTAGGTATATATTTGGCAATTTGTTCTATGACTAGGCATTGTAGATTACGGTGGTAGCTTTGCCTATGAGCGTCCCTGATTTGCATATGAGCAGTTTCATAAATGTTTGAAGTATGAAGGTTTACTCCTGTTACTGCTACTGAGGTTTGATTGGTGCTTAACTGAAGCTTATGACACAGTTCTTTTGTGATGAACGTGTGTGTTGCTCCTGAATCTAAAGGTGCTCTTGCTTTGTGGAGCTTGCCATTTCTAGCCTTGACTAGGATTTGAGCTGTGGCGAGAAATGTATGAACATTGGTATCTGCTTGTGCATTATTGGCAAATGCAGTTCCTGATGTACCTGGTATAAGTCTATCAGTTTGTTCTGTTCTGGCATTTTGGCTTTGGCGCTTTGATGCTGTGGCGTTTGTTGCCTTATGTTGTTGTTGTTGTTCGTTTGTCTGTCTTGATGCAGTGAAATGTGATGTCTGGCATTACACTTAAGGCAAGATCTGGATGTACAGTCATTGTGTCTATGGCCTGTCTTGACACAATTGCTGCAAATCTTATTGTTTGCTACAACATTCCATTTTTGTTGGTTATGAAGGTTGACAAACTTTTGGCACTTGAACAGTGGGTGCTCTGCTTTACAGAAAGTACAAGTAGTTGAAGTACTGGCTAAAACTGTTCTGGGATAGCCATGTCCAGTGACAGATGGTCTATATGTGGCTTGTTTAGTTTTGATGGCCTGTTCCTTAGGCGTGGCTTGAAGTGCCTGGCCTCTTCTTTGAAGAAAAGTACAAATGTCATCAAATGTGTCCAAATTATTGGATGAACTTTCAAGATTCCATGCTTTTGATGTAGCAGGATCAAGTTTTGAGGCTAAGATGTGGACCAATATGTATTCCCATCTCATCTCAGATTGGGATATGCATGCTATTGATCTAACCTGACGTTTGAAGTGGTCAAACAAGTCCATGAGAGCTTTGGAGGATTCACGAGTGAGCTTGTCGTGATCCAACAAAGAGCAAAGCAAATGTTGTATTATAACTTTGTTGTTATGATACCTTTCGTTAAGTAGCTTCCATGCCGTTTGATAGTTGTCTGCAGTGAGGGGCAGCGTGTCAATGAGCTTAGCTGCTGAACCTTTGACTGCAAGCCTCAAATAGTGAAATTTTGCACTGTAGGCAGTGAATTATTGTCATGTACTAATGAGATAAACATTTCTCTGAATGGCAACCAGTCTTGGTAATGACCATCAAAGTTGGGCAAATCTATTTTTGGTAAGTTAACTTTGGGCATGTTGGCCTTAAATTGTTATAACTTTTGAACATTTGAAGACAAAATAACAAATGACTACTGACTTTAAAGTGAATTTATTTTCCTACAACTTCTTTCATTAGAACATTGCAGTGTACCTAAGGGATGAAGCGCTAGAAGACAAAGTGTGTCAAAAAGCGCGAGGCGAAAGAGCTTTTTTCGAAAATTTGTTATTTTCGTTGGCGGATATCTCGAAAACTATTGGAAATAGGAAGAAATGTGTAGGATCATACTTGTAGGAAGTTTTATGAGCTTTAATTTTGTATATAGAAATTTTTCCTCTACGATGCACCATTGTTTAGATATAAGCGAAAAACCTAAAAATGGGACCTTCTGAGGGCCCCCTGCCCTCCGCTCACCTTCCACCTTTGGGGACTTTTAGTATGTTGTTCAGTACACTCCCTCCGACAACTCTGCAAAATTTCAAAACTACACGATTTTTTTTTCTATTCGGCGTTTTTCGACGTTTATTGACTGGACTAATGGTGCATGCAATGGCAATTCCACAGCTGCACAACGTCTCTATGCTGAGAAATATCCTGGCTGGCGTTTACCAAATCCTCGCACATTTGTTTCTGTTGATCGCCGCTTGCGCGAAACTGGTAGATTACAGGTAAGTGAAATCAAAGTACCCCAGTATACACTAGGTGTAGTACTACAGTATACAATAGGTGTAGTACTGTGTTAATGTCATTATTTGGACCATTCACTGTCTTTTTAGCTTTAAGTAGGGGGTAAACATGATGCGTAGCACATGGAAGGGGAGTTCTGTACTAGGAGGTTAGGTCTACAAGATACATTAACAACAATGATGTAAACAGACTTCAAACCCTCTTGTCTACAGGCTGGCACATGTCATACGCCTCCTGGAGTAAACGCAGCAGGAGGAGAGAGATGTGCAAACTCCCTCCCCTTCTTGCTTTACCAACTGAGAAGACAGTGAATGGACTGCATTGTTGGTTTCTCTATCTGTAAACTGTACTGTACGTTTAGGTCTTTAGAGGTGATGCAGGTCGTCCCCGAACAGTGTGCACACCTGAATTCGAAGAAAATTTTTGGACCAAGTGCCCAACAATCCATTAACATCATCACGCCATGTTGGACACCAACACAATACTGACCACACATCTGTCTGGCGAGAATGGCATGAGCAACAGCCTTATCCATTTCACTCACAAAAGGTGTGCTTCAACTAGCCGATTATACTCATCGAATTGCTTTTTGCCAATGGTACCTTCAATGTAGCGCCATTGAACCTCAATTTGGAATGTTCATTTTGTTTACAGACGAAGCAACGTTTACCTGCGAGGGAATACTCAATTCCCATAATCAACACGTGTGGGCAGATGTAAACCCACACCAAATAACATTCGTCACTACCAAGAACGGTTTTCTATCAACATTTGGACAGGTGTTCTTGGTGATTATTTGATTGGGCTGGTCATGCTGCCCTTGCGTCTCAACGCTGCCCAATATCTACAGTTCCTGCGAATGTTATAGGAGAAAAATTCCCCGACACTGGGACTTGAACCCAGGACCTTTGGCTATTCGCGCCAATGCTCTACCAACTGAGCTAAGCCGGAGTTCAATTCACAGCGCCGGATGGAACCTCTCTCCTATGACTGATTGCCCTAATGGTCTACCTCACAGACAGACAAGTTATGTCATATGCAGTACTATGAGGCACACTAATTAGTGATTTTTGTGACCGGGCTCCCACTGTTATTGTACAGTTGACATTCAAGATAGATATATAAGCTTTCATGAACCACAGATTATTGTCTCTGTTGGACATTGCATGAGAATGTTATAGGAGAAAAATTCCCCCGACACTGGGACTTGAACCCAGGACCTTTGGCTATTCGCGCCAATGCTCTACCAACTGAGCTAAGCCGGAGTTCAATTCACAGCGCCGGATGGAACCTCTCTCCTATGACTGATTGCCCTAATGGTCTACCTCACAGACAGACAAGTTATGTCATATGCAGTACTGTGAGGCACACTAATTAGTGATTTTTGTGACCGGGCTCCCACTGTTATTGTACAGTTGACATTCAAGATAGATATATAAAAGCTTTCATGAACCACAGATTATTGTCTCTGTTGGACATTACATGAGAATGTTATAGGAGAAAAATTCCCCCGACACTGGGACTTGAACCCAGGACCTTTGGCTATTCGCGCCAATACAGTTCCTGCGTCACACATTGCCGGAGTTGCTAAAAGATGTTCCCCTTGACATCCTATGTCACATGTAGTACTTGCATGATGGCGCAACCCCTCATTTCAGTCTTCAAGTTCGAGGGCATCTACGTGACACATTTGGTGAAAATTGGATTGGCCACTGTGGGCCCATGGCCTGCTCATTCTCCTGACCTTACCCCACTTGACTTGTGGGGGGACATTTAAAGAGTTTAGTGTATGAAACATCTGTTGTATCAGAGGAAGATCTCGTTGCTCGAACTCATGTAGCTGCCAACCAATTACAACATAACCCTGGAGTATTTCACCGTATGAGAGAAGCAGTATCACATCATTCCAGATCATGTAACTGAAAACACATTTCTATTACCAAACATTTAATACAAAAGTGTATAAGAGGAAGGCGAATAAGCAGGCAGTGGCGTCATTTTCAATCTTTAAAGATACAATATGTGATATTCAGAAAAGTATAAAACAACTGATAACACATTTCTACTATCACACATTAAATGCAACAGTGTATTATAGGCACGCAAATAAGCATGTAGTAGCGTCATATTCAATCTTTATAGGTACAATAAGTGAAATTCAGAAACGGACAAACGCGACTGAAAACACATTTGGACAATCACGCGTTAAGTGCAAAAGTTTATAACAGGAACTCCAATAAGCATGTAGTAGCATCATATTCAATGCTTATGGATGGAACATGTCATATTCAAAAACAGACAACACAACTGAAAACACATTTCTATTGTCACACATTAACCGGAACTAGAAAAAGTATGTAATATCCTCATATTCACTGTTTATAGGTGGAATATGCGATATTCAGAAACGTACAACACAAATGAAAACATATTTCGGCTATTACACATTAAGTGCAAAAGGAACTCGAGTAAGACTGTAGTAGCGACAAATTCACTGTTTGTAGGTGGAATATTCAGAAAAGTATAAAACAACTGATAGCACATTTCTACAATCATACATTAAATGCAAATGTGTATAAGAGGCACGCAAATAAGCATGTAGTAGCGTCATATGCAATCCTTATAGGTACAATAAGTGATATTCAGAAACATACAACACGACTGAAAACACATTTGGACAATCACGCATTAAGTGCAAAACTATAACAGGAACTCGAATAAGCATGTAGTAGCATCATTTTCACATAGAACACAACTGAAAACACATTTCTACTATCACACATTAAATAGAATAGTGTGTAAGCGGAACTCGAAAAAGTATGTAATATCGTCATATTGACTGTTTATAGGTGGTATATGTGATATCCAGAAACGTACAACACCAATGGGTATTGTTCGGCTATTACACAGTAACTGCAAAAGGAACTCACATAAGACTGTAGTAGGGTCAAAGTCACTGTTTGTAGGTGGAATATGTGGTATTCAGAAAAGTATAAAAAAACTGAAAACAATTTTCTACTATCACACATTAAATGCAAAAGTGTATAAGAGGAACACGAATAAGCATGTAGTAGCGTCATATCCAATCCTTATAGGTAGGCCCTACAATATGTGATATTCAGATACGTACAACACGACTGAAACTCATTTGGACAATCACGCATTAAGTGCAAAAGTTTATAACAGGAATTGGAATAAGCATGTAGTAGCATCATAATTAAATGTTTAAGGTGCAATATGCGATTTTCAGAAACGGACAAAACAACTGAAAACACATATCTACTATCACAAAAGTGTTAAAGAGGAACGCGAATAAGCATGCAGTAGCGTCATATTCAAAATGTAAAGAAATTAAATTAAAACCATATAATCTAATGCTCACCTATTGGTTCATAGGCCTAAATAGAATTGATTTAGAGAGGTGATGTCGGACTATTTTCTTGTTCAATCTGAAATAATATATGAACTAAAAATAATAATCCTGAATATCCGTAGGCCTATAGATTGTATTATAAAAATGTTTAGTATGCATTTAGATTTGGCAGTTTGTATTAGGCTATACAAGCAAAATATGCTATAAATTTGCGGTTGTTTGTTATCTTTAAATAGACATATAATAACATTTTAATAGGCCTATTACTGAAAGTATAACCATGGTTACATTTGTAAGATGAGGAGGAAAATTAAACACAGAAGGAACTGCATCTGGTTAAGAAGCCTGTTGCCATTAGACTTCCAGAAACGACCTGAGCAGAGTCTGTTGGGTTAAATTTCTCACGTCTTACAGCCGATAACCATTTCTTTAACAGTCCAGGATTTTGAAGAGGAAACCTAACATTATATTTTTTCTGTTATTCCTAAGAACACATGGAACCCCAAACATTCCCTTACCAAATAAGAAAATTACAAACTGTTTCAATATTTTATAATAATCTCTGTCATTTTATGGAACGTCATTAGTTATTAAAATAATAAATTTAAAATTACTGTTCACAACCTGTAGAATATAGTCCTATAATAGTACATAAAGTGACGCCGCACCTAACCTATAATTATATTACTTACTTGTGAAAATAAATCCCCAAATCCTTCTTACGATGATTTGTGCAGTTGTGTGCACCACAAGAATGTCCCATATTTTTAGTAATCCCAGGAACACTGTAAAACACACGGCAAGATTGAAACAATTCTAACCAACCCACATGTCCTACGATATTGGAATGTATCCGCAGTAATAATCACTGTTTTACAACTCACTACACTTCATGTAATTATGAAATAGCACACGATAACAAAATGAACGCAAAATCTGTAATTCTAAGCTTACATTTCGTTTTTAATATTTAAAAAATCTCACTGTTGACATTCTCACGTGTGTCAGAAGCATAACACATGCCCATAAGATGGCGGATGCGCGAGTTGTTCAATTTTAGTCACTGCTGCGTCGCACATTGTAAGTCTAGGTCACGGAGGAAAGAAAACACGGAGATGCCCTGAGACCGCAAGCGTGAAGCCAACTGTCCGAGCGTTTGGTACTTAAGGGGGCGTGTCACTGTGTTTATATGTTTATAGCGTGCACGGATAGCGTGGTTACTCGTCTTTGTTTCTTTGTTTTGAACAATTCAGAAGTGAAAATGAGTGCATGTTGTGCACTATTCTATGAACTTACCTTAAAAATTAATAATTTTGTAAAATTTAGGAACTGAAAATAGTCAATTTTTGGGATGAATGAATATGGGTATAATTGCTAAGCATAATTTACTTGTATTTTACACTAAGCTGCTAATTATTGATGTATTTTCTTTATAAGTGCCTTAGGCTACTTGTAATTAATCAAATAAAGAGCATTTATCTGAATTATTAGTAATACTAAGTAATTTATTGCTTTAGATTTCCAATATTTATATTAGTTGTCATTTATTGCGTTTAATAGAGTCAATGACCACATGGTGTAGCTATATAACTGTCCAGGATATTTTTCTCGTTCTAAATTATCATAGTCGCACGGTCACTTAATCATTTTCTGACTCAGTATTTATACTCGCACATGTAAAGTTGCTCATTTGAAAGTTACATTTTTGGCTCTTCTGAGATAGGTTAATGCTTACTACCGGGATTATTATGATGTCAGAGTATGTGGTTAATATATGAAATTGGGATATTACATATTTTCCCTACCGTTACGTTGTTATAACCAGTGAAACTTCCGAGTATTTGTGTGCTATTGTATATAGCAAGCCTCCCTTTTGGTCCTCTAAGGGGGCGTGGTCATTGGCTTCATCTGTTTCCCATACAACACCGCAACACGGCATCTCCGTGTTTTCTTTCCTCCGTGGTCTAGATAGATATATAGAACGTCTTTGGAATCATGGGCCATTCAGATAGAAACTTAACCGTAAACGTAAGAACGTAAACTTAAACGCACACTTTGGCTGCGTTCGGGGAGCTCGCTTTCGCGCTGTGAGTACGAAACGCTCAGAGTGCCGTTCGGGGAGACTACAAGCATCTCGCGCTACGAAGCTCCCCGAACGCTATAACAGCAACGAAGGGGCTTTTAAACAATGGCGGTGAATATGGCATCAGAGGGTCAAGGAAAGTTTTTTGACCGCTATTGCGCTAATTATAAAAGAAGAGATTGAATATTATCTCGCAAACCCTTCCATCTGGGCAGCTTAAGGAAACGCGAACATTGCATTTTTCTGCCACGGTCCAAACTTTACACGGGATGAGAATAATACCTTCAGCAGACGACCTTAAAATCTTGGCTTATAAAACTTTGCCCATACTCACTAGATGACATAAAACACCCAACTGAAAATCATTAAACAACATGACCAGATTTTACCGTTTCTGTTTTCAGTCTGGACCTTTTAAACCTTTAGACTTCTTAACTTCATAATAAATCCTGCCGGACCTAAAGCTAAAGTAAAAAAAGCTTATCCTTTATCTATTTTTGTATTTGTTATTTTTCTTTGTAACATTAATTTGTATGGTATGCATTATTTTATGTGTGTATTGTAAGGTATATATTTTATAAATATTAACAATGTTCAATGTACATGTATGTATTACATGTTTTTGTACATGTATGTATTATATTAACAATGTTCATGTATGTTTTGTACAATAAACTAAACTAAACCTGCAGACGACGTTCGGGGACCAATGAAATCGCTAATAGCGTCCGCAGCATCTCGTGCCTCACCTCTCCAGAAAAAGCGTTGTTAGCACGAGCGGTGACGTCAAACGCTTTCAAACCGTGACGTCACATACGCGCTCACAGCACTGTGAGCGAGCTCCCCGAACGACCAAAGCACGCTTTTAGCGCTGAAAGCGAGCTCCCCGAACGCAGCCTTTAGCACGGCACTGAGCATTCGCAATGAAAACTTAAACGTAGGCAGCAACCAATCACAAATGAGAAGGTGAACAGCTGATAAAAATGGCCGCAGCAGACGAAAATACTTTCATGTTTCTATTAAACATGCATTAATTCATTTTTATTGTCATTAGATCAAAATATATAGTTGTAATAGACATTGTCCAAAGAATATACCAAACTATTTATATAATAAAAATAATACTATAAAATTAGAGCCTTAAATCATTCATGTCAGACATTTCATACTCGTCGATACTGTAAAAACATTTAGTTTTTAACCAATTTTTTATAACTATTTTAAAACGATTAAGTGTAACAGTTCTAGCACGAAGTGGCATCTTATTAAAAAGCTTAGCACTTAAATAATTAAAACTGTTTTGGGTTTTACTTAACCTAGCAAAATTTATATTTATATGATCCCTATACATAGTATCATGGAAATCCAGTGTGTAGGCCATTAAAAATTTACATCATACAACCGTATGCAGACATATAAAAATTAACAGACTATTATATGTGCTGTATTTACTACTGTAGTTAATTTCTTGGGGAACTATTGTTCATATATTTTCCTTCAATGCCGCATCTTTATATAATGGATGCCATTTATCATAATGACGGGTTTCTCAGTTTCTGTTCTGTGGTTTCTCATTCATCTCTTGGCTACTTCCACTTCCGTCTACTGTTCTGTTCTCTGATTGGTTGTATCGTTATTTTTCGCATAAACATAACGCAGAAGCTTGGTGTTTGCAAGCTTCTACGTTACGTTTAATTTTACGTTTAAGTTTCACGTTTACGTGATGCATTGTGAATGGTCACATTGAAAAACATGGCCGCAAGCTTCTATGTTTACGTTACGTTTACGGTTAATTTTCTATCCGAATGGGCCATCAAGGCTAGTAAATAGTGCTTGCTTGCAAGACTCGGGAGCTCACTGGCGCCTCCTCCTTTGACACCTCTCGTGGCGGGCAATACAAAATTACATAAATGCATTTACAGTATAGTAAAAACCAACATTCGTGATATGGGAAATAAACTTTAAAAATACGTATTGTAACGAAAAAATACCGGTGAAGTGCTACTTCATCTACTTCCCCTGAAGAGACGCCACTGCAAAAAACAGTTTATGCACAAAATTAAACTACGTAGAAGTTCTTATAAAATTGCTCTGAATGATATTTTTTTGGATTTAATAGTTCAGAAAATAGAAGGATATGAAGTATGACATAGTTCTGGAAATTCTTTATTACATACACCAATATATATATATATATATATATATATTTTTAACGAAAATGAAATCAGATGATAATTAAATTATTATGATGCCAAGCAAGCAAACTAGTTCTTAGAAAAATATACTTACTAATGGTTAACGTTACACATAAAACTCATTATCGTTATAATTATTATCATTATTATTATTCTTGTTGTAAAGCTTAGCCGTTTTAGGTATTATTGAAAAAATTACCAATATTTTGAAAGATGGTAAGGAATTAGATATATTTATTAGATATTGTAAGAATAGTAGGCCTACCTATTACTTTAAATAAATGTTTACTTGTCTATGTGGCTTCTGAGAATATTTGCACATCATATTTTGTCACTGTGCAACTCGGTGTGGTGGAAGATATGGATGCAGAAAAGCTGGTATTAAATGCTCATCCGTTTGTGGAACCTGTCATGGTACATGCACCAACAAGTATACCATTAGAAGAAGAAGAAAAGTTTAAAATTGATGACGTCCAAGCAAAATAAGTTGTTCAGGCACTCTTTAATTAATGTTGTATATGTGTATAAATACTGAATGTTCGGTAGATAGAACAATATAACCCTAACTTATCATACGATGTACTAGGATTCCAGTATTGGCGACTGAAAAAAATAGACAACTAAACATTTATTTTAAGTACTATGTAGGCCTACTAGGTCTTATAATTACTAAATATATCTAACTCTTTAGAATTTTTCCAAATAATATTTTATAAGAAATATATAACGGATAATAGGCCTGGTTTATGTTTCTTATAACGTACATTCATACCATGAGATTTTTTAAGCTTTATAATAATAATAATGAGTTTTATTTTTGATGCTTACCTTTAGTACGAATATTATTCTAAGAACTACTTTACTTGCTTGGCATCATGCTAATTTAATTATCATCTGCTTTCATTTTCATTAAAAAATATAATATAGGTGTATGTAAAACAGAATTTCCAGAACTATGTCATACTTCATATCCTTCTATTTCCTGAACTATTAAATCCAAAAAAATATAATTCAGATCAATTTTATAAGAACTTTTTTGTAGTTTAATTTTGTGCACAAACTGTTTTTTGCTAGAACCCATAGCTTGTGTGTGTTTAGGGAAAACTGCAAGAAATGACATTCAAAAGTTCCCCCCACCCCCCGCTCACCCCCTATCAATGGTGACTTTTACTATGTTGTTTAGGACACTTTCCCCCACATCTCTGCCAAATTTCAAAACAACATGATCTTTTTTGTCCTTATTTTTCCTTTCTTGCCTGGAATATAATGTATTTTACATTACATGTCCTGTGCTTGTATCGTGATCGATTTTTAATAAATTCAACTTTAATGGTTGTGTGATATTTCTCCACTTGTTTCATGATGTAAATATACAATATACAGTTTATATACAAATATATAACCCCTAAATATAGATAAAGTGCGATGTACGGTTTTCTTTCGAAATCTCGAAATTTGACCGAAACTTAAATTGTTATAACTTATGATCATTTGAAGACAAAATAACAAATGACTACTGACTTTAAATTGAATTTATTTTCCTACAACTTCTTTCATTAGAACATTGCTGTATACCTAAGGGATGAAGCGCTAGAAGACAAAGTGTGTCGAAAAGCGCGAGGCGAAAGAGCTTTTTTCGAAAATTTGTTATTTTCGTTGGCGGATATCTCGAAAACTATTGGAAATAGGAAGAAATGTGTAGGATCAAACTTGTAGGAAGTTTTATGAGCTTTAATTTTGTATATATCAATTTTTCCTCTACGATGCACCATTGTTTAGATATAAGCGAAAATCCTAAAAATGGAACCTTCTGAGGGCCCCCCTGCCTCCCACTCACCCCCACCTTCGGGGACTTTTAGTATGTTGTTCAGGACACTCCCTCCGACAACTCTGCAAAATTTCAAAACTACACGATTTTTTTTTCTATTTTTCATTCGTTGCCTGGACTACATATACAGTACTAGGTGGACATCCGCGAGTTCAACAAAATTGTAATCTTCCATCATCTGTACTCAATGCCTAAGAACAAGCAGAATGAATAAAAGCAAACAGCTACCGGTACCTAAACTGTGTACAGTCTACAACATGTCACGTGTTTGTCATGCGCAGAGATGTTTGCTTCTACTCAACAATGTCTGTCTTCGAAGGTGACTACTGACATAGTTATTGGTTTCCGGCCTATGGCTATATAACATAACAAGTTTATTTTGGTCTCCTCTACAGTTTGTGTATGGAATTTTGCGACACTCTGTATATACATATATATATATATATATATATATATAATTCATTTTGATGAGGAAAGGGATGCTGCATACTTTATTAAAGCCTGATTTCTTGTACTTTTGACTATTTTGTTCATTGCATTCAATCTCTTCTCACATTCGATAAGCTTATTGGGATTGTTTTGACACAGCTTACTCCTGGGTCCACTGTTGCCTGCACTGCTTTATAATCTAATATAATATCTGAGCTGGTGTTTCCATGTAGTTCGTATTCAATTGTGAAATTAATTGAAGGTGTCCTTGCTCTGCTGCCATAGCACCCTGGAAAGATTTTTTCAACATAATGCATGGAATTGTTGATCGCTTTGATTTTGTTAGCCTGCTTGATTCATTTGTTTTTAACTATACGGCATGCAGAGATCTGATTTTTTTACATAGTAGTAGTAGTAGTAGTAGTAGTTTTATTCATCCTTTTGATCATGTACATGTGTAGAACACAAATGATATAGGATACGTCAATTCTTAGATATTAAGTATCATTCATACATTCTGAGTACCTATATGGTTCCTCATATATACTCACACACCCATACATGCACATTTGTATAACAGTAGTATTTACAAGTTACTTCAAGTCAATTTATCAGTACATACACATAGCATTATATTGTGGGTCTGAAAGACTATAGATATGGATGGGATAGTGCGGGATGGATGTAATTTTTATTCTAAATCATACGACATGAATTCATCTAGTGTATAGAAGGTATGTAGTAGTAGAAAGGATTTTACCTCTTTTTTAAATTTATTTGAGTTTTCCTGTTTTTTAATTGCATGTGGTAATTTATTATAAATTTTTGATCCTAAGATGAGTACATTTTGTTTACAGATTTCCGTTCTGCAGTATTGTGTGTTCCAACTTGTTTCTTGTGTTGTATTCATGTATTTCTGAGTTTGATTTTAAATCTCCTATGTGTTGCTTTATAAAACAGAGTATTTCCAAGATGAATATTGAGCTCAGTGTTAATATTTTCTGTTTCCTAAATATTTCTCGACATGATGTCTGCCTACTTAACCCGTTCATTATTCTTAGTGCTTTCTTTTGTATTCTGAAGATTAATTCACTTTCTCTGCGGCTTGCCCAGAATATAGCTCCATATCTTAAATGTGAATGGAAATATGCAAAGTAAACGTTTTTCAGAACTTGGTGACTCACTTTATTTCTTAGGGAGTTGAGCATATAGCAAACGGTGCTTAGTTTAGAGGTTAAATTCTTTATATGTGTGTTCCATTTTATCGATTCATTGATATGTAGGCCTAAAATGTTGTATTTTCCTTGTATTTCACTTCTTTGTGGTTGAGTTGTAGTTGGGGTTTTTGAAGGTTTTCATTTTGTCTACTTTTGAATTGCATTGCTACTGTTTTATCTGTATTTATTATGAGTTTATTGCTTTGGAACCAGTTATTTATGTCCTTTAGTAGGGTATCACTCCTTTCTTGGATTATTTTCCCATTTTCTCCTCTTATTAAAATGCTCGTGTCATCTGCAAATAATGTAACATCAACAATTTCAAGATTCAATGGCAAATCATTTATATATAGTAAAAAGAGTAGTGGGGATAATACCGACCCTTGTGGGACTCCGTGCTTAATCTCCTTCTTTATTGATGTAAATTTATTTACTGTTGATATATTGTCTTTACATATAATTTCTACAACTTGGTAACGATTTGTTAGGAATGATCTCATCCAGTTATTTGCAATGCCTCTGATTCCATATGCTGATAGTTTTGTTAATAGAATATTGTGGTTTAGGACATCATATGCTTTTGTTAGGTCTAGAAAAATTAGTATTGCTTGCATTTTGTCATCTAATGATCCTTGTACTTTATTTAAGAGGTTAAAAATTGCACTTTCAGTTGATTTATTTTTTACAAACCCATGTTGGCATTCTGTTAGGGTATTATGCCTTTTGATGAATGACATTAATCTATTGTACATGAGTGTTTCAAGGATCTTTGAGAAAACAGAGAGAAGCGATACTGGCCTATAGTTTTCTTTTTCATCTTTCTTCCCTGCCTTGTGTAATGGTTTTATTTTTGCACCTTTTAATCCATCTGGGAATGTACCGGAACTTAGGGATGCATTAAAGATTTCTGTTAGAGGTTTCTTTATGTGCTCTATGCATATTTTCATTATACGATCTTGTACTTCGTCAATACCTGCTGAACTTTTATTTTTTAGGTTTTTTACAATTTGAACAATCTCATTTTCATTTGTGGGTGCTGAAAAAAAGGAGTGACTGTAGAAATTTATCTTTCCTAATCTAGTTTGATGACCGTTTACGTTTGATTGTTTTGTAACTAATGTTTCTGCTATTTATGAGAAATATGTATTAAACAGATTTGCTATGCTTTGGGGGTGTGAAATTCTACCTTTTCCTGAATTTAGTTCTATCTTTCTTCCTACTGGGGTATCTTTTTTCGTTTCTCTATCTATTACTTGCCATGTTGCTTTTGTTTTGTTCTGTGCTGTAAGTATGAACTTGTCATTGTCTTTTCTCTTAGCTTCTTTTAATATTATGTTATATATTTTACGGTAGTTGTTTACATAATCTTCTGTTTCAGTGTTTAGTGTTCCTGTCTTTTGTATTCTACTTAATAGTCTCAGTTTATTACTGCAAATTTTTATTCCTTTTGTGATCCATGATTTTGTGTTTGGTTTGCTTGTTTTGAAATTTTTTAACGGGAAGGCTATATTATAGTAATAAAGAAACGATTCTAAGAATATGTTAAATTTAGAGTTTGTGTTTTGTGCTATATATACTTCTTCCCACTTTTCTTGTTTCAGCCGAATCTGAAACTCCTCTATATTTCTATTATTTATTTCCCTTTTCTTAACTCTCCTAACCGTTTTACTCGGTTTTTTAACTGTAGTTCTAATATTTGTGCATCGTGATCTGAAAATCCTGAATGGAAGGAGGATCATGAAAGTAGGCCTAAATGAGATAACATTAATTGATCTGGATGAAACTAACTGTGTGGGTGGTTTTGGCCCTGATAGCTAGAATCTGAGATTTTTCTTGGGCGATGCATTCTAATCATGAATTGCACCCCAAAACCGGATTTTACCTTTTTTTCGAAGGTTTATTAATAGTTTCAATTGTTTAGGATTTATTTAGGAACTTTTCCTGGCATTGGCAGTGCCTACTTCTATTTAGTTGATAAAATATTATTTATATCTTAAAACAGAAACTTATGTACGATCTGCTTTGTTAAAAATTAAAAACTTACTTGCAGTCGTCAGTCAGTGAAGTTAGATTATACTATACTAGCAGGGGACCATGGCTTTGCTTGTATTCATTAATTCAATCACTAGATTTTTTAAATAATGTATTTAACAGAATACTAATTAAAACATTGTATTTATTTTAGTTGCCTTCCTTCAACTAAACCACTGTTTATGAAGGGTGCAGTATGTATATAGGCCTACTGTAATTGTACTATATTTTACAAACAACTTTCTACCAAATTATGAAATCATATTTTCATTAATTATGACAACTTACCTGAGAACATGTAGCAAATAAAAATAAAACACTAACACTAACCTATTATTCCTCATGGATGGGTACAGCAAACTGGGAGAAAGTATTTAGGTATAGCCTAAAGATTACCCTCTGTCCCTTCAAGCTAGCTACAAAGACATTCACACGTGTGACTTGAGGCTTTCCCGGTGTTGAGATGGATAATGGTTTCCAACCAGGTAAGTAGAAAGATTGTTTCCAAGCTTTCGGCAGCTTGCTCCACTGCCATCTTCTGGGAGAAGTTCTCTAATTGGGAAAGGGTCTGTATTATACAGAAAAGAAGAAAAATTGCTAGGTGGAGAGACAATTGGATCACCGGGAAATCAATCAAATAAACAACTCTGATTGATTTATTCCATTTCCTGATTAGTAAGGAAACATTATACAGTATTTGCTATACACAGTCCTAATACTAATACTGTACCGTACATGGATTTAACATGTTGACAATCATGTGCATCATGGGTGACTCACAACTGTAGTTTCAATTTATACCATGTGCATCATAGGTGACACTCACCGTGTTGTTCAATCATCAACATTGCTCAGTATTGTTAACAATGCTCCATGTACCAGAGGTTTATTTAGTGAAAATTACTAAAAAAAATTTATCTATTTTTACTGTGGGTACAGTACTTAAATTTAAAACAAAATATTTTTCATTGTGATTTTTGCATTTGCATTGGTGACTGACATGTCCCTAGGTAAAGCGAGAATATTTATAGTTCACGGTCTGAGGTTTGAGTACCCAAACATTTAAAAATAGATGACATTTTAATTTTAATTATGATGAATGGACACACCCATAAACGGTTGATGACTAAGATTAAGATGATGACTAAAGGTTGATGACTAAGATGATTAAGACTAACCCACTCATTAAGGAATCTGAGACGAAGCAATCCTTAGACCACCAAGACTACTGTATGTTATCACCAAATGGGAGTCTTGACTCAATCTGTGAGGATTCACCTGTAAATTCAACCTCAATTCAACAAACAGATTCAACACCTCAACCCACAAAGCCTGGAATATGCTCTCACGCAAATGAACTAACGAAACATTTTAGCCTCCCAAATTCATCTCCTAGTTTGGAATCATCACCTTCATCCACAAAGTCTGAAAATCAGCCTCCAGGAATAGTTGCTGTTGAACCCGGCATCTCCAGAACTGTTCGAGTCAGCAGGCCGCCATCTCATCTAAAAGATTTTTTGTGCCCTACAAACATTCTGGACCGCCTAACTTAACATTAATGCATCTTAACATCCAGAGTTTAAGTTCAAAAATCGATGAGCTAAATATCCTACTACAATCTGAGCTTTCTTACATCAACATCTTATGTTTAACTGAACTCTGGCTCCATAAGAATGAGATCTCCCTTGTAAATGTAATTAACTTCTCTCTAGCTGATTTCTACTGCCGTACCTCTCATAAAAACGGAGGTGTAGCCATTTTCATAAGAAATAACCTGGGCCTTCAATTCAATAAAAAAACCCACACTACTTGCTTTAACGAGGAAAGAATACTTGAGCATGCCATTATTGAACTAACTTGGCTTTCTGTTAGATTATATATTATCTGTATATATAGGTCACCTAAATTTTCTCCAATCTTATTTCTAAATAAGCTTGAATAACTGATAGATTATTTAAAAAAGGATGACATCCCCATAATAATCTGCGGTGACCTAAACATAAATCTGCTGGATTGCTCCCCCTCAAAAACCGACCTAATCCAACTTCTTCAAACTTTCAACCTTTCAGCCCTGATTGATGCACCCACTCGCATTACCCATCACTCTCAAACTTGCATTGATCAAATAATATTAGACAAAGATGTTTTCTCCTCTTCGTGCTTTACTACCGATCTAGGCCTATCTGACCATAATGCAGTCTTCCTGATATTCTCTTTAAATTCTGCAATGATTCAGGATGCTAGCAGTACGAATGATAAAATAATCTCGTGGAAAAGGTTTTTTTCTCCTGAAAATACAAATTATTTTAACTTCTTACTGTCCAATGAATCTTGGTTGGACATACTCAATAATTCAAATGCTGAGGAAAAGCTATTAATTTGACTAATACTATCACCCATTACCTCAACATTGCCTTTCCCTTACTTAGAATCCACACAACTTCTAATAGATGCCACCACGATAAAAAGTGGCTCTCTAAGGGTATAATCACATCCTGCCGGAGGAAGAGATTGCTCTGTCGACTCAGCAAGACCATCTCCGATCCATCTTTCCGAAATTATGTCAATGAATACTCTAAGATTCTAAAAAAGGTAATTCTACAAGCAAAAAAAACTGCCATTTCCAAAAAAATTAATGCGGCTTCGAACAAGGGTAAAGCCATTTGGGACATCATTAAAAAAGAAATCCAACACAAGGATAACAATCGTGAACATATCAAATTGAGTTTGAATAATGATATTATTAAAAACCCCCTTGACATCGCTAACACTTTTAACTCATATTTTGTGAATATCGCCTCAAACCTTAATTCAAATAAAAGTCCTCCTACCGTAGTTACTAAGGACAAAACAGTCAACAATACTATCTTTCTGAGTCCTGTTAGCTCTGAAGAAATAAGTAGAATCATTTGTGGTTTCAAGAACAAAATCTCTTCAGGACCTGATGGCATTCCAATGTCTTTAATAAAGCAATGTCCCTATTTACTCGACCCAATAACTGACCTTGTCAACGCTTCTTTATTATCTGGTTACTTCCCTGATGCGTTTAAGATAGCGAGAGTTGTCCCTGTTTTCAAGAAGGGAAAGAAAGACAATATACAAAATTATAGACCTATCTCTCTCTTATCAGCTATATCAAAAATTCTTGAAAAAGCCATGTTCAATAGAGTAATGACCTTCATAAACAAACATGAAGTATTATCCCATTCACAATTTGGCTTTAGAAAAAATAAGTCTATCAATGATGCCCTTTACTCCTTTTCTGAACACCTCCTCTCGGCTCTTGATAATAAAAATCCCACAATTGGTATCTTCCTCGATCAAACTAAAGCTTTCGATGTAGTAAACCACAGCATCCTCCTTGAAAAATTGAATAATTATGGTATTAGAGGAACCGCAAATGCCTGGTTTTCCTCTTATTTGAGTAATAGACGGCAAATGGTCCAAATCGACTCCCTGAATTCAGACCTTCTGCAGGTGACATGTGGTGTCCCTCAAGGATCCTTGCTGGGCCCACTACTTTTCCTCATTTACATTAACGACCTCCCGGCTTATCTACCGCTCTCCAAGAACATTCTTTATGCTGACGACACCAACATTCTAATTTCCGATATAGACAGCGATCAGCTTCAAGCTAAAGCTAACAAAACCTTGGAGAATCTCCAGGTTTGGCTAAATTACAATAGATTGCACCTCAATATTTCCAAAACTAATTACATAAATTTTTGCCCTTTCTCCCTCGCAAACTTACAAATTATGTTTAATAATGTTCGCTTAAAAGAAGTTGTTTCCTCTAAATTCCTGGGTATTTGGGTTGACTCCAAGTCATCCTGGAATACTCATATCTCCCACCTCGCTGAAAAAGTTTGTAAAATCACTTATGCTCTGAGAATTTTAAGTAGATTCTGTAATATTGAACTGCTCCATACTCTTTATTTCGGCAATATCAACTCTGTAATTTCCTACGGCATCCCTTTCTGGGGAACCTCTCCCAATCTAACTCGGATATTCAAACTCCAGAAGAGGATTATGAAAATTATGATGCATGTATCTAACCGCACGCATACCAAGCCTCTTTTCAAAAAATTAAATATTCTTCCTGTCCCTTGCATCTTCATTCTAGAGACTGTTTGTTTCATACATGCAAACAAACAGAAATTTCCAAAGAACTCCCATCACCATCACCATGACACGCGAGGAATTAATGATTTTCACCTCACATCCCACCGTACCTCCAGAAGTTTAAAATTCATCAATCACACGGGTCTAATTCTGTACAATAAACTTCCCCACTCTTTTAAGCACACCAGTCAAAAACTTTTCAAAACTAAAGTGAGAAATCTTCTTATGGAGCATGTTTTCTATAGTACTCAAGATTTCATCTCCGCCAATTTACTGACTTTATAAATTTATTTTTATGGACTAATGTCTGCATTTTGTATGTGTACTGTATGTATAGTTATGTTTTGTTCAATATTTTATTTAGTTCTTAAGTATGACGAAGCCTTTGGATTCTTGTAATTCCTAATGGTGAATAAATATTATTATTATTATTATATGAATGAAGATGATGAAATGTAGATGTCAGCAATTTTGAGCCAAGTGAAATTGAATCAACTCATGTCATTGAAGAAAAAAGAAAAGGTAAGCAAAGAATGTGCAGAAGGAGTTGCGTGATGTGTGAAAGGATAATAGAGATGTGAGATTTTAATACAAAGCATAGAGCTGGGATATTACATACAGAGATAAACAAAAAGGAGATGACATCACGAAATCAGACTAATAATTTTTTCAGTGAAAATAAACAAGAAATTGCACAAGCTCACTGTGAATACTAAGTAAATAACCAAAAGTATAGGAAGATAAGTCCATAGTTATCAAGCAAAGACACAAGATTCTTCTCAGGAAAGAAGTACTGAAAAAACGTAAATATTGGTGTCAACATGATGCAGTACTTATGTAGGAAACTCCTATGTTTGCCTGAAATGCTACCAAGAAATCCATAATAAGTAATATATCAGTGTAGGGGACTGCTACATATATCTTTTATTTTTTTTAAGGACCTCATAAATAAGTAAAATAAAATTTTATTTTGTTGTAAAAGTAAAATTTGTTTTACTTTGTAAATTTAATGTTGTATTGACATGTTGCTATGGTAACTCAATGGTAGAATGGCGGCATGGAGATCCGAAGATCCTGGTTCAAATCCCGGCTATGGCATTAAATTTTTTAGTCTGACTCTGCTTTTCCACCTTAGTCTACACATGGCCAGTGTGAAAGAATTATCATCAAAAATAAAATTTGATTTTTGGAAACCTATTTTTACTTAACCTTTCCTTCAAACTAAAAGCCAACCATATCCCCAAAAGCTTCACTCTCTGCAACTCCCAAAAAATTCCTTTACCAGTAGACCAGGCAGTGAGGGAGCTCATAAGAAAAGCCTAAGCTCTATATCACCATTGACTGGTATGGTACTTAAGGAACAAAGCTATGTGAGGCACCGGTGTACCAGTGCTATAGCTTGACATTGTGTTCTGGGTGAACTATGTTTTAAAAATGAAATTTATAATGATTTTTAAATGATACACGAATTCTCAAGTATTAATAGCCTTTTAATTAACGCAATAACGGGAATGTTTGCATATTGATTTGATTTCATGTAGGCCTATACCTGTATAAAGTATTACTACCAGTATTATTATTGTTTACATTTCATATTCCTTCAACACTCCATCCTTTTCCCCTTTACATGTAAGTATTAATTGAGTATCATAATTTTTTAATCAGTTTTATCTTTTAGTTTATTAATAAAAATGTGTAGGATCGTAAAAAGCAATTTGTAATACAATTCATAGGCTTTAAAAGAATAATTTTCTGGAATGTATAAAAGGATCAATGTATACGTTCAGAATGTATAGCATTATTACCAGGGCCTGGATTCTGATGACCTAAAATTGTTTGAAAAATTACCTATAAAATGACACTAAATTTTCAAGAAAATGACTTAATAATTATAAAAAATGACCTAAAAGCTGAAATTTTATTTATAAAAAATTATTGTTGTACACACAAAGTTATAGACTAGTTTCTACATAATTGTAAAAACTGTAAATAACTGTAATGTTGTGAATGTTCTTTTATCACGGAAATTTATACTGGCACTGAGGCACTGGTGAGTCAAAATTCGGCACATCCTTTTGTGGTTTGCCGGATTATATTGTTGTTTGTTGAGGGTAAACAGTAGTTTGTACTCTCAAATCCAAGCAGGTAGCAGTCTCTGGTGCCAAGTGAATCTAATAACAATAGTAGTATAATACAAAATTTTTACATTTCTTTGATTCTCACTTCCGACTGAGACATGTGAACACTTTAACGCCGAATATTTTCCTTCTTGCATTAAACAAACAATACTTCAAAGACAGAACCACTAGCGGTGAAAAAAACTTAATACACTCAATTTAAATACATGAAAATAACAAAATAAGGAAGCAAATGACACAAAAATGACAAAATAATGACTTAAAATTGAAATAAATGCCCTGAAAATATAAAATTGCATTAAATGTCAAAAAATGAGCTAGTAAAAATGCATTTCTATAATCTAGAGGCCATGATTAGGACTTATCCACAAGTTGGCAATGTCTATGCAACATCAATAAAAAGATGACATGTCATTGGAATCCGGGCCCTGGTTATTACACTAACTCTATTAGTTGAAGGCTACAATAGAATACATTGAATTACAAAATAATAAAATATACCACTTGCAAATTATTTATTTTCAATTTCTAATGACATATATTATGAATTTTTTGATCGATTTTAACTTTCTAATTACTCGTTTAAAATTTTATTGGGTACTGGTATCACTTCAACTACTAAGTTTTAAGCTTTGCGAAGCTTTCTAGCTGTGTTAAAAAGTAGTTGGAATTGAGCTCTCAGTGAAAATTGGGGCAAGGGCGATTTTTGGGGGCGGGATGAGCCATGGCCTTTGGAGGGTGTTCACCCCTGGTCATAATAATTAATTTGATAAAGATATAGCCTACTATTAAGTAAAATGGAGAAATATGGCTTTAGAGGCATATCACACAATCTATTATCTTCTTATTTGCAGGGAAGGGTACAATGTACTGAAATAATTACTGAGGCGGATAATTATATTTCAAGGACTAAATCTCAATTTCTGGAAGTAAAAAGCGGAGTACCCCAAGGTTCTGTATTGGGGCCAGTTTTATTCATATTATATATTAATGATATTCCAAAAGGCAATTCATTCCGTTCTGTCACATATGCTGATGATACAACTGTTCTCTGCTTGGAAAAATCATTATGCGCCCTTCATAATTCTGTCTTATGCACTCTTGCACTACTTGAACAATACTTTAGATCTAATGGTCTCACCTTGAACAAAACTAAGACAAAAATAATATTCTTTGATTTGAATAACAGAGGAATTCAAAATGATGCGTTGTCTGATGAATTCATCGCTATGACTACTTTAGATCACTCCTTCCTGGGTATACAATTAGATCATCGGTTATCATGGGACAAACATATTAACATCTTATGCTCTAAACTCAGTAAAGCAGTATATTTAATGAAGGTCATGAGAAATTATGTTAATACTAAGGTTAGAGAATTGATATATTATGGCTTGTTCTATTCTCACCTTAATTATGGTATAGAAGTTTGGGGTGGTGCTGCATTCACTCATATAAACAGGATACTAGTACTGCAAAAGAAAATTATTAGACTAATGTATAACTTAAAAAAAATGTCTCCTGTAGAGAAGTATTTAGTTCAAATAATATTCTTACTGTTGTCTCACTCTTTGTATTTAAAACGGTTTTACTAGTGGTAAACAAATCGGACCAAAAAAATAATATTGATGTACATAGCTACTGCACTAGAAGTAGATTTGATTATTTTAGGGAAGCCTACACTAAGAAAATAATTGACAAAGACCCATATAGAATGGGAGTAATCCTATTCAATAGACTACCAGTTGAAATTAAGAGTGCTAGAAAGGATAAATTCAAAAAAAGACTTAAGGAATACTTAGTAAGGAAGGCTTTGTACAGACTAGACGAACTATAAATGCCATTGCCAATCTGTGTTAAAAACGTTTCACTCATCGAATACTCCCTGTACTTTAATTTTATGTTTTTGACTTGTAGCTATTTTTAAGCATTAATTGTTGTATTTAGTAATGTATCTTATACTTGACAATGTCTGATAGCTGTAAGCTCTATTGACAATAAAGTTTATTATTATTATTATTATTATTATTATATGAATGTTAAAGCTTGATAAATCTTCAAAATTACCAAAGAAAGCAAACAGGAGACCCAAATATGTAACATCGAAATGATTTCTCAGATTTTCTGGAGCATACTTATGATCAAAATTATTTTATTTTTGTTACAAGAAGAATTTGCATCCACATTTCCTTAAGTAAAACTGCGAGGAAAAAAAAAATTTTTTCTCCAACTTCTCTTTTGTAAAACTATAAGAAATATATTATTTATCCACATTTTCTTATATAAAACTGTGTGAAAGAATTATTTTTTCACGCAGTTTTACGTACAGAAATATGGACTTCAATTATTTTTGTTTTGGGGCGACCTTATATCAGTAAAGAACTCTTAATACAGGCCTAGTAGGCCATCCTGTCCAATAGTCTGAGCTTTGTGGATTTTACTGTTTTGATTTTTACTTCAATGTGGTAAGTTTACATACTGGTCTCCTTTACTCCTAGATTTGCTCTTGTTACCTATTTCTGTTAGAGGCTGAATCAATTCCAGGGACATAGGAAATATGGAAGAGTTGGTGACCTTTTTATTTTAATCATTATGGCAGGAAAAGAATTGCTGTCATCTGCCAGAGGATTTCTCTTCCTTCTCCCTCGCCCCTCTGGTTATAACTAATGTAGCAATACAAGTTCAGATGTAACATTTTTTTGTTTTGTTCATCAATTGCATAAAATTATTCTGATCCTACCTTGCAGAAAATGCATAAGTCAAAAGAAATTCCCTTTAGCATTTCACTATTATAGACCATTCTGAATTATTTTCGGTTAATATGTCCATACAACTTGAGATTAAATATCGGTTCATCATTAGCAAGAGTTATTTTCAGTTCCACCAACCAGTCATTGGGTGGAGGTATGGTGAAAGGAAGTTCTGCCTCATTGATATCATATTTCTCAAATTTTAAAACTTCGCCCTGCAAAGAAATGATGGAAACAGACTGTAGCATAATTGATTTACAATAAAGGTACATATGTTACATGTAGCTTATAATATGAAATAACATTTCTAAAACACCACTTACCTTTTTATAAGGACATTCTCTACGAATATTTGATTTCTTCATCGCACTTGGCATAAGTATATCATCATTCTTGAATTTATCACAACAGACAGTTTCTGGAATAGCGATAGGACTTTTTCCATATTTCCCTCCACCAAGATTCTGGTATGCTATCATGCTACACTGTGAAATGAGCAACGGCATTGTAATTATAATTGTAATTGTTATTACTTCCTTTGCCATACCATAGGTACTATAAGTAGAGGAAGTATTGTGTTTGACCCTGAAATTCGAAGTTGAGTTTTAACATTAATACAGGTTTGAGGTTCCCTGAATCTAAAAATAATATTTTCAGAGACCTGTGTGTTTGTGTGTGTCTGTATATCTGCTAACAGCCTAGCACCAGACCGAACAATTGTATGAAAACAAAATTTTGTATTTGGGTTAAGTACCTTCTGGGGATGTGACACATAGATAAGCGATAGCTTTGTCTTACTTTTAATGCCACAATATGTAAAGAAAATTAGGTTTTTTTTTGCGATTTTGTTGAAAACTGTTCTATCCATTTTGTTTAAATTTTTTTACATGTGGTGCCTATACCAAGAGCAAAAACTTTTATTTGAAGCATTCTTTCGTAAAAATTATTTGAAGGGTAGTTATAAGCCACCCACTGTTTTATAGAAACTCAGTATTGCCTGGGGAATAATAACAAATTGAAACAACTGAATGTGCCCTCTTTGCAATATGGTCTCTAATTTTTTTTTTCTTAGAATAGAGTACAATTTATTTCGTCCTCGGAACATGTATGTGTTATGGGACATGATGTACAAATTTATACAAAGTATAGTTTTTGCAGTTACAAAATAAATTTTACAAAAGAAAAAAGAAAACACATAAAGAACTTATAATATAACCATTGTGTGTTTCTACATACCTATTAAATCCCATTTACATTTGTTTACAATGAAAACAATGTAGCATTGTGGCATTTTTCTTGAAATTCATCAACACTGTACATAGGAATGTACTGTTTGTTAGGAATGTTTTAATTTATGGTTTAATATATGGTTAGAAGGTCATGAAGTATTTTGCTTTGAGATTTCTAATTGTGTGTGGTAAGTTATTGTATAGCTTAAGACCTATGTACTTATAACTGCTGTGTGTTAACACATGATAGTCTTAAATATGGGGCGAATAGGTGTGTTTTTTCTTGCATTATGGGTATGGATTTGACTATGTTCACTGAAATGATGTATGTTATTCTTTATGTAGGACAGAGCATGATATATATATAGATGGTTGTGTCATAATTAAGTTATGGTTTTTAAAAGAAGCTCTACAAGTTTCTTGATTACCAATTTCGCTTTTGCATCTAATGGCTTTTTTCTGCCATTTAAATACAATTTTTGCTCTGACGGAATTGCCCCTAAAAAGAATCCCATACTGTAAGTGTGAGTGAAAAAGGGCATGTTATACTGTCAATAACAGATTTATGTTTGAGAAGAAGATAGAGAACTCTAGATAGTTTTTTACAAAATTGTCCTGTATGTACATTCCAGGCCAGCTTTTCATCTATGTATACACCTAACAGTTTCACAGATGACTTAGGATTAATGTCTGTCAATGTGTTGTTAAGATGAAAGGTGATTACTTCAGTTTTATTCTTCTTCATTGGTTCTACAGTCGGGTTCCAGCCTTGACCGCCTCAACAATACGCTTCCAGATCACCCGTTCCTTTGCTTTCATCTTCCATCCTCTGACTCCTGCTTCTCTTAAGTCTTTCTCTACTTCATCCAACCATTTCAGTGGGGGTCGTCCTACTCTCCTGGTGCCATAAGGTTCAGTAGAGGTCACCTTCCTACAAGGGTCATTTTCATCCTTTCTATAAACATGCCCTAACCATCTCACTTTCCGCTTTGATTTCACTAACAACATCATGTTCCTTGCAGAGATTGTGTAGCTCCTGGTTGTACCCTATTCGCCAGCATCCTTGATCATTGACTGCTCCATAAATCTTCCGCAACACCTTCCTCTCAAATATGCCCAATCTGTTCATGTCAGTGGTCCCAAAAGCCCAAGTTTCAGAGCCATACAGCAACACAGGTCTTATACGAGTATATATTGCACTTAGATCTACAGCTGATGTGACGTGATGTTAGCTTTCCTTTAAGTCCGTAGTAACATCTATTTGCTGTTAGTAGTCTATTGTGGATTTCTGCACTAACTTTGTTGTCTGATGTCATCAGCGAGCCTAAACACTTAAATTCAGTCACCTTTCCAAATTTATAGTCATCAATCTCAAGACACTTCGATCTTGATGGGTTTTCTGACACCACCATATATTTTGTCTTTTCCTCATTTACCGCGAGTCCCATCCATTTGGATTCAACCTCCAACCGAGTAAATGCTTCTTAAACATCTCTTTCAGATCTTCCAATAATATCGATGTCATCAGCATATGCTAATATTTGCACTGATTTATGGAATATTGTGCCCCTCCTTTCAATTCTAGAATCTCGAATGACCTTTTTTAGCACAATATTAAACAGCAAACATGCCAAGGCATCTCCCTGACTGAGACCCTTCTGTATGCAAAATGGTTCTGAAAGGTTTCCTTGCAACTTAACTCTACATCGGACTGTGCTGAGAGATGCTCTTGTTAAAGCTACAAGCTTTTCTGGAATACCAAGTTCTTGCATTGCACTGAATAATTTATCCCATTTTATACTGTCGTATGCTGATTTAAAATCAATAAACAGATGGTGTGTGGTAATTTTGTACTCCTGGGTCTTCTGTAGGATACATCTTAATGCATGTATCTGATTGGTGGTCGACTTCTCTTTTCTAAAACCACACTGGTAGTTTCCTATTATCTCTTCTACATAGTGCAGGAATCTCATGTATAATATGTTGGAAAATATCTTATATCCTATATTCAATAAAATGATACCCCTATAGTTTGAACAGTTTAATGAATCCCCTTTCTTATGTATTGGGCAAATCTAGCCCAATTCTTCCCATTCTCTAGGTAAACATTCTTTTTCCCATATTTCACAAATGACCCTGTGAAGCCTTTGCAGGAGAGCTGGTTTTGCCATTTTAATTAACCCTGCGTTTATATCATCAAGAACAGGTGCCTTGTTATTCTTCAGCCTATCGATAGCAAGTCCTACTTCTTCTATTCTAGGCAGATCCATTTCTCCGTTGTCTATTCCTGTTGGTTTAGTTCCCTGTGTCAGTGGTGATATTCAGCCGGTTCGCACCGGTTCGTGAGAACCGGTTGTTAAATATCTTGTAGGTTCTCTGAACCGGTAGCTTCACAATGAGTGATTGCCTTTTTCCAAGATCAGATTCACGCCAATCCACAACAGTGATAATACATATATGAATTTGCTAGAACCATAACACGCCATTTATGTTCGCTAGCGGTGGACTACCACGATAGGTAGCGGGCGTGCGGTAAGTTGGCAGACTCTCTTACTTGCGCACGGCCGATGGTCTCGACACTCGCTCCCTTTGCTTTCGATGGTCGATTATAAAACGGACTGTGGTCTTCTTTTGTTGTGTAAGGTTATGTTTTAAGGAAGCTGAGTAAGTTTAGTATGAGTATGAAAAGACAAAATAGCATATTAGGCTATTTTAAGTTAACATCAATGATCAAATACCCTGATGAGAACCGGTTGTTAAACTGTTTGAATATCACCACTGCCCTGTGTTACCTCTTTATCGCTATGAACACCATTCTCTACCCCTTCAAGTTGTTCCTGGAAGTACTGATTCCATCTTTCCAGAGCTTCCTCTATGTTACCTGTCAATTCACCATTGGTCTTCCTACAATTTAATATTCTTGGTGTAAATCCTTTTCTCATAGTGTTAATTAAGCGATAATACTTTCTCAAATCATTCTGAGTATGTAGCTCTTCTATTTTCTTGAGCCTTGCTTCGTGATGCTTCTCTTTTTCATCTTGTGTAGGCCTACTTGCTTTTCATTCCTTCTTAACTCTCTATATGTTTCAACAGTATTTCTGGTGCATTTGTTGATCATTGTTTTGTAGGCTATATCCTTTCAGTTATTTCAGCACACTCTTTATCAAACCACATGTTTCTTTTTTCTTTGTTTACCTCACCAATTATTTCCTCCGCAGTATCTTTTATTACTCGCTTACATTCCCTCCAACTTGTATCATTGACTTCTGCAACAGTTTCAGCCGTTTCAAAGTGTTCCTTTAACTGCTCCTGATAGAGGGTTTTAATTTCTGAATCTTTTAACCTTTCCACATCATATTTCTTTAATATATCTGGTTTCTGGAATCTATAGTCACTATTAATTTTGCTTCTCAATTTGGCAATGACTAGGTAATGATCCGAGTCTGTATTAGCTCCTCTAAAGGTACATACATCTTCCATGTCACTCCTGTGGTGTCTACTAATAAGAATGTGGTTAATCTGATTAACCGTGGTTCCACCAGGAGAAATCCACGTTCCTTTATGTATGTTTTTGTGCGGGTACATTGTGCTTCCTATTACCATATCAGTTGCGACCGCAAAATCAACTAGTCTCATTCCATTTCCATTACTTTCTCTATGAAGACTATGATTTCCAATTATGGGTGCTGTTCGTGCAAACAACATGTCTACTTAGTTATTCTGCTCAAATGAGCGCCCTTATTCTCTCCCGCGCCTGAGTCAGCAATTATAACCACTTTCCTAACATGATGCAATTGTAAGGCAGGTGCAAGCTATCGTCACGCTGTGTAAGGCGTCCCTTCAAGTTAGTTCATCGTCAGATGGCATCGCGTTAGGAAGCATGCCAGTGTTCTCTCCAATTTGCGCGGTTTCCTAGACATTGCAACGCCAAGTTCAAGTGCTCTTAAAACCCATGAATTTTAGTACAAAACTACAAGTATTAAGTTTTGTTGTGCGCTCATAATTATTCTACAATAATTACCACAGTGTTCCAATCTTTACAGCTAACAGATCTGTGTGTTAAGCTCGTTATAGGCTTGCTTGCATTGTGCAGCCGTGTTCACAGTGAAGTAACCTATACTATTGCAATTTAAGCTTATTCTTAATATTTCAGTTAATTATAAGAATTCAACTGACTATATTAACGATTTACAGTGTTTCATTACATTATTTATTATCTGAATTAATTACACGTATTTTCGCCCACGTCCTAAGTTTCCCGCCAATTTTCATATGGCATGTTTCAGTTATTATTGAAGCATATATCTAATTTATTTCTATTAGAGCAATCAGTGTGAATAAAGTTGCAGTGTTTTATAACATGTTAAAGTTGTATTCCAATTAATATCCGTGGATCCCTGATACCAGTGCCTACGATAAGTCCACTTGCTCTATCATTTGTACCTACTGAAGTAGATTGGTCCTCCACCCTAGTTCCAGAGTTATCATCCTTATTATTTCCTGTATAACCCATCATATTGTTCCTATTGCACTGGATCATAACCTTACAGGTGCAAAATGTTTCTCTTGGCCCACCGGAGCATTAAAATCCCCCAGCATCAACACAATATCATGTTTGGGGCATTTTATATATTCTCTTTCAAGAAGTTCATAATAAGAATCTTTTTCCTCTTCATTCTTTTCCTCCGTTGGTGCATGGACGTTGAATAAAGTATAGTTTCTAAACCTTCCTCTAATATGCAGTTTGCATAGCCTCAGTGTAATAAGCTGAAAGTCAATGACCAGATGTTTCATCTTTTTATTCACAATAAACCCAGTACCAAATTGGTGTGTCCTATCATGACAGCTGTAATACATACTGTATTCCTTTTTTTTTCCATAATAATGCGTCCAAGCCATCGTATCTCTTGTAGGGCTAATATGTCTATGCTATATTCTTGTATGTTACACACAAGATTTCTGAGGCACCAGTTCTATACAGTGATAGCACATTCCATGTTCCAAATCGTAGCCATTTATCCTTGCAGGGTCGTCTATACTCAATCCATCTGGCTTCTGTATTTTGAGGATTCACAACAATTGTTTTTTGACAGGCCGTGGAGTTGTTAACCCCACACCCAACCCCCAAACTAGAGGGCCAGGTAATTTGATTTTGGGGTTTTCTTCCCCTAGACCAGTTGTTTCCTCTACAACTACAGAGCCTGGTCTGCCCCTCCCTAACATTGAGGTGCCTCCGCCATTGGGACTCCCATTCCTCATCTGCCTCTTCTGAGTTGCTTCTTCGTTTTGACCCTCACCTATGGCCTGTCCGGCACGGGAGGCTCTACCAGTAGCTATGCTACTGCCTGCATGGCTCATAGGGTCGTAGGATCATGCAAGCTCTCCCACCAACTACAAGGTCTTGCAACTCCCAGCAGTTTTATCCTGATTTAATAACAATCCGTTCTGTGCAAACCATTGGGATGCTTCATTAAATACTTCCTGGTTTTTGTTTATTACTTTAATTAGGTCTGAATCAGTTGTTATTAGGGTTTTGTCATCAGCATGAGAGGGTGACCAAGATGGCGGAAAGCTACTAAACCGAGTACCGAACCGCTCAAGTTTACTAGAAATTATAGTGTTTTAAGTGAATGTGAGGCAACGCCAACGACAAAAGGAAGGAAAGAACTACCCATAACACACGTGAGTAAATAAAGTAATATAGAAAACTATTATAATTGATCAGAATAGTGACATAAAAATAGCAAGAAATCAAACAACAACCATCGACGGAGCGCTACTAGCGGCATTTGAGTGACTCGCCACGAAGTTCAAAACACACAACGACACCATCTACCGCAGAGAGCACAAACCATCACAACCGGCAACCAGGCTGAGTCAGCAAAAGCAGAGCGCCGTCAAATACTGACCTCTGGCGACAAGAGCTACCACCAAACCAAGGGAAATTTCCAAATACGATGTCAGGGAGAAGAACCAATACCACAAAAACAAAAATAAAAGAAACCCTACCAAATACTCCAGCAAGTGAAGGGAGTAACGATCACAATAAGGACAATGACATAAAGAGCATGTTTAACAGTATTCTCATGGAAGTAAAGAACCTGCAAAAGCAGAATGAAGAATTCATTAAAGAAACTCAAAATGATATTGCTGAACTAAAAGGAGAAATAAGAGGCCTAGACAAGAAACTAGACGAGAAGTACCTCAACCTAGAAAACAAAATAAACGCAGCAAGCAGCAACACAGATGAACAAATAAAAAAACTAGAGGGAAAAATAAAATGGCTAGAAACAAATGAAGAACGTAGACAAAGAGAAGAAAGGAAAAACAACATACTAGTGAAAAGCCTAGAAATGGAAGACAAACACAGCCCCGGAACTAGCAGGCAAGGTTAAAAAGTTACTAGAGAAAATTGGATGCAAAGGAGAATTCAGGAGAGCAACATACATCGGGAAGGACAGCACTGGAAAAGGACTAACGAGGGTGGAATTTAACAGCTTTGAAGATAAAATTTCTGTAATGAAAAACAAAAACAAACTGAAAGGCCAAGATTGTTACATAGATAACGACCTAACAAGGCAAGAAAGAGAAATTCAGAGCTTCCTAAGAAGGCGTGCAAGAGAAGAAAAAGAGAAAGAAAAAGACACAAAGGTAGGATATCAGAAAATTATGATAGATAACCAATGGTTAAACTGGGATGCCCTACCTCCGACTCAGAACACATAAATCAGAACGCGACCCACAAGACTCCCACAAATACAAGAACTGAACGGGAACTTACTATAGGCACATTAAACGTAAATACACTAAGAACACAAGAAAGAGAAGAAGAGCAACAGTACGCATTGAAAGACATCAAATATGACATACTCGGACTAAGCGAGGTTAGGAAAGCAGGCGAAGCCATTGTTGAAAATGAAAACGGAGATATATTTTGCTATATTGGAAAAACGAAAGGACAAAGAGGAGTAGGATTCTTAATAAAAGAAGATATGAAGTATATGATAGAAGAAATAATAGGAATATCTGAGAGAATAATAGTACTAATAATTAAGATGAATAAGCAAAAAATAACCATCATCCAAGTATATGCACCAACAGCTAAGAGCAGCGACGAAGACATCGAAGAGTTCTACCACCTTCTAGGAAATGCACTGATAAAATACAAGTCGGCTCGTAACTTCGTTATTGGTGACTTCAATAGTCAGGTAGGAAAGCAAGACCACCCAGGCGAAATTCCAGTTGGTCCCTATGGGTACCAAACCAGAAACGAAAGAGGTGAAATGCTAGTGCAATTTGCCATGGAATACCAACTGAAAATTCTAAACACGTTCTTCAGAAAACCACCAAACTCCAAATGGACATGGCGACATCCGAATGGATCCACAAAGAACGAATTGGACTATATACTAACTGATAGCCTAAATGAGATAAGAGACATCCGAACCATACAAAACCTCAAATTCAGCACAGATCATAGGTTGGTACAAGCCAAACTAACACTAAAGAGAAGAAGATATCAAAAGAACACAACACAGCACAATATCGAGGGAATAGATATTAAGAACTTCAATAATCTACTACAATACCAACTGAGAGATGTCAAACCTCAGTCAGAACAGGGTGTGCAAGAATCATATAACTCACTTGAAAAGGCTTTGATCCAAGCGAGCAATAAAGCCCGAAAAGCTTCACATGGAAAGAAGACAAACCACAAACTAAATCCCAACACAATAGCACTAATAGAACAGAGAGAATACCTCAAACACACCAGGGACAAAAGCGAGAGGCATAAGCAAGCATACGCAGAAATTGATAAAGCAACAAAAAGGGAAATACGCAAAGATCTTCGCGAACACCGCCACCAAAAAGTAAAACAAACTCTAGAGTCTACTAAATCAACCAGGAAAGCAAAGAAAGAACTGGGAAACAGAAAACAATGGATCCTAGGTACACAGGGCCCACAAGGTGAACGAATAACCTCTAGAGCAGACATCATAACAGAAGCTACAGAGTTCTACAAAACCCTCTATACGAGCTCCCTCCCAATCACCGACCACAATCAATACTGCCTACCAAGTAAGGACAAACAATGAAGAAGTCTTACCATTCCTACAGAGCGAAGTAAGATCCGCCATAGAAGAGCTTAAACACAGCAAAACTCCAGGTGAAGACTATATATATAATGAACTCTTGAAAGCAGGACTAAATCATATATTAGCACCCCTCACAGAAATTTTTAACAAAATCCTAGACTCAGAAACCTTACCAACTCAATGGAAAACCAGCAAGATAATTCTCCTGCACAAAAAAGGAGCAAAAGACCAACTAAATAACTACAGGCCAATAAGTCTGATGTCAAATGTCTATAAGTTGTTCTCCAAGCTACTAACAAAAAGGATCACGAGGACATTAGATGAAAACCAACCGGAAGAGCAAGCAGGCTTTCGCTCGGGCTACAGCACGGTGGACCATCTGCAAACAATCACACAGGTCATGGAAAAAACGGACGAATTTAACCTACCGCTATACATTGCCTTTGTCGACTACAAAAAAGCCTTCGACTCTGTGGAACACCCAAGTATATTCCAGGCACTGACTAAACATGGAGTGGAAGATAAGTACATTAGACTAATAGCTAAATTATACGAGGACTCACATGCTACAGTGATGACAGAAAGAAAAGGGGAACCTTTCAAACTAAACAGAGGTGTAAGACAAGGTGACCCAATATCCCCTAAACTCTTCACCAGCGTGTTGGAAGAAATATTTCGTAAGATAAAATGGGGAAGCAAATTTGGAATTGTAATGAATGGCTACAGACTCACCAACTTACGATTCGCTGATGATATAGTCTTATTTGCCAGAACGGCAGAAAGCCTTCAAGAAATGTTACAGGAGCTCAGTGACCGCAGTAGAATGTCCGGACTACACATGAACATGGAGAAGAAACAAGTCATGACAAACAGACAACCAACACTCATCAAGATTAACGGATCAGATCTAAAATATGTGTCAGAGTACATTTACTTGGGGCAAGTTGTATCATTCCAAAACCATATGGGGAAAGAAATAAAGAGGAGAATCTCCTCAGCATGGAGAGCTTTCTGGGGACTGAAATTCATCCTGATGGACAGATCATTAAACAAAAGACTAAAATTAGCTGCACTAGAATCCTGCATCTTCCCTTCACTTCTGTATGGATGCCAGACATGGAGTTTGACATCAGCTCAGAAGAATAGCATAAAAACTTGCCAACGGAAGATGTAACGGAGGATAATGGGGATATCTCTCAGAGACAGAATTTCAACAGAAAGACTGAGAAAGATGTCAGGACTAACCGACGTGGCCCAGCGCGCATGCAGCCTGAAGTGGAAGTGGGGTGGTCATGTAGCGAGACTTCCAGGTACCAGATGGGGAAACATCTCTACTGTATGGGACCCTAGGATCGGCAAAAGGGAGAGAGGAAGACCAAGAACGAGGTGGGTAGATTTCTTCAGAAGGCGTGCCGGGGTACACTGGTCCAGCGTAGCAATGACAGAGATGTCTGGAGAAGCCTACACACCGAGTTGCTGGAAGAAGTTTAGTGAAAGTGAAGTGTTTACCAAGCTCATATGGACCAGCTCACCATATGAGATTCTAACCGAGCTACCCCTCATCAGAGGGAGGCCCTAGCCCTGAATGGGACACATGTGGCTCATTCATTCATTCATTCATTCATTCATTCATTCATTCATTCATTCATCAGCATATATAACAGATCTACAGGGCAGATTAGGAGATAAGTCATTTATGAAAATTATGAACAGAAGGGGTCCTAAAACCGAGCCCTGAGGGATGCCTGTACTGAGTTCTAGCATGGTGGAACATTTATTGCTTGTCTGCACCATGTGGTATCTGTTAGAAAGGTATAATTGAAAGAGTTTTAGTTCAGTTCTTCTAATTCCATAATGTTTTAGTTTTGATATCAGTAAGTTATGTGGAACAGTATCAAAGGTTTTGCTCAGATCTAAGAGAGTAGTGCTTACATAATTATGTGATTCAAACCCATTTAGAATTTCTGTAATGGCTGATTCGACAGCTTTTACTGTAGAAAGTCCTGGTCGAAAACCAAATTGAGAGTAATTAGGTTATATTTTTCAAAGTATTGTGTTAATTGGTCTTTCATACACTGTTCAATAATTTTTGATGTTATGGAGACAAGTGCAATGGGTCTATAGCTAGCTCGGTTTCTTTTTCCCCCTATTTTATATATTGGTACAATGATAGAGATTTTCAGGCAGTCAGGGTACAATCCTTCAGCTAGTACTTTATTTGTAATTTGGGTTATGGGCAAGAGAATTACATCAATGAGTTGTTTTATTAACGTGTTAGAGAGACCATAATAGTCTTCACTTTTTTAATTTTTCATTTTGTGAACTATTTTAAGTATGGTGAGAGGTTCAACATATTTCCAGTTAAAATGGTTTGAAGAAGTGTAGGCCTATCTAGTTGTAGAGTGGTTCTCTAAAATATATAATAGTCTTCACTGTTTTAATTTTTAATTTTGTGCACTATTTTAAGTATGGTGAGAGGTTCAACATATTTCCAGTTAAAATGGTTTGAAGAAGTGTAGGCCTATTTAGTTGTAGAGTCCCACGCAGCACGATATGTATAATATACGTATATTTCAGAGCTACATATATATCGTACGTTTGGTCAAAGTCAAAACGTGAATTATACGTATATTTTATGTCCAATTTATACATGTATAAAAATTGTTGTAATTTAATCCTGCTTTATACTCATAATATATCAAAATTAAAGTTACTGTTACATAAGTAGGACTAAATATAAAACAAAATCGAATTAATTGTTAATTTGTTAATATCAAAATAACGTAAAAAAAATGGCAACTATTCGTAAATTTTACGTCTAGAATTGGACATTGTAAACACCAGTTTATTGTGTTTTACTCTAGTAAATCGATTTGGTTAAATTAAGGGAACGCAATACAATTTACTCACGCTAATCAGAAATTAATAAAAAAAAATGGTTTAAAATGATTACATCCGTACATTCAGTAGGACTATTTTCCTGACTTATTGGTAATCTTGCGCTGCGTCGGAAGAAAACTAGAAGTGACGCGTGTGACGCTGTTGAATGAATGTTTGTTCCCGTGTTCTGTGATGACCAGTGCAGATATTATACGTTTCGTTTGATATTTCAAGCCCAATGCAGAAGAATAAATATAATTTGGAAAGGAGGTAAGTGTTTTTTAATATTTGTGTAGATATTGCGACTTACATTTATCTTTTGCCTTAAAATGTTCTATCAATTTTGGTTCCTAACCTAAAACTATAACGAAGAATACTGAATAATTAACTTCAATTTTGGTTCCTAACCTAAAGCTTTAACCTAGAATTCTGAGTAGTTAACTTTGCCTTCATTCGGAAAAAAAAACATCGTTGGGAGCACATAATAAGAGGCAAAAACAGATTTAGCAATAGTTTTCATCGCAAAAACCGACGGTTGACCAGTTCCTTTTTTTAAGGCTGCATAGGCCTAAAGTTCGGGTTTTGTTAATTGTATTTGTTTTTGTTTTATTTATTTATTTATTTATTATTGCGGAAAATCACTTGAACTCACTTAGCCCTGACTTAACCTGTAAATATCAAAATTGCTCATTTATAAAGTTAATATACCAAATAATGTGTAATACCCTAGAATACATTTCCTAATTTAGGCCTACCTGAATGTTTGTGAAGACCTAGTCCTTCATGTAGAATATTAAATGAGGCAGAAGAAAACAGTACTGGCAAGTCCCTGTGCAAGATTTGTTTCACATACATAAATAGGCCTATCATAACCTCAACGACTTGCAAACTGATTTATAATACAGATGCTGTGGTAATTAGTTCTGATCATAATAATTTATGATAACGCTGCTAAAGTATTTCTTAATTGTTTCAGGAATTCACAATGCCTAGGTGATGTAGTGTTGCTAGCTGTAAAAGTAACTACAAGTCACAACATGAAAGTGTTAGTACATTTTCTTTACCAAAAGACGAAGAACTTAAGAAGAAGTGGCTTAGAAACATTCCTACAGACTTTACAGGGGTAAGCAAGCAGGTGTGAAGCATTTTCCTGAAGAGAGTGTGATAACGGTGAAATAAAAACATTTCCTAGAACTTACCCTAAACTGAAATTTGGTGCAGTACCATCAATATTTCCTAATCTGCCTGAGTACTTGCCAAGACCAGGTCCATCATGCAGAAGATTAATTGATGCAGAAGAAAAAAATTTAAACCAAGCAGTTGCAGAAATCTTAAAAGAACTCAAAAGTTATGCTGAACGACAAGCTCTGCATTGTTTGGAAGATGTGATGCAGTACTTCCTAAGTGTAAAAGAAGGACTTAAAGGGCAGTGGATTAGCATAATGGCAGTAGAAGGGCAGTGGATTAGCATAATGGCAGTAGAAAGGCTAGTTCTGTGCTTAATGGATGTTAATGATGATGTTCCGAAGATTCTTGGTTCAGTGTGTGTTTGAGCGATCTCAGTGTTTTGCTTACAATAAATAATTGCAAAATACCTCAGCAAGAAGTCCCAAAAAACTGCAAGATAATAAGCACAATAAGTGTTCTTGATGACATTTTTAGTTATTGATATCTCATGTATTGATAGTATATGTAAAATGTATGTGAGCAGTGTACATTTATGAACCAAAGGCCCTATATAGGCTACATAAATTATATGGGTCTGTCCATGAGAAGAGGTCCACATTCTCCAAAAATTGAAAGTAATAATACAGTGTTGATTGGTACACCAAAAGAAAGCTATAATACACTATTTTTGATAACTCAATTTTAAAATATGTTATTTTGGGTATTTCTCCATGTTTTTGAAGCCCAAACTTACATTTGAATTTTGCAGCAAGTACTTGACAAAATTTGTATACTAAAAAAAATTATATATTTTAATTAAACTACCAAGACATGGGACAAAAACAGTTGCTGAATGTTTCTCTGTGTTTTTAAGGTATGTTTAATAACATTTATTTCAGCATAAGATTTTTCAAAATGCAGAAAACCCCACTTTGAAAAATGACAAGTATTTGCTGTCCTGATACCAACAGAAAATACAAAAAAGTTGTGTTATAATGTTTTCACTGAGTCCATGTGTACAAGATGCTAGGAACTGCTAGTTTATGACCCAGGTAATAGATAGCAGTAGACACATTTAAAAAAAATTATCTAGAATTTTTTTTATAATGTTTTGTATTATGTCCTGATACTAACGACTTCTGGAGGGAAACTCTAAAGTGCACACTGTTGGACTGCTTTTGTGTGCATATTTTCAATATATTCATATAATTTCAAGAGAGAAAACTGTAGGCACATATCTGTCAACAAACAGATATACTTCTGAATATATTTACAAGCCAAAAATATTTTATTTCCTTGAAATTATAAGCTGTACGTATGCTTTTTTCAACAACATGGGCAAAACAAATTGTGAAAGGCAGAAGTTATTTATGGAAAGTCACAAGACTGATGAAAAATTTAAATCGAAGAGAAAGAACATAATAAAGAATTATACAGGGTGAAAAAACTGAAAAAGAAATAACAGCACTAGAAGCAACATTAAGGAAAGGAGGCAGAAAGAAAAAGACTAAGCCGTGCTACTAAAAAGCAAGCAGATAAAGCTTTCACCATCTGCTGTTGGTAAAGCCTATAAAAGAACTGAAAGAGCAATGCCATGAAGTTCTAGAAAAAGTGGCAGATATATATATATATATATATATACACACAGTGTGTCCCACGCAAGAGTTGGCCAATGACGCGGGTTCCTGCGGCGCTGCGGGCACAGCTCCAACTCCCGAGCGATCGGGTGAAATATCTACGCTAAAAAAGCCGCGATCGGGGACCTCCAGAATACGAGTCCAAGACGTTACCATTTGACCAACTCAGTCAGTTTGACGGTGTTGTTTGATAAGCATATGTGAAGGAATAGTGTTAATTGTCAAATTATACCGTTAGACAGGAATTAAAAAAACATGTGACTTTTAATTAGTTGTTACTCTGGTACCGGTCAACCGATTAGGTCCAAAATTAATAGGCTTCTTGCCATGGACGTTACAAATGCTTAACCAAGTTTCATGAAAATCCGATAAAGCATATTTGAGTTATGGGGCTTTTGTTATATAATACCATAACAATGCACTAAATTAGGCATTATTCCGGTACCGGTCAACCGATTAGGTCCAAAATTAATAGGCTTCTTCCCATGGACATTATAAATGTGTAAACCAAGTTTCATGAAAATCCGATAAAGCGTATTTGAGTTATGGTGCTTTTAAATAAAAACACTAAATTGGGTTTGACACCGGTACCAGTGAACCGATTTCGTTCAATATCAATAGGGTTCTTCCCGTGGACATTATAAATGCATATACCAAGTTTCATGAAAATCCGATAAAGCGTATTTGAATTATGGTGCGCACAGACACACGGACAGACAAACGGACAGACATTTTTCCGTCCCCCACACACAATCTCATAAAGTACCATACTGGCACTTAATAATGACATTAGTTACAATTATAATTTGACTGTAATATGTTCATCCATTTGAAAGACATTTTGTCCTGATACTAACAGTCCGGATACTAACGCACATGCAGTTACAATTACTAGTATTACAAAGTATTAAAATTAAAAATCCATAAAACAAAATATACCAACTGAGTCTTGAATAGTGTATGATTCAACTGCTTTAAACAAAATTTGAATACATGCAGTAAATTAGGAGGAACTTTTACAATAATTCATTCAAATTTTTTAACCTTATTTCCTCGTCCATATACTAACAAAACAAAAATGACCAATAAACAGTATATTTTTGTCATCAATCCCAAGTAAGATACTGGGAATAGAAACTAGAGTGGTGTTCAAGATGTATACAGCAAAATTGTTTTCTGCAAGTCGAATATCACACTGTACTTCATATTATGAAGTTTAAATTTCAACCAAAGTGTCCTGATACTAACAATGGACAGTCCCATATATAAAATATACGTTTGATAGATCATCTTTACATATTTTTTACGTATAGATATTGTACATCAATAGTATGTATGCGATTGTAGGTATAATTGATATATATTATATGTCTGGATTGACATGAATAGACGTAAAATATACATAAAAAAGTGGGACATTTGAGCGTATATTATACGTAGATTTTATTTAACCAATATGTGTGATGTACATTACCTAGATCTAGGGATAATGTAAATTTTACATATATTTTACGTATGTGTGCTGAGTGGGGTGGTTCTCTAAAATGTCATTAAGAGAATGATTCCCGTTAGGAATATCATCATTCTGGTTGACCATGGCCTGGATTCCATTTACAAAAAATTATTTAGTTTCTCAGGTACAATAATCATGTTTTTTTTTTGCCCTACCACTTTCAGATTTCATGTTCCATGCTGTTTTGCATGTATTTCTAGAAGTTTCTATAAGAGAATCATTGTGGCTAGTTTTTGCTTTAATAATTTTCTTTCTATATATATTTTTTACGTGTTTATAATCTTCCATATCTTCAACGTAACTGGTTTGGACTTGGTTGTCCATATCATGTTAACAATAGCAATTTTTTTAAAATTATTATTCACAAAACCAGATGCAAATATAAAAAATCTGTCTAACCACACATTATGCTAGCAAGGCTGAAAATCTTATTGTAGCCAATCTGGGAAAAAGCTATTTCTGACTGTAATCCCCACACTGTCTTACTGAGCTACTCATATTACACATATCAGGACCAGGTTTTAAAATAAGTAGGCCTAATTATTATGAAAATTTGGAAAATAAATAAGAAATCAAACCACAATGAAATAAAGTGATAATTAAAGCATAAGCAGAGAAATAGTAATAAATAAATAAGTAAATAACAATTCAGAAAGATAAATGTCTTAAGACATGAGTAACGAACTTAAATGACCAATTCTAGATATTATAGTCCAGTATATAGGCCTAGGTGGCGAAAAAAGTGTCCACCTTGCATTAATTAGGGTAAAAGATTTTTCTTTCTTATATTGTTTGGTATTGTAAGAGTAGTGTAAATCTAAGTTTTCGGCCTCGAAAGCCCTAGGGACAACATTCTGTGAGCAAAAAACCTCGAAATTTTCGCACTTTTTTCAGTTTATCGGAAAAATCTCCTAGATATCAACTCCTCACAAACATTTGTCTATCACCATTCGAAAGAGCATAAAATTTCCTGCAAAATGCATTGATCAAACTTTAATTCACATGTAGTATTACAGATACTATAGTACTTGGAATTTTTAAAAAATATATTAAAAGGCGTGTATTGGCCCATTTTATCCATTTAGTCCATGTAGTCCATTGTGCGTTTTAGTTATGAATGACCATTCATTATGTATATGTACATGTATTACAAGGATACCTATGGGGAGTCAAATTCGATGAACATAAATTTACGACCAGATAACATAGAAAGTTCAAAATCCGTTTAAAATTACGTAACTTAGGCGTGAACAAATTATTTTTGAATTCCTTTTTTTTATGCGAGATCTACTGTTCACAGTAGCATACTGCCAGTGTAAGGTAAATGAATCACAGAATTACTTAATTATAATGCCACTTTGTGATTTTATTCGTATTTAGGTTGAAAGGTGGGAGAAATGAGTGAGCGAAAGTTGTGATGAGCGGAGGGGTCCTGTATGGCTGATTTCTTCCTTGGTTGCAGTAAACTTGTAAAAACTGAAGTGTATTTTTTCAAGCTTGGTTCTTTGCAATGAAAAGTTTTGTTTTTCCATGGTCAAATGGAATTCAGGTGGTATCTCAACCACTAAAAGCATGAATAATTAGAAGATACATTGGATCATATTGATATGAGGTTCTGAAGTGAGCGTCATGTTTGCCACTCCTTCCTGATTTGAGGAGGTCCTTAGGACTTGCTCACTTAAGGAGTTAAGTTTACTGAGCTATTCCCTGCATAGGCAGGAGGCCATGGCCCTTATGGGATGTACTCACGGCTAATTTCATTCATTCATTCATTCATTCATTCATGTTTTGGCTTGAATTGGGTATCCCGTCAGGAGTATCCTCACCTACAACGACGCTATCCTAAGTGGCTACTTTTGACATAGCTGTAGTAACTATAGGCACATCTGCGTCTTCTACTGCCTGTAATACTTGCAAATATTTTCAAAATGTTTTTTCAACATTTGTAAGAGACGACTCTTATTACTATCATTCTCCAAGAACTTATATTGGGAAACAGCAGGGAATGTTTTCTCATAAAAAATTATATCAGCTGAACTCTATCTTGGAACGGCGAACCCTTTCTGAACTTTTAGTACCTCGTTGATTCACATAATTTTGGTATCCATCAAACACGATAATTAATTCCGACTCATATTGCTTCTTAACATAGCTGATAAAACCAAAAGATTCATTGCTTTGCCACAGTACTTTATGAATGACAATAACCAACGTACATTTCAGAAACGATATTTGGATATCTAGAGGCTTGAAAACTTTGTAATGATTTGGTACCCTTTCATAATCATTCTTTGCTGAACAAAGAAGGAGCAAGTTCGTAGGTGAAGTACCTGTTCAAGTCTTTGCTATGCAGGTTCTCTGAAACAGTATCAATGAATCAACAGTGGTCACCTGTTCGAAACCAATCTTCAAGGTGTTCGTGACATCAGCAAGTGTAATTACTTTATCATTTCATTTCAAGTGTAGGCTTTTGAAGTTTTTACCAATCATTTTTGCCATACAGGTCTTGCCTACTTCTTGGAATCATTGACAATTACCCTGCTTTGACTCCCCATAGGTAGCCTTGTAATACATGTACATATACATAATGAATGGTCATTCATAACTAAAACGCATAATGGACTACATAAACCGCCATAAATGGATAAAATGGGCCAATACACGCCTTTTAATATATTTTTTAAAATTCCAAGTAGCCTACTATATTTCCTGTAATACTACATTTAAATTAAAGTTTGACCAATGCATTTTGCAGGAAATTTTATGCTCTTTCGAATGGCGATAGACAAATGTTTGCAAGGAGTTGATTTCCAGGAGATTTTTCTGATAAACTGAAAAAAGAGTGAAAATTTCGAGGTTTTTTGCTCACAGAAAATTGTCCCTAGGGCTTTCGAGGTCGAAAACTTAGATTTACACTACTCTTACAATACCAAACAATATAAGAAAGAAAATTTTTTACCCCAATTAATGCAAGGTGGACTGTATCTATATACTGGACTAATAGTTTTACCACCATATTACTATTGGCTGAGCGCCAAGAGCATAAATTAAAAGAAAAATGTTAAAACCACATTACTATGGGTCACTCACCAGAATAATTGTAGCTAAAACTCCATAATTTGAAAAGATTATATCTCAGCTAAACTCCATTAAAAAACTTCCTTTTGCTTCAAAGACTTAACCATGAACAGTGTTCCTAAGTTGATGTAAGTATGAGGTGGTTTTTTTTGTGTTGTTGTTGTTTATGTGTGTTTATTGTTTTTTTTTTCTTGGGGCAGCAAGCATTAATTTCTTGGGCTAAATTAAGAAGAAAGAGGTTACAAGCCTCGGATGCAGTGTCACAGTTCAAAAACCATTCTACTCTCTATGTGAAGCATGCTTAGGATAAGGATAAGGATAAGGATAAGGATAAGGATAGGATAAGGAAAGTTGTGTGAGTCATTAACCAGATTTTTTGGGGGGTTTTGTATGCTTCAGGGATGCAATGCAATATGGTAATGATATTCTCATCTTTTTATAACCAATTTACATAAAAAGAAAGTTATACATAATATATTATACTAAGAGGCAAAACTTTTATTTGGACAGAGGAAGTTATGTGTTCGACATCAGATTTTTTATGGTAGTGTTATTATTAATAATTACTAGCAGAAGAGCCCATTCTTCAACTATGGGCTAGTAGTGTCTCACTTTAATAAACTGTACTCGTCATTATGTAATTTGCCAGTACAGAGATGGAACTTTTCTTTTACCGGTAACCAATGTCATATATTTTTCTTGTACCTAGGTACATTATACAAATTTAAAAAAAATATATAATAATAATAATAATAATAATAATAATAATAATAATAATAATAATAATAATAATAATAATAATAATAATAATCATCATCATCATCATCATCATAATCATAAAACTTGCTGGAAGATTACACAAAAACAAGAGCAGTACCAGTAATTACTATCTTATAGAAAGTATCATTGCTGCAAGCTTATATGGGACTGTGGGGCTCAAGCCCACCAATAATTTGCTGTGTAATATTATCATAATACATTTATTTTGCTATCACTAAAATTGTGTTTCTTTGTTGAACTGCTGCACAACAAAAATCACGTTATGGTTGACATACATAGTAGGATATCCTCTTATTCGAATTCCCTCATGATCGTTTGATGTTGTTCCTTAATTAATTAAATTGTTACAGCTTACTCTGTCAATGTAGTTTCCACTGCCATTGGCGAAAGTTCTTTGGAAAGACTAAATACATTTTTTGCATTGAGAAAAGACTTAATCACATTGCTAGTCTAAGCATATTTAAAGAGAGCACGGAAAATTTACATTTAGAATTTCATGATGCTTGTGATTAAAAAAAAAAAATAACAGGAAGGACATAAATGGATAAAATAAGGGATTGTTGGAGGGTTGCCAACTCTGGAAAGTAGAAATAAGGGATACTAGTGTATAACAGGAGTGAAAATAAGGGACCCAAAGAATACAGCCTAATGAATAGCCACTTATAGTACCTACTCATCTTTAACTCTTCACAAAACATTTCATTGCCTTAATAGATACACTTCGTCCTCACAGCGGCTCAAGTGATAGTGAAATAAGGACATGGACACCAAATGGAAGGAAATGGACACCAAGGGGAGAGGAAAATGAAGTGACAAAGAGTGTCCAACCAATTACAGCTACCAATCGTATTCATATATGACCATTATGAAAATATCAACAAAAACAAATTTAAAAGAATGAATGGCAGCAATTCTAGAAATGCAGGATATATCTTGAAAAATACGGACCCAGGATTTTGTCAAAACATAGAAGCCACTGAAACTGAAAAACTAAGTATTTTCAGTATTGCCCAACCCACATAATGATATTTCTGAATTTAGAAATAACGTCTTTCATACTTACCTTTGCATCCTGTGGGAGGTCATTCTTAAATTCTATTTCAGTTGAAAATACAGTAGTTGTCCTTGTAGGTTTTGAGATTTTGCTATTCCTTACAACTATGTACTTTGGATTTGTTTTTGGTTTATCCATTCTCGCGACTGCCAAGTAATATGACCTCTGCAAAGTAAAATAAGTCTCTAGATTAAATCTCCATAAATATTTCACATTATTAAACAATTAAGCTGCTTCAATATGATTTTCTTGTTTTCTTAGGGAAAATCATTATTTTTGAAGTGTTTTTGAAGGCAATTTTTCTATTTTTAGTGTATTAGTCTTTTCTCTACTATGTATTCCATTCACATGATACATATTTGATATTGACCAATAACATTTGAAGGGTACAGGGGAAGAAGGTGGAATGTCAGTAAAACAAAGTTTTGCAGGAAACGATTTTTAAAAGTTTGAGTACTCTAAACGCAGATGTATGAAATCAATTATGAATACATTTTCATTCTACAGTAAGAATAATGTGTTTTGTACTCGTGTTGTGAATATCAAGTTCTGAAATTAACTTCATCATGCAAAAAAATCGTAAAATGCGATAAAATGTCCAACGGTACAGGGGAAGAAGGCGGAATGTCAGTAAATCAAAGTTTTGCAGGATACGATTTTTAAAGTTTGAGTACTCTAAACCCAGATGTATGAAATAAATTATCAATACATTTTCATTCTACAGTAAGAATAATGTGTTTTGTACTCGTGTTGTGAATATCAAGTTCTGAAATTAACTCAAACGTGTAAAAAATTGTTAAATCCAATGAAACGCACAAACATTTTGAGGTAGTAGGTGAAAAAGTATAGTTATGTTTTACTAGTTTATTTCATCCTCTGGATCATTACAAAATGATTTGGGACACAATTTGATGGAGTTATACAATAAGTACTGTTGAAGTGGACAACAAAATACAATACAATACAAATGAATAAAATATAGATGATTACAATACAATACAATACAAATGAATAAAACATTGATGATTACAATAAAAAACAAATGAATGAAACATAGATGATTACAATGAAAATTATTAATTACTACAGGATTTAGCTTGCTTACATTGACTGGTCGAGACTATGAATGGAGTTGTTTTAGTTAAAATGTTGATTCTAAGTAATCTTTAATACTAAGGAACTTGCCATTCAGGAGTATATCTTTTAGTTTTCCCTTGAAAGTTTTGATGTTGGATTTTGTTATTTCTGGTGGCAGTTTATTGTAGGGCCTACATGAGAATTCCTGTGTGAGATATGCTAAGTAAGCTTTTGGTAAGTCTATGACTGTCCAAATGTAAGTTATTAAATGTTCTTGTGTGATAATTATGTAACTCAGAATTTAGACAAAATTCAGTTTTATTCTTGTGGATGAAGAGTAACGTTTCAAGTATATATAAGCACGGTACAGGTAAGATTCCTATTTTTCCAAGGAGCTCTTTGGTTGGTGTTCTAATGGGTAAGTGGAAAATTGTTTTTAGTATCCGCTTTTGCAATTTGAAAATGCAATCAGCTTTTGGAGATGAGCCCCAAAAGGGGATCCCGTATCTAATTAGGGATTCAACACAGGAGTAGTAGACTACTTTCAAAACTTGTGTGGAGCAGGTTTTAGACAGGACACGAAGAGCAAAGGAAAGTTTGCAGAGGCGTTTGCTGAGCTCAGAAATGTGCTTTTCCCAAGATAGATCAGAGTCGATCCAAACTCCTAGAAATTTTGTCTCACTTTTGTTAGCTAAAGGATTATTGTTTAACAAGGTTATAAAGTCATGCGAGAGTTGTCAGGTATAGAATAAGCCGCGAGAAAATAGTAATTTCTATGCTTAACTTAGAGAAAGTTGTGCGAGTGTTCTAAGAGGTGAAATAAGTTGCGAGAAAATTGTAATTTCAGTGCTTAAGTTAGACAAAATTACGTGACTATTCTAATAGCTGAAATAAGTCGCGAGAAAATAGTTACCGGCACTTTGTTGCTTAAGATACAGATCGTTGTGTGAGTTTCCCAAGAGGAAGAATAAGACGAAAGAAAATGACAAATAAATTACTAGGGTAAAGCAAGTCGTGTGAGAGCTCCCTGAGATGGAATAAGACATGAGAAAATAGTAATTTCAATGCTTCTGTTAGGGAAAGTGTGTGAGTCTTTAAGAAGCTGGAATAAGACGAGAGAAAATAGAAAAAAATAATTAGGAAAGAGTAAGTCGTGTGAGAGCTCCCTGAGATGGAAGAAGACGCGAGAAAATAGTTATCTTAATTCTTATGGCACAAAACGTTCTGTGAGATTTTCAAGAGGTAGAATAAGGCTAAAGAAAATAGCAACAATTTTATTACGGTAGGAAAAGTCGCGTGAGAATTCCCAGAGATGGAGCGAGAAAACTGCAATTTTAACGTTTAAGGTAGAGATCATTGTGTTGTGTTTTCTAAGAATCAGACGAGTGAAAATGGTAACAATTTTATTAAGGTAGAGAAAGTCGCGTGATTATTTGAAGAGCGGCAGAACACGTGCTGGGGGTTGTGAAATCCGTTTTCGTGAATTTAACATTCAAATTTGGCGGCATGATGCAGGAGGTGACGTCACAGCTGCGGAAGCAACTCTTCGCCGTTTTCAAAGAGACTAGCGTTCTCAAAATCCTCTTCAGTTTCTTTGGTGGTGACTTTATGCCGCTCTTGCGAAACAAATTGGCCTGTCTTCGCAACGAATAAGTTAACGTTTAATGGGAGAAGTCATATAACTCGCACTTGACGAAACTGGACTGGCTTGAAGCATCGCTAGTCTCAGCTCGCTCGTCTTTACTGCCGCATCATGAGATTTTGAGACTGCCTAAGCACGCGGCACCACAAATTGACGCTTTATGCGTTGTGATTGGGGAATGCAACGGCGAAAAATATTTTGATGACACGGCTAATGAGTTTATAATGATTAATTGCTTTGTTGTTGCTGCCTTTATTTATTTGTTTATGAATCCACTATTTCCTTATATTATTTAGGTAGACTCAGTCTCAAAGTCTACCCTTACGCTACGCCACTGGTGATTACATTCTTCCATTCACAATTTCCAAATTCTTTTAACTAAACGTGATCCAATTTATGTTTTTCAACTTTCCTTTTGTCTTCTATAACTATTTACCTACTTTAAGCCGATACTTCACAAATTTTATCCTTCTTTCAAAACAATCATTTCAACTTCACTTTTAACTTAACTTTTCTATTGGGTTTCAACTTGAATTCCAAATTTCTTCCTATCCAACCTTTGGATTCATTCTCTACTTTCTGTAGTTTCTTCCTTTCTGTTCCTCTTAGATAGTGTTAAAGTATTTTGTACGAGAAACAATTTGTGCGATTAATCCTTCACTTGTTCACCCGCATCAAGCGCCAACGCCACCTGTGGGTAGTTGTGTTAATCTCTGCTCTGTGTGTAGCCATGTTTATGCAGTGTACCTTGTCCTAAATATATTCCTTTGTTCATCCGAATGTACGCGAGTTGTTCTTAGTTTATTCCTGCAATCCATTGAACATTTTCACAGGTTATGGGCCCAGGCATGCCTATCGCGATCTAATCGGCCTGAAGTGTAATTCATGGTGAATATACTAACCGAAACGGGATACGTGAATCGTAGTAAGTAACGCGTCGCGCCGAAATCCTAACCTACCGCGTACATGCAAACTTCATCAGATTCAGAAGCAATTGAATTAGAAGCCAATGAACTAGAAAACAATCAAGAAACGGAGATGTCGTCTTTGCAAGGAATACCGCAAATTGAAAAGCTAAAGGGACGAGAGAATTATCCGACTTGGAAGTTCGCCATGCAGGCCTATCTGGAGCACGAGGATCTGTGGGAGTGCGTCAGCAGTGATAGTGTCCAGGATACAAAGAAACTGACGAGGGCGAAGTCCAAAATAATCCTCTGTGTGGACCAAATGAATTATTCGCATATCCAGTCAGCCACTACACCGAAGGAAGTTTGGGACAAGTTAAAGGCAGTGCTTGAGGACTCAGGCCTCACCAGAAAAGTAGGACTGCTTCGAACTCTTGTGACTAGTCAACTCGAAAAGTATAATACAGTTGAGGAGTATGTTAATGAGATTATTGTGACAGCGCACAAGCTATGCGGTCTTGGCCTCAGCGTTCCTGATGAGTGGGTAGGCACCTTGATGTTAGCTGGTCTCCCGGACGAATATCGGCCAATGATTATGGACATTGAGAGTTCAGGCACGTCGATTACAGCAGACTCTGTCGAAGCAAAACTGATGCAGGATGTCAAGGACACGAAAGCAGGTAAAAGTGGTACCTCCCAGACAGCCTTCTTAACCAAAGGGAAATCGAAAAAGGGGCTCCGCTGCTTCACGTGTAACAAATATGGACATTTCTCCAGAGACTGTAGATCTGCCAACAAAAGGGACTCTGAGGGAAGTACGAAAAAGGAAGTCCCAAGAAAAGGAGATATAGACAAGGGTGAAAAAGCATTTCTAGCCATGCTAACGTCTTCAGTAACATCTGACAACAGTTGGTATGTAGACTCATGCTCATCTGTTCATCTCACTAATGAAAAAAGGAACTTACAGAGCTTTGATCATCACCCCAATGTTGATATAACAGTGGCCAACCAAGACACATCAGTGCCGAAGCAACAGGTAGTGTGAAAATACCCGTGATAACCAAGGAAGGTGCTGATCAGATTACAGCAAAAGACGTGTTAAACGCCCCAGGAAGTGCGGCAAACCTGCTATCGGTAAGCAAGATTGTGAACAGTGGATTTACGGTCACCTTCTCACCAAAGGGCGGTTTTATTAGTGACAATAAAGGAGATTGGTCCATTGGTTTGTCGTTGGAAGGCGGAATCTACAAACTAGACACACACGAGAGAAAAACGTTCTTTGAAACAAGGGACCTAAGTGCTGAAATATGGCATAGAAGACTCGGTCATTTAAACTACAAGAGTGTCACCGACTTGAGCAAAAATCCAGAGACTAAGGTAAACTTTCCGAACACTGGACATCCACCTTGTGAACCTTGTATTCAGGGCAAGCATCACAGAGAGCCATTTCAGAGAAGTAGAATAAAAACAACATGTTGCATTCAGATGTTGTGGCCCTATGGGTAACGAATCCATCGGTGGATCCCGGTATTTCCTCACCTTTGTGGATGACTATAGCAGGAAAACCTTTGCGTTTTTCCTCAAGCACAAGAATCAAGTGAAGAAAACCTTTGTGGAATTCAAGGCATTGATTGAGAATCAAACAGGACGCAGGATCAAGACACTTAGGACTGACAATGGTCGAGAGTACTTAAGTAACGAAATGGAAACTTACTTGAAGGAATCTGGAATTAAACACCAGCTGACAGTCAGATACACGCCCCAACAGAATGGCGTAGCAGAAAGAGAGAACCGAACTATCATAGAGAGAGCAAAGAGTATGCTCTTTGATGCAGGCCTTCCGAAAGAATATTGGGCGGAAGCAGTGTCTACCGCAGTTTATTTAGGAAACAGATCCCCAAACTCGGCGATAGGCGGAGCAATGCCAGAAGAGTTATGGACGGGATGCACACCGAGCTTTGGCGCATCTGAGAATTTTTGGTTGCTCTGCATACGTCCATATTCCGAAAGAGTTACGTCAGAAGCTGGACCCAAAGAGCGAAAAGCTCCTGTTCGTCGGCTACTGTGAAGACTCAAAGGGATACCGTCTCATGGACCCAAAAACTGACCAGATCACAAAAAGCCGAGATGTAATATTTCTAGAAAACTCTGAGTCCGAGAATGGCGACAGAACACCTTCGCCAGCTACTCTGTTGGAAGACTTCAATGAAGAAGGAAAAGAAAGCGAAGCTGACTCAGAATTAACAAGCCATACAGACCGACCTGCCTTAAAACGCAGTCAAAGAAGATGAAACCGGAGGCACTATTCTCCGTAGGTCAACGAGGCCACATAAACCAGTCAAAATGGAAGATTATGTCACATACCTCACCGTGGGCCATGATTCAGCAGACCCAGAGAATGTTGCAGAAGCTCTGAGTTCATCTGACAGAGATAAGTGGAAAAGGGCAATGCAAGAGGAATACGACTCCCTTGTTTCCAACAATACCTGGCTCCCAATGAGACTACCCGATGGAAAGAGAGCGCTTGATACCAAATGGGTTTTCAAAGTTAAGAAAGACTCAGTTGGAAACACACAACGCTATAAAGCGAGACTAGTAGTTAGGGGTTGCAGCCAAGTAGAGGGGATTGATTACACAAGTCAACAAAATTTAAAAAGTTTTTTGTATCCGAAATAAAATGTATCAAATCTTATGTAATTTGGCCTCCTAAATTCGAAAATGGCAGTAAAATTTTTTTTATTAGTTCTCGTTTAGAAGATATCGGCTATATAGCCTTCATTGTTGTTCGTGCAAAAAAATATTCGTAGTTTTTAATCACATACCTCATAAACGTGGTCTTTTGCCTTCTCTAGTGTACTTTATCTTAGGAGCATCTCTTACTACAGACCAGTAGTAGTCAGCAATCATAGACGTGTTCCATTTCCCCTGATAACATCGTTCTAGAGTAGCGATGTCTTGGTGGAAACGTTCACCATGCTTGTCGCTTACTGCTCCAAGATTGTCAGAGAAGAAGACCAGGTGAGAGTGAAGGAAATGCAACTTGAGAGACATGTTGTACCCCATTCTATTATAAGCCATCAACATATTGTCCACTAATGTTCTGTAATTTGACGCCCTTTTGTTGCCAAGGAAATTAAGTACAACTCTAGTGAACGCTTCCCATGCAGTTTTCTCCTTGCCTGTTAGAAGTCCATGAAAATGATCATCATAATTTTCTTATTTGGGGACCTATGAATATTCCCTCTCCGATTTTAGATTCACTTAATCGTGGAAATTTATGAAAGAGATACTAAAATGCTTCTCCATTTTGATTTATACCATTTACAAAGTTTTTCATTAGTCCCAACTTAATGTGCAACGCAGGTAATATTATTTCAGTCTTGTCAACCAGTGGTCTGTAAACAATGTTTTTAATACCTGGTTCTTGCTTTGTTGCATAGTGTTTGTCCTTCGCACGACTATCCCATTCACATAAAAAGCAACAATATTTCGTATAACCCTGTTTCCATTGGTATAGCAAAATTCATATATCGCCCGTTTCCATTTAGCCACTCGCGTAGGTTTGTGGAACAAGTACGACAACAAATATGGGGTGCAAGCGATTTGTCCTGATCACCAACCTTGCAACCAAAATAGAGATGATAGGCCTTTTTAACAATAGAAGTTAACCGTACCTTTTGCGATTTAAAAGTCACTTCTCCACAGATAAAACAAACGTTATTTGGATTGTTAACACACTTACGCGGCATTCTGTGCCTTTCATGCCAATTCTATTACAGAAAGGATAATATTGTAACAAGGGCTCGTCGGGGTTCAAAATGAGAACACCGAGTTTATAATTGAAGGATGGAGGTTTCTTTATTTCCTACAACAATTGACAATACAGCCAGAAAACTCCAGACTATTCGCCAGTTCACTGTCCTGTTCAGAGCTCACTCTCACTGTGCTCAGTCCTAATTACAGCACTGTTCCAGTCCAATCCAGATCATCCCACGTCGCGCCGGTCAACTCCACAGTCCTCGCTGCCGCTGTGCGATCCACCCGTCGCGCAGAGTTCCCCGGGACGGCACTGCCTCAGCCCAGATCAGCTCACCAGCTCTTCCGTTCACCCTTCCCTCCGGTCACTAGTTCCCCGTTGACTAGCTATTCCGCTCTCGGGTCCCTCCGGTCACTGGCTCCTCAGCTTCCCAAGACACACTCACTTGAGGCCGCGCTGATCAGTCCTCTCCGTCCAGCTCACCCTCTGACGCTGACGCTCGCCGCTACTCACGGACTGCCTCTCTGACTGTTCCCTCGTTGACCCTCTGACTCTTCACGGACTGTCTCTCCTCTGATGTACTGACTCTTCACACTGAACTCTCTTCATTCACTGACTCTCTCAACTCCGATTCACTGACTGCCTCTCCTCACTGAACTGACTGTCGCTGTTACTCTCATTCGTTGACTGACTGAACTCTTCACCCTGACTGCCGCTCCATCACTGACTGACTCGGCTCGGCTGCTCGCACTCCTTATATAGCCTTAACGAAAGTTCCAGAGTTGAGGTCTGGAAAGCTCTCCGCCCGCGCATGGTCTAGAATGTCCGCGCGGTGCGCCGTCAAGCCCTTAGCGCGTGGCTCCACCTCTGGCCCCTCTCACGAGCGCGCACCGTCACTCACCGCGCCGTGTCAGGGAGTAGGCCGCACCCGTCGGCGCGCGGCTCCAATCAGCAATAAGAGGGCCGTCCATCCACTAGGGGAGCGCGATCCTTCTAGACTCCGCCGTTCTAGTTCTTTCTGGCTTACTCCTCCTTCTATCAGGCTCTAGGCTTTTCTGGGCTTTGTCACATTGCCCCCTCCTTAAGGGCCTTCGTCCCGAAGTGCCCCATGATATGCCGCCAGACGGTCCAGGTGAACTACCAGCATCTTCCCTCTTGGCTGTCGTTGGATGCTGTAGACTACTGGCCACTTGGTGAACTAATGCATGGCCAACAACAGGTGCCGATTTCCGTCATCAGTAATGGAACATGGGCCTGCCACGTTGTATTGCCTCATGGCCCCACGGCTGCAAGTTCTAGGCCCTCTGCTGGCAGCACAGGTGTCGCGTTGTTCACGCCGCCTCTCGGCGTCACTCCATTGGTGCAACCAGTAGAACATTCTCCGCAGTTTGTCGAGGATCCGGTTCGCTCCCGAGTGGTCACCTGTTGCTCCTGCGTGGACTTCCTCCAGGACCTCCTTTACCCCCGCTCTTGGAAGGACTAGGTGTTCCGCAGTCGCCTTCTCATCCGCAGACTCCCAGCTCCCTTTCAGGCCCCCGTCCCTGACCACTAGGGCGTCCTGCTGGTTCCCATAGCCTTCGTAGATGGCGCTGCGACTGGCTTCCTCTTCCCTCGTCGGTCCCGTACCCGACATGACGTCCTGCGGTGTTCGTCCCCCGTCCACGCCGTCACACGGTGTCTCTCCGTGGTCCACGTCGTCCCGCGGTGCCCGTCCTACGTCCACGTCGTCCCGCGGTGTCTCTCCTACATCCACGTCGTCCCGCGGTGTCTGTCCTTCGTCCACGTCGTCACGCGGCGACTCTCCGGCGTCCATGTCGTCCCGCGGTGCCTGTTCTACGTCCACGCCGTCCCGCTGTGGTTCACTCAGGGCGTGATCTTCCCCTTCGGTAGCTGGTGGTACGGTGATGGCCATGTCCTCTTCCGGCTCTTCCTTATCTTCCATCTTGGCCTCTCTCTCTGGTTCACTTTCCACGGCCACCAGTCCGCTGCCCGGTTCATGTGATCTTTCCTTGGCCGGTGTCAGTTCAAGCTCGAGTTCTTCCTTAGGGCTTAAGCGCAGGTTCTTCATTTCCCTTATAATTTCTCTTGTTTCGGTGTAATGCTGGTCAATTATCTCGTTCAGTCGGTCATTCCGCTGGTCCATTATCTCTATCAGGTCGTTCAGTCGGCTATTCTGCTGATCCATTCTCTCTGTCAGTCGGTCTTCCATGGCGTGAAGTAACGACTTTAGCATGTCCTCCATCTTGCGTTCCTCCATCTTGCCTTCCTTCAATTATATCCCACTTCTGACACCAGTGTAACAAGGGCTCGTCGGGGTTCAAAATGAGAACACCGAGTTTATAATTGAAGGATGGAGGTTTCTTTATTTCCTACAACAATTGACAATACAGCCAGAAAACTCCAGACTATTCGCCAGTTCACTGTCCTGTTCAGAGCTCACTCTCACTGTGCTCAGTCCTAATTACAGCACTGTTCCAGTCCAATCCAGATCATCCCACGTCGCGCCGGTCAACTCCACAGTCCTCGCTGCCGCTGTGCGATCCACCCGTCGCGCAGAGTTCCCCGGGACGGCACTGCCTCAGCCCAGATCAGCTCACCAGCTCTTCCGTTCACCCTTCCCTCCGGTCACTAGTTCCCCGTTGACTAGCTATTCCGCTCTCGGGTCCCTCCGGTCACTGGCTCCTCAGCTTCCCAAGACACACTCACTTGAGGCCGCGCTGATCAGTCCTCTCCGTCCAGCTCACCCTCTGACGCTGACGCTCGCCGCTACTCACGGACTGCCTCTCTGACTGTTCCCTCGTTGACCCTCTGACTCTTCACGGACTGTCTCTCCTCTGATGTACTGACTCTTCACACTGAACTCTCTTCATTCACTGACTCTCTCAACTCCGATTCACTGACTGCCTCTCCTCACTGAACTGACTGTCGCTGTTACTCTCATTCGTTGACTGACTGAACTCTTCACCCTGACTGCCGCTCCATCACTGACTGACTCGGCTCGGCTGCTCGCACTCCTTATATAGCCTTAACGAAAGTTCCAGAGTTGAGGTCTGGAAAGCTCTCCGCCCGCGCATGGTCTAGAATGTCCGCGCGGTGCGCCGTCAAGCCCTTAGCGCGTGGCTCCACCTCTGGCCCCTCTCACGAGCGCGCACCGTCACTCACCGCGCCGTGTCAGGGAGTAGGCCGCACCCGTCGGCGCGCGGCTCCAATCAGCAATAAGAGGGCCGTCCATCCACTAGGGGAGCGCGATCCTTCTAGACTCCGCCGTTCTAGTTCTTTCTGGCTTACTCCTCCTTCTATCAGGCTCTAGGCTTTTCTGGGCTTTGTCACAATATATACGCATAAATGTTATTTTATAATTATAATTATTATCACTCACAATAACGATTAAATCACTCCCTATTTTAACTATTTCAAAGTACACTGATAGACAGTTTTCTCACTCATAAAGCAAGAACTGAAATGAATTTATAAAGGAATATCAGTTTGAGGGTTGGACTTATATGCTAGAGCCATAAATTCACCCTTAAATTTCCGGTACAGTCTGTTTCAAACAAAGTTACTCGGCTAAAATCCTGTTTTTAGTAAAACAACCTGACCTGTGTATTGTAGAAATGAGAACTAACAGACAAAAATGGACGTCATTTTCGTGTTTAGCGACCCCAAATAAGTAATGTATGGTTAATTTTATCTCGAATACATTTTGGCTGTTGACTTGTGTTATAGTGAAACCTACTCCCCAGTGGTGCGCTACACATCAATACGGTTTCTTTGTGCACTGGCAGCCAAGCATGATCTGGAAATGGATCAGAAGGACGTGACAGCTGTATATTTACTTGGGAACATCGAAGAAGAGATCTATGTGAAACCACCGAGAGAGCTTCGAAACCCCAAAGATGAAAGTGAAGTCTGGCGACTCCAAAAATCAATGTACGGTTTGAAACAAAGTGGTCGAGCATGGAACAAGAGACTACATGATTCGCTGACAGGGATGAAATTCAAGAGAACGGAAGCAGACCCCTGTGTATATGTCAAGAAAACCAAGGCAGGCATCGTCATTATTGCCGTCTACGTCGACGACCTATTGATTGTGGCAAGTGATAAGCAAGAAAAGGTGTTGCTGAAGGAGAAACTTTCACAAACCTTCAATATGAAGGACCTTGGGGAAGCAAAGCAGCTTCTTGGTATGAGAATCTCCAGAGACTGCAAGGTGAAAAAGGTTTGGTTGGACCAGAGCGCATACATCCAGAAGATTCTTCAGAAGTTTGGTATGTGCGACTCTAAACCTGTATCTACTCCGTATGACCCGAACAGCAAGCTAACCAAGGACATGGAACCAAAAACAGAGAAAGAAATTGAGGAAATGAAAGGTGTTCCATATCGTGAGGCAGTGGGCAGTCTACTCTATGACCGGACATTTGTTTTGCAAGTGGAGTGAATAAAACATACAGAAATGTGAGTGCTACATTTCTGTATGTTTTATTCACTCCACTCCCGCTCACAGAGAGTATACCCGTCGGCAAACCTACTCATTCCACTCTCCTTCTCTGGAAAGTATACTCAGCTGCTATCATACATCTACTGATGTTCCTTCTCATTCTCAGTACAACATGTCATCGCAGAACTTATGCGACCCGGATTGTACTCTTCTGTCTGTAGTATTAGTTTCTGCAAGTGGTATTAGTTTTCTAGACTGTCTGTAGTATTAGTTTTGTCAAAGGGATCCCCTTGCGGGGAAGCCCGCCACTCCACTGCCTTCCTCTCCGACTTCCCTTTCTAGATAGTCTGTGCTTCTCATTATTTCTTCTCTACTCCACTCTTTTTTTTAACGATCCATCTCCACCATTGGTACGTCAAATCTCCATAGTTCCCACAACGAGATTTCTGCCCCAAGCTATGGGCTACATTTCTGTTTGTTTTACTCACTCCACTTGCACTCACGGAGAGTATACTGCTGGCAAACATACTCATACCACTCTCCCTCTGTGGAAAGTATAACCAGCTGCTATCATACATCTATTGACGTTCCTTCTCGTCCTTAATGCAACATGATATCACAGAACTCATGAAACTTGAACTGTATTCTTCTGTCTGTAGTATTAGTTTCAGCTAGAGCATCCCCTTGCAGGGGAGCCCACCGCTCCACTGAGCCCCTGGCTCCTTCCTCTTTGACTATCTGTTCTAGACTCTGTTTCTCACTGCTTCTTCTCCACTCCCCTCTTTTTTCTTATCGGACTTAACAGACAAATTTTTTAAACTTCATGCACATGCGCAGACACATCTTCTATTCTGCAACAGTTGAATCATGAGGAAACAGCGAGCTCACCAAGTTTTCACGTTATCACTGTAATAGGTATGTAGTTCTTGACTCCACTTTTACGTAATATTCACTAAGTTCACCAAGTTTCCATATTATTTATTTATTTATTTAATCTCCATTGAGTGAGCCCTAGTTTACAATTAAGTATGTTAGGGCTATATTTAGTCAATTGAGGTTTCCTGTATAGATTTAAAGTTCAGGAAGATACATTCATAGTCTCTTAAACACATATTCAAAAAAAGCTGTGAATGACAAATAACAACATTTTCTAGTGAAAATTTCTCCGTTAATCGGAAATTGAAAATTTGCACTGCACTTGTCTAAATGTAGTTCAAGTTCTAATCTTTTTGTTTCAAAAACTGGGCAAGTGAACATCAGATGTTTGGCATTCTGAAGACGGTCACCACATATGCACTTGTATGTATTGCTGTCTGTCTTGATATGAAATCTTTGGAAGTACTCACCAAATTTTCCGTGGCCGGATAGAAATTGTGTCAGAATAAAGTTTGGTTTCGTGAGTATACTTTTTAGACGATCAGAAACATTGGGAAAAAAGAGTTCTTTGATAGTCCTTCCGCAAGTGGTTGATTTCCATATGTTGTTCCATCTGTGGATACCCTCTTCTCGAAGTTTCATTTTGAGGTGAGAGATTGGTCATAGGGTGTATGATGGGGCTGCCGTTGATTGTGAAGCTGTTTTGGCGAGTTCCATATTATCATTGAAAACTTCTATAGTTCACGTTTTACAATGTTACCAAAATGTACGCTTGTTACTTAATAGGCTATGTCATCCATCTCGATTCCTTCAAATTTCAACTTTGAAAATTATGTTATTAACCATTCCACATTCAAATAGTGTCAATTTACAAATAAATTATGTTCTTGAAAACGTGTGTGTTTATTTTATTCTGAATTTAGCTTATGTTAATCTTGAGGCTAATTATTTTCTCATTACCACTGTTGTATTTGTATCATTGGTTAGTATTCCATAACACATTCCATTGTTCATTAATTTAGTATGCTGTGATCTGACAGCTGACACAATGGTGATAGATTTTAAAGAACACAAGTAAGCAAATTATTATTATTATTTATATAATCTGTTATATTTTGCTCACAGAATAATTTTAATAATTCCAACACAAGAATACGAGTTCCATCAGATAAATGCTTTTGTGCTTCGTACTTGCAAATCTATCGATAAACTCTTAATCTCTCGTGGGATAACCTATGACTAGCATCATTTTCAGTTGTTTCCATTAGGCCTATTATTTAAATTAATTATATTTGTTTATCATTTTATATTCAATAAATGTTCATTGATTTCACACCATTGTTAGGCATTACCCAGGTGTGAGTCAAAAATAAATATAGGTAGTACTGGTTCCAGTACACAGAATTAAAAAAGAAATGTTATAGTATTTTCGAGGAAATTTCAGTAACGCTATCTTTATGCATAACTGGTAATAATCAGGTACTGGGAGGCAGTTGGTTAAAGCACAAACTGGAAGGTTCAGTTCGTTCCTTAATGAGATCAGTGGGCTTTTTAAATTGGTCTAGTACAGGGGTCGGCAACCTGCGGCTCGCGAGCCACTTGCGGCTCTTTGGATGTGAAGCTGCGGCTCTTTAGTTTCATACGCAAATATTATTTATTTTATTAAAAAAAATCAAAAAAAGTTCTGAATCGTTTAACGAGGATTAGGCACCGATTATATCTCTCAGCCACTTGTACTCGCTTTTCACCGCACCCCTCCCCCGTGACAGGCGTCGTCACTGTCGTCAGTACGTCGGAAGCTCTCGAATGACGCCGTCGTCGGATGTTTCTATGTAGGTTTTAATTCGCTTTCGACGCAAGACAATTTGGCGTCTTCACCAATGCTTTGGCTGTGACGTATAGTTTGTTGTTTCAAGTAAAAGAGTTAGAAGCGAATTATCTTCTCAAAGTTATGTATGTGTATATATAATAATAAAAAACGGAAGTAAAGGTAGGTAACATAATAAGTATTATATTTTTAAAATACATATTGTACATATTTTTTTCCAAATAAGATACCTAACTACTTTTTTGAAGTCAATAAGAATTGTCAAAAAAGAAACAAAGTACTACTGTTGGATATTACCGCGAAAGTGTTTTTATTAAAATATATATTTAATAAATTACCAATTTTATTATTTATCTATTTTATAGCTTTTATTATTTAAAAATTAGCGTTAAAATAATAATTATAACTGTTAGTACCTATACATTTTTATTTAATAAACCTATTTTCGAACTCTGAGAATCAAAGTAGGTATTTGCAGTTTTAGATTGTTTATATGTTTGGCAATTTGCATTGATTTCGGCATAACACCTTTACTCGTAAACTAAGTAACTAATGTTTGCCAAAGGTAAGGTGTTGAAACGTTTTGCTTTGTGCTTGAATGAAATAAATACATTCCTAAATGAAAAAGGCATTAATCACCCTGAATTAGAGAACCGACAAATGGTTGCAAAAATTTTACTTTATGGTGGATATCACAGCGAAATTAAATGAGCTGAATCTAAAACTGCAAGGAAAGGGAAACCCAACCTATGTTTTGGTAGAAGAATTGGTTTGTTTTGAAGAAAAAATAATTATTTTTGCAGAAGATATTCAGAGCGGTAAATTACTTCATTTTCAATTTCTAAAGCAATATCGCGATAAAACCAGTGCAACTGTTGTCACGAATTACTTCAGAACAGTTATGAAAAAAATTAAAGATGAATTTGCTGACAGATTTGAGCAATTCAAAACCAACAAAACCACTCTAGCCTTCATAGTAAATCCTCTCAACACAAATAGTAACGAAATCCACATTGAGCCATTTGGAATTGATACTGGATCTCTAGAAATACAATTGATCGATTTAAAAAGTAAAGCTTTGTGGAGTGGAAAATTTACAGAGTTGAAAAGCAAGTTGGAAGAGTTGGAGGTCCAGAAATGTATGTACGTAACGCAACTAAAGCGGACAGCTTTAAAAGAAATGCCGCGAGTTGAGGCACTTATATTCGAATAAGTCTTCCAGATTGCTACAGTGAGGTGAAGAAGTTGGCATTTGGAGTGCTGTCTATCTTCGGATCGACATGTTCGTGCGAGCAAGCGTTCTCTTGCTTGAATAGAATTAAAAGTAAAGTAAGAAGTCAACTAACAAATGAAAATTTAGAGTCGTGTTTGAAACTTAAAACAACAAGTTATGAGCCAAATTTATCCAAACTTTCTAAAACCATGCAAAGCCAACGCTCCCATTGAATTTGTTTGCTCAAATGTATGTTATTGAAGTACAAGTTAGTGTTGTAAGTAAATGTTTAATTGTTTTAATTTTTTACTTAAATAATAAGTAATTATCTAATAATGCCATATATATATATATATTTTTTTTTTTTCTAATTTGTTGTGAAAAACACTACTTATATATATATATGAGTAAAAATATATTTTTTCTTATGGATATATAGATATTTTTTCTTATGAATAAATAGATTAGTTTTCTTTTATAAAAAAACTTTATTTATGCGAGTACTATATATTGTTGGCAAGAAAAAAATTGTGGCTCTTTAAAAACTTTGACATTTTGTAAATTGTAATTTTTGGCTCTTCCGACTCAAAAGGTTGCCGACCCCTGGTCTAGTAGGTTAGGCCTCAGCCTCTAATGGAAATGAGGAGCAATCTTTGGGGTAAAAATGGCCAGCATGTAAGGCTGACTATCTTATCACTTTCAATCTTGGAATCTCAACCACCAGGAAAACTAAGGATCGATTGCTAAATTGGGGACTTAGCTCGGCGCACTTTACTCAGGCGGGAAAACTACTCCCACTTCTCTGAGTTGCGCTGAAGTCAGCGAGCCAGGCTTTGCACAGAGCTGAATTGGTTTGTCAATTATTAATAAATATAAACGAAGTAAAATACCTCCTCTTTTACTTGAACAATAATAATGAATGTGAACTGTATTTTTACCTAAATGTATGATTACAAAATGACCTGCTTCAGTGTACAGCTAACAAATTCAAAGGGGTAACAAAGAATAAAATGGCACTCCCTGTTTTAATGTATGGCAGCGAGGCTTCCTGAGATCAGTTAAGGGGTGTATGAGACGGGACTACTTAAGAAATACAGACATTAGAAAGGAGTTGAGGGTTGAATCGACAGTAGAAAGAATATTCAAAACTATTGGAGATTACTTCCAAAACAGGCAAGTAATTATGAAAAAAAAATTAGAGTCAAAAACAAAACTTGTAACTAAAGGATGCCCCCAAGGATCGGTGCTAGGTCCAAAATTTTGGAATTTAATTTTCGATGAAGCCATCTCAATAATAGCGAGAAACAACGAAGCTATGCCTATAGCATTTGCAGACGACATAAACTTAGTCTTCCTAATAGAGGCAGATGGACGACCAACGTTAGAAAGAAAAGGCACTGAAACCATGTTAGAATTCACCAATTGGTGTAAGAAGGCCAAACTAAAATTATCAACAGAGAAAACTAAAATTCTGGTCTTAAAGGGGAAGCTTCACCCCAGAAGGCCTCCGACAATTCGCACAGAAGGCGCAATTATCCAATGTGTGCGACAAGTTAGATATTTACGAGTCGAACTCCAGGAAGGTAATAGATTAGAAGCGCAAGTAAACAAAATCTGTACCACCTCAGTTAGACTATTCCATGCACTAGGGCAACTATCTGGCCAAACATGGGGTTACAAATACACTAATTACAAGATACTATAAAGTGCAGTATTCGTTGCACTCATAACGTATGCAGCCCACGGTTGGGCACCATACCTACTAGTTCGGCACAAAAGAAAGTTGCTTTCAGTGCAAAGGAAAGCATTACTCAAAGTAGCGCGTGCTTACTCAACGATATCAAGCGATGCGCTTGCAGTGATAGCCGGAGAAATTCCGATCGACATCCTACTAGAGGAAAAGGTCACTGCCTACAAACGTAGAAAACACCATCCTACGAGGATTGGAGAAATCGAAATTACAGATGACACTTATCAAACCAGAAATAGAAAGGAGCTTAACTCCCAGCTAAGAGAACACACAATTGCAGTGTGGGAGAGACGATGGAAAGATTCCCCACAGGGACTAATAACAAAAGATTATTTTCCAAGCGTCAGAGTTAGGCTGAAACAAAAACACTTGTGGATAAACTACGCAACTAAGCAGTTCTACTCAGGACACGGCTACTTCACAGCAAACCTGTATAGGTTCAATTTGGCAGCAGACTTCCTCTGCTACTGTGAAGACAGCGAAAGAGACACAATGTATCACGCGTTATACACATGTCCGCAATTTAGAGAAGCACGTCGGGTGCTAATACAAACAGCGACACAGGCCAGGGAAACATGGCCACCAGAACTCTCGTTCTGGACGACAAAACACGCAAACGAAGCCTTCAAAGATTTCACAACACGAGCAATAGGCATACGAAAACAACAGGAAATTGACGCTGTCTAGACAACACAACTTCGAGACAACATGATAGTGAGACACACACCCTAGGAGATTGCTCAGGCCCCTGGGCCCAACCGGGCACCAAAATAAAGACAATTGTCTAAAGTGCACGGGATGCTATGAGCTTCACTCATAGCAGCCGATCCGAGTGAGGTTTTTCGGGGTTTTCCTCACTCTTAAGGTGAATGCCGGATCGGAGACACGACCCCGACCGACAGATAGGACCACACAGACAAATAAACACAAGTTCTATAGTGCTAAAACAAGTAGCCAGCTCAGCTCACATACCCACAGATTAGGACACGAAGAGCAATATTAAGCATAGAACAATAAGCGCCGAAAAATAGGGATATAGCTCGCCAAACTTCTCCGACAGATAGCGCGGGTGTACTAGCCGGTATGCGCTAGCCGTCCGTCACTTGTTTTTCCAGTTGTCGTCTGCTGGCACCATGCTTTTAAATGGCGTTCCATCTTCCCAGTCCGAAAAATATGTTCGTAATTTTATATTTTTACAGAGGACACGAGGCTACTATACATACTTCCTTGTCTACTAGGCCCTTCTAGAATGTTTAAGTGTCAAAAAGACGAAAGAAAAATTACAGCAGATAGGCTCTAAATAACACTAAAAAGGAAAGATTAACTAACAAATATTGTGAGATATTTCGGATGTAGACGAAATTATTTTGTACTATGTTATCAATGTATGAATATTTATATGCAGTGTGGCGATTGGATATTCTTTAATTTTTAAATTAATATTAAATTTGCCGTGAGCATCGAGAAGATGTTATGGGCCATTTAAAAATAGAGTAAATTACAAATACAGATAAATTAAAATTATGTAGTAACGCAATGATAATTAGAGTACATTGTATTAGTTTTATACCTTTGTTAAACTGTATCTTTAGTGCACCTTTATATTTAAAGATCACTTCCTTGTTGAATTTATTTAGTTATTTTAGGTCTATTTATTTTACTTTGCTGTATAAATATGTGTATAATACAGTAGCCTTCTATTGCATCTGAGATCAAAATATAAATTCTGTGATTTCTAAATAGCCAAGTTAGATTGACGGCCTCGAATAAAAATTGTGACAATAGCGTTGCCTTTTTAATAGGCGACATAACTTAACGTATGATAATTCTTAAATTCTGCCTTTATATTCTGCTATGTCATAGAATGAAATATTCTTAACAATATTTTGTCTCATAACTAGGAATGAAAATCACGTAATGATGGTCTAGCATACCGATAATAAAAGGAATAAGAAAGAATGAGGAATGAGAAGATAAAAGAAAAAAAGGTCTGATCGATTCTCAAGTTCCCATCCTTTTTTTAAAACTATTATGGACAGGAAAAGGTAAGTTTTCGTGTTGTAAACATATTTTGATTTTAAATCGTAACAGAAGAAGGATTAACCATTACCAATAATAGTGAAATTGCTAATGAATTCAATAAACACTTTTCTCAGATTTGACACAAAATATCAAGCTCCATATCATCATATTCATCGCAAACTACTCACAATAATAATCTACATTCAAATCCAACAGCTTCTCTGTTCCTACAGCCTATAATTGAAAATGAATTGTTCTTAATTGCCGTAAACCTTAAGAATAGCGTTACTCCTGGAAGTGATGACATTTCATCAACTATAATGAAAGCAATTATTAGATTTATTGCTAAACCCCCTTACTCATATTTTCTACTAGCCCTAACACACTTAATTGTAAACTAGGGCTCACTCAATGGAGATTAAATAAATAAATAAATACCTATGCTTAGCTCAAGGCTTTTTCCCGGATGAATTAATATGCGACAGTAATTCCATTGTACAAATCAGGCGACAAATGTATTTAAAATAATTATAGGCCAATATCCTTATTATCTACCATTGCAAAATTATTAGAGAAATGCATAAAAAAGAGACTAACAAACTTTTTAGAAAAAACAAACTATTAGCGGAATCACAATTTGGTTTTAGGAATAATATGAGTACTGATGATGCTATAATGGCCGTTACATCGAAAATTATTAAAGCAATAGATGAAGGAAAAAATGCTTAGGTGTTTTTCTGGACCTAAGAAAGGCTTTTGACACTATAAGTCACAACATTTTGCTAAATAAATTAGAAAATATTGGTGTTAGAGGTACTGCCTTAGACCTACTTCGATCATATTGGTCAAATAGATACCAAAGCACTAAAGTTAACAACGAAAAAAGTGAAAACGTAGTGCTAAATATCGGCGTCCCACAAGGAACTGTGTTAGGTCCTTTGCTCTTCTTAATATATATCAATGATCTTCTTAAATTAGATATAAATCTCATCAAAGGCAATGTTTATTCCTTCGCTGATGACACAGTAATCATATTTTCTGGAAACAGTTGGGAGTAAGTTTTTAGTAATGCTAACATTGGAACAAACAAAATAAAATAATGGCTCGATGAAAACCTTCTATCTTTAAACATTGATAAAACAACATATTTACCTTTTTCACTAAACTCTAAAGGACTTTCCTCAATAAATGCACGACATAATATAATCTTACATGAAATCTCTTGTTCTATCCCTTTTAATTGTAAATGCCCAAAATTAAGTTAATCAACGCAAGTAAAATACCTAGGTGTTATCATTGATCAAAATTTACGGTGGGAAAAACATGTTCAATATCTGTGTCTTAAACTACGGAAAACTATATATAAATTTGTTATATTAAGAAACATTATGCCACAGAGTACTTTAAGATTAATATATCTAAGTTTAGTCCAATCAGTTATACAATATGGAATAATAGGATGGGGTGGGATATGTCAGACTGCACTTCGCCCATTGTTGTTGTTGCAGAAAAGAATAATCAAGATATGTTTTAAAAATCATCTAAAAGTTTATATAAAGATTTTGACGTATTGAATATTAAACAATTATACTCCTACACTTTATTAAATTACTAGCTGCCCGGGCTTTGTATTTTTTAATTTGAAATTAAATTATGGATGACTTTATGCATGTAGAACTTGAAATGAAGGAAAAGATTTATCACACTCAAACTATTCCATCAGAAAACGCTAGAAATAGCTTTTTATGGCTCATATAGGATGTCGAAAGCTGCATTCCGTTGCTTCTACACATCATGCTTGGGAGGGGTTGAAATAAGAAGAAACATAAATTAAATAAGATTGTATTGACTTGACGGAACATTTTATTTATCATTCTCATGTTACCATACAACCGTTTCGGGGCTGAAATAAAAGAGAAATGCAGTACCACTTTCATACTTTCCTCCCCTAAAACCCGGGACATAATATACTGCGAGCATACGGTAGTACTCAAAATGTTCCATCCCATGCTTAGGGCCTAAGATAAACATCTCTATTTCTCAACTAATGCAAAGCCTACAGCTATGGATAACGTATAAGCGGAAAGGATTATTTACAGACTTCTGATATAGCATACTCACACACTTAAGTTGTCCCTGGAATACGACCTCTTCTTCTACATCAAAATGTGAAGTGAGAAAATATTTCTTATGCCGAGGGTAGAGAAAGTTATGTGACTACATCACACTGTGCTTTATTTTCGTGGATTTCATTTTCAGTAATTATTTTCGCCAATATATTACATCGATGGAATCATAATTCGTTAAAGCACAGAACACCAATATTATTATTAGAAGTGAACAGCGCATGTCAAAACTCGGAAACAAAAAGCGATTACAGCGCTCGAAGGGGTCGGGCAGTTAAGCTGTAAGAATGAAAAATTTACGTGCCAGAACACATGTATGAAAATGGATTCCAAATTCTGTAAAACCATAGCCCACTAGTAGTATTAGCGGGCTACGGTGATGACCATAGCCCACTAATACTAACAGGCTATAGTGATACAAACAATTATCTTTTAAAAGCATTGACACAGAATGCACTAAATGATGAACATCTTAAATAAGAAAAAATAATAACTTGCAAACATTATGCGTCAGATCTTATACAAACCGTAGTGTAGAATACCTTCTAGAATTTCTGCTACTCACAACATAGGCCTACGTGTCTCGGTGACTGCTGAAATATGTATTACTTTAGACGACTTTATAAATAAAAAAAACAAACATCCTTGATTATTGAATTATATTTATAAAAACTGGTTTTAAAAATATTACATTACCGTAAATATTAGTACCTTTCTGTCACTTCCTCAGTCATACACAGCGGTATGAACCTACTTTCTATTTTCACGAAAACCAGGCGAGGCTTCAGATCACTTCCCACATTAGATTGGGAGCTCACAGGGATTGGGTCTCTGTAAATCACGAGTCCCAGCTGCTTTGGGATAACTTCGCAAGAAAATAAAGGGAAAAAACTAGACACACTCGAAAATTTAGAAATTTACAAACACAGGAAGGAGATAATCAATGATGACATCATACAACATAACCCCCTCTATGATATACTAGTGAACACACCCACACCTAATAAATAGACAAACACACCTCCGTTCACGTCAGTACAACACGAATTAGCAGAGCTATTAGTACTCAATCCAGGTAAGATACCTCAAAATAATATGTTAGCTTATGTCTGATTTACAGTAACCTAATTCGTTTCTTATTTACTTCTAAGCTGATGATGACTGAATAGTCGAAATGCATCCTTCATAAAGAAAACTGGGAGATACGCTTGCAAATTCCACAGAAGAATGTGAGTGTAAGATCACAATACACACAGCACACAAACATAAGTGAATAAACATCAGAGCTAAGAATTTCTCCAAAATAAGAAGATTAAAAAAGTGAGTAACAAAACATTCAGTGATGTACGATAAAGAACATAGACAGAAGCATCCAGCTAAAAAGGATTCTCGTCGACTTAAAACTGTTCAATAAATATTGACACACGATATAATTTTTATGTATAATAGCTGTTTTTAGCAATGGTATTATAATATAATTAATGTTTTTTAATCATTGACTTGAGATATTGTTATCTCATATAAAAAACATAATAGCTGTTTTTAGTCATTTTATCGCAATAATATTAATGTTTTTATCATAGACTTGGGATATTGTTGTCTCATTTTAAAATCTGTCAAATCATAATTTATAATTATATAGTTATCTCATATAAAAAACTTAATAGCTGTTTTTAGCCATTTTATCGCAATAATATTAATGTTTTTATCATAGACTTGGGATATTGTTGTCTCATTTTAAAATCTGTCAAATCATAATTTATAATTACCGTATATTTAGGTCTCTGTTTTTATAATATGATGTAAAAATATGTTTGTATTGTATGCTGTTAACAGAACATATTAAAATATTTCTGTAATATTAATTATAGCGTACTTTTAATGGTCATAGCATTCGTATCTCCAGTAATCTGTAAGTGTATAAGGGTTCAAGGTGGTATATTTATCACGTGTAAAATAGTCACCCTTATAGGAGAATGAAGTTTTTAAACATTGAATTAGCTAACCAGGCTAAAATTATCAATAAGTTTACGAATACCAAAAGGAAACTTTTGAAGACCATAGCTAACATAAAATTCAATAAAACATGTAAACAGCATCACATAACACCCAAGTATATACACATTAAAACCAATACAAGAAATCAAACAGCGTTTGACACCATTTCGAAAGCTAAAAAATTATGGCTAGATAAAGAAATTGAATTTCTATACAAAAAGAAAACTACATTGAACTTACAGACTTATAACCTACACCTAGAAGCCAGCAAAATATTTAGTAATGTATGGGTAGACATCTCCAGTGAAATGTTGAATGCTGAAATGGAAAACAAATATAAAACAATGGAAAAGAAAATCCACAAACTCATAAAAGAAAGAGAAGACACTAACATACACAAACATACCATACATAATTTAGGAAATAATGAAATTAAGTTTCACCCTAGGGTCCTTAACCTGACAAATGTTGAATTCAATGAAGAAGAAATGGAAACAATAGAACTTGGTAAGTTCTAGAAACAAATATAGTAGATACAGAGACAGCCATTTCAAAACTACCTCTAGAAAAACAAGACACAATGAGACAGAAAATAGCCAAAATTATCCAAACGAAACACAATAATAATATCTTACATAATAACAGTAAACCAACACTAAAAGTCATCAAAGACATCAACACCAAACTAAAAGATAATGAAATACAACACACTAAAGCAGATAAAGGCAACACTGTAGTACTTATAAACAAAAAAGAATATAATGAAAAAACAATACAATTTATACAAGACAATAATATATCGAAAGTTAATGTTGATCCAACAGACAAGTTTCAACAAAAAATAAAGAAAGTTATGAAAGAAGCAGTTCTTATACTATCCGACCAAGAGATCAAACATAACACACAAATGAATCCAAAAGCCCCAAATTTAAGGACACAAGTAAAAACACATAAACCTGGCTATCCAATAAGACCAGTTGTCAATTACATACAAGCCCCATCCTATAAAATATCCAGGACAATAGGAAAAATCTTAAAGAACAAACTACAATTGCAAAATGAATACAGTCTGAAGAATTCCATACAATTAGTCAATATGATTAAAGATTATAGAATAGATAACCAAGAAGTTCTACTGTCCTTAGATATAAAGAACTTATACACCAATATTCCTATTGTAGAAACCTTAGGTATAATAGAAAATAACCTACATAAAAACAAAGAAAATCCAATAATAATTGAACAAATAATGAAAATTACCGAAACTATCCTCGAACAAAATTATTTTACGTTTAATGACGAAATTTACCTTCAAAGAGACGGGATGCCTATGGGATCTCCGCTCTCTAGTATAATAGCTGAGATTTTTCTACAAAATCTAGAAAACGACAAAATCAAACAAATCATTAATAAATACAACATAAAACTCTACAAAAGATATGTCGACGACACGCTACTTATTTGCAAGAAAGAACATGTTAATGAAATAGTCAATGAGTTTAACCAGGTTCATAGCAATCTTGAGTTCACTTTCGAACTTGAACATCAAAATAGTTTAAATTTTCTGGATTTGAAATTGAAAAAGGAGAACAATAGAATAAACTTCAGCATTTTTAGGAAGGATACATACACTGACACAGTAATTCATAACAATTCTAACCACCCATTTTCACAGAAAATGTCAGCTTTCAATTCCATGATTTATCGACTTCTAAATATCCCTATGAACAGGAAAAACTACAACCAAGAGTTAAAAACCATATTACAAATAGCTAATAACTAGGGATGGGTCGATACCAGATTTTCTCGATACTCGATACTCGATACCGATACATGATTTTTCCTCGATACTTGATACCTTCAACACTTCCAGTTTCAATAAATAGGTACATTAAAAATTAAAATTTGAGAGAACTGTGTAATACCAACTAAATTAATTAAGTCTGCATATTTAATGAGACAAAATTTAATATCATCAGTAGACTATAATTATTTTTAAACTCTACATTAAAACTAAAATTAGTTTTTTTAAACAGTCCACTTACAAGTTTTTGTTAAAAAATACTAGCATTCTCACTTAATTGCAGAATTGCAGAGTTACAAAACTATCGAAAAAGTATCGAGCTAGTTTTCTGAAGTATCGTCCGATGCCGATACCATGCAAGTATCGAGAGTATCGAGGTATCGAAAGTATCGAGGACCCATCCCTACTAATAACAATGGTTATAATAATAACACAATTTTCAACCTAATCAAGAAACAAAAAGATAAAAAAGTGAAAAAACAAAATAAAACCACAACATTGATTCCCCTTAACAAAACAAATGACAATAAAACAATCACATTCACGTACACTGATAATAGAATACACAGAATCACGAATCACTTTAAAAAAGACTTTAAAGTTGCATTTAGAACAAATAACAACATCAAAACTAAATTATACAATACTAGTATACAAAAAACAGATAAATTTGCAAAAAAATGGAATATATAAGTTGGAGTGTAATGACTGTAAAAAGGCCAGACGGGGAGACTATTTAGGCAAAGATTCAAAGAACATCAAGCCGACTATAAAGACATGAAAAGGAAATCAGCGTATGCGAAACACTTGCTAGATGAAAAACATACAACTACAGCCATAGAACAGGCAATGTCAATATTACATATAGAAAAGAAAGGGAAAAAACTAGACACACTCGAAAATTTAGAAATTTACAAACACAGGAAGGAGATAATCAATGATGACATCATACAACATAACCCCCTCTATGATATACTAGTGAACACACCCACACCTAATAAATAGACAAACACACCTCCGTTCACGTCAGTACAACACGAATTAGCAGAGCTATTAGTACTCAATCCAGGTAAGATACCTCAAAATAATATGTTAGCTTATGTCTGATTTACAGTAACCTAATTCGTTTCTTATTTACTTCTAAGTTGATGATGACTGAATAGTCGAAATGCATCCTTCATAAAGAAAACTGGGAGATACGCTTGCAAATTCCACAGAAGAACGTGAGTGTAAGATCACAATACACACAGCACACAAACATAAGTGAATAAACATCAGAGCTAAGAATTTCTCCAAAATAAGAAGATTAAAAAAGTGAGTAACAAAACATTCAGTGTTGTACGATAAAGAACATAGACAGAAGCATCCAGCTAAAAAGGTTTCTCGTCGACTTAAAACTGTTCAATAAATATTGACACACGATATAATTTTTATGTATAATAGCTGTTTTTAGCAATGGTATTATAATGTAATTAATGTTTTTTAATCATTGACTTGAGATATTGTTATCTCATATAAAAAACATAATAGCTGTTTTTAGTCATTTTATCGCAATAATATTAATGTTTTTATCATAGACTTGGGATATAGTTGTCTCATTTTAAAATCTGTCAAATCATAATTTATAATTACATTGTTATCTCATATAAAAACATAATAGCTGTTTTTAGCCATTTTATCGCAATAATATTAATGTTTTTATCATAGACTTGGGATATTGTTGTCTCATTTTAAAATCTGTCAAATCATAATTTATAATTATATTTTAGTCTCTGTTTTTATAATATGATGTAAAAATATGTTTGTATTGTATGCTGTTAACAGAACATATTAAAATATTTCTGTAATATTAATTATAGCGTACTTTTAATGGTCATAGCATTCGTATCTCCATAATCTGTAAGTGTATAAGCGTTCAAGGTAGAATATTTATCACGTGTATAATAATCCAAAGTTTAAAAATGGAAAATACAAAATTTAAAAATCCAAAAATCCAAAATTAAATATCCAAAATCCAAAATTATAAAACCCAAAAAATAAATAATTCAAAGATATAAAAATTAAAAAAATCAAAATTAAAAAATCCAAAATTCCAAAATTAAAAGAATTAAAAGATTAAAATTTTTAAAAATCCAAAATCCAAAATTTATAAAGTCCAAAAACCAATATTAAAAAGTCCAAGAATCCAAAATTTAAAAAATCCAGTAATCCAAAAGTGAAAAAAATCCAAAAATTAAAACAAGTTTCACTTCTGTCGCGTGGCGTTCCACGCACACTTTTTATTCTTTTAATTTTCTAATTATTTTATTTTAGGTTCTTTTAGGTTCTTTTAGCTTTGAGGAGTTCTTTGTCTGTGTCTTTACAGTAGGGTAGCCCAAGGAACTATTGCTTGTCAATTGTTTCTATTGTTGGTGTATTTAATGGTGTACATTTCAACTGATATTAATTTAAATGGATATGATACAGGATGAAATGGTGAGGATGATTCATGGTATGTAAATATCCAATTCGGCATTTGCCTTTACGACTGGGAAACTATGAAATGCCCATGTCAAATTGTCCGGTCACTGGATTTTAACCTGGGACCTCCTGAATGCAAGTACAAGACGTTACCATCTAGGTCACCTCGCATGGATAGAGAAAGTTTTGAGTGGTGCTGTACTTAGAGGAATTATTAGAAGATATATTTAGTGCACTATAAATTTACGACCATTTATGTAGAGCAGGCGGGTGTAGTTAGAGGGCAAGTAGTAATATCATGTCTATATCCCGGGGAAAGATGTGACTTACACCCCCGAAACTAAATGAAATCAACAACCGACTGAGAGAGACTTTCAACATATCCTAAAAACTAGGCGGAATTAAAAGTACCTTAAACGATTTTATCGCTTCACATTCTGATTGTAGAGTGTGCATTCAGTAAGACAAGGGAAGACCTCCATCCTTGGATTGAAATTTAATGGAAATAAAATTCCCTGGTATTATTTTGATTAAGCACTTATGACCAACCATCATTCATCATGTAACAAAAAGGTGGTTCTCACACAACCCCTGCCACCCCTAAGCCTTAATATTTAGGTCAGTAAAGCAGAGAGCTGCAATATCAACCTTGAAACAAATCATCAAAAACCAATAAATAATGTTAACAAAAATAAGGAAATGTTATACAAAAGAGTTAGGTCCTTATGAATTAATATTCCACCCCACTACAAGGGTAGTTTTAAGAACAAAAAATAAAGATAATTTTAAAAATCTAGCACTATAATGGATAGGTTATAGGATGAAGACCCTAAGACCACCCGTAACAAGAGGGTGAATTTCACGCATCCCTAGCCACCTTTAGGCCAAGGCTAGCAAAATAAGAGACCTGCATGACCAAATAATCTAAATAATATTAACAAAAAAAGAAATATTATATGAACAAAAGAGTTAGGACCTCTGAATTAATATTCACCCACTAGTTAGCATTCTAACCCATTAAAAGTTAATTTTAAGTTTAGAAAATCATAGTATGCTATATCAAGTGTCTATAACCTATTTACAAACCCAAAGGGGTTAATTTCATGAAGGTGTGGTTTCTCAACGTCACACACGTTTTTCCACAAATGGACAAGATAAGCCACTATTAACCATCTAGAGGGTGTTATTCACCCCACAAACAATACAGCCTATTAAAATTTATTTTTTCGACATTTAAAAATCCTATTGAGTGATATCAAATATCTGACATGATTTACATCCCAAAGGGGGTTGATCTCATGTAGTGGTGGCTTTTCAAGGCCACACACATTTTTGCACAAATGGACAAGTTGAGCCATTATAAATCATCTAGGGGTGGTTTTCACCCCCACAACCAACCTAGCCCATTAAATATTATTTTTTGAAGTAAAGGGATAGAGGAGAGTACTCGTCACAGTCCAGAAAGAGGAACTCTGATTGGTTGATCTTTTGGTAGTCCCCATCTCATTGGAGAGTTTTATTTTGTGAATTGACACAGTTTTACCTTATTGTGAAGTAATGAATATCTGTTCCCTAGTTATAAGATAGGATGAGAGGAAACTAAAAAATCCTTAAGAATTCAAACAAAGTTATTGCAAACCATCAAAGAAACAGACCAAACCATCCGTAACAAAGGGTTAAAACCTCAGGATAGGTGTTAACCACAAATCATAGTTGAACATATCCAATCGGGTGAACTTGTCCAACGACAGAGAAAATGAAGTTACTTATACATTAAAATTACGAAAAGAACACCTATCACTAATCAATATGACAAAGGCAATTCCAAAAGCCTTATCTAGTCAAACAAACTGGTCGTAAATTATCAAAGAAATAGGAGAAAACGTCTGACACAATGGGTAAGTCGGAACTTTTAAAGCCTAATCATTGTTGAACATGTCCAATTGACGGAAGAAATGATGTCGTTTATACATTTCAAATGTGAAACGTTTGCCTTTTATTTACCAATTTACAAAGGTAAATCCAAAAACCCTATGAATTCATCAAACTGGTTGCGAACTATCGAAGAAATAGGAGAAAACATCTATAAACAACGGGTATGTTGGAACATGAGAGCCTCAGGATAGGTGACGTCAGCAAAACATGATTAAGCAACTACAGCAGACAGAGGAAATTAAGTCATTTATGTATTCAATATGTACATCCATATGACAAGGACACCTTTTCAGGAAATGAAAACTGTTTGAAAACTATAGAAATTGGTAGAAACGGAGATTTAATATAAAGGGATTGGAAAGTGAGAGCCTCAGGATAGATGTTATGCACAAATATTGACTGAACATTACCAGTAGACAAAGGTTATAGTCATTTATACAATAAAAATGTAAACCAATATGACAATGACGCTCTTCACAATTAAAACAATTACTCACAACAAACGAAAGCAATTGGAAGTATAGAATGTGCCCAAATGGAGAGGAAAAGAAAATCATTTGTGCATAAAATTACGGAAAATCTCATAAAGGCCTGTTCAAGCCTTGTAGATAGGTATCATTCACAAAGCACGATTCAACACGTACATCCATGTGACAAGGATACCTTAACAATACATACAAACTATCAAAATTTATAAAATAACTGATCTAACAAGTATTGTGGAACGTCAGAGACTTTAGGGTATGTTTTATCAAGAAATCATGATTGAACGTATCCTGTTAACAGAGGAAGTGAAGATTTGAGGCTTTCTCGGCGTTGATTACTAATGATTACTAAAATTCCTGCATTCTGATTGGCCGATACACGCCAACCCATTTCCTCCAATCACATAATTTCATTTTCACTCAAAAACATATATAAGCTCTCTCTTCCCCCTTTTCTACACTCATTTCCCTGAGGAAGGCCGCAGAGATGTCAGCGACCAAAAGCTTGGATGCAATGTATCCTTTTACTCGGCTTATAGCCCGTGAAACCATCATTAGAGGAAGTGAAGTTATTTATACATTAAAAATTTGAAACTATATCTATTGCTAAACGATATCACGATGGCATCCTCAACACTTCAAACAAACTGATTATAAACAATCAAAGAAATAGCAAAATCATATGAAAACAGAGAATATGTTGGAACGTTAGAACGAATAGATACAGTGTTTAACATTTTTAATGTATAAATAACTTCATTACTTCTGTTAACAGAATATGTTCAATCATGATTTCTTCATAAAACCTATTCTGAGGCTCTCATGTTCCACAATACTTGTATTAGATCACCTATTTTAAAAATGTTGATAGTTTGTATGTATTTTTAAGGTATCGTCGTCACATGGATGTACGTGTTGAATAAGGTTTTTTGAATGATACCTATCTACAAGGCTTGAAGAGGCCTTTGTGAGATTGTTCCATAATTTTTATACATAAACGATTTTATTTTCCTCTTCATTTGGACATATTCTTTACTACTTATTGCTTTTGTTAGTTTTGAGTAATTGTTTTAATTGTTAAGGGTGCCATTGTTATATTGGTTTGTATTTTATTGCAAAATTGACTATATAACCTCTGTCTACTGGATATGTTCAGTCAATATTTGTGTACAACATCTATCCTGAGGCTCTCACGTTCCAATCCGTTTGCATGAAATCACCGTTTTTATCAGTGTCGATAGTTTTCAAACAGTTTGTATTTCTTGTTAAGGTGTCCTTGTCATATGGATGTACATTTTTAATACATAAATAACTTAATTTTCCATGTCTGCTTAATCATGATTTGCTGACGTCACCTATCCTGAGGCTATCATGTTCCAACATACCCGTTGTTTATAGTTGTTTTCTCCTATTTCTTTGATAGTTGACAACCAGTTTCTTAGAATTCATAAAGGCTATTGGAATTGCCTTTTAAATTGGTAAGAATAAAGGCAAAGGCTTCACATTTGAAATGTATAAACGACTTCATTTCAGTCAATTGGACATGTTCAACTACGATTTGTGGCTAATTCCTATCCTGAGGTTTTAACCTTCCGACATACCGTTTGTTACATATGTTTTCTCCTATTTCTTTGATAGTTGATAACAGTTTGTTTGAATTGATAATGCTTTTGGAATGCCTTTGTCATATTGATAGGTATACTTTTCACAATTTTAATGTATACGTAACTTGATTTCCTCTGTCGTTTGACATGTGCAATTATCATTTCTGGATTTACTGTGTAATTAGACAAATAGTTATGCACAATTGACAATATTTTCATCTCCTGCTAAATATGTTCTATATATTTCTTTTGTACACAGTTTTGTTTTGTTGTTTCTTTGTTAGTTTGCAGCCACATCGTTTAAACTGATAAAGCTTTTAGAGTTGCGTTTGTCCTAATATTTAGTAATAGTCGTACGTTTCACATTTTAAGTGTATAAAGACTTCATTTCCTCAGTCGATTGAATATGTTCAACTATGATTTGTGGCTAACACACTTTGTTACAGATGGTCTGGTCTGTTTCTTTGACAGTTTGCAATCATTTTATTTGAGTTCTTAAGGATTTTTGAGTTTCCTCTCATCCTATCCTATAATTAGGGAACAGATATTCATTACTTCACAATAAGGTAAATCTGTGTCAATTCACAAAATAAAATAACTCTCCAATGAGAAGAGGACTACCAAAAGATCAACCAATCAGAGTTCGTCTTTCTGGACTCTGACGAGTACTCTCCTCTATCCCTGTACTTTGCAAAATAATTTTTAATGGGTTAAATTGGTTGTGGGGGTGAAAACCACCCTCTAGATGATTTATAATGACTCAACTTGTCCATTTGTGCAAAAATGTGTGTGGTCTTGAAAAACCACCACTACATAAAATCTCCTTTGGGGTGTAAATCATGTCAGATGTTTGATATCACTCAATAGGATTTTTAAATGTCGAAAAAATAAATTTTAATGGATTGGATTGGTTGTGGGGGCAAAAACCACCACTAGATGGTTTATAGTGGCTAATTTTGTCCATTTGTGGAAATACTTGCGTGACCTTGAATAACCACCCCTTCATGAAATTAACCCTTTCGGGTTGTAAATAGGTTAAAGACACTTGATATAGCATACTATGATTTTCTGAACACAAAAATAACTTTTAATGTGTTGGAATTCTAACTAGTGGGGTGAATATTAATTCACATGTCCTAACTCTTTGTACTTATAATATTTCCTTTTTTGTTAATGTTATTTAGGTTGTTTGGTCATGTAGGTCTCTTATTTTTCTAGCCTTGGCCTATTGGTCTTAATCCTATAACCTATCCATTATAATGCTAGATTTTAAAAATCTTTATTTTACTTCTTAAAACTACCCCTCTAGTGGGGTTGAAAATTAATTCATAAGGGCGTAACTATTTTGTATAACATTTTCTTATTTTTTGTTAATACTATTTATTAGTTTTAGATGATTTGAGTAAAGGTTGATATTGCAGCGCCCTGCTTTACCGACCTCCTTCTTGTTACGGGTTGATTGATGGTTTGTTATAAGTGTTTAAACAGAATTGTACCAGGGAATTTTATTTCATCAAGTTTCGATGTCAAGTGTCTTACTGATTGTCCATTTTCGCAATGGGAGCGGGTTAATTCCGAATGAATAATAAGGGCTTAATTATACTACCAGGCCAAATTTCGATGTAAGGATGGAGGTCTTCCCTTGTCTTACTGAATACACACTCCGCAATTTGTTTGTGAAGCAATAAAATCGTTTAAGGTACATTTATTAGCGCCTAGTTTTTAGTATATGTTGAAAGTATCTCTTAGTCAGTTGTTGATTTCATTTAGTTTTGTGTGGTGTAAGTCACAACCTTCCCCGGGATATAGACGGGATATTACTACTGGACAGGTATACTAAGCGAGGGTGAATGTCCGATCTACAGAGTTGAACAGCCCACGACAGCAGTCGGTCGGGATTGTGTAAATAAAAATCCATTTGCTTAACTTGATGTTATGCCAAAAACAAGAATGTGAGAAAATCAAGCCATGGAAAGGGTTGTATTCACATATAAATTAACATTATGGAAGACATATTATTCTAACTGCCGATATGACATATTCCAATACAAATATTCACATTTTTTTTAATTATGTAATTTTCTTTAAGTTTTAGAGTTTCATTTGCGTTTTTATTAAAACTAGGAAAATGCAGAATCGACGTTATGACATATAGGTGACATTTATATCCATATATATAAGGAGTAAACAATGATAATATTTATGTTGCCTGAAAATGGGTTTAAATGTCTCGGTAAAATTTACTCTAAAAGTGCTTCTAATGAGTTGTTTTAGAAGCAGAAAAATTATAGATTACTAAATGTACAGCACCCCCACAATTCTATGCTGAAGGTAAGGTTTGGGTATATGAGCTCGTAGAAACGTAAGGCATCTCTCTGATGATAAGATGAGTAATTTGAGACAGTGAGCTTAATAAATAAACCCCTGTACTTAGTTTTTTTAAATCGAAATCTTAGAAATTTAGTCTTCTTAACATATTTTAGCTTTTGGTGAAACATATTTATTTCTATTGGTTCTTCATGGTTTATATTGTTTATCAATCTGATGTACATAGGAATTTCTTTATACGATTTTGTAAGAATTTTATGCCATCTCTTTTAAGCTTGGTATTTAGGAATTTAATTTTTCCACTGAGGGTGAAATATTAGTTTTGAAATTACACCACCTTATACCCTCAAGTATGTTGTGATAGAGGATATTTCCAAGGAGAATCTTACGCTGCCAGTATCATTACAATCTTGTTATACTTGAGGGTATAAGGCGGTGTAATTTCAAAACTAATAATCTTTTAAGCTATTTTCTGTACATGGAAAAAACCATCTGTATACATTATATTATGTTTTTTATTGTTTCCAAGGATGTATTTACATAATACAGTAGAACAGAAATCAAAATCAGGTAAACTGATATAACAAAGTGCCAAAATGCTTTGGTTTAATCAGTGATAATTGCAATTATGATATGCAGAAAAGAAGCTATTTTTGTAATATATCTCCGAGTTAAGCTCCAGAAGGTTTGGGAAGAACAAAGGCTAAAGTTTGATACTTAACCTTAATTCATACTCTTATACACTGATATAATAATTCTTAAAATATGTCAACATTTCACAAAATACACCGGCAAAGAACTCCGCTTAGTGCACGTAGGCCTAATTTTTTCACAGTAATATCACAGTATAGTATAACAGAAGCGAAGCTCTAATGAAAGGAAAATGCATCCTTTTGAAAGATCGGTGCGACACTAGCACCCCAAGCGGCCAGCAAGAGGCAACTACCAAACAGCCATTTCCAACATTGGAAAGATACAAATATATGGCTGTATTTATTTTTATTTTTAAAATTACTAGAACGAGATTGTTACCGGAAAGGCATACAGGTGAACTCATCAAGTCATAGGGTGGCGTGCACCATCCAGGAGTAAACCAAACTTAAGTAGTAAATTTAATACGGAGACCTGAAGTAAACAAGAACCAGTACATCTGTCTCACTCTTAAGTCATACGAGTAATGTGCTGGAGTGAGACAGACAAACCGGTTTTTACAGTCTAGGATGTCCGGGTAGCGCCGCGTCGAGTGTTGAGAGGCCAACGTTTCTACAGCCATGTTGCTGTCTTCTTCAGGGCCAAAAAAGTCACTGGCTAAGCCGGGCATCGGGCTCTTATATATCTGTGTGGTGTTGCGGAGCAGTAGCGGGCGTCCGGCCAATCACAGAAGAGGCATCTGTTGGAGCTCTGGGATTGGTCGGTCGACAGCAGCGGTTGGTCGGAGCTCCATTGTCCCTATCTGCTGCATCATGGTGGTGTCGAAGAAGGGGTTGCCAGGTTTTCGGCAAGTCCAGGCCTTTATCCCCGTTGATGTTCTGGGGTCTTCTCGCTGTTTCAATCGCTTCTTTCACCCTTCTCGGCCACCATCTTTCTTCTCTACTTATGAGGCGCGTGCCATCAAAAACGATAGCGTGTCCAGTCTTCGCTGAGTGGAGGGCTATGGCCGACTTATCAAAGTTGTTATTCTTGTAGTGGCGTATGTGCTCTTGTAGGCGTTCTGCTACTGTACGGCCAGTCTCGCCAATGTAAGTCCGTCCGCAGCTGCAGGGGACCTCATAGAAGACAGCAACATGGCTGTAGAAACGTTGGCCTCTCAACACTCGACGCGGCGCTACCCGGACATCCTAGACTGTGATAACTCCGGCCGCGGAAGCCTACAGACCTATTTAAACCGGTTTTTGTTACGTAAGGTTCCCCTCTTAGATTTACGACGTCCAAGCAAAATAAGTTGTTCAGGCACTCTTTAATAATGTTGTATATGTGTATAAATACCGAATGTTCTGTAGATAGAAAAATATAACCCTAACTTATCATACGATGTTACTAGGATGTCTTTATGTTTGGGAATAAACTATAGCCGATGCTGCAGGTCTATAGTATACTGCTAATTATTTTAATTAACCCTGTGGACAGGAAAGTGGGAAACATTATAAACTATATAGAAGAAAAATGCCAACATGAGTGCCGAAAGAAGGTTGAAGCTGCACAGAATCTAGAGAAACATACAACCACCTACATAATTATTATCGGAGTGCATAGCTTGCGAAATATTGTACCGCCATTTTTTGTTTAAATATTACATTTCTCAGTTGTAATATTATTATTTTTATAAGGTAATACTTTTAAGTAAATATTCTGTGCATTTGAAAAAGGACAGAAACAAGCCTCTTATTAGTTTTGTTGTTATCCTTTTTATCCCCCTCTTTTCCATGATTTTGTGTAATACTCCTTATTAATATTGTTAAACAGTCAATAATTATTAATAATTCATTATATTGAGATTTATGACAAACAACTGTAGAATAATTGATTTATCGTTTTTGGGGAAGAATATATAACTTTAGGCAATAAAAATATTTGAATATATTTTATAACTTTATTATTCTTATGAGAGAAATAATTGTAATAATGACAGTGAATCAATTATGAAAATAAACTGGAAATTCCAAATGTTTGCATTATAATACAGAAATCGTTTGCACAAAAATTGTAATCACAGTACCCTAACGTAGGCTACTAAACTGAAAATATTCTTCCGAGGGAACTGAAATTAGTAATGAATAAAACACTACCAATAGGCCTGTTTTAAAATATGACGATTGCCATTAGTAATAACTCGTATAACCCAAATTCATATTCATTGTTTCAGCGAACCTTTCCTTTTCATTCTGTGGCACTTTAATACTGGCTATTAAAATGCACGTGTTCTGCTGCGCTGCACTACTGCTCTGTTCTGCGCAGATTTCGTCTACTTCTTTAGTAAAAATCGTTTACTACTTTGGTTACAACTAAAGAAGTAACTATCAATTGAGCTCTCCAACACCAACTAAAAGAGTAAGTTACTAAATGACTGAAAAAAATAGACAACTAAACGTTTATTTAAAGTACTATGTAGGCCTACTAGGTCTTATAATTACTAAATATATCTAACTCTTTACAATTTTTCCAAATGATATTTTATAAGAAAAATATAACTGATAATAGGCCTGGTTTATATTTCTTATAATGTACACTCATACCATGAGATTTTTGTAAGCTTTAAAATAATAATAAGTTTTACTTTTGATGTTTACCTTTAGTACGAATATTATTCTAAGAACTAGTTTGCTTGCTTGGCATCATGCTAATTTAATTATCATCTACTTTCATTTTCGTTAAAAAATATAATATATAGGTGTATGTAAAACAGAATTTCCAGAACTATGTCATACTTCATATCCTTCTAATTCCTGAACTATTAAATCCACAAAAATATCATTCAGATCAATTTTATAAGAAATTTTATGTAGTTTAATATTGTGCATAAACTGTTTTTTTTTTGCTAGCACCCATAGCTTTTGTGTGTTTAGGGAAAACTGCGAGAAATGAGATTCAAAAGTGCCCCAACCCCCGCTCACCCCCTATCCATGGGGACTTTTACTATGTTGTTTAGGACACTTTACCCCACATCTCTGCCAAATTTCAAAACTACATGATTTTTGTTGGTCCCTATTTTTCCTTTCTTGCCTGGAATATAATGTATTTTCCATTACATGCCCTGTGCTTGTACCGTGATCGGATTTTTAATAAATTCAACTTTAATGGTGGTGTGATATTTCTCTACTTGTTTCATGATATAAATACACAATATACAGTATATATACAAAGATATAACCCCTAAATATAGAGAAAGTTCGATGTACGGTTTTCTTTCGAAATCTCGAAATTTGACCGAAACCTAAAATTGTTATAACTTTTGAATATTTGAAGACAAAGTAACAAATGACTACTCACTTTAAAGTGAATTTATTTACCTACAACTTCTTTCATGAGAACATTGCTGTATACCTAAGGGCTGAAGCGCTAGAAGGTAAAGTGTGTCAAAAAGCGCGAGGCGAAAGAGCTTTTTTTGAAAATTTGTTATTTTCGTTGGCGGATATCTCGAAAACTATTTGAAATAGAAAGAAATGTGTATAATCAAACTTGTAGGAAATTTCATCAGCTTTAATTTTGTATATAGTAATGTTCCTCTACGATGCACCATTGTTTAGATATAAGCGAAAAACCTAAAAATGGAACCTTCTGCGGGCCCCCCTGCCCCCGCTCATACCCCACCTTTGGGGACTTTCAGTATGTTATTCAGGAGACTCCCTCCGACATCTCTGCAAAATTTTAAAACCTACACGATTTTTTTGTTCTATTTGGTGTTTTTCGACGTTTATTGACTGGACTAAAGTTGTAGTTTCAAGGTCGATGTCGTTGTATATTTTATATCTTATAAAATATCAGACCGGTTTCCATCCCCCATAATATAAGCTACATCCCTACGACAAATCTTCAAGAATTTAATTGACCTACTACTAACACATAATTACACTGAAAATTCTGACAAATAGGAAAACTTAATAATTCCAATACGCATCTAGTAGTAGTAGTTCAGAAATTAGGGGGGAAAGTAAAGTTCTAGGCTTGAAGCCCGATATGGTCAATATCAGATGCAATAACAAAACAGTTTTGTCTTTCTCTTCATTTCATTAAACACGATATATTATTGAAAAGTAAGGAATTATACACGTTGTCTTTATTCTGGACAGTTTAATTTTGTTAAATTCAATTATATAGGCCTAACATAACCTCATGTTAAAATATTTTCAAAATTAGTAGGGTCAGGTGGGGTTTTTGTAATATTTAGAAACTTCTTGCTTCGTTAGGATTTGTATTTCTGATGTACCGATACATATAAAAATAATTAATTAAATATAAATAAAGTTAATTAAAAATGTCTTAAATAAGTTCTAACTCACTTAATGGGGTATCAAGAGGGTAAACGAAAATTCCAACGAAGCCAATATTTAGTATAATGTTTTTAATAAAATGAAAAAAAAACGTTAAATACCGTATTATAGGATTGACTGAGATATAATTATCGTTTTACGAAAACACTGATGAGGGGCTAATTTTAACATTTCCGGGCCCCTCTCTAATATAAAAAAATAGAATTGGATTTTATTTTCTACAAGTAGGCTACATCTTATGTACAAAAATTATATTATATTATTATACAAATAATTTACATATTTTTTTAAAAGGTAGCTTCTTCTAACATTTACAAGCCATTTTCTGCTCCTGAAAGTAAAATAGGAATAAATACACTAGTATGGATGCAAGCATGATAATCACGTTTGCAATTTAATTTCACAAATAACTGTTTTTGCTTACCTCACAGGATCTTTAGGGCACCTGAAGAAAGAGAAATCGGGAGATTTCCTTTGGCTGTTGGTGCAGTTTAGCCTATAGCACCACAAGCATTTCCATAAAATATTGTCGACATATTTAATAAGAAACACATGTAACAGATTGTGTTGCCTCTTGCTCACCGCTGCGAGCGCTGCAGTCGCGCCGGTTGAAAATAACTGTATGGAGCTTCGCTACTCTTATACTATACTGTGGTAATATACCTTCTGTGTATGACAGTATTCATGTAGTACTCATTTCAACTTGATTAACGAAATAAACATACGTCTGACTAGTTTGATAAGCATACGCGAAGGAATATTTGGGTAGTGTTATTTGTCATAGCTAACTATATTGCAACTTCCACAACCGTATAGGCCTATAAACAGTGTAAAACATTAAGTTGTCATGAGATCTGGTTTGCATTAAATGCAAAGAATCAAAGAATTTAACAAATTTTGATAAATTCTTTATAATATATTACCATAAAATAGGAACTAAATTGGGTATTACTCCGGTACCGGTCAACCGATTTGGTTCAATATCAATAGGCATCTTTTCGTGGACATGGACATGCGTATACCAAGTTTCATGAAAATCCGATAAAGCGTATTAGAGTTATCGCGCGTACAGACACACGTTCAGATAAATAGATAGACGGACAGACATTTTCCAGTCCCCCACACAATCTTATAAAGTACCATACTGTCACTTAATAATGGTCCTAATATTGAGACCTGTGGTACCTATGACCTACTTTACCTGACTTGATCTAGCGTACGTACAGTAGTACAGCGATGTTTATACGGTACCTGTAGGCTGCTTATCTTAAGGAAAGCAAAAAACGAGAATTTTGAGGCTACTGTAAGCACACAATTCCCAATTACACAATTACTAATGTTTTACTCTTTCGGGCAACTATAAGGAATTCAGGAACATGCATTTTACATTTTATCAATATAATTTATTATGTTCAATCGAAATATCTTACCAACGACTGAGCCTAGTTAATATAATAACAGTCATAGTTACCATTTTCGCTGCAGATGCTGTATAAAGCATGCATAAAGCCTCCGAAGAAAATATCCAAACCGTAATAAGCTTCATTCTCGCCAGTGTGGGGTCGTGACGAGTTAAAACTTAAATTTGTTCTGTAAAATAATGTGGCAACTGCGAATATTTATTTAATGGCTGGAAACACGCCTGTTACAGTACATAATATCAAAAAATAATTAGGCTAATCTTTCATGAAATCTATCATCATTTATAATATATCCAGACAATGCTGCACAGGATGTACTTATATAAAGTGAACAACGTTTCCGAAGTATAAAAGTTTTAGGTGTAATTTATAATACCAGTTCTGTGGCCAGCAAAATTTCGTGGTACTAATTATTGTATGTTCTGACCTCCATAATGTAAAATATACCAATGATTTCAAGCATGACTATAAGGATGGGGCAAGCTTTCATTGAAAACACGCAATCTCTCTACATGGCGTGTTCACATCTAGAGTCCTTTTAAACTATTTTATGCTGCAGGTTACTAACATTTTGGATATTGTACCAAATCCGTTGTGATTGGCTGGACTCAAAGAACTATTATACTCCTGAACCCGTCCAGGTTAAAGGTCGTTCGAAAACAAGGTGGATTTCGTTCAAGTATACAAGTACAATCACTTATATCATCACTTAAAATTTACTGTCGCCCATTCTCCATCGTTCATTCTCAATTGAGACCTCTTCTCCTGAAGCATGAATGCGGTTTTGACCTACAATGTAGTACCACCTTCAATAATATTATGTAAGTTATTATGGTAATTAACCCACATCCCAAGGAGTGATTGAAAGGAAAATTAGTCTTGTTTAAACGTTGCTATGTTTCTTGCAGTCGGCCGAGGTGATGTTGAGATAGCGTGCCCGCTTCAAACAAACCGCGGTCAATGGATTTTTCAGGACGTAAAAATCCTGGGCCAGGAGTCTTCTGGGACTTTAAGTTAAGGGGCCCGTGTCGTTGTTTTATGGCACGTTAAAGAACTTCAAACCTAGATTAGACCACTAGAAAAAAATATCCAAGTCATACTTTAGTTTCCTTCTCTCGACCCTATGCCCCCAACAGGGGTTACAGTTACATACCGTAAAATGGGCTAAAGTGGATCGAAATTTCACTTTTTCTTTAATATATATTAACTGAATCAATCAAGACAAAATTCTAAAAAATATATTTAATATGCAACATGATGACCTTTCAGATGCTATTAAAATTAAAATTTTATGACTTACAGTTAGAATTATAAAAATTATTAAATACCGATCCACTTTACCTCATAGAGTGGGGTAAAGTGGATCACTCATATATTTTCATGAAAAAACCACTGCAGGGGAAAAGTGGATCAGCATAGACATTTTTAAAAATATTTTTCAAAATAACTATACACTAAATTCATGAAAAAAGATAAAAGACTGCGAATACAGCCATTCCTGGCATGTCATCTGTGAAGCATTGCTCTATTCCTTTCTATTCAAATACTGCTGAACAATGATTCGAATGTCCGTGCTTAAGAGTGGAAACCCCCAGTGTGCACATAAAAGCAGGCCTTCCACAAGATACTTCTCTTCATCTACACTAAATACACACTGTCTGCCATATTTCGTCAGTTTATTCCCCATTTTCACCCATCTCTGAAGGGTTGTATAAGGCACAGCATAAAATTCAGATGCTTTGCGTGACATTTCTCCATTCTTAACTTTCTTTACTGCTTGGTGCAGATAGTTTTCATTATAATTACGCTCTCCTTCTCTACCTTGCTTCTTTTTGTATGTCTGCGGAATGATCCACTTTACCCCTGAAATGTCAAAAAAAATAATATTTTGGTCATAACTAGAAAAGGACATAACTTAGAAACACGTTCTTCATATATATTTGAGATTTATTGTCGTGCTTCAAAATGACTCTACTCATTAATATGTAACAAGTCACGTTTAGGTACTACAATGGTTTGTTTTCATTCATTTCAGAAATTTGAAAACAGAGCCCATGAAAAAAAAAATTATTCAAAGTTATAACTTACGTTTTCACAATTGATAACTGCCAGGATGATCTTCCAATAAGTCAGGACTTTCTTGAAATGGCACTATTTTTTATTTATTTCATTTCTATTATCCAGAAGACAATGATTTAGCAAAGAAATACATATGTGATCCACTTTACCACAGGGGATCCACTTTCCCCCATTTTACGGTACACATAGTTTCTTGTAACGGAAAGTGTTTATTTCTAACTTGCTGCTGTATTGGTTTCTGCGTTTAGGAATTTTTAGGATTTTAAACACTTACATTTTTACTTATTTAGGACATTATAGTGATCGTTTTCGTACACATTATATATATATATATCATCGGTTGCGCCAATCTTGAACTCAATACTTTTCTCCTGGAACATGGATTCTGAAATAAGTGATGCAAATATGAGTGCAATTAACAGGATTGCGGTAACTTAAAAGTAGAGATGGTATACTCAGAACAGTATATGACAGGCCTGGGGAATAGTACTCCCAAGGTATGATGACATTCCCCTATTTCTCCTCCCTCCAAGGCTTTGGAGGTCACGAAGGGAAGGGAAGTAGGGGAATGGCATCACACCTTGGGAGGCCGTTTCCCAGGGCTGTTCTATAAGTAATGAATGACAAACGTAAAATTGTAAACGGAACAGTGAAAAAGTGAGAATGAGGCCAACGAAAAGTTACTCGATTAATTTTTCTTACCAAAAATCAAACCAATACAACTAATATGTATATACGCAAGAGTTGGCTAATGACGCGGGTTTCTGCGTCGCGGCTGGCACAGCTCCAACTCCCGAGCGATCGGGTGAAATATCTACGCTAATAATGCGGCGGTCGGTGTAATGATTCAGGTTCTCACATTTACAGTTAAAATTACAATGAAAATAACCACGTACCTCATCACAAGAGATGTTGGAAATGTTCTCCTCTTGCATCCAGACAACACTGTTACCTTTATAGGAAATTTTCTTTCACGCGCGTAAGTTAGCTTCCGAGACGGAGTTACTTTCTCTTGTGATAGGCCTATGTGATATTGTCATTAAGTTCTTCTAACAGTATGTAAATATTATTTATGGGGAAACTTGAAAAATAAAGTGTATAGGTCAATTTCCCATACATAAGAAGAACTTAAAGACAATATCACAAGATAAATTAACCCTATCTCGGAAGCTGAACTTACGTGCATGAAAGAAAATTTCCTAAAAATATGTCAGTGTTGTGTGGATGCAAGAGGAGAACATTTCCAACATCTCTTGTGATGAGGTACTTGGTTATTTTCTTTGTAATTTTAACTGTAAATGTGAGAACCTGAATCATTACACCGACCGCGGCATTATTTGCGTAGACATTTCACCCGATCGCCCGGGAGTTGGAGCTGTGCCAGCCGCGACGCAGAAACCCGCGTCATTGGCCAACTCTTGCGTGGGACTCACTGTATTAGTCCCCAACACCTAAAAGATCTTATTTATAAGTCTTCTGGGGATTCTGGCAGACGCCTCCTGCTTGCAATTAATAATCTTCTCAATTTAACAAAGTTAACAATGAAATATGTCCTAATTTTAATGGAGCCTCCTTGATTGCTCTTGGAAAGAATACTGGTGGATTACGTCCGATCGCCATAGGCAATACTTTTCGTCGTCTTACAGCGAAGATAGCTTGTTTTTCCTGTTATGACGAGATTGGTGATTACCTTAGGCCTCGCCAGCTGCGTTTTGGTACCTCAAAAGGATGCGAAGCAATTATTCATACCGTGCGTACCTATCTTCAAATAAATGAAAATACACGCAACATCCTTTTGAAAATTGATTCCAGAAATGTCTTCAATTGTATATCATGCCGGAAATTGTTAAGAACAAGATTCCTAACTTATATGGCTAGTGGCTACATGTGGCAAGCCTATAGAGTAGTGTAGTTTTGTCAGTGACGTCAGAGGTGGAATGTGGAATGAGAGGGGAAACGGGGCCGTGGCTATGACGTCACGGATCACGTGACAGGAGGCGCTGGAGGGGAGGGAGGCGCAGCTATGACGTCACAAGTGGGCGTGGCTATGACGTCACTACTTACGTCACAAGTGGGCGTGGCTATGACGTCAATACTTACGTCACAAGTGGGCGTGGCTATGACTTCATGATCTTTGTCATGGTCACGTGAATCAAAATATATAAATATGGTAGCTAACGTCTTAAAACTATATTTCATCATACAATTTTGTCATAAGATGACAATTTCCCTAAATTCTAACCCTGAGGTCTACTCAGCCTCGTTCTTACCGGTCAGTGTATAATATAAATCTATAAATTTTGTTAATGTGACCGGTGCATGATCTTACGTGTCGAATGAGCTTCAAACCCTCGGTATAATGAGGGAATAATATTATGTTAATAATTACAGGTTTTTGTAATGCCGATACTGTATTATAATATCGTAGAGTGATTAAAACATATAGAACTAACTTTGTTTCATTGCAGAGAGAATTGCTTAGTTAGCGGAAGTCACAACTCACCTTGCATCACTATACAGCTGACGCAAGAGTTCATAGTATCAACGCTCAAGTGTCACAACTTCATTCAGTGAGACTTATCTGTTTAAATCCCCATCGTAATATTATAACAGGGATAATTCATCTTTCCCTTTAAATACTCTTCATGTTTATTATGTCTTATGTGATTAATTTATTCATCAACGCCATCCTATTGCGGTATATTAAAAGATGAAATTATAATATTTCATCGCAGAATGGGTCTGGGTTCGATTCCTGACCGGGTAGAGGGCTTTTCAGTAATGAAGAATCCCCGACATATGTCTCGTGTATTATATATTAAACCAATGTTTCATCTCTGAAGGAACCTTATATTATTATTAAGGTATTTAGCTTCCCTTTTCATATAGAATATGACATAACACATTTGTCAGCATTTATTTCTGCAAGCAAATAATGTCCAAAAGACACGTTTTCAGAATTAAATATCGGATATCTGCTTATTCATCAAGTTTCCGTTGCGAGGATATAATTTACATACGTCAGCAATTTATTGTGAGAAATTACGATCATGTATTCTCTCAAGCATGTAATGTTATAGGCTTCACGCTTTGAGGAAAACACTTTGGAAATGGATATCTAATTACTGCTGAATTCATCATTTTTAAACTTTCATTATATCAATGGTGGAAAATATATTTGTCCAGTCGTGAGACTAGAATTTATTACGTCATCATTGTTTCATTGGTGGAAAATATATTTATCCCGTCGCAAGGCTATTTCATAGCGTCACTATATAAACCAAAGGTCTAAAGAAGGAATAATATTATTTTAATAAATTTAACATTATTCATACACGTATGGGTTTTATAAAGTCGATATTATATTCAAATTATATTTAGACTTACTAGAAGCAATACCTTATTGAATATTCATATTATTTTATCCATCAAATTTATAAACTCAAAATCAAGATGGTAACATTGCGCATGATTTTAAAAATGATATATTTTAATTTCAAGCTGGTACACGTTATAGTGCTTTCACATTCGCCAGAGGTTTCAAGGCCACAACTTCTCGTGTCTAATATGCCCCCACTGATCAGCAGTCAACAGTATTCCCCTTTGCGCAGAGGAGCTGCGCTGTCGCACACACTCATACGACACCAAGGGGGAACTCCCTACTGGCTTGTCATGTGACTGGTATTGGAGGGGTATGATGTCATATGAGCACCTTAAGTGGGGGTATCATAGGCGTGCTACGTTTGGCCTTGAAACATCTGGCGAATGTGAAAGGACTATAGGGCTTGTTCCGTGAATATGTCATCTGCAGATCCAACTCCGTTTTAACTTTTGCATCCATACGTACGTATTTATTTTCATTGTATATTCCACATGTTCTTCCACTTTGCTAATTACTCTTAAGTTCGCTGGATGAAGCCAAATTGATAGATCAAGTGGATGGTTTAACATTTATCCTTGTTTACTGCTTTGTATAATATGGCTGCTTTCAGTATCTTAATGATAATGGGGCTTATTCCTTTATCATGCACAATGCATCATTTAACATGGTTCGAAAAGTTTTATCAATTCGTATGTTCATAAGTCTTTACACCCTCTTGTACTTTGTCCAGTTGTACAGTCTTGTCGAAACATTTATTCAAATTGAAGCACCATACCAATATCGATTGTCATTCATAAGTCCATTTGAAAATACGTGGTATAATATCCTGTTATTTTGCTCATTATATCGTCTTCTCCAAGAGCTTTTAAGTGCTCATTATGTTCTAAAACATTCATAATTTCTGAATGTATACTAATATCATCTCCGGTGTTTATTGGTATCTCTGTTTCTTCTCTTAATCTTCTCTGAAACTGACTATCTTCTTTGTTGGGGTCGGCCGGAAAATATATCCGGTCCGAGGGCAAATGTTAGGTTAAGGTACTTCTCAAATAGGAATAACATAAGATAGGAAAGATTAGCCACCTCTGAATAGCTAGTGAGGACCAGATTCGAACGAATCAAAATGAGAGCAAATAGACTGTAACCTCAGGACTCTGGTATCAGGAATCCACGGACTACTTAAGGAGAACAATTGAAATATGAAATAATCACAACTTACTAGATTCACACACAATAATTATTGAAACTAATTGAAAAGAAACACTGATACATAAGATGCAAGAGTACGTTATCACACGTGGTTGTAAATATTAATTTCTTGGAAAACTTGATAAATAATATCTTAAAATGCGTAGATTAACTTGCTCTTGAAGTTAACACTAAACTTTTGCATGTAGTTTAGTCGTAAAAGCTGATATAAGCACTGGAACATGTAGCGTTGGTTGCACAACTGTTGCGTAATATCAAACTTCTGTAATTCGGAGAATTCACTCGCGAATTTGATGAATTATATGTAATTATGTATGAATAATTACTGAGAGCCACAAATGCGCACAATTGTGACTATTCACCGCTTCCAGAGCAAGTTTAATGAAACTTGGTAGAAAAAGCGGGAATGACTCGAGCCTACTAGATACACTGTTATCTGCGTGAGGTCTCGTACAATACTAACTGGCGTGACGCTACACCACCACATATAACAAAAGAAATTAGCAAGTCATGCATGATCCCACAATGCCTTGAGGCGGGAATAAAAGGACAATCAAAGCGGGACATTGCAAGCGGACAGTTTGAAACATTCTAAAGTAGAAACATGTTGCTTGCGCGAACATACCGACCCCTTTGAACTATTTAGTTCAACAAAATAGATAAAGAGCAAGCTATGAAAAATACATTCAAATGGATAAATAACAAAGAAAAACACTTATTATATACATCACAATAACACAGTTTATCTCCGAAAAGTAAAACCTTATTGTGTAAGGAGGAAAACCAAAAAACACTTATTACAATGTAACGGTTTGTCTGCACTATAATTGGTTGTAAAACGATAAAGAGATATGAAATATTGATTGCACTGTATTACACTTATTATTGATCTGGCAATGGACATAATTTCACTACCGGGCGCTTATATTCGCCACTAGGAGTGCGAACTGTCGCCACACGAATTAGACCGTCTTCTCCCGGATGCACCTTGGTGATGACGCCTATCTTCCATTGAAGTGGGGCTATGTTGTCTTCCTTCAGAATGACTAAGATACCTTCTCGCAGATTCTCACTGGAAGATGACCATTTTTGTCGCTGCTGAAGTGTATGCAAATACTCGGAAGACCATCTTTTCCATATATGATGCAGATGATTTTGTAGAATTTGCCATTTTTCAAGACATTTCATATCGTAGAAAGGGCCTAACAGGAGTTACTCTGTAGTTAGGAAGATTGCCCATCAGCTGTTGAGCAGATTGTGCCTTTAGTTTATAGCAAGTCAGACACTTGTGTAGAACAGATTTCACCAGTCTGCGCACGCAAGGGATCCAATATGCTTGTCTTAAAGATGCTATCGTAAGCTGATGTGAAGCATGTAAAAGCTTAAAATGTTCATGCTTTACAATTAGAGCAGTTAGATGGTGCTTGTTTGGCAATATGATCTGATGTTTAGCATCATATGCAAGATGAGATTTATCTATGCGACCACCAACTCGTAGAAGACCATTTTCGTCCAGAAATGGTGTTAATGCATGAATAGAACTTTTAGCAGAAGTTTCTTTCAGATTTTTAAGATCTGCAATTTCACTCTTAAAAGATGAATGCTGAGCACTTTTAACACAAGTTTGTGAAGCTTGTTGAAGCTCTTCAGCTGTAATAGGTCCATGAAATTTTGTTTCATGGCGACATGCAGCAATAAATCTATTCATGTAGCATGTTACTCTTTGCAGGCGTCGGAGATCTGAGAATGTTGTAAGAAAATGTTCTCTCTCCATTGTTGACACCAGACAGACATTTGCAAGTTGTTCTGATGAATCAGGAACACTTAATTGTTGTGGTTGTTTTGGCCAGGATGCCTCTGGTGAAGATAACCAGTTAGGACCGTGCCACCACAAATCGATTTCAGATAACTGCTCACAAGAAATTCCCCTTGAGACGAGATCTGCTGGATTTTCATGTGTGGCAATGTGTCGCCATGTAGCAGTCTCCGAAAGTTCTTGTATCTGTGACACACGATTTGAAACAAAGGTTTTCCACTTTCGTGCATCAGTTTTGAGCCAAGAAAGTACCACAGTAGAATCTGACCACAAACAATTTTGTGAAGTTTGTACCTTGAGGTCACTTAGCACTTTGTTGTATAATTTAGCAAGCAGAAGTGCACCACAGAGTTCAAGGCGTGGAATGGTTTGCTTCTTTAGAGGAGAAACCTTAGATTTTGAACATAATAATTGAACAGTAGTTTCACCTTCACGATTTACAGAACGAATATATATACAAGCTCCATACGCCTTCTCGGAGGCGTCACAGAAACCATGTAATTGAATGTCCTGCACTGTACCAGATGTAAGCACATATCTGGGAATACGCAAGGTGTGAATAGTAGCTAATGTTTCACAGATTTCCAGCCATTTCTCCACCAGATGCATAGGTACGGTTTCATCCCAGTCTAATTTCTCAATCCAGAGAGATTGCATAAAGATTTTAGCATTTATGACAATAGGGCTAACCAATCCTAGCGGATCAAAGATAGATGAAATAAGTGAAAGGATATTTCGTTTGGTTAGTTTACCTTGCACATGGGTTTGGAGTGAAGGATGTGATTGGATCTGGAATTCATCATTAAGTGGATGCCAAAGTAATCCTAGGGCATGTATGTTTTCATTGTTATCAAGTGCCAGGGGCAATTGAGTTTCTCGATGTGAAGGAGGTACTGATTCCAATAAAGCTTCATGATTGGAACACCATTTTCGCAGAGGAAATCCACCACAATTGAGCATATCTGTAAGCTCCCTTTGCAGTTTCAGGGCTTCTTGGATGTCATTGTGGCCTGCTAAACAGTCATCAACATAAAATGATTCCCGTACTGCCTGAGCAGCAAGCGGATACTTCTCTTCTTCTTCTAGCGCAAGCTGATGTAAAGATCTTATGGCCAAAAATGATGCAGATTTGGTACCATAAGTGACAGTAGTTAGAGCGTAGTCTTGTATGGGTTCATTAGGACTTGAACGCCACACAATTCTTTGAAGATTCTGATCTTCTTTATGCATCCTTACTTGCCTGTACATTTTAGAAATGTCTGCTGAAAATGCATACTTGTAGGTGCGGAACCGAAGTACAATAGATGAAAGATCGTCTTGTATAGTTGGCCCTAGTTTCAAGATGTCGTTCAATGACTTGCCTGAAGACGACTTTGCTGAGGCATCGAATACAACTCGGGTTTTCGTGCTAGTTGAACTAGGCTTTATAACAGCATGATGCGGCAAGTAGTAACATTTTTCTCCAGGCTGAGGAAGTGAAACCTTCTTCATGTGGCCTAGATTTTCATACTCTTCCAGAAATTTGGAATAGTCTTCTTTTAAGCTAGGGTTAGCTTCAAGTTTGCGTTCCAGGTGTCCTAAGCGTTTTATAGCTTGTTGCCTAGATTCGCCCAGAGAATCTACAGGTTGATTCTTGGGGAGTTGCACTACGAATGCACCATCAGTTGCACGAGTGGTGTTTTCTACGTAGTGTTCTTCACATTCACGTTCTTCTTTAGTGTGTACTGCGCTGGGGAAGTCTTCCAGCTCCCAAAATTGCCTTAGTTGCCTGTCCACGTTGTCGACAGTTACAAACAAGTTATGCTGTGCGAACGTCACCTTCTTGTTTTTAATGGCAGACTTAGGAACTGTACCACTGATTATCCAACCAAGTTCGGTGTTGGTCAGAACAGGCTGATTTGGCTTAACTATTCTTTCGTTTGTGATTAATTGGAAGAATAAGTTGGCACCTATTAGCAATTGTACATCACCAGGTACATGGAATTTAGGATCAGCTAATGGAAGTTCACTGGGAATATTGAATTCGTATGGGTCAATTTGGACAGCAGGAAGCTTATTTACAATGTGAGGTAGAACTAGGCAGTTTATGTTAGCTTGGAAAGCGTGGATCCTGGATCTCATATTAATAGTGATGCTGTGACCACAAGCTGAGGTGCCATTAATACCTCTTATGTGAGTCTCCACTGCGCTAGTTGGTAATTGTAATTTCCTTGCCAAATCTTCCGTGATGAAATTAATCTGACTACCAGAATCAAGTAAAGCTCTGCATTTTACCAGTTTTCCATTTTTGTCTTCTATTTCGACCACTGCAGTTGCAAGAAGAATTTCACATTGGCTAGCCTTTTCTTTTATAGAAAAGTAACTAGCTGGAATGTTTGTTGCCGTGCTGGCTGTAGAACTTTCTGAAGAAGGACTCTGTCGAGAAACCTTTTCACTTGAATGTGTGTCATTGTGTAACCATTTACTATGAAAACCTTTTCCACATTTACAAAACGATTTTAGCTTGCACTGATCTCTTCTGTGGTTAGGAGAGAAGCAGTTAAAACACAAGCGTTTAGATTTAATGACATTCCATCGTTGTGATACACTTAGTTCTTGGAAGTTCTTGCAATTTAATAAATTATGATTATCATCGCAGCATGGACACGTGTCTTCTTTTGTCGCAACATAAGAATGACGAGTGTGTTTCTCTGACTTCTTCTTCGTACCTTGCTCACCTTTGTGCTTAGATGGGCTGGACGTGTTGTTTACATCTGCCAATACTTCAAGGGAATTTGCCTTAGCTTCTAAAAACTTGATGAGGTCTTGAAGTGGTGTGAAGTTCTGAGAATCAATTCTTCCTTCCCATTCTTTTCGTACGCTCTCACAAAGGCTGTCCAAGATTAACTGCATGAGTATAACATCTTGTAATGGTATCTCTACATGTAAAGCTTCCATAGCATTTATGTTGCTTTGGAATTTGTTAAGAATACTACGAAGATCATTCACATTTTCACTCTTCATCGTTGGTAAAGAGAGTAGATTACGTACGTGAGCTGTGGCAATAATTCTTGTATTATCGTACCTGGAACATATTAGATTCCATGCTACACTGAAATTTTCACTAGTCACTGGTAGATTTTTTATCAGTGCGTGTGCCTGGCCCTTTAATGATGACAGAAGGTAATGCAATTTCTGTATCGGTTCTAAGGCTGCATTATTGGCTACAAGACTGCCGAACGTGTCTTGGAAATGTTTGAACGTTGTGATGTCACCAGAGAAGGTTGGAAGCTGTATAGCAGGAAGTTGTATTGGCCTATTGTTGCACTGAGAAACAGCTGAATGACAAGTATGATGTGAATTGGCACTGTTATGAGATCGCTGACTGTTCACAGAGTTTGCACTATGCACTTGCTGCTCGTGATGACATAGGATTGCACTGATTTTAGCTTTTAACTCGAAGTAACCATTCATCATAACTTCCTTGTATTCTGCATGTTCATCCAAATCTTCTTCTGCTTCCACAAGAGATTCTATTTGTGTTTGAACAATATCAAATTTGTCCCATATTTCATTTATCTTGTCAAATTTAACTTTTAATAAGAACACATCGGTGTCTTGATTTGCAGTTTCACAAGACTTTTGTAGAAAAGTAAGCTCTCGCTTAATAACGCCTCTACGTCTAATTAAGGCTCGTAAATCACCTTCCATGTTGTGTGTGAAATGTGGAAATTACTTGCAATTGACAGTTGAATTCTACCACTGCTGCACGATAATATGTGAGTCAGCTGTTCACTGCTTTCTTGATGTCTTTTGAGCTGTTGTGTTTTCTGTAGTACTGAAGCACTGCCGAATAGATGATACAGAGTTTATGTACTAGAAATCGTAGCTCTTGAATACGCGGATGCCGTCGCGGTTGAGTCTGCATACAATGAACGAGATCGATAAGACGAGACAAACCATATATATGTGTGTGAATAATGAAATTGTTTCTTTAGTAGTCCGGTCCGTTGAGGAACCAAATGTTGGGGTCGGCCGGAAAATATATCCGGTCCGAGGGCAAATGTTAGGTTAAGGTACTTCTCAAATAGGAATAACATAAGATAGGAAAGATTAGCCACCTCTGAATAGCTAGTGAGGACCAGATTCGAACGAATCAAAATGAGAGCAAATAGACTGTAACCTCAGGACTCTGGTATCAGGAATCCACGGACTACTTAAGGAGAACAATTGAAATATGAAATAATCACAACTTACTAGATTCACACACAATAATTATTGAAACTAATTGAAAAGAAACACTGATACATAAGATGCAAGAGTACGTTATCTTACGTGGTTGTAAATATTAATTTCTTGGAAAACTTGATAAATAATATCTTAAAATGCGTAGATTAACTTGCTCTTGAAGTTAACACTAAACTTTTGCATGTAGTTTAGTCGTAAAAGCTGATATAAGCACTGGAACATGTAGCGTTGGTTGCACAACTGTTGCGTAATATCAAACTTCTGTAATTCGGAGAATTCACTCGCGAATTTGATGAATTATATGTAATTATGTATGAATAATTACTGAGAGCCACAAATGCGCACAATTGTGACTATTCACCGCTTCCAGAGCAAGTTTAATGAAACTTGGTAGAAAAAGCGGGAATGACTCGAGCCTACTAGATACACTGTTATCTGCGTGAGGTCTCGTACAATACTAACTGGCGTGACGCTACACCACCACATATAACAAAAGAAATTAGCAAGTCATGCATGATCCCACAATGCCTTGAGGCGGGAATAAAAGGACAATCAAAGCGGGACATTGCAAGCGGACAGTTTGAAACATTCTAAAGTAGAAACATGTTGCTTGCGCGAACATTCTTCTTTATTATCTACCGATGTGAAGTAGTTCAAAAGATGCATCATAGCATGTTCTATACTAGTTGTACTCGATCGAGCGATATGGTTGTTAATACTATGCTTTTCCATATTATGTCAGATGTCGGATTGTATATTTCATTCCACGGAATGCTTGATGTGGTTATGTTACAATATTCTCACCATGAGCTAAATTTCTGTATTCGTACAGTTTCTCAATATTCCATTTTGCTTCAAAGTTTTGTTCTTTACGCATTTCTTGCACTAAATCATTATTCTTCGTATTCTGGTGCCTTCTCCTTAGTGTACCAAAGTCATAGATTTTTATCTAATTTACACCATCATATATGAATTAGTTTCTTAGCTTTCCACTATTTTCCAACATTTTATTTATGTTTTCATACCATCTACCTAATTAACATCACACTATGGGTTTATTACCATGTATACACACATTTTTTCTATAATACATCACAAGTTTGATGACTAAAATAATATGCTTATTGTTTTCCCAAGTTCTCATCATTACTCACAATGCCTTTGAACTCGACCTGTTCATCATTCCAGTCTAAGACCCATATTTTAAATGCACTTAACACAAATATAATTTTTTACGAGATCTTTGTCGTAATTTACAGAGCACCTATTAGTTATTGGTAATATTGTTTTAAATTTAAAGTCATTGAATCCGTTAATCTTCACCCTATCTCATTTTACTTTTTTCGGTTATATTCGTCCTATATATTCCATTTCTACTTCAGTTCTACTTATGAGGCTTCTTTGACCAAGGCAATTACTTACTTCGTCTCATTATAACATCTACTAAGAAACCTTAGGAAAAGAATTCTTTAAATCTAGTTCTAATATATAAATATCCCTCCTTACCAATGTCTAGGTTTTAACTTCTTATCCGTAAGCTACGATAACAATTCAAACAACCAAGCTGATGGATCATACAATTATCAATATTATTAGTATTACTTTTATTATTACAGTCAAGCTATATAGCCTTAAAGGGTCATGTCTTACTTCGTATCAACTGCTCATTTTCCATCATTTCATGTCGGTATTAGGTGACAATATTAAGGTCTAAGTTATAAGCAAAGTTTTCCAAATACGAGCTACCCTTTCTTTATACAACTGAATCTTCAGAAGTCCTTACAAAGGTCAGTACATACCGTTTTAAGGTTTTTATTCAGAAAAATCCGTACACGATTGGTATATACCCACTACACATCCACAGCGTTCATATGAGCTCTAACGATAATGTACAGTCTTTTTTCATCCATCCATCTGTCTTTGTTCATTTCATTTCCTTTTTCCACTTGAAATAATTTCGGTGTACACTTATTTGTAGTATTTATCATTATAAATAACAAATATCAGTACTCATTAAGAATTAAATTACATTTACTAGTATTAGACAGACAACAATATATTCCTGACGCCGCAACATACCTAATGAAGCATTGCGACCCCTAAGAAGTTCTCTTTTATTATATCAGGTTTGGTGTAGAACATTATGAAAGTTATTCTCCCTTAACTTTTCTTAGAGTTCTTTGTATGTTTTTCCTTAACGCTAGGGTAATAATATTCTAGTAGATATGAAACATCATAGTTATCTTACTAATGTAATGTAGGGTTCAGGTTTTGCATTTCAATCATATATGTAAAATAGAAATAAAAATTATAAATGAGTTTCTTCAGGTTCTTACACATAATACACAATTCATTTCAAATATTATATCGAGATATTCATCGGAATCCATCAGACGCTTACCTTTTTCCCACATTCTATACATCTTTTATATATTGTACAACATTGCGGATATCATTTTGAAATTACGTTTTACATATAAAATTATCGACTATTTTATGTTTCCGCTAAATTTTTAAGTACTTGCTCTAGGTTTTTACATAAATTCATTATAAGTATCAAATTTTCTTTATAAGTTAGCGAAAATAACGAAGTTTGTTCGTAAAATAACTATAAATATCTACTTTTATACCTAGGATAGTGAAAAATTACACACACACACACACACACACACATAACACAAAGAATTCATTTCTAGGAGAGTAGACCTACACTTCGCACTCATAAATGATACTTTATTTTAAACTAGGAATTGAAGGAAATTGAGAAACGCGTACCAGATCCTCCTGTTGTCATCATTACACTATAGGATATGACACGAAGCATACTATCCAACATTCATCACTCTTTTTTACATAAATAACTCTAAATTCAGTTAATAGAGGGCTATGTAACGGAAATATTTAAGTGGGGGTTATTCCATTCTTGACACTGAATAGAGAGGGTCTCGACTTACACTATAAGTTGAGTTATGAATGATGGTTGGACGTTCGCGATCCCTCTGAAACTGCATTCTAAATACAAGTGTTGTAATCTTCGAGGTCTTACTAACATTAACCTGTTGCTCTATACCTATGTCAAATATTCATGATTCAACAAGTAATATGTGTAAGATATGATTAAAATGTTCTTTTTGTTAGACGTCCTGAGAGTTGATGTATGGTAAATATACAAGTCCATTCCTAGAAGAATGACATTGAGGCCAAGAAGCAAGAACAAGAAATATAACAAGAACAAGAACAAGAAATAGGACAAGAAAAAGAAATATAACAAGAACAAGAACAAGAAATATAACATCTGATGACATCACGAATGATCTAGGACAGGGGTCGCAACTTTTGAATCGGAAGAGCCAAAAATTACAATTTACAAAATTTCAAAGTTTTTAAAGAGCCACAAAATATTTTCTTGCCAACAATAAATAGTACTCGTATAAATAAAGTTTTTTGATAAAAAACTTACCTATTTATTCTTAAGAAAAAAATATCTATTTATTCATAAGAAAAAATATCAATTCATAAGTAGTGTTTTTCACAACAAATTAGATAATATATATGACATTATTAGATAATTACTTATTATTTAAGTAAAAAATTAAAACAATTAAACATTTACTTACAACCCTAACTTGTACTTCAATAACATACATTTCAGCAAACAAATTCAATGGGAGCGTTGTCTTTGCATGGTTTTAGAAAGTTTGGATAAATTTGGCTCATAACTTGTTGTTTTAAGTTTCAAACACGACTCTAAATTTTCATTTGTTAGTTGGCTTCTTACTTTACTTTTAATTACATTCATGCAAGAGAACGCTTGCTCGCACGAATATGTCGATCCGAAGATAGTCAGCACTCCAAATGCCAACTTCTTCACCTCATTGTAGCAATCTGGAAGACTATTCCATGCGTCGAATATAAGTGCCTCAACTCGCGGCATTTCTTTTGAAGCTGTCCACTTTAGTTGCGTTTCGTACATACATTTCTGGACCTCCAACTCTTTCAACTTGGCTTTTCAACCCTGTAAATTTTCCACTCCACAAAGCTTTACTTTTTAAATCGATCAATTGCCTTTCTAGAGATCCAGTATCAATACCAAATGGCCCAATGTGGATTTCGTTACTATTTGTGTTGAGAGGATTTACTATGATTGTTAGAGTGGTTTTATTGGTTTTGAATTGCTCAAATCTGTCAACAAATTCATCTTTAATTTTTTTTATAACTGTGCTGAAGTAATTCGTGTCAACAGTTGCACCGGATTTATCGCGATATTGTTTTAGAAATTGAAAATGAAGTAATTTACCGCTCTGAATATCTTCTGCAAAAAGAATTAATTTTTCTTCAAAACAAACCAATTCTTCTACCAAAACATAGGCTTTCCTTGCACTTTTAGATTCAGCTCACTTAATTTCGCTGTGATATCCACCATAATTTTTTCAACCATTTGTCGTTCTCTAATTCAGGGTGATTAATGCCTTTTTCATTTAGGAATGTATTTATTTCATTCAAGCACAAAGCAAAACATTTCAACACCTTACGTTTGGAAAGCCATCACTACAGTGGCGTATCCTGAAAAATTTTGGTAAGGCATGCAACATGAAATATAATATATACATATAATATATATAATATATAATATATATATATATATATATATATATATATATATATATATATATATATATATATGCCTATACATATATATCACTGTTGTATGTAACATCTGTCATAGGTTCGTTCTTTACTTCTTGAAATAGGCACAAGAGAAAGTTGAATTTGAAATCTCTTTAACATCATTAGAAATCCACGTGCTTTATTTATGGCGAATGTATCCCAATCGTCTTGATTTTCCAAAATGTGGCCATGAAGCTCTTCAAGTTCGGTTCTATGATCTGCGACTTTCTGTACTAAACTACTTGAGAAACTCCATCGTGTTGGTGCAAGTTTTGGAAATCTCTTCTTTACTATCCTGTCTAATATTTAATTTCAATTTCAATTTATTTATTTTACCTGGTGTAGTTAGAACTATATAGTTCTTTCTTCCACTACAACAGGGATATTATGATTACATGACAATACACTTACAAGTAGAAATTACAATAAACATATAATACAACACAATAATTTACACAATTACAATATACTCAATACAATATCTGTAATTAATTAATATAACTTAAATCTACAATTCACATTACCGTAATCTTAATTTATTACTTATACTAATACACAATTTTAGTAGGGCCTAATAGTTTTGATAATTTATTGTAAAAATGTCATCAATTCTGTAAGGTGCTTCATTTATGAGTATTGACTTCATTCTTTTAGTGAATGAGGTGACATTTAGTGCCTTTAAATGGTTGGGTATACTGTTCTATACCTTTGTTGCCATATGCCTCCAGTTTTTTTTAGTTTTACTATACTGGCATAGTTCAACTCTTAAGTTATTTTTATTTCTTGTGTTGTGATTATGTATTTCGTCATTTTTTTTAAACATATTTTTGTTTGTGTGTGTAAATACAAGAAGTGATAATATATAGATAGATGGTACTGTCATAATTCTTAGTTTTTTGAATATAGGTTTACAGTGAGCTTTCCATGTAGCATTAGAAATAATTCTGACTGCCTTTTCTGTAGTACAAGTAATTTAGAACATTGTGAGCTATAACCCCAAATTATTATGCCATAGGAAAGAATTGAATGTATTTGTGCATAGTAGACCTTTAATAGAGCTTCAGTATCAACCGTTTCCCTTAGTCTTCTTAGCAAGAAGAGCCCTTTACTGAGTTTAATTGCAGTATAATCGACATGTTCGTTCCAATTTAGATTTGAGTCAATTACAATACCTAGGAATTTTAGTTTACGTTTTTCATCATTATTTGTATTTGAACTATTACTAAAACTAAAACTAATGTCGTTAGTTTTGTTTAGGTTTAACGACAGTTTATTTGCAGAACACCAGTCTTTTAGTAATTTGGAGCTATTTTATAAGATAATGTCTAATGTTTGTGAGCTTTTGGAGCACACATAGGTTCGTTCTTTTCGAGGAATGTCCAAAAAATGTTACAAAACCAGTAAGGTTAGCAAAAACCACCGTACAAGATTTTATACACGACACTGCCTATGATAACAACAGATTCAGTTTGTGGGCGTAACAATGTAGAGATATGGCCTGAGGAATTACTTCCCTCACCTATGCCTGTACTCCATTTGAATGTCCCGCCATGACGGCTGCTCCATCATAGGTCTGTGCTACCACTTTTCCTTTGCAATCAAACTGTGTTAGTTGCTCTATTGCAAGTTTAGCAAGGGAGTCAGCTGATCTATCGGCACTAACGTCGCTAAATCCTACAAATCTTTCAAAGATTTGTCCCTTATAAACATATCCAAATATAGTTGACAGCTGTGAACAGTTGATGTCGGAAGTTTCATCTAGGAAAATAGCAACAAATGTTGCTGCTTTAATCTGACTTTTTATCTCTGTTAAGATAACACCACGAATGCTCTGTATTAAATCATTTTGTATCAGAGGAGATAATCCAGTAAATACAGTGGCAGTAGTCAAGTGTGCTTGCAGTTTGTCATCGAACTCCGCCAACAAATGAATTAACTCTACATAATTCCCTCGAGTGTTGGAATCTGAGCTTTCATTATGCCCTCGAAATGCGAATTCTTGTTGCCCTAAAAAGCATGTGGCTGCTGTCAGTCTCTTTAACACTTTTCGGTTCTGTTTCAGGGTTTTATTGTGTTTAAAAAAACTTGTTTGTTCATTTAAGAGTAAATCAATCCTGCTTTTATCATTCATATAATGTCAAATCAGTTCATAGTTTGTCAATAGTTGCTAAATTACATCCAGTCGTTTTTATGTTTAATATGTTGTTCTTATTACTAAATTTGAAGTTTCATATATGTTTTTCTTCATACTTCATTTCATGTAGCACTTGTTCAATATAAATGTATTAATTATTGTGGTCGCTTGTGACCCTGGCATTTAAAAAGCTACTTTAAATATATGAATTTTAAATGGTGCTATTTTTATATTATCGATGATTGTTAGTAATTTCTTTATTCAACAACGCATGCAGTGCATTCATTGCATTCATGGAGAATACGCCACTGCCATCACACTTTATTGTGAAGGAGGAGGTCGGAATACTGAGTCTCCATTTCGTTTAAGAATTCTTTAAACTGACGATGGTAGAGTGCTTTTGACATGATGCTGTTAACAATCTTGATTACCAAATTCATTACCTCAATTATTTCGGCCGGAAATGTTTGGGCACAAAGCACTTCTTGGTGTATTATGCAGTGAAACGTAAGAATTTCGTGGTTTATTTTGCTCTGAAGAATCGTTGTTGCACTTTATTTTTTCCTGTCATACTTCTGGCTCCATCAGTTGCTATTGTAACGATTTTATTTAAATCGATCTTATAGCCTTCAAGGCATTTTTGTACGGCATTCGCTATAGCAAATTATACGTCACAGCCAAAGCACTGGTGACGACGCCAAATTGTCTTGTGCCGAAAGCGAATTAAAACCTACATAGAAACATCCGACGACGGCTTCATTCGAGAGCTTCCGACGGCCTGACGACAGTGACGACGCGTGTCACGGGGGAGGGGTGCGGTGAAAAGCGAGTACAAGTGGCTGAGAAAAAGAATCGGTGCCTAATCCTCGTTAATGGATTCAGAACGATTTTTAATTTTTTTAAATAAAATAAATAATATTTGCGTATGGAACTAAAGAGCCGCAGCTTCACATCCAAAGAGCCGCATGTGGCTCGCGAGCCGCAGGTTTCCGACCCCTGCTCTAGTGTAATGATGACAACCGGAGGATCTGGTACGCGTTTCTCAATTTCCTTCAATTCCTAGTTTAAAATAAAGTATCATTTATGAGTGCGAAATGTAGGTCTACTCTCCTAGAAATGAAGTGTTTGTGTTATGTGTGTGTGTGTGTAATTTTTCACTATTCTATGTATAAAAGTCGATATTTATAGTTATTTTACGAACAAACTTCGTTATTTTCGTTAATTTATGTAGAAAATTTGATACTTATAATGAATTTATGTAAAAACGTAGAGCAAGTACTTAAAAATATAGCGGAAACATAAAATAGTCGATAATTTTATATGTAAAAAGTAATTTCAAAATTATATCCGCTATGTTGTACAATATATAAAAGATATATAGAATGTGATAAAAAGGTAAGCGTCTGATGGACTCCGATGAATATCTCGATATAATATTTGAAATGAATTGTGTATTATTGTGTAAGAACCTGAAAAAACTCATTTATAATTTTTATTTCTATTTTACATATATGATTGAAATGCAAAACCTGAACCCTACATTACATTAGTAAGATAACTATGGTGTTTCATATCTACTAGAATATTATTACCCTACCGTTAAGGAAAAACATACAAAGAACTCTAAGAAAAATTAAGGAAGAATATCATTCATAATGTTCTACACCAAACCTGAAGTAATAAAAGAGAACTTCTTAGGGGTCGTAATGCTTCATTAGGCATGTTGCGGCGTCAGGAATATATTGTTGTCTGCCTAATACTAGTATATGTAATTTAATTCTTAATGAGTACTGATATTTGTTATTTATAATGATAAATACTAGAAATAAGTGTACACCGAAATTATTTCAAGTGGAAAAAGGAAATGAAAAGAACAAAGACAGATGGATGGATGAAAAAAGACTGTACATTATCGTTAGAGGTAATATCAACGCTGTGGATGTGTAGTGGGTATATACCAATCGTGTACGGATTTTTCTGAATAAAAACCTTAAAACGGTATGTACTGACCTTTGTAAGGACTTCTGAAGATTCAGTTGTATAAAGAAATGGTAGCTCGTATTTGGAAAACTTTGCGTACAACTTATACCTTAATATTGTCACCTAATACCGACATGAAATAATGGAAAATGAGCAGTTGATACGAAGTAGGACAAGGCTATATAGCTTGACTGTAATAATAAAAGTAATACTAATAATAATCATAATTGTATGATCCATCAGCTTGGATGTTTGAATTGTGATCGTAGCTTACGGATAAGAAGTTGAAACCTAGTCATTGGTTAAGAGGGAAATTTATATATTAGAACTAGATTTAAAGAATTCTTTTCCTAATGTTTCTTAGTAGATGTTATAATGAGAAAAAGTAAGTAATTGCCTTGGTCGAAGAAGCCTCATAAGTAGAACTGAAGTAGAAATGGAATATATAGAATAAATATAACCGAAAAAAGTAAAATGAGATATGGTGAAAATTAACGGATTCAATGACTTTAAATTTAAAACAATATTACCAATAACTAATAGGTGCTCTGTAAATTACGACAAAGATCTCGTAAAAAATTATATTTGTGTTAAGTGCATTTAAAATATGGGTCTTAGACTGGAATGATGAACAGGTCGAGCTCAAAGGCACTGTGAGTAATGATGAGAACTTGGAAAAACAATAAGCATATTATTTTAGTCATCAAACTTGTGATGTATTATAGAAAAAAATGTGTGTATTCATGTTAATAAACCCATAGTGTGATGTTAATTAGCTAGATGGTATGAAAACATGAATAAAATGCTGGAAAACAGTGGAAAGCTAAGAAACTAATTCATATGTGATGGTGTAAATTAGATAAAAATCTATGACTTTGGTACACTAAGGAGAAGGCACCAGGATACGAAGAATAATGATTTAGTGCAAGAAATGCGTAAAGAACAATACTTTGAAGCAAAATGGAATATTGAGAAACTGTACGAATACAGAAATTTAGCTCATGGTGAGAATATTGTAACATAAACACATCAAGTATTCCGTGGAATGAAATATACAATCCGACATCTGACATAAAATGGAAAAACATAGTATTAACAACCATATCGCTCGATCGAGTACAACTAGTATAGAACATGCTATGATGCATCTTTTGAACTACTTCACATCGGTAGATAATAAAGATGAAGATAGTCAGTTTCAGAGAAGAAACAGAGATACCAATAAACACCGGAGATGATATTTGTATACATTCAGAAATTATGATTGTTTTAGAACATAATGAGCACTTAAAAGCTCTTGGAGAAGACGATATAATGGGCAAGATAACAGGATATTATACCACTTATTTTCAAATGGACGTATGAATGACAATCGATATTGGTATGGTGCTTCAGTTTGAATAAATGTTTCGACAAGACAGTACAACTGGACAAAGTACAAGAGGGTGTAAAGACTTATGAACATACGAATTGATAAAACTTTTCGAACCATGTTAAATGATGCATTGTGCATGATAACAGGAATAAGCCCAATTATCATTAAGATAGAAGAAGCAGTCATATTATACAAAGCAGTAAACAAGGATAAATGTTAAACGATCCACTTGATCTATAAATTTGGCTTCATCCAGCGGACTTAAGAGTAATTAGCAAAGTGGAAGAACATGTGGAATATACAATGAAAATATATACGTACAGAAGCAAAAGTTAAAACGGAGTTGGATCTGCAGATGACATATTCACGGAACAAGCCCTAACATATAACATCTTGAAATTAAAATATATCATTTTTAAAATCATGCGCAATGTTACCATCTTGATTTTGAGTTTATAAATTTGATGGATAAAATAATATGAATATGCTATAAGGTATTGCTTCTTGTAAGTCTAAATATAATTTGAATATCATTTCGTCTTTATAAAACCCATACGTGTATGAATAATGTTAAATTTATTAAAATAATATTATTCCTTCTTTAGACCTTTGGTTTATATAGTGACGCTATGAAATAGCCTTGCGACGGGATAAATATATTTTCCACCAATGAAATAATGATGACGTAATAAATTCTAGCCTCACGACTGGACACATATATTTTCCACCAATGAAATATTGAAAGTTTAAAAATGATGAATTCAGCAGTAATTAGATATCCATTTCCAAAGTGTTTTCCTCAAAGCGTGAAGCCTATAACATTACATGCTTGCGAGAATACATGATCGTAATTTCTCACAATAAATTGCTGACGTATGTAAATTATGTCCTCGCAACGGAAACTTGATGAATAAGCAGATATCCGATATTTAATTCTGAAAACCTGTCTTTTGGACATTATTTGCTTGCAGAAATAAATGCTGACAAAAGCCCTCTACCCGGTCAGGAATCGAACCCAGACCCATTCTGCGATGAAATATTATAATTTCATCTTTTAATATACCGCAATAGAATGGCGTTGATTAATAAATGAATCACATAAGACATAATAAACATGAAGAGTATTTAAAGGGAAAGATGAATTATCCCTGTTATAATATTACGATGGGGATTTAAACAGATAAGTCTCACTGAATGAAGTTGTGACACTTGAGCGTTGATGCTATGAACTTTTGCGTCAGCTGTATAGTGATGCAAGGTGAGTTGTGACTTCCGCTAACTAAGCAATTCTCTCTGCAATGAAACAAAGTTAGTTCTATATGTTTTAATCACTCTACGATATTATAATACAGTATCGGCATTATAAAAACCTGTAATTATTACCATAATATTATTCCCTCATTATACCGAGGGTTTGAAGCTCTTTCGACACGTAAGATCATGCGCCGGTCACATTAACAAAATTTAAAGATTTATATTATACACTGATCGGTAAGAACGAGGCTGAGTAGACCTCAGGGTTAGGATTTAGGGGAATTATCATCTTATGACAAAATTGTATGATGAAATATAGTTTTAAGACGTTAGCTACCATATTTATAAAAATTTCCGAAGGATTAAAATATCGCTATCTCTACACTTTCGATGGCGTCTGACAATAATAATAATAAATAAGGAGGCTCTGATTTTTTTACATTCGGCACGGATGTTAGCCTTAGGCACCGACCACATTTACTCCAGGCTGAGTCAACCTCAGGGTTAGGATTTAGGGAAATTATCATCTTACGATCAAAATTGATTGATGAAATATAGTTTTAAGACGTTAGCTGTCATCTGATGATGTCATAAACCACTCCACTGTTGAGATAGGTCATAGCATTCCTCTGATGACGTATGCATTGTCGCCATTTTGAATTATGATGTAGTCATTCCACCTTCCCCTCTTATTCCACTTGGGATGTGAGCTATGACATCATAAAGCACTCCACTGTTGAGATAGGTTATAGCATTCCTCTGATGACGTAAGCAATGTCGCTATCTTGAATTATGAGGTAAAACATTCCACCTTCCCCTCTTATTCCACTTGTGACGTAAGCAATGTCACCATCTTGAATTATGACGTAAAACATTCCACCTGTCATCTACCAATATACAAATTTTAAATTTCCCACCTTACGCCATTTGCAATTGTAATATCCAATTTCCACCATTCGCAATTTTCAAATCACCCGCCATCTACCATAATACAATCTTTAAATTTCCCACCTTACGCCATTTGCAATTGTAATATCCAATTTCCACCATTCGCAATTTTAAAATCACCCGCCATCTACCAAAATACAATTTTTAAATTTCCCACCTTACGCCATTTGAAATAGGAACCGGAAACGTAGCAATTTTCATACATACCGCTATTATGAATTTCCAAATTTTGAATTTCGCGCTTGATCCGAGATTTGCAATAGGAACCGGAACCGACGCCATTTTGATTCACGTGACCATGACAAAGGTCATGACGTCATAGCCCCGCCCACTTGTGACGTAAGTAGTGACGTCATAGCCACGCCCACTTGTGACGTCATAGCTGCGCCTCCCTCCCCTCCAGCGCCTCCTGTCACGTGATCCGTGACGTCATAGCCACGCCCCCGTTTCCCCTCTCATTCCACATTCCACCTCTGACGTCACTGACAAAACTACACTACTCTATAGGAACCCTTCTAACCTCTTTTATAACACTGAAATAAAACCTTCTCAGACTGGTGTACAACAGGGAGATCCTTTGGGTCCTCTGATATTTAGTCTCACATTAGACTCTGTTATTTCCAATTTACGTAGCCCTCTAAATCTTTTTTATTTAGATGACGGCACTCTGGCAGTCGATCCTGAGCTGATCTTATCTGATTTCACATTAACTATAGATGCTGGAAAAGCTATCGGTTTGTAGAAAAACCCAGATAAATGCAAGCTATATTTTTGCTCTGAACATGATCCAGATATTATCACGGCTTTTGAAAAAAATTGCTCCAGGGATAAAGGTAGTCTCCAAGCCCGACTTAACACTTCTTGGTTGTCCCATTTTCCTTATGGCTGTTGAGCCATATCTTAGAGATAAGCTGGAGACAATGAAAACATTATTTGATGGACTGAGCTCACTTTCTTCCCACATTGCTTACTTTCTTTTAAAGAATTGTTTTGCGATTCCTAAATTGACGTACTGTCTTCGTTCAACTCCATTATGGCTTTTTGCTTCTCTCACTCAAGAATTTGATGCTTTGTTGAGGAACTGTTTGGAATCAATTTTAAACATTCGCCTAGAAGACAGCAACTGAACCTTAGCTTCATTGCCCATTCATTTTGGAGGACGTGGAATACGTAGTGTCAGCGATGTTTGTTTACCTGCTTTCCTGGCTTCTGGTTATGGCGTTATCGATTTTGTTAAGTTAGTTCTTCCCAATCACGGTGATGAAATCTATATTTCTCATATGGCCGATGCTCTGGTTAAGTGGTCCAGCTTTACAAATGATCATAGCATACCATCTAATCTTGACATACAGAACACCTGGGATTTCATCCTCACCTCGAGTATCTACGAGAGTCTTCTGAGGTCTTCTGTTTTGGATGCAGGGCGTGCTCTATACCTGGCAATTCGAGAGAAAGAATCAATCAGGATCATGGCTTCAGGCAATTCCATCTTCCAATATTGGAACTTTACTTGACATGTCGTTTAAAATAGCTGTTGCTTTAAGGTTAGGTACGAAGATCTGTTTCCCACACAAATGTCAATTTGGAACACTTGTTGATGCCTCTGGACACCATGGCTTAAGTTATTTTAAGAACAGTGGCAGACTTTCAAGACACCATGCAATTAACGACATTATCAAGAGAGCCCTTGTATCTGGAGGCTTTCCCTCAGTCCTAGAACCCATGGTTATAAGCCGCAGTGATGGAAAAAGACTTAATGGCCTAACTCTGATACCATGGTCTAAAGGAAAATCGTTATTGTTGGATATCACTTGTGTTGATACTTTCGCACCATCTCTTTTATCGAACACATGTAAACTAGCAGGCTCAGCCGCAGCATCAGCAAACCTGCACAAAGCTGAATAAAATATAAAGATCTGGTTAGCAATTGCAACTTTACTGTGTTCGCTGTGGATACGATGGGACCTTGGTGTACAGATGCGAAGATCCTGGCGTCAGAAATAGGAAGACATCTGGAGGCCCTGACTGGAGTTTCACGGTCGACAGATTTCCTACGGCAGAAGATCAGCCTTGCGATTCAGAGGAAACGTTGCTAGCATTTTGGGGACGTTTCCTGAAACACAGGCGCTAGTGGAAATATTCTATATTTTCAAATTAGTGAGATCTCTATAAGACTCGTCACTCCAGTCTCCAGTTTATCGGCCATCGTCTTAGGTCCTCCACATCTGCAGAGAACTCCAGGGATTTAAGAACTGCTTTTAGAGTTGCCCGCCGAGCTGCTGCAGCTTCTTTCACTACTGCATGTCTTGCCATGTCTTTAAATGTATATTTTAGAGCTGCTTTGTATTGATTAGATACAATAAATATATACAGGGTGTTAATGAATATCACCGAAATATTTTACCTGTGTATAGAGGGGACACATATAAGCAACTTTTATTATGAGATTTTTGCTCTATGTATTCAATTTCTTCAGTTACAGAATAAAATCTCCCAGGGTATGGCCGCCACCGACTTTTAACATTAGAAAAAAATGCAAAACAAAGGATCTTCGTTGTTAACACGAAGTATTCAGTAGTTATCAATAATAAGAGAATAATGCAGTGACGGCCAGTCATGTGATTAATCTTAAATTTTTCAGATTATGAAAACTCTAAATTATGTAAGAGGTGTGGATGAATGATTAAGAATCAGATTTTTATGTATCATTAGGAAAGCATGAAGTCAATTTAATGAAAATTTTAACCCTATTTCGTAAAATTATTTACTTATAGCACCAAAATGGATTGACTCTAATGCCCTGTAGCATACACATTTTAAGTCACAGAGCAAAAATCTTCTAATAAAAGTTGTTTGCCTATGTCCCCTCTATACACAGGTAAAATATTTCGATATGTTTCATTAACACCCTGTATATAGTGTTCGGGTTTCTTTTCTAATAAACAGCTGTCCTACTTACAAGGTTATGTGCTTTATTTTCGTCTTCTGGTTTTATATAGAAGAATTAAATTATCAAGATAGTAACCTTTTGTAATTCACTTATTATTAATAATTCTCGAGATTTCAGCCGGGTCAGCAGTTCTTCAAGTATTTTATAATTCACTAGTTGTCTGGATTTTGTAGTTGATTTAAAGTCCACGTTTATAAGCTAGTGATACAAAGTGTTCCTTGAGAGTTTCGGGGTGTAAAGATAAATATTCTTTATTGTATTATTTCACTATGATCCTAATAATGCATCCATCTAATTTATTCATAGCTATAATATTTTTATAGAACTCGTGAAGAAAACACGAATCTCAATAGCATGAATGCTATTAAATTTTCAGATGTTGGAAGGAAGTTGGATGAACATTGTACGACTGCGAGAAGAGGACTGGATCTATGCGGAGTCTAAATATAATAAAACCTGAGTATCACAATTTTAACCTCCCTCCCTCCCTCCCTCCCTCCCTTTGTCTCTCTCTTTCTAAAGTGGCTAAAATTAATAGAACGAAGGATCCTTTCCATTGCACTGCTAACTCTTATAGCTATGAAATGTAAAAGTTCCATTTATCTGTTGAAATCTTTCATCCCCATGCAAAGAATACATGATCGCTCCAATAGATTTACTTCAAGCACACTCCAAATTCCTAGACGCCGTACCACTAAATTTGATAAATCTTTTACATGTACGGCCTCTCGATTATACAATAAAATCCATCTGTATCATTATCCAAGTTATTCTCTTGGCACGACTAAAATACTCTTAGTGAATCACCTCATAACTGCTTATGAATCCTAATTTCCCATTATCATCTACAAAAGTTTACACTTTCATAAACATCTGCTACTACTTCCTGACATTAGGATAAGGTTTATGTACATTTTATTATTGTAAGTAGACCTATTAGTATTCACAAAGTGTCTGTAATTATTATATTATATTTGTAATTTGTTATTTGAGATTTTTTCTCTCATTGTGAGAGGATTGTATGCCTAAAAGGAATTTTTAAGTTCTACTCATACAATACTTCAAATGAAATAATTTCAATTTAATTCAATTTCTACCTTCAGATGTTGCCGGGATACTTTTTTAAACAACTAATCAAGTTAAATTATTAGCAAGATGCTAATAACGCCCTAATTTCCCATTCTCTCTCTCTCTTTCTTCTCTCTCTCTCTCTCTCTCTCTCTCTCTCTCTCTCTCTCTCTCTCTCTCCTCTCCACTTAGAATTTAAGAATAATAAACTTACTTACTTTTATAGGTTTTCTGTACAAGAAGAAGATATGCAAACAAAGTTTTAAACAGCCGTTCACGTCGTTTGTTTTCACTGCATCGGACCTACTACATTATAGCACAACCTAGTACTGGAGCATTCAGTTCATTGTCCACACGTGTTTGAATTATAAAACGTTGCACTCGATGAAGAGCTGAGTGAACAAGGTATTTTTCTTTCAAATGTAAAATTTTTCTATTTCCTTACAAATATAATATTAAACTCTTTTCGGAACGTTGCTAATTAATTCGTAATTGACTTATTTTCAAAGATATTGTATGCTCTTCAAAGTAATTTTTCTTTAATTTACATTAGCATTGCAATGTCAACGTTATAGAGTGTTTACCTAATAGTCGTTTCCCAGTTATGTAGGCTATACTGTAATTAGTAGAAAGAATGGGAAGGTAAAGGGCCATAACAAATGAAATATGCAATAAATTAAAGACGATCAAAATTTTATATGATATTATAGCCTATGAAGTATCGTGTATCCACGTCATAAATGGAAAAATTGTACACTCTATATTTCCAACAAAGAGTGTCAATGCTGTTTCTAAGACCCTTCTCGTATGAACTGACCCTTGAGGATGTAGGTTGCCTACCAATGCATTGTGCGAATTCCTCCATGAGAGAATGACTGGCCGAGTAACCTGGCAGGAATAAATGATTAAAGATAGACGGCGATTTCACAGAAGTCAGTGACAATGAATGTTGTTTGTATATCATGCACTGAGCATGCATATTATACCGTATATTTATCAATACGGTACAGGTTATAAAAATACAGCACTGCGAAACCAGTTTCATGGTATGTAAACATTGCGTCAGCGAATACAATAATACTGGCACACAAATAAATAGAGTTCAGTGTATATTTATGCCTATCATTGATTTTTGCTTCAGCTTGACCATAATCTCCAATATTATATTTGTTTCGTTATAATAATTAAGGAATCGCGCACAATATGCATTATCTTAACCTACTGACAAACACCCAGTCCTGAACCCGGGCTAGGGATTTTTCACTACTGAAAAATCCCCGACCCGGCCGGGTCGTTTCGGTAATGTTTCGTTATGATATACTATTAATATAATGAATCGCCCATGGGACTGTGGATTGAAGTATTGACCTGTTCGAATTTGAAATATAAAATTTTAATTTCAATATTTCATCCAAAATACTCATTATAACTTAACGGTATGTGTCGGAGGGGAAATTTTTTTCGATTGATACTTCACGTGTACGTAATGACCCAGTATCTGCTTTTAGAAGTGTAGGCCTAATTAATTTACCGGTCTGTGGCAACTCGGACGCTGTTTATCTGTCTTCGAGAAATAATGAAAACGCTCCGGGGCATCGAACACCGCGAAATATAATTTGCAGAGTGTTAATGAATGACACCGAAATATTTTACATGTGTATAGAGGGGACATAGTCAAACAACTTTCATTAGGAGGCTTTTGCTGTATGGATTCAATTTTTCCTCTTACGGCATAAAATCTCCCAGGGCTTGGCCGTCACTGATTCTAACATTTGAAAAAAAAATCAGCAAAGGGAACTTCGTTTTTAATATTGAAGTTGTGAATATAAACCTAATGCATTGGCGGCCATTCATGTGAATAATCTGTAAACTTGGCAGATTATTGAAACAGTAGGCTTATAACAATATTGCTGATGTGAATGATTTAGAATCAGGTTTTTATCGATCACTAAGAAGGCATCTTCCTACGACAACTCCTTCCAACCCTATCTAACCCTGTCCAAATAAGATTCGGTCGGGAAAGCAGAGACCTGCAATACCATCTTTGAAACAAATCATCTAAAACCAATAAATAATATTAACAAAAAATAAGGAAATGTGATACAAAAGGTTAGGCCCTTATGAATTAATTTTCAACCCCACTAGAGGGGTAGTTTTAAGAAATGAAAATAAATGTAATTTTAAAAATCTAGTATTATAATGGTTAAGGTTAAAGGAATCGCGCACAATGTGCATTATCTTAACCTACTGACAAACACCCAGTCCTGAACCCGGGCTAGGGATTTTTCACTACTGAAAAAGGTTAAAGACCTTAATGACAACTCGTAACAATATGTTAAATTTCACGCACCCCTAGACACTCTTAAGGTCAAAATCAGTTAGGCTAACAAAATAAGAGATCTACATGCCCAAATAACCTAAATATCATCATAAAGGTAAGGAAATGTTATACAAAAGAGTTAGGCTCATATGAAATAATTTTCAATCCCACTAGAAGAGTAGTTCTTAAAAGTAAGAATAAAGAAAATTTTTTAAAATCGAGTATTTTAATGAATAGGTGACAGGTTTAAGACATTTTGACCAACCGTAACAAGAGGGTAAATTTCACGCATCCCTAGACACCCCTAAGGCCAAAAGAAGTGTTAGGCTAACAAATAAAGAGATCTACATGGCCAAATAACCTAAATGTTATCATAAAAAATAAGGAAATATTATACAAAAGAGTTAGGTTCTTATGAAATAATTCTCAACCCCACTACTGGGGTAGTTTTGAAGAATTAAAAACAAATATGATTTTTAAAATGTAGTATTATAATGGACAGGTGATAATATTAAAACCTTAATGACAACTCGTAACAAGATGTTAAATTTTACGCAATCCTAGACACCCCTAAGCCCAAAATAAGACTAACAAAATAAGAGATCTACATGACCAAATAACCTAAATATTATCATAAAAATAAGGAAATATTATACAAAAGCGTTAGGCCCTTATGAAATAATTTTCAACCCCATTAGAGGAGTTGTTTTTAAGAAATAAAAATAAAGATGATTTTTAAAAATCTAGTATTATCATGGGTAGATGGCAGGATTAAGACATTTTGACCAACCGTAACAAGAGGTTAAATTTCACGCACTCCTAGACACCCCTAACGCCAAAATAAGATTTAGGCTAACAAAATAAGATATCTACACGACCAAGTAACCTATATGTTATACAAAAATAGGGAAATGTACAAAATACTTAGGCACTAATGAAATATTTTTCAACCCTCTAGAGGGGTAGTTTTTAAGAAATAAAAAAGATGAATTTTTAAAATCTAGTATTATAATATATAGGTGACAGGATTAAGACATTATGAACAAACGTAACAAGAGTGGAAATTTAAAGTACCCCTAGCCACCCCTACGCCCAAAGTAAATGTTAGGTAAGCAAAGCAGAGTTATGAATACAAAATTAACCAAAATATTATCATCAACAAATCAGAAAATGTGATACAAAGAGTTTGGCCCTTATGAACTAACTTTCACCCCACTAGAGGGTAGTTTTTAAGAAACAAAAATAAAGATAATTTTTAAAATCTAGTATTATATTGGACAGGTGAGAGGATTGAAACCATAAGACCAACCGTAACAAGCGGATAAATTTAACGTACCACTAGTCAATCCTAATCTCGAAATAAATGTTAGATAAGGAAAACAGAAATCTGAATACAAAATTAATCAAAATAAAATTTAAACAAAATAAGGAAATGCTATACAAAAGAGTTAGGCCTTTTTGAATTAATTTTCACACCATTAGAGGAAAGTATTTAAGGAAAAATAAAAATACTTTTTAATATAACGTGATATGTTGGATAAATGATGCAATAAAACCTTTAGGACCACTTATAAATCATTCCATTCCATGAGGGAGGTTTTCCACCCATAACTAATGTAACCATTAAAAATTTATTTTTTGACATTTAGTAATCTTATTAAGTGATATCAACTATCTGACAATATTTAAAGCCCAGGGTCACTCAAGTGTTTGCAAAAATTGACAGTTTATGCCATTATAAATGGGTTTCACCCCTGACGAACATAACATTTATTGCTTTGTTACATGAAATGTATAACGTGACTCAATAAGCACCACTATAGTCAAAATTAAACCCGGGCAAATACTACAAACAAATTAATTTAAGACAAAGAAGTACTCGCCACAGTCCGTAAAGACGAAGACTGGTTGATTTTTTTGACAGTCCCTTCATCTGATTGGAGAATTATATTTCATTTTGTGAATATCTGTTCCCTCATTATAAGATAGGATGAGGAGGACAACTCGAATCGGCTTAAGATTTTAAACAAAATGACTGAAAACTATCAAAGAAACAGGAAAAAAACATTTGTAACATAGAATATGTTGGAACTATTACAAAATATTAGGAGAATCGCAACTCTAAAAGCCTTATCAATTTAAACAATCTGGCTGCAAACCAACAAAGAAATAGGAAAACACAACTGAAAACAACCGGAATATATAGATGTCTAGCAGGAGATGAAAATATGGTCAATTGTGCATTAAAATTTTGGAAAATTACATAATGAATGCACAAATTATGATTAAACACATACATCGACATGAAAAAGAAGTCATATATACATTAAAATTACAAAAAGAATACCTATCACTAATCAATATGACAAATTCAATTTCAAAAGCCTGACCAATTAAAACAAACTGTTTATCAACTATCAGAGAAACAAGAGAAAACTTCTTTAAAGAAAGGGTAAGTTGGAACATTAGAGCCTCAGGAAAAGTTATTTTAGTAATTCGTGATTGTACATATCTTGTTAAAAGAGGAAAGGAAATCGTTTATACATTAAAAATATAAATTGCTAAACAATATTACAAAGGTAACCTAAACACTTCAAATAAAACTGATTATAAACAATCAAAGAGATGTCAAAAGTTATGATTGAACATATCCAGTAGCCAGAGGAAATTAAATCATTAATGGCCGGTTTCTATAAACTCGCGAATTACCTATGGGTAAATTATCCAATGGACAGAATTTACACAAAAATAACACCACACCACACCACACAAACACAAATAATTTAAAGATAGCAATCACATACACTTCTGGCGAGTTTCTAGATAAATGTCTTCTGGGTAAATATGAAAATGACAGAAAAAATGTTCTTACAAACTCGGGCTAGATCTTTCCAAGGGCAAATCTTCGGGTTAATTTATCCTTTCATGGATGGCTGGATAAAATTTAACCTTTCATAGGATCAATAGTAATATTTAAACAATGAGAATCAAAGCCTTCTGAATTAAATTAACTGTACAACTCCAAGGCCTTGCTCATTATATCATTGTAGGTTAAATGGAACTAATTTGTCCATGGATAATTTACCCATAGGTAATTCAAAAGTTTGTAGAAACCGGGCCTAATTCATTTAAAATCTTTAATGTATACCTTTTACGAAATAATATGATAGTGATAATTCTAGAAACCTTAAAAATTCAAACAAACTGTTTGTCAGCTATCAAAGAAATAGGAGAAATAGTGTATAACAATATACAAACATATTACAAAGGAACCTTAAAAAGAAATACAATCAGTCAAAATTGGTAAAAATATAGGCGTTTTAATAAAACATATTGGAACGTGAATGTCTCAGGATATATGTTATACACAAATTTTGATAGGACATGTCCAGCACGCAGAGGTTATATAGGCATTTATACAATAAAAATACAAAACAATGACAGCATTACTAATTAAAAAACAACGTGACTCTAAATTAACAAATGAAATAGGAAGTATAGAACATGTCTATATGGAGAGTAAAATAAAGCCAAGTAGATAGGTGTCATACACAAAATATAATTCAACACGTACACGCATATGACAAGGACATCTTATAAGAAATATAAACCGTCAAAATTGATAAAATCGGTTATCTAAATATTAGGACAAACGTAACTCTGAAATACTTATCAATTGTAAGAATGTGGCTGTAAACTAACAAAGAAATAGAAAATACCCTGAAAACTAAGGGAATACATAGAACATGTATAGCAGGGTATGAGAATATTGCCAAGTGTGCAATAAAATTTTGAAAAATTAACGTAGTAATTCCACAAATCATGATTAAACATGTCCATCTACAGAGGAAATGAAGTTACTTATACATTAAAATTACGAACACCTATCACTATTCAATATGACAAAAGCAGTTACAAAAGCCTTATCAGTTTAAACATACTGGTTGTAAAGTATCAAAGAAATAGGAGAAAAGTCTATAAATAAAGGTATGTTGGAACATTACAACCTCAGGGAGGCTGACGTTAGCAAAACATGATTAAACAACTACAGCAGACAAAGAAAATTAAGTCATTTATGTATTAAAAAAGTACAAATATATGACAAAGGCACCCTAACAAGAAATGGAATCAGTCAAAATTGTTAAAAAAAGATGATTTAATAAAAACAGATTGGAACGTGAGAGTTTCAGGATAGATGTTATACACAAATATTGATTGGACTTGTCCCGCACACAGAGGATATGTTCAAGTTCGTATCTTCAAACTTTGAATATTTGGCGTACATATTGCTGGAAACTTGACAGCAGTGAATTCCGGTTGTCATATTCCTTTATCTTTATTGTTATATAGATTTCGGGTTAATAGCCTATTGCATTGCATTCCTTGTTGATTTACGATTCTCAATTAATGTTAGTTTTAAGATATTCATTCTAAATCAAAATATATAATATCTTATTAGGTAGATTTCGAAGAAATTAATAGTTGTCGACATACTGTGTAGTGATTACCTGCCACTTCGCTTAAACATTATAACGCTTTAATCTCCTACATTGGTCATCGTCAATATATGATGATTCCTTTCCTTTCTACTTTGATGGATCTACATGTGACACCACACATCAACACTCCACATTAAGAAGAATATCAACTTTACATTAAAGTGTATCAATTCTACCATAAAGGAGACTTTACTTCAGAAGCCTACCTTTATGCTGTGCTAAATCATTTTCATCTACAAGTTTTGTGAACTTTCAAGAGAATGAAAGTGTAATTTTTGTTCGTGTGTTTAGTTCGTAATTAAAGGTTCTATTTCATTTCAGTGTTTCATTGAGTGATGCATGACTGCACAAACTTATTCATTTAATATTATCATTCCTGTTGTGAAACAGATGGTCCTCCACGCCAGAGTTGTATTAGCTATGGTTTGCACGAGATGTGCTAAGCACAATTAAAGTTCATACTCGTGTAGGTTACTACGGCTCTTTAAGTCAACTTAAACACCCCAAGTATCCCCAAATCTACATTTGGTCCTCCGGGCCGGATTTACCAGCGAGTACTGTATAAGCATTCCTTCATTTATTCATCAAACCTGGATAGTACTAGTAAAGACTATTAACAAGCATTTCTACATTTGGTCACTTAGGACCTAGATATTTCTAGTAAGATTGTATCAATACAATAAATAAATAATACTTATATATTATTACACCCTCTGTGTAACATACAGACTTGGGTTGCATACAAGAGCCCTAGATTTGGCCATACATATATATGCATGATTATTTCAGCTTAAGATATGATTAGTAATATTTAAGCAACTTTTAACATTTAACATTTGTAGGGATCCGGTCCGAGAGGAACAAAATGAAGGGAACTCAGGTACAATTTAGGTATTTTCGGAGGACCAGGCGATTACGCCAATTAATATAAAACGAAGGGAGACAATGGACTGTAGGTAGCTGGGACAGAGATTTCAACCTGGGTAATTTGCAACGGTATATATTCAAGAAACCTGAATTCTGAATTATTTGATACAACACTTTTACACAATAAAATATAAGAATGAATACAGTTACTGTTCTCGTAGAAAACTATTCTCCCGCCCGTTGGCGAATGTAACGCTAGACAAAGCCTGTTCACTTCACGTGGCTTCTAGGTTAAGAGACAATGGAAATACTTGTAAATGACACTAAAATACAATATTATTTCCTGAATTTCACACGTAAAGCTGCCTACGCTATAGGAGCATGATATACGCGGAGTTGCAGATGAGTATTAGTAATATAGAGCGAAAACTGGCCTAAAGCAGACGCAGCTGCAACGCATGCCTATACACTGTCACGTCTAGATCTCAACTAACTTCTCACTGCAATGGCGTGGTAACGCTAACATGCTCACACCTGCAGGAAGTGACTAATTCGCGGCAAATAATTGGCGGAGGCGCCAAATAACACAGAGGCTAATTTAAAACACTAAAACTTATAGACTCTTGATCTAACATAACTCCCGCCTAAAATCGACAGATTTTACATAACACTTTGCGGATAGATCAAGATTTACTAATAGATTTACACTTATTGAATAGGCAAGGGACACACTTTTACAATTGGTCGCTTGTATTCACCATTAGACGTACGCACTGTCACAACACGCACTAAACCGTCGTCACCAGGATGCACTGATGAGATGATTCCCAGCTTCCACTGGAGCGGTGGAGAATTATCTTCTTTCAGGAGCACAAGAGAACCAATCTGAATGTTTTCGCTGGACGCAGACCACTTCTGCCTCTGCTGCAGTGAATGTAGGTAGTCAGCTGACCAACGCTGCCATATGTGATGTATGTAGGTTTGTAGCTGATGCCATTTAGCAACATGAGAGACATTCTCTGCCATAGGAGGAGAAGGTAGGGCTGTGAGTTTTTCACCAATGAGAAAGTGTCCAGGAGATAGATAGGATGAGTCGCTAGGATCATCACTTAGGCGTAGGAGAGGTCGAGAGTTTAGACAGGCCTCAATCTGGGTGAGAACTGTAGAAAGCTGCTCATATGTAAACACTTGGCTACCCATCACTCTACGTAAATGAAATTTCATGGATTTGACAGCAGCCTCGTGGAGTCCTCCAAAATGTGGGGAGGAAGCAGGTATAAAATGCCATGTAAATTCATTAGAGGATGCATAGTCTTGGAGAATTTGTTGATGGGTGCTGGACTGAAGCAAGAGACGCAGCTCGCGAAGTTTGTTGTTAGCACCAACAAAGTTCGTCCCATTATCACTAAATATTTCCTTGCAAAGTCCTCTACGAGATGTGAATCTGCGCAGGGCGGCGATGAAGGCATCAGAAGTAAGGTCGGAAACCAGCTCGATGTGAACTGCTTTCGTAGCCAAGCATACGAAGATAGCAATGTATGCTTTGACCTGAGTCTTGCTGCGGGGGGAACCGTATCTTATGAAAAATGGTCCAGCGTAGTCAACCGCAGAACGTAGAAATGCTCTAGCAGGGGTCACCCTGTAGCTAGGTAGGCTGCCCATCAGCTGGTGAGCACCTTTGGCTTTCAATTTAAAACAAGTTAAACATCTGTGTAGCGTAGACTTCACAATTCTACGTACACTAGGAATCCAATATCGTTCTCGCAGAGAAGATATGAGCAGTTGATGTGATGCATGAAGCAGTCGCAGATGCTCGGATTCAATTATCAATCTGGTGAGATGGTGACCTGGAGGGAGGATAAGCTGATGTCGTGCATCATGTGGTAATTCAGCTTTCTCCAGACGTCCACCCACTCGGAGTAGGCCATCCTTGTCCACAAAAGGCACCAAGGAGTGGAGCGAACTCTTGTTATTCACTTGCATCTTACTCTGAAGATTAGACAGTTCATGTGAATAGGCTGCTTGCTGAGCTATTCTTATACAAAGCAACAAAGCTTGTTGTAACTCTTCAACTGTGAGGGGGCCGTGACGTTTAACTTGGCTTCTACAGTTGTTTATAAAGCGTAGCATATATGAAGTAACTCTCTGTAAATGCGCTAGCTTGGAAAAGCGTAGCATAAAGTCTTCTTCAGCATGTGTGACTAGGCAAACAGTGTCACGCTGCTCACCCATGTCCTGCAGCTCAAGTTGCTGAGGTTGTTTGGGCCATGATTCAATAGGCTGTGAAACTGACTGTTGTCTGGACTCACCCAATGAAGTTTTATCCTGTTTCATTGGCAGACGTACTGTAGAACTACCATCGTCATTGTGAGTGGTATTCTCTGCATAATGCTGTTCACACCTTTTCTCTTCTTGTGTTAATATCTGTTGTGGAAAGTCTTCGAGGTCCCAAAACCGTCGCAACTGCTTGTCCACATTGTCCGTAGAGATGAAGAAGTTGTGCTGGGAACCAGTATCTAGATTGCCTTTCACAGAGGACTTAGGAATGGTTCCAGACAATATCCAACCGAGTTCTGTACTGATCAATGCAGGAAACCCAGGATTGGTCAAGATCTTACCATGGAAAAGCTCGAAGAATAATGCTCCTCCAATTAGCAAATCAATTTCAGAAGAAATATTAAATTTAGGATCGGCTAATGGAATGTCAGAGGGAATGTTCCATAAGGATGGATCAATTCGGACTGCAGGTAACTTCCCTGTTATGCGAGGAAGGATTAGGCAATCTAGATTCCTTCGATAGTTGTAAACCATAGATCTCACATTTATGTTTACACTATGACTAGCATTAGATGAAGTACCGTTTATACCCTTGACAGGCGTATCAGCTGTCCTTGTAGGAAGTTGTAGACGCCTAGCTGGATCCGCAGACACGAAACTGGCCTGGCTGGCAGAGTCTAGAAGGGCCTTACACTGTATGTAGTTACCATGCTTGTCTTGCACTTCGACTCTTGCAGTCGCAAGTAAGACGTGAAGCACTGGCTTTATTTTCACTGAACAATAACTTGCAGGAGCCTCAGTCCTGTTGCTATTTACTGTATCACTGCTTTCACTCGAGTGTGAAACCGTTCTCCTGTGATCACTGCTGTGTAACATCTTGCTGTGCAGTTTACCACAGTTACAGAAGGAAGTTGCGTTGCACTGATTTACTCGATGAGTATTAGCAAAACAGTTGAAACACAGATTTTTACTTTTTACAACTTTCCATCGCTGTTCAACACTCAGCTGACGGAATTGTTTACACTTAAAAAGGTTATGGCCGCCTTGACACTGAGGGCATAACTGTTCAGTTGTCGACACATATGACTGACGACTGTTATTATGTTGATTTCTAGGCTCACGACGTTCACTTCTAGGTTTTGATGGGCTGGACCTGTTGCAGGAATTATTCGACAGCACCTCTAGAGAATGAGATTTCGCTTCTAGAAATAACACAAGTTCATTCAATGAAGTAAATGTTTGAGAATCGATTCTGGATTCCCATTCTCGCTGCACACTGTCTGGCAAATGCTCCAATAACAATTGCATTAGAATGACTTCATGAAGTGGCACTTCTAATTCTAAAGCTTCAATAGCATGCAAGTTGTTTTGGAATTGATTCAACAAATTTCTCAAGTCTGCAACTGTCTCTTGTCTCGCTACAGGTAGGGACAACAGATGCTTAATATGGGATATGGCAATTAACCGCTTATTGTTATATCTTGCACACAATAGGTCCCATGCAACTTGGAAGTTATCACTCGTGACTGGTAAACTTTGCAATAATGTTTTAGCCTCACCCTTGAGTGAACCGATGAGATAGTGGAATTTTTGAATAGGTGATAAACTGCTATTATTCACAATCAAACTCGAAAAAGTGTCAAAATAATGTTTGAATTTAGTTACATCACTCTCAAACACTGGAATTTGAATCGTAGGAAGTTTTATCCCATTACTTGCCTGCGAAACACTAGAGTTCACCGATTGTCGTGTGTCACTGTTGTGTGAATTGACACTAACTGAGGTAGGCTCACGAGCATGCATCAACTCACTTAACCTTGCTTTTAGATTAATGTACACTGTTGATACCTCGTCTGCATACTGTATGTGACTATCAAGTTCTGTATCAATTTCTACCATAGATTCAATCTGCGTTTGCACAGCCTCAAACTTTTCAATTTCATTTAACAGTTTTTCATAATGCGCTTTAATCACAAATATACTAGCATCTTCAGGTACGTCGTTGAGAAAGTTCTGTGTCAATGTAAACTTCCTTTTACACACACCTCGACGTCTGATTAAAATTTTCATATCTTCCGTTTGTTCCATGTTGAAGTGAAACAATTAACATTGACAGCGTAGAAGTGATTGAGCAGTCAGCTGCATTCTCTTGTTGCGGCGGCAGTAAGGAGGCGGTAATCTTCTTCTCGCGTGGTTGAAGGCGGTGAGCATGAAGCACGTTGAGATGCAGTCAGCTGGCGCGCGCGAAGAGAAGCCAGTACAGATGTCCAGAGCTCGCTGGAGCCGAGGAAGGTCAACGTAGCCGAACCGAACCGAATCTGACACGAAGTCCGCACGAACGCGTCACACATGAAAATCAAGTACGAGTCGCACTTTGCTCAAACATTCAGAAACCATTGCAAATATATCTCAGATCCGCCCGTGAGGAACCAAATGAAGGAATCCGGTCCGAGAGGAACAAAATGAAGGGAACTCAGGTACAATTTAGGTATTTTCGGAGGACCAGGCGATTACGCCAATTAATATAAAACGAAGGGAGGCAATGGACTGTAGGTAGCTGGGACAGAGATTTCAACCTGGGTAATTTGCAACGGTATATATTCAAGAAACCTGAATTCTGAATTATTTGATACAACACTTTTACACAATAAAATATAAGAATGAATACAGTTACTGTTCTCGTAGAAAACTATTCTCCCGCCCGTTGGCGAATGTAACGCTAGACAAAGCCTGTTCACTTCACGTGGCTTCTAGGTTAAGAGACAATGGAAATACTTGTAAATGACACTAAAATACAATATTATTTCCTGAATTTCACACGTAAAGCTGCCTGCACTATAGGAGCATGATATACGCGGAGTTGCAGATGAGTATTAGTAATATAGAGCGAAAACTGGCCTAAAGCAGACGCAGCTGCAACGCATGCCTATACACTGTCACGTCTAGATCTCAACTAACTTCTCACTGCAATGGCGTGGTAACGCTAACATGCTCACACCTGCAGGAAGTGACTAATTCGCGGCAAATAATTGGCGGAGGCGCCAAATAACACAGAGGCTAATTTAAAACACTAAAACTTATAGACTCTTGATCTAACAACATTTAACATTGATTGTGCTCTGCCATAAGCATTTGAGCCATATGGCATCACTCAATGAACCTTGAAATTGTACGGTATGTTTTATATGTTAATTTTAAACAATTGTGACAACAAGGTAAGTCACACACAGATACACAGAACACACTCAGTGAACAGTACATTGACACACACTGTACTCTTACACGATCAAGATTAATAACTTTCTTCGCAATTCAATACTTATCAAGTTGTGATGTTGTTGCAATTAGTTGCAACTATTCTACTTTGTCATACATTTCATTGCTTTCTTGAGAGTAAACTGTCCAGACGTTTTGCAGTAACACAAAGAGAATGTTCGACGTTTTTCTTGTGGCTACCCTGGGACAGCCGTAGTTCAGCTGGCCACCAAGAGAGAGTGCTGTTTCTAGCATAATTAACAAGTTTATTAATGATAATTAGGCTAAATAATTGCCCTTTAAGATATTTTAAAGAATTCATTAATTCATTATAGTTCCGGCATTATCTCTAAATTATGTTTTGTCTAAAAATATTATGCAACAAATATTTATTTATTTTATAATCTTTCTGCACAACGCAGATTGCCTTGCAGACAAAGAGTATCTTTGAACAAAATATATACTTACAAAAAAATTACAAGCTTTCAGTTAGGTCATTAATGATTCAATAATGACAGGAAAATAAGCAGTAGTAAAACCATTAAAATTGAAGAAAGGAAACCTGTTCAGCTTAATTGTTGTTATTGTACAGGTGGTTTCTTAATATTTGGAAGGATCCCTTAAGTGATAATAACGCCCCTGGTGGTTCTACGTAAACTCAATAGCGCGCCCCTGCTCACAGTTTCACTTGACCCTGCTCTGTTTTACCGACTTCGAATCTGGAAAGAACACTCGTAGTAATCGATAATGGCTGCCTTCCGGGAAAATCGTTGCCGTTATGGCTTGTGTTTGGTCATAGGCTTTTGTGCGGGTTTAACTGACTTGCTATTCTTGTATATTGTTCTCGCGGTTTTGGGTTTGTATCTTCATGTTTGTAGTGAGTTGTAGCAAGCTGTGTAGCATGTAAGTAATTCTAATTGTGGTTAATTAGTTAGTTAGTTTATTTTCTTACACAGTAAAGTGTTTTTCATTAACCTACACTTATAAGTTTACATATACTTATAAACTACATTTCTTAAAGTTTAACACACACATTTATAAATTAATAATTTACATACAAGTATTCAATACATGTACAATATTTAAACATGCTACATTTTACTACATTATACATTTTAATATTATTTCTAACTGTATGTTTGAGTGTCCATTCTTGATTGCTTTAACAAAAGTTAGTTGTTAAATTTTCACTTGACAAGCAAACTTAGCAGTTCGAAAACCGCTGATGATGCACTAAAATAGTGCGAAACGGCCGTCCGGATTACCAAAGGTAAATCTAAGTTTGCTTGTCAAGTGAAAATTTAACAACTAACTATTATTTCTAGCTCTGTTTCTGCAGTATATGGAAGATGAATTATACAAATTGAATGATAAATTTAAGAATACAGTATATACACACTTACAAAGAATAGAAATCACTTACATTATAAAAACAGTTTGATAAAAGAAAGGATTTGAGCATTTTCTTAAATGAAATTTCTGTTTTTTGTGATGTGATATGAGAGGGGAGTGAATTAAATACCTTAGAGCATAAGTAGTATGGAGAAGATTCGAATAGATGGGTAGAGTGTTTCGTCAGTGCTATACTGTTTTTATGTCGGGTGTTGTAAGAGTGTTAGTCTGAATTAACTTTGAAAAGGAGTCTATGAGAATAAGCAAACAGGGCGGCTTAAAAAATAATGATACATGGTAGTGGGAGGATCTTCTTGGTTTTAAATAAAGGTTTGCAGGAATCGAGAGGCATGGCATTATAAATGATATGTAGTATGCGTTTTTGCAGGACAAAGATTCTATTTATGTGGAATTGATCCGCTGATCCCCAAGCAATAATGCTATATTTTATTTTTGGTATTATGTGTTAGGCTTCTATCCCTTTCCCGCCTTAATGGCGTTCCCACAAATCCTGCTCAAGGCTTAGCATTTTTATTCTGTATCCCTTCTTGTAGTGTTTTGATCTGGTGTAGGTTGTTGTAGAATCATTAGCTTTTGCTCCCTGTGTTTATCTTAGGCCTAGTTACCTTTAGCTTCGTTTCCTCCCATTTTTTGCTTCGGCGTCAGCGCGCCAAGCATAGCTTGCTTCCTGCCATTTTTTCCTTGCCTTTTGCTTTCTTAAAAAACCCAAACTGTGTTTTCTTCTTTGAATGGTTTAATTTTATTCAAGTCCTTACTCATTTTGTAAATACATAGCCTGGCAGCTACTCCCTTTTTGACCATGGTGGTTTCCGTAGCTTGAACGTGGAGAGGTTTAAACTGTTCTGATTTAGGTTTCTCTCCATTCAAAACTATTTCAAATTATATTTCGGTCCCAGTGTTTGTATATATTTTTTAATTAAATTAGATTATTATTTTGGACTGGGAACCGTCCTATTATTTTAGTGATTTACAAAATATCAGTTTTATCAATTATAAATTAATTTGTGACCTTGATAACATTGACATAAGAAATAAGTGGCCATTACGTAATTTTATGTACCATATGATATTGAATTTATCTTGTGCTAGTTATGATGAAAAATTGTTTTATTTTCAGGGCAGGGTTTTTACTTGTGTGAAATTTATTTGAAGTTCATGATTTATGTACCTTTTAGTTGTAAATATTATTTGTTATCATTTTTGCTGTGTTCCGCCTGGGTTTTCACCATAACCTCTGGGATGGGCTCGTGTTTGATGTAGGTTAGATTTCCTTGGGTGGTTTACCTAATTTCCTTCCACATTTCCCTTAAGGCGGGTTAAAAGTTTAATCCTATACGCGGGCAAAACGGTCCTGTGTTCTTCGCATATTATTCTACTTGTATTATCTCGTTGTTTCCCCTCAGACGGGCTAAGTTACACGATGTGTTTTCATTGTTCCCACTCTCATTCTTGAATCATGGATGATCAGATATTAGGACAGGTGAAATACCTTGAAAGAAAAGTACCCCTCTCAAAGCGCAACTTACTCAGTGTAAATACATTGCTGATCTTAATGCATCAGGTGAACTCAATCACCAACAATTGTTTGCTCTTAGAGACAAACTTAACCCCTTACCGCATAGTGGGTCAGATATGGCACATTTTGGTTTATTGTTTATAAAATTTATTCATGAAGAATTTTTTCGAAACTGCATGGTGGGATAGATATGATACATTGCCAAGAGTAACTATAGAAGCAAGATGAGCCCTCTGTTGAGTGAATGAGAAATTACATGTCAACAATCATTGCTTTGTGTTATTAGCTGCTTCTCTGAAATTTGTTTGTATAAACAGTTGTATAATCCAAAGTTCCAGTTGAATGTTTGTTTTCATATTATTCTTGTGGGAAGTTTGATATATCTACATACATATAAAGAGGTAAGTTTCAATATTTCTTTACTAGGGTAGATACAACCTTACGATATAGGTTTGGGACAGATATGGTACAATATGCGGTTACGTCTACAGTAAACATTCAACATAACTCTTGCCACTGAAAGTATGCTACATCATTGTGATGTCTTTGCTTTCAGTGAGGGTTCTGCAATGAATGTAAACAAGTTTTATGGTTCTTCAGCTTCAGTAGATATTATAATGGATAGAAATGTCAGTGAGGGTCCCGATATGTCAGATGATGACACACTGTATAGGCCTAACGTGCAACAAGAAAGTGTAATTTCTTATATAATTGGTGCAGGCCTACCATGTAACTTGAAATTTTTTCATTTAGTCCTACATTTTTGTAAAGTAAAGTAAAGTGCTCCCTATTACAGGTCATAGAGGCTCAGAGGGTTCCAGGAGGTTGAGGCTCCCAGATTGTTAGACATCGGCACATGATGGTGGTAAGGTTGTCAGCCTTATGCACCGGCCGCCTTTACCCTCAGGATTGCTCCTGATACTCATTTCTGTTAGAGGCTGAGTCGACCCCAGGGCCATAGTGCCACCAGAAGGATTAGGCCACTTGAAAAATATCAACGACCTCATCAAGGATCGAACCCGCGACCTTCCGGTTTGTAGCGCAACGCCTCAACCACTACGCTACGGTGTACCCCATATTTTTGTAAACCCTTTTGTAAGCCTCCATATTAAGAACTTACTTTATTTTCCCCATTTGTAGTACCTTTCCTCCTAAAGCTGTCATCTTACAAGGATAACCGCTAATGCATGGTGTACCATATATGGCACAAACCCTAAATGCGCAAATAAGTCCTATCGCATAATGTTTAGAATTTTTTAACTATTTTTTATGGATTCAGGACATCTTCTTTCATATATGAGATTTTTTCAGAAAAATAAAAAAAAGTCATGCAGTAAGGGGTTAAGGAAACGTTCAATAAGTTTGAACTTATCCAAATTCAAGTACAAGAATTTCAGTCTACAGAGGCTGAAGCTATCATGAAGAAGTCGAAAGAGATTTCTTTGAAGCTAGTTCTCGAGTAGAAATATTTATTAAGATCATGGAGTCTAATTTAGAAACGCTATCTAAACTTGCTGAAACGCAGCAAGAAATTTCAAATAAGATTGTTGAACTGCAACAAATCAAAGCTCAACCATTGAGTCATGTATAAGTAATATCAGACCGCCGGCGTGATCTTGTGGTTAGCGTCGCTGACTACGGACCCGTCGGCCCGGGTTCGATCCCCGGTACCTCGGATTTTTCTGAGGTAGGGAGGTCTGGTAAGGGTGCACTCAACCTCGTGATTCCAATTGACGAGCTACATAATAGAGAAGTAGCGGCTCCGGTCACGGAAACCACCATTAACGGCCGTGGGTGTTGGCATGCTGACCACATGCCCCCAATCCTGCCATCTGGCTATAGGCAGATGACGCAGCGGTCGGGTGTAGGCCTTGTCCCTTCGGGGATGTCGCGCCACAGAGTTTAGTTTAGTTTATAAGTGATATCAGGCTTCACTCTAACACGTGAAATCGAGTTACAAACACGTTTTTCTCCTAGAGACGAGATCGAACAAACGTTTGAAAGATTCAAGTTGGTTCAAACCCAACTTGAACAACTTCATGCTACGAACACTGAAGCCAACTGTCGTGAAGAAGTTTGAAAGATTCAAGTTGGTTCAAACCCAACTTGAACAACTTCATGCTACGAACACTGAAGCCAACTGTCGTGAAGAAGTTGAAACAGCATATTTCAAAACTATTGCTAAAGTAGAAACTTTAATTAACCTCTCAAACTTGAGACAACTAAGAATACAGCTCTTAAACCGTATTCAATTAGTTTCTGAGCTCTTAATCAAAGATGAAGCCTCGTATCTTGAAGCAATCTCGAGATGCGCTGAACTCGAACAATCATTTCAAAGTTATCAAGCTGAACAGTTCAAATTGAAGACATTGAATCGTACCAAGACAGACAAATCCAACATTATGAGCTTGAAGAAGCCTATCATAAAGCACTCGGCGAACTTAAGGCCTCCATACGGACAAATAAACAGACATAATATGTGCCTGATCCTGTGTCTGCACCTAGTCTACAACCAATGCTGACTGAGCAAAACCACGTTTTTGTTTCCAAATTGCCTGCAATAAGGTAAATGACATTTTCTGGTGATCCCACCATGTTGCTAGTGTTTCGTGATACTTTTACATCCCTGATACTACAGAATCAGTGCGTATCACAGATGGATAAGTTTCAATTTTTAAAGTCATGCTTGACGCCTGAGGTTATGACTATCATACATAATATTCCTGTCAGTGCTTCTACATTCAGCATCGCCTGGCAAACTTTGTTATAGCATTTTAACAATGAAAGACTCATTGCGAATGCCCACTAAGAGAATTAATTTTCTCCCCTTCTATTGATAGAAACTCAGCTGATTCGCTCCAGAAATACTTCAATCATTACATAAGCACTGTCCACGTGCATCAATCACTGCACATTTATATTGAGCTGACTGATCTTATTACTTCAAAAATAATACTGGATAAGCTTTCTCCAGCTATTATTAGAGATTGGTAATCTTCGCTTAAAGCTGATAAGTTTCCATCGCTAAAGGATTTATTCAGTATCCTTGAAGCCAAAGTTCGAGCCATTCAAATGACTGACTTGGCTATCAAGTCTCAGTCACATCATTCTCCAGTCAAAAATGTGACTGCGAAATCGAATAATAATTCTAACAACAATCGTAAGTCCACTGAAGCTAAGAATAGGTCTTCCTGGTCTCAATTCATGTGTATATGTTGTGAAGGACCTCGTGATCATGCATTGTTTCGCTGTGAAGCATTCAAAGCTTTCGCTTTGCCTCAAAGATTTGAATTGGTGAAACGCAATAATGCACGTAATGTTTGTCTGAGAATAGGTGGTTATTCACCAGTCTGTTCTTTTTACACATGCATGAAGTGCCAAGGTAAACATAGTACCTTGCTTCATCCTTCAAATACTCCCATACCAGTGAACGCATGTGCTATGTTAATAAGTGGTCCAGCAACGTCAAAGATGTTGTAGCCTACGGCAACTGTGCTAATTGCAGATGCCAACGGCGAGTACATTGAAGTTTCAGCCATTCTTGACTCTGCCACAACTTGTAATCTGATTACAAATAGACTATTTCAACTCCTCAAACTTAAACCAGCTCCTGGTAGAGAATATTTAAAAGGAGTAGTATTCGAAAAGCGCACTCTTTGCAAGGTAACGTCTTTGTCATTGAAATCTATTGTTTTTAAATGGTCGTGTCAGAGAAATGCTTTGATAATACCATACATAGCCCCTTGTAAGATCCCTCGTGCTTACGTAAATAATGACAATTGGAATATTCCAGCTAATTTGAAATTAGCGGATGCTAACTTTAATCAACCTAAATACTTAGATTTACTCATTGGTTCAGAACTTTTCTCACAAATACTGTTATCAGGCAAATTTATGGCCGATGATTTGCCTGGCATACATAATTCAAAACTTGGTTGGTATATCATGGGTAAAGTCCCTCAACCTGTTATTTCTTCGCAGCATAGTACTCCTATGCAAATTACTGCTTCTAAACTTGTGAATGTTTCTAAGCAAACGAGTTCTCGCAGCAAAGCTAAAGCAGCTAATAAGCGTGAGAAAACTCGTTTCAAACAAGCTCATTCTAATTTCTTATTCCCTAGTTCTGACTCGTCAATCGATTCAAACTACTCTGCTTTCATATACTCGGAAACAGCTGTCGATGAACAATATGCTAGATTTTGGGAATTAGAAGCTGTTAATAATTCTGCTCCATTCCATGATGATTCGGAATGCGAGAAACATTTCTCTCATACTACCACCAGAGATGACTCCGGCATATATATTATAACTAAACTTCCTTTTACTGCTCCTCCTGAAACATTAGGTAGCGCCAAGCAACAAGCTTACAAACGGTTTCAGCTCTTACAAACGAGACTGTCTTCCGACGAATGCTTACGTAATGAATATTTTAAGTTCATGCAAGAATATGAAGATTTAGGTCATATGCAACGAGCTGATCACACTCCTACTATTTCATGTGAATACATTATTCCTCATCACCCAGTAACTATGCCTAGTAGCACTACTACAAAGGTTAGAGTAGTCTTCGATGCTTCAGCTAAGTCATCTAATGGAAAATCCTTGAATGACATTTTCGCTATAGGTCCTGTTGTTCTCCCTGACCTATTCTCCATTTTGATTAGGTTTAATCTTAATTCAATAGCATTTACGGCAGACATTGCCAAGATGTATCGCCAAGTATTAGTTCATCCAGAACACCAACCTCTTCAGCAAATTATGTGGAGTTTACAACTTGAAAGCGGTTACTTGTGATACCGCTCCTACTTCATTTCTAGCAACGAGAGCTCTAAAGCACCTCACCATAGACGAAGGTGATAAATTTCCCTTAGCCTCTCAAATAATTAACAATTCAAATTACGTAGACGATGTAGTCTCATGCACTACTGATATCCATCAAGCACAAAGAATGGTATCAGAACTCCTCGCATTGCTACTTCTTGGTGGTTTTGATCTTAGAAAATGGACGTCTAATGATCTACGGCTTTTAAGTAAAATTCCAGTTGAATTGCAAGAATCACAAGACGTTCATTCATTCGACATCTCTAATGATAATGCAATAATAATATTAGGTCTCTTACGGCAACCTGAAAGTGATCTGTTAAATATAGAAACTTCAATAGATCCTTCCAAACCATTCGTAACTTGTACTAAGAGAACCTTACTTTCTTGCATAGCGTCCATATTCGACCCATTCGGTTTGATATGCCCTATTGTAGCTCATTGTAAAATTATCTTTCAATCGTTATGGAAAATAACTAAAACATGGGATGAACCCATTCCAGATTGTGCGCCTAAACAATGACTGTCAACCCATGAACAATTACCTGATATTTCAGAAATTGCTATTCGAAGATTAGCTGTCCCCTCCGAAGTTATATTAATTCAATTACATGGTTTTTGCGACGCGAGTCAAAATGCTTATGGTGCATGCTTGTATCTGAGGACCATTGACAATAATGATAAAGTAACTACTGCATTACTTTATCCTAAGTCTAAAGTAGTACCTATCAAATGAGTTACCATACCTAGACTTGAGTTATTAGCAGCTCATTTGCTTGCTAATCTAAATCATAAAGTTGTACCCACGTTGAAGCTAAACATTGCCAATACATATTTATGGACTGACTCTAAAATAGTTTTGAGTTGGCTCAATCACTCGCCCACTACGCTAAAGACTGTTAACTGCTGACTATTCATGGTCTCACATTTCCTCTAAAGATAGCCCTGCTGAATTGATAAGCAGAAGTGCAACTCCTCGTGAGATAATTCATAATGCATTGTGGTGGTCAGGTCCCTCTTGGCATTCCAAAGAAGATTCCACTTGGTTTCAAAGGGAACTTATCAAACTTATTCAAGCATTACCAGAAGGGAGGATTTCTGCCTTTCTTCAAAGTCTGCCTCCTCAACTTCTGCCCTGTATCTAAGTTCTCACATTTTAAAATTCTACGTATTATAGCGTATGTTCTTCGATTCATAAATAATTATAGGCCTGCTAAAAGTAAGCTCACATATCCTCTCGATCCTGGTGAAATATTAAACTCACTTTACACTTGTGTGAAGATAAAGCAGCAAGTTGAATATCATGATGAAATCAATGTTTTGGCTTCATCCGATATTGATCCTACGTCTAGTAAAATACACTCACTATGTCCATTCATGGATAGGGATGGTATTCTTCGTGTTGGTGGAAGACTGAAACACTCAGAATTACCCTTTGATTTTGCTTCCAGCTAACAACCCTTTCACTAAACATCTTATTCGTTTTACACACTTTAAACTATGTCATGCTGGTCCCCAGCTTATCATAGCTCACTTACGGGAAAGGTTTTCCATACCTTCTGTAAAAAGAATAATTCGTTCTGTAATCAGAATTAATGTTCATACTCGTGTAGGTTATTAGGGACTCTTACAGTCTACTTAAACATCCCAAGTATCCACCTAATACTACAGATATATAGTCATTTTTATAACAAAAATACATACTAATATGATAATGACACCCTTAACAATTAAAACAATATGACTCAAAACCAACAAAATAAATAGTAAGTATAGAACTTATCTAGATGGAGGGAAAAATAAAGCCATTTTTGCATTAAAATTTATCACAAAAACCTCTTCATGACTTTTAGATAGCAATCATCCACAAAATATGATTCAACACGAACATCTATGTGACCCTTAGCAAGACATTCAAAATGTGCAAATTGATGAAATAGGTGATTTATTACAAGTATTGTGGAACGTGAGAGCCTCACAATAGGTTTTATCAATAAATGATAACTGAACATTTCCTGTTAACGCAGTAAAAAAAGAAGTCATTTATACATTAAAATGTGAAACTATATCTATTGCTAAACAATAATACAAAGACACCCTAAACGCTTCAAACAATATGATTATAAACAATCAAAGAAAAGCAAATGTTATGAGTAAACATTTCCATTAGAAAGAGGAAATTAAATAACTAATTCATGTAAAAACTGAAATGTATACCTTTGTTGAACAATATGACAGTGGCAAATCTAGAAAACTTAAAAATTGAAAAAATAACTGCAAACTATAAAAAAAACAGAAAATAAGCCATCTGTAACAAAGGTATGTTGGAACCATTACTAAATATTAGTACAAACGCAGCTCTACAAGATTGGTCAGTTTCAACAATGTGGCTGTAAACAAAATGAAATAGGAAAACACAACTGAAAACAAAAGGAATATATAGAATATGTCTAGTAGGAGATGAAAATATTGTGAATAGTGCATTAAAAACTGGGAGTAAAATATAAAAAAATAGGAACAAACATCTGTAAACAAAGGGTATGTAGGAAAGCGAGAGACTCAGAATAGGTGATGTCAGTAAAATCATTATTCAACATGTACAGCCGACAGAGGAAACGTGATCATTTGTGCATTTAAAATGTACACCTATATGATAATCACATCCTTAACAGTACACACAAACTGGTTATAAGGTATCAACATTTACAAAAAGTGATCTAATACATACACGTAGGAACGGGAGATCTTCAGAATAGGTAACGTCAACAAAACATGATTCATAAAGTACAGACGACAGAGGAAACAAAATCGTTTGTGAGTTTAAAAAAAAATATGACAATGCTCACCTCACAAAGACATACAAGTTGATTGTAAAAATTAAACAGAAAGATAATAAATGGAAATGTATGTTTATCCCTTCAGTGACAGATGCATAATCTGGTACATGATTATTTCCCAAAGATGGTTTAAGGTTTCAATAGTGTAAATGTAAACGTAATCATCTTAAATGTAAATGTGAATGTAAAAGTAAATTTGATCGTAAACTTAAATCTGAATGTGAACGTATTAGTGAATTTGAACGTAAACGTAAATGTGAATGTGAATGTAAACGTGAATGTGAACGTAAACGTGAATTTGAACGTAAACGTGAATGTAAACGTAAACGAGATCGTAAACGTAAACTTGATCGTAAGCGTAAAAGTGAATGTGAACGTAAACGTGTATGTGAACGTTAACGTAAACGTGAGTGTAAGCGTAAACGTTAATGTGAACGTAAACACGAACTGGAACTAGAACGTAGAGGTGAATGTGAACGTCTACGTAAAAGTGAATGTGAAAGTAAACGTGAATGTAAACGTAAACGTCATTGTTAAACTAAAAGTGATCGTAAACGTAAACGTGAATGTAAACGTAAAAGTAAACGTCGTAAACATGAACGTGAATGTTTATGTAAATGCAAACGTGAACGTGAACGTGTATACAAACGTAAAAGTGAAGAGGGAAATAAAAATGTAAACATATATGATGACATCCTTATTGGTCCTAGATAGACCCTCTCCCAATCCCATTGTATGATCTTTACCACTGACATCCACGGAGCAAATGGTGACTAATTTTCATTACCTTGTTGAACAAGAGGACGTCCCGCTTCTTTGTATGGGATAGCCTAAACTATTGCATTGCACAGACGTCATCTGTAGCTCCTGTATATGGGATAGCCTAAACTATTGTATCGCACAGGCGACATCTGTAGCAGGACGTCCTCTCGGTTAACAAAGTAATGAAAATTAGTCATCATTTGTTTTGTGGAAGTCAGAGGTTATTAAAAATCATACAATGGAATGGGGTGGAGGGTCCTCTGAGGACCAGTAAGGGTGTCATCATATAGGAGTACATTTTTTATTTACCTTCCTTCGCGTTTACGTTCACGTTCACAATTACGTTTACTCTCGTTCGCATTTACGTTCACATTCACGTTCACGTTTACGATCACGTATACTTTTACAGTCACGTTTACGTTTACATTCACGTTATATTTACGATAACTTTTACGTTTACATCCACTTTTACGTTGACATTCAAGTTTACGATCACAATCACGTTTGCGTTTACATTCATATTGACGTTTACGATCATGTTTACATTCACGTTTACATTTACGATCACGATTGCGTATACATTCAAGATTACTTTTATGATCACGTTTACGTTTTCGCTCACTATTACTGTAACGATTACGTTTACGTTTACATCCAAGTTTACGTTCATATTCACGTTTACGTTTCCGTTCACATTCACATTTACGTTCACATTCACCTTTAAGTTCAAATTTACGTTTATGTTTACATTCACTTTTACGTTTGCGATCACGTTTATGTTTACATTCAATTTTACGTTCATATTGACTTTTAAGTTTACGTTCACATTTACTTTTACTTTGAAATTCAGGTTTAAGTTTACGTTCAAATTTACGTCTACATTCACATTTACTTTTAATATCACGGTTATATTTATATTTACATTCTTGTAACCTTAAACCATTTGTGTCAATCTTGATCCAGTTTATGCATATGTTACTGAAGGGATAAATATACAATGACATTTATAATCTTTTCTTTTTGATTGTTACCTATTCTGAAGATCTCACGTTCCAACGTGTATGTATTAGAGCACTTTTTGTTAATTTTGATAGTGTAAAAAAAATTTGTATGTACTATTAAGAATGCCATTATCATTTTGGTGTACATTTGAAATGCATAAACGATCACGTTTCCTCTGTCGGCTATACATTTTGAATAAAGATTTTGCTGACATCACCTATTATGAGTCTCACGCTTTCCAACATACCCTTTGTTTACAGATGTTTGTTCCTATTTCTTTGATATTTGACTTCCACTTCCTTGTATTGATAAGGCTCTTGGAATTGCCTTTGACATTTTGTATACTGATACGTGTTCTTTTCGTAATTTTTATGTATAATTGACTTAATTTCCTCTGACATGATCAATCATGATTTTTGTATTTATCGTGTAATTTTTCAAAATATTGACAATATTTTCATCTCCTCCTAGACATGTTCTATATATTCCCTTTGTTTTCAGTATTGTCTTCCTATTTCTTTGTTAGTTTAGAGCCACATTGTTGAAACTGACAAATCTTTTAGAGCTGCGTTTGTACTATTATTTAGTAATGGTTCCAACATACCTTTGTGACAGATAGCGTTTTTCTGTTTTTTAATAGTTTTCAGTTATTTTGTTTCAATTTTTGAGTTTTCTAGAGTTGCCACTGTTATATTGTTTACTAAAAGTCTAGATTTTAAATGAATTAATTATTTAATTTGCCATGTCTAATGGATATGTTCAATCATAACTTTCGCATTCTCTTTGATTGTTTATAATCAGATTGTTTGAAGCGTTTAGGGTGCCTTTGTATTATTGTTTAGCAATTGATATAGTTTCACATTTTAATGTATAAATGACTTCTTTTCCTGTGTTAACAGGAATTATTCAGTCATAATTTATTGATAAAACCTATTGCGAGGCTATGACGTCCCACAATACTTGTATTAAATTACATATTTTATCAATTTTAACACTTTGTATGTCTTCTTAAGGTGCACTTGTCACAAAGATGTTCGTGTTGAATCATATTTTGTGGATGGGGCTTGTGTGAGACATTTTAAATGGCTTTATTTTCCTCTTCATGCAGATATGTTCTATACGTAATATTTATCTTGTTTGTTTTGAGTCATATTGTTTTAATTATTAAAGGCGTCATTATCATATTAGTATGTATTTATATTATATAAATGACTATATATCATCTGTGTGCTGGACATATCCATTCAATATTTGTGTATAACATCTATCCTGAAACGCTCACGTTCCAATCTGTTTTCATTAAATCATCTTTTTTAACAATTTTGACCGATTGTATTTCTTGTTAGGGTGCCTTTGACATATGTTTGTACATTTTTAATACATAAATGACTTCATTTTCTTTGTGTGCTGTAGTTGTTTAATCATGTTTTGCTAACGTCAGCTATCCTGAGGTAATATTGTCCCAACATACCTTTGTTTATAGACGTTTTCTTCTATTTCTTTGATACTTTACAATGAGGTGATTTGAACTGATAAGCTTTTGTAGTTGCCTTGGTCTTTTTGATTAGTGATAGGTGTTCGTAATTTTAATTTATAAGTAACTTCATTTCCCCTGTCAATGGACATGCTTAATAATGATTTGTGGATTTACCATGTTAATTTTTCAAAATTTTAATGCATATTTGACAATATTTTCATCTCCTGCTATACATGTTCGAAGTAATCCCTTTTTTCAGGTGTTTTCCTATTTCTTTGTTAGTTTGCAGTCACATTGTTTCAATTGATAAGTTATTCAGAATTATGTTGGTCCTAATATTTAGATAATCGATCTTATCAATTTTGACAATTTGTATTTCTTGTTAAAGTATCCTTGTCATAGGGGTGTACGAGTTGAGTCATATTTTGTGTATGACACTTATCTACATGGATTTCTTTCCTCTCCATCTAGACATGTTCTATAATTCCTATTTCTTTTGTTAGTTTAGAGTAACATTAATTTAATTATTTAGAGTGTCATTGCCATATTGCTTTGTATTCATATTGTATAACCTCTGCGTGCTGGACATGTCCAATGAGAATTTATTTATAACATTTATCCTGAGACTCTCACGTTCCAATCTGTTTTTATTAAAGCACTTTTTTCTACCAATTTTGACTGATTGTATTTCTTGTTAAGCTTTCTCTGTAATATGTTTGTACATAATTATATATGTTTATCCCATTTGTTTGATAGTTGATAAACAGTTAGTTTGAATTTTTAAGGTTTCTTGATTTACAACTGTCATATTGTTTCGTAAAATATACACATTTCACATTTTAAATGAATTAAAGATTTAAATTCCTCTGGCTACTGGATAATTCAATCATAACTTTTTTCCATTTCTTTGATTGTTTATAATGAGTTTTGTTTCTAGTGTTTCCGTTACCTTTGTAATATTGTTTAGCAATAGATATAGTGTTTCAAATTTTTCATGTATAAATGATTTATTTTCCTCTTTTAACAGAATATCTACAACCACGAATTATTAAAGAAACTTATACTGAGGCTCTAATGTTCCAACATACCCTTTCTTTATAGAAGCTTTCTTTTGTTTCTTTGATAGTAACTATCAAAGAAACAAGAGAAAACAGTTCGTTTGAATTGATAAGGCTTTTGAAGTTGCCATTTTCATATTGATTAGTGATAGGTATCCTTTTTGTAATTTTAATGTGTAAATGACTTCATTTCCTAGGTCGATGTATATGTTCAATCATAATTTGTTGATTTATTATTTAATTTTCCAAACTTTTAATGCACAATTGACAATATTTTCATATCCTGCTAGACATCTTCTATATATTCCGTTTGTTTTCAGTTGTGTTTTCCTATTTCTCTGTTAGTTTGCAGCCAGATTGTTTAAATTGATAAAGATTTTAGAGTTGCATTTTTTATTTAAAACAGCATGTTGCATTGCTTATGTATTTGCAATACTACATGCTATGTCTTCATTACAAGTTTTAATAAATTGTACAAAAGTATCTACAGTGTTATGTACGTTCAATCATGATTATAAGTTAATTTGCTAATTCTAATAGATTGCAATTTTGTTATAAAATTATATCATTGTATCTTTGCTATAGAATCCTGTGTTATTATCTACAATTAACTAAAGTCTATTGAGTGTATAAAGCGCTTAGCGTGAAAATGAGTTCATCTGGAGGAACCGACCATTGTCCATGTTTGATTTCAATTTGCTTTTTTAAAGTTGCGTTTCTCTTAATATTTTGTAATGGTTCCAACATACTCTTTGTTACAGATGTTTTTTTCTGTTTCTTTGATAGTTTGCAATCATTTTGTTTGAAATCTTAATGCTTTTTGATTTCTCCTTTCATCCTATCTTATAATGAGCGAACAGGTATTCACAAAATGAAATATAACTCTTCAATGAGATGAGGGGACTACCATAAGATCAAAGAGTTCGTCTTTACAGACTGTGACGAGTACTTTGTTGTCTTAAATTAATTTACTTGTAGCATTTTCCCGGGCTTAATTTAGACTATATGGGTACTTATAGAGTCACGTTATACATTTGATGTATCAAAGCAATAAATGTTAAGGTCGTTAGGGGGTTAAACCCATTTGTAAAGGCATAAACTATCAATTTTTGCAAACAACTTGAGTGACCCTGGGCTGTAAATCTTGTCAGATAGTTGATATCACTCAATAAGATTTTTAGATGTCGAAAATAAATTTTTAGTGGTTAGATTGGTTATGGGTGAAATCCCCCCTCATGGAATGGAATGATTTATAAGTGGTCCTAAAGGCTTTATTGCATCATTTATCCAAGATATTACGTTATAGCCTATAAAAACTATTTTTATTTTTTCTTAAATACTACCCTCTAGTGGGGTGAAAATTCATTCAGAAAAGTCTAACTCTTTTGTATAGCATTTCCTTATCTTGTTTACACTTTACTTATGTTAATTTTGTATTCCGATTTATGTTTTGCTTACCTAACATTTATTTTGGGCTCAGGGTGGTTAGGGGTACGTTGGAATTTTCCTCTTGTTACGGTTGCTCTTAATCCTGTCATCTGTCCATTATAATACTAGATTTTAAAAATAATATTTATTTTTATTTCTTAACATCTACCTCTCTAGTGTGGTTCAAAGTTAATTCATAAGGACCTAGTTCTTTGAATCATGTTTCCTTTTTTTCTTAATGTTATTTTGGTTAATTTTGTATTCACGTCTCTTATTTTGCTAACATTGGTTTTCGTAAAAGCTACATTTGTATAATGTTTTATTCTAATCAGATGTCCGCTTAGATTTTATCGCTTGCTGACAACATTTCATCCCATTGTGGAAGTGGCAAGTGTTTCATACGCGCCTTTTACATGTGTAATGCTCTAAGCGTCCCTACTACCTTTCACTGAGTCCTCAGCTAGCTCTCGTACAGTTCAGACCTGTCAAAGCTACGCACAGTTTGGCGTTTTTTTAGAAACCGTGTGTTCTCTGGGTCAGCACAGTAGACGGTTCACCGCACCTCAAGTTTCTCTACAAAAGTACAACCAATAATGTTTTGTTCACAGACACTAGCATCTCGCTTGCTAGCAGTTGCTTTGTATATTTCAATCATTTCAGCTAACACATATCTGTGTTATGCTATGCTATGGTCTTTGTTATCGAATCATTTATTACCAGTTCTTCAGTGTATTTTTCAACATAAGTTATAAATTCATTAAATATGTTTCAATTTCGCGCCAAATCTGAAAACTGGCTATATTTGTTGTTATTCTGCATATATTCATTCAATAATGTTTTTATTCATATCTATATTCTATTTCAGGTATGTTAATAAAGTTTCCATAGCATTAGGACATTTTATAGTTTCTTTTCATGCAAGATTCGTGGATCCCTGTGTCCACGCACATTATGTGTACATTGCTCTCCATTTACTCCAGAAGCTGATTTTCCACCCTAGCTCTAGAGGCTAGATCCTTTTTGATTTGGTCTTAATATTACTTTTCCTATGTCTCCCACATAGTTTTTGTCCTCCCGGCCGGATAAATGTCCTTTTTCCATAGTTTTGGTACCCTCCGGTTGCCGGATCTTACTAAACGTACAGTTAGAAACGATCATACGTGCTTATGTTTGCTATTCTCGCTTCTCGCTATCCACTGATGTATTTCACGTCTTTCGCGAAATTCACCTGTACGACCGCAGTGATTTCCGACTCAAGACATATTACTTGCGCACGCCTTTTAGATCGTACAACAATCGCAACGGACGGTTACGATTCCAGTCAGCAGTGAATCGACGGGTCCAGGTTACGATCATCAAGGCAGCTGTGACAGCAGCAGCAACAAAAACATCTTCAAAGCATTCAACGTCCAGCAAGTAAATCTCATCATATGAAGAAGGAACTAGTGTTGAAATCAATTGTGAAACGGCGTGGAATCATCAAACGCAAGTTCACTTTTATTCAGAAGTACTGCGACAGTTTTTATGTCAAAGGTAAAATATGATAGCCTCAATGAACTCTGGAAAAGTTAAGAAGCTGTACAAACTCAAATTAAACCTCTCATCGAGGCTGAAGCTTTTGCCAATATTTAAAACATAATGGATTATAAATGTTCATCGTACTCTGAAACCAGCGCGCGAAACCATCTATGAACTAAAAATGGTGAAATAGACTATATTCTCGCAGTTCGTACAATGAACGCCATCTATGTGGAAAAGCGCGCATTAGCAGTAAGTGTGACTCGCTACACCATCTATCGACTGTCGGCAGTAACTGCTTCCCTCCCTTTCTCTCCGACGTTTCGCCTGATCAGTGGAAATGTTCTCAATATGGCTTCGTGACTTTGCTGTTTTGCCGTAGCAATACGGAAAGACATATTTCATTCGTCCTGAACGGTACATCAAGCCCGGGAATCCGCTGTGTTGTAATGGATTGCCTAATTGGTCATGAAGAATGATTCGGCTCCTCTATTGGTGTGTTACGTCATCGGACTGGGAGATCAAAGTGAACGACGAAGATGTGAACTCACATCTCAACATGAACAGCCATGTCATGGTGTAAGTCCTCCGAACAGTATACGATCACAGCACAGTGCTAGATCGCATCAAAGTGAAAACTCACAACACACCTGTCATTCCTGCAAATCACAGTCTAACAAGGACATACGACTATCTGTGATACAGTTGCCAGTGTTTAAGGGTGATGTGACTAAATTTAAACACTTCTACGACACATTTTCTAGTCTAGTTGTGAAGAATGAATCATTAGCTTCGATTAAAAAATACCATTACCTTCTGTCAGCTCTGAAATGTCAAGCTCACGCATTAGTGCAAAACTTACCTATAGCCAGTGATAACTTCTCTGTGGCATGGGAATTAGTTTGTGCTCGCTATAATAATACAGCACACATCAAACATTTCCTCACATTGCTACAAATGCAAAACGACAATGTAGCAGAACTACGGAACCATCTAAACAGGTTTCAGAGCAACTTGAATGCCGTAGAAGCTCTAAATCTAGAAGTTCCATTGCACGACATCATTTGGTGCAGTTGGTTTTAGATCATCTATCCGACAGAACTCACAAGGAGTGGGAGAGTAAAATCGACTCACAAAATTTTACGTCTCTCCAACAGCTTATAACCTTCTTGGAAGCTAAATCACACCCATTAGAAGTTTTAGCAACTTCCAACAGCACGTCCAGCCCATCGAAAGGAAAAGGTGAGCTGCGATCATACAAGACTCCGGTTAAAGAAACTCGACAGTCTTATGTAGCCATAAACCAAGGCTGGTATATTATGTAAGATTGCCTCATTCCCGTAAGAGCTGTGGGGAGAGTCCTACACTGCTGTGTGACGTCACCCCCAGCCCGCGCGAGAATTAAGCAGCTACATACAATGGTAATGATGGGAAGAAATAACACGAAAACACCATCGTTTTACCAACAATAGGCCCCTGATACATGTTTCCGTGGTGAAGATAGAATGCATACGACCCTGCATATAAAGATGATTTAACACAAATTAAAATAAATATTTAATACAGGTAAAAATAAGAATAGTGCAGCTTTACAAAGTTAGGAAAACGTTTGGCTGACTCAGGAAAAAGTAGTCTAGTAGATAGAGCTTAGATTATGCTGAAATATTTTTAATTTTACATTTCTAGGTTTGTTTACTTATTTCAGGTAAATGATTCTAAATTATGGAAGGAGGCTTAAAAAGAAAAGACTTTGGTATACTTTGCAATATTCGTCTTGACTTAGAAAAATAAATTTCTCAATGAGATCGATGTGCAGTTGTGTATTTTCTGTATTTATTTTACATGAAATTAAGTTAAATTAAACGTCTATAAGATGAACGAAGTCACCTCTGATTGCAATGTACTTGTCACAATTTAATTACAGAGCTTATAATCATAGATACTAAACAATTGTTAAAACCAAAGAGGAATAGACAACATGGAATAATGCTTTCCAGAGGCAGAAAACTGGAAGATAAATAAAATCTGCGCACGGAATAACAATCATTATATTATAAACCAATCTGTATTCTGTTTGTAGAACACTTTGAAATAAACATTTACAAATGAATCAAAGTGATCATAAATATAACAGGTATATCTTTAAATGTATACCGACCGACAGCATTTAAATGGTCGAACAGTCCAAGACTCAATTTAGTCATGTTTTCATGTAAATATGGATTTTAAGACGCGCTTATAATAAAATAATGAGTCAATAACTCACCTTCAGTAGGAAGTGGCTTCTTTTGCAGTTAACAACATATCCATTGTTGAATATTCTTCCCCCTCCCCAGTGGGTGAGCCGCAGTCAGGTTTATGGGTAGGCCTACATGTAGTTATTCAGTTTCTGACAGATGTTTTATTAGGGAAGTCCATAAATAAAATGTTGAAGGATTTTTACTTTAATACTGGTATATACTGGAAAAGAGGATTCCTAATTCCTCGAAGCGTTATTAAAACATCATACTGTACAGTACACTAACATTGTAATTATTTAAGCGGCATTAAAGCAGTAATGGAATTCAATAGTGAGCCACTCTTTAAAAAAAAAACACACTCTGGTACACTGACACTTGAGGTGGTAAAGTTATATATAGGCTATAAGAATTCCCCAACTATTAAATTCAGGCGATAATTATAGCACATATATGACGTAACTAATCAGAACTTTGAATCAATATTAACATAGAATTGTGCACGACACTTGAAACTAGAGCTGTCTGACTGTGAACTGATGTTTTAAAGATTTTTAAAAGGTAGTCTTGCTTCACAATGTACATGTTTTACATCTGAAGGGTAAAATCACATTTTCTAACCCTTAACCCATCTTTTTGAATATAATTTTTTTTGTCAAATATAGTGTAGGTGGTCAACTCAGCAAGGAAAATTTTCAATAGTCTGCTGCTGTCTATAAATAAAATGGACAGGCTCTTTAAGTTTCTGCTGGCAATGTGTATGAATAAAGAATTATTTACAAAAGGGCAAACTCCCCTCTGCATAAGAAAAAAAAAGTTGTATAGGCTACTTCCCATTTTCTGAGTCATAACCAAAGAGTTGTAAAAGTACCCCAATAAATTTAAAGAGAAATGTAAGATGTTTGTGCGTGTTCTTTATTTTGACATCCACAGTATGTTTTACAGAAACCAGCAGCTTAAATATTTTGTTTCAAATGTCTCAATATATTTTGTTACAGCTTATTCATTTGAGGCCTGAGCACTCAGAAGTGGTCCCTCTATTAAGCCATACCCCCTGTAAGATCATATGTAGTCTATATTTACAGATACATGCATTATTTTAGTTAAAAATAAGTTTTATTCCCATCGTTGCCATTGTATGTAGGTGTTTAAATCATCCTGCAGGGCTAGGGGCCACGTCACATCCCTCGTGCTCAATACGCATGCGCGTCGAACGAGGCAACCTTACATATACCAGCCTTGGCCATAAACAGTGATTCCTGTCCATGTGGCCAAGACAATCACCGTTTATCAAGATGCAACAAATTCATTCAACTCAGTGTAAAACAACGATAGAATGTTATAAATTTTAAACGTTTATGTGCAAACTGTTTGCCTTTAACCGCAAGAAAGAACAGTGCAAACTGAAGTCCTTCTGCGAATGTGGTAAATCTGTACATAGCTAGTTTCTGCACAGTGGCGACAGGAAAACGGCTGCTCGGTCAAATCAGATTTCAGATATTAGCGAACCTGATAGAACAGCTTATGTTCCAGCTAGTTATTATTCTTTCAAGGAGAAATCTAGACAAGAAGAAGTGTTTCTAGCTAATGCTGCGGTACAACTTGAAGATAATCAAGGAAATTTAGTACAACGTCGAGCGTTATTAGACTCAGTTAGCTAGTTAAATTTCATAACTGAAGAATTAGCTAAGAAGCTACAACTACCCACAACAGCTGTCGACACTCCCATTCGAGGCATAAAAGGCACCTCATCTTGTGGTCACAGTGTTAAGGTCAATATGCGATCTACGATCCATAACTTCAAAGCTGATCTAAACCGTTTAGTATTTACCTGACATTATAAACAAACTTCCTTCTGTCCGCGTTGATCCTACTGAATTTAACATTCCTAGTGAAATTCCTTCCTGGTAAGGTACAACTACTCATGGGTACCAACCTGTTCTACACTTTGTTAAAGAATGAAAGAATAATCACTCCTAATCATCCTGTCCTTAGTAATACTGAACTTGGCTGGATACTTAGCGGATCCGTTCCTTGGTCATCAATGAAAAGCAAGAAAGTCACATTCGCTCAACTTGTGAATGAATTAGCTATTCTTGATTTCAGCCATCTTGTCAACTGACTTTTATTACAAATCCCAATATGACCGACATACAAAATTATGACCAACATACAAAATGACAAATTAAATTTCCCTTAACATACCGACCCACCAAAAGCAACTGCCTTTTGCAAAACATATCTGGGCAAAAATTAAAGAATTGTGATGCGTACAAATGAAATCAATGCTTTTAATTCATGTTCAATCACTCTTATTTAAATTCCGATAACAAATACAGTTTCTTAATCGGACGCATGAAGGAGCCGGTATCAGTCTTGACTCTAGCAACTGGCAAGACCTTCGTCACCAAGATGAACCGATTCTATGAATCCTCTTTTCTACTGAAGAGGAGGAAGGTTGTCTTCCTTTATGATCACAAGTTCACCAGGACGCAGACTTGGATGTTCTTCTGTCCACTTCGGACATTGCTGAAGTGTGTTGAGGTAGTGCGTGTGCCATATTTTCCAAAAGTCTTGTTACATCTTCTATATATGTTTCCATCTAGAAAGACTACTTACAGGGCAGTGTGTAAGGTCATATCAGGAAAAGCTATAAGGGGCTCACAAATCAAGACGTGGGATGGAGTAAGGTAGGATGAGTCTGGGTCTGGATAGTGGGCGGCTATTCAAACAGGCTGCAATCTGGGAAGCAAGGTGGTAAACTCTTCAAAGGTGAGAATTGTTGATGCCATTTTTCGTAGAAGGTGATACTTGAAGGCCATTACCATGATACTTGAAGGAGGACAAGTGGGAGGGATGAATTGCCAGGCGTTGCCCATTCCTCCTGCTGCTTATTTAGCCATAAACAGTTATTCCTGTCCGTGTTGCCAAGACAATCACCGTTTATCAAGATGCAACAAATTAATTTAACTTAGTGTAAAATCACGATAGATTGTGATAAATTCTAAACCTTTATGTGCAAACACTTTTGCCCCTAACCACAAGAAAGAACAGTGCAAACCGAAATCCTTCTGCGTCTGTGGTAAATCTGTACATAGCAAGTTTCTGCACAGTGGCGAAACAGCTCTCTTGTAAGAACTCTTGAATCTCCCTTAGTTCCCTTCATGCGTCGATGCCGTTGTCACTGTAGATATTGGCAGGGCAACCTCGAAATGAAGTGAATCGACAAAGTACTGCTATGAATGCACTTATTGAATGATCTGAGATGATTTCTATGTGTACAGATCTGGTAGAAAAACATGTGAAGATTCCTTCATATGCCTTAGCAGTATCTCTGCTACGCTGATTGACTATTCGTATCACAAATGGACCAGCATAATCTACTCCCACGTTCGTGAAAGGTTTAAAACAATGGTTCTTAACTTTGTTAAAGGTACTGAACCCCACCAGTTTCATATGCGTTCACCGAAGACTTCTTATTTGCAAAAAAAGATATATGTTACGTGATCACCGTTAGCCAATGGTGGACAAGCGGGGCGTTTCATCACGAATCATATGAGTCGGGTGTGTTTTGACCTCCGCCGAACCCGCGAGATCTTACATACATAACAAGAATTACGTATTAAATCGAAATAAATGAATTTCAAATCTCCCACCTTCCACAATTTTGTAATTTCATATCCTGCGCGTGGTCCACCATCTTGAATCACGTGCCCATTGCAACATGCTAGTACGTAGGCCGTGACGTCATAAATAAAGAATTCATGGCTCTGCAGTAATGTGAGACGTGTGACCTTGAAACAAGTATGATCAAGTCTGTAGTGATGCAATATCCGGTGACGTCATACATAAGGAATTTGCTGATTCAGCCTTATCCACAGATGTTCCATTTCTTGCATGTGAATAAAGAAATTGTAAAATTAATCTTTTGTTTGAAGATACGTCTGTTGTCATTGTGTTATACGAGACGTACATCCGGTCTCAATCCTCTCGCTTAGTAAATTTTACTCTCAATGTCGAATAACAATATAAAATGAATTATATCAAAAGTCGAAATTTGAAATAAAAATGGACCATCCTCTTACCTCCCATAAAGGACACTTGAGTGGCCAATGTTCCAATTCATAATAAATAATTTTTTAATCTCGTGTCAGAAGCCAAAGAAAGAGAGAGAGAGAGAGAGAGAGAGAGAGATGGACGAGAATCATGTGGTCATAGAATGCAATGATGTATGATAGAAAACTGATGACGTTGCGTAATATCACCCGGTGTGGTATGAGACGCGCGACCTTGAACATATCCTGTTATGGCTGTAATATGCTTACATGCAAAAACGACTAACATTTTACTCACTAACCAAAGTCGAAATTTATAATATAACAATTTCAAATTTCCCGCAATATGCTGCGCGTGACCTTGATCACTTCCTTTCACGGTGATGATGCAAAAACGACAAAATTTTACCCCTGATGTACAAATGTGACCTAAAATCTAACATCTAAATGTGAAATATAAATGGAAGTCTTCCATGAAAATAGTAAATGTGAAATCTGATTTAAAAAATGATAAATTCGAAATACACAATTTATAATCTTGTGCTAGCCGACATCTTGAATTTCCTCCACAATTTTCGAACCTTCCGCCATTTGAAAATAGCCATTTTCAAATTTCCCACCTTCCATCACTTACAAATTTGAATGGAGCGCCTTCCACCATTCACAATTATCAAATTTACCGCCATCCGCCATCTGGGTTTTTAATTTCCAATATACAATTTTCAAATTTACTGCCATTTTTAATTTCCAAATTTGAATTTCGCTCGTGGGCCGCCATTTACAATAGGAACCGGAAGTGTTGCCATTTGGAATAGGAACAGGAAGCGCCGCCATCTTGGATCACGTGACCGGACATATTGGACCCGCCTGGAGCATCGTGTGACGTCATCGGCAAAACCCACTACTGGGAACAATTAGAATAAACGGGTATAGTTACTCGGATGTTACAAGTAGTGTCATGGTATCCTTCTAAGTAAGACGAATCAACTAATGGGTGGAGGAACGAGTCATTTCTGCCCCACAGGAGCATCTTGGAGCAGTAATTAATAACTTAACTATGGTCATCCTAAGTGTCACAAACCTATGGTCATCAATAGCTAAACTAATCACACTATTATTAACCTAAGTGCCATTAACCTACAGTCGTCACTAGCAAAAATAATATCACTAGGATTAAGCGTAATGAAACGGGCAAACAAACCTAACTTAACCTAATCAACCTAACTTAACCAGCCTAACCTATCAAACACATACAAACCTAACCTAACATAACAAACCTAACGAAACCTAATCTAACAGACGTAACATAACCTAACAAACCTAACTTAACTTAACCTAACCAAACGTACAAACCTAACTAACATAACCTAACATAAAAAACCTAACCTACCATAACAAACCTAACCTACCATAACAAACCTAACCTAACCTAACTAACCTAACCTTATCTGACAAACCTAACCAAATTCAATCGTCATGACTGCTGGTATGAATGTGCAGCATATATTTATAATTTTAATTAATGAAATCGGTTTAATCAAAGCCTGAAATAAGAGTATAGAACGCAAGTCATATCATTTTTCACTAAACTAGAATTTTGTAATTCAATAATAATCGATTTTTCTTTTGCCAAAAAAAGTCACAATTTTTTCGTATTTTCGAACGTTCAATATGCCCGCCTTTACTGTACAGACTAGTCGCACGATACTTGATAATCGATTAGCGAGAGGTAACATTCAAAACTTTTATCTCGATTATGTCATATGGAAGCTGCACACAACTTTCTATCTCGATTATGGTCATATGGAAACTGCAGACGATTTTTTACCTAGATTATGTTCAGATGAAAACTTCACAAGAAAACTTTCTACCTCGGCACGGGAGTAAAGACCCGATTTTTATTTACAAACAGAATTCAGTTACAATTATCAACATATTATGACTTGCGTTGTATACTTTCATTTCAGGCCCGGATTAAAGAGATTTATCGTATATTTCATTTATTAAAAATATTAAAATAACGGGTCACTTTTATCTGCGCATTCATTCGACAGTTGGTTGATACAAAATTCTAAATGGGCCTTAACATATCCCTTGGATGACTAACAAAAACCTTGTCGCTTTTAGGGAATACACTTCTACATAATGCCCTTGAAACATAAATAATTATTATTATTCACTTTTGTTTATTCATTTTATTTTCATTACATAACAATACACTACAACAGCTGCTTACAAATAAGTGCACGTGAAGTTCGATCTCACAGGAATGTAAATTAGAATAGGCCTACTATTTGCAAATTAAGGCAGACGATTAATATATCCATAGAACTGACCCGAAACAATTTCATTATTACCTTGAAGAATTGTTTTCACTTCTACCATCCAGTCGTTTGGATTTGGAAGATCATCTGGTAGACTTGCATTATTGATATCGTATCCGTTAACGTTGAACTTTTGACCCTAAAAAATAAAATTACAGTATTTATATCTCAATTAAGATGACAGAATCTAGAGTAAACAACTATGCGCAGAGAAAGAGAAAAAGACAGAGAGAAAGAGAGAAAGAGAGTGAGAACAAAGTAATTAAATGTCCAAAGGAACATTTTTCCTGTACTGAATCTTTGAAACCCAGGACAGAAGTTGAGCTTTTTGGACTGCGATGAAGTATCTTGCTCCATCTGTTTTTAGAGTTCGTATGCACGGTATGTTTGTGAATTTTCTGTTAATTTCCTACATTCTGTAAGCTAGTTACTTAATTTCTAGTATAATTTATTCCAGAAAATGAAAGCCTCAGTTCTTGAAACCACCCAGATTACACTTCCCCCTGCTACTTAAATGTAGACATTACCGAACAATAGGCGACCCTCATTAAAAGCCCAGAATTAATACTGACACGTTTCCGTCTTTTCTGGAGATTGTTTAGTCCAGTGTAATTTATCGTGTTGAATACTTGCACCCTCTGTGTTAGTGTTTAATATGTCCTCATTTTTTCCAAACCAGGTGTAAAAATGGTGATTTGCATTACACCAGAAGAAAGTATAAGTTACTCTCTAAATTCACTAACTCTGGGATTAGAGAATAATCAGCGACCTTCATTAGAAGGGGACACATTGTAAAACCATTTCCCAAAGACACACCGGGCCTCGGAAGAAGGGGTGAGACGAGGCTTTAAAGTTTTGGAATAAACTATACGTATACTTCTCTTAATACAATGCTGACCGATAGCTGTACAGCCTGACCATTCCTTGTAGACAGGACTTTCACCCTGGTACCTGTTCTTTTAAATTACAAACTTACTTACTGCCATATATCATTCTATTTTTGCTCCATCCATCATAATATGAACATTTGGTCGTAATAAATGAATTATTAATTGCTTGCAGCCCCCCAAAGGACAGGTCCGTGTGAGGATTTAGAAATTCATAAATAACGGATTGAATAGAGCACAATTTATAAGCCACGACAAAACCTTTTGCTTCTTTCAATGGTTTTTCTTAGGTTGTAGGAATAGGAGACCAATTGCTCTGATCTGTCAAAAAACATCATTTGTTGTTATATTCAAGGACACAAGAGGATTTCTTTGCAATTCTTTCTTAGTGTCCCCCACCCTTACTCATGCTGTCAAATCCAAGGAAGAAATCTGCAGTAAGACAGTCAAGAGCCTGCATAGCTGCCCGTTTTCCAATTGTTAAACAATATTATGCATACAAATATATATCAACTCCCGCATAGTATTAGGAAAGGAAAAAGATCTGACGATATGTAGGCCTAGGTATGTATGGAACCCCATGAAGGGGCAGAGGTGGGTTGGGAGCGACTCCAAGCACGTAAGCCACAAGTCCGGGCTCATTGTGCTAATCCCTGGTAATGAGATGATTGGCAAACCAAAAGGCCCCCAGAACAGATTCTACCGCGAGCCCCCACGGAACTCTCCTACATCCAGGAGGAACCTGAAACCTAACCACGTGCGCCACGCTCCCAGGGTCCCTGATATGACCACAAGCCACAGGTCAAGACGCGAGAGGCCCGCAGCGGACACTGCAGCGGGAGGTGGCCTGAAAGTCGGGAAAGGAAATGGGATGATAATGAGGGGAAGATTGAAGGTGAAGCGGAGAGTGTTGGTGAATAAGAGGTGGAAACGAGAGTATTCCCGAGAAAAAACCCAAAGTCACGGCTTCTTCCACCATGATTGACACGCCCGCCTGCCTCGGGATTTTAATCCTGGACCACTTGCATGGTAGGCTACGCGCTAAACACGAGCCGTCGCGACGGCGGGATCTGAGGATAACTAACATTTTTCAGTCCAGCAGTAATTGGCCGTATTTTAAGAACCAGTGCTTACAATATCAGAGCTAACGCGTGATAAAGCAATCCCTTACGTAACTCAGAAATTTACGTGATCCGTCGCCTACTGCTGGACGAAAATTTTCGTATGCATATTTACAGGAATGGAGTTATATTCAAATGTCTGAAGGGAATAATGAATATCTTACACAAAATTATATATATATATATATACTGTATATATATACAATATATGAACAACTGCAACAAAACAGACAAGAAGTCCAAATGCGCATATAAACTTTCTGCATGTGGGTAGAGATCTAAATCAAATATGGTTAAATATTCCGGATCAAGTACTGAAAGCTGTAATCAAATCAATCTGTTATGTCGTTGTTCATGATCTGATATCAACTAAATATCGTCAACATCGTATAAACATAAGAAATGATCCTAACTGTGATGCTTGAGGAGAATCAGAAACATTAAAACACATTTTAGGGCGATGTTACAGAAATCAAGATACATGGGTGCAAATAAAGTATTTTTGCAAGAGTTTAAAATCTATGGGTACCCGTGGTTTACTACTAATATAGTCGGGACGCAAATGTTTTGGGCAGTGGGATGGGTAAGTGTTGTCTTGTCTAGAACTGGTTTTAAGTAAACTAATCTGTTTGTCTCATTCTTAAGTAGATAGGCTACGAGTAATGCACTACAATGAGACAGACATATTTACTTCAGGGCCGGTTCTAGAGCAGACATATCTACCCATCCCACAGTCTAAAACATTACATATTCACGGGATCAGATTTTCTTTTGTCACAAAGATCTAAATGTGCAGCATCACTGTGGATAATAGAAAATACTGTGCCTTAATAAAAATAAGATTGTTTTGTGAAATATAGGCCTATAAGTTAAAATTTGTTGGAGGACAGTAAAATTTAAATTAAAGTAAATAAACAAAACACAGGATTCTTGAAATATATATATATTTCATATAAATTAAAACATGTTTTTAAATATGAAGGATACAAGACTTAGGTTTATTATTTTCTCAACAATAAATAGTCACTGAGTAATTTAGAAATTTAACAAAAATTACGTATATTCCTAATGCAACTACTCGTACAATTCTAAAATGACATTTATGAGTTTTCCTACACTAAGTTATAGTGTTGAACTCTTTAGACAATTTCACAATCCCAGAATACCACCAGGCGTTCTCAATATGAGATACGAACCCAGTGGCGACTTACAAGCTGTAAGTACTTAAAGACCCGGGCTTTATAGTAAACCACTAGTAGGTCACAGTGGAATGATAATTCTTTCACACTGGCCGTGTGTAGGCTAAGATGGACTCGTGAAGTCAGAATGAAAAAAAGCGAATTGTTGCACAACATATCAAACAAAACGCATTTTTATCTTGTTGAATAAAAAATGCAATTCACAATCTTTATGGAAATAGTAGTTTTTCTTTGGCTGCGCTCTACTCCTTAGCAGTTAGCTAAAGGTAACGTACGCCACTGACTGCTTCCACGCTCCGTAGTTGTGCTAAGCGGGTTGAGTTAGAGACGGCGGTGGAAAGGGTAATGGAGGGGAATGCTTCAGGTACTCAATGAGTACCAGTTCGCAAACCCTGCTTTATCAGCAGCATACTCCATAGCGCGCGTTTCATTATGTGACATACTGTATCTCTTAATGTGCAGGGAGATTTCATCACTGCGACAGTCGTTACTCTTTTCTTTTCCGCGCCTCGTAGCAACACACGCGTTAAAGGCTTAGCATACCTCACTGTTGACTGGCAGACGTGTTGTCCCACTGCCTTCTTTATTTCTTACAAGTCATGCTGCTTGAAATGTGGCAACACAGGAGGTAGTCCTATCTGTGGTGGTCTGTGGGAAGCATTTGAATACGTTTTTAATGCAAATAATTGTATTTACCACAAATACTGAATTTATTTAAGCCAAATCAGTAGGCATATATTACATAGCCTATACTTGTGATCTGCATAATAACGTAACGTGCGGTGATTCCCACACATCTGAAGGAATTCGTAGTTTTCAGTGTCTCCTCATTGTACGTTACGATGCCGCGGTTTTTCTTATTTTATTGGTAACTAGCGTGTGCCCGCGGCTTCGCACGCGATAATTATTTCAAAAATTAAGAGCATAATAGCTAAATCATTATATTTATTAACACCTAAATCACGTGGACTACATACCACGATTAGATATCGTCGCCTGGTAAAAGCGACCTCAGATTAGAGTTCCCTGGCCCAGAAAACCCCTGCATAGTGAGTTTCGTCCAAGTCGAACAATGTTTGACCATATTTAGGCCTATATTGAATATCCCGCTTCCGTGTAGGTTGAAAATTTCATACGTCTGCGGGCCTTGATATTCTAAACAAATGAATCGTACAGGATGGACTTACAAAATCAAGCGATCGCCCGCGATAATTATTTCAAAAATTAAAAATTAAGAGCAAAATAGTTAAATTATTATATTTATTAACACCTAAATCACGTGAATTACATACCACGATTAGATAGCATCACCTGGTAAAAGCGACCTCAGATTCGAGGTCCTTGGCCAAGAAAGCCCCTGTATCGTGAGTTTCCTCCAAATCGAACAATGTTTGACCATATTTAGGCCTATATTGATTATCCCTCTTCCGTGTAGGTTGTAAATGTCAGATGTCTACGGGACTTGACATTCTAAACAAATGATTCGTCCAGGATGGACTTACAAAATCAAGCGATCGCCCGCGATAATTATTTCAAAAATTAAAAATTAAGAGCATAATAGATAAATCATATTTATTAACACCTAAATCACGTGAATTACATACCACGATTAGATAGCATCGCCTGGTAAAAGCGACCTCAGATTCGAGGTCCTTGGCCAAGAAAGCCCCTGTATCGTGAGTTTCCTCCAAATCGAACAATGTTTGACCATATGTAGGCCTATATTGATTATCTCTCTTCCGTGTAGGTTGTAAATGTCAGATGTCTACGGGACTTGACATTCTAAACAAATGATTCGTCCAGGATGGACTTACAAAATCAAGCGATCGCCCGCGATAATTATTTCAGAAATTAAAAATTAAGAGGATAATAGATAAATCATATTTATTAACACCTAAATCACGTGAATTACATACCACGATTAGATAGCGTCGCCTGGTAAAAGCGACCTCAGATTCGAGATCCTTGGCCCAGAAAACCCCTGTATAGTGAGTTTCGTCCAAATCGAACAACGTTTGACCATATTTAGGCCTATATTGACTATCCCTCTTATAATAATAATAATATTAATAATAATAATAATAATCCTCTTCGGTGTAGGTTGAAAATTTCATATATCTGCGGCCTTGACATTATAAACAAATGAATCGACCAGCGTGAGCTACAACATTCTAGCGATCGCGAAAGTTTCATTTCCAAGGTACGACAAAAATAGCCAAAGCCTACCGTAATTGATTTGACATTGAAATGTATTACTGAAAACCGATGCTTCGAAAACGCAAAAAATACACGTTTTCTGCCCGTTTTTCACTCATAACTCACGAACGAAAGCAAAAATTAAAAATGTAATATGCCAGAAACCTTCCCGGGAATCTACTCAACAACTTCCCCAAGTTTCATGGCGATCGGATAAATGGTGTAATAATGCATAAAGGACACACACACACACACACACACATACATTCATTTTTATATATATAGATAATCTCACTTATCCTGTTGGGCCTACGAGCTCTGTTATTTGACCCACAACAGAGTCGACTTTTATTCAGCTGCTACACTTCTCTGGGTCATTTTGTACCACCACTGAATTAGTTGTCTCAGGTTTAATATTACCTAGAACACTGATATCTCTCTTCTTGTCACATGCACTTTGTGGAAGACTATGCCCATGACTGTCACTGAAAACAATAACTTTGCCTGATTCCTTGGGAGCACTCTGCTTTCCGTTACTTGCTGTCTAAAAACCATCCATTCGTTCTTCCTTGGCTCCAGTGGTGAACTGTGTTGATTCGCCAGCACTTTTGAGGTTAAGGTTTGAATCCCGTTCGTTGCCTTCACCAAAGTGTAGGAAAACGCTGAATCGATTTTAAGTAGTAATATTGGGAGGATAGGAGATTGCATATACTACGATTTGGCGTCTACCACATTGAGATGAATTAGGCCTACTGTGAGCAGCTTCATAAAAGTTCATACCAGTGGCGGCCTAAGAGGTAGTGCCGCCGTGCCATGGCACTACCAACACAAAACAAGAAGAGAAGAATTCATATTTTCCGCGCCGCAACTGGTGAGAAACGAAATAACGCATGGAAATGCTTCGTAAAGTTGCCACCAGGTTGACAGAGCACTGCTACTGAAAGATTCAGAAACCGTCTGCTGTAGGTAGTGCCCGGCACTACCTCCCATAAGGAAAATAATGGGATGCGCGCGCAATGTATAGGTTATTCCTCTTAAAATTCTAATAAAAAGCCGTGCCCGGCACCAGAAAAGAAACACTGGCTACATGGTCGATTTGCCGAGGCTAACACTTAGAAGAAAGACTGCACAAAAAAATGCAATTCCGCGTGAAGGCCTGTGTTTCCTTAAAAGAGAAAGCAGGGTGAATCTTTGAAGAAACAAGGTCACTAAGATCATAAAATCTCTCCCTGTTTTCATCCACTAGTTCAAGTCTTTGTGTGAAATCTGTTATGTGAAGTTGTATCAGTTTCTTACGTAGTGTCAAGTGCTGTGCAACAATGAAATCTGTAGGCGCTTTATTAAAGACACCATTTTCAGCATTATCGTATGAAAATAAGTTACTAATTAAAGAATTAGGCAGACCCATGCCGTTCTTAAATATCAATCAGAAACAGGAAAGTGCTAAAGTGAACAGGTCTCGTAAATTCAACCCAGATATTTACCTAAAGAACAACTGGTTGTGTGGGTGCGAGGGAAAAAATGCGCTATTCTGCTTCCCCTGCATTCTCTTCGGAGGTGATACCAGCTGGACAAAAGGGGGTATTACGGATTTAGTGCACTTGTGGGATAAAATGAAATCACATCAAAAATCAAAGATTCATATGAACAATATATTCAGTTTGTCTATGTTGGGCAAAACTAATATTGAAAATCAACTGCATTCACACTACAGGCTCGCAAATATTAGATGAAATTGTTCAGAGAAGATTACCTCGAGCTTCAAATACTAGATGGAACTTTCAATCTCGTGGCGTAAACACAATTTTTTAATTTAGAAACGAATTAATTGATGTGATGGAAACAATTGAGACCCGTGATGATATAACTTTAGATTCTACCCTGCGCCAAGCCAGTGCATACAAATTATTGTTGATTGATAAATATTTTGTCTTCTGGTTAACCTTTTTCCACAAAATAATGCCCCATGTAGAAATAATTTTCAATCAGCTACAGAAGAGAAGTAATGATCCCGTCGAAGTTCGGCAAAACATACGTAATTTCGAGGAATGTATACAATTAGTTAGGGAAGAAATTGAAGACATTATTACTGAAGTTGAAAGTAAAACCACGAACATAGATGATGCAACATCGTTTAAAAGAAGGCGTGCTGATGTTTTTTCTGATGATAAAGAAAGGCAAGCAGTAGAAATTTGTGACGCATTTATCGTAGATATAAAGTTCCGATTTCAGTTTACCGACCACCTTACAGCTACCAAATTATTTGACGTTGAACAATTTGAAAATTACAGAATCCAGTTTCCAGACAGTTATCTTAGCCAAACTATTAAAATGTGCCCATCTTTAGACGGAAAGAGATTGAAAAGTGAGTTGGAATTGTGCTACACAAGACCAGAGTTAAGGGCGGTTTCTGGTGCAGTACCACTTTTAACCTTTTTTTGGACAATCAGCTATGTGATCTTTTCCCTGAAACAGCAACACTTTTGAAAATGCTGATAACAATGCCTATGTCAACATCAGAAGCAGAGAGGTGTTTTTCCATGTTGAAACGGATTAAAACGTTTCTTAGGAACACTATGAAAGAAGACAGATTAACGGCTTTAGGAATGCTGTCGTGTGAAAAAACTTTCGTTTGTAAAATAGACAATTTCAACAAAAAAGTTATTGATATGTTTTCAAGTGAGAAGGATCGGCGAATGGATTTTATCTATCGAAAATATTAGTCTCATCAGCAGGGTGTACACTGGTTGCGTTTATGGTCTTTTGGTGAGTTGTTCCTTTTATTATTATTATTATTATTAATTTTGTAATTATGTAGTTTTTTATAGTTTCTATAGTCTCAGTAGTACTAATAGTAGTATTTTTATCTCCGGTTTTGGCACTGGTTGTTGAATATGTGCGAGCCGCCACTGGTTCATACCAGTAAAAGTGACTCTATTTCACTTCAATTCTTCTTTAATACCAGTCAATTCTTCCTGAAGGACACTAATATCATACCGTACCTCTTTCTTGTATTCGTTTGTAGATGGTAATAGCTGATGAACACGAAAATCGTATATGAAAAACTGTTCTCTGGTGAACTCAATTAGAGGTGACGGTGTATATAAATATCTCATTTTGTACACGGTTTTTACCTTCTCTATGCTCTCCAGTTGCTCTTCAGGTGTGTCCAGATGTTCTCTAAACCATAGGCGATGATGACTGGGATTACTTGAAGCTGAAATATGCTTAATTTGCGATGATTCTGATGAAGTTCATTGTTTTATTTACGGCATGTTGATAGCCGATAGGACTACCGATGCGATGTTTCCAGATTTAACAGCATGGCTTGTAAGAAATAAAGAAGGCAGTGGTTGTCCAGTTGTTTCTTATCTTCTATTTATAGACCCTGATTATCGCGATATAGCCGGAAGGCTTTTGTAAATAATTTATTATACGACTTGGGTTTCCGATATCTACTATTACTATAATATAATCAATAATCTGTTGCGAAAATTTCGCACGTTCAGCGTTCCCTCCCCCCAAAATACAAAGCCTATAGCGATGAATAAGGTATCATCAGAAACGAGTTTGCTACAGGCTTCTGACATAGCATACTCACTACCCATCATCTGCACAAACTCAGGCTTTAAAGTCCTGCCTTTGCATGAGGCTGAAACAACTGAATACTTCCCGCAATACAGCCTCTTATTTTATAATACGGCCACGATATGAATGCGTGCGGTAGTAAGAGCAACTAAACAGTTACGGAACAAGTGGGCGGGGCCTAGGAAGTTCAGCCCCGCAGTAAAGAAAACATCCAAAGTTCAAAGTTGCATTTTCATTTGATGCGTGCAAATGTAGTGCAGTACAACACAGTGTTTCTTCGAACGTACTTTTTTGCGGTGAGAATATAATATAGGCCTAACATCGTAGCGGTCGTCGTGATAATGATAAATGAGAATTTCCGGAGATGCTGCCTCCAAGAACTAATGTGGAAACATCCCCTCTCGGATACCTAAAGCCGCGTTTACACTATGTAACTTGTTTAATAAACTTGTTACATGTAACAAGTTATATGTAACTTGTAACAAATTATACGTAACATGTAACAAGTTACATGTTTAAAAATCAGGTTATATAACTTTTTATATAACTAAAGCTTAGAGAGACAAAGAGACATTTGTACTGCACAGTAATATTCCCAGTGGGAAGGAATTTATAAAATTTCCTTGGGCAGGAAATATTCCCAAAAGTGAGCATTTATAAAAATCGTTAGTTTTGAATGTTTTACTGCTTATTAACGGTCCAGGTACCTTAAAATGAAACTATTTCAGTAAAATTCCACATGTTTATCAAGGAACCATATAGGGAAGTATTACCTTTTCCTATGATATAATTTTTCACTTATTGTCAGAACAATGTACCCTAAGTCATCTTCTTTTAAAAAAATATAATTATTCGTGATAATCTCTTAGGTTTTATTAATAAACTTATATGTTATCAAGTGATACCTCACACGTATTTAAACATGATTACAGATAAGTATTTTAACATAATTGTTAATAGATGGTGTAGGTATTTAAAATAAAATGCCAGAAACCAACACCTTCAATATTACACAAACACAAATTTCAATATAAATCGTTTAGAGCCTAATAATTAATCATACATCAGTCCCACGGTCTAGGCTAATCCTACTGTAGTTTAGGGGAAAATTTAGTTCTTTCATTATTTATGAGGGCTAAGAGGAACCTGCGACTAGGCAGATGTGGCCATCCAAATCTTAGGAGCTCCAGTCACTTCTGCCGTAACAAAACGTACATTCAGTAAGTTTTCATGGATGCAATCTAAAAAGAGGAACCGCCTATCATCTGACCGAGCAGCTAAACTCACTTATCTTTCATACAACGGGAAACTGAGGAATACTCAACCTCAGAAGGAGAAAAAGAAGAGTGAATCCACTGAAGTTCAAACCCAAAGTGCTTGTAATCCAGACGATCCAGATGAAGGGAAAACCCAAGAAGAAAACCTAGATGATGATGATGAAGGCCATGATGACAGTGATGATATTGGCATCCTTTCTGATCAAGAAGAAAAAGAAGAGGACGATGAAGAAAATCTAATGGATTTCAATGGATGTGATTAGGGCCAACTTCTAAGATGAAGTCAAGGTCACACATTTAAAGAAAGCAAGTAGGCCTATTCCTAAAAGTTGTTTGGGTTCGTACAATTTATGATTATTACTGTAATTTTTGTCTAATTAATAGTCAATCTCTTCAATGAACTCTTTTGTTAATCTTTTGTATTGACCTTCAAGAACCAGGGCAAATTTTAATTAACCTATTTGCATTGTTAACTATGTGAAAACCTAGTAACACAATATTTTATACGTAAATAATTAATGTTTTTTGTGTTCTTTCATTAATAATATATATCTTTGAACTTATGACAGTTTTTAGTTTTATTTAACCTAATCATGATTAAATTTAAGTAACAAATAGGTATCTGAGTTACCTTACTCGTAAATCATAAATTCCCTTTGTGGGAACATTTCCGGGAACATTCACTGGAAATATTTCCTCGAGATTAGGTTCCCGCCAGATGGCGCTGTGAATTGAACTCTGGCGTAGCTCAGTTGGTATGAGCATTGGCAAGGATAGCCAAAGGTCCTGGGTTCAAGTCACAGTGTCACAGGAATTTTTCTCCTATAATATTATCATTTAATGTCCAACAGAGACAAGAATCTGTGGTACATGAATGGACATGGATATATCTATCTTGAATGTTACTGTACAATAACAGTGCAAGCCCGGTAAAAAAATCACTAATTAGTGTGCCTCACAGTACTGCATATGACATTACTTGTCTGTCAGTTTGTTTGTATAAAGAAACTGTTCACCTGACCACAAATAATTAGATTTATCCAACAGTTCAATCTATGCAACCTTTACTATGCTTTTCAGATGTACAATAGTATAATAATAATATATCCTAATCTCACATATATTCCCCTCTACAAAACTCTCATATGTAATATTAACAATTTTCATAAATGTTCCATATCCTCATGGCGCTGATTCTCTTCCTTTATCTTAGTTTTACCTCTCCCTTTTAGGATTTAAGCGACCCAAGCCGCCCGGGCCTTACAGGGCCGCAACCTGTCGGGGGAGGGATTATCTTTGGAACACATACATACTTTTTTGACAAGACAAGGTCATGAAGGGCCACCTCGGATGAGTGATCAGCCCAATGCCGGGGCCACCTCCGAGACAACACGAACACATAGGACGAGACACACCATTCACACACACACACACACACACTCACTCACTCCGAACAAGGCGAAAATGGGATGAAGATGATAATTACGGCCAGATGATATCTGGGGACCACAAGGGTCTAAAGTTACCCGAAATGTGTCTCAAAGGTGAGGAAAACCCCAGAAAAAAACCCACCTAGGTAACTTGTCTAGACCAGGAATCGAACCCGGGCCTGCTGCGTGAGAGGAGCGAACGCATCCCCTTTGCCACAGCGGTGGACAATGGCGCTGATATACCGTATAAATGGATATGTCCAAATATTATCACAAAATATATAGTAGTAAAAGCAATTGTCGATCAAACTGTACTCAATTTCGCACTAAAACTAGCAAATGTTGACTTAACCATTTAGAAATTGTTAAAGTAATCAACATTGTATTAAATTTACATATCATGTATAACAATTGGTTGGTTAGGTTAAAAGCTGTGCACTATCATTCCATTGTCTGTTGCATCTGTTTGTTGTTACTACTGTATATATACGCAGCAAAATGCACATATAGCAGGTTACATGTAACAAGTTACACATTTCCCATCCCCTGCGGGAAAGGTATAACTTGTTATATAACACAAAAATCAGTTATGTAACACAATGTTATCTGTAACAAGTTACATGTATTTGTAACAATTTTGGAAAACTTGTTATATAACTTGTTTAATATAACTTGAGTTATATAACATGTTTTCCAAAATTGTTACACATACATGCAAATTATTACATATAACACTGTGTTATATAACTGATTTTTGTGTTATATAACCAGTTTTCTGCATTTACACTCCGTTAGCTGCGTTTACACTATGTAACTTGTTTATAAAACTTGGGTTATATAACATGTTTTCCAAAATTGTTACAAATACATGTAACTTGTTACAGATAACATTGGGTTACATAACTGATTTTTGTGTTATATAAAAAGTTATACTTTTCCCGCAGGGGATGGGAAATGTGTAACTTGTTACATGTAACCTGCTACATGTGCATTTCGCTGCATATATATACAGTAGTAACAAGAAACAGATGCAACAGACAATGGAATGATAGTGCACAGCTTTTAACCTAACCAACCAATTGTTATACATGATATATAAATTTAATACAATTTTAATTATTTTTACAATTTCTAAGTGGTTAAGTCAACATTTGCTAGTTTTAGTGTGAAATTGAGTACAGTTTGATCGACAATAGCTTTTACTACTATATATATTTTGTGATAATATTTGGACATATCCATTTATACGGTATATCAGCGGCATTGTCCACCGCTGTGGCAAAGGGGATGCGTTCGCTCCTCTCACGCAGCAGGCCCGGGTTCGATTCCTGGTCTGGACAAGTTACCTAGGTGGGTTTTTTCTGGGGTTTTCCTCACCTTTGAGACAAATTCCGGGTTCGCCTTGTTCGGAGTGTGTGTGTGTGTGTGAATGGTGTGTCTCGTCCTATGTGTTCGTGTTGTCTCGGGGTTGCTCCGGCATTGGGCTGATCACTCATCCGAGGTGGCCCTTCATGCCCTTGTCTGGTCAAAATAGTATGTATGTGTTCCAAAGATAATCCCTCCCCGACAGGTTGCGGCCCTGTAAGGCCCGGGCGGCTTGGGTCGCTTAAATCCTAAAAGGGAGAGGTAAAACTAAGATAAAGGAAGAGAATCAGCGCCATGAAGATATGGAACATTTATGAAAATTGTTAATATTACATATGAGAGTTTTGTAGAGGGGAATATATGTGAGATTAGGATATATTATTATTAAACTATTGTACATCTGAAAAGCATAGTAAATGTTGCATAGGTTGAACTTTTGGATAAATCTAATTATTTGTGGTTAGGTGAACAGTTTCTTTATACAAACAAACTGACAGACAAGTTATGTCATATGCAGTACTGTGAGGCACACTAATTAGTGATTTTGTTACCGGGCCTGCACTGTTATTGTACAGTAACATTCAAGATAGATATATCCATGTCCATTCATGTACCACAGATTCTTGTCTCTGTTGGACATTAAATGATAATATTATAGGAGAAAAATTCCTCTGACACTGGGACTTGAACCCAGGACCTTTGGCTATCCTTGCCAATGCTCTTACCAACTGAGCTACGCCAGAGTTCAATTCACAGCGCCATCTGGCGGGAACCTGATCTCGAGGAAATATTTCCAGGGAATTTTCCCGGAAATGTTCCCACACAGGGAATTTATGATTAGGTTAAATAAAACTAAAAACTGTCATAAGTTCAAAGATTAATATATAATTAATGAAAGAACACAAAAAACATTAATTATTTACGTATAAAATATTGTTATACTGGGTTTTCACATAGTTAACAATGAAAATAGGTTAATTAAAATTTGCCCTGGTTCTTGAAGGTTAATGCAGAAGATTAACAAAAGAGTTCATTGAAGAGATTGACTATTAGATTAGACAAAAATTACAGTAATAATCATAAACTGTACGAACCCAAACAACTTTTAGGAATAGGCCTACTTGCTTTCTTTAAATGTGTGACCTTGACTTCATCTTAGAAGTTGGCCCTAATCACATCCATTGAAATCCATTAGATTTTCTTCATCATCCTCTTCTTTTTCTTCTTGATCAGAAAGGATGCCAATATCATCACTGTCATCATGGCCTTCATCATCATCATCTAGGTTTTCCTCTTGGTTTTTCCCTTCATCTGGATCTTCTGGATTACCAGCACTTTGGGTTTGAACTTCAGTGGATTCACTCTTCTTTTTCTTCTTCTGAGGTTGAGCATTCATCAGTTTCCCGTTGTATGAAAGATAAGTGTGTTTAGCTGCTCGCTCAGATGATAGGCGGTTCCTCTTTTTAGATTGCATCCATGAAAACTTACTGAATGTACGTTTTGTTACGACAGAAGTGACTGCAGCTCCTAAGATTTGGATGGCCACATCTGCCTAGTCGCAGGTTCCTCTTAGCCCTCATAAATCACGAAAGAACTAAATTTTTCCCTAAACTACAGAAGGATTAGCCTAGACCGTGGGACTGATGTATGATTAATTATTAGGCTCTAAACGATTTATATTGAAATTTGTGTTTGTGTAATATTGAAGGTGTTGGTTTCTGGCATTTTATTTTAAATACCTACACCAACCATTATAGTATATTGCGATACAAGTGCCGTAAGGCACGTTTACGGGTCGAGGAAACAGATTTCGAGACCCGTAAATGCCTTTACGGCCCGTGTGTTGCATACTATTTTTTGCACGATGATTATTTATATCAATTTAATTATATTAATTGTGATATTACCTGAAATTAATATAACTTGAGTTATATAACATGTTTTCCAAAATTGTTACAAATACATGCAAATTATTACATATAACACTGTGTTATATAACTGATTTTTGTGTTATATAACCAGTTTTCTGCGTTTACACTCCGTTAGCTGCGTTTACACTATGTAACTTGTTTATAAAACTTGGGTTATATAACATGTTTTCCAAAATTGTTACAAATACATGTAACTTGTTACAGATAACATTGTGTTACATAACTAATTTTTGTGTTATATAACAAGTTATACCTTTCCCGGAGGGGATGGGAAATGTGTAACTTGTTACATGTAACCTGATACATGTGCATTTTGCTGCGTATATATAGTAACAACAAACTGTCCACCTAACCACAAATAATTAGATTTATCCCAAAGTTCAATCTATGCAACGTTTACTATGCTTTTCAGGTGTACCATAGTACAGGGTGTCCGAGAAAGACCTGACGAAAAAGAAATAATTATATATCTGAAACTATTGCATTTATTGACGTGATGTTTTCACGGTTACAAAGAGAAACACGATGAGTTTTAATAAGCCTCTATGTGAGCACCATTTGTGGCCCGATACTCAATTTCGTGCCACACACGCGAAAGCATCTCCGGTGTAACTAGTGCTATTGCATCGTAGATTCGGCCACGCAAATCTGCATTATCGGTCACAGGCGTGCGATACACTTTGTCTTTCACAAAACTCTAGAAAAAGAAATCCAATGGGGTCATGTCAGGTGACCTTGGTGGCCATGGTGTAGGTCCTTCTCTCCCATGGACTGTGGATTTTGGCATTTGCAGTTGTCTTGCCGCCTCACGAATGGATTTCCTCGGGCTTCTTACAAAAGCAGCCCGTACCCTTTCAATGTCATTGTCGTTTATGCGCGATTTCTTTGCCTTTCCCTGCTGTGACTCAACATTGCCTATATCCAGAAATTGTTTGTGCCAATGAAGGATGCTGTTTCGGGCGGGAGGATTTCGGTCATTGTCTGTTTGGAAACGATGTTGTAGCCTACGCACAAATTGCATCCCCAGCTCTCAGAATAAGACTGACTACACATGCTGCGCAGAACAAGCTTTTTCTCGTTTCTCCTCGTGCAACAACAATGTGCATGCTCATGCGCATTACGGGATGCTACAAAACAAAACTTTTTGAGTTTGTCTTTCTAACTGTGAAAATACTCAGGTAGTAACTGTAATAGTTTCTGATATATAATTATTTCTTTTTCGTCAGGTCTTTCCCGGACACGGTGTATAATAATAATAAAACCTAATCTCACATATATGTCCCTCTACAAAACTCTCATATATGTAATATTATAACAATCTTCATTAATATTCCATATCTTGATGGCGCTGATATATCGTATAAATGAATATGTCCAAATATTATCAATGAATATATAATAGTAAAAACTATTGTCGATCACACTGTATTCAATTACACATTAAAACTAGCAAATGTTGACATAACCACTTAGAAATTGTTAAAATAATTAAAATTGTATTAACTTTATATATCTTGTATAACAATTGGTTGGTTAGGTTAAAAGCTGTGCACTATCATACCATTGTCTGTTGCATCTCTATTATGCATATGTAAATTTGAAACCACTTCTCAGGAAATTATTACCATTAATATAAAATAACTCGCAAGCGCACTGAATTCCAGTAATTGTAGATTAATATTAACCACATTGGTGATGGTTCATGGTAGTATCGCGCTGCATTAATTGAACTTTATGGCATTTTTTAGTATCACAGTTGTACTCAGGCAATCCGGACGTGGAAATTTACAGTCATAAATAGGGACTGATGATGATCAAGATATGATCGAAATGAACATATCCAAGAGAGAAATAAATTCCACAAAGTTCAATTAATGCAACGCGATACTATTATGATCCATCACCAATTTCGTTAATATTAATCTACAGTTACTGGATTTCAGTGCGCCTATGAGTTATTTATATTAATAACAATAGCTCAAATTTTACATATGCATAATAAAGATGCAACAGACAATGGAATGATAGTGCACAGCTTTTAACCTAACTAACCAATTGTTATACATGATATATAAATTTAATACAATTTTAATTATTTTAACAATTTCTAAGTGGTTAAGTCAACATTTGCTAGTTTCAGTGTGAAATTGAGTACAGTTTGACCGACAATAGCGTTTACTACCATATAGGCTATTTTGTGATAATATTTGGACATATCCATTTATACGGTATATCAGCGCCATTGTCCACCGCTGTGGCAAAGGGGATGCGTTCGCTCCTCTCACGCAGCGGGCCCGGGTTCGATTCCTGGTCGGGACAATTACCTAGGTGGGTTTTTTCTGGGGTATTCCTCACCTTTGAGACAAATTTCGGGTAGCTTTAGACTCTTGTGGTCCCCAGATATCATCTGGCCGTAATTATCATCTTCATCCCACTTTCGCCTTGTTCGGAGTGAGTGTGTGTGTGTGAATGGTGTGTCTCGTCCTATGTGTTCGTGTTGTCTCGGAGGTGGCCCCGGCATTGGGCTGATCACTCATCCGAGGTGGCCCTTCGTGCCCTTGTCTGGTCAAAAAAGTATGTATGTGTTCCAAAGATAATCCCTCCCCCGACAGGTTGCGGCCCTGTAAGGCCCGGGCGGCTTGGGTCGCTTAAATCCAAAAAGGGAGAGGTAAAACTAAGATAAAGGAAGAGAATCAGCGCCATGAAGATATGGAACATTTATGAAAATTGTTAATATTACATATGAGAGTTTTGTAGAGGGGAATATAGCCTATTTGAGATTAGGATATATTATTATTATACTATTGTACATCTGAAAAGCATAGTAAAGGTTGCACAGTTTCAACTTTTGAATAAATCTAATTATTTGTGGTTAGGTGGACAGTTTCTTTATACAAACAAACGGAAAGACAAGTTATGTCATATGCAGTACTGTGAGGCACACTAATTAGGCCTAGTGATTTTGTTACTGGGCTTCCACTCTTATTGTACAGTAACAATCAAGATAGATATATGCATGTCCATTCATGTACCACAGATTCTTGTCTCTGTTGGACATTAAATGATAATATTGTAGGAGAAAAATTCCTCTGACACTGGGACTTGAACCCAGGACCTTTGGCTATCCTTGCCAATGCTCTTACCAACTAAGCTACGCCAGAGTTCAATTCACAGCGCCATCTGGCGGGAACCTGATCTCGACGAAATATTTCCAGGGAATGTTCCCGGAAATGTTCCCACAAAGGGAATTTATGATTTACGAGTAAGGTAACTCAGATACCTATTTGTTACTTCAATTTAATCATGATTAGGTTAAATAAAACTAAAAACTGTCATAACTTCAAAGATTAATATACAATTAATTAAAGAACACAAAAAAACATTAATTATTTACGTACAAAATATTGTAATACTGGGTTTTCACATAGTCAACAATGAAAATAAGTTAATTAAAATTTGCCCTGGTTCCTGAAGATTAACAAAACAGTTCATCGAAGAGATTGACTATTAATTAGACAAAAATTACAGTAATAATCATAAACTGTACGAACCCAAACAACTTTTAGGAATAGGCCTACTTGCTTTCTTTAAATGTGTGACCTTGACTTCATCTTAGAAGTTGGCCCTAATCACATCCATTGAAATCCATTAGATTTTCTTCATAATTCTCTTCTTTTTCTTCTTGATCAGAAAGGATGCCAATTTCATCACTGTCATATTGGCCTTCATCATCATCATCTAGGTTTTCTTCTTGGTTTTTCCCTTCATCTGGATCGCCTGGATTACCAGCACTTTGGGTTTGAACTTCAGTGGATTCACTCTTCTTTTTCTTCTTCTGAGGTTGAGCATTCATCAGTTTCCCGTTGTACGAAAGATAAGTGAGTTTAGCTGCTCGCTCAGATGATAGGCGGTTCCTCTTTTTAGATTGCATCCATGAAAACTTACTGAATGTACGTTTTGTTGCGGCAGAAGTGACTGCAACTCCTAAGATTTGGATGGCCACATCTGCTTAGTCGCAGGTTCCTCTTAGCCCTCATAAATCATGAAAGAACTAAATTTTCCCCTAAACTACAGTAGGATTAGCCTAGACCGTGGGACTGATGTATGATTAATTATTAGGCTCTAAACTATTTATATTGAAATTTGTGTTTGTGTAATATTGAAGGTGTTGGTTTCTGGCATTTTATTTTAAATACCTCCACAATCTATTAACAATTATGTTAAATTATTTATCTTTAATCATGTTTAAATACGTGTGAGGTATCACTTTATAACATATAAGTTTATAAATAAAACCTAAGAGATTATCACGAATAATTATATTTTTTTAAAAAGAAGATGACTTAGGGTACATTGTTCTGACAATAAGTGAAAAATTATATCATAGGAAAAGGTAATACTTCCCTAGACGGTTCCTTGATAAACATGTGGAATTTTACTGAAATAGTTTCATTTTTAGGTACCTGGACCGTTAATAAGCAGTAAAACATTCAAAACTAACGATTTTTATAAATGCTCGCTTTTGGGAATATTTCCTGCCCAAGAAAATTTTATAAATACCTTCCCACTGGGAATATTACTGTGCAGTACAAATGTCTCTTTGTCTCTCTAAACTTTAGTTATATAAAAAAGTTATATAACCTAATTTTTAAACATGTAGGCCTAACTTGTTACATGTTACGTATAATTTGTTACATGTTACATATAACTTGTTACATGTAACAAGTTTATTAAACAAGTTACATAGTGTAAACGCGGCTTAACTTTGACGACCTTAAATATTGTCAACAAAACAGTGACGCACTCATAACAAAATTATATTGATCACGCCCAGGTTTGAGAAAGTGATATGAGTGCATCACAACAGATTTTAATTTTTGTGCATATTTGATTTATAGGAATGAATTCTATTGATAATAATCCCAGTATCACAAGATTTTCCAAGCCAACTGTGTACCCCGCTAAACAATCATGTTGTCACGAAGACTGCATATGGGGTTTAAATTTTTGTATAATGTATTATATTATATATATATATATATATAAGTTAAAATCTTACTAAAAATGTGTTTTAGCAAACTTAGTATACTATGTTAGAAGTCGGTAAAAATTCTATCTGACTGACTTTTTTTCTGTAACCCCTACGGTAGGGGCCTCCAAGTGCAGATTTCAGTACCTATACTAACTTTGTTAGACTACGCTTATTTTCCGAGCGAGAAGGCAGAGGAACAGGTGGTAAGCCCATCGCCTAACAAACCCTTCTTCGGGGTCGGAAACTAAGGTATTACTTGGTCGTGAAAGGGCCGAGGAATTTTGTTCAGAGGCACTAATTGAGGCTTGGAGTTATTTTACCGCCGTAAATCTACGACACGGGCACCCCAGCTAGAAGTCCCTTCCCGAATGACTCCGTGCCCATCCATCGAACGCGACTAGGTTTGATCCCGCAACCTTCTGATCTAGAGACGGGCACGCTACCTCTACACCTCTACACCACCGTTGTCGACAAGCCCTATCTACTGATAACTTATTCATTACTTTAGGCTATGGGGAAAAGGGATGTTGACAACAGAAATAAACTATTTCAATGAAATTCTATTAGAAGATTTCACTGATTAATCTATTCTGTTATTCTGAAATGATCCTATCTAATGGTTTATGAGATATAGCAACTATTTTCTCACAAACCTTCTTGTAAGGACATTCCCTATCGATATTAGAAGCCTCCATAAGACTTGGATAAATAATGGTGTCGTTTTTGAAGAATTCGCAGCAGTTTGTAGGTGGAATTGAGACTGGGCCTCTACCATACTTTCCTCCTCCTAGGTTCTGGTATGCTTGCATGGTACACTGAAAACAGACATAACTCATATTAATTGTGCTGTTAGTACAGAGATAATGGATTACTTTCTGAATTAATTCTGAAGTAAGGAAACCCAAACACAAAAATGGAGAATACACTGAAACCAGAGAATTTAATTAAATTTAAATGGCAATTTTTAAATCTCATTCATTTTCCCTATTTAATCGGGTCACATTAAATGCGCATACAGTCAGCGGTGACCTTCAAAATACTTAAATTGCGCACAGGAAATGTATCTGGGAACACTCTAAATGAACACAAAACAAATTATATTTTTAATGTTAATGAGAGTAACTTACTTACTTACTCAATGGCAATAGACAATTCCTAGGCAAGCTAAGGAACGCTATCTGTTTTATTGAAACCGAAAGTGCATTGCCGCGCTTACATGAGCCCGCCATTCAACCCTATTCTGTGAAACTCCATCTACCCATCGCAAATCCTAGTTCCCTTAAATCATCCTAATATCGTCTTCCCACCAACATCTAGATCTTCCAAGCGGTCTCTTCCCTTCGTGTCTACCAGTCAATAATTTTTGTTATGTCTTTCCACTTATCTTCTTCTTTCTGAGTTTGTCATAGAATTCTATTGTTTCTTCTTTCCGACCTCTTCCGGGACATATAGGCCTACACATTTAACAGTAATAATACTAACTTATATGACCCGGAAGAGGGTCGGAAGGAAGAAACAATAGAATTCTATGAAACCCTACAGAAAGAAGTTGATAAGTGGAATAAAACTGATTCTGTAGTTAATAGTGGGGACTTAGGGCCTTTTCACGGGTCACTTGTGACGGTCACCGGTTTTTGCAGTGAACACACCTGAGTACTGCTAATGGTAGTTACATGATAAAACAATTTGTAATCGTTTTTGACATCCCAAATGGCAGGTCGACATTCCACTTCACTTATAAAATCTTCATTATTAATCAAATCTAAACTCATGACTGGATAACTAGTTTCGCTGAGCAGGATTATACAACTGAATTATGTATATACAACTTGCATTGTTGGCAATCATAAAATGTGGTGACCGTCACTTGTGACCTAGTGTGAACGCTCCAATTTAAACCAATGCTTCTTCTTCGGTGACCGGTCACAACTGTTCTGAGTAGACACTGCAGCGTCACTTGTGTGCGGTGACCCAGTGTGAACGCTCCCATTTAAACCAATGCTTCTTCGCCGGTGACCGTCACAAGTGACCAAGTGTGAAAAGGCTCTTAAATGCTCGAGTCGGGAATAATGCTATTAGTAGGGTACCTTATGTCATCCCGTGGGCTCCTTCGTGAAGAAAGCAACACACCTATATTTTCAGTTTCTATGAAGTCTAAGGATACCCGAACCACTTGATGCTACTCTGGGGGTCGCGTCTGAGTCGCGTGATGACGTCATCAAAATGGCGGACGTAGCGTTTCACAGAAATGGCCATAACGTGAAAACTATTTGAGATAGAGACTTGCGGAAAACGGTTTTGAAATCACAATAAAATGCTCTACATTATTGTTTCTTACACGTATGGAGCTAAGACCGCATATTCTACCGAAAAATTACACTTTTTGTTGGAAAATTGAAAAAAATGGTCCTGTAGAATGTGTTCTCTTGAAATTTGAATAGAAGATGATGCCGTGCCATAAATTACATGCAAACATTTTTTTTGAAGAGTTTAATAATGATTCTATTCCCGTTTACCAGAAGTTTCCAATGTCAATAGTTTTAATTCTGTGATAGTTTTTGTAAAACAAACAGCAATCTCCAATTTTCAATATGCTCTTTCCTGAAGAAGGCAACACACCTAGATTTTTAGTTTCTATTAAGTCTAATGATACCCGAATCACTTGATGCTACTCTGGGGGTCGCGTCCGAGTCACGTGATGACGTCATCAAAATGGCGGACTTCAATAACGTTTCACAGAAATGAATATAAACCGAAAAGTATTTGTGATGGACTTGCGGAATTTTTATTTTTAATCGGAATTAACTGCTAATGTAATAATAACTTAATACATTTTGCTGTTGTTGTGTTTCTGCATGCTACACATTAAAATCTTGAATTATGATTACACACTGGTAACACTTAGCCTATCCGTAGACTGCTCGAAGTGTATTTCTGTTTTCTGTGATTTTCTTAATAAACGTAAATTTCCACAAACTTGGAAAAAATCAAATAGGAGAGTGCCTTGCAGTATTCAACAGAATAACTTTCTGCTCATTGCCCCTATTAAAAAAGGGGTTCATCCTCATCAGCGTCACTATCATCATGATCATCATCATCATCATCGATCTTCGCCTCTTCATACTTGTCCGAACCTTTTTCACACTTCTCTGGATCGCCCTCACCTGCACCCATTTCAGAACAGGGCAATTTTATCCAAACACATTTGCAGCTATTACATCTCGACTTAACACATGCACCTTTGATTAGTTCGAGCACATCAGAAGGAGCAGGTGGGTTGGTGCACATGATTGGGACCCATCGATTGTTCTCTTGAGTCCAACCAAAATCTGCTGGTGGGGCAAATTACATCTATTCCATTCCATTGCTTGCAGATGTGCCCGAAGTATAGCTGGTTCACGTGATGTTTGTGTGGGAGGAATGAACACGGTCCCAGATGCTTCCGGGTAAAAAACCACCACCTCAGTTCACCAACTTCCTTTATCTCTGTTTTGGGAACATACACTTGACATATGAACCTTTCAACAGCCGCCGACGTTTCCTTATCCACAGTTTCCGTCTTTCCCAGATCTGCCAGATCAATGAGAACATCGTCAGCAGCTAGGAAGGCGTACCAGGAGGATATTTTCCCTTTTCTAGAGAAGGAACCAGCTTTTGCTTCAATGTGATAATGGATTGGCACAGTATGACCCTGACGAAGTTCTCTTGTGGTACTTTTTAGAGAGTTCTTTATGTATGTGTCAAATACCAAATGAAGTTCATCGTATGATCCGTATTTTTGGTTTAAACTACTTATGAAATGATCGGCAAGTTCTGAAGGTTTCTTGATTGTTGGTGGCTTATCGAGTGCATGTAGCTCTGCCATTCCATCAACAACTGCAACACTAACGAAATCCGGTTGTTGGCTCCATTAACAAACTTGACACTGTGCTCTCCGGGTCTTGTAGTTCGCCGGTAACACTGCAACGCCCGGTTAGAGGCTGCACTGTACTTGTGGGTAGTGTGTAAATTTGAAACTTTGATGGTAAAGCCTCAAGTATCCCTAATGGTTTGCTCTTGTCGTTGCTGTGCAAGATAGACCCATCTGGGCAAAACAATGACCGAGGAAGAACTGACAGCTAGTAATTGCTCACTGCGTTTCGCAGATCAAACTCCGGTCTTGATTTTGCAACAATCAACATTATTGAGAAAAGATTTCTGTCCTCCTTCAGATCCATAATGGCACCTCTCACAGGAATTCGTACCCTCTTCGAAGCTTGACGACAATTTAATTATACACCCTTCCTTGTAACAATTTTGACAGTGTTTTGTTACCTTTTTATCAAACCCTTCCCTAATACAATAATAAATAGTCAATCACAGAGAAGAATTGACACGATTACGCAATAATATGAGGCCCAGATCTCATATCAAATTCCTTTCTGAACAAAATTCAGCATATTCTGAGCCTAAAATGGTCTAAAATGAGCCTGGACTGGCTAACCATCACAAATAGTTTTTGGTTTATATTCGTTTCTATGAAACAACACGTTATTGAAGTTCGCCATTTTGATGACGTCATCACGTGACTCGGACGCGACCCCCAGAGTAGCATCAAGTGATTCGGGTATCATTAGACTTAATAGAAACTGAAAATCTAGGTGTGTTGTCTTCTTCAGGAAAGAGCATATTGAAATTTGGAGATTGCTGTTTGTTTTACAAAAACTATCACAGAATTAAAACTATTGACATTGGAAACTTCTGGTAAACGGGAATAGAATCATTATTAAACTCTTCAAAAAATTTGTTTGCATGTAATTTATGGCACGGCATCATCTTCTATTCAAATTTCAAGAGAACACATTCTACAGGACCATTTTTTTCAATTTTCCAACAAAAAGTGTAATTTTTCGGTAGAATATGCGGTATTAGCTCCATACGTGTAAGAAACAATAATGTAGAGCACTTTATTGTGATTTCAAAACCGTTTTTCGCAAGTCTCTATCTCAAATAGTTTTCACTTTATGGCCATTTCTGTGAAACTCGACGTCCGCCATTTTGATGACGTCATCACGCGACTCAGACGCGACCCCCAGAGTAGCATCAAGTGGTTCGGGTATCCTTAGACTTCATAGTAACTGAAAATATAGGTGTGTTGCTTTCTTCACGAAGGAGCTCACGGGATGTGATTTTCCTACATAAGGTACCCTACTATATCCCAGAAGTACAACATTGGGGAAGAACAGAAAAAAATAATGGAGACTCGCTTATAAACCTATTGTTTGCTAACTTGACTTTGTTGGTTTAGAAATTGCAATTTCTTTTTTTAGGAAAAAATATACCAACATTATATACATGGAGTGCTAGAGGTTCTAAAAGCATAATACACTATGTTTTAGCAAACAGCAAGATTAACAAGCAAGTACAGGATGTGCATGTAAAGTTGCCTTACCAGCTATAAAAAAAACGAGAAATTTCATAAAATCAAATATAATTCATAAAATGTATTTCCTTCAAGATGATGATATGATATAATTATATCAGAATCGTTTAAATCAACGAATATAGCAGATAATAAGTGAGGGCACTGAAGAGGAATGGAAGAATATAAACGGTTGCATAGAAGAAGCCTCCAAAGAAAAAATAGGTAAAAAAGAAAAAATAAGCATAAAAAGGATAAGAATGTGGAATGAAGAAATTGCTAAGGCAGTTGATAAAAAAAGAGCATATCGTAGATACTTACAAGCAAATACAGAAGAAGCTAAAGAAGCATACACCTAAAAGGAGAATACAAATAAAGCCAAAAGTCTGGTAAGAAAGTTAAATGAAGAATCTTGGAATAAATTCATAGTAGAACATGAAGCACGTAAATCAAAATGGAAAAGATATAGAAAATGTAAACATAATGCCTGAATACGAATGGTTAGAACATTACAAAGCTCTACGGTATGATGAAAATGTGGAAATAAATATTAAAAACAAAGAGGACAAGTTAGTGTATGAAGGAGACTTAATATCAACGGAAGAACTAGAAGAAACACTCACAAAAATAAAAAATTAAACAGAAAAGCAGCAGGCCAGGATGAACTGAATAAGAATTTTTTTAAGTATGGGGGAATTTTGTTATAACTCCGATTACTACATTTATACAGGGTATTAATGAATAACATCCAAATATTTTACCTGTGTATAGAGGTGACATAGACAAGCAACTTTTATTAGGAGATTTTTGCTCTATGACGTAAAATGTGTATGCTACAGGGCATTAAAGTCATTACAATTTGGTGCTCATAAGTCAATAATTTAGCGAAAAAGAGTTAAAATTTTCATTAAATTGACTTCATGCCTTTTTATTAATCGATAAAAACTTGATTCTTAATCATTCATCAACAGCTATATCATAATTTAGAGTTTTCATAAATTGCAAAATTTACAGACTAATCACATGACTGCCCGCGACTGCATTATTTCTTTTATACCTAATTCCAGCGCTGGTAAAAATGTTTCGTTTGTGTTTTTTCCCTCAGTGTTGCAAGATATAGATCGTCATTGTTTTCATAGTTGATGATTGTGTGAACAGAATAAGTAAATAGTAAGGTTTTACTACGTTAAAAACTCTAAATTAATTTAAAGTAAAGAAAATGGAGAATGGTTACACTTTCGCTGAATTTGCTGATATGTATCTTTTTTATGGAGAAGCAAGAGATAATTCTTTAATAGTAGCTGAGCTCTACAGAGAAAGATTCCCGAATAGACAACATCCACATAATTCAACTTTTCTGTCTGTTGTTTTGCGTTTTCGGGATTCTGGAACCTTTAAAGTAAACAAAGCAGATTGCGGAAGAAGACGAATTCGCCGTACACCACATTTCGAAGATCATGACCTCAATCAAACTGAAGAGGAACCTTCTACTAGCACCCGTGCTATCGCAAGTGCAATGGGTGTGAACCACATTAGTGTATGGGAAGCCCTAGATGAAGGTCAGCTCCATCCCTTTCACCTTCAGAAGGTACATGGTTTAGGTTCTAATGACTTTAGTCCTCGTCTACAATTCTGTAACTGGGCAGTGCAGCAATTAAACAGATCATGTTTTCCCTGACCGTTGGATTGGAAGAGGAAGTTCGACCACTGAATGGCCAGCACGTTCTCCAGAACTCAATCCTCTAGATTTCTTTTTATGTTGGCACCTGAAGGCTTTGGTGTACGAAACACCTGTCATTTCCGAGATGGAATTAGTCCCCCGCATAATCACAGGGTGCGAATTTATTCGCAATACGCCAGGAATCTTTCAAAGGGTGCGAGAATCTTTTCTGCAGCACTGTTGTTTGTGCATTCGTGTTGGTGGGGGCAAGTTCCAGCAATTTCTGCATTAAATAAAAGATCGTGTGAAATACATTAAGACAAACTGTTATTTCAACAGATATGTACACAATTTTGAAGTTCTCTGTCCATTCCATTCCTAACAGTGAATTAAAATAGAAGTTTCATGAATTATCATTGAGTTATCATTTTCTTTATCTTTCTTTGCAGTATTTCAATGTATTCGAACTTAAATCTGTCTTTAAAGCGTAACTGCTTAGATACTCTGATTTATTTAAGAATTCTCAAGTAAAAACACGTGCTGTGCAAAAAATAATGCTATCGTATTGTATTCATAACTTTGACAACAATGAAATTCCATTTGTGTTCTTTTTCTAGTGTTGGATGATATCGATCGTCATTTTTTCACAATTTTCTCAACCACTACACAATATTCACTGTTCCTTTGTTTCGCATCATTTCAAATATTAGAAGTCAGTGGCGGGCATACCCTTGGGAGATTTTATGTTATAACAAGAAGAATTGAACCCATAGAGCAAAAATCTCTTAATAAAAGTTGCTTGCCTATGTCCCCTCTATACACAGGTAAAATAATTTAGTGTTAATCATTAACACCCTGTATAATATGTGCTGGAAAAAACAAGGAGTCCCAGAAGAGTGGCTTACGGCCCAAACAATTTCCTGCTTCAAGAAAGGGAAACGTAATTACTGCAACAATTATAGAGGAATATGTTTGCAGGATACTGCCTATAAAATATTTGCAAAAATTGTAAACAAAATATTACAAAGTATAGCACAATACCCTATTTTATAAGAACAAAATGGAGAAAAAACAGGTCCTGTGTAGATAAAATCTTGATCATAAAACAGATTATTGAAAATCATAGAGAGTTTAATAAAGAAACGCATAGGCTACAGAGTTTACTGATTTTGAAAAACCTTCGATCGAGTAAACCGAGGTAAAAGTGGCAAATATTAGAAAGAAGAGGATACCCACAACAATTTATCTACAACCAAACAAAAATAAGTGTAAAAAAATGCTAAATTTTCCACAAAAATTACTACTAATCAAGGTGTCCGACAAGGGTGCACTTTACCGCCTACACTTTTTGGTATCTATATTGACGACCTAGAGAGGAAAAGGAGACAATTAGTGAATGTAGGTTTTAGAATGTCAAAGGATAATTTTTTTAATAATTATATTATTATTTTGCCGACGATTTGATTATTATTCAAAGAGACGAGTCTGTCCTATAAAAATCTGTTTTAAACTGAATGAAATTTGTGAGCAATACAATATGAAAATTCCTATGACAAAAACAAAAGTAACGGCGTTCATAGGGAAAGAGCCGATTACAACAAAAATAATTATTAATAACCGTTGTATAGAAGAGGTGACCCATTTTAATTACTTGGGAAGTGATATTGGATATGATAAAGAATATGATGTAGACAATAAAATATGTGAATTTCAAAGAGTGTGTGGAACAATTAATCGAACATTCAGAAACAAAGTACGGAAGGAAACAAAGTTAAAATTTTATCAAGTTATGGCTGTACCTACGCTATGCTATCACACGGAAGCGAAATAAGGACACTAACTAAAAGACAGAAAGCAAAGTAAATTAGAGGCTTTAAAAATGAAATTTGAACGTTATATAAAGGGATGTACAAGAAAAGATCATATAACAAATGAAAGTATAAGAGAAGAACAAGGAATCTTTAATATGAAAGACAGATTAAAACAGTGGAAAGAACACGTTGAAAAGATGTCTGACACAAGACTCGCCAGATAAGTAATGAAATATAAACCCAAAGGAGGAAGATCTGTGGGCAGACCTAAGAAACGATGGATGGAGGACCTTGAAGGCGGAACCATTGAGCTGGAACAGAACTGGAGTTAGCACTCCAGCACAGAATGTGAGGCCGACTGTTTCGACTAGCTGGAAAATCTGGCAAGAAGCTATTTGTCTGCTCAGCAAGAAATGTCAAGTAGGCATATATGCCTGAAAATTTATTACGATAGAGTGAACATTACCTTACCTTTAACTCCAAATAATTTATTTTTATCAATACGAATGGTTTTACCCGTGACTTCTCTTTTCATTATGTAAGTCTGACCAACAAATTCGCGCGAATTCAAGGGCCCAGATTCTTATGTTTTAAACTATTTTATTCCTTGCTAGTTAAGTGTGATATTCGAATATAATTATTGGTTTCATTGTCAGGAGTTACGTTAAATTAATATTACGTTGAAATGTTTAGAAATTAAAATATATTTGATATTTGATAACACTTTTAGGCAGTACCAACTGCAATCGGTCACATTAGCTATTTACATTAGGCTAATAGGCTACACACTTTAAGAACCTAAGCTATGAATATTTACAATCTTACAATTACATTAGTCAAAATTATTATTCTAAGTTATACTAATGCCATAACCAAAGTGACACTAAATGAACAACATATACTTACAGATTACACATGGAATTACTTACGCTAAGTTGCTCTATTCTATTTGTAAATCTGATTCTAAGTATTCTTTAACATTATAAAAAAGGATTTTTTAAAGCTTGGAATATAGTTTTTTTTTGTGAAAACAAATTTGTGGAAATTTCTTGAAGTTTATATGGTAATTTGTTATATGATGTCCCAAATTTATTTTGATTTCTGGTCCGATAAATAAGCACTTCGTGTTTGATAGCTTTTTATGTTATATTTTACTAATGACAAGACATCAAAAATATACAAATTTATTATTGTTAGTAAGCCTGTCTCAATAAATAGTGGTTTGCAATGCTCTAATTTTTTTAGCATTGGTTATTATTCTAATTGCTATTTTCTGGATAACTAATACTTGATTAATTCCTACACCATTTCTCCATAGGCTACTACTAGATCACACCTTGTTATGCTCTGAAAAAATGCATAATAGGCAGTCTTTACATAATCTGAAGATACTTACTTACTTACTCAATGGCAATAGACAATTCCTAAGCAAGCTAAATGAATATTATCTGTTTTATGGAACCCGAAGGTTCATTGCCGCGCTTACTTGAGTCTGCCATTCAAGCCTATTCTGCGCTATCTCCATCCAACCATCACTCGCAAATCCTACTTCCCTTGAATCTATCAAAATATTGTCCTCCCACCTGCATCTAGGTCTTCCAAGTGGTCTATTCCTTTCGGGTCTCCCCGTCAATATTTTTAAAATATGTCTTTCTTCCTTCCCATGCGTGTAATATGTCCAGCCCATTTCATCCTCCATGATTTAATTAGCTTTACTATATCCGGTGACGAGTACAGGCTATGAAGTTCGTCATCAAGCCGTTTTCTCCAGTCCCCATTTTCATCTCTCTTAGGCCCAAATATTTTCCTAAGCACCCTGTTTTCGAACACTTTCAGATTTTGTTCGTGAAGAGTAAGCGACCATGTCTCACATAATGTCACATATAATACAACCGGCAGGATAATTGTATTATAAATTTTTATTTTTGGATTTGTGGACATTAGACGAGAAGATAAGAATTTCTTACCTGCATAAAAACTAGCATTTCCTGATTTGTGTCTACACTTAAATTCGGCCTTAATATTATTTGTGTCTGTAATTATTGCTCCCAGATAAACAATTATTTAATCTACATATTAAATAGATTACACATGAGAGTCTTTTACAAATACTTCTAATCTAAGTTAGTCAGTTTCAATCATTACCTACCTCAGCTTATCCTTTCATGCAAAACTAAGTCTGCCCATTGTTGTGTTATTTTATTAGTTCTTCGATTTTTGCATGCATTGCCATCCTACCTGAATTATGATATAGGCCTATCCTAAAAATGGCTAACATCTGGATTAAGGATTAATTAATAAATATGATATTAAACGTTATTAACACAATAAAATACACTTAAAATGAATGATGACGATTTTGAAGTAGAACAATATATTTCAATTTCTAAAGATTTCAACGTAATACTAATTTAATGTAATAAGTGTAGTATTGAATACATGCTATTTTGTCGGTTAGGCCTACATGTATGGAAACGACAGAAGTCACGGGTAAAAACATACGTATTAATATTAATCTTAATTTTAATAATGACATACTTTAAATAAATTAATATTAATTATTCTTATAATGCATGCAAGAAGAACTGTCTTACAATCATTCGTCAACAACATCTTCAATTTCCAAACCAAACATGTGATAATTCCATACAAGAAAGGCGATTTGAAGTTTCGTATTGAGCAGACAAATAGTTTCTTGCCATAGTTTCCGGGCGAGACTAGTCGAAAAAGTGCCCTCACTTCTTAGTACAGGGGATTGTATTTAGTGCTAAGTCCAGGTATATATATGGAGGTCAATGGGCGGAACAGGCAAATGGCTATGCCTTGAAGTGAAGAGGAAGAAGTCTTTCCTCCCGCATGCGCACAACATCTCCAGCCCATTTCATCCTCCGAATTTAGTAAGGGCAATTAAATACGCAAGTTAACTTCATTTCAATTCAAATTGTGTTTGCAACAATATACCAATGTTATCAGTCAAACCACAAAGACACAGCTGCTATTCGGGCAACAGGTGGGACAGGAAAATACAATTTTCAGTGTCTCATGACTAGAGCCCGGAAGTTAGGCAAAACGCCCGTTCTATATTTTGAATGGATATATTAAAGAGTTCAATAGAGTTAAACATATTTCCATACATTTAGGGACGGTAGGGCCAGTTTTTATTTTGCCTTTTTTGCCTATTTTGGCTGCGGCTGCCTATTTTAAGGTTTAAAGCCTTTCTTTGCCTGTTTTGGATCGTTATGGATTTTTTCTGTGAAATGATAATACATGAAGAAAGTGAAAAAAGGTGACACAAATAAGGAATTGAACATACACGTCACAAAAATATTTATCGAGACCCTTGTTCCGTATAAATACATTAATTTTTTTCAAGCAATCGAAAACTTCCCTTCTCAAACGATACAATTCCCTCTGATAGGCTGACTATGACAGTTAACACCTTGAAAAATCATCTTGTCGTTGCTTCTAATCAAGAAAGGTAAGAGAAAGCACTGTATGTGACAAATAAATTAAACTGTTTTAGATAATTATTTTCATTAATAAAGAGTGGGATTACTCTCTGCTTTGACTCCTAATAAATACCTATTTTAATTATATTATTTCCTATTTTGGGTATTTTAAGTGCCTTTTTACCTACATATTTGAACCAAAATGAATGCCTGATCTCCCGGGCACTAGTCATGACCCAAAACAGATTCAACATCCTTCTCTTGAACCTCAGTTTCGATGACCGTCAACATAGACATGAACGACTGGCAGTTGAACCAGCAGCAGCTATGTCTGACGCTTTTGCATATTCGTTGGAAATTATCACATGGCTTACACTCTTAGACATAGTATATAGACATATTATATAGTATGAGTAGGAATTAAAATTTCCAACACGTTTACGCCTTTATTTCATGGTTTAAACTTAGGAGTCCCACAGACCGCACCTGTAATATACGTTACAGATTCGTCACATAGTGAGTTACGGAATATTTTAGAAGATAAAATACACTAGCCTGAAAGGTGTTTTCATATACTCCATCTGTTATTTCATATATAATGTACAGAAAACAGTGTAAACGTTTAAAATAAGTTTTTGGAATAAGTATGTATAAATGAAAGGAAATTACGGTTGCTTATTTGCCTATGAAATGTAAAAAAAAAATCAGATAAAATAAATAAATGCATGCTTGAAGTAGAGAAGTAGAGTAATAATCATGTCTCTTGAAACGATGAAAACGAAGACATAAATGCATGAAAAACAAAACCACAAAGCGTATGGAAGGAAAGAATATACCAAACAAACACACAGAGACACACACACTGCGCTTGCGCTCACATACATTCACACATACACGATTTATGATATACCGGTAACAAAGTGCAGTCGACGCCCAAATGTTTTAGACAGTGAGATGGGTATGTATTGGGCGGTCTAGAACCGGCCCTAAGTAAACAAGTACTCTTAAGTAGATACGAGTAATGCGCTAGAGTGAGACAAACATATTTGTTTACGTGTTTTATGTCACAGACATACTCTTAAGTAGATACGAGTGATGCGCTAGAGTGACACAGACATACTTGTTTACTTCAGGGCAGATTCTAGAACGGACATTATCTACCCATACCATTGTCTAAAAGATTTGCGCACCGACTATAAGTTCAAGGTACTCACGATTGCTTCTTCGGGTATGTCTTGCATTATTTCTAGCTCGCATGAGAACGTAGTAATACCTCCTTTATGTTTTTTAATTTTAGGATTCCTGAAGACCATATAATCTTGATTCATCTTCACCTCTCCCACCTTGGTTACTTTCAAGTAGTATTTTCTCTGGAAGTGAAGAATAAATGTTTATACCTATTCATTGACTAAGTGGGTTACCATAATATGATAACTGAACATAAACATTAATAGAACGTTAAAGGTCTTCCGGTTAAATCGGTATTTATGTCACAACGCAGGAATCGAAATGAGGAATCACGATTGCTTTGATTAGAATGTTCTTTGTTTCAATATAATAATAATAATTAATGTTTTTCTTTCAGCTGGCAGAAGTAGGGTTTCCTCAGCTGGACAACTATCACGTACAAGGAACAGAAAAAAATGTCGGAATTTAAGAAACGTCTATTCTTATAAATTATGCAATACAAGAGTCCAATATTTAGGTTCGGATATTTATTTGGATATTTACATTTAGATATATGTTTAATCATTAAAAAAAGGAAATGTGTAATAACTATTCTATGGGTAACATAACAGAAAGTTGACTGTTGTCATAGGTAATGCCACAAATGAGCAAGGTATTTCCAAATCACGGGTTGCGTTTATAATGACTATTTAAAGAACAATATGCAATAAGTAATTAATAAAATGTATTGCAATTGAATTATGTGAAAAGCATTTTAGAAGGAGACACTTTACTAAGAAAAGGCGTTTTCAGTCACATTGATTATTATGTGGCCATTTCTCTGAATAAAACACAATCATTTAATAAACAACCATTTATGCAAGTAATGATTTATGAAATATAATATTGAAGATATCTAGCGTAAAATATAATTATATTATTGATGTGGTTCCTAGAAATGCATAAGCATACTGTTAAGTACAGTTTCTTGAAGCTATTATGTACGTACGGACAGATGTAAGATACTCAGCTGCCTGGGTGAGTCTATTATCCAAAGGGAGGGAAATGTTATCTTATCTCTGAATCCACCTCCCACCTCTGAACGACTTTCCCATCACTCGTGTTTCACCAGTACACATTTATGCTGTTTAGGTTATGTTCTTATAATGCTTACAGGGGGTGATTACAATTATTAAATAACAACGTTGCTGAACTATGGAATACATTTCCCGTAAATATTTTAATTCTGATTCCTGAACAGATCTAAGCGTAATATTAATTTTATATCCAGAATGAATCTTAAGAACCGTAGGCATAAGTCACTGCCTAAAGAGCCTACGACCTCATTAGAATATGAAGGAAAAAAGGGCGTATCTTTATCACTTTTGTAGGAGACAATAAAGCAAATTTGATAAAGATTGAGGTCTGTAATTGACTGATTTCAGACATTCTTATATGTTATTGGCTCAAATCGAAAGAAAGATGTAGGCCTATGAGCTAAATAATCAAGAAAATTACTTTATTTCGCTTTCAGTCGCATTTTTTGCCATACACATTTAGTGTTCTCTGTTGCAGAGTTAAGACCTTCAGGCCTTCCCTTCCACTCAACCATATTCAGAAATATACAGTAAGCTACACAGTAAGGTAAGGTGGTACATTTTCGAATCACGGTACAGGTTTTTGACGAACCAAGACATTTATCCAATTTCGGATTGCAAAACAACTCTAACGGACTTTCCTCGATAAATGCACAACACAATATAATCTTACATGAAATCTCTTGTTCTATCCCTTTTAATTGTAAATGTCCAAAATTAAGTTCATCAACACAAGTAAAATACCTAGGTGTTATCATTGATCAAAATTTACGGTGGGAAAAACATGTTCAATATCTGTGTCTTAAACTACGGAAAACTATATATAAATTTGTTATATTAAGAAACATTATGCCAAAGAGTACTTTAAGATTAATATATCTAAGTTTAGTCCAATCAGTTATACAATATGGAATAATTGGATGGGGTGGGATATGTCAGACTGCACTTCGCCCATTGTCGTTGTTGCAGAAAAGATTAATCAAGATATGTTTACAAAAATCAATCGACTATCCATCTAAAAGTTTATATAAAGATTTTGACGTATTGAATATTAAACAATTATACTCCTTAATTTTATTAAATTATTTCCATAAACATCATGAAAAATTCATAACACGAAATCACTACTATAATATTTAGAGGTATAATATATCTTGTCCTCTTTTCGAACCAAAGTGCATAGTATAAATTTCGGACCACGGCTATACAACAATTTTACTAGAAGAAACCCTAATCTGATGCCACTAAACAATAAATTGTTTAAAAAACAAGTACTCGAATTGATTAAATCAAACTTGTAATTGTACTTTTACCCACTTTTTTCCGTTACTCATTCTTAACTGTAAATTTTTAATTTTTAACATAGGGTATTTTGTTTGTAACTCTGTTATGTTATTGTAATTTATTTTTTCGTATCTTGGTTCATGTATTTTATTTCATATAAGCAATCTTATTTATTTTTATTCTTATTTTTTGCCTAAAACTATAATATGTATGTTTTATTTTTATTTTTTTATATAATGTTCAAAATATAATTTTAGTATAACTGAACTGACCCCGAACACGAGCTATGCTCATGCGGGGTAAATAATGCTCTTTTGTAATTGTAATAATTGTGTTTATATTATTTATATCTGTATTTGTAATAAATTTGTATTTAATTTGTATTTTGTAATTTGTAATTTGTAATAAATAAATAATAAATAAATGTTGGCCAACCTGTTTTGAATTATACGGCGTTCATAATGCCGATTGTTTTGTGGGTCTGTCTACGCGAGAATGAAGTTAAGCAGTCTGATTCTGCCGTACAAACTTATATTATTTTCCAGTCGAAGGTAAGCACTCCATGATTGAAAAATGGCACGTTATAAAACTGCGTATAATTCCACGTTTTGTTACTGCAATATATTGTTGAGAACCGATTGTTAACTGATACCAACGAACGGCGTAGACTTTGATATGTAAGATAACGAAAGCGTGATTCTAATCAGCTAGGTGAAGGCTATTCAAGGTTTGATAAAGAAGAGAAAGGGAGAGAAGCTTCCGTCTCTTTGGTTTAGACAAAGTGACCAACCGTCCCGTATTTCAAGGTTATGTCCCGTTAAATTTATTACATTGGTCGGGACGCTTATATGTCCCATATTTCAATCGTCCGTCCCGTTTGTCCCATTTTAATGTATCGAGAATATTATAGGAGAAAAATTCCTCCGACACTGGGACTTGAACCCAGGACCTTTGGCTGTTCGCGCCAATGCTCTACCAACTGAGCTAAGCCGGAGTTCAATTCACAACGCCAGATGGAACTTCTCTCCTATGACTAATTGCCCTAATGGTCTACCTCACAGACAGACAAGTTATGTCATATGCAGTACTGTGAGGCACACTATTTAGTGATTTTTGTGACCGGGCTCCAAGCGTTCCAGTGTCGGAGGAATTTTTCTCCTATAATATTCTCATGTAATGTCCAACAGAGACAATAATCTGTGGTTCATGAAAGCTTACTTATCTATCTTTAATGTATCGATTTCATTTTGCCACCTTATTACACAAGGTAGCAAACATTGAGATCAGAGATATTTTAACAATAATAAAATTAGAATGGCGCACAATTTGCATCATAGGTAGGCTATTTAGTGGTATTTTAGAGTTACGACAGATAACGGGAGAGAAATTTGGTGTTAAAGCGGCCTTATCGTTGGCTGCACGCAAACGCTGGCCAGCATCATCGCGAAAAAGAAGGCCTTGGTCATTGTTTACTTCAGTGGCGGTAATGTTACGTTATTAAAGCACCGCCGTCTCGAGAATTACACTGCCTGTCCTATGCTTTATTTTAACATGGAGTTCAGAGTATTGCTCAATTGCCTAATTTCTCCAGTAGAGGCGACACAGTCCACACCCAGATTGCTTCTTGTTTTCTGCTACGACATTGTTGATTATAGTGCTGTTCAACTTTTTCAAAATGTACGCAGTCAAACGAAAATGAAAGATCAATGATCGAAATAAGCGTTCCTAAAGAATTATCAAGCAATGCTGATGTCGGAATTCAAGAAGACATTCCTAAGATTGAAAATTCAAATTATCAAAAGATAATAAAAAGTACGCTTTGGTCAAGATGTCAGCGATTGCAACAACAAAATAATCCCTTTAGGCAGGCCTACAGGCGGAGGTAGATTTCGAAGTGCTTTTGGTTTAATTTATTGTCGCTGCATAGCACTCTTCTTCTTTAGCCTTGGCATGGTAAACCTGCAGTAATAAGAACTGAATTCGGTAAAGAGGAAGAGCCTACAATCATTTGTTTTGACAACAAGAATAGGATATAATATTCTGGGAGGCCGTGCGCAAGATCAGCAATGAATAAAATTAGCAAAGCCGCTAAACAAGACAAAATTATGATATTATAATAATTCTTTTAAGTGTTATTATTTTCAAACATTAAAATCTCGCGTAATATGAGAGCTATCAAGAAACTATTTATTGATTTGTAGAGTAATCATCAAGAGCTTTTCAACGATACCCCACAAGACGTGGTTTCAAAAGTTTCGAATTTTCATCCCCCACCCCCACCTCCACCTCCACCCCCACCCTCACTCGAACCCCCGAATCATTGGTGTCACTGTGAACTCCATAGGGAGTACTCTAATTTATTCAAACAAAGTTTCCCTCTATACTTCATAGGGGCCGAGATATAAATTTTTAAAAATTTCAACCCCCTCCCCCGACCACCCCCTTGGGCCAATTTTGCCCATTAACGAACTTGTCCGAACTATTGGGCCTAGAAATAACATAATAAAATTTGGTTCAAATATCTTCAAAATTACGGCCGCTATCGTGTAAAGATATATATATATATATATAGATATATATATATATATATATATATATATATATATATATATATATATATATATAGATATATATATATATATCTATATATATATAAATATCACAATTTTTTTTTTTTTTGAACGGGCGGTGGTTTCGTACTTAGGGGAGCATGAAACGTAAAGATATGAAAGAATTTTTCGAAAATCATAAAGTGGTATCCATTGCAATAGGTAGATTTTTCTTCGAAAATCTACCTAAAAACTGAAGGGAAAAGAAAACGAGCTCAAAATATTACTGACATTCAGGTAAAAGGTATCATATATACTGGAATAATATTATGTTCTAAACAAATAACACAAGTATCTGTATGTGTTTAATGCTTATTTTGACGCAGCAAACGCATAGAAGCAATGTACGGTGATGTATAGGGTATTGCAGCAAGGTGCAGTAGGTGCTGCCATCTCTAATGTCGCCGCGTACGCAAAATTACCCTTATAGGACAGGCAGTGTAATTCTCGAGACAGCAGTGTATTAAAGTTGGGCTGCTCATATTCAGTGGCGGCTGATGAAATTTTAATGTGGGGAAGGGGCTCTTAGTGCTTATCTTTTGCACAATGATCAACTTATTACAAAAAGAAATATAAAATATGCCTCGAAAAGTCTATTCATTACAGGCCCATGCTGGCCAGGAGGGACAGGAAGACGACATGGGGACATGTCCCACTAAGCGCTCTTGCCGCCCCTTGCCCTTATTCCTGTCACCCCGGAAAGATTATAATATTAGTAACTAAACTACTGCATACAAAAGAAAAATCAGGTTAAAGAATTTTTAAATGGTATCAATATTTACCTTCTCGCTTGGCTTTTACTTTAAAAAGCATGTGCATTAGTCTAAATTAATGCGCAATACTTCTAACTGTGAACTGTGAAATCTTTCTTTTTGCTTTAATATAAGAATTATATTTTTCCTCGTTAAAAGGGAGGATAGAAAGAAGGTGTGTATTCTGGCCTACATACAATAAAATCTCTATACAACGAACACCAACATAACGATAATACTCGGTATAACTTTTAAAACATATTGTAGTCCCGGCATTAAAATAATATAACATTCCCCTCAATTTTACGATACTCTTGTTAACAATAAACCTCTCCATTACGATTGCATAAGTTACAAAATCCCTAAAATATACTTTTACCCCGTTACTACCATAAAATAGATCGCAAAAGTATAAATCAGAACCAACAGGTGGAAGAAGAAGACGAAGAACAAAGTGTGAATCTACCGACCTTAATCAAGATACGATCCAATTGCCTCTTGTGAATCTCTACAGAAATTTCTGTCAATTGTTTCTGTGTTCCAGGTCCTTTAGTGAACCTCGACGTAATAAGGTCTTGTGTGTTTCCCACTCCATGAAAATAGTGAAACAGACTGTCATATCAGACTTTTTCGAAGAGAGAAAAAATAAACTATATTCCATTTTTTCATGTTTTCCTTGCCTGATACTGTAAAGCAAAATAATATGTTCGCTCAAAGTAAACAAAAAGTGAGTAGACATTGCTTATTAGTGCAGTGTATTAATTTAAGAGCAGAGTAAGAAGTTCATGTGCTGAAATTGATTAGTCTTTCTTAAATAGTTAACAAACATCAATTTATTACGGGAGTGGTTCCCTATACCATCAAAATTAGTACACTTTTTTAAATTCTCGATTTAACAATAACACCCTGTACAACAATATTTTTTGTGGTTCATGCAAAATCGTTCTATCGAGAATTCACGAAATAAACCACATCCCCTCAATTTCAATAAAACCCTTGCCGAAATTATGGAACGTCTGCCCACCCGATGTTTTGTTCTGATGCACACTGAACGGAATGTTTTGAATTCAATTGAAACTAACTTCACCATCAGCAAACTTTGTGAGTCAATTTCTGAAATGAGATGGCTATAGTTCTGTAATCAAACAGCGAATACAAAAGTTCTCTTTAAATGATCTAGTAGCCAATGTTACTGTATTTTAACCCAATAAATAGGTTATACTCGTACATGCCCATTCAATATGACTTAAATTTCTTTCTACTATAGGCCTACAGTGGTTAGTTACATACATAACTAACCACTGTTACAATGTTTGTATTTTTTGGCTAAACTTTTAAATTTACTTTTTTAAAATATAAAAATGAAAAGCCTTAGATGACTTTCTTCTTCTTTCTCTGAGTTTTACCTCTCCCGTTATAGGGACGTTTATGCGGTCCATGCCGCCCGGGCATTACAGGACCGGGACCTGTCGAAGAAGGGAGTTTCTTTGGATCACACGCATACTTATTGATCATTCAAGGATATGAAGGGCCTCCCCGGATGAGTGTTCAGTTAATGCCTCGGCCACCTCCGAGACAACACGAATACACACGCATGTCGAACAAAATGCGGATAGGATAAAGGTGATAATAACGGCCAGATGATATCCACGGAACACGAGGACCTAAATTTAACCAGCATTCCTCTCACAGGTGAGGATAACCCCACCTAAGAAACTCGTCCCGACCAGGATTGTAGCGCGGGCCCGCTGCGTAAGGATAGCAAACGCATCCCATACGCCACAGTGGTGGATACTTACAAGTCTTTCTCATTACAAACTTACTCCAAATATGTTGTAAAACCCATTGTAAAACTTATTTTCCAACGTGTATAGCCTATTTTGTATTCAAATTAGTTGTGGGACATCGAAATTTGGCGTAAGGATAACCTACATTCCAAGGCTTTTAGAGTTCCGAGTTTCGAAAGTTGTTAGTCTTTTGAGCATTCAAAAGTTTCGAACTCGAGCTTTGAGGACTTAAAATTCAGGTTTCGACCCATCTGTAGTAATGTAAATACATCAGTTAACTCAGACATCTTGAGTTTATTCTTAGAATAAATTTAAAAGTTTAACAACTGCCTCCTCCGATCATAGTAGCTTTTTGATCCCATGTTATGTAACGGGATTATTAAAAAGTTCCCAGATTTACAACAGTTCAAAATTTATAAATCGAAAAATACAGTTAAAATTATTATAAAGGAAGAATTTCTGTAACTATCATTATGTTAAATTAAAATTAAATATTATAGTTATTTGGTTTTATATGCATTATAGTTCAACATAGGAATTAATTTTATTTTATTATTATTATTATTATTGCAATTAGTTGGTAAGTAAGTAAGTAAGTAAGGAAAAAGGGAAGACCTGCTAGAAAATGGGATCATTGTGTTCGAGACTCCTCACAAAATTTTCAGTTAAACCCAGAAGATGCAATGGACAGGGATAAGTGGTACCATGCAACACATTGAACATTCTTTGGAAATATGTTAATTTTATTAAAATATGTAAAAATTTGGGTAAATTGTAATTTAAAATTTGGTTAGAAATTACTGAACTTTTATACAAATGTTATTGTAATAGAGTTGTTGTGTTGGTGGAGTTTAACCTCAGAAATGAGGAAATCACTCAATAAATAAAAAGTTGGTAAGTTCATTAGTTATTGCAATTGCATGTATGATTAAACCTTACATTGAGGAATCCGCCCCTGAATACCAGAATTTCTCATTCACGGGGGTTGCTAGAATTTAAGTATTGTTGTAATACTATGTAACATATATTTTGCTAGCAATAAATCATCGTCATTGTTATTTTTACTATTTTTTTGGTGAAAAGATTAGAAAACTTCAAACATTTTTTATCCAAATTGCTTTACCTTAAAGGCATATGCTTGTGAAAATGTGAACTCGAGCATTGGTACGTGTGTAAGATTATATTAAACGTGAACATTTTTAGTAACGTTGTCATTATACGATTATAGTAGAGACATTGTATCATATTCATTCAGATATAAGTGGGTTAGCGATAAAGCATTGGAAGCTCAGATTATTATCGAAGTATGTAACGGAAATGAGATAGTCTGACAGTAGTCATGGCTTATAAACTTTTAATAAAATTATTCTCTCACGCACATACACTCTTCCTCGTTCCACACCACTGCATGGAAATATGAATGTGCATTCATGTTTGAGGGAACATGGAATACACTGAGGACAATTCCAACTAAATCAGCACCCCAGGATTAAAATCACTAGAAGTACATGTACTGAAAGTAATTAAATGAAATATAAAACGCGACTTAACTGACACGTTAACTGACATTTATCCTTGATGTCAAAAGAATTTTTTTCTTACTTTTTTTGCCCGTAGCAATAAAGGAGGTGTTGTTTCCGACCCACAAATTCAATATCGCATTTACTCATTAATTATTTGTGTCCCATGTGTTCAAAACATACCATTCATGGAAACATGGCGGGGTCAAGAACGAAACTTGGTACCAAAACGAAATTTTATGGCGAAAAGTTGCCGATAACAGATTAAATATTGACAGTATATATTGTGTTATGTTAATATATGAAATGTATTCAGTACAACACTCTTATGTAGAATATGTAAAAATTTGTGAGGAAACCAGTTATCTGAAGTTCTTAGGATGTGCACTTCGATATGTAGAAATAATCTTAGTCCTTGTTTATATACGGGAATTACCATTATAAATGTTAACACAACACATAGCTTATTGCTTATTGTTTTAGACATGTATAATATAGGCTATGTGTCACTAATCTTATACCATATAATTTCATATTACTGGCAATATAATATTATACGAAGTGCTTTTTAATTTATGGCCAATTATACTGCATACCTTTAGGTGAGCTATATGAGATACAAGGTGGAAGAAAATTGGTTGGAGGAGGTATTTAAGAAAGTTAAGTTTCAAGATATTTGAGATGTAAAGTTTTCATTATGCACATTTTTTCTTAATATATTTTTCTGAATTCTTACTAAGGAGTATTAGTCGTATGAAAGGTAATTTTTTATGAAAGATAAAGAAATGTGTAAAATGTTTTCCTAAAGATTTCAAACATTATTGCATATACCTACTTACGAAATTTTTAAATTTCATTTTTAATGTTTTTTCTAAAATATTGTAACTTGAAATTTTGTAAATGCCTCAGAACAATGTGGGTGGGAATTGTTAGGGCATAAGCTAGCCAAGGCCACTGTCTTTGCAGATAAATGTATTGTAATATAATGTAATGAAATGGAATATAATGCAATGTAATGAATTTCAATGCAATATAAAGCATTTTAATATAATGTAATACAATATAATGCAATATATAATATAATGTGATATATATTATAATGTAATGTAATATTATGTAAAATAATATAATGTAATGTAATATAATGTAAAGTAACGTGATGTAATGTAATGTAAAGTATTGTAATGTAATGTAATGCAATTTTACTGCATTTATTTATTTATTTATTTATTTATAGATGCTACAGACATTTTTTTACAAATTTTAAATAGTAGGCATCTTGATGATAAGTGACAATGATGATTGATGATAGGGATGATGAAAAACAAACAAATAACTACATATTATACAGGCAGGAATTACATAAATCCTTACAGAAATCAGTACATAACAGATCTCACTTGTATTTATATGTCAAGTCAGCCCTGGAATCATATATATTGTCTAGTCAGCACATTACACAAGGTGAATGGTAGTATTAATTTGTTGAAGATAAAAGGTAAGGGGCCATGGGGGCCATGGGGGCCCAGAGGGTTCCAGGAGGTTGAGGATCCCAGATTGGACATTCGGCACGTGAAGGTGGTAAGGTTGTCAGCCTTACGCATCGGCCGCCTTTACCCCCAGGATTGCTCTTTGTACTCATTTCTGTTAGAGGCTGAGTCGACCCCAGGGCCATAGTGCCACCAGAAGCATTAGGCCAATTGAAAAATCTCAACGACCTCTTCGGAATCGAACCCGCGACCTTCCGGTTTGTAGCGCAGCGCCTCAACCACTACGCTACTGCGTACCCCAACTTGTTAAAGATATAATATGCAATTCGTCTGTGTTTAAGGAAAGCAGGTCACATACTTCTATTTAAAAATATTAGCATTAAAAAATTCTGGTTAGCTGATATGACACAGCGGAAAACTGGTAAGTGAGTGATTCCTTATCTGTCTAGTATATGGAAGCCGTAGTCCTGAATTCTCTGAAACCGATTAACAATTTATATCACATCGAAAAACGTTTACTATGAAATTAGCATCAGATGAAATGCGTCTATTGTGCAGTGTTTGAAGCTGTAGAAGATCAAGGAGTTACCTGTACTGCAAGTCTTTATTTCAGAAGAACTTTCTGCGTGTTAATGAAACAAATTTTATCTGTATATGTTCTAATTTATTGCTGTCAGAACTGGTTATACTGTTCTAAGCTACACTCGAATATTCTAAGAACGAAAGATTTATAAAGAGTAATTATTAAGTGCCAGTATGGTACTTTATGAGATTGTGTGGGGGACGAAAAAATTTCCGTCCGTCTGTCTGTCCGTCCGTCTGTCCGTGCGTCTGTACGCACCATAACTCAAGTACGCTTTTTCGGATTTTCATGAAACTTGGTATAAACATTCATAATGTCGATGGGAAGAACCCTATTGATATTGAACCAAATCGGTTCACCGGTACCGGAGTAATGCCCAATTTAGTGCCTATTTTAATAGATTATGGCGCCTTTCTATGAGAACTTTCTGCGTGAGAAAGGCGCCATCACTCAAATACGCTGTAACGGATTTTCATACCCATTTATGACGTCCATGAGAAGTACCCTATTGAATTTGAACCTAATCTGTTGGCCGGTACCGGAGTAAAACCGGTACCGGAGTATATTTTAAAGACGCGGTAACTCAAATACGCTTTACCGGATTTTTATGAAACTTGGTATACACATTTACAATGTCCATGGGAAGACGTCTATTCATAATGGATAAAATAGGTTGATCTGTTTCGGAGTAATGCTCAATTTAGTGCCTATTTTATGGCAATATACGTATTCGAAAGAATTTATAAAAAAAATGAAAATCAGTTATCTTGACAACATAGCCTATTGTTTTACTGTGATCTTATAAGGTCTTGGAAATTAAAATACAGGTAGCTATGACAAAAAACACTATTGTTTTACATGCGCTTATCCAACTAGACCGTTAAAATGACCCAGGTGGCCGAGATGGTAGACCTTTCTTCTTCCGTAAGCCCTGCTTAATGAATAAATCTGGAGCTTAACTTGGAAATCAATTAAAAAAAAAAAAACATATTCTGCATATCATAATTGCAGTCATAACTGATTAAACAAAAACATACTGGCACTTTTTTACATCAGTTTACCTGATTTTATTGATTCTAGAATTTTTAGATTAGAAGAAATAAAACGAATTAATCACAGAGATTTAAGTGCTTGGATGAATATATGTCCAATGTGAGCATGGAAATATAATTTCGAATTTAAATAAGCGCCCAAATATCTGATATTGTCTGAAGGTGTGATGGTATCTTGGTCAATATGATAATTGTACATAATAAGATCAGTTCCCCCAGTAAAACTGACAGTATTATTACTGGATTAGCATTCTATGTGAAGAGGCTTATCAAGTCAATATTCCTTTGCTATAATTTAAAATCATAGACACTCGATATTCATAGACACCTGTTACATATTAATATGTTAGATAAATCATTAATGAAGACAAGGAACAATGTAATGTAATGTAAAGTATTGTAATGGAATATAAAGTATTGCAATATAAAGTAATGTGATGTAATGTGAGGTAATGTGATGTAATATAATAATAATATAATGTAATATAATATAATATAATATAATAGTTCATAGTTCATTGAACTAAGTTCGAATATTAATGACCGTGTCACCTACAGTCCATAGCGTCACAGTATACATGATAGTGTGTTAAATCCAGAGAGAAAAAGAAGATGGCGGCGTCATGTTCGGCCGCTACCAATCCTGGCGAAGACTTTGAAAACTGCCTTAATATTCTTGTAGCGATTAATGAAAAATGTACAAAACTACGAAGGGATCTGATCTGATCTAACAAACACTGTGAGCAAATTGAGACAAATTCATTACGATTTAATGAACAAGTTAACAGAAAAGGATGCAATAATAAAGAATCTAGGAAAGCAGCCTTCAGCTCTTGGAGATACCGATCAAGTTGCTCCAGCAGCAGCTGATAAGCGACTCTATCCAGACCCGCAACGAAGGAAAAAAGAACCAAAGGAATTTAATGTAATAACAAAATAAAAAACAACCAACCCCCAGAGTAGCCTATATAAAGACTGTAATCAAATCTAAAATTAATCCAATAGAAATGAAGGTTGGTGTTAGCACATTCAAAGCCCTTAAAAATGAGAATTTATTAATATAGTCGGAAAATAAGAGGGACATGGATGTCATCTGTAACAACATAAGTGAAAAATGAGGAAATGAACTGGAAGCACAGAAACAAAACTTTAAAATCCGCGGTTGATAATATTAATATACAATGTACCAGAGGAGATGAACCTATAAAATGACCCTAAAATTTAAAGAAAATTACCTATAAAATGACCCTAAAATTTAAAGAAAATGACTTAATAATTATAAAAAAATGACCTAAAAACTGATATTTTGTGTATAAAAAATTATTATTGTACACACAAAGTTATAGACTAGTTTGCACATCATTGTAAAAACTGTAAATAACTGTAATGCTGTGAATGTTCTTTTCTCAAGGAAATTTATACTGGCACTGAAGCACTGGTGAGTCAAAATTTGGCACATCCTTTTGTGGTCTGCCGGGTTATATTGTTGTTTATTGAGGGTAAACAGTAGTTTGCACTCTCAAATCCAAGCAGGTGGCAGACTCTGGTGCCAAGTCAATCTAATAACAATAGCAATATAATACAAAATGTTGGCGTTTCTTTGATTCTCACTTCCGTCTGAGACATGGCAACACTTTAACGCCGAATTTTTCCTTCTTGCATTAAACAAACAACACTTCAAAGACAGCACCGCTAGCGACGAGAAAAGTTAATACACTTAATGTAAATATAGTTCAGTTATTCATTGCATGGCCAGGCGGCTACCTTTCGTTAAGAGGAAAAGTTTGCCGACAGCTCAACCCACGTTCTTTGTTTTTACCGCACCAATCAGCTAGTTACCCCAGCCAATCAAAATCTCAGAATGTCCTGTGGCGATTTTGACAGCTACTCGTCTACTCTGCGTGGAGTGAAATGCGCGGTTGAAAGATCAAGTTACAATAAACAATAACACGTGTGAATTGAATAAAGCGAAGTAAGAACTGAGGTCAGTGATAACAATGCGAGAATATTGCAACGTTGCTTTTGTTTTGGAAAGCGGAAGCCCAAGACCGATTTAGTCAGATCAATTAACATAAAGAAACACCGAAACCTTTGAAGTCGACTGGCCATGCAATGAGTAACTGCACTATACATGAAAATGACTAAATAAGGAAGCAAATGACAAAATAATGACCTAAAATTGAAATAAATGCCCTAAAAATACGAAATTGCAAAAAATGACCTAATAAAAATGCATTTCTATAATCTAGAGGCCATGATTGGGATTTATCCACAAGTTGGCAATGTATATGCAGCATCAATAAAAAGATGACATGTCATTAGAATCCGGGCCCTGCTTATTACTTATTTTATAAGAAAAGTTGAATAACACATGGAACAGTGGATATAATAGGCCTTCTCATTATGTTATGAAAAGAAAATTACTGCTATATCATATTTGACACACCAACAAATCTTGTTTAATTAAATAAATATTTTTTTAAAATACAAATAAAGAATTTTAGGTATTGATTTTTGGGGGTCCAAACCCCCTGGATCCAAACCCCCTGGACCCCCCTTTCCTAATCCACTGTGGATTCTGCTTAAATGTTGTCGATTTGGTAAAACTTCTGTAACCTTTTTATGTCTTAACTGACTTTCAAATAATAAGTGTTAAAAGAAAAACACCCGACTATAATATTAATTAATATAATTTTTTCCCTTGCGCCCCCCCCCCCGCCCCCGGGTATGGGCGCCCATGGCTGTCGAAAGTCTTCATCTTTATCTTGAAGATTCTGCTTGGGATTTAGGCCTACATCAATATACGGTTTCCATTTATCTTCGCCACTGCTTTTACTTTCAGTTATCTTGTATTTTATATCTAAATTATGTTTCAGTATATGCGGATGTTTCTTTCTGCAGTGATCTTTCCATTTGTCTTGCCTAATAATGGTATTGCACAATAATTCTAAACACTTTCATTTAAATTGCTGTTGTTTTTTCGGCATTTTCGAGATGAACTGAAACTAGTAGCCGTAACTCCGCATGGAGTGAAATGTGTGGTTGCAAGATCAAGTTACAATAAACAATAACACGTGTGAATTGATTAAAGCGAAGGAAGAACTGAGGTCATTGATAACAATGATAGAATATTGCAACGTTGCTTTTGTTTTGGAAAGCGGAAGCCAGGACCGATTTAGTCAGATCAATTAACATAAAGAAACACCGACTTAACGGTTTATTCCTTTGAAGCCGCCTGGCCATGCAATGAATACCTGCACTATATCAACAATGGTTCAGTTCGCAGTCGCCGCTATCGGCCCAGAGTGATCGATTTCGTTGGCGCGGCAATTGTTTGCAAGCAAATGCGTTTCGCTAATTTATTGACCATTCACTTCTAAAGAATTAGAAGAGACCTTCTGAAGTTATAAAACTTGACCGTTTTTATTTTTAACATATAAAACGCTAATTTTGCAACAATTTTCAACCCCCCCCCCCCAGAAAATTCATAAAACGGCAATATTTTGCTTCCCCCCAGAAATTTCAATGACGCAGTCTGCGTCTTAACCCCCCCTCCCTGTGGGCACCCCTGACTGAAGGAAGTAAGACTACATGTTCTCAAGTGGACCAAATTAAACAGTGATTATTTCACAGTGGAAATTTAATTTAAGATGCCTTAGTATTTTATTTTCTGTTTATAACATACTCAGTTTGAATGTATTCAGTTAGGAGAATATTATCCAGATTTATTTAAAACAGTTTGTGTAAATTAAATATGGTCGTACCCCATAGCCCCCAGTTTCCTAAATACCATGTATCTGACAAGAACTAATATGACATGATTACTGTCTAAATTTTCTCAACTTCTATAGAGTTGATTAACTTATTAAATTAGAGCTTCAGAATTAACTATTTGAATTTATCATATTACAGCATAACACAATGCTGTCAGATTCGAAACTACGTAGGTTCACAGTTGAATTTATAATATGAGAACATATGAGGGATATAGTACCCGTCATCATAATGCGTAGTATTTCCCCATAGGGTCCCCTTATTCTGAACAACTCATAGTTAATTATTGAAGTAGTAATTTATACAGCACATTGACGACCCAGGTACGGGTTACAAGAAATTTATTCTCTGTCTGGGTTTTTAAGGAACAATAAATTCAGTTAATCTCAGGAGTCTGTACAATAGCAGCATGTCTTTTATGTTTCAGATATCACTTAGCACGAGAATATGTAGGCCTAAGTTAGTTCAAAGTTTAATAAAATTTATGAGATTAATCTACGTCGCAACACAATGTGTTAGGTTAGAATTTAGATAGGAAGTTTGAATGCGAATGAATTGCATTCGATAATGAACTTTATATTAAGTATTAGCAGGGTGGCCAGACGTCCGGCTTTTGGCCGGACTGTAAGGCTTTTTGCTAAGTAGTCCACCATCCGGCGCAGCTTTATGCCGGACGTTGATTTGTCCCCCTTTTCGAGACTCTGATGGATCGGTAAAGCGTAGTAATAAAATTTGTATTTTCCCGTATGTTCCTGCCAATCCTAGGGTTGGCAGGCTTGTCGATACTATCATTTGTTTCGTTGGTGCCGCGGAAAATTCTGAATCTATTCCTAACGTTGGCTCGCTTGTCCATACGATGATAGCGTACTATCATTTGTTTGGTGCAGTACGTGGCGTTGGCCGTACTGTTTTTCAAGTCTCCATTTGTATTGTACATTCTTTGCAGTTTGCCGTGTTTTTCTTCAATTACCAGAATGCCAAAACGAAAGACTTCTTTTAATGCTCAGTGGGTCAAAGAATTCCTGTACGGTCGGTCAAATAAAAAACGTCGGGCGTTATTTCATAAAGTATCACGAACGAGCATATGCGCAAGTACAGGAAGACTTAAGGTTAGGTTCACACCTGCCTATTGTCTATCCATGTATTTTCTAGATTATTTAGTCAGTTTTGTTCCAAAACAAACGTGTATAGAAGGCTGTGGCTATATGCCTCAAATCCGCCATATTCTTGCATGAGAGTTCTTATAACAATAATGAATAAATTCGCGAGGAATATGTTTATTCAAGGAGCATTTTTTAAAGATTTTATTTTATAATACCTGTACTTGTAGTGCAAAATCAATAACATACGCTCAACTTCTGCAACCAATCTAGCATCGAAATGAAAACTTCCGGTCGCATTATAGTGAAGTACCAACATCTGAGCTGCTCTTTAAGAAATATGGAACCTTCTCGCTGCTTCAGAGGCCGAAAAATGCAGGTCAATTACAGCCCTAACTACACTTTCTTTCAAGCTAGCATTTGTAGGGCTATGTGGCGCGATGAAACAATGCAAAATAAATTATGATAATACATTAAGTTGAATATCGTGTGTTGCGATTTCCGCGTTGTTCATTTTCCCCCTCGTTGTTCATTTTTTCCCTCCTTTCGCATGGCCTCATAGGCTATGTTCCGAGAAGACCTGTATTTTATGTTTTTTTTAGGAAACTTGTGAACTAATGCGTTAAAACTTTAATTTTAACTGCATACGAGTCCCGACGTTTTTTATTTGACCGACTGTACATTTGAAAAAGCAGTAAAGCAGTGTTTAATCATTTATTTTATACTAGCATGTGCCCGCGGCTTCGCCCGCGATAATTATTTCAAAAATTAAAAATTAAGAGCATAATAGTAAAATCATTATATTTATTAACTCCTAAATCACGTGGACTACATAGCCTACCACGATTAGATAGCATCGTCTGGTAAAAGAGACCTCAGATTCGAGTTTCTTGGCCCAGAAAACCTCTGTACAGTGAGATTCGTCCAAATAAAACAACGTTTGACCATATTTAGGGCTTACAGCATTCAAGCGATCGCGAAAGTTTTATTTTCAAGGTATGACAAAAATAGCCAAAGCCAACTGTAATTGATTTGACATTGAAATGTATAACTGAAAACTTATGTTTTGAAAACGCAAAAAATGCACGTTTTTCACTCATAACTCACGAATGAAAACTAAAATTAAAATTCTGGCTTCGAGGTGCATTTTCCGACCCTTCAGCCCACCTATGTTTAAAATTTCAGATCTCTGCGTTCAGTAGATTTCGCTGGACATCGAGGACAATTCCTTTTATTAATACAGATAATATGAATTATAATGATACCTTCTCTAATTTGTCATACATCCATTTCATTTAATCCAAACCCACCTATACCATTGGCAACAATATGCTCTGTGAATTTGTTTTGATAATTCTATGTAAAAAGGGATTAAGTATTTTCAAAAACATTTAATTTTTGGCACTTAAAATCGGAATTTTTCAAAATCCTTTCTTAGTGAGCACCTACATTATGAAACGAAGGTACTGTCAAAATTCCAAGGCTCTACCTGTTATAGTTTAGGTTCTACGTTGATTCCTGTCATTCAGTCAGTCAGTCAATCATTCATTCAGTCAGTCAGTCAGGACAAAGCCTCTTATATATATAAGAGATAAATGCATTTATTAAGTAAAATTAGGCAAAGTTTACCATGTAATATCTGCTATCCAGCCGTCCATGCCCGAAGTTTTATACTTTGCTCGATTACCGAAGAAGTGTCCTCCTTTCTGACATTTTAGAAATGGCCACCCTAAGTATTAGCCTACATTAAATGTGAACTGGGTGATTTCGTAAAGAGTTAATATATTGAAGTAAAGGAAAAAATAGAAAATGAAAATTATTTGAGTCAAGTTTATCATGTTTCGTATCTGTGTGCTACGTGTATTTCACATAGCTGAATATAACGGAAAATCCTCCCCAGTCTATTAAAGATAATTGTTATTGTTAAAACCCAGTTTAAGCGAATTTATTTATGGTAGTGCAGAGTGATCTGAACCTCCCTCTCCTCCCCTCCCGCGAGGAGGACGATCCACAAATTAGGACTTCTTGGATTAGGGTCTAGTAGATAGGCTTCACGTAACGAGAATATAACATAAAAATATGAATAGAATGAAAATATCATAATTGCAGGCTAAATTAATTCAAACCTCAAAGTTAGTAACATTAACCCAATACAGAAAAACTTTTACTTCTTCACGTTCAGGCGGCATTTTGTTGATGTTGATTGCGATCACGTGGTTAAACGTGGTTTACATTCTATAACCAGCACCCCCTTCTCCTTCGAACTAGATTCTAGATTCGAGATATCGATGAATGCACATTATTATGACTAGCCGATCGGCTCAACTGTTTCTCCGCCTGTCAAGGTATGCAATTCCCATTAGGCCTAAGGCTGCCTAATATTCATGACGTTCACTCGTGGTAGGTGATTGTGCTAGCTTTCTATGCATGGGCGTACGGTGAAATTCTGTTTGGAGGGGGTTCAATATAATTCTCAGCTCCATGTGCTTGCACATACTGTATTATAATGTAATACACTGTTTTTAGTAACTAAACAGTTGTATTCTGATTTGTGGTCATTAGTACACTATGAATAATATGGTGTTAGTTATTCAGCACAGTATTTAGGTATCTGTCCATTTATTGTTTTAAAAAGAGTCTCTAAATAAAACCTTTCTTTTGAGAAATTATCATAGTACTGTAGGATGCAATACATAGACTACTATGGGCTATAATCCACATGGTTTCTTTATGCAGAGCACTGTGAATATCGTTGTGTCTACATTCTTTTGTTTCTGCATTGGAAAGTTGGTTGTAAACGTAGTAATTTCGACCAACCAAAAACTTGTTTTTTTTACGTATTGAAATTTTGCAGGAAATAAGCTGATATCCATTATACTCCTGATAATCCAACGATCACACCACATAGATATCCCGGGTAGCGAATAATTTAAAAGAAATTCCGAAGGAAATTTTATTTATCAGTAATGCGCCGCTGTTATAAGAAGTAAAAAATTAAAAACCTGCCAGTATTAAAATAGTATATTGCGATACAAGTGCCGTAAACGGTGCATACGGATCGAGGAAAGAGTTTGAAAAAACGAGGCGCAAGCGCCTCGTTTTTTCAATTTCCGAGATCCGTTATGCGCTTATGGCACGAGTATTGCATGCTATTTTTTGCATGATGATAATTTATATCAATTTAATTATATTAATTGAGATATTAGCTGAAAATATTATGTATATACATTATTGAAGATCAGTGGCGGCCGGTGACAAAAACATTGTGTGTGCTACAGTATGAACATGCAAAAAATAAAACGTCACATGCCATTCACCTATTTCGAAAAATGATGTCCATGCAATTCCATGTGTTCCCGCACAGCAGTGTCCAAATTCGAAACGAAATCTATCAGCCCTAAGAAGATGCAAGGATTTTCAGATTGTTCGGTTTCGTCGTGACCTCTCAAAGCAAGTTCAAAAGCCACACAGAACTTAATGCAATCAATAATATTTTTAAGTACATACCTTCTTTTTCCACTTGTTGGTTGTGTTTCAATTTTTCGTCGTGATATGCCTGGCTTAACTGTGCTCCAATATTCACACTGTCTAGAGAACTAATATTTAATACATTATGCATGTGCTAAATGTTATCTTTATGGTGTTTTGTCAACTTACTAAGGTGTCATAAATCCGTTAATCCCGTTCTACTCCAGGAATCGGAATCACCAAATAGAAGGCAAGGAAAACAGAAGAGAGCATTCCTAATTTTACAACCTCATATCCAACTGTTTTCGTACGCCACTCTATGAAATTTTCTGTTGTAAACGCAGTTTTTTCCGCTTTTCGCTCTTTGATTCATAATCAACTCGGGTGTTGATCTCCCTAATTGTTTTATCTCGATTTTTTCTTCCTTACTCCTAGAAAATGGATAAGTTATCTAAGTTATCTACTGTTATCATTCTTCACATTCACAGCAATAATTCTGAACATGAACACACACGCATCATTCCACTGTCGGTTCTGTCCGTCGCACTTTGCACAGAAACTAGAATGCAGTTTGAGAATTGAGAGGGTGTCTGGTCACAATGTCCTGTCCCCCCGGAAATAAGATTGTACTAACTTACTCTTCGTCAGTCGCTGAGCTAACGTGCGCGTTAATTCACTTGCCTCGGCGCTAAAAATTACTCCTTATACTGCCATTAAGTAATATTTTATTACAATGTTTATCAGTAGTTTTCAGCATTCACTTTCTCCTTTCCTGGGTAATTGTTAAAGTTCTCGCAATTCAACTCCACTGTATAATCTATGGAGGAAAATTTATCTTGGGCGGGAATGGAACTTGGATTTTAGCTTTACTCGTATTTATGTATTTACATTATTATTATAATTATGTATTTATGTATTTGTATGTAGTCTACTCATTGAATTCAGGAAACAAATCGATGAGGGTAATATTAAGTACAGATTTAGTTCCCAAAGCTAAATTGTCTCATAATTTCATAAAATTTAATGTCAAGCCACGGATTTGAATGCTATTAAAACTGCACGTCCAGAAAAGCCGTCATCAATAAGATGTGTTAACAAGGACTGTTCCCGAAGACTTGAAAAACAACCTTCAAAATATCCACCCCAACCATACCAAACAAGAGGTCGTCAACCTTCCACCCTAGCCAGCCAGTTTCTTGTGCGGCATGTAGCATACCTATAGGGGGCCGGGCTCTATCCCACGAATAGCTCCAACGAGGCGGTTTTCATGCTAACAGCGACAAATATACACTTCGCCTCAGGGCACTTTCCACGCTTTCGTTACCAAGAAGAGCAGGGCTATTGGGAGACAGAGCACACTGCAGTATAATGCTTAGCAACTCAAGCTGACCTCTCGACGTTGTAAGGGATATCGCATATTGTATAACGGTTGGAAATCTAAGATGATCAAAATTTTATAAAATTATTTTTAACAGAATATTGGTAATTTTATTTAAGTAATCAACAATATTTTATTTAACGAAATGAACAGTGTGCTATAGCACAGTAGCACATTAACACCGGCCGCCCCTGTTGAAGATAGATGTTTATTTCAGAAAGTGATTTGCATGTGTTATATGGGGACTGAATATTTGTCCTGTTAAAGTCGCCACAAACTAGGGGCATTGGTTCTGGTTTTCCATAAAGGCTTGTATTATGATGATTTTACTCACGGTACTTGTGCTTTTTGTAATTTTTACAGCACGGAGATTTATTTTGTTTTCATAGCAACCAGATTGCGTGCGGGAATGTCAAGTTACGATCCACGGCAACAATATTCGTAAGTACCACTAATTAGTTACGTCGTGCAAAAAATTATTTAATAACAATAGGCTCATGCTTTCCTCTACAGAAAAAGTTGTTTCAGATAATTTGCTCATTGAGATAAGTATGTGTATTGTTATTCTGTAGAACTTCCAACACCTGCTGTTTGAAATTTGAATCTTAAATAAATTACGAGAGGGTGGATTCAACAATGAGAAATTAAAATTCCCAAGAGTTATTTTAATAATGCTGTGTTGTGTATGAAAATATAATAACCAAACCATGTTTTTCATTTATTTATTTCATGACATTGTTATAATCATTAAAAAATCGTAGATATTTCGGAAGGGGTTTCAACCCCCTCAACCCTCCCCGCCGCACGCCCATGTTTCTATGTAAGGATCTGAAATTTCTATTTGAAGACATTAGGTAAAGCTGCTAAAATGTTTTCTTTTTGTTCGTCCATACTATAATGCACTTATTATATGTAACTTCACGTGCCTTAGGCCGGGTTTCCGAAACGTAAGATATCTACTAGATGGCATTATTCAATCCGTAAGCGTTTCTGAAACGTTCGATGGAGGCTAATCGTTCTATAAAACGCCCTACAAACTATCGCACCACAAATCACTAGATATCTGGCGAAACGGTAGATAAACACGCAACATGGCGGAAATGCGAAACATTTATGTTGATGTATGTTTCGTTATTATGTTAGCATTTTATCTTACATTATGTTACTAGCTTGTTATGGTATTAAAATTAAAAGTAGTAATGAAGCTGGCATTGGTTAATAATTTGTGTGTGAAATAATTCATAATACTGTACTAGAAAAATTGTATATTATCGGTTAGATGAACTTTGTTATAGCCTAGGCTATTAATGTATCCATCGTTTATTAGTATTAATTTCATTTTCTGTTGTAAGTTAATACTTTTAGGAAAACATCGCGAACATTAATTCACATCATATTTTCTTGCTGGTCATCTTCAATGCCAGATCGTATAAGACCTAGGTCTATACAGAAGAAAATATTCTCTGAAAGAAATACAGCAATCCTTTCAAGAAGTAGCCTATGATGACATTCAGATTCTGAAAAAATGTAGTTCAAGTATATTAATTTTATTTTCTGATGCAACACTTTATGAAGAAAATATTGCCTTTTTACAGCACGAATATTAATACATAATCATCATCTTTCTCGTCATCTTTATCCTGAGGCAATAATTAGGCCTAGAGATGTGTAAAGCAAAAGTATTCCCTGAAAGAATTAGATCTTTGACGATATTGAGTTTCGGAAAGAATCAGGCTGTCAAAGCAATGACCTATGCAGTGGCGAAGCGTCCGATGAAGCGCTGGAAGCGCCGCTTCCCCTAAATTTCCAAGAGAAATATTATTAATTAAATCGTCCTGGATTTAAATTAATCTATATGTTCATACAGAACCATTCGAAGTTTTAATGTCAACGGTAACGCTGCACGGAGATGAGTGACTGCGCATTATTTACTGAGCAGAGTGGTGGGGTAAAAGCAGGTGGGCAGGCAAACGATAGCCGGCTGATCGGAAACACTCGGAATTCCTCGGTAAGCTGTGCAATATTTTGTCACTCGCAGAAAATTGTGTTTATAGAGAAAAGAGATCATTTTTATTTAGTTTACCATCAAAAAAGGAACTGTAAGTATATTTTTAAGTAATGGATTATCTTAACTTGTATGAACTAGTATTTAGAATATAGAAATGGGCTTATCTTGCTAGTTTTAATCATCAGCGAAGATGAATGTAGTTCATAACTAACTTGTCCGCTTCTAGGGTTACGAAGTGTAGGGGCGAGTGCCAGCTCCGTGAGATTTTGGAACGTCTTGAGACCGGCTAGTCCTGATGCTTGCAGTCACACTACCGGCAATCTAGTGCAAGAAGGGCCTACGCGTGACTGTGAAATTGAAAGGCTTTTGAAAAGTACGTTCAGTTCATTCCCTTATGAGGAGAAACTGTCTATTATTAAGAGTGGCAAACCGAAGAAACGCTTAATAATGACATCGGTATGCAGATTAAAGGGGTTAAGGCGTTTATGCGTCATTTCAACGAAAACATGTATGACACTGTTCCGTGGTTATGTGGATGTCATGGACTGCGAAAATTATTCTGTAGGCCATGCATGTTATTTTCGCAGGAAAGGAATGCTTGGAATCATAGTGGTTTTGATGACTTAAATAATTTGCAAAAATCTATAAAAAGGCATCAGGTCACACAAAACCATATAATATGCCTAAAACAGTTTACATAGTTCGGGAAAACACGTATTGAATCGTGTTTAAGTCAACAATTCCGGCTGTCAATAGACAAACATAATGAGGATGTTAAAAGGAACAGAAGAATACTTTCTCAAATGATAAAGGTAGTGTGTTTTTTGCGAATGCAAGAGCTTGCTTTTCGAGGTCATGACGAGTCCGAAAGTTCTTTGAACAGAGGAAACTACGTTGAACTTTTAAAGGAATTTGGAGATTTTGATGTAGAGCTGTCTCATCATCTGTCAAATTCAACTGTTTTTTCTGGGCTGTCCAGTGACATACAGAATGATATTATTCTATCTGTTGCACATTTAATGACAGAAGAAATAAAGAAGGAAATATCTGATGCTAATTTTGTTGGAATTATTATGGACGAAGCTACAGATATTGCAACAAAGCACAATTATCCGTTATACTAAATTGAGTCTATGCGCATAGCAATGCACAAATATGGCTTACAAATATAAGCTTAATTTAGGCTTAATTGTTCATCGTGTTTCGGAGACTTATGCCAAAGCACCCTAATCACTATGCCTTCTTCAGAATTTATACAAGATAAAAATACATTGGAGCTTCCCTTACTTCAACGGTCACGCTTCGCCACTGGACCTATGGATAGATAGGCCATCATATTAATTAAAGAGCAACTGCAAGCATGCTTTTTTCAGCGTTAAATAGCCCATCATTAGAAATGAGAACAAATCGCAGCATTCCTTTCTCAGTGGTAAATCAGCTATAACTTAATTAATGTGTTACGTTTTATGCATTACGTTGTCAGATTGTAATGGGTGACATTTTCGCTAATGCACAAGTCTAGAATTCGAAATTGCCGAAGTTTCTCTCATATTTTACATTGGTTTTACCAGAGAAACAGCTGACAAGAAAAAAGCAGACAGAAAAATTCAGCCATTTTGAATACATAGCAAGAAGCGCTCCGATTGGTTGCTACTCAATCACGGCCAATTTGATATTACAGTAAGCACCGTGTCTCCACCTATTGACAAAGTGCTCAACTCATTTATCTGGCATTAGCTATTTACTGAGCAAATCCGCTTTCGGAGATGGGAAGGTGTTTATCGAGTCTATAAATGTATAGAACCATTACATGTCTAGAAGATATCTGGAGCTTTTATGCAACCGGGCCTTAATGACATCCATTAAAGCACAGATTTTTATGAAAACACTGGTGTAGTATCGTTTAATAATATCGAATCCGGAACGATTTGAAACGTTGAGAGCAGCAAATAAGTGCCATTATAGGTTCGTGGCATGATGCATTATTTTGTGTTCGACAGTATAATCTCATAAGGCAGAAGATATCACGATTATCCTAAACTACAATTGGATAGTAGAAAATAATAAGACAGAATAAAATATATTTGGTTAAACGTCTTATAGACTCTAAAGAGGTAAATCTCATTATTACAAGAAATTATAATTAATTGAGCTGAGTTGGAACACAATATCTATCAGTAAACAATAGCTCAATCAGACAAAATTATATATATTAATTTGAATATGTGAGTATACTTACATCGCCTGCTGAAGCTGGGTAAACGATGATGTACAATATTCCTAATGATAATATTGATATACAGCTCCATTTTATTGCAGCCATTACAGACTCGTATAATCAAAACTATACAAATCTACTGCCTCTGACCTGGTTCAGTGCACTGAGACATTCGCAGATTTTGCAAATACTTAAATAATATATCATGCATTCCCACTGCACCTCGTGAATTCTTCCGTGAAATTATTATTACAATGTCATGTATCTACGATACAATCTTGTGTTCATGCAATATCATCGGATAAACTCATCTAGCAATGCTAAATATATTCACAAATAATTGCATGAATAGATTGTAGATAACCCATAACTATTGTGTTGACAGCATAATGGAGGACCGGGAAATCGTTTACAGCTACTACTTCGAATGTATAATAATTATATTATGCCCGACATATTATGGCACTGCTGACGACAGAGAAGTAAAGCATGGTAATGTAGATTTAAAGAGGATAACAATATGGATGTTAATAATATCAAATGTTTATCAATGAATCCCTTCATATCCGGGAAGCGTCGAACAGTAATTCAATAGGCCTATACATATTAACGTGTATATTTTCATCAGTGGCGGCTCGTGGCCGGATAATTAGGTAAAGAGAAAAAATGCCACATGCTTATGTTAATAACGGAATTCACCTATGTCTTGTATACCAAAACAATCCTTCGGTAGCCCTTTAAGGCTGCAACTTGTCATAGAATGGCTGCTTTTCTTCTAGTTTCAGTAGAAGTTCTTTCTGAATTGAAATATTCGCTAAACTAGATAGGCCTACTTGTCAGATTAGTATCTGGCAACATTTTGTATTCTTCATTTAGTTAGTAGGCCTACGTCGTGATCTGACAGCTGGCACAATGATGATTTGATTTTAAACAATGCGGGTAAGAATGTAGTTATTATTTATAAAATCTGATACATTTTATTCATGGAATACTCTTAATAAATCCCATTCGGGATTGTGAGTTTCATGAGATAAATTCGATCCTGCTTCTCCGCCGCGAAGCTATCTATGTTTATCGTAATTATTATTCTCCTAATCAGATTATTCTGAATATTCCATTCATGCGATGCGGTCTTGGTATTGACTAATAATTTTTAGCAATCGACCAATGACTGTTGTTTATCTTATAAGTTAATATGCTTGCGAGGGTCGGAAAGATGCAATTTTATCTGATAAACTTCAGCTCGTTACTGCATACTTCAAGGCATTAATATGCAGTGATTAATATGTTCCATGTCATATGATTACCTATGAGAAAATATGCATTGTAGGAATGAAACGTCATGATCCACGTTCTCTTCGGAGTATAAACTGGCAAATGGATTGGGATTAGAAGAACAATTACAGTGTAATTATATTTGTAGTGTTCAACGCATTAACATCAAGGCTGTGATGGATAATATATGTGCTTTATGAACCCTGTATTCAAGTGCAAACGTGCCCACCTGTTTCTCCGAGCTGACAGTGTGAGGTACTGGCGAAGAAAATGCCTGAACAAGAGGGACGGGGTAGTCTGTTCGCATCGATATGGGGACGTGGGATAAGCGAGAAAACTGCTGCTTGCCATCCTCATTTTAGTGGATCAGACTACCCATGCAACGGAGGGAATGGTAACCAGTTCCATTTCACCACGGCCGACTTGAAGCACTTGCAGGATCTCAGTGTCTCCTAGTTTTGACCCCAGGTGGTGGCGTGGCGGGCAATTAAAAAATACAGATACTTTTATAGTAAAATTCAACATTCATGATATGGAAAATAAACTTTAAAAATACGTATTGTAAAGGAAAAATACTGGTGAAGTGCTACTTCACCTACTTCCCCTGAATAGCCGCCACTGATTTTCATTCACGTTTTGTCCCTAGTCTGCCGTACAAAATGATAGCATTAAATTGTATTTATTATGTTAGATTTCATCATAGTAACTTACTATATTATTCCTCATAGACCTACACACAAGATGTAGTCAACAAAGTCAATTTCACTCAATTTTTAAGAAGTCTAGATGAAAAGTATTTATCAAAGAATGCTTCTAAAGGGGCAAGTGAATGCACAATCACTGAAGGCAAAACTCTAGTACCATACATGCCTGTCATTGGTTACCTATGAGTTCTCTTTTTTTTTTTCCAATGGGAAATGTGGCAATAATGTGCAGTGTGAATAACAAAATTCATAAATCCATTCATTTTATATAATCATCTAATATAATATTTGAGCTGGTATTTCCGTGTAGACCCGAGGTCACCTACTAAAAGTTCGATTCAATTGTGAAATTAATTGAAGGTGGCATTGCTAGGTTGCCATAGCAACCGGGGCAAAAAAAGAACGTCGGTGAAATCGACTTTTGCAGTATAACACATCAGTTATTTGTCGATCGCTTTGATCTTGTTAAACGTCTCTACTTGATTCATTTATTTATAACATTACCACACACACACAGATCTGATTTCTTTCCACAGGTGGAATGCATAGGCTACCTAAACGGGAAAATGTGAGGTCTTTTTTCCCCGGCGGCACACTTTAATTGTGAAATGCAGCTCGAAGCCTGATTTTTAGCTCTTTAATTAATTGTTTTAATTTTTCTGTATCGTTTCATTCGAATTTGTATGCCCATATAACTGTAACAAGATCCGTTTTATTCGTTTAGTTATTTATATTTACTACGTCAAACAATATAATAAAAATAAAATTATTTATTCATGCAATTTATGTAAAAACGACGCCAGTGTTAATAAATATAGTGTTTAAATTTCATTTTGTTAAATAAAATTATTTGAATAAAACATCTAGCAGTTGAGTAATTGATCGTTCAGCAGTTGAGTAAAATAATCGCGGGCGAAGCCGCGGCCACCTGCTACTTTTGCGATGTGCCGCTGGAGCGTCGTACCAGCCGACGACTTGCTTCCAGACTGCAGAACCGTGCTGCACTATCGCAAAAATATTCTCTCTGTATTAACTTATATAGGTCTATTTTAAATGTAACTTGTGATTTAAATATTGCGCCTCTCAAGCAGCGGAGCCCGGTTAGATTCCAGGTCGGAAAAAGTTATCTAGATGGGGTTTCTCCCGGGGTTTTCCCTATCCTCTGAGACGAATGTCGGATAATTTTAGGACCTTGTGTTCTCCGGATAGCCTATAATCTGGCCGAAATTATCACCTTCATCCCATCCGCGCCTTGTTTGGAATGAACATGTATGTGACTGGCGTGTATCGTTCTAGTGTTCGTGTTGTCTCCGGCATTGGGATGATCACTCATCTGGGAAAGCCTTCCATGCCCTTGTCTGGTCAAAAAAGTATGTATGTGATCCAAAGAAACTCCCTCCCCCGATGGGTCGTGGTTCAGTAAGACCTGGATGGCATGGGCCATATAAACGTCCCTCCAACGGGGGAAGGTAAGATTTTGAGAAAGAAAGAAAGAAAGAAAGAAAGAAAGAAAGAAAGAAAGAAAGAAAGAAAGAAAGACAGAAAGAAAGAATCTCCAGCCAAAATCTTAATGACTAGTTTTCTGATTTTGATCCTGAATCAACTTTCCTAAAATGTAGTCATTAAGAGCATACGCTTTTTTGCATTCTACAAACTTAAAATATGATTTAATTAATTAAATTTCAAGAACATCAATCATGTGGGAATTGTTTCCATTGAAGCTTCTTATGTTAATAATAACATTGAAAGCGTTCTGCATATTATAAGTTTGATCTGAAATCAGTTAATCTTATAGCTACAGTGATTGTTAGAATTTTATCAAATATCTTCTTGCTGATAAAAGGTTTACATGATGATCAGGGCCCGGATTCTAATGACATGTCATCTTTTTATTGATGCAGCCTAGACATTGCCAACTTGTGGATAAATCCTAATCACGGCCTCTAGATTATATAAATGTATTTTTATTAGGTCATTTTTTGTCATTTTATGCAATTTTATATTTTTAGGGCATTTATTTCGATTTTAGGTCATTATTTTGTCATTTTCCTGTAATTTGCTTCCTTATTTAGTCATTTTCATGTATTTGCATTGAGTGTAGACTATTAACTTTTTTTCGTCGCTAGCGGTGCTGTCTTTGAAGTGTTGTCATGTCTCAGTCGGAAGTAAGAATCAAAGAACCGCCTAAATGTTGTATTGTATTACTATTGGTATTAGATTGACTTGGCACCAGAGTCTGCCACCTGCTTGGATTTGAAGAGTGCAAACTACTGTTTACATTCAATAAACAACAATATAATCCGGCAGACCGTAAAGGGATGTGCCGAATTTTGACTCGCCAGTGTCTCAGTGCCAGTATAAATTTCCGTGAGAATAGAACATTCACAACATTGCAGTTATTTACAGTTTTTGCAATTATGTACAAACTACTCTATAACTTTTATTTACAATTTTTGCAATTATGTACAACTAGTCTATAACTTTGTGTGTACAATAATAATTTTTTATGAATAAAATATCAGTTTTTAGGTCATTTTTTATAATTATTAAGTCATTTTATTTAAAATTTAGGGTCATTTTATAGGTCATTTTTCAAACAATTTTAGGTCATCAGAATCCGGGCCCTGATGATGATAATGATGATGAAGTGTTCGGCCCGAAGGCCGGTCCTGCCCTGGGACATAGCCATGGGGACACAACACCCAGTCCTGATCCAGGAAGGAATCATTAGCCTACATCTCTGTAAAATCCCCCGACCCGGCCGTGAATCGAACCAGGGCCGCCCAGTCACGCTACCAATTCACCCACGGCGGCGGACAAAGTTTATATAGTAAGATATATTTACATACCATAGAACTCAAATTATCCGAACTCCATCTATCCGGATGTTATTTATCCGGACCGCTTTAAGGCCGTATTCAAATGGTTTATGCAGCTGCGATCATTGGTCTTTTAGGGCTATTTATTTGCGGAAAAGCAAAACTTTTAGCCAACAAAATCGATAGTTTGTCAGCAAAACATCTGACTCTCACCGATATGTTCAAGATGTGACGCTTTATACAAGTAGCTTACAGTAATGTACAACTTTTTAAAAAGAAATTGCCTATTTCATTACACTGCCCAACAAAAAAACATTTTTTAAATGTTTCCGTCACCTCATGAGTCAATTCTTACTAATTTTGGGTTGAGAAAAACGAATATGACAAAGAAAATTTTTTATTAGCTCTAGTTTCTGAGATAAACAATAGGTGAAAGTTTTTAATTTTAAAGGATTAAGAGAAAACAGTAAATTTAAGATTTATAAATATTAATTACTTAATGTGCTAACAACATTAAAAGTGTGTCGGTTCTTTTATTAATGACAGTTAACATCCTAAATTGATTAAAGAAAACCTACCATGCCGTTGGATCTACAGAGAATCAATTGGTGGCTTCATGAGATCGCTGTCTTTTGGCTTTTCTCTTGTAAGTGAGTTCTGGATCATCCCCATGGCCGTCCGCAGAACTTTTGTCAAGGGGGGGCAAACGAGCAAATGAGAAAATTACTTCCACCACTATGCTACTATAATGTGCAAATACTTTATTATTAATATTATTGTTGTCATTGTTATTATTATTGTTTTCGTTATTATTATTATTATTATTATTATTATTATTATTATTACAATCCACATCCTTGATTTACTGTAACTGGACCTATGAAACTGGATAGGCCTACAAAGAAAAAATATGATGTAGAACACACACATGACTTTTCTACCCCCTTACAATTTCCCACCTACAATTCAAATAAAGTGCGATAATTTTATTACCTTACTTTCATTACGATAAAATGTTTGGCTAGAAATGATTTCAGGTTTAGTGAAGTAATTATTTCTACATATTCATATGCAAGGTAGTCACTGCTACAGCTCGTTCTCGCCATGACATCATGAATGTGAAAAATATAGTCTCGCCAATCTTCAGACTATTTTTGTCAATATCTAGGTAGTAGCCTATTTACAGTTATCAAAATATAAATATATAGCATGCAATGCTCTGAAAACGGTCGAGATAGGCCTATGTATTTTAGTGAGCTTTAAAATAATTATGTCATGACCTATCTCTGATGGTATCCCAGTTTATAGGCTATTCTTAGAAAATTCAATACAATGTATATTTTACTTGTCATAATGTGTAGGCCTAGAGAAAATAATTACATGAAATGTCTTCAGGATTTCAAATTCAGATAATTATTTATCATCTTCAAAACCTGTAATATTACCTAATAAAGACTGAATTGTTCGTGCAAGGATAGGAAATACAAAATAATGTATTAGGTACTCTGTTAATTCTTCAGTGACGCATAGAATTTAAATGCCATACTTCAACGTGAATGGAGGATACCGGTATTTAAACATCCAGCAGCCAGTTATTAACATACATAGTTATACATAGTTATAAAATGGTTAAAAACGAATGGCTTTAGATAGAATTCTGACTGAAACGTAAACCTGAGGATTGTAGTATAATCCTGGATGATCTTAAAGCTAAATTTTACACACACAGCATTCGGTTAATTATTGCCATGCTAACAAAAGAAGGAGTAAATAACACAAAAATGTACACTTTGGAAACTCCTTCACAAACTCCTCTTCCATCCCACCCTCTAGACTGTAACACAAACAACCTCCTGGTCAATGGTTTATGAGGGTTGAAGTGTGACTTCTTCTTCAAATATTTACAACGTGCACAGTACTTATTAAAATTTTCTTAACGTAAAAAATATAAGTTTGTGTAATGGATAAATATAACAGAAGCTCTTATTTTTTATAGAAAAACTATGAAATAAAATAATTTAATTACTCTCACATACCACAGTAAAGCAGGGACCAACATCACATTACTGGCACCAGTAAACATATATATTTTCTTATCGTATTCGTGCACTTAACAGCCTCTTGTGAGGATTGGAATTTTTAAAACTTTGTGGTGTGACTTTCCTAATAAAGCACCTCTCCATTAGCTGTGGCACCCCCTAACTGATCTAACATAGTACAGGAAATTTTTAGCTGACTAAACATTTACTAAATTTGCTTTCAAGAACGCGGTGCAAACTGATTTCTTTTTGCCTTATGGGACTTGTTTTCAAATGAATACCCAAGGTTTCTTACAAAAATTTATGACATATCCATATAGTATTCGTTACAACTGCAAAAATAAAGTTTGACATAATACGGTGCCAAAACTTTAACTTTTTTAAAACCATGGTGTAATATATTAAAACTAAATTAGATGTGTCCACAAATGCATATCCTGAAAAAGTGAAATTTCTTCTACAGCCTATTATACTTTTACTTTTCGTGACTTAAAAACGTTACTCGCGAGAAAAAAATATATATATTTAGCACTATACGGGTCTTGGCATATGTAGGATGGAACTAACGGGTTAAATATAATTATTTGATGAAAACGGTACCTTAATCTTTAAAGAGGAACTGCAGCCTTCTTGACGACTGCCTGGCGAATGCTGAAATAACTTCTTGAATAAATTCTTCCTTTTCCTTGAAGATTTTCTCCCGATGCAAACTCATCATGCAGAGACCGTCCAGTCTTTCATCAGTCATTGTTGCACGTAACCACGTTTTCACACGGCGTAGGGCACTGAAGGATCTCTCCACAGTGCAAGTTGTTGTAGGGAGAGTCATTGCAATCTTTACTGCTGTAGACACGGCCGGGAAAAAGAGTTTTGTTTCTTGGAGAATATCGATGTATTGCATTGTGCTTGTATCGCCAGCTGAACCACTACTCACTCTGTTTTTCCACAGTTCATACCAGCTTTTAGCTTCATACACAAAATTATCAATGGTATAAAGCCTTTGAATGTTTTGAATAATCTCATCAAATGAAGAAGGGCACATAGATTTTATATTTTCGGGGTGCAGCTGCAGAAGACTATAAACGGCACTGCTTTCCTCTGAGAAACGTAATTCTAGAGAAGTTATTAGTGAATCCAAATAAGGTATGTACAGGGAAACACGATAGTACTCCTCTGGAACTACTGTTTTGATATTTGTTCTATACGTCTGTCGAAGGGTTTGCCTGGGAACAGATATTTCAACATTCACACGTGACGCAGTTTCACACACAGTATTCATAAGCTCCTGAAATTGTGAATCTGCTTCACATCTGTGCTTCTGAAACAATGAAACGAGTTCTCGTATATGAGCGCGCACTGCACCGATGTCCACTGACACACCCTGTAGAATGTTAGTGACTGGCTCAAGCACGGCACTGTACTTTGCTATGATGTGAAGAGCTATAATAAAGGTGGCAGCTGTGGTGGCATGAAGAAGCTGATGTGCCCGTTGTTTTGTGTTCGAGTTACCATTTACTGCTAGCTCTTCTAGGGCTGTGACGATCTGTGTGTAATTTTCCGCAAAGATTCTTATGCTTTTATGCTTAGCAGACCATCTAGTTTCGCAAAATAATGGAATTTTGGGAACGAGTTTTCTTCGAGTAGTGCTTTCTCGAAAGAAAACAATAATTTCTTTTATTGTGCTGCAGGTATTCCTTATTTCCTGCACTCCGTTTAGATCATTTACTACAAGATTTAGTCTATGAGATGCACAATGAAGGTAGAGTGCCTTTGGGTATTTGTCCTGAACAAGTTTTGCAACACCTCCCACTTTTCCTGCCATTACAGAACAGCCGTCATAGCCCTGACCTACCATTTTTGACATATCGAAACCACTGGCCAATAAATAATTTAAAATAGTGTTAGCCAATGATTCCGCATTGAGCTGATCAAGGGGAACAAACCCTATGAATTCTTCGCGTACATTGGTTTCCTGTGCCTTTTCATCAACGAAGCGAATACCTAAAGACAATTGCTCTGTTCCTGCAATGTCAGCCGTTTCATCCGCTAACACTGAGAAGGCATATGCATTATTTATTTCCTTGACCAATTGGTCTTTTAGAACTTGCCCACAAACTTCTATTATTTCGTTCTGTGTACGAACTGAAGTGTACTTGGCATTTCCAGCAGCCGTTTCAAAATGATCTTTAAGAGCAGTATCTCCTGCCTCTACACGGAAATGTAATAAACCATGCAGCACACCAGTGTTTGAGTCATTTCCACGCAAAGGAAGATCATGTGTAGCACAAAATATTATGGAAGAAACAATCGGCACTAGTTTTTCCCTGTTTACTCTAATTTTGTTTTGCAGTGCGGAATCTATTTGTTCATTTACACTAATATTTTTGTTGTTCATGGTGCGGATGAAATTGTTTGAGCGCTCGGTTGCATCTTTATGCCATTCAGATTTCATATGCTTTTGACAAAAAACTATGCATATCCTTGTACTTTGTGAATGGTGTAATTATAAACGCACCTTGTATGCCCCGTCGAACCGTGGGTCTGAAAAGTACACAATGACGACACAAAGCACCTTTCACTTCCTTTGAATACACTAGCCATGATTTGTATTCTAGCTGATCTAGCCACTTATGCAAAAAGGCCCGCTTTTGTCCTTTTTCTAAATCACCCTTAAAATTATAAGTGGAACTAGGCACCCAAGGCTCGCTAATTAACTTAAACGTGTCATTGTCTGAAAGCGAACTTTGAACTGTTAGGTGCAAGTATCGTCCAACATCTTGATCACTACTAGCTACAGAAACTTTATCTTGTTCACTGTATGTTGTGGAACTGCAACTGTTGATTATTTCAGCTGAAGCTCGTTCCAGCTGATCGACACTAACACGAATTTCACTATCACCTGGTCCCAAAAATATTTCATTCTCTGTTATTGCAAGTTCGCGTCCCGTATCAATATTGCAACAATTATCTATTTTTTGACGTTTAAAGAAATTTCTTATATCCATTTCATAAAACACACAGTAAAAAACACCAACAAAACGTTTGAAGAATGCGATTATCTGCGCGATTTTTCATACACTAGTTTTGATTATTTATTCTCGAGAGTTATCGCGGTCTTAATGATTTTTCAAAGAACCTCCCCACATTTCCTATTGGGCATCTCCGTAATGATGTAGGATGGACAATGCTATGATTGGTTTTAAGTATTAAGTGCGAAACCTGCTTGAATAACTTCATTTAAGAAAGCGAGCTTTCTCTAGCGTGATTTATCTGTAATATAATTTTATTGGATCATCCACCGCCTGACAGGACGTAACCTAACGGACCTACCGTTATATTGATATCGGCTCCTTTCTGTGGGCCATCTGCAAAAAATCTCTCCCAACTTTGTGGGTAAAAATACTTTGTTTATTGTCCTTGGGACTTGGTGAAAACTGTTATATATTGTTGTATGTGACCTCGCTATTGCAAGCCCTCAATGATTTCGTAAAACATCTGCCGTACCTGAACCATTTATAACTGTATCTTTACTTGGATTGTGTTAGTTATTTAATAAAAGCCTAACTATAACTTCACTATATGTGACTATCTTAAATAGTATTTAATTTTGTGCAAATATCTTGATCTTATTCAAAATAATTATTATAATTGCAATAATAATACATATCACAAAATTTTGTTTCAAGATAAATACAATGCTATTAAGATTCTCAAAATTTCCAGGGGGGGGGCCGCGGCCCTACCCTGCCCCCCCTTCCGGACGGCCATGATCATCCCTACACACAAACCAGCAGTAATCCACAAGCATTGCTTCATTCCAGAGGCCCTGATATCTCCGTTCCATCACAGAAATATCCTCATGGAACCTTTCTCCTTGCTCGTCACTGACACACAGTGGTCCGAATCGGAAAAAAAGCGGACAAAAATATTTTCCATAACAATTTTAATTAGTTTAGCACAAAACTTTAAACTAAATACTAATATTAGGTCAATTTGTTGTTTTAGTTCATAAAAGTACAGTACTTAGGCCTACAGGTAAAAAATATTCATTCATCCTCTGATCCGGTTGAATCGCTGTCGGCTTCTTCTTCTCCTTCTTGCTCCGTTTCATCCTTGGGTATTGCCAATAAATTACACACTTTCTGAGGCAACTGTCTTCTTTTCTTCTTTGGTAGACCTCCTGTGCTGGAAATTACTGGATCAGAGCTTAGCACTAGTTTGTGGAACAAGTCATAATTATTGGAACTTCTTGAGGATTTTCTGGTAGGGTCTTCCATATATTTTCTTACGTCTTTGTTTCTTGCCTCTAAGGCTTCTTCTGAAAGTTCCCCAATTGGCAGAATAGCTGCTTCTATAATGGAACATCCATGGATAATTATTTTGTGGAGAGTTGGTGGTACGTAATACCACAGGTAAAGCCGTACTTATAAACTTGCTGTTTCGCTGCGGTAGGAGTTGAACTCTGAACAATTAATTTCATGACCGGAGGAAATAGTTTTTAAAATTATTCCAAAACGAGTTATTAACTCTAAGTCTATCCCAGTTATTTCGGAAACTAACTGAGGATTTTCAAAAACATTTGGGCAGTGTTATCATCATTGATGGTTCCATAACCAGGCTTCGGAATATCAACTAGAAGACCTACTCTGGTTCTGAATGAGTCTTGCACTACTTTTTTGTCTTTCCAATAGGTCTCGGGTACCATCTTTCAAGCTCGCTTTCCACTTTTTAAAATCCAGGCGATAGGAAATATGGAGGAGACTTTCAAAAAATCGGATGTGGGCATGCAGAACTGATAATCCAAACTCAAGCTGTAAATTGTCGACGGGCTTCTGTGCTATTCTTTGTAAATTGTTCATTTCTGAAATCTTGACACTACAAATATAGCACTTCATACTTGAAGATTTTGCTAAAGCATAGGCCTACTTCTCCATCTATCATTAATAATATTAAGGAAAAACGCACTTAGGTGTTAATTATAACCAAGTTATTTAAAATTTCAATTTGTTCTGTTATATGATCTTTTTTCGCCCGAGAAATTTCTGATGTTTCATGAACCCACGCATTCGATAGGCCTGCAGAATCGTGCAGATGCAGTTCTCGAATTTTTCTACGCAATAATTCGTGTTTTCCTGTCTACAAGGCGAAGAGGCACGAAAAATGACATAACTATAGTACGCTCTGGTCACTCTTGAAATCACATATTTTTTCAACCACTCTGAATATTTCTTATAAAAGAAACTTTCCAAGAAATTAAATTTTTCCAGCTGTAAAAATAAGACAGAAAAAAACTTCCTTACACTGTTTTCTCGACACTCTCGTCAACATTGAACTGAAATTTATTAATTAGATATATCACAAACTTTTCCTGCCGCGCGCGAGATTGATCTTTATTTTCTCAAATCTTGTTATGAAGTTCACTACGATTAATAATGAAACTCATTTTTCTCTATTCACAACACAAACAACCACCACTAATCAAATGCTTCTCACAACTGATGATCATTTCGGTTTTCTGGCTGCAAGACATCCCTGAACAGCCCCTTATCTCGCGCGACTGTTTATCCTCAGAGCGCACATATAAACATTCTCGCCCTTCTCATTCACGGAGTTGGCGGGATTTGGCAATGAAACCTTTAAGGAAATATTGTCAAGACTTCATTTTAATACTTGCGTAAGTTTCATAGGATACATATGTATACATTTTTTTAAAAGTAAAGCAAAACTTTTTTTTCTTGAGGAAAATTAGGTTTTATTAAAATTAATGTAAAAGTCCTTATAAATGATCTAAATTCGACAATCCTGCTTTTAATAGATAGAGCACATTATAAAGTATCTACAGGCACAATATTATAGACCTTGAGTTTCATTTTCAAGTGAGAAAGGTATTGCAAAGTTTACTTACAGAAGCGAGCTGTTCAGGAACTAAGAGTTATGCCACTTTTGCAGTATTATAACTGAGAAACCAAGAAGCAATTTCGAAACATAAAGTGAAATTAATGTACACTGACAATCATACTATACTTGGACAGTTGTTTGCCGTTTCTAAATTAAAGTTGAAAATCGATTTTTGTCCGCTTTTTTTCCGATCCGGACCACTGTGTGACAGCTCCACAACTAGGTGGGAAAAAATTGAGAACGGAGTGGAGAAAATTAATTTTTAGGGACATGTTGCATCTGAGTTGATGGTATTTTTGTAGAAGTACTGTCACCAACTGAGTGTAGTTATCATCTCTTTTATTCCCTAAAAATCCCTTGAGAGCTTCCCAAGCTGCCTTTTCTTCCCCTTCCAAAAGTAGGCCGAACGCAGGATCCTTTACAAGTTGACGTGTTTGTGGCCCAACAGAGATGCCTTCGTTGACTTTTGCATCACTTAGTCCAGAAAATTTCTCTCTCAAATATTTAAAAGCCTGGCCTTCTTGGTTCATGCCTTTGACAAAATTCTTTCTCAAACCCAGCTTCATATGTAGAGGTGGAAGAAAAACATCTTTTGGATCCACAAGAGGCTCGAATGAGATCACTCAACTCCGATTGGCTCAATCTGTGCGGTTGATCATCTTTCACTTCAAAATCAGGGTCATGGGATGTTGAAGGCTTGTTGAGTTCTTCTTCTTCCACACTGCCTTCATTTCTACTTCCAACTCATAATTTTGGGGTGGAGTAGGAACTGGTAAACTGTCTGAATGTGGAATAGGTTGAATAGCAGATGGAAGATTGGGTACATTCATACCAAAATAATGTTGGTAGGCGTCTTCACAAGAGGCGTCACTTTGCGTTTCTGTGACGAAAATGTTATTTTACCACAAATGTAACAAATTCTTCACTAAATTTACACATTTCCGTGGTATGTTAATGTAACAAATTTTGCTTTTTAAAACCCTCCAAAACAAAAATTCTGCACTAATTACAACAGATAATACGAAATTCACTGTCAAAACAATAGTGTTTACATTTATAATCTACCCACAGCTAGACTACTGTTGTATTTTGACAGTTGACAAGTGTGCCAACATTCAAAAACAAATTTTCCCGAAACTGAAAATGTTGACTATAGAGAATACAAAAGTCACTGTATCCCCAAAATAAGAGCTAATCGGTAATTTCTATGGCGATTCCTGAATTCAGCAGGTGGAAATACATATGAATCAGCTATTTTTGAGCCCGAAACATTTTCATTGTTGGGCAGTGTTATTTATCCAATTGTCCGGATATTCTAGTATCCGAATCTGGTCCGGTCCCAATTAATCCGGATAATTGACTTTCTACTGTAGTAGGTAAAAATATGCATCGGCATCCCAGATTGTCCAGCTTCTTTCATTTATTAGTCTTCATGATCTTATGATCGCAGTCAAGATGACCTATATTGCAGTAGTTTCAGCCTGGATTAATACTGTCATGTAGACGTATTACCATGATCCATGTTGGAAAACAACGTAACAATACATTCTTATAGCATTAGCCTATCTGAATATGTACTGGTTTCTTTCAAGATTAAAAAAGAGGTAGTTAATTGGCTCACTTTTAATTTCATTACAAGTCGCAGACGCCGATTTGTTTTTCTTCATGGCAACGTGCTGAGTAATGTTGTCATGTAGTAGTCTTCACTGGCTTTCTAAATTTATACTGCATCGCAATTACCCTGGAGTAATTGAACAACCACTCGATACACGGTCAGAAGTTAAAGTTGATTTATTAAGAAACATATTAATATAAGTACAACGCAGTCAGACGCAGAGTCCTCTTGCCAACACTAGTAGAATACAAGATTTTTCAAATTACATGTGTATTTATAGTTGCAGTGGCGACTCCAGGTTTTTTAGTTGTGTAGGATGGTGTGAAGAGAGCGAATTAACCCATTCACTGCTACTGACGTACATATGCGTCGTCGTAAAAAAATTCATAAAGGCTGAACAAAGTTTAATACATTAATACTTTATCGTAAGATATGAAAATATTTAACCACGTATGAAAACTGTCATTTACGGAAATCAGCTATTCCGCTATAATTTTCGTTCCTGATATCAAACTTATAATTCACTAGTGAAACCTGTATTACTCCAAGAATACTTATATTGAAATATAAACAGCACTGTAAAGATTAATAATAGCTAGGCCTATAATATATACCAAGAAATTAAATAAATAAATAAATATTAATAAAAATATGATCACTCCCTCCTTAGAAAACAAGCTATCAAACGTGAGAAAACACAGAACACATATGAGGAAGCAACGTAAGACGTCCTCAACTTCCTCCGTATGAAACTGGCTTCTCACCACATTTTCTCTTCCCCACCTCCCCCTTCACATGCCCAAGAGCTTTAACAACGACATGGACTACGTAACATCAACAGTGAGCGACTGAGGACATCCTCGCAAATACCAACCTGCTCAAAACAGAACTGCTAACTTCCTTCCCGAGTGCTCTACAATAACGCTGTTTTGTCATTTTAATGTTTTAATCTTGACAATGAATGGCAGTAAACATTTATGTAGATAAATTATGAAGTGTAGGATGATCCTCACATCCTATATGGAATAATCGCCACTGTATAGTTGCTATGAAGGGAGGAGCTTCCTGATCCAACAATAAAAGTATTTTCTCACCCCTCTTTGTATCAACATGTGGTGGTTTATATTTATCCTTTCCCACATCCACTAAATGTAAATGTTTAGTCTCAGCATAACAAACTGTTATTTTATTCTACTAATGGAACATCTCAGACCCTCATCGGAAATAAACAAGAGTAATAATGTATATGAAATATTGATATAACTGTGTCCATGTAAATTAAAAGGGGGTGGATGTCGTGACGCCTAAGAGTCCAACATGATAATTAACTTTAAGTAAAAGGGAGAAAACATGTATATTATAATATGAAAATAGGATAATATACGACAATGTGAAAATATCTAACTTCCCTCCATGTTGGACACTAAACAACACAAGTAGTATGTGTTCAGACTTATCCTGGTAATGACCTTGACCTGAATTAGGTCAAGGTCAAGCTCAAGGTCAAGACCCTGCTCCCATTTTGAACCCCTTAGCCCCACCCGTGGCCAATGATAAGCTTAGCCACGCCCCCTCTGCCGACATTGTATTATAGCCACGCCCTCGACCAATCAGAACACTCTTAAGCCCCACCCTTCGACCAATAATCGCCTTGCTGAGGCTCTTAAGCCCCTCCGCTGTCAAACTTTGGTGCCCTTTCCCGGGAATCCCTCTTGTGATGTCATAGCCCCGCCCCTGCCCCTCCCCGCGGTCGCCATCTTGGCAGCCATTGATATGGTTTAGCCACGTCCCCGACCAATCAGCGCTCTCTTAGAACCTTCCTATGCAAACCTCTGCACCAATTACGGTTTATAATATTCAAACCCCTATAAAACTGCGCACGAGAGCGCAGTATACTGGCAGCATGCAACAAGGGTACAAAATCATCTTATATTATGGTTTTAAAGGATCATCTGTTGACAAAGTGATAAAAACGTCGGAAAGCACATGTATCGACCGCCATTTTGACTGTTGGCGAGCTCTTTTGACACATTATTTTATTGCAAGGAAGGAGAGGGAAATTTAAAGGTTTACATCAGGTGGTATAAAAGCCAGAAAGCAAATATTGTATGTTTTGACAGCTTTTTTAGTTTTAGAGAGCTCTAAAGTCACATGATTGTAGTAAAGGGAAGGAGAGGGAATTTTAAAGGATTACATCGTGTGGTATAAAAGAACATGTTATATGTGTTCTGCACTTCCGGGCTGTGGGGCCGTGGTATATAAGTGTATTGTGCTGACGTTTCGCCGCGAGCTGCGTCGGGCATCTTCAGGGCGATGTGTTGAGCTGGTTGGTCGGCAGTTGACAGCCGAATATCCAGCTATAGACACATAGCTCTGGAGATGCCCGACGCAGCTCGCCGCGAAACGACAGCACAAGACATTTATAGACCACATTCACACAGCCCGGAAGTGCAGAACTCATTAAACGCCGGCTGTGAAAGCTTAAGCACAAATATGTTATTTGTTTTGACTGCCATTTTGAGTGTTAGCGAGCTCTATAGGCACATGGTTGTACTACAGGGAAGGAGAGGGAAATTTAAAGGTTTACATCACGTGATATAAATGTCTGAAAGCATATGTTAGGCTATATGTTTTTACTGCCATTTTGAGTGTTAGTGAGCTCTATGGGCACATGAATGTACTACGGTGAGGGAGAGGGAAAATTAGATTACTCTTTAACTGTTCTCACTCACGGCAAACACATTCTTCTTCTTCTTCACCTTCTTCTTCTCCTCGTTCATCTGATATCTCCCTGTTGATTCAATATTAGTGGGATTATGAATGAAAAAGGAGTAGGATAATGTAGTATTGTGAACGGCACAAACCCATCGGAATAAGTATGTCTCGTTCTGTGAAATAAAACACGCAGAGGCCCATCCCAACATCATTGACTGTTTTTTTATTCCTCACAAATAACGTCTTAACGTTCTCCCACGATGTGAGATCACTTTCATTATTCTTGTATTTAACAATTTCTGATTGCATCAATTACATTAGTGTTCACCATCACACAGTTTATTTCGCTGTTCTTCAAATTGCATGTATGGTCGAAAAGATAACACAAACCCTCAATTCACTTTAACATAGGTATTTTATTTATTTATTACGTTTCAGCCCTATGTAGAGCACATAAACGTTATTTAAAGCACAGTTCCTACCTGATGAACGGTGAAAAAACACTTCACTTCAGACGTTCTTAACTCATTTAGCTTGGGACATTGTAAACAATCCATGTCTGTAATAGATGTATTTAAAAACTGTTAAAAAACGTTGCTTTGTCAAGTCCTTTACAAAAAACAGCGGCATGATGTACCAATTCAAATTATCAGGGATAATTTAAAGTTAAGGAATTGTCACTTTTGTCATTTCGGGGATCTTGAACTAAGGCTCAGCTTATGATGCAACAATGATAAATGCATGGTGTGGGCCCGTGCAAGCTACGTAACAATATGATACGTAATAATATGATTATGCCTGGGATCTGCAATCTGTCCCCTCGTGCCTCAAAAAATTCAAGAAACTGTGCAGCGCGTTGTTAAGGAAGCACTGCAGGACGCCAACTCGTTGAAAGTTCTCGTGCAGCTGGTAAAGCAAACTTTCATGGCGGACCTGCAAGCCACCAAAGAAAAAAACAATACGTGATAAAAGAACTGAAATGCGCTCTCCAACAGAAGGACGAAAAAATCGTAGCACTGGAAAACAGCATCGATGATTTAGAGCAATATCATCGGCGCCAATGCATACGCATAATTTGGTGTGTAGGAGGAGGAAGCTGAAGATACTGATAAAACTGCAACTGAGGTGGCGCGCAAGATCGGTGTTGAGCTTAATGTCAACGACATTGGCCGGAGCCACAGGGTAGGAAGGCGCGACACTGAGAAGCCCCGGCCTATCATCCTAAATTTTTTTGAGATATCGCAAAAGGAGTGAAATCTACAGGAGTAAACGCCTACTTAAATCGAGTGGAATTATTATTGGAGATGACCTTACTAAAGCTAGGCATGCTCTCCTGCTAGAATCCATATCCAGATTTGGGTTACATAATGTCTGGACGATATTGTAGTCAACAATGAGGGCACCAAAAGAAGACTTACAAGAATGGCTGATCTAAACAGCATGACTGTGATGTCAGGAGATGACACTAAAGGTCTAGTTCTGTTCTATCTTTATTCGCATTATCCTTAGTTTTTTTAGTTTATAGTTTTCATTGGTTTATTTTCCTTAGCTCTTTAGGAAAAATTCAAATCTGCTATTTACATCACATTACAATTTAAATCATTATTATAGTAAACCTAGTGTCGGGTGTTTCAATGCCGAATACTATTTCTAAACATGTTTCTTTTGTTTGAATTCTTAGTTTATAATTTTGACGTAAATAATTTTAGAAATGTCTCCCCGACTGCCCCTGTCTATGATAACGAGTCCAGTAACCCTTTCTCTCTCTACCCTTGCAACCGACGGGACACAAAAGTCTGAAAGGGAAAACAGTCATCGTTTCTCAACCCTACCCCTTCCACCGCCGACCTGTTGAAGTCGTCTTTCTCAGGTAGCCCCACCACCCTCTAGGTTGCTCACGTTAATGATCAAAGTCTTATTGCCCATTTCCAAGAACTGCAAACCATCGTCTCTTCTCTAAGGCTGGTATTCATAAACAAGACTTTGGATGAAAGTCGACTTTACAAAGAACAAAGTCGCCATTTTCGTATTCACAGTCGAGACTTTGACGAAAGTAAACTTCGATTGTGACTTTACTTCGAAGTCACCGTCAATCGCGACTTTAGACTTTGACTTTGGCGTATTCACATAATTAAATATGGCTGATATTTTGGAAGTAGTTGAATTTGCTGAGAATATTGGCGGCATCCAGGAAATTATCGACGCTGCACCTGTTTCTCGGCCTATTATTAGAGATGCGCAAAACCCTATTGAATTTCGATAGCGAATTTAAAGCTAGATATAGCCTAGTTTTGATAAGCAGACGGTGTTGGATATCCTCGTAACCATGTTTGAAGAAGGACTGAATAATTTTAGTCGAATAATTACCAGTTCCGCCGGTATCTACTACTAATATCGTTACGATATTATGCTACAGGTAAGGATAAAAGGCCAGATTTATATTATAGTGTATTTCATTTTATAGAGGTTATGTTATATGGTCTTGCATACATTTAAGGTTATGATATAAATGTACCCAATAGTTATTGTTTTCCTTACATATTTTACAGGTAATTTTCAGACTTGCGTGGAGTAAGCCAGCCAACTGTGAGCAGGATTATAAGAAAGATATCTGAATTCATTGCTGGGAAAAGGCCACAATTTGTCAAGTTCCCGGATCAAGCTGAGTGTCAGCCAGCATGTGTATGAAAGGTCCAGGTTTCCTGGGGTTGTGGGAGTCATCGATGTTCCTGTAATGAATCCTGATGGTGAACATGCTGAAGTATTCCGTAAACGGAAAAGTATCTTCAGTCTAAATTGTCAAGTGAGTAGCCAAATAATTTCTGTGAAAAACAATTTTAGGTTGTGCACTAGGCTCCTCCCACCAACTCTAATGGGGACCGCCAGGGTAGCTATGCCATCTATTGTGCCAAAGGGGAAACTGGGGTTTATAGGGTTCCAATGTCACCTTCTAAATGTCTCACCATTTTAACTACTAGCTACGCCATCTGTTATGCAAATGGGGAACTGGGAAAAATTAAACAATTTATCTTTCCTTTATTCTCTTCCTTTCCCTCGCTTCCTCTGACCTTCTCCTTGCCCTACCTGCCTATGTGGGACATATTCCTAACCGTAAATTTCACATCGACTGGTATACGAAACCTTGACCAGCAGCCTTAACCACTTCACTATGAGCAATTGCTGAGCGGTGAAGGGAAAATTCATCTGTTTAGAGAGTTTAGAGAGCTTTAACACATGAGAAATAGCCGCTTTCGTGTACTAATTTTTTATCATTGTGAAATATTATGTTGGCTCTGGAAAGAGCTGTTTTGGTGCAAGGGTTTTGCCTAATTTTTATTCAGCCAATATTTTCACTGTACAAGTTATTTGGACACAAGATCTTAATTACCTATATTTTCACTTATTCTCACACATTCAGGAAAACACCCACACACTAGCTTACGGTACACTATATTTCCTTAACCTAGCATAGGCCTACAAGTTAAAAGTGTCAGTAACTCCTATGAACAAGATGATATTCATCATTCTTTATGTACTATCATATTATCCCATACAAAATAACACATCAGCCTATCATTTATAATCTGTAGTCTATTCGACCATCGCTGAGTTCAATCTGCATGTAATTAAATTTGTAATAGTGAGGACATTGTATTTATCCCTATCGGTGCTGCCTGCCTGAGTTGGTCAAGGAATTCTGCACTTTGATGAAAAATGCAATACCAGTGTACAAGTCATTTAACAACATAGGCCTATTACTTCTTTGTAGGATTATTTTTCTGTTTCTCCTGAAACTAAAACATTTGTGTCAACTGCAAACAGAATAATATCTGGTATTTATTGGGAGATCATTGATATAAAGTAAGAAGAGTAATTGTGGAACACGATGCTTTAAATCTTTTTTCTTTGATTTGTATTACCCAAATCATATAGCCTATCATGCTCATGTTAATTGTATTTTGTTGTAGGCTGTCGTCAACCACGAGAGGGAGTTTATTGATTTCGTTACTGGATGGCCTGGTTCCACCCATGATAACAGAATCTTCAACAACAGTAGCAACTGCATGAGATTTGAAAGGGGCCTAGTACGAGGAATCCTTGTTGGTGACAGTGGCTTATGCTTGTAGGTCATTCTTGATGACACCCCTCCTCAACCCCACAACACCTGCAGAGGAAGCATACAGGGTGGCATATTCCAGAATTGAAAAGCTGTATATAATATTTTGATTTTATGTATGTATGGTATGTAATGTGTATGGACATTGAAATAAAATTGAAAACTACAGACAAAGGAAATCTATCTCTCATTGCTTTCTGGTGCAATTCCTTCATGTTCTGCAAAGTGAGATCGTGTATTTCTTGTTACTGCTCTATTTCAATTTGTTTCCTGTCTTCTAAATACTGTGAAGCCACTCGCGTTGCTTCTGGACAGTAGGCCTATTCTTTTAAGAAAACAGGCCCACCTGCTCAATCCTCTGTGCACCTTGAATCTCAATGCCGGATGGAGCCACTTCGATCACTGTTCACAGTCAGTCATTGGTGGCATCTTCGAGACTTTCATGATTCAGAATGATTCACAATATTTCATGACAAGAGAACTGAAACTCCAGTTTTGTGACAGCGATCTCCATTCACTTCAGCAAAAGGTAAATGAAATAAATAGTAGCCTAGAACTTTGGCTGAAAGAGAAAAAACCCTTTCTAAATACCGATAAGACAATACATAGGCCTATGCTCTTTCATTCACAAAATCTTATAGGCAATCTGCAAGTTAGACTTAATAACACAACACTGGGCCAAATAAATACTACAACATTTCTTGGGCTATGGATTGACCAGGATCTTACATGGGAACCAAATATAGCAAATTTAAGTAACAAACTTAGCCAGTTTTGTTATGCTATTCATATACTCGGGTATCAACAATAGATGTAGGCTATTAAAGACATATTTCAGCTGTGTCCATTCAGTATTAAGTTAAGCATTTCTTTTGGGGGACATTCAACAAAAGCTAAGCAAATATTCAAACTGCAAAAAAGAATAGGTCTACTAAAAGTTATGCTCCAATTACCATTCAGGACACCAAGTAAACCGATATACGAAACATTAAAAATCTTGCCCCTACCATCCCTCTATATATTAGAAACTGTGACATTTATACACAAAATTAGGAACCTATTCATGAAGAATTCACAAATACATCACTACCCGACAAGAACAGCTAACAATATTCATTTATATTGTCATAGAACTACCAGGAGCTTGAACATAATTTCTCATATAGGTTTTATTATGTATGATAAACTACTTAACAATCTTAAAATGCCAAAGATTCAACATTTTAAAAAACAAGTTAAAACTCTACTTCTAAAATATTATTTATTTTACGATGTACAAGAATTCCTTAACTCTGTGGAAATTTAATCAGAACCCTACATGACATTCTTACAAAATACTGACAATGAACATATTAATACTTCATTTTAAGAAATTTATAAATGTGTATTTTAATTATTCAGTCGCTATTTGTATTGTAAGAACCAAAAATATGCTTAAAGAATTAAGAAGATAATGGACATTGTATCCTGACAGCTAATAAAGAATTCTTATTATTGTTGTTATCGTCATCACAATACAATTACGCTTTTGCAAAATGGCTGAGTGTAATGCGCACATCGATGTTATTTTGTTCGAGATTTGCCCACCGCCTCCTAGACGTACAGCAATTTCAACAGTTTGTACACATAATTCATTTAAAAGGCAGTGGATACGATTGCCAACGTTACAACAACATCGTCAAATCTCGACTTTCCAAAGTCACGGTCAAAGTCTCGCAACTAACGTCTATGAATTCGACTTTAACCAAAGTTGAACTTTGCTTTGAAAGTCTACTTTAGGAAGTCGTCTTCCAAAGTCGCGTTCTTGAATACGACCCTAAATCTCCACTGTATTCTGTTGTCTGAATCCGGGCTTAAACCGTCCCTCCCTTCCTCACTTGTTGAATTGCATTCTTATTCTCTTCTTCGTGATGAGAGAATAAGAAAGGGGGGGGGGTGTCGCTGCTTACATAAGAAGTGTCCTCCAGCCTAAACTTGTATCGCAGTCTGCCTTTCAATATTCAGCCCGTCCTGAATTCCTGTATATTGAAATATCCGCTGGAACACAAAAATGTCTTATTTGCAAACTTTATAAATCACCCAGAGTCGGTCACCTTTCAGATCTAGAAATGCATTGAATGACTTAACCCCCTACTATGAGCACAAACTCCTCCTAGGTGATATCAACACAGATCTTATTAATGCCAATTCAACAGATGTATTGAAGCTAAATTCTATATTCCAATCCTGCAATATGACCATTCTGCCCCTTCAACCGACACACCACACTGACACTACACACATTTTACTTGACTTAAAAGTGACCACACAATCACATCAGATCTTGCAAAATTCTATTTCTCTCACGTATTTCCCATGCAAATAAAGAAAAAACTAATTCACTGGGCACTGATAGAATTAGTATAAGAATGTTAAACAGAATCATAGATATCATCCTTCCGACCATAACTCACATATTTAACGCTTCACTTGCCACATCTGTCGGCCGCGGTGGTCTAGAGGTAGCGTGCCCGCCTCTAGATCCGCAGGGCGTGGGATCAAACCCGGCCGCGGTCGATGGATTTTTCAGGACGTAAAAATCCTGGGCACGGAGTCCTCCGGGAGGGACTTTAAGCTGGGGGTCCCGTGTCGTAGATTTACGGCACGTAAAAGAACTCCAAGTCTAAATTAGAGCCTCTGGACAAAATTTCTCGGCCCTTTCACGTCCAAGAAATACTTAGTTTCCAGAGGGGGGTTGCGAGGCGATGGGCTTACCACCTGTCCCTCTACCCTCTCTTGGAAAATAAGCATATCAAAATTAGTATAGGTAATGAAACCTCCATTGGAGGCCCCTTCTCCCCACCTGGGGATCATAGGGTACCAGATACAGATACAGATTGCCACATCTACATTTCCTCAACAATGGAAACATGCACTCGTTCTTCCTATTGCTAAAGTAAATCGGCCAAGAACTCCTACAATTTCAATTCTTTTATTCATCCATTATATCAATACATGATATAGAATTAGTATAAGAATGCTAATTCTAATAGAATAATTTAACTTAATGAAGATAATAAATACACTTAATGAACTACAGACCTATTAGTATTTTACCTACTTTATCTAAAGCACTAGAACGAATTGTTCACAAACAACTTACCGACTATTTACATGCTTACATCTTGCTTGATCCACTCCAGTCTGGCTTTAGGACTTATCACAGTACCTCTACTGCTCTCCTTAAAATCATCGAAGATACTCGTGAGGCCATGGACAGACGTGAGTTGACTGTATTATCCCTTCTTGAATTTCCCCGTGCATTTGACACAGTCGATACAAATCCTTATTGCAAAGTTGAAATCTCTGTATCTGTCTGACGCTGCAATCACGTGGATGGAATCCTACCTTCGTGATCGCCAGCAATGTGTTACCGATAACAAGCGCTCTTCGTCGTGGTGATGTATGAAGGCAGGCGTTCCTCAGGGTTCTGTATTAGGGCCTGTCTTATTCTCCATATTCATAAATGACATACCTAGTCACATAAGTCAATAATAACACCACCTCTACGCAGATGACCTTCAGATCTATATTCACTCACCCCCAGACGCAATTAATGACTCTTTAACATTCCTTAACGAAGATCTACAATCAATCGATAACTGGGCACTTAATTTGGCTTATAACTTAACCCAAGTAATTTTATTGGGACAGCAAAGACTCGTATCATCCATCAACAAGACTACATTGCTACCAGTGACATTGAACTACTTTCCCCTTCACGGAAACAATAAAAAAAATCTAGGTATCTATCTCGACTCAAACATGAATTGGAATTCCCAAATCAAGCATAGGCCTATATGTAAACAGGCTTTCTCTATCATGCATCCGCTAAAACGACTGAAAAACTTCCTTCGTGTTAAAATAAAGCAAACTCTAATATAGACCCTAGTGATGCCTTATTTCGACTACTGCGACATCTTGAATGGAGATCTGAGTGTTGAATTGTCACTGAAACTTCAACGTGTTCACAATACTTGTGGGTCTCAAAATATTTCAAACAACTGTCTTGGCTTCGATTGCAAAATAGACGTTTAGTTCACTCTCTGTGCTTATTAACCAAATTCTTAAGTTTTCCATACCTCTTTACTTGGCTCCCGATTTACGTTTCTATCCTCCTACCACAATCATGGTACATGTTCGCAGCACAACTATCTGTTATCAATTCCTAGTTATCATCAGTGGCGGCTCGCACATATTCAACAACCAGTGCCAAAACCGGAGATAAAAATACTACTATTAGTACTACTGAGACTATAGAAACTATAAAAAACTACATAATTACAAAATTAATAATAATAATAATAATAAAAGGAACAACTCACCAAAAGACCATAAACGCAACCAGTGTACACCCTGCTGATGAGACTAATATTTTCGATAGATAAAATCCATTCGCCGATCCTTCTCACTTGAAAACATATCAATAACTTTTTTGTTGAAATTGTCTATTTTACAAACGAAAGTTTTTTCACACGACAGCATTCCTAAAGCCGTTAATCTGTCTTCTTTCATAGTGTTCCTAAGAAACGTTTTAATCCGTTTCAACATGGAAAAACACCTCTCTGCTTCTGATGTTGACATAGGCATTGTTATCAGCATTTTCAAAAGTGTTGCTGTTTCAGGGAAAAGATCACATAGCTGATTGTCCAAAAAAAGGTTAAAAGTGGTACTGCACCAGAAACCGCCCTTAACTCTGGTCTTGTGTAGCACAATTCCAACTCACTTTTCAATCTCTTTCCGTCTAAAGATGGGCACATTTTAATAGTTTGGCTAAGATAACTGTCTGGAAACTGGATTCTGTAATTTTCAAATTGTTCAACGTCAAATAATTTGGTAGCTGTAAGGTGGTCGGTAAACTGAAATCGGAACTTTATATCTACGATAAATGCGTCACAAATTTCTACTGCTTGCCTTTCTTTATCATCAGAAAAAACATCAGCACGCCTTCTTTTAAACGATGTTGCATCATCTATGTTCGTGGTTTTACTTTCAACTTCAGTAATAATGTCTTCAATTTCTTCCCTAACTAATTGTATACATTCCTCGAAATTACGTATGTTTTGCCGAACTTCGACGGGATCATTACTTCTCTTCTGTAGCTGATTGAAAATTATTTCTACATGGGGCATTATTTTGTGGAAAAAGGTTAACCAGAAGACAAAATATTTATCAATCAACAATAATTTGTATGCACTGGCTTGGCGCAGGGTAGAATCTAAAGTTATATCATCACGGGTCTCAATTGTTTCCATCACATCAATTAATTCGTTTCTAAATTAAAAAATTGTGTTTACGCCACGAGATTGAAAGTTCCATCTAGTATTTGAAGCTCGAGGTAATCTTCTCTGAACAATTTCATCTAATATTTGCGAGCCTGTAGTGTGAATGCAGTTGATTTTCAATATTAGTTTTGCCCAACATAGACAAACTGAATATATTGTTCATATGAATCTTTGATTTTTGATGTGATTTCATTTTATCCCACAAGTGCACTAAATCCGTAATACCCCCTTTTGTCCAGCTGGTATCACCTCCGAAGAGAATGCAGGGGAAGCAGAATAGCGCATTTTTTCCCTCGCACCCACACAACCAGTTGTTCTTTAGGTAAATATCTGGGTTGAATTTACGAGACCTGTTCACTTTAGCACTTTCCTGTTTCTGATTGATATTTAAGAACGGCATGGGTCTGCCTAATTCTTTAATTAGTAACTTATTTTCATACGATAATGCTGAAAATGGTGTCTTTAATAAAGCGCCTACAGATTTCATTGTTGCACAGCACTTGACACTACGTAAGAAACTGATACAACTTCACATAACAGATTTCACACAAAGACTTGAACTAGTGGATGAAAACAGGGAGAGATTTTATGATCTTAGTGACCTTGTTTCTTCAAAGATTCACCCTGCTTTCTCTTTTAAGGAAACACAGGCCTTCACGCGGAATTGCATTTTTTTGTGCAGTCTTTCTTCTAAGTGTTAGCCTCGGCAAATCGACCATGTAGCCAGTGTTTCTTTTCTGGTGCCGGGCACGGCTTTTTATTAGAATTTTAAGAGGAATAACCTATACATTGCGCGCGCATCCCATTATTTTCCTTATGGGAGGTAGTGCCGGGCACTACCTACAGCAGACGGTTTCTGAATCTTTCAGTAGCAGTGCTCTGTCAACCTGGTGGCAACTTTACGAAGCATTTCCATGCGTTATTTCGTTTCTCACCAGTTGCGGCGCGGAAAATATGAATTCTTCTCTTCTTGTTTTGTGTTGGTAGTGCCATGGCACGGCGGCACTACCTCTTAGGCCGCCACTGGTTATAATACAACCTCATACTCTCACTCATTCACCATAGTCACAGCACGTTCTTGGAATTCCTTGTCACAAGATATCAGGGGTAGTCGGAATGTGCACACTCTCTCAAATCTGCATTTATTAATTGCCCACTGAATAGAACTAGCTCTTAGTAGTCACTCCATATCTCATTGTACAGTCGGTCAAATAAAAAACGTCGGGCGGTATTTGATTAAGTATCACGAACGAGCATATGCGCATGTACAGGAAGACTTAAGGTTAGGTTCACACACGCCTCTTGTCTATTCATGTATTTTCTTGATTATTTAGTCAGTTTTGTTCCAAAACAAACATGTATAGAAGGCTGTGGCTATATGCCTCAAATCCGCCATATTCTTGGTTGCAAATTTTTATAATATTAATAATTAATAGATTCGCGAGGAATATGTTTATTCAAGGAGCATTTTTTAAAGATTTTATTTTATAAAACCGGTATTTCTAGTGCAAATTCAATTACTTACGTTCAACTTCTGCCACCAATCTAATAGCATCGAAATACGCCGGTCAGATCCACGATTCCTATGAAAACTTCCGGTCGCATTATAGTGAAGTACCCACCTCTTTAAGAAATATGGAACCTTCTCGCTGCTTCAGAGGCCGAAAAATGCAGGTCAATTACAACCCTAACTACACTTTCTCTCACTTTAGCATTTGTATGTGGTGATGACACAAAGCAAAATGAATTATGACAATACATTAAGTTGAATATCGTGTATTGCGCTTTCCGCGTTTTTCATTTTTCCCTAGGTGTTCATTTTTTTCCTCCTGTCGCATGGCCTCATATGTTCCGAAAATGACTTGTATTTTATGTTTTTTATAGGAAACTTTTGAACTAATGCGTTAAAACTTTAATTTTAACTGCATACGAGTCCCGACGTTTTTTATTTGACCGACTGGTACATAGCAGTACTTAGTCCACTTATTACCTATTTATAGCTACCCAGGCTATAATTTTATTTCACAAACTTATGTTCCATTATAACATAATTTGGCATTTTCCTTGTTTTGCTTGTAACATTAATATTTTTCTTTTTGATGACAGTTATGCTTTTTATGAAACTTAAGCTTTTTACTTAATTAATTAATTAATTAATTATTATGAATAGCCTTAACCTTAGTCTTAGTCATTACTTTGTTATTAATGTAAACCTAGATTGTATATATTTTTTAAACCTGGTTGAGTGGAACAGAAGGCCTTATGGCCTTAACTCTGCCAAGCAAAATAAATCATTTACTACTACTACCCCTCTTCGTCCCATAGTCTGCATAAAGTGGCAACACTGTGCAAGGAAAGCGGCTGGGCTGTTCAGTCACTTGAGGCTGGAGACTTACACTGCGGAACCGATTCGTGTAACTTCGGCTACACTTCATGTACTCGGCTCCGCAATGTAAGGCGCGTAAATTCATGCAATGAAGCTGAAGTTAGAATCGCTGGATGACCTGCGTTATTACGCTGGTACTAATTAGGCGTTTTACATGTCTTGGCGTATCATTGTTCAGTACCACCAACCCTGCAATCATATTTACATACATGTTTACAATATTTCCCCACTAAATGAGTATAGGATTCAAACAAAATGTGCAGTATTATAATATGGCTGCAACAAAATAAAATAATTCAGTGAAACAAATTATGTTCACTTCTATAGTTATCAGTCTTTTTATTATTATTATTATTATTATTATTATTATTGTACTTACCAGACTTGTTGCAGTTGTGACATCCGTAGAGTAGTCTTCGATTATTGTTGTAAGCGATTATATACTTTTATAATTTTCACATAAATATGATCACTTGAATTTAAACATTGTTCAGTATTTTACATTTCATGACTATTTACATATTTTTGCATTTGAATAGACCATTTTAATGTTCAATTTTAGGGTTCAGAAAGTTATGACTGCTGTGGTTGTAGGGTAAAATAAACAGAGAAAGAGAGAGAAGAATGTACAAAATACAATCACTTTTGAAGCATTATTGATGCTGCAATGACATCTTGTTCGCTATCACTGGGTCTTGAAATAGCAGTAGATGAATTCTTTGGCGCTTTAGTTGAAAAAAACACCGTTGATGTTCAAATTTCATTGCCTTAGAACTTGTCAGACTTGGACTGGTTCTTCCTGCTAACTATTTCTAATTGTTCTTCGGAATCAATTCCATCTAGGATGCTTTTAAAATGTTCCATTAATTTGGCTTTCTTTTGTTCCAAGCTTATAATATGTCGGGGTGTTTGTCGAAGACTGTTCATTACAGCAGCTTGTTTATTGTGCTTCGAATCTTCCGCTTCATCTATTACTAACCCTCCGCATTCTTCAGAATCGTTATCCAGTTCTGCAGTAGGCCTATGTTCATTCATCTTTCTTTTAACAGCATGAATGTTTTTGCACATATTAAATTTAATAGGAGAATCGGGGCAGCTGCATGCGTAATAATTGTGAATATACATTTTGCACTCTGTACAACGCAGATCGCACGTACATTGTAGTCCTTCAGTCTGCTTTACATCGTATACCTCCTTTCTGCTCGATGACTGGATTTTCCATACTTTTCCGTCAAGCACAAGCGCCCTAAATCGGAATTGTGGCCAACATGAGCCTTACAAAATTCTACTTTAATATTCCCGCCTGAATGAAATGTGATATCAAATTTGGCGGGAGAGTGCCCATTAATCTTGTTGTGGTTAAGGTGCCTTACGTCCTTCCCTTTAGACTTATATTCTCCATCTCGATGGCAAGTAAATGTCATTCTAGACGAGTCACTGCTTTTGTGTTCATATTTTGAACGAAATATACAAAACTCACATACTTGCTCTCTCTCTCTCTCTCTCTCTCTCTCTCTCTCTCTGTCTCCTTCTTCCAGATATTAAATTCCTCCTCATTCTGGAACTCTGGAGTTTCATTCCGAATCGCAATATTATGTTGCGAAATGTAATGATAGGCCTATACAATACCACCTTTCGTAGGCCGAGTTTCATTACAAAGAGAACACTTTACGCATTTTGAAAAACATTTTTATCCCCCATGCTTTAATTCAATGTGCCGTGTCAAATCTTATTTTCTGGTTATAAAAAATTCACAACTATCGAACTCATATTTCACATTAGAATGTTTAGCAGTTACATGGAAATTTTAATTTCCCCTTCTACTAAATACCTTATTACAAATTTCACACGTGAAGTTATCCATTATACAACAAATAAGATGCACCTGAATTACCCGGCACGCACGAAACTAAAGCGAGGGCACGTGCTTACTTCGTGTGACAAAGACAAATCCCGCGTGGACAAAGACGTGTAGCCGAAGTTTCACGAGTCGGTTCCGCAGTGTACTGTCTAGCGGCGAGCTGAAAGCCGAGCTAGCGTTCCCCCACTACCTTACCATGCACTTGCATTTACATGCTTTGCAACCGCGCGTACTAATTGTAATACAAATATTGACTCACCGCTTCCAGCATTATTAAACTGCCACTTCCTCTTCTTCTTCGTCATCTGATCCTCGTCACTGGTGTCCACATCTGGATTTTGTTTTCTGGAACGTTTTCCACAAGTGCATCTCGTTCCCAATGTTCGTCTTCTGTTGTGATTTGGTTTAAACCTTCAAACACTATTTCACGGAGTTTAGTCATCTTCTGTCGTGATTTGGTTTAATCCTTCAAACACTATTTCACGGAGTCTAGTCATATTAATGTCTCCCCCCACCTTCTTCCTCCTGACAGAATTGTTCAATTTCGCCCATGCTAATTCTATGGCGTTCAATTCGTACATGTACGGTGGCTGTCTCAGATCAATTTGCCGTGTGCGTTGAACAATTGGTCGATTTTAAAAACATTTTTAATACACGCTCTGAGAAACAGCTACTTGTCGGACTAGTAACACGCCGAAAAATTACATTTTAGCAACCAAGGCCGCTAAAATTGCATAAAACTGCATTTTGCAGTTTGCAGTTTTATCGGCTAAAATTGCATAAAACTGCATTCAAAATGCAGTTTTATCGGCCTAGTACATTAAATTCGTCATGGTAATCTATAAACAAAATCCAGTTTGCATTGACCAGTCATACCAACTTTCACAAGGATTAGGCTACAGCATATAATTGGTCATAAAACAAAAAATTTAAGCCAACATGTTTCTGTATGATAATCAGAAACTTTACCAGGGGTTTTCGCAAAACAGAGTAGCCTACATCATCATATAACAACAAATATAAGCCAACAACTTTTCACATATTCTTTGTTCACATAAGAAACATGAATGCACCAGCTTTTAATTGCAATATATTCCTTCTCATAGTCTGCATTTGCTGCCGTGATGTTGATGGCACCAGCTCCAATTCAATATTTCTGGCTTGGATTGAAATTTCCTCGGGATTATCATTCATATTTTCACAAGCTTTTTACAAATACTAGTTCGTATGCGTTATTGTTTACAAAAAGCTAATCATATTGCATCTATATCGCATTTTGTATCGGTACGTACGGTTCATTGTGTTTCCCGATTCAGGGGGCGGTGAGAATATGATAAATGGCTGACTATCTTTCATTATAATTAATTATACGGTTTGTTTTGTTTCATTTTATATAAATTAGAGAGCTTCCACTAAAAAAATATTGAATACACCACGTACGAAAAACTTTATCGGACTCATCCAGTATTACAGCCTCGGCTTTCGCCTCGGCCGCTAGTAATAATACGGGAGGCATAGATAGTCGACGCCTAGCGTTGCAACGTCCCAACTCCGTCTAAACTAATTGCAGTTAAACCCTCTAGGCCATCTTGGCTTTCATATTAAACCACCCCACCCCTCTATCATCCTCCTATCCATCATTATGCCCTAAATAAGAATAGGTCGCTAAAGCAGAGACCTGCAATACCAACCTTGAAACAAATCGTCTAAAAACAAATATAAAATAAACAAAAATAAGGAAATGCTATAGAAAAAGTTATGCCTTTATGAAATATTTTTCAACCCCACTAGAAGGGTGGTTTTTAAGAAGGAAAAAATTAAGATAATTTTTAAAATACAGTTCTAGCCTTTAAAGAACAGATGACAGGATTAAAGACATTATGAACAACCGCAACAAGAGGGTAAATTTAACGTCCCCTTAGTCACCCCTAAGGCCAAAATAAGTGTTAGGCTAACAAGATAAGAGATCTGCATGACCAAATAACCTAAATATTATCATAAAAAAGAAATAATACACAAAAGAGTAAGGTCCTTATGAAATAATATTCAACCCCACTAGAGGGGTGGTTTTTAAGAAATAAAAATAAAGATAGTTTTTAAAATCTAGTATAATAATTGATAGGTGAGAGGATTAAAAACCTTATGACCACCCATGACAAGAGGGTAGTTTTTACCCCCACTTCCAATCTAACCCATTAAAAATTAATTTATGACAATAAAAAGGCGTACTGAATATCAACCCCAAAAGGGTTGATTTTATGAAGGAATGGATTTCAAGGTCATCCAAGTTTTTGCTCAAATGAACAAATTAAACCATTATAAATTGTCTAGAGGGTAGTTTTCACCCCGACAACCAATATAACATAATACAAATTATTTTTGACATATAAACATCGTATAGAGTGATATCAACTATCTGATGATTTACACGCCCAAAGACCTTCATGACATTGTCGTGCTGTACGATCACGGGCACATTGAATTTTCAGCCAAGTTCGCTGTTCTTGTTTTGTAAACAAGGCGAAACACAACACAACAACTTAGAGCGGCAACTCACAGGAGACTAACTTCATCTCTCCAAAGCTCATGCACTTTGAGACGTACGGACGAGTCCATTTAATGTGAGGTAGGTGAAACACATATTAAATTATGACAGAAGTTACAATTAACTCCGTCTGGTTTCCCTTGCACAGCAGTGTTGCCAAAATTAAAGTTACAGCCCACGTAAATATACCATGAGAATTGGCAGTGTTACGTTATTGTGAAGTAATGAATATGTGTTCCCTCATTATAAGGTACGATGTGAAGACAACGCAAAAGAAGTCTTAAGATCGCAATCAAATGACTGCAAACTATCAAAGAAACGGAAAAATCATCTGTAAGAAAGGGTGTTTTGTAACTTAAAACCTTAGGAATGGTGTTAGCCACAAAGTATAATTGAACATGTCAAATCAACAGAGGAAATGAAGTCATTTATACATTTAAAAAGTGACATGTTCGACTATTAGTAAATATTAGAAGAAACGCAATTCTAAAAGCGTTATCAATTTAAACAATGTGGCTGTAAACTAAAAAAAAGGAAAACAACTGTAAATAAAGGGAATATATAGAACATGACTTACAGGAGATGAAAATATTGTCAATTGTGTATAAACGTTTTGAACAATTATACGGTAAATCCACAAATCATGATTGAACATATCCATCGATAGAGGAAACTAAGTTATTTATACATTAAAATTTTAAAAAGGACACCTATCACTAATCAATATGAGAAAGACAATGCAAAAAAGCCTTGTCAATTATAACAACCTGGTTGTAAAATAGGAGAAGACATCTATAAATAAAGGTAATGTTGAAACGTGAAAGCCTTAGGATAGGTGACATCAGCAAAAATATGATTAAGCAACTACAACAGACGGATGAAATTAAGTCATTTATGCATTAAAATGTACACAAATATGACAAGGGCGCCTTAAAAAGACATACAAACTATTAAAATAGGTAAAATAGGTTATCTAAAACAAGTATTTTCGTACATCAGATCCTCAGAATAGGTGTTATCCACCAATCATGATTGAACAAATCCAGTCGACAGAGGAAATGAAAGCATTCATTTGAAAGTGAAATGTTTATCTATTACTAAAGAACATGACAGTGGCAACTCTAAAAACCTTAACAAATCACAAAAACTGGTTATAAACTATAAAGAAAACAAAAATTCATCTTTAAACAAAGGGAATGTATAAAACATGTCTAGTTATGTAGAAAAATAAAGTCATTTATGCATTAAACACATTTTAAGAGTGTCCACATATGACAAACACAGCTTTATAGGCAGTGCTTTAGTTGGGCCGGTATAAAATTATTTTCTTTCTACCATACCGGGAAAAATATGTGCTCCGGTACGTCGTACTGGCAGTACAGGAACGATATTGTCCTAAAATACTTATTAAATGTCTAATTCAATACTAGAGTGTAAATGTTAAAAATGAAAAGCACTATTAAATTCGCCACAGAAGTGCGTTCTAATCTTCACCTTCGTGCGCATTTCTGCAGTTACTTTCTCCCATTGAGCTCTATTACATACTGGAGGTAGCACTGCATGATGAAAAATCGTGACGGCAGGGTTCGCGGTCCGCCATGAAAGTGAACGTATAATTTAGCTCCTATCCCGTATCTCCTTCTAACAAACTCATGTGTATTAATGGAATTATGAAGATGTATTGGCGTTTTTAAAACACTTTTATGAATGAAACGTTTCAATATAAACTACTTGATGCTTTTTAAGTACATAGCAAAACTAATTTCATATCGTAATGGTTTGGTAAAAATATTTCTTTAATCTCAATCAGGCGTGAATGTACATTGGTAAACAGTTGTAAACACTCGCATTTTAAATATTAAAATAACTTCACAATAGGCCTTCATTTTGCGGTATTATGCTTGATTTCGATATATAAAGAGAATAGACAAAATCTGTTCTAAGTGCTTTGGAAATGTATAAACCGTGACCTTCAACTTTACCGTTACTGTACTGGATACAAATCACATTTTTTTAAAATTAATTCCTGTAGACTAGCGCAAAGGGAAGCCACTGAAATAAAATTTCAAAATACTTTAAGTCAGTAGGCCTACTGTGCCGCCTATATTTCGGCACACTGTATAATGTTCTTTTATGCCAAAGGTACTTACTATTATCTCGGTGGTCATCTCGCCTCGCGGACTGTTTTCATTTTCATTTTTCTCCTTATTTCCTATCTCGCTGTTTTCTGACGTCACGCAGTCACGTGTTCCGGTTTGCTGGTAGATTTTTCGTGAGGGTTTGAGGTCTCGCTTCACGAACCTTTTATAATTCCAGACCAGACTTCGGAAGCGAGCGGTTCTTCTTGGAGTCCATAGCCTGGGACTCCTCCTTTAGCTCAGGTATGCGGTAGTTTTTTCTGAGTCTTTTCATATTTCTTTGTACCTGGTGGGTTTCTTTTGTTGCGTTTATTTCACTGCCGATTATGTTTAGTTAAGTTAGTTTGTTTTTGCCCACCAGTGTTTCTGATTATTATTAAATTTATTATTCTCTTCTGTTATTTTTAGTTTATTATATTCGGTACAGTCTTTTCAGTCGTAACTTCTTTCCGTGAGTTGAGATGGCCTATGGAGTTAGGGTGTTTAGGTATTTTCTTTTACATATTGTATGGCCTAATTGTTTCTTGGTTTATTAACCTAACAAAGTTTGTAATAAATTGTTGAATCTGGTTTCAGTATTTCTGTATTTATAGGTATATTACGTTCCCTTCTTCTATCCTTACTGTATTTTTCATTAAATTTTCTGTACGGCTCTGGAATTTGCCCTTAATTATGAGGGTAGGCCCGATAGGGACGCCACAAGTGGTAGCAGAGCTCGTCGATCTCTGTTTTTCTGTAAGCTATGGACGTTTTTCTATAAGCTTTTTCAAAATTTTCTATTTTTCTATTTTTTCTATAATTCAGTTTTCGGGTTAGGTTAGTCATCTAAATTTTTTTCCCTGTCAGGTTAGTAGTTTCATTATTTTTCATGGCTGTACAGCCCCGGCGGTCTTACTGTGAGCTTTATGCTTTATTTTTCAGTATTTGTACCATGCCGTTTTCATTCATATCTATAAAATTTTCTTCTATTTCTGCTCTCTGCGTTCTGGTGAAATTTTCGTCAGATACGTAGGGTAATTGCTTTCGTTCCGGCAGTCTCACTAGAGCAAGTCTCTGTGGGTTTTTTTTTTGTTTGCTGTCGGGTTTTGTTGGCTTGAGGCAGGGTAGTAAGTTTTTTTTTGAGCCGTTTCCGTGCTGCTTTCCGTGATGTTTTGTGCCCGTAAGACTGTGTTCATCACCAATGTCTGGTGTTTAAGTGGCCAGTCTTTTCGAGGCCTATTTTTCCGGGGGCGGTGCGTGTGGTTTGTGCTCTGTTTTCATATCTTTTCATGCTTTAGCTGCCTGTTTTCTTTGGGAATATTTTGTCTAGCCCGTTTGCTGTTCTGTTTTGATATCTTGCCTAGTAATTTTGCCATACGCACCATTCATCCACAGTCTTGCTGTTTTCTGAGTTAGGTTAGGGGCTTGCTGGGCCAAGGAATTTCCCGGGTTCTGTTCCGGTAGGTCTTCTTTTCTATGCCCACGAAGCATGAATTCGCAAGTTTTTTGAATAAGTAAATTGTAAATTGTAAATTATTTTCATCTAGTCTGAAAATTTTTCTAGTATATTTCCTATAGGTACCATACCGTATTTCATTTCTATTTTTGCTCTCAGCGTTTTGACGGAATTTTTTTTGTCTGTTATGTTGGGTTAATGGCCTCTGTTCTAGTCAGTCTCACGTGAGTAGTTCTCTGTGCTTTCTGAACTATGGGTTTTTTTTGGCGGAATAGTTTTGTAACCTTTATTACCGTCTTTCGTGGTTGGGTCCTAGTATAATTTTCTGGGTTTTTCCGAGGTTATTTTCCGGTCATTGCCCGATAAACGTGTCTCATCAGCAAAGTTCTGGTGTTTTTTTGGACCGTTTTGGTGGTAGTTTGTCCGAGGAAGTTTTCCGGATGTTGTCCGCCCGATCGACGTCTTTTGTTATGGGGTAAGTTTTATCAAACTTTTCTATCGAATTTAACCTGATATCTTGGGGATTTGTTTAGTCTTATACCGTTTGCCTTGATTTTGGTACCTTTCAAAAATATTTCGGATTTTCATGACCTATTTCGGCGTCCAGTGCCGTAGTTTGGCTTTGCTTATTCAAAATTTCTCTCTCATTCATTCAGTAAATAATAAATTTTCTCCAGATTTCTTTATTCAATTTAGTAAGTACAAATATGCTAGTTTTCTCGTTTCACTTTTGCTAAATTTATTATATATATTTAATCATGCTTTACATTCTGTAATTACATTATATTTTTATTCATTCTCTAAATTTTCTTCGTATTCCTTCTTCGTCCGTTTGTCTCGGGGTTTTGCCTTTATTCTTGCTGTCCTTTGCGTGCGGGTGTTGGCCATCTTTCTGGTTTTGTTCTTTTGTATGTTTGTTTTTTTTCTCTTTGCCGCATACCTGGTGCTCTGGAGTTTACTCTCCGCTGACCCTGAAATAAAAATCACACCAACGAAATTTAGTGGGTCTAATAATAAATGATCTACATTATTATTTTGATCTTTGCTATCTCCAAAAATCGGTTGGCGTTCTTTTATGTAATACAGGAAAAAGTATTATAGCATACTGTTGTAACAATTATTGTAAAAAAAATATATATTTTTTTTATTAACTGTATTTGACTAAATAAATTAACTAGGCCTATGAGCGTTGAATTAATTTACATAGAAAAACATATAAGTTATATAGAGATATTTTATAAAAACAAAAAAACTCATCGATTTTGTAAAGGATGTTTGTGCCCTAGATTCATTTTCGTCGCTCTAGTTGTAATTCGTTCCTTTGCGTTTGCTAAACAAATTTAGACTTAAAGAAGTTCTGGTCTTGCCTAAATTTAGCTTACGACAATTTTCTAAATGCACTTACCATTCGGACATGTCCTACTTTGTCACTTAATGGCTAAAATTTTCTATTTTTATATGTAAGTGATATTTGTATTCTTACTCTTATTATGTTTTGTATGTTCGGTTCGCGGGTAGTGTTTTGCTGTTAGCACTTTAGCATTCCCTTATTATAGAGCGCTCAAATACTTTTTACCATGGAACAATATCGGGAAGTCTACACTAATTTTCCACTCCCGTTTCCGTTCCTAAAATTTCCATCATTATGCATTCCTTGAAGTCCGGACTTCCTAATGTCATCACTTTTTCATATCAAAACATCCTCATACCATAACATCGTAACATCTTCTCATCACAACAATTCTACATTATCATATCTTTTTCATTAAAATTTTGTCTAATTTTATTCTAATTGTGTAATCGTTTTTACTTGCAACTGTATATAAATATTTCAAAGCATATTGTATTCAATGATAGTTTATTATACATTGCTTTATTGTGCTGATATTTCAGCTAGTATTTTTCTCTTGTATATATAAATTTAACTATCGTAATTGTATTTAATGTAAAATATTTTTTTTAATTTAATTAATTTTCGTGTCATTTTTGTAAATAGATTTTTCTATTGTAATACAATTTCTAATTGTGGTCCCTTCAGGACAACTTCACTCTTCGCCGTATTGAATTAATTAAAATTTATATAAAAAAAAACTTTCAGCAAAATAAAATAAAATAAAAACAGGTAGATTGTTTTCACATAAACCTCTATAGGGGGTAATTTGTTTGTAAGTACCTTTTTCTGCCGCTGTATTTATTGATTTCAGCTTTCTATGTATGTTCGGATTGTGTCTGGTGGCTCCCTTGGCATCTACGCTGTTCTCTTCTTTGCTGGATGTGCCACTAAGTCTTCACTCTACGAACTCCTGAGGCCACATTTTGTCTACGGTGCTCAGATTCTCCTGGTAGCACGTTGAAGACGTTCAACTTGGTTCCTTTTGACCTGAAAGTAATCATCAGGTCCGGCATCAGTGAGGATTTGCTGCTATATCTTCGGTTTGGGTACATACACATTGTACCTGTCTTCATTCAAGCATGCAGAGTCAACTACTATATTCTACTCACCATTACTACCCAAGAGTACTCATTGTGATGGTGTATGTGTTGAAAAGGACTCCACTACCCGGTTATTCACTACATTAATTACAGTAACAAATGGACTTGGTAAGCTGTAAATACACAAGTTTATGTATGTATTTTCTACTCCAATTTATTAGATGGACTATTATTATGAATCCATTGTCTACAGTTAAAATGGTGTTATAGTACATTCTTTTGTGGACCTCCTCGTGAGTTGTAGAAGTGAAGTGAAGATATAAACTTTTCGAATCTGCTCTGCAATAAAATTTATTTTTCGAAAAACATTTTTGAATTCTTCAAAAATGTTTTTCTTCCTGCGTCGAGGGAGTCTGTGCCGCCTATATTTCGGCACACTGTATAATGTTCTTTTATGCCAAAGGTACTTACTATTATCTCGGTGGTCATCTCGCCTCGCGGACTGTTTTCATTTTCATTTTTCTCCTTATTTCCTATCTCGCTGTTTTCTGACGTCACGCAGTCACGTGTTCCGGTTTGCTGGTAGATTTTTCGTGAGGGTTTGAGGTCTCGCTTCACGAACCTTTTATAATTCCAGACCAGACTTCGGAAGCGAGCGGTTCTTCTTGGAGTCCATAGCCTGGGACTCCTCCTTTAGCTCAGGTATGCGGTAGTTTTTTCTGAGTCTTTTCATATTTCTTTGTACCTGGTGGGTTTCTTTTGTTGCGTTTATTTCACTGCCGATTATGTTTAGTTAAGTTAGTTTGTTTTTGCCCACCAGTGTTTCTGATTATTATTAAATTTATTATTCTCTTCTGTTATTTTTAGTTTATTATATTCGGTACAGTCTTTTCAGTCGTAACTTCTTTCCGTGAGTTGAGATGGCCACACACACCCCCCGTTGTTCTTATGGAGTTAGGGTGTTTAAGTATTTTCTTTTACATATTGTATGGCCTAATTGTTTCTTGGTTTATTAACCTAACAAAGTTTGTAATAAATTGTTGAATCTGGTTTCAGTATTTCTGTATTTATAGGTATATTACGTTCCCTTCTTCTATCCTTACTGTATTTTTCATTAAATTTTCTGTACGGCTCTGGAATTTGCCCTTAATTATGAGGGTAGGCCCGATAGGCACGCCACACTACTTAGAAGTTCCTTTTCTTCAAATATGAAAATTAATTAGCCATGCTATTTATCATCTTGTTCTTGCGACAGACAATCGTCTGTAGCCTCTTGTTCTTTCTCAATCCTGTTTTGATAGGAGATGGTGGGAGATCATATGTTTGTCTGTTTATCCATTTTCGTATAATTTTCAGCGAGGTCTTATACAAAAACATCTGCTTCCTCTTATTTCTGCAATTAAAAACTAGCATGAAAAATTTAGGCCTACATGCATAAGAATACTATGATTACATGACTGACATTTTGCATAATTTATATTCCTACATGGTACCTAAAGTAGGCCTACTACTAACCACATTACGAACCAGAGGCGTAACGAGGGGTTTTTGGGGGTTTGAACCCCCCCCCCCCCATTGATTAAAAAAAGGAAAATTGTACAATTTTTTTAAGTCTGCTTATAAATTGCTTAATACGAGTATAAAGCGTGGGAAGCTTAAAACTCGTTATTGTGCATCTTAATTTTTAAAATTTTTCGGGGGAGGACCCCCGAACTCCCTCTCCCTGGGGGGTATTCCATACCCCCCAGATGTTGTAACCTCCCCCCCTATATGGTCGGCCTGGTTACACCTATGTTACGAACCAGTTGTCTTTTTGGAACAATAATTTTTTGAAGATGTCCTGGAAAATTGAAGATTGATGGTACAGCATCTTTTAGTAATTTTACAAGTGCACCAGTCCTTATGACTGATAGCAATCAGGTGTAAAGTGTCTGCTGCTTAATGTACTGTACGCTGTGGGTGACCAATATTCTCTGCACATTGCTTGAACCCACTTCTTCGGAATATCAGGCCAAGAAAATGGAAACCTGTACAAACAGGCAAGAGAAAGACAAGCGTTCGTGGCTATGCTACAATTGAGGCTAAGTCAGATTTGACCAGTATCCTCAAATGTTCCAAACAAAAATAACCTACTTGTGAAACTTAAGTCCACTTCCATTTCTCTGGAGCTCTGTGCAGCCATATACCACGCAATATTTGACCATTTTGTCATGAAAAATAATAAAAACACATTCATATATATATGTTTAACATAGGAAGCACACTTCACCAATACGTACGGTGTAGCCAACTTAACAACAAGTGAACGTCACGATTTATGCAATTCCAAAGCACAGCTGTTGTGTATCCTGTTTATATATTGAGATCACTGCTTTCTCCTTAGATTACATGTTGGCTAGCCTGATAAGGTGCTCGGTTTTTTAAAACTCTTTTGTATGCTTCGGGCACGTTCGGCTTCAGATTCGGAGATGAGGATTATTCCCGCCTGTGCGCCAAGCCAGTGGCTGCCATTGTTTGCGGCAATGTGTTCTTGTAATGTTGTGATTGTCTATATTTTATATTTCTAAAAATCATGTTAAAGTGGCTAAATAAGGGAAAACGAGCAACTGAGGATGTCAGTGACTCTGGTGGAGGTAAGAAAATATGTTCAAATAAGAGTTCAAGCGTTACTAATAGACCTAACAGTGAAACCCACGTGGCCGACGAAGCTGCTCCTGTGTTACCGACATGCTGTAGTTTAGAACAATACAATTATTCCACTAAAGAAAATATATGGCTGGAGGTGAGAGATAGTAAGCTGGGCTGTTCAACATGTGCAGCAGTAAATAAACTTGGAATGGGGCCGCAATCTGGAACTGGTGTAAAACCAGCAAAAGAATGGGTAAACTGCGAGGTTAGTTCTTATGGTGGCACTAAGGAGGCACAACAGCAAAGATTGAGGAAAAAAATTGCAGAACATAGAAAAACAGTAACACATTTAAAATGTAACTCAGTATTAGAAAGTTCTAAGAAAAAGAAAATGGAAATAGGTGTTGAGAAAATGAATGCACACAGGCTGGAAACGACCAACAGAGTTTTTAGAACTGCCTGCAAAGAGGCCAGATTGAGTAGACCTTATACAGATTTTCCTGTGGACATCCAACTTCAAGAAATTAATGGGTTGAATATGGGGAGAGTCCTGCATTCAAATTTCAGTTGTGCGAACATTATTGACCACATATCCGAAGAAATGAGAAAGAAAATAGCCAAGCATCTTGTGGAAAGTAATATTAAACTTAGTATACTGATTGATGAGTCTACAACAATAAGTAATAAATCAGTACTTGTAGTTTGTTTGAGATGTGCTATGACCAAGGATGAATCTGTGCAAACATTTTTGGGGGATTTTGTAGAGCTTTCTGACACGACAGCATTTTCAATAAAAGAAGCTCTTCTAAGGAATTTAAATTCCCATAATCTAAATGAAACTGCCTGGCAGGAAATCTGAAGCAACGATTAGTGCATAATGTAAGCCAAGCTTCACACCTCAGTTCCATAGAAGCGAAACCTGATGAACAATTGGAAGCAATATTTGAAGACTTGAAAACTGTAACCACAGCTCACTGGCCTGAAGGAACAATCATCACTAAAGGTGATAGAAGTGTAAGCAATCTTTGTGACGTGTTTCAGTTAGCAGACAAGAGGAAGTATATAAACGGATTCAGGGAATATGTAGAGACAAGTGCGATTCATCCTGACTTGAAAGCATTAATGTAAGTTGTACACACGATTCCAGTATCCACCTCTGAGTGTGAGAGGTCATTCAGTGCCACGAATGAAGTTTTAACAAAGAAAAGAAACAGTCTCCAAGTGCAACGTGCTAGTCACCTTGTTTTCATAAAATGTGTGGGACCACCACTAGACGTTTTTGATCCTGCTCCATATGTCAGGTCATGGCTACAAGGAGGCAATAGGTCAGCAGAAGAAACTGCATGTAGAAAATGTCAACCGAAGGATGACGTTCAGTATGAGGCGATATGGAAAATTTTGAAGTAAGGTGAGTACCCCCAAAAAATATGTTCCAACTAAAGCACTGTTTACATGGCTTGCAGAAAGGTTCAGAATAGATAACGTAATTATTTATGCCTTTAAATGTACATTTATGACATACAAACTGGCTGTAAACTATCAGAGAAATATGACAAATCATCTATAAAAAAATATCTGTAAAGAATTTCTAGCTGTAGAAGGAAGAGCATAAAGAGTTCAAACAAATTGACTGTAAACTATCAAATAAATACGAAAAATCATTTGCAAACAAAGGGAATATTTAGAACATGACTAGCTGGAGAGGAAAATAATGCCAATTGTATATAACTATTGAAAAATTACGAAAAAATCCACAACTTATGATTGAACTTGACCACTTGACAGAGGAAATAAAGTACTTTTTACATTTAAAATGTGAATTTTTTTTACCTATTACGAAATAATAGAACAAAGGCAACTATAATAGTCTTAAGAAATGAAACAATGTGGATGCAATTTAACAAAGAAATAGGAAAAGGGTATTGAACAAAGAGAATATTTCAACATGTCTAGATAGAGAGGAAAGTAACGAAAATTTTGCATAGAGATTGAAAAATTACGAAATAAATTCACAACTTATGATTGAACTTGCCCAATTGACAGAGGAAATAAAGTAATTTATACACTTAAATTGTGAAATGTTTACGTATTACTAAACAATAGTAAAAATGCAACTTTAATAGTCTTAACAATTCAAACAATATGGATGTAACTTAACAAAGAATTAGAAAAAATCTCAAATTAAAGGAATATATAGAACATGTTCAGCTGGAGAGGAGAATAATATCAGTTGTTGATAAAAATTAAAAATTACGTAAAAATCCACAAATCAGGATTGTACATGTCCAATTGACAGAGGAAATGAAGTCATTCATACATTTTAATTGAGAAATCTTTTCCTAATACTGAACAATAGGATAAAGCAACTATAAAAGACTTAACAATGTAAACAGTCTGGATGTAAAGTAACAAAGAGTGCGAAAGGAAGCTCCAACGTCGCAAGACTGCATGTTCGAAGTCTTGCAGAATGCTTGGAGGGAAATTCCCAGGAACTGTTTGCAGAAGGTGATGTTCCGTATGCCTCTTCTGGTGCAGAAACTAATTTCTGTCAAAGGAGGGTTTTTTGATGAGAAGAAAGTTTAACTGTTAATAGTGCAATCTGCACTTTGTCATCGTCCTTTTGGTATTCTATTGCTAGTTTGGTACTGATCCTATTCATTTTTATAAAATAAAAATATTTTTTTATCATAGTATTACAAGTATTTTAGAGTTATTGCAGAGTGTCCGGGAACTTTTGACTGGCAGTGTTAATGGTAGTAATTTCCATGTTATGCAGTTGTCTATTGGGATCATACGGAATTGAAGTAGAAGGATGTCTATATTACCTACAGCATTATTCAAGTTTCCAAGGTTATTAGTTTACTTGACTGCTGCTTATTTAATCTGGTGTAGGCGGCAACATTCCTTCGCTGTGTAATCTAGGTCAAACTGTTTGTCATTGCGTGGCCGTTGGTATTTCGGAAGCAGTGTTTTGGTGTTAGTAGTTTTGTGAGGGACTTTACTATTTAATATATAAAACCAGTAAACTAACTATACTATTTAATATGTGAAACACCTTAATAATTACGTTAATTCAAAGTCTTCACTATTTACCATTTAATTTACGTGACGCAGTCTATATCTCACAACTACAATCTGTGGCAATGACCTTAGTTCAGTGACTACTTTAGCAACCACCTGGACTCTCAACTTTAAGCTATTTGAAGATACAAAACATGTAAATATACACGTCGACAACATTACAGGGTGTTTCCAAATTTCTTCACAGATAAGTAACTCTCGCCAATTCATTAAGTTTTCTTTCTCTACTGTGGAATACTTATAATTCTGGGCGCTATCCACAATCACTTCTAATTATATTATTATCAGTTCACCAATTAATTCTTTTTCTGAGCCACAGCTTTAAGTCCGTTCACACAAATTTAAGCTTCTCGACTATCTTTTAAACAGTGGAGAAAAGGGCAGGTTCTAATGTTTTTATTGGGTCATATAACAATATAATATGAAGAGAAGAGTTTTCACACAATTAAGCAAGTTTTTATTGCAACTAAATAGCAATTTTCAACTATGGTTACAACGAAATTTTAATTCATCTCAACTTTACTTCTTAATGGTATTTGACTTTAACAAAGAACATTTAATACTATATATATGGTATGTTTTCAACCATTCCAAATCAGCAATATCCATTAATATTGTCCATATATGTTTTTAAACAACTGAAATTTCTTTTATACCTGTTATGTTTTCTGCTATTCTATTATTTGAGAACTTATTGAAACACAGGTTATTCTCTCATTCCACCTTTAAGGTTAGTGATCTCACTTAAATTTTGTACTATTTTAATACTGTGTTACTGTACTTAATTTCAACTAATTAATCCAGTCTCTTCTTTTATCTTTCAGATGAAGTTTCTGGATGCTACAACCAATCTTTTTCCATGAACATTTCTTTCTATAAACATTCTTTTCACAAAAATTGATATCACACAATAAATAGCGTTTGTTTCTAATAAATAGTTATTATTAACTTTCAAGTAGTTCGCCTTCCTTTTCCTTATTATTCCTTTACCCTTCAATTCTATGGTAATTGAGCCGTGAATTCGGCTCAATCGAAATAAAAAACGTTTCTAAATTAGCCAGCTGCAAATTAACACCGAAATAAGGTAAAATCAGTAAACGCGCCCAGTTAAAACAGCGTGGTTTAGCGTGTTCATGAAAGCGGTCCGCGACCGCGCTGCCATCTTTATGAACGCAAGGGAGGTGAGAGCGGTGGTTACGTGACGGCAGTTGGGATCATGTGCTTGTGAGGATAACATGTAAAACTAAGTTCGAGTGATTCTGGTGGGCGTTTCTGCCGTAAAGACGATGACTGATCTCCAAGGCGTTTTTGGGTGAGACCGTTTCTTTTCTACTTTAAATTCATTTAACAAATTATTCTTCATTCTGTGCTCACCCAATTTTCGGCAATCTAAATTTCGTTTTTGGTATTTATAAAGTTTTATAGTAAAGTCATTATGCCGGTTTCTACTTTTGGATTTTGAAATTACGCCATTCACCATGTAACTATTCATATTCAATTTTTGCCATGTCTTGTCTGTCAGTATATTCATTTCCGTCCGTTTCTTTCGTTTTCTCATGTTCTCCTGCGTTCAGGCAATAATTAAAGTTTCAGCAGTTATCACGTAATAATATGATAGAGAGTGAAATATGTGTTGTAAAATTTTAATAGAGGGGCTAAATTCATATAGAAAAAGGACTTAAGATTCAATTGAGGGATTAGCATGATTCTATGGTTTCATATCTATTGACATTACCAATTTTTCTGCTTTTCTAGTCATTTGGAAATTTCCCTATTAGACACATAGTGATTTAAATAGGCACTAATTATTATTTAATACAGGGTGATTAATATTAAGGAATAAAGTTTGAGACTGTTTCAGAATACTTATGTCCAGGCTTTATGAACTCAAATTGAGATTAAAAAGGCGATATGGTGATGTATTGTAATTAAAGATGTTGCGTTGTTAAGACGATACAAACGCATTCTTAGGCAGTGAAGTAAAATTCTTCTATGCTACATCAAAAGGGTTTTAGATGTTTAATGTTAAGAGAGTTATTAAGAATTTTACATTATTAAATTATTGGTATTTATTGCAGTTTGTACATAAGCTGAGAGTTGTCGTTTTTACACATATAATATTTCTTTTGCATTCTACATTACAATAAGTTATATTTATGAAATAAAGCTGTTATAGGAAATTCCAATTCTTTTTATGTATCTTGCTAATTTCCTAGGTTTTCCTAGTATTTGCAATTAATCATTTTCTGTGTTTCATTAAGGGAATAATGGGCGCCCAGTCATAAAGTTTAAGCGTCACAGATTTGGCTAAAAATGGCCGAAACCCGATCTACTTCATAAATCATATGTTCTAAGCTTCCGACATATGTAATAGTGACCCATAGCTGGCACAAATAAGTGTTATCGCAGAGCGTGGTTAGGTTTTTTGACTCCATTTTTCTAAATTTGCGCTCTGTTTTACTTTAGTACATTTTTCGAGAGTTGCTTTCTTTTCAAATTTGGATTTTTTTTTGGAGTTTCAACTGTATTTCATCCACTTAGATTTTAATCTAGTTCCTAAGGGTAGGCTGGATCTGCATTTTGTATCGGCATTTATGGTAGTTCAGCTTTTCTTCTTTTATATTAAATATTATTATATTGGGTGTATATTAACATACAATTTTGCTACCGGCATGTTGAGTAGTTCACTTTTTCAAATTTGCTACAGCATTGATTTTTCAAATTTGCTACAGCAGTGATTTTTCATTGGTAATTTTCAACCCTAACATAAAGATTATAAATTTAAAATTTGGCTTCCCGGGTACTTTGTTAATTTCGGATTTCTTTTTCTTGAATATTTCACCAAGCCTATTTTTTCCATGCTTCATGATAACTGTATTATTTTGAAGTGATTTAAACGGACTTTGGGTAAGCTTTTGGAATCAAGAATCGTGTGGCTATACTATTTGAAACTTAAATTCATTGATATTATATTTCCGAAACCTAACAGTCATTTTGCATTCTTAACTTAAATTCTGTAACTCAAATTAATGGATATTATATTTCTGTTTTGATCCCTGATTTAGTATTTCATTGTTTTATATTCTTTGGTGCAGTCAGTATAAGTAACCGAACATACGTACCACTTGAGTTTCTTTTTAAAGCCGATCTTCTTTATGAATTATCAGTCCGAGGGATCACAGTGGATCCAGACGATTCCGTTCCAAATTTAACAAAGATATTGTAAGATAATTTTACTATTCCTGTTGATATTAAGAACTTATTACATATTAACCCACAGACTGAGGTACCGGCCCTTATTGCTAAGACGGAAGAAATTTTCGAGCAATGTCGGGAACTAAGTGAGGAAGGGGAGCTATCTCAAAAACAGGTGCAATGTTTGCAGGCAAAATTGGACCACATTTCAAATAGAATACAGGATCCATTACAATCAGATATATCTTCTGAATATAGTAAATTGCTTTGGCTACTCGTCCAGGAGGTTTCTTTGGAGAAAGACAAAATTAGATATCAATTAGCTGGAAATGTAATGAGAGGTTTTGGAATTTCACCTAAAACCTCTTTTGCGAATGATTCTGTTAGTATTAAAGAACTTCAGCATTCACCTACGCCCATTGTTCACACTTTGGATTTTGAAGGGTGTAATGATTTTGCAAAATTGGTTCATCCCCTTGGTAAGTTAATAAGCCAGTTAGAGAATTTTAGCGACCACTCCTTGGATGAGGTTGTAAGGTTCTTAATATTTTTGATAGAGCTTAGGGCCCAAACCGAAATTTTTGGATTTAATGTCAAACAGGTTCTGGATTTATGTTTACGAATTTGAAAGGAAGTCTAAAGGAGCTAGCTGGTAGAGCCGTGAAGGAAAATAAGGACTCACTGGTATTCCACGGTAGTTTGCTTTGAAGTACTACTGTTGTACGTATTTGGTAGCATTATACTGGACTGCAAAAAATTACCCTTACATTCACTGATTGACTGTTCGAAGAGGATTAGAATGGCATCAGATAGAAGCAGTTCTGAAAAAGAAGGGCATCCATTCTATCTAAGTTAATGTCCTGTCGTACCAAAGAGATCTCACCGGCTAGGAAGACATTTGAACACGCAAGCGCTCTTGGTATTTGGTACAGTGTAATGCATTGCAATGGCAGACTTCCTTTCCACTCACTCTCCCCCTCCCAGGCGATATCTGTCTTTCTAGTTGTACCGCTCTCTACCTTCAAACGGAAATTGAATAGAGTCATAATACGTCAAAACAGTAAAGTGCAATACAGTAGGTCTACTTTGTAACACTCTGTCTAAAGATATAGGCTATGTTTGAGAAAACATATTGCACTGGAAACCTAAAAAGAAGTTTTCGTTTGAAAAGCAAAACACGCACTACTTACCATCTCTGAAGATGTTCCAGTTTTTTCGCAAATTAAATCACACGTTTCGATTTAAGACATTGCACGCACGAGATTCAGGAAACGTTCCCTATCGTTCCTGGTATAGTTTTGACTTTATCTAGAAAACTTATTTTGAAGACAGTGTTTGAAAGAATACTAAAACATAATAGACTGTTATGCATGACATATAGGCCTATGTATTAATTTTCAGAATTAGGCCTTTTGTGTCGTCTTGGCATAAAAATCTTATTTGAAGACATTCTTTTAAGGAATATTATAACATAATAGGTTGTTATGCATGACAAATAGGCTAAATAATAGTTTTTACAAAAATTAAGGGTTTTGTGTCGACTTTATCTAGAAAACTTATTTTGAAGAGAGTATTTTAAAGAATACTAAATCATATTACGCTGTTATGCCCGCCCCAGCCACCATTTGAGGCCTCCGACGAAAACTTGTTTGAAAACATCATTTTAATGAATATTAAATCATATTAATGTGTCAACGCGGCAAAATTGAAATATTACACCCATTTTGAATTTTTTCAAACATCCCTCCATTTTTAAAAATCACATTTCGACTCCAACTTGGCCAATGTTTTGAATTTTGAATTTAGCGGTATTCGTCATCTTATAGCATGGTACACAACTGCCTTCCAGGAGACAATTCTGAAAGTAATGACTGTTAACTAGCGCGATCTAGTAGACAATTATGAAAATACATGATTGAATAACCTGACAGCACTGAGAAAAACTGAATATTATATGAGACAATGTTTTTAATTTTTGAATTTAGCGGTAGTCGCCATCTTATAGCATGGTACACAACTGCTTTCTAGGAGACATTTCTGAAAGTAATGACTGTTAACTAGCGCGATCTAGTAGACAATTATGAAAGCACAAGATTGAATAACATGACAGCACTGAGAAAAACTCAATATTATATGAGACAATGTTTTGAATTTTGAATTTAGCGGTAGTCGCCATTTTATAGCATGGTACACAACTGGCTTCTAGGAGACAATTCTGAAAGTAATGACTGTTAACTAGCGCGATCTAGTAGACAATTATGAAAGGACAAGATTGAATAACATGACTCACTGAGAAAAACTGAATATTATATGAGACAAAGTTAGCAGGTGGAACATCGGATGTTACCGTGGTCACGCGGTTAAAATCAGGTACCCGGTATTCACAACTTGAAAGGTTCGAGTCCACCCCTATGACTAGATTTTATTAAATAAATATAAATATAAAATTTAACATGTATAAGAATGCTATATAGTGATGACGTCATAGGGTGGAGTAATGACTTTATGTATGGAAAGTGATGACGTCACGGCGGAAGACTCAAAATCTCTTTCAGATGTTCCTTAACGCGCAACTGCATCAGACCTTGCGCAAGACTGCATAATCAGAACGTCCCGGGAAAAAAAACCCTCGCGTAAGAGTGCGTACCCAGGCGTCTATGGTATAAGGGCGAAAACAACATCAATTAAAACCATTGCGTAAAAGTGGGTGTCCATACGTCCATGGCATAAGAGCGTAACAAATTGGTAAAAGGCTTGCATAAGAGGGTGTGACGTCTGACGTCACTTTTCCCGTCTCCGATTTCGTTTGTCTGCGTACGAGCTCTGGAAATATTCCCTCGCGCCTGCGCAGCGTGCTTTTCGCGAGAGGTTTGCTGGGCTGGTCTCTCGCGGGAGCGAGTGTCTGTGTGGAAGTTTAGTGCTGAGGTTTGCCTAGGGAAACTTCTCGTCGGATTGCGGGTAGTGGCTGATTATGGTGTGAGTCTTAATATATTATTATGTTAGGTAAAGTTCCTTCGTGTCCATCAGACAGAAGGGTTTTTTGAGTTAAGTACAGGTTTCGCTTACTCATTGAAAATGCATCCATGAAGTTGTAAGTTAGCATACACGAACATGGTAAAATGGCGGTGTCAGACTGTCTAGAAATTCTTGCAGATAGGTAACCTTTTTGATAATTCGATATTGGTGGCTCTCTTTATACCACGGCTCTCTCTGATTCAGATTTTCTGGTTTTTTATGATGGAATAAGGTCCATAATAATAATAATCTATTTTCAGATTCTCGTATATCGTCTTCTTCATAGGGCTAATCTTAGAATCTTTTTCAAGGGTATTTCTCGATGCTACGATAAGCAGCACAGATATACATATTAGTAAGGTTATTTGACTGTAAGGTGATCCAAATGAAATTAATTTGGTGGAAAAGAAGTTACGGATAATTATATTAAAAGACTAACATGAAGAAAGTTTCTGTAAATTAAGTCAAACAAATTATAGTTTGTGGTCACTTTGGCTAATGGCCATTTCAGTGCAAATTTAGGTAGTATAGACAGGCCTATATAAATGTCAATGTATTAAGAAATTTTCTGTAGGTTGAGTCAACAACCATTACTAGTGTTTTCAGTCAAACAAATTCTAGTTTGTGGTCACATTGGCTAATGGCCATTTCAGTGCAAATTTATTAAGAAATTTTCTGTAGGTTGAGTCAACAACCATTACTAGTGTTTCAGTCAACCAAATTATCGATTGTGGTCACATTGGCTAATGACCATTTCAGTGCAAATTTAGGTAGTATCAAACTGGCCTATATAAATGTCAATTTATCAAGAAATTTTCTGTAGGTTGAGTCAGCAACCATTACTAGTGTTTTCAGTCAACCAAATTATCGATTGTGGTTAAATTGGCTAATGGCCATTTCATTGCAAAGTTAGGTAGTATCAGACTGGCCTATATAAATGTCAATTTATTAGGAAATTTCTGTAAGTGAAATAACCAACCATTATTAACTTTTGTGACTTTTGGCTGCCTATTTGATATGGTATAAAGCCCATTATAGTCATTTAGTCATTTAATACAGTAAATATTTCTGTAAGTTAAATAACCAACCATTATTAAGTTTTGTGACTGTTGACTGCCCATTTTGATTCTGTATAAAGCTCATTATAGTCATTTAGTCATTTAATACAGTAAATATTTCTGTAAGTTAAATAACCAACCATTATTAAGTTTTGTGACTGTTGGCTGCCTATTTTGATTCTGTATAAAGCCCATTATAGTCGTTTAGTCATTTGATACAGTAATTATTTTCTGTAAGTTAAAAGACCAATCATTATTAGCGTTTGTGACTGTTGACTGCCTATTTAATGTTGTGGTCATTTTGGCTAATTGGCATTCCAGTACATATTCAAAAGTTAGCAAATGTGAAGAGAAGTTATAGGCCTACATGCCGAATTGATTTAACAGTCTCTACGAAGGATAATATATTGAAGTTCTATTGTGGTAAATCAGTCACTTATTTAATGGCCACTTTCATATACATTTATTTGAATTAAAAAATTGAGCCTATGTACTTGACAAATTAAATTATTAGGCAATATTTCTTGTAATTACATTTGTATTATAGCCAATTATAGTTGAATTAAACAATTGAGTCTATATACTTGACAAATTAAGTTATTAGGCAATATTTCTTGTAATTACATTTGTATTATAGCCAATTATAGTCATTTAGTTAATGGCCAAATCAATCCAGCTTTGGGGTAATTAAACAATTGATTCAGTAAATATTTCTGTAAGTTAAAAGACCAATCATTATTAGCGTTTGTGACTGTTGACTGCCTATTTGATATTGTGGTCATTTTGGCTAATTGGCATTCCAGTACATATTCAAACGTTAACAAATTTGAAGAAAAGTTATAGGCCTACATGCCAAATTGATTTAACTGTCTCTACAAAAGATTATACATTGAAGTTCTATTACGGTAATCCGTCACTTCATTTAATGGCCACCTTCATATAGATTTTCTTGAATTGAATAAGATATTTCTGTGGGTTAATTCATCACCTATTTGTAGAGTTTGTCACTGAAGTCTGTATTTTTCTATATTCTGGCCATCTTGGGTTAACGGCCAATGTAGTATGCGCTTAGATGTGTTAATTAATTTAGTAGAGAATCTATTTGTTGCAGATTAATTTATTAGCCTGATAAATTACTGAGAGTCAAAACTACCTTTAGTAGTATATTATCAATTTAGTTAATGGCCAACTTAGGCTAGACTTAGCTAATTTAAACAAATTCTATTGGGGAGCCATTGTTTGTAGATTTATTCGGAAATTAGGAAAACCAGTTGTGAGTTATAGATTTTCCTTTTAGACAATTTCTTGATTAGGCCAGATTGGTTATTCTACTTAGGTCAGAATATAGTTTTTGCATTTAACAAGCCTGGATGCCAGATAGTTAGTTCTGGCTTTAGATCTGTTGTGGATTGTTATTGGTAAAGGTGGCATTCAGGTTATTACATGAATTTAGTCCAACTCTATTTAACGTTTTAATGTTTTGGTGATTATATGAACAGTGTCAGTTGTAATCTGTGGCTGCTTAGTGTAAGGCCACTCTCTATTTTTAGGGTTTCTATTTATTGAATTTCTATGATATTCTGTGATATTAATATATTCATACTTTACTCCGATAGTTGTTATTGAGGGTTATTCTTGTTGGTATATTATATCTGATTGTTTTTTAATAATCAAATATACATCTATAGCAGATTGTAGTGTGTCATCTACTACCTTCCTTCCTGGGGACTGGTTTCAGATCTGTCGGACTTTGGGGATTGGTTCATTTCTGGATTTCAAGCGTTCTTTAAAGAATCAGTAGCACGCGTCCAAAGTTATTATATTTATTTAGTGAAACTAAGATTAAATTATCTAGCAACTAGTTAAGAGTACCAGTAGAGGAGACAGCGTTGTTGCAGTGGTAGCACTTTGGCCCCAGGGCGGGAAGGTAGGCGTATATGTGTCATCTACGCCTACATTTGGTGCTTTTCACTTAGTATTTTTCTTACTTGCTATATATATCTTCATTCATACAGATATTTGTGTATGCTGTTAGCTATGGCTGTATTTTTGTACCTCGTTATCATGACTTTGTGACGACAATTATATTGAGATTTATAAATAATCACCTGAGTTTTGTGCTTGAGTATTTGTCATGTTTTTGTAGCGAGTTTTCCACCAGATTAATTTGATTTGTGTTGGCTAATTGGATATGAGGCAGTTTTCGCCATTCCTATTTTATGGCAATTAAGTTTTAGTGTAATATTTTTGTAATCAAGTTCTTACTGAATTTTGTATGTTAATTATGTGTAGCTCAGTTAAGATTAGTGTGTGGGTGGCCTGTATTGAAGTTCGTGTGATGCATTTTCATTGAGAAAAAAAAGGCGTAAATTGTATTTTTGTGACTCACATAGTTTTCAGATCATCTGGCCGTGATTTGGCGGGAAGGGACTTTTGTGCTCTCCCAGTACGAAAGCTTCAAAAATGGTATATGCTTAATTATATGTATATAAAAAAAAACATTACAGACACTACAACAAGTTAATTCTTCACATCATACAACGCACTATAAATGTTGGAAACTTGAAATTCTCAAGAATAACCAATCTTCCCTTACAATAAAAACAAGAACAACACAGATAGTGACAGGAAACATAGTTTTCTGAGTAGTCACTTGCAAAAATTATGTGGCGAATTTTCAGCACTGTTACCAAAACCAGATTTTTGAGCATATCTGTGTAAAAACATAAAATATTACTGACTCTATAAAGGATTAATTCTTCACTTCATATAACGGAGTGTGAATGCTTTAATACTGTACTACTCAACAGTAACTGAAACGTTACCTACCAATATGACAAGCAGAATACTGATAGTATCAAGAGATGTTGTGTACATCCTTATCTGGGGACTATTAACAAGTGTTACCAGATCAGTCTTATCAAAGCAACCATACTGTGCTGCCTTATCTTGGCTGTTTTAGTGGCCTTGTTGACCTGTACCGAAGAATTGGTTCAACTACTTGATCTTTTGAGGACTGCTGAGGATCGCTGCTTCTCCTGCTCCTTTGGCTCCTGTGGTGGCGTGTGTGGATCCCACACGTTGCCGCATTCTTGGGCTGACTCATGGGGAGAGCTACCCCGTCTTGTTTTGCCAATGTAACAGTTGGCCGGAGTCTTACCCTGCTGCTGCCTTCATTTATCATCTGGACCAGAGATTTTGTCTTCTGCTTTCTAGCATTATCTTCGTGGTGAGAGTGTTTTATGATAAAGAAATATTGCCTGTGCTGGGGTATTTTGGTAATATTCTGGATAATTATTCTGGGTGCCATCACTGGACACTCTTGTGGACTCCAGGGTTACCTACCCAGCCTTATTCGGTTGTGAGGTTGTGACACCTATATTTTTTTAATCACACATGTGCTACGCCATAAGTGGAATTTAAGGTAATAAGGTGATACCCATGCATCTTATTAATTTCACATGTCTTAAGTCATTATTCAATAAAAGGCAATAAGTGATCTTTTATTCGATATAAGGCAATAAGTGATCTTCGACAGTGCAGTGCTTTAAATAATTATTTTTGGGGCAGCATGGTTGTTTAATAAATAAAGGTAATAAAAATAATGGATACAAAGTTGATCGATCAAACTTTATACAATCAAGAACTAACCTTAGAAAGGGTAACTAAATAAAGAAAATATATGAAAATATATATAGGACTTCTTACATTTGTTGGACTTTTGTTAAATTATACAATTAAACTAGACTGTGCATTCCATATACCACATGGTGGTATCCTATTATCATGATTAGCTATTAAGTAGGAACTGAATTATTCATGTGTAACATTTGTGATTCTTTGCTGTAGTTAATGTTATATGTTTTCCTGTTTAAATTGAGTGACCTTACTAGAAGGGGTTATATCGAGAATCTGATTATTTTCACACTTATATTTGTGTACATAGTATTCCTTTTTCTGGGAGGGGGAGGCTGTGACGTCTGACGTCACATTTTCCCGTCTCCGATTTCGTTTGTCTGCGTACGAGATCTGCAAATATTCCCTCGCGCCTGCGCAGCGTGTTTTTCGCGAGAGGTTTGCTGGGCTGGTCTCTCGCGGGAGCGAGTGCCTGTGTGGAAGTTTAGTGCTGAGGTTTGCCTAGGGAAACTTCTCGTCGGATTGCGGGTAGTGGCTGATTATGGTGTGAGTCTTAATATATTATTATGTTAGGTAAAGTTCCTTCGTGTCCATCAGACAGAAGGGTTTTTTGAGTTAAGTACAGGTTTCGCTTACTCATTGAAAATGCATCCATGAAGTTGTAAGTTAGCATACACGAACATGGTAAAATGGCGGTGTCAGACTGTCTAGAAATTCTTGCAGATAATTCGTTATTGGTGGCTCTCTTTATACCACGGCTCTCTCTGATTCAGATTTTCTGGTTTTGTATGATGGAATAAGGTCCATAATAATAATAATAATAATAATAATAATCTATTTTCAGATTCTCGTATATCGTCTTCTTCATAGGGCTAATCTTAGAATCTTTTTCAAGGGTATTTCTCGATGCTACGATAAGCAGCACAGATATACATATTAGTAAGGTTATTTGACTGTAAGGTGATCCAGGTTCAATGTGTTGTTTCACAGTATCATTATGTGCAGTGTTTTAATTAGTCGTAAACTAATGAAATTAATTTGGTGGAAAAGAAGCTACGGATAATTATATTAAAAGACTAACATGAAGAAAGTTTCTGTAAATTAAAACAAACAAATTATAGTTTGTGGTCACTTTGGCTAATGGCCATTTCAGTGCAAATTTAGGTAGTATAGACAGGCCTATATAAATGTCAATGTATTAAGAAATTTTCTGTAGGTTGAGTCAACAACCATTACTAGTGTTTTCAGTCAAACAAATTCTAGTTTGTGGTCACATTGGCTAATGGCCATTTCAGTGCAAATTTATTAAGAAATTTTCTGTAGGTTGAGTCAACAACCATTACTAGTGTTTCAGTCAACCAAATTATCGATTGTGGTCACATTGGCTAATGGCCATTTCAGTGCAAATTTAGGTAGTATCAGACTGGCCTATATAAATGTCAATTTATCAAGATATTTTCTGTAGGTTGAGTCAGCAACCATTACTAGTGTTTTCAGTCAACCAAATTATCGATTGTGGTTTCATTGGCTAATGGCCATTTCAGTGCAAATTTAGGTAGTATCAGACTGGCCTATATAGGCCTAAATGTCAATTTATTAGGAAATTTATGTAAGTGAAATAACCAACCATTATTAACTTTTGTGACTTTTGGCTGCCTATTTGATACGGTATAAAGCCCATTATAGTCATTTCGTCATTTAATACAGTAAATATTTCTGTAAGTTAAATAACCAACCATTATTAAGCTTTGTGACTGTTGGCTGCCTATTTTGATTCTGTATAAAACGCATTATAGTCATTTAGTCATTTAATACAGTAAATATTTCTGTAAGTTAAATAACCAACCATTATTAAGTTTTGTGACTGTTGGCTGCCTATTTTGATTCTGTATAAAGCTCATTATAGTCACTTAGTCATTTAATACAGTAAATATTTCTGTAAGTTAAATAACCAACCATTATTAAGTTTTGTGACTGTAGGCTGCCTATTTTGATTCTGTATAAAGCTCATTATAGTCATTTAGTCATTTAATACAGTAAATATTTCTGTAAGTTAAATAACCAACCATTATTAAGTTTTGTGACTGTTGGCTGCCTATTTTGATTCTGTATAAAGCCCATTATAGTCGTTTAGTCATTTGATACAGTAATGATTTTCTGTAAGTTAAAAGACCAATCATTATTAGCGTTTGTGACTGTTGACTGCCTATTTAATGTTGTGGTCATTTTGGCTAATTGGCATTCCAGTACATATTCAAAAGTTAACAAATTTGAAGAGAAGTTATAGGCCTACATGCCAAATTGATTTAACAGTCTCTACGAAGGATAATACATTGAAGTTCTATTGTGGTAAATCAGTCACTTATTTAATGGCCACCTTTCATATACATTTATTTGATTTAAACAATTGAGCCTATATACTTGACAAATTAAATTATTAGGCAATATTTCTTGTAATTACATTTGTATTATAGCCAATTATCGTCATTTAGTTAATGGCCAAATCAATCCAGCTTTGGGGTAATTAAACAATTGATTCAGCAAATATTTTCTGTAAGTTAAAAGACCAGTCATTAATAGTGTTTGTGACTGTTGACTGCCTATTTGATATTGTGGTCATTTTGGCTGATTGGCATTCCAGTACATATTCAAAGCTTAACAAATTTGAAGAGAAGTTATAGGCCTACATGCCAAATTGATTTAACAGTCTCTACGAAGGATAATACATTGAAGTTCTATTGTGGTAAATCAGTCACTTATTTAATGGCCACCTTTCATATACATTTATTTGAATTAAACAATTGAGCCTATATACTTGACAAATTAAATTATTAGGCAATATTTCTTGTAATTTCATTTTTATTATAGCCAATTATAGTCATTTAGTTAATGGCCAAATCAATCCAGCTTTGGGGTAATTAAACAATTGATTCAGTAAATATTTTCTGTAAGGTAAAAGACCAATCATTATTAGCGTTTGTGACTGTTGACTGCCTATTTGATATTGTGGTCATTTTGGCTAATTGGCATTCCAGTACATATTCAAAAGTTTACAAATTTGAAGAGAAGTTATAGGCCTACATGCCAAATTGATTTAACCGTCTCTACAAAGTATTATACATTGAAGTTCTATTACGGTAATCCGTCACTTCATTTAATGGCCACCTTCATATAGATTTTCTTGAATTGAATAAGATATTTCTGTGGGTTAATTCATCACCTATTTGTAGAGTTTGTCACTGAAGTCTGTATTTTTCCATATTCTGGCCATCTTTGGTTAACGGCCAATGTAGTATGCGCTTAGATGTGTTAATTAATTTAGTAGAGAATCTATTTGTTGCAGATTAATTTATTAGCCTGATAAATTACTGAGAGTCAAAACTACCTTTAGTAGTATATTATCAATTTAGTTAATGGCCAACTTAGGCTAGACTTAGCTAATTTAAATAAATTCTATTGGGGAGCCATTGTTTGTAGATTTATTCGGAAATTAGGAAAACCAGTTGTGAGTTATAGATTTTCCTTTTAGACAATTTCTTGATTAGGCCAGATTGGTTATTCTACTTAGGTCAGAATATAGCTTTTGCATTTAACAAGCCTGGATGCTAGATAGTTAGTTCTGGCTTTAGATCTGTTGTGGATTGTTATTGGTAAAGGTGGCATTCAGGTTATTACATGAATTTAGTCCAACTCTATTTAACGTGTTAATGTTTTGGTGATTATATGACCAGTGTTAGTTGTAATCTGTGGCTGCTTAGTGTAAGGCCACTCTCTATTTTTAAGGTTTCTATATATTGAATTTCTATGATATTCTGTGATATTAATATATTCATACTTTACTCCGATAGTTGTTATTGAGGGTTATTCTTGTTGGTATATTATATCTGATTGTTTTTTAATAATCAAATATACATCTATAGCAGATTGTAGTGTGTCATCTACTACCTTCCTTCCTGGGGACTGGTTTCAGATCTGTCGGACTTTGGGGATTGGGTCATTTCTGGATTTCAAGCGTTCTTTAAAGAATCAGTAGCACGCGTCCAAAGTTATTATATTTATTTAGTGAAACTAAGATTAAATTATCTAGCAACTAGTTAAGAGTACCAGTAGAGGAGACAGCGTTGTTGCAGTGGTAGCACTTTGGCCCCAGGGTGGGAAGGTAGGTGTATATGTGTCATCTACGCCTACATTTGGTGCTTTTCACTTAGTATTTTTCTTACTTGCTATATATATCTTCATTCATACAGATATTTGTGTATGCTGTTAGCTTTGGCTGTATTTTTGTACCTCGTTATCATGACTTTGTGACGACAATTATATTGAGATTTAAAAATAATCACCTGAGTTTTGTGCTTGAGTATTTGTCATGTTTTTGTAGCGAGTTTTCCACCAGATTAATTTGATTTGTGTTGGCTAATTGGATATGAGGCAGTTTTCGCCATTCCTATTTTATGGCAATTAAGTTTTAGTGTAATATTTTTGTAATCAAGTTCTTACTGAATTTTGTATGTTAATTATGTGTAGCTCAGTTAAGATTAGTGTGTGGGTGGCCTGTATTGAAGTTCGTGTGATGCATTTTCATTGAGAAAAAAAAGGCGTAAATTGTATTTTTGTGACTCACATAGTTTTCAGATCATCTGGCCGTGATTTGGCGGGAAGGGACTTTTGTGCTCTCCCAGTACGAAAGCTTCAAAAATGGTATATGCTTAATTATATGTATATAAAAAAAAACATTACAGACACTACAACAAGTTAATTCTTCACATCATACAACGCACTATAAATGTTGGAAACTTGAAATTCTCAAGAATAACCAATCTTCCCTTACAATAAAAACAAGAACAACACAGATAGTAACAGGAAACATAGTTTTCTGAGTAGTCACTTGCAAAAATTATGTGGCGAATTTTCAGCACTGTTACCAAAACCAGATTTTTGAGCATATCTGTGTAAAAACATAAAATATTACTGACTCTATAAAGGATTAATTCTTCACTTCATATAACGGAGTGTGAATGCTTTAATACTGTCCAGACGTCCTTGGCAAAAGGGCTTAACAACATTGGTAAAAAGCCTTGCGTAAGAGTGCGTTTGCAGCCGTCGTTGGCAAAAGGTCATAACTGCAGACGCGTACGTACGCAAACCGACGCTGGGCGTCGGGGCGCCAACTTGGTCAAACTCAGCGTCTTACTACTCATCTGTTACATTAAGTAATCGTCAGGGATTTAGGCCATCTGTCAGTACATCCGAAAGAAGGTCATGTTTTTATTGCCATAGGTTTAAGATATTTCGGGGCGGGCGGCTCACTGGTACTTCCGGAAGCCACTGAGCTGGACGTTTCGATTTTGTTTCGTTGTCAGGTTGTAGTTCGTGAAGAATAACCCTAGACGTCAATCTTTATTTTCTTTATTTTAGGGACCCCTATTAAATACTCTGGCGGTTTCTATTTGGGCTATTAGTGAACGTTTTAAGGTAAATGTAAACATGTTAGTTATTCAGCATTTTAGGTAGGGTCAGAAAGCTGGAGAACATGAATTCTTTATTCGGGAAATCGGGTAAATAAATAAATTGACTTGATCTCAACTCATTTTTTGGATATGTTTAATTTAAAAAAAATTCACTCTTAAAAGTAAAATATTTATACTATGTATCTGTTGCACGCATTCTGTGGGTATGGATTTATGTTGCAGTTTGGTTGTGATCTGCTCAAGGATGATGTCTGTAGGCCGTGTACTTCGGACCAGAATTGTAACTGGATCTAGCAGGGGCCCTGTTTAGCCTCTCTTTTCTCTTGGCTGACTGACCGAGTCCTGTCTTGTGCCGGCCCATTTTTTTTTGGTTCCTGCTCTGGAGACGCCTGGAGTTAATGGTTCCTGTAACAAAAGAGAAGCACCTATGAGATGGCGCATGGTTGAGCTACAAGCTGGGTTGCAGAAACATGCAGCTGCACCAGTAAGCGGAGATGTCTACAGGGAGTTTCGAGCAAACAAAAATTCTGCACGAGAGGAGCTGCTTGCTGGAGACTGCAAGAATGTCCAGGTGTAAGTCATGCTATTAGAATTTCTCTACTGTAGTCCGTCAATGCAAAAGCTCTAACTGTGACCTTGTCCATGCAATCTGTGATACCAATCTTCTAAAAGGCATGCATGATGTAATTGCAAGACAATCATAGCCGGCACAGATGTAAAGCCTAACATCAAGAAATGGCTGAAAATTATCTCTAGCAAGCAGAACTCCAGATTCACAGCGGATAAGAGCTGCTGGGAAATTCAACTTACTGTTCAGTATATTCCTGCTTCCAATACGATTATCCGGTCATGATCATCTTTTTCCAATACCTGTGATTCCTGTCTGAACCCAGTGATGTTTTCACACTGAAGATATCGAGTTTGTCCTAGTTTGCCTTTCCTTGGCGAGATGCCATCCTATTTTGCCTGATCTCTATATGAGCTATTACTTTGAGCCTTGGTCCTCAAGAAAATGCATTTGGCAGCTGTCTTAATTTGATATGACTGATGATACGACCTGATGGAGAATTCAGCCATTACATAGTTTTCCATCCTGGACTGAAAAATATCTTCAGCTTCAATCTCTTGGTTTCCTCGTCTCCTGTCTGCTGATTGAGGGTCTGGTTGGAATGAGCACTAACTGTTGCTCCTTCAAAGATTCTTCTCCTTGGAACTACTAGGGCGCAGAATGGATTGTTCCTGCTAAGCTGTGGTCAGGTGTGACATCAGTTCCTGTGCGTCTGGACATGCTATTGGTTTCATCTCTCTTCAGTTGGTGATGGTGCTTATATAGCGCCCGGGGGGAAATAAGTGGTGTGGCCTAAGAAATATGGAACTCTTCAAGAATTGTGAGCGAACGAGTATTTCTGAAGTTGGTGGGGCATCGGGCAAGGCATGGAAACATTTCGGCAGTGTCAAGATAAAAGATTGTGCTTGTGTTTTTTTTCTCTTTCTTTTCAGAGGGCTGTGTATTTAAAATATTGTGTCCAGTTCTTTTACAAAAGGTCTTAGATTCAAGTTTAAGGAAAATAAAGTATTTGACTCTATTTTAGGGCAGTCTGGGGAGTATGAGCCGTGAATTCGGCTCAATCGAAATAAAAAACGTTTCTAAATTAGCCAGCTGCCAAATAACACCGAAATAAGGTAAAATCAGTAAACGCGCCCAGTTAAAACAGCGTGGTTTAGCGTGTTAATGAAAGCAGTCCGCGACCGCGCTGCCATCGTTATGAACGCAAGGGAGGTGAGAGCAGTGGTTACGTGACGGCAGTTGGGATCATGTGCTTGTGAGGATAACATGTAAAACTAAGTTCGAGTGATTCTGGTGGGCGTTTCTGCCGTGAAGACGATGACTGTTCTCCACGGCGTTTTTGGGTGAGACCGTTTCTTTTCTACTTTAAATTCATTTAACAAATTATTCTTCATTCTGTGCTCACCCAATTTTTGGCAATCTAAATTTCGTTTTTGGTATTTATAAAGTTTTATAGTAAAGTCATTATGCCGGTTTCTACTTTTGGATTTTGAAATTACGCCATTCACCATGTAACTATTCATATTCAATTTTTGTAATGTCTTATCTGTCAGTATATTCATTTCCGTCCGTTTCTTTCGTTTTCTCATGTTCTCCTGCGTTCAGGCAATAATTAAAGTTTCAGCAGTTACCACGTAATAATATGATAGAGAGTGAAATATGTGTTGTAAAATTTTAATAGAGGGGCTAAATTCATATAGAAAAAGGACTTAAGATTCAACTGAGGGATTAGCATGATTCTATGGGTTCATATCTATTCACATTACCAATGTTTCTGCATTTTCTAGTCATTTGGAAATTTCCCTATTTGATACAGAGTGATTTAAATAGGCACGAATTATTATTATTTAATACAGGCTGATTAATATTAAGGAATAAAGTTTGAGACTGTTTCAGAATACTTATGTCCAGGCTTTATGAACTCAAATTGAGATTAAAAAGGCGATATGGTGATGTATTGTAATTGAAGATTTTGCGTTGTTAAGACGATACAAACGAATTCTTAGGCAGTGAAGTAAAATTCTTCTTTGGCACATCAAAAGGGTTTTAGATGTTTAATGTTAAGAGAGTTATTAAGAATTTTACATTATTAAATTATTGGTATTTATTGCAGTTTGTACATAAGCTGAGAGTTGTCCTTTTTACACATATAATATATCTTTTGCATTCTACATTCCAAAAAGTTATATTTATGAAATAAAGCTGTTCTAGAAATTCCAATTCTTTTTATTTATCTTGCTAATTTCCTAGGTTTTCCTAGTATTTGCAATTAGTCATTTTCTGTGTTTCATTAAGGGAATAATGGGCGCCCAGTCATAAAGTTTAAGCAGTAGCGTCACAGATTTGGCTAAAAATGGTCGAAACCCGATCTACTTCATAAATCATATGTTCTAAGCTTCCGACATATGTAATAGTGACCCATAGCGGGCACATAATCTGTCCACGTCAGTTCAGTCATAAGAAGAATACTTTTCTAAGAAAGATAGAAAAGACAATGCAGAAGGAAGAAAATGAAATTTAGGCCTATGTCCGGGAATTTAACCACGGCGATAGACCTCCGACACAGAGCATGTCTAAGTTCTGAGTTACAGCCAACTTGACAACTCCCCTGTAACCGGTCACATAAGAAAAACCACCAAAAGAGTATAATTTTGATAATTCGTATTGCATGGTCCTTGACAAGTATACACCTGCTCGTGAGGCGGATCGTTGCCTTGACCCCCGAAAAACTCTAGTCACTCTCTTCAATAACTACACGTCTAGTTCCAGTCATTCCTAGGCCTACTCCTAGATTTATTTTACTTTTTTCTTTCCTGGAACTACGGGGTTTCACATAACCCAAGTATCACTATAGTAACTTCTTCACTTCTTTCATTTCTTAACCTTTACCTTCCAAAGAAAAACACACTTTTACGTTTTATTATACATTAATTTAAATTCACTTTGATCTTTACCCCACTTTAATTTAGTTCGATCTGCATTCAAACTTTACTTTCATAAAATTATTTTCCTTTCCTTTAACTCAACTTTTTCTACAGTACTTCCTCATTTACTATTTCGGTTTAGTGAATATTTACGTTTCTAAATTCCTCTACATGAATTTCATTGCGAAACTATCTTCACCCCAAATAACTTCCTCACTAATATATCTTTTCTTCCTCTATTTTTTACACAAATTTTCTCTCTTTAATCTAACTTACTTGTTGAGTTAACTTTCTAGTTCCTAAATTTGAACTATAATAATGTTAATTTTCTTCTTTTTCCAAAGTGAATTTACATCCAACCTATTTTTCTCTCATTCCACATACTTTTCCGTACTACGGATTTTTACTCTTTCCCAAATCCTACTTTAGTAATTCAATCTCTATGTGAATAATTACAACTGAAGATTTAAAGGCCATCATGCCATCTAGACATATAAGATATCCATCTGTTACCTTAAATAAACCCAAGTGGGAAAGGCCCAAATAAGGATTACTTTTATGCCCTTATAATTTCTTCCTTACTCCCCTCGCGACCTGTCTTAAAAAGCAAAAGTGTTTCATAGGCCTCTCCAACTAACAACAGCTTCGAATTCGGTCGTGACTTAACAACCCATTAACACCCAAAGTATATAGAGATTACATAACAATTCTTTCCTCGTTCTCTCATTAACCCTGTTTCTTTCATTACCCTCTCGACAGAATTAAAGCATGGGACTACCCTTGACTACTGCTTGCAAATATGAATTTCTAGTTGTTTTCTTTCTATACTAACTTTAGCTGTCCATTGACTATACATTTATACCTCAAAATAATCTGTTACATCAACCATAACTTAGAAATATATTGAATTTACGGTTGTAGTTAAAACTATCAATTTTCAGAATGTCTTAATACTCAACAGACAGTAGTCCAGCGATGTTTTCACCATTCTTGTTCAGTCCCCCTTCTGTCGTTATGCAACTTTCAATGGGTCTCGTTTCGAATCTAAGCACAACTTAGACTCCACCATATTCTTCTTCCCAAGCAGATGTTCGCTTGCAGGCGGCCACGACGTAAGCCAACCAACGTTCTCGGTCGACCCAGCCCAAAAGCTAATTCTCCACAGCCATCGGTCGTTGTTTTCTGGTTCAGATCTCCATCTTTCTTACGTTCCTATACAGAACATCAGACAACTCCGTCGTCTCAACTGCCGCTTACTCCTTCATCACGCGTCGACCCAAGTCTTCCTTCTCCTCACAACCTTCCTGTTCATCTTCCTAAAGCCGTCTCTCTTCTCATTTTCTCTCACTGCTGTACTTTATAACTCGTATACTTGTCAACCATCGAACTGTTCGTTTGAAACTGGAAGGTTTCACTCCCACGGCCAGGTGAAAAATACTTCTATCTACCCCATCATGCAGTAATTAAGCCATCATCTACCACAACCAAGACTAGAGTTGTGTTCGATGCTTCTGCAAAAACCTCATCAGGCAAGTCCCTAAATGACATTCTGAAATTTGGCCCTACAGTGCAAGATGATTTATCATCCATTATAATGCGCTTTCGAACCTACAAGTATGCGTTCTCAGCTGACATTTCTAAAATGTACAGACGCATAAGGATGCATGAAGACGACCAGAATCTTCAAAGGATTGTGTGGCGTTCTAATACACATGAACCCATACAAGACTATGCTTTAACTACCGTGACTTATGGCACTAAATCAGCTTGGTTTTTAGCCATAAGATCCCTGCATCAGCTGTCAATAGAAGAAGAAGCTAAATACCCTCTCGCTTCCCAAGCCGTTAGAACTTCCTTCTATGTGGACGACTGCCTGGCAGGATATGATAATCTTCAAGAAGCGCTACGCCTTCAAGAAGAATTAATCCTCATGCTTGACAGTGGCGGATTTCCATTGCGATAGTGGTGCTCCAATCATGAAGCTTTGCTGGAATCTGTACCGTCATCTCATCGAGAGACCCAATTGCCTTTGTCTCTTGATAACAGTGAAATGCACATGCCCTTGGTTTACTATGGCATCCTGCAACTGATAATTTCCAGATACAATCCCATCCTTATCTCCAAACTCATACTCAGGTTAAACTTACCAAGCGTACTATCCTATCAGTCATCTCTTCCAGCTTTGATCCTCTAGGCCTTGTCAGTCCTATTGTTATCAATGCCAAAATCTTCATGCAATCGTTGTGGATTGAAAAGCTTGGCTGGGATGAAGAAGTACCGTCACACATAGCAGAGAAATGGATTGAGATCTGTGACATTTTAAGTACAATACACACAATTCGTACTCCACGATTTGTTCTCACACATGGTACCCTTCAAGATATACAGATCCATGGCTTCTGTGATTCTTCAGAAAAGGCTTATGGTGCATGCATATATCTCCGTTCTTTGAACAGTGAAGGTGAAGTTACGATCAACTTATTGTGTTCCAAGTCTAAGGTTGCCCCTCTTAAAAGGCAAACCATTCCACGTCTTGAACTTTGTGGTGCATTGTTGTTATCTAAACTGTACAACAAGGTGTTGAATGACCTTAATATTCAAACATCACAAAATTATTTTTGGTCAGACTCAGTTATTGTTCTTTAGTGGATAAAATCGGACTCACGAAAGTGGAAAACATTTGTGTCCAACCGTGTGTCACAAATACAAAAGCTTTCTGAAACAGCAGCCTGGCGACATGTTTCTACAGAAGACAACCCAGCTGATCTCCTTTCAAGAGGTGTATCGTCTGAACAATTGTCTGATATTGCTTTGTGGTGGCATGGTCCTAATTGGCTATCACAAAACCCAGCATCATGGCCTGAACAGCCAAAACAATTAATCACTCAAGATTCCTCCGAGCAACTTGTTTCTGTCTGTATGGCAGCCACCACAGTAGAAGATAGTTTTATCACAAGATTTTCTGATCTTAGGCGCCTTCAGAGTTACTTGTTATATGTATAGATTTATTTCTGCCTGTCGTCATGAAAGCAAATATCATGGACCTATTGCTGCAGAAGAACTTCAACATGCTTTACAAGTTTGTGTTAAAATCGCTCAGAAAGAAGCTTTCGCCCAAGAGCTGAAGGATCTTAGCATCGGCAAGCAAACATCAGTGAAAAGCTCCATCCATTCATTAGTTCCATTCCTAGATCAGAATAACATTATAAGAGTGGGTGGACGGTTGGAGAAATCAGATCTTACACATGATGCAAGACATCAGGTTATCTTGCCATTGAGACATCCTTTAACTATTCTGATAATAGAATATGAACATCGCAAGCTATTACATGCTTCGCACCAGCTGCTTATAGCCTCCTTAAGACAAGCCTACTGGATACCTAGTATTCGAAGAGTAGTAAAATCTATATTGCATAGATGTCTCACATGCTTCAAGTTAAAGGCAGAGTGTTCTCAACAGTTAATGGGAAATCTTCCTAGCTACAGAATAACTCCTGCTAGGCCTTTTCTCCGCACAGCAGTAGATTATGCTGGCCCATTCAACATAAGATATGGTGCTCCACGCAGTAAAACTACTGTAAAAGCCTACATCGCCATTTTTGTTTGCTTGGTAACAAAGGCCATCCACATTGAATTAGTTTCTGATCTAACATCAGATGCCTTCATAGCAGCCCTAAGAAGATTTACATCACGTCGTGGACTCTGTAAAGAAATCTTCAGTGATAATGGCACTAACTTTGTTGGCGCAAACAACAAGTTAAGAGATCTGAGATTGTTATTACAGTCAACAGAATTTCAAACTGCAATTCAAAATTTCACTGCAAATAACGAGTACAGCTGGTCGTTCATCCCTCCAAATTCGCCACACTTTGGTGGTTTACATGAAGCAGCAGTGAAATCCATGAAGTTTCATCTCAGAAGAGTTATGGGAGCTCAAATTCTCACATACGAACAGCTTTATACCCTTATAACTCAGATTGAAGCTTGCTTGAATTCTAGACCACTCATTCGTCTAAGTGATGATCCAGCTGATTTATCATACCTTTCTCCTGGTCACTTCTTAATTGGAGAACCTCTCACCTCTCTACCTTCACATCCTCCTACGGAAGAAAAGAGGTATGTAGAAAAATGGCAGCTGTTACAATATCATCTGCAACACATATGGAAACGCTGGTCATCCGAATATCTTCACTCCCTACAACAGAGGCAGAAATGGACCTGTTCCAGTGACAACATTCAAGTTGGTACTGTCGTCATCTAGAAGGAAGACAACATTCCTCCTCTTCAATGGAAGTTAGGCGTGATCACCGCTACTCATCCTGGAGAAGACGGCTTAGTTCGAGTGATTACGGTGCGCACTTCCAGTGGTGAATATAAGCGACCCGTAGTCAAGGTGTGCCCTCTACCCCAAGACGAGTAGCATATGACACTTACTATGATCTTATATTCAAGATTCTCCACTTGAAGTCCATTTCTTACCTAGCTCTGCTACGTCAAATCGTATTCTTGCGATGCTCGTAACATGTCTTTTTCTTTCTATCAATCTTGATATTTGAAAGATTCTCTCTGTCTTTCAGCTCAAGAGTTCTTACCTACTCTAGCTTGAATTTCTTCATGTTGACATTCATGACACACATTTCGAGGGGATGAAATGCTTTGTCAATGATCAACTTCTTGTCAGTATGCTAGTTTCTCCTTTGTAGCATTTTCCTTTTGCTGCAAAGGTGAATTATTCCTTATTTGCCAACAACATTCAATGAGCAACACGTCCCATTTTCCATTGTGCTTGTATTATTGGTGTTTGGTTTCCCTTATATACATTAATCCTCGGTCATAGGATCGCAGTCCTAGCCACAACTACTACATGGTTTTATATAGTCTTTGATCTTGACATATGATTTCGGAATACTAGTCCTCATACATTAGATTCTTAGGCAAGCCACTACTTACTACATGGGTTATTTATGTTCTTTGAGCATACCGTATGACTGATCGTAATAATTGTCATACTAATCATTGAATTTCTACTAACATTCCCATTTTCTACATTCTATGTTTACTTATGAATTATTGTTATCATTCATTGGAATTATCTCTCACCATGTTCATGATAATTGCCTACATTCTTTTATAATTATCATGTATCTTTCCATTGTTCCAATGCATTCTCCGATAGCAATGTTCCATTCTATTCACTTATTGAAGCTATCCTTGTGTCGCTGCTCGTCTTGGGTCACCCTTCGCTGCCTTCAAGACGTCTTCAGCTTCACTTGAACTCACATGCCTGCTCATCTCTTCTGATTTATATTATGTGTCGTGTGCTTCAATATAAATAGTGAAAGTCAGTTATTTCCGATATCATATTCCTGTAAGATGTGTAAGAAGTCATAGTTTTTAACATATATCACATGTATACCTCCAGTTAGTATCAGTGATGTTTTAGTGTTTGTCTAGTGTTTCTTTTAGCTTGCATTTGCTGATTTATCTATATTAAAGCAACTGCTTCAACGCGGGGTGTATGTCAACGCAAGCTAAGGGTTTTTTCCATCATCTTTAGTATGTGCAGTGAATAGTTTTAATTTAAATCATCCGCTGTGCTTTCTTGCGCCAATTCAGCTTTAAGTAGGCGCAATATTACATCATCCTGATCACGAGTTCTTTGTGACAGGTGTACGCTTGTAGGGACGTCTCGAAGAGTGTCAGGAAGCCAAGTCAGTATTAAGTCTGCAGTTTCACGGGTCGGACGTTCCCTGATTCTGCTCTGATTTCCTAGTTAACAAAGGCCTCTTCGCGCCCTTTGTATTTTAACTAGAAATCGTTGGAATAAAACTTTCATTACAAGTTTTATTTGCTCAAGTAAATTATTCAACATAATTTACGCATTTCACATATTCATAGTGCATTAGATTCACTTATAAGTTCCACGGTAGTGTAAGTGTGGTGACGTCATTGTTCATCCGAGAGGCTACATTACGTGAACAATCAAGTTCTAATAACTGTGAATATAATCAATCTACAGTAAATTTTATTACCTTTAATATCATATATAATTCATTGGTAAAATATAAAATTTACGAAATTACTTATAGTGGTGTAATACTTTGCGCGCCATTTTCTAGTTCATTGTTTTCAACGTGTTTCTTTAGTTATTATTAATTCTTCATATATTATTCTTCAAGTGTTTACAAGTGTCAATAAAGTGCAAGTTTCATAACATGTTAGATTGTTAAACCAATATAATTCCTGGGATCTCTGAATCCAGTGTCCTCGATACATAGTCCACTCTTGCTCTAAATGGTCCTCCTCCCGGAGAATTCTTCTATTTCTTACACATACATTGTTTCACTTCGTTCCTGATTTATTCCTTTCACCTACGTACATTTGCTCCTCACGGAACGGATATTTTCCTTCCGATCCCTAACAAAGAGTTAAGAGAACAATTTAATCAAAGTCAGAGTCCGGTTAATTAAAGATAGTATGAAGAATAAGTAATTCACTTTGAAAGGAAGATAGAATTGAAGCTTGTAGTAATTCAAGTTAATAAGATAAAAGAGTTAGGTTAAAAAGAAAAAGGTTAAAAAGAAGATAGAATTGCAGATTTTAGTATTGCAAGTTATTAGAAGAAAAGAGTTAGTTAACAAGATGTTAGGTTCGAAAGGAAGATTTAAAAGAGAGAAAAAGTAAGAGAAGTTAATTGAGAGTGAGAGATAGTTTCGTAATGGGAATTCAGAGGAATTCAGAAATGTAATTGGGCACAGTTGAAGTTAAGTAATAAGAGAGAGTAAAATGTTAAGTAAAAGGAATTAAGACGTTAAGATAGTCGGCGAGCTTAGGCGCCCTATCGTAAGCAAAGGACTGGGAGATCGAGTAAGTGTCATACTCCCTAAATATTGTAAGAACTAAATTGTATTAATGGAAGTAGGTGTAATGAAAAAGATATGGGTTAGTAGTAGCATAAGTTAAGATAGTCGGCGAGCTTAGGCGCCCTATCGTAAACAAAGGACTGGGGGATCGAATAAGTGTCATACTCCCAAATGTATTGTAATATCTAAATGTAAAGTTGAAGATGGCTATTAATTAACTTATGTGTGCGAGGCTTTGCGCCTTATCAAAGCGTTAGTGTAGGGAGACCGAGAAAGTGTTGTACTCCCATTGTTATAGATCAGATAAAGAACGTTGCACCTGTAAATATAGTAAAGGATTGTGGTTAATATGTAACCTGACAGAGTTGAAGGAAAGTTAGTTGAGATTGAATAGAAAGTTAAATATAGTAAAAGATTGTGGTTAATATGTAACCTGACAGAGTTGAAGTTAAAAGTGAGTTCAAGAAAGTAGAAAAGTTGAATAGTAACTTGATTGTGATTAAGAGTACGGTAACCTAACAGAGGAAAAGAGTTAAAGTTAGTCGAAGAAATGTTAGTTGAAGTTAAATAGTAAAAAATAAAGTTAGTTGAAGAGAATCAAGAATTGAATAATAAAATGATTTGGGGTTAAGATTTAACTTAACAAGGAAAAGATTAAGAGTTAAAGTTAGTTGAGGAATTTGAGATAAGAAATGAATTTGAGAAAGAATAAGTAAAATAAAGCCTAGAAGCCTAGTGGCTTAAGAATATTATAATTCAAGTGAATTTAATGATAAAGAAGGAATTAAGTAATATGGTAGGATCGCTCAAGGTGAATAAGATTTCAAATGAATTAAAGAAAGTAAAGGAGTCTAGGAGTAGGCCTTAGGAGGACCGAGACAAGTAGACTGAAATAACTATTGAAAAGAGTATCAGAAGTTATCGATGTTCGAGTCGTTCATCATCCCCAAGAGCAGTTAAACTTGTCAGGGACCTTGTTCATCGATGTGTCAAAATTTGATTTTTTTAGGTCTTTCATATTTCACCGGTTGCAGGGGAGATGTCAGGTTGGCTGTAACTCAGAACCTGGACATAGCTCGCTGTATCGGAAGTCTATTGCCATCGATCAATTCTAGGACATAGACCTAAATTTCAATTTGATTCTTCTAAGTTGTCTGTACTATTTATCTTTAGGAAAACAAGTTATTCTTCTTAGACGGGACAGATAGGAATATACTAATACAGGATTAGACTATAATTGATTGTTAAGAAGAGAGGATGAAGGGAAATGCAATATAATGGAAATAAATCTTTATTAGAAGAATATATTTTTGAGTTTCATAGTAGTTGGCCTATAGTTTTCTTGAGAGTAAAATTTCAAAATAAGAAAAGTTGATTGTATGATTCAGGAATTCATCTGTAAAATAAAACAAGAAGTTGGATTAATTACTTGAAGTTAAGTATAATGGTACAATATTGGAGAAAGATTAATTTCGAGAGTACTAACCTTAGTAAAACAGATTATTGGAGATTGTTCTTCAAAGGGTGAATGTAGTTTTGTTTTGGGATATGTGGTATGCACGTATAATGATTCTATTGAGTATGGAAGTAGTGATTAAAGAAATAAAAGACTGTTGTAGATAAAAGTGAAACATGTAACGTAACCAAAAAGATTGATTTGGAGTTATGTTAATAAACTTATTGTTCCTGTTGTTTAAATGGCAGAGTTATCATTATATTCACATTATATATTGTGACGCATTAGAAGGAACCCCTCCCTTCTCGGCTGTTTAAAAGCTGATCGATGGGCATACAGATATATATTGTGAATGGACTTACATTTTGATTCAGAAGTTGTAAGCCCCTCCCTGCACTTCTGAAGAAGAAATAATAAAGATAACTAATTAATGAAATTATAGATGGTATCTGTGGATGGCGCCCTTATCAAATATAAATATTTCCACAAATACAAGAGAAGTTGGTTAATAGTAAATATATTGAAGAAGTTTCAGAACACCCTGTATGGTGATGTTGTGCTGGATAGTGTTGATATGATAAAGTACGCTTGCCGTAACTCGTGATAACAAGACAGGTGCACTTACGAAGTTGCTTAACTGGGTCACTGTTACGACTGTAGTTTGGAATATAGACTTTTGTTACGTAAAGACATATAATTGAGAAAAGACAAAATAAAATGAACTTTATAGAATTAAAGTAAGAAAGTCCGTCACAATCAGAGGTAGTGCTTTCTTCAGCCTACCTATGACTTTCTGTTCTTCTTATCCCTTAACGAAATCTTTAATGTATCTTCGAAGAAAATTCCCAGTCCCAAGAAACTCTGAATCCCTTTCACGTTTCGGTGTGTCGGAAAGTCCTCCACTGTATCTATCAGTGCCAGATCGGCTTTTACAGCAACTCCATCTGGCAAACTTACACTTTTCGAATGAAAGGGACAGGCCCGGTTTCTATAAACTCGTGAAGTACCAAAGGGTAAATTAACCAAGAGCAAATTAGTTCCTAAAACCCCCCACAATGATGTAATGAGGAAGGCTTTGGAGTTGTACAGTTAATTTAATTCAGAAGGCTTTGATTCTCATTGTTTAAATTATTATATGTCCTATGAGAGGTTTAATTTTATCCATCCACCCGTGAAAGGATAAATTAACCCGACGATTTACCCTTGGAAAGATCTAGCCCGAGTTTGTAGGAACATTTTTTCTGTCATTTTCTTATTTACCCAGCAGACATTTATGTAGAAACTAGCCACAAGTGTTTGTGATTGTTACCTTTAAATATTTGAGTTTGTAAAAGTTATTCTTGTATAAATTCTGTCCATTGGATAATTTACCCATAGGTATTTCGCGAGTTTGTAGAAACCGGGCATCAGCCTCTCCAGCACATCGTCTAAAGGCACTGCATGTTTTTCATTGGTTGTTAACATTACACAAATTTAGTATATGCACACTAGACACTGCTGTGGCGTCAACCCCATTGGCACTGGGTCCATAATACGTTTCAAGCACGAGCTCGCATTTCTCAGTCCCATAGGCAAACAAATATATCCATAATGCTCCTGAGGTAAATTAAAAGCCAATTTATGTGTGTCCTTAGGGTCTACCTGTATCTGATAGAAGCTTGGGGTCATATCCAGATCACTAAAAGAATATAATTTGCGTAAATTGACAATCCACTCCTTGATGTCGGGAAGAGGGTAAACGTCAGGGGTAGTTACCCTATTTAGATACCTCAAATCACACGAGAACCTATATTTTGGGGTTCCATCTAGTGATTCTTTTTTCAAAATCACTATGAATGCTGCCCAAGCCTGGGTGTCAATGAACCCTTGGACCACAGGTTTTAAGTAGTGGGGAACTCGGTACGGATTATGGTACATGGGCTTCGCATACCCCGTGTATATTTGATGTTGTAATAAGTCTGTAGCTGGTAACCCTGGTAACTTTGTGACCCTACGCCGAATCTTCGTTATTTCTGTTTGAAAATACTGTTCTAATTTCATATTTCATTTAAGATATACTTTTAGTGGGTCAGGGGCCTCGTTCCTTCAGTTTTTCAACAATATTTGTGATCTGTTGTTTCTATTACTGAACTACCAACCACGTTCTGGACTCCTGTTTGCGTAGAAGTTGCTTTTGCATATTTAAGAGGACAGAGTTAGTACAGTTGACTCAAAATTAACTTAAAATCGCGATGGGAAAGGAAGTAATTTGTTTACTGGTCACTTGCGCTACGACCAGACAGCGGTAGGCTGAGTCACGTGGCAATAAAACAGTGGTGCCAACTTGTTGGAGGTAGTGTTTATCTCGGGTAGTGTGTCGCTATCGCGGCTACATCCTTACACGTTAATTTTCTTCATGGCTTGGGGCTAATCTTATTTAACATAACCTAACCTAACGCAACCTACCTAACCTAACCCTTCATAGTTGCCTGGAATTAAAAACTTTCAAGCCATTGCACCTGTTGGCGCTGGATTGAAAAGCGGTTGTGTTTTTTATTACCTCTTTGATTTTACATGCATTGCAATCCTACCTGTGCATCTGATAAGAGTTTGTGAAGTGTGAAGGCCTAAACTCTAGGCATCCTGAAGAATATTCTTCTTTCAAGGTGAAAATTTCTCAAAACAATTTTGATAGGGCTATGAATCCTGCAATGTGCCCGAAGAATGCTTGTGTGAAATATTTTTTACATCTCAAACCGAAAACAGCTCAGCAAGGACAATATATGAACCTGACATACTATTATTGAATATACAAAGTATAAATAATGAAAAAATTAATGATTTGGCTATTGACATTTCAAAATTGGATAAATTACGATTTATCTGCCTTACCGAAACGTGGTTCAACGATAATAGTGCTTTGAATTACATCATTCCGGGATTTTACCTTAGTACGTTTTACAAGCGAACTGTTTGTAAAGGCGGTGGTGTTGCTATATGGGTAAAGGATGGAACTATTGTGCTTCCATTGGACACTCAGAAATTTGGCTGTGACAAGCACTTTGAAATCTGTGGCATACAGTATGAGAACATTTTTAAAGAGAAACTAAATATCTTAACCATCTATCGATCTCCATCTGCAGACTTACAAACATTTTATGATAAATTATATGAAATCTTGGATTCTTTATTTCATCCTAATGTGAAGATTCTTGTTTGTGGTGATTTTAATATTGACGCGTACTCTGATAATCCAGACTATAATATTTTAACAAACATATTATCTGAGTATAACTTATGCAATAAGGTTCATTGGCCGACTAGAGTTACGAAATCCACCGTAACCACATTAGATCATGTTTACACAAATTTTAACTCTGGTATTTCCTGTGCTGTTGATAATATCGTATCCGACCATCGGACTGTTTTGTTTGATTCAACTCTTATTGACCCTAAAGTGATCAACGGTGTATCATCTTTTTCTAGGAGCTTCAATGAACAATCAATTCAACAGTTTGGTAATGATTTATTCTTGGAAAACTGGAGTGAATTATACTCTATAACTGATATCGATAATGCTTTTAAATATTTTCATGAAGTAATTATGTATTATTACAATAAGCACTTTCCTCTTCGGAAACATTCAAAGAATATAAATTGCAAAAGCTGGGTCAACGATTCTATAAGAAGCTCAAGTAGGCAATTAAAAGACCTTTATATTTTATTTAAGAATCTTCCTGAATATAAAGAGGTGTATTTGAAAGCCAAGAAACAACATAGGATATTAGTTGATACCACTAAGAAACTATTTTATCAAAATAAAATATTAAATTCAGGTAATTCCACTAAATCTCTCTGGAAGGTAGTTTCCGGACTAACCAAGGATAAAGGTAAAATGTCTAACTTATCTATTAATGTTGATGGCTGTGTTACGTCAAATCCTTATATCATTGCTAATTCTTTTAATACGTTTTTTAAATCAGTACCAGAACAAATTGTTAGTCAATTATCCTCGCATGATGAATCTGTAGTTAATATTGATGCCAATATTAACCCAAACGACTTTTTCCTCTATCCATTCACAGAAGAGGAATTTTATGAATTAATGAAATTGAAACTGAAAAATAAGTATTCTTCGGGACCCGATGAGATACAGTGTTTTTTGTTGAGACGAATTTTAAATGTTATTGTGAAACCTGTCACATATTTAGTTAATCTTTCCTTTTGCTCTGGAAAGTTTCCACAGATTCTGAAGTTAGGAAAGGTTGTTCCAATTTATAAGAAGGGAAGTCCTGTTGAGAAAACAAATTATCGGCCTGTAACTGTACCTTATTGCTTTTCCATTATGTTTGAATACTGTTTTCTTAACAGACTGGTTAGTTACCTTAATTCCAAAGGTATTTTATCTGACTATCAACATGGTTTTCGTACTAATAGATCTACATTATCTGCAATAAATTATTTTTATGACAAATTGATATCTTATATTGAGAATGGTGAATGCCCTATTGGTATATTCTGCGATCTTAGTAGAGCTTTTGATTGTGTAAAACATAATTTATTGTTGTCTAAATTGTCAGAATATAATATAAATGGTGTCCCACTTAAATGGATTCAATCCTACCTTTCTAATAGAAGTCAATATGTAAAACTGTTTCATTACAAGAATGGTTTGATGTCGTCTGTAATATCAAAAACTGTGAATGTTGACCTTGGAGTTCCTCAAGGCTCCGTTTTGGGCCCTTTATTATTTATTTTATACGTAAATGATATTTTTAAAGCTATTCCTCAACATATTTCATGTACTATGTACGCTGACGACTTTTCTTTAATTCTGTCACACAAATGTCAAAATTCTCTAACTGATATATGCAATAACTTATTAAATGATGTTTACAAGTGGTTTTGTACAAACTCACTGCATTTGAATCCAAGTAAGACGTTATTTATGCATTTTCATAATTCACAAAAAAAGTTAGAAGACATCAATTTATATTTAAACGGTAACTCCCTTCCAAACTCGAAGTCTGTTACATTTTTAGGGCTGATTATAGATGAAAATTTGAATTTTAAAAATCATTGTAAGTCAATAATATCGAAACTCCATTCTATAGTGTATATTTTCAGAAATGTGAGAAATGTACTAAATCACATACAGCTTCTATCATTATATTATGCTCATGTTGAGAGCCGTATGAGGTATGGCATTGGTTTTTGGGGCTGGTCCACTTTAGCTCCTATTGTTTTTCAGGCACAAAAAAGAATCGTTAGATGTATGGCTCGTTTACACCCTACACAATCATGTAAAGAGTATTTTAAAAGTCTTAATATAATGACCATGCCTAGTCTGTTCATATATGAATTGTGTATGTATACATTTCATAAACGAAATGAATTTACATTGAATATGAGTTTACATAATTTTAATACAAGACACTGCAATGATTTTCATGTACCTTTTAGAAGGCTTAAATCAGGCTGTAAATCTCCGAATGTACTTGGTCCTAAACTATTTAACAACCTTCCAGTGGTTATTAGGAATGCAAATAATGTTTCAGTCTTTAAGAGGAATCTAAAAGAATTTCTGATTGAAAAATGTTTCTATTGTGTTGATGATTACTTAAACCTCCATTAATTAATTATAGACTAGGCTTATTGACTATTCCTATGCAATGTATATTGTCTATTGGAAAATAAACTGATTGATTGATTAAATACTCTGAATTTTGATATAACCCTTTCATAAAAATTGCTACCATCTGGATTAAGACTAATTAATAAATACTATATTAAACGTTATTATCACATTAAAAACGTTTAAAATGCACAACAACTATTTTGAAGTAGAACAAAATAGTTCAATTTCTAAACAGATATATAAGCTTTCATGCACCACAGATTATTGTCTCTGTTGGACATTACATGAGAATGTCATAGGAGAAAAATTCCTCCGACACTGGGACTTGAACCCAGGACCTTTGGCTATTCGCGCCAATTCTCTACCAACTGAGCTAAGCCGGAGTTCAATTCACAGCGCCGGATGGAACCTCTCTCCCATGATTGATTGCCCTAATGGTCTACCTCACAGACAGACAAGGTTATGTCATATGCAGTACTGTGAGGCACACTAATTAGTGATTTTTGTGACCGGGCTCCCACTGTTATTGTACAGTTGAGATTCAAGTCAGATATATAAGCTTTCATGCACCACAGATTATTGTCTCTGTTGGACATTACATGAGAATGTCATAGGAGAAAAATTCCTCCGACACTGGGACTTGAACCCAGGACCTTTGGCTATTCGCGCCAATGCTCTACCAACTGAGCTAAGCCGGAGTTCAATTCACAGCGCCGGATGGAACCTCTCTCCCATGATTGATTGCCCTAATGGTCTACCTCACAGACAGACAAGGTTATGTCATATGCAGTACTGTGAGGCACACTAATTAGTGTACTGCATATGACATAACCTTGTCTGTCTGTGAGGTAGACCATTAGGGCAATCAATCATGGGAGAGAGGTTCCATCCGGCGCTGTGAATTGAACTCCGGCTTAGCTCAGTTGGTAGAGCATTGGCGCGAATAGCCAAAGGTCCTGGGTTCAAGTCCCAGTGTCGGAGGAATTTTTCTCCTATGACATTCTCATGTAATGTCCAACAGAGACAATAATCTGTGGTGCATGAAAGCTTATATATCTGACTTGAATGTCAACTGTACAATAACAGTGGGAGCCCGGTCACAAAAGTCACTAATTAGTGTGCCTCACAGTACTGCATATGACATAACCTTGTCTGTCTGTGAGGTAGACCATTAGGGCAATCAATCATGGGAGAGAGGTTCCATCCGGCGCTGTGAATTGAACTCCGGCTTAGCTCAGTTGGTAGAGCATTGGCGCGAATAGCCAAAGGTCCTGGGTTCAAGTCCCAGTGTCGGAGGAATTTTTCTCCTATGACATTCTCATGTAATGTCCAACAGAGACAATAATCTGTGGTGCATGAAAGCTTATATATCTGACTTGAATCTCAACTGTACAATAACAGTGGGAGCCCGGTCACAAAAATCACTAATTAGTGTGCCTCACAGTACTGCATATGACATAACCTTGTCTGTCTGTGAGGTAGACCATTAGGGCAATCAATCATGGGAGAGAGGTTCCATCCGGCGCTGTGAATTGAACTCCGGCTTAGCTCAGTTGGTAGAGCATTGGCGCGAATAGCCAAAGGTCCTGGGTTCAAGTCCCAGTGTCGGAGGAATTTTTCTCCTATGACATTCTCAATTTCTAAAGATTTGAACGTACTATTAATTTAATGTAATTAGTGTTGTATTGAATATATGCGATGTTGTCCGTTAGGCTTACATATACGAAAACGACATAAGTCACGGGTAAAAACATTCGTATTAATATTATATATAATAATGACATACTCTAAATTATGTTAATATTCATTATTTTTATAATGCATGCAAGAAAAACTGTCTTACAGTTATTCGTCACCAACATCCTAATTGCCAAAGCAAACATGCGATTTGACGTTCCGTATTGAGCAAAGAAATAGTTTTATGCCAAAGTTTCCAGGCGAGACTAGTCGAAAAAGTGGCCTCACTTCTTAGTTAAAGGAAATGCCTGTGGTGCGAGGTCCAGTTATAACATGGGGCAGTGCTTTTTACCGTCACTGTTTAGGAAGTCCGAGAAATGTTTTTCCCGTCTGTTTATTTTCACTGATTTTTATAAGAGAAACTAAGGAGAGAAAAGTAAGGAGTTCCTTAATTAATACTGTAGTTCTGAAACGTACGAAAAATAATAACCCTAATGATCTGACTTTGATTAATTATTATCCACATTTTATCCTCAAGTGCTTTGTTATTTTTTAGATTCTAACAGTTTGAAATTTTGTCTGTACACAATATGCTGAAATAAAGAACAATGTGAAAAATTTGAATATTGTATTGTTCAGTAAGGTGACCCAGTTCTTTTGTTTTACAGTCTGGTCACACTGATGTTTTATGTTTTGATTCAAGTACTTACCCTCAACCGCCAGACTTCCCTCTTTTTTTGTTACTTCTTAAGTGGCATTCGTGTTTGATTGTCTCGTGTTTCATACTACTGCCTGATGTAATTTTACGTTCGGTTGCTACGCGTCTTAACTGGAGGGAGGGGTGAATAGTGAGGACCAGATGGATCTGGCCTGTCGAACATTACTATAAAAGTGTGAAGTCATTCCTCTACTTCCCTTTCTTCATGGTCTCCAAAGCGCAACTGAATCAATCGCTACGCTTTGGAGGTCAAAAAGGGATGGGAACGACATCACAGTTCTGCAACTGAACTTTGGAGGTCACGAAGGGAGGAGAAATAGGAAAATGACTTCATACCTTCGGAGTTCAGCTCGACATACCTGAGATGAACTGAGCATGATTCCAACTTTTCTCGTGTTCTGCATATTCTCAGATGTTGCACTGCAATGTGACAAATTCCAATTAAAAAATACAAATATAATCTAAACAGGCAGCAGAAGCTAGAAGCTGTAATAGTTACACCACCACTCTACTGCTGTTTTTTCTACTGCTGCTCTTTAAATGCTTCTTTTTATAATTTTTTCTCTCAATGAAATTAAGAACCCCAATATACCTATTCGTGATATAGGATCTGGATTCTTTGCGCTTATGTTCAGTAATATTATTGACTATAACGATTCGAATTCTTCTCTTCACAACACTTGTATTTTCTTATCACGCAAACAAATGTTCTCTGTACCAGATAGATAATAATTTTCCTCTCAATCTGGGTGCATAGAAAAACAATCACTTGTTTAAGTGCTATAACATAAAGTCAATGATTCATACGTGTTAATCCTTTATTGCATATACTGCTTTCAGAATAAAGAAATATACAATGATGTAATATTATACATATTATCATACCATCCCAGGTGATAACCGATAGGTGTCTTGGAAGTGTATGGGATCATACTACATACCCATAGTACGCTGGAGGCGAGCATAGAATTTTTGATTGAAAATATTTGTTTTGTCTTTGCGTGTTACAGTCACTTCCACCATCCAATCATTTGGTGCTGGAATGTCGTCAGGCAATTCTGCTTCATTAATATCAAATCCATCTACGTCGATTATTGTTCCCTGAAACAAACAATAATTATGAAATACATTAACAATGGATCTGTTAACATCATCCGACAGAAATTGAATCTTGAATATTCCAGGGGTTTGGGCTGAACCTATTGCATTTAGTTCCACCGTCTTCCAATACAGAAAGATAAAAGTATTACGTCCAGTTGAGAAGGCCACTATGGGTCTCCTTCTATCGCACGTTGTAGCGGATCTGTTCAAGGAGATGAAGTTATGGCAAGCACTCTACATGAAACAAATATTTGACTATGATACGTTAATGACACCTTCGTTCTCTGGCCGAACGGCGGGGAGCTTCTTCAAAACTTCTGGAAAAACTGAATTCCACCCATCTCAACGTCAAGGTCACTTTGGAGATTTATAAGAACGGCTGCCTGCCTTTTCTGGATGTTTGGGTGAAGAAACATGCTGATGGTAATATCGGTCATCAGTATACTGAAAACAAACACAAACTGACCGATAGCTACAAGTGAATTCCCATCATCATCCATCGATGTGCTACGGACCTTGGCGATGAGAGCAGCTACATCATCCGACGCAGAGAAGAAATAGAGGACCTTTTTCATGCCAGAAGGAATAGAGGACCTCCAGCGCACTTTCAGAACCAACGGATACGAGAGCTGTCATAGCACACACTCTTAAAGCCACTCTAAAACCCGATAGCTCTACTACCAACCAGCACTCGCCTGAATCTAACAGCGAGATGGCATTGCTCCCATGAAGGGCATCACGGATCGGATCGGCAAAATGCTATGATGACAGAATTTCAAAATCGCCCACAGTGCACCCAACACGCTCAGGCGTAGTTAGTCCGGGTAAAAACAACTTAGGACCGCTGCAGAAGACTGGCTTATACGAGGTACCATGCAGTTGCGGCCGGACTACATAGGGGACACAAGCCGCACGCACAATGGAAAAACGATTGCGAGATCTTCATGAGGTGTTGAGTAGCTGTGAGAAAATGTTGCCCGCCACATTGTAGAGGTATTGAACCGGGTCCTTTAGAATACTGTTGGGTGACACATTGTATGGGTTGAGGCTAGTTAATGAACGATGGGTGCCACATTGTAAGAGTTTAATAGCTTTTGGTGAAATAATTAGGCACCTTATTGTAACGGGTGTTTCGCTGCTGTAATAATGATGTACTATTTGGTGGTCACCTTACCGTTATGGCTGAGCGAGCTGTGATGGCAGCTTCCCTCCTCTGGTGACGTCCTCGAAGTACGCGTTGCCAACTCCTTACTTGAGTCTTGACAATTTCTTGTAATTTTTGTATTATACTACCTATGACTTGTTTCAGGATTTAATAATGGTAGATCACTTTAAGAAACTTATTTCAGGGGAATTTCCGATTGACGTGTTACCTGGGTAACATTTTTTATCGGCACAATCTATTAAAATCAATTGGAAATGCTTGTTGCATTCTAAACACAATTCTTATGGATAATTAATCCTAGGTTTTGACTGGAATGGAGAGAAGCTGGGATCCTATATTAATATGTATCGCAAACATATTTCATTGCGATTCTATCTTGTATGATGAAATTACTCGGCATAGAATCGCAAATTATTCCCTATCTATGCAGTTTACACTCGTTTACTTACTTATGGAAAACCAACCTCATGTACTCCAGCATCACCGTGCTGTCCATTTATTGTCGTTGCTGCATCATGGCGCCGGGTTGTCTTCTTTATTCAATCTGTATAAATTACTGCTCAAAGAATAATCCCCCATAAAAGTGATTCCACGTGGTGAATATATACTTATATATGATCGCAAGCTTCCCTCTCTCCATCTACATTAATCGTCTTTATTCAATGTGTACAAATTACTGCTCAAAGAATTCCACGTGGTGAATACATACTTATATATGACGCAAGCTTCCCTCTCTCCATCTACATTAATCGTCTTGTTTCATAAAGATAGCAACACTCCTACTTTTAGTTTGACATATTTCCTTTACTGTGATTGGTTGTTAATCACGTCATGAAATTTGCATCTCAGGGAGAAGATGAGCAACTTGGGTTTTTTTCCTCCTGAGTAGCGACGCTCGGGTTTTATCCCCGGCTTGAGATCATTATCTGATCGCTTTATGTAGTTCTGTATTGGCGCCATTAACGGCCGTGAACAATATAATATTTATTTAAATACATATAATTTCCACTTAAATTCAATTAAAATGTGCTTATGGCATTATAATTCCTTGTAATTATCTTGATTTTTAATGTTTAGTTCTATTGGTGAATTCTGTCATCTTATATATCTTTTTGCTTTATTACAATTACTTTTGTTTGATTTTATTAATTGAAAATGGCACGTTGAATTGTATAGTTATGTAAATAATTCATGTGACTTCCTTATGATTTTCTGAAGAGTTTGATATGTCAAATGACTTAAGGAAAGACCTTATGGTCTTAACTTTCTCCAGGTTAAATAAAACTATTATTATTATTATTAACTTGAATTGTGTTACCATAAAAGTACATTTTTTCAAGTTATTTGATTATTTGTTTTATAGTGTTAATTTATTAGGAATATTATAATAGGCATTAATGTCCTTCAAGTGTTATCGTATGCTACAGATCATGTACAGTACGGCACTACAAATTCAATATGATTAATTATGTTCATGATAATTATCAGATAAGTCTGCTATAGCCCTCCATTCAGCACCTTCAGGACAATCGATCTTGACAGTACCGCCAGTAGTATGGGCGTCTTTTCATTACAAAACATGGGCTAAGATCTAAGGACAAAAGGGCTACACCGCCAAAATATAGGCAAATGGTTCCTCCAGGACCACACGCACATGTGACTAGTGCAAAGAACACGTAAGCAAGTACCAAGGAGTAAAAATGAAAGAAGAAAACCCTTATGGTGGAAGAGTTTAGCCAGCAAAACATAATTTGTGCCAATTACCAAGGGCACGCTTACTGAATAGAGATATAAGTGAGGGGCTCGAGTTAGGTTGAATGTTTAGATAAGCATTGAGACTAGAATAACTATTCTAAACTTTACGCGTCATACCAGACAGAGAGAGAGAAAACAAGATGCATCAACGTTACGTCAAACCGTACCACCGTTCCGTCTTCGATTTTCAAGGTCAAAGCGTTCCGATTTTACTCCGGGAGCATTCTTTAAATTCCTTTGAACGTCGACACGCAACCTTTAAATTCCAACAACAAACACATGTAGTTGTGTATCAATTGTGAAAGAAGGCTGATATATTTCCTAAACATCGGGCGTTTATAAATTATGTACCTGTATCTTCTGAACTAATGGTAGTAAATTGATTTCCACAACATTTTTGGTAATGGCCCACCGCACCCTTACTCTCAATAGGTAGGAAGCCCGCAATACATACAAGTAAGACGTGTTTCATAACCTGTCTATGAATTTTATTTCTCAAGAACTATCCAACGTATTTGAATAGTTCCAAGTGCTAATGTTAGCTACTCGTACATACAAAATCCTAACACATAAAGCCCCTATGGTAAAACACCATAAAGAATTTTAAACCTATGTTACACATACAAGAACAATACTCTAAAAATTCTCTACCAGTCTCTCTTTGTCAATATCAAAATCGAAACTCTTATAGTATGACACAACACATTGTATTGTCCTATACTTTCTCGTTAAAGTCTACATTAAGCTCCAATTTTGTGTGGTTGGTTACCACTGCCCTTTTACGGTAGTGTGTGTTAATGAAGTATATAGGCCTATTACTGATGAACATTTCGTTACTGCCACACATCTCTCTCTTAAAAGCAGGATAGGTATCATACATTTTCAAATACTTATCGTTAGGATCCAAATTCATGCTTTAGTACTACCGTTTTCAAAATGGATGTTCCTTACTCTGCACTTGTCAAACTTACTAGGGTCATTCTTCTGATCATTAGGTCTGTTGCTCTGGAGCGCCACGATCACGTATTCTGGCATATCGAATTCTCGCAGGTAAATTGGTTCGTAGCATCAAATCTGTAAGGCGTCCAATCTTTTGGGACTGGCTTACCTATACATTGTGCCATTAGATACGATATAGCAATATGCTACTTTTTGGATAGTTCACTCTTAAGTTTAAGGGAGTGGTTCACTATTGGTACTGTCATTTTCAAAGATGTTATAACCATTTTACCAGGATGAGTAGTTCTGTTATCTGATATTACCTCTTATAAAACATAGTTGTCATTCTTATTTCCAGTGAACATAACAGCAAAACAGGGACTTATTGCAGAAATAACTGAAATAACTGAAGTGAAAACAAAATACTTAACGAGACTAACTCCCCATTAACTTACAACAGGGCGCTTGCAGCCAATCCTCCGAAGCAAGTCATAGTAAATCCATCACCCTCTCCTAGGAAGGAAAAACATGTAGTACTAATCGAAAACGCAGAACCCACTCTGAAGACTGCTGACGATGTAAAAAAATCCTTGCTCAAAGACATCGACCGTACAGCAGAGGATTGGAAGGCCATTGGCCTCACACGAGCCAGGGGACTGATCCTGGAGACGACCTCCTTGGAAAGGTGCAGAAAATAATGATCAGTAAATCTCTAAAGGACAAGGGCTTCCATGCCCTGCAAGCTCATAAAAAAAGACCCAAAATCATTATTAAAGACGTTCCTCGCGGAACAACTTAAGCAGACCTAAAACGGGCAATTAGCAACTCGTTGCCAGGACATCCTGACCCTAAGATAATTGACGACATAGTGACTTTCCGATTCAAACTCAGGAAGTTCACTGACCGAGACCATAGGGTCTTTGAAACACACCATGCAGTCCGACACTCACTAATTGACAAGGGCAGAATATTCCTAGGCTTTCACAGTTGTTGTGTGGAAGACCATTCTGTACCAAAGAGATGATATCGGTGCCACAATCTAGGACACTCTGCCAAGGTCTGTAGAGCGGACGCTGAGACGTGTCGCTACTGTGCCAAACAGGGTCACAGGTAAACAGACTGCCCTCGCAAACAGATTGACCCCCCTACTTGCGCTCTGTGCACCCGCTATAAAAAGGACGCTCGACACTCAACGACTGACTCACTTTGTCCCTCGCGGGAAACCGCGATTTGAAGACTTAAATAAATGACTGACTACGGCAATGGCTGAGAAAACGCTCAAGATCTGGCAAATCAACACTGACTGGGCCAGAGTAATCACTGACCAAATTCGTGCGGAAGCTCACACACACAATATAGATATCCTTCTTTTACAAGAAGTGTACGCATACCACGGGAATAAAATCACTGGATTTAGCTGTTGTCATCAAATCGTCACTGGAAATTCCCCTGACGAATACCCGTGGACGGGAATAGTAATCCTAAACCCGGTAATTGAGTGGCTTAAGGAAACTCATTATTCTATTTCCCATTTAACGTGCGTCAAAATAGCTACCGTCATCGGCGAATTTACGATAGTTAGTGCGTACCTCCAACCCGCTGAATCCCCTGATCCAGTCTTAAACAAGCTAAGGGAAATAGGAAGATCGCAAGCCAACATTGTTGTCGGTATTAACGCGAATGGCAAATCCCCCTTATGGGGTGTCCCTTACACGGACCATAACGGAGAGCTTATGGAGGAGCTCCTTGCCGAAATGGACTGGTTTACACTCAATGGACAGAATACTGAACCCACCTTCCAAACTAGGCTAGGCCAATCGCACATCGATGTCTCGCTAATCTCGCGAGACATGTCCCGCCGCAATGTTCAATGGAACATTAAGCCAGAAATCGGGACCAGTGCACATAATGTTCTAGAAATAGTTATTGAAGATACCTATTGTAAATACAATACAACATGCCAGGCGCTACAATCTCAAAAATGCAGACTGTCAATCTTTCTATAATAACGTAGAAAATAATCTAACTCCTAACAACTCTCCCCTAAACTCCACTATGGAAGTAATTCATCAGGTGCATCAACTCACTGCTGCTGTTTCCCAAGCAGCACGAAAAAGTATTCCCATGACACTCCCAGGGAAGAAAGCTGTGCCTTGGTGGAGCGACGCTCTTGATCAACTCAGACGAGACACTAACAGGAAAAGGCGAAGTTTCCAAAACGCCAAAAGAGCTCGCGAACAGCCTAACTGGGACAGATATTACGCCGAATACGCTCAATCACGTAGAGAATACTCACGAGCGATTTATCTCGCGAAAGTAGAAAGCTGGCGGAACTTTGTCACAGAGCAAAGTGTCCTCAACTCATGGGGGCTTGCCTATAAACTTATGACGAAAAGACTGCACCCGCGCACAGTCATCCATAGTCTCCGTACTCCAGATGGCACGATTGCCGATACATGGGACACTGTGGCCACCACTCTGACAGACGCCCTGGACCCAGATGATTCCGATGTAGGGGAAACTCTAGAACAGCAGATACTCCGCAGGGCTGCGCGAAGACCATACCAGAATGAGTACAACGCCACCCCTTGCGATACAACAGATCTTGAAATAGCTATAGACCTAACTAAAAATCGAACAGCCCCCGGAATTGATGAAATCCACCCAGAATTCATTAATAAAGGAGGCCCGCTCCTTAAAGAGAAACTACTCCATATATACAATGCGTGCCTTAACCTTGGTATATTTCACAAAGCCTTGAAAATGGGACTACTCAAAATTATTCTGAAAAACGACACCAAAGATCCATCTCTGGCCAAGTCGTACGGACCAATCTGTCTTCTCCCTGTCATGGGAAAGATCTTTGAACATCTCATAGCTTCCAAAATAGGCACTTCTCTAGAAGAATCATACTCGCCCAGGCTATTTGGATTCCGCCCTGGAAGATGTACTGAGGATGCAGCTTCACTGCTCCAGGAAATAGTAAACACATCTAATTCTAAAAACGTGCTTACCATCTTCTTACATATAGAAGGCACATTTGACAACGTCTGGTGGCCACACGCCCTGGAGAGACTTCGTAATATAAACTGTCCATAGAACATATATGCCGTCCTCAGTGACTACTTTCGGTCCAGACATATAACGCTAAAGGATAACCTTATTCATTCACAAAGGCTGCGCCTAAAGGGTGTCCCCAAGGCTCAGTATTGGGACCCAAGGTCTAAACCTGGTGTTTGATGAAGCCCTCTGACAACTTGAACAGACTCAAGACGCAGACGTCATATCCTACGCCGACGACGCTTTAATTATTATCGAAGGTGCGTCCAGAACAGATCTCGAACGCAAAGCTAATAGGGCACTAACAATTCTGAAAACTTTGTCCCAAAAAGCAAAGCTAACGATTTCTAAAACTAAAACAGATTCAATGCTCCTCAAGGGGAAAAAAGGAAATCACCCTCCAATCATCAGGATAGGACAAGACCGGGTCCCATATGTTCCAGAAACAAAGTATTTGGGTATAACCTTACAAGAAGGTAATAAATTCATCGCTCATATTCAAAGAATCAGTGCTACAGCTAACAACCTATTTCAGGCCCTAGCCAGACTTTCTGGACAGCAGTGGGGATTCAAATTCACTAACTACCGTATACTTTACTCTGCTATTTTTGAGGCTATTGTCTCGTACACTGCAAATGCTTGGGCCACTAAACTTAACACACATCACATCCGTAAACTCAAATCTTCCCAGCGACATTCTCCATTGTGAATAACTAAAGCCTACTCCACTGTTTCGAATGATGCTCTACCAGTCATAGCTGGTGTTCTTCCTGTTGATCTCCTGCTTGAGGAAAGGATAGCCAGGTACAAATTGCGGAAGCAAATTAATTTTCAATTAGGTACCCTTCAAATCGGACCAAGGGAATTTGAGAGCTTAGATCGATCATATCTATATGAACGCATACACTCACACGAAATATATATTTGGCAGCAAAAATGGGCAGTTGCCCGAAACGGTAGTATCACTCGTGACTTTTTCCCAAGTATCATAAATAGACTTAAAATGCCATGGATTAAATTGGACCACTTCGTCACACAGGTATTAACTGGCCACTGCAACTTTTCCCCTAACTTAATCCGCTTCAATCTCACAGACGACGATCTATGCGCTTGTGAGAACAGCGAACCAGACACCATGTGTCATGTCCTGTATAATTGTCCTCGATATCGAGACGCTCGACTACTCCTCCATGAAGCAGCTATGGCAGAGGAGGAAGCCTGGGTACCAGACCTCACGTTCTGGACGCGTAAAAACAACTTCCCAGCACTTAAAACCTTTGCAAAAACAGCACTTCTCGAAAAGTCTATAGTAAATTAACATACCAAAGTAGACGGTCATTTGGCCACTACTCCAGTCCAAACGAGGTTTTTGATGGGTTTCCCTCGTTCTAAGGCGAATGCCGGACTGGTCAATAATCCCCTCAAACAGATGCACGCACTACAAATCTCTAGAATACATAACTACAAGTCACTAAATAAAACACTTCGGGAATATAGCACATATGACCTATCCGCACTTAGGTCTTTCCTTCGCCAAAATACAAAGACACAAGTACACAGCCCAGACACATCACACCATCAACATCCCCTAGGGACGTATATAATGGCACAATAGGTATACACACATCACATATGGTTACCAAAATTTGGTTTGACCGGAGGTTTAGGCTTAATTGCTTTGCAATCCGGGGATAAGGGTGAGCACAAAAAAGTTCTTACCCCTGTTTGATATAGGGTTTTCGTTGCAAGGTTGTTGTAGAGGTAAATCGCATGTGTATTGAGCAATATGTTTTCGTAATTTATCAAGTCTTGCGGTTCTACAACATTATCGGGTATATCTATTTATGTAAGTAGTGTTAACAAGCCATCAGTCCCCTTGTATCTTTCACTACCAATAATTATATCGTCGTTTTCGAATTTAACCTCTGCATCACCTACATGGTTTTGGGAACTCTTTTCTCCGGTCTTTTGTTTCCCAGGTCTTATACCAAACAAGAAATATTTTATTGTATTTAAGTACTTAGTAACTAACGGTCCAATTTTTTTTTTGTATAGTAAGTTGAAGGTATAGCCTCTTCTTCAAAAGCACCTTCGTCAATTCTATCTTTAAAATCACTGCCAAAGTCATCTGATCCTCTTTCAAAAAAAGGTGTCTTTAGGGTTTCTGGTGTGACCTTCAATAAGCGCTCTGTCGTAGATATCACTGGTAATAGCTCTTTTATCGTGTTTTTATGTTGAGTTGATATCGTCTTAACCTCTATACTAATGTCTTCCGTAGCGTCGAATATGGGTTGTTCTTGTTGCTTCATATGCTCGTAAATCCTCTTTTGTGCGTTCTTGGTTGCTTTAAAGCGTTTCATCAAGTATCCTTGTAGCTTAATATTTCGCTCAGAATCGTTTAGATTTATATTCTCAATTTATTGTATAAATAAACGCAAACGCGGCACGATGAACGTAATCATAAACGTAAACGTAAAACGTAAACAAAAAACGTAATATCACGATCAACCCTGCTTAACGTTAATAAAGCTCTTCATCTTGTTTCTGTAGTTACTCTCGTTACGTTTTCTCCTAGTGTCGATAGTAAAAAACCCAAAGTCATTGCACCAACATTTACTATAAATCTCGAAGCTCATATCACCACCAACAAACACATCGTACACATGTCTTAAATGAATGTTATCTTTGTTAAAAAGGTATAAGAATTCACGTTGTCACTAATTCTTTAGGAATTCTTGAGTAAGTCTGAGCTAAGTAGAACACACATCTTATAGCAAAACGTAGCTGCGGGTTCATCTATTAACCTACTGGACACTGTGTATATTCGTTTTAGCCATAAGTATGTTGGTTGGATTAAGCTTTTTGAATACGAGGCCTGTCTAAAATGTATCCGACCTTTAATTTTCACGCGCGTAATATTAATGCTAGGGTGGCGCCACTGCGCTCAATGGAAGAAGAGAGCTTAATGCACATGCTTGAATTTTTTCTCTGCCTTCGAAAGTGCCAGTCACTGTCTACTAGCCTCAGAGTGAGGTCCCATGATAAGCGCTCGGCGCATTTTGATATTTCTCAAGATGACTGAACGAGTTGAGCTGCATCAAATTTTGTCATGTGCTTGGTGATTCTCAAAGCGAAACAATTCGGAAGATTAAGCAGGAGTTTGGAGATGATGCTATGGGGGTAACACAAAGCAAGGAGTGGTTCAACCGATCGAAAAAGGCCGCACATCGGCAGAGAGTGGCCAGCATTCCGGGAGGCCACAAACCGCTCGGAATGCAGCTGTCATTGAGAGGGTTGAACATCTGGTAATGGGAGATCGTCGTTTGACCGTACGAGAGATTGCCGAAGAGATTGGGACCAGTAAAGATTCCGCACATGCAATTTTGCATAATGATTTGAACATGCGCAGAGTGAATGCAAAATTTGTGCCAAAGCTGCTTTCAGCGGAACAGAAAAAACTCCGCCTTCAGGTTTCACATGATCTGCTGGACACTTCTAACACTTCTGCTGAATCTTCCGAGTTGTTTCGCTTTGAGAATCACCAAGCTTTGGATAAAATTTGATGCAGTATCTTGAGAGATATCAAAATGCGCAGCGTGCTTATCACGGGACCTCACTCTGAGGCTAGCAGGCAGTGACTGGCACTTTCAAAGGCAGGGGAAAAATGCAAGCATGCTCATTAAGCACTCTTCTTCCATTGTGCACAGTGGCGCCACCCTAGCTTTAATATTACGCGCGGGAAAATTAAAGGTGGGATACTTTTTAGACAGACCTCGTATGTACAAGTGACGATCTTTCCAATCTAACCAACCAGGGGACAATATAAACTTGTCAACCGTTAGAATTGTTTTGCCGCAGTTTGACCAACCAACGATTAGACTTCTAATGACATTAGATAGTAGACTTCCGTTCTTCTTTTCGTGTGGTTTGTTTTGGAGATCTAACTTTAATATTCAAATAAACTTTTTTTAATTGATTATATAACAAAATGAGTCCAGTATACTGTCACAAAGCTAGGATTAACCCAGAAAGTGCCAGAATTCGACACGTCTAGAAAAGGGGTGGCTCTCTTTTTGCTAATTGCAGCTGCGAGCCGATGGGCGCGGCCTACCGCAAAGCACGGCACGATGAGTGGAGTGTGCACGCTCGTGGGAGGGGCCGGAGAAGGGGCCGCGTGCTAAGGGGTGAGATCGAGCGGATTCCAGACTCCACCCGGGCAGAACATTCGAGACATAGGCTCCAGAATATTCGTCGGGACTATATAAGCTCGTCAGCGGACAGCGAGAGGCTGTCAGTCAAGGAGAGACAGTCCGTGAGTAGTCAGTCAGTGGGAGTCAGTTCGCGAAGAGTGATGAGCCAGCCAATGTAGACAGAGAGGCAGTCAATGAGAGAACAGTCAGTCAGTAACAGTCAGTAACAGCGAGAGAGAGTCAGCGTCAGAGTGTGACGGAGAGGACTGATCAGCGCGACCTCAAGTAAGTGTGACTTGATGAGCTGAGGACCTGGACGGAGTGAAACGATCAGCGCGGTCTCAAGTAACTGTGACTTGGGAAACTGAGGAGCCAGTGACCGCAGGGACTAGTCAACGGAGGGACCAGCGAACGGAAGACCTAGTCAACGGGAACTAGTGACCGGAGGTACTGGTGAACAGAGGGACTAGTGAACGGAAGAGCTGGTGAGCTGATCTGGACTGGACTGGGACACTGCTGTGACGTGGAAGTGAGCTCCGAACAGAAGGGTGAACTGGAGAACCTTCAGACGTTTTCTGGCTGTATTGACCACTGTTATAGGAAATAAAGGAACCTCAATTCTTCAATTAGAAATTACGTGTTCTGCTTTCGAACCCCGACGATCCCTTATTACACTGGTGTCAGAAGTGGGATATAATTAAAGGAACGCAGAATGGAGGACCTGTTAAAATCGTTATTTCAGCAACTGAACGAGAAAATGGACCAGGTGAACGAGATAATGGACCAGCATCACACCGAAATGAGAAAAGACCTAAGGGAAACGATAAGCAAAATGCAGAAGCTGCAATTAAGCCCAGGGAGGTACTCGAGCAGGAAGCGACACCGGTTAAGGAAATATTGAATGAACCAGACAGCGAATTAGTGGCAGTGGAGAACGAACTAGAGAGACAAGCAGTGGTGGAAGAAAAAGAAGAGCAGGAAGAGGGCATGGCCATCACCGTACCACCAGCTACCAAAGGGGAATATCACGCCTTGAATGAACTACAGCGGGACAACGTGGACGTATCACAGACACCGCGGGATGACTTGGACGTAGGACAAACACCGCGAGACGACGTGGACGTAGGACAGACACCGCGGGACGACGTGGACGTAGGAGAGATACCGCATGACGACGTGGACAGGGGACAGACACCGCGGGACGTCATGTCAGGTGCGGGACCGACGTGGGATGAGGTAGCCAGTCGCAGCGCCATCTATGAGAGCTATGGGACCCAACAGGACACACTGGTGGTCAGGGACGGGGTCCTGAAAGGAATCTGGGAGTCGGCGGATGGAAAGACGACTGCGGAGCACCTAGTCCTTCCGAGAGCCGGAATCATGGAGGTCCGGGAAGAAGTCCACGCAGGAGCGACGGGTGACCACTTAGGAGTGAACCGGATCCTCGACAAACTGCGGAGAAGGTTTTACTGTTTGCACGAAAGGAGTGACGTCGAGAGGTGGTGTGAACAATGCGACAACTGCGATGGCAGCAGAGGGCCTAGAACTCGCAGCCGTGGGGCCATGAGGAAACACAACGTGGCGGGCCCATGCTCCATTACTGATGACGGAAATCGGCACCTGTTGTCAGTCATGGAACATGTCACCAAGTGGCCGGGAGTCTACGCCATCTCGAACTAGGAAGCGGCAACAGTGGCACGGATGCTGGTGAAGAACCTGATCTGCCGGTATGGAGCGCCGATGGAGTTACATAGCGACCAGGGAAGGAACTTCGAGTCTAACATCATGAAAGAGTTGCTCCAACGGCTGAAGGTACACAAGATCCGCACGACCCCCTTCATCCGCAATCAGATGGAATGGTGTAGCACTATATCAAGACCTTGGAGGAGCACCTACGGAATGCAGTCTCAAGTCACCAATGAGACTGGGACGTCCGGGTGCCACCCTTCCTCCTGGCATATAGATCCCCGATCCGTGACACCACCGGAATGACACCAGCCAACATGGTCTTCGGGAGAGAGCTTCGCCTACCGTGCGATCTTTTGTTTGGCACCCCACCTGATGAGAAACAGCTGAGGGAAACCCACCAACTCGCCCGAGAGAACCTCCAGTTGGCCAGTGACCGGATGAAGGCGAGGTACGAAAGGCTGACCAACTCAGCTGGGTTCCACGAGGGAGACCAAGTGTGGTTGTACCGCCCGACCAAGACTAGAGGGAAGTCGCCGAAGCTGCAGCAGCCCTGGGATGGCCCCTACCGGGTCATCAAGCGAATTAACGACGTAATCTACCGCATCCAGCGACAGCCAAGAGGGAAGATGTTGGTAGTTCATCTGGACAGTCTGGCAGCATACCATGGGGCACTTCGGGACGAAGGCCCTTAAGGAGGGGCAATGTCACAAAGCCAGGATTCACCAAGAAAGTGCCAGAATTCGACACGTCTAGAAAAGGGGTGGCTCTCTTATTGCAGATTGCAGCTGCGAGCCGATGGGCGCGGCCTACAGCAATGCACGGCACGATGAGTGGAGTGTGCGCGCTCGTTTGAGGGGCCAGAGGAGGGGCCGCGTGCTAAGGGGTGAGATCGAGCGGATTCCAGACCCCACGCGGGCAGAACTTTGGAGACTTCGGCTCCAGAATATTCGTGGGGACTATATAAGCTCGTCAGCGGACAGCGAGAGGCAGTCAGTCAAGGAGAGACAGTCCGTGAGAAATCAGTCAGTGGGAGTCAGTCCGAGAGGAGTGATGAGCCAGCCAATGTAGACAGAGACGCAGTCAATGAGAGAACAGTCAGTCATTAACAGTCAGTAACAGCGAGAGAGAGTCAGCGTCAGAGTGTGACGGAGAGAACTGATCAGCGCGACCTCAAGTAAGTGTGACTTGAGGAGCTGAGGACCTGGACGGAGTGAACCGATCAGCGCGGCCTAAAATAACTGTGACTTGGGAAGCTGAGAAGCCAGTGACCGGAGGGACTAGTCAACGGAGGGACCAGCGAACGGAAGACCTAGTCAACGGGAACTAGTGACCGGAGGAACTGGTGAACGGAGGGACTAGTGAACGGAAGAGCTGGTGAGCTGATCTGGACTGGACTGTGACGTGGAAGTGAGTATCGAACAGAAAGGTGAACTGGAGAACCTTCAGGAGTTTTCTGGCTGTATTGACCACTGTTATAGGAAATAAAGGAACCTCCATTCTTCAATTAGAAATTACGTGTTATGATTTCGAACCCCGACGAGCCCTTGTTACAATACAATCTTAGCGGATACAGTTCCGTTTTGAGCAAGCAGTTTAACCATTTTCTTAGAAACAACGAGCACAAGAAAACTTTGGTAGGGTTTTACACAAAATTACAAACGCCTTACATAACAAACACAAACAGTAAGATATTTGTTTATGATATTAAATTTGAAGCCGAAAAACCCATAACGATACCACCTGGTCAATACGATATCCCAACGCTAAACGAGTACATACAATCACTACTACCATTTAACGGCACTAACTTTACGATACGCGGGAACAAAATAGCGAATCGAGTACAAGTAGCATCCAACTTAGTCAGGACAGCTGCTTTATATTCACTTGGGTGGTTCTTAGGTTTTACAAGTCCTAAGTTCGTAGAAAATAGCGATGTTATTATTGGTGATAGCATATTGAAGTTCCACCCATTCGAAGAGATACGCGTACATTGTATTTTGTCTGATGGTATGAGCATTTGTTATGACCACAAAGAATGAGATATCGTCGCTTGCTTCAAATCTAATATGGAGTTTGGAGTACCTATCTTATACAATCCTTCTCGCTTGTTGTTGTTTCCTATACAACACACCAGGTACAGTGTAATAGACGTAACTGTTAAAGATGAGCTTGGTAGGTAAATAGACTTCAGCGGTGCTCGTGTTACTGTGTTGCTGCAAATTAAAAGTAATAAACGTTTACTCACCTTTATTTTATCGTTCTTTTGCCGTATAAACCCGAAACGATAAACGTTATATAACAAATGTGCTGTGTAGGGATTTGGATTAGGTAGGACTCTAGGATCCCATACATATAATAGATGAATTTATCCTACAAAAATATTCCTTCTGGTAGCTAGTTGAGCAGTGGATGATATGAAATAATATCATAATAATTCAATAACAGAGGTAACAATTTATTTGGTCATAAAGCCAAAGTAATATAACATAATTATTTAAGTGGTCCAGGTCTGGATGACCAAGAAAGATGTAATGAACTGTAGATTTATTAAGGTTAAATATCTTCAACCTTTGCTGAAATGTTGTAGCTATTTTTGGCTGAACTCAGTTTAAGTACATGTGGCAAATTGCCCAAGGACTCCGGAAAATTATGCATACAGAATTACAATTATTGCTTCTAAATGAGAGCTCATCACATTTGAGCTATTAATTGGAAGTGCAAATCCTGCACAAGTGCCAAATGATTCGATAGAATTATAAACACTGCCATGCTATGGACCAATTATCAGATTTAACCTTTTTACTGTGTTACATTGTGCGTACTTAACTTTTGATTTGTAGAGCGTATGTAGGTTGTCCTGGACTCGTTTGAAAGTAGTAATGAATAGCTAATATCCCATCGGTGAGGTTATAGAGAGAAGTCTGCGATGCTGAAGTTGCTGCTGTAGGCTGTGGTTAAAGGCTTCTTTGCCTTAGAAGTCCAGGTCTGGAAGTTCTGGTAGGCTACATCATCTGCGTTGTGTAGAGTAGTACCTCGATGTCTCGGTACCCAAGTATAGGTACTGGGATAAAGCTGAGGTGCTTGCCTTAGTAGAGTTTGATGAAAAGAGAATACGAGTCAAACAGGTTAGCCTACGTAGATTACATTAGAGTGCTTTCAGTTTCTCGATCGAAATAGCGTAGAAGCTTCTCGAGGCTTCTATCTTGAAATACGGCGTAATTATAGCATCTTCATATTTCACAAGATCTGTAAAACTGAGAAAAACTATTTAGAAAATTGTTGTAAATTAATGTTTAAAGAATGTCTGAAAACTTTGCAAAACATAGAGTTTCGAGATATCGATACAGACATCGATTCGGTCATGAAATGTATGGTTAGTAGTGTTTTAAGAGTGCGTTCATCGCATTACAGTACTCCAAAGAGAATATTTCAGTAAAGTTTAACAGACAAATATATAGATAAGAAAATGCACAATATGAAATGTTGCATGATGTGTTAAATGCAAACGAGATACTAATACTGTTCAAGGATAAACTAAGCCCACATTAACGTCTAAAGGCAGGAACAAGTTAAAGGGTAAGTGTTCGATATGTGGTTCAACTATGTGCCGTTTCGTATCGGCTTAAAAACTAGCTTGCGAAGGAGCTTGTATCAGAGAGGAAATAGCTTACGAGATACATAAACCCGTTAGAAGGCGAGCTATTGTAACAAAAAGCATCGATGATCTGTGGCAAGCTGATTTGGTGGAAATGAATTCTGGTACGTTAAAAGGCATTTCGATATTCAACAGAGGCTATAATTACATGCAAACGATTATCGATGTGTTTTCCCAGCACGTGTGGGCTATACCAATTAAAGACAAAACAGGTTTAAGTGTGGCGATCGCTAAGTCCTCCGTGTTTAAAGAGCGAATGCCAGTTCATTTAACTAGAGAGTTCTACAACAAAAACTTTAAAGAACTGATGAAGCTGCATAACCATAATCACTACTCAACACACAGTGGAATTAAGTCATAAGTATGCGAACAGTTCAACAGAATATTGAAGGAGAAGATATGGAAGCAGTTCACTATACAGGGCAACTGTAGTTGGGTTGATCTTTTGCCGAAGCTTTTAAGCCAGTTCAAGAACACTGGTGATAATGAATGTAGCACAGCCGGTACAGCCGGTTATGGTTGATACATAGCACAGCCGGTATGAAACCTGTAGATGTAATGAAGCAAGACGAGGAAAGGTTGTTAGAGGGCTTAAATAAGCAGGTTTGTAAACCTGTTAAACTCAAGTACACAGTGAGAGATAAGGTCAGGATAAGCAAGTTCAAAGTCATTTTCGAGAAGGTCCAAAACGCCTAACTGGTCAACACAGATCTACGAGATGTACGAGGCTAAACTAGCTAACTCACTAACTTACAGCTAAAGGGATTTAGCTCGCAAACATATTGAAGGTTTGTTTTATCAACCCAAACTGTTCAAGACGAAGTATCCGGATGTTTATTTGGTGGAGAAGGTGTTTAAGAAGAAATTAAGGGTATGTTAGGTGATTTGGCTTTAACAGTGCTCACAACTCATGGGTAAGTAAAAAAGAGTGATGTTATTTAATTTTATGTTTGATTTTATGGTACGGACCATAAACAACTTCTACTTCTCACCCTCGTCATTAGTATCTGATTGTCCTTCGGCTTCTTCGCTCTCTTCGCCTGCAAACTCAATCTTGTTGTAGGTCATACCCCCATTCAATTTGATTTTGCTCTTGTAAACACGATATAGGCGTTCTTTACCCTTATTGAATTCCTCGTGGTCTTTTCATCAAAGGCTTCGAGATATCTACCTGGCAAAAACACCTTATAGTCACGTATGTAAACTACCACCTTCGTACGAACCTTAATTTCTTGTAGTTTAACCATTTTTATAGTAGTTTCTTTGTTTTGTTCTAGTTCGTTAAAATTGTTGTATTCGTTAGTTAGTTTGCTTACTTTATTTAGTTTCCTGACTATGGAATCCATATCGACCCATCTTTGTACATAAGAAATAAATTATTTTCGTTTTATTATCGTCGTTTGAATAAATAAACTACTATGGAATTTTCCGTACTTGTCGCTCTTGTTGTTCGCCGTTGTGATTTGACTTAGTTGTTTGGCTCTTGTGTCTTCACTTATTGGTTTGACATGGTGGTTTGCTCTTGTGGTTTGGCTCTTGTGGTTTGACTCTTGTGGTGTGACTTGGTATTTTGACTTGGTGTCTTGGCTTTTGTGGTTAACTTAGTGAGTATGATTTGGTGGTCTCACTTTTGTGGTTTGGCTCTTGGTGGTTTGACTTGGTGGTTTGACTCTAGTGGTTTGACTTAGTGTGTTTGACTTGGTGGTTTGACTCTTGTGGTTTGACTTAGTGGGTTTGACTCTTGTGGTTTGACTTAGTGGGTTTTATTTGGTGGTTTGACTCTTGTGGTTTGAGTTGGTGTCTTGGGTTTTGTGGAATGGCATGGTGGTTTGGCTTAGTGGATTTTACTTGATGGTTTGAGTTAGTGGGTTTGACTCTTGTGGTTTGACTTAGTGGGTTTTATTGGGTGGTTTGGCTCTTGTGTTTTGACTCAGTGGTTTGGCTCTTAGTGGCTTGACTTAGTATTTATTCTTGTAGTTTGACTTCGTGGATTGGCTATTGGTGGGTTGATTGGATTAATAGTCGTATGGATGTGTGTCAATTATGTTCATTTCCTTTAGTACTACTCGTTTGTTATAATCCATTTTATACTCCTTCTCTGTTGGTTTCTTGACTAACTCCTTTGTCTTCTTGTCTCTGCTCATTTGGTTGTATCTAAGGGTTACTTTCTCTTGCTCTTTCTCGATGATCATTCTCATAAGTTCTTCCTTTGGTCTTAAGGAGTTATCGTGGTTAAGTGTAAAGCCTTTGATCTTCATAACTGTCTTATCGTTCTTGGTCTTGTAGTCATAACTCTTCGGACCGGTTGTGTACCACCAAGGTTACATCCTGTTTTTACTTCGTTATTTTTGACCATGTAAACTATGGAATCAATATCGTAATACACAACGTCTTGACCTAGCTGATCTAACATGTCGTATAGTCGTAACCTTGCGTGTGCTGTTCTGAAAGCTGCGATGTGGAAGTTCGTGGAGTTAAAGTTGTCAATATATACGTCTTTGTATTTGTAGGACACTGAAACATGTCTTCGGAAATAAACAGGCATAGAAAATTCAAACACAGCCTGGCTACTGTTCTCTTTCCTGGTGTACGGGCAACAGAGCTCTGGCAGACTGTAGCAAATATCCGTAGGGTGATTACACACTTCTTACGAAACGAAGACTTAACCTGGAAGACAGATTAATTACAGTTGCCCAATACATTTTTAAAAAATTGATAGAGATGGCACATAACATTTTATTACCACAATTGACAATACATAATTCATAATCAAATTATGCAGAACCAGATCACTTGGTCGAGATGAATGCTATTTATAAGCACTATTAAATATGAATGTCACAGTTCTTGAAACAATAATTCCCTTAATTATTAAGGGTAATGTAGTATCCTCGAGATGGCTAATTCAAAGTTAGTAACCACACGAAAACTTTATAAATGATGATTTTATGTCTGAGTGATTCTCAGATCGTGTTGAATAATAAATAGACATACCTTTATCTTGAGATATTATAATTACCAATCCTGAATGTTAATGCTTCTGGCTTGGAGATCCTTGCGACGTCAAAAAACCAGATGGGAAGATTCATTGAACCACAAGACGTCCGTTGGAAATATTGAGACTATTTTCAGTCATCAAAATATCAAGCATTTAAAGCTTAAACTTGTCTTGAAGAGTTGCCTTCTTTATAATTGATAGTTGAAGCCATCAAACTTGGTCGATGGATAAATAGGCATTTGCAAGCCTAGAACTCATGTCTTTATGAGTATAAAATGATAGACAATTCCAACAGAATTGTAGAATATAGAAGACATTTTTAAGTAGAACGAAGATAGGCATTTGCAAGCCTAGAACTCATGTCTTTATGAGTATAAAATGAATGACAATTCCAATAGAATTGTAGAACGTGGAAGATAATTTAAGAGTAGTGAAGAAGAAGCCTTATTGGCTGTTAAAACAATGATAAAAGATTATTCAGTCTCTGATTGGACGAAATTACAATTAGCATGGTTAGAGAATACAATAGGAATAAACAAGTTAAATAATATTCAAATGTTTTATAAATAACACATAATAAAACCAAAGCCTAAAATTGAATTGAATGCATGACCTTCTAAGACATAATACATAACGGAACATATTTCCCGCAAAATTATGACACTTGTGGCATAATTTTAAAGATACATGTGGAGTTATGTATTAAAAAATAAAATAAAGAGAAGAGAAAAGAATAAAAAATAAAACAAAACATGAGAACAAATAATTAAATAGATTGAAAAATATGAACAAATGCAGAAAATGACTAAGCTATTCGTCATCTTCTGAGATTGGCAATGGCGCCAATTTAATGATTGGTCGCACATAAAAACCAGTGGCAGTTCGAACTGTTACAACTCGAACAAGCCCGTCCTTGCCAGGGTGAATCTGTCGTGGTGCTTGAATGCCTTAACACCAGATGATGAGGTTTGAGGTAGTCGGAATTTTGGAAACCTGACCAACGGATTCCATATGTCCTAACTTCATGCGTTTGGACACAAACTTCCTGTAATTCTTAACTAATACAGAATTAGAAGGAAAACGTCTTTTAAGAGACGCAAATCTTGAATGCTCTTGGCGATTGGTGCCACCCAAAGATTGAGGATCAGATTTAAATGGTAATTTAGTTGCATGTCTACCCTCAGAATTTATTTTAGGTTTCTGGGTGAAATGCACCTCGCAATCAAACTCATTGTAATTAATAGATGCATTAGAAACCCCTTGCAGGTTTGAATTCACAAAGGCTGAATAATGCGTAGTTAAAGCATTTGATTGAACAGACACATTATCAGGGATTCCTTTATTAAGATCCTTAGATTTATGACATGTAGGTCTATTGGACCTACGAACAGACAATCTAGGAGAAGAAGGCTGGGGCAGCTTGCCCGCAAAGTACCAACCCAGTTGCGAGTTGTGAATGATGGGTAGGTTAGGTGCAGAAATGTTACCCACACAATCGATCTGTGAGAAAACCTCAACACCCAACACCAAATCTACAGAATTAGGTGTGTTGAAGTTGGGATTGGCTAGTTGAAGGTTAGGCGGAATATTCCAATTAGCGACATTAATTGGAGACCTTGGAAGTTTCGATTCTGAAATCTCCGGAACAACAATGGCAACAGTATTACAATACCATCGAGTTGTTCTGGACCTGATTTCTATAGAAGCAAGCTTATGTGTGCTTACTTTAGACGACAATATTCCAGTCAGCCTTGCTTGCTGCTGACAAGGAGGTAGCTTTAAGTGTTTAAATAGCCTTTCACTGATTAAATTACAATCAGAGCCGCTATCTAAGAGGGCAGTGGCCTCTACAGGTTGACCATTCTTGTTTATTACAAACACATTTGCAGTAGGAAGTAAGCAGCTTTGATGATTATGAGAGGCTGACATAATCCCTGCAGTATTAGATATTTGTGACTCGTTCTGAGCACTATAATCATGAAGAAGAGTACTATGTTTCTCTCCGTACACTCTGCAAGAGAACGTGCTGCAAGCCTTGGTATGACCTCTTGAAGAGTAACATACACGACATAAATGGTTAGTCCTAACAAAATTACTACGGCTTGCAAGACTCATTGCTTTGAAAACATCACATTGGTACACTTGATGGGAATGTTTTTTGCAACAAATACATTTGTTGACAAGCTGAGCTGATTTGCTCTTAACCGATATAGGTTGCGAATTCTGTAAAGTTGAAGGCTGATTTTTTAGAGCTGAATCCGTCATTTGCAAGACCCGGACTCTAGTCTCCAGGAACTTAAGCAGTTCCTAAGTTCAGGCAGTCTGTCTGACTTTAGCGATGATTCCCATTCTCTAATAATATGAACCGGGAGTTTGTCTAAGACCATTTTAGAAATAATTAAGTCGGATAAATCGACATTAGTATTTAAGGAGTGCAATGCATGCACCGTGCTTATGAAATGATCTATAAATCTTTGCAGAGAGTCTGCAGAATTCTTTTCAAGAGAAGGCGGTGAAAATAGCTTGTCAATGTGAGTATTAGCAATCAGACGATTGTTGTCAAATCTTTCTGACAACGTCTCCCAGGCTACATCAAATGTAGCTGAGGATACAGGAATATTCTGTATGACAGTCATGACTTCTGGCGATAAGCATGATTTGAGATATTGGAACTTGTCCATGTTAGAAATATGCTTATGTTGAATGACAAGGGAATGAAATGTATCCCTGAATTCAATCCACAAGGCAGGATCGCCTGTGAATTGAGGAAGCCTGATTTTGGGAAGCTTAGGCAGTGAAGGAGTCAATTCTCAAGATGTCTGCTGGATTACAGAAGCTGAGACCTGATCAGGGTCATAAAACTGTTTATTTTTAACAATAGAACCATTTAGAAGACCTATTGCCTTATGAAAAGTAGTTTCGACTTCTTTTCTCTGAAGTTTGATTACTTCAGTCACTTCTTGCGGACTGATATTAGAATATTTGCTCTTATATTCATTAAATATGGCTTCAAATGCATTACGCATACTAATAGCTTCGAAATATGAAACTTCGTCTCGTATAACTAACGTTTGAATAGCTTCAACGTAATCATAGAACTGAGCTGCTACAATATCAATAGAAGCTAGTTTATCCATAGATTCAGCTTGAGCAGCTTCTTGCTCTGCTTCTGCTTTTTCTAATCTAGTCTTAGCTTCTGTCTCTGCAATTTCTTGTCTAATCTTAGCATCTGCTTCTTGTTTAAGTTTAGCCTCATAGGCTACAATTAAAGAGTCTACATGAGTTATGGCTGAAAAGACAGATTGCTCAATATCTTCTCTATAATCTGCTTCAGCTTCTGAATACTCGACTTGGTCAATCAGAGACTGAATATCTTCGTATTTGATCAGAACTTCATTAAATTTAACCTTACGGGCTATAATTTCTTTATGCTATTTATCATCAAGATCTGTGAATGATAGAAAGGCATTGACGTGGTGAGTGATCTGAGCCTTTATAGGAGTTCTCTTGGCATTAAGAGCATTAATGTTCAACTCCTGATTAGCCATCTCTTTAGATTTACTACTCAGATTACAAAATAGATCAATAATTGCCCGCTCTTATTGCCAAAATGACAATAAATACAATGCCCGATTACGGGTCAAAACAAATCAGTTACATAAACGTCCAATGCAATGGACGTTGAAACAAAACAATATCAGGTGTGATATGTGTACTAGTGTAAGTGTTGCTGTCTGTGTAGGTTTTACATGCATGCAAACTTATAAGACTAGCTTCACTTGATCCTCCAGCCTTCACCTCAAACATGCAGAAGACATGGAGGTAGTAACAATATTAATTATTGTTTGGTTATTGTTATGATGAGAACAATTCTGGTATATATTATAGTTCAATGCACCAGATAATAGTCCGGTTATGATTCAACGATCCGGCAATAGGAGGACCAATAATAATGTACGGGCAACACAGCTCTGGCAGACTGTAGCAAATATCCGTAGGGTGACTACACACTTCTTACGAAACGAAGACTTAGCCTGGAAGACAGATTACTTACAGTTGCCCAATACATTTTTAAACATTTGATAGAGAGGGCACATAACAATTTATTACCACAATTGACAATACATAATTCATAATCAAATTATGCAGAACCGGATCACTTGGTCGAGATGAATGCTATTTAGAAGCACTATTAAGTTATGAACGTCACAGTTCTTGAAACAATAATTCCCTTAATTAGTAAGGGTAATGTAGTATCCTCAAGATGGCTAATTCAAAAATAGTAACCACACGAAAACTTTATAAATGATGAGTTTATGTCTGAGTGATTCTCAGATCGTGTTGAATAATAAATAGACATACCTTTGTCTTGAGATATTATAATTACCAATCCTGAATGTTAAAGCTTCTGGCTTGGAGATCCTTGCGACGTCAAAAAACCAGATGAGAAGATTAATTGAACCACAAGACGTTCGTTGGAAATATTGAGACTATTTTCAGTCATCAAAATATCAAGTATTTAAAGCTTAAACTTGTCTTGAAGAGTTGCCTTCTTTATAATTGATAGTTGAAGCCATCAAACTTGGTCGATGGATAAATAGGCATTTGCAAACCTAGAACTCATGTCTTTATGAGTATAAAATGATAGACAATTCCAACAGAATTGTAGAATATAGAAGACATTTTTAAGTAGAACGAAGATAGGCATTTGCAAGCCTAGAACTCATGTCTTTATGAGTATAAAATGAATGACAATTCCAATAGAATTGTAGAACGTGGAAGATAATTTAAGAGTAGTGAAGAAGAAGCCTTATTGGCTGTTAAAACAATGATAAAAGATTATTCAGTCTCTGATTGGACGAAATTACAATTAGCATGGTTAGAGAATACAATAGGAATAAACAAGTTAAATAATATTCAAATGTTTTATAAATAACACATAATAAAACCAAAGCCTAAAATTGAATTTTGAATGCATGACCTTCTAAGACATAATACATAACGGAACACCTGGATTGGGTTGATCTTATCACGTTCTAATTCAATGTCCAACGCTTTCTTAATATGGTTCATGTACTCGTGTACTGTGTTGTAATTTTCTTGCCATGCTGATGTCTCTAGCTTGATCTTCATAAAGTCCCGTATGTAACTTTTAAAGAGCTCGTCACTTCTCTTAGTAAAGTGTTATACCTCATATGGGTAGAACTCAATCAGCTTGTAACCCTTTTGGAGTGCCTTGATCAGTTCTATTGTTGTCCATATTCCGGTTATCATTCTTTCGTCGTTGGTTCGCTTACACTCTTTCGTTTGGTCAATCATGCACTGGTTACAAAGGAAGAACATCAGCTTGTTTATGTTGTCTTTAACTGGTAGGACTGGATGATACAGTTGTCTGGGTGGGAGCACTTTGAACTTCACATAGCCAAAGAACTTCTTCAAGGTATACAGCTTAGGGTTTATGTTTGTCATTTTTGTGGAGTGGCCTATTGGAAACTAATCGTACACCAAACCATTGGGTACGAGCTATACTCATCGATGTACTTCATCTTGTTGGTTACCTTTAGCTTGGATGCGTTTGCTCTACCGCCGAAGAATGCATCTCGGAATTTGAGTTTCTTTATAACGTTTCTCCTGCTCATCATCTCTTAGTACTTCTTGTCTTTGGTCCACTTATATTCCCAGATCTCTATGACGTTGTGTTCTGCATGCTAAAGCAGTTTTGTTTTTCTACCGGTTTTCTCATATAGGTCCTCCATGGTTTCGTGGTTAACGGTGTTGATGGTATTTTCTTTGTAGCAAAATTTACACCACTGTCAGAAACAACCATGGTACGGATGGATCGTGTTTGTTGTAGGATCATAACCATCAACCTTAAAACCGCAGATCGTTGCTTCTCCGTTGATTAATGCATGTTTCCTTCTTCTTCTCCTTAAGTACGCAAATGGTTTTTTCTTCAAGGTTTATGATCTATAGATGGCAATACACACGCTGGCAATGGTTAGGTACTGTAGAGGATCAACATTAGCTATCATTAGGAACTGTTTCTTAGTTCAATACAACCTCTGCGTAATATGTCGACATCAAAATGATAGTAATCTCTCAGTTGATTACCCTTTCAGCCAAACACGTAGTTCTCTTGAGTCCTTTCTTTGTGCCACTTAAGGAACTTCTCTATTTGTTCTTTATTAATCGTGCGTACTTCACAGTACTTAGTGGCTGATACTGGTTCAATGTAATTCCGGTTGTCGAGCGTGTTAAACAGATGTGGGAAGTATCCTTTCTTTAGCTCTTCAAAACTAAACGTCTTAGGAAAGGAATCTAACGGTTGTTGTGCGAAGTTGAGCCTGTCTGTGTTCTTGATTACATTTTTAGGCATTTCCATTAATGTCAGTTTAGATCCGTTGTATATGGTGTACGGTTTAAGGGCGTTCTTTATGTAGTACTGTAAGATAAAGTAGGAGTAATAATCTATGCATGCGTTATCCTATATGTTCTTTGGATATCAACCACTTACAGAAGTCATCGTTGGTCTTGAAGTAGTACTTGTTGCCTTCAAAATCTATGGCTACTACATAGTTGACTTTGTATACGCTTGTTTCCTGTTGAGCCTCGTAGTCAAACCGTTTTACAACCGTTAAAACTTTTAATCAGGTAAATCAGGAAGTCTCTAATCTGTTGCTTAAACCCTTCTATTGTTATTTCACCTTTGTTACACTTAATATGTAAAAACTTAAGTTCCTTCCAGTTAGACAAAGTTTCGTACATCATATTTCCTTTAACCAAGTGCTTAGCTAATTCTTCCTTACCACAGAGCTTATTATACCATCATAAATAGGTAAGTAATAGTTAACTCTCTATATGTATTACACACACTCGACTTCCTTCATCATCACACCTAGAACCGTTTTGTGGAAAGTACCGCATAAAGCATCTGTGTGTTTCTTCTTTGGCTGGTTCTTGACAGTTCTTGCAGTACTAATAACCATAGTCATGTTTGTTCTTATTTTGTTGCAACCTGTACACTTATAAATTGTTTCGCAGACATTATTGTGGTTGATCTTACTGGCTTCGATATAGCAGTACCTATTGAATCCTTACAGTAGATGTTAATATCTTGGTCTTCGTGTTTGGGTCGTTTAGATATATAACAAGCTGGTACTGTTGGTTTACATTTATGTTTTGATATTGTGTCGTATTGCTTGTTGCAGTAGTAATTACTCCCGATAAAGGCTTGCATGCTGTTAACTACGTCGAACTGGTTTCCGTTCTTGTAGAGATAGATCTTGGTATTACGTTCTTTACCGCTATAGATGATAGAGTTAAGGTTCTCTGCACACACTGTTTTTATTTGTACATCTAATAGCTCTTCGCATCGTTTAATGTCTTCTAGCGCGAAGCCTTCTTCGTTGTACTCACTTAAGTGGTTACGTATTCGATTTGCTAGTATTGTTTGTATCTTGCGTCTTTAAGTCTTTAATATTCTGGTTAGTTAACTTTCTGTCAAGTACGGTGTTTTTTTCGTATGTCAGTGCAGTGACTATCGCTCTTTTGCAACAGAGGTTATCGTTGTTGTTGATCGCGATTATACACTTCTTAGTTATCTTGTCTTCGCTAATGTTAAGTAGTCTCCTGTTGGTCTTACTACCTTTAGGCATGTTAATCACTTGGATGTTAAACGCTGTTTCTTCAATATTAACTGTCTCATCAGATGTTAGTACCCTTTTCATGTGGTCTATTAGACTTGCGGCGTTAAGCTCAATTGTTATTGGGGTGGATATTTTTTTGGTTCAGAAGCTATCGTTGTTGGCCATTACTCTTATCTTGTCGCCTTTTCAAAAGTTGGATGTTTGTTTAGCTTGGTCCATCATATCATCTAAGGCAGTGAGTAGTCGTTCCATTGTTTGGGTGATTGTTTCATTTTATGGTGGTTAGTTGAATTTGGTATTCTGTTGTGTGGAACAGAACTTGGGGTTGTACAAGGGTTCACTAGTTTTTATTATCTTGTAGTACCGTCTTACTTTCAAATAAGGACTAGTCAAACGTATAGGTACTATTTAACAGTTGGTATTCTCTGTCTTCCGTGTTTCTAACATGTGCAAGGAACCGAGATGGAATGTCTGGTAGTTTAACTCTATAGTCATCAGCTATTGTACTCATTTGTTTGTCCTTGTTCATCTTACATGCACCATTTATGTTCCGTTCTTTAGCAGTTCTTCTAAGCTCGTCAATTGGTTGATCCTTAATGTCCGTCTCAAAACAACCAGTCACCATATCATACTCTGCCACATGGTAAGTCTGTTTAACCAGTTCTTCTTTGTTTAACCTGTAGTAATTCTTTATTCTAAGTATTCTGCCAATCTCTTCTAGTTCTTTAAGTTTATACCGGGAACTTTTATCTCTAAGCTCTCTCTCACTCACTCTTTTATTCACACTCACAACTGGTAACATAAGGCATCTTATTTATTCTAGAAGAAAAAGCTTTCTTCGTTTCACCATTGGCTTATTCGGTTGGTCTTATATTGTTGGTACTGTTGTTACTTGTACCTGCCCCAAAGGTTCTTACAAATCTTTCAGCTATGTTAGGTTGTCCGGGAAAAGCCATCTCAACAATGGTATAGACTACAGAGGATCGTCCTCTTGGATGTTATAACGTAGCCTCTCGTTATCTTCTACTGGTAAATTGTTTCCCGTTAAACCTTCACTTTATATCTTAAACCGTTTTCTCCTTTTCATTTATCTTTTTTGTTTTATTCAATTTCGTCTTAGCACTTGTCCGTACTTCAATTTCGTCTTAGCTCTTATATGGATTTCAATTTCGTCTTAACACATTCCTGGATTTCAATTTCCTCTTAGCACCTGCCTGGATTTCAATTTCGTCTTAGCACCTGCCTAGATTTCAATGTCGTCTTAACACTTGTCTGTATTTAAATTTCGTCTTACCTCTTATGCGAATTTCAATTTCGTCTTAGCACCTGCCTGGATTTCAATTTCGTATTAGCATTTCTCTGTATTTCAGTTTCGTCTTAGCTCTTATATGGATTTCAATTTCGTCTTAGCACCTGCCTGGATTTCAATTTCGTCTTAACATCTACCTGGATTTCAATTTCGTCTTACCACCTACATGGATTTCGCCTTAGCTCTTATGGATTTCAATGTCGTCTTAGCACCTGCCTGGATTTCAATTTCGTCTTAGGACTTATCTGGACTTCCACTTTCCTTTTTACTCCTTGGTACTTGGTTGCGGGCGTTCTTGGGGGAACCGTTTGCCTGTGGTTGGGTGGTCGAGCCCTTTTCTCTTTAAGTCCTTAGGCCACATTCTGTCCTGAAGAGACGCCCTTACTACTTTCAAGAATTGTGTTGATCCATGAGTGTCAAACTATGTTCCCTTCACTCACATGTGGACTATTTCCCCGAAAATTTAGGATCAGTCAGCAGTGGCGTTCCTAGGGAAGGGCGGTGGGGGTGGTCCGCCCTGGGCCCCACTCACTATGGGGCCCCCATTGATGCCCAACTCTAATATAAAAATGAATGTTCCACCTCTTTTTTAAATCTTCGGTCGTTTTGTATTAAATAAAAATATAGCGTATTTAACGTGTTAAGAATAAAAAACTTACACCAGTTACCAATGTTTTGGTCTAAGGTTCATGAGTGGGCCGCGAGAGGTTACTAGGAGATGCGCAGTTCGCTATCGCGCTAAAAGGTATCATTTAACTGACGAAAAATAGAATAGGTCCTGATTTCATTTAACGTTAACGGATAAGTTTGGCTACGAAAATAAACTTTCTATGAGACAATTAAACAATTTTCTGATGTAAAAGCTATGAAAAGACAATTTGAAACGTGACTATTACATATACGGAGTTAACATAATCAAGATTTAGCTAATTTATTATCTGACTCTCCGACCAAAATTAAAACTGTCGTTTATTACCATAAAATTTCCTTAACTTCCTTCTTTTATCATATTTAAACATAACTTTTTAATTATGCACACATTTGTATTTTGCTAATCAGTTAGCTTAATATTATTGGACAAATGCCTGTTTGTATTTAGTAAATAAATATAATAAATACTGCATGAGTTTGCTCCCTTATTCTGTCTATTACTTTTCCGTATAGATTAGCCCATGGAGACGATCAAAGGATGGCCATAGAAAAAGAAGTTAAAAATAGCCGTGTTGGTAGCTTTTGTTGGGGGCCTCAAAAATAAATCCGCCCGGGCCCAAGTTACGCCATTGGCAGTCAGCGAAGAACTGGGTGAAAGGTTCCACATCAAAGATATGGAGCGCAAATATCAAGGAAGATGGGGCAAGAACATGTTCGCCGACTACTGTTGGATCTTAACAAGAGATAGGCCTGAGATTTCACATAAAAGAAGAACGTCAAAAAGAAGTTTCAAAGGCAAAAGAGTACGTACGTAAATATACACTTTGTTTGTGTTTGGTTTTGTTTCTTGTTCATTTTACAATTTGTGTCAAACATTCATATACACATACATTTTTCCTCGAGGTGAATGGTCTATTTTATGTACCTTTCTTAATAAATCCCTTAATAAATCTTACCTTATTAAAAATGTAATACGTTGGTGATTTTCTTCTAGAAACTGCACCATAATGTTATGTAAAAGTGTAAACGCAAGGGAACTTTTTGTTTTTCGCTCGACCTTTGCGATCTGGCAACAGTGGTTTTCTTCCATTTAAACCTATAAAATAGAATCAATTGCTAACAAATCAATTTGCATCAAAAAGAATCGATTTTACATAGATTTAAATGGATAAAAACCACTGTTGCCAGATAGTACAGAATTCCTTTCAAATAGGATTTTAGCAAAAATATCGATATCGATTGTACAAAAACCCTTGACGTGTTGGAAAAAACTGGAGGTCATTTTCGAAATCAGCACACCCAATAACATAAAACTCAGCGAAAACGTCTCTTGTATTTTTCAACAACTTCAATTTCGCAGCTCTGTGATTTATTGTGTTCTAAAAACAGATTTTTTTTAAATTTTTATTTTTATTTTTTTATGAACGTGGTTCGGGAAACATTCTTCGGGGGTCTGCATATGTTGAAGTATTTTGTATGCAAGATCCGAGTTCTTCTGGATCTGCGCCCTGCTGGTGTTAATGTATTGCTGGCTTTATTTCTGATGACGTCAGTCTTCCTGCACCTTTCTGCCTGCTAGATACTCTGCCGGAGATGTGGTTCTAGTCGGAATATATCATCATGGCTTGATTGGTAAGCTGTGTCTTAGGGCAACTTGTGTATTCAAGCAGCTTCATTTTTTTTATATAATAAATGATTTCTTCTTTTTCTTCTGACTGTACCCGCAGTCGTTGAAGCTATATTATCTGCCGGATATGCATTCGCCTTATCACCGTTGATTATTTTATAACTTAAATAATTTCACTATGTAATTTATCTTAGAAATTTTATGACGTTTCTTAAGGGCAGTTTAGCGCCTCAGTTGTTACTTTTTCATTCTGAATTTCTTATTTATAGCATTTCACTTATTCCAGCTGCAGTTTTATTTTTTCTTTTGTACTGTACTTCTGTATTTATATTTTTATTATGTAGCTGCAGTTCAGAACAAGCTATTTTTTGTTTTTGTTTTTCTCAGCTTGATGTGATTGAGATGTGATTGTCCTGGAGGCATTGCGATCTTTTTTAATTCACCGCTTTGCACGGATGTGTGCTATATTCTCGCTTCTTGTAAAGCCTAATACAGTTTTTTTTTATTAATGTTCTTCATCGTGCCTTACTCAGTTTATATTTTTCAAAGTTTTTTATTAGCGTGATGTGGTTATGGTAAGGCATGTGCTGATGGCTTAGGGGACTGGTGATGGCCTATTGTTGTCTATTTGCCACTTTGTACCGCCTTGGCAAGCGTGTGTCATATTCTTGCTGTCTCACGTTGATGTTTTTGTTTTTTTCTATTCAGGTGTTATATTTCATCATTAGCTTTCTCATATTTTCTGCGTTCACTTTTTATATCAATTTTCATTATAGGTCTATGGTAGTCTGGTGCAGCGACTGGCTGCCTTCAGTTTTCTACTGTGTATCAGAATAATTATCTATTTATACAGGGTGTCCACGCTAGAGGGATCGAGAAGTAAATGCTCGCCAGTTAAAATGAGATAAGGATATTGCTGCATTCTGCATATGACAGGAAAGGGAAACTCTCCGAGATTGTGCAACAATGTTTTCAGACCCCTCCACGCGCATGCGCGTCAAGAGTTTTCGTCTATCAATAAGTGATAATGTCTAGTGAACAGAATGTATTGGTAACATAAACTTGTACTGTTACTTGATACAAACTGACCGAGTTTCAGATGATGTTCAATACAACTCGATATGTGCACCTTTTGTGGCTCTGCACACATCTAAACGGTATTCAACTTCCCGCCAAGTGTTCTCTAGCATTTGTGGAGTCACAAGCGCTACTGCATTTGTGATGCGGCCCCTCAGTTCCTGGAAATTTCTTGGTCTGTCTCCTTGATAAACAACGTCCTTAACATATCCCACATGTTTTCCACTGCGCGATCGACTACTGAATGGCGCCTGGCTTTCTTTCAAGACGAAAGCTCTTGACGCGCATGCGCGTGGAGGGGTCTGAAAACATTGTTGCACAATCTCGGAGAGTTTCCCTTTCCTGTCATATGCAGAATGCAGCAATATCCTTATCTCGTTTTAACTGGCGAGCATTTACTTCTCGATCCCTCTAGCGTGGACACACTGTATAGCTAGTTCTGATTTTCCCCTGCTACGCATTAGTATCCGTTTCTTTATTTTCATCAGCTATAAGCGAATCAGTGTTCTTATTGTTATAGTTAGACTGTCTATATGACTGTTTTCTTTCCTGAAGGTTTCGTCCGCCTTGTGTAATTGGGGCTATTTTGGGGAGTGTTATGGAAACACGCTTTACCCTGCTTGTAAGTATGGAGTATGGTTCTGGTCTTAATATTGTTAGTATTAGGTCTATTGTGGAATCAGTTCTCCACCCAGTTTTTGTGTATTTAAATTTTCTTGGGATGTTATGAAATTTTGCTTTCCCTGAAGTTGTCAGTGTATATTCATTCTTGTCCTTTTTGGATTTTCAGGATTTATACATTATATTGTATGATCTTTGACTGTGCTTTATATTGGATTTTCCTCCTAGCACAGCTTTGTTAGTCGTATATATTTTACTGTAATAGAACACAATGATATTTCGCCGCTATTAATGTGAGTAGTAAGATCTCCAGCATAGCCCGCCGACGTCTAGCGTCGCGACGTCCCAACTCCGTCTTAAACTAATTTCTGTTAGGATATCTTGACCATCTTGGCTATCATATGACACCACCCCACCCCTCTACCAAACCCCTATACAAAGTTATACCCGAAATAAGAATAGGTGGGTAAAACAGAGATCTGCAATACCAACCTTGAAACAAAAACCTAAGATCAGGGTTTGCTTGTGCTGCTCCCAAACCATGGCCCTCTGGGCCAACTTGGCACCACCCCACCCCTCTATCACAACCCTAACCAAAGTTAAGCCAAAGTTAAGCCCAAAATTGGTAAAACAGAGACCTGAAATATCAACCGTGAAACAAATAATCTAAAACCAATAAATAATATTAACAAAAAATACGGAAATGCTATGCAAAAGAGTTAGGCCCTTATGAATTGATTTTCAATCCCAATAGAGGGGTGTTTTTTTAGATAATTTTTAAAATCTAGTATTATAATGGACAGGTAATAGGATCAAGAACTTGACCACCCGTAACAAGAGAGTGATTTTCACCCCACAACCAATCTAACCCACTAAAATTATTTTTTAGACATTATAAATCCTATTGAGTGATATCAACTACCTATCTGACATGATTTACGCCCCAAAGGGGTTAATTTTCTGAACGGGTTGTTTTTCAAAGTCACACAAGTTTTTACAGAAATGGACAAGTTAAGCCATTATAAATCGTCTAGAGGGTGGATTTCACACCCACAATCAAACTAACCCAATAAAAAGAATTTCGATCTAAAAATATCGTACTGAGCTTTATAAACTACCCCAAAGGGATTCATTTTATGAAGGGATGGTTTTCCAAAGTCTCACAAGTTTTTCCACAAATTGACAAGATAAGCCATTATAAATAATCTAGAGGGTGATTTTCACCCCCATGACCAATCTAACCCATTAAATATTTATTTTTCGAACGAAGTACAGGGATAGAGGAGAATACTCGTCATAGTCCAGAGGACGAACTCTGATTGGTTTATCTTTTAATAGTACCACATTTCATTGGAGCGTTATATTTTATTTTGTGAATATGGTATTTCAGTTGACACAGTATTAGCTTAGCCTATTTAGAAGTAATGAATATCTGTTCCCTCACTTAAGGATGGGATGAGAGGTAAATTAAAAAAGGCTTAGAATTCAAACAAAATGACTGCAAACTATCAAAGATACAGAAAACCGATCTATAACAGAGGGTATGTTGGAACGTTAAAACCTCAGGATAGGTGTTAACCACAAATCGTATTTACACGTATCCAGTCGACAGAGGAAATGAAGTCATTTATACATTTAAAATGTTAACATTACTTACCAATTTACAAAGGCAATTCCAAAAACTTATCAGTACAAACAAACTGGTTGTAAAGTATTAAAGAAATAGGAATAAACAACTGTAAACAAAAGAAATATCTAGAACATGTCTAGCAGGAGATGAAAATATTACCAATTGTGCATTAAATTTTGAAGAATTACGAAATAAATCCACAAATCATGTATAAACATGTCCATCGACACACGAAATGAAGTTATTTATACATTAAAATCACGAAAAGAACACCACTCACTAAACAGAATGACATAGGCAATTCCAAAAGCCTTATCACTTCAAACAAAATGGCAATGCCTACCTTAAAAAACATGCAAATTGACTGTAAAATAACAAACAGATAAAGAAAAATTCATCTCTGATCAGATGGTATGTATATTCATCCCTTCAGTGACACATGTATTACTAGGTATTTTAGGCTGGAACATGATTAGTTGACTAGCGAAGAGGAAAAATGGTGTAAAGACGGTGATCTGATACAAGTACAGTATATGAACATAAACGTGAAGTGAACGTGAACGTAAATGTAAGCATGAAGTGAACGTGAATGTAAACGTAAATGGGAACGTGTGAGCCTCAGAAGAAATTTATGCACAAAATTGATTAAACATGACCAGTTAACAGAGGAAATTAAATCAATTGTGCATTAAAATGTACTCCTCTATGATAAAGATACCCTTAAGAAGAAATACAAACTGTATGGTAACCATCAAAATTGGTAAAAATCTTTTTTAATTAGATAGTATCACTCATTCATATCACAAATGACATTGAACATGGGTTATTTTCTTGTTTATAGTAAATGGATATACATTCATAATCCCACGGACGATCCTCTTCCCCATCCCATTGTCTGATTTTTCTAACCATTGGCTTTCAAAAATTAAATGTCGATGATTAATTTGCATTAGTTTGTTCAACGAGAGGAGGTCCTGCGCATGTATGGGCTAACCTAAGCTATTCATAAAATTAACCCCTTTGGGGGTGTAAATCATGTCAGATAGTTGATATCACTCAATAGGATTTTTAAATGTCTAAAAATTGTTGGATTGGTTGTGGAGTGAAAATCACCCCCTTGCCACGGGTGGTCATAAGGTCTTAATCTTTTCACCTGTCCATTAAAATACTAGATTTTAAAAATTATCTTAAATTTTATTTCTTAAAAATTACCCCTGGCGAAATAGAACTTTGCGCCTCACGCTGCTCCCCTTTCCACTCGCCACTCGCCTGGCCACTTCCCCGCCTGGCTGCTTCCCGCACGCTTCCCCGCAGTGCCGGTAATGCATAATTGCAATTTACATGTCACCTAATATTTCACAACAAAAAAAGCCCCCTGCACCTCCACATAATATTTCACAATTATAAAAACGACCCTTTCAACAAAATAGGCCATTTCACAATACAAAAATATACCCTTGCACCATACATAATATTTCATAATTATACAAAAACGCCGTATTATAACATAAAATGTGGTTTAATTGATGCAGGAAAATTCCCTTGCACCAACACTAATCTTTTCATAACTAACAAAATATCTCAAAATTATAAATACCGATTCTTGCGTTAAAACTAATGAAACCCCCCATCATAACTCAAATATACGAAAACTTCCTTCAGTGCTCAACATTCACTCGTGGTGTAATGGTTAAGGCAGCGTTCACACTGAGGCGATAAGCGATAAGCGATTTATCGGAAGGACTTTGTTGCGGCGATATATTGCTAGGAAGGTTCACACAGCGAGCGATAAATCGGCGCGACCTGGGCGATAAAAATTCCCTTTAGGCAGGCCTACAGGCTGAGGAAGATTTCGATGTGCTAAATATCGCCTTATATGAGAGCTATCGAGAAACCAGTTACTGATTTGTAGAGTACTCATCAAGCGCTTTTCAACGATACCCCATAAGACGTGGTTTCAAAAATTTCGAACTTCCATCCCCCAACCAACCACCCCAACTCGTACCACCAAAACTCCCGAATCGTTGGTGTCACTGTGAACTCCATAGGGAGTTCTCTAATTTATTCAAACAAAGTTTCCCTCTATACTTCATAGGAGCCGAGATATACATATTTCAAAATTTCTACCCCTCCCCGACCCTCCCCTGGGGCCAAATTTGGTCATTAACGAACTTGTCCGAACTATTGGGCCTAGAAATAACATAATAAAATTTGGTTCAAATATCTTCAAAATTATGGCTGCTAGCGTGTAAAGATATATATATATATCACTTTTTTTTTTTTGAACGGGCGGTGGTTTCGTACTTGGAGGCATGAAACGTAAAGATATGAAAGAATTTTTCGAAAGTCATGACATGGTATCGATTGCAATAGGTAGATTTTTCTTCGAAATCTACCTAAAATGTGGTGGGAACACAATCTTCACTACAAAAGTTACAATATCGTAAGCAACAAATCGCTCAGGCGACCAGCATGCTGCACTTCGAGCGATATAGCACTTGCGATATGTTGCGCTATCGCGTGAGTGTGAACCTTTTTTATCGCCTCCCTTTAGATTTCAAGTATCTGTCCGTGCGTGTCGCGTATCGTATATCGCTCGCGATATATCGCTTATCGCTTATCGCCTGAGTGTGAACCCTGCCTAAGACTCCTGGCTATAATGCTAGGGGTCCCGACTTCAAATCCCGGTCGATCCTAAATTTACTATTAGGAATAGGTCTCAAATAGGTAGGTATGATGAGAGGAAGAGAGGAAGGAGACGGGAAAGGAAGAGAATAAATCAGAAATAAATTATTTTTAATGTTTCATCAGTTGCTTAAGAGATGGCGCTACCGTCGCTGCTAGTAGTTCAAATGCCGCCGCTAGGGGAGGGAGTTAGAGAGTTGGAGTGAGGGACTCGCATGGGGCGTAAAGTTCCGTTTTCAGCTACCCCTTTAGTGGGGTTGAATATTAATTCAAATGTCTTAACTCTTTACATAACATTTCTCTACTTTTTGTTAATATTACTTACTTAGGTTATTTGCTTATGCAGGTCTCTTATTTTGCTAACATAATACTTATTTGGTGTTAGGGGTGACTAGGGAAACGTGAAATTAACCCTCTTGTTACAAATGTTCATAAGGTCTTAATCCTATCACCTATCCATTATAATACTAGATTTTAAAAATTAGCTTTATTTTTATTTCTAAAAACGCCCATCTAACGAGGTTGAAAATCAATTCATAAGGGCCTAACTCTTTTGTATAACATTTCCTTATTTTTTAAATATTAGTTATTGGTTTTAGATGATTGATTCAAGGTTGATATTGCAGGTCTCTGTTTTACCGACCAAATCTTAATTTTGGGCTTAACTTTGGTTAGGTTTGTGACAGATGGGTGGGGGTGAAGCCAAAATGGCCCAGGGGGCCATGGGTTGGGAGCAGCACAAGAAATGCCTGTTTTAGATGTTTTGTTTCAATGTTGGTATTGCAGATCTCTGTTTTACCCACCTATTCTTATTTCGGGTATAACTTTGTATAGGGGTGTGGTAGAGGGGTGGGGTGGTGTCATATGATAGCCAAGATGGTCCAGATGATCTAACTTAAATTAGTTTAAGACGAAGTTATGACGTCTCGACGCAAGACGTCGGCGGTCTATGCCGGAATCTTACTAATAATATGCTTTGATTTTCAATATTACTTTTATCATGCACAGCAGTTGTAAAAGGGCAGTCTCCTTATTGGTTGAATACTATTTTGAATTTCTGTCTAGTTTGCAGGTTCTCTGACTATATGATTGTAATATGCTTTTGGTTCTCTGTTAGTGGTACAACATTTATGTGTAATTTTCAAGTATACTAAATTACAATTCGTTTTTCTTTTTTAGAAAAGCACTAAGTAATTATTTTATTACGTTTAATGAATGGTATTTGTAATATAGTATTGTCATTTTCTTTTCAACTGGGCAAATCCTTCTGGTGGCACTATGGCCCTGGGGTCGACTCAGCCTCTAACAGAAATGAGTACCAGGAGCAATCCTGGGGGTAAAGGCGGCCGGTGCGTAAGGCTGACAACCTTACCACCTTCGTGTGCCGATGTCTAAAAATCTGGGAGCCTTAACCTCCTGGAACCCTCTGGGCCTCCATGGCCTGTAATAGGGAACACTTTACTTACTTTACTTTACTATTGTCATTTTCTGAAATTTTGCACACATCCAATATTTTTACTACTAAATTACTTTTGGTACGAGAGTAAGAAGAATTTATTTATTTGAATATGTGTGTTATGTGGTTCTCTCTTCTCTCAGTTCTTTCGTACTTACAGACATTATGTTCCTGCAACGAGATGAATTGTTATAGGCGCTTGGACAGTCTACCACAAAAGCAGAAGCAGGTTTTGAAGATACTGGAAGTTGTTTTCCGGAGCCACACTCTCGCAGATGTTTTGGATGTAGATGCCTCACCATCTTATGGGGAAGTTTCTGCACTATAAAACCTTGTCATCAGAATAACGTGAAATCCTTTAAAAATATATTATTAGAACACGTGTACCACCTTCCAGGTCAAGTACACGCACGTGGTGAAGACCCGATTAGTCTGCAGTGTCGTATAGAATGTAATATGGAAAGCGTCTAATTGAGAAGGAGAATATGTAAAAATGAGTCGAATTGTGTAAACATGAACTAGCACTGTACGAAACGACCCGGCCGCACCGCGAGCATGTAGTCGGATGGAAGACTAGTGTCTAGGGAAAAACGGTGAGGATCCGCTACGACTGTTGTTAAAATCTGTGCAGAAAGCCTGCTTTCAAAATTAATCCACAGAAGCTAACACAGAAACCTTGTATAGGCTACTCCTGACACCGTTCAGCACGAATTTTTTGTTTTGAAATAAATGAATGTTACTGAATCATATTTCCACACTGATTGCAAAAATGAAATCCATTTTAGCGTACCGAGTCAAATTTTTTCACAATTCAAAGTTTTATGTTTTGATTATTTTTCGTCATATTTTTCAATATTTTTCGTAATACAGTTTTGTATTTTATACAAATAATTATCGGTAAACAGAAACTGATTTAATTTTGGTGATTATGCACGTAATATGCACCTTAACCACAATATTGTACTTCAAATTTTCTCCTCTTTGACCTCCTCGAATGTTGTTCACACCAATCCCTTTTTAACATCCAGCATTAGTCAGCTATCATGTTAACACTCCACTACCCGGGGGAGAAGGTCGCGAATAGGACTCAAAAATTCAAATTCTAGCTCTATTCCTCTAACTTTGCTTAACAAAATGGTGTTTAGCACTTAAAAATTGGACGCTTAATTTTCAAGTAATTGTTTCTTAAGTTGAATGAAAAATGTAGTTTTGAAAAAAATCAAAAATTTAATGGATACTTTTTTATAGAGTATACTAAAGAGCAAAATACCTTATTATCCGAGAAGATCCTTCTTGCTCCGTCAACTTCCAGGCGTGCCAACCACCATTTATTTTACCTGTGCCCTCCTACCTCAATTCCTCAGGCATTCAGAACCTCTCAGACCCCTTAATATTCCGGAAACATTGCTTCATCTAGCCATCTAGTCATCTTGTAATCATCTACAGTTTTCCTATGTTCTTACACTGTGCGGTTTGGTCATAACATTTTGGAATTATGAGCCAAAGTCTGTGCGGTTTAGTTCTACAGAAGAATGCGGGTTGTTTTTTTCCTTAAATGTCCGTTATGTGTGCGGTTATGGGCTTTACCCGTTGTGGAACATATGAAATTAATTAAATTAAATGACAATATTTCAAGGACACAATCGGGAGCAAACATAATCCGGGACATCTAGATTCTAGTCTGTCCACGAAAATGGGAGACCAACTGTCACTTTAATTTACCACAACATCGTCTGCCACAATCAGCCTAATTTATTTATCGCTGACAGAAAAAAGTCATAATTATTATGCATTTATATGAATTAAGGTTTTCCTGGCGTGTTGTTTGAATATAGGCTATTGCTCTCAGGTTATCAGTCATGAAATACTGAGGATGTAGGAATTGTAGTTCTCTGAAACGTCGGAGTGGTCTAAACCATAGCCGGAACTAAGGGGTGTGCTGGGTGTGCCTTTATGATTATCTTTTCTTTAAAAAAAATTAAACCTGAAAGTAAGTCGAAAAAAAGAATAGTTGGTAATGCGCGTGGCTGGGAGAGTCGATCGCTATCGCCACAACTCACAGGTTGTTGGGCTGCACACTCACTCAAAGAGTAGCGTAAGTTTAATTTCCAAAATAACGTAGTTATTCATTTTTTGTTCGTTAAAAATATAATCTTGTTAACAGTTGTTGCAAGCACCACAGTGAGCGTTTGGTTCTCGTTACACGTAAAAAATGCAATTTGTGCAGATTTCTATGGATTTTTCCCCTATCTTATTGGTCCCCATGATGTAGCCAGTTTAGCTTGAGGTCATGTATCTATGCAATAAGGATGTAGCCTGCCAAACTTCTCCGACAGATAGCGTGGGTGTAAAGCCGGTATGCGCTTGCCGTTCGTCTTTTGTTTTTTCAAGTTGTCGTATGCTCTCAACGTTCTTTTAAATGGCGTTCCAACTTCCGAAAAATATGTTCGTAATTTTCTATCTTTATACAAACACTAGCAACAAAAAGACTCGTCTTAGAACGCTGCATCAACCCTGTAACTGTTATATGGGTGTCAGACTTGGTCCATGACTGAAAACGACAAAACGATGTTGAGGGGGTGCCAGAGAAAAATGGAACGTACAATAACAAACATCTCCCTACATGACAGAATTAGAAGCGAAGAGGTTAGACGTAAGACAGGAATGACAGACATCATAGAGACTGCACTTCGACTGAAATGGAAATGGGGCGGTCACCTCTGCCGAATGGACCAAGCAAAATGGACACAGGCAGTCACAATGTGGGACCCAAGGATTGGCAGGAGATCCGTCGGAAGGCTGCAGGTACGATGGGCTGATTTATTCAAGAAGATAGCGGGTGGCCAGTGATCCAGAGTAGCAAAATGCCGACGCACATGGAAAGAGTTAGAGAAACGACTACTCCACCCCGGACATGAATAACGGACACTATACTTCAACAAACAGATGTGACAAGTGAAAGTGAAATCAAGCATGGAAATAAATACACAATGTGAAAGTCTAATCTGTCAGGAGTAGCTCCCCTGGCAGGTTCAAAAGTGAGCTCACCCTGCATCACAGCAGGAGGCCCTTGCCCATAATGGGATGACACGGGCTTATTCTAGTGATGGGAACCATTCGAATGAATTCATTCGAAATATTCGATTGTTAAAATCATTCGAAATGTTCGAGATGTTAAAAAAATCATTCGAATGATTTTGCTCTGCTCCAGACTAGGGTTAGAGCGCTTCGCTTACTGAACTGAAGTGTGAAAGCGAATGAATTCATTCGAATGCTTCTTCAACCTCTCGGAATCTGGCTTTTCGGCTCGTTCTCTCGTTCATTCGATTGTTTTCGTGTTCCATCGTGTCCCAGTTAGCAAAGCGTTCGGTATCTTCCATCTCTCCCATTCCAAGTGGGGATGGCATGACGCAGAGCTAGTTTCAACCCCAGGCTACAAAATATATTTTGACAATAAAATAGCCGTTCTCTCGAATATTAAAAAGTTCAATTTTTCACAGATTGTTCCTATTTTACATCCATCATTAGCTTCTACATGAAACATATGCATTTTCAAATGGATTATTTATTTGATTAATTACCGTATGTTATGAATTATGACATTAAATACAGCCATTCAATTTTTATATTTGATGCATTTATAAGATTTTTAAGCAGTACCAACATTAGCTATTTACATAAATGCATATCTTCAACAACCTAAGCTATGAGTATTTACAATCTTACAAAGTTAATTATACCAGTCAAAAGTAATATTCTAAGTTATACTTTAATTATTGACTCGAGATCAGATTACTTAATCAGGAGGCAACATTGCAACATGTTGTTTAGAGTCCATTTAGATATCAATCATAATTAATAATTCTATACCACATTGAACTGTTGAATTAGTTAACTGAGACATGTTCCAATTACCTTCATATTTTATAAATTATCTAAGTAAGAGCATATTTTCCGCGACAAACTATAATATGGGTATACTAATTTAACCTTTTCACTTCTGTTGTTTCTACTATTTTTGTCTAAAGATCTGCAGTGTTCCAACATGTCAGAGAACTGGCAACATCTAATTTATTTTAATGGTAAAAACAACAAACATACTTCTTTATAAAATTAATAATTATTGAGATACAGATTAAAGAGCCACGACCTATAGTACATGAAAATAGCATTGTACTAAACTTTATTCTACTGTTTATTAACTGAAATGTTCGTGTTATTTCTTGTCTTGTTTTGATTAGTTGTCTTTGAACAGTTATGTCTGCATTTATGCAAAAATACTGCAATATGACGTAACACTACCTTCAGTATGCTATTATAACACAGTAATAAAATAAATAGTACTAAATTTGTTTCACATATGCTCTCACATACGTGTTATTGAATTTCTTAGTTAAACGAACGATGTCTACCCTATTAAATAATAATTTGAAATCTTCAGATTTAAATAGATTTGGAGATTTTATCGAATTATAGATATAATTACTTTACAGCATCGCATATAACTGACAATATAGTTATTCGGATTTCCGAACGTAATAAAATAAACTGAAGAATACACTGTACATAATCAATTTAATAACTTATTTACCTTAATTACTATTTATTAAACTTGAAAATTTGAATGGACCTAATACTAAAATTAGATACATTTCATTTCGTTGTATTCAAATTTGGTCGTGAAAATATATTTATCTATTTTAGCCCTACTATTGTCTTTTTGTGTATTATATTTATCCTTCCATGCTTTAACTTCATATTACATATTACATCGCTTAATTAGGAGCTTAGGGTATACCAATAAGCCGTGTAATAATAATAATAATATAATCTGTTTCTGTTGTCGTTATGTTCTCTATTCATTGGGATTGATAGGCCTATACAGTTATAATGATTATGATAATATTATTAGGTGAATAGTAACGATAAGTCGTGATAAGTAAATATTCAATCCTTTGTGAATGGGATATTAAAATTAACCTACGGCAAATGATTTTTTTATAGTCAAAGATAATGATGCAAACTTATTTTTGTTATTAGGAAAGTCATATGAGCTTTTATTGCAAGAAAAAAGGATTGACTGGTATTTTATTTAAAATTGTAAGTCCAAAGAGAAAACTAATATGAACAGATTTTTTGTTATTTATGATTGATTTAAAGCTTTAAGAACGTGTCTTGAAATTACATAATTTTTACTTTTTCGTAAATTGAAAAGTTATATTATTTTGTACTTGATTGTATTATGCTTGTTATTATTAAACACCACAGATATGCAAATGCAAATAATAACTACGAAGTTGCCTGGTTATTGCTGAATTAAGCAATTTATATTTGTAGGACTTCAAGAAATTTCATGTTAGGCCTAATTTACTGTAGGCCTATTTACTACAGCACTTGTTCGAGACTACATGACTAAAACAATAAACATCTCTGGAGGCCGTGTTTGTTGTAAGCTGGCCGCATTGTTCTCTGCCGGAAATGTGCGCACTAAATTTAAATCTACCCGCTTTCGAATGCCAATGAAGTGAAGTGAGAACGGAAGATTTCATTCGAAAAATATTGAAGCTAGCGAATGAACATCTCGTAGGTTGCATGTAACTATCCCTCTATGAATAAAACACTTCGAATGAATTCATTCGAAATATTCATTCGAAATGTTTAGTTCTGCATTCGAATGATCATTCGATTGTTAAAATCATTCGATTTTTCCCATCACTAGCTTATTCTTATTCTTATTCTTATAGAGGACACGAGATACTATACATACTTCCTTGTTTACTGAACCCTTTTAGAATGTTTATGTGTCAATAAGACGAAAGAAAAATTACAGCAGGTAGGGTCTAAAATACACAAAAAAGGAAGGATTGACTAACAAACATTGTGAGATATTTCCGATATAGACAACATTACATTGTACTCGACTTACAGTAATATGTTATCAATGAATGAATATTTATATGCAGTATGGCGATTGGATATTCTTTAACTTTCAATGTAATATTTAATTTGCCGTGAGCATCGAGAAGATGTTATGAGCCATTTAAAAATAGAATAAATTCCAAATAAAAGTACAGGTAAGTTAAAATTACGTAGTAACGCAATGAAAATTACAGTAGGCCTACATTGTGTTAGTTTTATAAATTTGTTAAATTGTATCTTTAGTGCAACCTTATATTTAAAGACCATTTCCCTGTTTTATTTATTTAGTTATTTTAGGCCTATTTATTTTACTTTCCTGTATGAATATGTGTATATTACTGTTAGTGTAGCCTTCTATTGCATCTGAGATCAAAATATAAATTCTGTGATTTCTAAATAGCCAAGTTAGATTGAAGGCCTCGAGTAAAAGTTTTAACAATAGCGTTGCCAATTTAATAGGCTACATATCTTAACGTATGATAATTCTTAAATTTAAAATACATCGAGAGCCTCTCTGCCTCCATATTCTGCTATGTCATGCAATTAAATATTCTTAACAATGTTTTGTCTCATATCTAGACATGAAAATCATGTAACGATGGTATACCGATAATAATAACAGGAATAAGAAAGAATGAGAAATGACAAGAGAAATGAGAAAGGTATAATCGATTCTCAAGTTCCCATTTTTTAAAACTATTCTGGACAGGAATTGTAAATATGTTTTAATATTTTGATTTTGAATACGGTTTTAATATGACGGTATAGGCTAAATATGCATTTGATCTAGAAAATAGTTAATATTTAAAATGTCTGCGAATACACACCACATATATTTCAATGTTATTTATTCACATTCAGCTTCCCTCAGTTAAGGGTTGCCCTAAGACAAAGCGTAATTTCAGTGTTTATTACGTGTATCAATTAGTATTTTACTGTCTGAATCCTAGATGTATATTCTTTTAGTTACTTTGAATCATACCCAATCGCCAAAAGTAGCAGTACTGTATATAAATATTCATATCTTCATAAAATTTTATACGTGTATGTCGGGAACAAAGTAATGTAGTTAATAGCGGGCATTTCTCTCAGTATTTGTTAGCTAATTCTTCCTTATTTTCGACTTACATAGTGTCTATCTTCTGAAATTTTTCTTTGAGCTTTTTCACGTAAATATATTCTGGAAGTGTCCAGTATACAAAGAAATGCGCTTAGTAACGCCGTATCTGCTACAAAAATAGGAAAGTTTGAACGTATTTTTCAGTCCGCTAAGATGAAACACCATTTAAAAGCATGGTACTAGTAGACGACAACTAGAAAAAACAAGTGACGAACGGCTAACGCATACCGGCTAGAGCAGTGGAGACATCTGCTGGTTCTAGTTCGCTACATCCCTGCCATATAGCTGCAAAATCCTTCTGCTAGCAGGCAGAGCTTTATAAAGTCCATCCTACAGCAGGCAGCTATGGGTCTGCCAGCTAGGTTGGATGCACTGCCATGTCTGGCAGTCGCTTATAGATTCCACGAACCCAACAAATTGACAACTCCGTATCCTGGAAAGATTTAATAAACGTTCACAAAAACAGTGACATTGTCTTGACAATTTGCAATATTTCGTTTCTTAAAATTTTCGAATCGACATCCAAAAATACGACAAAATTCTAATGTTATCAAAGATATTTATCACTTTATGTATTTAGTGACACTTGGCTCCTCTTGCGTCGTTGAATTTAAGCATTGTTTACTTATTATTTTATAATATTGATACAGGATACTTAAGGTAGCAGAAGCTGGATACTGTGTAAAATTTTCAAACTAACAAATAACTTCTCTATCAATTTGAATGTTTCAGTTTTCAATTAATGAAATTTGAAATTACCAAAATTTTCCTATCATTTATCGTATTTAATAACATTAACTTTTCATAGTCCGTACTTGCGGGCTTGCTTTACAAGTATGGATGCCGATCTATTTTCTTATGTAAACTATTGATTAACATGTCATGACAAGACGAAATAATGAAATTGTGAGGTTTATGAAACTTGTATGACAATTGCAAAGCTGTCAAATTTATGATTAGATTAAGTGAAGTCATTGCCTTTTGAAATGACATAGTTGTCAAATTATATTGCCTGAGATGTTTATGTAATAAGGCCCTGTAGGACGATGTATTCACAAAGGTTAAGGAAAAAATATATCTTATAAAATTAATTAATCCATTAATGAGATTATAAGCCTAATTGATTGATTGATACATAAAATAGGGAAATTGAAAGAGGGAAAGAGAGAGACAGAGAAGGAAAAAGAGAAAGTTTGAAAAAATGACTGAAGATACTTACTTCTTTTAAAGGACATTGTTTTGGAAGGGTTGAATATTTGTAGAAAGTTGGTAGAACTTTTTTTTCTGAAGTCAGAAACTCACAACAGTCTACTGGTGGAACAGCGATTGGACCTTTTCCATATTTGCCTCCTCCAAGGTTTTGGTATGCTTGCATTGAACACTGTAAAACAAAAATTCAATAATATGATATATGATAACCTGTCATTCACGATTATGATTTTGCAGTCTGATTTCCTGTGTGACAATGTCTTTCGACCTTTCATCTGCACTTATACCTTACAGGCATTTGATATTTTTAATACTACGTAGCAATATGTTTTTAGTAGAAACATCTCGCTTTTTTTCTTCACTATCGGAGCAACTCACATTATGCTTTCTTTATAACTATGCTTTATCATTTTAATGTTTATGGTTTAGTATGCTTTATTTTTATAATAATACTTTATCGATTTAATGATTATTGTTTATTACGCTTTATTTTATATAACTGTGGTTTATCGTGTTAATGAATATGGTTTATTGTGCTTTTTTTATATCTATGCTTTATAGTTTTATTGATTATGGCTTATAATGCTTTATTTTTATAACTATGCTTTATCGTTTTGATGATTATGCTTTATTGTTCTTTTATATAATGTATTTCTTTCAAATAAATTAACTTCAGAATCTTAAACGATTTTTTTTGTGACAGTAAAGTGAGTTTGTCTTACAAATATAATATGAAGTTAGACAAGAACATACTAGAATAAGAGAACAATGCTAAAACATGAAAAACTAGCCACTGTCTCTGTACCATACTCTTGAGGTTGATTAATTGCAAGTTTTAGGTGAATGCTTTGACCATTTCTTTCATATTATCTTTTTAACCTTCCACATGCTGCCATAATATAGTACTGGTTCGTATGCTTCTAGAACCACCTGAAGTTGAACCATGCCCATCACTCAGTTTCCGAGATCTGTGTTTAAAACTTTCCACATGCATTTGCACAATGGACTTTATTTTTAAGTAATGCACTCTAATCATAAGGTACCTAAAAAAATTAAATTAAAAAATTAAGACAATAGTAAAAAAACTCAACTCTCATATTAAATGATAAAGAAAGAAAAAATGCCATACACATGAAACCAAAAGCTCCAATACTCAGGGCGCAAATTAAAATCCGCAAGAATGATAAACCAATTCGACCGATAGTCAATTTCTTTGACGCTCCAGTATATAAAAAATTTCAAAGATTGTGAAGAAAATGTTGCAGCATAGGTTGGAACATAAAAACATCCATACTATAAAAAAAACATTGATCTGGTTCATAAATTAAAAGATATCGAATTGAATAAATATATAAAGATATAAAGAATCTATACACTAACATTCCGACACAAGAGACAGTTAATATTGTTCAACAATCTCTAATCAATAATGGGAACAGTCACGAAGTAGCTGAGCAAATAACTAGATTAATTACAGCTATACTGGAGCAAAACTACTTCAAATTTGACAACAAAATCTATAATCAAAAGGATGGTCTGGCAATGGGATCCCCATTATCAGGCAGACTATCAGAAACATTTTTACAATATATAGAAGATAATTATATAGAACAATTAATTAATCAACATAAAATTAAATATTATTACACATATGTGGAATATATATTAATTGTTGTCATAAATATGAAATTAAAAATTATTACACATATGTGGAATATATATTAATTGTTGTCATAAATATGAAATTAATAACATACTTGTAAGCTTTAATATTATACATGATAAGTTAAAATTTACGTTGAAAACTGAAACTCAGAGCAAACTTAATTTTCTGGATCTCAATATTATGAGGCACGGTAAAAAAAACCACAGTACAGTATCTACAGGAAGGAAACATATACAGATAACATAATAAACAATAAATCTAACCATGCAATTGGCCAAAACATAGCAGCACTAGACGTAGACTCATCAGCGTTCCCATGAACAAGCACAACTACAATAAGGAGTTAGACATAATCCTACAAATAGCTAAAAATAATCATTACAAAGAGCCGCTTATTTATATACTGATAAAAAAGAATAAAAATAAACTACGCGAAGATAATAACCATACATCAACGCTAGAACCGATAGAAAAAACAAACGGGAAGTCTAACAAATATGTTACCTATAACTATACAGACAATAAAATACATAATACGCTAAAACCCTTGCAACAACAAAAATTAAAGATAGCATACAAAACTAATAATTCTTTAAAACATTTACTATTCAATAATGATAGCAATAATAAAGATAAATTTGAAAACAGTGGGGTATATCAGCTATCTTGCAACGACTGTAAACAAATATACATAGGTCAAACAGGTAGATCTTTCAGACAGCGATTTCAGGAACACATATCAGATTTTAAATACAACAGAAACACATCAGCTTATGCAAAACACTTAATTAATAACGGACACCAAATTCTACCGATAGACAGTACTTTGAAGATTTTACGCACACATAAGAAAAGCAAAAAATTAAACACCCTAGAAAATTTAGAAACATATAGACATAAAAACAATATAATAAATGAGAACCCAATTGACCACAACGAACTTTTTGAACTGTACTGTGAACTTTACCCCCACCAGTTTAACAGGACACCGCCAGTACCAGTACCAGTACTCATGGGGTTAAGAGTTCCATCAAACAACTACTCGACTCCCAGGTTAGTTATTTATACACACGTTTAAAAATAGTCAAGGTTATGAAACAGAAAGTCATAATTGAAATTTATAATATTAATTATTTCTTTTATTGAAATATTTTGGACTGAAGATGGCTAATTGATAGCCGAAATGCCCATCTCCGTTTAGAAAGATTGCAGCTAGAATAATCAGATACATTGTGTCTAAAGGAATATTGTTAAAGAAGAGTCAACAGTGACATAAATATCAATTACAACTAATTCAAGATATAAAATGTGTTTAGTGGTTCATATATGGTTATTACAGCAACATATCTAGATATAAACAGTGCTCAGTGATGCATATAGGCTATGGTTTTTATAACAACATATCTTCAGGATATAAACAGTGTTTGGTGATATATATATATATATATATATATATATGTGTGTGTGTGTGTGTTTTTGGATATTTTATAGTAACATATTTGAAAATAGTAACCTGTTAGAATATATGGACATAGACTACCTGATAAAAGGAAATTGACTACTGGTTATAACAATATATGAACCTTGGAGCAATATATAAATATTTTAGTTTATAGGATCTTAACAAATCTAATTATTGCTTTTAAACTGTGGTTAAGCATATCGCCTTTTAAAGATTATATATATATATATATATATACATATATGGACAAGCCCGACAGTTAGTTGGTATTTTTTAACTATTGTCAGTATGACATGTATATACTTATATATAAGTTTCTAAGAATTCATAAAATATAACTAATAATAAATAAAACAATAATATTAGATACCGTGTATTCAGTTAATACTATCTGCAATTTATATGCATTGTGGTATAAGGTGGAACATTTAAATTACTTTATTAGGTACATAAAAGTTTTCCCCTTTTCAGCCGCAAAATAATTTGTGGGAAACTCACAAACCCTTTGAATTGCATTTACAGAAATTTTTGGCATGTTGGTGTTCAACCTGAACTGCTCAGATTCAGATTGTGCACTGACCATAAAACCATTAAACTTTGCGTACAAGCTGTTTATTGTTGCTGCAAATATTTTAATTTTTTTTAATAGAATCTATTATACAGGCAATTAATCTTCCAAGAATTATGCTTTATATTACATTATGTGCTTTTATTTTTTAGAGTATGAATTACTGTGCTTTTAAAACTTATTTTATTTATACCCTTAGACCCCAAAAATCATTTTCTGGGTAGCAACCACATGAGCCCTGTTATGCTTTTTATGCTTTTGGGTTACTCTGCTTATTACCGTATATCATTAATTTGGTTTGTTAAGCTGTAATGTTTCTTCTTTTCTTTTCTTCTTCATTCACAATAATAGATCGTTTGTGCAAAAGAGTAATTTTTAAGAAGTGAACTCTTTTACTTAAAAGTAAACAGTTCATTCATCTTACACAAGGCTAGTAAAAAATTCTTAAATAATAATAGAATTATAACTGTTATAAATTTGAAAATATAAATATTGAATAATTCTTCAATTTTTAAATGAAGTAAAACTTAATTAGCACAGTGTAAATGAAATTGAATAATAACTTTAATTTACATTGTTATTATAATTTTAATTTATTTATTCAGCCTGGTAGAGATAAGACCATCAAGACTTTCCTTCCCTTTAAACCAGGATTCCAAAAACTACGAAATGAAAAAAATAAATGATAAAATACAATAAGGAAAAGAGAATAGCACTGACACTGAAGTTAAGATATATCATTACAATAATATTAATTAAAATTAGATTATAAACACTATGCAATAATGAAAAATGCAATTTAGCAATTATGACCTTTTTGCATTACGTACATCCTTCACCAGTTAGAAAACCACAAAGCGATATGCCTGAATGAGTTAGAAACTCAAACAATTTTTGTTTGAATTGTCTGAATAACTGAATCTTTTAATTTGATTGAAATATTTTATAATGCATAATGCATAATATATTTTAAAGGATTGCAAGAGTTGTACAGACATTTCATAATGCAACCTCTACCTCCAAAATATTCCAAACTCGGACCAGCCTGAAGGGTACAGACGTAATAATATATTTTTTCTCCTGATTCGCTTGTATGGTAGCGTCCCTCTCTAATCTAATTGTTCAGTCAGTATTTCAGCCTGATTATTTATCCTTTCTATGACGACTATGTCACAGCATAGTTCGGCTTGTAACTCTTGTGGATGTATCAGATGAAGATGACGTTCACCTCATGCAACTTCCCATCCTGGCTGTCGTAAGGAACTAAAGATAGGCTATGTTACACGATGGAGTCCGTTGTTTCGCAATATTTTTCCTTTTCTTGTAAAACTTTAGCACGTATCCTAAAGATCCCATTACAGCCTATGAGGAAGTCCATAGTCAATAATATGAACTACTTAGTGTCGGAGTAACTATTTCACCTTCACATTATTATTCCAAGCATTTTAGTCACTACAGGAACAGTATGGAGTTATTCCAACTCCCACATCAATGTCCTGAGGCAAAGGTTATTATTAAGATTCGAATATTCATACAAGTAACGGTTAGGTTCACTAAGCATGTTCTGTAGGAAGAGGTGGGTGAGTGAATCACACAATGACAACAAGAATACGCTCAGGTATAATCAGGCAGACGTAGAAAGTGAACACGTCCCATATTGTTTTTATAACGAAACAAGGGCGCCCATACCCGGGGGCAGGGGGGGCCGCGGCCCCCCCTAGCTCTCAGGGAAAGGAATAAATTCTATATTAATAATTATAGTCTGTTTTTTTTCTTTTAAGACAATTATTTGAAAGTCAGTAGAGACATAAGTTTGCAGAAGTTTTACCATATCGACACCATGGAAGCAGAATCCACACTGGATTAGAAAAGGGGATCCTGGGGGTTTGGACCCCCAAAAATCAAAACCTAAAATTCTATTTTTGTATTTAAAAAAAATTAATAAATTAAACAATTTTTGTGGGTGTGTCAAATATGATAGCCTATAGCAGTTATTTTGTTTCCATAACATAATGAGTAGGCCTGTTATTTCCATTGTTCCTTGTGTTATTTAACTTTTCTTATAAATAGTAATGACAATGAGTATTATAACTTAGGTTTGTTTAAGTTCGCATGTCTTAGAGTATGGTAAACAAATTTCCTAACTAGTTTTTCAGAGCTAAAATAGCGTAAAATGTTATTTTAATTAGTTCAATATTTAAAAATTTTCCTGGGGTGGACCCCCGACTTAGGTAATGATTTTTTGTTTACGTTGGTATGTCTTAGAGTATGGTAAATAAATTTCCTAACTAGTTTTCAGGGCTAAAATAGCATAAAATGTGATTTTCATTAGTTCTGTATTTAAAAATCTTCCAGGGGTGAACCCCCGACTTAGGTAACAATTTCTCGTTTAAGTTGGTGTATCTTAGAGTATGGTAAACAAATTTCCTACCTAGTTTTTCAGAGCTAAAATAGAGTGAAATGTGATTTTCATTAGTTCAGTATTTAAAAATTTTCCGGGGGTAACCCCCGACTTAGGTAACAATTTCTTGTTTAAGTTGGCATATCTTAGAATATGGTAAACAAATTTCCTACCTAGTTTTTCAGAGCTAAAATAGAGTGAAATGTGATTTTCATTAGTTTAGTATTTAAAAATTTTCCAGGGGTAACCCCCGACTTAGGTAACAATTTCTTGTTTAAGTTGGCATATCTTAAAGTATGGTAAACAAATTTAATAACTTGTTTCTCAGAGCTAAAATAACGTAAAATGTGATTTCAACTAGTTCATTATTTAAAAATTTTCCAGGGGTGGACCCCCGACTTAGGTAACGATTTCTTGTTTAGGCTACATTGGCACGTAAACAAATTCCCTAACTAGTTTTTCAGTGCTAAAATAGCGTAAAAATTGATTTTAATTAGTTGAATATTTTAAAATTTTCTGGGGATGGACCCACGACCCCCTTGCTTGGGGGGTATTCCAAATCCCCTGCCACTTCCAATCCTCCCCGAAATTATTTTCTGGCTACTTCATTGTTGCACTTACATTATTATATTATTAATGTAATGTTACAAACTAACCCAAGAAGTTAAAGGGACAAAAAATAAATTAACTAAAAATTTGGCCCCCCCCCTAGAAAATATCATGTGGGCGCCCTTGTAACGAAAGCATGCTGAAATAAATTATTTCCTACTTATATTCTGCACATAAATTATGACCAGTGATGTGTATGAATCTAAATAAATTGTCCTTTTATCATCTTCATGTAGACTGCAGTAGATCCACTCGAGGCGTGCACTGCTTAAGCTGTGTAGTGACCGTCATGATGGGTTATCACTAAAGCCCGGATTTCCATGCACTATCAAACTTAAAAACATGCATGCATGTATCTCCAAATATGCACAATGAAGGGCGAAACATGCACTATCAAAAATTCGCACTGTACTGCAATATATTTCAATTTCTCTTAAAACAATATACAACTAGTTTTTCCAAATTCTCCTCACTTAAACTCGTGCGTTTATCAGTTTAGGACATTCTTGAATGCAGAAAAGGATCTTTCTACTTCACAAGAAGTAACAGGTGCATACTTAAGGGAAGAAATTTGACTGAGGGTGAGATCGAATTCCATGTCTTTTACATTTTTTCCACATAATACGTCTATCACTGTTTTCAGAAGTTTAAGATCAGGATTTGAACTAAGTACCTTCTTAAGTTTTTCCCTACTTAACTATAACACCCATTTCTCCACAACACGATTCTAAAGATAATTATTCAACGTCTTCAACAATGGCTAGTGACTGACAAATTCAAGCAGTGAACATTCTGTTATAGCAGTTTTCATTCAATGGAAGGTGGTGGGGGTAAGCGAGTCGACATTTTCTTTTGTAGCCTGGTGTATTATATCACTGTTTATTTAGGGTAAACAGTAGTTTGCACTCTCAAATTGATGCAGGTGGCAGACTCTGTTGCCAAGTCAATCAAATAACAATGGTAATACAATGAAACATGTTTACGTTTCTTTGAAAAGTCGGGATTTTAGGGAGGCACATTCATAATATGCACAGTTATGCATGATAACTTGATATTATGCACTAAAAGCAGATAATGAGGGTTTATATGCATTAAAAACGTCTGAATATGCTATATTAAACAAAACAAAAAATCCAAAACATGCATTATGCATGAATTTTGCCACAAAAAGGCCGAAATATGCAAACATGCACGGAAAAAGTATGGTTATTTGGAATCCATAAGTCATGTAATGAGTAACTACAAAGTTTGAGAATTGTAACCAAAGTATATAAAAACATGCATTTGCATGGAAATCCGGGCTCTAGTTATCACACTAAACTTGAACCTTCAACCCCTGTAGCCTATAAACATTCGAAGCCTCCTTATTATGTTGTGGCGCCTATAACAGAATTAATCGGTATCTAATTCATATTACGAGATGCGTCCATAAAGTAAATTTCCCTGAGGCATTTACAAAAACAAAACACAATTTTGTGGATATATTCCAACAGATACAGCAAGTATTCAGCTAATATTCAACATTGTTGAAACATTTGTCATACCGTGGAACCGACTTTTGAATACCTGTGTCGTACAAGTCTGCCGCCAGGGATTTGAACCACTGTGTGACAAACATCTCCTCTCTGTCATTCTCTGTCATTCCCTGTAATTTCTTGAGGTGTAGGAAAATATGGAAATCACTGGGAGCGAGGTCCGGGCTGTAGGGTGGATATTTAAACTTTTCCCAGCCGAACTTCTGCAGGAGATTTGCTAGGAGGTGTTTAAACATCCACCCTACAGCCCGGACCTCGCTCCCAGTGATTTCCATATTTTCCTACACTTCAATAAATTACAGGGAATGACAGAGAATGACAGAGAGGAGATGTCTGTCACACAGTGGTTCAAATCCCTGGTGGCAGACTTGTACGTCACAGATATTCAACAGTTGGTTCCAAGGTATGACAAATGTTGCAACTCCGGTGGCAAATATGTTGAATAATAGCTGAATACTTGCTCTATCTGTTGGAATATATATCCATGAAGTTGTGTTTTGTTTCTGTAAACGGCCCTAGGGAAATTTACTCTATGGACGCACCTCGTAATTGAATTATGACGGGACATGTTCCATATGATAAATAATTTTTTTCATTTGCAATAGAGTACCTCCATGTACGACCATTGAATGTGACACTTGGTCATATTTTCAGTAGATAAGCTGTATAGGCTATATTGTATTATATTGTATTATATATGTATTATATATATATATATAGCTGTATATATTGTATTGATATTGTATTATCTTAATGTAAATGTAATTAAATTATTCTTACTTAACTACAGTCAAAATAATGCATATTCATTTCTTTTTCTTTAAGGGGTTAGTAAAAGAAACAAATATTTTAATAACGGACTCAACGCTATACGAACTCGCATCATGAAACAACGTAAACTTTTGCTACATTCTGTGTTATTATTTTACAGAAAAGTGAAATATAAAAATTCTTTCCCAGAAGATGGCTGCAGATCTTCTAGCAGCCGAAAGCTCGTAAGAAGTAAGACGTCCCAATTAGATTATTTCAGGCATCACTCACGTGTTAGGTGTAATCTAACACTCCTCCCGCAGTTACGTCCTTTGGCCAGGGACGTCTGGTTGAATATGCACTCTTGCGCAAGGGTTTTAATCTAATGGCGTTTCAAGTTACACCCTATGGCTGCGAACGTCTGGAAGAGACTTTATACTTATGCCCTTATGACCGCACTCTAACCCTCGGTTACGTACGTACGCAGTTGTAGTTATGTCCTTTGGCATCATATATCAACAGCTATTCCCTTTGAAATTCCTGCGGTTAGGACTTTTTGTCCACTTGATCCCAGACTCTATCCCTCTAAGTAAGGTTTCTTGACTATATGTTATCCTGACATGCCCTTTGGACCCCCTTTCTGAACGCTGTTACGTTATCCCAATGAACCCTAGGACTTTTCATCCATTTGACGTCATGATTTCTCCTCCTCTTCCTGGTCGAAGGGTTGTTGGAGGGGGAATATTACGTTCTTATGCATTTGAAGATTGTATAATTATTTATTATTTTAATAAAATCTTGTCACCGGCGGGGATTTGAACCACTGAAGTTAAAATGTTCAGTTCCCTCTCTTAACCGCGCGGCCGCAGAGAGATCTGTTATTGTGTGTGACATAATAGTTAGATTCCTCCTCCGTGACGTCATAATTATACATTCTTTTTCTAGTAATTAGTATGATGTTCACTAGACAGCGCTAATATTTTCGAGTGACACCTGTAGTGACATCACAGTTATACAATCTTGAGCAAGATTACTATGTAATCTCAAAAATGACTAGACCCTACTAGAGGCTCGCGTTTTCGAGTGACAACTGTCGTGACGTCATTGTTATACATTCTTGTGTGGAAAGCGCGAGCGTTTGTTTTCTCATTTTCTTTGTACCAACGAAGGCCTCTAACGTGTCATCCCTCCCTCAGACGCCCTACGCTGAAGTTAGGTCCATTAGCAGTGATGTTTGTAGCGATGTCATGGTTATACATTCTCACAACTTTCCTCAAGGTTATGCCTTTTGTAGCAACGACGTCTCCAAGCGCGCTAGACTTCTACCTGCCTTAAACACGCATGTTATTAATATTATATATAATTAAGGAATCGCGCACAATGTGCATTTTCTTAACCTAAGACTTAACCTACCCAGTCCTGAACACGGGATAGGGATTTTTCACTACTGATTAATCCCCGACCCGGCCGGGAATCGAACCCGGGCCGCCGGAGTGGAAGGCAGGCGCGCTACCGACTCACCCACCTTGTTTCCCTACCTCTTGACTTCATATCTACAGTTTACACTGCCAAGAAATACGTGAACCACTGCTATAATAAAGTTGTTTATTTTAAAACTATATTTCTGGAAGTAGTGATGATGATAGTTTATTTACAGGAGAAGAAGTTGAGTAAGTACCATATAAAAAGAGAACCGAGAGAAAATAATAGTGACAGGTTTTTACTTTCTCGCATATACGTAGTATAGAGAAAGTATTGTGATCGTGACAAAAAATCGAAATCGAGATAACACCGGGAGAGCATGTTTCATGAAGCCTAGAAACCGAAAAAAGCATTTTTGGAATGACGTCTGTCCGTCTGTCCGTCTGTCCGTGGACAAGCACAGCGGGTAAACGGTTCATTGCATTTACTTCATTTTTTGAATTAAGGACTTCTTAGAAATTTTGTCGAACCGCCCGGAAATTTAGCTTTACAACTGAAATATTAAGGGGACTTTTCATGAAAACATTTGTTAAAATTTTGATTTTTGAAAAAATGGCTCCTACGATTTTAATAAAAATTTAAAATTGGAAACTCTTATCTATGACTAATAAAATGGCTATATCTGTATTTTTGAAAAAATGACTTAAGGGGTACTTTACTCGTACCCATTTTCAATTTTTCTAGATTATATCCATTACAGTAGGCGATACATGAAAACCTACCACAGTAAAGTTTGTAGAGAAAATTAAAATGAACATTTTTTTGTTTAACACATTTCTTTATACATTTAATAGATATCAAGATAAAACGAAATAAGTACGGCTTAAATGTGAATTTCAGAACATAATGTCAATTAAAATATGAATGACATTTTGTTGCCCCTAGTAACACTAAGACTAACTTATAGGCCTACTATCCGCGCGCCATATCTTGAGCGCTCGGCTCCCTAGTCCTCATTCGGTAGGTTTCGTTCAACTTCGTAGGTTGAGCTGACAACATTGAAACACGAAGTACGCTATACACCCTGACATCTAGTGGCTTCAATACTAAACTTTCATTCTGTCTCAGGAACCTTATTTATTTATTGACATTATCTTTTCTGACGCATGGAGTTATGTGGAAAAATACAATTTTTCGAATTGGTTATTTCACAAACACGTCACTGTACATGCAACACTTTCCTCACCTCTTTAAGAATTCCGTATGTGCTAATTTCTGACACTCCCGTGAACTCTGATGTCAATTTCATGGACTGAAAGTTGAGCGAACTTTTCACAAAACGTATTAAATACGTTTAAAATTAGGCCTCTAATTTTCTCCACTTTTAGATGCCTTACCTCTCTTATGTTTTACAACACGAAATGGTGAAGCATGTTCTGCTAAGACTCTTCTTCATGCTTAAAACTAGTCATCCAGTGTAAATATATTGAGCCTATTTATATAACATTCTCTTCCCGGAGGAAAATGATTTATTTCATAACTAAAGCCTTGTGACGTGTTATTAATTGTTACGCAATACCGTCACCACGTTATATTATTGGACTGCATTAAAATCCTTGTCTATTAAATGTCACTACATAAAATAGCGAGGATGATTCATCGGAAATAATTATAATTCGGCATCCACACTTACGCTGTTGACGTGCGCTTACCATATTCGCGATTCTGCTGAAATATGATTTCTTTGGTTGACAACACTGCAGAAAGACTGGCGGAGTAGCTATGTTTTGTTCCCCCCAACCCTCACTTCCCCGTAAATCCAGCGCTCAAGATATGGCGCGCGGATAGTAATGTACATTTTGTTGTAAATGCATTCAGTTTAGCTCAGTCGTAATAAAGACACACTAAAACCAATCACAACGAGGTGGTATGGGTTAACAGGGAAGAGGTCCTGAGTTCAAATCAAACCTCGTGGCCGCCCAAATTGACTTGGGTTTTTCATGGATTCCTAGTTCGCAAAGGCAAACGCTGGGTTTGTAGGACTTGCTTATTTTCCATAACTCATCGCCGCTGTGTCACATGATATTATAATCGTTTAAACTGAATTTCACATAAGAAGACATCACTAAACAATAGAAACAGGTGACGCGAATGAGTTGTTACTATGGACTAATGGTTCACGCAAACATACTAAACACATTATATGACCTACATGCAGTTAAAGCGTGCAATATAACCCAAGTAGTAATAGTAGGACCACCGGCGTGGTCTTGTGGTTAGCGTCGCAGACTACAGTTCCGTCGGCCCGAGTTCGATCCTCGGTACCTCCTTGGATTTTTCTGGGGTAGGGAGGTCTGGCAGGGGTTCACTCAGCCTCGTGATTCACAATTGAGGAGCTACTTGATAGAGAAGTAGCGGCTCCGGTCATGGAAACCACCATTAACGGCCGTGGGTGTCGGCATGCTGACCACATACCCCCAATCCTGTCATCTGCCTGTGGTAGATGACGCAGCGGTCGGGTGGTAGGCCAAATCCCTCCAGGGATGTAGTGCCACGGAGTTTAATTCAAATATAAGTCGCCCCTTAAGCTCCGCTCATTCGATATTCACAATTGCACGGACTGTGTGATGTATTTTGTTTCTGAGCGAAGCACAGTGACCAATTGTCCTTGCATATTGTGGCAACTGCCTTGTATCCACCTCTACATATAGCTAAATAATGCATAACACTAACCACATAGTTAAGTGCGCGAAGCGGAGGCGGCAGCCATAGCGAAGCGCCCTTGTATTTTCGAATAATGTACGATACACTGTTTGTAGGTTTCGAAAATGTGGCGTGTCTCCTGCAAGGTTTATCAGCCTCGTCTAGCGGTATGACGGTATGACGTCACACCTCCAACGTCCAATCACGAGTTTCTTCATAATACGAAGACAGAAGAATTCGCTAGATCGTGGTATAAAAGAAACTGCAGTGGCGAGGGTGGGTAGGGTGAGACCGATTCATCCCAAGGTGCGACTTATATCTGAATTTTCCCGTAGTAGTAGTAGTACTAATAATATGTAGTTTTACTGCCATTGATTATTATTATTATTATTTTATTGTTATTGTTATTGTTATTGTTGTTATTATTATTATTATTATTATTATTATTATTATTATTTCACGGTAAAAGCATTGAACATAAAGATCGACCCTGATGCTTTACGTTCTAGATACTTGTTAGTTTTATAAAAATGTAATAAGTAAAATTTAACTGTCTCTTTAATTTACTTTTTTCTGTTCTAGCCTTTAACACGTATATGCGAGAAAGTTTGTGCAACGTATTTTGCACCATTTATTTATACCTGTGATTTGTCTCTTACATTTCCAAGGTTCGCGAAGATGTTCTTTTATTAACTCATTACATGAAGCAGATTTTATTTCAATGCAAAACATTTCCATATATACGATAGGCATTTGTTGGAACTAGCTCCTTAATTTGTTCAAGAATTAACACGATCTGTATTTAACACATGTATTGTGACGTTGCAAATATTAACCTACGTTAATTATACAGCAGAGTAGCGAAATGACGAAGTATGTGATAAACTTGGTGTAAGTTTATAGAGGAAGGGCGAAACACGTAATGAATCTGGTGAATAAACTGTAGTAAAAATTTTACGTCATCAGGAGTGTTTATTTTGAGGTGAACAATTAGTGAACTCACTCTCTGATCGTGAATAACTGTTGCAGGAAAGTTGATTCTACTGCGCATGTGCATGCAGTTTAAATTTTCGTTCATTGTGTTTCGAGAGTTCGGACGGAGTGGTTCGCCCGGTTGTATAGTGGAGCCAACTTCTACATATACAACTTTCTTCAAGGCAATGCCGACAGACCCTCATAATCCGCAGTAAATAACTTGAAATGAGGGTGTCTTGGACAATAGAGTTGTATATTCTGGATTTTCAGCATGTTTTCTTGGCGTTGAACTTGCCTGACAGCCAATAGAATTTCGTGTGCAACCAATCAATGCTCATTTCTGAATTTTTGACATACTCCACGTGGGCACCAGACGAGTGCCTTCAGTCAGTATACCATACGCCATACACCACTCCTTAAGTGCCAGACAATGGCTTAATCCTCAAAGCGTCCCGACTGTCTACATAGGTCTAGCCTCCACTATACACGGTCTAGGGTGTAGTTACTAGTGTGTAAAACCGTTTGGGGGAGTTTACCCAGGAGTGTCTTTTGTTTTTACGTTATTTCGTGCAGCAACAAACTTTGAGTACAAGTGTTTTTTTATTTTCTACTTTTTGCATTTACCCCGCGGGGGGTGAAACTGTGATTTGTTTAGTGCATCCAATTATTCCAACATGCCTGTAGAAGAACAAACAGTATGTACCACGGAAAATTTTTCCGACACGCCTATGGAAAGTGACCAGATTCCAGTAACTAACCTGCCGTCTGTGGGGGAACAAGTAGCCGATCTCAATATTAATCCTGCTTTACAAGCTGTACCCAAGCAACCTGTACAGAGCACCACAGTGTCTATAGAAAAGGGACCAGCTGACCGACCTAAGACTCTATACATACATTCGGACATGGGGCCGTACTTTGTGACGGTAAAACAGCCAAATCAGAATATAGGAGCTCTCCACCCCATGATTCTCGGCAAATGGCTCTTTCACAGTCAATACGAAGTTCTATCGGTCCAAAAAGTGAATAGACAGCAATTAGAAGTGCATTTCAAAACTTACTCAGGGGCCAATAACTTTCTACAATCTACTTTCGATGCAGAGCATGGCACGAACTCATTTATTCCAGCATACAACCTATATACGGCGGGAATAATTAAGGGTGTTGATGTCAGTATAACCCCAGAGGAGATTATGCGTGACACGCAAGTGACGGAAAGATACGCGATCATCTATGTACATCGATTCAATATTAGGAAAACAGATGACCAGGGACGTACTTCCTATGTACCCTCACAAACAATCAAATTGACTTTCCGAAGTCAACGACTCCCAAGGGAAGTGACATTATACTACCAAAGATGTAAAGTTGAGGTTTATAGGGAAAAAATTCCACTGTGTCTCAACTGTGGAAAATTGAACCATCGACAAAAATGTTGTCGCTGAGAACCCAAGTGCTTAAACTGTGGGGACGTGAAGCACGATGGAGACTGTACAGCGAATATGCCTAAGTGCATTAATTGCAAAATGAGTCACGCAACGGTGAACACCGCCGCTTGTCCGTCATACAAATTGGCGACGCAGATAGAGGACAAACTTAACTCTCTCCCGATATCCAGATACGAAGCAAGGCTGCTAGCGACGGGAAAGTCCACTTACGCGAGCCTAGCCAGACAGAATACAGTAGCCATGTTTAGTCAGCCCATGGATTTTCCCTCTATGCCGGTCCGGCCTGCCCCAGGAACTTCGGGCAGCAAGGAGCAGAACGACAAACCCAGCATCAGAAATAAGCGTAAGGAGTCCCCAACAGGGAGTGCCATTGATAAAGATCAGAACAACACCAAGCGTAAGGATTCGGACAATGCCCAGGGGTTTGATAAACCCAAATACCTGAAAACTCTTTGGAATCCGCATGGCAGGGAGGGTGCATCAGATAAATCTGATCTGGTCGCTACAGGACAGGACGTTACTGCACGTCCCACACAACCTCGTCAGACGACGACGCCTCTGCCGCCATCACGACGAATACCATCAAGGGAGACAGCACAAGAGATCCACAATACTTCTACGCCACTATTCACGGCCATTTCGGCGGTGAATTCTTTGTTGAGTACAGCCCAGACAGATCAACGAACAGTACTTCTTGGTACAGTACATATGGGAGGCCACAAGTGAACCACAGGTATCCTTCCGTCCAATACACCCTTTGGGACCCGGGAGATTGTCCTTATACGCATATATTTGGTGACACCTTACTTTACTTGACATTGGACATTATCTACTTTATTTTTTTCTCTTTCTTTCTTTCTTTCTTCCTTTCTTTCTTTCTTCGTTCTTTCACCGGTCATTATTGAGTGGTGGGTTTACTCTCTTCTAATTATTTAACATCTTACGTTGACCAATGAAGCCACTTAGACTTTTACAGTGGAATGCACAGAGCTTAACCAATAAGGTACAGGAATTCCGTCAGCTCCTCGATAAACATCACTTTGACATCGTGATCATTGTGGAAACGTGGCTTTCGCAATATAAGAAATTCCGAATCCCGGGGTATGTTTCTATTAGGAACGACAGGGAGCGGAAGGGAGGAGGGATTCTTATTATGCTCCGACAACAGCTTCAGATTGAGAGTTACAGACTAATCACCAACTTTGACTCCTCATTTCAAGCAATTGAAATATCACTACAACCAAATTTGAAAGTGACAGGTATATACAACGCTCCACATCACCATATTACGCAAACGTTTTGGGAATCCCATTTTACGTGGGACCCCAATTCTAAATATTTATTTTTGGGGGATTTTAATTTAGGCAAAACAGTTAATACTACATCATGCCGTTTTTTCGAATTTTTGAAACGTCACAATATTCAATTACTCAACAAAAACATTCCGACCCGGCTGGGTTACAGGGGACAACGCGATTCTTTTCCTGATTTGACACTTGCCTCGCACACGCTAATGGGAGGTTCATCCTGGGATATCATGTACAACACATTAGGGAGCGATCATTTTCCCATTAGTATTACGATAGGTTCGCATACCAATATCTCTCCTCTGAGGAGGAGGCGCAGGCGAATATCTCATATGGATAATTCCCAGTTACGTTCGCACATTCAAGCTGCATTGGAACAGAAACCGCCGTGTGTAAATGCTATAGAAGTCGTTACCCTAGTCCTCGCGAATTCTCGCCGGGACCCAGCGGAGGAAACGAGGAATTATACGACTTGTCAGCGCGCTAGGCCGGCGTGGTGGACACCAGAGATAAGCCGGGAAATTGCAAAACGACGCCTCAATTTACGACAGGCCAGGAGGGCCTTAACACAGGAAACATACTTCAGCATACGCAGACAAAACGCACGAATTAAAAAACTGATACGCGCCGCACAAAGGACGGCTTGGCAGCACTTTTGTTCACAAATTACATATGCGACACCGCAGGCTCGAATATGGCAGCACATCCAATGGTTTACAGGAAAAAGGGGATTTGTTACGACGCCGATTCTATTTGATAAAAAATTACAGGGGGAATTTCTACAGTTGGTAGCTCCAGACTCGGTGGAACAACCAGCGCCGAGCAAGGGAGGCGATGAGATCACTCAAAATCACACCCCCATTTCAAAAGCGGAAATTTCCAATATATTACAAATACATAGGACTTCAAAGTCAACTCCAGGTCCCGATGGCATCACTTACGACTTACTGGGATACCTTGATACGGATATCATTCACCACTTAGAAATCGGTTACAACGCGATTTTTCGAGGTCTCACGTACCCACTAGCGTGGCAACACATGTCGGTCTGTCCCATTTTGAAATCTGGCAAATCGGGACAAAGCCCTGTTCACTATAGACCGATTATGCTATGCCAGACCCTACGGAAAGTTTATGAGAAAATCTTGAATCAAAGATTGTCTTTTTATCTTGAAACACATAATATTCTTCATCCAAAACAATTTGGATTCCGAAAAGGATTTCATAGTATCTCGAGTATACTCTACTTAATTACAGACATCTGCACGGGTTGAAGCAAGGGAGAAGATACAGTCGCAGTCACGCTCGATTTGAGTGCAGCTTATGATAAGGTGGTGTTGCCCATCTTAAGTGATCGTCTTAGATCCTTAGGGATTCCAGAAATTTATATTCAAAACATCTATCGACTCATGTACAATCGATCCCTCTCTCTATCGGGTCAATATCACCCTTCTACGCCTAGGCTGACGTCTAGGGGGCTCCCGCAGGGGTCTTCGATAAGCCCCACGCTATTTAATATATATACTACTCATTTATATCGGTTACCTTTTATAGTGGGAAGAATTTTAGGCTTTGCGGATGATATCATTCTGTATAGTCGGTTCCCGAAGGTGGATGGACCAAGAGGGCAATATTTACAAGATTTTCAACGGGACATTAACCTGTTAGTCTCAGAATTGAGTAACATAGGCATGGAAACCAATACCGAGAAATGTTCATACACGATATTCGCGAGAACTTTGACACCGGTTGTGAAACGGCCCCGGATTTCTATTACAGATACCACTCTACACTACTCCCCGGATATACGATATCTCGGAATACATCTAGACTATAAATTATCGGGTAACAAGCATTATGCTAACTTGATGAATAGGCTACGCAATAAAGCCCGGTTATTTCACCACATCGCCGGGAGATACTGGGGCAACCACCCCAAAGCACTGTACACGTTCTTCACTAACTTCATTCGTTCAGCCAGTGAATATGGCAACGCCGTATTAGCATTACCACAATCCAAATGGTGCCGGCAGTTGAACTCCCTATGGTAGGAAATAGGGAAACGAATATTAGGAACCGGGGGAAAACCAAAAATGGAATACATATTTCACGAGTTACGATGGCCTAACCGACATGAGAGGGGGAACTTAGCGTCTCTTAAATTCATGAAGTATTTGTTTTCCAATAGGGCCCACCCACTCTTTACGAAAATACGTTATTTCTTGGAACTTCGACAGACAGTCCACAGGCGAAGACGTGGGTTTCCCACACCGCCACTATTTGACATTTTTCAATCCTTCGACAATGAGTGGGACATTCAAACTAGCATCAGGTACCCTATATATGCGTACGAGTACAGCACCATTATCACCTCTCCTCAGTTGGACCTCACTACCTTTTCAAAACATGACCTTCACACCGAACACCTGTACCTCGACTACGTATCTGCCTTTCCGAAACATGATTCTATCCAAGTTTTCACTGATGGCTCTCAAACCGTGCTAGGCACGGCAGCAGCCTTTATACATGTAAGTGCGGCAGAAGGGAGACAATTTAAATTGTCAGATCGCAGTAGTCTATTCACGGCAGAACTGACAGGGATTTATCAAGCTCTACTCAGTGTACAAGAGGAAGTAGCAAAATACATCTACGTCTTTACTGATTCTCGTAGCGCTTTACAAGCACTCGCCACAACGCGTTGCTCTACGGACATGACGAAGTTGGTACTAGAAATCAAACGGATCTCCCAGAAAATCCTACTCCATAACTACTTGACATATATATGGATACCGGGTCACTCCGGTATCAAGGGAAATGACCTTGTTGACAGATATGCTAGGGAAGCAACGGCGCTAGACGAAGCCCCATACGACAAAACTACACTCCAGGATTACATCTCATACCGAACACGCATACAGCGGAGGGAGCAGGAAGAATCGCCCAGGCCGTGGTTTCTTACACACTCAGCTACCAGATCTGAAATTACTGCTTACTATAAAGTGAAGTTACGGACAGCTATAACACCAGCTTATCTTTATCGGATTAGAAGGGCTGAGGACCCATTATGTGGTTGTGGTCAACCGGGCACAGTGCACCATATATTCTTTCAATGCCCCTTGCATAACAATCAGGTCACGGACTTTTACGACCTACTACGGGGCACTTATGGTTATAGTCCCTGGTCCTTGGACGCTATTTGTGCCGATCGGCCGCATACTGCTGCCAAATTATTACATCGTTTTCTCATACAATGTAAGATGAAAATATAAAAGGCGTGCGGGACTTACAACGGTATTTACAAACAAGTTGACGGTGTACACATCTAACCGGACGTTGAGACCCACAACCGGGTGTGACGTCGATAAAGATCCGAACAACAACAATAAATTTTCGTTATGATAGCGGACCAGGAAGAGAGAGTCTCGCAGAGGACCTTGAAGAGGGAGTAAGGAGGGAGTGTTTACCATTTTTGGGCTAGAGAATGGCTTGAGGCTGGAATGAAGAAGGAAGTATAGTCTCTGGAGTTCATAAGGGAACCGCCCATCGGCTCATGCCTACAATGGAAATCGGCATTATGTACAACCGTAGGTTCTCACGCATCTTGGATGGAACCAAGATATAATCCAGCTTCGTCCGAAGGAAGACTTGGAAATGGGAGGCCGACTATCTGCCGGGACAATTATCTTTGAAAAGGGTTACTGAACAAAACTGGTACACCAACAAGTTGAAGAATGTCAGTGCTCCAGACGAAGAGAGGTCAAGAGACGAGGATGGGAGCCTATACGTGGGCTCGACTACAGAGGAAACTTCTAAAATGATAAGTACTGAACAGCGGACTTGTTTGTTTTTTTATGCCTAGATTTGGTTTAATAATCAATACCCAGATTTGGGCCAATAAGATTACCTAAAATTATTAATAAAAAGTTAATGCAAGAGAAAAGGCTAAATAGTATATACTTGTAGGTATATAGATGTCCAAATGGTAAATGAATCCAATTCAGTTTAAAGGAAAAAGAAAGCATTCAAAATAAAATTTGTGTGAAGTAGATCAGAGGTCAAGTGGGCCTAATGAAATAATTAATAAGAAAGAAACAGTGGTTAACAATTGATGGAATGTATGTATGGAAAACCGTATATAGAAGTGAAGAGTTAAGGGAGTTAAAAGTTATTGAAAGTTACTAGTACGTTTTGGTTAATAGATGTTTGTGGAAGGTCTGAATTTGGCCGAAGCGTATTGGAGTAGTAAACTGAGGGACTGAGGAATGAAAAATAAAGGAGGAGAAAGATAAGAAAAAGGGGGAGATAAAAGTGAGGAGAAGTGAGTTAGGTTAGTGGAATTCAGAGGAGGTGATCTGAATTAAAAGAAAGGATTCAATTAAAGTTATAGATTCACAATAAGCTATAGGCTAGGTAGGCCTACAAGTTAGAGGTTTTGATAGTTAAGTAAGGAACCCGTAGCTACAAGGATTGGGGAGGGGTCGGCTAAAGGTTTGCTGACAGAAGAAAAAATATTAATATTGAAATATATTATAGTAGTTAACAGTGGCGTAGCGTAAGGGTAGACTTTGAGACCAAATCTACCTAAATAATATAAGGAAATAGTGGCTTCATAAACAAATAAATGAAGGCGACAACAACAAAGAGATTAATCATTCATTATAAACTCATTACCGTGTCATCAAAATATTTTTCGCCGCTGCATTCCCCAAACCTAACGCATAAAGCGTGAACTTGTGGTGCCGCGTGCTTAGGCAGCCTCGAAACCTCATGATGCGGCAGTAAAGACGAGCTGAGACTGAGCGATGATTCAGCCAGTCGAGTTTCATCAAGTGCGAGTTATATGACTTCTCCCACTAAACGTTAACTTACTTGTTGCGAAGACAGGCCAATTTGTTTCGCAAGAGCGGCATAAAGTCACCACCAAAGAAACTGGAGAGATTTTTGAGAACGCTAGTCTCTTTACTCATCTCTAAGGGAAAACGGTGAGGAGTTGCTACAACTGTTCGCCAGCGCTGGGCTGTGACGTCACCTCCCGCATCACGCCACCAAATTTGAATGTTAAATTCACAAAAAACGGATTTCACAACCCCCAGAATGTGTTCTGCCGCTCTTGAAATACTCACGCAACTTTCTCTACCTTAATAAAATTGTTACTATTTTTTCTCGTCTGATTCCAGCTCTTAGAAAACACAACACAAAGTTCTCTACCTTAAACGTTAAAATTACAGTTTTCTCGCTCCATCTCTGGGATTCTCATGCGACTTTTTCTATCGTAATAAAATTGTTGCTATTTTCTCTAGCTTTATTCTATCTCTTTAAAAACTCACAGAACGCCTTGTACGATAAGAATTGAAATTATTTTCTCGCTTGTTCTTCCATCTCAAGGAGCACTCACACGACTTATTCTGTCTTAATTATTTTTTTCTATTTCCTCTTGTTGGGTCCCGGAAAATAGAGGCATTAAGAAATTAAAATGTATTAAAATATTTAATTTAGCATTGTACTTTTTAAAGCCATGGAGAAGTTGAAATTTCACATATAGCTGAGAGATAGCGAATGCTAAAGTTAAAATATGACGATGTAAAGTCATTTTCAGTTTTTAAAAATATAGTTCAACACTATATTCACGTTAATTAAAGATTAACCGCTTTTCAAACATTTAAATAGTCAAGACACATATTTCAAGCGATGTTCATATTTTCTACATGATTTTCTCGTGTAAAATAACTCTCACTAAATCATTTCACTGTCGCATAATTACTAAAGCGTGTAATCTACAAAAATGAAACACTTTAATGTTGCAATTATTTCCAAAATAATCTTCACACGGAAATAACGTAATCTATTATTTTCAAAAAATATTTTCTTCACTTTTCACACAAAAATTGTTAACACAACAGCACTTATACACTTGAACAATTTTACGTATGTACTGATCATAAATAAAAATATTTGTCACTGCAAAAAATCCTGTTTCGAATTATTATTTTTATAAAAATTCGAATTTCTCCATTTCAACGAACATTTGTCTAATGCTCACAGAATTTATCTAATGCACACAGCATTTCTTCGCGAGGGAAGTTACAACTACTTCTCTGTTTGCGGTTACACTATTTCTGTCTTTTTGTCAGGTTCACTATTCTACACAACCGTATACATTTTTAATGTATTCCTCTGTTTCACGAGCCACCTAAATGCTATTTGTACCGGTACGTATTTCATCTGGCTCTACCACGGTGTGTCTTCCATAGGCGGTGTGTCTTATGCTGGAAAAAAAACAAAGCAAAATTTCTTGTTAAAGGAATCACTTTAACTCATCAGCATTTTCAGACGCAGAGATAATTACGTATGTTTGATTAGAATTAACGTTAGGTACTTCCGCTAGATCACAACTACTACTTGATAACATATCGCATAATTCCTCCCTCGGGGGGTAGCGAGCGGGTAAATTTGGATCCAGTCCCGACTGTCTGTACCATTTCGTAGTGTGCTAGTTACTATACCAACGGAAATTTTCTCAATACAATACGCAGTTCTCTCTAGATATCCACGTTTATGGTCTTGACAAGGAAAAATTAGGCCTAAAGTCCATCTTGTCGAATGTGTAAATACTCATGGTGGCATTCCTCACCGTCCTCAAGTACTACGGGCATCTTCTCTGACCCCAGTATTTTCACTAAAATACCACAAACATATGGCGGTTTCCCTTCGCCATTTCCAAATACTATGGGCATCTCTTCTGTCCCCAGTATTTCTAAATTATGACCTGTGACCTCATATTTTAACGCCTAATTTATTTAGACTATAGTAGAACCTTTATTTATTTGAAACTGAACTATGTTAACTTTACTATGTTAACCATTTTATGTTTACCATTTGTGTTTACCAAGACCATGGTTTCGCAACTGTAAGAATCTAGTCTTGTCTCGACATTGGAGCGCTTTCCTCTGTTTCCCTTAAGTCTCTTTCCCTCTTCCTACAGTGCATAACTGACTAAATTATACGTAGTAATACAGTTCTTCAGTGTTTTAAATAAACGCATTATTTACAATCACTGGTTCGCAAAGAAATACTAAATTTCTTATTTCACTTTACTGAGTTGAAGATGCTACATTTCTTCAGTGTTTGTCTGTCTGCTCTAGCGGGACATATGGCAAAGGGCCACATGAATAACATGACTTGTCTGGTCTGCTAACAGCAAAATTGTCCTACTCTGACGGGATTTCTGTTTTAAGCTGTCAGTAATCACTGCTTCCTCCATACTGTTTAGTATACGTTAACGAACTTGTTTCCCTACTTCATCCCTTGAACCTTGCCACATAGGCTGCGAGAAGTTGACGTTCGCTTTCTTTCGCGATAATTCTTTTCTCGTCTGCATTGTCACTATGTTTTAAAATGTTGAAAAAAACTTTCATACGGTCAGCAAAAGCTTCAGGAAATTAATTTACTTTCTGTAGTGCTATCTGTACCTGTGCGCAATAAATTTTATCTGAAAGCTTTTCTGTAAATCTTTCCTCGAAAGCTGCCTAACTACATCCTATGTAGTCGTATCTTCAGTAAAAACTGGCTTAGGCCTACTTAAAAAAATCAGCTGCCGGACCGATTGATTTTTATTTCAATATATGCTTCTTATTGAATGAATGAGTGAATGAATAAGCCTTATTTGTCCCATGGAAGGCTATGGCCTCCTAATTAGGGTGAGCTAGATTAAATATCACATATGGAGAGCTAGTCCATATGATCTTCAACCTTCTAAGGTTGACTTGAAGTCTGTCTTGCGATTGTCTTTACATCCATCTAAATTTCCAGTCGCTACAAATGCATCTATGTAATTGAAAAATTCTTTCACTATTTAACTCTTGGGTCCTACTGTATCTGACAATTCCTTTAAACTACTGGCCACTAATAAATCTTTAAATTTGAATAACTTTTTAGCTTCTAACAGCTTCTTTAACTGTTCATTCCGAGCGCGGAGTTCTGTTATCTGAGCACGTAATTTTTCTGATGATGGCATGTAAAATATTTCTAAATTCTACTTTAAATTCAATTTCAATTTGACAAACAAATTTTTTTTTGTTTGGAATTAAATTATTACTGCTTTACTTCTCTTCCTAATATTTATTCGCTTCGATCCCACTTCTGACACCAATGTTGGGACCCCGAGCGGTTATGGATCGTTATAGATTGGTTTTATTTAAAAGTGGCTAACTAATTTTTATAGCACTGCGTATTTATTAGGTATGAGAAAATAAAGTCTTCCTGAACAATTTAACTAATATTTGACTTCACTCGCACTGTAAGTTTTCTCGATGCACTTCCACTTACCTTGTCATAGCTGTAAACAAAATTATGATTAGCAATATGACCCTTTAAATAATTAAATAATTCATTTTAATTATTTGTGGTTTATTAATAAACAAAATTACAAATGCGAATTTATTCCATTTAAAATAATTAACTTTGTTTTTAATCTTAAAAATTACCAAATTCTTTTAATTAAACTTTCAAATAAAAGTAATTAAAATAATTAATAAATGAAATGATTTGTTTACCTTATAACAATTTATATTTAACTAACAAAATGCTAAAAAAATCCGATATTTCTTAATTACATAATATTTTGTATAACAATTTAATTACTAAAAACTTTATCCTTCTTTAACTTATTAAATTACAACAATAGCCAATGTTTGCAAAATGTTTAACTTCAAGATATGTTAATCCTTCGCTTTTCCGTGAAATACTATGTTCTTCATATAAATTTTAACTCATGAAATTTATATGGTAAAAATAAACTTTTCAACTCTGTTTATAAATTTGAAATTTATAAAATATTCATATTAAAACTCGTCAGCACACGCTGTGTAATAAACTTACTTAAACTTGTAATTTATTTATTTTAAATTTACCTTCATTTTCCTTAAAATGAAAATCGTACTTTTGTACCTAAACCATTCGCTATAGTAGCGAGAATCCTATCTTCGTATAAATTTTAACACATAAAATTTATACGGAAAATGGCAAAATTATAAACTGTTGTGCTTCATTTACTTTAAAATGGAAATTCTCCATGTTTTAAAAATAAACTAATTATTTTGAATAATTTCTGTATATTAATTTTGCATTTCTTACTATTTTCAATAAAATAGTATTAACTACACAATGTTTAAAATTTATGTTTAATTTTAATATTTAAAGTAAACTTCTTACTTTCACAATACTGTTACAATCAATAACGGCAATATCTTATTCGCCTTTATAATTTACAGTCTGGGTGTGAATTATCTTCGTTATACTAACGGGAAAAAACTAACATTGACATGCTTGATTAAAAAGTTAAACTTCAACAAAAATCCTTTTCCATGGAAACATGGATGGGTTACTTAACCCGTTTTATTACAGAAATATCTTCATGCTAAGGGTGAAACCTACCCTCGTGATGATCATATTTTCGTATGTTAATTGAAAATCATGTAGAAAATATGAACATCGCTTCAAATATGTGTCTTGACTATTTAAATGTTTGAAAAGCGGTTAATCTTTAATTAACGTGAATATAGTGTTGAACTATATTTTTAAAAACTGAAAATGACTTTACATCGTCATATTTTAACTTTAGCATTCGCTATCTCTTAGCGAGTTTATCTGTCCATCTTATATTTTACAACATTTTTTTTGTAAGATAGTAGACTATTATTTGTTTAATTGAAAAAAAATTAAGTAAATGCACAAGTAAAGAACAAATAAAGTTTAATCAAACGTAGTTGGAAGTTTGTAGTGACGACTTTAGACAAAGAGAGATTTAAAATAGGATTACTTTATTATCATTTGTGTAACATTGGTAATTATCTGTGTTAAATAGGTTGTCCATCAGAGTTGGTCGTGTCTAATCAAGAGAACGATTCCGTTAACAAGAAGAATGTCGAGAGAAAGCAGAACTCAAACTTTACAAGAGGAACCGACTGCTGAACTTCCCTTACAGATAGAAATAGCAAGATAACAATAGAAGCAGCAAGATAACATTAGAAATAGCAAGACACTTAGACAAAAGATATCAAGAATATGTTTAAATAAAAGTAGAATGTAAAGGAAATATGGGAACACGCTAACAAAATAGGTGTATATGAATATACATTTTTTTTTGGACTGTCATACCCCACTCTGCTCATCTTTTAAAGTATTGATTTATCACTCTGCTCATCTTTTAAAGTGTTGAATTATTATTTTGCTCATTTTAAAGCATTAATTTATCAGTAACAGTAAATTTTAATAGTTTTGTTTCGTATTAAAATACATTTTATAGATTGTTGCCAATCAAGGAAACCACCATTTACGGCCGCGGGTGTCGACATGCTGACCACATGCTCCCAATCTTGCCGTCTGCCTGTGGCAGATGACGCAGCGGTCGGGTGGGAGGCCAAGTTTTTCAAGGGATGTAGAGCTACGAAGGTTTTAGTTTATAGGTTGTTGAGTTTAATAAATAAGATATTTTATTTTATCGAAACTTCTCTGGGTTCAACACCAATCCACCACTTTTAGTAGAAAGATCTGCTTATTCCTGAAAGAGAAACCATTAAAAGCACAAGGATGGACCCTTGGCAAGGGAAAATGCGCAGCTACCCTGGCATGGAGTGAAGTCCGTGTTAGGCAGCCGTACGCAGAGCACCCTGATGTACCCAACCATCTCAGAAAGGAAAATGCGCAGCTACCCTGACATGGAGACGTCCGTGGTAGGCAGCTGTACGCTGAGCTCCTGAACGACGAAGCACAGGGATAAACCCCTGATAAAACACCAGAATATAATAAAAATGAAAATATACGGCTACCCTGGCATGGAGTTAAGTCTGTGGTAGGCAGCCGTAGACAGCACCCCTGGAATACTGTCATAACTAAAAGCATGTACTAATAATGAAATTAGTATCATCTTTTAAACGGAGAAAGGACTGGTGTTGGGTCCCGGGAAATAGAGGCATTAAGAAATTAAAATGTATTAAAATATTTAATTTAGCATTGTACTTTTTAAAGCCATGGAGAAGTTGAAATTTCACATATAGCAGTCAGGAAGAGAGAAACCTTATCTCGTGGAAACTGCAGTATCAGCTATTCAGTGCAATTCCACTGCACTGCCCGTGGGAAATGCAATTCTGCATTTTCTTAGCCCCTCAAGGCTAGCAATATGCAACCCGTATGACAGCTGAAAAAGGTAGAATTTAATTCGCGTGTTTTTAATTTAGCTGCGATGTTTGATTGGAGAAATTTATAATTAGCGTGTAGAATAATATTCGCGATCGGAGATACTAAGTGGGAGACAGAGTGTGAGGGAAATAATCATCATTGAGTGTTTTTGTGTGGTCCTTCGAGACAAGATGGAGTCGGACGTGGATTTGTTCAACGAACGTGAAAATCTGTAAGTATTGAAATGAGTAATTTCATTTAAGTTCCGCAAAAATCTGGATTTGAGATTTTTGCGATGGTTAGTTAAACTCGCTATGAAACCAGCGAACGTAAAGGTCATATGATGACACTTTCAGTAAAACCTAGGTTGTTAAACAAAAGTTCCCTATTTCCTACGAAATCCGCATATGCTGTAAACTATGCGATGGACAGATAAACTCGCTAAGAGATAGAGAATGCTAAAGTTAAAATATGACGATGTAAAGTCATTTTCAGTTTTTAAAAATATAGTCAACACTATATTCACGTTAATTAAAGATTAACCGCTTTTCAAACATTTAAATAGTCAAGACACATATTTGAAGCGATGTTCATATTTTCTACATGATTTTCAATTAACATACGAAAATATTATCATCACGAGGGTAGGTTTCACCCTTAGCATGAAGATATTTCTGTAATAAAATGGGTTAAGTAACCCATCCATGTTTCCATGGAAAAGGATTTTTGTTGAAGTTTAACTTTTTAATCAAGCATGTCAATGTTAGTTTTTCCCCGTTAGTATAACGAAGATAATTCACACCCAGACTGTAAATTATAAAGGCGAATAAGATATTGCCGTTATTGATTGTAACAGTATTGTGAAAGTAAGAAGTTTACTTTAAATATTAACATTAAACATAAATTTTAAACATTGTGTAGTTCATACTATTTTATTGAAAATAGTAAGAAATGCAAAATTAATATACAGAAATTATTCAAAATAATTAGTTTAATTTGAAAACATGGAGAATTTCCATTTTAAAGTAAATGAAGCACAACAGTTTATAGTTTTGCCATTTTCCGTATAAATTTTATGTGTTAAAATTTATACGAAGATAGGATTCTCGCTACTATAGCGAATGGTTTAGGTACAAAAGTACGATTTTCATTTTAAGGAAAATGAAGGTAAATTTAAAATAAATAAATTACAAGTTTAAGTAAGTATATTACACAGCGTGTGCTGACGAGTTTTAATATGAATATTTTATAAATTTCAAATTTATAAACAGAGTTGAAAAGTTTATTTTTACCATATAAATTTCATGAGTTAAAATTTATATGAAGAACATAGTATTTCGCGGAAAAGCGAAGGATTAACATATTTTGAAGTTAAACATTTTGCAAACATTGGCTATTGTAATTTAATAAGTTAAAGTAGGATAAAGTTTTTAGTAATTAAATTGGTGTACAAAATATTATGTAATTAAGAAATATCGGATTTTTTTAGCATTTTCTTAGTTAAATATAAATTTTTATAAAGTTAACAAATCATTTCATTTATTAATTATTTTAATTACTTTTATTTGAAAGTTTAATTAAAAGAATTTGGTAATTTTTAAGATTAAAAACAAAGTTAATTATTTTAAATGGAATAAATTCGCATTTGTCATTTTGTTTATTAATAAACCACAAATAATTAAAATGAATTATTTAATCATTTAAAGCAGGGATGGCCAACTGGCGGCCCGCGGGCCGCTTGCGGCCCGCGGTTATGTTTTATGCGGCCCCCGAACAACTTTTTAAAAGTATTACGGTAGATATTTTTTAACAGAAATATAAAATACAAAATTTCCTACAAGAGTCCAGGTTAAGTTCAAATTGTATATAATTACGACCTGATAATAAATTTTTTAACAACTAGCAAAATAAAGGTTTAATTACTTTAAGAGAATCAGTAGGAAGTATACTTTGAGTAGGCCTATAAGGCAAACACGCCAGTTTGATGTCGCACGGTGTGGCAACTACGCTTTCCGAAAAGTCTGACTGCACGGTTTGGCAACTGCGCGTTCGGAACCAAACAAAACACTCAGTGACTCTGAGATACTAAGACTGTGCGCACGCGAGGCTAGCTACTGTCAAACTGCTGGTGCTTCATCACTGTGTTTAGTTTTAACTTACAAACCTAATTACGTTATTTCACGATGGGTAAGAAAAGAAAAGTTTCAGAAGAAAACAGAGTGTTTCAAGACAAGTGGGAAACCGAGTATCTGTTTGTAAATAACAAGGACAATAAACCCCAGTGTTTAGTGTGTTTGCTTGTACTGTCTGTCCATAAAGAATATAACCTCAATCGGCACTACACTCAGCACCATGCAGCTAAGTACAAAGATTACACTGGACAAGCTAGGCTTACTATTGTATCTGACTTGAAGAAAAAGGTTAGTGCTCAAAAAAACCTATTTAATAAATCCACAACTTTGCAAAAAAATGCACTCTTAGCTTCTTATATTGTAAGTGCAGAGATAGCTAAAGCCAAAAAACCCTTCACTGATGGTGAGTTTGTAAAGAAATGCTGTATAGAAGTGGCTCAAGCTTTTGGTGAAGAAAAATTTAGTAATGAGTTTAAAAACGTCTCACTTTCAAAACAGACTGTCACTAGAAGAATTGAAGAAATAAGTAAACATGTTTCCAGTGTAATAAGTAATATTGTTTCTGAGTCTTCCTACTTTTCTCTAGCCTTGGATGAGTCCACTGATTTAACAGACACTGCTCAACTGTTAATTTTCATCAGAACAGAAGACAATAATTTCATGATAAATGAAGAATTACTGGCTCTAGAGTCACTGCATGGTCATACTAAAGGTCAACACATTTTTTATGCACTTATGAAAGCCCTCAACAGCTGTGAAGGAACAAAAAAGTTGTCAGCAATTGTAACAGATGGGGCCAAAGCTATGGTTGGCTCTCAACTAGGCCTAGTGGGCTTGTTAAGAAAGGCTGGTATCAGCTGTCCATCATTTCACTGTATTATACACCAGGAAGCTCTTTGTGGGAAAATGCTGGAAATGGAAGACACAATGAAAACAGTTATGAAATGTGTCAACATGATCAAAGGAGGAAATAGGTCATTGACTCATAGAAAGTTCATGGCTTTTCTAACAGAACTCGAAGCAGAGTATGGAGACTTGACACTCTTCACAGAAGTACGCTGGCTAAGTAAAGGGAACTGCTTAAAACGATTCTTCGCTTTAAGAAAAGAGGTAGCTGAGTTTCTCAATGCACATATAAATACGCCTATCTCCAAAGAAGTTCAAGAAAAACTACTAGATTCTAAGTTTTTATGCAATATGGCTTTCTTAACCGACATAAGTCACCACATGAATGAACTTAACTTGAAATTGCAAGGTCGAAATCAAACAGTACCTCAGTTAGTTGGACACTTAGATGGATTTGTAAATAAACTTAAGGTTTTCATATCAAGCCTAGAAAAAGCTAATCTAGTACATTTCCCATCGTGCAAAGAAATTATGGAAGAAATTCCAACCAGTGATTTCAGTTTTTGCATACCGAAATTGAATATGCTTTTGGAGTCATTCAATGAACGATTTTTGGATTTTAATGAACTGCGACCACATCTCTTCTTATTCAACAATCCCATGACATGTGACATTTCCCAGCAAGATGACGACCTACAGTTGGAGCTCTGTGATTTGCAAAGTGACCAAGTTTTCCAGAAAAGACCAGAAACTGGTGTCGAATTCTGGAGTAGGCTGCCTGAGGACAAATATCCCAAACTACGTGATTTTGGTAAAAAAATTGTTTCAATGTTTGGAAGCACCTACATTTGTGAGAGCACTTTTTCCTCGATGAAATTTATAAAATCAACTCACCGTAACAGACTTACAGACAACCATCTTCAAGATTTGCTTAAAGTGGCCACCACCTCGACAAGAATTGATTTTGACAAACTTGTGAACGATTGTGCCCGCCCTCAGTGTTCTCACTAGTGGTTTTTTTTTCAGTAAAATTGTTGATTTTGTTCTGCTCAACTCTTGTATGATTAGTAGTATATATTATTTCAACATTAAAGTATGTTCAATATCCATAGCATTTGTTTATACATTAATTTATATAGCCTAAATTTCCCTTTAAGTTCTTGTGCGGTCCCTGCTTTTAGCGAAAGTATGGAAGTGGCCCTTTGGGCAAAAGAAGTTGGCCATCCCTGATTTAAAGGGTCATATTGCTAATCATAATTTTGTTTACAGCTATGACAAGGTAAGTGGAAGTGCGTCGAGAAAACTTACAGTGCGAGTGAAGTCAAATATTAGTTAAATTGTTCAGGAAGACTTTATTTTCTCATACCTAATAAATACGCAGTGCTATAAAAATATGTTAGCCACTTTTAAATAAAACCAATCTATAACGATCCATAACCGCTCGGGGTCCCAACACTCTCGTCGTATTCCAGCTCTTTGAAGACTCGTACACTTTCTCTAACATAAGCATTGAAATTACTATTTTTTTCATGTCTTATTCCATCTCAGGGAGGTCTCACACGACTTGCTTTACCCTAATATTTTATTTGTCATTTTCTTTCGTCTTATTCCACCTCTTGGGAAACTCACACAACGATCTGTATCTTAAGCGTTAAAGAGTCCGGCGCGGTGGCTCATGCTGTAGCGCGTGAGCCTGGCATGCTAGCGGTCCTGAGTTCAAATCTCGGGGCCGGCGAGTGTGTCATTCGTGGTGGACGAAGCCGTGCTTTGGGGGTTTTTCTCGAGGTTCTCCCGTTTCCCCCTCTCATTCCACCAACACTCTCCACTTCATCTCACCTTTCCCCCTTTTCATCATCATCCCGTTTCCACTTCCGGTATCGGGCCTGCTTTGGCAGTCAGCGCCCTTTGGGGGCCTCTCCCGTCCTCCCCGCTGCTTGTGGTCAAGAGGTTGTTGGTGGTGTGTGTCGCGGACCTGTCGGGGCTCCGGTTGGAGGGACCGAAGGGGGTGGCGTGTGTCGCGGACCTGTCGGGGCTCCGGTTGGAGGGACCGAAGGGGGTGGCGCATACGTGGCATGGTAAGAAGGCTTGCTGGATGTAGGGGAGCTCCGTGGGGGCCTGCGGGGGGATCTGCAGTCCTGGGCGGTCTATGGGCACGCAACTCATTCCATCCCGGAGGTAGGTACAATAAGCCTGCGGCTTCGGTGCTTAGGGGCGTTCCCACCCCGCCTCCCGCCTAAAGGGCACTTATTCAATTCAATTAAGCGTTAAAGAAGTACCGGTAACTATTTTCTCGCGACTTATTTAATCTATTAGAACAGTCGCGTAATTTTGTCTAACTTAAGCATTGAAATTACAACTTTCCCGCGACTTATTTCACCACTTAGAACACTCGCACAACTTTATCTAAGTTAAGCATAGAAATTACTATTTTCTCGTGGCTTATTCCATACCTGACAACTCTCCCATGACTTTAAAGCCTTGTTAAATAATTGACTTTGTAGAGATAATATTGTGTAAAGTTAAGTAATATTGCAAGGAGAAAAGAACTGATGCCATAAGTAGTCTCTTCAGATACCTGCTTTCTTGAAGAGCGCTCGAGTATGGAACCGGACCATAGGTTGAATAAAGGAAAGGGTACGGTAACATAAACACAGTCATTGGACTGAGTGCAGTGTTAGTTTATCTTAAAATTGTGATTATTTCCGTGTTGCATGTTTTAATATAATAAGTATGGATAACACCGTTTTCGACTCTATCGTATGAACCAAAGGGTAAAAGCCAACTTCTAAGCTTGGTTTAGGCGTTTTTCTTTTTTTAATCTATGTAACTTAGTTTAGTTTAAAATCCAAATCCAATAAAATTTGATAATAATTAATAAAGATTGTGGTACTAATACTAATACTACTACTAGCCGACTAGTAGTAGTAGTAATAGTAGTGTAATCTCTTAGGTGTGTTTCAGTTTCTTTTGCTGACGTAATTGTTCATGCTTCATATGTTTTTCTCGCTGACGTAATCGTTCGTGTTTCGTTTTGCTGCCGCCCTTCTGGTGGTGGCGTTTTTCCTAGCCTTGCTGGTAGCTCGCGATGTATTCTCCGCAGCAGTGACTGGATGAACTCCAGTTATGTAATTTAAATAGTGATCATCCGAACTTCTCCTGGGAATTGAAAACTGGTGAGTGAAAATATTATGGAACATCCTTAGAATAAATATTTATTCGATTGCGTTAGAACCCCTTCTGGGTAAATTTTGTTGTCTTCAATAGCATTATATCACGTTAATTCTTAATTCAGACTTGTATTATTGAAGTGATAAAGTAATACGATTTTTCGTGGGCAATCCTCGTGAGTTTGGAGAATTCACTCATTATAACGTGATTGATTTATTGTGTTGCGGAAGATTAATGCCCGTGATAGGTAATCATTCTTCCACACGTCAATCCATTTATAGCACACACACACTATATGGAATCTAGTAAGGTAATTTTAGCCAGTATCCATCTTCCATGAAGTTATTTATTCTGCCAAGTAACATGTGTAGATGTCTGAAAGATTTAATTGAATGTATACTTATTCTCCGTATCGACATTTTCCTTTAGAATCATATATCTCACGCAATGTATGCCAGCACTGTTAATATTGAGGGTCCTGTCCGAAAGTATTTCATGGCATTAAATTCTGACGGATTGTAAAAATTATTGGCTATACTATTGTGAACTGTGATGTTTTTGCTGATTAGTTAACATTGAATTCCTTGAATAGTTCTAGCTTTTTATTGAAATTATAGCAGCTTTCTTTACGTGGTTCAAATGTTGTTTTCTATTTGACGGCGGGGCTATTCACTCTTGTTGCCGTGAGATATCTTAAGCTGCAATCAATGATATTTATCTGGCCGTACGTCCAACCATTCTAATTATAGAATTACGTACATATACCTGAATAGATACCGTTACGTAAGTTCTTGAAGATATTGTTACGTACTCTGGTTAATAAGTCCCTGCTATTAGTGTCTTAAAAATTATAATTAGTATCCTGCATGGAAAAATTGTATTTCACTGCGGTGCACATATGTTGTGTTATCCATTGTTCTGAAAATTTAATACGCTATGGGGAATAGTTACTAATGTTTGAACTATAAAATTGCTATCCAGGGACCATAATTTTCTGACGTAACCTGTTCTTGATATATATACATAATTGTTGATATTTAAAATCTCTCTAAGAAAGTTAAGTCTTAAGAATTAAAGAATTATGTATCACTCAACTATTTAGTTTTTTGAAATAAACTTCTGGAGTGAAATAAATTTGGAATACGTCCTTAATGGGATATTGACCTCATGGTATTTTTCTTATCATTTTCAGTATGCTAAACCTAATCATATTTTGGTACTAATTTAAAGATATTTGTACTCTTGCATATTTTTCTACAATTACAATTTCACTTAACTTATTGTTCCAGTCATTTCAGCCATTTCAAAATTATTCATTCCTTTATACGAAATTACAGTTATTGGGCTTTTGGATACTTTTCTATAATTACAATTTCTCTTAACTTATTGTTCGAATCATTTCGGCTTTTCTAAAGTTATTCATTGGTTTATACGAACTTATAGTAATTGAATTCTGGAATATGTTTGTATAAATTCTTTTTAAATTTATTTGCCTACCTATTTCTGTCTTCGGCTATTCCAAAGTTATTCTTCTGCTTATACTGTTATTGAAAATTTGAATATACTGCTGTAGATACTGTTTCACTTAACTTATTATTTTTCTATTGTTTCTGATTTTTGGAAGTTATTATCTGCGCTCGCTTAAACGAATTTACAGTTGTTGGGAACTTTAAAATATTTTATAAACTCTATTGCTCTCAATTGGTTTTTCTGGTCTTTCTGCTATTCCAAAGTAAGCTATAGCTTTATATAAATTTATAGTTATTGAGCACTTGCAATTTTTTGTCTACGATACAATTTTCCCTTTGCTTATTTTCCTAGTTATTTCAGGCATCTAGGGGAATCTTACCCTTATACAAAAATTTACAATTATTGGAGTTTTGGTATATTCTTTAATAGAATATTGATCTGATACAGTAATTGTAATCATTTGAATTGTGGAATATTTCCTCAATGGAATATGTGGTTTACTTGTTAGGTTAGCTGCTGCAGCTATTCAAAGATTTTCATTCCTGTAAGTAATTTATAGTGGAGTAAATTTAAGAGATAAGTTCTTTAATACAATTTTGAATTCATTCAGGGCCTAGTCATTTCTATGATGTAAAAGCATTTTACATCCTTATAGGCATTTATATTTATTTGTATATTGGAATTATTCTCTAATAGAACATTCTATGTACATTTGTCTTCGCCTACATTCTTAGGTGAATTAGGATTTCATATATAGGCTCTAGCAATATTAATAACTCCTATACTGCATATTTTGGATTTGGTAATTTAAATTACTTATTATCAGCACTCATAATAATATAAGTATGAGAATCAATAATATTTAAGTCTGATTTAATTATTGAGATTTGGAGAATTCAGCATTGCAATTTAATTAATTATGAGGATTAATTGTTGTCTCCGTGGAAGTTGGATACTGAAGTAATTCTTTTTAGGAATTTTTATGAGAAATATATTTATTGAAATATTGAAGATTGTTATTACATAGGGAAGATATTAAAATAAATCTTATCGAGGAATACCATTATATTATTCTCATACAGGGAGTAATCAGACATGCATTGTCACCTTGTTGTAAATACATTATGTACATAATGAAATTTGTGAATAGATGTTCATTGTTGAATTGTTAATTGGGATTTCCTCTTCGCAGTATTCATGATCCTTGTCGTCGCTTCTTCTGCCGTCCCACTTAAGAATTTTGGTTCCTTCTACTACCCCTGGTTAGGCCCACTCCTTGCTTCCTGTTTTCTTCCTTATGTATACATGTTGTTTGTTCCATTAATCTAGTACATCCTAAAAATAGTACCGGTAGCCAGTTAATTCCAATTCTCAAAACCGGTACAGTAGTACTACTAATAATAATAATATACTTATATAGGTATATACGAAATCGAATTCATGTGCACGATATTAACAAAATTTTATTATTTTAAACACTAATACGATGGGAATTCGTGTATCATTTGAACAGTTATAAATTCATATTTTAAAATCCAGTTTACCCAGAACCCAATGTCAACCTACGCCACTGGTAGTTAAGTAGCGCGATAAGCTGCGACGGTCCCTTTCGCATTGAGGTGTCTAAATTTATTTATTTTTGCGGCCCATTCATTTTTTCCCGGTTCTAAAGAGATGTATGGGGAGGCCAGTTGGATACCCTGCATTTTCTTAGGTCTGTGGTTCACCACCATGGTTCAAGTCTAGGTCGTGAACCTAAATTTCACTTTCACTCTTCCAGAAGTCTTTTCTATTGTTCCCTATGAAACAAAATTCTTCTCTAGCAAATCTTAGAAAAATTACGGGTAATCAGTTGAAGTTCAAGTAAAGAGATATTTTTTGGGAGAAAAGGAAGGGGACAATAAAAACTTGCAAGGATAGGTTAAATACTCAAAGAGAATTAGGAATACTCAAGGTCTATAAATAATGAGGATTCAGGCTTTGACAAATTTTTTGTAAATTCTTAACGCTCTCATCATTGTAAGAAGAAGCTACATAATTCTAGAACGTTTTTTTTGTGTTTTGACTGATAGTAAATTTTCTGTTCTTTAAGATGAATTTAACCACAGTTAAAAAGCATTTAAGATGAATTGATGTAAACTTGATTTTGTTCAACACGTGGATATGTTCTTTTTGTGAATATAGGGTAGGACTTTCACAGCTGAAAAGAATGTTCTCTGATCTCTTTATTGTATACTGGACTAAGTGAATTGTACCCTAACAGAAGAAGAAACCGTTAAAGATCAAGGCGTCGACCAAATTCCAACAGAATTAGTTAACGCAGGTCGGGATATATTAAACTCAGAGATCCATAATCTCATTCTTACGATTTGGAGATAGGAATAATTGCCAAAGGAATGGAAAGAATCTATTATTATACCGATACGTAAATGGGAGACAGGGATAAATGTAATATGTATCGAGGAATTTCCCTCTTATCAACATCATACAAAATTTTGTTAATATACTTCTATCAAGATTAATCCCATATGGGGACGAAATTATTGGAGGTCACCAATGTGGATTTAGGTGAAATAGACCAACAATTGATCAAATATTTTTTATTCGCCAAATGGAGAAAAAGTTGGAATATAATAAGCCTGTTCACCAGCTACATATGGATTTTAAAAAAGCATATGATTCAGTTAGGCGAGACAAATTGTACAATATCCTCATTGAGTTTTGGATACCGAAGAAGTTAGTTAGGCTGATCAAAATGTGTCTAAATGAAACCTATAGCAGAGTCAGTGTACGGAAATTTATATCAGATAGGTTTGCCAATAGAAGCGGCTTGAAGCAAGGAGATGCTCAATCGCCTTTACTTTTTAATTTCGCTGCCTACTCCTAGAATGAAATGGCAGTCACCCGATTTTAGCTTATGCAGATGATGTATGTCTTCTGGGCGTTGACATAAACACAATCGAGAAAACGCATAAAGTTTTTTTCGATGTCTGCAGAAAGGTTGGATTGCAAATTAATACAGGGAAAAAATCTAAATATACGGTCATGAAACGTCAAAATAATGCGCTAAAATATATTAGAATAGATGATAAATCGTTCGAACAAGTGAAGAAATTCAAGTATCTGGGAGCAATAATTACAGATACAAATAACATTAATCTAGAGGTTAAGTGTAGACTCAAATCAGGAAATGTATGTTTTTATGCAGTTCATAAACCCTTATATCTTCTCCTCTTCTGTCCAGAAATCCTGCCAGTTGTGTTATATGGATGTGAAACATGGTCGCTTACTCTTCGGGAAGAACATAATCTGAGAGCGTTCGAGAACAAAGTGCTTAAGAAAATAATATTTGGACCTAAGAGAGATTAAAATGTTTATAGGAGAAAACTGTATAACAACGAGCTTCCTAACCTGTACTCTTCACCGGATGTATTAAGGGTAATTAAACCATGGAGGATGAAATGGGCTGGACATGGGGGAGGAATGACATTGTCTCAAAAGTAATGACTGCGAGACCTAGACATATGTGGGAGGACACTATTAGGATAGATTTAAGAGAAGTAGGATTTGCGAGGGATGGTTGGATGGAGTTAGCACAGTATAAGAGATAGATAATATTATTTTAGCTTGCTTAGGAATTGTCTATGCCATTACGTATTATCATCAAATAATATTACACTTCTCCGCTGGGAAGTATTCGCTTATCCCTGATGTTAACATGAAACTTAACTCTCACGAAAATGTAGACGATACTTCCTTTCAAAATTGCATCTTACTGTTGTTCAATAATATTCCTCTAAATCATAATCTTTCGATACTTTGGGGACGATACTTGGATGGTACCTAGTGGGTACAGCTCTTTGATTTTGTCTATTTGTGTATTTTGGCTATTTAATTAGGCCTGCTGCTGTGTACTGTCACTTTATTCTTATTACCGATGTATATAACCGTTGCCAGGGTGCAGGTTTCATCTGTAAATCTACAGACTGTCGCATTTACATACATTTGTATCAATGGGCCGTGAGAGACTTAAATTCCATATCAGGACGGTCCTCAAAGTTAATAAAAAGAATAGGATTGTAGAAGTAAGGTGATCTGCATGAACCACTTTCGTCTAGAGGAACGACCACTTTTGTCCAGAGGACGACCAACTTTGAACAAAGGGACGACTACATTTTGTTCAGAGACGAGAACAATTTTGATCAGAGGAGCCTGTACGACCACTTTTGTCCAGAGGGATTTGTGTGGACCGCTTCTGGAACATGTAAGGTGCGTTTAAGGTCTTTACGTGAACAAAGCTATGAAATACATGAGACAAATGCTAAGACGAAATTGAAATCCATATAAGAGATAAGATGAAATTGAAATCCATATAAGAGATAAGATGAAATTGAAATCCACATATGAGCTAAGAAGAAATTGCAATCCAGACAAGAGCTATGTCGAAATTGAAATCCATATATGAGCTAAGAAGAAATTCAAATACAGATAAGAGCTCAGGAGAAATTTAAATACAGATAAGAGCTAAGAATAAATTGAAATACAGATAAGAGTTAAGAAAAAATGAAATACAGGTAAGAGCAAAGAAGAAACTGAAATCCATATGAGAGCTAAGAAAGTCCAGATAAGAGCTAAGACGAAATTGAAATCCAGACAAGTGTTAAGACGAACTCCACATAATCTGAGATAATTAGCGAGGTCACCCGTACTGAATAGAGATATGAGTGAGAGTCTCCAGTTAGGTATGAATGTTTAGATAATCGCTGTGACTATAACAACTGCGTTTATGAAACCACATCTACATGAATGAGTGTACACGTCATACGTCACACTAAACAAAGAGAGAGAACAAAATACGCCATACTGTTCCACTTGAGTGTTCCACCCAACTGTCCCGTCCGTTCGTACGAACCCTAGTTTTTCAAGGTCAAAACGTTCCCGATTTACTGCGAACGGATTCTTTAAATTCCTTTCGTATGTAAAAGATCCCGCACGAAATCTGTGCCGATTGCCTAAGTCATTGCATTACGTTTTCGTGGGGACTGTAGCGTCGATTGGCCTGCTACCTATCTCTCTCGCACAACATTACCTCCCTTTCTATTTGTAAAGGCCAAGCTACCTCCCTCTCTCGCACAATAGCATGTCTCTCTTTAGAGATTAACGGTCTCATCGGCACAGATTTCGTGCGAGATCTTTAATATTCTATCACACCACAAACACGTGTAGTCAGTGTGAAAGCTGACAGATGTGTTGCCTATACATCGGGCATATATATACGTTTACCTATACAGTAGAACCCCGATAATTCGAGCTAATTGGGGCTGAGGCTACCTCGAATTACAAAAACTCGGATTATACGGAAATATCACTAAAGCATTGGGTAAATCATAAATAAATGTTTAATGAGCACAATAATGGTTTAAAAAATAAATAAATAACAATATAGTAGGCCTAAATAACTTTGTTACGCCTGTATGTAGGCTATATTGGCAAACATTTCCAATTTTTACATCGGCATCCTTTAAGGTTTAAGTCTGAGTGGAACGCGAAAGCGGTGCTACTAGGAAAGCACTTTTAATTATATCCTTGTCGCTGAGTAGGGATTACTAAATCAATATAGTATTCTTTTCTGAAAGGATGGTATGCACTTTGTCCCGACAAAGAAAGATCGAACCTTTCTGCCAATCTGTAATAGAAATGCGTTAGCAGTCTGAAGAAAAGGTTATTTTTGTGTATTATGAACGAAACCCCTTAGTGGGACAGTTTTACTTGCATTTTTGTGCATGGAAAAATTGTAAGGAAACTCAAAATGTACCGGTAACACATTCGGAAGTGCGTAAAACTTACTTGCGGACACCGTATAAAAACGGGATTTTACTCTAGTTTTATGGAAAATTTTAATTTTCTTAAACCAGCTCGAATTACACGGAACCTCGAAATACCGGGGCTCCATTTACCGAGGTTTTACTGTAATTCCCAAAGTATTACAGGTAGATGGATTTTGACATTTTTGGCAATGGCCAGCGCCACCCCTAAGACTTATGGGAAGGTTATTCAACAGAAAAACCTTTCCAGTTGTAATCTGTGTTGTCTCTAATCTAACCCGAGGTAGGTTTGATTGGATGAATGATCTCGTGTTCCTTTGATTTTTCAAGTCCTTTTAGATTTTTACCAACCACATACGCAGCCTTCTCCAACTAAATTGATTCTTGTTTCGAAATGTAGCTTGTGCAGAGTATTGTGGATATAATATTTTGATTGTCAATCTGCTCAACTACCTGTCCAAACTTCTTAATAGTTGACTGTTTAAACTTGTGCGGGAAGAAGTTATCAACTAGTTTAATGTTGCTCCATCAGCAAATTCTCCATCTGAATTACGGCCTTTCACTTTAAACGTACAGTATGCATTAGCGTTGTGGCAGTGGCCAACACCATCACCGAAATTTACCTCATATTCGATGTCTTTGTTTGCTTCATTAAAGTTGTTAAATGTCTTGACGTTAGGCGGAAACGTATTACATAAAATGAAACATTTTCACTCATCCATATATAATATCGAGACACACAACACATGCCGACCTATTAGCTATATTTGAATCGGATATAGGATGAAACGTCAATTTGTCACCAAAAGTAAAAAGTAATAGGCGTGTCCATGTGTACACCGTTTCTCTTAATTACGATATCTTCGGGCAAAGGTGTAGATTTAAAACTAATGACGGACCCTTTAAACAAACACACATAAGCGTTACTATTACTGTCAAGTGTAAACTTGATTAGGATCTTCATCATTATTTGACAAACCATTTTAGGTGTACTATCGTGGGTTTAGTTTTTAGCCGTTTGTTCATTTCGGACTTGTCAATATTAAAAAGGATATCAACTCCAATACTGAAGTTTATTCATGCAATCGTTTGTGTAGAATGTTTTAAATGTATCGTTTTTCTTTAGGTAGTTTTGATCTATGTAACCTTTATCAAATGTTCCATAACGAATAGTGCTATCCAACTGCTGCTTATTAAATGCGTCTCTATTCAACGTATCTGGCAACACACCCAACAATCTCCTTTGCTTAAAGTCAATTTATCATCATTAATATAAAAAACTTTCGTTATAGTTTTATTAATCCTAGACCTAATACTCCTTTTAACGTCCTCCACAATAAATCGAGTAGTAAAAAATCAGAAGTTTGTCCCTATGACTGCTTCTTCAATGAGTTACAACCAAATATATCTAATGCCGTCTATTTATGATTTCGAACCACAAAACCAAAACTACCAACTAAATACATCGCCTAAAAACCCTTGTTTATTGCAATTCAGACATCGTTAAAATCCATCACATAAAAGCTTTAACACGCGCATACACAAATAGCCACATATAACGTTATTAAATTGTTGTATCTTCTATCGTTAAACATCAAAATCTCTTTACCCAAGCACTTAACTCTACAGGTGGATTGCCAACGAACGAGTCAAATACGTATTTGTGTCCTTTGTCTTTCCAATAGTAGCCTAAATCCAATCTGTGCCTGGGTTAGAACACCATGTTAACAACACCACACTCCATAACCTTAGGTCTCTTTGGCAACTCATCTATCATAAACACGCCTCTAAACCGTTTTATCTTTAGTTCTTTTGCTAGGCGTGGAATATCGAAGTGGCTTGAAGGTGTAGCTTCTTGGTGGTCTTCTTTTTAATCCTTCGCCTTTGGTTTCCATAGCAAGCTTTATGCAACTTCTGTTCCGCTGATTCTTCTTTGTTTCTCTTTACCTCGTTTATAGTTTTAACAACAGATGCACCACCTATATTCGAACCCAAAGCACGTAATCCAGCAAGTATAAGCGAGATGACACCACCTTCTTGTTTCTTTAGTCCCGCATTTGTTTTTTCTAAGCTGATGATCTTCTTAATTTGAGGTATGGTAAGTGTCACACCAGGATCTTTTGACTTTTGTTTGTGCACTTGCACTAGTTGATTCTTGTTAAGTATATCGTACAAGTCGAGCATGACTATCTCGTTAGTTGGAATCTCACACGTAATACCTTTAACTTTTATAATGTAATGTATTTATTTTATTATATACAATTAAAGTTTGATCGTTTGTAGATAGTGGTGAAATGGCGCTATCCTAACTGGTTAGACTGGTTGGCTCGTCTGGCTTCAGGATGTTAGAGGATTGAGCTGATAGATGAGGACGGAAGTTGGTCATCGTTTCAGTTACTTTACCGTTCTTTACCTAGTTAGTTCGTTCGTCTGACTTAAGAGTGTTAGAGCATAGAGCTGGAAGATAGAGCTTGTAGATAACGGTGAAATGGCGCTACCGTAAGTTGTTTGTTGGACTAGTTGATTGGCTTAGTGTAGTTTAGATATACTCTCGAAGGCAGTGTTAGGTCTTTTTTTGCTTCGATTACTTTTCTCTAACACCTTTATGAATTTTTCCATTAAGGCCTTTATGGAAAAATCCATAAAGGCTACACAATACAAACTAAATGTACATGCTACACTCTACATAACACCCCTTCCATATTTGAGTTTCGTCCTCATATCAAAAGCTGTAACTAATGCCGGTACTTTCTCTCCTATAAACGAACTATCTTTAGCAAATAGATATCCCATACTTTATATTCTAACATGCGATCTGCCTTGTGTCTTCCCTCTAGGTCTTTATGTCCGTGGTATTGTATGTCGTGTTCCTTTGCTGCTTTGTCCCGAGTGTTTATACTTTATCGCCTCTTGCTAGTCTTTCTTTCAGTCGCGTGCCAGGCCCTAGAAACGAATATCCTGGCCAATGTAATTCTGTTGGTAAAGCGTTAATAATGTCGTTAACTATTCCCTTTCCCTGTTTATCTGAGACCCAAAACCTATCTGGTAAAAGGATAATGATTTTGATTACGTAACCTATGTTCTTTGGATTGGCTAGTACGGACTTGTTAAACCTATCACTTAACATGTTCAAGATGCTCACCTTTTTGTTGTAGTTGTTATTACCTGCTTCCTCTACGTATATAACCAAAAATCTATCGATAAGTTTCCGAATATCATCCATCCATATACATTCCTTAGGTACATTAGTGTATTGTTGTATACCTTGACCCGTTTTCTTTTTGCTAACCTGCAGAAAATTCTTTGGTGAAGGCAAAAAGTTCAAGTTATTTCTAACTCTTTGTCAGGTGTTTACACCACATAGGACCAATAAACAATTCGTACTTATTACCCCCTGTTTGATTTAGGTTTTCTCGTTGCAGGGTTGTCATAAAGGTAAATCGCATATGTATTAAACAATATAATTTCGTAATTCATAAAGTCTTCCTGTTCTACAACTTTATCGGATATATCTTTTTATGTAAGTAGTGTTAACAAGCCTGGTATTTTTCGCTACCAATAATTATATCGTCGTTTTCGAATGTAAACTCTGCATCACCTACATAGTTTTTGGAAGAATTTTCTCCGTGTTTGTTGTTGAATAGTAAGTTAAAGGTCTCGCCTTTTCTTCAACCGCACCTTCGTTAATTCTATCTTCAAAATCATTGTAAAATCATCTCATCATCTTTCAAATCGTGTCTTTAGGTTTTCCGGCATGTCCTGCAATAAGCGTTCTGTCGTAGGTCTAATTGATAATAGCGTTTTATCATGTTTTGGTGTTGAGTTGATATATTCTTAACCTCTCTAGTAACGTCTTCTATAGCATCGATTATGGGTTGTTCTGTTGCTTCATATGCTCGTAATTCCTCTTGTATACGATCTTGGTTGCTTTAAAGCGTTTGATGTCCGCCGCCGTGGGTGAGTCGGTAGCACGCCTGCCTTCCACTCCGGCGGCCGGGTTCGATTCCCGGCCGGGGATTTTTCAGTAGTGAAAGATCTCCTCCCCGGGTTCAGGACTGGGTGTTTGTCAGTAGGTTAAGTCTTAGGTTAAGATAATGCACAATGTGCACGATTCCTCAATTATATAATTAAAGCGTTTGATCAAGTATTCTTGTAGCTTAATATAATTGAAATCCTCCATTTATTATATATAAAACCAAAACAAGTACGCTGAACTTAACACAAACATAAACGTAAACTGAGAACTTAAACTAAAACGTAAACATAATACGTCACCCATTGCCTATTATAACGATCAACCTTGCTTTTAACGTTAATAAAATCCTTAATCTTGTTTCTGTACTTGCCCTCTGGTTTGTCGATACTCTACAAACCATAATCATCGCGCCAACACTTACTACAAATCTCTTGGAGCTTATCGAAACTCGTATCATTTCCAACAAATTCATCGTATACATGTCTTAGGTTACGGTTACATTGGTTAAAAAGACATAAGAAGTTCACGCTGTCCCTAACTAACTGTTCAGGAACTCTTGAGTAAGTCTGAGCTAAGTAGAACACGTCCAACCCGCGTAGCCTGCATCTTGTGAAGTACTCTCTTACGATGTTCTGGTTTTACAATATATTTAGTCATCAAACACGACAACTGAGTTCTTTCTACAAACGTCTACAGGTTCAATCGCTCTTATCGCAACATGTAGCCATGGCTTCGGCTATTAACCTAGTGGTAAACTGCTTATAGTCGTTTTATCCACAAGTATGTCGGTTGTTTTAAGCTTTTTGAGTATAAGTACAAGTGACGATCTTTGCATCTAACCAACCAGGGGGAATATAAATTTGTCTACCATTAGAGTTGTTTTAGCACAGTATGACGGACCAACGATTAGACATTTCATGTCGTTAGGTAGTAGGCTTCCATTTTTATTTTTGTTTGTGGTTTGTTTTGGAGATCTAACTTTAATGTTCCAACCTACTTTTCCATTTTTTATTAAACAAAATAAGTCCAGTATACAATCTTAGTGGATACAGTTCCGTTTTAAGTAGGCAGTTTAACCATGTACTTAGAAACGATTAAAACAAGATAGCTTTGGTAGGGTTTTACGCAATATTTCTAACGCCTAACATAAACAAAATCAATAACATAACAATAACAGACAATAAGATTGATGCCGATAAACTCGAACTCAAAAGTCCACAACGATACCACCTGGTCAATACGATATCCAAACACTAAACGAGTACATACAATCACAACCACCATTTAACAGCTCTAATTTTACGGTACGTGGGAACAAAATGACGAATCGAGGAAAAGTAGTATCCAACTTAAACAAGGCAGTTGTTTTAGATTCACTTTGGTTGTTTTTAGGTTTAACAAGTCCTAAGTTCGTAGAGAATGGTGATGTTACTGGTGATAGCATACCGAAGTTAAACCCATTCGAAGAGATAGGCTTAAATTATAGTTTGGCTGAGGGTATGAGCATGAGTTATGACCATATGACCACAAAGAATCAGATATCGTTTGCTTTAACACACCAGGTACAGTGTAATAGATGTAACAGTTAAAGACGAGCTTGTTAGGTTAATAAACTTTAGAGATGCTTGTGTTATTGTGTTGCTACAAGTTAGAAAGTAAGAAACGTTTGCTCACCTTTCTTTTATGGTTGTTTTGCCATAAAAACCGTAAACGATTGAAGTTATATAACAAATGTACTGTGTTAAATGCAAACGAGATACTAATACCGCAGTATAAGTATTAATACGGTAAAGAAACTGTGAGTTAAAAGTGCTATGACAACATGTTAACTGGACGACACTAGCGCTCCATGCGGAGAGTAACTAAAACTACATTCTCATCATATCAAATTACTTGGGAAAATACATGAACACATCACAAAATATTTTATATTAAGAGAGAAAAATACACAGTACATGCTAACGATTGTCGATGTGTTTTCAAAGTTCGTGTGGGCTATACCAATTAAAGACAAAACAGGATTAAGTGTGATGAACGCTATGTCCTCCGTGTTTAAAGAACGAATACCAACTCACTTAACTACAGTCCTTGGGAAAGAGTTCTACAGTGAGTCTCAGTCAGATTGGTTCCGCCGCGCCGCGCGTTGGGTTCCCCCCAGATGACGCTCATATCCCCGGTATGCGGCAAAGGAACTCCCCGGCAGTTGACTGACTTGTCCGTGCGTGACAATGAAATTAAATGAAATAAGTTTGAAAATAACGAAAATAGGCACCTACCTTATTACAGGAGATGCTGGAAGTGTCCTCCTCCTACATCCACACATTTTTGGCATCGTGATAGGAAATTCCGATTAATACGCATTAATTGTTCTTCCGTTATTATTGAGTTTATCTCTATCCTAATGTTATCTTTTAGTTGTGACAACTACCGAATAACACTTTCACGTCTGTACAACACGAGAACAATGCTCAACTGCAGGCTATGCAGGAATTGTTTACTTATCTGCGGGGACACAGCTGGCCGCGACGCGGGTAGTGTTGAGTCATCACAAGAGAAACACGGCGTTCGACAAGCGGAACCAATCTGTCTGAGACTCACTGTACAACAAAAGCCTTAAAGAATCAGTTTCAGTTTCGTAATTAGTTGACCTAATATGTCGTATAGTCGTAACCTTGCGTGAACTGTTGTGTAAGTTGCAGTATGGATGTTCGTGGAGTAGAACTTGTCAACGTGAACGTCTTTGTATTTGTATGTACTTTATTATTTATTAAGTGCCAGTATGGTACTTTATGAGATTGTGTGTGGGGGACGGAAAAATGGCTGTCCGTCTGTCTGTCTGTCCGTGTGCCTGTACGCGCCATAACTCAAATACGCTTTACCGGATTTTCATGAAACTTGGTATACGCATTTATAATGTCCGTTATTGAACTAAATCGGTTCACCGGTACCGGCGTCAAACCCAATTTAGTGTTTTTATTTAAAAGCGCCATAACTCAAATACGCTTTATCAGATTTTCATGAAACTTGGTATACACATTTATAATGTCCATGGGAAGATGTATGTTGATATTGGACCAAATCGGTTGTCCGGTACCGGAATAATGCCCAATTTAGAGCATTTTTATGGTATTATATAACAAAAGGCCCCATAACTTAAATATGGTTTATCGGATTTTCATAAAACTTGGTATAGGAATTTATAACGTCCATGGCAAGACGCCTATCAATTTTGAACCTAATCGGTTGACCGGTACCAGAGTAAAAACTAATTAAAAGTCACATGTTTCTTAATTTTTGTCTACTGGTATAATTTCACAGATAACACTATTCCTTCACATATCTTTATCAAACAACACCGTTAAACTGACTGAGTTGGCTAAATGGTAACGTCTTGGACTCGTATTCTAGAGGTCTCCGGATCCGGCCGATTTGACATGGATTTTTTTTATGTGAGTGTGCGATTGTCAAGGTATCACAATTCTGTAGTTCTGCTGACGCTGGTCGATTTTAATCTTATTAGAAAAAACTTATTTTCTGCATATCATAATTGCAATTATAATTGATTCAACAAAAACATACTGGCACTTTGTTATATCAGTTTACCTGATTTTATTATTTATTTATTTATTCCATCTCCGTGATACACAATACAATTATTATTGGTGCCCGAATGGGCTAAAGCTCGTGCTAGGGCACTTGAACCACCGATATAAACAAACATTCTCATCTTTCAATTTTGTCGTATAGTAGTAGTGCGTACCATCGTTGGACATCTGTAACGTATTCTGTTTGAGCGAGGTTTTTTTCTTTGGCCGAACTTACCCCGTAGGGAGTTCAAACACAGCTTAGCTATTACTCTCTTACTGGGGTTGGGTTTTATGTTGTCAGGTTCTGATTCAATATCCAACGTTTCCTTAATACCGCTCATGTAGTCGTCCACTGTGTTGTTATCGTTTTGCCTTAGTGATGTCTCTAGCTTGATCTTCATAAACTCGCGTATGTAACCTTTAAAGAGCTCGTTTCTTCTCTTAGTGAAGTGTTGTACAATCAGCGAAATGGATAGCTGGAAATTGTCAACAAAACGAGACTACGATACATAAATAAAAAATAACTTCCGTAATCCAGCAAACTAAACACGAAATCATAAAAACAACTAAAATATAGTTCGAAGGCATACTCTAATAATAACAAACACACTCAATGGCGGAACATTGACAATTAGATACAACACATCAGCTGTTACAAACACAAACCAAATGTATGACAATGCACTGTGGTGGAACGACCCCAACTGTTAACAACAAAAAGAAATGATATGAAAATGCCTCTCAAATAAAATGTTATTGAACACGTAGGTCTAGTATTTGAATTACACAAATACACTTACGGACACTTAATAATCCGTTCCTTGCAATAACTTCATGCAGTCTTCTAGGCACAGACTCGATGAGATTCTGAAACAGGCCTCGTTGCCGACGTAGATCTTTCCACACATGCCGGCAGTGCTCGAGTAATTTAGCTCTAGTTTTTTCCTGTGCAGGCATCCACTTCTGCACCACATGTGCCCAAATGTGTTCAATGATGTTCATTTCAGGAGCCATTGGAGGCCAGCGAAGAACCTGGATGTCAGGATGGCGTTCGAAGAAGTCCCATGTAACACCTGCAGTATGAACACCACTTTTGTCTAGGACAAACCTGATTACTGGAACGTCTTCAGCGGGGTAAATGACTCTGCCGGTGGGGACAACAACTTGCTCCAAGATCTCTACAAATTCGTCTGCATTCATGCGTGGTGTTATCTCAACGAATTCACGAGGACCAGCTGCGCTTATCCACCCCAAAATACCGCAGGTAATTCGGCCAGACCGATGGATTTTCTGGATGTAACTTTCATTAAACCGGGTGCCATTGGGACGCCAACAAGTGAGAGATGTTCCTGGCTCGGATGAAAAGACTTTCTCGTCCAACCAAATGCTTACACATTTCCGGTGGCGTTGGTAGCTCCTGTAGGGCGAATCCCTCTCGGGTTTCTCCTTGTTTGGGTCGAAGCACCTGTTTTTTTGGCAGCTCGGCGATAACGAAATTCTGCATCACGGAGTCGACGGCTCACTGTGCGATCGGTAATTGGTAGGTCTAATTCCGCCATTACATTCTTAAGAGACAGGAAGGGATCTGCATCTATGGGAGGAACAATGGCGGCATCCTCCTCCGGGAGTGTTTCTTTACTCCCCTGTTGTCTTTCCGATGGTCTCTCAGAGCGTGTTCACCTCCTTCCCACCCATCTATCTGCTTCTACACTGTGTCCAGCTTGCATGGTATCATTATTGCAATCTCTTGAGGTGCCATATTAGCCTGCCACATACCCACAATCCGACCTCTATTTATTTGCGAAATAATTGGAGCCCTTCCCCCACGAGGAAGTACCTAAGCGCAACTGTTTACGTTTTCCAGCTTACAGAGGTAGATGGGGTAACCGATCATGTACTTGCAGGGGGATGTTAAAGCGTCTGACCGGTTTCGTTTTGTTGACAATTTCCAGCTATCCATTTCGCTGACTGTACCTCATAGTTCTCAATTAGTTTGTAACCCTTTTGGAGTGCCTTCTCTAGTTCTATTGCTATCCATGTTCCTGTTGTAATTCTTTCGTCGTTGGTGTGCTCACACTCATGCACTGGTTACAAAGGGAGAACATCCGTTTTTTATGTTTTTATATTTAACTGGTGGAACAGGGTGATGCAGTTGTCTGGGTAGAAGAATTTTACACTTCACATAGCCAAATAACTTCTTCAAGATGTACAGCTTAGGGTTTATGTTTGTTAATGTTGTGGAGTGTTCTTTGGATATAAGCCTCAACAGAAGTCATCGTTGGTGTCGAAGTATAACTCGATCGGTAAGACCTGAGCCAAACAAACGGCTGCCCAGTAGTCTGCGATGACGTAATCTAGACCGGCCTGACCTTCATAACACGTGATGTTCTTTGCTAGTTCATACTGTACAGACCGTGTAAAAGCATCTTAGTTAGCCTCACAACATCCAATAGTGAAGACCCATCAGCGATATTCTGTGAGTTATATATCATTACTTAAATAATATTTCATAACTAAAAACAAATACTTTATTCACTTTATTTTTTTTCAATAGTTACGGGCTATTATGAACAGCATAGTTTGGAATGCCCTTACTCCATTGCTACCGGCGGACAATAAGCTATCTGCGCGTGTTTGGCTCAGGTCTTACCGATCGAGATGTAGTACTTGTTGCCTTCAAAATCATGGGCTACTACATATGTATGGGTAGTTGAGGTCCTTCCAGTTAGACAAAGTTTCGTACGTCAACTTTTCCTTAACCAAGTACTTACCTAATTCTTCCTTACCACAGAACTTGTACACCATCAGAAACAGTTTCGTAATAATTAATTCTTTATTCGTATTACAAACACACACGACTTTCCCATCATTATACCTACACCCGTTTTGTGAAAGGTGCCGCATAAAGCAACGACGTATTTCTTCTTTGGCTGGTTCTTGGCATTCCTACATTAGTAATAACTACAGTTGTGTTTCTTTGATCGTTCTGGTACATTGTTGCAAACTGTACACTTATAATCTCTTTTACAAACCTTACTGTGGTTGTTATTACAGGTTTCGTTATAGCAGCACCTATTACAGTTCTTATAGTATATCTTGTTAATATCTTAGTCTTCATGTTTGGGTCGTTTACACATATAACAAGCTGGCACAATTGGTTTACATATGTGTTTTGATTTTGTGTTGTATGGCTTGTTGCACATATGGCAGTAGTAATTACTACCGATAAAAGCTTGCATGCTGTTAATTACGTCAACGTGCTTTCCTTTCTTGTAGAGATAGATCTTGGTATCACGAGATGATTGAGGTAAGGTTCTCTGCATACACTATTTTCATCTGTATATCTAACAGTTCTTCGCATCGTTTAATGTCTTCTAGCGTAAAGCCTTCTTCGTTGTACTCACTAAAGCGATTACATAGTTGGTTTGCTAGTGTTGTTTGTATTTTTGTATCTTGTATGTTTCTTTGTATCTTTCGTCTTTAATATTCTGTTTAGTTAACTCTCTGTCAAATAGCACGTTTGTTCTGTTACGTTAATGCAGTAACTACCACTCTTGGACAACAGAGGTTCCAGTAGTTGTCGATCGCGGTTATACACTTCTCAGTTACCTTGTCTTCGCTAATGTTAAGTATAGTCCAGTCAACGAAGGGGTTGTAGAGGACATGGAAGGGGGGAGAATTTTTTTCTTCAGGAATGTGTTGGGGGTAGTTAGGACGTAAACATAATAAAAGTCCCCACCCCTAGCCCTTCCGCTTCAGGGGTGGAAGGGGGTGGAAAAGGCACTTTTTGAGGGTTTTTGCTTATAACTTGAAAAAGGTGAGTCCTAGTGAAATTATTTTTATATACTAAATTAAAGCTGATAAAATTTGCTACAAGTTTGTTTTTATGCATTGTTGTCGTATCTAAAACTGTTTTCGAGATATAAGCTCTTGAAAATCGTAAATTTTCCGAAAACTTTATTTTACCTCATATTTTTGGTTGAATTTGTCCTTCTAACTCCTCAGCCTTTCGTTTCACAGAAAAATCGTCAGGAAAATAGTTGTAGAGCATTAAATTTTATTTAAATGGGTATATAGATATTTAATTTATCTTCAACAATACAAAAGTTATAGTAATTTGAAATTTTGGGGTAAATTTTGTGATTTTCAAGAAAATTTTACATTTGTTATTTCCTAATTCAAGATATGTATATACATATAAGTTATATAAATATATAAATATATACATACATATATATATACACACTATACATACTATATATTAACATATGTGTGTGTTTTAACACGCTGGATCCAAGAAACCGCTTTCATCTCTGTAGAGATAGGTCTAAATTCTACCAAAAGTTCGTAATGATAATTAGGAATGGGCAAATTAGGCTATACAGTTCTAACAGTTTTTAAATGGTTTAATTTCGATAAAAGAATACTAGAAAGAAATTCCAGATTTTAAAAGTATAAAATTTGAAAATCGTTGAAGAAGGTGATTATATAGTAACGAACACAAAAATTGCATATATTAAACAAATAATTCAATGTGCATTTGCTACGAATATTAAAGAAATACAGTATATTCAAGACACTAATGTTGTCCTTGCTCTCTTGGGACGAGAAAGTCCGGCTTCTGGCTGCATCTCCACAACTGAATGTAGCAGGAGCTGAGAATCTCCGTTATCTTCCATCACATTTTTGATATCGGATTCAGCGTCTGCAGGGGATGTTTGGATGGACTCCATTTCTTCCTCATCGTCGTCTTCGTCCATTAAAGGTGCCATGTTCAAATAGTTCCCCTGGCAGTTTTGGCATAAAGGGGAACAGTTTAACGAAACTTTCTTGCGGCCGCATTTATGACTGCTACAATCCTTGGTGCATTTACAAAAATCTTGCTTACAATTTCTTGTGGTGCTGCTGGGTCTTTGGTCGGCACTGGAGCAAGATGATTTCCCTTGCGTTCCCAACCCCATAACTCTGGGGTAATTGGTTTCCTAACCAGAGCTGCACTTGGTGGTATGTCCGAAAGGCGTGTTCTTTCGTTGCCCCCTCGCTTGGTGGAAGTGACGAGGGATCAGGTTTTACATTGGTCATCGATTTTAGAAATGAATGGTAACGGTAGGTGTTAAGGGAGCACTCCGTTGCTGGGGCGCCATACCATCTTAGCATGCACGTACGTCCAGCTTCCTCAATTTCAACTTGTGAGGAGGAAGGGTTGTAAAATACTTCGGCTGCTCTGCGAATATCTCGGTGCTTTTGGTAGAGTTTGACAAAACCAAGTTTACTCTTTCGGAATGTTGCTGACGTTGAATCGCAGCCAGTAAAAGCATGCAGGAACAGAATTTGTTTCAGACCAAGCTGCTGCATTTGGCGGGTGGAGTATACATTGGTTACAACCTTTCCTTTCCCTGGTTTCATAAGTAAAATATTGTGATCGGGTGGGGTATTTGCAGTAAGTAGCAATGCGAGATCAACATCTTCCCCAATGACAGCCACATTAGTTGTTTCTCTAGTTGATTGTTCAACAGCTGTACTTACAATCAGTACATCAGCATCGTCTGATGCTTGATGGGTTGCGATGCCGTTTTCCTCAAGTTTAGACCTCAGTAGATTGATCAGTCTGTCTTTATTGTGCTTATTGGAGAGGAACAGTTCTTCATTCACTGTTATTTCGGTGTCCAGATTGAAATTGATGTCTACCGACTTTCTCATTCGGTAGCGTCTTCCTTGTTCGGCCGCCTTAGTGCTGCTGAGTGAGTTGCTGTATCCATCGAACACTACAGTGCATCTCCTCCCGGGGTAGTGGGTCTTGACGAATTTGACGTATCCATCAGAAATTGCGGAGACTGAGGATCCTTTTTGCCAGATTTCTTTATGTATGAGAAATCCCCCATCAATAACTACATCAAAGTTTGGTAAATGTACGGTCTCGTCAATTGATTCAAACAGTTTGTACAGGACAGATTTGTTGGTTTTTCTCATACCACCTTCATTGAAGAGGGCTAAGGAAAATGGAGCCAATTCGTATCGTAAATAATCTTTCGAGTCTTCATCACTTTTTTTGCTAATGGAAATCCTTTGGAAGAGTAGGAAATGGTCTACTGAAACATTTTCGTCGTGGATATTGATGGATGAAGTAACAGAGGAAATAGGGAGTGCCTTGTCTTTGCGTGACAACTTGATATCTGAAAATGGCAATTTTACCATTTTATTCATTGCTTGCCTACCACAAGTTGCAGCAGCATAGCAGTTGACTTTATCATCTCCCACCACCCCTGTAGCTATCGACATGATATCACTGGTTTCAGGAAAGGGAGGATGATTTTCTAGCCACGTTGAGAGTTTAGCAATATCAGCCATGTTTTTGGTTATGCTGTTAGTATACTGATTACTTATACTCTTCATAATTATATATATATATATAATTAAGAAATTTCTTCTACATAATTGTGACCTTTATTTGACAAAATATTTTATATTTGTCTATCTTATAAAAGCTGATTTTGAGTGTATCCAGATAAGTTAAGTTTTATGTTAAGGGTTAAGGCGGAACTTTATTAAAATATATATGTATATATGTATACGTATGTATATATGTTTATATATATATCTGTTGAATTACGAAATAACAATTGTGCAATTTTCTTGAGAAATCACAAAATTGACCCCAGAATTTCAAATTACCGTAACTTTTGTCTTGTTGAAGATACATTAAATATCGATATACGTATTTAAAGACAATTTAATACTCTACAACTCTTTTCCTGACAACTTTGCTGTAAACCGAAAGGTTGAGGAGTTAGAGGGACAAATTTAACAAAAAACATGAGGTAAATTTAAATTTTCGGAAAATCGGCGATATTCGAGAGCTTGTATCTCGAAAACAGTTTTAGATACGACAACAATTCATGTAAACAAATTTGTAGGGAATTTCATCAGATTTAATTCAGTACATAAATAGATTTTCACTATGACTCACCTTTTTCAGGTTATAAGCAAGAAACCAAAAAAAGTGCCTTTTCCACCCCCTTCCACCTCTGAAGCGGAAGGGCTAGGGGTGGGGACTTTTAGTATGTTTACCTCCTAACTACCCCCAACACATTCCAGAAGAAAAAAATTCTCCCCCCTTCCATGTCCTCTACACGCCCCTTTTCGGCATTCATTGAGTTAGTCTTGCTACCTTTAGGCATGTTAATAACTTGGATGGTGAACGTTGTTTCTTTTTTTTAACCGTCTCATCAGATGTTAGTATCCTTTGTATGTGGTCTAGTAGGCTTCCGGCGTTAAGCTCAGTTGTTATTGGGGTTGATATTGTTTTGGTCGAGAAGCTATCGCTGTTGGCCATTACTCTTATCTTATCGCCTATTCGAAAGTTCGATGTTATTTAGCTTGGTCAGTCATATTATCTAAGGCAGTGTGTAGTCCTTCCATTGTTTGGGTGATTGTTGCACACTTTATGTTGGTTAGTTGTATTTGGTATTCTGTTCTGTGGAACTTAAACTTGGGGTTTTACAAGGGTTCAATAGTTTTAATTATTTTGTGGTATGTCTTACTTTCAAATAAGGACTGGTCAAACGGATAGATATTATGTAACAGTTGGTGTTCTTTGTCTCCCGTGTTTCTAACATTTGCGAAGAACCTAGATGGAATGTTTAGTAGTTTAACTCTACAAAATTTATCAGTTATTAGACTCACTAGTTTGTCCTTGTTCATCTTAGATGGAACTCTTATATTCTGTTCCATGGCGGTTCTTCTAAACTCGTTAATAGTTTGATCCTTAATAATAATAATAATAATAATAATAATAATTTTATTTAACCTGGAGAAAGTTAAGACCATAAGGTCGTTTCTTCCACTTCACCAGGGACTAAGAGTACATTAGTTGTTACAATATAGCACAATAAATAACACAAAATACATTAAATGATCCAACATAAGACATTAAAGGATTTAAGATATATTAAATGACACACCAAATTATATGAAAGAAATTAAGTGGTACAAATACAATTTAATTACATAATAGCATTAAGTTATATAAACTTAATTAACATAGGACTTCATGGTACACTAGTAAGTACCATGTAGGCTATATGTGCTGTTAACTGCGATTTGAAGGTTGACAGTGACCGGCAATCCTTGATGTTAGATGGTAAAGAATTCCACATTCAGATGACTGAAGTAGTAAAGGATGAAGAGTAAACATATGTATGATGTTGAGGTATTGCGAAAATATGATCTTGCCTAAAGCGAGTGTTTATATTATGATGAGATGAAAGAGTTTGAAAGCGTGATAACAGTGAGGACAGGAAGTATGAAGAATTCGATAGGAGAGGCGGAAAGAGTGCAGTTTTCTCCTGTCGTCCAATTGAAGCCATGCCATTGTTTCAAATGCTGGCGTAAAATGATCTGAATTACGGAAACCACAAATGTAGCGAACGCAACCATTATGAACACGTTGTACTCTCTGTCCTAGTTTCGAGCTCAGGTCGCTTAATAGAATATCACAGTAGTCGAAATGAGGTATTTATAACGTAATAAATGATTTTATTATAAACGACAATCCAGAGCGGAAGTATGATGTCATCAAAAATTGCTGTGTAAAGGGTTCAAACGGAAATGAATAATACGTGGTAAGCATATACCCCTACCATGGGAGGATGAAGAAATAACGTCGCGGAGTATGATTTTTAAACGAACAGAAGCGACACTCTGCGAGGCCCCCGGAGCTTAAAACTCGTTATTTTGCGTCTTGATTTTTAAAATTTTCCGGGGAGCAACCCCCGAAAGCTTAAAACTCGTTATTTTGCATCTTAATTTTAAAAATTTTCCGGGGGAGGACCCCCGGACCCCCTCTCCCTGGGGGGTATGGAATACCCCACGGATGTTATAACCCCCCCCCCATATGGTCGGCCTGGTTACACCTATGCAGTGCGAGGCGAGATTGCCGAAGAAGCAAAGTGCTCTGAAGTACAGTATTATTTCAATCGGCCTACAATAATGAATAACCGAGATATTTTTCCAGGGCCTTACTGCGGATAATCATGTACAAAAGGTATTTAATACAAAAAATAGGAAATGACATACCGATTCCCTTGTGTATAGTTACACTCATAGCCTATTCAGCTCTACCAATATTAAGACACAATATTCAGCCATATGAGGATATCAATAAAAACCAATTAGAACCTTGAATATTATTTACTTCTAAAGGCTAGTGTCCACATAGCTGAGAGTGCGAGAAACTCTCTAGAGTAATCTCAGGTGGTGTGTCCACTAGAGAGCGCTAGTCCAATCCTTGAGAGTAGCTGAGAGTAAAACTCGCGACATTACTCTCAGAACCGTGTCCACTTAAAACAAAAATCGCGCGAGATTTCGCCTCGCATTTACTGACAAGATGGACGAACAACAATGCATTATTCGATGTTAATATCAACGTAAGCATATTATGAGAGTGTTCTGAATGCTTTTAAGTGAATCTATTCATTCACATCACCGCCGTCTCGAGAATTACACTGCCTATCCTATGCTTAATTTTAACATGGAGTTCAGAGTATTGTTAAATTGCCTAATTTCTCCAGTAGAGGCGACACAGTTCACACCCAGATAGCATGAAATTCCAGCATATTTCAGTTTCCGAGTTTATACTTCAGAGGGCAACACGGAGCAAACGGTAATGTAAAGGGTATTGCAGCTGGGTGTGAAAGGTGCTGCCATCTGCAATGTCGCCGCGTAAGCAAAATTAGCCGTATAGGACAGCCAGTGTATACACGAGTAATACAGTCTAGAAGGCAGTGATTCACATATTACGCGTTTAGAAGAATTTAACAATTTAATATTGTCAGAATATCGTCAGAATATCATGAAATAACTTATTAGTGAATTCGATATGCCCACAGAATATTAATTAGAAAGACGGAAAAATGTGGTTTGAGATTCCTGCTAAATATAAACTAATGATGACTATATGGTTTTCTGGCCTTATTCGTGTGATTTTTAATTTATAACAAGTCAAATCGAGTGGAGTGATCATATCAAACTGTGAATGTAAACTCCGTGCAACTACATGGACGGATACGTTTACTATTTAAGCTCTGCGTTGGTTGGTCCTTGACCGCTAGAGCAAAAGCATTTTGTGCTTTCCTGTTACATGTCTCTACTTTTATATGCAATAGACTCATGCACGACATCTTGGTCCCCTCAGAAGAGTACAAAGACAAGCACCAAGACTGATAGGCTCCAATTTGGAAATACCCATCAGAATATGTGGAATCGTATGTAGTCTGCTCCAATATTGTGTTCGTTTATATGATTACTTAATGATGAGGTTGTACTGCAACTTAGGCCTATGAACGTCACCGTTGATCCGGAATTTTGTCCCGCAGGAGATCCCTACATGCCTCTAATTTAAAGACATGAGGGTTACTGCACCCGTTATAGCCTTCTTCGCCTCAGAATATTCTATAGAAAAATCGATGGTCGCTTAGTGAGCCATGGATATTATCAGTATTTCATTATGTGAATGCAATGGAAAAATGTTATTATTGTTCAGTTATTCCCTTATAAACTTACTACCTTTTCATGATGAATATATGAACATTAAATGATATTATATTCCACTACCATTGAGTATTATTCGTTTTAGATTTCGCTTTTAGATAATATAAATAATTATTGAAGGCAAATTAAGTAACTGAATATTTAGAGCGTATGTATAGGCCTAATAGTTTTAAAAATCAATTAATATTTTATAATTACTGTATAAATACATAAAATTGTACAGATATTGTTGAGACTTTTTCTCTAATTTGGCTACCCTGCGCGGTAGTGACATTAGTGTTGCAAGTTGGTACACTGGACTCGTGGAGAAGGCAACATGGCGAGCAGCTAGCTACAAGTGCAGAATGGTGCGCTTGCTTGTATTGAAGTTAGACTAGTTTCACAGTAGTTCACAATCTTCTATTTATGTTAACTAATATTACAAGTATAATATTCACGGTTTGTACAATAAATCTACTAGAGGACTTGTTTGTTTGACTACTTGTGTTGTGTTTAATTTGTGTGACAAAAGCCAACTCCTTGGATTCTTGGGCCGCCATCACAGCATTATACATACAGTTCACTCAAATTGAAAACTTGCCTTCGAACACAACATAAAGCTTGGTCCTGCGGCCGTGATGGGAATTCGTGCAAATTTGGATCTCCAGCCGTGATTGGAAATTTGTGCAACTTGGAACATTGATTGTGGTTGTGAACATTTGTATAGTGCAAATTAGATTGTACTGGAAATATTACGACATTGTGTTGCAATCTGTAAAGCGTTGCCGCCATTAGCTAGCGTCTACCTTTGTTTGAGGCGCGGGAAACATCTACAAGCAGTTATTGTAATTGAACATTGACATCACTTGTGTAATTGAACATTGATATTACTTGTGCTTAATATAAACAACACAAGAAGATATTGCACTTGAAAATTCTTGTATTATTTGTGCATAAAACAGACAATTACGAACAATATTACTAATACATAGAACTATAACATGGTGAAGTGTTGCATCATCCTTGCATTGTTAAAACGTGTCGCAGCACAGAAGGGTTAGCAAACTGTGGAACTGTACCCGTTGAAGAATAATTTCAAACTTTGTGAACTGTAACATCAGTGATTGTAGTTGAATTATTATTGGTACTTTGAAGGCTCATCTGAAAACACATTCAGCAACATTACATCGCAGATGACGTCACACTGGGAATCTTGCCAGACATTTTGAACAAAGTCTACGACTTCATGGAGCTGTCTGATGTTACGATTAGTGATACAATAGTTCAACCAACTGTAAGTTTGTTCCATTTTTGTCTCATTTGTCCTAACTTGACTAGGGTAGACATCCTGTCTAAAATCCTAAAACCTACTTCTAACACTGAAACAAATAAGTACTGACTTGCTTGTTAATCTTGTTTGACGGACTTGAATTCATTTAATATTCAATTGTTCGCTATTGCGCTGTTGTACATTTCATAGAAGTTTAATTTGTTTTTCATTGATAATAATCAACTGTCATATTATTCATCATGTCGTTTGAATCGGAAGCAAAGGCTATTCAAAAACGTGGCTTACTAAAAAGATCACTAACGCATATTGAAAAGTTCTTGAACCGTGAGGATATCTCTAGCTATGAATTGATACCCAGGCAAAATGCATTGTCAGAAACTTGGAAAGAGTTCAATGATGTTAGGGAATATTTAGAATGTCAGATAGATTCAAAAGCTAGTGAAGCTCATTTTGAAGAGCACGAGGAATTTGAAAACAGATATTATGCAATATTCGGTAGGATTCAAGAACTGATTGATGCTAGGGAAAGACCCATAAGTCCTAGTAATGCATCTGTCATTTCGAATAACTCCACTCGAAGCAGTGGTACTTTGAAACTCCCACCCATAGAATTACCTAGCTTCAAGGGAGATTTGACAAAGTACTTGACATTTAAGAACACATTTGAGAGCTTAGTTATCATCAATACTTGCATCGATAATGTGCAAAGGTTGCATTATTTGCTGTCTTCACTTCAAGGTGAACCCATTTATTTATTAAGTAACTTAGATATTTGTGATAGTAACTTTTCGGTTGCTTGGAATTTGATTGATGAAAGGTTCAACAATAAACTGTTGATTGTTTCGCAGCATGTGAAACAGTTGCTTAATCTTCATAGTCGTAGTAGTGGTACTTCAAGTGACTACCGCAAACTGATAAATGATGTAAAATCTAATCTTAGTGCCATTGAGAATTTGGAAGCGGAGATTCCACTTCATGAAATCTTGTTGCAGGAATTTATTCTGAATAAAGTCAAAGTTAATCATAGAAGTGAATGGGAAAATAAATTTTCCTCCTCTGATATTCCGACATTAGACAATTTAATTGATTTCTTGGAAAGGAAATGTCAGACATTGGAATTAAAAGAAGCTAACAAATCTGTTGTTGAGCACAAACGTGAGTTCAAACCTAAACTAAAGGCACTTCATATTGCTAACAAAAGTACCTCCTTGAATTGTAAGTTTTGCAAATTTGAAAATAATAATATTCTTGATTGTAGGAAGTTTAAACAAGCAAATATTGATAATCGTCGTGAATTTGTCAAAGAAAATAAACTTTGTTACTTGTGTTTCTCAACTTCTCATATTTCCAAACAATGTAAACAACCCAGGTGCACGAAATGTAATGGAAATCACAACTTGTTGGTTCATAAAGAACAAGTAACTCCTAATAATAATTCAAATATTGATCGTTCTGCTATCATTTCGCCTGCAGCAATGAAAGTGATTTCAGGATTAGGCTCAAATGTTTTGCTGAGTACGGTCTGTGTTGGAGTAAAAACTAGGACTGGGGAAGTTTCAGTGGTTAAAGCCTTGTTGGATTCAGCGAGTCAATTATCATTTGTAACCTCTAATCTGATCAAAGGTCTTGGTATTGGTACAAAATCTTGTCGGTTACCAATTGTTGGTATAAGCAATTCAAACGTTTCTCCTGTAAGCTCTACTTGCAATCTTGTTTTATGCTCGCAGATATCAGACTATACTTTGAATTTGAATTGTGCAGTAGTAGACACCATCACAAGTCAGTTACCTGCTCAGAAAATTGATTTTTCGACTTGGAAAACCTAATGTCAAGGCTCGTTGTACTAACTTTGTGAAACTTGACCCTCTTCACACAAAGTTGCAAAAGTTCTGGGAACTTGAAGAACTGCAGCAGCCAGTTCTTACTCCTGAAGAAAGAGCTTGCGAAGAAAATTTTGCAAATAATGTTCAAAGAGATGACCTTGGAAGATTTGTTGTCAAACTTCCAATTCGTTCAGAAGTATCTCCTGTGGCTGAGTCTAAATGTAATGCCATTAAAAGACTTAAGCAAATTGAAAGAAGATTCTTGTAATCTCCAGAGTTAAAGGAGAAGTATGTTGATCTTATTCATGAATACATTGACTTAGGTCATATGGAAAGTGCACCCACTGAGAGTTCTGATTCGTTGAATTTTTACATGCCCCATCATTGTGTACTGAAGGATTCTAGTACTACAACGAAATTGAGAGTTGTATTTGATGGGAGTTGTGAATCTTCAAATGGAATATCTTTGAATTCCATATTAATGGTCGGACCTACCGTCCAGCCTGATTTGTTGTCCATTATCCTAAAATTCAGAACTTACATTGTTGCCCTATCAGCTGACATTGCAAAAATCTATCGATGTGTATTGGTCCATCCTGAACATCGAAATCTTCAGAAAATTGTTTGGCGTGAATCTGCTGATGAGGAAATTAAGGATTATCGTCTGACTACTGTTACATACGGTACCAGTTCTGCTCCTTTTCTTGCTACAAGGTGCTTAGTTCAACTTGCTGATGAGTGCAAGGACTCTCACCCCATTGCTTCAGAAACTATTCGATCTTGCTTCTATGTTGACGATCTATTGACTGGTGCAGATTTAGTTGAAGAAGCTAAACAGCTTGGTGGCATGGACCTACTTGGTTGCGAGAATTGTCTCCAACATATGAAACCTTTGTTGCTACTAACATACCATCATCAATTGAGGCAGAAACTAAAACGTATTTGAATGTGCTATTAGTTAATGTGCATTCGCCTGACTTGGAACGTTTCTCATCCTATTGTAAACTAAAGCGAGTCTACAGCTATGTTCTGAGATTCATTACTAATGTTCGCTCTGCAAAGGACTCTCGTCATATTGGCCCACTCACTCCTGAAGAGTTAAAAGGCACTGAATTGAAAATACTAGGCTTACTGCAAGCTAGTGAATACATGAAGGAAATTCATGACCTGAAGATTAACAATTTAGTTGCTTCGACAAGCAAACTAAGGTCTTTAAACCCCTTCCTTGATGAAAACAGTTTATTGAGAGTTGGTGGCAGACTTGGGAATTCACAGTTGAAATACAACAACAAACATCCTATTATCATTCCACCAAAGCATTGTGTTACTAAACTGATTATCAAACATGAACATGAAAGGCTGTTGCATTCTGGCCCCCAAGCTGTGTTGTTTTCCTTGCGGAATAAGGTTTGGATTCCACGCGGAAAAACAATTGTGCGCAGTGTGATTCATTCATGTTACAATTGCTTTCGTAACAAACCTCCAGTTACTACTCACATAATGGGTGACTTACCCTCATATAGAGTTCAAACTTCATTACCTTTTGTTAAGGTTGGTGTTGATTATGGTGGTCCAATCATCATAAAGGGTGACAACCCCAGGAGTAAAGTAAAATTAAAATCATATATTGCTCTATTTGTTTGTCTCACTGTGAAGGCAATACATCTTGAATTGGTAAAGAGTCTAACGACTCAAGATTTTCTTGCTGCATTCAGAAGATTTGCTGCACATAGAGGTTTTCCTAATCTAATTCTGAGCGACAATGGCACAAATTTTGTTGGAGCCAACAATGAGTTGTTCAGATTTTTTAGGGATAACAATTCTGAAATAAAAGAAAGTACAGCTAATGAGTATGTAAAGTGGAAATTTATTCCACCCTCTAGTCCTCATTTCGGTGGGCTCTGGGAGGCTGGAATAAAGTCAGCTAAATCATTGTTGAAGCGAACAATTGGAAATTCCATTCTTAACTTTGAGGAATTATCCACGCTTTTGTATCAGATTGAGTCTGTATTAAACTCGAGACCTCTTTGTCCCATGAGTGATGATCCAGATGACCAGTGTTATTTGACTCCTGGACATTTCTTAGTAGGAAGACAATTGACTGATGTTCCTTCACCTGACATATCCAACAGTCCCTTGTCCTGTCTGACAAAGTGGAATCTAGTTCAAAAATTGTATCAGGACTTCTGGCAGAGGTGGTCAAAAGACTACATGCAATCGCTCCAACAGCGACGCAAATGGTCGTCTACTGGATCTTGGAAGCCAGCAGTAGGAGATCTAGTCCTCCTACGAGAAGACAACCTGCCTCCACTTGTTTGGAAGACTGGAATTGTGAAAGAACTGCATCTCGGCGGTGATAATGTCACACGTGTGGTTACGGTGAAAACAAAAACTGGTTTGTTCCGTCGTGCCATATTGAAACTTTGCCCATTGCCTAAAGATGTTGATTAACTAATTGTAAATTTACTCTTTAACAATTTAAGGTTACTTTATTTGTTCTAATCATTTGTTTTGTATTTGTTGAGTGTTGAATTCCTCAAGGGGGGAATATGTTGAGACTTTTTCTCTAATTTGGCTACCCTGCCCGGTAGTGACTTTAGTGTTGCATGTTGGTACACTGGACTCGTGGAGAAGGCAACATGGCGAGCAGCTAGCTACAAGTGTAGAATGGTGCGCTTGCTTGTATTGAAGTTACACTAATTTCACAGTAGTTCACAATCTTCTAGTTATGTTAACTAATATTACAAGTATAATATTCACGGTTTGTACAATAAATCTACTAGGGTACTTGTTTGTTTGACTACTTGTGTTGTGTTTAATTTGTGTGACGAAAGCCAACTCCTTGGATTCTTGGGCCGCCATCACAGCATTATACATACAGTCCACTCAAATTGAAAACTTGCCTTCGAAAACATCATAAAAAATAATAAAAAAAATGTTGGGTACAAGAACGGCATATAACCCTGACGCAGAGGGAAATGATGGGAAGGGAAGTTAAAAGAATCTCTGGTAGCGGAGGACCAATTATTGTTTAAAACAATTATACGTTTTTAGTAATGCTAACATTGGAACAAACAAAATAAAAAAATGGCTCGATGAAAACCTTCTATCTTTAAACATTGATAAAACAACATATTTACCATTTTCACTAAACTCTAAAGGACTTTCCTCGATAAATGCACAACACAATATAATCTTACATGAAATCTCTTGTTCTATCCCTTTTAATTGTAAATGTCCAAAATTAAGTTCATCAACACAAGTAAAATACTTAGGTGTTAACATTGATCAAAATTTACGGTGGGAAAAACATGTTCAATATCTGTGTCTTAAACTACGGAAAACTATATATAAATTTGTTATATTAAGAAACATTATGCCACAGAGTACTTTAAGACTAATATATCTAAGTTTAGTCCAATCAGTTATACAATATGGAATAATAGGATGGGGTGGGATATGTCAGACTGCACTTCGCCCATTGTCGTTGTTGCAGAAAAGAATAATCAAGATATGTTTAAAAAAATCAATGGACTATCCATCTAAAAGTTTATATAAAGATTTTGACGTATTGAATATTAAACAATTATACTCCTACACTTTATTAAATTATTTCCATAAACATCAAGAAAAGTTCATAACACGAAATCACTACTATAATACAAGGAGGTATAATATCTCTTGTCCTCTTTTCGAACCAAAGTGTGCTACAGAAGTAGGTCTAAGGCATAGTATAAATTTCGGACCAAGGCTGTACAACAATTTTACTAGAAGAAACCCTGATATGATACCACTAAACAATAAATTGTTTAAAAAAAAGAGTACTCGATTTGATTAAATCTAACTTGTAATTGTACTTTTACCACTTTTTATGTTAATCATTCTCAACTGTAAATTTTTAATTTTTAACATTGGGTATTTTGTTTGTAACTCTGTTATGTTACTGTAATTTATTTTTTCGTATCTTTGTTCATGCATTTATTTCATATAAGCAATCTTATTTAATTTTATTCTTATTTTTTACCTAAAACTATAATATGTATGTTTTTTGTTATTTTTATATAATTTTCAAAATATAATTTTAGTATGACTGAACTGACCCCGAACACGAGCTATGCTCATGCGGGGCAAATAATACTCTTTTCAATTGTACAAATTGTGTGTATATTATTTGTATTTGTAATAATTTTGTATCAATTTGTATTTTTTAATTTGTAATAAAAATTTGTAATTTGTAATTTGTAAAATAAAAGGAATAGAGCTAATTGGTCTTATCGCTGGGAACAGAGGTCCACGGAATGTAATATTGGAAACAAAACCTTATTCATGTAACAATACTATGTAACTCTTTTATTCACACAATATAGGCTTAAATAAATGCACTGAATTAAATGAATAATAAACTGAATAACAAATAAGCTGAACTATGATTGCAACACTTGCAATATCCAATGTACGGCGATTGGCGGGAAGGATAAACACGTGGCAATAAATATTAAGAATTTATGCCAATAATGATTATTGTATCAAAGCACTCGGAATAATTGCTGTAATACGTTTAGAATGAATTAATATTATTATCTTGAGAATAATGCACTGTTTAGCTGATTCAATGTGAACGCTTGGGTTGCACAATGCACTCGAACTAATATACGAGCTTTTAGAAGAATCTAAGAAGCCGATAATGATTAATCTACTGTGATTAGTGTAGATTAAATACTCGCACACGACAATACTTGTATCTTGAAGTATTGTGAATTAATTCGCGATTTAAGAACAAAACCACTGTGGCTATTGTCTTACAAAAGGCGCGAATCTGGAGAGCGATCCAACATGGACTGTTTCATGTGGATGGTGGCTGCTAACTGACGCTGGTATGACGCAGATTAGTATGCACGAAGCTTCTCAAGCTTGCACCTGCCACATAGCTGGCCAGAAAACAAGCGCTAATAACTTGTATCAATCCGCTACAAACTGCTGAATCGTGAAAATAGATTTAGCGGAGAGTTTGAACAGAACGACTAACTAGACACGTAGAAAAATGCTAGTAAAACCTATAGCTTGCGTGAACATACTCCGCGGCCTTGAAGTATCACTTCAAATAAAAGAACATAACTGGAATGCAAGCTATAATGATTAAAATACACTTTTGTATATAACACTGAAAAGCACTGACTCTACACTACTAGACTGGCAACACACGTAAGGCTGTGAAGGTCTATGTGAATGATGACTGGACTCCAAGAAGCTGATGTATCCATAAGTGAAGAAACTTCGACTTGTACATAACAGCTGGAGCAGGAACATTTGTAGTGAAGAAATCAAGATGCTTGTTGAAACACAATTTGTAGAAATGCTAATCTGTAGAATCTTGCTGAAGAAATGCATGATGATTTCTGTATATCAATCAGGGCACAGCTGATGATATTATGTTACTAAACAGAATCCTGAAATAAGGGAGAAAGACCCTTGTATAACCATTGAATGTAATATGTAGACAAACAATTCTTGCTGGTTTCTCTTTTTTACACACATCGCAATGTAATGTGTTAGCTTCGTTGGCTGAATTTCATAAGATGTCTTGATGCAATGGTTTTCTCTGACTAGTCACTTGTGCTATGTATATGTGATGTATGTAAATAGCCTTCACTAACGTGATGAAGACACACACGAATAGGTGTTATTGCGAGAAGCTATGGCTCTGTAGAATGGATCTACTTTACACTTTACTTTTCCACTGTCATTTGTACTAAACCTTTCTTGGTTGTTGAAAGATTCACTGTGAAGGGATGTATTCAAATGTCCATTCCTATTCTTGCAGGAAGCGTAGTTGTTGCGAAATGTTTTGACCGCTGCACTGGGCCTGTTTCTCTCGTAGCGTTGGCTCTGCTTGTGAAGAGATGCCTTGCTTGAGTTGCTGCGAACTTTAACTGGTTTAAAGTTGCTGTGAGATGAAGTACTCTGTTTACTTCTGCTGATATCAAAGCATGTAAATGCGTAGGCTTTAGAGTTTTCTTGCTTATGTATGAAATGTAATAACTTCCTGTGTGTTGAATTACACTTGCAATAAGAAGGCAGAGAACACTGTTGTACTTTATGTTCCGACGAGAAGCAATTAAAGTACAGTTTCTTGGATCGTACATAGTTCCAACGCTGCTGTACTGTGAATTTGCGAAATTTGCTGCATTTGTGAAAAGTGTGCTTTTGTTTACACAGTAGGCAGACTTGCCGTTGTGAAGATTTACTTGATACAACAAAGGAATGCATTTGTGGCTCTTCGTCTTCCGAGAGAGAGTCCCTCGGGGAAGAAACCCTATTCATGTCATTATGCAGAGTTGACTATGAACAGAATCGCCACACTTACAAAATGATTCTAGATTGCATTGGTGTAACTGATGATTCGATGAGAAGCAGTTTACACACAGATGCTGTGACTTGACGAAATTCCATCGCTCGTTGACTGGAATCTGTCGAAATTCATCACAATCAGTAATCAGCTTATATCAGTTTTATCAAATGGCTTGGTGGGCGTAATATACACTTTATCCACTCTCAGAGAACTTTCAGCTATACGAAACAGATTCGTATAGTGCGAGCAACTCACGGAGATTGATTGCAAAGGCGTGTCCACCTGCGAGTTGACTCTCAGAATGCCACTTCCACTACCTCTCAGACAGTGCTCTCAGCCGCGTGTCCACATACCGAAATGCAACTCTCGAGAGTTTCTCAGTTCTCATGTGGACACGAGCCTTAACGAGTAAGTGTAGTTATATTATCCATAAACCACTTGACCTGAGATAGCTCATCACTAGGGTCCGAACTTTTATACACTGATCGCTGCATGAAGGCGATCGCAAGATACCTGCGACTTGTGCATAGCATGACGTCATTGCCTGAGTATAGTCACAGTGCAGCAAACCAAAACAGGTCGCAATGCCAGCAGTACATAGTGTGTCTCGCAACTGTGATGAGCTAATGACTAGTTATGCCTCCAACACGAAAACCGAAATATTCACGTATAGGCCTAACTGAACTTATAGAAGAATTTGGGAGTGAATATTTTACAGCAAATGGTGACAGGATTGAATGTAAGTAATGCAAAATAGAGATAAAAAGTATTGTTAGACGAGTAATTCAAGATCACTCCAATAATAAAAAGCACGTTCGACATATGAAGCTTCTGTCCATTAAAGAGCATCCAAGAGACACATTTCTGTCACATAGGCAGTCTGAATTTTATAAAGATCTGTGTAACATGATGATCAAATCTAATATTCCATTGAACAAAGTAAACAACACTTACTTCAAAGCATTTCTGGAAAAATACACACACACAAAGAAATTCCCTCAGACACCATACTTCGTAAATGTTATTTAGGGAATTGCTATGAACAAGTATTACGTACCATACGAGAAAATGTGGCGGATGAAATGATTTGGGTTTCAATAGACGAAACTACAGATGTATCACAGAGATGTGTAGCAAACTTAATTATTGGTACACTGTCTCCTGAGTGTCCCAGTAAAAAATATCTTTTGACATGTGAGCAGTTAGAATCTGTCAATCATTCAACGATTACACGTCTGTTTAATCAAGCCATGTCATTTCTATGGCCACAAGGCATATTGCATGAAAAAGTGCTTCTTTTCGTGACAGATGCTACCCCTTATAATATGGTTAAAGCTGCAAAACATATTAAGGTGTCGTATCCTAGAATGATTCATGTAACGATTCATGTAACCGTACGTACACAATATAACCACTTTTATCTTCACCCGACTATACCTCTCCTCTTCCATGTTGTCATCACATGATGACCTCACCTCTCCGTCTTCCTATAGTCCATACTCCAGCAACTTTTCGTTCACTGTATGAAAGTTCGGGCCCTACTCATCACTCTCCGCTGATCTGAGTCAAGCTTATATTCATACGTGTGCTACAAAGAGATCGCCTGAAATGCAATTAAGTAAACGCCCATAGTGTTGAAATCCTAAGACTTGCATATTCTTACCTGTACAGATCTCGTAATACAAATTAGGACACACCGGATATCAACCTTAAACGTACCTTACATATTCCTCGGGCCAATAGTGGTCCACACAAACGCCTCTGGATAAAAGCGGTCCCTCTGGTCAAAATTGGTCTCGCCTCTGGACAAAAAGTGGTCCGTACAGGTTCCTCTGCACAAAATTGGTGGTCCCTCTGGTCAAAATTTATCGTCCTCTGGACAAAAGTGGTCGTTCCTCTAGAGAAAAGTAGTCCGTACAGACCCCCTTACTACTGATTATAAACTATTTTTATTCTTTACGAAAAGTCTGTTTGAATCATCAACATGAAAGTTGGTTATGAAGTTAAGAGTAAGTTCGATTAGATGATAAAAAAATTAAAAATTTTGAAACCATTATTACGATTAGTTTGGAAATGCAAACATCTTTTCATCCTATTAAAAATATTTACCCCTTAAAATGTCCTTTGTGATAACCATCAACGTGTACCTGACATCATTTTACAGGATCTGTGCAAAAATAAGACATGTTGCATTTATAGGTTAGGCGTTATTTGACTGCAGACGGACAACTGAATGTAACACGATTATAATGCACAAGGATTCTGAAATTAGCTTACTGTCATATCCAAAGGTAAATCCTTCTTCAGTTCCACTTGAGCACTAAATCCTGTTTTAGTTCTAGAAGGCTTCTTAATCTTGACGTTTCTCATAACTGCATATTCCGGATTGATGTTTGGTTTATCTACTTTCGTCAGTTGTAAATAGTACATTCTCTAAAATAAAAATAAAATACAGAAATAAACAGTTAGTTTGCTGAATGAATTCCAATACATGCAGTAAAATACACACACTAAAATTATATGCTTATAGCCCATAATGACATGACCTAGGATTTTGAACTACTACGGCTACAGTATATACGAAAACCAGTTTTTTAGTACTGTCGGTTAAAATCGTTTCATAGCCTATATGTGGGAATACTCTAAATATGACTTAAACCCAAATTATCCTAAAAAGGCACTATAAAGTGCTACGTAGTAACGAGAATCGTCTGCTCAGCTGATGGGGGGAGGGAGTCAGTGGGTCACGTGATCCACAAGCAGGCCTGATACTTGATGGCGATCAACACTAATATCATTGCTCCTAACCTAACAGCCACCAGCCTAGTTCTACATTTCGCTATTATTGACATCACTATTCCTAACCTAACTGCCACTTACCTAGAATCTGTGTTTATAGCTTGCCCGGGGAAGATGGGCCTTATACCACTTGGCCAGCTAAATCTATTTATACTTTAATCTGTATTGGCCCCTGACCTGGATTCATATCAGAGGCCTCGATATGCACATTTATATTTACTTAGATTGATGATGAAGTGTTCGGTCCGGAGGTCAGTCCTGCTCTGGGACAGAGCCGTGGGGGAAGGCCCACGGTCCGACCAAGGGACACTAGGCCGGATGAAAACGCGTAGGGTGGCAAGTTCCATTCGCGGGATGGGAATGAGGACATAATACCCAGTCCTGACCCAGGAAGAAAACTTTACATCTCTGAAAAATCCCCGGCTCGGCTGGGAATCGAACCAGGGCCGCCCAGGTGACTGGTAGTCACGCTACCAACTCACTTACTTAGATTATCTAAATTATTTATAACTTCATTTAAGGGGAGGTTGTAAGCACATTTGATCAAAAATGTGGATTTTCGGTTTATTGTATATTTCAATTGAATTAAGTATAATTTACATGTTACATAGTCGTTTTGTGCTATAAGGGCCATAATGGCGTAGTAAATCTGGCATACGTTACCGGCTGAGTGCCGGGCACAATAATGAAAGTCCATTCATACGTTGCCGGCTGTCAGACGGGACCAATTCCTTTTCCTTTTAGTTCTAGGTTTCCCTGAGTAGATGGCGCAATATGCTATGTACAAATTTACAGCTGAATATACTGTATTTTTTTAAATGTTTTTCACGGAAGTCAGCTTAGCATATGCTTTCATATCTACCGACTGAATGTTGCAAAAAATTGTTATCTTACACAAAAAACAATAATTTCCCAAATATATATTCATAAAAATTAGATATTTCTTTTTTTGCATATCCCTCGCTTGTACTGTGCGCAACAGTGATCTAACTATATAATGCAGTTCGGAGAGAACTTATCTCAACCTTAGCATTGTGGCATCCTGGCCAGATGACGCAATGTTCCCGGAGTATCCGGGGTTCGAGAGGCTCTGGATGCCTGTGGAACTGAGGTGGGGGGGCCCAGGTAAAATAATCGGTGGTTGGCAAGCCTGGAAGATGACGGGGCATGAAGGAGCCTCTCGAATAATAAGGTATTTTGCTCTTTTCTATAGTTAAAAAAAAAACGTATCCATTAAATTTTAGCATGTACAGAAACGTATGGCCTCACGCCTTAGAAAATCGAGAAAAAAATTCAGTGGGAACCGTCTTGAAGCCACTCACACGGCAACGAAGGCCCACTGAGAAGGAGCTGCAATTGTACTATGGACAAGGTTTTAGCACTAATACAGATGTAGGTACTAATACAGATAGCTTGGAAAATATGAAGAGAGCAGTGTGGGCTACATTCTTCCATAGGGTTTCATCCGACATACAAGTTTTGTCCTGAATATGCACTTCGAGCACATTATGGTACATTTTATCTTTAACGTACTTTTTCTCTCGTTTTGTTTTTTGTGCACATTTGTTCCTTTTTCTCGGGAGTTATTAAGAGTAGAGATCTGATTTTTGTTCCAGTTACTAAAACTACATTAATACAGAAACGGTGGTTTTTTAATGCATTTATCTTCAATGGTAAGAAATTTATATCATTTTTAATTAATAAAACCGAATGGAAAAATTCAATTTCCCAAAAAAAGTTATAACATATTTGTTTACAAACATATTCCTTTTAAAAAACCAACGTTTAAAGACAAGATACAGATCTAAAAGTCTACCAAATTTTGTTTCAATTGATCAAATGGTTTTTGAGAAAAAGGAACATGAACATCAATAATTTAACATGGCAGAGATACAGCTTACAACCTCCCCTTAAAGAGTTGATAATTATTATATCTCATATTATCTCCTATATTATATATATTATATACAGGGTGTTTCAAAAATACTTTTACAAACTTCGGGCATGGGTTCCTTACACCAAGAGAAGGAAAAAAGTTCATATGAACATATGTCCCATAATCCTTGTTTTCTCGTTATTCAACAGTTTAGGTTTAATGTGCGGGCTAGAATTGTAGGTGACTGTCTGGTAGGTCCCCCCTTGGAGCACACACGCGACTTTCTACCTTCATAAAATTGTTTGCCAGTTTCTCTCGTCTTATTCTACATTTTGAAAACTCACACAACTTTCTCTACCATAAGCATGTAGATTACTATTTTTCAGCTTTTTGAAAACTCACATAACTCTCTACCTTAAGGATTGAAATTACAATTTTCTTACGTCTTAATCCATCTCTGGGAACTCTCACATGACTTTCTCTACCCTAATAATTTTCTTATTCTTTACTGAGTTTTTACCGACCCCGGAGTAACCAAGGATCGGCTTTAAAAATTTGTAAAGATATACTTTACACAAGAGAATTCGTCTCATTCTTCCTCTTGGAACTCACACAACGTTCTGTTTCTTAAGCATTGAAATAACTATTTTCTCGCGTCTTGTTTCGCCTCTTAAAACACACCACAACTTTCTCTAACTTAAGCAATGAAATTACTATTTTCTTGCGACTTACTCCATACCTGGGAACTCTTGTATGACTTTAATATTCTTATATGCGTTATTATGTACTAGCTTAAAAGACCCGGCGTCGCCCGGGTTTTGTATTTTGTAATTGGAAGTTAGCTTATGAAGGATTTTCAATTTTAAATTCTAGGTCCTTATATAGGCATTTATAATTTGAAATAGGAAGAACGACTTATTACACTCAAACTATTCCCTCAGAAAACGCTTGATATAGTTTTTTATGGCTCATAGAGGATCTAGAATTTTGCATCCCATCGCTTGTACAGTGCACAGCAAGCCTGGTAGAGGTTTAAATAAGAAGAAACAGAAATTCCTGTAACATAAAATTGTAATATCGAGGCGGGAAATTTCCCACTCTTATGTTACCATAAAGCATTATCACTTTCATACTTTTCTCTCCAAAAACCTGCGATATAATATAATAATATACACATTACCATACCTCGTTTTGTTTTCTCTATGTCTAGGGTAGAGAAAGTTATGTGATTCCATTATTTAAGTGGATTTCATTCTGTAATATTCTTTTATAACATGAATTATTTTGATAACTTCTCTTATTTGTCAAAAGTGCATTTCAATTGTTTTTTCCAAGCCCACCTGATACCATTTGGCAACAATATATTCTGTGATTTGGAATTGATAATTCTATGTAAAAAGGGATTAAGTATTTTCAAAAACATTTAATTTTTGGCATTTAGAATCAGAATTTTTCAAAATCCTTTCTTAGTGAGCACCTACATTATGAAACGAAGGTACTGTCAAAATTCCAAGTCTCTACCTGTTATAGTTTAGGCTGTACAGTTTTTTAGTACTGTCGGTTAAAATCGTTTCATAGCCTATATGTGGGAATACTCTAAATATGACTTAAACCCAAATTATCCTAAAAAGGCACTATAAAGTGCTACGTAGTAACGAGAATCGTCTGCTCAGCTGATGGGGGGAGGGAGTCAGTGGGTCACGTGATCCACAAGCAGGCCTGATACTTGATGGCGATCAACACTAATATCATTGCTCCTAACCTAACAGCCACCAGCCTAGTTCTACATTTCGCTATTATTGACATCACTATTCCTAACCTAACTGCCACTTACCTAGAATCTGTGTTTATAGCTTGCCCGGGGAAGATGGGCCTTATACCACTTGGCCAGCTAAATCTATTTATACTTTAATCTGTATTGGCCCCTGACCTGGATTCATATCAGAGGCCTCGATATGCACATTTATATTTACTTAGATTGATGATGAAGTGTTCGGTCCGGAGGTCAGTCCTGCTCTGGGACAGAGCCGTGGGGGAAGGCCCACGGTCCGACCAAGGGACACTAGGCCGGATGAAAACGCGTAGGGTGGCAAGTTCCATTCGCGGGATGGGAATGAGGACATAATACCCAGTCCTGACCCAGGAAGAAAACTTTACATCTCTGAAAAATCCCCGGCTCGGCTGGGAATCGAACCAGGGCCGCCCAGGTGACTGGTAGTCACGCTACCAACTCACTTACTTAGATTATCTAAATTATTTATAACTTCATTTAAGGGGAGGTTGTAAGCACATTTGATCAAAAATGTGGATTTTCGGTTTATTGTATATTTCAATTGAATTAAGTATAATTTACATGTTACATAGTCGTTTTGTGCTATAAGGGCCATAATGGCGTAGTAAATCTGGCATACGTTACCGGCTGAGTGCCGGGCACAATAATGAAAGTCCATTCATACGTTGCCGGCTGTCAGACGGGACCAATTCCTTTTCCTTTTAGTTCTAGGTTTCCCTGAGTAGATGGCGCAATATGCTATGTACAAATTTACAGCTGAATATACTGTATTTTTTTAAATGTTTTTCACGGAAGTCAGCTTAGCATATGCTTTCATATCTACCGACTGAATGTTGCAAAAAATTGTTATCTTACACAAAAAACAATAATTTCCCAAATATATATTCATAAAAATTAGATATTTCTTTTTTTGCATATCCCTCGCTTGTACTGTGCGCAACAGTGATCTAACTATATAATGCAGTTCGGAGAGAACTTATCTCAACCTTAGCATTGTGGCATCCTGGCCAGATGACGCAATGTTCCCGGAGTATCCGGGGTTCGAGAGGCTCTGGATGCCTGTGGAACTGAGGTGGGGGGGCCCAGGTAAAATAATCGGTGGTTGGCAAGCCTGGAAGATGACGGGGCATGAAGGAGCCTCTCGAATAATAAGGTATTTTGCTCTTTTCTATAGTTAAAAAAAAAACGTATCCATTAAATTTTAGCATGTACAGAAACGTATGGCCTCACGCCTTAGAAAATCGAGAAAAAAATTCAGTGGGAACCGTCTTGAAGCCACTCACACGGCAACGAAGGCCCACTGAGAAGGAGCTGCAATTGTACTATGGACAAGGTTTTAGCACTAATACAGATGTAGGTACTAATACAGATAGCTTGGAAAATATGAAGAGAGCAGTGTGGGCTACATTCTTCCATAGGGTTTCATCCGACATACAAGTTTTGTCCTGAATATGCACTTCGAGCACATTATGGTACATTTTATCTTTAACGTACTTTTTCTCTCGTTTTGTTTTTTGTGCACATTTGTTCCTTTTTCTCGGGAGTTATTAAGAGTAGAGATCTGATTTTTGTTCCAGTTACTAAAACTACATTAATACAGAAACGGTGGTTTTTTAATGCATTTATCTTCAATGGTAAGAAATTTATATCATTTTTAATTAATAAAACCGAATGGAAAAATTCAATTTCCCAAAAAAAGTTATAACATATTTGTTTACAAACATATTCCTTTTAAAAAACCAACGTTTAAAGACAAGATACAGATCTAAAAGTCTACCAAATTTTGTTTCAATTGATCAAATGGTTTTTGAGAAAAAGGAACATGAACATCAATAATTTAACATGGCAGAGATACAGCTTACAACCTCCCCTTAAAGAGTTGATAATTATTATATCTCATATTATCTCCTATATTATATATATTATATACAGGGTGTTTCAAAAATACTTTTACAAACTTCGGGCATGGGTTCCTTACACCAAGAGAAGGAAAAAAGTTCATATGAACATATGTCCCATAATCCTTGTTTTCTCGTTATTCAACAGTTTAGGTTTAATGTGCGGGCTAGAATTGTAGGTGACTGTCTGGTAGGTCCCCCCTTGGAGCACACACGCGACTTTCTACCTTCATAAAATTGTTTGCCAGTTTCTCTCGTCTTATTCTACATTTTGAAAACTCACACAACTTTCTCTACCATAAGCATGTAGATTACTATTTTTCAGCTTTTTGAAAACTCACATAACTCTCTACCTTAAGGATTGAAATTACAATTTTCTTACGTCTTAATCCATCATTACGTCATTGCTCCTAACCTAACAGCCACCAGCCTAGTTCTACATTTCGCTATTATTGACATCACTATTCCTAACCTAACTGCCACTTACCTAGAATCTGTGTTTATAGCTTGCCCGGGGAAGATGGGCCTTATACCACTTGGCCAGCTAAATCTATTTATACTTTAATCTGTATTGGCCCCTGACCTGGATTCATATCAGAGGCCTCGATATGCACATTTATATTTACTTAGATTGATGATGAAGTGTTCGGTCCGGAGGTCAGTCCTGCTCTGGGACAGAGCCGTGGGGGAAGGCCCACGGTCCGACCAAGGGACACTAGGCCGGATGAAAACGCGTAGGGTGGCAAGTTCCATTCGCGGGATGGGAATGAGGACATAATACCCAGTCCTGACCCAGGAAGAAAACTTTACATCTCTGAAAAATCCCCGGCTCGGCTGGGAATCGAACCAGGGCCGCCCAGGTGACTGGTAGTCACGCTACCAACTCACTTACTTAGATTATCTAAATTATTTATAACTTCATTTAAGGGGAGGTTGTAAGCACATTTGATCAAAAATGTGGATTTTCGGTTTATTGTATATTTCAATTGAATTAAGTATAATTTACATGTTACATAGTCGTTTTGTGCTATAAGGGCCATAATGGCGTAGTAAATCTGGCATACGTTACCGGCTGAGTGCCGGGCACAATAATGAAAGTCCATTCATACGTTGCCGGCTGTCAGACGGGACCAATTCCTTTTCCTTTTAGTTCTAGGTTTCCCTGAGTAGATGGCGCAATATGCTATGTACAAATTTACAGCTGAATATACTGTATTTTTTTAAATGTTTTTCACGGAAGTCAGCTTAGCATATGCTTTCATATCTACCGACTGAATGTTGCAAAAAATTGTTATCTTACACAAAAAACAATAATTTCCCAAATATATATTCATAAAAATTAGATATTTCTTTTTTTGCATATCCCTCGCTTGTACTGTGCGCAACAGTGATCTAACTATATAATGCAGTTCGGAGAGAACTTATCTCAACCTTAGCATTGTGGCATCCTGGCCAGATGACGCAATGTTCCCGGAGTATCCGGGGTTCGAGAGGCTCTGGATGCCTGTGGAACTGAGGTGGGGGGGCCCAGGTAAAATAATCGGTGGTTGGCAAGCCTGGAAGATGACGGGGCATGAAGGAGCCTCTCGAATAATAAGGTATTTTGCTCTTTTCTATAGTTAAAAAAAAAACGTATCCATTAAATTTTAGCATGTACAGAAACGTATGGCCTCACGCCTTAGAAAATCGAGAAAAAAATTCAGTGGGAACCGTCTTGAAGCCACTCACACGGCAACGAAGGCCCACTGAGAAGGAGCTGCAATTGTACTATGGACAAGGTTTTAGCACTAATACAGATGTAGGTACTAATACAGATAGCTTGGAAAATATGAAGAGAGCAGTGTGGGCTACATTCTTCCATAGGGTTTCATCCGACATACAAGTTTTGTCCTGAATATGCACTTCGAGCACATTATGGTACATTTTATCTTTAACGTACTTTTTCTCTCGTTTTGTTTTTTGTGCACATTTGTTCCTTTTTCTCGGGAGTTATTAAGAGTAGAGATCTGATTTTTGTTCCAGTTACTAAAACTACATTAATACAGAAACGGTGGTTTTTTAATGCATTTATCTTCAATGGTAAGAAATTTATATCATTTTTAATTAATAAAACCGAATGGAAAAATTCAATTTCCCAAAAAAAGTTATAACATATTTGTTTACAAACATATTCCTTTTAAAAAACCAACGTTTAAAGACAAGATACAGATCTAAAAGTCTACCAAATTTTGTTTCAATTGATCAAATGGTTTTTGAGAAAAAGGAACATGAACATCAATAATTTAACATGGCAGAGATACAGCTTACAACCTCCCCTTAAAGAGTTGATAATTATTATATCTCATATTATCTCCTATATTATATATATTATATACAGGGTGTTTCAAAAATACTTTTACAAACTTCGGGCATGGGTTCCTTACACCAAGAGAAGGAAAAAAGTTCATATGAACATATGTCCCATAATCCTTGTTTTCTCGTTATTCAACAGTTTAGGTTTAATGTGCGGGCTAGAATTGTAGGTGACTGTCTGGTAGGTCCCCCCTTGGAGCACACACGCGACTTTCTACCTTCATAAAATTGTTTGCCAGTTTCTCTCGTCTTATTCTACATTTTGAAAACTCACACAACTTTCTCTACCATAAGCATGTAGATTACTATTTTTCAGCTTTTTGAAAACTCACATAACTCTCTACCTTAAGGATTGAAATTACAATTTTCTTACGTCTTAATCCATCTCTGGGAACTCTCACATGACTTTCTCTACCCTAATAATTTTCTTATTCTTTACTGAGTTTTTACCGACCCCGGAGTAACCAAGGATCGGCTTTAAAAATTTGTAAAGATATACTTTACACAAGAGAATTCGTCTCATTCTTCCTCTTGGAACTCACACAACGTTCTGTTTCTTAAGCATTGAAATAACTATTTTCTCGCGTCTTGTTTCGCCTCTTAAAACACACCACAACTTTCTCTAACTTAAGCAATGAAATTACTATTTTCTTGCGACTTACTCCATACCTGGGAACTCTTGTATGACTTTAATATTCTTATATGCGTTATTATGTACTAGCTTAAAAGACCCGGCGTCGCCCGGGTTTTGTATTTTGTAATTGGAAGTTAGCTTATGAAGGATTTTCAATTTTAAATTCAACTTTCTCTACCATAAGCATGTAGATTACTATTTTTCAGCTTTTTGAAAACTCACATAACTCTCTACCTTAAGGATTGAAATTACAATTTTCTTACGTCTTAATCCATCATTACGTCATTGCTCCTAACCTAACAGCCACCAGCCTAGTTCTACATTTCGCTATTATTGACATCACTATTCCTAACCTAACTGCCACTTACCTAGAATCTGTGTTTATAGCTTGCCCGGGGAAGATGGGCCTTATACCACTTGGCCAGCTAAATCTATTTATACTTTAATCTGTATTGGCCCCTGACCTGGATTCATATCAGAGGCCTCGATATGCACATTTATATTTACTTAGATTGATGATGAAGTGTTCGGTCCGGAGGTCAGTCCTGCTCTGGGACAGAGCCGTGGGGGAAGGCCCACGGTCCGACCAAGGGACACTAGGCCGGATGAAAACGCGTAGGGTGGCAAGTTCCATTCGCGGGATGGGAATGAGGACATAATACCCAGTCCTGACCCAGGAAGAAAACTTTACATCTCTGAAAAATCCCCGGCTCGGCTGGGAATCGAACCAGGGCCGCCCAGGTGACTGGTAGTCACGCTACCAACTCACTTACTTAGATTATCTAAATTATTTATAACTTCATTTAAGGGGAGGTTGTAAGCACATTTGATCAAAAATGTGGATTTTCGGTTTATTGTATATTTCAATTGAATTAAGTATAATTTACATGTTACATAGTCGTTTTGTGCTATAAGGGCCATAATGGCGTAGTAAATCTGGCATACGTTACCGGCTGAGTGCCGGGCACAATAATGAAAGTCCATTCATACGTTGCCGGCTGTCAGACGGGACCAATTCCTTTTCCTTTTAGTTCTAGGTTTCCCTGAGTAGATGGCGCAATATGCTATGTACAAATTTACAGCTGAATATACTGTATTTTTTTAAATGTTTTTCACGGAAGTCAGCTTAGCATATGCTTTCATATCTACCGACTGAATGTTGCAAAAAATTGTTATCTTACACAAAAAACAATAATTTCCCAAATATATATTCATAAAAATTAGATATTTCTTTTTTTGCATATCCCTCGCTTGTACTGTGCGCAACAGTGATCTAACTATATAATGCAGTTCGGAGAGAACTTATCTCAACCTTAGCATTGTGGCATCCTGGCCAGATGACGCAATGTTCCCGGAGTATCCGGGGTTCGAGAGGCTCTGGATGCCTGTGGAACTGAGGTGGGGGGGCCCAGGTAAAATAATCGGTGGTTGGCAAGCCTGGAAGATGACGGGGCATGAAGGAGCCTCTCGAATAATAAGGTATTTTGCTCTTTTCTATAGTTAAAAAAAAAACGTATCCATTAAATTTTAGCATGTACAGAAACGTATGGCCTCACGCCTTAGAAAATCGAGAAAAAAATTCAGTGGGAACCGTCTTGAAGCCACTCACACGGCAACGAAGGCCCACTGAGAAGGAGCTGCAATTGTACTATGGACAAGGTTTTAGCACTAATACAGATGTAGGTACTAATACAGATAGCTTGGAAAATATGAAGAGAGCAGTGTGGGCTACATTCTTCCATAGGGTTTCATCCGACATACAAGTTTTGTCCTGAATATGCACTTCGAGCACATTATGGTACATTTTATCTTTAACGTACTTTTTCTCTCGTTTTGTTTTTTGTGCACATTTGTTCCTTTTTCTCGGGAGTTATTAAGAGTAGAGATCTGATTTTTGTTCCAGTTACTAAAACTACATTAATACAGAAACGGTGGTTTTTTAATGCATTTATCTTCAATGGTAAGAAATTTATATCATTTTTAATTAATAAAACCGAATGGAAAAATTCAATTTCCCAAAAAAAGTTATAACATATTTGTTTACAAACATATTCCTTTTAAAAAACCAACGTTTAAAGACAAGATACAGATCTAAAAGTCTACCAAATTTTGTTTCAATTGATCAAATGGTTTTTGAGAAAAAGGAACATGAACATCAATAATTTAACATGGCAGAGATACAGCTTACAACCTCCCCTTAAAGAGTTGATAATTATTATATCTCATATTATCTCCTATATTATATATATTATATACAGGGTGTTTCAAAAATACTTTTACAAACTTCGGGCATGGGTTCCTTACACCAAGAGAAGGAAAAAAGTTCATATGAACATATGTCCCATAATCCTTGTTTTCTCGTTATTCAACAGTTTAGGTTTAATGTGCGGGCTAGAATTGTAGGTGACTGTCTGGTAGGTCCCCCCTTGGAGCACACACGCGACTTTCTACCTTCATAAAATTGTTTGCCAGTTTCTCTCGTCTTATTCTACATTTTGAAAACTCACACAACTTTCTCTACCATAAGCATGTAGATTACTATTTTTCAGCTTTTTGAAAACTCACATAACTCTCTACCTTAAGGATTGAAATTACAATTTTCTTACGTCTTAATCCATCTCTGGGAACTCTCACATGACTTTCTCTACCCTAATAATTTTCTTATTCTTTACTGAGTTTTTACCGACCCCGGAGTAACCAAGGATCGGCTTTAAAAATTTGTAAAGATATACTTTACACAAGAGAATTCGTCTCATTCTTCCTCTTGGAACTCACACAACGTTCTGTTTCTTAAGCATTGAAATAACTATTTTCTCGCGTCTTGTTTCGCCTCTTAAAACACACCACAACTTTCTCTAACTTAAGCAATGAAATTACTATTTTCTTGCGACTTACTCCATACCTGGGAACTCTTGTATGACTTTAATATTCTTATATGCGTTATTATGTACTAGCTTAAAAGACCCGGCGTCGCCCGGGTTTTGTATTTTGTAATTGGAAGTTAGCTTATGAAGGATTTTCAATTTTAAATTCTAGGTCCTTATATAGGCATTTATAATTTGAAATAGGAAGAACGACTTATTACACTCAAACTATTCCCTCAGAAAACGCTTGATATAGTTTTTTATGGCTCATAGAGGATCTAGAATTTTGCATCCCATCGCTTGTACAGTGCACAGCAAGCCTGGTAGAGGTTTAAATAAGAAGAAACAGAAATTCCTGTAACATAAAATTGTAATATCGAGGCGGGAAATTTCCCACTCTTATGTTACCATAAAGCATTATCACTTTCATACTTTTCTCTCCAAAAACCTGCGATATAATATAATAATATACACATTACCATACCTCGTTTTGTTTTCTCTATGTCTAGGGTAGAGAAAGTTATGTGATTCCATTATTTAAGTGGATTTCATTCTGTAATATTCTTTTATAACATGAATTATTTTGATAACTTCTCTTATTTGTCAAAAGTGCATTTCAATTGTTTTTTCCAAGCCCACCTGATACCATTTGGCAACAATATATTCTGTGATTTGGAATTGATAATTCTATGTAAAAAGGGATTAAGTATTTTCAAAAACATTTAATTTTTGGCATTTAGAATCAGAATTTTTCAAAATCCTTTCTTAGTGAGCACCTACATTATGAAACGAAGGTACTGTCAAAATTCCAAGTCTCTACCTGTTATAGTTTAGGCTGTACGTTGATTCCTGTCATTCAGTCAATCAGTCATTCATTCAGTCAGTCAGGACAAAGCCTTTTATATATATAGAGAGATTGTATTGTGTATTCTCTTGATGAGTTTTATAATCTAAGTGCCTTTTGATAGCTCTTAAGACTTAAGACGGTACTAGACATATATTTTATGTCTTGGTCAAATTATAGTATCCTGCATTGTCTGTGATGAGTCAGAAAGAAGATGACTTTTCATCAACTTCCGAGGTCTACTTATCACTATGTGGTACAGTGTCTTGAAACAGCTGCCGGGTTTGCCAGTCCGGGACACGACGGGTCCATAGGTGTGGATAATGGAATGGCCCTTCATGAAAAGGGTTTGGGAACCCCCCCCCCCCGAACGAAAACTGGCATAAACATCAAATTTGTATAGAAAATACTTTTATATATTTTTACATGAAATTGTTATTTCCTTGATAAAGATGTGGATTTCGTAACCATAGTCCCATGCATCTACTTTACATCCTGGTCCATTAAAAAAGTACAATTGTGGTTAGACAAAAATGTAGGTTATCTCTTTACTTTTAAATATGATACAATAGGCTTGGTAATTGTGGAGCAATGGATAAATTTGGTTACATTTATTTACTCGTAAGTATAATCTTGTTATATACATTATTATGTAGAGAAAATATTATATAGAGTTAAGATAATTTTTAAAGAAGAAAGAACTGATGCCAGATATAGTTTAATATTTTAAATTTCCTTAACTGCAAATGAGAGGTCCATGTCGTTATGTATTGTTACTATTCTGTAGACTATGGTGAATGATTCATGCCATGGCAATCAATCTTTGAAGCTGAGTATTTACAGATAGCATTATACATTTAAAACATATAAATTCGTCATCTAAAAATGTGATGTGAAATTCATATAATTTCCTCTGCCAAAATATTAAGTTAGTCTCTTATCATAATATAATTATTATGTATGACATTCTTTTCGTGTAAATTGGTTGTAAATATTAAGAGAATGTTGTTACCCCTCACATATCCTCCTCAAAGCGTACATAACCCAAATAAAATCTGATTAATGCACTCTCGTAATTTTCTTTACCTTAAGCATGGTCAATACATCTTTCTCATTTCACATTCTGATAAAGAATAAGAGGTCATATTGCAAAAAGCGTATTCAGAGTGGGTGGCTTATAACCACCCTTCATATAATTTTACTAAAAAAAGTTTCAAATAAAAATTGTAGCTCTTAGTAGGCTATAAGCACCCTATGTGTAAAATTTAAAAAAATCGCGAAAAACGAAAATTTGTTCATGTAAAGTCCCCTTAAAAATAAGAAAACCCTGTTACAATTTTCGTGTTACATCTTCAGAAGATACCTGACCCAAAACCAAAATTTTATTTTCATACGATTTTCCGTTCTGGATTTAGGCTGTTCACCGACACACACATAGCCTACAGTATATTTGTAGAAATAATATTTTTGGATTCAGGAACCTCAAAACGAGTATTTATGCTAAAATCTCAACTTCGAATGTCTACCTATAGTACCTCGTACGGGCAGAGGAAGTAAAAATCTCTCTCTATATAAGAGGGTTTGTCCTGACTGACTGAATGAATAAATGACTGACTGACTGACTGACGGAGAATCAACGTAGAGCCTATAGGTAGAGACTTGGAATTTTGACAGTACCTTCGTTTCATAATGTGCTCACTAAGAAAGGATTTTGAATTTTTTTATTTTAAATATTAAAAATCAAATGTTTTTTAGTATACTTAAACCCTTTTTACACAGAATTATCAAATCCAAATCACAGTTGGCATGGCAACATATTGTTTCCAGTGGTCTCAGATGGGTTTGGAAATAATTGAAGTGGGACTTTGACAATTTAGGAAAGCTATCAATATAATTCATGTTATAAATAAATATAAAATTATGAAATCCAGGAAAAAATGCAGTCACATAACTTTCTCTACCCTGGACATAGAGAAAACAGTACGAGGTATGGTTATATGTATATTATTTTGTCGCAGGTTTTTGGGGAGGGATGTATGAAAGTAATATAGCATTTCTGTTTAATTTCATCCCCAAAACGGTTTTATTGTAACATTAGAGTGAGAAATAAAATATTCCGCAAAAACAATACAATTTTATGTTACCGGACTTTCTGTTTCTTCTTATTTGAACCCCTACCAGGCTTGCTGTGTACAAGCGATGGGATCCAAAATTCTACATCCTCTATTAGCCGTAAAAAGCTGTATCAAGCGTTTTCTGAGCGAATAGTTTGAGTGTGATAAGTCATTTTTCCTCATTTCAAATTCTAAATACCTATAAAAGGACCTAGAATTTTATAATCTAAAGTCCTTCATAAGTTAATTACGAATTACAAAATACAAAACCCGGGCGACACCGGGCCTTTTACGCTAGTGTTGTATAAAGTGATATATAAGAACAATAGACTTTTCTTTTATCTATAAGTTGAGGATTTTTTCTTTAGTTACAGTTGTCATTTTTTAATATTAGCTATTCTGTTTAAATTTTCCTTATCAGTTCTACGCTTAGGGCCACTGATGATTTCACTGACAATTCCTTATTTCAATGTACAAATATAGTTCTGAAAGGGTTAATGTAACGTTAATTACAAAATATGAGAACATTTTTCTCAACAGAGTGAAGTAGGCCAAACCTTGTTAATAAGTTTCGAAGGCTAATAATGCTAACTAGACTCGTTTGCTAACTAGTAAGTTTTAGAATATGTCCCTAAGAATAAATACAAGATTTATTGAGTAATGCTTTATGTAAAATGTGAGGATTTTATTCAAATGTTATGTTTCTCATTAAACAATCAGCTGTTCCATTGAAATTTTCCTTGTTGATTTCAAAGAGAGCCTGCATATGATTTCACTTGTTGATTGCATTATTACCAGTGTATAAATTCGGATCTGAAAGGGTTGAATATATAGTGTGTTCTATGTAGGTACCTGGCAGGGCTGCCACATCTCGGGATCGGGCCCAGGACCATGTTTTTGCCGTGGGCTTTTCACAGACCGCCGACTATCCTTATTAAGTTGTCTCTTCCCTTCTCCATGGAGCTTCCTTCTCGTTACTCGTATAACAGAACATTTTATCACACTTTTCTAGTTTCCATTAAATTATATCACAATAATGGGACCAATCCAGTTCCCTTGCGTCCAGCAGCCCCCAACCCCACTTAGCAGCCCTGATCCCGGTACCTTTATCCTATTTTTCTCATCAATATTGTAAGTTAATCCTTTAAAACATCCTCATGAGGTCACCTTCATCCCATACCTTGAGGAACGAAAACCTAATACCGATCGCGCACTCCAAGAGTGCCTCTGTACGACCGTTAACTCAGGTCAAAACATTCCTTGGAATGCAGAGGGTTGGGGAGGGTTGTTCAGATCGGTTCTAAAACATTCGGTCGAGAAAGCTTAGTATTGCTTGCGTGCGTATCATAGAAAGTATTAGTGGTCCGGAGTTGTGATTTATTTGAGTGAATATTTAGTTATATTTGTTTGTGTAGTGTCATTAGATTTGCCTGAAAATGCCACCTATATTATCCAACTTAATGGTAAAGTCGTGCATAGCCAAACAAGAGAGATATTGTATAATGTCCTAAGAGAAAAACATGACGTCCGCTGCAACGTCTCCATCGACGTTCAGTACGCCTAATAAAAAGCGTAACTGTAAGAAACCAGTGACGGGGCTAGATAATTTTGATGAATATGCTGTAAATCGAATAGTACATAATTTCTATAAGACTGAAAAATGCGTTCCAACTGTAGAAACACTTCGTGAAAACTAAAGGAGGAGATAAATTACGAGGGTGGGAAAACGAGTCTAAGGAAAATTTTGAGTAATTTAGGATTTAGGTGGAGGAAAACAAAAACAAATAGAAAAATATTAATAGAAAAACACGATATCAGGGAAATACGAATTTCATTTCTGAGAAATATTGCAAAATAAGCTATAGAATAGAAGGAAGACCTATTGTTTATATGAACGAAACGTATATTCTTTCTTCTCATGTAACTGGAAATTCATGGAATGATGACACTAATGAAGGCCTACATCAACCAATTTCGAAAGGCGAACGTTTAATTATAGTTCACTCTGGGGGTGAGAATGGCTATATTCCGAATGCACTTTTGATATGGAATTCGACACAAGCCAGTGGAGACTACCATCATCAAATGAATGCTACAAATTTTGAAAAATGGTTACTTGAAAAACTTATACCAAATCTGAGACCAAATTCTGTCCTCATTGTAGATAATGCACCATATCATAACATGCAAGTTGATAAAGCCCAAAATTCAAATAGCAAAAAGCGTGATATGATTGCCTGGCTTCATGAACATAATATTGATTTTGATGAAAGCATGCTCAAACCACAATTATACAAACTTATTTTGTTGCATAAACCAGCACAATAGAAATTCTGTATGGATCGGATATGCGCTGCTTACGGTCATTCTGTACTTCGTCTCCCCCCGTATTTTCCGCATTTAAATCCAATAGAAAGAATCTGGGCTGAAATGAAACAGTATGTTGGTGTTAGAAATACCACGTTTAAAACGCCACATGTTAGACAGTTATGCGAAGAAAAGTTTAGTACAATGGATGATGCATGGAAACCTCTTTGTGAAAGCGTAAAAAGGCTAGAAAATATCTACATGGAAAATGAAGGTATCATCGACTCAGTTGTAGATCAATTAATCGTTACGTTAGGCGAAGTGAATAGTGATAAAAGCAGTAGTGATAACAACGCTAGCTCCAGTGATGATAGTGATAGGGACTAAGGCAGATGGTATCAATTTTGCCGTGACCTGCACTGGTGAGTTTTTTCTCATTTAAATTGAAGAACAAATGTTTTTGTTATGATATGCACGCATGAGGAACTTGCAAACAACCCCTCCCGTCATCTTCTGGCGGCCGTAGTTTTGTGACATGGCAGACCGGCAGACCTGAAGTGCCCGATCTGTACGTGGTTACCTTCACCCCATGTGGGGACCCGGGATCCATGTTGAATTTATAGCGGACAAAATTGGGTCTGATCAGGTTTTCTTGAAGAGCTCCTGTTTCCCTTGCCATGTAATATACCATCATTGCAAGTCATAAGAGATATTAAAAGACACTCAGATTATAAAACTCATCAATAGAATATATAATATTACCTCTACGCAATAATGTATATAACCAGATTAAAATCATGCGAGAGTTCCCAGGTATGGAATAAGTCGCGAGAAAATAGAAATTCCATTGCTTAAGTTGGAGAAAGTTGTGTGTGTACTCTAAGAGGCGAAACAAGACGCGATAAAATAGTTATTTCAATGCTTAAGAAACAGAACGTTGTGTGAGTTCCTAGAGGAAGAATAAGACGGAAGAAAACAAGAAAAAAATACTAGGGTAGAGAAAGCCGTGTGAGAATTCCCAGAGATGGATTAAGACGTAAGAAAATTGTAATTTCAGTCCTTAAGGTAGAGAGTTATGCGAGTTTTCAAAAAGCTGGAAAATAGTAATCTACATGCTTATGGTAGAGAAAGTTGTGTGAGTTTTCAAAATGTAGAATAAGACGAGAGAAAATGGCAATTTTTTTTTATAAAGGTAGAAAAAGTAGAGGTAAATCATTTCCGTAACATCTCTGGGATCTGTTATGGGTAGGTTGAGTGCGAGTCTGGAGTCTAGCACGCAGCTGACTCCCCGCCCCTTCCTCCAAACACTTCGCCAACGAACAGGCGAGACCATCGGAACAGGTTTCAGAGCACAAGAGGCGCCTTTTTCAAATAGCAATGGTCAATCTACATTACTTATTTCTCATACCGTATTTAATTTTTTGTCGTAACTGAAATAAAACTGTCGTCTTTACTAGCTGTTGTTCAAATAGTTTTCACCTCTGTTTATGCCGTGAGCCTATCTATTCGTATTTCTGAAGTGCCAACAGCCAGTCACCTTTTACCGGTGTAAGGGGTTTTAAGCCGAAAATACGAAGTATGAAAGAAAGGAAGAAAACATCATAAAATCGTATACGATACTTACTAAATTAATTCATTAAAGTTTCTTTAATAGTAATGCCCAGATAGTGCAATGCTTCTTCTTAATAACTGAACATCAGCTTAAAAAATAGCATAAAACAAATTTTTGTAAGGAAAAGATATTTTCGTACTTTCATCTTAAATATTTGGTATTTTTAATGAACATAACATGCATTATTATTGAGGATGTTAAATCTATTTCATTACAGCTTATACAACAACTCGCTTCGCTCATTGGGGGCTGCGCCCCCAAACCCCTGCTGAGGTTCTCGGGAAAGGTTTTTTAAAAGATCAATGGAGATAGAGTGCGTGCATTTAGTCTGCTGTATTCGCTATTACCTTTTTTGCCACAATAAACCTGAAAAAATAAATGTGGGAAGACTTTGGGGTTTTTTTCGGAATTTTCCCATCGGTTGCAAGCTAAAAGGTATCAGTTTGCCAAGTGTAGTTTTCTAGATCAACTGGCAGTGTACATACATTTATGGTGTATTTTATGGAGTAAATTTCAACTGAAATGGACATGATACATGGTTCATGGTTTGTAAAGTATTCAATTTGGCATTTGCCTTTACGACCACGGAAATCATAGAAAAATACATGTAAAATTGGTTGTAATATGTTGTAAAGAATGCGGGATTTCATCTCCGAGTTATTATTAAAGAATATAAATTATGAAATTTCTTTAACAGATAGAAGAAACTTTTGTTAGTTCTGGACAAAAATATGTTAATTGGATTTAATTGTTATGAACCTGAGACTTCAGTACGCAAGTCCAAGACGTTACTATCTCGACCACCCCGTTAGGTTTACGGAAATAATTATTTCTAAACTTTCAGAGCCATACGTGAACACAGTTTGATAATACCGTTGCCATGGAAACCGAGCCCTTTTTCGGGGGTTTTTAGGGCTAAAAATTTTAAAAAATTACTTTTTGGAATTTTCCTGTGGTTTACAGCCTAAAAGCTATATCTGTACCAAATTTCAAGTTTCTAGCTTATCTGGAAGTGGACAAACATTAATGTCAGTGAGCCGAGCCGAGCCCTTTTTCGGTAGTTTTTAGGGCTAAAAATTGAAAAAACAAACTTTTTGGAATTTTCCTGTGATTTATAGCCTAAAAGCTATACGTGTACCAAATTTAAAGTTTCTAGCTCATCTGGAAGTGGGCAAACATTAATGTCCGTGAGCCGAGCACTTTTTCGGGGGTTTTTAGGCCTACAAATTTAAATAAATATTTTTTGGGGGAATTTTCTTGTGATTTACAGCCTAAAAGCTATACGTGTACCAAACTTCAAGTTTCTAGCTCATCTGGAATTAGGCAAACATTAATGTCGGTCAGCCGAGCCGAGCCCTTTTAAGGGAGTTTTTAGGGCTAACAATAAAAATAATAACTGTTTGGAATTTTACTGTGAGTTACAGCCTAAGAGCTATAAGTGTACCAAATTTCAAGTTTCTAGCTCATCTGGAAGTGGACAAACATTAATGTCGGTGAGCCGAGTCGAGCCCTTTTTCGGGGGGTTTTAGGGGTAAAAAATAAAAAACTTAAGTTTTAGGAATTTTCCTGTGGTTTACAGCCTAAAAGCTATATGTGTACCAAATTTCAATTTTCTAGCTCATCTGGAAGTGGGCAAACATTAATGTCAGTGAGTGAGTGAGTGAGTCAGTCAGTCAGTCAGTCAGTCAGTCAGCCGTGTGGCTTTATATTATAGGGATAAGGTACAACAAATTAAAATATCAACATTTTAAGGAGTAAACCTATTCACGAAATAGCTTAAATGAAGATTTGAATTATTGTTATAAACATGTTCTATTGAAACGAACACGTTAAAATTGTTTACACTCGATATTTATATTTATAATATTAAAAACACTGTTAATGAAATTAAAATAAAGGCATCCTCAGGAAATGAATGTTATGCATGAGTACACGCACTTATGGGGACCGATCTGTGAAATATTTATAATTTCTACATTTTTAATTCCATTTTCTTCATTTGTTTTACCTGACCCCGGAAGCATTTAGGATAATCCCTAAAATTTTGAGAGCTGTTAGTTTATTTAATCTTGAAAAAATATACTTATATTTTGTGATTTTATTGGGTTTCATGGTAAAAGATCCTTGGAGTTCAATTTTCAAAATTTTGGAACCGAATTGCAAATTTGCATATTTCATCTCTACACACGTCAAAACCAAAAAGCTGATAGTTTACTATTTCTTTTAGAAATAAAAGTTAACTTTATTTTACTTAATTTTGTCGAGTTTAAATCATAAACTATATATTATAAAGGCATAAATAGCTAATTGTTTTTAATTAACTATTCGTTGAGTTAATTTTACCACTGATAAGTCTAAGAACTTGGTTGAACATTTCAAAGCAATTGATTAAATATTGCTACGCAAGGAATAATTTAAAGTATTTATTCACATAATTTGAGCAGTTTTTTAATACAGTTTAGGTCACCGAAAAAAATAACAAATGCTTAAAATATGCGGACTTTTCGTTTCTCAGTTCTACAAACTAAAGTAGAAGCTATTCATCTCCTATAGTGAGACATTTCCCACCTTCCAGACCACGAAATACCCTACTGTAAGTTTTTGCATTTTTAGAGCGCCTTTATGTTTTCTCCAATAACGTACTAAAATGCGAACTGTTCTGCGAAACATTAAACTTTTACTCTGTATTTTTGTGCTTTTCATTTGTAAAACGCTGTGTAATTATTCTTCTTCACTATCTTGAAATTTCAGCACAAGTGCACTGTATTGTTAAAAATCAACTGTAATACCATAGTGCCATCCCCTTCTTTTGTGAAGCAGGTAGAGCAGTTTTGCGAATGAACAATACCTATCATGGAATGCGAGACTACTGACTACTGAGCAGCTAGCCCTGCACATCCCCCACCCTTCGCTGCATTGCTAGGATCGCTCACTGTCCGGCTAGAGAAACCCAGAGATGTTACGAAAATGATTTACCTCCTAGCGTGTGTGCTTCAAGAGCGGCCGAACACAGGCTTTAGTTGAGGATCTAACATTCTAATTTCGTGCCAAGATGCAAGAAGTGACGTCACAGCCCAGTGCTGCTGAACAGTCGTAGCGGCTCCTCACCGTTTTTTCCTAGACACAAGTGCTGCAGGCTTCTTCTCACTCTGTTCTGTTACTGTTAGTCGGCTGAGAGAGCTCTTCCGGATACATATGTTGCTGCATGGAGGTTGTCTGCGTGATAATTGAAAGTCCAGGTGAGCGGAATACTCTGTTCTTTATGTAAGTGACATTCATTAAGTTCATTTCTTTTTTATTATTTAATTGCTGAGTTTAACAGTTAATATGTAATTGTATCCGCTCAATTGGCTTTCAAAGCCAAGCTATTCTGTCGGCTGTTTATTCTAAATTTTGTTTATCACGCAGCCAACCAGTATGCTTGAAACTTATGCGTGACGAAGGATGAATGTCACCCTCTCTCTTCTTCTTTCTTCTTTTCGGCCCTTCTGGCAAAATCTTTCTTTTCTTAAGTTAATTTCTTTTTTATATTTGCATTCTGTAACATGATCATGATCATGCCATCAGTCAGATATTTTGTTTTACCAGGCACCACTACCCGATAAATTTTTTAATGGCAAGAAATCTGTTACAAGCTCCCATGCTTTATGAAAGTGAAATAATTGTTAATTGCTGTCTATGCTAATCAAGCTCTATATAAATATATTATGCTTTATGAAAAGGATGAGAAATATTAGAAACCTTAACTAGTTTCAATACTGTAAAGAGGTTTATATTAAAATAATTTTTCTTGGTAACCTTCACTACTGCTGATATTTGTAAAAAGCATTACTCATAAATAACATATTTTCTGTCTAACTACTGTTCAGGATTCACAGAATTTTTCTATATCAAAGTTTATAATAAAATAACTTATTAACTGTACCTACAGTTAAATCGGGCTAACTGTATAACCAGCCTCTTCCATTTTTCCTCATCGTATGTGTGGTGTACTGCTATCCCTATATACTATTTCCTAAATAAGGTACATCGTGGGATTAGCCACAGGGAATTGGCTATATAGTTATGTCTGCTGTATGTTACCATAATTATGCTTCAACTCACTTGTGGTAACCTTGACCTTCTTCGCCTGCTACATTCAGCAGTGGGATCTGTACGTACCACACAGTACCATGATTCGACGAGTGCATGCATGTCTAGAAGCACGAGGAGGAAATTTCGAGCATTTGTTATGAGTTTTGTGTGTTGTCATTTTATGAGTGTACCAATGTGTTGAACAGTTCCTAACGAGAAAATAAGGATTATGGGACATATGTTCATATGAACTTTTTTTCCTTCTTTTGGTGTAAGGAACCCATGCCTGAAGTTTGTAAAAGTATTTTTCAAACACCCTGTATGAAAGGCTTTTTGTCCTCACTGACTTAATGAATGACTGACTGACAGAGAATCAACGTAAAACCTAAACTATAAACGGTAGAGATTTGGAATTTTGACAGTACCTTCGTTTCATAATGTAAGTGCATATTAAGAAAGAATTTTGCAAAATTTTGACTTTTAATGCCAAATATCAAATGTTTTCGAGGAGACGAAATACCTTCCATAAGAAACACACGAGCATTTCGATTGTTGTGGAAAACTATTCAATTTTAAAATCAATTCAAGATGGCCATGCTCGGTTGCTATGTTGATCCAATTGTCTCCGATTCGCAGAGATCTGATTTTTTAAACATAGTTAGACGAAGGGGAGAATGAACGCACGCCTTAATGGGAAAACATTGAATGATTTGGACGAAACACTCTATGCGGGTTTTTTGGGCTAGGGAACTCTAATCTGAGGTTTTTTTCCCCCGGGTGGCGCACTTTGTTCTTGAAATGCACTAGTTTTTAAATTATCAATCATTATAATAAAACTGTTTATGCTTGAATCTATGGTTCAATTTAATCGTTTCATTTCGAATTTGTATGCCCATATGGCAGCATTTAAGATTCGCTTTGTTTGCTCAATTATTAAGTGTCAAAATTGTACTTTATGAGATTGTTGGTGGACGGAAAAAGTCTTACTGTCCGTCTGTCTATCTGTCTATCCGTACGTGTATCTGTACGCGCGATAACTCAAATACGCTTAATCGGATTTTCATGAAATTTGGTATACACGTTGGTAATGTCCATGGAAAAACGCCTATTGATATTGGACCAGATTGGTTGACCGGTACCGGAGTAATGCCCAATTTAGTGCCTATTTTATGGTAATAAATTAGAAAGGCGCGATAAGTCAAATACGATTTATCGGATTTTCATGAAACTTGGTATAAGCATTTATTATTATGTCCATGGAAAGAATTTTATTGATATTGAACTAAATAGGCTACCGGTATCGTAGTAATTCCCAATTTATTGCCTATTTTATGGTAATATATTAGAAAGGCTCGATAACTCAAATACGCTTTAGCCAATTTTCATGAAACTTGGTATACGCATTTATAATGTCCATGGGAAGAAGCCTATTGATATTGGACCAAATCGGTTGAACGGTACCGTAGTAATGCCCAATTTAGTGCCTATTTTATGGGAATACGGTATATTAGAAAGAATTTATCAAATGCAAATCAGTTCTCATAACAACATATTGTTTTACACTGTTCTTATACGACTTTGGAAGTTGTAATACAGCTAGCTATCTAAAATAACACTTTACTACCCACATATACCTTCCCATATACTTATCAGACTGATGTTTGTTTGTTTCGTGAATCAAGTTGAAATGAGTAATACATGAATACTGTTATATACAGAAGGTATATTACTGTGAAATAATTAGGCCTACATACATTAAGCGGAGTTCTTTGTCAGTGCATTTAGTGAAATGTTATGTCAGTGTATATGAGTATGAATTATGTTAATTATGAAACTTTTTGGCTTTTGTTCATCCGCAAGCCCTGCTTAATAAATCGATCTGAAGCTTAACTCGGAGATAGATTACAAAAATAACTTATTTCCTGCATATCATAATTGCAATTATCTCTGATTAAACAAAAGCATTCTGGCATTTTGTTATATTAGTTTACCTGATTTAATTTTTTTAAACATTAAACTATATAATTAAGTATACAATCATGTAATTCCTGCAATTTATGAAAAACTATGTCAGTGTTAATAAATATAGTGTTTTAATTATTTGTCTGTTAAATAAATGATTTAAACAAAACATCTAGCAGTTGAGTAAATAATCTCGGGCGAAGCCGCGGGCACCTGCTAGTTTTATTATTAAAAAGTGTTTTTAAATTTAAGAATGAAAAGAAAACATTGATAACTTAAAACTACAACTACAGTGAATGTCGAATCCTGGAATTTGTGGATTTGTGATTATGAAAGGGAGGTCGCGCCTAAGTATACCACACACTTGAACAGATGCAGTACACTCTCGCGTCCTCATTACCATCTCATTACCAACCAGGTGAATACTAGTCGTCACCGGACTCCTTATACCACAAAGTCATATCCGGGTATTTCCTATATCAGTAGTTTGTCTTAAGTCATATAAACTTGTGTGTTAATTTCTTATTGTCTTTGTCCTTGTCTGCTATTTATATAGTCTTCTTTTGCTTTCTGAGAAACTCTATTTGTTACTTCATTCAACAACATCCACGAGTAGGGGTCTCTTATTATGTTTCTTATTGGCCTACCTTGAAGTAGTCTCTGAAAGGGCTCCCTCATCCGAGCAGTGTTCGGGCATTCCCAAACTACATACTCAAGAGTACCTATTCCTCCGCACGCGCATGTCTTTTTAAATAGGACATAAGATAACTCTTTAATGCTGTTATGTAATGAATTAAATAGTTTAAGAGCAACGTATTCAAAACTATTCTGGGTAGTCCTGTATTTTCATTTATTTATATACAAGTTTTCCTTATTTCTGGTAGAGTAACTATGGAGAGTAGAACATTTATTATACAAGTAGACATTCTTTTTTCTATGGAGAACGCAACTAAAAACAACACTGATGGTAATGTACGAGGGCAAGTCAATAAGTATCTACACTTTTTGCTTAATTTTATGTAGGTTGACTGTACCACTTTGTGTACGAGCACGTTTACATATTGTTCATTAATCTCCGCTTTTGGAATGTTTGTCCTTTATGACTCCACCGTGTGTTTCGCGGTTGCACATTAAACATAGCTGCATCGCTCAGCGTTTGCACCAAGGAAGAACAGCGTGCAGTGATCCATTATTTTGTCGTCTGAAGATGAGTTAGGAGCCTAAATCCATAGAAGACTTTACGCACAAAATGGGGGCAATGTTTTACCACGGCGAAGTGTGTACGAATGGATTGAAAAGTTCAAAAATGGTCGGACGAGTGTGAAGGACGAGAAAATAACAGGATGCCCATCCACATCCACTAGTGACGCCAACATTGAGCAAGTGCGTATCATGATTCAGACAAGGCGAAAAGTGACTGTCGATGAAGTGACAAGCCATATGCGAGGAACCATATTCAACCATATGAAATAAGCTGTGCATACGTGGCTTGCTATTCAGCCGAAAAACTTTTTCTCTGGGCATCAGGAAGTTTGTGCAACAATGGATCAAGTGCATTGAGAAGCAAGGGGACTATGTTGAAAAATGAAGTAATCGAAAGTTTCGTATTGCTATTGCAATAAATTTAAAAAGAAAGAGTGCGGATACTAATTAACTTACCCTCGTATGTATATTAAGTTCTGTAAAGAGTGGTTTACAGGACGTTGTAGGAGATGATCTAGAGAATTCCTATTGCTTTTTGCAAGATGAAGATTGTGTTGCCATAGGATGTTCTCCCCACAACAGGACTCCATAACTGAGAAGGCTGTGTATACGGGCATGATACACTAGCAAGAGCGACTTATGAGTTAGTATTCTCATGATAAAAAGACTACTTAATTTCTTGGCAACATAATCAATGTGAGAATGCCACTTCAAATTAGTCTGGATATATACTCCTAAAAATCTAAAAGCTTTTGGAGCGATGTAGATTGTCAATTCAACAGTTTTAATAGAATTAAGACTTAGATTATAATTATCAGCATCACACCATTTAGTAATACCAGAAGAAGCATTGGCAATACGAGGCAAGTTTACCCTTCTGTAAATAATTCTTTATTCATACGCATTTCCAGTAGAAACTTAAAGGGCCTGTCCAATTTGTTGATTACCATGGACATTGAACATATTATTTATGGACTCCCCTTATAAAACATCTTTCAGAAACTGAATAACTACAAGTACTCATAAACCTGACTGGGGGGGAAAGAATATTCAACTATGGAGCTGTTGTTAACTGCGAAAGAATGGAAAACCAGAAGCCAACTTCCTACTGAAGGTGAGTTTATGACTTTTTTCTCATTATTTTATTATAAGCGCGTCTTAAAATCAATTTTTACATGAAAAATATTACTAAATTACTCAGTATTGAATCTTGAACTGTTCGACCATTTAAATGTATAAATTTAAAGATATACCTATTAACATTTATGACGTGATCACTTTGAATCATTTGTAAACGTTTATTTTAAAATGTTCTAAAAACAGACACAGACTGGTTTGTAATATAATAATTGTTATTCCGTGCGCACATTTTATTTGGCTACATCTTCCAGTTTTTTGCCTCTGGAAAGGATTATTCCATGTTGTTAACTTTTAAAACTTCTATTCTTCTTTGATTTTAATAATTGTTTAGTATCTATGATAACACGCTCTGTAATTAAATTGTGACAAATACATTGCAAACAGAAGTGTCTTGGTTCGTCTTATAGATGTTTAATTTAACTTAATTTCATGTAAAATAAATATAGGAAATACACAACTGTTGATCTAATTTTCTAAGTCAAGACGAATATCGCAAAGTATACTAAAGTCTATTCTTTTCAAGCCCCCTTCCATAATTTAGATTAATTTACCTGAAATAAGTAAACATACCTAGAAATGTAAAATTAAAAACCTTTCAAGCACAATCTAAGCTATATCTACTAGACTACTTTTTTCAGAGTCAGACAACTTTTTCCTAACTTCGTAAAGCTGTACTATTCTTATTTGTACCTGTATTAAACATTTATTTTATTTTGTGTTAAATCCTCTTTATATGTAGGATAGTATGCATTCTACCATCACCTCGGAAATATATATTATTGTTGTTAAAACGATGGTGTTTTCGTGTTATTTCTTCCTATCATTGCCATTGTGTGTAGCTGCTTAATCCTCGCGCGGGCTAGGGGTGACGTCACACAGCAGTGTAGGACTCTCCCTGCAGCTCTTACGGGAACGAGGCAACCTTGTATATACTAGCCTTGGGTTTGTGGGAATTAGGTTAGGTACAGCAATATTAGTGTTGGTCGCAATCAAGTATATAGGCCTGTTTCTGGATCACAGCTGAGTAGAAGATTCTCGTGAGTATGCATCACTTTATAGCACCATTTTATATTAATTTTTATTGAACTCCTGAGCTACTTTACTTATATTTAGAGTACTCCTGCAAGAAAAATATAATTATATATTATAGATTCTACAGGTTTTGAAGAACAAGATAACGTGAAATTTGGCTGAATAGGCTAATGATTATGTTTATGAAGCTAAGATAACGAAACTTCGCAAGCACTTCAAGCAAAAAAATTCCACTCTCTAAATACTATCACCCAGGGCAACTGAAGGAGCTACCCGTTCGAAAAACATATGAGGCTGTGTTTAAATTCACCTAAGTTATAATATTCTGATTTTACACATAAGTGGAGCGCTGCTATTGGTCGGATGGTTAACATGTTTGCATTAGATGCGAAGTTTGTGGCGTCGAATGAATGAATGAATTCCTTTGGATGGAAAGAAAAACTTCTGACCTCATGGAGTGAACATGAGACCTGTTATGAAACACCACAAACTGGAAAGAGTCGGTCTCTTTTCGGAAATTAACTTCCTACCATTACAGGCTCTTGTCACTTTAGGCTTAGAGGGATTGAAGGAACTATTAGAATTAAAATGAATCGTCATAGTCATGCGAGAAACGTCTTTTAGCTAGGCAATATTAACCCTTTCAGAGCGGAATAGGGATTTAACCGGGTATGAGATTTTGAGTTTCCCGCACTTAATTTCGAATTTCCCGCACTTTGTCGTTATATGTCCAGAAGAGTCACGTTATATTTTCAACGCACAATATCATGAAGAAAGCGCGGGAAATTTAAAATCTCTCAACCGGTTATATCCGTATCATGGGCGCCCATATCCGGGGGAAGGGGGGCCTCGGCTCTCAGGGAAAGGAAAAAATGTATATTATAGTCAGGCGTTTTTCTTTTAGGACAATTATTTAAAAGCCAGTAGAGACATAAGAAGTTTGCAGAAGTTTTACCAAATCGACAACATGGAAGCAGAATCCACAGTGGATTAGGAAAGGGGGTCCAGGGGGTCCGGACCCATAAAAATCAAAACCTAAAATTGTACTTTTGTATTAAAAAAATTATTACATTAAACAATTTTTGTTGGTGTGTCAAATATAATATAGCAGTTCTTTTGTGTTAATAACATAATGAGTAGGCCTAGGCTGTTATTTCATTGTTCCATGTGTTATTTAACTTTTCTTATAAATAGTAGTAAGTATTAATAACTTAGGTAACGATTTCTTGTTTACGTTTGACATGTTTTAAGAGTATGGTAAACATATAAGCTAACTAGTTTTTCAGTGCTAAATAACATAAAATGTGATTTTCATTAGTTCAATATTTAAAAATTTTCCGGGATTGGACGCCCGACTTAGGTACAATTTCTTGTTTATGTTGGCATATCTTAGAGTATGGTAAACAAATTTTCTTACTAGATTTTTAGTGCTAAAATAGCGTGAAATGTGATTGTCATTAGTTCAATATTTAAACATTTTCCGGGGTCAACCCCCGACTTAGGTAATGAGTTCTTGGTTACAATGGGATGTTTTAGTGTATGGTAAACAAATTTGCTAATTACTTTTTCAGTACTAAAATAGCGTAAATGTTATTTTAATTAGTTCAATATTTAAGAATTTCCAGGGGTGGAGCCCCGACCACCCTTTATTAGGGGGAATTCCATACCCCCAAACCCCCGGCACTTTCGACCCTCCCTTCGAAATTATTTTCTGGCTATGTCATTGTTCCACTTATATTATTAATAAAATGTTACAAAGTGGCACAAAAAGTTAAAGCGCCAAAAAAAAAATTAATTAAAAAAATTGCCCCCCTAGAAAATATTATATGGGCGCCCTTGATCCGTATATCGCCAAGGGTTAAGTTCCACGTCCTGTTTCTAATATGAATATATTGAAGTAATAATGCGTTTCCTAGTTCTCTATTAGCTATTGCGCATTATCTCTGTTATGACACCTTCCTTTCACTTCATCACCTCCCGAAGCGAGTGTTAATAATTCGTTTCTCTTGGCTAACCGCCGACCGGTTAAAAATATTCAACACATTTTAGTTATCACTTTCTGAGCTGTTTCAGGTACGTACCTTTCCTGCAGAAACTGTACATGACATTAGACAAAGCCCCCATAATGCTAGGATAAGAGGAAAGTAAAATTTGCTGAGTGTCATCCTCATAGCGATGATAGTTACAGACCACTGAGAAAGATTCCATTATCCAAGCTTAGTTATATAAATTTGAGCGGATATGACATTACATTTGTTTTACATGGCCATTTTCATTTACTGGTGTGATTCTGATTGCACGCCATTTTCTATACAATTATCTATTTTCTCTGTTTTCGCTCAGTTGCACTTGTAGGCAGTGTAACCAAGGCTTGTTATTATATTTTATTTCATGAATCTAAAATGGAATCGTGATAAATTTCATAAGAGCAATAAATCAGATATGCAGTCTGAACACTGACAACTTTCTTTAGTCTCATGTTTTCACCACGCCTCAGCATTCACTTAATGAGCCCCATGTATTTTATATGGATTACCAAAAAGCTTGTTTGCGCTTTACACTTGAACACTACACGGAAGCAGATAATAAGTTATTAATTGGGCGCGACAAACATTATGAAACCACATTCTCATTTTTTCGCAGCATTGCCCACAATGTTTTAGCACAATACATTAATAGGTATAACGATTACATTAAAATGAATTCCAATTTACAACCTTATGCCCTTTACAAACTATTACCGTAGATAAATAAGTAATATTATTACATTATATTGTGTTACATTATAATTGTGCTACAATACTTTATTATACATTATATACAGTCAGTAGTTTAAAAAGTGGTGTACTTGATACAAAAGTCAATATAATATAACTAAAATAAGTAATATCGTAATATCGTTAAAGGAACAAAGAAGTACTAAAAAAGAATCTGCCAAAGTAAAATAAATGCAGATCCTCCTTCTTTGTATTCCACCTATTTCTGGGGATGCAATAAATATCAGTATTGACTTTGTATCAATTAATACACAATTTTTTAACTACCGGTACTAACTATGTACAACTTATAATTTAATATAATTTAAACTATTATAAAACTTATTTATTTAAGATAATACTTTGTAGAAGGTATAAGGTTGTAAATTGCAATACATTTTAATATACTACCCTCTAAGAAAATGGGGTTAATTAATGACTACCGAATATTTGTTTTATGAGAACAAGTCTTCGATTAAAGATTTATAGGCTGTCTAAAATCAAGTAACTTCGGTATATTATAAAAAATTCCCCCAACCTCGAAGCGACTTTTTAAGCTTAATGTCGATAAGATTGAACCTGAAAAATCGATTTAGAGTTGCGAAAAAAATTATAGACAACTGAAAATAACATCCTTGAAAATAAAATTTTAGCATAGTCAGCATAAAATTAAGGAACTGCCCTTGGAGCAGCGGTGGTATTTTGAATTTAAATTGATAAATATCTCCTAGTAAAATATCGTTAGTCTTTAGTTAAGCTTAAGTAGTATATAAAGATACTCGTATTACTTCTTTTTTTACTTTTTACTTATGGGAAGTATGTTTTGAGATTCTGTTATACACTTCACACACACGTATCGCATAAACTTTCCTATGATAAGGAAATATAAGTGAAAATGGTAAAACATATGGTAATTAATTACAATAAGATGTTCTCTAGTTGACTTGGTTTAGCTATACAAACCTTATCAAACTAATGCTGGGTGGTTATCCATAAAACGATTACTTGAGGCATGCGCCGATACCAACCTATTTTAACCTAGCTGCCTGAAGAATTACCATAATTTAATGTTACGAAATAAAAACAAAACAAAGACAGGTGAGATTGAAATTGTAATGTTAACTAGCAAATGTGATTATATTCCATGTATGTAATAATAATAATAATAATAATAATAATAATATAATCAAAAGTTACAAGCTTTGATATAATGATGCACCTGTGCGGTAAGTAGTGCGGTAAGTTAGGTAGTGGCACTGCGTATAGGAAACTCGAGTTTCCACTATGATAGCATGAACGGGAACTGGATGAAAAAAGTAACTCAAAACGTTAATATAGATTTATTACAGCTTCTAGGAAATAGATTATTCGCATTTTCTCTGTTTTCATAGGGAAAGTAAGGAAACACTTCCCAGTAGGCTATACAAAAATGCAACAATTATTGTTTCATTTAATCTGCCTGGGTGGTGCAGTCAGTAATGGCATTCTATTACTGTACCTAAGGTCGCTGGCCCGATCCCGGTTCAGGTAGATGGCATTTATGTGTGCATAAATGTGGCAGTCCCATGTCTATATAGTTACATGCTTGTAAAAGAACGGAGGAACAAAATTTTGGCACATCGCCGACGTTCACAGACCTAAGTTGCAGTACACTCCTATCGTTAATTAACCATACAATCAACCAACGTTTCATATTCTAAATAGGTTAAAATAAATGACATTTATCGCAACTACAATACAAGTGCTTCTTTTCGACCTGTTATTTCCCACATTGTTCAGAGGCTGTGTTAGAAAAGAAAACAGAATAGGCATACTACCCTACTATAGCTTTTTCTATAGAATGAAAAGCCCTGTTCGTTCTAAACAGTTGATTTTATCAGTTTAAATCAGTTTTATGGCCTAAAGTTAACGAATATAGGCCTATATTGGAAGAAGGGGTGAGGTGACGTGCTGTCCATTAAGGTGCTGTGCTCACGGGAAAGGTCACGTGTGCGATCCCCGCTGAGGATTTTACAATTGTCCTAATCCATCTGTTGGTACTATGGTCCTAGAGACAACGGAGCCTCTAAAAGAGGCGAGTGCCAGGAGCAATGCTGGGGATAAAGGGAGCGTAAGGCTGACAGCCTTTATAGTCTCAGGCGAGATAGATTATTCCTTTAAAAAATCGAAGTGGTCACTTTCTCTACGAAATAATTAGGACAAAAATAGTAGGAATTTATTGTATATGTTTTGGAAAAATCTGTTTGTAGTATTTTGGTGAAAAAATGCAAAAAGTTGTGAAAAAGTGTTTCTTTTTCGATTTTAAGGTATCAAAAAAAATATGAAAAAAACGGAAAATAGCACGAGGTAGAGCTTAAAAGACAAAGAAAATGCGTCCTAAACCATCAAAATTAGTACAAAATTATTACAAGAAAAATCGAAAACTGCTCAAAATAGCAATTTTTCAACATTTCTATTATTCGGCTTGTATGTATCGTAGAGAGATCTAGTTTAGCTGAAATTGTAGCTATCTGTAATATCTACTTGTGGTAACAATTTAATCAAAAAATTTGTTAACATTGTGATAACATCGCTGAGACGTGAAAACAGTTGTTTTGCTTTAAAAAAATGGCAATCGGCTAAAAGTGACCCCACAGAAATCGTTCCAGTCACTTTCTGTTCGCGAAGCATTGCTTTACAACCCTATTACAAACAAAAGTGTGTAAAAATCGAATAAACTCTTAAAAACACTACGAAAACCGAGGTATTTTGCGTCTCAAGCTGTCGAGGGGCCAGTGGAGGGGAAAGGCCGGCGTGGTGGGGGTATGCTAAGAAGGAGAAGGCGAGACTGCCGTTTCAGCCAGCGTTCTAGTGTTCCCCCACCAAGGCCCGAGACGCAGAATACCCCATTTATTGTAGTTGTTTTTAAAGGTTTAGTCGATTTTTACATACTTTTGATTATAACGGGGTTGTAAAGCAGTGGCAGCTCGCACATATTCAACAACCAGTGCCAAAACCGGAGATAAAAAATACTACTATTAGTACTACTGAGACTATAGAAACTATAAAAACTACATAATTACAAAATTAATAATAATAATAATAATAATAATAATAATAAAAGGAACAACTCACCAAAAGACCATAAACGCAACCAGTGTACACCCTGCTGATGAGACTAATATTTTCGATAGATAAAATCCATTCGCCGATCCTTCTCACTTGAAAACATATTGTGACAAAGCCAGAAAAGCCTAGAAGCTGATAGAAGAAGGACTCGGGCCGAAAGAACTAGAGTTAGATAAATCCAGAAAGGGACGGCCCTCTTATTGCTGATTGGAGCCGCGCGCCGACGGGTGCGGCCTACTCCCTGGCACGGCGCGGTGAGTGACGGCGCGCGCTCGTGGGAGGGGCCAGAGGTGGAGCCACGCGCTAAGGGCTTGACGGCGCACCGCGCGGACATTCTAGACAATGCGCGGGCGGAGAGCTTTCGAGAGACCGGGTCTGGAATATTCGTTGGCCCTATATATAGGGCCGCGAGCGAGCGGCGAGTCAGTCAGAGACGGCAACGAGGAGTGATGAGTCAGTCAGTGAGTGAATCGGAGTTGAGAGAGTCAGTCAACGAATGAGAGTAGCAGCGACAGTCAGTGTGAAGAGTCAGAGTGAAGAGCCCGTGAAGAGTCAGAGTCAGCGAGAGACAGTCCGTGAGTGGCGGCGAGCGACAGCGTCAGAGGGTGAATTGTACAGCGGCAGCGAGGACTGAGGAGTTGACCGACGCGACGTGGAATTATCTCGACTGGGAGTCCGCACAGTGTGTGCGAGTGAAACAGTGCTGTAATTAAGACTGAGCACAGTGAGAGTGAGCACTGAACAGGACAGTGAACTGGTGAATAGTCTGGAGTTTTCTGGCTGTATTGACAATTGTTGTAGGAAATAAAGAAACCTTCATCCTTCAATTATAAACTCGGTGTTCTCATTTTGAACCCCGACGAGCCCTTGTTACATTTTCGATAGATAAAATCCATTCGCCGATCCTTCTCACTTGAAAACATATCAATAACTTTTTTGTTGAAATTGTCTATTTTAAAACGAAAGTTTTTTCACACGACAGCATTCCTAAAGCCGTTAATCTGTCTTCTTTCATAGTGTTCCTAAGAAACGTTTTAATCCGTTTCAACATGGAAAAACACCTCTCTGCTTCTGATGTTGACATAGGCATTGTTTTCAGCATTTTCAAAAGTGTTGCTGTTTCAGGGAAAAGATCACATAGCTGATTGTCCAAAATGAAGTTTAAAAGTGGTACTGCACCAGAAACCGCCCTTAACTCTGGTCTTGTGTAGCACAATTCCAACTCACTTTTCATTCTCTTTCCGTCTAAAGATGGGCACATTTTAATAGTTTGGCTAAGATAACTGTCTGGAAACTGGATTCTGTAATTTTCAAATTGTTCAACGTCAAATAATTTGGTAGCTGTAAGGTGGTCGGTAAACTGAAATCGGAATTTTATATCTACGATAAATGCGTCACAAATTTCTACTGCTTGCCTTTCTTTATCATCAGAAAAAACATCAGCACGCCTTCTTTTAAACGATGTTGCATCATCTATGTTCGTGGTTTCACTTTCAACTTCAGTAATAATGTCTTCAATTTCTTCCCTAACTAATTGTATACATTCCTCGAAATTACGTATGTTTTGCCGAACTTCGACGGGATCATTACTTCTCTTCTGTAGCTGATTGAAAATTATTTCTACATGGGGCATTATTTTGTGGAAAAAGGTAAACCAGAAGACAAAATGTTTATCATTCAACAATAATTTGTATGCACTGGCTTGGCGCAGGGTAGAATCTAAAGTTATATCATCACGGGTCTCAATTGTTTCCATCACATCAATTAATTCGTTTCTAAATTCAAAAATTGTGTTTACGCCACGAGATTGAAAGTTCCATCTAGTATTTGAAGCTCGAGGTAATCTTCTCTGAACAATTTCATCTAATATTTGCGTTCTTTGGGAGGAATTAGAAAAAAAAGAACAAATTCCAGACAAATTTGAGAAAAATATTCGTGCTTGTCGGTTAATCGATGCTGCTTTGGACATTATTAGGTTAACCTGATGTGCATAACAGTGTATGTAATTAGCATTTTGGTATTTGTCTTTTATTAATTTTTGAACACCACTCAAACCCCTGCTCATTACGGAAGCACAGTCATAACTCTGGGCGATTAGTTTATTTGGATTACTACTTAGTAATGGCTCAAGTGCAGTTAAAATGCACTTGGAAATGGCATGTGCATCATGACCTTCAGGACTTAAGAATTTCCAGAATCTTTCCACAGGCTTTGCGTCAACAATGTAACGTAATAGTAAAACTAATCGAAACTGACAAGAGACATCAGTCGTATCATCGGCAATAATAGAAATATAGTTTGCACTGTCCAACTCTTTTTTTACTTCTTCATGATACACTTTTAACATGCAGTCAAGCAAGTCATTTTGGATAGTTTTTGAAGTCCCCTTAAAAGCTGATGACTTGCTTAAGTGTTCCTTTAAGTCTTTATCTAACTCGGAGCTGAAGTTAATTAATTCACGAAAGATACCCTTATTTTGTGAATTCTCAGATTCGTCGTGTCCTCTTAAGCTAATTCTAGTGCACCACAAAACCTTATACAATTTATTATTAAATTTAATATATATCTGTTTTTATCAACTTGCTCGTTGTGTTTTGCAATCGCGAGCCTGTAGTGTGAATGCAGTTGATTTTCAATATTAGTTTTGCCCAACATAGACAAACTGAATATATTGTTCATATGAATCTTTGATTTTTGATGTGATTTCATTTTATCCCACAAGTGCACTAAATCCGTAATACCCCCTTTTGTCCAGCTGGTATCACCTCCGAAGAGAATGCGGGGGAAGCAGAATAGCGCATTTTTTCCCTCGCACCCACACAACCAGTTGTTCTTTAGGTAAATATCTGGGTTGAATTTACGAGACCTGTTCACTTTAGCACTTTCCTGTTTCTGATTGATATTTAAGAACGGCATGGGTCTGCCTAATTCTTTAATTCGTAACTTATTTTCATACGATAATGCTGAAAATGGTGTCTTTAATAAAGCGCCTACAGATTTCATTGTTGCACAGCACTTGACACTACGTAAGAAACTGATACAACTTCACATAACAGATTTCACACAAAGATTGAACTAGTGGATGAAAACAGGGAGAGATTTTATGATCTTAGTGACCTTGTTTCTTCAAAGATTCACCCTGCTTTCTCTTTTAAGGAAACACAGGCCTTCACGTGGAATTGCATTTTTTTTGTGCGGTCTTTCTTCTAAGTGTTAGCCTCGGCAAATCGACCATGTAGCCAGTGTTTCTTTTTTGGTGCCGGGCACGGCTTTCTATTAGAATTTTAAGAGGAATAACCTATACATTGCGCGCGCATCCCATTATTTTCCTTATGGGAGGTAGCTGCCTACAGCAGACGGTTTCTGAATCTTTCAGTAGCAGTGCTCTGTCAACCTGGTGGCAACTTTACGAAGCATTTCCATGCGTTATTTCGTTTCTCACCAGTTGCGGCGCGGAAAATATGAATTCTTCTCTTCTTGTTTTGTGTTGATAGTGCCATGGCACGGCGGCACTACCTCTTAGGCCGCCACTGTTGTAAAGTAACATCTCATGAACAAAAGCAACTTTTACTTTTACTGCGGGGTCAGTTTTATGAGATTGCCACCTGTTTTAGCAAAACATCTTTTTTTCACATTTCAGTGACTTTCTCAAAACGTTATACATATTTATGGATAAAATGTTTACCACAGGTAGATGTTACATATAGGTAAAATTTAAGCCTAAATAGACTTATTAGGCCAGTCAGTAGAGAACCGAAACAGGGGTGTATGTTGCAAAAGGGGGTAGAAGATTTTATTTTTTAACTTGTATATATGGATACAAACATGTAGAAAAACAAAAATGCTAACATGGGCGACCTCGGGAAAACTTTTGGCGGCAAAAAAACCTCGAAATTGTAGAACTTTTTTTCGTTTTACGCCTATAACTCCTAAACGGTGCATCCTAGCGAAAAAGTTATGATATAACTAATTAAAGAACATTAAATTTTGCGTCGAATGAGTACCGTAGCATAATAATTCGGTCAGGTAATATGGTCGAAAACCACGGTCAAAGAACGACGATTTTTTCCAACTTTGCTAAAAACTGAGATATAGTATTATATATGAGTCTGCAGCTTGGAAATGAGTACTCTGAGAGAAAAACTCTTCAAATGAAAGTTGTAGAGCATCAAATTCTACGTCCACTGAGTTTCAAAATTGTCAGTTTCGGTGAAGTACACCTCTCGAAATTGGCGATCCCCCGGTGTATGATAATTGGCATAAGAATCCCAACCAAATCGAAAGTATCTTTCTGTCACATTTCTTAATAATAACAGTAATAATAATAATAATAATAATAATAATAATAATAATAATAATAATAACCATAATAATATTATTATTAATATTTAGCAATAATTTAAGTATAATTATATTTAGTGTATCTAGTGTATAGCATCTATGTACGCAGCATTCGCCACGCTTCCCTCCAATGCTGCAGAAGAGTGACAGTATTTCGCAGTAATGGTTGGAGGCTATCTGCTTCATAAAGTTGTTTGGCCACCCAACGCCTCCTTCGACACCATCGCCAAGAGTTAATCCTCTTTAAAAAAAAATACACTATGGGTCCACGAAAGTTGCCGTTGTGTTCGACAGATAGGCCTACCCTGCTCAGAGTGGCACAAAAAGATCTGAGTTATTCCGGCGGATGAAGATTCGCCATTCCCCCGAAGTAATCTTTGACTTAAATACAATTAACCAAGTCGCTCAGGAAAAGTTTTTGGTTAATGAGTTTAATAAAAGTCTTCTCATTGAAGTCCTGAAAAGTCACTTCGAAGATTGTGACATTAAAGTCAATCAGGCCCATGCTGACTTGCTCATTTCCAAGGCCAAGGAGCATGAAAATGTCAAAATAATTGGAGAGGACATAGACCTTCTTGTGCTTATGATAGGGCTTTGCCAGCCATGCATCAACTTGGTCTTTCTGAAGCTGCTGATGTGCAATATTTGAGAACATCTTTCAAATTCGACCAATCCATATCCAGCCACATCCTTTTAATCCACGCGTTTAGTGGATGTGATACGACATCTTGTGACGGGCTTTTCTTACTTTATGCTATAAAGTTCCTTAACTTCTTGGATTAAATCTTCGCCAAAATCTGTGACGACTAACATGTGATTATTCTCAATCGTAGTACATAAGTTTACTGAACTCCTACAAAACAAGGTCACTCATGCACCTGCCGTGTCATCATAACACTGCCTGCATAGTCCACATTCCAACACTCAGTACAACTACCTCTGTCACCGGGTGATTGCAAATTTCCTACTCTCAGTCTACTTTCTCTTTCTTTTAACAATTTACCCAGTCTTGATAATATTGATGAAAATTTATATTAACGGGCGCCATCATCAATACGCTTCCTCTTTTCTTTTTGTTATGTATCAGCCCAGACACAAATTAAATTATAGATACACAGGCTATGTATCTACATGCCCCTCGACTAGCTTTTAAGTTAACAGTGGAGACGGGAGTTGGGTTCGGGTTTATCTTTCTTTAATTACTTTGCTTCTCTCTCTATTTCTCCTTTTTCTCCTTTTTCAGTGCTCACTACCAAAGTATATACTTAGCCCAAAAATCAGCGACTCTCAAACCATTACAAGGATAAGGGTCAAAAATCTGAACTTCACGTTAATTTACTTTGCATAACAATAACCATAATTTATTTAATATATTATTTTTTTTTCTTTTTTCAACAATAACAATCTTATATACAATAACTCACTGAGCGCCAAACTTTTTGATGGCTAGACTTCACGTTAATTTACTCTGCATAACAATGACCATAATTTATTTAATATATTATTTTCTCTTTTCAACAATAACAATCTTATATACAATAAATTACATTTACACTACATTAACCATTCAACATTTTTATTGGTAGGATAATATTTGATTATTCAAGGTTAGTATACCCAATTTTAACTGTATAAGTACGTTCTCTGTTCAACAATAACAAATTCCTAATTAATTATTTTAACCTTCTTTCTTTTTTTTGTGTTTCCAGGTATCTACTAGAACGTCTCGTATTATTTACTATTAACTTGTGTAGTCACTTACATTTGCAACTTCAAGATGTTTCAATATATATATTATACCCCCTTTTTTTTCTCTTTAGAATAAATAAAGGTTTTCAATTTATAATCCAGTCCTTAACTCTACAGATTACATTCAATAATCCCACCTATGTCTCCTATATTAGTCTATTTGTCAGCTTAGTCCATGAAGAATTGTATTTAAAGATAGATAGAAAAGACAGTCTCACGAAGAAAGAAATAGAAGTTTAGGCCTATACCCACAGAGTGACTGTGGCGATAGACCACCGATACAGGAGCGACGTCTAGATCTTGAGTTACAAACAATCTGACTCCTCTCCTGCAACCGGGAAAATATTAATGGGCCGCAAACAAAAATACAATTTTGTAAATCGACGTCAGAGGTCCCTGACACTCTCTCCTAGAGGCACGTGGGGCCGTTGTTCGCCTCCAACATCGATGGCTTTCACAATCTCTCATAAATTTCTTTTCTTTATATGTTACTGGTATAGGCCTTGCCTACTACCAGATTTTATTTGTTTGATTCGGGATACTTCCGGCGTTCCCTCACCTCACCCTTACAATCTCTAGTACTGTTCATAAACTACTTATCAGTACACTACTCGTAATTACCTTTTCTCCTCTTCTGACCTAACCAATCATTTGTTATTATCTTTCCACTCACTCACCTCTTTCTAACCTGACCAGTCATCAGCTATTATCTTTTAACCCCTTTCTTTCTTTAAGTAGAATTCCCTTCAGCTTATACCATTGATTTAATTCACTCGGTGGTTATTCTAGTTTTCCTACTTCTTACGTTACTACTCTTTAGCATGGGCACCCAATCTTCTTTTGTCTCTAAATTCCCTAGAATTCTAACTGAAACTAATTCACGCCCAGATTAGTAAGCTTCTCTATAACCCCTTTAGTGACTTCTACTTCTACCCTAACATGTAAATTTTCCAATGGTACACACCTAATGCACTACCACTCGTAGGCCTTCTTTTGCCCTTCAATCTTTCCACTTCTTATCCCCCTCTACCATATTCCATACACCTTCGCTTGTAGATAAATCTCTATAAAAAAACATAACTTAACATTACAGGCCAGCATGAAATCTATTTATAGATAGTCACCCGTCACCTGAACGAAACCCAAGAGGGAGGGGCCCTCGTAAGAAGTACTAAGCATGCCCCTTAATTACCTTTCTTCCTTACTCCCCTCGCGTCCTGTCTCAAAAATAACAAAGTTTATATGAGCATCACCAATTGCCCCTAGCTATGTATTCATTCGTGGGACAATCACCCAAAAAAAACTTAAAGTGAAGAGATATATCTGTGGCATTCAGTTGTTAGGCTCTAGACTGCTCTTTTATAATTAATTTAGACCAGAAATAGAAAATAGTTGGATTACTGGATTTCATCACTTTACTTCTAGAATTCTCACTTCTATGTTTCTATTCTATTCTATTATTCCATACGGTGTCTAATCGCCATACATGACTTAGAAACCATCCTTATAAAAAAAAGGGATATCTCAATTTTCTCACTCCCCAAACAATAAGAAAAAAAAAGTCTAGACGACTATACTCAACCAGTGATGTCCAACTTATCCTCCGATCCTGAGTTGTCTTCCATTACTTCCTGATGTCCATATCTGCTCTTATTCAGAGCGAGCAGTCACGACTCACTCTCACAGCTGATGTTCGCTGTAGCGGTGTCTCGTACTGGCCGACTTGGTGTATTCTTCTGATTAATGACTATCTCCATATAGCCGTGTCAAGGAAGTTCACAACCAGAATTTCCTTTAGATGAAAGTCTGACACACCATTATGCCAGAACGCCTCTACCGCTGTCACACATCCCAATCTCGTCTTCTCCCTTCTGCCTTTTCAACTTCTCTCTCTCGTGGTCAGGCACGTACTACTAACCGTCTTTTCGGTTCCGCACGTCTCCCTCGTCGATTCACCGTCGACGCATGCGCACCTCTCCTTTTCTGTAATTCAAATAAAATTCAGGGCAGTATCGATAATCATAAAAATGTTCAATATCGATTAGTTGCGGTCCCCCAACCCTTCCTTTGTTTAGGAATGGTCTCCTATCGTTGATTATGCACGTCGCTATTTGCGTCGTTACATTCTTCCCTCACTCACCATAAAAAAAATAATGTTGACACAGGTCACATTCATTTTTTTTTTTTTTTTTTGTGCGTGTCTCTTTTACCAGCCTTAAAGAATGTTTATCCAGGAACAAAGGGTTTCAAGTCTTTGACGTGCCACTTCCCCAACTTTTTACCAAAACGGTTTGTCAGTTCGTAGCTATTTTCACTGAACTTTTTCTTTATAATATAGGGCCCGACAAACTTTGCACTTAAACCTGCTGTATAAGCTTGTGAGGCATCACTTAATTTAAAGTTTCTTCTTAACACTAGATCTCCTGGACGAAATCTCACCTCTCTCCTCCGAAGATTATAATAATGACTCGAATTCTTATAGGCGGTTTCTAAGTTATGTCTAACCATTAAACGTACCGTTTTCAATTTATTGAGTCTCTCCACCCAAAGTTTTGGAATTTCTTTATAAATCGGTTGGTTTTCCACCTTTTCAATCCTACTGATAATTTCAGGCTCCTTCCCATAATTTAGCATATAAGGAGTGCATCCAGTGGAACTATGCTTAGCCGTATTTATAGCAAAATTAAATTCTCTCAAATACACGTCCCAAACTGTCTGATCCTTTTGAATATAACTAGAAATCATTGTTTTCAATACTCTATTGACTCTTTCTACTGGATTTCCTTGTGGCGAATATACAGGTAAATAACAAGGAGTTATATTAAAAGCTTTAGCTATCTCTCGCATTAATTTACTAGTATATTGCGGTCCATTATCCATCAGCAAATATCCCGGAATTCCCCATTTAAGGATAATCAATTCATAAAATGCTTCCGTAACTGCTCTACTGGTTGCTTTCCTTAACGCTTTACACTCTACATATTTGGTAAAGGTGTCCTGAAATACTACAATGTATCGGTTCCCTTTTTTGGAACGTGGGTAAGGTCCCAACAAATCAGTAGCTACAGTCATCCAAGGTTTCTCTTTCTGGTAAAAATGCATTGGTCCTGCTTGAGCCGTCTGTAACACTTTCTGTCTCTGACATATTTCACAAGCAGTAACATACTTAGCAACATCTCTAAACATTCCCGGCCAATAATACTTGTTTGCTATTCTAAAGAAAGTTTTAGCTATCCCCATATGTCCTGCAGTAGGTGCATCATGACATTCCTGTAATACTTTAATCCTATAATCTTGCGGAATAACTAATTTCCACCTATTCACTGTTCCCTCTAAAGTTTGTTCTAACTGATCTAATCTTAAATGGTACAACTTCTCATCTACGACCTTCCAATCTGGCCAAAATTTAGGTTTACTTTGTACTTGCTCCTTCCGCTTAATATACCAAGCATCTTGTATATTTTCCCATTCCACTACTTCAGAGTTATCAGTCAACAAGAGGCAAAATTCTTCCTCTACCGTTTTCTCTTGAACTTTCCCTTCGTGTATTCTAGATAAAGCATCCGGAACTTTTTGTAATCTACCAGGCCTATGTATTACTTCAAAATCATACTCCTGGAGCAATAAACTCCACCTAGCTAATCGTCCGGTCGGATTCTGTAATGTATTTAACCATTTCAGAGCAAAATGATCAGTATATACTTTAAAATGATAACCTTCCAAATAAGGACGAAACTTTTGAACTGCCCACAATATAGCTAACAATTCCTTCTCAACTATTGCCCACTTTTGCTCACCTACCGTTAAAGTTCTACTAGCATAAGCTATTACTTTTTCCTCTCCTTCCTCTCCTGTCTGAATTAATGCTGCTCCTAGTCCTGAAAAACTAGCGTCGGTCTGTAACACTAGGGGTTTAGTATAATCTGGACAAGTTAATATAGGACTACTAGATAATTTCGATTTTAATTCATCAAAAGATTCCTGACATTCCTTAGTCCAACGCCATTTCTGATTCCTTTTCAGAAGTGCAGTGAGGGGCTTTACAACTTCAGAAAAAAATGGAATGAATCGTCGGTACCAAGATGCCAATCCTAAAAATGCTCGTACTTCCTTGACTTTTGTAGGGGCTGGATACTCAAGGATACACGAGATTTTATCTGAATCTACAGCAATTCCTAATGGAGTAATGATATGACCCAAATATTTTAATTCACTTCTACAAAATTTTGATTTTTCCCTATTAATTTTCAGGTTAGCTTTTCTTAATTTCTCTAAGACTTTTTCTAACAAGGACAAATGTTCTTCAAATGTCTCGCTAATAAGTACTATATCATCCAAATAACAAAAGCATTTCTCTCCTATCTCTTCTCTTAATATAGTATCAACTAATCTTTGAAACGAGGCTGGTGCGTTATGGATTCCAAAAGGCATAACTCGAAACTGATACAATCCTCTACCAGGTACGGTAAATGCTGTTTTTTCTTTACTTGCTTCATCTAATGGAACTTGCCAATACCCATTTTTCAAATCTATTGTACTGATATACCTAGCATGTCGTAATTTACTCAAAACATGTTCAATGTATGGCAAAGGATAACTATCTCTTTTAGTACAATTGTTTACTTTTCTGAAATCTACGCAGAACCTCCATGTTCTATCTGGTTTCTTTACCATAACTACCGGAGACGACCAAGGTGAATTTGAAGGCTCTATAACTTTTTCCAATAACATTTTATCTATTTCCGCGTGTATAACTTTTTCCAAAATGGGTGATACTGGATAATATCTTTGTTTTATAGGTTTTGCATCGCCTGTATCAATAACATGAGAAATCAGATCGGTAAGTCCAGTACACTGATCAAATTTCTGTAACTGATTTTCCAAAAACATATTCAATCTGTCCCTTTCCTGAGGTGTAGGTAAGGTAAGAATATTATGTAGTTGATCTTCTTCTTTTAAATCTATAGCCTTAACAAATTGAAAAATTTTTGCTGGTTCATCTTTGAAATACCAAGTCCCATCTTGCAAATCTACTACTAACCCAATTTGTTTCAAAACGTCCATGCCCAGAATCATATCTACTGCTAAATTTGGCATAATTTTACATTTTATCTGAAAGATCCTGTCCTGCAATTTCATCTCAAAAGTTCTCTCTCCTGTTATAGAACTATAAGTTTTATCTGCTAATTGCACCACCCTAACTTCAGATTCTTCTACTGCTAAATCTAACATTTTACATAAAAAGTCACCTTTCTCTCCCACATAAGTTTTATCTGAACCGGAATCTATTAAAGCAATAAATGTAATATCCTCCAGCAAAATTTCAACAAAACATCTATCTCCATTAACTAAATCTGTAGGATTTATATTTAACATCACACAAGCCTGATTTTTAGTTAATTGTCATAAGGGATTTGTAGGCCTAACTTTTCTTTCTTGGGGCATCCTACAATCAATAGACCTATGTCCAAGCTTATTACAATTATAACATTTAATCGTAGTGCGTGGAGTAACTCTACGAGGTGCCTTACACTCGAACTGCCTATGTCCTGTTTTATCACAATTCCAACATCGCTGATTATTTGAAAAACGCAAAGTGGTGTTTTTACCATTATCCCTCGACTCATCCTGTCTCTCTTTATTTTCTATTACTTTAACCATTCTAGAATCATTTACAGGACTTGAATTCCGTTCCTTATCCCACGTCTTTGCAGAAAAACTAACATTGGGTTTCTTTTGTAACTCGGACGATGGAAGTTCCTGTTTTCCCTGAATTCCTAGCGCTGTATGAACTGAAGGTATAACAACTTGTCTCTGAGGTTTATAAGCCGTTTCTTTAATTGTAGCTCTAACCTGCGTTGGAGGAGGAATATATCTCTCAGAATCTAACAATATTTGTTCATACTGTCTACCTACACGTATTAAATCTGTTATAGTTTGAATCTCTGCAGGTCTAAGGTACAATTTTACATCAGGACGCAAATTTTTGATAACAGTCTTCATCATTTGTTGAGGACTCATTGGAGTACTCAGCCTCCTCATTAACGTTTGAATAGCATTAACATAATCAAAAATCGATTCTTTGGGACCTTGCGTTCTCTGTCTAATCTCATCCAAAAGCGAGTCTTCCTCATCAATAGGCAAATAATATTCTCTAAATTCTTTCAAAAAAGCTTCCCATGTAGGCCAATTTGTTAATCTGTTCCTGTACCAAAGTAAAGCTGAATCTTGTAAAATTTCGGGTAATACTGACAATAACTCTACACCCTGTAACTTAGAACTTTGTTTTAAATCTTCCAATCTCTCCAAAAATAAGTAAATACTATCCCCAGGTTTGAATTTAATGTTCCATTTACGAACCAGATCCAAAGTATTTGGTTTATGTGGCTCTAACTGAATTGTAAACGATGGTATTACTGGTACAACTTCTTCTGAATCAGCTACCGCCATGGCCTTCCTACGCATTAACTTAACCCATGTATACACTACATCTCCATATGAATCTTGTGGTACCGTTATATTATGTTCAACTAAATCTTCTTCCAAAACTTCCTGACTCAGAGCAAAAGCCGTAATTAACACTTGAAATGACTGAGGGTTCTTACGGGCATAATCTAACAAGCGTTGTCTTAACTCATCCCTTGTACCTGTGGTCGGTAACTTTACTCTATCACATTCTGCCTCTAAATCCGCCTTCCTCAACTTCCTAATAGCTTGGGTTAGCTCAGCTGCTCTTATTTGTGCATACGGATCAACATAAGTAGCCATATTTATATATTAACAATACCACTGAAAAAAAAAGATTAGAACACACAATAGTTCAGTCGTCTGTCTTAGTCATCTATAGAAGTCCTTACTTGTCAATAGTCATTATTCTTTTCCCAAAAATATGTTATTATTATTATTTAATTTTTTGAGAATAAATTTCAGTTATACTAACCTAACTCCCAAAATTCTTTTAACCCTATCTCGCCTCACGTTAGGATATCAAACTATCACTGCCTCACGCTATGGGCTATCATAATATGGAACTTCAACTGAATAAAGGTTTCTTTTTTTTTTTTTTAACAATCTAAATTAAGTTGCAACAATTAGCAATACTGTTTTGTTTTAACACTACTCAGCCCCACGATATGGGCGCCAAAATTTTGAAGGGGACTTCACGTTAACTTTATTTTGCATAACAATAACCATAATTTATTTAATATATTATTTTTTTTTCTTTTTTCAACAATAACAATCTTATATACAATAACTCACTGAGCGCCAAACTTTTTGATGGCTAGACTTCACGTTAATTTACTCTGCATAACAATGACCATAATTTATTTAATATATTATTTTCTCTTTTCAACAATAACAATCTTATATACAATAAATTACATTTACACTACATTAACCATTCAACATTTTTATTGGTAGGATAATATTTGATTATTCAAGGTTAGTATACCCAATTTTAACTGTATAAGTACGTTCTCTGTTCAACAATAACAAATTCCTAATTAATTATTTTAACCTTCTTTCTTTTTTTTGTGTTTCCAGGTATCTACTAGAACGTCTCGTATTATTTACTATTAACTTGTGTAGTCACTTACATTTGCAACTTCAAGATGTTTCAATATATATATTATACCCCCTTTTTTTTCTCTTTAGAATAAATAAAGGTTTTCAATTTATAATCCAGTCCTTAACTCTACAGATTACATTCAATAATCCCACCTATGTCTCCTATATTAGTCTATTTGTCAGCTTAGTCCATGAAGAATTGTATTTAAAGATAGATAGAAAAGACAGTCTCACGAAGAAAGAAATAGAAGTTTAGGCCTATACCCACAGAGTGACTGTGGCGATAGACCACCGATACAGGAGCGACGTCTAGATCTTGAGTTACAAACAATCTGACTCCTCTCCTGCAACCGGGAAAATATTAATGGGCCGCAAACAAAAATACAATTTTGTAAATCGACGTCAGAGGTCCCTGACACTCTCTCCTAGAGGCACGTGGGGCCGTTGTTCGCCTCCAACATCGATGGCTTTCACAATCTCTCATAAATTTCTTTTCTTTATATGTTACTGGTATAGGCCTTGCCTACTACCAGATTTTATTTGTTTGATTCGGGATACTTCCGGCGTTCCCTCACCTCACCCTTACAATCTCTAGTACTGTTCATAAACTACTTATCAGTACACTACTCGTAATTACCTTTTCTCCTCTTCTGACCTAACCAATCATTTGTTATTATCTTTCCACTCACTCACCTCTTTCTAACCTGACCAGTCATCAGCTATTATCTTTTAACCCCTTTCTTTCTTTAAGTAGAATTCCCTTCAGCTTATACCATTGATTTAATTCACTCGGTGGTTATTCTAGTTTTCCTACTTCTTACGTTACTACTCTTTAGCATGGGCACCCAATCTTCTTTTGTCTCTAAATTCCCTAGAATTCTAACTGAAACTAATTCACGCCCAGATTAGTAAGCTTCTCTATAACCCCTTTAGTGACTTCTACTTCTACCCTAACATGTAAATTTTCCAATGGTACACACCTAATGCACTACCACTCGTAGGCCTTCTTTTGCCCTTCAATCTTTCCACTTCTTATCCCCCTCTACCATATTCCATACACCTTCGCTTGTAGATAAATCTCTATAAAAAAACATAACTTAACATTACAGGCCAGCATGAAATCTATTTATAGATAGTCACCCGTCACCTGAACGAAACCCAAGAGGGAGGGGCCCTCGTAAGAAGTACTAAGCATGCCCCTTAATTACCTTTCTTCCTTACTCCCCTCGCGTCCTGTCTCAAAAATAACAAAGTTTATATGAGCATCACCAATTGCCCCTAGCTATGTATTCATTCGTGGGACAATCACCCAAAAAAAACTTAAAGTGAAGAGATATATCTGTGGCATTCAGTTGTTAGGCTCTAGACTGCTCTTTTATAATTAATTTAGACCAGAAATAGAAAATAGTTGGATTACTGGATTTCATCACTTTACTTCTAGAATTCTCACTTCTATGTTTCTATTCTATTCTATTATTCCATACGGTGTCTAATCGCCATACATGACTTAGAAACCATCCTTATAAAAAAAAGGGATATCTCAATTTTCTCACTCCCCAAACAATAAGAAAAAAAAAGTCTAGACGACTATACTCAACCAGTGATGTCCAACTTATCCTCCGATCCTGAGTTGTCTTCCATTACTTCCTGATGTCCATATCTGCTCTTATTCAGAGCGAGCAGTCACGACTCACTCTCACAGCTGATGTTCGCTGTAGCGGTGTCTCGTACTGGCCGACTTGGTGTATTCTTCTGATTAATGACTATCTCCATATAGCCGTGTCAAGGAAGTTCACAACCAGAATTTCCTTTAGATGAAAGTCTGACACACCATTATGCCAGAACGCCTCTACCGCTGTCACACATCCCAATCTCGTCTTCTCCCTTCTGCCTTTTCAACTTCTCTCTCTCGTGGTCAGGCACGTACTACTAACCGTCTTTTCGGTTCCGCACGTCTCCCTCGTCGATTCACCGTCGACGCATGCGCACCTCTCCTTTTCTGTAATTCAAATAAAATTCAGGGCAGTATCGATAATCATAAAAATGTTCAATATCGATTAGTTGCGGTCCCCCAACCCTTCCTTTGTTTAGGAATGGTCTCCTATCGTTGATTATGCACGTCGCTATTTGCGTCGTTACAATCTGCTATTTTTGGTCAAGGAAAGATGAAGCTGAGCAGCATGGTCACCTTTTCGAAAGAACTTCAGGACATCTCCCGACACTTCGTCAACCCATTCACCAGCCATGATGAAATTGGTGAGGCTGGTGACCTATACACCGGAGATCCCACCAAAGTAGCTCTGGACGAATTGCGCCAATCCACGTTCACATGAGCAGTGGCCAAGGGAAAAGTGGACCTCGCAAGACTATCACCTGATTATGATGCTGCACGCCACCATTTATATAGGTGTTTCCATCAAATACAGACATGATTGGGTAAAACAAAAAACCTTGAAGAAAGAGGATGGGTGGGTAGTAATGCAGGTCTAGTGCCACTAAAAAACCAACATTTACGTGACTCCCTTGTCTCTACTCAAGACAGTGTCATGCCCTTGCAAGGTAGCGTGTAGTAGAGCCTGCTCTTGCCATAAGGCTGGTCTGAAGTGCTCTTCCATATGCAAGCACTACTGTATTCAACAATGTGAGAACACTTTATCCACTGGTAGTTGATGATGACGACGACAAAGATCGCTTCAACCAGCTATTGGAGCCCGAGGAACAACCAGAGGAGGATGATGAGAGCTTCCTACCACTTTCACAGATGCTAATAGAGGAACTGGGCTCCTTGGTTTATTTAAATTATACACATTTTTAAACATATATTTATTGACTAATGGTTTTTCAGGCACTTAAAATGGCTTTATTTGGTGACAGGTTTCGGGCTTAGCCATGCTATCCTTGATCAGGCTTATTAACACATCATTTCTATTATTAACAGTTTTTTTATAGATTTACATCATGGTAAATTAATAAAATAACGGTATGGTGTATAATTCTTATGCGTTTTTAAATTACATTCATGTTTTCTTATTTACTCGTGTTTTCATATTTGTTTTCTCCTTATTCACATTTTAAAATGATTATTTGATGATACTAAAGCAAGAATAAATCTGTAGGATATACAACCGTACTGTTGAAGCGTTCTAACTCATAGGTACCTTCATACGCAAATTGCCGGACACCGGGAGATTGCCAATTTCGAGACCGAAACTAAAAATGTTGGTACTCAGTAGACGCAGAATTTGATGCTCTACAACTTTTATTTCATGAGTTTTTCTCTCTCAGTACTCATTTCCAAGCTGCAGACTCATATATAGTACAATATCTCAGTTTTTGGCAAAGTTGGAAAAAATCGTCATTTTTTGATCGTGGTTTTCGACCGAATTATTACGTTGTGATATTCATTCGACGCAGAATTTAATGCTCTTTAATTAGTTATATCGTAATGTTTTCGCTAAGATGCACCGTTTAGGTGTTAGATGCAGAAAACAAAAAAAGTCCTAAAATTTCGAGGTTTTTTTGCCGCCAAAAGTTTTCCCGAGGTCGCCCGTGTTAGCATTTTTTGTTTTTTAGATGCTTGTATCCATATATAATGGATACAAGCATCTAAAAAAACAAAAAATGCTAACACGGGCGACCTCGGGAAAACTTCCATATATGCTCTACAATCCTGCATCTACCCGGTGATACTCTATGGCTGTCAAACATGGGCGCTGACATCGACACAGAAAAAATTACTACAGGTATGCCAGAGGAAAATGCTAAGAAAAGTCCTAGGCATCACATTGAGGGACAGAATCCCCAATACTACACTAATCCAGTCAGCAAAAACGACAGATATCGCTCACCTAGCAGAAAGAACTAAATGGAGATGGGGTGGCCATGTTTCAAGGTTGGTGGACGATAGATGGACATACAGGAGTACCATATGGGACCCCAGACAAGGAAGAAGGCTGCGCGGAAGACCAAAAAGGAGATGGGAGGAACTTTTCAAGGATAAAGTGGGCCAACAATGGACCAGGGTAGCCAAAAGAAGAATCGAGTGGAAAGAACTGGGGAAAACCCTGAACAATACGCAAGACTAAGTGCTCAAGACCAAGTGTTAAAGTTCAAGTGTACATGACGCTCAAAATCACGAACAACTTCACTAGCGCGGAGTAGCTCGCCGTGCTAGATAAGAGGAGCTAAACCCTTCTTAGGAGGCCTTTGCCCTACATGGGACACGATAGGCTTATTTTATTTATATTTTTTTATTATCCATATATACAAGTTTAAAAAATAAAAGCTTCTACCCCACCTTTTGCATCATACAATACCTCTACTGACTGGCCTATATACAGAAGCCGAGCAATAACTTGAAGAATCGCGATTTTTTGCAGTTTTTATTTTTATTGCAAAAAGTTCTCATTTTCTTCGTCATTCTTAGGTCTATCTCTTCCTGTTTTTGTTTTTCCGATATTTTTATTGATACCTTAAAATAAAATAAAACACTTTTCACAACTTTTTGCATTTTTTCACCATGATGTTACAAATCGGTTTTCCCCCAAATCATATAAGCTTACAATGAATTCATTTTATTTTCCTCCCATCTTTCTCCACTAAGAGGCTGTCAATAGACAAAGCATACCAGAAAATGGATGATAAACATGGAAATAAAATACATACGAAGAGATACATAAAGGAACATAACAGAGGAACATAAATATTTAGCAGATGCAGCACAAACAAAGCAAAAAAATATGCAGTCAAAATCATAGGATTGTGGCCACTTCGATTCTTTTAAAGAATGTGAATTTTTTTCGGCTGGACTACAACTTCATTGTGTACGAATGTCCAAAAATCTAGGAACCGCTAAACTCCTAGAGAGCACAGTGAAACCACCTTCAGGCTGTAAACAATCAGTCAGCGAATACATTAATACTAGCACATAAATAAGTAAGAACAATCTAAAATGAAATATAAGCCACTCACATAAAAGTTTAATATAGCGTTAATATTAATTTTAGCTTTAAAGTTGACCATAATCGCTGGCATTTATATCTTGTTTCAATGTTATGAGCAGTTCATCGAATGGGGCTTTGGATCGAGATATTGAAACGATACTTTATGTTCGACTTTAAATGTAACATTTTAATTTTAATATTTCAGTCTAAACACTTATTAAAACTGAACGGTATGCAAATGAGTCAAACCGGAGTGATAATTGTTTTCGAGTGATTCTCATACTATGGAATGAGCCAAGAATTCGCTTTGAAAAGTGTAAATCATTTACCAGGTTTGTGGCAGCTTGGCTGCTGATTCACTATCTTTGCGAGCCAATGAAAGTGGGTTTACAACATCTTAAAATACAATAAAAATAACCAACCCACTAGGCCTACTTTCTATTTACTTCTTAATTTTGACGAAACTCATGTTTTCAAAAGCAAACAAGAGTTATGGTTTCTAAGGAATCTCACAACTGTGTCATGAGCTGCCTCGACTTCAACATTATCCAACTTGTCGGGACAACCATCCAACTAACCCGACGAATTGGTAATGTGTAGGTCGGTCCCAAACAGATCATGGGAGCCTTTAGCGTGCAGTTAAAAATTTAGCCACAAAAACGCTGCACGGCTAAATGAGGTCCTACCTTCTCGTTCTACTTTATGCTCATGTGCATCACCATCACTGATTGTGAATAATGATGGCTTTGTTATGAAATTTGGCGATTAATAAGGTTTATGTTATATTCCAGAAGTTAGGTACCGGTACCTATATTCTGCCTAGTAGAGTGTAAGATTGCCAAAGCAATTATTGATCTTTAATGCCTTTGTAAAGTAGTTGATTAATTTATGTTGTAAGAACCTGTGGGTTTTGCCATCGGAAACAGGAACGATAATTATTTTGCAGTGGCAAAGACATGTGTAGATTAGTGGCAAATAATTCAAAACATTTGAGTTATTCCTGTATATCGCGATTATTATTTTTCATCATACGGTGAAGAAATGACATAAATTTATGAAACGTACTTCTTGTACTTCATAAAGAACAAATGGCTTTCTTCTTTAGATTTATAACCAGGGCCCGGATTCTGACGACCTAAAATTGTTTGAAAAATTATCTATAAAATGACCCTAAATTTCAAAGAAAATTACTTAATAATTATAAAGAATGACCTAAAAACTTATCTTTTGTTTATATTTTTTTATTCTGCACACAAAGATATAGACTAATTTGTACATAGTTTTAAAAACTGTAAATGCAGAAAGGATATTGTAGGTGTAAAAACTTTGTTTCATCGTTTTGATTGGAGCACTTGAGAAGAAAAGTAAGAAAATAGTTTTTAAAGTACATCCTACAAAAATGTTGCATTATAGTGACCCACTACTTTATTGAGGGTAAACAGTAGTTTTCACTCTCAAATTCAAGCCCATGACAGGCTTGTTGTCAAGTCAATCCCATAACAGTAGTAATATAATACAAAATTTTTGGGTTTTCTTTGATTCTCGTTTCCGACTGAAACATGACAACACTTCAACACCGAGTGTGTCCTTCTTGCACTAAACGAATAACACTTCAAAGACAGCACCGCTGGGACGATGCTAGCTAGACGGCAAAAAAAGTTAATGTGCTCAATGTAAATGCATGAAAATGACTAAATAGGGAAGCAAATGACACGAAAATGACAAAATAATGACGTGAGATTGAAATAAATGCAATACAAATTTTAAAAAATGCATAAAATGACAAAAAAATGACCTAATAAAAATGAATTACTGTATTCTAGAAGCCATGATTAGGATTTATCTACAAGTTGGCAATGTCTATGAAGCATCAATAAAAATCATTAGAATCAGGGCCCTATTTATACCCATAGGCGTAAATATGTAAATATTTCATTTAGTAACGTAAATATTTTTTTTTAATAAAAAAAATTAATTAGGTTCAAGGTTGTTTGCTTTCCAAATATTCTGTATACATTTCAGAATTCCGTAATGAATTTACTTTGTGGCAAACAGATAATAGTATTTGATTAATATAACAACTAGTTATAGAAAGTAAAGAACTTGGGTATAAATGTGTAATCATTTATATTTTAGAGATAATTTCGGTTATGTTTGCTTGTTTCTAAATATCTTACATACGTATAATACATACTCCAAAATTATAGCTGTCATTAAAGTTTTCTGTGCAAAACAAGTACCAATAATAGTATTTGAATAGTGTAATATAATAGTGCTAGGAAGCCCTTTTCATCAAATCAACGTAATTTTAAAGAAGCTGGAATGTCAACATAAATATGAATGTATTTTTTGTGATTATAAGTATAGAAATAAATGCGTAAATATTTATGAGCTCCGTAATATAGGTTCATACTCTTTGTTTTAGAATTATATTACATACATTTCAGAATTATGACTTGCAGGGGAATTGTTATTCATCGTACTGAGTTCTCACGTGCTAATCATTCAAAATACTTTGTCCTCTTCGGTTCCAGTTAAAATATCTACGTGCATCAGTAACTCCAATTCTAATCTCATGGCTCAATGCTATATAAAAGTGAATTCTATTTAACATGGCTGTAGTTGATTTTTTGTATTTAGAGGAAAACGAAAAATAGCCAGCGTTAATTTCCGGTATAGAAATGAAAAATATGTTTTGACAATATATTATTGTTTCTCGGGCTTCCAACCGGGTGAGTTGGAGGTTTGGTTCCAAGCTTTTGGCAGCAATCTCTGCCATCTTCTCCCAGAAGATAATATATTCTCAACACTGGGAAAGCCTCAAGTCATGTTTTACAAATCTCTTCTTTATATTAAATCTTTTTATAATGCCAAACCACAAAAACCAGTAGAAGAATAATTTAGTTTCGCAACTGTTTCAATTTTACGATTGAAAAACCCTAAAAATTCTGTTTAAACAAAATATTCCTAATTATAAAGATTACAATTAATATGGAACAGAAAGTAGTATTTGACAGTATTTGAATAACCTAACAGTTATTTTTATGAAGTCAATCAATTAAGTTGTATTTGTCAAATACTGCCCATAGTTTTTTTTTTCAGAAGTTTTGGATCGAAGATTGAAAGAGAACAAATGAACGAGTTTCCTGCTGGGGGAACTATCTGACTCTAGCAACAGTGCATAAGTGAATCTGTAACGTGACGTCACATTTTATACATTTCAATTCTGTTTCTTGTTGGTTTCTGAATGACTTGGCTGCTAGCCTTCGCGCAGCCGGTCTGCGCATGTAACTTACCACGTTCTTCTCATTTCAAGCGACTGTGGATGAACGTGCATTGTGCGAGTTAAAACTGTAATTTCTCCCTTCTAATGTCTTTTCATAAAAGCTCTTAGTGAATCAAACTCTCCACCAAATATAACTTATTATTTGAAAGATAGAATCTAATTGCGTGATGAAATGTTGTATCAGTCGCCAGTCGTCATGTTCTCGCATGTCTTTCGGAGAAAGTAAAATAAGCTAGTCACAATCTAAATTTGGCGTATCTGTACGTACCTTTTTTAAGCATCCCTAGAACAAGTAGACCACATTCTTAATACATAATTGTTAATTGTACGAACCCAGCCTCTATTGTAATATGTGTTAATTATGTTTCCATTTTCGGAGGTTATGAGATTTACTGGCGGGCCAGTAGAGTTGCAACGGTCAAAATTATTATTTGATTGTATGTTGTATTTAATTGATTAAGTTTATATTTAGGCAGGACTCAAAATCCTAAGTCACTATCAAAATTTAATAAGGATGAGGTTAACACCATTCAGAGGAAGCATGAGGAAAAATGCCCTTGAGGAGTAGATCTAACCATTCCAGTGCACACCAATATAAGGGAAGAAATAAGTAATCGAAAATAATCCCTGTCACAAGATATTTCGGTTGAACAATAAATTTTAATCAAACAACAACTTGAACAAGAAATTTGTTAACATAACATTTCATAACTTGGTTAAATTCCAAATTGTAATTTAAATAGAACTATATTTATGTACACATAATCTCTAATAAGTTTGATCCAATAGTATTCTGGTGTATTTATTAGAAATACAGATAATGAATCCTATCCTACTATGAATGACATACATTAGCTTCAACGAACAATACACTATACTGATCAGTAAGATGATTTCATTATTAATAGAGTGAAGACAATTCCCTATCAAGAATTAATTTAACCTAAGTGAGCTGGTTATATGAAAGTGAACAGCCTATCCAAAGTTTGATCAATAATTTCCAAACAAAAAATCTAAAGTACCAGATTATCAAAATTTGATTTAATCAAAACATACTCAAATAGAATGAAAAATGAATACCAATTACCTAGTATGAATAATATGCCCAAAATAGGAAAACTCCAAAAAAAAGGAAAAATCAAATATAAAGAAAAAGGCCAAATTATATAAATTCAGTCAAAAGTATCTATCAGAACTTTACTGGCTAAAGGCAAAATTTGAAGTTACCAAAATCTGAATACAAAAACTATGCTCACTTAATTGAATACTAATATTCAAATGACGGATCAAAGGTGCAATAAATTATTTTCAAATTTAGCAAAGCTCCCACAAAAAATATGAAAAATAATAACTTGAATGAACAAATGCCTGCAAAAAGGAATCTATTATAAACCAGAGAAATCTATTTCAAATTTTAAATTTGGAAAATATCAAGCTGAAATACAATAAGAAATTTACAAATTTTCGAAATACAACATCTAAATTACTAATCGTTATATTCACCTAGTTAAACGTCTGGATACAATGATAGAAAAAACTATCAAAATTTTAAGTGATATCAAATTTTAAATTTGAAAAATATCTATCAGAGATTCAAAAACCAATCACAATATTGAAAAATGACCAACTATGGTATATTTAATTTTCTCAAGACTTATGCACAAAAATTAAAGACAATCCAAAATTCAAGTGATTTCAAAGGTTAAGTTTGGAAAATATCTATCTGAAATTCAAAATAACCAATTACCATAATTGAAAAATTTACAAGGAATGCTCTGTTGAATATTCTCAAGGGCAATGCACAACAATAAATTCCTATCAGAAATTCAAGTGATTTCAAAATTTAAGTTTGAAAAATATATATGTAAATTTTCAAAAACCAAATATCATAATTAAAAGTTTTACAAGCTCTGATATATTCAGTTTTCTCAAGGCCTATGCACAATAATAACACCTATGAAATTTCAAGTAATTTCAAATTTAAGTTTGAAAAATATTTATGTGAAATTCAAAACCAATTATCATAATTAAAAAAATTACAAGCTCTGATATTTTCAACTTTCTCAAGGCCTATGCACAATAATAACACCTATCAAATTTCAGGAAATTTCAAATTTAAGTTTGAAAAATATTTATGTAAATTTTCAAAAACCAATTACCATAATTAAAAATTTTACAAGCTCTGATATATTCAATTTTCTCAAGACCTATGCACAATAATAACGCCTATGAAATTTCAAGTAATTTCAAATTTAAGTTTGAAAAATATCTATGTGAAATTCAAAACCAATTATCATAATTAAAAATTATACAAGCTCTGATATTTTCAATTTTCTCAAGGCCTATGCACAATAATAACGTTTATCAAATTTCAAGAAATTTCAAATTTAAGTTTGAAAAATATTTATGTAAATTTTCAAAAACCAATTACCATAATTAAATATTTTACAAGCTCTGATATATTCAATTTTCTCAAGACCTATGCACAATAATAACGCCTATGAAATTTCAAGTAATTACAATTTTAAGTTTGAAAAATATCTATGTGAAATTCAAAACCAATTATCATAATTAAAAATTTTACAAGCTCTGATATTTTCAATTTTCTCAAGGCCTATGCATAATAATATCTATCAAATTTCAAGAAATTTCAAATTTAAGTTTGAAAATTATCTATGTCTATCTGGGATTCAATAAGTGAATTATTAAATTTCAGATTACAGAATTTAAGTAATTAGTCCCTATATTGATTTGCAAAGGGAAAACTACAACACACTGGATCACAGGTTAAAGTGACTATATCTCAAGATTTGACCAACCGCAGAAATGTATAATGGGTCATAATATAGCATGAACAAGGTATTAGCATTCAGTAACAAAATCCAAATTTGAAACAAAGGTGAAATTAGAAAATGTTATATAGAAATTCCTAAAGGCCTAGAATAATTATTATACTCAATGTGTAATTTTACCCCAAGATCAATGAAAAAATAATTGAAAGAATTCACGGATTTCTAGGAATATTCTGGATCCATAGAAAATGCCCATACCAGTTACTTCATAGATTTTTAACCCGAGAAAATATTTATGCAGAAGCAAAGAACTGCCTAGAAATATCCACAGAATTTGGATACAGCAAGACTACAAAACCTGAACAAATAACCCCACTAAATAATTCTTTAGGAGATCCAAATTTCGGTATTATGCCATTAGACAGGGAAGAAAATGTCTACTATGGAAGGTAGAATTTCAACATTAGATCACAGTAGTTTCTACTTCTATAAGAACACGAGAATTACCCCAGGGATAGCAAGACATAGAACATTCCATACAAAGCATTTTACAAGACGTATATTATATCTGGCCTAAAAAGGGCAATAATTGCATGAATACTATGATAAGCCACTTTTCTTTTAAAAGGAAAATATAGAGAAAATGAATAGGCTAAAGACCAATTAAACAATTTTAGATTAAGGCATTAAGCAGCCTATTAAGCTCACGAAGATGTGACGTGACAGGTCACCTCATACAAAACTCTATCAGTTTAATGATGTCATACAGGCAGAAGCATGACATAGCTAAAACTTCTCCTATATTAGAAAACCCTTCATTATCGCAATCTTTCCATTATCCTGTGCTATCTTTACAAAACCCTGCTCTGATAAGTGAAATTCATGCCCGTGAATAAGCTATTAGGGCAATAATACATTGATATATTTGGTATGACTAGAAAAAAAAGATATGATTTATATCTGCTTGCTTGAGTACTTATTCTCGTTGCACTAGCTCAATAATAATTTCTTGGCGCTGAAGGCACCTATAACAAGTTTAATATTAGCGAATCATTTTGGTATGCTACTTACAACGTGCAAGCCGAAGGTCCCCCTCCTCGGCTGGAAGCACAATTAACTACACAAGGCAACGGCCTAGCACAATCTGCCTGTGTTTCGCCATGAGGATTTGTACCTCGCCAAGACACGCAGATAGCAGCACCCACACTAATGGCGACCAAAACAAATGAAGGAAGAGGGGGCGAGATCGCGGGAACATTCATCCACGTTACAACTCTCCCCTCTCGTTCCGCCAACAAAAAAAATACGAAGTAATTCTTTTTTGTTGTAATCAACAAGAGCACTTACATGTAAAATTTGAACCCAAAACAATGAGAAAATCTGAAGTAGTATTACGTACCTGTCACAATATTATGATACTAAAGTCAAAATGGCATAATATCACATACATAATTATAGCTTTTATACAACCCTGTAAAGCAATTTAGCAGCATGACATACCAATACGCCTTTAATTACTAGACACAACCACAGAAAAGTTTTGTCGATAAAAGGTGTTCTTTTCTTAAAGTCTTAGTACTGATCTTCTAAATATGTAAAGTGCATAGTTTTGATGATAGCACTGGAACATAACATTATTATAATAATAGACTTTCCACAAGAACCACATGAATACCTTGGATAAGGGAATAGTTCATTAGATTATTACAAAATTTTCTTGAGGAAAATGATTACTCAATAGTGAGAAAATAGTGTTCAAGGGCCATTATTAAAATGTAATTTCAAAATCGAAGAAAAATATGTGTTATCACACACCATTACTATTACATAGCGTAGAAACTTTCCTTTTTGTAGAAAAACTCACAACCATATATGGCCAAATGTCCTAATCTGGCACGCAGGTCGAGAGTGCATCACAAGGTCCAATTCTTGCTGCACAGTAATCTTGTTAGATATAGGTGAGTGAAGATGCAACAGGAGAGCGGAACCATGGCTCACAGTATATAGAACTGCTGGAGACACAGGAAATACGTAGCTCCGGCCACCCACATGGAGTGACAAATTTCAAGGTGGGGAGGCCTTCCCCATGAGCCAGGTAAGAAAAAGTTCAGGGGTACGAGCGCTCAATACACCCAAACAACCAGCTGGAGCATATTAGGTCCACACTCACATCCAGAAGCGTAGCACAGGATCTTCGATGTAGGCTCAGACACATAAAAGAAAACGAGGCTCTATATGAGTAATCTAGTCGAATCACACGGGAGGGGGCCTAGGACCACCCAAGGATAGGACTGGATAGAGTAAGATTAAGTCACAGGATAGGTTTCGTATACGGAAGTCTATAATATATAGTTCAGAGCTTCCACAAATTTTCAATATATTGCACTGTAGCACTTGATTTTTTTTGTTTACAATCTTCACGTTCAGTAAGTCTTTCGCAGAGATTTATAATAATGTTTATTTATTTAGTTTTCGGAGAATAGTTCATGTTCTGTTATAACAGATAAAAACCATGATGTTTACATGGTTAACAGGTTGTGTCACAATTGAATTTATAGTTATCTTTTTTTTATTAGGGGGCCCCCATTCTACTGGTATGAGATTGTGCAGGAAAAGGGACCCTTGCCTCGACGTGCAAGTTGCATACCAAGAAAATTAAGACGTAATAAGTTTTTTTTTTTACATTTTGAGAAACTTGAAAGGTTGATACTGATATCACAGGACATCAAATGAGCAGACATAAAATACTCAAATAATATACATACTTCACATCAAATTATACAATAACTCTAGAATTATTTCCATAAAAAAAAATATTACAATAACAAAAACAAAAGCATGGATAATGGAAAGCACGAGAAAATCAATATTTCTTTAACTGGGAGATATGACATCTCCTCGTAGATTTATCTACAACACGTTCGACTAAGAAGGTGACTAAAAAAAAATTTACGTAGAGAAGGTGCATGGCGGGGTCACCAAAATATCCCATAAAAGTTGCGTATGTAACAGCATGATGAGTCAAAGAGCAAACTAGTAATATAGAAACAATTGTATATGAAGAGCATATACCCTCCCCCTTGGGCACTGAAAGCTTGCTACCATGCAACGGAGTTTTAAGTTTTGTGAAAAAACTCACTGAACAAGTCTGGGAAAAGCTACTGAAAAGGTGCCTAAATATCCAGAGCGCGAAGAGAAATAGGGGCAGAAGACCGTTAAAGTAGACGCCTAAAATTAAATAAAAATTCCCTACAGCTGGTATTGCTCTTCCACATGCCCACTGCCGAGCATGCAGGATAACCAAACAGCCCTGTGTACTCTTACAGTGACCGTTCGGTTACAACAGCGGTCAACCGCCAAATCGCTCCAAGCGAACCAAAAACCAAAAAAAACACCGCGGCCAAAAACTTTATGAGTGAGGATAGAAGACAAAAGGCGTATAAAGTCCAGGAAACTCTGGTGTGCCGATCGTTCAGGCCTACAAACCCAACAGTCCTGTGTACTCTACAGGGACAGTTCGGCTACGCCAGAAATCGCCTACCGAGACCACATAGAGAAAAGCCGGATGACCAACAAATTCCCAAACCAGAATCAAAAGAAAGATGAAAAAGATCATAAATATGTAGTAGAAAAACGAACCTGACACGATAGTGCCGGACAAAGAGCAATACTGGAAAATCCTGACTAAAGAATCACCTCCCACCCGTCCTTGAAGTGGAAGTACACATAATCTTTAATAAATTTTCTGGTTTATTTATTGGGAATACAGATAATGAATCCTATCCTACTATGAATGACATACATTAGCTTCAAGGAACAATACACTATACTGATCAGTAAGATGATTTCATTATTAATAGAGTGAAGACAATTCCCTATCAAGAATTAATTTAACCTAAGTGAGCTGGTTATATGAAAGTGAACAGCCTATCCAAAGTTTGATCAATAATTTCCAAACAAAAAATCTAAAGTACCAGATTATCAAAATTTGATTTAATCAAAACATACTCAAATAGAATGAAAAATGAGTACCAAATACCTAGTATGAATAATATGCCCAAAATAGGAAAACTAAAAAAAAAGGAAAAATCAAATATAAAGAAAAAGGCCAAATTATATAAATTCAGTCAAAAGTATCTACAAGAACTTTACTGGCTAAAGGCAAAATTTGAAGTTACCAAAATCTGAATACAAAAACTATGCTCACTTAATTGAATACTAATATTCAAATGACGGATCAAAGGTGCAATAAATTATTTTCAAATTTAGCAATGCTCCCACAAAAAATATGAAAAATAATAACTTGAATGAACAAATACCTGCAAAAAGGAATCTATTATAAACCAGAGAAATCTATTTCAAATTTTAAATTTGGAAAATATCAAGCTGAAATACAATAAGAAATTTACAAATTTTCGAAATACAAAATCTAAATTACTAATCGTTATATTCACCTAGTTAAACGTCTGGATACAATGATAGAAAAAACTATCAAAATTTTAAGTGATATCAAATTTTAAATTTGAAAAATATCTATCAGAGATTCAAAAACCAATCACAATATTGAAAAATGACCAACTATGCTATATTTAATTTTTTCAATACTTATGCACAAAAATTAAAGACTATCCAAAATTCAAGTGATTTCAAAGGTTAAGTTTGGAAAATATCTATCTGAAATTCAAAATAACCAATTACCATAATTGAAAAATTTACAAGGAATGCTCTGTTGGATATTCTCAAGGGCAATGCACAACAATAAAGTCCTATCAGAAATTCAAGTGATTTCAAAATTTAAGTTTGAAAAATATATATGTAAATTTTGAAAAACCAATTATCATAATTAAAAGTTTTACAAGCTTTGATATATTCAGTTTTCTCAAGGCCTATGCACAATAATAACGCCTATGAAATTTCAAGTAATTTCAAATTTAAGTTTGAAAAATATTTATGTTAAATTCAAAACCAATTATCATAATTAAAAAAATTACAAGCTCTGATATTTTCAACTTTCTCAAGGCCTATGCACAATAATAACACCTATCAAATTTCAGGAAATTTCAAATTTAAGTTTGAAAAATATTTATGTAAATTTTCAAAAACCAATTACCATAATTAAAAATTTTACAAGCTCTGATATATTCAATTTTCTCAAGACCTATGCACAATAATAACGCCTATGAAATTTCAAGTAATTTCAAATTTAAGTTTGAAAAATATCTATGTGAAATTCAAAACCAATTATCATAATTAAAAATTATACAAGCTCTGATATTTTCAATTTTCTCAAGGCCTATGCACAATAATAACGTTTATCAAATTTCAAGAAATTTCAAATTTAAGTTTGAAAAATATTTATGTAAATTTTCAAAAACCAATTACCATAATTAAATATTTTACAAGCTCTGATATATTCAATTTTCTCAAGACCTATGCACAATAATAACGCCTATGAAATTTCAAGTAATTACAAATTTAAGTTTGAAAAATATCTATGTGAAATTCAAAACCAATTATCATAATTAAAAATTTTACAAGCTCTGATATTTTCAATTTTCTCAAGGCCTATGCATAATAATAACATCTATCAAATTTCAAGAAATTTCAAATTTAAGTTTGAAAATTATCTATGTCTATCTGGGATTCAATAAGTGAATTATAAAATTTCAGATTACAGAATTTAAGTAATCAGTCCCTATATATGAATTTGCAAAGGGAAAACTACAACACACTGGATCACGGGTTAAAGTGAATATATCTCAAGATTTGACCAACCGCAGAAATGTATAATGGGTCATAATATAGCATGAACAAGGTATTAGCATTCAGTAACAAAATCCAAATTTGAAACAAAGGTGGAATTAGAAAATGTTATATAGAAATTTATAAAGGCCTAGAATAATTATTATACTCAATGTGTAATTTTACCCCAAGATCAATGAAAAAACAATTGAAAGAATTAACGGATTTCTAGGAATATTCTGGATCCATAGAAAATGCCCATACCAGTTACTTCATAGATTTTTAACCCGAGAAAATATTTATGCAGAAGCAAAGAACTGCCTAGAAAGATCCACAGAATTTGGATACAGCAAGACTACAAAACCTGAACAAATAACCCCACTAAATAATTCTTTAGGAGATCCAAATTTCGGTATTATGCCATTAGACAGGGAAGAAAATGTCTACTATGGAAGGTAGAATTTCAACATTAGATCACAGTAGTTTCTACTTCTATAAGAACACGAGAATTACCCCAGGGATAGCAAGATATAGAACATTCCATACAAAGCATTTTGCAAGACGTATATTATATCTGGCCTAAAAAGGGCAATAATTGCATGAATACTATGATAAGCCACTTTTCTTTTAAAAGGAAAATATAGAGAAAATGAATAGGCTAAAGACCAATTAAACAATTTTAGATTAAGGCATTAAGCAGCCTATTAAGCTCACGAAGATGTGACGTCACAGGTCACCTCATACAAAACTCTACCAGTTAAATGATGTCATACAGGCAGAAGAATGACATATCTAAAACTTCTCCAATATTAGAAAACCATTCATTATCGCAATCTTTCCATTATCGCGTGCTATCTTTACAAAACCCTGCTCTGATAAGTGAAATTCATGCACGTGAATAAGCTATTAGGGCAATAATACATTGATATATTTGGTATGACTAGAAAAAAAGATATGATTTATATCTGCTTGCTTGAGTACTTATTCTCGTTGCACTAGCTCAATAATATTTTCTTTGCGCTGAAGGCACCTATAACAAGTTTAATATTAGCGAATCATTTTGGTATGCTACTTACAACGTGCAAGCCGAAGGTCCCCCTCTTCGGCTGGAAGCACAATCAACTACACAAGGCAACGGCCTAGCACAATCTGCCTGTGTTTTGCCATGAGGATTAGTACCTCGCCAAGACACGCAGATAGCAGCACCCACACTAATGGCGACCAAAACAAATGAAGGAAGAGGGGGCGAGATCGCGGGAACACTCAACCACGTTACAGAGTGCTAATGCCAAAGAAAAATAATTTACATGCTTGAAAACTAATTACGCAACCCATGAATTCTAATTAAGGGGCGTAAAAGAAATATAGCGAGTTCATGTTTAGGTACCATTATTTTAATTACTTGCCGTAACATATCTATTACATGTTACTCTAATCAGGCTTTGTAAAAGGAATATTGCTACGTCTTGAAGCTTCTCTTGTAGGCCTAATGATTGGTTGTGAACTGGAATTACTAGTCGACTTAGGTGCTTTCATTACTAGTAATTATCCTATTGTTGTAAGAGATATTTTCAGGTCTTCCCTGTATTAGCCTATTGCATTAAATTGACTTCATTCAGGTCAAAATTCCCTAAAGATGCTGTTTTATTTAAATTATATTTATGGGTTTGGTTATCTCGTGTGTGCTCAGACGGTTGCAATTTTTCATTCAGCTTAATTTACAGCCTCTTGCAAAGTGGTTTAGATATTTCCTTGCAATAATTTGGAATTAATTTATTGTAGGCCTTGTGCCTTGAGTAAAAGACTTCCCTAGCAAATTTATTATTATACTTCAGACTTTAATAATGGTAGGGCTAGTTTATAGTCTTATGTGAAATAGTGTTATCCTGACTTGAATTATTTATTGGCCCAAGCGAATGCTTATTAGCTTACATTTGTTAGGAGGCAACCTATGACAATTTCCATTTTTGGGTGATTGTACCAAATTGTTTGCAGTTTTTATTATTATAATGAAGGCCTTGCGTTAATTCCCACTAGGTTTTGAATATTTTGGGCGTTTCTGACATCACCATTTGTAAGGCAGTAGTATTTCTACTTCATATATCAAAATATTGTTTATTAAGCAATATTTGGGGTAATTATTCTTGGGATTTAGTAAATTTCTTGACTTGTATTGCATAGCATTGTTCGCATGATTTATTCAGTTGGTCTAGCGGTTCCCTTAACCTACAATTATAGTGTACACTTAGTAAATTCTTGGCTATTAATTCTGACTTAATAAATGTGATTCTGCGACATCTTTTTAGTAGACAAGGTGAATTCTACCCCATGGGAGATTGCCTACTGGTTGTCACTTGATAGTTGATGCATTCCTTTGCTACTTTTAGAATTATGTTACGGTATCTTGAACCATGAACATTTCTTTGTAGAAATTTGCTATTCTTGGCCAGCTAATACATTTTATATTATTACCTTATAGTTAACATTGGTAATGCAAGTTATTATCTATTATCATGTACATTATCTAGTCATTCACTGGTTAGGTATTTTATTGTTGTTGATGTTTATAAGGATACCTATGCATTGTATATAGGTGTCATGACTTTGTATATTTTGGGCGTTTAAATACAACTTTGTATAGAATTTGAATCTTTGGGACTTACCTTCTTCCCTTGAGTTGTGTTCGATTCCATGGACCCCTTGGTATGGACCTATCCTTGCATCCAACCATTTTCATGAAGACTTTCGACCTGGGATTCAGATTTGTAGCTGCCTTATTGAATACTTCTAGTAACTTAATTTGCTGTTCATTATAGAATATTAATTTTGTATATTTGATGATTCAGAGATTTATTGTGTAGCTTATTGTGTGTTCATACTTGAGCCTTGCTTTCAATTACTATAGTGAACTCCAGTAATAAGGAAAGAGAGATTTATCAGTATTACATAAAGCAAAGATTAAAGATAAAGAGAAACAGAATAAAGAGATAATATAATTGCTATTTAAAATATAAATAAGGTTAATAAATAAAAAGAGATATAATAAATAAATCAAAGTAAAGTAATTTCAGTGAATTCAGTATTTATTTCCAGTGCCTTAAATCAAATCTCATTTCAAATCATACCCGTGTGATGAAGATATTGGAATCTTGATCTTCTGATCTTCTTGGTAAGTTTTATTCTGTGTAAAAATTAAGACAACGAGTAAATTCTGAAGATCTGAAAGTGTTGAGCGAGGAGATTTGAAAGAACTCATAGACTATTAGCTATTATTTTATTTATTTATTGTTAATTTACACTGCAATTGGGCATTTGCCCGGTGGCAGTGGTTGTCAAATACATATTAAAAACTATTTCAGATACCCATAATAATAACAAAGCCTCACCTAATAGACAGGCAAGGAAATTTCACTAAAAGTTAAAGACAAGTTAAAGAAATAGATATGAGATAAAATACATGTCAAGTTAGATAAAATGCATGTAACTAAAATTATTACATATCAATATAAATAAGTACAAATAAGTACAAGCCAAGTATTTAAAGAAATTAAATAATACATGCACATCATAAAGACACGAATTAAACACATTTTATCTTTCTTTTAAAGGACCCTAAGGAGGGACAGGTCATGAAAACCTCTGCAGGGAGTTTGTTCCAATCGTTTATTGTTCTATTTAGGAAGGAAAATTTGCCTACATCAGTTCTTTGTCGAATAGTCTTAATCTTGTACTCATGATCGTTTCTTCCATAGTAAGTTGGCTTTTCTAAACGTGCTGAAATATCACTCCATGCTTTTTGTCCGATATATGCCCTGTATAGTGAACATAACCTGGCTTGCTTGCGCCTAGTTTCTAATTTTTCCCATCCTAGTTCAGTAACAAGTTCTTCGCCATGGTCTCGTTTTCCTGTGACAAATTTAGCTGCCCTGCGCTGAAGTCTTTCGAGCGAATTGATTTGTTGGGTTCTGTAAGGATCCCAACAACCTGCACCATATTCCATTAATGGACGTACTAGTGTCATGTAAGCAACTTGTCATGTAAGCAATTAACATCCGTTTGATCTTCGTAAAGCACATGTGTACACCTCTTTTTTTCACACCTCTGTTCAATGCTCCGCAAACGACATATTCGGACCTCGTGTGGCCCTGCTGCCACCTATCGGGAGTCCTGATAGTAAAGTTCCCACTGGTTTGGTTAGATGGATGGAAGTAGTGAGTGAGTGAGTATAATTCCATTTCCAGGTCACCTTTGAGCCATCCATAAATGACTCCATTCTACCTAGGTAATATTTATTAATCTATTTATTTATCTGGGTTTATTCATTATTTACAAGTGTTTGGCTCTGTTCTGTTTATTACTGGTTCAGGTAGATTACGCGTGGTTGTAATCTTGCAGGAGTGCGGCTTTTCTTAATTCAAATCTGCTATTCTTCTTCTCTGAGTGGACCCACTTAAAGTGCCTGTTCTTTCTTTCTCTTTGGCCGTTGGTAATGCCGTTTTGTGGTGAGGATTACCCCGGTAGGCTCCGAGTGAGTGAGTCGCTGTACCTCTCTCCATGATATGATTATTACAGTTTTAAGTGGATGCATTTTTAGTGGACGTTAATGTCTTAGCAAGATAATTCAAGTACGTTCTAGTGTGCTGGAAAAGTGAATTCTTATGGCTATATACACGCTTTGAGTATATTGTGAATATGCAGTAGTTCTACATTTGTACTTTACATTGTTTTGAGACATGTTCTAATTCTTTCTGTTTTGCGTTTTTTCTTCTTTCTTTTTTGGTTTTCTTGGTTTGGTTGCGTTTCTTTTTTTTTAATTATTATTCCATTATGGTAAACGCCGGCGTGATCTTGTGGTTAGCGTCGCTAACTACAGATCCGTCGGCCCGGGTTCGATCCCCGGTACCTCCTCTGATTTTTCTGAGGAAGGGAGGTCTGGTAGGGGTGCACTCAGCCTCGTGATTGAAATTGAGGAGCTACTTGATAGAGAAGTAGCGGCTCCGGTCATGAAAACCGCCATTAACGGCCGTGGGTGTTGGCATGCTGACCACATGCCCCCCAATCCTGCCATCTGCCTTCGGTAGATGAAGCAGCGGTCGGGTGGTAGGCCAAGTCCCTCCAGGGATGTAGCGCCATGGAGTTTAGTTTAGTTTCCATATGGTGCCTTTCTAGCTATACCCTCCCCTTCTGTAATTTTTCAACCAACCTCTTGTTAGGGATCTGGCAGCGTAAAATTTTTATTCTTAATTTTACTATCGATATTTTGCCAGATATTATAGTATGTTACATCCTACATATCCATGCTAATTTTCCGGTATAGGGTCCGAGTTATAACATTTTGGTAATCCTAAAGAAGGTTCTCGTTTGAACTTTGCCTACAGGGTCATTAGAATTAAACTATACAAGGTGTTAACGAAAAATACCGAAATATTTTATCTGTGTATAAAGGGAACATTGGGAAGGAACTTTATTAGGAGATTTTTGTTCTATGACGTAAAATATGTATGCCGCAGGGCATTAAAGTCGTTACAATTTGGCCAATAATGGAACGAAAAAGGGTTACAATCTATATTAATAAAAATGAATTTACAAAAGGGTTGTTGCCGTATCACTTGAGAACGGCTCGACCGATTTGGCTCATTTCTTTTTTGTTGTGTTCGTAATTGTCAGGACAAGGTTTGTATGAAAGAAAAGTTTTGGAAAATTACGGGAAAAGTCGGAAATGTGAAATGAGGCACAGTTAGAGAGTTCTGCTGTCAATTGTTTACATAACGAAAGTATTGTTTACGGTGTTCACATAGGGCTTTGGAAACTATATTATAATACTGGGCTTTAACAAATTCTGATACTATCGATGTAATTAATGCATTTGTGAAAATAATTCTTGAAGAATAAAATCCACGAAAATAAAGCAGTCACATAACTTTCTCTACCCACGACATGGAAAATATTATTTTCTCACTTCACATTTTGATGTATAGAATAAGCGGTCGTATTGCAGGGACAACTTAAGTATGTGCCAGTGAGTATGCTATATCGGAAATCCGTAACAAATCCTATCCACTGATACGTCACTCATAACTGTAGGCTTTGTATTAGATGAGAAATAGGGCTAGGGATGTTTATCAGAGGCCCTTAGCATCTAAGAGAAGACAAAATGGGATGGACATTTTCAGTCCTACGCGCTCAGTATATTATGTCCCAGGTTTTTAGAGAGGAAAGTATGAAAGTGACATTGAATTTATTTTTTACTTCAGCCCCGAAACGGTTGTATGGTAATATGAGAGTGGGAAATAAAATTTTCTGTCAAGACAAAACCGGAATTTATTTTCTTCTTATTTGCACTCCTCCCAGGCATGGTGTGTAGAAGCAATGGAATGCAACATTCGACATCCTCTATGAGCCATAAAAAGCTACATCTAGCGTTTTCTGAGGGAATAGTCTGAGTGCCATATGTCGTTCTTCCTCATTTCGAATTCTACATACAGTCATATTATATAAGGACCTAGAGTTTCAACATCGAAAGTCCTCCATAAGTTAATTTCATATTACAAAATACAAAATCCGGGCGACGCCGGGCCATTTAAGCTAGTTTTCAATACATTGACTCCATGTCTTTTTATTGATCGATAAAAACCTGATTTTCAATCTTTATCAACTGCTATATCACAATTTAGAGTTTTCATAATCTGCAAAATTTACGGACTAATGACTTGGACTGACCGCCACTGCATTAGTTTTCTTATTCATAACTCCATTGTTAACAACGAAGATTTTTTTTCATCATTTCAAATATTATATGTCAGTGTCGGCCATACATTTGGGAGATTTTAACAGGAAAAATTGAAACCATAGAGGAAAAGTCCCCTAAAAGAAGTGGCTTGTCTATGTCCACTCTAGAACACAGGTAAAATATTTCGGTGTTGTTCATTAACACTCTGTAGCCTATATGCATATTATATTTACCATATTGCAATTTTACATGTATATATATAATGAAGTTTTAGAAACTTGCCTTGGCCGACCTATATAAGGTTGTAATTTTTAGATAATTATATTACTGTGGTTTTTTGCATTATTACTTTTGGCAAACAATGTTGAAATAAAACCCTTATTGGTCGCAGTATTTCTTTCATTTCATGTAAACTATTATTACGTGTTATTAAATACCTGTATTTTGCTCCTTCTACAGCCCTGGAATTTACATAAATATATTTTGGGTAAAAGCCACTGTACACCTTCTTCCACTAAAATTAGAAAGATTACACTTGAATAGAAAGAGACATGCTATTCTATAACAATAGCTTTGATACCAGAACAAGGTTAGGCCTAAGCAATATTTTGCATTCATGTCCATTAGTGAGATGTAAAGATTTGCAAAACAAAATTTTCTGATCTCCCTTTTCTTAACGGCTTGGTCAACCAACAAAATTAAAGTATTTTAAACTGATATAACTTCTGACCAACCCGGTTCAAACAGGGAGATTTTATTGTTCGATCAAAAAAACCTGAACATAATTCGCCTTGACCATAGTCGGTAGGTAGACTTACGAGCAAGTCGCTCCACAGGTTAGGCCAGTTAGCACAGGTTAGGCCTGTTAGCACAGGCTAGGGGTCAGTCGTAAAGTAAATTCAGCAGTAAGCTTATGTATTATTTCTGCGTTAGTAGTTATAAACAGTTCTGCTCTTCATGATATCACGCAGTAAGTACGATCAGTATATTTTATTTGTTACATAGATTTTGTGCTGGCGAGCAATGCCAGAATGTTAAGTATAGGTAATAAATCCTAGCTAACCAAAACTTTTCTGATTACCACTGATTGGAGTATTGATTTCTATTTTGCAATGATTCCTTTACAATGTAAGTTTCACGCCACTGAGTTAAACCGAGCTAGTCTGTTTATTATTAATTATTATTAATTGATCCTTGAAATATTAATTAGGTGCTCAACCCCGAACAACAGTCTCAGAGTACAGGTAATTTGGACAGAGAAGTGTCGTGTCATTAAAACGCACGTTCCGAGAACACGATCTGTACTGATAATGGGTAGTGTGTAGCCTCGCATCCAAGTGGTTGTCCCGACCCTATGGACCCTACAAGAAGGATTATATATTGTTTAGAGAACTTTAGAGAACTTTAACCCTACTGATATATATAGACTGAGGTATACATGTAATTTTTGTTATAGGTTGGGTCATATTGAGAGCAACTGTTTTCAAAAAGCTCGTGCTTTACCCATTTCTCGTGGGCCTGCTTCTAGAAACGTATGACTAGAATCGCTTGCAGTTCCAGATTGTCCCGTTATGTGTAGTACTGCTACTATAGTGCGCCCGAGAATATTCTACGCAGCGGCTACTAGTTGGAGAGGCAGCTAGCTGCAGCAGTTAAGTTGGTACTCACCACAGCCAATCATAGCAGGTGCTGGAAGTGCACCCATTGATAAAGTGACAATGACCTCTGCTGCCTGGCGGTTTGTTTTTATAAAAGCTCATGTTGCCAACGTAACTGCTGCAGCTAGCCCTCTCTCCAGCAAATAGAAACTGCGGAGAATGTTCTCGGGCACACTGTATTTCACTTCCATATATTCCCTTGGTGTTGCATAAACATCATACATCTGCTTTATTGTATTCTGGTAGCAGTTATTCATTAATAAGTGCCCACTTATTTTTTCAATTAAATCTTACATTAATTCCATGTCATCTTTATATTTCTTCGGCTGTGAATGAACCTCTTCAAATCTTGGGACGTACGCAGATCAAATTCCGTATTTTTTGTTTTTCTTGGTGTTTTGAATTTTTTTGTAAAGAATGTTTTAGTTTCAGTAATTCTCGGTGTTGATTTCTTATCTAAATCTGGTATGTTACTTGATTTGCAAAATTCTAGTGCATTCTTCAAATTTTCTCCTAAATCTAAACTTTCATTCTTCTCTAAGCAGATTTCTGTGCCCAGATATAGGCCTATTGAGCCTTTGTCTGCCAAAGCCCATAATGTGCAAGATTTTCTAGTTGTTGATGATCAGGACCAGTCTCCAGAGTCTTTGGACTTATCTCATCTTTCTGTTGATCAACAAAGTGCTTTATATCAAGTCTTCGATCAGTTTCCTGAGGTTTTGACGGATAAGTTGCGATTGACTAATGTTCTTTCTTATCGCATTGAACTGAAAGTTAAAACTGTTAAGCTCCCTCCTTATCGTCTCGCACCGCCTCGTATGGCTGTTCTTCGTAAGCATATTGAATCCATGTTAGAGCAGGGTATTATTCGTCATTCTACATCTACTTATTCAAGCCCTATCTTTCTTGTTCCTAAAGGCACTGATGATTTTAGGCCTGTGGTCAATTATCGGGTTCTGAACAGCAAGCTTCTTGTTGAATCAGTACCATTGCCCGATATACATTCTTGTTTCCATTGGTTCGCCAAGGCGAAGTTTTTCACCACATTTGACCTTAATAGTGCTTATCATCAGATCTTTCTGAAGATTCATGTCCATATACTGCTTCTTCCACCGATTGGAATTTATTCGAATATACTCGTATTCCATTTGGAATGGCCATTGGTGCTCAGCTTTAGACTCGATTGCTTGATACTGTTTTTTTCCTATATAAAGTTTCACTATGTCTTCAACTTCTTGGACGATTGGTCATCTATTCCGATAAGCTTTGATGAACATGTCTTGCATATCCAGGAAGTGTTGATTCGATTGAGACTTGCTGGCTATACTGTTAAACCTTCTAAGATGCGAATCACCACTTTTCAGTTAAAGTTTCTTGGTCATATCGTGACTCCTAATGGTCTTCGCATTGGTCCTGATCGGATGTCAAAGCCATTGCCAGATTTATGGGGTTGATTAATTTATTTGGCAAGTTTGTTCATAAGTTAGCTGAGGTTGCTTTTCCTCTTAACAAACTTCGCAGGAAGGACAAAGATTTTGTTTGGGGTTCTGAGCAGCAGTCTGCTTTTGAGCATCTTAAAGTAGCTATTTCCAACCCACCTGTTTTAGCTGCTGCTGACTTTACTCGTCTTGAAAACTGATGTTTGTGGGTCAGCTGTTGCTGCTGTTCTTCTTCACCATTCTTACGAAGGCAGAAAGCCTATTGCTTATGCATCCCGTACCTTAAGTAAACAGGAAAGTAAATATTCCATCTATGAGCTTGAGGCGCTTGCCGTCCTCTTTGGAATTGAAAAATTCCGCATGTACTTGGAGCATGTCCCTTTTCAACTGGAGACGGATAATCAGGCACTTTCCTGCGTTCTTGCTCGGCCGAGAAAGTCTGGTCGTTTAGCCCGTTGGGCGCTTCGTATTTCTGTTTTATTCCTTTTCTGTCACACATATTCGCAGTTCTCAAAATATTCTGGCCGATAATTTATCTAGAATGATGGTTGATGATAGTTATTCTAATGTTCAGGAAGATTTTTCTCCATTTGTTAACACTCCTATTTTGACAGCCATTTATCTGATTTGCCATGGGCTCATGAGGGTTTGTTGTCTGCGCAAGACCAAGATCCTAATATTGTAGCAATTATGCAGCGTATCGAGTCAGGTGAGACGATTTATCCTTATGTGCTCCGCAATAAGATGCTTTGTTGTCAAACCAGGCTTACTCCATCTCCTAGGATTGTATTGCCTAACAATCTTATTGATGTTGTATTTCAATATTTTCACTGTTCTCCTGTGGGTGCCCATCTTGGTATTCATAAAACTATTTCCAGGATAAGAGAAAAGTTTAGTTTGCTGGGCATGTTTGCTGATATTAAAGCTAGAATTCGAGCCTGTAAGGTATGTGCTCTTAGCAAACCGTCTGAAACGAAGTTATGGGGTCAACTTTCTTCTAACATTGCTTCTAGGCCTATGGAAAAGGTTTTTGTTGATTATGTGGAAAAGCTTCCTCGTTCTTCTTCTGGTAACACTTATATTTTGGTGCTTATAGATGCTTTTCCTAAGTTTGTTTGGTTGCGAGCTGTGAAGGAGGCTACATCCAAAACTACTATTTCTGTTCTCCGTTCCATTTTTGGCTCCTTTGCCTATCCTAAGATTCTGGTGTCGGACAATGCAACGCAGTTTACTTCTCATATCTTTAAAAACGTTTGTTTAGATTCTGGTAGTCAACATATTACAACTGTTCCATATTACCCGAATGCCTACCAATCGGAAAGAGTAAACAGAAACCTTAAGTCTGCTTTGATTGCATTCCATTCTTCTAGTCATACTCAATGGGATACGCAACTAGATTGATTGCAGCTTGCTTTCAATTTGTCTCGTCATTCTGCTCATGGTTTTGTTCCATTTAAATTGCTTTTTGGATATTCTCCTAACTGTCCGCTCTCAAATTTATGGTCATTGGATGATTTGTTCCCCGATACTTCTGTTGGATCTGACATTAAATATCGCTGGCGGAGAGCAACAAACAATCTTTTCAACACTCATCTTCGCAATAATTAGAAGTATGACCGCATCCATCACCCACCTAAGTTTGCCATTGGCCAACAAGTTTTCCTATTGAACCATCCTAAGAGCAGTGGTATCAATAAATATTCCGCTAAGCTCGCCCAGAGATATTCCGGCCCATTCCTTATTACCAGGCAGTTTTCTCCTGTTTCCTATTAATTATCAGATGTTAAAGATACATCTATTACTCACCGAGCCCATTCCTCACAATTAAAGTTAAACCATCCAGCCAAAGTGTAAGTAAAAACAATTTCATGACGTTTCTTTTGAAAAGAAAATTTTCCTAATCGTTGTTGTAAAGCTATAAGCTTAAATTTTGTGTCAACACATAAAATTAATTTTCTTTATATTTTGCATGGGGCTTTTCAATGTATGCCAAAAGTTTAAGCATGGGGCATCTAAAATCAAAGTTGAAAATTGTTTACTTAAAAAAGGGGTATAAGCATATTAGCTTTCAAAACAATTATTATCATTCATTCTAATGAAAACTTCAAGAGACATGACTGTGATGTTATAAAAAAGTATTTGTTATAATAATTTTGTTGTAAAAAAATATATTTGGTAAAATCACACATGCAATTTAATAATTATATGTACTTTTTTAAAAAAAATGCTATTTGTATTAGGTGCACCTATATAATAAAACTCAAAATTAAAATATTTGATGGGATCCCTTATCTTTTCAGTCCTCCAAAATTGCATGAAACATTTTTGATAATCAAGGACTTTTCTTGTAAATTTAATGTATATGTGTGTACTCCATTAGAGCTCGATACTGGTAAAGTGTTTGCACTTTCAGTACCCCTCACCGTGGGATTCTATGAAGATCAGCCTGTCTAAAGTTTCTACTGATCGTTCCAGCCTTGCATTGGAATGGCGCGCTCTCAAGTTCTCTCTGACCAGATGATGGTCCGGCATAGTGTCTTTTACTCTATCAGTCTACAGTCTGCACCTATCTCAAGCATTATCAACTCAAGAATCTTCTGTGTTTGCGTTGGACTGAAATTTGTCAGTGAAGTGATTCCCGGGATTGGACACTGGTATACCTCCATTTCAGCCGCAGTCAAGTTTGGTCTATATAAAATAATTTGTAGCTAGGACTACTCACCATGTTACACACTACACCCATAAACTATCTGTTATGCCTATACTTCACAATTCTTACACTCACTACTGTACTTCTGCGACAGTGACTGTTTGCATTTTGCTCAAGGCATTGGCATTTCTTTAAAGGGGTGTGGCTGTTGCGGTGCAACATTATTGTACTGTTTAGAACTCTATATTTGGCAGTATGAACAAACTATATTTGTCGGAGAATACACAAATTGATATTATCATATTATTAATACTTGTTATATTAGAAATTAAATTAAGGTGTTCAAATACTCATATTCCCGTTAGTATGCAAATGTGCTGACATATTTTTCTCCGTATGTTCTGATTACTTTTGCCTGGTTTTCTCCCTCCTCCTGTCGCGCATGCGCGCGCCACTTCACGGCCACTTCAGGCTTTTCCTCACTCTGTTCTGTTACAACCAGTCGGCTGAGAGATCCCTTCCGGATACATATGTTGCTGCATTGAGGTTGTATGCGTGATAATTGAAAGTCCAGGTGAGCGGAATACTGTGTTCTTTATGTAAGTTACATTCATTAAGTTTATTTATTTTTTATTATTTAATTGCTGAGTTTAACAGTTAATATGTAATTGTATCCGATCACTTGGCTTTCAAAGCCAAGCTATTCTGTCGGCTGTTTATTCTAAATTTTGTTTATCACGCAGCCAACCAGTATGCTTGAAACTTATGTGTGACGAAGGATGAATGTTGCCGACTCACTCTCTGCATTCCGTTACTATGATCCTGATCATGCTATCAGTCAGACATTTTGTTTTACCAGGCACCACTATTCGATAAATTTTTTCATGGCAAGAAATCCGTTACAAGCCCCCATGCTTTATGAAAGTGAAATAACTATTATTAATTGCTCTCTATGCTAATGAAAGCTCTATATAAATATATTATGCTTTCTAAATGATGTGATATATAAGAAATATTAATTACTTTCAATACTGTAAAGAGGTCTGATTTAATTTTTTTTTTTTTGTAATCTTCACTATTTCTGATATTTGTACATTTCACATAAATAACATTTCTGTCTAACTACTGTTCACAGAATTTGTCTATATCAAAGTTTATAATAAAATAACTTATTTTGAAAATGTCTTTTCTTACATCGGGCTAACTGTATAACCAACTCCTTCCATTTTGTCTCATCGTATGTGTGGTGTACTGCTATCCCTATATACTATTTCCCCAAATAAGGTACATCGTGGGATTAGCCACAGGGAATTGGCTATATAGTTATGGCTGCTATATGTTACCATATGATTTAACTCATCTGAGGTAACCTTGACCTTCTGCTGCAAGGTGACCTGCTACATTCAGCAGTAGGATCTCTACGTACCATACAGCAGTATGCTGCTGCTAAACTATCTGTTAAAAGATAGTTATCTGTTAAAAACTATCTGCTAAAAGTTTAAGCATGGGGCATCTAAAATCAAAGTTGAAAATTGTTTACTTAAAAAAGGGGTATAAGCATATTAGCTTTCAAAACAATTATTATCATTCATTCTAATGAAAACTTCAAGAGACATGACTGTGATGTTATAAAAAAGTATTTGTTATAATAATTTTCTTGCAAAAAAAATATATTTGGTAAAATCACACATGCAATTTAATAATTATATGTACTTTTTTAAAAAAATGCTATTTGTATTAGGTGCACCTATATAATAAAACTCAAAATTAAAATATTTGATGGGATCCCTTATCTTTTCAGTCCTCCAAAATTGCATGAAACATTTTTGATAATCAAGGACTAACTGACACTACATGTGACTGACCTAGAATCTAGTTGCCACTACTTACCATAATGCAGCATCTTTCTTACCCTTCCACAGTTCCACACCTTTCGCAAAACTCCTTTACACTATGAAGTCTAATGCTTTTGTCTCTTATAATTTCCTAAGGTAACTCCTACTAACACTGATTGTATTCGTCATTCTGTATTTACCTTCTTATTGTCCCATGCGAAATAACACCCCGACGTTTCGTCTATAATCCATAGACTACTGCAGTGGCGATTATTCCATATAGGATGTGAGGATCATCCTACACTTCATAATTCATCTACATAAATGTTTACTAGCATTCATTGTCAAAATTAAAACAATAATATGACAAAACAGCGTTATTGTAGAGCACTCGGGAAGGAAGTTAGCGGTTCTGTTTTGAGCAGGTTGGTATTTGCGAGGATGTCCTCAGTGTTGGTGTGTTACGCAGTCCATGCCGTTGTTAGATCTCTGTGGCATGTGAAGGGGGAGGCGGGGAAGGGAAATGTTGTGAGAAGCCAGTTTCATATGGAAGAAGTTGAGGACGTCTTACAGTACAGTCCTTCCTCACGTTCGATAGCTTGTTTTCTAAGAGGGGAGTGATCATATTTTTATTAATATTTATTTATTTCATTTCTTGGTATATATTATAGGCCTAGCTATTATTAAACTTTACAGTTCTGTTTATATTTCAATATAAGTATTCCTGGAGTAATATCAAGTTTGATATCAACTATGAAAATTATAGCGCAATAGCTGATTTCCGTAAACGACAGTTTTCATACGTGGTTAAATATTTTCATATTTTAGGATAAAGCATTATTGTATTAAATTTACATCTCAGCCTTTATGTATTTTTTACGGCGACGCATATGTACGTCAATAGCAGTGAATGGGTTAATTCGCTCTCTCCACACCATCCTACACAATAAAAAACCAGGAGTCGCCACTGGACTACTGTGCCATCTGCTAAGTTCAGTCTGCACGTATTCATGTTTGTCGATGTTGACATTGTACAATTGGTAAGAATCGGTGCGGTCCGGTTGGTAAGGCATGAAGGAATTCTAGAGTTTAGTAGATTTTCAACCTGTTCCGCCAGGTAAAAAGGGAATGTGCATATGTTTAGCCTACACATTATGAATTCTCATATTTCGATGATCGGTTTTCAAAAAAGTCACACACTTTATGGCATTTTCCCAACAGTTGCAGGATAACAGCTATAAGTATGCCAAATTCTAAGTTTCTAGCTCGTGTGGAAGTGGGTAAACATCAATGTTAATGAGTGGATGATCTAGACCAGTGGTTTTCTACCTTTTTAAACTAAAGGGTCATTTTATTTTTGTAGAAAAGCTAGCGGCCCGCATTGGTTTATTGATTTATGACAGGAGCTTAAGTAATACAAATTATATCATAATTATATTGCAATAACCGTAGGGATTACTTAACATTATTTTATATGTGTGTGTTTTATATTTTGTCTTCCACTTTGCATTGTTAATGAATAGCAAAGCTCAGTATCATTCTAGAATTTTATGTGAGACCTAATACTAGACCATGGGCTACCAATAGCAACCCCCCCCCCGTGGGATTTTGTGACACACATATGTTTTTGTTGGTATTGTCATCTAGTTTAAGATTTTAGTTGTTTGTCTCTTATCAATTACAGCATATACCCGGAAAACCACGGAAATCTGGAGAAAATGAGTTTGTTTTAATTTGTTATTGTTCTTTGCCCCTAATATTCCCAGGGAATTTCTGACTCACACATTTTGTTCGTATTGTCATCTAGTTTAAGGTTTCAGTTGTTTGCCCCTTACAAATTACAACATATCCCCGGAAAACCACGTATATACGGAGAAAATTACTATGTTTTATTTTATAAATCTTTGTTCTTTGCTCCTAATATTCAAAGGGAATTTCTGACACGTATGTTTTTTTGTTGGCATTACCATCTAGATTAATATTTCAGTTGTTTGCCCCTTATCAATTACAGAATATCCCCGGAAAACTCCGAAAACCATGGAAATCCGGAAAAATTGACTTCGTTTAAATTTTTGAAAATCTTTGTTCTTTGCTACTGGTATTCAAAAGGAATTGGTGAATCATATGTTTCTGTGTTGGTATTGCCATTTAGATTAAGGTTTCAGATGTTTGCCCCATACCAATTACAGCATATCCCCGGAAAACCCGAAAAACCACGTATATACGGAGAAAATGACTATGTTTCCTTTTTAAAACTTTGTTCTTTGCTCCTAATATTCGAAGAGAATTTTTGACTCATATGTTTTTTGTTGGCATTACCATCTAGATTAAGGTTTCAGTTGTTTGCCCCTTATGAATTATAGCATATCTCCAGAAAACTCCGAAAACCACGGAAATCCGGAGACATTGACTTTTTAAAAATTTCTTTAAAATCTTTGTTCTTTCCTCCTAATATTCCCAGGGAATTTCTGACTCATATGTTTTTTTGTTGGTATTGCCATCTAGTTTAAGGTTTCAGTTGTTTTCCCGTTATCAATTACAGCAAATCCACGTAAACCCTGAAAACCACGGAAATCCGGAGAAAATTACTTTGTTTTAATTTTTTTTAATCTTGGTTCTTTGCTCCTAATATTCAAAGGTAATTTGTGACTCATATTCTTTTGTGTTGGTAATGCCATCTAAATTAAGGGATCAGTTGTTTTCCCCTTATCAATTACAGCATATCTCCGGAAATCTCCGAAAACCACGAAAATCCGGAGAAAATGAGTTTGTTTTATTTTTCTAAAAATCTTTGTTCTTTGATACTAATATTCCCAGGGAATTTCTGAATCACATACTTTTTGTTGCTATTGCCATATAGTTTGAGGTTTCAGTTGTTTTCCCCTTACCAATTACAGCATGACAAAGAATACTGGGAAAAATCCTGTTGCTGAAGGGATGAAAGCGATTGAAAACCTGGCAGTACACCCTTCATATTCTAATTTGACAGCTTTGAATCATAATTTATCTTGCCAAACCTTCCACAGTCACTATCAAGCTTTCTTGACTGAAGTTATAGAAGGGACATTGGGTAAAACAGCACAATTTTGGATTGGTAATATGGACCAAGTGTCTTTGATTTTGAGATTTCAGCGAGCAACTAAAGAAAACAACTGACTTACATTTGGCATGTTTAGAAGATATGATTCCCATTTTCTTTGCATGTGACCATCACAATTATGGCAGATATCTCGTAGTCCACATACTCACCCTTTTGAACCTGCAAAGGACACACCTGAAGCAGAATTACTTCGCAATAACGGTTTCAGTGACTGTAGATCACAAGTTCCGAGTTCTAGAAATTCCGTGGATTTCCGTGGTTTTCTGGGTTTTACGGGGATATGTTATAATTGATAACGGGCAAAAAACTGAAACCTTGATCTAGATGACAATGCCAACAAAAAATATGTAAGTCAGAAATTCCCTGGGAATATAAGGATCAAAGAACAAAGATTTTTAATAAATTAAAACGAACTCATTTTCTGCGGATTTCCGTGATTTTCGGAGTTTTCCGGGGATATGCTGTAATTGATAATGGACAAACAACTAAACACTGAAACTAGATGGCAATACCAACAAAAAAATATGTGAGTCGGAAAATCCCAAGGGGGGGGGGGGAATGGGGGGTATACAGTAGCCCACGCTCTGTTTCTTTGTCAGTAAATTGGCAATATTTTCTTTAATGTTGGAAGAAGAAATTCGAAGACATTTCTCTAAGTGAGCGTCGGAAAGTCTGTTCCTCAGTTTTAACTTCACGATGTTCATCCTGGAGAAAAGCTGCTCACATGTGTATGATTATGCTGCCAAAAAGTGATGGTATCAATAGAACATGTGAGTGGGTTGCTGGATATTGTCTTCTAACGCCAACCCTAACGTACTGAAGAGTGGTTTCAGATTAGTCATCAAAGAATACAATTTTTACTTTTTCTTAAAACTAGTGTTTGTTTGCAGGCCATCAAAACTTACGAAACGGGCCACATTGTAGTTAAAATTGGGATTTGTTTGCGGGCCGCCAAAAATTAAGTCACGGTCGCATGCGGTCCCCGGGTCGTGGGTTGAAGGCCAATGGTCTAGAATGTCGTAGATGTGAACGACGTCACGGTATCCAGCCAGTTTTTCTATACTTATAGTTCCATGAGAAACATCAAATTTTGCACGCTTAAGGCAGTAGGATGTGCCAATACTTCTACCAAATTTTATGATTCTATCCTTGCTATAAGTCCGTCCTAAATTACATACCATGAGGAAAATATACAAAATATACTTTAAATAAAAATCGAACTTTGTCTAAGGTGTAACCGATGGAGATGCAACAAAAGGTCATAGGACCAAACTCGTAGATCTCTCAAAATCCGATACTGCTGGTGCAATCGGTTTTTTGAAACAACTTGCCGTTTAGCTACTGCCTTCAAAAATGATCTGCACAGACCTTAAAGTTGAGTCCGCCATTTTTAAAGTTTTTCGGAGATAAAAAATTAAAAGTCGAAACATTCTGGAGTATTTCCGTCGATTGCAAGTTATAAACTATAAGTATGCCAAATTTCAAGATTCTGTATAGTCAGGAAGCGAGCAAACAATTATACCAGTATATGAGTTAGCCATGTGGCTTTGCAGTGTAGGCCTAATGATGATTAGCTATTTAAAGACGCTTGTGGCATTTAATTGGTCGTTACTCCGGTACCGGTCAACCTATTGGGTTCAAAATAAATAGCGTTCTTCCTATGGACATTATAAGTGTGTATACTAAGGTTCATGAAAATCTAATAAAGCGTACAGGTACACAGAAAGTCAGACGGACAGATATTTTTCCCGTCCACCACGTAGTCTTAGAAAATACCATTCCAGGACTTTATACGTTGGTGTAGTTTAGGTGTAGTTTTTCTACAAAGAAAAGATTTACCTTTTTAAGACAAGCGATTGCATGTACGTAACTTTTAAAAGTTACTCTAAAGTCCAATTCTGACGGAAGTTTAAGCTACTGCAAAAAAAGTAGGCTACTACAATGGTCAAAGATGACGTCAAAATGTCATGCCCAGCCATTAATGGTGCAATTTACATAACGTTTCCAAGTATCCACCCACAGTTATATCCCCCACCACGTTAGTTCTTCTAAATATGAGGTTATGTGTCTCTATGAATTGAGTTCCTGCGTGGAAAATTAAATATGTGATACGTTAATAAACTTACATGCAGGATCATACCATGTTTCCTGCTGCTCACATGAGATTCCCATTGTTATTTTTTTTAATTATCAGATCAACATTGTTTTGTGCTATTGTGCCTAGTGAATTCACTTTTATTTATTTTTGCCATAGAAGGTGTGTTTCCATAGTATCGGTCATCACGAAATAAAATACTCATTAAGATAAAACGGTTATAATGGCTAACTTCGTTTTACTATTTCACACATACTTTTTCACAAACACTATCTAGAATTGAAATAGAAAATCGCCCCATGGACTTTATCAATTTAGAATAAAGGAATATTAATTGTCTATGTTTTAGGCAACTTACCTGGCATTTCGAGTTTCGTGTAGTACAGCTGTTAGGTTATTATCTGAAATCTTGTGCGGGAACCGTGGAAATAATATTTCCTTTAACTGCTCAGTTAACAATGAGAGATGTGACACATGTAATCTTACTCCCCAAGATTTCTGTATTCTATATCATTCTATGTTTCTCTCGTGAAAAATTGGAGCCCTCTCCATTTATTTCATCTCCTTATTTTATTTTATTTACCAAGTGCCAGTATGGCACTTTCTGAGAATAGGGACGTCCGTGTAATTTAACTACTTAATAAAAATTTACCATGATATCTTTTCCAAACAGTGAAAAAATTTACATTTATTTTATATAATACAATGCAAGAGTGAAGTTCCAAACCACTGTTTTGAAATGTTTAAAAATCCATTTAAGCGAAAATTTCAGAAGTGTGTATTTTGGGCTACTTGCGTGTATTTTGAGTCAAGCAACCTAGTAATTTGATGTAAATGAAAACTAAGTTATTTTCAGTCTGAACAAAAAATAGCTCACACAATACATGTTTCACAACACAGTAGTAAAAACGTTCGTCCTTAATTGCATCACAGTCTTGAGGTGCCCATCCTTTGCACTTGTTGCATTGAATCCACCATCCTCATAAGTCTCATGGCACACAAGACAAGAAGTTTTTTGATATTTTGTTCCTGATTCCTTTTTCGTACCTGCATTGAACAGTTTCCTATTCTGCAGACTTTTAGAGCCTGTCGTAAATTTTTCTCGTCCCATTTTCCATATATGCCTTTACTTTTTCTTCCTCTCCTGTTGTCATCTATAAAAAATAGAAAAATATTATCTTGAAGACCAAAGGTTTATTTTTAAAATGGTTAAAAAGACAACTCATATATCTATAACCTGTAAAAATTCATGGTCTTAGCAATTTATAGTTTCTGAGAAAAAGTTCCTTCTTTTGACTAGACATTAACATTGTGAGGATAATTCATTTCATGTCAGCTTAAGATTGTTACACATGTTTTATTGCGATTCGAACCTTGGAACATCAAGTTAACTCACAGCAATGTCGTAAAGGAATACTGTGTCTGAATTGTAATGCACTTTGAGAAGAGCTAATTTTAAAGTAAATTGTTGATCCTTCGTATAATTTTGTCACCTGGCTCAAATTACACGATCGGCAAAGTATTAATATTTAAATAATTATTTTTAAATATGATTTGATTATGTACACTGACACTTATCTCGATATCATAGAAATAATTTTCTAGCAGAATTCTTGAAGATATTAGCTCCCAGAACACTTTGTCACACACCAAACAAGTTTAGAGAAATTACAGCAAAAAACTTTCATTGAATTCTCGTACCTAACTAGTCAGGCCAGAGGGGTGAAAATCCCAGACAGAAACTTTCAATCTATTGTCCTTATGGCCTTGCTAATGGAATGTGGTTTCCAACGTTGCGAAGTTTAAAATTATCAGTGGCGAAATTTACACGTCGGCTCAAAATACATGGACGTACCAATTTTATTTACTTTAATTCTAACTATATTTAATTCTCTGTTATTATTAACAGCAAATACGATTACCTTCATGATAGACGGAAATAATGTCTGTCCGTCTTTCCATGAGCTTGTACGCCCGATAACTCGAACATACTTTATCAGATTTTCATAAAACTTAGGGTGGCGTGCACCATCCAGGAGTAAATCTTACTAAAGTAGTAAATTTAAGACGGAGACCTGGAGTATACAAGAACCAGTACATCTGTCTCACTCTTAAGTCATACTAATGTATGTGCTAGAGTGAGACAGACAAACCGGTTTTTGTTACGTAAGGTTCCCTTCCTAAATTTACTACTTTAGTGCTACTCTTTTAGTAACTTACTCTTTTAGTTGGTGTTGGAGAGCTCAATTGATAGTTACTTCTTTAGTTGTTACTAAAGTAGTAAGCGATTTTTACTAAAGAAGTAGTCGAATTCTGCGCAGAACAGAGCAGAAACGTTAGTGCAGCGCAGCAGAACACGTGCATTTCAATTGCCAGTATTATTCAAGTGCCAGATAATGAAAAGGAAAGGTTCGCTGAAACAATGAATATGAATTTGGGTTGTTCTAAATATTACTAATGACAATCTTCATGTTTTAAAATAGGTCTAATAGTAATGTTTTATTCATTACTAATTTTATTTCCTTCAATTGAGTATTTTCAGTTTAGTAGCCTACGTATGGGTACTGTGATTACAATTTTTGTGCAAACTATTTCTGTATTATAATGCAAACAATTGGAATTTCCAGTTGATTTTCATAATTGATTCACTGTCAATATTATAATTATTTTTCTCATAATAATAATAAATGAATTATTAATACTTATTGACTGTTTAACAATATTAATAAGAAGTATTACACGAAATCATGAAAAAGTGGGGATAAAAAGGATAACAAAACTAATAAGGGGCATTATGTTTCTGTCCTTTTTCAAATGCACAGAACATTTACTTAAAAAATATTACCTTATAAAAATAATAATATTACAACTGAGAAATGTAATATTTAAACAAAAAATGGCGGTACAATATTTCGCAAGCTATGAACAATAATAATTATGTAGATGGTTGTGTGTTTAAAAATAATTTCAGTGACTACTTCTCTAGATCCTGTGCAGCTTCAACCTCCGGGCCCCTCCTTAAAATTTTCTTTCGGCACTCATGTTGGCATTTTTTTCTATATAGTTTATAATGCTTCTCACTTTCCTGTCCACAGGGTTAATTAAAATAGTTAGCAGCATACTATAGACCTGCAGCATCTGCTATAGTTTATTCCCAAACATGAAAGTCTCGTCTCACTCCTCCATTCGAGACTTGGGGAGTCTTTAAGGAATGGTTTTACAATGTGTCCCCTTCTCAATGTACGCTAATCCCAGAGTCAGTCAAATTTTCTTCCGATGTGGCCTGTTTGGACATTTTTACACCTGGGTTAGAAAAAAGGACATATTATTCATTAACACTGCGGGTGCAACTATTGAACTTTTAGCTCTTATAATTATTATTATAATCTGGCATTCGCAATGTTGTGCTTTAAGTTAAGCTATAGAAGTGTAATGTAATAAAATTAATTTACAATAATTACATTAAATCGTTTAACAATGAGAATCACCTATTGTTCAGTAATTCTATGGTTAAGTAGCACGGGGAAGTGTTTTCTGGGTAGCTCCAAGAACGGAGGCTTTCATGTATTGGAATGTACTATACCTCGCCGATATCTGTATCCATATGATTAGCTTGAAATACATCGTCGTTTTCTGACCCAAAGTTAGGGAGAACTGCAACATCTAAAGGCCGATCCAGCTAGGAAGATATTTAAGAGCACATGAGCTCCTTGTACCGTGCAATACAAACGTCCCTTCCACTCACTCTTCCCCTCACCTTTGGTGGACGTCTTCCTAGTTGGATCGCTCTCCGCAATGATATTTCCACATTTGACTGGCTGAAATCACATGGATGTAGTGAGAATCTGACATCGTTTCTTCCAAACGCCAAAATTTCATGTAAGGATTTATGAGCTTAATTATTTACGTTATTAAATGCCCTACTAGGTATGGTTCGCTTAATATTTATTAAATCACCTGCCACAACTCTCATTTTTGGTATACAACCTTCTTCATCTCAATAACTTATCCTCAGTTTGAACTATGTAATCCATTTAATGTGATATGTAACTCATAACTCACGCAAATGCCACAGAACAAACTTACTCCACAACTTTACTCCACCTCCTGAGTAGGAGTAAATATTGGCCTTATTTACTCCACAACTTACTACGTTAGTAACGTACTCCGTGTTGGTGCTCTCCACCACTTGTGGAGTAAGTTCATTTACTCTGGGAGTAAATAAAATTTTTACTTCTTTAGTACATTCCTCTATGTTGAAAGCCGCCGAGTTTAGTTTACTCCTGGTTGGTGCACGCCATCCTTACTAAAAGAGTACGGTTACTAAAAGAGTAGCTTACTAAAGTAGTTAGAACTAAAGAAGTAAGGCTTACTAAAAGAGTAAATGGCATGAGTTTGGTGCACGCCACCCTATGTGTACATCCTGTGGTGAATTTTCGCACCAGGAAGCTAATAGTGCCTTTTTGAAATGTAGATCGTGATTTTTGACCACCTTCCAAATTTAGTAAATCCGCCACAAGTTACATTCAGTCACTGGTGCCCATACTGCCCGATAATTTTTGTTTTCAGGTTCTAAAAAGACTGGATGGATAAGAGCTTAATACAAGTTAAGGAAAAATTCTTTTCAAAACATCTTTATTTTCCAACAATGATAAATAGCAATAAGTTAACAAATAATGTATCCCTTTCCCTCTTCTACGCCACAAACATTTCAATATATCTTGTATGCAAATTCTTTCTAATTACAGTATCTGAGGAAATTTCCCATAAATATAATTCAAACACCCAATCCAGGATCTTAAATTATTTTAAATCTATTTACATAGCAGTTTAGAAATTCTTATAGGGAATTACGACACTGGGGTTCACGGTAAATGATTATTCTTCAGAAGGACTACATATGTTTTTCTATTTCAAAGACTGGATGAAAATCAGTCTTGTTTCCAATTGACGTGATTCAGCACATTATCATTTTGACCAACAAACATTTCATGAATGACGACCTTTTCGGGAAATACCCCGCAAACTCCCTAGTTATTTGAGCCAATTTTCACAAATAAGGTTATATCTAAGTCCAGTAAACCCTGAATCATACAAATTAATTAAAACAGCCAACTCATTACTCTATATACAGGGTTGACACTATATTCAAAATAGACATTCAATGTTATAATTTTTGTTAGATACCTCAGTACCGTTCTTTTCTGTTTTAAAACTGACACTATACAGATCCAGAATTCCCTTGTTTCTTTTTTATATTTAGGCTATTCACCTTTTATTTTACAAGTACTAGAAGTTAATTTCTTTGAACGTTGTACAGATCTTGAAATAGACTAAGTTTGATTCATTCTACGCAAAACTTACTAACAAATGCCGTAACAGAAAGTAGGTCACAGTGAACAAACCAGCTACCGAAGTTCACTGACTCGACAAGCATAACAAAGTCCAATGGACAGAAAAAATGCTGCGTGACATATTAAACAAAGTAGCTTTACGAAATGTACGTATAACACTGCTAGAACTACAATCGAAGGAAGTTATCCTTAATATGTTATTAACGGTACTATTTTACCAGATTTATCAAATTATTCTTAATATATTCAAAAAACACCTGAATCTATATCAAAACCATAACAACTGGGAGTAATTAGTAGGGCCCGGATTTGTATGTAAAAAAATATTTTTTTCCTGATGCGTACATTCCTAAAACAAAGTTTTATATCCAAATCGAGGTCCGGCAAACGCAAATTCCAAATTTTATTTTACATAAAAACACATATTTTACAAAAAAAGTTATGCGAATAAATATTTTCGATATTTTCTCCATAAATACATATTTTAGTACTTTTCAGGATTTTTTATGTAATTTTTTTTTCTGATGCTCATATCAAGGTCCGAAAACCGCAAATTCTAAATTTTATTTTACATAAAATACATGTTTTACAAAAAAAAATTATATGAATAAATATTTTCGATATATTCTCCATAAATAAATATTTTAGTACTTTTCCTCATTCTCTTTTAACATTTGACAACAAAAATTTGTATCTCGAATGAATTCAACACGATGCTTCACTTGCAATGAGGCGAGAGTGATTCACTTGCACTTGCTTATCGGAGAAGAACAGAACCCGATCTCAACATTGCGTAGTTCGGTTAAAGAAATACAATATGTTGAAAGGCAACTTAACACTTTCTCAGGTTCGAAAATAGAAGTTCTAAGAACAAAATTTAAAGGTAAGTTTGAGAAAAATGGTGGCTACCAATCCCTCTGCAAAGTAGCTCAAGTTTTGGAAGGCCAAAACATAAGTGAACTTGATCGTGTGTGTGTTAGGGATATACAGTACAGCTCTTCAAATATGCAAGGTTAACATTGTGTGATGTAGAACGTTCCTTTCCTCAATGTAATGCATTATTCTCGGATAATAGGCAAGGATTTGTGATCCATAATCTGGAGATGACATTTGTTGCGCACAGCAACTCCAGTCAGCATTTTACATCTGATGTTTAGCTGTAATTGGCGAGTTTCAATACACATTCTGGTGTTTTTGTTTCTTTTTCAGAAAAATGTTTTTTTTTAGTTTTAGCACATATTTTTAAAATTTTAGCACATATTTTAAACATTTTTAGCACATAAAAAATGAATATTTTTAAGTTTTTTAGCACATAAAAATCCGGGTCCTAGTAATTAGTATTTACTCCTGATAGAAAAAATTTCCCTCTCCTAACAAAAAATCGTGAAAAATATTCAAATTTATATAATAATAGAATTTGAACATTAAAGAAACTAGATTATCTCTCAGACATGGCAATTCATATCATAATGGAATTTTGCGTTTAATGCCCGAATCTTCTAAATATGCAAATTTATCATTATGAAACTTGTGTATTAATGGTACTGGATCATTTTTAAAATATGCAATTTATGTCATAAAGGAAACTGTGTTGAACGAGTGAATTTATTTATAAATATACAGATTTATATCATTATAGAATCTCTATATTGATGAAACTGAATTATTTATAAAACCTTAATCCAGAAACCAGAAACTAGTAAGACGTGGAAACAATATTTACTCGAGAAAAAACTGACGGACAGACCGACAATGAAAACTTAGCTATATAAAAAAGGGGTGTAGTTTTTCAAAGACCAGAACATAACCGAAAAGCTGAAATATTCATGTTGAAACAAAACTACTCTGAACGGAATTTTGAGTCGAAAAATGGATGAGCAAAAGTTTTCTTTTCTTTCAAACAACTAAACTTGAAATATGTCTTCAAAATCAAAAAGGAATAAGCTCACCCAGACTGCCATGAAGATTCATGGAGATACGCCCACTCAAATAGAAAAACTTTCGATTACATGTTACCCACACAGATGGAAGTTCCAGACTGACTTTTACTTTTCCAACGGACTTCTAGTTTCTGGCCATTAGGTGGCTCTGTAGTCGCTGCAAGCACAATCAACTACCGAGGGCATAACCATTTCACAACGGGCATGTTTAAAAATACAAAATATGCTTCAGTGTTCAACCATTCTCTACAGACACGCCCAATTTATAGTACATATGCCGAAATCACGGCATAATCCTTAAATCGAAAAGAAAACGAACGCTATTGATTTAGGACCAAATCAGTTGACCGGTACTGGAGTAACGCCCAACTAACGGTTTAAAAATAGCAAATCATAACTATACTACAAAGCCACGTGATTAACTCAGTCATTAACATAAATTTGTCTGCTCACTTCCAAACGAACCAGAACTTGAAATTTGACATACTTATAGCTTATAGCAGTGGTTCCCAACCTGGGGGCTATCGCCCCCTAGTGGGCGAGTTGGGTTATCAGGGGGGCAATAAGTGGGGGCCATTTGGGGGCGATGGGTATTCAAAGGGGGAAATATTAAAATAGTACTGTATGGGCAAGCAGAAACAAGCGGACTGTAATTAATTTCCATAAGTGATATACTTCTTTTGAAGGCTTAACCTGAAACAAGATCAAGCTAAACTTGCCCAATACAGTTTATTTAGATATGTTGCCATATAACAGTTGTATTGCCATGAACAACAGTAAGTTACATAAACTCATATGCATTTTATATGCTAAAATTCAAGTTTATCAACAACCGGATCACTTAGATGTCTGACCAAGTGTTATTTAGCAACACTTGTGAAATTATAACGTGGCACAATTATTTTAATTACAATCCTTGTATTCAAGTTCATGAAAAATTATCTTCGAGATGGCTTAATCAGTTTAATTCAAACCACACACGAGGATTGATGAATCTATATATCTGAAATGTTCTTCAGATAGATATTAAGTTATTGAATGACGAACCTTTGAATTATTTATAATTACCACTTCCAGATAATTACTAAAGTTGCTGGCTCGGAGATCTTGCGACGCCAACACCAAAGAAGAGATGTCTTAAATCTCTGAAGAAGAAGAAGAAGAAGAAGAGTCGAAAATCACACGCTGGGTGATTGAATATCTGAGACTATTGGCAGTCATCAGAATAATTAGGCATATACGCCTTAAGAATACTTGAAAAGCTGATCTGGTTCAGCAATTTAGAATGAAAAACCAAGCCTAATTGCTTGGTGAAGATAGGCACTAAAAAGCCTAGAAGAACTCATGTCTTGATGAGAAGAAGTTAAATTGAAAGTAATAATGAATAAGAATAAAGGAAGCGAAAGTCTTATTGGCTATTAAACAACAAGATATGATACCCAGTCTTTGATTGGATACAAGCCACAATGAAAATAATGAAATATTACATCAGCCATAAACAGATTCACTTGAGATTCGCTTGTTTAAAAAATAAACAAAGAAGAAATGCAAGTAAAGCCTGCTAAAAAAATAAATTACAGAAAAGCATGGCTCACTATGAACTAGTACATAACGGAACAGTACTGTACAGTAGAACCTATACCTGTTGTGGTTGTTGTTCCTCCCCCTTCTGCCATCCAACACACTTTCCATTGACCTACATTCGTCTTCAGTCTCCACTAGCCTTTGTGTGCCTCACCATCAGTTTTTGTGCGTGTCTTTTCTGTTTTTGTGCGTGTCTTTTCTGTTTTTGTGCGTTTGTTTTGAAGTTTACAAGTTCATGCACAATGGATTCAAAAAAGGAAGAAGTATCATCAATACTCAGCTGAGTATTTAAAATTTGGTTTTATCGCGTCACCGCAAAATGTGCAGTTTCTACATTGTCTTTTGTACGATAAAACATTTACTAGTAATGAAGCCTTCGCGAATGAAAGAACATTCATCAAGAGTACGCAGTGATAAAGTGAGTAAAGAACTTAGTTATTTTCAACACATCAAAGCCAAAGCTGATAAACAGCCTAATGTGAGTGAATTATTTAAAAAACGAGCAACCGATCTTCACAAAGGTCTTCTTGATTCTTACGAGGAGTCTTTATTGATCGCTAAATGTGGTAAGCTCACACAATTGGCAAAATTCTTGTTTTACCGGCTACCAAAAAAATTGTTGAAATCGTGCTAGGCGAGGGCCCTAGTAATAAGATAAGTCAATCGGTTCCTTTGAGCAACAATACTGTTTCCAGGCGAATTGACGATATGGTCATGAACCTTGAATCCAAACTCACCAATTTCTTGAAAAAAGAAGTAAATTTGCATTGCAGATTGATGAATCAACTGTGATTGATAACAAAGCAATTTCATTACATTATGAGAGGTTTATCAATGAACAAAAGGAAAATACCGAGGAAGTTTGTTTGCTAAAACTCTGATCACTGATACGAAGGGATCGTCTATTTTTAAAGTGGTGCAAGATTATTTTGAGGAAAAAGATATTCCTTTAACAAACGTGAGCGCTTGCGCAACAGACGGTGCACCTGCCAAGTCAGGTCGTCATGCTGGGTTTTTAGCACACCTTAAGAAAGAAGTGGCAGAGGTCATCACTATTCACTGTGTCATTCATCGTCACACTTAGCTTCGAAAGAAATGAGTGGTGTACTGGATGAAACTTACAACTGGTTATTACAGGTGTCAACAAGATCAAAGCTAATTCCCTCGATGACCGTCTGTTCCGACAACTTTGCCATGAAAATGATGGGGGATTTAAGCGCTTGCTTCTACATACGGCCGTGGTGGCTTTCCAAAGGAAACTGTACCCGCCATTTCTTCGAATTATTTGACACGGTTGCTGTGTTTCTCGACACATCTGATCCTGTTTTAAGTGAGAATTTGAAGCAATGCAAGTTGGAACTTACGTACCTTACAGATATTTTTGAAAAAATGGACGAAGTCAATATAAGGTTTCAAGGAAACAAGATGAACCTTATCAAGGCCAAAGGAATTGTTTCATCATTCATCGCCAAGTTTGATATTCACAAGGTAAATATTGACCGTAAAGAGCTGATTTAGTTTCCGACCCTTAGAAAGTGTTCAGTTTCAGATAACGAGACTCCTGAACTACCAGAAGACAAAATCCTAATTTTTACTGATCACCATGACCAGTTAAAACTGACATGGAATCAAGATTTGAAGATTTGACTAAGTTACAAATTCCGGATTGGATTCTAGATCCATTCTCGTTTGAAGCTGTTGAAAAGTTTGTTAACTCTTTGCAGACGGAGTTTCTAGACCTGAAGTATGACTGTGAGGCGAAAATCATTTTCAAGCAGAGCTGTTAAGAGTTAGCCTGGGTGAAACTTGTGGGGAAAATCTGAACCACTTCTCATCTCGTTCCCGTCAGCATATTTAGTTGAAAAAGGATTTAGTTCTGTTGTCCTGCTCCTCACAAAGCAAAGAAATATGTTGGACATTTGCCTCAAAGGAGACTTGCCCCTGAACTTGACGAACATAAAGCCGGATATTCAAAATTTAACTGAAATCTACCAAACACAAGGCAGCCATTGAAAAGGTGAAATAAAACAACAACAAAGTTTTCAAACTTTCATTTTATTTTTCAAATTTTAACTGTCAACTTTCTTAATTTTTCTAGATTCCAATTTAAAAATGAAAACATGTACTCCTGTTTTTTAAATGTACGTCAATTATCTTAGTTAATTATTTCACTTCTTTGTTCTTTAAACAAATCTGTAAAAATGCACATTTTATTTTTTTTTCTATTTTATTTAAGAATGACCGGGTAAAACTGCTTTGGTTGTTTTTATATACGGTGATAAAATTGTTTAAAATAATAAAACTGCTTTATTATTTACACTTTATTTCAGATTAAAATTAGGCATACAATAAAAATGAAAAGGGGGCGATAGGGGTTAGTCAACCGCCAGAAAGGGGAGATGAGCCACAAAAGGTTGGCTTGCAACCGACGGAAATATTCCAAAACGATCCAAGTTTTAATATTTTAGCCCGAAAAACATTCAAAATAGACTTATAGTAGCTAAACTGTAGGTTGTATCGAAAAGCCGATTGCATCAGCAGTAGGAGAGACTGGGGTACATTAGGCAGTGGGGTAGATTCAGCACTGGACTATATTAGGTATATTTCTATTTTTGTTGGTACAATGGTATGTATGGTTACCAATTCTTACAAATAGCACGTGCATTATACTTTTGTTTACATTTGGTCTGGTTTCTTGTGTATTACATATGATATTTTTCGTGTAGTGGAGGTTAGTCAGTAGGGCAAGTTTTATATTCAAATAATTCTGAGATTAATAGCATGATATAATGATGATTGATTTTATTTGGGCACTTAGACTTCTTATGTAAAAATATTAATTGTTGAAATTGATAGTGGTATTAGGTTAGGGCTGACAACATTTTTGCGTTCTCTTTACTGAATGGGGTACTTTCAGCACGATGAAACTGCCCCATGATTGGGGTATTTTCAGCACATGATGAAACTACCCCATAATGATAATATTGGTTCATTTTAAATGTAACCAGACCGAAACTTAAGTAAGGAAGACTGACAGAGCACAAATTAGTGAAGAATGCATTGCTGATGTCTGCGGAAACATACGGAATTAAGCGGCAAGCTCTACAAAGCAGAATTTAAAAAAAAAAACACTTGAAAAAATTCCAGGAAACTCCACAGTAATGTGTTGATAAATTTCATGTTGCTTATGTCCTACGAGGGATTTGTATATCAACAGGTCATCAAAAAGGTAATTAAAGGATCTGATCTGGTACTTAACGAAAACGAAAGGAAAACGAATATCTGCATGAATCCCAAGGCACCTGTATTAAGGTCACAAATAAAACTACATATAGAAAACGAACCCATAAGACCAGTAGTTAACTTTATATCCGCTCCCACTTACAAAATATCAAAAACATTGGGAAAACTACTGAAACAGAAACTTAACCTGGAAAATAAATACACATTAAGAAACTCTTCATATCTGGTCGAAAAACTAAGTAACGTTTCAATCAACAAAAATAAAATACTGGTATCTTTTGACATCAAAAATTTATACACGAACATCCCAACAAATGAAACGATCAACATGATAGAAGAACGCCTCCGAAACCAAGGAGAAAGTGAAAGAGTGACAAAACAAATAATAAATCTACTCAACTGCATCCTGAAACAGAATTACTTTAAATTCAATGGTAAATACTACACCCAACAAGATGGTGTTGCTATGGGTTCACCACTATCGGGTCTTATATCAGAATGTTTCCTTCAAACAATCGAAGAAACTGTAATAGCTGACATAATACACAAGTATAGTATACAATCATATACGAGATACGTAGACGACATACTTTTAATAATAAACAAATCAGATTTATTGAACATTTTTGACGCCTTCAATCAAATACACAAGAACCTGAAGTTTACTATGGAAAAAGAAGAGAACAACAAAATCAACTATCTAGATTTCACTCTAAAAAAAAACAAGAACAAAATTGAATACAGCATATGCAGAAAAGCAACCCAATCCGACTGCATCATAAACAACAAATTCAATCACCCCCAATCCCATAAGTTAGCGGCTCTCCACAGTATGATTCACCGACTTCTGTCAATCCCCATGAGCAAAGAAAATTACAACAAAGAATTGTCTATTATCCAAAAAATAGCTATCAACAATGGGTATAGCAAACAGCTGATAAACAAATTAATCAACAAACATAAACACAAAGCTAAGACCAACAAAACATTTCAAACTAACCTAACACCAACAGAAAACAATAGAAAAAATAAATTTATATGTTTTAACTATACTGACAAAAACCTATACAGAATAACCAATGTCCTCAAAAAGAGAGAAAACATTAAAATAAGTTTCAAAACTAACAATAATCTTAAAAATAAATTTTACAATACAGCAAAAGAAAATGTAAACAAATATGACAAAAGTGGTGTATCCAAATTGACATGTAAAGATTGTAATCAATTCTATGTAGGTCAGACAAGGAGAAAATTCAAAACGCGATTTAATGAACATGCAACAGACTTCAAATATAACCGTAACAAATTAAATTTCGCGAAACATTTAATAGAACATAATCATAATCTGAATACTATAGAAAATACAATGTCAGTAATCAAATCAATTGACAAAGGAAGGAAATTAAACACAATAGAATCGTATCGCATATATATTAACAAAAATAAAGGAATCATCAATGCAAACATACAGGAACATAATCGCATTTTTGAACTCTCTCTCCCTACTGGCCAACTAAAGCTCTATGTAATGTACACACCACCTAATCAGTTGTAATGGATTAACCAACAGAGTAAGATCACCTGGTGAAAGAAAAGGTATGTCAAAAACTTTGTACATAAGATTGTATACACATAGTTAATTAACAATCAGCTAATATATTTTATAACTTTTTTAGGACCTGAAGATGGCGAATAGCCGAAATATATTGTCCACAATATAACAAATTTTCTTATAAAATTGAAAGAAATATTTTTAATTATGTTTTATAATATTGACAAATATTAATTTTAGATTTGACAAAGCTATGAGCTGATACTTTAACAACAACATTTTATACGAGGGAATAGGAGGAATTATTTTATACACGATCCACAATAATGATTCTGGGCATGACAGCGATGAAAGTAGTGAAGAACTAGCTACTAGTAGTTAATATGTTGTTAGGCAAGTTTTCTCAACCAAGGAAGAACTATATTGGGTATATTACTGAGAAAGGCCACAAGTTGAAGATAAATGTGAAATTGAAATAGGCGACGTGGTCAGCAAACTACCGAAACAGTAGGCCTACACTAAGGGCACAGCTGAAACATCTGACATTTTCAACTTTCCTTTTAAATTTGAGTCACTTAATGTCCTGTGACATTCATTTCTTTGCCAAAGCAATGTCATATTATGGTATGCCAAATGTACCCCACAAGCATGACAAAACAACCCCACCGATGGGGTGGTTTCAGCATTTTGAATTAAAATTTTGTTTCTGAAATATTTTGTAGTTAAAATTATTATAGAGATAAACTAAAATTACTTTTATATTAATAAAGTTATCTTCAATAAGTAATGTGAAAAATTATTTGGAAACTAATAAAATATTACTCAATGTAACATTTCAGTAGAAATGTTAACCATTTCATATTGTGCACTTTCTTTTCTATATATTTGTCTGTTAAACTTTACTGAAAGCACTTTGTTAATATTCTCTTTGGAATGTTGTAATGCGAAGATCGCACTCTCAAAACACTATTAACCATACATTTCACCAAGACCATCTACATTACACAGACCATAATGCTAAACAAACATGGCCGCCGCGGTAGCCGGGAGTATTTTAGAACGAAGTCAAGCGAAGTCATAAATACTTGAACTCATTACAAGAGATAAATCAACAAGAGGCTATCAATAACGGGGAAATAATGGTTTTAAAAATATAGGACGTCTCGAATTTTAGGACCATGCCCGTATTTCAAATATTACCACGTTAATCTAGGTCAAAACAAAGGTAACTAGGCCAAAAATAATATATGTTTTAATGGCTGATTTATAGCCTAATAGATTTTTTACATTCAAGATTATCTGCGTAATCGATTATATAGTCACGCAGTAAAGGATACTAGGCCTTTAAGATTAGATGTAGAATGCCCTAATTTAAATTTTATGTCTAAAAAGAGGCTAATTAAATACAAATAAACTATTATCAATCCATTTCTATTATTACTAAGACTACTACTACTACTAACACAAATAGTAATTAAAATAATGTCTACCACAATTTACAGTTACTATTATCATGCTGCCACTCTGCTACTAAGCCATTTCTATTATTACTAAGACTACTACTACTAACTCAAATAGTAATTAAAATAATAATAAGTCTACCACAACTTACAGTTTGTTATCAGTAGATGAGTTCCTGGAACCTTTACTCCTTATTTATTATAGTTATTATTATGAATTATAGTCCCATATAGTTTGAATATTAACACATTTCTTTACTTCTTTCCTACATTCAATTGGCCTGTCAGCTTTAACCTTAATCTGAACAACACGACATAAAGTTATTTAATAACTAATTGAACGTAATCAACGCTAGACAGTTTGGCATTATTTTATTAGCTATATTACACTCCATATAGATTGAATAGCATATATTACAGTCCATATAGCTATATATATACACAGTCCTCGTCACGTTCACAAGACATGTCGGCTTTAACCTCATTCTGAACACCACTGGACACACTGGATACATAACCAACGTTCAACACAGATATATAAGCTGAATTTTAGTCTCATGTAGCTAGATTATTAACTAAATACACATTAAATACACCGTCTGCCTATAAGTGAGATGGCAGTGTCTTGCTTCATCCTTTCAATATCGGCTTCTGAAGTTCTGTCTATACAACTGACGCGAAAACCAACGAGCTCGTTGAAAACAGCCGCCACCATCTTCCGCCATCTTGACCAATATCGATACTTGCATTAAGGTCTGTGAAATGTAGATGGTCTTGCATTTCACGAGTGAATCGATGTCTGTATCGATATCTCGAAACTTAATCTTTTACATAGTTTTCAGACATTCTTTAAACATTAATTTACAACAATTTGCTAAATAGTTTTTCTCAGTTTTACAGATCTTGTGAAATATGAAGATGCTATAAATACGCCGTATTTCAAGATAGAAGTCTCGAGAAGCTTTTACGCTACTTCGATCGAGAAACTGAAAGCATTCTATGTAATTCTAGAGGGGGTACGTAGGCTAACCTGTTTGACTCTTATTCACTTTCTTCATCGAACTTCACTAAGGCGAGCACCTTAGCCTTAATCCCAGTACCGACACTTGGGTACCGAGACTTCATGGTACTACTCTACACAACGCAGATGACGTAGCCTACCAGAACTTCCAGACCTGGACTTCTAAGGCAAAGAAGCCTTTAACCATAGCCTCCAGCAGCAACTTCAGCATGGCAGACTTCTCTACATAACCTCACCGATGGGATCTTAGGCATTTATTAATACTTTCAAACGAGTCCAGGGCAACCTACATACTCTCTACAAATCAAAAGTTAAGTACAATGTAAATCAGTAATTACTCAGCCCATAGCTTGGCAGTATGTATAATTACCGAATCTTTTTGGCACTTGGTGCAGGATTCGCATTTCCTCTTATATAGCTCAAATGTGAAGAGCTCTCAACTTTGAAAGAATGATTATAATTTCTGCATTTATAATTTTCCGGAGTTTTTGGGCAATCAGCCACCTCCGCTTTTCATGTACTAAACGGAGTTCAGCTAACGAATAGCCTGAACATTTAAGCAAAGGCAGAAAATAGCCAATCTCAACACAATCTGTAAATCTACAGTTCATTGCATCTTTTTTGGTCATTCAAACCTGGACCAATACAGTAACTATATTGTATTCAACTTGGATTTATATACAAATAAATTGTTATTTTTGTTGTTTGAATTATTATACAATTATTTCATATCAACCTCTGCTCAACCAGCTACCAGAAGGAATATTTTTTAGTAGGAGAAATTTATTTAATTACATGTTAGGGATCCTAGACTCCTACCTAGCCCAAATCCCTACACTCAAAAATATAAAAATTGAAAAATGTGCCAAATATACTCCACGCCTTCAGCGTTGGTGTCTTGTCACGTCGGCTGGAGAGTCCTACAGATGAGGATGTAATACGAGCAAAGCGAGTTATTCGTTACCTGGGTGGCACATATGGCACCAAGTTAGTTTACCTCTGCAAACCCAAGACACGTCTACTCGAGTGTTACAGTGATGCTGACTTTGCTGGGTGTCCAAATACATTTCGCTCAACAAGTGGAGTAGTTGTAAAATTTGCGGGTGAAGCTATTTCTTGGCTGAGTCGTCGTCAAGAATTGGTAGCCGATTGAACATGTGAAGCAGAAATAGTTGCAGCTAACCTTGGTTCGAAAGAGACCATCTGGATCTCTCGACTATTCAAAGAGCTGATAGATATGTCTGCACTTCCCATCTTGATGATTGACAACGAATCGGCAAAGAAACTTGCAGAAAACCCCGAGTTTCATTTCCGCACTAAACATATTCAACGGAAGTATTTGTTCATTCGAGATCGGATCAAGAAAGGGATGTTAGCTGTGGAGCATGTAGGTACTGAGCACCAACTTGCGGACATACTGACAAAGCCCATACCTCGTCTAAGATTTCAAGCTCTGCATGTGAATCTTGGTTTAACCAAAGAGGCCAGCATGGACTGTGCAAACAAGGGAGAGTGTTGAAGAAATCTTCTGTTATTTGAACAGTAGGCCTAGTGACTTTATTTTGTTAAAATGCTCGGTTGGCAGTACTGTGTCACTGTAGGTGACGCTTGTGTGTTCTCTTTTATTTTTCCCAGTAGTAGCGTTCCTTTTCTCTTTCAAGACGCATCATGCTGTTAGATTCTTCCGAGACAACAGTTCAATAAATCTGCAATAAACTTTAACAGGTTATGGGGTCCCAGTTCGGTTTACTGTGCAGTTTCTGTCGTCTCTTTCGTAATGGAATCTAGATAAAACGGCATCGAGAAGTTCTGATCGTGCCTTCTGTTTTTCCGCGTGAGTTTCCAGATAACCTTGAATTCGCGTTCGAGTTCGTCCAGCTCTAAAATGGAATACGCGAAAGGTATCAAACCACTGAAAGGACCAGAAGATTGGCCGACATGGAAAGATCGAGTTTTAGACTTGTTGGAGTTGTTTGATGCGGTCTACATCGTCGAGGGAAAAAGAATAAAGCCTACTCTGTCTGAAACTCCAACGAAAGCTGAAAAGGAAAAAACTTGAAGCATTCGACAAAGCCGCAACTCAAGCAAAAATAATCATTTCTCAGTGCGTAAGTGATGATCTGCACCAACGAATTTCAGGTAGATTATCAGCTAAGTAATCATGGGACGTTTTGGTTGAACAGTTTGATAACAAAGCAGAAGACCAGTTGTTTCGTCAGTGCCTGGATTTTTTCAGTATGGAGTGGGATGGCAAGAAAGACGCGCCATCAATGCTATCTCGAGTTAAAAATAAACATCGTGAATTTGCTGCTGGTTTGAAAATGCGTGAAATTGAAACAGTTGAAGCTTTCCTCGAGCTACTGTTCGTGTCAAAAGTTTTGCATATATTACCCAAGCGTTTTGAGTCTTTCAAGTCGAGCTATCTACTCATGAAAGCGAACGAAGCTCAATCGGTAGAAGATATCTCGTCAGCGCTGATTCATCACGACCGTAATATTGCGTCTGCGTCGAATTCGAGTGACATTCTTAGTGCCACGAACAATGTTAGCCAGCAGAAGAAGAAACCCAATAATAATAAATGCAAGTACTGTAATATGAAAGGTCACTGGATCCGTCAGTGTGCAAAATGGAAAGTTGATGGTCAGCCTCCGTATCCAGCCCGTGCCAGTGATTCTAGTGCAACTGCGACTGTCAGTGGTGGGGGTAAATCAAAAGACTCACAAGCCAACATCACTCAAACACGTGTTGCGCTAGTCTCAATTAGTAATGATGTAAATATCGCTACCACAAATGATCAGTGGTGGATAGATAATGGTGCTACACGGCACATTACATCTAATTTCAACTGGTTCACTAATTACAAACCTTTTCCAGAAAATTCGAATGCTACAGTCAAAGCAGCTGGGAAAGAAGTTATCAAAGCTCTTGGTAGTGGAACAATCGAAGTAGCCAACTACGACATGGGGGAGTTGAGTGTATTCACTCTAAATGATGTATGGTATGTACAAGACATATCACGAAATCTCGTGTCCGTCCCTGCAGCTCATGATAGATATCACGATAGCAAATTTGAGTCAACTGATACTGAGTGTCAGTTCAGTGTCAAAGGACAGACAATATTCAGGGGTACTCGGAACTTGGGTGGAACTCTGTATCGAGCCTCGTTTCACACAGTTCAACCAGCTGAAGTATGTGCTAGTGTGGCTGAAGATAATCAAACCCTTCAGCTCTATCATCAGCGCTGGGGTCACATAGACAAGCGTTACGTTCGATCGAAGCTCGATTCTGAGTTGGGTATTAAAGTGCCAGGAGACAGTGAAATCTGTGAGTCATGTCAGTTTGGGAAGGCACATCGTTTACCATTTGGAACTCGAGTAAAAGCATCTGCCCCTGGAGAACTGTTATCTGGTGATGTGTGTGGGCCGTTTGATCCATCCTTTAATGGACGGCGTTACTTAATCGTCATTAAGGACCATTATTCCAGATACCGTTACTGTTTTGTTGCAAAAGAAAAATCTGCTGTTAAGGAGGCTATGCGTGAAGTACTAGCCAAAGCTTTCACACTTGGACATCAAGTTAAGGAGTTTCTTAGTGACAATGGCGGTGAATTTGATAATGGTGAAGTGCGTGAAATTTTGAAGGAGTATGGTGTAAATCAACGTCTAACTGCCCCTTATACACCGGAGCAAAATGGAGCCGTCGAGCGTGAGAACAGGACAATTGTAGAAATGGCTCGTACCTTCAAGCATTCAAACCCTGACATCAAATTTCCTGAAGCCATCTGGGCAGAACTGGTGATAACTGCTGGCTATGTTCTCAACCGAGTGGGAAAATCAACAGTTGCTGACAAAACACCATACGAACTCTGGTTTGGTGTTAAACCGAGTATCAAACATTTAAGAGTTGTAAGTTCAAAGTGCTATGTCCATATTCCCGCACAGAAAAGACGAAAAATGGAGTCAAAGGCAGTGGTCGGCTATTTCATTGGGTATGATGGAGATGAACATTATCGGATCTATGTTCCTGAAAAGAGAGATGTCGTTGTTTCACGTGATGTCATCTTTCATGAAAAAGTTAGAGATTGTGATGACAATACAATCTGGCCAGTCAAGGAAGGATCTCGAAACAATCAAGTGGTTAACGAGAAGGATATTGATGAGCCTAAATCCGACACTCGAACAGATGATGATTCCAGTGATGTCTCAGAATTTATCACTGAGCCTAATGACCAAATCACGTCACGTAGATTTCCGTTTCGGGAAAGAAAGCCCCCTGATTGGCTGAAGGACTAAGTCACATCTAACTTTGCAGAAGTTCTTTTCACGGAAGACGATCCAAAGACTTTCGATGAAGTCATCCAATTTGAATATGGTGATGAGTGGTAATCAGCTATGGATACCGAAATCAAATCGATGCACAAGAACAATGCATGGGAATTGATAGAACTTCCACCGGGAAAGAAGACCATCAATAATAAGTGGGTCTATCGTATTAAGCGAAATCCTGACGGTAGTGTTGACAAGTATCGTGTAAGATTGGTCATCAAGGAATGTGCTCAACAACCCGGAATCGACTACACTGACACCTTCAGTCCAGTCGCTCGTCTGGAAGTGGTACGATCATTGTTGTCAATGTGGAGAATGTGGTTCTGCGGCAGTTCGATGTCTCAACTGCATTTTTGTATGGAGATGTTGAAGAAGAAATATTCATGAAGCAACCTGAAGGGTATGCAGACGGAACTAGTCGTGTTTGTCGCCTAAAACGAAGCTTTTATGGCCTCAAACAGGCTCCATGCTGTTGGAACAAAAGGTTCGACGATTTCATGGTTGGATTGGAATTTAAACAGAGTCGTGAAGATCCTTGGGTCTACGTCTGCCACACCCTAGCAGGTAAAATCATTGTTGTTCTTTATGTTGATGATGGATTAGTGGCAGCCACCAGTCAGTCTGTAATGGACTTGTTTATCGAGCAACTAAGTTCTCAATTTAAAATTGTTGCAAAAGAAGTATCCTACTTTCTTGGACTTGAAATTACTCAAAGTTATGGTGATATCATGGTCAGTCAAAAGGCATGCATCAAGAAAATCCTAGCTCGATTTAATTTGGAAGGATGCAATCAGGTCTTCACTCCTATGGAGAAACTCACCGTTCAAGGACCCGGGAAAGCTCCTGATTTCCCATATCGCTCTGCTGTTGGAGCTTTACTCTACGTAGCCCATGGCACTCGCTTTGACATTGCCTTCAGCGTTGGTGTCTTGTCACATCGGCTGGAGAGTCCTACAGATGAGGATGTAATACGAGCAAAGCGAGTTATTCGTTACCTGGGTGGCACATATGGCACCAAGTTAGTTTACCTCTGCAAACCCAAGACACGTCTACTCGAGTGTTACAGTGATGCTGACTTTGCTGGGTGTCCAAATACATTTCGCTCAACAAGTGGAGTAGTTGTAAAATTTGCGGGTGAAGCTATTTCTTGGCTGAGTCGTCGTCAAGAATTGGTAGCCGATTGAACATGTGAAGCAGAAATAGTTGCAGCTAACCTTGGTTCGAAAGAGACCATCTGGATCTCTCGACTATTCAAAGAGCTGATAGATATGTCTGCACTTCCCATCTTGAAGATTGACAACGAATCGGCAAAGAAACTTGCAAAAAACCCTGAGTTTCATTTCCGCACTAAACATATTCAGCGGAAGTATTTGTTCATTCGAGATCGGATCAAGAAAGGGATGTTAGCTGTGGAGCATGTAGGTACAGAGCACCAACTTGCGAACATACTGACAAAGCCCATACCTCGTCTAAGATTTCAAGCTCTGCGTGAGAATCTTGGTTTAACCAAAGAGGCCAGCATGGACTGTGCAAACAAGGGAAAGTGTCGAAGAAATCTTCTGTTATTTGAACAGTAGGCCTGGTGACTTTCTTTTGTTAAAATGCTCGGTTGGCAGTACTGTGTCACTGTAGGTGACGCTTGTATGTTCTCTTTTGTTTTTCCCAGTAGTAGCGTTCCTTTTCTCTTTCAAGACGCATCATGCTGTTAGATTCTTCCGAGACAACAGTTCAATAAATCTGCAATAAACTTTAACAAATGTAAATCAGTAATTACTCAGCCCATAGCTTGGCAGTATGTATAATTACCGAATCTTTTTGGCATTTGGTACAGGATTCGCATTTCCTCTTATATAGCTCAAATGTGAAGCGCTCTCAACTTTGAAAGAATGATTATAATTTTTACATTTATAATTTTCCGGAGTTTTTGGGCAATCAGCCACCTCCGCTTTTCATGTACTAAACGGAGTTCAGCTAACGAATAGCCTGAACATTTAAGCAAAGGCAGAAAATAGCCAATCTCAACACAATCTGTAAATCTACAGTTCATTGCATCTTTTTTGGTCATTCAAACCTGGACCAATACAGTAACTATATTGTATTCAACTTGGATTTATATACAAATAAATTGTTATTTTTGTTGTTTGAATTATTATACTATTATTTCATATCAATCACTGCTCAACCAGCTACCAGAAGGAATATTTTTTAGTAGGAGAAATTTATTTAATTATATGTTAGGGATCCTAGACTCCTACCTAGCCCAAATCCCTACACTCAAAAATATAAAAATTGAAAAATGTGCCAAATATACCCCACTCTTTCAGGATTTTGAGATATCTGCAAGTTTGGTCCTATGCCTTTTTGTCGAATCTCCCTCGGTTATACCTTATATTATGTTAGTTTTTTTGGGGGGGGGGGAAATGTATATTTTCCTCACATTATGTAACATTTAACACACTTATAGGATAGATAAAATCGTAAAATTTGGCAAGAATATTGGAACGTACAACAGATATAAGAGTGTAAAACTTGGTGTTTCTATCTCCCCCATAAGTTTGGAAAAATTGGCTGGATAACCGTGACGTCATTCACATTTTTGTCTAGATCACCCACTTTTAAAATTGATTTTTACTCACTTCCAGATGTGCTACAAACTTATAACTAGGGTTCGGATGTCCATGACATGTCATATATTTATCCTGACCTCCAGTCTTGCCGCAAACTAAATTAAACACGAATTGAACTTTTGTTATCCTAATTGGAAAGTTTCTATTTTGCAAATAAAGTTATATTTTGGACATTTTCATAGTTTTGGACATATTTCGGTCATTTTTGTAACTTAAGTCATATTTCAGTCATAAATTAGGTAAAAGAGCACAATTGCACAGTATACTGTATGCACTAGATCGTCGAGTTAAAATTTTTCCGAGAAAGAGTCACTAATATTTTGGTTTGACCGTAACTGGAATGTGAAGGGACAATAACAAGTGCAGGTAGTTGGAGCACAATGCACAGGGTTTTACCTCCTTCCTACTTGTTGATAACAACTTTCAATAGACACAGTTTTAAAAGATTTTCAGTTCACATTTGCAGTGGTATCGGGAAACATCAACATGCCAAAAAATAAATGTTCTGAAAGTGTACAACAAAAACGTTTTGTTAAAGAGTTTGGAGGAAACCACTTCTGCACCGACGGGGACATTTTGTATTGCAAAGTGTGTGCAATTAAAGTGACGGCTTCAAAACGATTTCATATTCAGCAGCTTTGTGACCCGGCAAAACATAAGAACAGTGTAAGCAGACAATCAGTTCAAGAAAAGAGGCAGTTTCTTTTGTGTGATACAACTGCTCCTTTGACATCAAGTAAATTGTCTGAATTCTCGAAAGACCTTTAAAAATTATGGTGTCCCTCTTAATATGGTTAACAATGAACAATTGTTCAAATTTATGGAAAAATACACAAGACACAGTTCCAAACGAATCTACACTAAGGACAAATTACATACCTGTGTGTTATGGAAGTACATTGCAAAAAATCAGAGGTACAGTCGGTCAAATAAAAAACGTCGGGACTCGTATGCAGTTAAAATTAAAGTTGTAATGCTTTAGTTCAGAAGATTCCTACAAAAGACATAAAATACAGGTCATTCTCGGAACATATGAGGCCATGAGACGGGATGGAAAAATGAACAACGCGAAAAGCGCAACACACGATATTCAACTTAATTTATCGTCATTCATTTTGATTTGTGTCATGGCGCCACATACAAATGCTAGCTTGAGAGAAAGTGTAGTTAGGGCTGTAATTGACCTACATTTTTCGGCCTCTGAAGCAGCGAGAAGGTTCCTTATTTCTGAAAGGGCAGCTCAGAGGTGGGTACTTCACTATAATGCGACCGGAAGTTTTCATAAGAAACGTGGATCTGGCCGGCCGCGTATTTCGACGCTGGAGTAAGATTGGTCGCAGAAGTTGAACGTAATCCGTTTCATACTGCTGCATCCGTGAATGCTAATGCTTAATTCCCTGGTCATTTTCAAGCCATTAGGAACGGTAAGATCAGCTGGTTTACGTTCTAGGCGAGCACACTCTAGATAATTCCTGAAGGAAGAACACAAGGACGGGCGCCTCGTATTTGCAGTTGAAAAACTGACTTCGACTGGAGTAGAGTAATATTTTCAGATGAAGTTAGTTTTTCGAGTGCATCTTCCGGGCCAGTTCTAGTGTATCGACCATTCGGTACCCGGTACGATCCCAAATACACTGCAACTCGTGCAAGGAGTGGCAGGGTAAGTGTGACATGCTGGGGCTGGATGTCTCAGGAAGGGGCTGGCAAGCTCTACCGAATTAGTGGGCGTTTTAACCAGTGGAAATACCGTCGGTTTCTAGAGAGGTATATGCTTGTTTGCGCCAGGCTTCGTTTTCCTGATGGAAACCTTCAGTTCCTACAGGATAACAGCCCAATCCTCACTGCTCGATCGGTTCAAACCTGGTTCCCTGAAAGACCATATATCGAGATGATAGACTTTCCAGCGCGCTCCGCAGACATAAATCTTATTGAGAATGTGTGGGCGGAAGTAAAGAAGCTTATGAGAAGGAACTGGCCGGACCCACCTCCAGCTTCTGAAGCAGAACTGTGGGAACTAATTCAAACTGCTTGGGACGCTGTGGCAGACAAGGATAATTATTTTTTAAATCTTGTAGAGTCATTGCCCAACAGAGTGAGGGAAGTTAAATATGGAAGTTAATGGATGGTGGATGGACTTCCTACTGAGCGTGTGGCTCGTTTTTTTAAAAAATTAGTCTTATTTAAGTTCGTTATTGTGTTTCATTATGTTATCTTCTATTTTCATTACGTGTCGTATTATTTTATGCCACAGATACGCATTTGTTGTAAAATCATACTTTCTTTCTGGCTTTATTTTATGTGTGTCCAAAATTCGACACCAACAATGATAATTCATTAGAAGTAATTATTCTTTTATTCCAGTCATTGCTGCGTTTGAAAAATAGACATAAATAAAAATAAAAAGTATAATGGTCTCACTAAAGATCGATCCCTGGTCCCACACGTTCAATTCCGATGTCTTGACCATTACGCTATCGCCAACAGATGAAAATAATTTACATAATTCTGATGAGAGTGTAATATCGAAGTTTGAAAATACGTTTAAGCCAAAGTTATTGTTTTTGCACTACAAGTACCGGTATTATAAAATAAAGTCTTTAGAAAATGCTCCTTGAATAAACATATTCCTCGCGAATTTATTCATTATTAATATTATAAGAACTTCCATGCAACAATATGGCGGATGTGAGGCATATAGCCACAGCCTTCTATATATTGTCACAAAGCCCAGAAAAGCCTAGAAACTGATAGAAGAAGGACTCGGCCGGAAAGCGCTAGAATTAGAGACATCCAGAAAGGGACGGCCCTCTTATTGCTGATTGGAGCTTCGCGCCGATTGGCGCGGCCTGCTATAGGCACGGCGCGGTGAGTGGACAGTGCGCGCTCGTGGGAGAGGCCGGAGGAGGAGCTCGCGCTAAGGGGTGTGCCCGCGCAGCGCAGCGCACATTCCAGATTCCGCGCGGGCGGAGAGCTTTCCAGACCTCGACTCTGGAACTTTCGTCGAGACTATATAAGGAGCGGGAGCAACCGACGGAGTTCAGTTCAGTTCAGTTCAGTACAGTGAAGAGTCCGTGAAGAGTCAGAGTCAGCGAGAGGCAGTCCGTGAGTAGCGGCGAGCGTCAGCGTCAGAGGGTGAGCTGGACGGAGAAGGCTGATCAGAGCGGTCTCAAGTGAGTGTGACTTGGGGAGCTGTAGAGCCGGTGACCGTAGAGACTAGTCAACGGAGGAACCCGCGAGCGGAAGACCTAGTCAACAGGGAACTAGTGACCGGAGAGAAGGGTGAACGGAGGAACTAGTGAACGGAAGAGCTGGTGAGCTGATCTGGGTTGAGGCAGTGCCGTCCCGGGGAACTCTGCGCGACGGGTGGATCGCACAGCGGCAGCGAGGACTGTGGAGTTGACCGGCGCGACGTGGAATTATCTCGACTGGGAGTTCGCACAGTGTGTGCGAACGGAACACTGCTGCAATTAGGACTGAGCACAGTGAGAGTGAGCACTGAACAGGACAGTGAACTGGCGAATAGTCTGGAGTTTTCTGGCAGTATTCACAATTGTTGTAGGAAATAAAGAAACCTCCATCCTTCAATTATAAACTCGGTGTTCTGATTTTGAACCCCGACGAGCCCTTGTTACACTGGTGTCAGAAGTGGGATATAATTGAAGGGACGCAAAATGGAGGACCTGTTAAAATCGTTATTTCAGCAACTGAATGAGAAAATGGACCAGCGGAACGAAAAAATAGACCGGCTGAACAACGAAATAAGAGAAATTATAAGTATGAAGAACCTGCACTTAAGCCCTAAGGAAGAACTCAAGCAGGAATGAAACCGGCCAAGGAAAGATCGAATGAACCGGGCAGCGAACTGGTGGCCGTGAAAAGTGGACCAGAGGGACAGGCCGAGGTGGAAGATAAGGAAGAGCCGGAAGAGGACCTGGCCATCACCGTACCACCAGCTACCGAAGGGGAAGATCACGCCCTGAGTGAACAACAGCGGGACGACGTAGACGTAACACAGACACCGCGGGACGGCGTGGACGTAGGACAGGCACCGCGGGACGACGTGGACGCCGGAGAGACGCTGCGTGACGACGTGGACGAAGGACAGACACCGCGGGACGACGTGGATGTAGGAGAGACATCGCGGGACGACGTGGACGTAGGACGGGCACCGCGGGACGATGTGGACGCCGGAGAGACACCGCGTGACGGCGTGGACGAGGGGAAGACACTGCGGGACGTTATGTCGGGTACGGGACCGACGTGGGAAGAGGTAGCCAGTCGCAGCGCCAACTACGAGGGCTATGGGGCCCAGCAGGGTGCCCTAGTGGTCAGGGACGGGGTCCTGAAAGGAGTCTGGGTGCCTGCGGATGGGAAGGCGACTGCGGAGCACCACCTAGTCCTTCCGAAAGTCAGAGTCAAGGAGGTCCTGGAGGAAGTCCACGCAGGAGCGACAGGTGACCGCTTGGGAGTGAACCGGATCCTCGCCAAACTACGGAGAAGGTTCTACTGGTTGTACCAATGGAGTGACGTAGAGAGGTGGTGTGAACAATGCGACACCGGCGATGCCAGCAGAGGGCCTAGAACTCGCAGCCGTGGAGCCATGAGGCAATACAACGTGGTAGGCCCATGCTCCATTACTGATGATGGAAATCAGTACCTGTTGTTGGCCATGGATTAGTTCACCAAGTGGCCAAAAGTCTACCGCATCCAACGACAGCCAAGAGTGAAGATGCTGGTAGTTCACCTGGACCGTCTGGCGGCATATCATGGGGCACTTCGGGACGAAGGCCCTTAAGGAGTGGGCAATGTCACAAAGCCCAGAAAAGCCTAGAAACTGATAGAAGAAGGACTCGGCCGGAAAGCGCTAGAATTAGAGACATCCAGAAAGGGACGGCCCTCTTATTGCTGATTGGAGCTGCGCGCCGATTGGCGCGGCCTGCTATAGGCACGGCGCGGTGAGTGGACAGTGCGCGCTCGTGGGTGAGGCCGGAGGAGAAGCTCGCGCTAAGGGGTGTGCCCGCGCAGCGCAGCGCACATTCCAGATTCCGCGCGGGCGGAGAGCTTTCCAGACCTCGACTCTGGAACATTCGTCGAGACTATATAAGGAGCGGGAGCAAACGACGGAGTTCAGTTCAGTTCAGTCCAGTACAGTGAAGAGTCCGTGAAGAGTCAGAGTCAGCGAGAGGCAGTCCGTGAGTAGCGGCGACCGTCAGCGTCAGAGGGTGAGCTGGACGGAGAGGACTGATCAGCGCGGCCTCAAGTGAGTGTGACTTGGGGAGCTGAAGAGCCGGTGACCGTAGAGACTAGTCAACGGAGGGACCCGCGAGCGGAAGACCTAGTCAACGGGGAACTAGTGACCGGAGAGAAGGGTGAACGGAGGAACTAATGAACGGAAGAGCTGGTGAGCTGATCTGGATTGAGGCAGTGCCGTCCCGGGGAACTCTGCGCGACGGTGGATCGTACAGCGGCAGCGAGGACTGTGGAGTTGACCGGCGCGACGTGGAATTATCTCGACTGGGAGTCCGCACAGTGTGTGCGAACGGAACAGTGCTGTAATTAGGACTGAGCACAGTGAGAGTGAGCACTGAACAGGACAGTGAACTGGCGAATAGTCTGGAGTTTTCTGGCTGTATTGACAATTGTTGTAAGAAATAAAGAAACCTCCATCCTTCAATTATAAACTCGGTGTTCTGATTTTGAACCCCGACGAGCCCTTGTTACAATATGTTCGTTCTGGAACAAAACTGACTAACTAATCAAGAAAATTCGTGAATAGACAAGAGGCAGGTGTGAACCTAACCGTAAGTCTTCCTGTACATGCGCATATGCTCGTTCGTGGTACTTTTATCAAATAACGCCCGATGTTTTTTATTTGACCGACTGTATTGTAGGCAACAATCAGATTTGGGTTTCGATAGACGAAACTACGGATGCTTGCGGGAGATATGTTGCGAATGTTATTATTGTCACACCTTTTCCTGATCGTCCTGGTGATATATTTTTACTGATTGCGAAGTACTTGAAGCAGCAAACCATTCTGCAATCGCTGTACTTTTCGACAATGCCATGAAACTGTTGTGGGATGGTGACGTAAAGCGGGAACAAGTTTTACTGTTTGTAACTTATGCTGCACCGTACATGGTGAAAGCTTGCAAGGTCCTTAAAATGCTCTATCCAAAAATGGTGCATTTAACATGCCTGGCTCATGGCTTGCACGGAGTTGCAGAGGAAGTAAGAGTACATTTTCATGATGTGGATGCATTGATATCAAATGTCAAAAAAATATTTATAAAATCTGCAAAGAGATTGACAAAATTTCAACATCATCTACCTTCACTTCCATTTCCATCCTAACCAATATTGATAAGATTAATGCAGCTGAATATTACTGTGAAAATGATGAAGCTATTGAGGAAGTGATTAATATGTTTTGAACCCCCCTATGGGAAATGTGCAAGGAAAGTGCATGTTCCCACCCTATGAAGAGCTAACCTAAATTTAAAATGGTTCCGACCAGAGGATAATTGGTTTCCCGGGAGGGGCAAGTTTAAATAACTGAGCCTGACATCAGCATTTTGTTTTTCTCAAATTTAATTTGAATAAGTTCGTAGATTTTTTGTGTAATATTTTCAAATAAAATAAAATTTACAAGTCCGATGGGCATGCAATTCATTCAATACATACAATTCAGAGTACAACTCTTTTGATTATCGTTACATAAAATTACAAATTCATTCTAGATTTATGCGGACAAAAATACAGATGTCCAATTTTAAAATAAATAAGTACGTATAGATATATCTCTTGAAAATAAAGTCTTACGATTAAAATTTGATCATTTAAAGAAGTGTTTACGCTGAAGTACGTAAATCTAATTTTAAAAGGTTCGCCTGAAGGGCAATAAATAAACTCATAAAACACCTGAAAGGAAAAGTTGATTAACATAGAGGTAAGAGCTAAAATCACTATGTTTGGAGTACCAAGACATAGGACTTTCTCAATTGGCAAGGAAGTGGTTGGCAAAATTATCAATTAAATATCTGATCAAGAAAACAAATGGAAATCAGGGGCGTATACTCTATTGGTGCTATGCGTGCGCCGCACGCCCTAATTCTAGATGGAATATATTTATTCATAATATTTTATTTTTTCAGTAAATTGTAGAAAAATCAGTGTCATTTTCATTGCTGAAATGAGAAAACCAGGGCCACGCTGCGAAGCTGTCACCCGTGTGCTACGATTCCGTAATCAGAATGAGTTTCTGAGCGGTACGTTAGACGTGGACTTGCCTCGAGGCTAGAACTTGTGTGCTTTGAGTTTTGAAAAAGGGCGATATCCTGACCGCGGGGTGAAGAAGGGAATAGGTTTCGCACGGTGGGGAGATTTGGCAGTATCTTGAGTGCCTTGCGTGCTACTGAAGTTCCGCACTCAGCTGTGTTGTAGCGAAGTATATTGCGATTTTAAGACGTTCCAAAGTAAATTATTGTAAATATTATTTTATTTAATGTTATCAAAAGTGTTTAATTAATTTTTAGTCTTTTATTTTAAGAATTTTAAAAGTAAATAATTGTAAATACAGTATTATTTACTGTTATTCTGAGCGCAGCGGGAGATTTGCCGGTAGTTTGCGTGCTACTGAAGTTTCGCGAGCAATTGTGTTGTAGCTAAGTATATTACAATTTTAATAATTTCAAGGCAAATATTGTAAATATTATTTTATTTAGTGGTTAAAAATGTGTTAAATTAATTTTTAGTTAATGTAAGCCTATTTCATTCTGAAAACATTATGAAAGAGCACAGCTGTATTTTGGAAGATCTGATAAATACATTTTTATCCAAAACTTTTCAAGATAAATTGCAAATTATGACAAGTGTACGGCCTTGCCCTGAGTTAACAAGTCTTTCTACAATACATAAAGGCAAGAATGTAGAATATACAGAACATTTTTCAGTCTCACATGCTTGAGGAAGGCCACAGAGTGAAAATTGCCGTAAGTTCGAGCCTAATAATTTTGACACGGCTGATAACCCGAGAAGCCATCTTAACTAATCAGCGCCGTGAAGGCTTCAAATCTTATAAGTACAAATCCTACATGTTTTAAAAGAAAGAATAAGCCTACTTTAATAAAGTAAGGTATGTTTAACTTTTCAGTTAAAGTTAATCTATATTCTCAATTAACTTAGGAATCAAGTAATTTTTCTGTGTAGGACGAATGCATAGCACGCCCTTCATCAGAGATCAGGATACGCCACTGATGGAAATCTCTAATGAAAAGCTTAATAGTTAAATAATAGCAAAACCCGGCAGGGATGTTTGAGAGCCAGCCGCGAAACACGCGAAAAGAAAGCAAGAAACAGGCGCCATGTCGCTACGGCAGAGTAGCGAAATGGAACTATGCAAGGCCCGGGCTCACAAACATTTCTGCGTGCGTCATAATGATAAACAAAAAGATAGCGGTATTAATTAATGCTTCAACGAGCAAGACACGCAAACACAAGCTTTGGTACAAGCTAACCCAAAGCAGCCAACCCACCTCTCAAAGTAGCCATATTGGAAAAGACTAAGATGCCGGAAATGACACTGCCATCTAGCCGCGAAAGGTACCTGAACTCTCCGCCAGAGAGCAGCTAATTACATACAAACAATGATGGCTGACGCGGACATAGAATAAAACAATTGAGTCGGCGCAAACGCCCGGCTCATTTTGACAATCGTGAGGTACCTTCCATTAAAATTGTGCTAGAATTATTCTCCAGCAGCTGGAAGGGAATTTTGGAATACATCAAATCAAATTTTGGAGGCATCATAAAAGCAATTTCTTGTCTACAGACAGTTGGTTTGGAACTGCACAAAGTTTGGAGCTAGTGAAAAATGTAGAATGTGAGCTAGAGCGATCAAGAGGCAGTGTAGGGGACTTGGTAGAAACTCAGTCACTTCCGTAACGTCTGTGAGAGATTCTTATTAGCAACTTCATTGCGAGTTACCTACTAGCTATCACCACGCCTACGTGTAGGGAAGCGACACTTCGCGTGCTAACAATGACTACACGTGAAATATAAACAGAGCGCTAAGCTATTGAGCCAACTACAATAAATAAGTAAATCCTTGGGAGGGACAAGATTTAGAATTTTAGTAGTTATACATAGACCTTCATATAAATATTGTTAAATGCTGGGGGGAAGAAAATATCTTACCTTGAAAACAGAGCCTTAAAAGTTGGGTGCGTCTAATGGTCCGAAGTGCACTAAAAACATTAAAATTATGGTAAATATTGCCGGAATACCATATTTTAGACAAGGTGTTGTAAACGATAATACAGTTACAAATTTTAGCACATACTGTACATCACTGCACTTGTCACAATCGTAAAATGAGGGTAGCTGGAAGCCAGGTATACAATGCGAAAAGAAATGAAGGTTGAGTTCTTTTATACAATAGGAGTGTCTTCGCCGGGTGGTTTAAATGAATGCAATGACCTCTAAACAGCTTTGTCCCGTTACACTTACCGTATGCTGAGTTGAGGGTTAGAGGGTGTAAAAATATGTTCAGTCTTTCATGAGATATCAGTTCACTTGTTAAAATTTACGAGATGCCACCTGTACAGAAGAGATTGTCGTGCAATGCAGATTTTAAGTTAGAAGTGATTTACACCGATTCCATTGTACAGGGTTATAATTTGCTTATGTAATGAAGTATATTATTCCCTTTAAAATGTTTCGTTTAAAATTACATTAAATTTCATTTACTTTAAATTTCCATCCTAAAATTAAGGTGCGTCTTATGGTCCGTAAAATACGGTACGGTACATAAAAATGCTATATAGGCCTATTTCACTGATTTCAAAGTGAATCAGTAGCAAGGCACTCATAGTTTAGCATAGATTAAGCGTAATGAGGATGACAGGAGTTTTGAGATTTCAAAAGATAAAATTCATTGTATCGAATACATATCTACACAAGGCCCTATAGTAAAAATTAGTTCGAGAACTTTGAAAATTATTTTAATTTGAAGATAAAATCGTAATAATTTCTTCCCGGCCATGTAATGAGAAAGAACTATACAGAAGTTCCTCTAATGGGTCACCAGAATCTTTCTCCACAAAGGCTACTCTCTCATTGGTCTCTCGAATCAATGACAGAATTGCCAAATATGCAAACACGTAAAACATGAACAAGTAAAACACAGCCAAAGCGGTGAAGCTTTGAAGCAGTGAAGCAGAAGTTATACTCTAACGAGTAAGGATACGCTGAAGGTATACGGCGTAAACCTGCGTATACCCTCGAACACACCACTGACTTTGCACCCCCCCCCCAAGTCGGCGCATATAAAGATATTAAGAGTGGTAATTAAAAAAATACTAATCGAAGACTCAGACGAGAGAAACTTACTATTTGGTGGAAGCAGTGATTTATTCAAGTTCTTCTATTCCTCTGTTTCGGGTTGGCTTTCTTCTTCACTACTGCTGCTGCTACTGCTATTGCTGCTGCTGCTACTGTCCAAGTTGACTGTGAGACGTTCTATTTCGGGTTCTAATAAACATTCTGTTTTTATGTACTCGTTCTCAATTTGCTGAACATGGCGACAAACAGGACTCCATGCATTCTCTCCAACCTCTGCAAATCTCTGTTTGCAAAGCTCCAATACATCACTGGGTTTATATGTGACATTGCGTTGTGCTACCCATTATTTGACATCACCCCATATTTTTTCTATAGGATTTAAGTCCGGCGCTGGCAAACGAAGTACTGTGTGACCATGTTCTCTAAGAAGTTGGTCTAATATGAACTTCTTAGCTTTAGACTTATGCAGCTTTATGAGTTCACACAACTCCATCTTAAACATATCTTCTGCGAATCCTTCATGTCCTGTTTCTTTGTATTCGATGTGGGACACTTATCGTACTGAACATTATGATACAACGCATTGTCTATCACAAACACAGAGTGATGTGGCAAATTTGGCAGCAGCATTTCTTTCACCCAACGCCTGTAATTGGAGGAATTCAGGTCCTTGTGGTAGTCGCCGGTGGTCTGGTTAGATTTAAATATTAAAAGGTCATTAGAGATGAAACCCTTTTCACTGCCAGCATACACAACGGTGAGGCGCTGTCCCTTTGATACTGGTGATTTCAGCCCTTCTGCACTGTCATCACACCAGGCCTTTGGAGTCGTGTGAGAGCTGTGGATGTAGGTCTCATCACTGTAAACAATCGGCCTACCTTCCTGCCGGAATCTGGTAATTGCTCTGAAATTCGCAATGCGAGCACTGCGAATGTCTGTCCTTTCTATTAGGATCCGTCTGTTAGATTCGGTCTTTTTCCATCGGAATCCCAGTTTCTTAAAGATCTTTTTCAGGCTAGAGGTTTGTCCTCTATAGCCAATGGCTGTGCGCAGTTTGGCTAATACAGTCTTCACTGTAGGAACTCTTCTTTCCGTAACATAAAATTTATGAATCTATTTTCGCACAACACAAAGATCGAAGTCATCTAAATCAGTAGCGGGACGAGGCCTGTTCTTGTTTCGGCGTGGTGTGTTGTATGAGGATGAAGTTCCCGCTTCCACACTATCAGTTTCTTTTTTAATCGATTTTATTGTGGCCATTGATACTTTAGTGGCTGCATGGACACGATCTTGAACTCTCTTAACTGGTATCACAAATCCATTCTTGTCAGCTTCTGACTGCATGAATTTCAATGTAGATGCAGGAACTTCTCTTGTCTGTCCACGTATTGTTCTTCGATAGACCTTAGAATGAATAGGCAGCATGCTTGTATTTTATAATTTAAAACTAAACTAAAACTAAACACTATATAAAACTTATCAAAAGTAATTCAAGGTAATAAAATTGCTAACTTTTCACGCAATTGCTCGATTTTATTTTTTAATGTATTAATTCATTTTATTTTTAAATAAATTTTCATAGCTCTCAAATACAAAACTTTAGGAATACTTTTTGATTAGTTTTAAAACTACCTTAGTGATTTCCACCTCCACAACAAACTTAACAAGAACGTATGGTATGGTAGATATTCCATACGTAATTACTAATTAGTAGGGCCCGGATTTTTAGGATATTATAAGCCCTGTTTTAGTTTTTTAAACATATTAAAATAGTTTTATTTTAGTTTTTTACATTCTCATACGATTTTTTTTAGTTTCACTTCAATAAGTACAAAAAACACATTGAAAAAGATGGTTTTTAGTTTCTCTTTAATAAGTACAATAAACGCTTTGAAAATGTATTAATTCATTTTATTTTTAAATAAATTTTCATAGCTCTCAAATACAAAACTTTAGGAATAATTTTTCCTTAGCTTTTTCAATAGTATTATTATTATTATTATTATTATTATTATTATTATTATTATTATTAAAAAGCTACATTTCTTAAATACAAATACAAATATACAAATACAATATTATACAAGTGATAAACACCCGAAAGAGTAGAATGCTCGGGCTCGGGTGCAGTTCAGTCTTAAAACGTACAGCAATATCATACACACACACACACACATACACATGCAAACATCACAAAACAAAAGTAACATAAATCACAAGAGAACATAAAACATAAACTTTCATTACTATTAACATTTACTTATAAAATACATCAAGAAAATAAGAAGAACTATTTTAGAATAACTATTTTATAATATACCTTATTCTATTCTTAAAACTATAAACATTCATGTTATTTATATCTGGGTGCTTTCTTAATACATTATTATATATTCTTATTCCAAAATTAAATCCATGTTTCAGCGCAGCTGATGTATTACACTCAATTTCAATTAAGGGTGAGGAGGCAATTCGACTTGTATTACAGTATGAAGGTGAAAATGTGTTTTAAAATTAGATTTATGTTTATGGATAAAAATAAGTAAATTTCTTTTATATAAATTCAAAATATCTAATACATTAAATTCAGGGAAGATAAGTTGCGTAGGGTAAGCCAAAGGTTTCTTTAAGCAAATCGTTATTATACTTTTTGCAGTAATAATAAAGGAGTAACAATAGATTTAGAAGTGCCTCCCAACCAATTATTCCGTACTGTATTACAGATTGTATTAAAGCTAAGTATACAGACCGTAAAACATACGTAGGCATATAAGAGCGCAAGATCACAAATTTATGTATACTTTTACGAAGTCTGTTAGTTATGTATGCTATGTGTTTATCCCAGTTTACTAGTGTGTTAACTAAAGACATGGTGTTGAGCAGGGTTAAGATGCTGAGAGGGACGGGAGTGAGGTTTGCACAAGATTACAGCAGAGAAGTTCGGGCCAAAAGAAAGGAACTACTCCCTTACACGCTACAGGCTCGTAATGAAGGGAAATTTGCTGTGTTAGTGAAGGACAGGCTCCGTATAGACCAGAAGGTCTTTGACATTGACTACTGCAGAAAAAATATAAATTTGACCAGGGAAGCAAACGACAAAGGCCTCGCCCCAAATAGGCATAGCAACAGGGACTCAAATTCTAATAAATTAATAGAAGTGAATACAGCGAACACGGCGATCCAGAACAGCGAAACGCTTATACAGCACACACGGTCGGACAATACGAGTTCATCGCACCAGGAGAGGAATTCCCCCACATCAGCGGTTAGCAACACACGAGACCAGCGAACAGAGGAAGCGGCAGAAAAGACCGATGGCGTAAGACATATAGAGAGGGAAGCTGAGGACATCCCATCACCTCGAGACAGTTCGGCCCCTCTGCGTAGAGGACGGTCAAAGAGTGTTAATCAGTCACATAATTTAAGAAACTGGTTCACTGTTTCGGATTCTCTATCAGATAAAACGAAGAAATAAGATCAATGCTTGAGGAAGAGTCGTGGAGTGTTTTACTAGAACCATAATGAATAGAGGAGAAAGTGTGATGACTGAGGTAGTTCACTGGTTCCGCCGCTAGGTAGCAGTTACTCTGCTTGTGAGTCGCGGGAGCAAGATTACTACGGGCGGTATAGGAAAAATTGCAAACATTATTAAACAAAATAATACATTAATCTATTTCAAAATGACTCGCCTTATCTAAATTGAATTGTTAGATACTTCTGACAATTTTCGGGCTGCTTTACACGTCTTGGAAGATCTCATCTCCAAAAATAAACATGGCCGTGTGTAACAGTAATTTCTCAGATTCCAAGAAGCTTGACCGTAACATTTCGTTCCACATCTTTCAAAAAATCGAAGATGTTCACAAGCAATGAACAATTATATAATATAGGTATGAAACAGCTAAGGGATGATTTGATCTAATATTTTATTGCCTAGAAAATAGGGTAGATGGTATGTTAGTATAATTTGATGAGAATTTGTTAAAGAATGTACATTTGTATAGAAATAACAACGTATAATTAGGGCAGAAAACAGCTAAGGGATATTTTATAAATTAATATTAATATTACATTGTATAGAATATTACTGAGTATTAATTTGTATTAATATTGTATTAATAGAAATATTATTTATAATAATATTAATTTTCTCCTGGCCGTATGGGGTAAGTTATGTAGGTGAAACACGGTCAAAAGTGTAGATATGTGTACAAATTATGTGAACAGAGATAATATAAACTAAGGGGTGGTTTGTGAATTGCAGGGCACGGAAAATTTCATAAGCAGCACTACAAAAATAGGGCGCGTGATCTTTAAAATTGGCGTTTCAACATCCGATAAAGACGCACATACGCAAAAATTGTTTTGCAACGCATTCTACATATATCACACAATATTTCAAAGCATTTTCCCTGATTTTTTCATAAACAAATTAAATCCTCTTGCCTTAACTACAGCCCGCTATTTGCTCAAACCCTCGACCATTCGCCGTTCGCTGTAAATTATGTGCATCTTATGTTGTTAAATTATATTATTAAAAAAAGGAACAAGATATTAAACTAATAAGACATTTGTTATGATAATTATACATAAAAATTACTAACATAAGTGAACAGAAAATATGATAAATAAATAATCCAATAAATGCATAAATAAAAGTAGTGCAGACTTACTAAGTTAGAAAAAAGCTTCATTCACTCCCTTCCTCAGCGGGTCAATCTTGCAGTATGGGTACAAGTAGTTAGTTAATATGGTATTATTATTGAGACCACGAATAAATTATGTAAATTTTTTTACGTTATTGCTGGTATTTTATGGAAAAGATGCCTGCTAATACCTCAATACCATTCTGATAGCTTTAGCTTTAGAGTATTTACTATTACTCGTTAACCATTATAGATATATAGGTGGTACTCAATTTATAATAAGATCCAAATATTTCACTAAACCTTACACCCTTAATCTCTTTCTGGACACAAAAATAAAATAATAAATGTCGCATAGTCAAATTTGCTTCACCCTCAACATTTCACGATCGTCCCACATCATTCAGAGAGCTGAGCGCCCGGAATAATTACCACTCAATTACTCGTAAACCATTCAAGATATAAAGGTGGTACTGAATTTAAAATAAAGTTGAAATATTTCCCTAAAACTTTCTCGCTTGAAGTTTTTACGGGACACAAAAATGAAAAAAATTGTCGCATAGTCAAATTCCGTTTCACCCTCCATGAATTTTGTGTAATTGGTGATGTTTATATAATGAAATAAAAACATTTATGTCCGCATTTTTTAAGTTTCTGTTTTAACCATCAGAAGGACTGTGTTGTGCAGATTATTTCTGCACAAATTTCACAGAAATAGGACCAAGGGTTAATTAAAGATTGCGAGTTTAATCATAAGATGCCAAACTATCATGACGCAGCATTGAGAAGTTGAAACGCAAACGAAGGTGCTGCCAGTGTTTCGGTGGACCGCCGCTCTCCCTATACCTACCATTGTATTAGCGGCGAAGTCATCACACTTTCTCATTCTATTCATTATGCTAGAACTATGAATCCAAAGGTTTCTTAACTTTCTAAAACTATTTGTTGTATACATGAGGGTTACATTATTAGGACATATCTATTCCATTACAGGTCAATATAAGGGTAGGAGAGTGCAAGGTAAGTAAGGGTGTTCAATTAAGGAAAATAAATCATGAACCGACGAGGTGCGCTCGCTGGTGAGACCCCTGCTAAGAAAGCCTTTACACAACAATAATTAAATTTCCCGGATCCGTAAGGTTGCAAAGTCATCTTCGAGCTCAGTAAATTATGAGAAGCATTTGTTTGTTTATTATTATTATTATTATTATTATTATTATTATTATTATTATTATTATTATTATTATTTTAATTCCAACAAATAGTCTTTTTAAAATATATTTTTTTTAAATCATGGGAAAAAGATGTGAAGGAGGAGAGAACAATAACTTCAGTTCTTTATACAACATTTTAATTTACCAATTTGTAGAGCAACAATTACAGTTTAAATTTAAGTGCACAGGCAATATGAAGAGAGAACAGCTGAGTTGTAGCGAGGAGAAGCAAAGTCATCATTTCTGTTTAGAACAGTGTTACATTACAGAGCTGATAAACATATTTAACCACCAAGCTTGCAATTTTATGTAGGATACTTGTCTGTACAGAATACCTCACTTGGTGATAAACTTTTTGTAACGCCAAGGAGGTAACTTACTTGATACAAGAATAAATTACTATTACTATTACTATGTGTTTATCCCATTTTAAATTTTGTTCAATAAATATTCCTAAATACATTACCTCAGTACTAGTACGTATGGAAGAGCAAAAACAATTTTGAGTTATGGAACAACCAGAATTGTGCAATTTGATAGAATTTTGAAACGATTCCTGATCTTGAATGTCTTTTTTTGGTTAAAGAAAAAGGTAATAAAGATGTTTTAGCGATATTTAAAGAAAGCATATTTACATCCAGCCAGTTTTATATAATGTACAGCCCCTTATTAGCATTTTCGTATGTACTATACCAATTTGAACCAGAAAAAATCAATATTGTGTCATCAGCATAGGAGTAGCTGGTTCCAGATATTGCATCTAGTTTAATTTTCAGTAGATAATTTATATATACAAGGAATAAAATAGGTCCTAAAATTGTTCCTTGTTGAACTCCAATATTTATGTTCTCTGCTTCACTGAGTTGATTATTAACTTTTACAATTTGATTCCGGTCATTTAAATATGATGCAAAAAATTTTAAAACAACTTGTAGCTTTTTAAAAAGAATTTTATGGTTGACAGCATCAAAAGCTTTTTGTAGGTCTAAAAAAATCCCTAAACATTTGTTTCCTTTGTCTAGACTATTAATAATTTGCCACGTAACCTGCATTATAGCATTTTCTGTGCCTAAGTTATTTCGGAATTCAAATTGATTTTCAGATAGTAAATTTTTTTTTTCTAAATATGAAATTAATCGATTTTTAATATATTTTTCAAAAATTTTAATTAAACTAGGTATCAAAGATATAGGTCTATAGTTGTTTATCATATTTTTATCACCTGATTTATATAGAGGCACAACAAAGGCACACTTTAGATCTTTAGGGAAAACGCCCTGTTGAAAACATAAATTAAAAATAAACGTTAATGGAATCGATATAGGTTCAATAATTGTTTTGAGAGTTTCTGAAGAAATTCCATCTAATCCAGGTGCTACATTATTTTTCAGTGTTTTGGTGATGGTTTGTAATTCATCTTCAGAAACGGGGTAAATAAACATGGATGCAGAAGATGGATTGGTTTGGCAAAAACTAGATATGTTTGACGTCGTGTTAATTATTTTGCTTGCAAAGATATGTCCTATGTTAGTAAAATAGTTATTAAACTCGTTTGCAATTTTAGTATTAACTGTAATAATTAAACCGTCTTTGTTTTCTATTTCCTTAACGCAATTGCTTTATTGTTTCTACATTAGTTGCTTCATTTATGGCTTGCCAGAATTTTCTGGGATCTCCCTTAACACTATCAAATTTGGATGAAAAGTAATTAATCTTCAAATTTCTTATGACAGATGTAAGGATATTCCTATAACGCTTATACTTCCTTTGTAACTCCGTGTTAGAAGGGTGGTTCCTTACCTGCTTGGCTAGTTTATCTCTTGTGCGAATAGATTTGACTATCCCGCTAGTTATCCAAGGTTTAATTTTCTTATATTTACTAGGTATGTGAATAGGTGTCCGCCGGCGTGGTCTTGTGGTTAGCGTTGCTGACTACAGATCCGTCGGCCCGGGTTCGATTCCCGGTACCTCCTCGGATTTTTCTGAGGTAGGGAGGTCTGGTAGGGGTGCACTCAGCCTCGTGATTCCAAACTGAGGAGCTACTTGATAGAGAAGTAGCGGCTCCGGTCCAGAAAACCACCATTAACGGCCGTGGGTGTCGGCATGCTGACCACATGCCCCCCAATCCTGCCATCTGCCTACGGGAGATGATGCAGTGGTCGGGTGGTAGGCCAAGTCCTTCCGGGGATGTAGCGCCACGGAGTTTAGATTAGTTTTTTTTAGTTTATGTGAATAGGTACCATAGTTGTATTTTTAGCTATTAAATTGCGCAAGATGTTGTAAAATAGTTGAAAACTCATTTCAGCGTCTCCGCAATTTAATACTGAGGTCCAGTGTTCATTATTTAAATCTGTTAATAGTGCATGATAGTTAATACATTGTTTATGAGGATTGTTGATAAAAACTGGGTCTTTTTTACGTCATTTTGAAAACTTATGAGAGAGAAGATTAAGTAGTGGTCTGTAATTTTAGTGGTGTATACACCCGGTTTGAAGCTAAAAATATTGTTAGAAGATTTGATAAATATATGATCAAGACAAGATTTAGAAGAAGGACGAGTGACAGCTTGCAAGTAATTTAAGAAACCATATTCTTGCATAATGTCCATGTGTTTATTTCCATCATGATCTAAGTTGTTTTCTAGGATTTGTATGTTAATATCGCCAATGAGAATATGATTCTTATTATTTTTACATGACATCAAAAATTCTTCATACCTAATAAGAAAATCATCCTTGTTTAGATTAGGAGATCTATAAATAGCTGACAGCATTATAGAGTTATCATTACAATCCAGATTTAGATATAGAGAATTACATTGATCAATTTCAGTATGAATGGAGTGAATATTAAGACAATTTTTGTTGTATACTACAATACCATCGCATTTGTTATATTTATTGAGTTTTACAATGTTGTTGTATCCATGTATATCAAAACCTGAGGCGCGATTAAGCCAGCTTTCAGTATTGGCTTATATTAGCTGTCAGTATTATAATATCAAAATCCTGTGTGAAATTTTCTAATAAAATGCAAAACTCCGAAAAATTTCTGTTAATACTGCGAATATTTAAGTGACATAATTTTGAATCGGATGGGGTAGAGCATATGTAGTTGTTGCATAATGAGATATCATCATATACTATTGTTGGAGTTTGACTGTTATGACAGGAACTGTTTAGTGCTGTGAGATAATCTATACTCATGACAGCAGATAAATTTGTTACTGATTTTGGTTTAGTTAAAATTTACCAATGTCATATGAAGAATTAATTTTACTCACAGGGCTTCTTTCATCTCTGCGAGCAAAAACTTTTCCATCCCTTGTCCACACGAACTGGTATCCTTTGATTCTTGCCGCATTTCTTGTTTGGTTCAGGAGGTCTCTCGTTGCCATGGTAAGATGGTCACCAGCTGAGATCTTTGCCCCAGGCTGTCCAAGTTGCTGAAATACTCTGGATAAGGCTATTCTGGGTCCGCTGACATCGTCCTTGGCCGCATTTTTAAAGTTTTGTAGCCATCCATCTCTGCTCCTCCTCTTCACGAATTTTACGACAATGGGCTTGGCTTTACCCGGTTTTGCAGGTAAACGATGCGCTATTCTGATGTCCGTCATAAATTCTTTTCCGCCTATTTCTTCAGATACTTTCTCCACTATTTCGTACACATTTTCTTCTCTGGCATCTGGGATCCCGAAAATCACTACATTATTTCTGCGCGATACTCATTAAGTTCATGTCTCAGGTGCTCGTTCTCTCGCGACAGGGACACTACCTCACTCCTCGTGGATTTCAGCTCAGCCCTTGTTTCTGAGAGTTCCACGCAGAAAGAGTCGAATTTATTTTAGATAAATTCAACTGATTTTCTTATGTCACACACATCTTTTTGAATGGACATGTTTCTCATTGCCTCTATAATTTCATTTTCAGTTTTCTTTTCCGGCTTATAATTATATTCCTTAGGCGGATTCCACTGGTTGACAACAAACGTTCACACACAGGTCTAAACAGCGAATGACTATGGACACACAATGTTGCGCTTCCCCATCACTACCAACCAGGGCAGGGCAGGGCAGTGCAGAACAGAACGCGCGCAAACTGCGTCATCTTCTAGGTCTGCTGACTAGCATCCCATAGATGTTCCGAATCTGTCCGAGCAAAGAACAAACTTAGTAAAGTGTTGAATGAAAATGTGAGGTATGTCACAGTATGCAAAATTATGCAATATGCAGTATGCAATATTCTAAATGGCGATGTTGCTGGTATGGAAGAAGATGGCCCAAAGCTAAATTGCAATGACATTACTTCTTTAAAAAAATATATATGCACCTGTGACGTCGAAAGGAGCCTCTCGCGGTTTAAGACAATATTGAGTGACAACAGGAGAAGATTCCTATTCGAGAATGTGAAAATGCACGTGTTTGTATACTGTAATGTAGACAGAAATGGAGACTGCAAACTGGTACGTAGTAGCCTACTTTGAAATTTATTTAATTAATTTAATATTTATGCCCAATTAATAGGAAGTTTAATTTTAAAATTAATGCAATTGTTCATGTTTTGTAGGGACACGCATGGACTACAAAAAATTATATGGAAGTGATGAAGCAATCAAACAGAACCAAATCCTTTAAAATTAGATGTTCGTTACAAGTAAAACTGTAAATAATATGTAAAATTCTTAAAAAAGACGATCTCGATTGTTTTCATGTGATGTAGTAATTTACTGTCATTAAACGTTTAAAATTGGAACATTTATTATTAGAAAATGCTTTCTTTTATTAGGTTATATTTAAGATTTTTTGGGTCATATTTAATAATTTTTAAGGGAATATTTGCGGTCATATTTGCCAGTTTTTTAGGTCATAAACATAAACATAAACCCTACTTAAAAATTTACATGAGAATGTCCAACAGAGACAATAATCTGTGGTTCATGTGTAATCTTGTTGTATTTGTTAACTCTATAAGCTATTTAACAGTCACTTCCGTTTCAGTTAAAATTTTCAATTTTAGGAGGTATTAGTACGAAATTGTATTCAGTTGTCTTTTCCGCTGATGTCAGCCTTCAAGGTTCAGTATTTCTCCCGTATGGTGGCGTTTGTAGCGCGGCGTAGTTTTCCTCGGGGGTTGAGAATAATTAAGGTGAGGAGTTGTTGAATGCAGTCGAGTGAAAATGTAGTGTTCTTGGAACTATATACGCCACTCTCAGATTCACCAGGGAATTTCTGGGGTAAGTGTAAAAGTCATGGTTTTCTTAAATTAGCAAACTCTATCTTCAGTAATAAATTCCCCATGTAAGTCTTAAATTATTTGTCATATAGTATGATGTTGTTGTAGTGATGGCTTCAGCGGAAACCATGTTTGATCAGAAGTTAGGCATAGTTGCATTGTTTGCTGGGCGTGTCCCCGTACTATGTAGCTGATGTAGACTCCGTACCCAATACACCAATATATCTTGGGAATTATAAATTCACCGTTAGGTAATGAATAAGTTAATGGCTACCCAATTTGGTGGCAATATTGTGTACATTTTACGAGTAATGTAAGTTTATTGGGAGAACTGGTTCCAATGGTAGTACCTATGCAAAATCATCATCCATAATATATAAACGTTAGCTTTCTGATTTATGTGAGTCAGTTATGCGTGATAAATATAGTTTGCATTTCAGTCTGTCTTGGGCCTATAGTAGTTCATGTATCTTGGGTTGTTCCTTTAATGTTCTGTAAACTAAAGACATTAGTGCTTCACTAGTATTATTAGGGTAGTTTATTTTATACATATATTCTGAAAGTTAACTTCACGTAATTCTGTATTCCGACTTGTACTTCGTCATAGTTCTTGAGGTCATGAACTCACATGTTTTAGCAAGTCGCACATTTCTTGCGTAATACATTCCTGTGTTCAGGTTTATTTTTACCGGTGTATGTATTACCTGTTCATTTTACATTTGCAGATTGTGAAGGAGCGCTGCGAACTGTTTACGTGGGTTCCTATTGGTGCTACCGCCCGGTAGGGGTGGCGTGATGCGCGCGCTGCCGAGCTAGGGTATTATGGTCTATCATTGCTTTGTTGTCGTTAGCCCAGTGAACAACGTAACGCCGCTCCTAAACAGAAAGAGCTCTATGCTCGGAAGTAAAGTAAATACTACTACATCTGCATGCACACTTGATAATTTAATTTATTCGTATAATACCTTAGTCTTGTTGTTCCAAGGGCCGAATTCCAAGTTCATCTGCTGAATCGGTAGCACTTGTGTCGACCTCGGAATCAGCTGTGTCAGTTGAACTGGAGTCTGCTCTGACCGATAAATCGTCCTCCGAATCATCACTTTCTGATCCCAAGTTTATAACAATGCTGTCAACAGCTTCTTCCATAAGTGCGTCCCTGTGCCAGTATTCTTCTCTAATCGCTTTCACTTTGTCGCAAACCTTCTTCCAGTCTTCCTTGGTTATGCTCCCTATTGCAGCCTGTGTCATTTGTTTTAGCACAGGAAGAGTAACACTACTGACATTATGCGAGGAAATTTTTTGCTTCATCAAATTCCAAATCAGTTCGATGGGATTTAAATCACAATTATAGGGAGGCAGTCGTAACACCGTGAAACCTTTAGGATGTGTAGCCAGTATCCTGTCTACTGTGTATACTGGCTCGGGTTTGTGTCGTTTCACTAGTTCCAGCAATTCGCTTCTTGTGAACTCAGGATTGAAATTTATGTTTTGAATTTGAAGCCACGACTGTATATCAGACTTCCTAGTCGACGTGTTGGGAACTTTGTTTTCCTGCACTGTATGATATGGTGCATTGTCAATAACAACAATGCTGCCATCAGGAATGTTCGGTATTAATTTATCTTTTAACCACTTCGTGTAGTTATCGCCATTCATCTCATTGTGATAATCTGACGAATTCGACTTTGAATCATATATGAGATCGGCCCCTTCAATAAACCCCATCTCTCCACCCGCGTGTACCACTATTGCTCTTTGTCCAGCACTCTCATTTTTTCGCACACCCGATATGTCATCGTGTTGCCAGCATTTACTTACTGTGTAATGAGTGTGCACCCACGTCTCATCTGTATAAATTACTGGTCTCTGTGCACCTCTCTCGTTCTCTCTCAGAGCTCTAAGAAATTTTGCCCGACGCGCAACAATGTCCGACCTCTCCACCAAGAATGATCTTCTATTTTTACATTTCTTGAACTTAAATCCAATTTCCTTGATGATTTTCCAAAACGTGGTTTTGTTCCCTGTGAAATGAATATCTGGGTCCTCCTTAACAGCATTGTAAAGTTTTCGAAGAGTTGGAATTTCTCGTCGAATTTCGTAAAACTCCAGAAATTTTCTTTTCACCAAGCATTTATCAAAATCGTCTAAACACTTTTGTTTCTTTCTCTGCCTCTGTTTTCTTGGTGTCACAACTTTCTGGCCACTCTGTTCAGCTTTATTTACGTCGTCCACTACGTTGTGCACTGTTCTCAAACTCTTCCCTACTGCTGCTGCTGCTCTGTCCATAGCCCTTTCCAAAGGTATTAATAAACCTTTTTTCTTTTCCTCGCGACAAAATTTTACAACATTATTTATAATAATCTTCCCATCCGATCTCACTCTTCCATAATAATGTGGTTTTGATTTGTTTGACTCCATAACGCAAGTGTGTAGCTCACTGTACCGCACTGCACCGTATCACTTTACGTACTGCGGGCAGTTCGGCAATGTTCGTGCATCGTCGGCTCGTTGTATGCTCGGCTATGTGTTTTCATCGGTAGTTCCTCTCTTTGCCGTCTGCAAATGTAAAGTGAACGAGTTATACGTGCATCTTGTTGCTCGGCATTTCTTGTTAACTGAAATTTCTGAGTCCATTATTCAATATATATTTCAGAGGGAACATTAATTATTTGAAGGACTTCTATAGCCTGAAGAATTGTGGCTCTTCTTACCCTGTATTAATATTCAAGCACTGGATTATATTGAATCAAAGTTTACATCTACTTGCCTTAGCATTCCATTATTCGCTATATATTTCAGAGTGAACATTAATTATTTGAAGGGCCTCTATAGCCTGAAGAATTGTGGCTATTCTTACCCTGTATTAATATTCAAGGACTGGATTATATTAAATCAAAGTTTACATCTACTTGGCTTATCATTCCATTATTCGCTATAAATTTCAGAGTGAACATTAATTATTTGAAGGACTTCTATAGCCTAAAGAATTATGGCAGGCCATACCCTGTATTAACATTTAAGTACTGGATCATATTAAATTAAAGTTATAACTTCTTCCTGCTATTATTATATTATCTTGTTACTCCTTCTAATTTAACTAATTGAAGTATCTCTATATTAAAAAAAAGAAGAAACTATAGCAATTTATATTTTGCCTTAATATTCAAGTTTGTATTTGTATTAAGCTAAAGTTACATTTACTGGCTATTACTAAAACTTCCTTAGCTGCTTCTAGTTCATTATTTTGCTCCATATTAAAGTTACTTTTTATAGCTAGTTTCAGTTGGCACTTTAATTATTTACCGTATATTTACATTCTAAAGAAGGCAGTATTTCATATATTGCCTTAATATTTAAGTCTGTATTTGTATAAAGCTAAAGTTACATTTCCTGGATATTACTGAAAATTCTTTGTTGGTTTTTCTTCTATTATTTTTCTGCATATTAAATATACCTTTCATAACAAGTTTCTTTTTGAAGTTTAATTACTGGTGGTAATTCTATTGTCTGGTGAATTATAGGATTTCATTTTTCCTGCTCCAGTATTTAAATATAACATCGTACCATTATAGAGCTTGCGGTTTCTTGTAATTAGTAAAGTTTGGTGTAGCCCTATAATTTTGATACTTTGGGAAATATTGCATCGCCTTTTCGTGTAAGTTCCAGACTGAACGTTGTCTTTTGAAGCGTTGCTATAGTCTTGTGATTTATCATATCTCACATTTTTTATTCTAGTTTTCATTAACTGTTTAGCGTGTTAAGAAGCTTTGTATTTCTTAATAATTATTGAAGTATGTTAGGGTGAGCGGTTATAACAAATATTCAAAATTCTATGCTAAAGTCTTAATCTGACTCTTCGTTCTTAGTACTTACGTATTTCTGTTATACATAGCATCATTACCATTTTGATGGATTTATTAACTTTATTCTATACTAAGAATACTTGGAATTTTTCCTTACTTGTGGAAGTGTTGCTAGCTTGGTTATCATTCCACCCATTTCTTATGGAAATTTAGGTAGTGGATGATTTTGCATAGTTACTGTGTGTTTAAGTACACATATTTTTCATGCTGGTGGAAAAGTTTAATGAATACTAACTGTATTCAGTTTATAATTCTATACACTCAACACATTCTTGGATATTTAACCCCTTATGGTTTAATGCAGGGATTCAAACAAAAGCTTTATATTACTACAGAAATTTGTAGTGGGTATAGATTGATTGTATTGTAAACTTTTCAATAAGTTAATTATTATATTGTTGTTCAGGCTCCTCAAGCTGAGTCATCATTCCTTTTTGATCTCTCATTATTTGTAGAGCATTTTGGCTTATTGAACTAATTAATTGTGTCTTTCAAAAATATTCCCTTAATTCTTTGATATATTATATGGATTATAATACTATGTTTTCTTATGGGATCATTCTCTAATTACAAATTTTATATATATATTGCTTACCTAGAAGACATTGTGAACTATCGTTATTTAACGATCATATTGAATTTCTGTGGAACCAGTTTCTCATTATTCCAAATCCAAAGAATAGGAATCTGATAGGGGATATTATATTGAAAGTATTTAATCTAGCACTCTGTATTTATGTCTTTTGTATACATTTGGATGTCTTGTTGAGGAAAGGTGATTTGATAGGAGTTAATATTTCTTGTTACTTATATATTTATTATACATTGTTGACCAATCTTGAAAATACATTTATTGTTACAACTGTTCATGAAATTGCCTTGTTCTGGTATCTCTTCTGGCGTTATCCCACAGTGGCCACCGTCCATTTAGAAGCTGTTCCTTTCTACTACGTCTGGATAGGTCCTTGCTTATGCTTCCTGAGTTTTCCATATTGATTATCAGCATCTCCTTGGTGGAGTTTCCTTGGTGCCGACTGATATATATATATATATATAGACCAGAAATAATTATTATCCCAACATACCTACAAAGATATCTCAAGTCGGTACACATGAATGCATCGATCTTATAGCTTTTAGCCTATAATATATGGAAAAATTCAAAAAAGTTGAAATTTTTTATTTTCCCTCTCTAAAATAAACTTAATTTTTTGATTGCGTATTTGTATCGCTTCAGATGTTTTCACAAAAATAAAGGAATAGGAATTTATTGTTGTAAAGGAATTTATTGAGGAATTTGTTGTAAATTCGTTCTATTAATGGCATATTCTAGTTACCCCACTTATTCCTTCACATATGCTTATCAAACTTCCTTAAGAAACCGTGGTCTAACACTCAATAGTCTTTTCATACAGCCTATTAACAGCATTCGGCACTGATATTATTTTATTTTATGTATAACCTAATATAGAGTGTAGGCCTCCCATTTGGAAGTCACACTCCTACCACAGTCAGGAATTACTCGTTCATTGGTTGGTTTTTATATAGTTAATTAACGGTGCGAGTAGTGCAAATTAGACCTGTGACTGTCACCGAAATACCGAGATTTTTTCTCCGCATAAGTATTTTTACATATCTACAGACATAGTAGTCTAGTCAATGAATGCCATAAAGGGGATGTAGAGGACATGGAGAGGTGGAGAAGTTTTTTCTTTAGGAATGTAGGGGTGGTAGATACGAGGCAAACATACTAAAAGTTCCCTCCCCTTCCCCTTACGCTTCATGGGGGAGGGCGGTGGAAAGGGCCCTTTTTTTTCGCTTATACCTTGAAAACGGTCCGTCGTAGGAAAGAACCTTTCATGCACGAAATTAAAGCTGACATAATTCTCTACACGTCGATTCATATACACCTTTGTCGTCTCTATAATTTATTGTTTTCGAGATATAGCCAGCTGGATATCACTAATTTTCCAACTAATTTTTACCTCACGTTTTTCATTAAATTTGTCTTCCTAACTCCTCAACCTTTCGTTTTATATCAAAGTCGTCAGGAAAAGAGTTGTGGAGCATTAAATTTCCTTTAAATATGTGTGTATAGTGAAAACGGAACTTTACGCCCCATGCGAGTCCCTCACTCCAACTCTCTAACTCCCTCCCCTAGTGGCGGCATTTGAACTACTAGCAGCGACGGTGGCGCCATCTCTTAAGCAACTGATGAAACAGAAAAAATATTATTTCTTCTTTATTCTCTTCCTTTCCCGTCTCCTTCCTCTCTCCCTCTCGCCTCCTCTTCACCCTACCGACCTACCTATTCGAGACCTATTCCTAATAATAAATTTTGGATCGACCGGGATTTGAACTCGTAACCCCTAACATTATAGCCACGAGTCTTAACCATTATACCACGAGTGAATGTTGAGCACTGAAGGAAGCTTTCGTATATTTGAATTATGATACGGGGGGGGGGTTCATGAGTTTTAACGCTAGAATCGGTTTTTATAATTTTGAGAAATTTTGTTAGTTATGAAAAGAGTAGTGTTGGTGTAAGGGAATTTTCCTGCATCAATTAAGGCACATTTTATATTATAATACGGCGTTTTTTATAATTATGAAATATTATGTATGGTGCAAGGGTATTTTTTGTATTGTGAAATAGCCTATTTTGTTGCAAGGGTCGTTTTTATAATTGTGAAAAAGGCACGGGAGTAGAAGACCCGATTTTTATTTACAAACAGAATTAAGTTATAATTATCAACATATATTGACTTGCGTTAAATACTTTTATTTCAGGCCCGGATTAAAGCGATTTATTGTATATTTTATGTATTAACAATATTAATACAACGGATTATTTTTATCTGCGCATTCATCCGACAGTCATGGCGATTGAATGTTACCCCTCGATAATCGATTCTCAGGTATCGTGCGACTAGTCTGTACAGTAAAGGCGGGCATATTGAACGTTCGAAATTACGAACAAATTGTGACGTTGTTTTTGGCAAAAGAAATAGAGATTATTATTGAATTACAAAATTCTAGTTTATTGAAAAATGACATGACTGGTTTAAACAGATTTCGTTAGTTAAAAATATAAATATATCGGATTATTTTTTTCTGCCCATTCATACCAGAAGTCATGACAATTGAATTAGGTCAGGTTTGTCAGGTAAGGTTAGGTTAGGTTTGTTATGTTAGGTTATGTTAGGTTAAGCTGTGTTAAGTTAGGTTTGTTAGGTTATGTTAGGTTTGTTACATTAGATTTGTTAGATTAGGTTTCGTTAGGTTTCTTAGTTTAGGTTTGTTTGCCCGTTTCATTACGTTTAATCCTAGTGGTATTATTTTTGTTAATCATGACTGTAGGTTAGTGGCAATCAGGTTACTGGTGGTAGCCATGGACAGCAAAGCGAGTCATTATATGCCTCAGTTCGTGTTTCCCTACAGTCCAATCCGCTGTTGTCATTGTATTTGTGCTATATAATTCCATCCAGATGTCCCTTTTTTGCGTATAGCACTTCCATGAGACTTTCATATGCGGTGGTGGATAGTAGGTACAGTTGTAGACGTAAGTCTTTAATATGAGTATAAAAGGTTTCTGTTACCATATCATAAGTTAGAGACGAAAGAGTGAACTTTTGATCCTACGCACATTGTGCGCATTTCCGGTATCATTTGCCCGTGTATTGCTTCTCTCCGGCCTCTTAACGTCATTTTTTAATGTACATCCGCGCTATTTAGTTCGGCAATCTTTTTAACATTAGTTCACATTTGTTGCTTCTAAAATGCTAATCCGGGAATGAAATTATTCAAGAAAAGATTTGTTATTTTCCTGTACAGTGATTTTCTTAATTTTCTTTCTCAATAAAAATCGGGTCTTGTACACCGGACCCGTGAAAAATTATGTGGAGGTGCAAGGGGCTTTTTTTATTGTGAAATATTAGGTGACATGTCAATTGCAATTATGCATTACCGATGTTGAGCACCGGCTACAGGCATGATGGCATGCGCTGCGGGGAAGCGGAGCAGGCGGCATGCGGGAAGCAGCCAGGCTGGGAAGCGGCCAGGCGAGTGGAAAGGATAGCAGCGTTGGGCGCAAATTTCCATTTCGTCATTTCAATTTATCTTCAACAAAACTCATGTTACAACAATTTGAAGTTGTCGGGTAAATTTAGTGATTTCTCAAGAAAATTGTACATTTATTTCCTAATTCAAGGGCTATAATGATATATAAAAGTATAGTAAAGTGATCCCTATAAAGGCCATAAAGGCCCAGAGGCTCTCAGATTTTGAACATTCGGAACAATGAAGGTGGTAAGGTTGTCAGCCTTACGCACCGGCCACCTTTACCCCCAAGATTGCTCCTGGTACCCATTTCTGTTAGAGGCTGTTACACACATATATACATATATATACACATTTATATGCATACATACATACCACATATATATACATACACATACATACTATATATATATATATATATATATATATATATATATATATATACGGTATATAAACACGCTGGATCCAAGAAACCACTTTCCTCATCCCTGTACAGATAGTGTCTAAATTCTACAAAAAGTTCGTACTGATGATTAGTAATGGGCAAATTATTCAGTGATAACAATTTTAAAATAGTTGTTTAATTTCGAAAAAAGAAAACCTCTGAAGAAATTCCAGGTTTTAAAAATATAGAATCTGAAAATCTATGAAGGTGATTGATAGTAACAAACATTTGTAAAAATTTCATTTATTAAACAAATAAATCAATGTGCATTTAGAAAAATTATTAAATAAATATATTTTATATGGTGTAATCCTGGCTCTCTTGGGACGAGAAGGTCCATCTTCTGGTTCCATCTTCACAACTCAAGGTAGCAGGAGCTGAGAAGTCCCGTCATCTTCCATAATTTTTTGATACCGGATTCAGCGTCTACAGGGGATGTGTGGAGGGGCTCCATTTCTTCCTCATCGTCGTATTTGTTCATTTCAGTTATCTTGTTCAAACAGTTCCCCTAACAGTTTTGGCATATAACGGGAAACAGCTCAACGAAACTTTCTTGCAGCCACATTTAAGACTGCTGCAACCCTTTGTGCACTTACAAAAAAATCTTGCTTAAAATTTCTTGTGGTGCTGCTGGGTATTTGGTCAGCTCTGCGATCCCAACCCAATAACTCTTGGGGTAATTGGTTTCCTAACCAGAGCTGCTCCTGGTGGTACGTCCGAAAGCCATGTTTTTTTTTTTTTTTTTTTTTTTTTTTTTTTTTTTTTTTTTTTTTTTTTGCTTGGTGGAAGTGACGAGAGAACAGGTTTTATATTAGTCATAGATTTTAGAAATGAATGGTAACGGTAAGTGTTAAGGGAGCTCTCCTTTGCTGGGGCGCCGTACCATCTTAACATGCATGTTCATCCAGTTTCCTCAACATCAACTTGTGAAGAGGAGGGGTTGTAAAACACTTCGGCTCTTCGGTGAATATCTGGGTATTTTTGGTAAAGTTTGACAAAAACAAATTTACTCTTTCGGAATGTCGCAGCCAATAAAATCATGCAGGAACAGAATTTGTTTCACTCCCACAGCTGCATTTGGTGGGTGGAGTAAACATTGGTTAGAACTTTTCCGCTCCCTGATTTGATGAGTACAATAATGTGGTCATGTGGAGTATTTCCGGTAAATATCAATGCGAGATCGACATCTTCCCCAATGACAGCCACATTAGATGTTTCTCTCGTTGATTGTTCACTAGATGTGCTGAAAATCAGCACGTCAGCATCGTCTAATGCTTGATGCCGTTTTCCTCGAGTTTAGACCTTAGTAGGTTGATCTGTCTGTCTTGATTGTCGGGATTGGAGAGGAATAGTTCTTCATTCACTGTTATTTCGGTGTCCAGATATCTACGGCCACCTTAGTGCTGTTTGGTGAGTTTATTTCCATCATCTCCTCCCTGGGTAGTGGGTCTTGACAATTTCACGTATTCGTCACGTATACATTCATTTCTAAAATCTATGACCAATGTAAAACCTGATCTCTCGTCACTTCCACCAAGCGAGCGGGCAACAAAAGAACATGCCTTTCGGATATACCACCAGGTTATGCGGTTGGGAACGTAAGTGAAATCATCTTGCTCCAGTGCTGACCAAAGACCCAGCAGTACCACAGGGAATTTTAAGCAAGATTTTTTGTAAGTGCACAAAGGATTGCTGCAGTCTTATATGTGACTGCAAGAAAGTTTCATTGAACTGTTTCTCTTTATGCCAAAACTGCCAGGGGAAGTGTTAGAACAAGATACTTGTAATGAACGAAGACGAAGATGAGGGAGAAATGGAGCCCCTCAAAACATTCCCTGTAGACGCTGAATGCGATGTAAAAAGGCGAAGATAGATGACGGGGGTTCTTAAATGTGAATTCCTAATATATACATATATATGTATGTATAAATGTGTATATTGTATATATGTGTAACTACCTATATCGTTATAGCTTTTTAATTAAGAAATAAGAAATATGCAATTTTCTTGAGAAATCACTAAATTTACCCGACAACTTCAAATTATTTTAACTTTTGTTTTGTTAGAGATTAATTAAAATCTATACTTATATTTAAAGGAAATGTAATGTTCTACAACTATCTTCCTGATGACTTTGCTCTAAAACGAAAGGCTGAGATGTTAGGAAAACAAATGTAGCTAAAAACTTGAGGTAAAAGTTAATTTTTGGAAAATTATTGATATCCAGAAGCCTATATGTCGAAAACAATTATAGATACTACAAAGGTGTATATGAACCAATTTGTAGATAATTATGTCAGCTTTAATTTGGTACGTGAAAAGGTTTTCCCTACGACGGATCGATTTCAAGTTATAAACGAAAAACAAAAAAATGGGCCCTTTCCAACTCCCCTCACCCCATGAAGCATTAGGGGTAAAGGCGGGGACTTTTAGTATGTTTACCTCCTAACTACCCCCAACACATTCCTGAATAAAAAATTCTCCCCTCTCCATGCCCTCTACAACCCCTTCGTTGACTGGACTATAAGGCCTGTCACACTAATGCACAATGACATCGACTTGGACCGGGATGAGAACATCTATTTCACTGGTTTGTAATTCAGGCATATGAGAAAGTATTCTTTTATTCTGTTTTAAATAAAAATATTAACCTAAATTGTTACAGTATAGTTTTGCTATTTCGAGTCTCGATAATTCGATATTGTCCACCGCAAGTGCAAGGGATGGTTCGCTCCTCACGTAACGGGACCGGGTTCGGTTCTTGGTCCGGTGAGGTATTTTCCTCACCTTTGTGACGAATGTCAGGTAACTTTAAGCCCTTGTCTTCCCCAGATATCATCTGGCCATCATTATCACCTTCATCCCATCCCTGCCTTGTTCGGAATGAGTGTGGGTGACTGGTGTGTAATCATGTAATCGGAGATGGCCTCGGCATTGGGTTGATCATTCATTCAGAGAGGCCTTCCATCCACTGGAAGTGTGCAGTTATCATCCCTCTCGTCCCTACTGCTATCGTTCTACATCCGGCAGGGACAACTAAACTGGTTGATTCTGGGACTAGTAGCGTCGTGACGTCTCTCGTCATATTTTCCATCTTTACGTATTCGTTTGTATATTAATCTTGCTGTAGAAAATTCCTCACGTCTGCGCACTGAGCTTTTGAGTGTTGCTTTCCTTGTCCGCTTCCGCGCAGAGATCGGTGTCTGTTGTGAAATGAAGTGCTTTGGTTGGCAGGAGGATCTTCTCGCCTTGGAGAATTTGGATTTGATGTCTGGATAATTATGTGAGTCTTTCTTGATTATAAGATCACGTGATTTCCCGTGTGTCCATCAGACAGTTGGGATTCATAAACTAAGTATTTGCTTGATTCATATCAATGAAAATGCAGGTCCATACTTACGAAAACGTTAAGATAGAGATGTCAGGTAGCCTGGAAATTTTTGTACTTAGCTAATTCCGTCTTATAACTTCTTATTTGCCAGTCTCCTTATATACCTACTTTTTCTATCATTCACGCTTTCTAGCAGTTTCATGTGGGTGAATCTGAGAATATTAGTATGTCGTGGTATATTCAGATGCTAAAATTAATGCCCTCTTGTATAGATCTATGTTTAGGATGTTTGGTAAGAGTTACTTGTTGATGGTATGATAGTGGCCTAGATTCATGCATTCTCACTATTATGCTGGGCTGTAATTCTCTACAGGTTTACTGTAGTTTTGCCATTTCTGTTATTTCAGCAACTGTCTCTATTCTATTTAATTTTCATGTAAATTAACGTAAAAATCTACCAAAATTAATTTGGTGTAAAATAAGCTACACGCAGTAAAATTAATGCGTAGCATTCTTCGTATAACTTAGCGTTTGTTAGGAAGTTTGTATTTAGTCCGTTTTAGCTAATTATTTAATCTAGTGAAGAATCAATTTACGAATTAATTCAAAAGCAAATCACAGGTGAACTTTATGTATTTTTTGGTGCTGAGTTAAAAAAATAAAGAAAAATGCCTATCATGTCATGTTTTCTTGAAAAATTCAATTGTACACGGATTTGTCTGAACATTTACCATAAATATGTTGTTTCGGCGCGGAATTTCTTCCCTCCCTGCCTGACCATCATTTCACCGTGGTGAAACCTATGCCCCTCAGGACCCCCCGCCCGTCGCCGTCCCTCCCTCACTGTCGCAATCGCTTTCTACTAATAGCGTCGCGCAAATCCTTATCTTGGTTCGCCGACCACGCAGGAACGTAATCGGCAGTCACTTTCTAGTTATTTCGAGCTTTATGTGGATTGATCCTGAACGTGTTATTCTTAAGACTGAATTCTCGCAACTTTTCTGCAGTCAGCAGAAGCTATATAAAACAGATGTCCTCATGAGGGACTCAATCTCTCTCTTTAACCCAGATCATGCACTTATCGTGTTCGGAGTAAGATAAAAGACGGGGAAATTTGTAAGTTCGTCTCAATTTGTCTTTCGTGTGTAGAGTAGTGCGTGCGCTTATACAGTGACAAGTGGAAACTTCATCACAAAACAATTTTAACGGTTGCTTTCCTCTGTGCGTTTCGTGAAACATGACTTCGAGTTTGAGACGTTGTGAAAATTTGCCAGATGACTTTTTATACATATGCGGCGAATATAGTGTTTTTAAATATCACATGAGGAGCATTACATACTATGTACGAAAAATTTATCTTCCGTATTTCGGCTTGAAACTCGGAAACCAGAACAAATCGTGGACTCCTCATAAAGTGTGTGTGCAGTGTCTCAATGATCTACGCTTATGGCTCAACGGAAAGGAGACTGCTTTACGCTTTGGAATTTCAATGACATGGAGGGAATCGAGAAACTACTTTGATGATTTTTACTTTTGTGTCTGCCATGTCCGAGGGTACAACCGCAAAAATCACAAGCTAATCTCTTATGATAACATTCCATCGGCCATACGCCCCGGTTCCTCATGGCCCTGATGTGCACGTGCCTGTGCCTCCAACTGAATTACCAGTCATCTCTTCAAAGTCTTCAGACTCGGAACATCCAGAAGGTCAGGGCTCCGATATCGAATATAAACCCTCTGGAGGCGATTCACCTCAGCCCTTCTTTCACGCTGAACTTATTGATCTGACTAGAGATCTGGGCCTTTCGAAAGAGGCAGCTGAATTTTTGGGCTCCAGATTGAAAGAAAAATCATTCACCAAAGGAACCACTTTTCATTTGTACAGGAGGAGGTTCTTTATAGATTCATCGAAAAGGAGTCTTAAAGCTGTCCTTCCTCATCACGGAAGTCATTATGCATCTGCACCAGTTGCACCTGGCTCTTGTCCTCAACAAAATAAAATATGCCGACGACGGTTGGACCATTTACGGTGATTTGAAAGATATCTCCATGCTTCTATGCCAACAAGGCGGATAAACGAAGTTCCCATGTTTCATTAGTGAGTGGGACAGCCGTGATAAGACTCAACATTTCGTCAAAAAAGAATTGGCGAAACGACAAAATCTTGAACCAGGCACCAAGAATGTGATTCGGAACACCTTAGTTGACCTAAAAAAAGTAGTGTTACCCCCTTCGTGTATAAAATTAGGTGTAGTAATTTGTCAAGGCTATTCCAAAAGATGGCGTTTGTTTCAAATACCTGTGCAAGAAGTCTTCAGCTTTATCCACAGCCAAGTTGAAAAGGGGAATCTTTGTTGGTCCAGATATCCGCAAGCTCATGAAGGATAAGGACTTTCAGATTAGCATGACAACAAAGTAAAAAGAAACTTGGGTCGCTTACAAAGATGTGATCAGCAAATTTCTGGGGAATTACTCGTTCAAGGGTCCTGACTGTATATCAACTGTTGTGAATATGCTGGATAAATTTCAAGCGTTGGGTTGCTCCATGCGTGTCAAACTTTATTTCCTTCACTCACATGTGGACTATTTCCCCGAAAATTTAGGAGCAGTCAGCGAAGAACAGGGTGAAATGTTCCACCAAGGCACCAAAGATATGGAGCGCAAATGTCAAGGAAGATGAGACAAGAACAAGCTCGCCGACTACTGTTGGATGTTAACAAGAGATAGGCCTGAAATTGCACATGGAAGAAGAATGTCAAAAAGAAGTATCAAAGGTAAAAGAGTACGTACGTAAATATAAACTTTGTGTTTGGTTTTGATGTTTGTTCATTTACAATTCGTGCCAAACGTTCATGTACACATACATTGCTTCTCATGGCCAATGGTCTATTTGATGTACTTTACCTTAATAAACACAAATGAAAATAATACGTTGGTGATTTTCTTCTAGAAACTGCACCATAACGTGATGTAAAAAGTGTAAACGCAAGGGAACTTTATGTTTTTCTCTCGTCCAGAGGCGGCTCGTGCGATCTGCCAACAGTGGTTTTCTTCCATTTAAACCTATAAAAAATAAAATCAGTTACTAAAAAATCAATTTGCATCACCAAGAATCGATTTTACATAGATTTAAATGGATAAAAACCACTGTTACCAGATAGTACATGCAAAATTGTTCGCGAGAAATCCTTTTCACATAGGATTTTAGCAAAACTACCGATATCGATTGTACAAGAATCCTCACTTGATGGGAAAAATGGAGGTCATTTCCGAAATCAGCACACCTATAAAATAAAACTCAGCGAAAAGTCACTTGTATTTTTCAGCTACTTCAATTTCGCAGGCCTGTGAATTATGGTCAAGTTTCATCAGTTGTTGATGTCTACCTTTAGCCAATCAATTAACATAGTCCACCATTTAGCTTACTCAAACAATGTTGTGAAGAAAGTCATTTCCTACCAATTAATTCAAGAGGCAGTATTAATTATTGTCAAGTTTGATGAGTTATAGTTGTTGGCCACCATCAACCAATCTATTAATATAGTCCAAGATTTAGCTAACTCAAACAATTTAGTGCAGAAGTCAGTTCTTACCAATTAATTAAAGAGGCAGTATTAATTGTTGTCAAGCAAATTGACCAGTTATAGCTTATGACCTTCTTTAACCAATCAATTAGTACAGTTCGCGAATTAACTAATTCACACAATTTAGTGAAGTAGTCATTTCTTACCAATTAATTCAAGACGCAATATTAATTATTGTCACGTTTGAACAGTTATAGTTGATGGCCACATTAAGTACACGACTTAGCTAATTCAAACCATTTAGTGAAGAAGTAATTTCTTACCAATTAATTCAAGAGGCAGTATTAATTATTGTCAAGTTTGACCAGTTACAGTTTATGGTCACATTTAGCCAACCAATTAGTCTAGTCCACGATTTAGCTTTTTCAAAAAATTTAATGAAAAAGTAATTTCTTACCCATCAATTTAAGAGGCAGTATTAATTATTGTCTAACAAGTTGACCAGTTGTAGTTTATGGGCACATTTAGCCAATCAAATAATCTAGTCCGCGACTTAGCTAATTCAAACAATTTAGTGAAGAATTCAGTTCTTACCTATTAATTCAAGAAGCAGTATTAAATATTGTCAAGTTTGTGTCCACCTTTAGCCAATCAATTAATATAGTCCACGATTTAACTAATTAAAACAATTTAGTGCAGAAGTCATTTCTTACCAATAATTAATTCAAGAGGCAGTATTATTTATTGTTAATCAAGTTGACAAGTTATAATTTATGGACACCTTTAGCCAATCAAATACTTAATTGGAGAATTAGACTAATTAATCAACTCATGTTAGAATATTGTTCTTATAACCTATAAAGGTTAGACTGTGGATATTTGGATTGTGGACTTACATTACTTTAGTTTCTTTATTTTGAAGATTTATTCTAGATCTTTACACCAATATACAAGGTGTATCCCTCTTAACCACTCTACTGCTTTGAATTTATATGGCCAGGGCCTATGGTGTAGTTTGTATCATACTTAAGCTATAGTTATGTAGCGACTTTTCTCTCTAGGCTCCTCCAGAGGTCCCCAGATCACTCGGACAGAGGTAGGAAAACTTCTGGTAGAAGATAAATAGCCCTCAGAAAGAGTTGGATGGACTATATTTACAAGGTAATCAAATTAGCAAATACAGCGGGGCCATAATTAATCTTTGGTCCCAGATATTACATCCCTTCTCAAATTAACTGGAGAATATAATATCCAGAAGTAATGAACTGCAGCCTTAGAATAAATCGTAAGTCCAAGTTATTAGGTTCTTTACTAAATTAACTTTCAAATACAATGCACATAAATGATACACTGTAGTTCAAAAATGTATTTTAATTTTTTCTTTTGTGACTCCCTTTTTTAAATTAATTCTCCAATATAATGAAGAAAACTGAAATTCTGTAGGCCTAAAATATAATCAAGTTCAGCTTATTGACTTCTTTACCAATTTTCAAATATATATCTGTAAATGTTTTGCTGCAGGTCTAGAGTATATGTGAAGTTTAAGTTCTTCGCTTACTCTCCAATTTACTTATCAAACATAACACAAGAAAATAATATGCTGTAGGCCTAGAATATATGTAAAGTTTTATTTAATAACTTTTGTCCAAATTAATTATCCAATACAATGTAAGCAACTGATATGCTGCAGGCCTAGAGTATGTGTCAAGTTATATATAGTAACTCTTTCTCTTAATTGTCCAACATAATGCAAATAAATAATAATATTTCCTGAACCTCCTGCTTCTACTAGCCCATCTTTATCTGTTAGTTTGGAAATGGTGACAAAAGCAATTAACAGATTTCCTAAGGGATCTTCTTCAGGGATAGATGGATTACGACCACAACATATCAGTGATCATACATCGACGTCTGCTGGTGACTCTGGTAGAAGACTTCTCCTTTCTATTACCAATTTATGTAACTTTATATTAGCAGGTAAAGTAATCGACACTATTTGTCCACTCTTATATGGAGCAACATTAATCGCTCTTGAGAAGAAGGGAGGTGGAATTCGGCAAATTGCCATTGGTAACGTTTTTCGCAGGCTAGTGTCCAAGTTAGCCTGTTCATCTGTTAGAAAAGAATCGAGTGAGTATTTTCTTCCTCACCAGCTAGGGTTCGGCACTAGTAATGGCTGTGAAGCCGTCATTCACTCTGTATGCACTTTCTTACCAAACAATGAAAAAAGTAGCAAAGTGCTTCTTAAGATTGATTTTCGCAATGTTTTTAACTGCATAGAAAGAGACTGCATGCTTAATAATGTCAGAGAAAATATCCCAGAACTTTATGCTTTTCTGTGGCAAGCATATAGATTTCCGTCCAACTTATATTTTCAGTCACATGTCATATCATCACAAAGAGGTACCGAACAAGGAGACCCTACAGGACCTTTACTTTTCTGTCTCACTATCCATCCTGTCATTAAAGTATTGGAGAGCTGCCTTAACTTGTTTTACTTAGATGGTGGTACTCTGTGTGATGAGCCAGACAAAGTTGTTGCTGATTTCCAGAAAGTAGTGCAGGATTGTCAGTCTCTGGGCTTAGAGATAAACCCAGATAAATGTGAATTATATTTCTGCTCTGGAGTAGATGACACAGTTGTTTCCAATTTTCGGAACATTGCCCCTGGCATAACAGTAATTTCTAAATCAGAATTAGCTCTTTTAGGATCTCCAATTTTCGTCGAAAATATAGAATCAACGGCTCATATGAAGATTCAAGAAATGAAAAGATCACTGGAACGTTTTCTTGACTTAAATGCACATGTAGCGTACTTCTTACTAAAAAATTGTTTTGCGATTCCAAAATTTACATACTACTTGCGAACCACCCCACTTTGGTTCTTTCCTTCGCTTCTCAAGGAAGCAGACTTATTACTTCGGAACTGTTTGGAATCAATCCTCAACTTCCCATTAGAAGATAAAAACTGGCGTTTATCTAGTTTACCCATTAACTTAGGTGGTCTTGGTATTAGAACGTTGTCTGACATCTGTTTACCAGCTTTTATAGCTTCTGCATATTCTGTCTTCGATTTCGTCAAGTCTCAAGTCTCTAACTACGGTGACAATCTCGAGGTCTGTCATTTAACAGAAGCTTTACAACATTGGTCTCAGCTCACTGATTCTCAAGACCCTCCAGAACAACGAGAAATACAAAAGCATTGGGACATCATTAACTCTACTCGTGTCCTGAAATCATTAACTACGTGTATGGACTCCCTTCAGGATCAAGCACGTTTCCATGCAATTCAAGCTAAAGAAGCAAGCTCTTGGCTCTCGGCCATACCATCTACTCAAATTGGCATACTTATGGATAATTGCTCATTTCGGATTGCTGGAGCACTACGTCTAGGCTGTAAAATCTGCCAGGAGCACACTTGTGTTTGTGGGGCCTCTGCTAACTCTTACGGTCACCATGCATTGAGCTGCTCCAAGAACTCTGGCAGATTCTCCAGGCATTCTGCCTTGAACGACATCATCAAAAGAGCTTTGACTTCTGCTGGAGTGCCTGCTATCTTGGATGGCAAACGCCCAGACGGTTTGACACTAATTCCATGGAGACAAGGCAAATCCTTGATGTGGGACGCAACATGTGTAGACACAGTAGCACCATACCATTTATCCTCCACCTGTAAACTTGCTGGGTCTGCTGCTGAATCCGCTGTCCATCTAAAGAGGTCGAAATATCGTGATATAATCAATAATTACTTCTTTGTCGTCTTCGCAGTAGAAACCTTTGGTCCCTGGTGCTCTCAAGCCAAAGCCTTCGTTAGTGAATTGGGCAAACATCTGCAGTCCATTACTAACGATCCTCGCGCCACTGAATACCTGAGGCAGCGCATAGGCATACCCATCCAAAGGGGAAATGCTTCTAGTATTATGGGGACGTTTTCCCCTTCCTCTTCGTTAGAAGAAATATTTTATTTCTACTGTTAAACATAAAACTGTATTTTATTATGTTGTAATATGAATTGAAAGTATTTTCACAAAATCAATTATACAAGTGATGATACGCTGCAGGTCTAGAGTATATTTCAAGTTTTACATAGCAACTCTTTTATTTATTTAATAGTCCGATTTAATGAAAATAAACGATATGCAGCAGGTCTAGAGTATTTTTCAAGTTTTACTTAGCAACTCTTTTATTTAATTAATTGTCCAATTTAATGCAAATAAATAATATGCTGCACGACTAGAAGAGTATACTTCAAGTTTTATATAGTAACGTTTTTCTTAGTTGATTGTTATAATGCAAATAAATTATATACTGCAGGATTAGAGTAATTCCGGGGTGCGCGGGCAAAGAGAGTTAAGTCCACTATTCTCAAAAATTGAGATATGTCCACTGGCTTCTAGATAAAAATGTTCTCTACATTTGTGTTAAGTCCACTAAGTCATATTAAAAAAAAACACGGCAGTTATGGACGTGTGCCTCATGGGTTTATTCGTCTGAAAAGAGATGTTGTGCGGGTAAAGTCACTCTGATGGGACTTAACACTCTTTACACGGAAGGGGGTCGCAAAGGATTCTAGTTTTTATTACGATATAAGGCCTGTAGAAATGACTTAACCCTCTTTGCCCGACTGTATATTTTCCTAAAGGTAAATTTTATTTTGACGTATCTCTTTTGTTATTATGTTATATTTTCATAATTTTGGCGATACTTCTTGCTAATAACCCGCGTTTTATTCTCGTGGCAGTAGTTGATTGTTGTGGTAAGAGAAGTGAGTGATACTGACGGGAAGTAAGTGAAATTGAAGCGAAAATGGCATCAAGAGGGAAAAAATGCTTGAAATCCTACAAAGACAGTGTGATGTTTCATCCAAATACAACAGGAATGAAGATTCAGGTAATACAGTGATCCTTATGTCTTCCTAAACAATTAGGCTTGCCGCACACGGAGCCACTTGTGGTCGTGTTAGGCGCACACGTGACCACTTGTGGTCGCCACCGGTGGCGACCACTAGACGCTAAACACGACCACCGGTGGTCGCCAATTTATCCAGAAATAGTTCCTCTTCTCTCATCAGTTGCAGAATGGATTCCGATTTGGAAGCACTAGTTGCAGTTTTGCTAGTGAATGCCTTTCTCTTAAATCATCTGCAGAAGTGAAATGTTTGGGGATTATTACTGATCAGCATTTGAAATGAGATAAACACATTCCATATAAATATTTTTTTATTATATATAATATTTTATTATATAATAAAATATGAGAATCAATATATAAATTTGTAAGTCTCCGTAACTGTGTGCCGTTTGTTCCCGGCACTGTGTTTTTCTAATATATTTGTATGCTTTTACTTACGTTAAGTTCTTTTCTGCTAAAGTTAGGTTATTGCTTATTTCTTGTTACTTCTGCTACGTACACATTTTTGCTTTGTTTACGTTTGTGCAGTTCTCCCTTCATTTGTTTTTCTGATCGCGTTTCTGTAGTTTGTCCTTCTGGCCTGTGTTTAGTTTTGGTTTGTTCCTCTTTGCTCGCGGAAGCGCTCTCTTTTTGCTGTAGCGGGTACTAACTAAGGGGGCGTTTCCGGGGGTGGGAGTTTTCGTGTTCCGTGCGTGGATCACGAGTCGTCTGTTGGTTCCGATCTGCGAAGAAGTTGGTTTTGGATCTTCCTACGATGCAGTAGTCTCCGATCTCCGCCTCCGCCGCCCGGCTCCTGTCCACCGTGGAGCAGCCATGCTTGGGCTACGGGTTGGGGAGACTCCGTCGCAGTTCATTACCTTCGCCATGTAATCGGGTTTGACTTCATTTCTGTATTTCCAGCAGGTATGTTATTTTAGTTTTTTTGGTTCCTGGTGGGTTCCAGTTCATTTCAGTTAGCTCGCGTTTTGATTTACCCACCAGTTTTCTATATTTTGTTTCGATTACTTTCATATTTCTTGCGAAGGGAAGCCTGCCAAACATTTTATGACTCCAGCTAAAGCCTGCTTCACAGGATGTGTATGATATTAAATTATATTTCCATAAGCAAACTGTTTAAGAGCCACCTTCTTTAATTACAACACTGTAAATTTACAATAAATAGTTATTACTGAATTTTATCACATGTATTTTCGCTTTTGATATCCTTCATTCCTATTCACTACGCTTCTATTATCAGCATTACTTATAAACTGTACGGCCTTGGGTGTTCAGCCCCGGAAGCACGTTACATAATGGTAGCAGAGCTCGTCGATCGTAAATTTTCGGTCATTTTGGCAGTTTTCTAGGGTTTTTCAAATTTTTTCAATTTTTCAAGTTTTCTATGATCCAGTTTTCGGGTTAGGTTAGTAGTTGAAATTTTTTCCCTGACAGGTTAGTAGTTCATTATTTTTCAAGGCTGTATAGCTACGGCGGTCTTACTGTGAGCGTTATGCTTTAATATTCAGTATTTCGACCATGCCGTTTTCATTCGTATTTATCATATTTTCTTCTATTTCTGCTCTCTGCGATCTGGTGGAATTTTTCGCCAGATACGTAGGGTAATTGCTGGCGTTCCGGCAGTCTCACTAGAGCAAGTCTCTGTGGGTTTTTTTTCTGCTGTTGGGTTTTGTTGGCTTGAGGCAGGGTAGTAAGTTTTTTTTTTTTTTGAGCCGTTGCCGTGCTGCTTTCCGTGATGTTTTGTGCCCGTAAGACTGTGTTCATCAGCAATGTCTGGTGTTTAAGTGGCCAGTCTTTTCGAGGCCTATTTTTCCGGGGGCGGTGCGTGTGGTTTGTGCTCTGTTTTCATATCTTTTCATGCTTTAGCTGCCTGTTTTTTTTGGGGGATATTTTCTGTCTAGCCCGTTTAGCTGTTTGATTCCGATTTTTTTTTGTATATCTGCCATAGGTAACACTTCACTTATCTGATGTTTTCTGAGCTAGGTTATTAGGCTGCTAGGTTAGAGTTTTCCCGGATTTTCTTCTATAGGCCTGTTCTTAGCTAATTTTTTTTCGTTTAGGGTTACTGTAACCATTCTGGGGTCTTCATGTAAGGGCGTGAAGATATGGGAGCTGACATTCCCAAACTGCCCGAGTCGAGTTAGGCGGGGATTTTATCTTCCTTCTCAGGGTTTTCTTTCTTTGGGGTTTCCTCTATCGTCTTTTCTTTTCTACTCTGTCTTCTGTCTACTTTCCTATCTCATATGTTGCTTTGAGTCTAAATTTGTCTTGTTCCACTTTTGGTATGTATAATAAAAAAAAAAAAGGGAAAAGAAAGAAGGGGTTTTGTCATTTTTCAAGTGGTATAAAATTTTCTGGGTTTAAGAAAAAAAAATATATATATATAGATATTTTCTATCTGGTAGGAGTTTCTTCTCGTGTTTCCTCTTTGCTGTATTTCTTCTTTCCCTTATCTTTCTCCTTTCCTCCTATCTAGACCCTCTGTTTTCACTAAAACGTGAATAAGCGAATTTTGATTAAAAATTTTGTATGTGTCCCGTTTTTAAGGGTGTTAATTTATAAAGTAAATAAATATATAGATATTGCTATTATAGGATGTTTAGTATTTATTCGCATATTCATGTTTGGTGCTTGTTGTTGAGAGTCATTAGCTCGTTACTATAAAAAAAAATTGCTTGGTCTTGGATATGGATTTCATTATTTGGGATGTATAAATATATAGTCTTTTATTATTTTTCCTTCAAGACAAATAGGTATATATCTCCCCGTAGCTACGTTTATTACGAAAACTTAGTTACACCATTCTCATGATTATACACATATGTTTCTGCTAGCGCCGGTCTTCCCTTTGTGGTGTGGCTCTGCGCTGTTGTTGTCCCTTAGCTGGTTTTGTTTGGCTGTATCTCTTCGTTTTTTTTTTTGGGTCTCTGCATACCTGCTGTTTTGTTTTCTTTCTGTAAATATAAAGTATAACATTAAAATCAGTTTAATATTTTTTGCTTAGTTCTTTTTTTATGATATGATTTTTCATTTTTCAAAATTTTTTCTGTTTATTTTTGCATATACTTAGTGAATTATTATATTATTGTGTTTTACTGATTACAGTGTACTAATCTCTGTTATCCAAAACCTCTATCTAACGCAAAGCATTGTCCGACCTTGCATATTTTAAAAAAAAAAAAAAAAAAAAAAAAAAAAAATTCTTGCCGCTTTCAAAGTCTGCTTTGGACCTACTCTAGTTCATTTTTCTGCGGCTAATTAATACTTGTGCTGAAAAAAAAAAGATGATGACTCAAAACTAGAAGATTTTAGAGACTGGTTATGTCTAGTCAACTCAAAATAAAGGAATTTAAGATTTCTCTGGTTTTGTAATTATCTTAACTAATTTAATTAGTATTAAACTAATGCCAGTGTTGAAATCTAAAGTATGTTCTCCTTTTCAAATGCATCTCTTGATTATCAGTTTTTTATATATGAACTGATATTTCTTTGTTCTTTCAATTTTCTATTGCGTTCGTTGGCGGTGCTTTTGACCGTTGTTTTGTCGGGTGTTCTTTGTACTGCTCCATGGGAGGACTTGCCTGGTTTCGGTTCGCGGCTTCCGGGTAAGTCTGCTAATTCCATGGAGGAGGTTGCTTTTTCCTTCTTTGTCCTCGGACGGCTGAGGAGTCACCGGGAATTTTTCCTTAGCGGGGCGTGGACATTGGTTTTCGTTGCCGGGGTATTGAACCCCGAGGTTTTGGTTTCTTTATTTTTACAGATCCCCGTACGGCCCGAGAAAGACTGGAAGTGAGTGTGATTTACTTCTAGGTGCTACCTCTGGAACCTAAGAGAAAATTAAAACCTATCTTGAAGTATGAATGTAGAACGCCTTTCTGGATTCTACCTCGTCTCCGGTTCTTCTCTTTGATGCTCTTTCCTGGAAATCGTGCTTGACTTCTAGAAGGCTATGCTGGAGAGGCAGTTCCTGCTCCGCCGGCGTGTGGACGGCGTCGTAGCGGTTTTGAAGAAGCTGGCCCTATTTCCTTTCTCTTATATTTACCTCTTCGCTCCTGCCCGACGAATACGCTCCATTTTTCATATTCTCCATATTTTCCATTTCTTTCACCTTACTACTTGGATACCGGTATCTACTTCTTTACCCTCATTACTTTCTTAACTCCTTTACCTCATTTATCACGTTTTCTACTTTCACTTCTTCTCTACCATTTTTTTTTTCATCATCACCATTCTTTCATTTTCACTCTACGAATTTTTTTTTTATCTTTATCTTTCATCTTTCTCATTAAATTTCTTATTTCATTTCATAATTTTGAAAAAAAAAGGCTCTAGATATGGGTAATCAAATATAAAAAAAAAATGTCTAGAATGCGTTGATTGATACCCTTAAATAAATAAAAAAAAATATATATAAATATATATATACACAAAAAAAAACTTCAAAATGCCTCAATCTAGAAATTTGCAATTATAAAAAAAAAACTCTATTTGTACTGTTTGTCAATACAAATAATATTTATTGATTAAATTATTTATTCAATTAATTTATTAGATTTTACTTCCATTGCGAGAAGTTGTAAATAGTAAAATGTTTGCCCTAAATTGTCAAAAAAAAAAAACTTTTTTGGGGCTTTATTCAAACATTGTTGGTAGCTTACTGCTACAATGAACCATTTTTAATTACAAATTTCATTGTTTGGAATATTGTGTATAAAAAAAAATAAAATTATTAGTCATTTTTACTGGTCTTGTAACATATTGTAAAATCTATTACTATTACCCCTTCAGGGTTTTATTTTCTAAGATGCTTTTCTAAAAGTTGTACATTTTTGTGTACTAAAAAAAAAAAAGGGAGTATTTTTAATTATAATTTGTCAAAACTCAATACCAATTTTAAATCTTGTATTTGAGTGGCTCTTTCCCCTTCAGGGACTATTTAGTCTGTTAAAATGTGTACGTACCTTGTTTTTCATATTAGCTTTGTATTTCCAGATTGTTCTATGCTTGGGCTTGGGCCCTCCTCAATGGCCCAAATACTATGTTTCTGCCGAGCTTGTCACCCTACTTTCGTGGGCCACCCTCTACTCTGCTGTTCTGATGGCACGCTGGGGACGCCTAGCGTTGTTCTTCTGATACCAGATATTGCCAAGCCATATATCAAAACTGCTGCTGAAATCTACTCACCTGCTGCTCAACTTTAAGAATAAGTTCAATCTACTCACCAGTCTACAACAGTCACAACAGCTACAACAGAAGAATTCTCCGTCACCAACTACTGGATTAATACAATAATACAAACTACTGGTTATTTACAACACAATGTACAGACTACATAGTGTTATTGTGCAGTTGTTTTGGCTAGCTAATTAAGACTCTGGTTTCTTATATGAATTTATGCTGAAGTTGTGTGAGGTGGACCCTATTAATTTTTGGTGGTGAACATTTTATGCTCATTATGGCAGTCGATTATTTATATCCCTAATGAACCATTTTCTGCAAGAAAAACTTTTGCTTCAAAAAAAAAAAAATTCCCAAAATTTTTCAAAAGAAAATTTTCAAATTTTTTTTTTCTCCTGGGCCGGCGAGGATGTGCCGTTTGTTCCCGGCACTGTGTTTTTCTAATATATTTGTATGCTTTTACTTACGTTAAGTTCTTTTCTGCTAAAGTTAGGTTATTGCTTATTTCTTGTTACTTCTGCTACGTACACATTTTTGCTTTGTTTACGTTTGTGCAGTTCTCCCTTCATTTGTTTTTCTGAGCGCGTTTCTGTAGTTTGCCCTTCTGGCCTGTGTTTAGTTTTGGTTTGTTCCTCTTTGCTCGCCGAAGGGCTCTCTTTTTGCTGTAGCGGGTACTAACTAAGGGGGCGTTTCCGGGGGTGGGAGTTTTCGTGTTCCGTGCGTGGATCACGAGTCGTCTGTTGGTTCCGATCTGCGAAGAAGTTGGTTTTGGATCTTCCTACGATGCAGTAGTCTCCGATCTCCGCCTCCGCCGCCCGGCTCCTGTCCACCGTGGAGCAGCCATGCTTGGGCTACGGGTTGGGGAGACTCCGTCGCAGTTCATTACCTTCGCCATGTAATCGGGTTTGACTTCATTTCTGTATTTCCAGCAGGTATGTTATTTTAGTTTGTTTGGTTCCTGGTGGGTTCCAGTTCATTTCAGTTAGCTCGCGTTTTGATTTACCCACCAGTTTTCTATATTTTGTTTCGATTACTTTCATATTTCTTGCGAAGGGAAGCCTGCCAAACATTTTATGACTCCAGCTAAAGCCTGCTTCACAGGATGTGTATGATATTAAATTATATTTCCATAAGCAAACTGTTTAAGAGCCACCTTCTTTAATTACAACACTGTAAATTTACAATAAATAGTTATTACTGAATTTTATCACATGTATTTTCGCTTTTGATATCCTTCATTCCTATTCACTACGCTTCTATTATCAGCATTACTTATAAACTGTACGGCCTTGGGTGTTCAGCCCCGGAAGCACGTTACAACTGTATGGTCATTAACCTTCTAAAAGTGGTTTATTTAGCCCTAGTCGAATCCGTTATTCAGTGTGACATTATTGGATGAGGAAGCATTTCTAAAATTTTTCTACTCTCCATTAACTTTATTAGAAGAACGCATAATCAAAATTTGTTTAAAAAAGTGACTGGACTAACCAGCAGAACTAATCTATTCCGAGCTTAATGTATTTAACATTAAGATAATCTATAGTCAAAATAATCTGATCCCAAACAGAACATCAGGCAATCTTAAATTTTGTATGTACGTGCACTAGTCTTTTTAATAAAAAAAAAGTATTAATGTATAAAGGTTGACCGCCGGCGTGGTCTTGTGGTTAGCGTTGCTGACTACAGATCTGTCGGCCCGGGTTTGATCCCCGGTACCTCCTCGGTTTTTTGTGAGGTAGGAAGGTCTGGAACGGGGTTAAATCAGCCTCGTGATTCAAATTGAGGAGCTACTTGATAGAGAAATAGCGGCTCCGGTCATGGAAACCACCATTAACGGCCGTGGGAGTCCGCATGCTGACATCATGCCCCCCCCCAAATCCTGTCATCTGCCTGGGATAGATGACGCAGCGGTCGGGTGGTAGAACTTGTATCTTCAAGGATGTAGCGCCATGGAGTATAAAAGTTAGCTTACATGCAGATTTCTTTTCTATTACACTCATCTCCTGAAAGTCTGGAACAAAGTTTACACATTTATTCCAGGATTTTGTTTTATCTATCATATTACTGTAAATTAACACGGCATAATTATCACAAATAGCTGTTTTCATATTGTACAACTCAGAACAGCAACTGTCGTGATAAACTTTTCTTGATCAGTCTGGTGTTTATTCTTTCAAACGACAAGCATTTTTTTTCACGCTGACTCAGATGTAATGTTGATACTACATGTATTTCTTCTCTTCTCTGCCACAAACAATAAACTCGTTGATCCAAAAATGCATCCTGAAGCTTTGCTGATTACCGTAAGTAATACGAGTGTGTTATTTTCTTAACATCGTCCTTCCTGCTTTCCTTCTCCCATTAATTATTAATTGATTTGTTTTTTATTTCTTTTGTTAATGCTTTTTTTCATTTTAATTTCATTGTTACTTAGTTCATTTTTCGTGCTGTTTCTGCTTATCAAGCAGAAAAATAGTTTTACCCTAAATCTCTAGAAGACAAAACAGCTTTGATTGAGCATCAGTTGCTTTATCCTCAACTTTGTTATTATTAGTACGGCAAGAACTTGATAATATTGTACATTTTTTATACCACTATTGAACGATAGCTCGAATATATGTAAATATGTATAATGAATGAAGTGATTAAATAAGAGCAATTTTATGGAATTATTTTCCATTTAACGTTTTCAAGATTTGTATTATTATTAATATTATTTTTTTTTGTCTTTTAGGTATTTGGTAATTTCGGCGTATTGTAACTTATTATAGTGTGACAAAGCCCAGAAAAACCTAGAAACTGATAGAAGGAGGAGTCAGCCAGAAAGAACTAGAACGACGGAGTCTAGAAAGATCGCGCTCCCCTAGTGGATGGGCGGCAGACGAGCGCCAGTGGGCACGAGCGCCAGTGGGCGTGACAGCGGCACGGCTATTGGGGCGCAGTGAGTGGACAGTGCGCCCTCGTGGGAGAGGCCGGAGGAGGAGCTCGCGCGAAGGGGTGTGCCGCGCAGCGCACATTCCAGATTCCGCGCGGGCGGAGAGCTTTCCAGACCTCGACTCTGGAACATTCGTCGAGACTATATAAGGAGTGCGAGCCGAGCCGACGCAGTCAGTGAATCGGAGTTGAGAGAGACAGTCAGTGAATGAAGAGAGTTCAGTTCAGTTCAGTACAGTGAAGAGTCCGTGAAGAGTCAGAGTCAGCGAGAGGCAGTCCTTGAGTAGCGGCGAGCGTCAGTGTCAGTGGGTGAGCTGGACGGAGAGGACTGATCAGCGCGGCCTCAAGTGAGTGTGACTTGGGGAGCTGAAGAGCCGGTGGCCGTAGAGGCTAGTGTGACCGGAGGGACCCGCGAGCGGAAGACCTAGTCAACGGGGAACTAGTGACCGGAGAAAAGGGTGAACGGAGGAACTAGTGAACGGAAGAGCTGGTGAGCTGATCTGGGCTGAGGCAGTGCCGTCCCGGGGAACTCTGTGCGACGGGTGGATCGCACAGCGGCAGCGAGGACTGTGGAGTTGACCGGCGCGACGTGGAATAGTCTCGACTGGGAGTCCGCACAGTGTGTGCTAATGGAACAGTGCTGTAATTAGGACTGAGCACAGTGAGAGTGAGCACTGAACAGGACAGTGAACTGGCGAATAGTCTGGAGTCTTCTGGCTGTATTGACAATTGTTGTGGGAAATAAAGAGACCACCATCCTTCAATTATAAACTCGGTGTTCTGATTTTGAACCCCGACGAGCCCTTGTTACACTGGTGTCAGAAGTGGGATATAATTGAAGGAACACAACATGGAGGACCTGTTAAAATCGTTATTTCAGCAACTGAACGAGAAAATGGATCAGCGGAGCACCGAGTTGAGGCAGCAGAACGACCGACTGATCGAAAAAATGGACCGGCAGAACACCGAAATAAGAGGAATTATAAATGAAATGAAGAACCTGCACTTAGGCCCTAAGAAAGAACCCGAGCAGGAATTGGCACCGGCTAAGGGAAGATCAAATGAACTAGACGGCAAACTGGTGGCCGTGGAAAGTGAACCAGAGAGAGAGGCCAAGGAAGAGCCGGAAGAGGACCTGGCCATCATCGTACCACCAGCTACCGAAGGGGAAGATCACGCCCTGAGGGAACAGCGGGACGACGTAGACATAGGACAGACACCGCGGGACGACGTGGATGTAGGAGAGACACCGCGGGACGACGGGGATGTAGGAGAGACACCTCGGGACGACGTGGACGTAGCACAGACACCGCTGGACGACGTGGACGTAGGACGGGCACCGCGAGACGACGTGGACGCCGGAGAGACACCGCTTGACGGCGTGGACGTGGGACAGACTCCGTGGGACGTCATGTCGGGTACGGAACCGACGCGGGAAGAGGTAGCCAGTCGCAGCGCCATCTACGAAGGCTATGGGAACCAGCAGGACGCCCTAGTGGTCAGGGACGGGGACCTGAAAGGAAGCTGGGAGTCTACGGATGGGAAGGCGACTGCGGAGCAACTAGTCCTTCCGAGAGCCGGAGTCAAGGAGGTCCTGGAGGAAGTCCACGCAGGAGCGACAGGTGACCGCTTGGGAGTGAACCGGATCCTCGACAAACTGCGGAGAAGGGTCTACTAGTTGTACCAATGCAGTGACGTCGAGAGGTGGCGTCAAGAATGCGACACCGGCAATGCCAGCAGAGGGCCTAGAACTCGCGGCCGTGGGGCCATGAGGCAATACAACGTGGCAGGCCCATGCTCCATTACTGATGAGGGAAATCAGTACCTGTTGTTGGCCATGGATTAGTTCACAAAGTGCCCAGAAGTCTACCGCATCCAACGACAGCCAAGAGTGAAGATGCTGGTAGTTCACCTGGACCGTCTGGCGGCATATCATGGGGCACTTCGGGACGAAGGCCCTTAAGGAGGGGGCAATGTGACAAAGCCCAGAAAAACCTAGAAACTGATAGAAGGAGGAGTCAGCCAGAAAGAACTAGAACGACGGAGTCTAGAAAGATCGCGCTCCCCTAGTGGATGGGCGGCAGACGAGCGCCAGTGGGCACGAGCGCCAGTGGGCGTGACAGCGGCACGGCTATTGGGGCGCAGTGAGTGGACAGTGCGCGCTCGTGGGAGAGGCCGGAGGAGGAGCTCGCGCTAAGGGGTGTGCCGCGCAGCGCAGATTCCAGATTCCGCGCGGGCGTAGAGCTTTCCAGACCTCGACTCTGGAACATTCGTCGAGACTATATAAGGAGTGCGAGCCGAGCCGACGCAGTCAGTGAATCGGAGTTGAGAGAGACAGTCAGTGAATGAAGAGAGTTCAGTTCAGTTCAGTACAGTGAAGAGTCCGTGAAGAGTCAGAGTCAGCGAGAGGAAGTCCGTGAGTAGCGGCGAGCGTCAGCGTCAGAGGGTGAGCTGGACGGAGAGGACTGATCAGCGCGGCCTCAAGTGAGTGTGACTTGGGGAGCTGAAGAGCCGGTGACCGTAGAGGCTAGTGTGACCGGAGGGACCCGCGAGCGGAAGACCTAGTCAACGGGGAACTAGTGACCGGAGAAAAGGGTGAACGGAGGAACTAGTGAACGGAAGAGCTGGTGAGCTGATCTGGGCTGAGGCAGTGCCGTCCCGGGGAACTCTGCGCGACGGGTGGATCGCACAGCGGCAGCGAGGACTGTGGAGTTGACCGGCGCGACGTGGAATTGTCTCGACTGGGAGTCCGCACAGTGTGTGCGAACGGAACAGTGCTGTAATTAGGACTGAGCATAGTGAGAGTGAGCACTGAACAGGACAGTGAACTGGCGAATAGTCTGGAGTCTTCTGGCTGTATTGACAATTGTTGTGGGAAATAAAGAAACCTCCATCCTTCAATTATAAACTCGGTGTTCTGATTTTGAACCCCGACGAGCCCTTGTTACAATAGTTTTTTATGAAGTGTTGTTCTCAATAAGCACCAATTGTTTCAGTGGAGTTACAGAGAAGCATTTCCATATACAATAAAAATCGTTACTTTCAGGCAAATAAAAATCATTTTATCTGAGAAACTCCGTCAATTCATATTTTCTGTATTCATGTTAAATTTCACACATTCATGTATCCCAGTAGCAATTACTTATTTTATTAGCAACAAAGTGAGTAATTTTACTGTAAATTAAATATAATGCTCTATCGTACATTAATTTGCTATCTAAAATCAGCACATCATTCCAGAAGGCTAATTATCAGTAATAAGGAATAATTTATTCATTTTTTAATATTTTAGGTCATAAATGTATTTTTTATTTTAATATTTTATATTTTTATGCATTGCCCTAGTTACTAGGCCTATATATTAGATTTCACATAAGGGCACGCAATAGATGGGACCGAAGTTCTTAAAGAAGGGAGCTGTATGCCACTGTATCACGCCAGAGGGAGCTGTAAGCCACTGTAGCACGCCAGAGCGCCTGTGGCGATCACAAGTGGCTGCCGTGTGCGCCTAAACACTTTCACCGGTGGCGGCCACTTGCTGCGAGAACGAGCGTCTCCCCCAGCTTGTGGCTGACGCTGGCGTCTGCAGTGGTCGTGTGTGCGGCTATTTTTGAATACTCCATTTAAACTCCATGTAAAAGCCCTTCTCGCAGCTTGTGGTCGCCAACGGTGGCGACCACAAGTGGCTCCGTGTGCGGCAAGCCTAAGTTTTCACCGATTTGCAGTGTATCTGTTTCTGTGTTGTTATTAATCTGGCACAAGTCAGTGAGCGATTTATGATGTCATCATCCTTTCATGTGCCTTGTCAGCAAAAATCGTCCACATGTTACGTGACTTGTTATTTTTATTCGAGTTTGTTGTTATTAAAAATAACAGCAGGAATAAATGCGATGTAAACATTAATTCAACCTACACTGCCAACATTAACAAGAAACAAAATTGTAATGTACATTTATTGCGCTGGGGTATGCCGTAGCGTAGTGGTTGAGGCGCTGCGCTACAAATCGGAAGGTCGCGGGTTCGATTCCCGATGAGGTCATTGAGATTTTTCAATTGGCCTAATCCTTCTGGTGGCATTATGGGCCTGGGGTCGACTCAGCCTCCAACAGAAATGAGTACCAGGAGCAATCCTGGGGGTAAAGGCGGCCGGTGCGTAAGGCTGACAACCTTACCACCTTCATGTGCCGAATGTCCAAAATCTTGGAGCCTCAAACTTCTGGAACCCTCTGGGCCTCCATGGCCTGTATAGGGATCACTTTACCTTTTTACATTTATTGCGTATTATCGGTACCTACTTCTTAACAGTGGTACAAAATAATTTATTATTAAATTCTTAGCATAAGGCTGTCATGTTCATCAACAACTTTTCTACCAGACATTTTATAAACAGAACATCTGTAGTATGGTCCTGTGACAATAAATACGTAAAAGTGTATTGTTCAAACCACTTACAATATAATATTTATTTTAAAACAGTCCCATTAAATAACATTCAACTAAGAGGTAAGTCCAAAACACAGTCGTGCATACTGAGATAAGTCCACATATCTCACATTTTTTGTTTAAATTGTAGTTCTGTAAGTCCTAATAAGGTTAACCGAAACTCAATACCCACATATTCTACACAAATAGTCAGTGAAAAATAATTCATGAAAACTTTAAACGTTTTGTCAAACACTTAATTACAGAGACCTTCTGAAACTTTAAATTCAATTTTCTCAATAACAGGAAATGTGGACTTAACTCTCTTTGCCCGCGCACCCCTATTGTCAAGTTGTATATAGTAACTCTTTTTCTTAATTAATTGTTCAATATAATGAAAATAAATAATATACTGCAGGTCTAGAGTACATTTCAAGTTTTACTTAGCAACTTTTTTATTTAATTAATTGTCCAGTTTAATGCAAATAAATAATATGATGTAGGCCCGGAAAAGTATATGTCAAGTTTTGTATAGTAACTCGCTTCGCTCATTGGGGGCTGCGCCCCCAAACCCCTGCTCAGGTTCTCGGGAAAGGTTTTTTAAAAGATCAATGGAGATAGAGTGCGTGTATTTAGTCTGCTGTATTGGGTATTACCTTTTTTGCCACAATAAATTTGAAAAAATAAATGTGGGAAGACTTCGGGTTTTCTTTTCGGAACTTTCTCATCGGTTGCAAGCTAAAAGGTATCAGTTTGCCAAGTCTAGTTTTCTAGATCAACTGGCAGTGTACATACATTTATGGTGTATTTTATGGAGTAAATTTCAACTGAAATGGACATGATAGAAGATGAAATAGCGACTAAGATTCATGGTATGTAAATATTCAATTTGGCATTTGCCTTTACGACCACGGAAATCATAGAAAAATACAAGACCAGACCAAACCAGACCAAATATGCTAACTGAGATCAGAGCATTGCGGGCGAAGCCCGCAATGCGATGATCTCGACTCCGATTCCATACCTGCATACGAAATGCATTGCTGGAAATGAAAACGGGTTCCTATCCTATAACTTAAATTTGCTTACGCTAACGGTGTTTTGCATAGGACTTGAACCTATGCAGGGCAACTGCAATGACTTAGGGGTTCGGGCCGTGGCCCTTTTTTGTTTAAGTTCCGGTATTCACCTTACAACCAGGGAAAACCACGGAAAACCCTGGTCGGAACTAGCAAAGGGGATTTGGTCATGGTCCTCCGTAAAATTGGTTGTAATATGTTGTAAAGAATGCGGGACTTCATCTCCGAGTTATTATTAAAGAATATAAATTATGAAATTTCTTTAACAGATAGAAGAAAATTTTGTTAGTTCTGGACAAAAATATGATAATTGGATTTAATTATGATAAACCTGAGACTTCAGAACGCAAGTCCAAGACGTTACTATCTCGACCACACCGTTAGGTTCACGGAAATAATCATTTCTAAACTTTCAGAGCCATACGTGAACACAGTTTGATAATACCGTTGCAATGGAAACCGAGCCCTTTTTCGGGGGTTTTTAGGGCTAAAAATTTTAAAAATTTTACTTTTTGTAATTTTCCTGTGGTTTACAGCCTAAAAGCTATATGTGTACCAAATTTTCAGTATCTAGCTCATCTGGAAGTGGGCAAACATTAATGTCAGTGAGCCGAACCGAGCCCTTTTTCGGACGTTTTAGGGCTAAAAATTAAAAAAATAAACTTTTTGGAACTTTTCTGTGGTTTACAGCCTAAAAGCTATATGTTTACCAAATTTCAAGTTTCTAGCTCATTTGGAAGTGGACAAACATTAATGTCGGTGAGCCGAGCCGAGGCCTTTTTCGGGGGGTTTTTAGGGCTAAAAATTAAAAAACTAACTTTTTGGAATTTTCCTGTGGTTTACAGCCTAAAATCTGTATGTGTACCAAATTTCAAGTTTCCAGCTCATCTGGAAGTGGGCAAACATTAATGTCAGTGAGTGAGTGAGTCAGTCAGTCAGTCATGTGGCTTTATATTATAGGGATAACTCTTTTTCTTAATTAATTGTTCAATATTATGAAAATAAATTATATGCTGCTGGACTAGAGTATATATCAAGTTTTACTTAGCAACTCTTTTATTTAATTAATTGTCCAATTTAATGAAAATAAATTAGGCTATATGCTGCAGGACTAGAAGAGTATATGTGAAGTTTTGTATAGTAACTCTTTTTCTTAATTGTTATAATTCAAATAAATTATATACTGCAGGACTAGAGTATATTTCAAGTTTTACTTAGCAACTCCTTTATTTAATTAATTGTCCAATTTAATGCAAATAAATAATATACTGCAGGACTAGAAGACTTTTTTATTTTATTTATTTATTTTTATTTTATCATATTTATACAAGAAAAATAAAACAATTTTCAAATTTCAAAAGTAACTACAACTGCTATTTAAAAAGAGGAAAAGAAGTATTAACATTTAATAATACGCCCGAATGAGAAGACTGCTCGTGCTCGGGTGCAGTTTCAAAAATATCAAAGTGAAGAAAGAGGAGATACAAAGAAATATGAGTGTATAATGTGATTAACTACAAAAGAAAGTAAAAAATATTAAACATAAATACATAAAAGGAGTGGAACAAAAATTACCTAACAGCTAAAAAATTACAAAAAATGTTTTACATATCTATTAAATTTAACAGTGGAGTATGCTGAGAGATCAGGATATTTTCTGATAATTGAGTTATAGAAGCGTGGTCCAAAATTAATGCTATGCCTTAATCCTGCCGATGTGAGACATTTGGGTTCTAATAGGAGTAAATTAGTATTTCGTCTAGTTTTGTAGACATGATCACTGGAAGAGTATTTTATACGATGTTTGTGAAAATATTTTAATATAGAAAATTTGTAGATTTGGTCCAAACTGAAAACATTGAATTCCGAAAATATTAGGCTACTTCGGTAATCAATGTGTTTTCTTAGACAGATTTTTATTATTCTTTTTTGTAAAAGGCTGGGGGGTTTAAGGGTAGTTTTCGCTAATCCTCCCCAGGCGAGAATGCCATATTGAATAATGGACTGGAAAAGTGCTAGATAAACGGAACGGAAAACAGTAATGGGAATACAGTGATGTAAAATGACAAATTTATAAATTGTTCTGCGTAGTTTATTACAGATGTAGTTAACATGGTGAGACCATTTAAGGTGTTGATTAATAAAAATAGCCAAATATTTCACAACGGCTGTTTCTTTCAGTGGTAATCATTTACAATTCACATCAAAATTACAATGATGTATTATTAAATTTGACCAGTAGATGTTAATGAGAAGGGAACCAATGTTGATTTATCCACGTTTAGTGACAGAAGGTTAGAATCAAACCATTTTTTACAATTTCCATGCCTGTATTAGCGTATTTATATGCTACTTCCCATAAATGACCACTGAAAATCACAACAGTGTCGTCGGCGTATGAAAATATGGAGCCATTTATTTGATGTAGGTTTAAATTTAGCAAATCATTTACATATATTAAGTATAAACTTGGTCCTAATATCGTTCCTTGTGGCACACCAATCTCGATATTTGATATTTCACTTATAGGCTGTCTACTTTTGTCATTATACATCTATTGCTCAGATATGATTCAAATAATTTGTAAATTGTTCCTCTAATTCCTATCTTATTCAGTTTATCTAATAGTATCGAATGAATAACAGTATCAAAAGCTTTGCGTAAGTCCAAGAAAATTCCTAAACAATTATTAGCTTTATCTAATTCTTTAATAATGTTACCTGTAACGTTAATAAAAGCTTCGACAGTAGATATGTTGCTCTGGAAACCAAATTAATTTTTTTTATATAATTTCATGTTTTTGTAAATAGTTTAGTAGCCTAACTTTTATGCATTTCTTTAGTATCTTGGAAAAGGCCGGAAGTAGTGATATTGGTCTATAATTGTTTAAATCATTCATTTTCCCGGATTTATGTATAGGTATTATCACAGCATTTTTTTAGAATATTGGGGAAAACACCTTCTGTGAAACAAAGATTGAATATAAAGACAAGAGGTTTTACAATATATTTAATGATAGATTCCAATGTAATGTTTTTTATTCCATCAATGGCTGGAGCTACATTATTATTTAAGGTCTTCACAATGTTAATAATTTCGCTTTCATTAACAGGACTGAGAAACATAGATGTGATTGGATTCATGGCTGTTTTATTGTACGCCGAAGAGTCTGACGATGTCTTATTAACGTTTGAGGTTACACTGTGCCCTATTTTTGAGAAGTATTCATTTGCGATATCCTCTTTGTTTGTTATGTGAGTACCATTTTCATTTATTAATTCTGAAACGATTAATTTTTTTCAATACCTATATCTGTGGCTTCATTAACGGTTTGCCAAAATTTAATAGGGTTGTTCTTATATTCTTCAAATTTTAATTTATAATAACTAATCTTCATATTTCTTATAACAAGAGTCGGCATATTTCTATAATTTTTTATAATAATTTTTCAAATTTTCATTGTTTGGGTCATTAATTACTTTTCTCGCAATCTTGTCTCTAGTACGAATAGATTTGATTATGCCTACAGTGATCCATGGCTTAATTTTTTTGAATTTATGAGAAAGCTTTTGGTTGCTGGTCGAACTACTTATTATGTATTTCCTAATTAAATTATAAAATAACTGGAAAGAAGTATTTGGATCTTTACATTTATACACAGAGTCCCAGGTTTCTCTTTATCATTGTTAATGTTATTTGAAATGGGCCTAGATTGTTAAGTACCTGGGGATTTCGAAATGTGACCATTTGAATTTTTTAGTAGAGCAAAAACGGCATAGTGATCAGTTACGGCGCTACAAAAAATTCCTGGTATAACTTTCCATTACTTGGTAGCTTTAAGAAATGTATGGTCTAAGCAAGTTTCCGAGCTTGGTCTCGTAACGGCATTTAAAAAATTTACAAAACCATGTGCATGTAACATATCCATATAGGCTACCTGTTTCCAGTAATATCTAAATTATTTTCCATAATCTGAATATTCATGTCGCCAACAATTAGATGGATATCTGTTTGCTTTGAATTTATTAAAAAGCGTTCAAAATTATCAAGGAAATAATATTTACAGGTGTTCGGTGATCAATAAATAGCTGTTAATGAAAATGTATTGTTGCCAAACGTAAAATTTAAATGCAAAGAATTACATTCTGAAATTTCTATGTCAGTGAGAGTGAAGTCTATATTATTTTTGCAATAGACTACTAAACTATCACATTTGTTGTACTTATTCATTTTAATGTTTTTTGTGTAACCGGGTAAATCAAACCCAATATCATGACTTAACCAGGCTTCCGTTAGTATAATGAAATCAAAATCTTGTTTTAGGCTTTGCAAGACAGTGCAGAATTCTAAAAAAAATGTTTATTTAGGCGACGAATATTTAAGTGAAAAATGTTGAAATCATGGATTGTTTTGTTAATGAAACTAGAGCAAGAATCGGCATTTTCCAAGACTGTCGTTATTGAATTGTCGGAATAGTTGTTTAATTCATCTAATAAACCATCCATTGTTGGGGACAAAAATAAAAATATATACTTGAGGGATACAGTTTATACAATATTTTTGGAGGTTTCAGAGACAGCGTTGTGATTGAATTACAAGTTTTTAAGAATGTTATGACTACTGATTTTAAGGGCTTGGCTTCTATCTTCTTTTCTGATAAATACCTTGCAGTCACGAGTCCACACAAACTGGAAGCCTCTCTGTTTAGCGAAGTCCCTGGCTGCATTTAGTAGATCACGGGTGTAGGTCGTCAGGTGCTCGCCTACAGAAATTCTGGACGCAGGTAGCTGCGGGTTGATTTTTTGTGAAGGTAATCCCGGACCCTCTGCATACTTCCTGGATTCCTCTTTGAAATTTTTCATCCACTTGTCTCGACTGCTTCTCTTGTAGAATTTCACAACAATTGGCTTAGTTTTCCCCTGTCTAGCTGGAAGTCTGTGTACCACACTGATATCGGACACAAGCTCTGGTGATTCAATGGCCTCTGATATGTTCCATATTATTGAATATAGAGATTCTTCCGAAGACTCAGGTACACCGAAGATGAGCATGTTGTCACGTCTCGAGTATTGTTGCAAATCTTCCACTTCTTTTCTCAGGATTTCATTCTCACGTGACAGGGTTCGCACCTCACTCTTTGTATCTTGAAGTACTATTTGTTTCAGTTAGTTCTTGTGAGAAAGTGTCGAACTTGTCGGATATGAATTGTACTGCCTGTTTAAGTTCTTTTACTTCAGCTTGAAGAGAAGATTTGAAATCTTCGAACATTTTCCTCAGGAAGTTTACAACTTCTTTTCATCCCCATTTCTCCCTTCTGCTTCGTTGCCATTTTTGTTTCCTTTCTTAGCTCTGACCATTATTGTGTTTTATGAGAGCGCTCTTACAACACGTCCTTCCTCTTCAAAGCTGCTACTGCTACTGAACTAGATTATATGTCAAGTTTAATTAGCAGCTCTTTTTCTTAATTAATTATGAAAACCCTCAAATCACAGATTCGGATTGCCACACCTCTCAATAAACCAATATACAAATGTCATAACATAAGTAGCGAAAATATCATTAGATAGATACGAGTAGGTTATGCAATGTTAGGTGTTATGCAATGTTTTGTTTACCCAGGCCGAAATTCTTCATGAATTTGAGGTTGTAATCAATACTTACTGAGTTAGTGGACTTTGCCACTATATTCTGGACAAAAGAAGGATGTTTTCAGTTACCCATGTGACGGATGTTATTTATTTTCTACGATTTTTGGTGCAGTTTTCGAAGCAGGCTGCTAAACTTATGGTCCAGGATGCTGTAGTATTACAATTACTCCTGGGTGTGGTATCGGGGGCAGTCTTAGATATTTTGACCAATGTGATAAGTTCCTCTAATTCGGTCGTGCTGTGTTATAAGCAAATTCTTACTCACTTTATTCCATCTCGTCTCGGACAGGATTTATTGGCCCAATAATAGTATAGTCCGCAGAAGGTTGACGAGCATATTTTTTACTTTATTCAGGACATTCGTTCTCATTGGGTATTTCAGGTGCTGGACTCGTAACGGGAGATCATCGATTTGATTATTTCCGGGCTCAATCCAGTTACTCGATCATGGTTGCCCTTTGTCCAACGCCCGACCTCCTTTGCTAAGCTGTAGGATTTAGTTACTCAGGTCTCTAAAGTTTCCAGTGCTGATGCTAGGCGATATCTGCCCTCTCCAAGCTTGTCTTCATCGGCTGTTACTTTTGATCGTAGATCCTCGGTTCCTATCCTTCACGATCACAGAACGTGTCATTATTGCCACCGTCCTTGACATCTAATTAGAGATTGTAGAAAAATACGTCGGACTCTCGGGGTCAATTTCAAGGCCCCCGGCCATCTAATCTGTCTAATCAATAAGCCATGACATAAGGACATTCTTCCTGTCAACTTTAGTCTCTCAGATTTTAGTGATCGAATGTTGTCTTATTTCAGTCTATTGGCTGTCATGGTCATCAACCGCTTCATTTTCCTGTGGTTCCTGCCTCATTAAGGAAATGTCCTACCTACGCTCTCATTGATTCTGGTGCTGTCTATGTTTTGCATGTTCTGGATGCCCACCACTTGTTTTGGTATCTCTTGAACATTTGACGACCGAACATCATCAGATTTGTCAAAGTCAGTTGGATGGAATTCCAAACCAAATTATGGAACACGAAATTCCTAGGAATGGAAAAATAGTTGAAAAGTTACGAGAAGTACAGTTATTAGTTCACCACAATCAGGAAAATGGTTATAAGAAAGGCAGTAAACATAATTTGAGACGACGGGAAGCAAGCTTTCAACCAGAAAATCTGGTTTTGCGGAAAAATTATACTCTTAGTTCCGCTCAGAAAAACTATTCGTCAGGATTGTCTCCGAAATTCATTGGTCCCTTAATAGTGAAGAAGATGTTAGGAGCTAATACTTATGAACTAACTAATAAAATCAGGTAAACTGATGTAACAAAGTGCCAGTATGTTTTTGTTTAATCAGTTATCATTGCAATTATGATATGCACAATATATATTTTTTTAATTGATTTCCAAGTTAAGTTTCAGATTTATTCATTAAGCAGGGCTTACGGAAGAACAAAGGACTAGTTGTTTTTTTATAAATCAGATTAAAATCGTCCAGCATCAGCTGTACTGTACAGATTTGTGATATCTTGACAATCGCACACTCACATAAAAATAAAAAAATAAAAAAGTCAAATTTGTCGGCTCGGGATTTGAACCATTGAACTGCAGAATGTGAGTCCAAGACGTTAACATCTTGTTCACCAGGGTCAGATTAACAGTCTAGTTGGATAAGCGTATGTAAAGCAACAATGTTATTTGTCATAGCCAACTGCATTTTAATCTCCAAATCCTTATAAGATCACAGTAAAACAATTGACTATGTTGTCATGATAACTGATTTGACTTTCATAAATTCTTTCGAATATGTATATTTACATAAAATAGGCACTAAATTGGGAATTACTCCGAAACCGTTCAACCGAATTTATCCAATATCAATAGACATGTTCCCATGGACATTATAAATGTGTACACCAAGTTTCATGGAAATCCGGTAAAGCATGTTTGAGTTACCGTGTCTATTGACACTAAATTGGGTTTTACTCCGGTACTGGTCAACAGATTAGGTTCAAATTCAATAGGATACTTCTCTTGGACGTCATAAATGCGTATACGAAGTTTCATGAAAATCCGATACAGCGTATTTCAGTTATGGTGTCTTTCTAATATAATACTATTAAAATAGGCACTAAATTGGGCATTACTCCGGTACCGGTGAACCGATTTGGTTCAATAACAATAGGGTTCTTCCCATCGACATTGTGAATGTTTATACCAAGTTTCATGAAAATCCGAAAAAGCGTACTTGAGTTATGGTGCGTACAGACGCACGGACAGACGGACGGACAGACAGACAGACAGACGGACAGACATTTTTTCGTCCCCCACACAATCTCATAAAGTACCATACTGGCACTTAATAAATACGGTAAAGATTTGGGAAAAAGGCACATGAAAGACTTGAAACCATTTTGCCCTGGGTAAAAAGTGAACTTATTAGAAGAAAAATGTTCACTGTAAATAAGCAAACCTTTTTCTTTCACTGAGTGAGAGGGGAATGTAACGTTGTAAATGTTAACTCACGCTAATTATACGGAGGATTAGTGAAATCATGAAGCCTATAATGAACTTGGATTGTTTTTGCAGTGAGATTACGAAACACGTAAGGAACATGGTGAATCGTTTGTGGTAAAACTGTTACATTGTTAGAAGTATAAACTGTTACGTCAACAATTTTGCCAAGTTTATTCCTCGCTTTGCAGTTTGAGCTGCCCCTTAAGTCGCCTTCGTGCGAAGAGTGTGCCTTTTCTTTGGTCTCTTGAAGAGCAGTCTGCCTTTGATGATCTAAAAACTGCTATCATGAATCCTCCTATTTTGGCCATGGCGGTCTTTTCCAGGAATTGAAAACTGATGCTTGTGGCCATGGGTTTAAGTGCGGTTCTGCTCCAAGATTTTCCTGAGGGGCGCAAGCCTGTGACCTATGCTTCGCATTCCCTAACTCGGCAAGAGAAACAATTCTCTGTATATGAAATAGAGGCTCTTGCTGTTTTGTCTGCTTTCGAAAAGTTCCTTATGTGTATCGAACATGTGCCTTTCATTCTTGAGTGTGACAACCAGCTCTTTCGATTGTGTTGGCTCGTCCTAGGAAGACTGGACGTACCGCCCGCTGGTCATTTGAGCTTTCTGCGTTTAAATTTGAATCGGTCCATATTAAGAGTTCTGATAACTTGCTTACAGATTCTTAGTCTAGAATTAATTAATTTCATGTTGAACCTTTGGGGGCGATTAACAATAATGAAATCAGTAGCTACCACCGTATTTCCTCAAACTGTCTAATTTTGTTGACAAAATATCATCGCTAGGTATTTCTTGAGAAATGTCTACTAGATACTTCAAATATGTAGTGTTAATTTAATTAAAACCAATACCTTGTCAGTATAATAGATTGTTTTAAGTAAATTAGCGCACATTGTATCAAGAGAATGAACAGATATTACACCTAACAGATACTTCATGATTGTAACCAAGAATATAGAACTATCAGCTTTTTAACTATAGAGTTATTTTAACTTTTATTGAAAATAGATAATTACGCTAAATACGTAATCACGACATAAAGACAACAGCGAAGTGACTCATTTCTATTTTGTGAAAGACAGTGGATAAAAGTTATTAAAAATTTAATAGGCCTATAGATTCAATTTACAGTGACGTTTTACTCAATGTATATAATTCTTTTAATCTTAAATTTTTAATTTGTGAAACTTATATCAACAATAGGTATATTTTCTTAAATGTATCTGTTTGACTGGTTTATTTTATTATCTTGACATCATTGAAGTTATTATTTATAATGAAGTTTAGTTTCATGTGTAGAACTTTAAAATTTTAAATTGTAAATAGTTTTCTCTACACAGTTAGACTTTAAACCAACACTATTAATAGGCTTGCATTTTAACTTTTTAACGATCTATTATACTGACAAGGTGTTCGTTATTAATTAATTTAGCAATATATATTTGAAGTATCTTGCAGTCGTTTCACAAAAAATACCTAGTGCTGATATTTTGTCAACAAAATTAGACAGTTTGTGGGAATAAGGTGGTACCTACTGATTTCATTATTACTCTAGAATGTTTGAGGGTTTTTCAGATTCTGGTGAGACAATTGAAGATTCGGTATCTGTTAGGGAGTCTGAGCAATCTCCTCTTTTGGCGAACCTTTTTGGTTGATTCTCCCTTAGATTTTTCGGAGTTGGCTGAACATCAGCGTCTTGATCCCAGTCTTCGGGAAATTATGGATAGGTTACATTCCGGTAAAGCTGTGGCTAATTTCTCTTTGATTAAAGTCGCCTTGCAAGTTCAGTGGGTGGCAAGAAGAATAAACGCTTTCGTCTAGTTGTGTCTTCTGGTTTGGTTCCTATGATCTTTAGTTTATTTCATCTTTCTCCGCTTGGTGATCACCTTGGTGTCAAGAAGACGCTTCCAAAATTCAACAGAGATTTTAGTGGTCGTCCATGGGTGAGGATATTAGACGCAGGGTTCTTTCTTGCCAGGTTTGCTTGCTGTTTAAACCATCTTTGAATTCTCGCGTTGGGTATTTGGCCTCTAAGGTTGTAGATATACCTTTTCAGAAGATATTTATTGGTTTTTGAGGAAACTTCCAAAGTCTAATGTTGTAAAGTAGTCTGCTGGTGTTCCTCACTGGTGGGTAATAATAGCTTTGGAGACCACTGCAGCAGAGCAAACCTTCCCCACTTGGCAGGTCCCATGATGCAGGCATAAATATGTAGCACAGAAAAATCATAGCCAAGTAATTCTAGGGAAAGGTATAACTACACTTCACACAAAAAAAGGAAATCATGGAAGGAACTTGGTAGACATATGATAATTTATAGCCCATAATATATTACTAATTGAGTAAACCAAATTCTTAGAATATGAATTTATTACAATAAGGTAACAGAATAATATGTGAAAAATATGTGAGGGACTGAACATAGAAAAATTCAAGTGAGAAATATCAAACAGTTTAAAATTTTATGTATAAGTTGTTTCACATTATTAAGATGAAAATTTTATGTTATAAATTATTTCACATTTACTAAATTTAAAAAATATCAAATTTATTCCATTAATCCATTATATCAATTCTATGTACTTCCTAAATAAATGGCGTGGGGCGTAGAGTTATTGATTTTCTATTTTAGTAGCAATCGATCGAGTAGTGCAATATGGCTACACACTTTACTGGCCTCTAATAATTTTGTGCACAAGAAAGAAAGAAAAATTTACTTTTGAAAAGCAGTCAAGAAAATTTTGAAAAGAAGGAAACGAAAGTGAGGCGACGAGCATGCATCCATCACCATGCATTTGTCCACGTGGCAAACAAAGAATTTAGAATTAACGGCCGAAAATTATATTAAGCAAGCCTACCAGATGAGCAGAATAAATAATTACATTATGAATGACTAACAAGCAAGAAAATAGTAAATAAATGTATTACCCAATATATGTATAGTGAAACCAACTTATTCTGCTCACCTGAGAAATGCAAGATCCACGCAGACAATCCCAAGCGTTACAGCCATTCGCTCATTAGAAGATTTATTCGTCAACTCCGAAGCGGGACAGAAAGACAAAGCACCTAGGCTGCGAGCGCGTGACGTCAGCGACAAGGCAAAAGTAGTCGCAAGAAATAAAGAAGAGAAAAGAGGGCTGCACTGAACGGAGTGGAGTTTTGAATTTAGAATTACATAGCTAATGAAAACTTTTACCAAATCTTATATAAAGCAATTTCAATTTATGACATAAAACAATTACTTATGATACAAGAAAATAGGTTTACGTAATCAATTTCAGTGTTACCACATAAGGAAAAATTATGTAAAATAATTTCAAATTTTATCACATGAAAAAAAATCTGTGTACTCCAGTCAAATAAATTTACTGTTACCAATGTATATTAATGTTCTATTTGGACTAATTCGTGTAGTAGCACTACACTAAAAAGGGCAACCCTTATGTCTTGGTAGTCAATGATGCCTTTATTACATTTTGCTGGTTGTTTCCTTTACGTGATTCATGTATAAATAGAGTTATTCAGTGCTTATCTCAGATTTTCAAACTTTTGGTGTGAGTCAGTCCATAGTGTTTCTTTCTTATGTTCTTAAACAATTCTGTTTCCATTTGGGCATCCAACATGTTACTACCACGCCTTATTACCTTAATCCTTCTCATGCTGAGCGCATTATGAAGAATTTAAAGAAAGCTCACATAGCATATCACCATATCTCATGGCTCCAATTCGCTTTCAACACGGCTAAGTATGATTCCCATTGTCAGTCTCCATGTTCCTTATTATTTTCTTTCCAACCTAATCATCCACTGAGTAACCAATGGAAACTTTCAGATCTGCTTCCTAATTCTGTTTCTTCAGTGGACATTCAAAACTCCTGGCAAGCGTTTGCCCGGAATTTATTTCTGGCCAGTAGAAGGTGTGCCAGGCGTTATAATTCTGGTAGAATTCCATGCAGTTATAAGGTTGGTGATATTGTCATGGCACGTAATTACCCAGTCAGCGGTGCCAAATATAAATTTGCAAAGAAACTGGCACCTCGTTTCCTTTGACCATTCAAAATTGTCCAGGTCTTGCATCATGGGGTTTCCTTTTTGTTACATAGCCTAATAGATCAGTCATCTAAAGGTGTCATCTTTCTCAAATCACACCTTTTTCTTCTCCTGCTTGGTCCTTGTTCCGATTTTCCAGTAAATTAATTTGTTTTTGTAATCTGCATATGTGACAGTTGTGGCCATTTGTATATATTTGTAATTAACTTTAGTGTAAACTAGATAATATATAGCCTGGTTAAATTTTTTACCTGCCTCATGTATGTTATTTATGTATAAGCCATTTAAGATTTGTGCTGTCTGGTGTTTATTGCCTTTGCTTGTTATGCATTTTCATAGAGATGTATAAAAGAAATTATCTTAACTAATTATTCTTATGTCTTTACTCACATAATGTTCAGTTTATCTGCCCGTGGATTGACGGGGAGGCCTTTCCTTGTGCTATCCAGACACAAGAGCTTCTCTAAATAGAAAGACAATTGGATTCTTGATCATATTATATACGTTAAATTATGTCAAGTTACAGACACTATAAACATTTAATTAATCACTTGATACTGTTTAATTACCATAGACACGAGACAACAGAGTGTGAATGCTTAAACCTAGAATAGACAAGAGAACACTGAGAGGTTCAAGATATCATGCCTCTTCTTTTGGAAGTCATTTGCAAAAAAATTTGGGGACCATTAAGAATTATTCCCAAACCAATGTTATCTAGTGGACCATACTGTGCTGCTTTATCTTGACTGTTTTAGTGACCTTGCCGACATGTACTGAAGAACTCCTTAGCTCCCTTGATCTTATGGTGACTGCTTTCTGTGGTTACTTCTGCTCCGCTGGCCCCTGTGATGTAGTGTGTGGTACCCACATGTTACTGCAATCTTGGCCTGGCTCGTGGGGAGAGCTACCCCGGCTTGATTTGCCAACTAGACTGTTGACCGGAGCCTTGCCTTGCTGAGGCTTTATTGATCATCTTGGACCAGAGACTTGTCCTCAGTTTCTGCTGTCATATTTGTGGTGAGAGTGTTTAGTGCAAAGAAATATAATCTATGTTGGGGATATATTGATGGTCTTCTGGATCATTATTCCATGTGTCATATTTGGACACACCTGTGGATTCCAGGGTTACCTACCCTAGCGTCGTAATGTTGTGTCATGGTGAGACCCTCATTTCTTATTAAACACACAAGTGTTAAGTTATTATTAGATAAAAGGCAATAAAGTTATCTTCGATGGTGCAGCAATTTAAGTAAAAAGTAGTATCAATTATTCCTTTTAAAACAAATCATCTAAAACAAAAATAAAAATAAAAAAGCAAAATTGATCGATCAAACTTTTTTCTATACAGAACTATTGCTTAATGTAAGAGCAAACAAAGCAAACATTCTTAAAAATATATGTGACTTCTGTATTTTGATGGACTCTTCTTAAATTCTAGAATCAAATAGGCTATGGACTGAATATACCACATGCTGATGGTTTAATATTATATTTAACTAATAAATGAAAACTGTTTCATTCTGGTTTAAGACTTTGTTCATATTTCTACTGTATTTTAATGTCTTATGTGCCCGGTGTTTAATTTGAGTGGCCTTACTGAAGGTATTATATAGAGTACCTTGTTATATTGACACTTAAATACAATATTCCTTTTGGGGGAGGCTGTGATGTCTCACGTTACATATTTCCTCTTTACATATTCGTTTGTCTATTAATTCGACTGGAGAAAATTCCTCACGTCTGTGCACTGAGTTTTCGTGTGTTGCTTTCTTTGTCCGCTTCCACGCAGAAAGATTAGGCTCTGTTGTGAAGTGCTTCGGTTGGCAGGGGGTTCTAATCGCCGACTGTGTGTTTGATGTCAGGATAGTTATGTGAATCGTTCTTCATTATGAGATTACGTGATTTCCCGTGTGTCCATCAGACAGTTGGGAATCATATTCTAAGCATTTGCTTGACTTATATATATGAAAGTGTACACCTTAGTGGTAGGTCCATACTTACGAAAACGTTAAGATGGCGATGTCAGGAAGCTTGGAAATTTTTACTTAGCTAATTCCGTCTTATAACTTCTTATTTTGCCGGTTTCCTTTTTCTCTTATTCATGTCTTCTTGCAGTTTCATACGGGTGAATCTGAGAATATTAGTGTGTCTTGGTATAGAGCTTTGCGCTTTTAAGATGGCCGCCGAGAATGAGGTATTGTCCACTTCCGGTTATCTCAGATGCCTGTGTTTACAATACAGTTCTGTGCTTGTGTCTTGTTTTGGAAGTAATTATGCCGATTAACTGCTATGTTTTCGGCTGTTCAGCTGTTAAAACAAAAATTTAGGACTTAGTTTTCCCAAAAAGGGCTGTTTTTCAAGAATGGATGGTAAAATTACGCCATGGAAAAACACCTTCCCAGTATTCTCGTGTTTGCAGCTGCCACTTCACAGAAGATGATTTTAATGTTCCTTTGAGCAGTTATGCCGAGTATTTCATGTTTTTTTAAAGTGATTAGGATATTTTTGATATAGTAGATGTTGAGAAAATATATAAGCCTATGAAATAATAAGTATACCAGACCAACTTATCCTCGTTTAGGCTCAAAATCAAGTTTCATTTCCATGTTAAATTAGTATTTCATCTTTTCAGTGTAATTTTTGTTGCTAATTTATTTGCTCATTTATTTTGATATTTAAGAATGTCAATATCAATCGAAATTCCTCCCGTAACCGATAAAATGATCATTCTGTATTGTAATTGAGTAAAAAATAAACTACATACAATTTTGTTTGGAAAACATGGGTCCAGGCTTGATGATTTTTAGAGTAGAATTGGGCCTAGGCCTAAGGATAGCTTAAATGTATTTGAAAATGTCTAGATTTGTTGTATGCCTGTAATAGGAACTCTTGTAACAAGTAGATCAAAACCTGATAAAGAAAAATGTAATCATAATAGGTCTATAGTTAATTATAACACTAATTTTGTAAATGTCATGTTTCTTAATATTCAAGGTTTTCTAGGTAAATCAGATATGTTATGTATTATGTCATCAGACAATAATTTGGAGGTAATTGGGATGGCGGAGCACTGGCTGAGCCCAGAAAATATAAATTTGTCAAATACTCAAAATTTTAAAGTAGCCTCTTATTTTTCTCGTAGTCATAAAAAGCATGGTGGTTCAGCTATTTTTATTTTTAAAAAATCAAAAGACAATAGCAACTTACAACTACTCATTTTTATTGGTATTTTGCAGAAGAGGCAAAAATACTGTTTGATAATAAACATTTACATTATGAAGTAGCCCCTCAGAAAAGGCTTTGTTAAATTTTATGTGTTGAATAATGATGCCCTTCTTAGTCCAAATAACAAAGTCACACCTGTGAATATCAGTCAGTAACATCTGTGCCTGTAAGTTACTTGTGCATAATGCTTCTTATTCACTAACTTGAACTTGATGAATTTTCTAATTGCTAGAGTCCGGCCAGCTTTCATAGGCCTACTGCTGCCTGCCCTACGCTTTTCGAACCAAGTGGTTATGGAATCTTCGTCAAAACGTTTAATCCGTTCTTTCTTAAATGAATTTATCTTGAAGAAATTTGTCGAAGGAAAGTCGTGGGTACTTTCTGATTCTATAACCTCAACTTCGAATAAGGCAAAGTTCCTATCCGGAATTTTCTCTCGCCTGAGCAACCTGCAACCAAAACAAATAGCGTCGTATATTAGACTGTGTGTTCAATAAGTTATGATACGAAAAAGTTCATGCATATTTGTAATAAAACATGAAAATAAATCGTGCAACAGCATACAAAAATATTTGAGACCGCAGTAATATTGCACCATATTAGAACAGTTAGCGAATGTTTCAGAAGACAGGTAGCTTTGATTTCTCACCTTGCAATCAACTCTTGTTTTGTTAACTATGAAATATTTGTTGCGCCATCTTCGGATAACATCCTTTTTAACTCCTTCACTGTAAAATTGGCGAACCGTCCCGAACTCATATTGAAAACACACAAGAATGAGGAAACCGGAAGTTGACAATACCTGAATGTGGAGAGCAGCGCGCTCAAGTGGCAGGAGGAAAAACTACAACAGCCCAGAGCTCTATATTCTGAAGATCGAGTTAATTCCTCTTGTATAGACCTAATTGTCGAATGTTTCGCAACGGTTACTTGTTGATGGTATGATAGTGACCTAGATGCATGCATTCTCACTTGCTGGACTATAATTTTTTTTTTTTTTTTTTTTTTTTTTTTTTTTTTTTTTTTTTTTAGAATTATATATTTTTTTTTTTTTTTTATTATTATTTTTTTTTTTATTTAATTAATTTAATTTATTTATTTATTACAAGAGATATTACAAGAGGTATTACATTTAGTAATACACCCGAATGAGCAAGGCTGCTCGTGCTCGGGTGCCGTTTCAAAAAAATCAAAGTGAAGAAAGAGGAGAGACAAAGAAATAGAGTGTATAATGTGCTTAACTAAAAAAGAAAGTAAAACAAAAACATTAAACATAAAAACATAAATACATAAAAGGAGTGAAACAAAAATTACTTAAAAGCTAAAAAATTACAAAAAATTCTTTACATATCTATTAAATTTAACAGTGGAGTATGCTGAGAGATCAGGATTTTTTCTGATAATTGAGTTATAGAAGCGCGGTCCAAAATTAATGCTATGCTTTAATCCTGCCGATGTGAGACATTTGGGTTCTAATAGGAGTAAATTAGTATTTCGTCTAGTTTTGTAGATATGATCACTGGAAGAATATAGAGTACAATACAGAGTTACTGGAACTTAGAAAGTTCTGTTATTTGTGCAGCTGTCTCTATTCTAATTATTTTTCAAGTAAACTAACCTAAAAATCTAACAAATTAATTTGGTGGAAAATAATCTACAGGCAGTAAAACTAATATGTAGCATTCTTCATATAACTTAGAGTTTGTTAGGAGGTTTGTATTTTGCCAGTTTTAGCTAATTAATTAGCCTAGTGAAGAATCAATTCAGTGAAGATGTAATTTCCTATCAATTAATTCAAGAGGCAGTATTAATTATTGTCAAGTTAGATCAGTTATAGTTGATGGCCACCTCCAGCCAATCAATTAATATAGTTCACTCAAACAATTTCGTAAAGAAGTTATTTCTTGTCAATTATTCAAGAAGCAGTATTAATTATCATCAATCAAGTTGACCAGTTATAGTTTATGCCCATCTTTAGCCAATCAAATAATATAGTCCAGGATTTAACTAATTCAAACAATTTAGTGAAAAAGTCATTTCTTACCAATTAATTCAAGAGGCAGTATTAATTATCGTCCATCAAGTTGATCAATCATACCTTATGGCCACCTTTAGCCAATCAATTGAACTATTCCACCACTTAGCAAATTCAAACAATTTAGTGCAAAGGTCATTTCTTACCAATCACTTCGAGAGGCAATTTTAGTTATTGTCAATCAAGTTTCACCAGTTATAGTTTATGGCAACCTTTAGCTAATCAAGGAATCTACTCCACGGTTTAATTAATTCAATTTAGTGAAGAAGTCATTTCCTACATATTAATTCAAGAGGTCGTATTAATTGTTGTCAATCAATTTGACCAGTTATCGTTTATGGCCACCTATAGCCAATCAATTAATATAGTCCACGATTTAGCTAACTCTAACGATTTTGTGAAGAAGTAATTTCCAACCAATTAAATCAAGAGGCAGTATTAATTATTGTCCAGTTTGAGCAGTTAAAGTTTATGGCCACGTTTAGCCAATCAATTAATCTACTCGACGATTTAGCTATTTCAAACAATTTAGTGAGGAAGTAATTTCTTATCAGTCAATTCTAGAGGCAGTATTAACTATTGTCAATCAAGTTGACCAGTTATAGTTAATGGTCACCTTCTACCAATCAATTAATGTAGTCCACAATTTACCTAATTCAAACAATTTAGTGAAGTAGTAATTGCTTATCAATTAATTATTTCCAATCAAGTTGACCTATTATAGTATATGGGCACTTTTAGCCAATCAATTAATCTAGTTCACGACTTAGATAATTCAAACAATTTATACCAATTCATACCAATTAGTTCAAGGGACAGTATTAATTATTGTCAAGTTTGACCAGTCATAGTTTGTGGCCACCTTTAAGCCAATCAATTAATATAGTCTACGATTTAACTAATGCAAACAGTTTCGTGCAGATGTCATTCCTTACCAATTCATTTAAGAGGCAGTATTAACTGTTTTCAATCAAGTTTACTCTCATAGCTTATGGCCACCTTTAGCCAATCAAATAATTCATTCGATAATTATACTATTTAATTAACTCATGTTAGAATATTGTTTTTATAAGTTATAAAGTTTAGAATTTTGCCATGGGTATTTTCAGCACCTTTTTAATTAATGTTTTCTTAATGGTTTTGTACTTACGCGTGTCCTTCTGGCTAAGCGATCTTTCCGTAATGTTGTATTTGTTTTGTTTCCTGTAGCGTGTTTATGTTTCTCTTTCAGGCTGTTGTGGTTAACCTTACTACTGCCCCGTCTTTTCCCTTTTATTTAAGAAATTAGTTTTTTTTCGCAACGCCATCTGCATTGCGACCTTGTGGGTTTTGTCGTGTTTCCTGTTAAGGATTCCTGCCCTGGATTTGGAAGCAGTAAGTTCGAAGTGTGTTACCGGTCGGTAGGAAAGAACCTAACGGGCGTTTGATGTAACACTGAGGTATGTTTTAGTTTATGGTTTTGATTTCTTTTCTGGTGGGTCTTTTCTTTAGTTAAATCAGTCTTGTGTCAGACATTGTAGAAGTAAGACGTTTTTGTGCGGAGATAGCAGTAACGGGGAGCGATGGGCATTGACCTGGCAACATATCGTGCGCGAATAGGATTGTACGGAAAAATGAAGGCAAGAAGAAATATAAGTAATGAACAATTCTACAGCTCATCAACGAACAATTTATGGTTTTTGGGTGTAATTGTTGCAGTATTGCTGGTTATTGGCGGTGTCGAATCTAATCCGGGACCACCACCAGCTTCCGGAAATAAAAGTAGCAACAGTGCGGGAAGTGACAATCTTAACACAATCGCGGATATGATAATGAAGCTAGACGAAAAATTAAATAAAAAACTGGACGAGGTAAACAGCAAGTTGGAAGACTTACGGGGGTGGTACATCAACTTAAACGAAGCATACACAGATTTAAAAAAGGAAGTCGACTCGATTAAGGAAACCAAGTGGACAACCCAGAAGTTAGAAAAGGAATCTAGAATGAGGAACGTCATTATATTTGGAATGGAAGAATCTAACTACGAAAGAAGATTGGATACGTGTGGCCGTGTGTTGGAGTTACTAGATGCGAAATCACACTTGAACCTCTCCGAGTTTCATATCGAGAATGTTTACCGCCTCGGAAAGGGTAGAAACCGCCCCATCTTAGTGAAATTCGCAAGTGCAATAACCAAAGACAGAGTGATGAGTAGATCCCGTATGTTATCTGGAACTAGAATAAGACTGGAGCATGACTATAGCTATCAGGAGAGATTAACAAGAAGAGAGCTATTACCGTTTTTGAAACAGGCTAGGAACGAGGGGAAGTTTGCAGTGCTAGTTGGAGTCAAGCTGCGTATTGAACAACGGCTTTTTGATTTGGAATTTTGTAGAAAACACATGGAATTAAAAAATATTCCACAAACTTTGGATACAGTAAATATACAGGAAATAAGAAACAGCGGAGGAGCGGAGATGAGTCAGCAGGAAAGTTCCCAGTCAGTGACAGGATCGGATTCGGCGTGTGGCAGGACTCAAGTCAACAACACGCTACATCAGCAGCCTAGCACTCCGGCAGTTAACCAAGGGTTAAAAACGCTGACGCGGATAAACAAGCCAGCAAGAGTTCAGATTGTGCGACCAGGTCTCAATTACACAGAGACAGAAGCAAAAGTGTAAATCAACATTACAGTCTTCGAAATTGGGTAACCCCATCTGACAAAACGCAAAGCTAGGGTAATGACTTTGTAAAAGGTCTGAGGATAGGTTTCCTTAACACTGAAGGAATTTGGAGTAGTATTAAATATGGGGAAATTCAAACTATTTTAGGGAACTGTGAGATTCTCGCCTTAGCGGAGACTTGGCTTAAAAATGATGAGGTAATCAATATTAGGGGCTTTGATTGTATTGCTAGAAATAAGGTAAAAATAAATAAGCTTGGAAGATGGCCAGGAGGCCTTTTATTTATTATAAGCAGCGAACTAAGGGAAAGTATAGTGCAAATAGATAGCAAGAACGAAGATAGTCTATGGATAGGTCTAAAGAGTAATAATAATGAGATAATATTAGCAATAGGTGTAACTTACTACCACCCCAAGGGATATCAGTACTTTAACTGTAGCTTCTATGAACACTTGGGGGAGGAAATAGATGACATTAGGTCTAAATACAGAGTAAATGACGTAGTTTTGGCGGGGGATTTCAACAGTAGGATTGGAAAGAGGGATGCAAGCCCATTTAATATGAAAGTTTGTAATGATCATATTAATAGCGGCATAAACCGCGATTTGCCGTCCAAAAACAGTCGAGATCCAGTAACCAATGCCGAAGGCCTCAAATTACTTGACTTCTGTGGTCACAACGGGTTGGAAATACTCAATGGTTGCTACGGAGATGATACAGAAGGTAATTTTACTTTTATTAATGAACAGGGAGCTAGCATTGTAGACTATATGTTAGTATCTCATGACTTAGGCGAGTTTATTTCAAGATTTGAAATTTCGGAAGTAGCTCACAGTCCCCATATGCTTTTATCGACAGAGATTGATATAACCATTAACAGTAACCATCCTCGGCCCTCTTACAAGTCCGCCAGTGAAAATAGATTAGGATCTACGAGGACAACATATTTTTGGACCAAAGAGCGTAGTGACAATTTTTTCAATATGATGAACGACCAATGTGCAGTGTTGCTAGAATTAGGGGTTTATTTTTTCATTAATGAAGGCAATATTAATAGGGCCTTACAATTACTCCACAGAGTGGTTGAAAGAGCTGGGGAAAGGAGAGTAAGAAAATATACACACCCCATTCGTAATAATTCATGGTTTGATATGGAATGCATTCACACGAGATCACAATTAAGGAGGGCCTACAGAAAGTGCAGAAAGGTAAGTGAAGGGGACAATGATAATGCTGTAAGGAATAATTTTATCGGCATAAAAAACCAATATAAGAAACTACTAGCAGACAAGAAAGAAAAGTTTTATAACATGGAAAGTGAGAGAATAAACTATTGGTTAGAGAACAACAACACTACTGAAATTTGGAAATACCTGAAAAGGTTAAAACAAAATACTAACAGTAATTTAGGGCCTGATGAAGGGACGTGGGTCATGCATTTTCACGAACTATTCAAACAAAGATATTCTAGTAACTACCTTATAATCGATGTATTTCCCTGCATGAATTACATAGATGGGCTAGATAACATGATCTCTAAAGATGAAATTATCAGGGTAATTAAAAAATTCCGGAATAAAGCTCCCGGGTTGGACGGAATTCAGGTACAGTTGTGGAAGAAGTTGTGCGAGAATCATAAATGGCTGGAGATCATAACTGGATTATTTAATAAGATTAAATTAACCAATGAAATTCCGGAGATGTGGAAAAAAGCTATAGTTGTGCCTATATATAAGAATAAGGGTGATATAAAAAATCCAAACAACTTCAGGGGTATTAGTTTATTAACGGCTTTATCTAAAGTCTACACAGGAATCCTAGCAAACAGGTTAACAGGCTGGTTAGAAGTATACAATCTAATTTCACCATGGCAAGGAGGGTTCAGAAGGGGTAAGCGCACAACAGATAATATTTTCATTTTGAATACAGTGATAGACAAATACTTGAGCAGAAAAAGAGGAAAAATTTATTGGTGTTTTATTGATTTGGAGAAAGCTTTCGACTCAGTGAATAGGAACCAATTATGGTATAAGTTGAGAAAAATAGGGCTAAGTAATCAATTTACAAATAATATAACAGCGATATACGACAACATAGAATTTTGTATAAGAACTGATTTAAATGGTGGTATCACTAGAATGATCAAACAAGAGATTGGACTAAGGCAAGGTTGTAACCTCAGCCCACATTTATTTAGCATATTTATTAACGATATCTTTGATGAAGTTATGTTAGCTAACCAACACCAACCGGCTATTATGAACATACAAATTCCGGGCCTAATGTTTGAAGATGACCTGGCACTTACAGCAATCACCCCGATAGGGCTGCAGAAAAGTATTGACTCAGTCAGCAAGTTTTGTAGAGCATGGAATTTAAAAATTAATATTCTGAAAACTAATATGCCGTTTAAGAACGGCAATAAGCTCAGCAAAAAGGAAATATGGAGGTTAGATGACAAAGTAATTAATATTATGAATACTGCTAAATATTTGGGGTTAACCCTCAACAATAAAGGAACGTGGGATTCACAGACAAAAGCAGCATGGAATTGTGGCAAAGTAGCCTTGGGTGCAATAAATAATTGCTTAAACAAAATACCTGACTTAAGAGTTAAAATGTTAAATAGGATATTCAAAGCCTTAGTAGAGTCCAAAGTTCTTTGTGGAATTGAGGTTTGGGGGGGGAGGCAATCCTGGAAATATTTAGACATGGTAAGGGCCAGGTTTTGCAAGCAGGTACTGGGCATCCCCAGATTCATCTCAAATGAGGCGGCGAGGTTATGAACTAGGTTATGACAGCAGCATGGGCACAATCTTAGGTAAGATCTTAAAGTTCTTTAGATACACATATGAGAAAGACAACGATGATGTAACTAAAATATGTTTTCAATCTCTCCTATTGGACAATGGTAATAGGAGCAGAGTTCACGATATTAAGAAACTATTGGACGAAATGGGACTAAAATGGATTTGGAACTCAGTTCTGAACCCTGAGAAAAACATAATAACGCTCACCAAGATCGTTAGTAGAAGGTGCAACGATATTCAGAGACAAAACCATGCAGCTATAATGAGGGAAAAAAGATCTCTAGTGTTCTATATTAAAATGAAAGAAATGTGGGGATTGGAAAAGTACGTATCAGGTTGCTCCAAGAAACAAAGAATGGGTTTAGCATGGTGGCGGGTTGGGGTATGGGAACTTAGGGGCATAAGAAGGAATTTTGAGAAAGGACGATGTCCTTTATGTTTAAATAGAGAAGACGCTGAGCACATAATTTTAAAATGTCCAGAAACTGAAACGATCAGACTAATATTTTTTAATAGAAAATTCCTAGGAATTAACGTAGAAATAGCATATAAGAAATTAACAACTACGAAGAGTATGAAAACTTTGAAGGAAATGGGGAACTTTTTATACATTTTTAAAATAAAATGGGAAAAACGAATCCTAGAATTAAGTGAGCAAGTGTATTAATTCCTTTTTTGCTTTGTTCACAAGTAAGGCAAATACAGGAATACCATAATTTATAGGTACTCAAGGCTTTTATGTTAATATTAGTGTGTAATGGTAGGAGGTACATCCTATGGCGAAAAACCTCTGTAACGCCAAGGGTGTTAATATTACGACTCAAGAATAAACTATATCTATATCTATATCTTTAGTTAAATGTTTCACGATATTTATTATAGTTCCTTGCTTTGACCCACCAGTGTTAGGTTTGGTTATTAGGTTTGTTTTTTATTAATTTTTTTTTCATTGTCATTTTGTTGTTCCGTTATGGAACGATCGTTGTCACATGTCACGTCTACAACACGGCCATCAGCCCAGTTCTATTATTAGCTCTGTATTTTTGTGACCTTTCATCCTTACATGCTGGTATTTCAGAATTATTTTCTGCTTTTAATTATGTAAAGAGTTTTGCACCCGAGCATAGCGGAATATTTCTATTGCTAACATCACCTTACTGTATATTATCACAATTCTAGCCATCATTTAAAATTGCGTTTACCAGTTATTCTGTACTTCTGTATTATATAACCAATATATTAATGTACATCATTACCCTAGAAATCAAATATTCTTATTTGGGACTACGGTACCTCGATTTTGGGTATTTTGGGCCAGATAAGCGCCACAGAGAGTGGCAGCAGAGCAAACACAGTCGGCTTTTGTTCCAAAAATTTCACTGTTATTTCTTTCACATTAACAATTCTTATTATGGACGAGCAAACTATGTCCCCGGATTCTCTGTGCATGGCAAACTGAGAACGTAATTTTAGTGTAGGGGATTTACGACAGATATTGATTCCGACTTAACGGCATTGCTAACCAAATATAAGGAAGTTAAGCTTTATGATAAACCAACTGTAATGGGGTATAGTAGCGATGGTGTTGAGGAGGAACATGGCAGGATAGAAGTTGCCCTTCAGGATTCACTGAAATAGTAGTTTAATTTCAGTCTACGGGCCTTACTGATAAACAGTTCCATAGATTGTTACATAGACATACTCATTGGAAGAATCGTAATGCGGGTTTATCCCAGATTACTGGGGAAAATACTATTATTCAAGCTCAGCAGGATAGGGATAAAAGGTTAATAGATTTAATAGACAATTAGAAATTTCCGAACATTAGTCTGTCTGATTCTGTATTTAGTAAGGATAGATTTCACATCTCCTCTCCGCTACTGAAACTTTTCAAACTGGGGACGTTCAGCCCGCAAGTATTTTGAACTTGCCAAATAATCTGACGGGTGAAGGATCTAGTACACAAAGGGAACAATCCACTGTAGATCTAAATCCTGTCTCTGTGCCTGTTTATAACCTTGAACAGAGGTCTGAAGGAGTTAGGAGTTTTAAGTTTCGTGTGTTGGAGCTTCCGAACCCCGTTGAGTTGGTAGTTAAAATCTCCCCATCTTTGAAATTTGTTTTGGGAAGCAGGCCTTTTCTTTCCTCAAGCAGTTAATGAGTTTCTGTAGACAAGTTAAAGCATTTCAAATCAGTGACGTTCAACTTTTGCAATTTTGGTTTTCGCATACAAGAAGCTAACTAACTACCTTAATGACTGAAGTCATTCAATCTCAGTTAACTATCCATAGTTTTCAGGAGCTTATTATTCTCGAATTCATGTCGACGAGATTGTTTCATATTTTGCTGCTATAGGACACAGAAGTGCTCGGAAAGGTTTCTATAATTTGCTGAAGATATTGAGATTGTTAAGGAAGATCTCCTTGTGCCTCAATCTGATTTAGAAGCTGTGCGTATGGTTGGAGTGGGAGCCCGCTTGCACGAAGTTCAAAATTTATTTTTGGGTTTTTTCCGCCGATTACTTGGCGTCAGTTGCGGGATTTGGGCCCTAGTTTGAATGATGCTACTGCGACCCACCTAAATAGTGCTATTGAGGCTAATGTTGGGTTTCAAGATAGGAACGCTAGGCGGGAATATAGTAACTTTTCCCCACGCCCTTCAACATCTAACCTGACTAATCAAGGGTCTAGGTCACCTAAACACTGCACATGGTGTAACAAAGTGATTCATTCTGTAGATAGGAGCTGGGTTAGGGCGTAGACCTTTTAATAGACGAGAAGTTTCACCAACCAACCCCTAACCAGAAACAGGAATGTATGATAAACAAAGCATCAAAGGAGTAACTTTGATAAAATTAAATTTCCTATGATAGCTAAGCTAGGAAGTAAGCTTCCCTTACTCCATATCAACCTAAATGCACAAGGTTGTGAAGCTCGTTGATTCTAGGAGTAGCTATTCTTTAGTTAACTATGACTTTGCTCACTTCCATGGTTTTCACATTGTTCCCGGTGCACCAGTATGTTGTAGTGTGGACCGAAGTCCAGTTCCCACTTATAGTAAAACCAAACGTAGAGTCAAAATTAACCAATTCACTTGGAATTTTGGATTCCTATTAGTAAAAAACTTACCGGGACAAGTAAATTTCTTAACCAAAGCTCGCTGTATTTTGGATTTGGGTCAAGGGAAACTGCGCTTCAGGTTTGACCCGGAGACTGTAGCGCCGTTTCTCTTAGACTTTCACAATGGCGACTATGAGGTTATTGGGGCCAATATTCACCCACTGTTCGAAGAAGGGCTTTCAGCGGATCTGCGGTTGTCTCATCTTTCTACTGAAAATGCGAATGACATACATCATCCAGTTAGGAGATTCCCGGACGTCCTGACTGACGAACTTGGCCCTGCTAATCTCATTGAATATGACATAGTTCTCAACGATAGTAAACCAGTTATGTTACCGCCTTAAAGATTATCTCCCCCACGGATGCACTCTCTTAAAGCTAAAATTCAGTGCATGCTAGATCAAGGTATTATAAGGGCATCCAAATATGCATATTATAGTCCCTTCTTTCTTGTGCCAAAAGGCGATAATGATTTCCGCCCAGTGGTTGATTATAGAGTTTTAGCAAAGTTTTTTTACTAGTTTGGACCTTAACAGTGCTTACCACCAGATACTCTTAACCGAACGCTCTATGCAACTGACTGCGTTTGTCATAGATTGAAATCTGTTCGGATATACTAGGGTCCCTTTTGGTACTGCAGTTGTGGCACAATTACTTACACGTCTTTTGGATAGCATCTTTTTAGATGTTAAGTTTCGTTTTCTGTTTAATTATTTGGATGGCCTTACTGTATACTCTGAGACTATGAACAGCATCTTGAGCACCTCAATGAAGTATTTCTAAGGCTTAGGAAAGCTAATCTCACCGTTAAACCACCCAAAGTCAACTTTCTAGCCAAACAGCTTTCCTTTTTAGGACAAATAATCAGCCATAATGGTGTTACGATCGATCCAGATCGTACCGAAAAATTAGAGACTTACCAGTGCCTGAGAATTCCAAAGGAATCGTCAGATTTGTGGGAATGGTGACTTACTTCATTAAATTCATCCCAAATTGTGCTGAGATCTCTGCTCCTTTAAATGCCTCCAGGAAAAATGACCTCAAAGGCCTACAAGGACGGAGTGCTTAGTTCCATTCTTGCGTGTTTTAATGCTTTATGATCATTTCCAAAAACAAAAGCAACGAAACAAAACTAACTGAAGCATAACAAAAGAACGAAAATATAAACTGAAACTGTAGCAATAAGAATGAAACGGAGAAGCAAAATGAATAAGACTAAATGACGGGAACCTGAATTAAAGAAAACCCAAGAATACAACAAGAAATTTACATGGCGTGAAGCACCAAAATGAATTTATAAGCAAACAAAATAAAATGGCAAGGAAACGAAAAGCATAAGGCTGAAACATAATTAGAAAAAACTAAAGGCAATTCAGACCATACCTTAATTTATTAAGATGGCGACACGGCCAGTTGAATGAGTTGACTGAAGTCACATTTCAGCACGTAACACTATGAAGCACTAACTTGTCTTACGTGCTTGCTTGCAGAGAGTCCTCGGCGATCTGAAACAAGTGACCCAATCCGAACGCAAGCACACAGGAAGAACTCTAGCGCCGCGCTATGGCGGAACCATAAAATACGCACAAAAAAAAGTAAATAAAAAATGAATGAATATATATAACCAATATATGAAGAATTATTAGTAAATAAGTAAAAAAAGACTTAATTAGAATGAATTACAAGAATTAATAATTAATTAGGAATCATTTAAGTGAATAATAGAACTGAGAACCGGAAGTACAGTGCCACAACGGAAATAAACAACAAAATAAATACACCGCAAGAAAATATTAGATAGAAAATACAATATATATATATATAGGCTATATATATATATATATATATATGAAATAAATGAAAAACTCAATAAGGAACCATTTATCAATGGTTCAAAATCATGAACAAAAAATTGAAAAATTTGAACATTATGGAATGGATAATTTAACACTAAATTGGTTCAAATCATACCTGTCTGATAGAACTCAAAATGTTGTAATAAATGGAAACAAATCTAATCTTCAAGTACTTAGAAGTGGAGTACCACAGGGATCAATACTAGGACCTTTGTTATTTTTAATTTTCATCAATAACTTGCCACATAACTTAAGTGACGAAACAAAGGTATTGCTTTTTGCGGATGACACTAGTGTATTTGTAACAGGAAAATCCCAGGAACAACTGGCAAGAGTAGCTACAAAGGCTTTTCACGAATTAAATATATGGTTCCAAGCTAATAAAATGACGCTTAATATTGAAAAGACCCGCTTTATTCAATTCAGAACAAAACATAGATGTACCCAAAACCTTGTAATTAATTACCAAACACAAACCATAGAAGAAATTAGTAATATCAAATTTTTAGGATTACAAATTGACCAACATCTCGACTGGAAGCCACATATTAAAATGATAATTCCAAAACTAAGTTGAACATGCTTTACCTTAAGAGTCCTGAATCATGTATTAAAACAGGATGCCTTACGCATGGTGTATTTTGCAAATTTCCACTCGGTAATGAAGTATGGAATCATATTCTGGGGTAACTCGACCCATAGGGAAAAAATATTTAAGTTAAAAAAGCAAGCAATTAGAATAATGTGTGGAAAGAAAAAGAGAGAATCATGTAAACCGCTCTTTGAAAAATTATAAGTTCTCACTCTCACAGGGGAGTATATGTACTCTGTTAAGTTATGTGATATATGGTAGATAATATTGAGAGATTTCAAACTAATAGCAGTGTTCATGAACATACTACTAGAAACAGGAATGATTTACATAGACCGGTTAATGCATTAAAACTTCTTCAGAATGGCGCTTATTACTCTGCAATACAGATATACCGTACAATAAGCTTCCAAACAATGTTAAATTATTATGTATTCGAAAAAAAAAAACAAATCTTTCAAAGGATCTCTCAAGAAATTTTTAATGACTACAATATGGATGAGTATTTCCAGTTTGAATAAGTTTAAAGTGTAGTATATTATATATTATTATTTATTACTTGCTTGTATATTGTAATCTGACTTGTTCTATATCCTTGAGTCCCACTCAACACAGGATCTACAGAACGAGATAACTACATCTACATCTACATCTACATTAAAGCAATTTTAAGTAATTTGAGGGAATAAGGTGGACACTTATTATAAATTTGCTACATGTAGGATCTCATTTATCCCTGCATCGCTCTTGTTAAATTACTTCCCATGGTGATGTAGCTCGCCAAACTTCTCCGACTGGTAGCGTGGGTGTACTAGCCGGTATTCGCTAGCCGTCCGTCACTTGTTTCCAGTTGTCGTCTGCTGGCACCATGCTTTTAAATGGCGTTTCATCTTCCCAGACCGAAAAATATGTTCGTAATTATATATTTTTATAGAGGACACGAGGCTACTATACATACTTCCTTGTCTACTGGGCCCTTCTAGAATGTTTAAGTGTCAAAAAGACGAAAGAAAAATTACAGCAGATAGGCTCTAAATAACACTAAAAAGGAAGGATTAACTAACAAATATTGTGAGATATTTCCAATATAGACGACATTATTTTGTACTCGACTTGCAGTAATATGTTATCAATGTATGAATATTTATTTGCAGTGTGGCGATTGGATATTCTTTAATTTTTAAGGTAATATTAAATTTGCCATGAGCATCGAGAAGATGTTATGGGCCATTTAAAAATAGAGTAAATTACAAATACAAATAAATTAAAATTACGTAGTAACGCAATGATAATTACAGTACATTGTGTTAGTTTTATATCTTTGTTAAACTGGATATTTAGTGCACCTTTATATTTAAAGATCACTTCCCTGTTTAATTTATTTAGTTATTTTAGACCTATTTATTTTACTTTGCTGTATAAATATGTGTATATTACTGTAGCCTTCTATTGCATCTGAGATCAAAATATCATGTTGGAGCAGCTACAGATTCCAAATCTGTTGAGCAACTTTGATTGCCACAACTATCAAACACAACGATTGTGTACAGCCTACTTACACATAGTACAATGTAAGCATTATCTTGGTATAAGTAGGAATCTGAATATGTACAAGAAGAGTCAGGCAGCAGTTCTGTCTGTGGCCACGCCACTCGGGCCTTTGGGCCCGAGAGAAGATTTAACAGGTTACGAAGACGACATCACTCCGTCAACCCTTCCCGTGAGTGTGCTGCTAGCTCTGAGAACAACTTATAAAAAGGTATGAGAGATATGTTTATATTAATTAATATGTAATCGATGCAGTGCAATAATTTGTATCAATATGTAGAGAGTCATCATAAACTATATGTGTAAATATGAATTTAAATAAAAAGCTTCCACCATAACAATAAATTCTGTCATTTCTAAACAGCCAAGTTAGATTGACGGCCTCAAACAAAATTGAGACAATAGCGTTGCCAATTTAATAGGCTACATAACTTAACGTATAATTCTTCAATTCCGCCTGTATATTCTGCTGTGTCATGCAATGAAATATTCTTAACAATATATTGTCTCATAACTATAAATGAAAATCATGTAGCGATGGTCTAGCATACCGATAATAAAAGGAATAAGAAAGAATGAGGAATGAGAAGAAAAAAGAAAAAAAAGGTCTAATTGATTCTCAAGTTCCCATCTTTTTTTTAACTATTATGGACAGGAAAAGGTAAGTTTTCGTGTTGTAAACATATTTCAATATTTTGATTTTGAATACGTTTTTAATATGACGGTATAGGCTAAATATGCATTTGATATAGAAATAAATAATATTAAACATATCTGCGAATACACACCACACAGGGCCGTCGCGTGGTTTGTTGGCGCCCGGGGCAAGATTTCGTCAGGCGCCCCCCCTACCCAAACTCAATCCCACGTGCACCCACCCCACATTCCACCTATCTGTAAGGATTCAAGGATTTAAGGCCCACAGTAGAGTTCACTATTAGGCTATTATTATTAACAGTTTATTAACAGTTTATTATTATTAACAGCTCAATTTTGAGCAAATATAAAGTTATTGGTGTAATATTTAGCCTATTTGTTCAATAAATACATGCGTACATACATACAAATACATAAGTACAACGTAATATTTAAAATTCAGTTATACCTAACTTGAAAAAATAAGTTATATACATCTAACTTATTTTTTTCAAATTTTGTTGTTTTATTTTTGCCGTTGCCACGGCGCCTCCCTGGTCGCGGCGCCCGGGGCGATCGTCCCGGCCGCCCCGCCCACGCGACGGCACTGACACCACATATATCAGTGTTTATCACGTATATCAATTAGTATTTTTACTTTCTGAACCCTAGAGGTATATTCCTTTAGTTTCTTTGAATCATACCCAATCGCCAAATTAGCAGCACTGTATATATTCATAAATATTATAAATATTCATATCTGCACAACATTTTGTACGTCGGGAACACAGTAATTTAGTTAATAGCGGGCATTTCTCACAGTATTTGTCACCTTATTCTTCCTTCTTTTCGACTTATATAGCGTCTATCTTTTGCAATTTTTCTTTAAGCTTTTTCACGTAAATATATTCTGGACGTGTCCAGAATACAAAGAAATGCGCCTAGTTGCGCTTTACCCACTACAAAAATAGAAAAGTTCGGATGTATTTTTCAGTCTGCTAAGATGAAACTCCATTTAAAAGCATGGTACCAGCAGACGACAACTGGAAAAAGAAGTGACGAACGGCTAGCGCATACCGTCTAGAGCAGTGCTGGTTCTAGTTCGCTACATCCCTTTTACTTTTTATATAGACTCAATGAGATGAGCATATAAAAAAGGAGGCCGTGAAGTGAAGTGATGTGAGAGGGCGTACGAGTGGAAAAAGCGATGCATTAATAGCGTAAGTAAGCTACAAGGGCCCTTTGTACTAGTGGAAAGTGGATCGCGACCAGTGACAAACACGCAGAAATATTAGTAACACGGAGCCCACTCAGGATTCCATACAAAAACAAAAATATATTTGTGCGGGATTAACGGAACACAGGTCGCCATTTTATCAGTGCCTACTGGATACTAAGCCAGAGGCAGGCAATCAAAAAACCATGACGAAGAACAATGAGTGTGAGACTAGAGACAGCCACGATACTTGCCCCATCTGTGAGCGAAAGTTAGAAGATGAATCAGCCATCACATGTGACGGCCTGTTCCAGAGATGGCACCACCTAACATCCACAGAACTACAGCAAGGCCAATTTAACGCCTTAAGAGCAACAAATAAAAATAAATTCAAGCTAATGTGGTTATGCTATAGCTGTGAGCAAGACTACATGACTTACAAAGCAGGAAAGAGAATGCAAAAAGAACTGGAAACTTTAAGAACAGGCATGAACAAGAAGTTAGACGAAATGACAGAAGCCATAAACAAGCTAAAACAAGAAGAACCACCACTATATGCAACAAATGAAAGATGCTCTCCACGGCCCACACGTGGAACAGTAATTAAGAACCCAGCGCCTATAAGAGGACAGCATCCGGAAAACAGCTATTCTGATGTAACAAAAGGTGAGAGGGCAGCAAAACAAACAAACGACAAAGACAATGCTGCAGATGATGAACCAGAGCCAGAACGAACTGAGCCAGAACCAGAGGACTCTAATACTGCGATAGAAGAGGAAGAGGAGCAATTCAGCGAAGTGGTCTACAGGAGGAACCACCGACGACAGCAACGACCACACACAATCGGCACAGGGAACACTGAGGACAACCTAATAGAAGTTGGAATAGCAAGAGCATGGCTGTACCTGGGGCGCTTATCACAGAACACAACTATGGAGAAAATAAAGAGTTACCTTAGGAAAAAAGGAATCCAGCAATATATAGTATGTGAAGACCTGAGAACAATGGGAATGAACAAAGCATTTAAAATAGGAATACCAATGCAAAACTTAGAAGAAACTGAAAACCCCGAATACTGGCCCAGGGGGATTCTTGTAAGGCGATTTCGCTTCCCCCGCAGAAGACCGGGCACACGATATCCCACAGCACAATTTGATGAATAATAATCATCAAAGAAGGATCAGGAACACCGGGAGGACTCACTTGATGTCAACCTGGAACAGGGACGAATCAATAAGGACACTTCCATGGAATTGTGAGGGACTAAGAAATGCAACGTCAATACTTACACACGACATATTCCAAAAGTATGATGCAATTATCCTAAGAGAAACCTTCCTAATGCAAGAATGGCACAATCAGAATTTCTACGCTATCCACAGCTTCTCAACACATGGACACAGAGGAAGACCCAAAGGGGGAATATCACTGCTAGTGAAACCAAAACTGACGCCCTTCCAGACACTCCATAAAACAGAGAACATTCTATTTGTGAAATGTGGACTCATATGGATAATGTGTGTATATTTCCAACCATACTTCAAGGAAGAGGAAATAATAGATGAGATTGAAGAAGCAATAACTAATATGCCAAGGCCCCTATTTATAGCAGGTGATCTAAATTGCCGCCTGGACATTCCATCAGCGAAAACAGAAAACATAATACCATACCTAGATAGTGAAGGGATGTCAGTTGTGAACAATAACACAGAAATGACTTACTACAGTCCAAATGGCAGTAGCACTATTGACTTGGTCTTCATAAATGAAGGAACTGAAGTAATGTCCCACAATGTCATCACTAATGTCGCTGTGAGGAAACACTTGCCTGTAGAAACCACTCTACAGCCTCAAAGCAACTACGAAGCCACAGAAATCTTCAGACTCAAAGTATCAAGAAAACTAGACGCGGGAAAGATTCAGAAAACTGATGTGGAAAACGTAATGAGCATCATCCAAGAAGGAGACGTGGACGCCGCACTGCAGACTCTCGATAAATGCATGAAAGAGGCCATCCCTCATCATAAAGATAACACCAGAAAAGCGAAACCATGGTTTAATGCCGAATGCTATGGCCAGAGGAAAGCTACACTCAGCCAGGGAGATGAAGACAGAGGCATCCTATAGGAATTACGGAAACAAGAGGGGAGAATATAAAGAGATAGTACGGGAAGCAAAAATAGCATACCAACTAAGCGAAGAAATGAAACTAGAGAAGAAGCAGAATTGGACCCATACTACGTCAAAAAAAAAGATTCCCAGCGACAATACCTTTACAGACATGGAGACAACATCTAAGCAATATAGTACGCGTGAGAGATACCCGCCCTAAAATCGACCTGCCACCAGCTAAAGACTTCAAACCCATCACCGAAAAAGAAGTTACGCATACAATGAAAATGAGTAGAGCGAACAGAGCGCCAGGCCCTAATCACATTACAAATGAACACTTGAAACTCGCGGTCCCAGCCATGGTGCCTACATGGACAGCACTCATGAATGAATGCCTGCGATCAGGGCAAATCCCTGCACAGTGGAGAACAGCAATGATCAAAATGCTATATAAGGGCAAGGTTTTAAATTTGTGTTTTTTGGGCACTCAGGTGTTTTTTTTACATACCTTGTGTCTTGCTGTATTTCCCCCTCTTTGCCTAGGCTGCTTGCAGTGATGAGCTTGAGTTCTTCCTCAGGGCGACGAATCGGAGATAGGTAGGCTAATTGTCCAGAAAATTAAGTATGTACACAATTTTCTTAGATCCACCGGGGTTTATTGATAAATCCTTCTACCCCACAAAATACACAAAAGGACACATAACTTTTAATATAAACCTTCAACTTGACACTTAGTTAATTCTTCTTGCTTCGTCTTACACTGATTTGTAATATACATGATAAAACTTCACTTTTGTTTGACATTTTTTAAACTCTGTAAAGGCTATTTTGTAAAAGATGAAGACAATTTTTACGCGTGCCACTTCCCATGATATCAAAAAGAGACTGTTTTTCGTGCTTGCTTTAAAATTCAGATTTCCTAATTTTCGTGGTAGGTACCTCCCTTTTCTTGGTCTTTGATTGGCTAAAACGTAGTACTAATTTACCCCTCAGCCAATCAAATGATACCTTGTGTTCAGTACATATATCAAATATCATATATCATATATCAAATAACATGTAATATTGTTACATTATGCATAAAGTAAAAAATGTATATAATTGTTACTATTACTATATTGTTACTATATTTACTATTACTTACTTTGGTTTAAAGAATTACCCATGCCATAAAATCCGCTTTAAAGGGAGATTCTAAGAACCCAGATGCCTATATAGGCATTCCCTTGGAAGATGTGCTGTTCAAAATCTTCACAAAAATAATAAATGATTGCCTGATAGAAATGATAGACCCAAGTATCCCGGAAGAACAATTCGGTCTTAGAGAAGGAAGATCAACCATTCAAGCGGTCCGATGCCTCCAGGACGACATAAAACATGCCCTGAATCACCCGAAAGGAAAACTCTACACGGTATTCATTGACTACAGCAAAGCATTTGACACCATAAACAGAAGCATACTAATAAAGAAAATAGGCTTAATGATTGGAATGGACCACTACATCACCACAATAGTAAAGAACATACTACACAACAATAACTTAATAATTGACGACAGCGTCACCTAATCAGAACCTATAGAACAAAGTGTCGGAGTGTTGCAAGGCGACCCACTAAGTCCCACTCTATTCGAAGTAGCAACAGCTAACATTGTGAACAGCGTTAAACTAGATGGAGTTAGCATGTACATTTATGCTGATGATATGGCCCTAGTGTCAACATCGCGGCAAAGCTTCAGTCCTCACTAGACTCGTTATCAATATGGACCCGAGAGAATGAATTAGACATCAACACAGACAAAACTGTGTCCATGATATTCCGCCGAGGAGGAAGAAAAGCAGCTGAGGATTCATTCCGTCTGGAGCACAAGGAGCTCCGTAATGTAACTCAATTCAAGTACTTGGGAATAACCCTCCAGACGCATGGGGATACGTACACCAAGCATGTAAATGAAAGAACCATACATGCTATAAAAGCAATGCATGAAATACAGCATATAAGCAAATTATCAATGGAGACAGCCGTGACATTGTTCATAGTCAAAATCAGTCCCATATTACAGTATGGTCTGAACATCATATGGGAGGACCTTACATAGAGCAATCTAAAGCGCATAGAACGAGTGAAGGCAACATTTATTAAAAGAGCCTTGTCCGTGTCAAAATATTCTCCATCACGGCTTTGTTACGTAATGTCAAGGTGAACCTTCTATATCGAAGATCCGAGACATCAACTACTGCTGCCGTCTACTGCTCAGTACGAGAATCTGTTACAGGAACTCCGAACGAAGAGGTCATAAGTATGGAGCGAATTCTATACAACAGAGGCCATGCTGTTAGACGAATGGAAGGGTCCATGCTACGAACTCAAGACACACCATCACGCGCTTTGCAGTCCATGCTTTCCATTTCAAGATCTGCAAAACGAAAGGCTACCACGAACCCAGTGTAGAGTGCGTATGCAAATAGGGATGTAGCTCGCCAAACTTCTCCGACAGATAGCGTGGGTGTACTAGCCGGTACGCGTTAGCCGTCCGTCACTTGTTTTTCCGGTTGTCGTCTGCTGGCACCATGCTTTTAAATGGCGTTCCATCTTCCCAGTCTGAAAAATATGTTCGTAATTTTATATTTTTATAGAGGACACGAGACTACTATACATACTTCCTTGTCTGCTGGGCCCTTCTAGAATGTTTAAGTGTCAAAAAGACGAAATAAAAATTACAGACGATAGGCTCTTGTTGGAGAAAGCTATAGGTTCTACTAGCATTTTTCTACATGTCTAGTATGAGTGTATATTTAAATGTTCCGCTCAATGCATTTCTCAATCTCAGCGCATTGATATTAGTATAAGTCCGCTTATTTCTGTGAATCCCCTTTCATAGACAGGTGCAGGTTTAGCGGCAGCATGACATCACAGCGTCATGTTAGTTAGTTCAGTTAGCATCGAGCCTCCACGCATGAGAGACGTGCTGGAGCGCAGTTCAGTATCCCGCCTATTTCAGACAATAGAACAGAGGTTTTCTATTAAATAGCGAATAAATACATAATACTTCCATTTACAAGTATTATCGTGTGTTATTAATTAATCTACACTAATTACAGTAGATTCAGTGTTATCGGCTTCTTAGATCAGTCTAAAAGTTCGTGTTTCAGTGCGGCAACATTGTGCAATCCAAGCGATCACAATAGCTCGACTATAAAGTGCATTATATTCAATCTTTCAGTGTGAAATCATATTAGAATTAATACAGCTATCATTACGATCATTTTAAGATATAATTTACATTGCTGGCATAATTAGAGAAATTATTCGCCACGTGTGTACTAAGTTCCCGCCAACGCACATTCCATTGTGAAGTGCAAGTGCACCTATCTCAGATTAATTATATATCTTGTTTCAGTGTTTTATTAATATTTCAAGTGCATTCTTTACCTATATGTTGTGAGAATAAATGTCACATAGTTTATTACATGATATAGGTTTCAATCCAATATTACATCCGAAGATCCCTGTTCCAGCACCTGCGATACAAGTTCACTTAGCTCTACTCATTTTATTATTGTTTAATGCAATAATTGGTCCTCCAGCTCCAGAGATTCTTTCTAACATCCTTTCCCATCTTTTCCCTTTACGGCAGGGTCATAAGCCGCTCTTGTACCCAACATATGGTCCTCCGGGCCGGATATATTTTCGGTCCAGTCCCTATCATTTTGGTCCTCCGGGCCGGATGTAATTTGGACAAATCTCGACATCTCACACATATACGGTTTCTTCTCGGTATTGGTCTACCATCGGAACGGAATTCAGATTCCAATCGGTTTCTCGGGTACGCCCAATAGATCATAGCAACCGCGTATCGGACGTCAGAACTTCATACATTGAATTCATGCTCCAGCGGTCATCAAGTTGGCAGTGCCCAAGCCACTCCAAAGAAACAGAAAGCTACAAGACATCAGCCTACAAGCAGTGTGCAGTGAGAAAAAACTATCATCCAACGTGCAGTGACTACTAGTGGTGATCAGCAAAGCTCTTCAACAACGAAGACAAAACAATACAGTAGAACACAGCAGAGAAGTTCTTCAGAGCGAAGACATCAGAGCATTCTACATTCGCAAGTATTTCTTCCTACATCCAGCATGGAACAAGAGTTGAAATTACTGACTAGAAAACGTGAGTTTATCAGACGAAAATTCACTTTAATTCAGAAGTTTTGTGATAGCATTTCAGAAGAGAGTGATGTGTTTCAATTGAAAGTTGAATTTGACAGTCTACAAGAGCTTTGGCACAATTTTGAATGTTTACATACTCAGATTGAATCTCTCATCGAAAGTGAAAATGAAATAGATTTTCATATGAAACACTATGAAGAAATAAGAAGTATTTATCGAGTATTGAACGCAAAACTTAGTGCTCTTATATGTCATCATGAACAGCCAGTTCGTAATGCAAGTCCAGTGAACAGTGAACAATCACGGTGCAGTGGTACATCACATCACACAGTGCATTCCTGCAATGCACAGAGCAGAAATATCCCTCTACCAGTTTTAGAACTACCCACATTCAATGGAGATGTCACAAAATTCAAACATTTCCATGATATGTTTACTAGCCTAATTGTAAACAATGAATCTCTAGATCCAATTCAGAAATTCCATTATCTCGTAGCAGCTCTTCAAGAAGAAGCAAAAGTGCTAGTTTCAAATCTTCCTATCACCAGTGATAATTTCCCAGTAGCCTGGAAATTGGTTTGTGATCGATATGATAATACACGATTAATTGCAACATCACATATACAACAACTGTTATCATTGCCAGAAATGAGAGCAGACAATGTGACAGAACTGAGAAATCTTCTGAGCAGTTTTCAGAGTAATTTAAACGCAGTGGAAGCTCTCTCTCTAGAAGTTCCGCTACAAGAAGTGCTATTAACGCAGCTTCTGTTAAACAGCTTAACAGACAGCATGCGCAAAGAATTCGAGAGTAAAATCGATTCTCAGCATTTTACCTCTCTACAAGATCTAATACAGTTCCTAGAATCTAAAGCACATACTTTAGAGATTTTAGCAACTTCCAACAACGTGTCCAGCCCATCACCTGCAAGAAAGGTTGAGCTGCGATCAACACAAAACACTGTCCATGAGTCGCGACAGTCGTACGGAGGTACAAACAGATTATCTTGTACCTATTGTCAACGAAATCACAAACTGTACCATTGTGATGAATTTCGGCAAATTCCAGTCAACGAGCGATGGAATTTCGTCAACTCTCAGCACCTGTGTGTAAACTGTTTCTCCTCGAGTCATCAGGTACGCCAGTGCAACTTAAAATCATTCTGTGAGTGCGGAAGCTCAGTACATAGTCAGCTCCTGCATAGTGACATGAATACGGTTTCGTTCCAGGATGATTCGATCTCTACGACAGATGAAATGCCAGAAATGCATTCTTTCGTTGTCACGAGCAAATCTACACATCAGCAAATTTGTCCTCTGTGTAAACTAAATCACGCTTTACACAATTGTAACAAGTTCTGCAAATTAACCATACAGCAACGATGGAATTGTGTACGATCCAAGAAGCTATGTTTCAACTGCTTCTCTTCTGATCACAAGGTACAAATGTGTTCTCTTCAGGCTTATTGTAAGTGTGGCTCAAATCACAGCAAGCTATTACACTTTACAACTAAGAAAGTTCAGTCCAAGGCATACTCTTTCACATGCTTTAACATCAGTCGAAGTCAACAGAGTGCTTCACTACATAGCAATTCTAAACAAGCTAGAATTCGCAACAACTCAAGCAAGGCCTCTCATCACATGCAGAGCAAACGCTTCGAGACAAACAGACCCAGTGCAGCGGTCAAACCAGTTCGCAATAGCTTCGCTTCCTTCAGAACCAGGAACGAACATTTGCACCCATCCAGTCACAATAAATCGTTCAACAGCCAAGAAAGACTTAAAATAAGTGACAGTGGTAATTCAAGGTTTAAAGTAGATCCTTTCTACCGATCTTTACATTCGCAAAACAACACTCAGCAGTGTCTGTCTTCAGAGCGAAACAACACTCCGCAGTGTCTGCCTTCATCGAAAAACAACACTCAGTGTCGGTCTTCAGAGCGAAACAACACTCAACAGTGTCTGTCTTTATTTAAAACCAATACCAAGCAGTGTTTACCCTCTTCAAAATAGTGAAAAGCTATACGTGCATCATCTGCATATGTCCAGTTGTAGAGCTGCTATATCAGCAAGAAATCTACAAGGTAGCCAAACCGTTACACTGTGATTTATGTAAGAAAGTAACTCTTTAGCACTCTTTGTGTTATAAACTCACTTAATGGTTATCTAATGGTCTTTCTCCATTATGTCAAGATACCATGTTAGTAATATAAGATCATCAGCTGTGCCCTGAATGATATTCAGAAATCATCATGCATTTCTTCAGCAAGATTCTACAAATTGTATTTCAACAAGCCACCTGATCTACACTATATGTTCCTGATTCATCTGTTGTGCACAAGTCGAAGTCTTCACTTATGGATGCTACAACAACAGTTTGGATTCCAGCCATCATCCACCTAGACCTTCACTACCTTACGTGTGTTGCCAGTCTAAATAGTGTAGAGTCAGTGCTTTACGTGTGTATACAAGTGTATCTTCTTTATCATAGCTTTCTCCCTAGCTATTTTTCTTAAAGTTAGTACTTTAACGCGGGGAGTTATGTTGGAGAAAGCTATAGGTTCTACTAGCATTTTTCTACATGTCTAGTATGAGTGTATATTTAAATGTTCCGCTCAATGCATTTCTCAATCTCAGCGCATTGATATTAGTATAAGTCCGCTTATTTCTGTGAATCCCCTTTCATAGACAGGTGCAGGTTTAGCGGCAGCATGACATCACAGCGTCATGTTAGTTAGTTCAGTTAGCATCGAGCCTCCACGCATGAGAGACGTGCTGGAGCGCAGTTCAGTATCCCGCCTATTTCAGACAATAGAACAGAGGTTTTCTATTAAATAGCGAATAAATACATAATACTTCCATTTACAAGTATTATCGTGTGTTATTAATTAATCTACACTAATTACAGTAGATTCAGTGTTATCGGCTTCTTAGATCAGTCTAAAAGTTCGTGTTTCAGTGCGGCAACATTGTGCAATCCAAGCGATCACAATAGCTCGACTATAAAGTGCATTATATTCAATCTTTCAGTGTGAAATCATATTAGAATTAATACAGCTATCATTACGATCATTTTAAGATATAATTTACATTGCTGGCATAATTAGAGAAATTATTCGCCACGTGTGTACTAAGTTCCCGCCAACGCACATTCCATTGTGAAGTGCAAGTGCACCTATCTCAGATTAATTATATATCTTGTTTCAGTGTTTTATTAATATTTCAAGTGCATTCTTTACCTATATGTTGTGAGAATAAATGTCACATAGTTTATTACATGATATAGGTTTCAATCCAATATTACATCCGAAGATCCCTGTTCCAGCACCTGCGATACAAGTTCACTTAGCTCTACTCATTTTATTATTGTTTAATGCAATAATTGGTCCTCCAGCTCCAGAGATTCTTTCTAACATCCTTTCCCATCTTTTCCCTTTACGGCAGGGTCATAAGCCGCTCTTGTACCCAACAGCTCTAAATAACACTAAAAAGGAAGGATTAACTAACAAATATTGTGCGATATTTCCAATATAGACGACATTATTTTGTACTCGACTTGCAGTAATATGCAGTGTGGCGATTGGATAATCTTTAATTTTTAAGTTAATATTAAATTTGCCGTGAGCATCGAGAAGATGTTATGGGCCATTTAAAAACAGAGTAAATTACAAATACAAATAAATTAAAATTACGTAGTAACGCATTGATAATTACAAAACAATGTGTTGGTTTTATACCTTTGTTAAACTGTATCTTTTGTGCAACTTTATGTTTAAAGGTCACTTCCCTGTTTAATTTATTTAGTTATTTTAGGCCTACTTATTTTACTTTGCTGTATAAATATGTGTATATTACTGTAGCATTCTATTGAATCTGAGATCAAAATATAAATTCTGTGATTTCTAAATAGCTAAGTTAGATTGAGGGCCTCGAATAAAAATTGTGGCAATTTAATAGGCTACATAACTTAACGTACAATTCTTAAATTCTGCCTTTATATTCTGCTATGTAATGCAATGAAATATTCTTAACAATATTTTGTCTCATAACTAGAAATGAAAATCATGTAGCGATGGTCTAGCATACCGATAATAAAAGGAATAAGAAAGAATGAGGAATGAGAAGAAAAAGAAAAAAATGTCTAAACGATTCTCAAGTTCCCATCTTTTTTTAACTATTATGCACAGGAAAAGGTAAGTTTTCGTGTTGTAAAATTATTTTAATATTTTTATTTTTAATACGTCGTTAATTTGACGGTATAGGCTAAATATGCATTTGATATAGAAATAATTAATATTGAAAATGTCTGTGAATACACACCACATATATCACTGTTTATCACGTATATCAATTAGTATTTTATCGTCTGAACCCTAGAGGTATATTCTTTTAGTTGCTTTGAATCAATCGCCAAATATTGCAGCACTGTATATAAATATTCATATCTGCATAACATTTTGTGCGTCGGGAACATAGCAATGTAGTTAATAGCGGGCATTTCTCACAGTATTTGTCAGCTTATTCTTCCTTCTTTTCGACTTATATAGCGTCTATATTTTGCAATTTTTCTTTAAGCTTTTTCACGTAAATATATACTGGAAGTGTCCAGAGTATACAAGGAAATGCGCCTAGTTGCGCTTTACCCCCTACAAAAATAGAAAAGGTCGAATGTATTTTGCAGTCTTCTAAGATGAAACCAAATACTCTCAATAAGTAATACCGTCCACTCCCTGTCTTTTTCCGGGACACGCTACTACTAGCGCCGCCAGTGAGCAGGAGTGGGTAGTTACTCGTCAGCTGATATAGTTAACGTTTGTCTGTTGTGTCTTGTGTACGAAAATATAATATAAATACTAGTAAAATAATAAATACAACATAGGCCTAAAGAAAATGTCCGGTTATGTAGGTGGCATGATATGTGCCGTCTATGGTTGTAATAATTATTTTTAGAGTGAAATAAGTAAAATCGTTAATTAGAGTGTGTAGAAGACTGATTCATTCAGATGTTCATTGGCTTACCATCCGAATTGTTTTACATGTAAAAATTTCTAATTAAAAAAAATTATATATTGTACAAAGTATTTTGCAAATGCTATGAATTAAAATTTAGAGCTTATTTCCTGAAAATGTATTCAAGTGAAACAATTAGTTTTGATAGGAACTTATTAAAAAAAAGTGTGTGTGGAATGCCATGCGACAGAAGTGAAACTTTTTTTTATTTTTTCAGTTTTGGATAATTGGATTTTTCAAATTTTGGATTGTTGGACTTTTTCAATTTTGGATTTTTTAAATTTTTGATCTTTTAATTATTTAATTTTGGATTTTTTAATTTAGTATTTTTTTACATTTTAGATCATTGAATTTTTTTAGTTTTTTGATTTTTTAATTTTCGATTTTGAATTTTGAGTTTTTTTAATTTTTATATTTTCGATTTTATAATTTTGGATATTTATGTTTTAAATTTTGGATATTTGGATTTTTTAATTTTGGATTTTTTATTTTTTAAATTTTGGACTTATTAATTTTGGTTCTTTGTATTTTGAAATTTTGAAATGTTGGATTATTTAAATATTGGATCTTTGATTTTTTTATTTTTTGGATTTTTTAATTTCTTGAATTTTGGATTTTTGATATTTTAATTTTGAATTTTTGGACTTTTTCAGTTTTGGATATGCCTAATCATTGAGTTGATTGTTTTCTGTGCAGTCCGTTCCGTCACACCTCACTAATTTCGTGACGATTTTGAGCGTCATACTAATTTCATGACGATTTTGAGCGTTACACAAGCTCTCGATTTACCTCTACCGCGGCTAAAGAAGTTTTACTTAAAAAATTAGCGTTATCGTCATTTAATTAGGTTAGGTTAGCTGTAGTGTAAATTATGTTATTTCCCGACCTAATTCCTGCATTATCAAGCACAAAAATAAGTTACTGTGTCATCAGGACTTTGAAAAACGAATTTATTTCTGCAGGTATATAGGTTCATTAAGTAGCTTCTGAGACTGCTGCCCACTCCTGCTCAACAGATGGCACCTCTGTGCTAGTGGACATTTTGAACAATGGGAATAGAGTAGAGTGGGCGGTATTCTTATTGAGAGTATTTGATGAAACTCAATTTAAAAGCATGGTACCAGTCATTGAACTGTATACTAACTGGAATGACTGCTACCATTGTAAAGTCTCTGCCAAATGTGTGTCCTGTCTGTGCGACTAGTTGCGTCTGGTCTTGCATGGAAGAAACCAAGCACCTGCACGCTAAAGACCATTAAGTTAGTAGGACCTTCTCAATTTCATTGAGATTTTAAAACAATGTTAGACCTTTTCATCTTTTTTACTGCAAAAAATAAATCAATAAATAGCCGAGAAAATTATTTAAATGTTTAATTTCCCCCTTTTCATTTTATATTTATCTAATAGTTGAAAAGAATTATCACAGTATCCCTGCAAATATCCAAACAGCTGCCACTTATAAAGATACACAAATAAATACGTTAATTCATTTTTCATATGAGAAACACGTTGTAATTAATTGCATAAACTTCTATCAGCCTACAAAGAATATAATAGGCCTAATTTTGAAAGCAGTAAGCTGCTATGTTGCAACAGGGAATATGTGTGGGGGAAAATTAAACATTTAAATAATTTGCTCGGTTATTTATTGATTTATTTTTTGCAATGAAAAGGATGAACAGTTCTAACATTTAAAAAAAAGTGTGCGTGGAACGCCACGCGACAGAAGTGAAATTATTTAATTTTTGGATTTTTTTCAATTTTGAATTATTGGAATTTTTCAATTTTGGATTGTTGGACTTTTTAATATTGGGTTTTTGGACTTTTTAAATTTTAGTATTTGGATTCTTTTAATTGTTTATCTTTTAATTTTTTAATTTTGGAACTTTGGATTTTTTAATATTGGATTTTCAAATTTTAGATCTTTAATTTTTTTATTTTTTAGATTTTTTAATTTTTAATTTTGGATTTTTAAATTTTGGATTTTGGATTTTTTAATTATCTATTTTTAAATCTTGGATTTTGGGATTTTTTAAATTTTGGATATTAAAATTTTATAATTTTGAATTTTTTAAATTTTGGATCTTTGATTTTTAAATTTTTGATGTTTGGATTTTTAAATTTTGGATTTATAATTTTTTTAATTTAAGATTTTTATTTTTTTACTTTTGGATTATTAAATTTTGGATCTTTCCTTTTTTAAATTTTGGATGTTTGGATTTTTAAATTTTGGATTTATTATTTTTTAAATTTTGGATTTTTAAATTTTGGATGTTTGATTTTTTAAATTTTGGATGTTTGATTTTTTAAATTTTGGATGTTTGGATTTTTAATTTTTGGATTGATTATTTTTTAATTTTTTTTTTATTTTGGTTTTTTGAATTTTTTATTTTGGAATTTTGAATTTTTGAATTTTCAATTTTTTAAACTTTGGATCTTTGAATTTTTAAATTTTGGATTTTGAATTTTTGGATTTTCAATGTTTTTATTTTTTATTTTTTTATTCTTTAAATTTTGGATAAGCCTAATCATTGAGTTGATTGTTTTCTGTGCAGTCCGTTCCGTTACACCCTACTAATTTCGTGACGATTTTGAGCGTAACACTAATTGCGTGACAATTTTGAGCGTAACGCAAGCTCTCGATTTACTCCTACCGCGGCTAAAGAAGTTTCACTACAAAAAAGCCAATGAAATCGAGAAGATCCTACTAACTTAATGGTCTCTCGCGTGCAGGTACTTGATTTCTTCCATGCGAGACCAGACATGACTAGTCGCACAAGAAGCCTCACTTTCCTCTCATTCAGAAGGCATTCCAGTTAGTATTCATTTCAATGGTACCAGCACAGCCCGGCAATCTGGGTCACGGCGGTGAAGCCAAGCCTTGCGCTATGCAGCCATCTTGCCTCACCAGAAGACACCCATTGAACTACACGTAATTCAATGGGAAACTATCACGAGAACTTAGATTAAAGTCTATTTTCACAATTTTCTATTGGAAATTTTGTATCCACTAGTGAACACACTGAAACCACACTGAATAAGCACGTCCTCTTGCTATTTTTCTCAAGTATTGGTTCCTATTACTTGCTAAAAATTAGGTTTTTGATGTGAAACTTCTTTAGCCGCGGTAGGATTAAATCGAGAGCTTGCGTTACGGACAAAATCGTCACGAAATTAGTGTTATGCTCAAAATCGTCGCGAAATTAGTTTCATGTGACGGAACGGACTGCACAGAAAACAATCAACTCAATAATTAAGCTTATAAAAAATTTAAAAAATCGAAATTCCAAAAATTATAAATTCAAATTAAAAAAATTTAAAATCCAAAATTTTAAGTCTAAAAATCCGAAAGTAAAAAAAATAAAAATACGGTATAAAATTAAAAATAAAAAATTCCAAAATTAAAAAATTCAAAGATCCAAAATTTTGAATATCCAAATTTTAAAAAATAATCCATAGTAAAAAATCGAAATATCCAAAATTTAAAAAATAAAAATTCTAAAATTTTAAAAATTTTAAAAACTCAAAGAATAAAAAATCTTAAAATCCAATATATATAAAATCTATATATCTGTGGGTACCAGTAGACAACTGGAAAAAGAAGTGACGAACGGCTAGCGCATACCGGCTAGAGCAGTGGAGACATTTGCTGGTTCTAGTTCGCTACATCCCTATTGTGCGAAGGTGCCTGTAAAAGATACCATGCCATCTCATGCAGCCGAAGAGTGGAGTCACTAACTAGTTTCTGCAGTGAATAAACACATCAAACATGCATATTTTGCGCTTTTATAACTATTATTAATGACAAATAGAGGAGCGTCCCTAAATAAATTTTGTCTTGAATGACACACCACTATATGCACATTTGTGCGAACTTCTTTATTCATTCATTAATGACATGAGCATTGTGCGCTATTCTAACTATTATCGTTATAAAGGAAGCTCTCGAAGTCGAAAAAAGTGTTATCGATCGTTGGCATGATAGAATACATTACCACCAAATACTATAGTATTTGTTACCACAACCCACAAGAGTTTAATGTGTTGTTGATGGAAACTAAGCGTTGTTGATATTTGGATTTTGTGTTGTGGTCCTACTTGTTATGCCTAATTTGGTTTATAAAATGATAAATGTGCATACATTATTTATAATAAGATTATCTCGTTAAACTAGTGCAATTGAAATGCTGTACATTGGTGATAGCTCGCTTTAACTTGTCAGAAGTACATTGCGATATTAGATCATTGTTTTCCATGCAAAAATGTCATCTAAAAACAGGTTAAATTTAACATTACCGTCTGGCTCGATTGATCCTGCTCCATCTATTACCCCGGCAGCAACTGTACCAGCACATGTGGAACCTCCAGTTGTGCCCGAGTAAGTGGTCAATTGAATTCATCATAATCCTAAATGTGGGCCTAAATGATCGTGTAGTTTGTTACATGATACACAGTGCATTCAACATGGTTTTGGATCCTAAGGCTTATAGGGTATTTTACAGCTCAGTGCTTGTGATATTTTGTATTTTGTTGATCCGGATCCCTTCCAGAGTTTCTGTGGTGGAGACTTCCCTTAGACACCCTTGTTATAGTCCCTGGATCTCCTTCCTGTGTTTCTGTGTTGGTGATTTTGCCCCCAGACTCCTATTAATATCCTAATAGACTTTGAAGTAGTAGCGGGTAGTAGCAAAAGTTTGCAAATAATAGTTGTCTGTATATACCATAGCCCATCTGGTAATTTTAACAATTTCATGACCAATTTAGAAGCAATGCTACTAAGTTTTATCAACTCCAAATTTAAGGTAATAATATGTGGAGATTTTAATATTAATATACTCGAAAATTATCATAGCACAACATTTTTAAATCTGTTAAGATCTTATGGTTTTTATTGTTCAAACTTTAGACCCACAAGAGAAGTCGCATGCATTGACAACATTATCACTAATCTTAACAAAAGTCAATACAAAGGAGATGTAATTGATTATACTCTTTCAAACCACAGCTCTGTAATATTTAATCTTGATGTTAACTGGAAGAATACCGACAGTAGCCAGTATAATAAATGTGGGTAAAATAAGGGTAGACCTGCTTGATATAATAATGCTTTAGATAATAAGAGAAAACAGATTTTAGCATTAAACACTATCCACAAGGTAACAGGATCTAGTAACTTACTGAAAGTGTACAAAGATCTCAGAAAAGAATACAGAATTGATCTGAAAAAATCCAAATTGGAACATAATATCAAACTAATTGAAACTTCTGATAATAAATATAATGCAGCATGGCACATTGTCAATAAGGAGATTAAAACTCCAAATTGTAATAGACCTATCCCAATACAAGCGGAAGATTTTAGATCATATTTTTCTAATGTCGTCCAACAGGTTAATGAAGAAACTACAAATCAGTTTATGGAATGTTTAGTCACAGCTGAGGATTTTTTTAAGAAACAAAATAATTCCAAATGATATCAGTTTTAAATGGAAACAGATTTCAGAATACCGGTACGACGTTTTACGGGTGGTGAATAATTTCAAAAATTCCACTAGTAAGGATATGGGTCATTCCATGTGAAGTGACCCTCAAGGTTTGAAAAATAAATTGCACAAATTTAAAGGAAACTCCATATTAAAATAAAGATGTTAATTACTGATTATTAAATTAGTATGCAAATTTGAAATGCACTTCATTTCTTGGTGTAATCAACTTCCAAACTTGAATTTATGTATCAAAAAGAAACTGGTGCATTTTTGCATAAGTTGACAACTCTGAGATCAGCAGAACTATCGACTGACTTTTTTTTATTGTTGTGTAATCTTGAAGATACTACTTCTCTTGTTTTATTCAAGTGATTATATTTTGGAAAAGTAAGTAAGTTATCTACATTTTCTATTTAGTCAAAATAACATTACTGTTTTCTGTCACACCCGGAGCGCAAAAGCATGTAAAAGTTTGTTTAATAGTGGATATATGTATGACAGCATGTTACTGATTCCCAGAAGTGAGGTTGAACACATGCTCTACAACTTTCAATAACAACTTTTTTTAATATCTGTAATGCAACTAGCTTAAAAATGTGTTCTGGGTGTGACATCTCCAATATATTGGTTGCTTGGCTCTCCACTTCTAATTACAGTATTTAAAAACAAAGAAATTCAGGGACAAAATAAAACAGAATGAAGATGTTCATGAGGAACATTAAAGGAAATAGCAGCAGAGGAATAAAGAAAGAATACTGAAAGCAAAACTGGCAATATACCTTGATGAAGAAGCCCTTCAGCTTAAATGACGAGATAGAGAGAGACAGCCACGTCACAGGGAGAAAGTGAAGAAATCTAAGTCATCTGATATTATCTGAACTCCCAAAAAGATTCCTTCTCAATCTAGTCGCTCTTTAGGAAAAGCAGTTTGTAAAGTTTGCGGCATTAAAAAGGAATTTTATGCTGAAGTGAGAGAAGTTGACTACGAGAATGATAAACTATTACTCAAATATATGCAACCATCAGAAAAACCTTGGATTTGGCCAATTAAAGAAGATCATTCACATAAGAGTATGTCTGTGATTGTTCCGAATCTCAGAACACGAAATTAATTAATTAGCCTACAGAGGTTCTTAGGCAAAATTCTGCTTAAACGTCGTTAAACAGTCGTAAAAAGTGAATATGTGGAAAAAAAATAAAGTATTTCAATAAATAGTTTCAAAGATGAATTTAATTCTCACTTGTCCTTTTTTGTCACACCCAGAACATTTTCAAAAATTCCGATCTGCTATAAAAATGTAAATAATATTTAAAACCTTTACATATTCCATTTAAGAAACTTCCACCTTAACTAAAATAAAATTCTATTTGTCTCTTTGATTAACCACAGAACAGAATTTTTACTTTTTCTATGTTCATATGTAAAAGTACTGGACAAATCAGTCACACCCAGAACAGTAAATATTTTTTTTTATTACTGCTTTCTGGATTATGTATAAATCTGAAAATTTGTGAACAAGAATATTAGCAGCTCAGGAACAAATAATAAAAATTAGAAAACTATAGGTTCATAAACTTGATTAATATAAAATGATAAACTTCTTAAATAAGCTCAAAAGTGTCACACCCAGAACTGTGGAATGACAGTACCATTAAAGCAATTGCTCCATATATATGTAAACCACTCACTTCATGCATCAACAATTGTCTTGCATGTGGATATTTTCCTGATTACCTTAAGACTGCCAAAACAATTCCCATCTATAAGAAAGGGAAAAGAGACAGCCCTAGTAGTTATAGGCCTATAGCTATTGTACCAATCATGAGTAAGATTTTTGAAGGTATTATTGTAAGTCAGTTGTATGATTATTTTACTTGCAATCATTTATTAACTCCATCCCAATTTGGATTCCGTCCTAAAAGTTCAACCAATAATGCGATAGATAGTCTATTGAATAATGTCTATGAAGTCTTTGAAAATAACTCTTATTCTGAGATAATGCTGTTCGATCTCAGTAAAGCCTTTGACTGTATATCGCATGATTTATTAATAAGAAAATTGCATTAACTTACTATGGAATAACTGGTAATGAACTAAGACTTCTAGAATCCTTTATAACTGGCCGTTTCTTCATTGTTGAAACAAATGGATTAAGGTCGAGACCGTCACTTATAAAATTTGGTGTTCCTCAAGGGTCAATTTTAGGCCCATTTTTGTTTTCAATAATGTTAAACGATCTTCCAAATAATATAACAGCAAAAACAATACTGTATGCAGATGACACAACTTTTCTTACGTCAAATTGCAATCTTGATGATTTAAGGTTACACTCTAATCAAGTATCACATGAAGTATTATTATGATCATTGATAAACTTCATTTCGAAGCTTTGAGTATAATGTCAACTAGTATAAAATATCAATTCAAATCATTATAAGCTTTTCCGCCTATATACTAGTACTTTTCATAACCACATTAACGAATTTAAGTCCGAATGTGCAAGATTTGGGATATAGCCTAGCATTCCATGAAAAGTGAGCCTGTTTTACCATATTTATATTTTTAAGTAAGGTAGACATGTTGTATGTCAAATGAAAGCTAAAAGCTTATAGTTTTAAATGTCAGTACTCATTTTTTATGATCTGCAAGTATCATTTTGTTATTCATTGTTAAATTTGAACATAACGAAAGCAACCAATTTCTTGAAAAAGTAACAGTTTGTATTTAATCCCTATTGTTGACAGCCTGGAGAATCAGCTGATTATTTCTCTCCAAAAGTTGTTGTTCAGTATATTACTAGTCTCATGAAGTATTATTATTTACTACCAAGAGTTAATTATAAATTTTGTTAGTTGTATTTACGAGGTAACTTACTATGCATTTGTCTGAACCGTAACAAAAAAAGTGAAAAAGTTTATTTTATATGTTAACAATAATTTGTACAATAGTAATATTTAATATTTTCTAACAAGAAGGGTTATGTAACTCATATCACTTATTAAAATTTTTGCATATTAATTTAACTTATTTCCATTTAATGAGCGTTACGGTCCAGACACCAAAAATGAGGACAAATACCCAGTGTTGACCCAAGTTTTAAATTACCCATTAATTTGAACAATTTCTAGATTAAAGATGAGCTTAAAAGACAGACTGTGATAAACTGGATTTTGGAAAAAATGTTAGAGTGAAAGAACTGGTTTTAAAATTAATTATCAACTCCATTACCGAACGTTAAGAGACGCATAGGCAGTCATCCTATTTTGAAATGGAACAAAACTGAAGTGGAAATGAATGAACTTGTATAATGTATTACAGATACATTTTGCTGAGAATTACTCACTCATTGCACAGGATGAATTAATTCAGTCAGCTCATTGGGCCCATCAACAAGCAACACTGTTCACAGCTGTTGCCTGGCTCGTCTACTTATTCATGTAAATGCGTAAAAACTCAATGTTCAGACAGGAACTCCTCCACTGAGTAATAGTTATGCAATAAAAATATTTTTTCAGCTATAATTTGCTGTCTGGACATTCCTGAAGACGATCATATGAGAAATGGAAAAAGAATTTGCTAATGTAGGCCTACTAACGTAGTTAATACAGTGCCTTTTTTTTTTACTCGTGGCCGGGCGGTCGGCTGGAAGTAGCTGCGAGCACACAGTGCTTCTCATCGTTCCTGGCTCCCGCCTTTCTCCCCGTCAGTGCACACACACAGCACACCAAACACCAATTTTCTGGTCAATTTTCGTGTACAATATCGGGTTTTTCTGCACTCCAGTATCTGTTGTTTTGTGTCGATGCATGACCATGTAAATGAATCCATGCTTCGTCTGTGAAAAAAATTAACTTTGGGTCCATAGAGCCATCATTAACTTTACCCAACACCCAATTGCAGAAATTTACTCTACTCACAGTATCACGTGGTTGCAGTTCCTGAACTATGGTTATCTTATATGGTTTTAATTTCATAAGTTTAGTGGCTTTCCAAGCCGAGAATTGTGAAAACCCCGTTTCCTGTGATAACCTACTCAGAGATTTTCTTGGGCTACGTTCTAACTTCTGTCCTATCTCATCGATTTTCTCTCTGTAAGCACACGGCAAATTTTTATTATTTTTATTTCTTATCAAGAACAGAACCCGTTTCTCTGAATCTGTCTACAAGTTTACGAACTGTCTCTCTGTGAGGCACAGGAATACCAGGGAATCTGTCTACAAATAGCCGTGTCACTTCTCTACAGAACTCTGTTTGCACATAGGAATCATACATGAATATGCGGTGTGCTAAAGTATACACACTTCTTGGCATTATAACAGAACTATCACAATTTAACCACAAAGAAGAAAAAAGAACCTCCGCTAGCAACAACCGCACATGCACTGACGGGGAGAAAGGCGGGAGCCAGGAACGGTGAGAAGCACTGTGCGCTCGCAGCTACTTCCAGCCGACCGCCCGGCCACGAGTCAAAAAAAAGGCACTGTACAAAAATATTTTCTAATGGTTCAGCAGCACAATTAATTAATTTTTTTTTACCTTTTTCAATCTCCTATTCTTTGGAAACAAGTTTCTCTGATGTAGATGTAGATATCTCGTCCTGTAGATCCTGTGTTGAGCGGGGCTCAAGGATATAGAACACGTCAGATCAAAAAATACATGCATGTTATAACAATAATATAGGTCTACAGAAACTGCAAGCTGCCAAATTTATCCAAGCTGGAAATATTCCTCCAAATTTTAGAAGGTGTGAGTTATTAAAAATTCCTTGACAGCTGTTTTGAAAGGTTTGCTCTTTCTTTGAATACATAATAATTTAATGTTGTTTGGAAGCTTGTTATATATCTGTACTGCAGAATAATACGCACCCTTCTGAAAGAGTTTTAACGAGTTATTTGGTCTGTGTAGATCATTCATGTTTCTGGTAGTACGTCCATGTACACTAAAATTAGTTTGAAATTTATCAATATTATTCACTACATAACACATAACAGAGTATATATACTCCCCTGTAAGAGTGAGGACTTTTAATTTTTCAAATAGCGGTTTACAAGATTCCCTTTTTTTCTTTCCACATATTATTCTTATTGCCCGCTTTTGTAATCTAAATATTTTCTCCCTATGGGTAGAGTTGCCCCAGAAAATGATCCCGTACCTCATTACCGAGTGAAAATATGCAAAATATACCATAAGTAATGCATCCTGTTTTAATATATTATTCAAAATTCTTAAAGCAAAGCACGCTGAACTCAGTTTTGGACTTATTATTTCTATGTGTGTCTTCCAGTCAAGATTTTGGTCAATTTGCAGTCCTAAAAATTTTACATTGCTAATTTCTTGTACGATTTGTGTTCCATAATTAATTTCAAGATTTGAGATACATCTGTTTTTTGTCCTAAATTGTATAAAATGGGTCTTATCAATATTAAGTGTCATTTTATTAGCTAGAAACCATATGTTTAACTCGTGAAAAGCCTTTGTAGCTATCCTTGATAAATGTTCTTGTGACGTTCCTGTTACAAGTACACTAGTATCATCTGCGAAGAGCAATACCTTTGATTCGTCACTTAAGTTATAGGGCAAGTCATTAATGAAAATTAAAAAGAGCAAAGGTCCCAGTATTGATCCCTGAGGTACCCCATTCTTAACAATCCCTAAGTTAGATTCATTTCCATTTATTATTACCTTTTGAGTTCTATCAGAACGATATGATTTGAACCACTTAAGTGTTAAATTATCGAACCCATAATGATCCAATTTTTGAAGTAATATTTCATGATTTATACAGTCAAATGCTTTAGCTAAGTCGCAGAAAATTCCCAGAGCATATTTCTTTTTATCTAACGCTTCCAATATTTCTGTAGTAAGTTGAAATGTAGCATTCTCAGTGGACATGCCACTTCTAAATCCAAACTGAGATGAAGTAAGAATGTCATTCAAATTAAGATAGTGTATTATGCGGTTGTACATGACTTTTTCAAAAACTTTTGAAAATGAGGTTAAGAGTGAAATTTGATGGTAGATTTTTGTCACATTTTTTAAAGAGGGGCTTAACAATAGCATGCTTCAGTCTTTCTGGAAATATTCCATTTTCTAATGAACAATTGCATATGTGACTAAGAGGTTTACTGAGTTCCGATGAGCAGCTTTTTAATAACTTATTACTTATCTCATCCCATCCAGACGAGCTTTTACTTTTTAGAGACTTGATTATATTTTCAATTTCTATGTGGGAAGTCAGGTTCAATTGAAATCTATGGTTCCAAACTGTAGATTTTGTTAGTAGGTCTACTGCCTTAATGTTAATATTATTTATAGGAATACATTTCTCTGCAATATTTATAAAGTGACTATTAAAAGCATTTGTAATGTCTGATAAATTATCTAGTTTTATGTTTTGGCATATTAATGATGTACAATCATTGTTTCCCTTTGTTCTCCCCGTTTCGTTTTTTATTATATTCCATACAGTCTTAACTTTATTATTTGATTTATTAATTACTTGTGAAAAATGCCTACTTTTTGCTTCTTTGATTACTTTCTTCAGTATGTTGCAATACTTTTTATAGTATTCCTTACAGAGCGCTGATTACTTTCAGGTTACGCCAACCAGACATAAGTTACTTGTTGGTCAGACAAGTTCAGGTGCTTCACCATGATAATTTATTATCACCCTTCCTTAATCATCAGAGTAAATTAAATTTTGTGATTTTGTCCTTGTCAAGCTGAAAGACATAGTAGGCTGAGGTAGGCCTTATTATTATTATTATCATCATCATTATTATTATTATTTTTAACAATTGGGAACCTTTTTGTCAATGACTCCAGACAGTAGGGCCAAACGAGGTCAAAACTTGTCGTCTGTGGTGTATTAAACATATGGAAGTGACTATTTAAACATAGATCAAAACAGAGGTGGATGCATGTGCTTTATGAAAATCTATGGTTATAAATAGAGCGCAGATTCATATGCAGTAAAAGCTTGAATATGTGCATGCACTTATGCAGTAAAAAAATGGAAAATATGCCCCAAAAAGTGGAAAATATGCACACAAAATTAACATAGTTTCTATAAATGCACAATACAATTTTGCCACAAAAATTTTTTTCCTAAAGTTTTATTCCCTCAGCATCACTTTATCAGTGCCTAGCAAAATTCACCAAATAGGCCATTTTTACACTGGTTTTTATTTTTTATGGACCCTCATGAGGAAGTTGAATACGGGATTCACATGCATCCCTGATGGTCGCATCTATTTTCATGAAATTGATACCCAAACATGCATTTTTAAAAATTAAATAGGAACATTAAATGAACTAAGGAAGAAATTATAGGGTAGGAGGGTGCAGAATATTTGTGAAATGAAATTTGGGAAACGGAAGAACCCCAAAAAATCCTAAAAATCCCAATTTTGTCTATCACAAATACGGCTTTACCCTCAATATGAATCAAACTTGGTTCCTTGGTTACCGCAAGGCCACACACTGGCATCCAAGTGGTGATTTATTAATTATTAATTTTATTTAAAGAAACTTTCATTAAAAGTAGTATTGGTCTTTGAAACTTTGGAAATCGTAATAAAATCATGAAAACTTACATGTTTTCACACACTTGAGAGAGAACTATTCTCCCATCTGTGGTTAAGTAGGATTTCCACCGATACACTGCTAAGCAAACATGATTTAGTGGATTTTTTTTTCCAGTATTTTAAGATACATTCTCCTCACAGGCTCTGACTTCACAAATTACAATAATCAAGAACTGCTTTCAATTTTATACATTTTAAACAGAAATTCCCAATCTTTATTTTCACGTACCACCAGCAGTCCATTGTATTCTGTGATTAACTGCAGATCTTCCAGAACAACATGGCAATAAAATGAAAATTCACTTCCAGTCTTCCTGTTTTTCTGAATGATCTGTGGATAAAGATTTACACACGAGATATGCTTTAAGAAATCTGAACCATTCCATTTCCACTGCTTTCCATGAGACTTGAGTCTAAAACTAGAAATAAATATTAGAGGGCAGCCATTTTTTTTTAACATTGCAAAAAAAGTGGAATACATGCATCCACATTCACATATTGGTGAAATATGCACTCACCCCTTAAACATGCACTTATATGCACTATAAAACTTTACCAATCACTCTCTAATAAAACATGCTAATATGCAACAAGCACCCTCTAGTTATGAAATATTTAGAAGATTAAAAGGATGGCAATAGTTGCTTCAAATCTCCTCTCTCAACACTTCCAGATCCTCAGAATAATCATTTTCTTAATCATTTTTACACAGAATAAAACTTACCAAGAAGTAGCATTCTGATTATCTACAACAGGACAAATTTCCAGGTATCTTCATCTCATGGATAAGATTCACTTATGTACAATTGCTAGAATCAGATAGTTTGCCTAGCAAGAATCTCAACCATTTTTTCTCTCTGAAACTACTACTTTGTTGTTGTTGTTGTTGTTGTTGTTGTTGAATCTCCAAATATAATTAACCCTATTTCGCCTTTTAGTTGGAGTACAGTTAATGCAATTTACATTAATTTACAGTTTGCTTAATTTTTTGCTTACATATTAACAATATAGCAGATTTTAATAAAATTAATTAAGATTCAAATACTAATACTAAATCAAAGTTTCTTAAAAATAAAATTTAATTGTTCACGTAACTCAATTCTTGGAAAATAAACTGCCTGCTTCATTGCACTTTAAACATATTCAGTCAACAATGAGAAGCTAGTTTCTCAACAATGGAAATTTCAAACTTAAGAATTAAATATATAACTGTAGTTCTGTGAGGAACAGGACAGCAATTAAAATAACCATTATAGAGTACAAGTTAATGGTTTTATGGTCAGTGCACACTCTGAATAAGAGGGGTTCACATCTATTTAATACCAGCATGCCGAAAACATATGTAACTGCGATACAAAGGGTTCGAGAGTTTCCTACAGACAATTTTGTGGCTGATAAGGGGAAACTGTTGTGTTCCTTACGTTCAGAGTGCATTAATTTCGAAAAGAAATCCATTGTGCAGAAACATGTGGAAAGTTTAAAGCATAGATCTCGGAAACAAAGTGATGGACAAGGTTCAACTTCTGCAGTATACACAACAGTACGATATCTGAAGGAGGGCAGCATATGGAGAAATCAAACAATAATATGAAAGAAATGGTGGCAGCATTCACTTCTTCTGGCATTCCATTTAATGTTTTTTTTGTAATCAACGTTATCGTCAGTGGATTGCAACAGCTACATGTATGCAGTCAGTTCCTAGTGAAACCACTCCAAGAAGGTATCTTACAAAGTGTGCTGAATTCGACTTACAGGAAACTAAGTCAAAATGTGAGGGAAATCCTGTCTATCTAGCAGAGGCGTACCAAGGGGGGTGCGAACGGGGCGGCCGCACCGGGCGCCGTAAAGGGGGTGGGGCGCCAAAATTGAAAAACAACTTTTTTTAGTTTAAGAAAAAATAACTTTTTTCAGGCAAAATATACGGTTTTATTGGTCAAATTTTCTTTATTACTTTGTTAAATACTGCAGTAATATTATTTAGAAATGAAATAAACGTTTCGTTTTAAACTATTTATAGACAATACAAAATAGGTCGTGGCGCCGAGCACACAGGAAAAGTTTACAGTGTAAGGGAGAAAGTAATTTAGCAATTTTATGAATTGAACGTGATGTGGCTGCTACTATAGACTTCGTCTTCAAATCTATTATAAACAAGTTTGCATCCATCAAGGCTAGGAAGGCACATTTGTAATTTTTGTTATGACTCTGAAACTTCTTTTCTCTTTATTTTTTTTTTCAAACAAACTAACCTTATAATACTTACAGTCTTATTTCATTCGTATTTTTCTCTTTATAATATGTTAGTAACATACTACTTATTAAAAATAAAAAAAATTGTGAACATTGTGAACATAGTGAACCTTGAACCTTTTAGTGTTAGGGAGTGTTAGCCCCGGGCGCCAAGTAGCCTTGGTACGCCACTGCTATCTAGTGGTTGATGAAACAACAAATATAAAGAACCATAAGGTAGTGAATATTCTTGTTGCTTCACTCGGTGTTGTGAAGTCTTGTGAAAACTAAAATTGTTGAACACTGCAATGCCGATGTTATAGTAAATTTAATACTTGATACATTAGATCTTATTGTTCACAGAAGCGATTTTGTAGTTTTAATATCAGACAGTGCACCATATATGCTTTCTGCTGGCAGACGACTGGTTGGAGTTGCACCTCAGCTTTTACATTCTATATGTTGGGATCATGTATTACATCTTTGTGCTGAAGAGATTAGGTTTTTGCTAAAAATTGCTGATGAATTCATTGCAGCTGTTAAGACTGCTTTAGCGAAAACTCCAGCCAGAAGGGAGAGATTGCTGGACTGCCTAAAAGAAGCAGGAACATTTGTTTACCTCAAGTTCCTTTAATAACGCGCTGGGGGACATGGCTGAAGGCAGAAAAATATCATTGCATGCATTTGAATGCAGTAAAACAGTGGATTGATTTGGAAGATGGTGAAGGCAGTGCTGCAGTAACAAACTCAAAAAGCGACTGGTTGAAAATAAAGAACTAGTGTTTCTACTCAGAGTTTTAGCTACAATTTCTGATATACTCTGCAATCAAATACAGGTTCTCAGGGGTGCCCACTCCCCCCAAACGTCATGACTCACCCCCCTCCCCCAACTTCATTGCTCACCCCCAAATTTCATTGCTCACCCCCCAAACTTCATTGCTCTCCCCCCAAACTTCATTGCTCACCCCCACCCCAATTGGCTGTCGACAAGGGCGCCCATATGATATTTTCTAGGGGGGGGGGGCAATTTTTTAAATTTATTTATTTTTTGTCGCTTTAACTTCTTGGGCCACTTCGTAACATTATATTAATATTAATAATTATAATAATAATGTAATAAGTGCAACAATGACGTAGCCAGAAAATAATTCGGTTCGGAAGTGCCGGGGGGTTTGGAATACCCCCCAAATAGGGGGTCGGGGTCCATCCCCAGAAAATTTTTAAATATTGAACTAATGAAAATCACATTTTACGCTATTTCAGCACAGAAAAACTAGTTAGGAAATTTGTTTACCATACTCGAAGACATGCCAATTTAAATAAGAAATCATTACCTAAGTGGGGGTCCACCCCCGGAAAATTTTTAAATACTGAACTAATGAAAATCACATTTTACGCTATTTTAGCACTAAAAAACTAGTTAGGAAATTTGTTTACCATACTCTAAGACAGGTATGGGCAACCTTTAGAAAGATACGGGCTAAAGTTTACGATATTTATGAAGTCGCGGGCCGGAGATAATAGGTAATTGTGAAAAAATAATCATGATGCGGTTTTTTATATTTATAAAGTATAATGCTGAAGTTACATGAATTAGAACAATATCGAACTGATTAGATATTTACAACACTCAGCAGAAATTAATGATAAGCTTGAGCTTGAATTTGAAAAACAAGATAATCAATGTTGGCATCAATCCGTGAACCGAAAATATTTACTTTTTCGAGTGCAATTTTAAAATGTTCCGCGGGCCGGATCAAAAGTCGGGGAGGGCCACATCCGGCCCGCGGGCCGGGCGTTGCCCATATATGCTCTAAGACATGCCAATGTAAACAAGAAAATGTTACCTAAGTCGGGTGTCCACCCCCGGGAAATTTTTAAATGTTGAACTAATGAAAATCACATTTTACACTATTTTAGCACTGGAAAACTAGTTAGCAAATTTGTTTACTATACCCTAAGACATGGCAACTTAAACAAGAAATTGTTACCTAAATTATAATACTTATTACTATTTATAAGAAAAGTTAAATAGCACATAGAACAGTGGACATAATAGGCCTACTCATTATGTTATGAAAAGAAAATAACTGCTATATGATATTTGACACACCAACAAATCTTGTTTAATTAAATAAATATATATTTTTAATACAAATATAGAATTTTAGGTTTTGACTCTTGGGGGTCCAAACCCCCTGAACCCCCTTTCCTAATCCACTGTGGATTCTGCTTCCATGTTGTCGATTTGTTAAAACTTCTGCAATTCAAATAAAAGAAAAACACCTGACTATAATAATTATTAATATACATTTTTTCCTTGCTCCCCCCCCCCTGCCCCTGGGTATGGGCGCCCATGGCTGTCGAAATTCTTCATCTTTATCTTTATAAAGAATTAGAAGAGACCTTTTTAAGTTATAGAACTTGACCGTTTTTATTTTTAACATATAAAACTCTAATTTTGCAACAATTTTCAACCCCCCCCCCCCAGAAAATTTATAAAACGATAATATTTTGCCCCCCCCCCCCCCGTGGGCACCCCTGCAGGTTCTGGAATCAGATAATCAAGATGCAACACAGGTCTGGCTTCTTCTATCATCAGTTCTTCAGATGGTTCAAAGTTCAGGTGCAACTTGTAAAAAATTTGCAGGATATATGAATGAACGTAATGAACGTCATCCTGCTCTGAATTTCTGGAAAGAAGTTCATAATTTAGATCCAACTATAGCTGTTCCTGAGAAGATTTCTTCCATTTTTACTTCGGGTGAACTGAAACGTTTCTCTGGCATTGATATTCCAGTGGAAGAAATATCAATATATGCAGCAACAGTACATGGACAAAATTTGTCTTCAACTTCTGCCTTATCCTTCTGGCAGAAACATTCCACCAAGATGCCTATCCTAAGTAAGCTGCAATGAAGGCTATTATGGTTCCTCCATCATCTGCTTCAGTTGAGAGAAGCTTTTCTACTCTCAATTGGATTTTGAACTCTAAACGCTCATGTCTGACAAGAAAATCTGCAGTCTCACCTACAACTGGGCAATTAATCAAAATCAATTTCAGGAGGGAGCAAATGACAGTGACAGTGACAAGGGTGACTAAATTTTCATTCATTTCATTACTAGCTTGCTTAGACCCTACAGTTTGTTCTTTATAAAATATTTGTAGGATCAGGGGGCGTATTTTTGTGATAGCGGACTGTAAGAGTCCCTAATACCTACACGAGATTGAAAATTTAGTTGTGCTTAACACTTTTCGTGCTAACCACAACTAATGAGATCTCTGGCGGAGGACCACCTCCATTGTATTGGAGGAATTGGATTGAATAAGCTTTATAGCATACATCACTCAATGAAACTAAAGATATAAGATATAATATTTAATTATAAGCTAAAACACACGAACGAATACACTTTCACTTGGTTGAAAAGAGTTGAAAACAAAGATAGCAGGTCTTCAGCTGAAAGTCTTCTTGAAGATAGCATTTACATATCAATACAATGGTTGACAATCTTCTAGTATGTAGTGTCTGTGTTTGATGTAATATGTGAATCCATCTTAACGCAAGAGATTGAAGTTATGATTCAAGGATGTGAACATCGTCACCATCTACCATATAAACGATTGAATGAAAGTTTGTAGATAATGGAGATGAAAATTTAGTCTTAAAGTCGCATATAATCACGTTTGTGAATAAATATACATTTGTCCGTGAAGCGTGACACTTGTAGAAATAGTTATCAAGACTAGAAACTGAATGTCAAGTCTGATGGATAAGCTATTTAATGATAGCTAAATCGCAACAATAAGATCGATGTTTAATGCGTAGATGTGTGGAAATTGGAATCACTTCTAGTAACACTAATGATTACTTACTTGAAGCGAAGTAAATGTCCTTATTTAGATTGATAATAGCAGAATCTTTATCTGCTATAAGAATGAGAATATGTGTCGTGATGTCCCAGCTATTTAGCAATTAGCAAAGCACAACACAGAAACGCCATTTTGCCAGGCATAAATTGAATGAATGATTAAGTCCATTTCTTGATGCACTAGAAGTATTGCTTACTTGATGAAGCATATGATAAAGAAGCGTAGAACTTGTAGGATATATTATCCACACAAATAATAGAATGAATGTTGATGATCAGACTATATCACGATAATCCGAAGCACCAAAGAAAACATGAATCCTTTCATGTTTTAGTAATGGATTGTTGAATAGTGAAGAAGAAGGAAGTCAAGTCATTGAGCTATATGAAATGCATATAAACTGCTCAAGAAATGTATCCTGAAGACTGGATACAAAAAATAATAATCAAATATGAATAATAACAGACAATGAATAGGTATAATAGCTTGCAAGATAGAAAATGAATGTTATTTAAATAAAAATATGAGTCAAGTTGAATTCAGAAACAGGAAGTGACAAAGAAAGATATCCAAAGCCAACATGATAGGCTAAATATAATGTTGTAAGTAAATGAATATAGGATGTAATGCAATAACTTAAAATCTAAACTTAACAATAAAAACTAAAGAAAAATGATGAATAGCATATACTGCTGTTAAGTTGGCAGCAAAAATAATTAAACTTGTACATAGTTTAAATCTATGATTGAACATAAGTTGCCCGCAAAATTATTTTCTTGAAAATAATTTTAAAATATATTAGATTATGTGAAAAGAGTAGATTTAAACTTTGAATAATAAAGAGGTCTACTCATCTTCAATATTAGAAATGGGAAGAGGAGCAAGCTTAACAATTGGTCGCTTGTAGAAACCTGTAGAGGTTCTAACTGTGACTACTCTAACTAGTCCGTCAGATCCAGGATGAATAGAGTGTACAACACCCATTACCCAACGTAAAGGGGGAACGTTGTCGTCGAGTAGAAGAACAGGAGTTCCTATTTCTACATTAGGAAGAGTCTTTAGCCATTTAGAACGTTGTTGTAGAGACTGTAAATAGTCAGATGACCATTTGTTCCAAAAACCAAGTAGCAATTGATTCATAGCATTCCATCTTGAACGCAAAGAAGTGCTACTAGATGGGTTTGAGGTGGGTAATGAAATCAAAGGTCTTCCAATAAGGAAATGACCTGGAGAAAGATAATTCAAGTCTTCAACGTCTTCATGAAGAGTGACAAGAGGACGTGAATTCAAAATAGCTTCAATTTGAATTAAGAGAGTTGACATCTCTTCAAAGGTAAGTATCATAGAGGTCATCACTCTTTTCAAGTGATGCTTAACTGAGCGAACAGCTGCTTCATGCAAGCCAGCCATATGGGGACTGTGAGGAGGAATAAAATTCCACTTTATGTTAAGATGTGAAGTAGAATCTTGAACTTTCGATTGATGTTCATGAGAAGATAGAAAATCTGTAAGTTGTCTGATATCAGTTTGAGCACCAACAAAGTTCGTAGCATTATCCGATGTGACTGAAACTGGTATGCCTCTTCTACCAGTAAATCTGGAAAAAGCTGCTAAAAATGCATTGGAAGTAAGCGAGGTGACTAACTCAAGGTGAAGAGCCTTGGTAGACATGCAAACAAATACAGCTATATAAGCTTTAGTAGTAATCCTTGATCTAGGTCCACCATATTTAATAGAGTAGGGCCCAGCATAATCAATGCTTACGTTAGTGAATGGGGCAATAGGAGATACACGAGAAGATGGTAAATCAGCCATCTTTTGCTGAAAAGGTTGAGCTTGAAATCTGAAACAGACATTGCACTGTCTAATCACAGAGCGAATTGTTCTCCTTACAGAAGGTATCCAAAACCTTTCCCGTAAGTGAACTATAATAAGCTGGGAACCAGCATGACATAGTTTGAAGTGTGTAAAACGAATGAGGTGTTTAGTGAAAAGATGCTTAGCTGGAAGCAAAATCTGATGCTTCGCATCAAAGGGCAGTTCTGAGTGCTTCAGTCTTCCATCAACACGAAGAATACCATCACTGTCCAAGAATGGACATAATGAGTGTATTTTACTGGACGAAGGAACGACATCAGACGAAGTCAAGGCATTGATTTCATCATGATATTCGACTTGCTGAATTATTTTCACACAAGTGTAGAGTGAATTTGAAATTTCACTAGGTTCGAGAGGACCTGTGAGCTTAATTTTAGCAGGCCTACAATTATTTATGAATCGTAGAACATATGCTATCATACGCAAAGTCTTCAAATGTGAAAACTTAGTTACATAGGGCAGAAGTTCAGGAGGCTGACTTTGACCTATAGCTAAAGTGTCATTCAAGGATTTTCCATTGGATGACTTAGCTGAAGCATCGAAGACTACTCTAACCTTTGTAGTAATGCTACTAGGCTTAATTACTGGGTGATGAGGAATAATGTATTCACAAGGAGCATTAGTAATGTGGTCAGCTCGTTGCATATGACCTAAATCCTCATATTCTTGCATGAATTTGACATATTCAGTACATAAGTATTCGTTGGATGACAGTCTTTTTTCTAAGAGCTGAAACCGTTTGTAAGCTTGTTGCTTTGTGCTACCTAATGTTTCAGGAGGAGCAGTAAAAGGAAGTTTAACTATATATCTTCCAGAGTCATCTCTGGTGGTATTTTGAGAGAAATGTTTCTCACATTCCGATTCATCATGGAATGGAGCAGAATTATTGACAGCTTCTAATTCCCAGAACCTAGCTAATTGTTCATCCACAGCTGATTCTGAGTGCAAGAAAGCAGAGTAGTTTGAATCGATTAATGAGTCAGAGCTAGGGAATGAGAGATTAGAATGAGTTTGCTTGACACGAGGCTTCTCACGCCTATTAGCTGCTTTAGCTTTGCTGTGAGAAGTCATTTGCTTAGAAACATTCATATGTTTAGAAGCAGTACTTTGCATAGGAATACTATGCTGCGAAGAAGTAACAGGTTGAGGGACTTTACCCATAAAGTACCAACCAAGTTCTGAATTATGTATGCCAGGCAGATTATCAGCCATGATTTTGCCTGATAACAGTATTTGTGAAAAAAGCTCTGTACCAATGAGCAAATCTAAGTACTTAGGTTGGTTAAATTTAGCATCTGCTAAATTCAAGTTAGCTGGAATATTCCAATTGTCAGTATTTATGTAAGCACGAGGGAACTTACAAGTAGCTATGCATGGAATAACCAAAGTATTCGTTTGGCACGACCAATCAGAAACATTAGATTTCAGTGACAAAGATGCTACCTTGCAGAGAGTGCGCTTTTCAAACACTACTCCTTGCAAATATTCTCTACGAGGAGTTGGTTTAAGTTTGAGGCGTTGAAATAATCTATTTGTAATTAAATTACAAGTCGTAGCTGAATCAAGAATGGCTGTAGCCTCAATGTACTCGCCATTAGCATCTGCTATTAACACAGTTGCTGTAGGGTATAGAATCTTTGAAGTAGCTGGACCACTTCTTAGCATGGCACATGGGTTTACTGGTATGGGAGCGTTTGAAGGATGAAGCAAAGTACTATGTTTACCTTGACACTTCATACAAGTATAAGAAGAGCAGGCTTGTGAATGACCACCTATTCTCAGGCAGACATTACATACATTGTTGCGTTTCACAAATTCAAATCTTTGGGGCAAAGCGAAAGCTCTGAATGCTTCACAGAGAAATAATTCATGATCACGAGGGCGATTACAACATATACAAATAGGTTGAGACCACGAAGACCTTTTCTTAGCTTCAGTGGACTTATGATTGTTGTTAGAATTATTATTAGATTTCGCAGTCACATTTTTGACTGGAGATTGATTCGACTGGGACTTGATAGCTAAGTCAGTCATTTGAATGACTCGAACCTTGGCCTCAAGGAAACTGAATAAGTCCTTCAGTGATGGAAACTTATCAGCTTTAAGCGAAGATTCCCAATCTCTTATGATAGCTGGAGAAAGCTTATCCAGTATTATTTTTGAGATGATAAGATCAGTCAGCTCAATATCAATGTGCAGTGACTGAAGCGCATGGACAGTACTTATGTAATGATCTAAGTATCTCTGGAGCGAATCAGCAGAGTTTCTATCAATAGAAGGGGGAGAAAATAAATTCTCTAAATGAGCATTAGCAATGAGTCTGTCATTGTCAAAACGCTCTAACAAAGTTTGCCAGGCAATGCTAAATGTGGCAGCACTGACAGGAATATTATGTATGATAGTCATAACCTCAGGGGTTAAGCATGACTTTAAATATTGAAACTTGTCCATCTCTGACACGTACTGATTCTGCAGTATTAAGGATGTAAACGTGTCACGAAACTCTAGCCACATAGTGGGATCGCCTGAAAATGTCGGTAATTTTATTTCAGGTAACTTAGGAAGAGAAACGTGGTTTTGCTCAGTCAGCACTGGTTGCGGACTAGGCGCAGACATAGGATCTGGATCATATATTTGCTTGTTTGCCTTTATGGAAGCTTCAAGTCTAGTAAGTGCTTTGTAATAGGCTTCTTCAAGCTCATAGTGTTGAATTTGCCTTTCATTGAATGATTCAATGTCTTCAATTGAAGACTGTTCAGCTTGATAGTGCTGAAATGATTGTTCGAGTTCAGCGCATCTCTTAATACCTTCAAAGTAAGATGCCTGATCCTCGATCATAAGCTCGTTTATAACTTGAATATGGTTTAAGAGCTGTACTCTTAATTGTTTAAGCTTTGCGAGCTTACCTAAAGTCTCTGCCTTAGACTCTGCGATCTTAATCAATGTTTCGACTTTAGCGATGGTTTTGAAATATGCTGTTTCAACTTCTTCACGAGAGTTGGCCTCAGCATTCGTAGCATGGTGTTGTTCGAGCTGGGTTTGAACCAGTTCAAAACTCTCAAATAATTGTTTGAGTTTGTCTCTACGTGAGAACAAAGCATGTAACTCGATTTCACGAGTTACAGCAAAATCTGATATTACTTGAACTTGAGTGAATAGTTGAGCTTTGATTTGCTGCAGCTCAGAAATCTTGTTTGAAATTACCTGCTGCGTTTCAGCAAGTTTAGAAAGAGTTTCTATCTTAGATTCCGCGATCTTAATCAATGTTTCTAGTTTAGAAATAGCTTCAAAGAAATCTCTTTCGACTTCTTCATGGTAATTAATTTCAGCCTCTGTGGGCTGAAATTCTTCTAATTGAATTTGAATAAGCTCAAACTTATTGAAAGACTCTTTAAGTTTGTCTCTGCGAGCTAGCAACATTTGGTGATTGAGTTCACCTGACTCATTAAGATCAGTAATATAATTACACTGACGTGTAAGTTGTGCCTTAAGAGGAGTGCGTTTTCTTTTGAGGTCTTCGACCTGTCTTAATGTTTGATCTTCCATGATTCAAAGATAGGTATACGAAGAATGAAAACAATGTAGGAATTTGCCCGCTTGCCGGGATACAAGGAAGCAATGCAAGTGAAATAGTATGCGAGAAGAACAGGACCGTTTTGCCCGCCTATGAGAAACAACTTCTGGACAACCTATTGTCAAGAAGACAATGAAATATATGATAGAGCAGAATGATTGCAATTATTTGCAATAAGATGGGTATTAAATTGCAAAAAACGTTAAGAATCTTGTTCGTGTAAGAGAATTGTGTGATAATGTACTGTTGACAGAGTGTGTTGTGTGTCTGTGACTTACATTGATGTCACAATGTTTACAATTGACATATATATATATATATATATCATACAGTACACTTTGAAGTTTCACTGAGTGATGGCATGTGGCTCAAATGCTTATGGCAGAGCACAAATCAATGTTAAGTCAATCTTTAATTGCTTAAGTATCAATATATATCTCTTGAGATGAAATAATAATGCATACATGAATGTGAGCAAAACAAGAAGGCTCTTGTATGCAACCCAAGTCTGTCTGTGACACAGAGGGTGAATGATGTATGAGTATTATTGTATTATTACAATCTTAATAGTTTGATTATGGTCAGAAGGACCAGATGAAGGAATAACTTATTAGTACAGTACAGATGTAGGCTAAGCCTATTAATACAGTCTTGCTAGTTCTATCCTAGATGTAGGCTAGGCCTATTAATACAATCTTGCTGGAAATATCACGGCCCGAGAGGACCAAATGTAGGATCAGGGGGCGTATTTTTGTGATAGCGGACTGTAAGAGTCCCTAATACCTACACGAGATTGAAAATTTAGTTGTGCTTAACACTTTTCGTGCTAACCACAACTAATGAGATCTCTGGCGGAGGACCACCTCCATTGTATTGGAGGAATTGGATTGAATAAGCTTTATAGCATACATCACTCAATGAAACTAAAGATATAAGATATAATATTTAATTATAAGCTAAAACACACGAACGAATACACTTTCACTTGGTTGAAAAGAGTTGAAAACAAAGATAGCAGGTCTTCAGCTGAAAGTCTTCTTGAAGATAGCATTTACATATCAATACAATGGTTGACAATCTTCTAGTATGTAGTGTCTGTGTTTGATGTAATATGTGAATCCATCTTAACGCAAGAGATTGAAGTTATGATTCAAGGATGTGAACATCGTCACCATCTACCATATAAACGATTGAATGAAAGTTTGTAGATAATGGAGATGAAAATTTAGTCTTAAAGTCACATATAATCACGTTTGTGAATAAATATACATTTGTCCGTGAAGCGTGACACTTGTAGAAATAGTTATCAAGACTAGAAACTGAATGTCAAGTCTGATGGATAAGCTATTTAATGATAGCTAAATCGCAACAATAAGATCGATGTTTAATGCGTAGATGTGTGGAAATTGGAATCACTTCTAGTAACACTAATGATTACTTACTTGAAGCGAAGTAAATGTCCTTATTTAGATTGATAATAGCAGAATCTTTATCTGCTATAAGAATGAGAATATGTGTCGTGATGTCCCAGCTGTTTAGCAATTAGCAAAGCACAACACAGAAACGCCATTTTGCCAGGCATAAATTGAATGAATGATTAAGTCCATTTCTTGATGCACTAGAAGTATTGCTTACTTGATGAAGCATATGATAAAGAAGCGTAGAACTTGTAGGATATATTATCCACACAAATAATAGAATGAATGTTGATGATCAGACTATATCACGATAATCCGAAGCACCAAAGAAAACATGAATCCTTTCATGTTTTAGTAATGGATTGTTGAATAGTGAAGAAGAAGGAAGTCAAGTCATTGAGCTATGTGAAATGCATATAAACTGCTCAAGAAATGTATCCTGAAGACTGGATACAAAAAATAATAATCAAATATGAATAATAACAGACAATGAATAGGTATAATAGCTTGCAAGATAGAAAATGAATGTTATTTAAATAAAAATATGAGTCAAGTTGAATTCAGAAACAGGAAGTGACAAAGAAAGATATCCAAAGCCAACATGATAGGCTAAATATAATGTTGTAAGTAAATGAATATAGGATGTAATGCAATAACTTAAAATCTAAACTTAACAATAAAAACTAAAGAAAAATGATGAATAGCATATACTGCTGTTAAGTTGGCAGCAAAAATAATTAAACTTGTACATAGTTTAAATCTATGATTGAACATATTAACATATTAAGGCACTAAGCTAGCCTGCAAACTAACATTAAGCACACAAAATATCAGTTTGACGATATAATATACATAAACAGTATTTGTCTTAAGTTTATTGGTGTATTATGTTAAAAAAATAAAGCATAATTTGAAAAAATATAAAGCATAATTGTCAAAAAAATAAAGCATAATGTGGGTTGCTCTAGTTATTATACTTTCATCTTTTCCATATTTATTATAATTTTTATAATAAAATTAGGAATATTTTGTTAAACGGAATTTTTAAGGTTTTTCATTTCAAACATTTAAAAAATCGCAAAATTGAAACACTTGCAAAACTAAATTATTCTTACAGGCATTGGTGGTTCTTGTAATGTGACAATTTTTAAAATAACTTATATGTTATTAAAAAAATATATATATATTTCGAATGATAATTCTTTCACATTGGCTGTGTGTAGGCTAAGGTGGAAAGGCAAAGTAAGACTGAAAAATTCAATGTCGTTGCCTGGATTTGAACCAGGATCTTTGGCTGTCTGTGCCGTTGCTCTTACCAATTGAGCTACTGTGGCAACATACCAGTACAACATTAAATTCTCCAACTGACTCACATATCCTAATGATTGTATGAAACTACAGAATGGTTTGAATAAATTAAGTGAATGGTGTGGATATAATAGATTACCTTTAAACATAAAACAATGCGTATTTCACTTAAAAAGGCTTTAGAATTAGTGCGTACCCCAGACTACAACAGTTATTAACTAACTCTGCCCCTCCTGCTTGATTCAACCTTCTTATATACGTGTGCGTGGCTTCTCGAATATCCGAGGGTGGTCAAGCAAGATGGGTCAATTTCCAGTAACTGTGCTGCGACCTTCTATCCGTCGCCAGTGGCTTCACAAGTTATTTTATTTGTATTTTATTGTTAGTGTTAGAATTGTGCACATTTCGTATTTGAGGCCTGTGTTACACTATTCAAACACTATTCAAGACATGTTTTCGGCAAACTTAAAATGGCCGCCAAAGAAAAAGCATGAACCTAAAAAAATGTTTACCATAGTTTTGAAATCACCTCGTTTTGGGGAGTAACTGGTAAAAAAGTTAGGAAAATCAAAAATTTTGAGCAACAAGTTTTATTCTATTTGGCTCATTTCAAATGGATTGACCATTCTACACATCTCCTGATTCCTGTTTGTCATGTGGAGTAACACTTTTGTCGCTTTCCGAGCTTATGTTATTTAGATTTTTATTTAAGGAACTCATATGTTACAATAACTGTAAAGTAGTAACCACACAAAACTTTATTAAGTGCCAGTATGGTACTTTATGAGATTGTGTGTGGGGACGGGAAAATGTCTGTCCATCCGTCCATCCGCATGTCTATACGTGCAATAACTCAAATACGCTTAATTGGATTTTAATTAAACTTGGTATACACATTTATAATGTTCATGGGAAACCCCTATTGATATTGGACCAAATCGGTTGACCGGTACTGGAGTAAAACCCAATTTAGTGTCTATTTTAAAGGCGCGATAACTCAAATACGCTTTATCGGATTTTCATGAAACTTGGTATACGAATTTATGATGTTCTTGGGTACAAGCCTATTGAATTTGGGCCAAGGTACTGAAATAATGAGTATATCAATATTAATTCTGTAATGAATATTCTTCTGTGGCCCACAATATATTAAAATAATGTAACAAATTGCCAATCGTATATTGATATTGTTAACAGCGTTGATTGATTTGTTTTTTGTTTCTTCATAACAATGTCAGCGTGAGCTAAATAATAATTTAAATAATGTACATAAAAGGTTTATAACAACTAGCCGTTGAATATTGATATTATATTGTGCATTCTATGGATATGTAGACTACCAATATTTACATTAGGCTATATTTTAATGTGAGTATTTTTCATATTCGTTCCTGTGCAGCAATATACCTAATGTAATTCCTGACAGATAGATTTCATATTGACTTTTTATTCATTCATAACCTTTAAGGCTGCTTTAAACTTGAAACAGACATATCAGCGAATCGTAGGCCTATTGCATCATTATTATTATTGCCAGCGCATTTTGTTTTTGGATTTTAACTCGGAGATCTATTACAAAAATAACTTTTCTGCATGGGCCTGTCATAATTGTGCTTATCACTGATTAAAAAAGCATACTGGCACTTTGTTATATCAGTTTACCTGATTTTATTTACTGTGGCACAAGTCCTAACAATGCAGTTTATCGAAATCCTCCACAGCTAATTATTAAGAGGCCTTGATCATTAATTCTCAAAATTGATATACTACAGACACAATGACATACTTTGATCCACTCCAATCTGGTTTTAGGACTTATCACAGTACCTCTACTCCTCTCCTTAAAATCATTGAAGATACTCGTGAGGCCATGTACAGACGTGAGGTAACTGTATTATTCCTTCTTGACTTTTCCTGTGCATTTAACACAGTCGACACTGACATCCTAAGTGCAAAGTTGAAATCTATATGTCTCTGACGCTGCAATCACATGGATGGAATCTTACCTTCGCGATCGCCATCAATGCGTTACCGATAACCAAAATTTGCATAGACCAAAATTACTTTACTTTTAATGACAGATTTTTTCAACAAAAGACAGGGATAGCCATGGGAAGGCCATTGTCACCGTTTTTAGCAAATGTCTTTATGGGACACTTCGAAACACGCATGACCAGTGCATTCCCACACATATTCAGGAAATGGGTTAGCTATGTGGATGATATCTTCACTGTGGTAAAAGAAAAACACATCCAAGACTCATTAAAACTATTGAACTTACAGCAACCAGAGATTCAGTTCACTTTAGAAATAGAAGACAAGAATGTACTCAATTTTTTGGATCTTAAATGCACCAGGACAGGAGAAAATATTGAATTTGGGATCTTGAGAAAAAGACACACACGAGGACAACTACATTAAAGCGGATGGACACAACCCTAGGCCACACAAGCATGCGATACTTAACAGCTTAACATATAGACTGATACAGGTACCACTTAAATAGGAAGAGTATAAAAAATAATACAATCACATTGTAAACACAGCAAGGAAGAATGGATATAGCAAAAGTTTAGTAGATAAATTAATCAGTAAATTCCAGAAACAAAAACAGCTCAAAAGTATCACTTCATTACAGGACCAGAAGGACAAATCAAAATACAGGAAATTTAATTACCACCCAGGATTAAACCACAAGTTCCAGAAGATCTTCAATGAACATGGGATTACATTAGCCAATCAAAGCAAATACAGCATAAAGAACATTATAATTAATAAGCATAAAAATCACATACCTCAGAACAAAATCCTTGAATATACAAAATAGACTGTAAGGAGTGCAATAAGGTAGGCCTATACATAGAACAGACCAGCAGGAACATAGATATCAGGGTGAATGAACATTTTAGGAACATTAGGATACAACAAATAGAAAAATTGGCGGTAGCTGCACATCACTGGGAGGAGAAGCATGAAATTAATAGGGATGCACAATTATTAAAGTCTGTAAGAACACCAAAAGAACTATGGATTTGGGAAAGGATTTACTTGAAAAAATTTGAAAACAGGCTCATGAATTTTGATATTCCGAAAGAAGACAACCTAATAGCTAAGTACCTTAAACCGACACCAGGGAAACAAGGAGAACCTCCAAACACCGAAGATCCCACAGTTGACATGTAGTTGAAGATACAGGCGAATGGGCTGTGAAACGTGTCCTACCAAATGATTGGTACATGAAGTCCAAGTGTGTTAATCAACTCATATTAATAAAATATGCAAAACAGACGTTTTATAGGTCTTTTGGCCTTAACTCTGCCAGGCAAAATAAATCATTTACTACTACTACTACCACCACCACCACCACAGAAAGCTTCTTTTTTGAACTTGCGATTTTTTAGAACTTGTCTGGTGACTCGTTCTGAAAATTTCTCTTATGTTCAAAAGAGTGTCGCTTTCTTATTTTTTGGCCAATGTTGAGGAAAAAATCAATTAAAAAAATTAAGTTTTAGCTTTTAAATGCTTAATTTTCTATAATAAGAGCTATAATAATTTGCTATTTTAAATACTAAATGCTAAAAATCTAAATTCTAACGAATCTAGTTATGACAAGGGCCCAGATTTTTGGGTTTTTATAAAACCTGCATTAGTTTTTTAACCATATATAAATAGTTTTATTTTAGTTTTTACCATTTTCAGACAAGGTTACTTACAGTTTCCATGGCTCTAAACCAACTACCCCTGTCATTTTCAACTCCACAAAAATTCAATAAGAACGTATTTCAGTTAACCAGTTTCTTAGAATAGTTTACTTTAGGTGTCATGCTTGAGCAAACACTGTGAATAAGCTGCAAGTATAAGCTTCTTAAGAAGCCTTTAACTTTGTAAAGAAATTGAGGATTTTGGTTCACTATCAATTTCCTTTACCGGAACAATGGGGTTAAAAAATGACAAAATTACCAAATGCAGTGGTATATTTTCCTTTACAAATGCACTGACAACATTGAGCATGATGCAAAATGTAGGTAAATACTTAAAAAGTAGTTTTTAGTAGTGAAACTGATAATTATATTAACATATCACAGTTAGCTAGCAAGGAACAAAATAGTTTAAAACCTAAGAATCTAGACCCTAGTTATGACTCAAAATTAAAATAAGTACTACATGAAACAAGTACTTTTTTACCTAAGATTTATTGATTACGTGTCATTACCTAACTTCAAATTACACAAAGTGCTTGATGCATTTTTAATTATGAATTATTTTCCACCTTCAAGCACTAGTATTTTATATTGATATTGCAATAATAGGGTGCTGACGGAGAATTTCTAGACAGTTTTTTTTTTGTACCTGTTTATTTTATTTTTATTTTATTATATCTTATATTATATTATATATATATTTTTTTGACATATACACAATAAAATCTCTTAGCCATATGTTGAAGAAGAAACGTCAGGTTAAAATCTATGTAGGCTACAAAAGTATTCTTCTACCAACAGTCACAATATTAAAATTAATCAGGTGTATTGTCAGTGGTTAAAAATGTACAAGAATATAATGTGTACACTGTTTTTTATAATATTAAAATTATCGTCAATAGTTAAAAAATGTACAAGAGTCTATTCTTCCATTTTTATATGAGTTGATAACACAATGGTACGGTATATATGTAGATTCGTAGTATGGATTTTCTAGGATTCTTCTGTCAGCAGTCATAAAACAAAATCAATGTATTTTACATGGAGATGCAAAAAAACTGTCTAGAAATTCTCCGTCAGCACCCTATTATTGCAATATCAATATAAAATACTAGTGCTTGAAGGTGGAAAATAATTCATAATTAAAAACGTATTATCAGCACTAGAGGAACAAAATGAAATTTATCAATGCTTGATGCAGTTTTCAATATGGCTCTAACTAATAATCTCATATAAAATGCAGTAACAATACCAATCAATATGGGTATCGAAATACTCTGCAAAATGAGGTGATATCAATAGAAATATTCATATAAAATAATTGAAGCATATTAATCATATAAATGGAATAATAAATAAATAATTCCATTTACCATGCAGTATTTTGAAATAAAGATGGAGTATGGAATATTAGGATTGTAACAGGAATTTCCTAAGAAGACCTTCACAGAGACTGGGTTTTTCTCTGCTATTGTCTAAAGGTAATTCTTTATGACCCAGGTATTAAGTACCAGAGTCCTTTCCTTTAGAAAATCAGAATATAATGACACTAAGCACAATAGCTGTCAACCAAAAATATGAGTATGGTAATCAAATACAGAGATCCCATTAAGGACTACAAGTGTATACGAGGTCTGTTAGAAAAGTATCCGAACTTGTTTCTTTTTGCGAAAACCTAATGGATTTGAATCAAGCACGCTTGCATGGGCCGACCTTGAACCTTCGTGTGCATGTGTGAATTTTTTCCCGCCTGTCAATAGCGTCTGTTGCTGGCAATTAGCGTTTGAGTGAGGTAGTGTGTAGTGCTCACATCGGTTTTTCATTGCAAGGAAAATGACGGAATGACTGGAGCAGCGCTATTTGTCTGAAACTGGGCGACAGCCAGGTGGAAACAATTCGGAAAATTAAAACGGCTTTCGGTAAAGATGCTATGGGCATCACACAGATTAAGGAGTGGTACAACCGTTTTAAAGACGGCAGCACATGGTGGAGAGCGAGCCACGCTCCGGTCGGCCATCAACATTCTGAAATGACCAGGTCATTGCCAAAGTGAACGCTGGACTGTCGTGTGAGTATCCGAGAAATTGCGGAAGAGGTGGGCATCATCACTTTCGGCACATTCAATTATGACCGCAGATTTGGCCATGAAGAGAGTGGCGGCAAAATTCATGCCGAAGCTGATGATGGTGGAGCAAAAGCAACTTCGTCTTGAAGTCTCACAGGACATGCTGGACTCCACAAACAGTGACCCCGACTTCATGAACAACTTAGTGAGTGGAAACGAGTCCTGGTGTACGGGTACGACCCGGAAACCAAATCCCAGTCATCACAATGAAAAACCGACGAGAGCACTACACACTGCCTCACTCAAATGCTACTTTCCAGCAACAGACACTATCGACAGGTGGGAAAAAATTTACGCATGTGCATGAAGGTTCAACGTCGGCTCATGCAAGCGCGCTTGATTCTAATCCATCGGGTTTTTGCAAAAAAAGAAATAATGTCGGATACTTTTCTAACAGGCCTCGTATTTGTAAAGGCATTGGTTTAAACAATCCTGTACTTCAGAGAAGGGGGTTTTGTGCATGAAAGTAAGGAACTTTAGTGGAAAGACCAAAAGAAAGATGTCTATACTTTACAATAAAGAAAGTAATTGGCAAAGATTGATGATAAGGCAGAAACCATGCTTTGTATTCGATACTACACAAAACAATATGATTTCTAGTTAAGCGTGGAAATCCCCATTGTCAGAATAACGACGTCATATATTTTGTGATTGTTTTTAACGAAAAAGTAGGGTTCCAATGGGAACTAATGTATAACGTCATGTGTAATAATTAACCTATCAGCCTCGAGAAGATGGGAGGAGTTTATTATTAAATTTTAGTATGTTAGGATTTTGTCTAAGATGAAGAGATCAGTAGTCTGCAGTAATGAATAGTCTCCGTTCTCAGTTCCTGACAGGGAAGTTGCTTTTTGTCGACAATCCTGAGTGCGTGTAGAGAATATCTGCGTAGTGAATTAATTGTACTTAGTTATTTTTCTGCAAGAACATTTTCGAACTTTAAAAAATTCACAAGCATAAATTTCTTACTTACAAATTTCATGCAATAATTTCCCGCACTCAGACATATTTAAAACTCTAATTATTTGGATTTAGATATTTTTACATTGCATCAACATAACATTTTAAGCATAAATTTTGCCATTCACTCTGATCAAATATTTATTAATTAATTTGATATTAATTAGAAGGGCGGTTGAACATTGTTGTATCAATATTGTATGCAAGAAGTAATCATTGACATTTAACATCCTTAAATAAATGTGTTCAGAGAAATTCTGTGATGTTTTCATTATAAGAATTATTAATAATCTTATAAATATCTTCTCCATATATAGTCTTCATATAAAGTCTCCTTATAGTCTCCATATAAGTCGTATGAAGTCTTCTCCATATCTGCCTTAAGAAAGAGTAATCAAGTTTGGAGCAGACGCAGAGCTGCAGCCAGAGGGTCATCTACATCATTAGTGTGGTCTTCATTGACCAGACTGAACATTACTTTTAAAACTCAATCAATTAAAATACACAATACCTGCGACATGATCCATCAAAATTCAAAGACCATCAAACTGCTCCATCAGAGAAAAAGTTTTGGAAACACTACTCTAGGGAATCACTTTATAAAGCATAAAGGAGGAAAGGCACCACAAGGAAAAGATGAAAAGAAAACGCAGACTATAAACCTAAAAGATTGATAAGGCTGTTATATAACTGATTGTAATAATTATGTAAGGAGACTCTGGAGAAATACTTCATAATCAATGGGGAATGGGCTAAATCCGAATTCTGAATAAATATTATTATATTTCTATATATAAAAGCGGCTTTGTCCTGGCTGACGGACTGACTGACTAACAGAGAATCAACGTAGACCCTAAACTATAAGGCGCTGTTCATACTGAGGCAATATACGATAAGCGATTTATCGGAAGGGATTTGTTGCAGCAATATATTGCTAGGAAGGTTCAGACAGCGAACGATAAATCGGCACGACCTGGGCGATAAAAATTCCCTTTAGGCAGGCCTACAGGCTTAGGTAGATTTCGATGTGCTAAATCTCGCCTTATGTGAGAGCTATCGAGAAACCAGTTATTGATTTTTAGAGTACTCATCAAGAGCTTATCAATGATGCCCCATAAGACCTGGTTTCAAAAATTTCGAATTTCCATCCTCCAACCAACCACCCCCACTCAAACCCCCATAACCCCCGAATCGTTGGTGTCACTGTGAACTCCATCATAGGGAGTTCTCTAATTTATTCAAACAAAGTTTCCCTTGAAGTGGATTAATAGCTAGTATATAAGAAATACCTTCTAAAGTTGTATAATCACATTTATTCGTGTTCTTTCGTATTTACAGACTACCGCGACTATCTTCGCCATATCTTTATTTTCAACAATGTCAACAGAGAGAAAAAACAAAAGAGGGAAACAGAACACTGAGGGCTGAGTTCCATTATAAATTTCTGTTTCCTTTGTGAATACATTACACAATACACTACACACTCCGCCCCTAGTGACAGCGATAGTGTCCTAGAAACGTGCAGGGAAGTGGACCTTGCGTCCTGATCTGGTGAAATGTCCAGTCACATCAGTACAAGTATCTTGTTGAGGGTTAGTAACACTATGGGGACCTTCTTCCAATAGAAAAGCTGGTTTCAGGCGGTCCACTGAGATTCGCTTTATTAACCCCCTGGTATTAATGTCTAAAAACTTATCAGTTCGACTCTTTACTGGATAGGGGCCGTCGTACGCAGGTTGGAGTGAGGATGATGGAGGTCCATGATGTATGAAAACATGAGAGCAGTCGGCGAGATGTTTGGACACAAAAACAGGTCTTTTGCCATGGGTTGATATCTGACTTGGTTTAAGTCCTCTTACTGTCTCCTGGAGATGTCTCACGAAGTCAGACTGTGATACGGTAGGCTGATCGGTGAACAGTTCTCCTGGAAGGCGGAGCGGTGTACCATAGACCAGTTCGGCGGCTGAGTGACTTAAGTCTTTTTTTACCACAGATCGCATACCCAATAAGACTAGAGGTAATGAGTCTACCCACGACGAGGATTGTAGTAGATGGCATTTGAGTGCTGCTTTCATAGTGCGGTGTTGGCGTTCGATTAGACCATTACTTTGTGGATGGTATGCGGTTGTCCTGATGCTCTGGAAACCTAGGTACTTGCTTAGGGATTTGAATAATTGGCTTTCAAACTGTCGACCTTGATCAGTAGTTATTCTTACAGGAATACCAAATCGTGAAAACCAAGTGGTTATAAGTGCCTGTGCAACAGAGTCAGCTGTTTGGTTTACTATTGGTACAGCTTCCAACCATCTAGAGTATCTGTCTATAGCAGTGAGGAGATATCTGAATCCTTGGCACACAGGTAGAGGTCCCACAATGTCAACATTTATGTGTTTGAATCTGTCGTCGGGAACTAGGGATTTTCCTACTGGAGATCTGGTGTGTCAATGAATTTTTTATCTTTGGCAGTCGATACATGCTCGTGTCCACTGTTGGCAGTCTTTCTTCATATTGGGCCAGATAAATCGTTCAGTGATCATTTTGGTTGTTGCTCTGTTTCCTTTGTGAGTACATTACACAATACACTACACACTGATATGATATGATATGATTGAGTTTCCTATAATCCCCGCAAGGTCTCCAATCATTAGATTTCTTCTGAGTTAAGTGTAGGGGACTAGCCCAACAACTTTTCGAAGGTCTACATAACCCTTGCTGGAGCATGAAGTCAAATTCCTTACGAGCTGCTAGGAGTTTTTCAGCCGAGAGTCTTCTAGTTTTGGCAAACACTGGTGGGCCTTTCGTTTCGATGAAATGTTCAATGTGGTGGCTTGCGATTTTTGTGTTTACAATGTTAGGTCGCAGAATGTCAGGAAATTCATGTATAATCTGCTGATATTGATTATTTCCGTTAGCTGGACCTGAAGTCTGTAGTTGTGAGAAGAGGTACCATACGCGGTCAAGTGTGTGTTCCCGTCAATTAAGCGATGTTGAGAACTGTCGACGAGTAAATTGAAATGTGACAGGAAATCGACTCCTATTATAGGTTGGCAGGTAGAGCAGTGAGGATGCGATTATGAATGGCCAATTGAATGTTCGACGTAAACCAAGGTCAAGTGTCATAAGTCGTTGACCATACGTATGGATCCTAGTACCATTCACTGCAAAAAGTTCAAGTTTATTTGGTGACTTCTTTTCACTGTGTGTTGGTGGCACTACAGAGACATCTGCACCGGTATCAATTAGGAACTGGGTTGCTGTCCCTTTGTCACTAATAAAAAGGCGACTCAGCTCTAACCCCTGGCTCCCTGTCGCCGTGGAGAGTTGGGGAACTAGTTTTCCGGTCCATTGTGAGGTGTAGCTCGGAGGGACATGCTGCACGGCTGTAGACATCTGTATGCCTCCTCGCCAAATTTAGTGTGGTAGTAACATTTCCCTACCTTTGTTGACTGTCCTGTTTCTACATTCCTACCTCTGGATCTGGACCTAGACTTTGGTCTTCCCTGTTGGCGGCGGTCGGTGAAAACATGCTTACTCAACTCTGCAACATGGAGTGAGAGCTCAGAAACTTGTTTCCTCAGTTCCTCTATTGAGTTGTTCATTGGTTGCGTAACAGCAATAGGAGCTACATAGTACGAGCTTGTGGGTTTTAGCTCCCAAATCTGGTCTGCCATGGTCGACAGTTTCGTCAGATCGTCACTACTCACTGACAGGATAGCATTCATTTCTCTCGGTAGCCGCTGTAACCATAAAGTTTTAAGAAAATTCTCGCTTACCTTGTCTGAAGCTAAATTTCTCATTTCACAAAGTAATTGCGACGGTTTACGATCCCCGAGTTCCAAGTCTGTCAATAGTCGCTGTGTTCGTTGCGTTTCACTATCTGCGAAAGTTGAAATAAGAAGCTTTTTGATTGCATCATATTTACCGGAAGACGGAGGATTCGTGAGAATATCGGCCACTTGTGTCAGAATTTCTGAGTCAATTGAACTCACCACAATGTCATATTTAGTTTGGTCCTGGGTGATCTTCGAGTTACGAAATTGTGCTTCGAGTTGCATGAACCATATCCTCGGATCAGGCTTCCAAAACGGCGGAACTTTGATAGATACGCGGGCCACTACGGTTTCTTGGCTTTCCTGAGCAGTTCCAGCTGTAGTCTGTTGTACTTCTTCCATCGGGGTCACCACTGAAGTGGATTAATAGTATAATAAATACCTTCTAAAGTTGTATAATCACATTTATTCGTGTTCTTTCGTATTTACAGACTACCGCGACTATCTTCGCCGTATCTTTATTTTCAACAATGTCAACAGAGAGAAAAAAACAAAAGAGGGAAACAGAACACTGAGGGCTCAGTTCCATTATAAATTTCTGTTTCCTTTGTGAGTACATTACTCAATACACTACACCCTCTATACTTCATAGGGGCCGAGACATACATTTTCCAAAATTTCTACCCCTCCCTGACCCTCCCTTTGGGCCAAATTTGCTCATTAACGAACTTGTCCGAACTATGGGGCCTAGAAATAACGTAATAAAATTTGGTTCAAATATCTTCAAAATTATGGCTTTTTTTTTTAAATAATTTATTTAACGGGCAGTGGTTTTGTACTTAGGGAGGCATGAAACGTAAAGATATGAAGGAATTTTTCGAAAGTTATGACATGGTATCGATTGCAATAGGTAGATTTTTCTTCGAAATCTGCCTAAAATGTGGTGGGAACACAATCTTCACTACAAAAGTTACAATATCGTAAGCAACAAATTGCTCAGGCGACCGGCATGTTGCACTTTGAGAGATATATCGCCTGCGATATGTTGCGCTATCGTGCGACTGTGAACCTTTTTTATGGCCTCCCTTTAGATTTCAAGTATCTGTCCGTGCGTGTCGCGTATCGTATATCACTCACGTTATATCGCTTATCGCTTATCGCCTCAGTGTGAACGCTGCCTAACAGATAGAGACTTGGAATTTTGACAGTATCTTCATTCCGTAATATAAATGCACACTAAGAAACATTTTTGCAAAATATTGATTTTTAATGCCAAAAATAAAATTTTTCAAGGAAACGAAATACCTTCCATAAGAAACACACGAGCAATTTGATTGTTGGGGAAAACGTTCCTATTAGCAAGACAGTATTCAATTGTGAAATTAATTGAAGATGGCTTTGCTTAGTTGCTATCTTGATTCATTTCTTTACAATTTGCAGAGATCTGATGTTTTAACGTAGGTGGACAGAAGGGGAGAATGAATGTGTTATTGCCAGGGCACCCGAACAAAGCCTCTGGAGCGAACTGTAGATTTAAGGTATCATCCCGGTGATAACAATCTCGAATGAATGATTGGTTGGGAGTTGAAAACACAACTTTATTGCATTTTCAACCAAAAGAATAAAGACCTAATAAATGCACAGTCGATCTGTAGAAATTACAGGCGAATAAACCTTCATGTGTTGTTACTTGATAGACATAATATATGCTTGCAGAAATGTTCGTCACAAATCGTGATGTTCATGAATCTATATTAAATACACATATAAATGTATTGGATAGTACATAATCAGAGGACCAGCTATACTAATTATTACAACAGATGAAGATTACTACTTCTCACTAGATAGATTATTGAACATTAATGGTTCGTGCAAATGAAGAAATTCGAATGTCTATATGAAGCTCAGATCAATTGAAACGAGCATTTAAATTGAGTCAAGCAATTTACACACTTTGGAAATCTTGGTGATTGATTAATGTCTAATTTATTTATCAATCAGAATAACATTGACTCCTCTATGAGGAAAATCTCACTAAACCAACTAATCCTCTGTCCATACCAATATGTTGAGAATGTACCTTTAATATGTAATTCATGAAAATGATCTTCACCTTGACTGGTATGAATGTCTTGAAGTTAAAGATGAAGATTTATTATCTTCAGAAAAGAACTCCTTGTGGTCCTAAATATAAATTATATGCAGTCTTCATGCTTGTTGAATCACTAAAGACGTGATGAAAAATTAAAGAAAGGCTTTTCGCCTGAAATAGCAATATTCTGAATTGCTGGAAACTCTTAATGAGTTGGAAAAGTGCCCTTGGCTCTTGGAAATAATGAATGGAATGTGTTGATCACAGAACACCAATATTATTATTAGAAGTGATCAGCGCATGTCAAAACTCGGAAACAAAAAGCGATTACAGCGCTCCAACGGGTCGGGCAGTTAAGCTGTAAGAATGAAAAATTTGCGTGCCAGAACACATGTATGAAAATGCATTCCAAATTCTGTAAAACCATAGCCCACTAGTATTAGCGGGCTACGGTAATGACCATAGCCCACTAATACCATGAGGCTATAGTGATACAAACAATTATCTTTTAAAAGCATTGAACACAAAATGCACTAAATGATGAACACCTTAAATAAGAAAAAATAATAATTTGCAAACAATATGCGTCAGATCTTATAAAAACCGTAGTGTAGAATACCTTCTAGAATTTCTGCTACTCACAACATACATGTTTCGGTGATTGCTGAAATATGTATTACTTTAGATGACTTTATAAATAAAAAAAAAACACCCTTGATTAATGAATTATATTTATAAAAACTTATTTTAAAAATATTACATTACCATAAATATTAGTAGCTTCCTGTCACTTGAATTTCTTTTACCTCAGTCATACACAGAAGTATGAATTTACTTTCTGTTTTCACAAAAACTAGGCGAGGCTTGAGATCACTTTCCACATTTGATTGGGAATTCACAGGGATGGGTCTCTGTAAATCACGAGTCGCAAGCTGCTTTGGGGTAACTTGTCTAGTATGGTTAACGAAATCTTTCTCCAGGAAGTGGTCTTCACACATGAAATAATTAGCACAATTCACATTATCATCTAAATTGCACTGATGTTTCAGTTGGTTCACGTTTGATTTTTTCGGAAACCTGTAGATATGTTTGTTTTTGTAGTTCACGTTGGATTTCATACTGAAGTATTTACTTCCGCAGCCAGGGAACTTACAGGAATATTTCACTCGTTTCTGAAACAATGAATACGAAACATTAATCTTAATATTCGTAGAACATGGAATAAATATTAATTCAGGATTGTTTTAAGCAGTTAATGTATTTTAACTTACCTTCGCTACTTGACATCTTTATAATATGTTAATCATATCTCCTCCTTTTCCAAACACTAATGCATACAGATCGTTGCAGAAAAAAAACAGATATTACGCCTTTTCGTATATTGCTGTCATATGTTTCGAAACAAACCTGCCGCCATGGCAACAGCGATCACAGTGCACCAAACCGGTCGGGCAGTGAACTAATGAGCTGTTGCTATTCTTTCAATGTTACTTTCACCCCCGTGGTGTTGATGAAGTTATCCATTTTGAAACTTGTATAAAAACAACAGAAGGTTAAAACAAATACTATAGAGGACAATACCGGACACTTACTGCTTTGACAATGGAAAAATGGGGGACAGATTTTGCAGCACTCCTGGTGGCACAACCTGCAAACTTGGGGGCAAATTAAAATATTCAAAACACATATAAACTGCAATTTCACCAAACACTAAGGACCAAAACACTGTGTAAGTAATTATAAGAATAATAAACAAAACACAGAACTTCCGAAATAGTTCTCAAAATATCAATGAAAACACAAATATTTCAACTTAACGGTTGCTAACAACAACTACTTTCTCTTTTTTTCAATGTTGCTTTTTTGTTTTAATTATTTAGGTCATTTATTTCCAAACCAGCATTTATTTCTGAACCATAGATAGATAGAAAAATCATATCCCTTATACATAACATGCCCAGGTTGGCTACTTCGGTTCCTCTGATAGAAATTTGTTGATATCTTTGTATTTAGTTAATGCATCTGTATTCAGTAGTAGCAGGTTGGGCTGCTAGATGGTGCTCAAAATATTGTCCCTCGATATATCGCAAAGTGTCCTGCATTGTCCTCTATAGTATTTGGTTAAAATAATCAGATATCCGCCAACCCAAAATAGCTCGATCAAAATATTAAATTTGTTATGATCAATTCATGATAAAACACTATACTAAAGTACTGTATATAATCTCAAGATAAAATAAGAAATAAATAAAGAAATGTTTAAATAGGAAGGTATTTAGAGAAATAAATGAAGGCGTTTTGAGTTTGAGATTAATGACAATAATTAATTGTCAAGACATACAGTAAATAAATGAAACTATGAGGTTTGAAATTAAATCAGAGCCATCTATAAGCTAAATTTATAACATAGTATTAGCAAGTAGGTATCACAAGACGTAACAGAATGCATGCCTTAATGGGAAAATATTGAATGATTTGGACGAAACACATTATGTAGGTTTTTTTGGGTTAGGGAACTCGAGTCTGAGGTCTCTTTCCCCCCCTCCGGGCAGTGCACTTTGTTCATGAAATGCACCTTGAAGTCAGGTTTTTAATTTTTTTAACTATCAATCGTTATAATAAAATTTTTATGCATGATTTGGTTTCATTTCAAATTTGTATGCCCATATGGCAGCATAAGATTTGTTTTGTTCATTTAATTATCTATATTTTTAACGTTAAACAATATAATTAAGAATAAAATTATATAATTCCTGCAATTTATGTAAAAACAATGTCAGTGTTAACAAATATGTTTTAATTATTTTTCTGTTAAATAAATTATTTAAACAAAACATCTAGCAGTTGAGTAAATAATTGCAGGTGAAGTCATGGGCACCTGATGGAATTCTCACTTCCATACAAAGTGACTGGTTTTGTAGATTTTAATGTTGTTACTGTCTGTTCAGTTTATGTTGCATGACCAACGGTTCTACCCTTAGCTGGCTGTACATGTTACAACTTAAACCAAGCAGATAATAATGGGTCATTCCATATCAAATCAACCAATAAAAATATAATTTTTAACCTTGAGGTTTTCAAAATGGTTCCTATTCAGTGATTGTGTTCTGTTCATCACTAATTTGACATGTAACTTGACTGTATCACATCACTGTATATTTCTTCCAAAAACTCAAAAAGTTTTTTTTATCAAAAACTTAAAATCGGAATTTTTAATTTTTATGAAAAAAAAATATTTTATTCTAAACCTCTTTAGTGAGTTGTGTACAAATTTTCATGATGGCATTTTTCTGGTTTCATACTAAAATTAATTTTTATATGAATTGAGGCATAGGCCTATAGAAATTCTGGTAAATTCATTCATTGTTATTCTATTAAAAATTAATCATACTGTTGTAATTAAGCTTACTCTAATACTAATTTACTTTTTTTACATTAGGGCCTATACCCTAAAGGTTTATTTGATAAAAGTTAGATCTATATAATAGGATGATGATGGTCCATATGGTAAAATAACAACTGGAACTAACAAGAGTTACTGAATCAGTGACATGTTTCTTTCCTCCTGTTGAAACTTGCAACCCCTCAGTCAGCAGTTCTTTCTCACTACAGTCATTGTGTCATTTTTATAAATTCCTTTTAGCCTACCGTATTTCATTATTTTATGATATGAAACGTTAATTATAACTGTTCAATTAAGAATAAAACTGGCAAAATAACTTTATATATGGGCCTGTAGATTTTTTTACCTAAACGTTGGTCTTGTGCAAGAATGGAATGTGAATTTGGTATTAGTAACTATATGGCATGGAAAGCAAAAGAACTTCTTGAAGAAAAGGGGATACTATCGACTCCTGACCCAAAACCTGGAAAAACTCTACCTCCCGAAACAGCTGTTTTGGTAAAGGAATTTTATAATAATGATGAAGTGAGTAGGGGAAAAAAGATTATGTCTCCATGGGTAAGGACATCGAAGGAAAGCTTATCCATATCAAAAAAGGTTGATTTTGGGAAATTTGCGTGAAATTTACAAACTTTTCAAATCAAATTTCCCTGATTTAAAAATTGGCTTTTCGAAGTTTGCAGAACTGAGGCCCAAGAACTGCATTATTGCTGTTGCCACAGGAAGATTAAATAAACTAACACTGCCTGGATCTGACAGTCCTCTAACAAGTTACAAGGAATGTATGGCTAAAGTTATGTGCAATCCACCATTACAGGCATGCTTCCTAAATGAATGTGACTATTGTCCCACAATTGAGGACTTTAAGGAAGCTTTAACCGAGTGTTTCAAGGAGGAAATGATTGACAACATTACTTATAAACAGTGGATTACTGTAGACAGGTGTAATTTCGAAACATTAAAAAAAACCAGTTGAGTTTGTCCAAGAATTTTGCAGTCAATTGAGTAATCTTAAAAAACATGATTTTATTGCAAAACAACAATCATTTTTCTTCTCTGAAACAAAATCCTCATTAGAAGAAAATGAAGCTGTAGTAACTTGTGATTTTGGCGAAAATTATTCATTTGTTCTACAAGATGAGGCTCAAGGGTTTCATTGGAACAATTCTTTGGCTACTGTGCACTCTTTTGTAATATATTTCAAGGAAAGAAATCAAGAAACAGGAAAACAAGAGCTAGTTAACTGGAGCTTTGTATTTATATCAGATTGCCTAGCACACAATACTGTTCTTGTTCATGCTTTCCAGAAAAAATTAATGCTATATCTAAGAAATTATCTACCAAACTTGAAAAAGCTGTACTATTTTTCAGACGGTTCAGCTGCACAATACAAAAATCGTAAGAATTTTCTGAACCTCTGCTATCACAAAGAGGACTTTGATGGACTTGAAGCTGAGTGGCATTTTTATGCTACATCACATGGAAAGGGAGTTTGTGATGGAGTAGGGGGTACAGTCAAAAGGCTTGCCGCCAAAGCCAGCCTCCAAAATCCATTAGAAACTCAAATTTTAACACCTTTTCAGCTTTTTTAGTGGGGTGTGCAACATTTACCAACAATCACATTTTTCTACACAACCAATGAAGAGTATTCTGATGAAGAAAAAGTTATGAAATCAAGGTTTGAAGAAGCTGTGGCAATCTCGGGGACCCAGAAATTTCATGCCTTCTTTCCTCTAGACCTAAATAGGGTAAAAACCAAAGTATACTCATTTTCTGATGATTCAGAAACACATAGAGTACAGATCAGCCCTGGTGATGAAGACATTCCATTTGAAGATGTTGTGGGTTTTGTTGCTTGTGCTTATGATAAAGAGGGTTGGTGCATGTTGACTCAAAAGATGATGTTGTAAAGAAAATTCATGTTTCCTTTCTTCATCCAAAAGGACCATCACCATCATTCACATATCCTAGGAGAACATATATCCTAGCAGTGCCAATGAACTATGTTTTGTGCAAACTAAATCCAACCACAGCAACAGGTAGAACCTACCAAGTTCCAGCGGAGGAGGTGGCCAAAGCAAAATACAGTTTTGGCAAAGAAGAAAAACCACCTCTACTGATTTTGAGTGTAATGAAAATTGTTCCATGATTTAAAGTAAGTTTAACTGTATTTTAATAAAATAAATAAGATATCAATTTTCAACAGGAGGAAAGAAACATGTCACTGATTCAGTAAGGCCTGTTAGTTCCAGTTGTTATTTTACCATATGGACCATCATCATCCTATTATATAGACCTAACTTTTTTCAAACAAACTTTTAGGGTACAGGCCCTAATGTAAAAAAGTAAATTAGTATTAGAGTAAGTTTAATTACAACAGTATGATTAATTTTTAATAGAATAACAATGAATGAATTTACCAGAATTTCTATATACCTCAATTCATATAAAAATTAATTTTGGTATGAAACCAGAAAAATGCCATCATGAAAATTTGTACACAACTTACTAAAGAGGTTTAGAATAAAATATATTTTTTTCATAAAAATTAAAAATTCCGATTTTAAGTTTTTGATAAAAAAAAAGTTTTTGAGTTTTTGGAAGAAATATACAGTGATGTGATACAGTCAAGTTACATGTCAAATTAAAGCCCTTGTAATTCTAAAAAGAATGGTACAAATTTGAGCTTTCTAGGACCAACCGTTTTTTAGTTACATGCTTTTTAATATATCAAAACGTTCCTAAAAACTGTCATAATGTAATTTTTCAAAAAATTTTATCTCAAAAACTATAAGTCCAAAAAAGGTAAAAATCTACATTTTGTACCTACTCAGCTAATACTACCTCATATTAAAAAATCGTAACAATCTGATGACGTGATGTTTGAACCATTGGTTGATTTGGTGTGGAATGACCCTAATGAGGATTCCCATTTTTTCCTGCTGGCCTTTTTAATTTATTAAGCCTATTTCTTACCTCTTTAGTAGTCTTTCTGGCATTATTTTTCCAAGTAAGCTTTGTATCTAAGTGCATTCCCAAATTTGTAGTATCTGAAGTTTCTTTTGTATTTTCTTCATTATATTTCAGATCAAAATTTTAATGTTTTGTACAGTCGGTCAAATAAAAAACGTCGGGACTCGTATACAGTTGAAATTAAAGTTTTAACGCATTACTTCACAAGTTTCCTATAAAAAACATTAAATACAGGTCATTTTCTCAACATATGAGGCCTTGCGACAGGAGGGAAAAAATGAACAACGCGGAAAGCTCAACACACGATATTCAACTTAATGTATTGTCATAATTCATTTTGCTTTGTGTCATCGCCACATACAAATGCTAAAGTGAGAGAAAGTGTAGTTAGGGCTGTAATTGACCTGCATTTTTCGGCCTCTGAAGCAGCGAGAAGGTTCCATATTTATGAAAGAGCAGCTCAGTGGTGGGAATTTTACTGTAATGCGACCGGAAGTTTTCATAGGAAGCGTGGACCTGCGGAAGGCCGTGTATTTCGATGCTAGATTGGTTGCGTAAGTAATTGATTTTGCACTAGAAGTACCGGTATTATAAAATAAAATCTTTAAAAAATGCTCCTTGAATAAACATATTCCTCGCGAATCTATTAATTATTAATATTATAAAAATTTGCAACCAAGAATATGGCGGATTTGAGGCATATAGCCACAGCCTTCTATACATGTTTGTTTTGGAACAAAACTGATTAAATAATCAAGAAAATACATGGATAGACAAGAGGCGTGTGTGAACCTAACCTTAAGTCTTCCTGTACATGCGCATATGCTCGTTCGTGATACTTAATCAAATACCGCCCGACATTTTTTATTTGACCGACTGTACTGGTACCAGTGAAAAGATATGGTGTAATGTTTTGTTACCATTAACTATAAGCCTATTTCCATCTACCCATCATTATAACATGTTCAAAACTCTACCGGTATTTATAGTTTCAAATAGCCTACTGGTAATATGCAGATCATTGCTTCTCCAGTCACTTCTGAACTCTTTGTTTAACAAATTCTCTGTTTTCTTTTCTTGTGTAATTCTACTTTGTAGAGGTAATCATTTTCGGTTCTGGAATATTATGGAAACTTATACCTTTCTTTAATACTGAAGTTTAGGTTTTGCACGGATCGTCAATGCGATAATTAGGTTCCATACACATTACCACATTAACAATTCCTAGCATGGCACACTTCATAACCCTGATTCCATTTCACTTTTTGAGATAATTTTGCTGTGACTTATAGTCTCCAATTTGCCAATTTTACTTAGGATATGGTCAGAACCAATATTCTTGGAAATTTCAGTGTATTGTTCAGGTGACAGAATATCTTCTCTTCCAAAACTGTTTTTCTACAATCCCGAAAGCCCAGATAGGAGTGGCCCCTCACAGGGAAATAGAATATTATTTATTCCAGGTTTTGAGGTCTTTTGTGATATAAGAATAAAATTACTGCATTTAAAAGTACATGCATATTTCTGTTTTGATCAGTGCAGCAAAGAACTCAAAACTGAAACATTTCTTGGAAACTCGAACTATTCTAGAAAGTCGCACAACTCACTAACCAACTGCTCCACGGTGTACCCCTAACAATATAATACAAAGTTAATATTACTTGTCACTTTATTATGCACATTCCAAAGTTCACTTCGTTCCTGATTTGCTGCTTTCTTTTTCATTCTTTTCCTGCTTCCTCTGCTTTTCTCACCTAGACTCTTCTCCCTCCATTTTCATAAATATCACATGCACAGATGGACTGCATTAATGTCGACAATGCTCAATACTATAAATTGGCGCCAATTGTTCTCAGTGTAAGAAACTTGACTGTTGACACACAACCTTAGAATGAACTAATATTACGTAATTGGTTTTGGACAGAATACGGTTGGGCACGGACGAAGATTTGGATATAATACAGTTTGACATGGACAAAGAATTGGACATAATACATAGAGTTGATGATTTGTGGTGAATAAAAACTCAGGATTTCGTCAAATAAAATGCAAAATTTCTACATATATTTCGCTATTTAAAAATTGAATTTTGTCATTAAAATGGTATAAAAAAAAAAAAAATCTTGAAAATCAGCTGTTAAATCTAACTGAATTTTTTCCGTACACTGATAATATATATCAAGCAACATCCAGGAGTGATATGACAATGTCTTGAATTGATATGAAGTAAAAATGAAACAGCTTACCTGATTTACTTGAGGTAATAGTATTTTAGTTTAAAATTAAATAAATTCCTTACTTTACATTGTGGTTACGGCAGTTAAGAAAATGCACAAATTCATCCTAAAATACTGTATTTTATTCATCAACATGTAGAACTTAAAAAATAGAAGTACGGATAAAGTTAAAATAATCACTCTTCGTCATTATCACCATCATCGATGGAAAACAATCTATGTTTCTCCCCGACATTGATGTTTTTGAAGTGAAACTTCTTTAGCCACGGTAGGGGTAAATCGAGATCTTGCGTTACGTTAAAAATCATCACGAAATTAGTGTTACGCTCAAAATCATCACAAAATTAGTGAGGTGTGATGGAACGGTCTGCACAGAAAACAATCAACTCAATGATTAAGCTTATTCAAAATTTAAAAAATAAAAAATTTAAAATTAAAAAAATCAAAAATTGAAAAAATCTAAAATTAAAAAATAAAAATCCAAAAATAAAAAACTTATCCAAAATTTAAAAAATCCCAAGTTCCAAAATGAAAAAATGAAAAATCAAAAATTCAAAAATCCAAAAAATAAAATTAAAAAAATCAAATACAAAATTAAAAAATTCATAATCCAAAATTTTAAAAAATCCGAAATAAGAAATCGAAAATCCAAAATTCCAAAATTAAAAAAATTAAATGATCAAAAATTTAAAATAAAAAAAGTTCAAAAACCCAATATTTAAAAGTTCTACAGTCCAAAATCGAAAAAATCCAATAATCCAAAATTCAAAAAATTAAAACAAGTGTTACTTCTTTCGCGTGGCGTTCCACACACCCTTTTTTTTGTAATATTCACAGTTTTTTGCATTAATTTTTATGAATATACATACTGAGTCGGACATTCAGGACGTATTGACAAAATTTCCAAAAACATCGATGGTTTTCATGGAAATATTTCAGTTTATTTATGAATGTTGCCTAATTTTCTGAAACCATGGTTTTTTGTTTTAAATATACATCGATGTTTTCCGTCAAAATACATCGATATTATCGTCACATCGATGGTTACCGCCGATTTTAACATCGATAGGGAATATCGATGTTTTAACAACCGATGTTCATCCCTACTTCCGTCTCTTTCACGCGGAATTCGGCGGGAAGCATGACTTTACAGGTTGTAGCCTCCAACAACCACTTCGTTAAACGCGAGATGTTGAAATACGTAACTTGCAGGTTGTTCTAATTCATTATTAAATTTTTATTATTATTCTGCTATTATATAAAGACTGGAAGAATAGATCGACCGTTTGTTTGTTTCGGCCGTGAATTACGACGCCGACCGCCGACATCTTGGTGCCAGAAACTCCTTCAGTTGACCTTGACATCTTCGCATTTCAAATAAAGCCGACGATCACTTGTTCATCAAGGGCACACATTTTTAATTAAAATATTTTCCGTGGATAAAAAAATACAATATATTCAAATATGAGTTAATTTAAAGTAGAACTTTTACATTTGCCCGTATTTCGCGTAAAAATGGGATAAAACCTTGAAAACCGGGTATTTCGCGAAAAATATCACATTTCGTGAAACTTCGCGAATGAATAAACACATATTTTGAATAAAAAACATGAGAAACAAATTTATTACAGTAATTTGAACTTCTATTACTAATTTCGTGTTTTGGGGATTAACGAAATGTGACTATCCCTAATAATACAGTTTGTCTTGAACTCTTAGTTTTATGCATTATTTTGAATGGTATTTAAAAAAGTTGGATGAAAACAGACTTTACAGGATGATAGAGCGTACTCAGAACCATACGAATTCATATAAAACTAATTTTTGTCTGTGGATGGACTTAATACGGTTTGAAACGTACCTCATATATATACAAGTTATATATTAAATTTTTTTTATTTTCATTGTGAATTTTAGAGTTAAAGTGGACTTCAAAAATTGTACCATTATTTTGATTGTATTTATTTTTCGCGCGTAATGGTACATGTTTTAAGTTTGGTCGCTGGATGGCGCGACCTTTCTCTTTTGTATATGCTTTCGCGGGCGTAGGTCCGCTAGCCTCTCCCCTCATCCTTTGGTACAGCCTCCTAGCGAGTGTTTATCTTTTCTGGCTTCAGTTACGGGCATGGTTTATTTCGGCATTGACGTGTTTTCGTAGTTGCATTTCGTTAGTTTGTTTATAAGTAATTTCTTCGGTATTTGTGCTTTCGTTCGTGGGATAATGTAGTCCCAGTGTATCCTTCAGGTTTGCAACAGGTTTTTAGTTTATCTTTCTTATGTTTTAACTTAGTAATTATCTAACGGTAGAATTCCCTTCCCCTCTTTCGGCGCTTGGTAGCTGGTAGTTTCTCTGATTGATTTGGTAGTGTATTTTTGGTAGAATCTTCGTGGAAACCATATGTTCTGTCTCCTTTTGCTTGGGTAGTAATATTTAAAGGGTTTTCTGTTTATTTGAGTTGCTGGGGGGGTTTCTTAGTAATAGCCTAAGTAGTCGGCGTCATCAAGCTATAATGATGGCGTCTGTCTCTTTCCTTTCTCCACTGTGCCTGCTTGCAAACCTGATGTGTCGCGGTCTGGTAAGTCATTTTTAAATTCGTGTTTCTTCAATTATTTTGTTTATTTAGTTTTGTGCCATGCCCGTTTCTCCTGTGCATCGGGATTTTAAAAGGCATCCCGATGGCAGTAATGTTTCCCGCCTTTTACTAAATTTTGCCCCTTGTTAAAGATTTTTTGTAGGCCTACATTATATTTTCCCCGGTTTGTTTCGATTCTGGCCTTTATGAAATGAAGCCATCGTCCCTTGTGTCATTTTACTGAGTAAACCCCTCCCTTGTTCTATTGTAAAGTCCCCTTCTTCCGAGTGTTGGTAATAGTGAAATTGATTATTATGTTTGGTTACTTTTTCATTTTGTAATTTCGATGTTTTCAGTATAATTACATTACAGTAAATTCCAATTTGTCAGTTTGAATGTCTCAAGTAATGATGAAAACACTCTATCAAATTATTTGCCCAAAGAGTGAATGTAAACAGTGCTGTAAATTACGATTGTTTTTTTTTATTTCAGGCTATACTAATTTTGTAATTTCCTTTGTCTTGTAAACATCTGGTTCCAAATTATATATTATCTGTTATTGTTTTTGAATCAGGAACTTTTACATTCTGTTTTGTGCCCCCTCCGGGATGTCCTACTATACCTATGGGTGGGCCCGTTTTCAGGGAATAGGCTAACTTCCCTGGGGTTGGTTTCCCAAGCTTCCTTCCACACACTTCATCCCTTAGGGCGGGGTTGCAAAATGTATTTCTCAAATATGCTTTGGAACTACTATGAACAAGCTTTCAAATAAAAAAAATAAATAATTAAAAAAACCTGAAGTCTCCATCATTTTTGGTTTCTAATTCATAGTGTCTTGAAAATTGCAATATTTTCCTTGTGTACAACTTTTTGCCAAAAATGCCTGTTCTTTGTGCACCTGTAACATTATTACACACAAGAGAGAGAAGAAAAATACTTCATTTCTGAACATAGTAGGTCATCTGGTCCTCTAACATATATTTTTTTCCGCAAAATCCATGATGTTGAACAGACACTCCCTGTATGATCTGAGATGAAATGAGGCCCATTTTAATTAAGAAATCACATACAGTAGAACTCCAACTATCTGTATCGCCAATTATCCAGATCACTTTGAGCCGTATTTAAGTGATTAAGTGGTTTGCAGTAAAGAGCATTTTGCTGATTATTTGCAAAAAAGAGAACTTCATACAACAAAATCAACAGTTTGTCAGATATGTAGCCTAAGTACAGTACTGTAATTTTCTTGGTTTAACTATCCTTTTTTCGTTATTTATCCAATTATCTGGATCAGGTCCAGTACCAATTAATCCGGATAATTGGAGTTCTACTGTACTTGCAAAGTGATAATTTTCTAAGTAAACAGATAACAGTAAATACAGGATTGGGACTTATGCAATAAGAGAGGCTTTCTCATGACGTGTAAAATAAGCATAAAAAACATCTAATTAGCATAATAAATGGGAAGTATAGAAAATATTTCTTATGGCTTTTAACTTTTTCCATTTTATAAATATTACACATTGTTCAAGAACCATAATTCCAACTCGCTGAAACAGAATTCTAATTATTTGGAGCTTGTTTATGCAGAAACTTAATTTCCACACCCTCAGCTGCTAGTGTAATAGCTTCAGTGTTGTTCTTGTCAGCACTGTCAACAGATAGGTAATTTTCTTCATAGCATATCATGTGCCGACAACAACGAAATTAGGCCAACAAACTTGCAAAACTAAAATAAAAAGAAGGATATTTAAAGTACATTGATGTCTTCCTGTGATGGAGAATAAAAAATACAAGCTAACTACATGGGTTCAGTGATTTAGCAAAAGCAAGAAGTTAAATAGTAAGTAGTAAAGTTATATTTAGATTAGGGGAGACCAGGGACACTTAATACAGTTTTCAAAAAAAAATATATATTTTTTTTTCTATTTCCTCTTAAAACTTCCAACCATGTTTGTTTGATAAAAGAACATCTCCTCTGTCATCTAAAAATTGTTTAGATCTAAAAACTTACTCTTTCAATTTTAAATGTTCATATCTTTAAGAGTCTGCAAAGTGTATAAGTCTCCCTGGGGGTGGGAGACTTGATACGGCTTCGGGAAGACTTGATACAATATACAAATTAATATGCTAATTAACCATTTTAGAAGAATTTAACATTACTTTTATTTACATGTTCAAAAATCAGGGCAGCCTAGATAAAATAAAATTCTAGGCTTTGATTAGGTCAATTTGTTTCTTAATAATCATGTTAGATTTGCTCTTATTGAAATAAGTATCTTTCAAAGTTGTCTTTGCAAATAAAACATGCAGTTCTATAATTTTTGTATTGAAACTTGGTAGTGACAGTTTCTTTTCAGTTTGTTCATCATCTGTTCTCCATCTGGCCATTTAAACTTGCTGTCTTGCAGTATTACTAGCGACCTTAGCACTCCAACGATGTTTGATTACAATTACTGTCACGAATCAGTGGACAATTTTATTTGATCTGTTGGGTGATGCCCTGTTACTTGCTCCCTTAAATTTGAGGTAACTCAAGCTATTGCATGCTTAGTGAAACTGCAGCAGCCAAACAAAAAATTTAATACTTAAAAAGCTTGATTAAATTCAAATCTAGGACTATTGCCACAGGTTAAGGGATCAACAATTAGGCCAAAAGAAACAGTATTTATCATAAATAAAGATAAATATTTAGAGAAATGTATATTTAAAAGAAAATTTTGATTAAGACACATGTATCAAGTTTCCCCTTGAAAACTGTTTCAAATCTCACCATGTGCCCATTTTTCATTAAAAATTTTATAAATCCATTGGACCTAACCTGAGGGCTGAACTTTGTAGAGCAGGTATGCATTTTATGTGTATCTTTAGATATAACATGTTAATTCAGTCAAGAAATATAAATCAGGCAAGTGAGACAATTTTATAAAAGAAAAAATACTTTAAGGTAGGAAAATCATATTTTTTCAAATACATTTCAAAATGTGTGGAGTAAAGTGTTCTAAACAGCAGCAATAAATGTGGGGGGGGGGGAACTAAAAATCATCTGACATGAGTTACAGCCGATTCTAATTATAGAGTAATGAACTAAATGGGATGTATCAAGTCTCGTTATGTATCAAGTGTCCCCAGTCTCCCCTACTTATGAATCATGGCGGCAGACTATTGCATGCTTGCTTGTGATATATTAATTATCAAAGAATAGTTGTGACTTTTACTTTAAGAATTGTCAAAATCAATTAAAAGTTAATGACATCTTGTATGAAGGCATAAAACTTTTTTTTTTTTTGTATTACATATTTTATATGTAAATTGCTACACATAAATTCAGTGGCGTAGCCAGAAAATAATTTCAGTTGAAAGTGCCGGGGGGTTTGGGAGATATGGAATAACCCCCGAGAAAGGGGGGCCCAGAAGTTTTACCCCCGGAAAATTAAATTTTGAACTAATGAAAATCACATTTTAGCACTGAAAAACTGGTTAGCAAATTTGTTTACTGTACTCTAAGATATGCCAATTTAAACAAGCAATCGTTACCTAAGTTATAACACATTACTATTTGTAAGAAAAGTTAAATAACATATGGATCAGTGGAAATTATTATTTAAATAAAGTAATTAAATATTTGACAAAATAACTACAGCACTGATCTAATATAAAAATAGAATTTTAGCTTTTGATTTCAGGGGTGTTCGGACCCCCCACCCCCCATTCCCTACGCCACTGGGTAAAATAATCGCCCAATCCTGCAATATACGCATCTTATTGTACTGTAAATTGCCAGCCATGAATGATTTCAAATCAATTGTCATTTTAGCAACAAGAACCTTTTTCAGGTCATCTAAAGAATATCCATACATAAAAGGGAAATAAAAAAGAAACTAAACTCCGTGCGCTACATCCCTGGAGGGACTTGGCATACCACCCTACCGCTGCGTCATCTACCTTAGGCAGATGGCAGGATTGGGGGCATGTGGTCAGCATGCCGACACCCACGGCCGTTAATGATGGTTTTCATGACCGGAGCTGCTACTTCTCTATCAAGTAGCTCCTCAATTTGAATCATGAGGCTGAGTGTACCCCTACCAGACCTCCCTACCTCAGAAAAATCCGAGGAGGTACCGAGGATCGAACCCAGGCCGATAGATCTGTAGTCAGCGACGCTAACCACAAGATCACACCGGCGGACACAAAAAAGGGAAATGAAACCTGATATTTTATCACCACAGTATTCACCTGCTTTTAGATCTTTCATTGTGTTATTATTGTTTTGAATGTTAGCATTATGATATATGCTTGAACTCGTCATAAAGAGCACAATTCATTAGACATGGTTAAATTATATGGTGCTATTTGAACAAAACCAATGTTTCTTGTATCTTGTATAATAATCGAGGCACATGAATCAAACCGCCATTCATATGTGAGTCCATTGTTGTAAAATAACTTCCAAGAAAAATATTTTCAATACCAGTGCAAATACAAAAGTTGAGGTTCACAAGATAATTGGGACACCCTGTAAGCCCTTAATTGTAGGCCATTTCCTCAATTGTCTCTTCTGCCAGTGCTTTTACAACTTTAGTCTTCTTAGTTGGAACTTTCTTCTAACATTCCCTTAGAAATACTCAATATAGCCTCCTCTCGTGACACTGAAATGTTTTGCCATTTTTTTTTTTAGAAGAAACACAGCTGTTTTGAAGGTGGGCACCTATTTTTATGTTTAGGTGGCTACATCACCCACTCTCAACCCCCAATAGAAATGGAGGACCGCACCTGTCTTTGGTCAGCGGGTCCATGGGACCTAGCCGGGAGAACCTATACATGGTTCACCTTCCCTCCCCCATCCGCCACACAGGGGATGCCCCTCCACACCATGACAGGCCAGCGCGAGGTGAAGGGTAATTATAAGCTGACCTTCTTTCACAAACCTAGGCTCTATGTCCTGCCTCACAAACAACACGCCTTTGTGTGAAATTGACACAACTAAATGTGCACGCAACACCAGAATGAGAAACAAGGAAATTAACAAATCCTGCTTAGGATAGAGAAAGTTGTGTGGGAGTTTCATAATAGATTTTGTATAATATACTGAAATGCTAAGTTACAACTAGTGTAATGCAAGAAATACTAGCAAAAGGGTAAAATATTATTCTAACCTTAGTTTGAGCAACTTATTACTTTTAAAATTAACTGGTGAGAAATGGCTATAAATAGAGATGGTTGGAAAATTGTGAAAACACATGCAAGAAGAGCATATGCACAAGACCACTAAACTTGACCAAATATTGGTAAGTACAGTGCGAATCAAACCTCATCATTAAGGATGTGGATTTTAGCAACTAAAAATTAAAGATTTAGCATTTTAAAAATAAAATTTAGCATTCTATAGGAAATTTAACATTCAAATCTAAAAATTCATATCAATTTGGGATGAGAATCTATCCATTTAAAATCAGTATTCAGCACGCACATTAAAAATTTAACATTGAAGATATTTCAATAATACTTTCCTTTAACCTATTTTGGCTAACTACGTCATTGTATTTGCTGAAAAAGTTTCCTACATCCACGCTATTGGTTGGTGACCAGATTATCTGAATAGCTGCATTGGCAAAGAGTGGAAATTTTATTTGCAATTCTAACAAAATTTGCAGGCAGTCAACCTCTGAAATGTCCCTTATACTGGTTATCAAATGTTTGTGAAATTAATCATAACCACATAATCTGTCTGGGTCTATATGATTAAAGGGTCAATCCATACGAAGTCAGCCAATTATGAATTTTCTGGTTGCCTGACCATTTTTAAAAAAATTCATTTTTTGTCACATATGACCCCTATATACCAATAGTACAAAACCACAAATATTTTATTTTTACTCGGTTCCGTTTAGAAATGGCGGCCATCTTTCAATCATGGCGGACAGCTATTTTTGCATTTGTAGGTGTTTATGCAAATGCAAATATCTCTGGACTGGGAAGTGATAGAGCCTTGAGGAAAAAACCATTATTCTCAGCAGAGTCTGGGCTACATTTCTGCTCAAATGCATTGGTTAGCTTATTTCACTTTTAAATGGTGAAAAAGGGGGCTAATTCTGAACAAAACTTTTGCAAAATTATGACTTTTCAGGGTGTCACTATCTTACCCTGGAAAGAAATCTCTGGTGTCAGTTTTTTGTAGGAGGTACATATGTACCAGTACTTTCCTGGAAAAAAATACAAAGCCACACATTTGTTTGCTTCTATTATTTAGGACTCTCAGAAAATGAAGATTTTTCCAAATTTGGCCAATTTTAGGCCTAAATATCTCTGGTTGGCAAAATAGGAAAAATCTAATTTTGGGCTCAATTCAAGGTCTATACGACACTAACCTACTGTGAAAATTTCAAGTTTGAGACTCAAGCCAGAATGGAGTTATGTATCAAACAAACTCCTTAAATAATGAGGCTTTGTGTGAACCATATATAAATAAATAATCACCCTAGTCCACAATATTTAATGGTTTTAAGGCCTCATTTACATATTATAAGCCTAATTATAGATCATTATGGTCTGCTAAAATAAATTATAGAGGATAGGCCTACAAGTTTTCAATTGAAAAAACAAATCTGAATCAATTTTTGTTTGTATGTATGTAGGCGTATATTATTTTAGTCTGTTCAGTTTTAGAATTTGGATTTCCCTTATTACCAGTTATAACTAATTGTACACAATTTGCTTGGTGCTTAGTTAATTTTCATATGCCTGAGTAGGGAACAATCAACCTTTGCTTTTATGGAAAGTCACAGTGGGGAGCAAGATTAGAGGATATAGACAAGTCTAAACATGCAACTGGTCATGCTGAGACATGAACTGTTCCAGCCAGTTATTCAGTTTGTTGGATGCAGTTGTAGGGTGAAGAAGTGCTTTTTGCTTGGTAGTGTTCTGAATAGACCAAGATGGATCCTCAGTGCTGTATAGGAACATTGACCAATGAACCGTGCCACAGAAATGTTTATAGTGTTGTGCCCAAGGGACTAAGGCATTTCAGTGAATATAGTTCTGAAGAAAAATCATTGCTTTCATTACGAATATCTTCAAATCTTTCCCTCATCTGCAAGTATCATGAAATCAAGTTTTTATCACAGTGGACGCATTTGTTGTGACCCTCTAAAAGTGCACAAAAAATCAGTGTCTAAGGGACTAAGGGAAATAAAAATGGATTATATTTTTAAGGAAAAACACTTCCCTGTAAATATTGTCCCAGGGAAATCCTTATGCCCTACATGCTACACAAAGATCTTTGTTAGGCCTACTGCTCATACTGCTACTGTTGATAACGTTAGTGATGAATATGTAGACAAAACAGAAAATATGGTGAAGGTTGATGCAGCTTGTAGTAGTTTGGAATTGTCACCTGCAGCCAAAATTAAAAAACTTAGTTCTGATAAAAGAAAAGGGGCTTTAAAAGCAAAGTATAAGAAGGTGTCTGAAGCTATTAGAAAAAAGTTGGAAATATGTTTTGATGAGGATATTGAAGACAGTGAGCCAAACCAGCAGTCTCTATCATTTGAGTATGATGAACTGATCGAAAAGCTAAAAAAGAAGTGTTTGGTAGCAAACAAAGAAACAAAAGTACAAATTATTAGTCTACTTCCAAATTCTTGGTCCAGAGACAAAATAGCTACTGAGTTTAATGTCTCAGTGCATCTTGTTAGGTTGTCAAGGAAACTGGTGAAGGATCAAGGCATATTGCCAGTGTTGGGAAAAAAGAAAGGTGTCAGAATTTCAGATGTAACTGCCAAGAAAGTGGTAGATTTCTTTGAGGATGATGAGTACAGCCGCTTATGTCCACCTATCTGAGGAGATATCCCATCTATTGGTGAAACACCAAATGTAATCACATGTGATTATGTGAAAAGGTATCTAAATTGTTATGTTAAGGCTCTAAATCGTTATTTTAAATGTCAGTATTAACACAGTATACGTGGTATTAATTAAGGCTGATATTGAGGGTGTTACATATATAGCCTACTATACGATTTTTTCACTTTGTTGTATCAAGCATAATTTCATTCTGGCTTGAGTCTCAAACTTGAAATTTTCACAGTAGCTTAGTGTCGTATAGACCTTGAATTGAGCCTAAAATTAGATTTTTCCTATTTTGCCAACCAGAGATATTTAGGCCTAAAATTGGTCAAATTTGGAAAAATCATTATTTTCTGAGAGTCCTAAATAATGGAAGCAAACAAATGTGTGGCTTTGTATTTTATTCCAGGAAAGTACTGGTACATATGTACCTCCTACAAAAAACTGACACCCGAGATTTCTTTCCAAGGTAAGATAGTGACACCCTGAAAAGTCATAATATTGCAAAAGTTTTGTTCAGGTTTAGCCCCCTTTTTCACCATTTAAAAGTGAATTAAGCTAACCAATGCTTTTGACCAGAAATGTAGCCCAGACTCTACTGAGAATAATGCTTTTTTTCTCAAGGCTCTATCACTTCCCAGTCCAGAGATATTTGCATTTGCATAAACACCTACAAATGCAAAAATAGCTGTCCGCCATGATTGAAAGATGGCCGCCATTTCTAAACGGAACCGAGTAAAAATAAAATATTTGTCGTTTTGTACTATTGGTATATAGGGGTGATATCTGACAAAAAATGAATTTTTTTTTAAATGGTCAAGCAACCAGTGTTGGTTGACTTCATATGGATTGACCCTAAACTAATAATAATTCTTCTCTTCATATCAAACACTTTCTTAGGATTTATGGTATTCATCTGACAAGTCACTGTTGGATTAAAGAGGTCATTACCAGCTTCGAAAAATTGAATTGTTTCATTTCCTGTCATATTATTTACATAAATGACCCACAGTGTAATTTTGCACTTATTTAGCAGAAATACATACATTTTGCATTTTATTCTAATTTGGCATTTTATCGCAGATTGAAAAAACACAGTAATAGACTTCATATGCTTCAAAAGAGAAAAATACTTCTTTTGACAGCATTTGGGGACATTTAGCATTTATCGCAATTGCAAAAATCTACTATCCCTGCTCATCATATACAGGGTCTTTATTATAAGTTGAGACGGGGCGACCGGTGTTTTCACTCTCCGCTACGGAGTCCGCATTAGCCGCGGGAGGCACGCGCGCGGCTTCCCTGCTTAAAGTGTAGGCTATATAGGCTTACCTTATAACTAGAGACAGGCACAATATGAAGAAAATTTTGCCAAAATATGAATTTTTTTTATGCTAAATATGAAATTATGAAATTTTTTTTTAAATATTATCAGATACAATAAATCACCAATTTTATCATCTGAATATTTGTTATTTGATTTAAGACAACACACAAAAGAATATCTACCATATTCACAACGAGAGGGCAAAACAAAACACTAGTTAACTGGTAATTAATATGTTAAATATTCACAATATTCTATTCACCTACATTTTTTCACATCACATCATCACATCAATTAATATTTATTACAATAAGATACAGTACAAGCAGCTTTTCAATGTTTTCTGGCAAAAAGTTGCATCTTCTATTGGTAAGAAACGTCTGAACTGTGTGTGTGTCTTTTTAATTTTAATTTTTTTATGTTGAATGCTATTTGTGTGTTGTTTCAGCTGAAACTTTGTGTTTTCAGATACCTGTATTAAAAAATAAATTAATAACAAAATTTTTATGTAATTCAGTCACCCATTTGTTCAGAATAAAGATATCGGCAAAAGTCAAATACTAAAGACACTTTAAGCTCCGCCCAGTCGTACACTCGATATTCACATTTTGTTTCTCAGCGAAGCAGGGTGACAAACTATCCTTGTATATTGTCGCCGACACTCCCGACAGTACCAAATATTAAAAATGCGAGAGCACCCCTTGTACCAAATATTAAAAATTCTTGAGCGCCCCTTGTACCAAATATTAAATGCGAGAATATGTTCCTTGTACCCACAGGTTTGCCTTGTACCCAACGGTTTGTCAGCCTATTCATCCTCGAAGAATTCACTAGATCATGGTATAAAAGGAACTGCTTCACTGGGAGAGAGCTGGCCGGGATATGCCTCATGCGAAGATGCATCTTATATTTGTTTTTTCCCAAGATATCAAATGTAGCGTAAAAATAATTTGAATGTTAGTACAAATTTGTCTTTAGATAGTATTACACAGATAATAAAAAGCACAATATTTTATACTTACACTTTTGTTACAAAATGTGCACAAAACAATCATTCCATCTGTTTTAAAACAGTTGAACTCTGTCACCCAATCACGCATTCCAGATTTAGGCTTGTCGTCAACGTCGCACCGTCCAAATGACCACGAATCACAAATGCCAGTCCAAAACTAATGCAGTGTTTAGTGAGCTTCTCCTCCCTGCTAGTGAGCTGGTTCCTCTAACTGTAAACATCCCCTACCCCCGCCCTTGCTGTCAAGTTAGCTTTCGGAATGCAAAAAAAATGTGACTACCTCCACTCAATATGTAGAAATTCCATTCCTGATCATAATGGAAGTAGGCTATTATTAGAGCGGAATGGTGTGGGGTACCTCTTAACAGTTAGAAGTGTTGCCAAATGTCTTAGCTTTCTGGAGTTAGCGGTTTAGGGATTTGAGATGCGATTCCAGGAAAATTTTTCAAAGCATTTTAATTACGTGGAAAACTCGATTCATTTGTCAAATAGGTATTAATGAAGGAAAAATTTGCAAATCATACAAAATATGAAGCTTTATGAAGATTTTCACGGAATATGAAGATTTTACCAAAATATTATGAAATATGAACTTTTTTCTTGCATGCATTGCCATCTAAACTTCGTGATTCGTGAAGATCCGAGTTTTCAGAGTGCTAGTAGCCATATTTTAGAATATGAAATTTCATATTTTGCCTGTCTCTACTTATAACATATGTTGGAAGTGTCCTTCCTGTGTTATACAGGCATTGTATCTGGAAACCACATTCTGGCTGACGCGAGTGAGTTCTTCCACTGCAATGCCCCTAATTTCATTCGTAATGTTTTCTTTCAGCTCCAATGTGTGAGGATTTGTTCGATAAACTCACTCGCGTCAGCCAGAATGTGGTTTCCAGATACAATGCCTGTATAACACAGGAAGAACGACACTTCCAACATATGTTATAAGGTAAGATATATGTAATACTTTATATAGCCTACACTTTAAGCAGGGAAGCCACGCGCGCGCCGCCCACGGCTAATGCGGACTCCGTAGCGGAGAGTGAAAACACCGGTCGCCCCGTCTCAACTTATAATAAAGACCCTGTATTATTTCTCAGGCTTCCAACCGGGTGAGTTGGAGGTTTAGTTCCAAGCTTTCGGCAGCTATCTCTGCTGCCATCTTCTGGGAGATATATACGTATATAGCTGATCAGTTTCATATACATATGAATGACCACAGGGATCTTGCATTATAGACACAACCAAAAGCTGTATAGAGTTTATAGATTTACAATTGGATGCAGTTATGCAATATGGAACCAACTCAAAAAAAGTTTCAGAGCTAGAGCAGTTTTAGCAATTCCTCCACAAAAATTAAGCTTTGACATTATTCCAATAATAATGATTGCATTATTAATATCATGTAATGCTCTTTCAAATAAATTGTGCATGTCTCTTCAGCATTTGACCCACTCAAAGTAAAGGACAATAAACGGAGTTAGTTCTGTATTGTTTATTGCAAAATGGGATATTGGAAAAGAGATGAGGCAACATTCTTCTGTCTTGAATGTGTAATTCAGATGCATGTTTCATCATTATTTTTGAAAAACTAAATACTCAAGATACATCTCAAAATAAAAATATATAGAGTTATCCATCTTCATACATCTACCACTTGTCACTCCAAGGTGAAGTCAAGAGAACTATCAGTGCCATCAACATCCTCCTCAATGTTTGGATATGAAATCAGGTTTTCATAAGACAGTATTGCCTAACATGAGATCGTAATGGTACCAAGAGTGCTGCTAATTCTGGAGAAGACTTAGGGCCGCCTACTGTATGTTTCTTTATATTCACTTCAACAAAGTTTTCATGAATATAGAATAAGACTTCTCTTTTGTTACTCTTATGTGAAGGAGATGCAACTGTGGCCTTCTCCATCTGTGAAGTCATCCTAATCTTCTAGCATATAAGAGCCTTTCCTGAGAGTTGGTTCTAAATCACTGTAACACATATTCTGCATTTGGCAGTTGGTTCATCTCTCTCTAGAGGGCAACAGCTTATAGATAGGAATTGGTTATATTTTGTTTAACAAACTACCCACATTCCTTCACGTTTTACAATAGAAAACCAGACATCCAAAATTGATAGTTGGTTCCATATAACTTAATTGCATGCAATTAAGAATTTGAAAATTAAAATTTTATAAACATATTCCAGATCGTAGTAAAATATGATTAGTTGATTACTGAATACAATCATTGAAAATATAAATAATGTTGAAATATACTCAAGGCATTTTTAAAGATGTTAGTTGGAATGTTTCTTTATTGTCTCGTGAGTGATGCCCAAAATACTTGTATATGATGTCCTGAGTGAATTTAGTCAGCCTCCTCAACTTCCAAACAGTAGTTCAACCACTTCCCAATTTTCGAGGCTCATGTATTTTTGACTGAATTTCCTTTGCATATTCAACATCATGTTCAATTTGAACAGTTGGATGAATGATTAAAGCTTTCTTAGTTGGACCGTGAATGATAATATCAGCAGCACGTCTTGTGTTTCCAGTGGATGACAAACAGTGGACTTGTTCAAGGACCTGCCAATTTACTTTTTTCTAATGCTGCTCCCAAAGCTGATCTTACTTGGTAGTGGCGAGTGTTTCTTTGTAACTTAATTCACCTTTCTTGCAGAATTCTAGTACATGTCCAAGAGTTTCTTTCTCACCACAGTCTGGATGATGGCAGCGGGTTGTAGTGGAACTGCATGAATGGCTGAGATGTTAAAAGACTTTTTTTTGTTATCGGTCCAGATGAATAAACAACATAAAACAATGACAACAGGAACGGATGCACATCAGTAGTTATGGGCTACTGGTAAAACAAAACATCTTAAACACAACATTGTCTTTATGCAGTTAAAACATGTATAATAGCAGAAAAAACAAAGAAAACAGTAGGCCTAAATATAGAGAAGTATATTTCTCAACCAAATCTGAATGTAAAGAAATTAATAGTATTCACGAAGATCCATAAAAATATCCCCACTTAACCCACCATTGGTCGTACCTATGAGCAAAATGTTCACCGGCATTTTAAAAACTTCATTTAAAGAAGAGTTGATTGATGCAACTCTGTAAATCAGTTTTTAAACTTTCTCTGCCTGCTGCCTGTAGGATTTTAGTCTAGAAACATCTGCAGCTGAGTGAGGTTACATTCATTACTATCCATTCATTTTGAGAATGCAAGTGCATATAAACATTGAATTTGTATCATTCCGCACTTAATGGTATTTGATTGGTCATGGGTTACGTCAGTAACTTCCCGTGGGGAACAAAAATTTTCTAGTAGGCCGTGTCTCCTTCCATAATAATCTTTCTATGAGGGCTACTAATTACTAATCTGTCGACTACAGTGTCACACACGCAATCAAATTCGCACATCTTATTTTCCTTCTCCACTAAATGCTCGATTTCCTTTTGCCACATTTCTGGCGTCACCATCAATACTTCTCTGTCAAATAATTTCCTAACATCGCTTAATTTAAAAGTTTTGTTATTCATGGTCACAAACCCTTTGATAAAACTTCATACCAGTTCAATTGGATTTAAATTGCTATGGTAAGGTGGCAACCTCAGTACTTGATGGCCAGCTTTATTTGCCATATCATTAACCACGTATTTATTTTCATCTTTGTTTGCGTATTTCTGTGCTAAGCTCACTAACTCAGCCTTAACACTTTTATCATTAAATGTTACATTCTTTTCTTGTAGCCATTCCACAATATTTTGTTTATGCCAAGAAGTATTTGGACGCCGATAGAGTTTCACACTGTGGTATGATGCATTGTCCATAACTATTAAACTGTTGGGTTCAAGTTTCGGCAAAACATTAGAAAACAGTTATGAAATACCTCTCCATTCATGTCTTCGTGGTACTCACCAGTTTTCTTTGTCTCAAAAATGAGTACCCCCATCTATGAAGCCTGTATAGGTGTTTTTCCTTAACCATAGGATTTTTTAAACCTTGGCATAATCCTGCCTAAAAAGCTTTCTCCTTGGATTCAACAGTAGAGTCATGCCAAATTATAGGGGTGGTGTGGCCTGCATTTATCCACGTCTTGTCTAAGTAATAAAACTTTTGACCATCTGCTCGGTTATGCCATACAGCTCTAAGGTATCGTCTTCTCCAAAACACAATATCATCACGATCTATTATAACATTAACTCACTTCTTTTCACATATTTCATTCCAATGTCCAACAATAACTTACAAAATGTTGTTCTTTTAAAATTAGGTAGGTCGGAGTCCTCATTGACAGCACAAAGAAGTTTATCCACAGTTGGAGGTATCTGTCTGTATCTGGTACCCTATGATCCCCAGGTGGGGCGAAGGGGCCTCCAAGGGGAGGTTTCATTACCTATACTAATTTTGATATGCTTATTTTCCGAGAGAGGGTAGAGGGACAGGTGGTAAGCCCATCGCCTCGCAACCCCCCTCTGAAAACTAAGTATTTCTTGGACGTGAAAGGGCCGAGAAATTTTGTCCAGAGGCTCTAATTTAGGCTTGGAGTTCTTTTACGTGCCGTAAATCTACGACATGGGACTCCCAGCTTAAAGTCCCTCCCGGAGGACTCCATGCCCAGGATTTTTACGTCCTGAAAAATGCATCGACTGCGGCCGGGTTTGATTCCGCGCCCTGTGGATCTAGAGGCGGGCATGCTACCTCCAGACCACCGCGGCCGACACAGTTGGAGGTATGTTGTCATAAAAGAATTTATGAACTTTTGTTCGAATAGCACTTTTCACAAACTCATCAATGTTATCTAAAACACTGCGTGGCTTTTGAGCCTTTCTTGGAGGACTTATCACTACACCAGAGTCTCTGTATTCACTACACACTTTCCAGATACTTCTGGTAGATATACTGGTGAATTCTGATGTCAATTTTACAATATCCTCAATTGCAAGTGTTTTAAAAAAAAAATCCATTAAAAACGTTCAATATCATTTCCTTTTGTCCAGTTTGCAAAGATTTCCTTCTCTTATTTTTAATTATGCCATGGACCGGGTTGAATTTCAATCATTATGTATAATGCTTTTCGCAGACTGGGATATAAATTATATAAATATATGCCACGTTTCACCGTACACTGAAAATTTTTAATATTTATGTTTTCAATTCACAACAATGCCTCTCACAGACTGAAGCTTTATATTACGAATGCCATGTTTGGCAAGACAATGAAACATTTATAATAAGTTGATTTTGTTACGTTAATAATTTGCGCCACATTTTATGAGCTTTTACTGTTATAAAAATCAAATCTAGTACCGCACTATTTTGTCCTGTAGCATGATGTGTGGTTCGGTTCAAATCATGTGTATTTGTTTACATGGGCTTGCAATCTCAAAATGAATGGATAATAGTGAAGTGTGCAAGGTGAGCATTTCTCTCACTTTGTGACTAGCTGTATTAATCTTTTTTTTTCCCCTCCAGGGTGTTTACATTTCTCATGAAGTACTTAATTGCCATTTCTCTATTTGCTTGATTATTAAGATAAAATTATTATGTCTGATTTGTATATTGTTAAGTGAGTTCTTCTGCTCATGGGCAGGTCCTTGGATTTGATCTGCAGATTTTATTTTCTGTCTCCTCCTATCCTTGGCTTCTTCTTGCAGTAACCAGTATTTTTTCTCCTTTAAATTATTCATCTTTAGATTATTCTTCTTCCAATATCTGGAGACCCCACCAACTTTCCTTCATCGATTTCAAGCAGCAAGACAGTTTCTTCTCAAAATGTGACCAATACAGTTTGCTTTCCTATGAAAAACTGTCTTAGGGATTGATATCTTCTCAGGATTTCATATGTTATTTTGTCCATTTTATTTTTTTTCCATTCTTCTCCAGCACCACAATACAAAACTTCCCAGGTATTTTCCATTTTTCTTAGTGTCCATGTTTCCAATCCATATAAGATAATGCTTCAGACATAGCATCTTATAAATTTCTTCCTAAAATCCAACACTGTTCAACAGTGATCCTGATTACTTGTTTTAAATTCTTTCACTAAATTGTCGTTTTATTTCAGGCGAGGTACACTGATGGGGAAAACCAGTATTGAAGCACTTCAAGAAAGACTGGAAGAACTACAGATGGACGATACACAACGCAAACGAATGGAATTCTTTCTGTGCCAGAAAGAAAAAATTGGAGAATTGGGTAGTGATGATGACTTCGAAAAACTAGGGGAGCTCGGTGCAGGGAATGGTGGTGTCGTGATGAAAGTTAGGCATCGATCTAGTGGTCTGATTATGGCAAGGAAGGTAAAGTATATAATATTCTTTTCTCATGTATTGAGAGGTATATAAATTTGTAATTCTAAATGGTTTGTTTGAATTGTAGATGTAACATCCAATAAATATGCATAAGTAAGCCTTGGGCATGAATTCAATTCATGTGAACTAGTGACAGTTGATGGGTAAAGGGACCTTATCTTCATAGTCCTCATTTTGCAGGAGAGATGTCAAAATTTCCAGTTTTTAGATTATTGTGACAGGCTTTCTTAATAACTAGAAAAAATAAAAATAAAATTAATTTACTTCTCATTCTCTACGTGGTATAAAAATGAAAAAATGAGTGGTCTCCGCAGTAGTAAACTTTACAATTCATTAATGTGTGAACTGTGTTTTCTTAAAATTGAGGATTTTAAAACTTAAAATTCATAATGTCACAACTTCTCTACAATATTTTGAATTTTGAAACCAAATAATAACCATAACTTTTCCACACTGTTTAGTTGAAGTGGAACTTAAGATATGTTTACCCATGGACTATCAAATATAGATTGCTGTTGCAGTGGAGTTTGAGTTGTGATGGGCACCAGTACAGGCATTCCCAGAAAGGAAATACACAGTAGAACAAATGTACATATGACGGTTCTCCTGCCTCTTGACAGTTGACAGAAATGTTCCTAGAAAGTAGTCCTTCATGTGAATAATGGTATCAGGTGAATGGTCACTGAATTCTGCAAAACAAGCATGCTCGTTATTAACTGGAATAATAGTCCAGTCAACGAAGGGGTTGTAGAGGACATGGGGGGAGAATTTTTTCCTTCAAGAATGTGTTGGGGGTTGTTAGTAGGTAAATATACTAAAAGTCCCCACCCCTACCCCTTATGCTTCATGGGGGAGGGGGTGGAAAAGGCCCATTTTTTTGTTTTTTGCTTATAACTTGAAAACTGTGCGTCGTAGGCAAAAACGTTTTATATACCAAATTAAAGCTGACATAATTCCCTACAAGTTGGTTCATATACACTTTTGTCGTATCTGTTCTGTTTTTGAGATGTAGGCTGCTGGATATCACTAATCTTCCAAAAACTAATTGTTACCTCACGTTTTTCGTTAAATTTGACTTTCTAACTCTTTAGCCTTTCGTTTTACAGCAAAGTCACCAGGAAAAGAGTTGTAGAGCATTAAATATCCTTTAAATATGTATACGGATATTTAATTTATCTTCAACAAAACAAAAGTTACAACAATTTGAAGTTGTCAGGTAAATTTTGTGATTTCTCAAGAAAATTGTACATTTATTTCCTAATTCAAGAGCTATTCCGATATATGTATGTACACATATATAGATATATACATCTGTATCTGGTACCCTATGATCCCCAGGTGGAGCGAAGGGGCCTCCAAGTGGAGGTTTCATTACCTATACTAATTTTGATATGCTTATTTTCCGAGAGAGGGTAGAGGGACAGGTGGTAAGCCCATCGCCTCGCAACCCCCCTCTGGAAACTATTTCTTGGATGTGAAAGGGCCGAGAAATTTTGTCCAGAGGCTCTAATTTAGGCTTGGAGTTCTTTTATGTGCCGTAAATCTACGACATGGGACCCCCAGCTTAAAGTCCCTCCCGGAGGACTCCGTGCCCAGGATTTTTACGTCCTGAAAAATCCATTGACCGCGACCGGGTTTGATCCCGCGCCCTGCGGATCTAGAGGCGGGCACGCTACCTCTAGACCACTGCGGCCGACATAGATATATACAAACATACATACATACATACATACATACATACATACATACATACATATACATTTATTTATATATATATATATATATATATATTTTTACTAAGAATTCACATTTTAGAGTCCCCATCATCTTCCATCACTTGTTTTCATCGGTTTCAGTGTCTGCAGGGGATGTGTGGAGTTGCTTCATTTCCTCCTCGTCGTCGTCTTTGTTCATTACAGGTATCTTGTTCAAACAGTTCCCCTGGCAGTTTTGGCATAAAGGGGAACAGTTCATTTACAAAAATCTTGCTTAAAATTTTGAAAGGCGTGTTCTTTTGTTGCCCATCGCTTGGTGGAAGTGATGACAGATAAGGGTTTACCGGTACATTGGTCATAGATTTCAGAGATGGATGTATACTTGATGAATATGTGAAATTTGTCAAGACCCACTACCCAGGCAGGAGATGCACTGTAATTTTTTAATGGAAACATCAACATTAACGCAGCCGAACAGAGAAGACGCTGCGGAATGAGAAAGTCCTTAGATATCTACTTCAATCTGTACACCGAAATAACAGAGAATGAAGAACTATTCCTCTCCAATCTGCACAATAAAGATAGACTGATCAACTTACTGAGGTCTAAACTCGAGGAAAATGGCATCGCAAAGCATCAAGCACCAGACGATGGTGACATGCTGATTGTAAGTACAGCTATTGAACATTCAACGAGAGAAACATCTCATGTAGCTGTCGTTGGGGAAGATGTCGATCTCACATTGATATTTACCGCCAATACTCCACCTGACCACACTATTTTACTCATCAAACCAGGGAGCGGAAAAGTTCTAACCAATGTTTACTCCGCCCACCAAATGCTGCAACTGGGAGTGAAACGAATTCTGTTCCTGCATGCTTTTACTGGTTACGGTTCAACTTCAGCAACATTCCGAAAGAGTAAACTCGATTTTGTCAAACTTTACCAAAAACATGCAGATATTCGCAGAGCAGCCAATGTATTTTACAACCCCTCCTCCTCACAAGTTGGTGTTAAGGAAGCTGAACGAACATGCATGTTTATGGTATGGTGCCCCAGCAAAGGAGAGCTCCCTCAACACCTGCCATTACAATTCATTTCTAAAATCTATGACTAATATAAAACCTGATCTCTCGTCACTTCCACCAAGCAATGGGCAACAAAAGAACATGCCTTTCAGACATACCACCAGGTGCAGCTCTGGTTAGGAAATCAATTATTACATTTTCACTGTAAAAATAAAAATATTTTTTATAAATACTTAAAAACATCAATATTATCTCCCCCAGAGTTGTGGGGTTGGGAACGAAAGGAAAATCATCTTGCTCCAGTGCTGACCAAAGACCCAGCAGCTCCACAAGAAATTTTAAGCAAGATTTTCTGTAAGTGCACAAAGAATTGCAGCAGTTTTAAAGGTGGCTGCAAGAAAGTTTCGTTGAACTGTTCCCCTTTACGCCCAAACTGTCAGGGGAACTGTATGAACAAGATACCTGTAATGAATGAAGATGACTATGAGGAAGAAATGGAGCCCCTTCACATCCCCTGCAAACGCTGAATCCGATATCAAAAAAGTTATTGAAGATGATGGGGATTCTCAGCTCCTGCTACCTTCAGTTGTGGAGAAGCCAGAAGCTGGACCTTCTCGTCCCAAGAGAGCCAGGACTACACCAATTTTTAAAATATAGTTCTTTCATTTTTTCTAAATGCACATTGATTTATTTGTTCAATAAATGCTATTTTTACAAATTTTTGTAACTATACAATTACCTTGTTCATAGATTTTCAAATTTTGAAATGGAATTTAATAAGTAATGTAAATTAATTAGGAGGGACTTAATCAAATAATAATTGCAATACTTATTCTACTTAGCTATGAATGCATTATTTAGCAATTATTTTAAATAAGTTCATTTTAGCAAAATAAGGAAATTAAATTAGTTTTCAGGTTAAATATTGTATAAGCTAGATTTCAAACAATTTCTCACGGAATCTCCGTGGAGATAGCAGGTAGTCCAGTAGTATTTTGTTAGTTTCAATAGCCAGGAAGAAGGTAATAAAAGTGTTTAATGCCAAGGAACCTAAATGTTTTGTAGAATTTTAGAGGAAGAGAAAAGGTTTATTGAGATATTGTGTAGGATGCCGAAAATAAATAATTGGTCATGTTTAACAATAAGTGTATAGGTATAATTTAGTTCTTAAGTCTGCAAAATCAGATAAGAAATTTATGCGTTATGATTTCCCCATGCGAATATAATTTATGCACGATCACGTGTAAGAGCCTGGGAATCATATCGAGGAAGTAGATATAAAATATATGTATTTTTCTATTAGCTGAGATTGTTATTAGGCAGCAGAAGCCGTGTAACGAGTCCTTCTAATTAAAAGAATTAAGAAGTAGGCGTTAACAAAATTTCCAAAATAGACTTGATAGTGTATTTTGGAAATATAAGATTACTCAGTTTCCACCTCTGGAGTGAGAGATTACATTACAAGTTGATTCAGTTTTTCACCTCTGGATCGAGAGGTCACATTATAAGTATAAGATTTACTTTCCAACTTTTGGAACGAGAAGTTTGAATTATAAGTATAAATACTGTTTTCTTTAAATACCTCATAAGCGAGTGATTCACAAAATGTTCATTTGATTATTATGGTGTTAAAAAAGTGTAAGTGAAGAATCGTGTGTCATATGGTTAGATGTCTATAGGAAATAAAAATCACTATTTCAACCACAGCCATGAATTTTAATTCAGTAGACAATAACACTCCTGCATATCACATCATCGGCTCTGAGAAAAGATCGACGGCTCGCACCGCTGATAGCCTGGGTAGGTGGATTGAATAAATTTTGAGTGAAGGATCACTCTGGCGCCCAACTCATCTTATGGACTGGAGCAGTTGGTGTAAGTACTTATTCAGCTTGTACTTATTTTAATTATACAAACTTACATTTCCACCGCAACTGTTGCCCAACTGTAATGGCCGTAAGGACATTTCCACTACAACTGGCGAGCCCAACGTGAAGCCCGAGTAAAATTTGTATGACACCAGGAAAAAAATGAAGAATAACCCAGAGATGACGAAGAATGCAGAGAGCGGCAGGACGAGGAAAACAACGAAACGACGGAACGAATGATCGACTGTAACAAAGAGGAGATGCAAGTTCGTAACAAATGATCGACTGTAACGAAGAGGAGATGCAAGTTCTTGGTACATCATTGAAGACATCGGAAGGACCACTTCACAACAATGCCAGATAAGAATTTGAATATTTTTTACTAAGTGCTAAATTAAGAAAATAAATGTTGTTTTATATAAAAAAAAAAAAAAACAGTAAATATTAAAATACAAATAATATAATTCTTAAAACAAGTATAGTCTTGAAATTGAAAATTTAAAGAAAATGACACTGATATAGCAATATAAATATCTAAAATATATATGCATGTATATGAGATATTAAGTTATTTTGTATACATAACACTTAGTAAAGCTAAATAAATAATCTACGAATTTTTTAAAAATGAAATTTCAAATATTATTGTGGAAAATTAAAATCAGAAACATTTTTTGTAATAACTTAATGTAACTTCTAGTTATTAAGAGAGATATACTATGCTGTGCTTGTCGTAGAATATATGTTAGACACTAAGAGTTAAGGGTAAATTTGTGTAGTGCATGTTGCTCAGAAATAATAAGGTAGTCAGGAAAATGGACCCGATTAGTGACCATGGGGGAGGGCAGTCGTTTTTTAGTCAGGAATTAGAGGAAAATTCAGATCATGTTCAGAGTAACTTAAATGATAGTGATAGTCAGGTGGACAGCGAAAATATGAATGATATGTCTTCAGGCCAAGTATTGGAGCCGCCTGTGATGAACTTACAAAAGGTAGGTGTTGATGAAAGTGAAAATGTTTTGGGAAATGGGGCTGTCCAGTCTGAAAGCGAAAGCAATATTGTAGAAATACCTAAAAAAAATGTTCAGCAGTGAAACGTAAACATGCAGACAGATATGAAGGCGTTTCTAGATTTGTTGTTAGGGGAAATTAGAAAAAATAATGAGGAAATACAAAAAATTATGAGAAAATAGTGACCGCTAGTAAAGAGACGAATAAGAAAATAGAGGCTACTAATCTGAAAATAGAAGCCACTAGTAAGGAGACGATAAAGACGACTATTGAGAATTTAAATAAGAAAATAACAGACACTAGCATGCTGATCTTAGAGTGTAATGAAAGATTAGGAGATAAAATTGACCAGTATACGGAGAAATTTAGTAAGGAAATAACTGAAGTAACAGGAGATATTGATGAGATTGGAGTGAGTTTTAATAAGGGAACCGAGAATAAAGTAAAAGAGTTAAAGGGTGAACTGAATAATTGTTTGTCCGAAGAAAGTCTGTTAGTAGAAAACATTGAAGCCAGGACTCCTGAAGAACATCAGGAAATTGAGAAACTTGAATTAGAGGGGGAAATTGACGAGGAAGTAGGCCTAGAGTCAGTTAACAGAGAAGTTACTTGTAAAAATAATGAGAAAGAAATGTTAGTAGAGGTAAAGGAATCAGAATGTATAATTATTCAGAAAGTCGATTTGATAAATGAAGAGGTTTGTTAGCTATGCCAATGAAGTAGCAGGGGTTAATTATGAAAACGAAAGGGATGACACTGACATTCCTTGGAAATATTTTGTAACAAATTACATTGAAAGTAATACTTATCAAAATACTGGCAAAATGTATGTAAACAGTAACATGTGTGATGTGCCACAGGTTTCCGTAAAGAATTCTAGTTGTATGAAATTGAGGAACTTACTAGGAAGTGGGGTAAATGTCTTTGAATTCCGTGGGAGAAGGGTAGTTAATACGAATAATTTTCTTAGGGATTCAGATGAGTACTATGAATCACGCGTGAACTTTGGGCAGCGTAGAAAGTTCTTGTTAGCGAAACTCTTTGAGCGTAATGTGAGGGATTTGTTTGATCCGGGTGTAAATGAGTACAATTTTTGATACATTCAACCTAATCAGATGAACCATATACACTTCGCAGGGGAGACCTCAAAGAAATATGGCAACATGGTTAACGGTAGGAATAGCGTAAAAGGACATTGTGCAAAAAGATGCAAACAAAATTCCTCAGAAGAAACATTGAACCCTAGGCATTCAAGTAAATTCCAGGTAGGAATAACCAGAATAAAGGGAGATCAGATGTTAGAGGGAAGAGACCTTTAAAACTAACTAGTGACAGTTAAAAGTTTTCAGTGAGTGACAGGTGTAAAATCATAATAAACAAGGTTATTGACCATAGTGGATTATACAAAAAGCGACACCCAAAAGAAAGATAAGGTAGATAGAAGAAATGAAAATAAATATTTACACAATGCAAATTTCGCAATAAATGCTCCTTTAATTTGAATCAGAGTATCACATATAGACGTGGACATTTTCATTATACGGGATGTGAGTTCCCAGAGATGACTGGTAGAATTTATGATAAATTAAAAGGAAATAAGATTGATATGCAAAAATCTAGTAGTCAATGGATTGTTTGTAAGCTAGCGAGAGGAAGCGAGAAATAATAATAATAATAATAATAATAATAATAATAATAAAATCAATAAACAGGTCATAAAAAAAATCTTTGATTGGAAAATATGAAGTTTAATACAGTGCGAAATTTTATAAAAGAACCTCCCTTAGCTATATTTAGCTTTTATATGCTTAAAATACCAATATGAACCAAATTGAATCCACGAAATATCGCGAAATTTATTCGATTCCGCGAAAAGTGTCTATAAGCACGAAATATGCCCCTTCTGTCCGTAAAGTGAGAAATGAGCATGAAAATGTGCCTTAAAATCACGTTATTGTGTTTTGATGTACTGTATTTTTTATTTCTTAGCAGCATGCTTTTTTTTTCTGCTCTTTCTGTGGCTGTCGAAGATTTACCGATATACTGATATTTGTGATCGATTACAAAGATTGCAGAATTTACGCAAAGATTGTATGTGACCTGGTTTGTACTGTTGATTACTCTCCTTTCCTGCTATGTCTTTGCCAAGTTAGCGATGCCTATGATCGATTACAGCAGAAGAGTGTAGAATGTTTGTTACTTGTATTCAACAGATTTCATATTTTATCCACAGTGGTATGGTTGGCACTTCTGTTTCCAAATGGCTATCTGATGGTGTTTAGTAGAAATTACGATAATATTTCTCGTAATTATATTTGAACATTAACTCTAATCATGTCTAAATCGAAAGTTACTTCAGTTCATACAAGGGCAGAAGAATATAGAAATGAGGAAGGGAAATGGAGGTGTTAGTTCATGTAAATAAAGAAGCAAAGTTTATCTGTGCGCAATGTTCCCAATGTAGTATAAAGTAATTTATTTCACGAAATACCCACCGAAATAGAAAGAAGTTAACACCGAAATCAGTCATTTTATTTCACCAATAAATCAGGGCCCTAAGCATATTTCTTGTCAGTGAAATAATGAGCTCTAAATAAAATATTAGGCTGTGCTTTATTTTAATATGAAGATAGAATGGGATCGAGATGATTAATGTATCACTCTTATTAATCAAAGAATGGAGTATTATCAAAGTACCGTCTTTTGAATGATAATTATGTTATCGAGAGGGAGAGAGGTGTTATGAGGAAAGGATTAGCTCTGATGGACGAGCGATTTTATAATTGAATGCGTTGAGGTTGTAGGATACGCCCGCACGAAGTTTCTATACCGGCAAAAGAGTCAATGGAACTACTGCCGAGGTGATATGTTTTAGACAGTGAAGCCGAGGAGCTCACTTGGTTTATTGATGAAGAGAATATGTAGAGGAAGTTTATGCCCTCGTAGGAAATAGAGAATTGAACGGATAGTTAGGTTGAGAGTTTTCTGAGGAAAACGCAATTACTTAAAATACGGTACGCTTGGGTATACAAAACTTAGAGAAAAGTAACAGTGATTAAAGTGTTGAAACAAATAATACGAAATCAGATAATGGAGATAACAGCCAAATCAATTAAAATATGAATTTTATAGAGCATTAATAAAGAATTAACCGTGTTTAATAAGAGAGTTGACCTGTCAAACAGTTGACCTGTACGTACATAACTGGGGTGCAAAGAAAATAATTGAAGTTTAAAAAGTAGAAAGATTTCCTCGCAGCTACATAAAAATACCAATGAGTTAAATAAATATTTATTGAAAGGAAGAATTATAAAGAGATGTGGATTTTAAGATAATAAAAGTATGTCGATTAAATAAAAAAGTAGTTGAAAATAGATAATCACGTTCAAGGGGCGGAAAATTAGCGGAAATGAATTAATGCATTGGAAAGCAAGGAAACAAATAGTTGAAACGTTATTAAGTAAATTTTATATAAAGTACATATAAATGCTATTATGGTGGATAAATGAAGAAAATTTTGTGTGATGAGAAATTAGAGGGAAAATGTCAAGAATAAGTTTTGGATAATGCCAAATCTATATATATAAAAATGAATGTATGTGTGTCTGTGTGTGTGTCCTTTATGCATTACTACACCATTCATCCGATCGCCATGAAACTTTGGGAAGTTGTTGAGTACATTCCCGGGAAGGTTTTCGGCATATTACATTTTTAGTTTTTGCTTTCGTTATTGAGTTATGACTGAAAAACGGGCAGAAAACGTGTATTTTAGCGTTTTCGAAGCATCAATTTTTAGTTACACATTTCAATGTCAAATCAATTACATTAGGCTTTGGCTATTTTTGTCATAAAACCATTACGATCGCTTGAATGTTGTAGCTCACGATGGTCGACTCATTTGTTTATCATGTCAAGGCACGCAGATATAGAGCTCTGCGTTTTTAAGATGGCCGCCGAGAATGAGGTATTATTCACTTCCGGTTATCTCAGATGCCTGTGTTTACAATGCAGTTCTGTGCTTGTGTCTTGTTTTGGAAGTAATTATTCCGATTCCGATTAACTGCTATGTTTTCGGCTGTTCAGCCGTTGCAAACAAAAATTTAGGACTTAGTTTTCCAAAAGTTTTTCAAGAATGGATGGTAAAATTACGCCATGGAAAAACACCTTCCCAGTATTCTCGTGTTTGCAGCTGTGACTTCACAGAAGATGATTTTAATGTTCCTTTCAGCAGTTTTGGCGAGTATTTCATGTTTTTTAAGAGTGATTTAGATATTTTTGACATAGTAGATGTTGAGAAAAATATATAAGCCTATGAAATAATAAGTATACCTGACCAACTTAACCTCGTTTAGGCTCATAATCAAGTTTCATTTCCATGTTAAATTAGTATTTCATCTTTTCAGTGTAATTTTTGTTGCCAATTTATTTGGTCATTTATTTTGACACTTAAGAATGTCAATGTTAATCGAAATTTCTCCCAAAACCGATAAAATGGTCATTCTGTATTGTAATTGAGTAAAAAGCGAACTACGTACAAATTTTTAGGAAAATAAGGGTCCGGGCTTGATGATTTTTTAGAGTAGAATGTGGGCCTAGGCCTAAGGATAGCTTAAATATATCTGAAAATGTCCAGATTTGTTGTATGCCTGTAATAGAATCTCTTGTAACAAGTAGATCAAAACCTGATAAAGAAAAATGTAATCATAATAGGCCTATAGTTAATTATAACACTAATTTTGTAAATGTCATGTTTCTTAACATTCAAGGTTTTCTAGGTAAATCAGATATGTTATGTATTATGTCATCAGACAATAATTTGGAGGTAATTGGGAAGGCGGAACACTGGCTGAGCCCAGAAAATATAAATTTGTCAAATACTCAAAATTTTCAAGTAGCCTCTTATTTTTGGCGTAGTCATAAAAAGCATGGTGGTTCAGCTATTTGTATTTAAAACAAATCAAAAGACAATAGCAACTGTACAACTAATAATTTTTATTGGTATGTTGCAGAAGAGGCAAAAATACTGTTTGATAATAAACATTTACATTATGAAGTAGCCCCTCAGAAAATGCTTTGTTAAATTTTATGTATTGAATAATGATGCCCTTCTTAGTCCAAATAACAAAGTAATATCAGTCAGTAACATCTGTGCCTGTATTTGTGCATAATGTTTCTTATTCACTAACTTGAACTTGATGAATGTTCTAATTGCTAGAGTCCGGCCAGCTTTCATACTGCTGCCTGCCCTACGCTTTTCGAACCAAGTGGTTATGGCGTCTTCGCCAAAAAGTTTAAACCCTTCTTTCTTGAATGAATTTATCTTGAAGAAATTTGTCGAAGGAAAGTCGTGGTTACTTTCTGATTCTATAACCTGAACTTTGAATAAGGCAAAGTTCCTATCCGGATTTTTCTCTCGCCTGAGCAACCTGCAACCAAAACAAACAGCGTCGTATATTAGACTGTGTGTTCAATAAGTTATGAAATATTTGTTGCGCCATCTTCGGATAACATCCTTTTTAACTCCTTCACTGTAAAATTGGCGAACCGTCCCGAACTCCTATTGAAAACACACAAGAATGAGGAAACCGGAAGTTGACAATACCTGAATGTGGAGAGCAGCGCGCTCAAGTGGCAGGAGGAAAAACTACAAAAGCCCAGAGCTCTATATGAAATTTTCAACCAACACCGAAGAGGATTATTATTAAGTGCCAGTATGGTACTTTATGAGATTGTGTGGTGGACGAAAAAATGTCTGTCCGTCTGTCTGGCTGTCCGTGTGTCTGTACGCACCATAACTCAAATATGCTTTTTTGGATGTTCATGAAACTTTGAAAACACATTTATAATGTCCATGGGAAGAACCCTATTGATATTGAACCAAATCGGTTCACCGGTACCGGAGTAATGCCCAATTTAGTGCCTATTTTAATAGATTATATTAGAAAGGCGCCATAGCTCAAATACGCTGTATCCGATTGCCACGAAACTTGGTATACCCATTTATGACGCCCATGAAAAGTGCCCTATTGAATTTGAACCTAATCTGTTGACCGGTACCGGAGTAAAACCCAATTTAGTGTATATTTTAAAGGCGCAATAATTCGAATATGCTTTTTCGAATTTTTATGAAACTTCGTACACGCATTTATAATATCCATGGAAAGACGTCTATTGATATTCGACCAAATCGGTTGGCCAGTACCAGAATAATGCCCAATTTAGTGCATTTTATGTTAATATATAAGAAGTCGCGATAACTCAAATATGCTTTATTGGATTTTCTTGAAACTGTGTATACCCATTTATAATGTACATGGGAAGAAGTCTACTGATATTGGACCAAATCGGTAGACCGGTACCGTAGTAAAACCTAATTTAGTGTCTATTTTAAAGACGCGGTAACTCAAATACACTTTACCGGATTTTTATGAAACTTGGTATACACATTTATAATGTCCATGGGAAGACGTCTATTGATACTGGATAAAATCGGTTGACCTGTTTCGGAGTTATGCTCAATTTAGTGCCTATTTTATGGTAATACACGTATTCGAAAGAATTTATTTAAAAAATGAAAATCAGTTATCTTGACAACATAACCTTTTGTTTTACTGTGATTTCTAAGGCTTTGGCAATTAAAATACAGTTAGCTATGACAACACTATTGCTTTAAATGCGCTTATCCCATAACTGACCAAGGTGGCTAAGATGGTAACGTCTTGGCGTCACATTCTGGAGTTCCATGGCTCAAATCCCGAAACCGGCCAATTTGACTTTTTTTTATATTCTGCATATCATAACTGCAATCATAACTGATTAAACAAAACATACTGGCACTTTGTTATATCAGTTTACCTGATTTTATTATTATTATTATTATTATTATTATAAGAGGGATAATCAATATAGGCCTAAATATGGTCAAACGTTGTTCGATTTGGACGAAACTCACTATACAGGGGTTTTCTGGGCCAAGTACCTCGAATCTGAGGTCGCTTTTACCACGCGACGCCTAAATGGGGTCAAACGTTGTTCGATTTGGACGAAACTCACTATACAGGGGTTTTCTGGGCCAAGTACCTCGAATCTGAGGTCGCTTTTACCAGGCGACGCTATCTAATCGTGGTATGTAATTAACGTGATTTAGGTGTTAATAAATATAATGATTTAACTATTAATATCTTAATTTTTAATTTCTGAAATAATTATCGCTGGCGATCGCTTGATTTTGTAGGTCCATCCTTGACGATTCATTTATTTAGAATATCAAGTCCCACAGACGTATGAAATTTTCAACCTACACGGAAGAGGGATATTCAATATAGGCCTAAATATGGTCAAACATTGTTCGACTTGGACGAAACTCACTATGCAGGGGTTTTCTGGGCCAGGGAACTCGAATCTGAGGTCGCTTTTACCAGGCGACGCTATCTAATCGTGGTATGTAGTCCACGTGATTTTGGTGTTAATAAATATAATGATTTAACTATTATGCTCTTAATTTTTAATTTTTGAAATAATTATCGCGTGCGAAGCCGCGGGCACACGCTAGTAGTTCATAAAGAATTGTGGGTTACACCTGGCCCTGAAAACAAAGTTATTGATGACATGGGAGGTCAGATTGTGTTCACTAGGATTAGTTTATGGTATAGTTTATGGTACATTTGAGAAAAGAGAATGAATAAAATGAATGGTTATAAGCATTAAGCATTGAAATGAAAAATGCAATGATGATTAAAGTATTATGTTCAGCAAAAGCAAATGAGAAATTAATTCGTAAATGAATTAATGATTGAAGAAAATATCTTTAATAATATTATTGTTGAGTTTTGTCCATTCTGTAGCGATAATCTTAATGATTTATGTATAGCGTAGAGCTTTATCACTGGTACTCACTACTAAATTGCGGTATTTTGTTACCTGTTGGAGCGCTTTCAACCGCATGGAGCGGCCATCTTCAGCAACTGACTTCTGTGGTGTTGTTGTTGTTGTTGTTGTTGGGAAGACATTTCTGGATAACTGTATCGTACAGCGCGTGCGATTTGAATTGTAACTGTTCGTTTAGGATGTTGGTGTTGTCTTGTGTGGTGTGTCTGTATATTTCATATTGTTCGAGTGTGTTGAGTGTGTGACCTTTGTGGTTAATGTGTAGGATTTCCATGTCTGTATTGATGTCTGCGTATTCGTGTCCTGTGGTTATTATATGGTTTGCATAGGCAGAGTCTGTGTTTTGTTTGAGAGCTCGTATGTGTTCTGTGTATCTTTTTTTTTTTTTTTTTTTTTTTTAAATCCTTTATTTGCTACATGCTCCATTGCATAGCGCAATATTACATGTTTGGTGTATTAATTACAGTCTGTGTAGTAAATACTTAGCCTAGATTACAATTTTGTGTAGCCTGTCAAAATCTATACTATTTACAAATTTCTGAAAATATTTTAAGTATTTATTCACTAGTTCTCTTTTATCTGCTGGCCAATGTCCCCCTAATCTAAGGATGTTTGTTTCTAGTGTTTTTCTTTCATTTTTTAGCACTTCGCACTCGAACAAAATATGGTCAATTGTTTGAATGTTTCTATTGCAGATGCAGGTCGGGTCTTCAATTATTTGGAACCGGTGTAGGTATGCGCCAAGTTTGCCATGTCCTGTCGTTAACACTGTGAAGTTATGTGTGAGGGTGATTTTTAGCCGTAATCTACATTGTACAGTAGGAAAGAAGGCTTTTAGTTATAGCACCTTTGGTTGTAGCTTGCCACTCTGTTTCCCACCTTTCCAAGCAATTGGCTTTTAGAGTTCTTTTGACCGCGCTTAATGGTGTCATGTTGAAAGCTGCTTCTACTTCAGTGCTGCCAGCTGCCTGCTTAGCCAGACAGTCTGCCTTTTCGTTGCCTGTGTTTCCGACGTGGGCTTTCACCCAAGTGAAATGGAGTACCCAATTATGCCGTTGTAGGTGTGCCGTGATGCATCGGATTCTGTCGATTAATTCGTTATGTTTCTTGTGGTGGCTGAGCAGATCGAGAGTTATCCTGCTGTCGGTGTGAATTGCGACTGATTTTTCTAATCCGTTTGTGTCTATGTCTTCTAGCTTTTCCAGTGCTTTGAGTATGGCGAATTGTTCTGCTTGATTGTTGGAACAATTATTGTGTAGCTTATATTGTAACTGATGGACATGTTTACATATATAACTATTCCAGATCCTACTCCGTTGTCGTTCTTGCTGCCATCTGTGTAAATATTTATTGGATAATTTCGTTCATTTTTTTTGTTATACTTATTTTCTCTGCAGGGTGGGGCCAATGCTCATAGTTCGTAGGTGTATCCAGAATTGTTTCTTCCCCGGCGAGCGTAACAGCTCCTGCCGATTTTTTCGTTATGTTGTAGAATTTAGCAGTCTCCGTTAGCAATATTATTATTGGGGTTAATCCTGTAAGCACACATAGTGCTTCGTATGATGTTGTCCTGTATGCCTTGGCTATCTTTATGTTTATCAATCGCTGAACTCTTTTTAGTTTTTCAGCATTTTTTTTTCTTGTCAGTGATTGGATCCATGCAGGGGCTCCATAAGATGCCATAGGTAATACAGCTCCTTTGTAGATTGTCCTCATTACTTCTGATCTTAGTCCCCAATTGATTTTGGCAGACTTCGAAAGGGCGTGTATAAGTTTTGTTTTTTCGGCTATGTAATCAACGTGCTGGTTAAATCGGAATTTCTTATCAATTATTACCCCAAGGTACCTCAAACTATCTACCTGTGTCATTCTCTTACTGTTTAGGTACAACTGTATGTCTGGTCCGGTTCTTGGTCTATTTCTTGTTATGAGAATAGCTTTCGATTTCTGCTCGTTAAATGATAGTTTATTGTTTTCTGCCCATGTTGATATTTTCCGGAGTTCGATATTGGCATTGTTTTCTACTTCTAGTTTGCTGGTTGTATCGTGTTTTGAAACTTCGGCCTGTTTGTCCTATGTAGAATTTTGGGCAGTCGTTGCATTTTAGTTTGTAGACTCCTGGGTTGTTGTATTTGTTTGTGTGTTGTTTGTTGTATGTGGGTTGTATTTTGTTGATTGTTTTGTTCTTTGTTCTGAATGCTATTTTGTATCCTTGTTTTCTGAATTGTTGGGCGATTTTCTGTGTATGTGTGTTGAAGTATGTGAGTGTGATGTATTTGTCTTTTTTCTTTTCTGTGTTTTGGTCATTTTTCTTCGTTCTGATTTTGTGTAGTAGGTTGTCAATGACTGTGTGGTTGTAGCCATTGGTAATGGCTAAGTGTTTTATGGTGTTAAGTTCTTCTTTGTGGTCTTCAGCGGATAGTGGTGTGTTTTCAAGTCTGTGGAGCATGGATCGGAATGCAGCATGTTTGTGTTGTGTTGGGTGGTTGGAGCTGTTGTGTATCAGTGTGTCTGTCATTGTGGGTTTTCTGTATATTTTGAATTTATGTTTCTGTGTGCTGTCTTTTGTGATAGTGAAATCTAGGAAATTGAGGGTTTTGTTTATTTCAAATTCTGCTGTGTATTGTATGTTTTTGTGGATTTTATTGATGTGGTGTAGTAGTTGTGTGCATTGTCTGGTGTTGCCTCTGTATAGTACGATGATATCATCTACGTATCTGTGCCAGTAGATTATTTTGTGTGCGTATTTGTTGTTGTGGAGGATTTTGTTGTGTCATGTGTCATGAGTCATGTGTCATGAGTCATGTGTTGGAGAAATATCTCTGCTAGTATGCTGGATATGGGGGAGGATACAAAATAGCATTCAGAACAAAGAACAAAACAATCAACAAAATACAACCCACAGACAACAAACAACACACAAACAAATACAACAACCCAGGAGTCTACAAACTAAAATGCAACGACTGCCCAAAATTCTACATAGGACAAACAGGCCGAAGTTTCAAAACACGATACACAGAACACATACGAGCTCTCAAACAAAACACAGACTCTGCCTATGCAAACCATATAATAACCACAGGACACGAATATGCAGACATCAATACAGACATGGAAATCCTACACATTAACCACAAAGGTCACACACTCAACACACTCGAACGATATGAAATATACAGACACACCACACAAGACAACACCAACATCCTAAACGAACAGTTACAATTCAAATCGCATGCGCTGTACGATACAGTTATCCGGAAATGTCTTCCCAACAACAACAACAACACCACGGAAGTCAGTTGCTGAAGATGGCCGCTCCAAAGCGCTCCAACAGGTAACAAAATACCGCAATTTAGTAGTGAGTACCAGTGATAAAGCTCTACGCTATACATAAATCATTAATATTATTGTGCTAAGGTATATAGAGTTTAAAGAATAAACGAAAAGCCGTAGAATAACTGCAAATAGGAACATAGAAAAGTTGTTCGTGATGAAATAAAATCAGTGTAAGATAATCTGATAAGCAGCAATTGTTGATGAGAGTTATAGATTTTGAAGTTAAGCAGATATTGAAGGAGGATGAGATCATTGAATAATTTTTATTTTACTATGCAGTATGAAATCAAGAGGAATATATTAACAATGTAAAGAGAGGATTAGTTGAATAAATAACTGAATAAATAGTTCAGTATGCTAAATGTAAACATTACAGGATTATTATATAAAAAAAAGAAAGAAAGAAACGAGTAGATTGATGACAGGAATCGGGTTTCATGTTAAGAAATACTCTGGAATGAATAAGTAGTATTTTGTTTCATTAAGGAAAATTATTATGAAATGATGGAATAATTTAATTAATAGCAGGTTTGTAAATATTAAATGGCGAATAAGCCTGTAGAACTGTTACTTCCTAGTTAGTTTAAAATTTTTCACAACTGGGTTTGTAAGCATATGAATTGTATGAAAAAAAAACCTGTAAGCTAATTGATGTAAGTATGTGGTGTGAAAAATGTGAGATGTAACATTGAGTGAAGGTATTTTATAGAACAGATATTGGGACGTTAAAGGCATCGGTTACTGCGCATATATCGGCTTTATAAATATCTTTAAGTCAAGTGAAAATACGTTAAGTAATTTGAATGAACAGAGTGAAGTATCCTTTGTGAGTGAAAGTTTTCGGGAATCGAAACCATGATTTTACAAAAGGAAATAAAGCTATAATTGTGTATAGTCATTTCAGATTTCCAGAATATTACAAGAGTGACGTATACAACAAGAAATATGGGTGATGTATGGCTTTGTTTGTATTTTAGTTAATGTGTAAGTGTTTAGTGAATTAATAACATGCTAAGATTTTTAACAAGAAAAATGAAAGAGGAAGTTGTTACACAGGTATACTAGAGATGGTGTGACAAGAAGAAGTTGCAAAACACTCAGGTAGTAAGTCAGATGAATGAACTTGTGTTTGTAGGCAGGATAGTTCTTGAAAGATTGAAAAATGGAGTGGCAATTCCATTTTGGGGGAATAGATCACTTGTCTACATAACTCTCTAAAATAAATATATAAATTATTTTAAGATTCTGTACCCAACTGATCGGGCATATGAAATGGAATTTAATAAGTAATGTAAATTAATTAGGAGAGACTTAATCAAATAATAATTGCAATACTTATTCTACTTAGCTATGAATGCATTATTTAGCAATTATTTTAAATAAGTTCATTTTAGCGAAATAAGGAAATTAAATTAGTTTTCGGGTTACATATTGTATAAGCTAGATTTCAAACAATTTCTCACGGAATCTCCTTGGAGATAGCAGGTAGTCCAGTAGTATTTCGTTAGTTTCAATAGCCAGGAAGAAGGTAATAAAAGTGTTTAATGCCAAGGAACCTAAATGTTTTGTAGAATTTTAGAGGAAGAGAAAAGGTTTATTGAGATATTGTGTAGGATGCCGAAAAGAAATAATTGGTCATGTTTAACAATAAGTGTATAGGTATAATTTAGTTCTTAAGTCTGCAAAATCAGATAAAAAATTTATGCGTTATGATTTCCCCATGCGAATATAATTTATGCACGATCACGTGTAAGAGCCTGGGAATCATATCGAGGAAGTAGATATAAAATATATGTATTTTTCTATTGGCTGAGATTGTTATTAGGCTTAACCAATGAAATGCAGCAGAAGCCGTGTAACCAGTCCTTCTAATTAAAAGAATTAAGAAGTTTTGGCGCCCAAATCATCTTATGGACTGGAGCAGTTGGTGTAAGTACTTATTCAGCTTGTACTTATTTTTAATTATACAAACTGACGTTTCCACCGCAACTGTTGCCCAACTGTAATGGCAGTAAGGACATTTCCACTACAGTTTTATACCTTTAAAGCCTGGAATTTTTTCCCAGGGTTTCTTTTTTCGAAATTAAACAACTATTTTAAAATTCGTGTAACTATAATTTTCCCATTACTAATCAACAAACAAACTTTTTGTAGAATTTAGAAGCTATTTCTACAGGGATGAGGAAAGTAATTTCTTGGATCCAGCTGAGTCCTATATATATATATATATTTACACATATATAATATATATATCGTTATAGCTCCTGAATTAGAATTAGAATTAGCCCGTTTCATCCCTAAAGGGCAAGGGCCTCTTGATTGGCAAGATGGCTGTTTCATTAGGAAATGACAAATGTACAGTTTTCTTGAGAAATCACAAAATTTACCCGATAAATTCAAATTGTTGAAGATAAATTAAATATATGTATACATATTTAAAGGAAATTTAATGCTCTACAACTTTTTTCCTGATGAATTTGCTGTAAAACAAAAGGCTGAAGAGTTAGAAAGAAAAATTTAACGAAAAACGTGAGGTAAAAATTAGTTTTTAGAAAATTAGTGATATCCAGCAGCCTATATCTCGAAAACAATTATAGATACGACAAAAGTGTATATGAACCAACTTGTAGGGAATTATGTCAGCTTTAATTTGGTATATCAAAAGATTTTGCCTACGATGCACCGTTTTCAAGTTATAAGCGAAAAACCAAAAAATGGGCCCTTTCCACCCCCTTCCCCCCATGAAGCATAAGGGGTAGGGGCGGGGACTTTTATTATGTTTACCTCCTAACTACCCCCTCTCCATGTCCTCTACACACCCTTTTTCGGCATTCATTGCCTGGACTATAAATGTGTTAGCCTCAAGCATGTGTAAATGTACGTATTTTAACTTCTTTTCCAGATCATTGCATTTTCAATGTGGCCCTTCTGCCTGTACTCATCTTCATAAGGACTGAGATCAATAAAATAAAAATAATATATATATATATAAAAAAAGGTGTTATTACCACATCCATCACCACTGAAGCACTTACTCAAAATCACATGTTACCTATTTTAGGTACACAGTGTTAATATGGAGTCTGCAGGCTGCATTCATAGTTTCTCTTAGAACTTGTATATACAGTTCCTGATTTTTACGGGTCCTAATGCACAAATTAATGGCATAGGAAAAATAGTTTCACAATTATTGTGAGATTTTTTCTTATCAGGTCTAATATTGAGAATAATTCAAATATCAGTTACTAGACAGTTGACAATTTCATATTAAAGAAGACTTGAAATCAAGCGCCTTCTTGGCAGACTCTTCTGCATATTCTTAGACTTTAAAATGACTTTCAGTACAGGGGATAAACTGAATTTTTATGGAAATTACATGACAAGAGTCTTTCAGGAAAAATGATAAGTTATAGGCATTGTCAATATGAACAAGTTAAATTCTTTGTTAAAGTTGACAAAAATCACTGTCACCAATGGCATTGATGCTCAAAGAGGAGCAAAGGAAAGATACATATTTTGTCACCTCTGTTATTCAGTCTGTTCTTAGATGATAATGTAGACTTAGGTCCGTTCTTACGTTGTCCAGTTAAGTAGGAGTAAATGTTAACTGATAGTTTATTTTACGGTCGGAGTAAAATTCCAGTAAACACTTCTTTGTTCTTATCATCTTCTAGTTAAACTTTACTCCCAGTTAATGCAATCAGACAAAAGTCATAGCAGTTGGTACAAGCGTTTCTCAGTAGTTTGCAGCAGTTTTTCATCTGTTTTCATTGTTTGGTTTGATTTTGCAATGGATAATGATGTTATGGCTGATATCAAGAAATACAGAGAGACAGCAAATTCTTTTCAAGTGAAGAATAATTGTTCCTGAATATTATCGACGAAAAGCGCCATAGGCCTACAATTCAAACTAAATACACAGTAAGGTGTGGCCATAAGAGCATAACTCAGAAAGACGTATCAGAAAAAATCTCATGTGAAACACATAACTTCCTCTAAACTTAATATATTCCAGTATACAGTACACAGTATGGGCAGTAGTGCACATTCAGTTGTCTTAGCCTAAAAAGCTCGCATAATTTGGGAGGCAAGACCTAAAACCTAATAAGTTTGTGTATGAAATGTGTAGCTAATAACTACAGGATATATTACAAGATGTTTTCAGATGAAATTATTAGCTCTTAGCATATCATATTAAAATAAATCGTATATAGGTCTATATATTTTATATATATTACACTTATTATACAATTCCTGTTAAAATCTAATAGTTGTTAAGCTGTTTTCTAAAAAAATAAAGAAGAATAAAATCCTCCTCAAGTAAAGTGGTTGTAAAAATGAATAGAAAGTTACCACGTTTCTAACCCCATCCTTGAAGGATGCAAAACCAAAATATAATCTGATGTGTGGGTAGAGGAACTAAACAGTAAAATAATTGATTGTCCAAACTTTCATAATAGTTTGATCTAGTTTTCAAAATTTTTGTTATCTTTTATACATATAGTGGCATTGTTCTTCATCACCACTGACATTACAAAAGCAGCTAAATAATTTCATCTCTCCATTTTAATTCAGTTCGCGAGAAGTATAACCTCAAAAAAATCCTCCGCTTAGGAGTTTACCTGTACATTTTCCTACAGTAAAGAATACTGCCAGTTAAGGGATTCTTACCTATAGTTAACTCCTAACCAGATATTGTGAAATCGAACTGTCAGTAAAGTAACCGTAAAAGTAGCTGTAAATATTTTACTGGAGGTGGTAATAACGGGCCTTAATGATGAAAAATTATATTGATGCCCCAAGATGAATGATGTGAAAATTCTCTAATATGCAGACGATCTAATTCAGGAGGTTACAAGCTTTGAGTATTTAGGAGTAGTATTTAAAATGAATGGAAACTGAAATAAACACATAAATATAAATATATATATTAGGGATGGGTCTATACCAGATTTTCTCGATACTCGATACATGGTTTTTCCCTCGATACTCGATACTTCAATACTCGATACCGTCAATATTTCCAGTTGTAATAAATAGGCATATTAAAAATTAAAAGTTGAGAGAACTGTGTAATACCAACTTAATTAATTAAGTGTACATATTTAAAGAGACAACATTTAATATCATCAGTAGGGACCGGATTTTTAGGTTTTTAAAAACACTGTTTTAGGTTTTCCATTAAGTGAAATAGTTTTTTTTAGGTTTTTTTGTTCAAAATATCATTTTTAGGTAGAAAAATTGGTTTAACGAATTTGAATGTGCTACATAGGATTCAATACATAATACTTGTAAAGTTTAACTTAACAAAATTGACTTAAATTTCTGTAAACTTGCTTTAGGACAGAACAGACGTAGAAACCCGCGGGGTGCAACGTCATAAAACAACCTCAGAAGAAGAAGAAGAAGAAGAAGGGGGAAAGATGAAATTCAGGTCATCGCCAATCCACTGCCGTAATAAACTCGATTTCATTTGTTTCGGCATAATTAACACGTCTTCTTGAAACTCACAGTGTGACCACTCAGTATGAATAACAGGGCAGTAAAGGTAAAGGTAAAGTGATCCCTATACAGGCCATGGAGGCCCAGAGGGTTCCAGGAGGTTGAGGCTCCTAGATTTTGGACATTCGGCACTTGAAGGTGGTAAGGTTGTCAGCCTTACGCACCGGCCGCCTTTACCCCCAGGATTGCTCCTGGTACTCATTTCTGTTAGAGGCTGAGTCGACCCCAGGGTCATAGTGCCACCAGAAGGATTAGGCCAATTGAAAAACTCCAACGACCTCATCGGGAATCGAACCCGCGACCTTCCGGTCTGTAGCGTAGCGCCTCGACCACTACGCTACGGCGTACCCCATAACAGGGCAGTACTAAACGCAAACAAGGGCTTTAAAACACAGAAATCTATATCCTTGTTCATACACGGCAACAATGGTTGTTCATACGAATATTTTAAAAGGAATACGCCGGTACTCTTACACTTCGACTCTTGATACTGTCCATCCTAGACGACAACGGGTTGAACGAAATGCTGGTGGTATTAATTTCAACCCGACAAAGTTATTGTCTCTCTGCAAAATATCGATTTCTCAACTGACAAACAAAAAAGACAAAAAAACAGCCTAAATTAGATATTTTAGGTTTTATATCCCGTTTAGGTATATTTAGGTTTTTATACCCCATTTAGGTGTTTTTAGGTGCCACAGAATTAATGTGGGTGAATCCTATGGACAAGATTCGAAAAAGTGTATGAGCGCTTTTTGTTTTGGTAGCAAGGAAAAAATAGGTAAAAACCTAAAAATCTGGTCCCTAATCATCAGTAGTCTGTAATTAATTATTTTTATCTCTACATTAAAACTAAAATTAGTTTTTGAAACAGTCCACTTACAAGTTTTTGTTCAATGGGGTTTGGATAGTCAGCTTGCTTGTTGGTTGTTATTGAAACGTTTGACAGGAAACGAAACAATTAAGAATCTCTTCTGTTTGGATTTTAAAAGCCGGAAAGTCTTTATTTACGACTAGACAAAAGTCACAGAGTGGTTTTCTCCATTTCAAGGAGAAATAGAAGTATTTACTATATTTAGTAGACTACTAAAAGCAGAAAGAGATACCGCATTTCCTTAAATTGCAGAATTACCAAAGTATCAAAAAAGTACCGAGCAAGTTTTCTGAAGTATCGCTCGATGCTGATACCATGCAAGTATCGAGAGTATCAAGGTATCGAAAGTATCGAGGACCCATCCCTAATATATATATACAGTAAAACCTCGTTAACACGAATTCCAAGGGACCGAAAAATGAGGGGTTCGTGTTAAAAAAATTCGTGCTAACCGGGGACTAATTTTTTTTTAATGAACCAATTACGGTATACGCTATCGTAGAAAATACTGTTACATGCAAAAGTAGGCTATGTAATTAGGCCTACCTTTTAAAAAAGATAATTTCCTGTTGAAAAATTCAAGAAAGTTGAGCTGTCACTGATGGGAATAAAAGTGCCTGGAAAATTCACGGCCAATTGTATTCACAGCTTCAGTAAACCCAGCAGATGATTCGGATGTTGCAGCAAAACCTTCTAAAGTGGCTATGGCGGCAAACACTTCCTGGCAGGTGGGTTACAAGTTTTAATGCAACGTATGATGAAATCGTACTGGTTATGTTTGAATGAACAGAAAAATAAAATAAGAAACGTTATAACCCGATTGTTGGCGGCACGATGCTTTATTTATTTATTTAGCATTCCTGTAGACCAGCTGTACTGGCATATGATAACAATAACAACTCCCGATTGTCGAGCGATTGCACCAGCCAGCGTTGATGTTAATCCAATTACTCGTAGCCATTCACATAAGTAACCGGGAATTTAATAAAGGTTTACGTTTAATTTCATTTCTTGCATACCTAGCGAAGGAAGAACAGGAAATAACAATTTGAAAAGCTTTGGAAGTTTGTGTTAAATGACATTTCAAGATTCAAGGGACAGAAAAACAGTTCGCAGTTCGTGGTAACCGAAATTCGTGTTAACCGACAAAACTTTCATAAGGAACAATACATCTTTGCCGGGACCAAATCTTTGTTCTTGTTAACAGAGTGTTCGTCGTAAGCGAGTTCTTGTTAACGAGGTTTTACTGTATATATATAAATGTCACTGTATACAGAGAGTACAACTGACTGAAATGTTGGATTTAACAATCCTTGTGCTAGATGTGTCCGTTATTATTTTATATGTAGTCAGTCTTCAGTTATAGAATTGTTTGAAGAGAGAACCGTAAGTTCTGAAACGTGCAGTATTGCACTGGCAATTACAAGCTGTTTTAACATACTAGGTAATTCAAACCCAGGTCCAACTCTTTCCACTGGTTATGAATATAAGTTGATTAAAAACTGTTATTAAAACTTTAGTACAGTGGATAAAATTACCTCTGAAACGTAGTGACTGTTCAGAGGTAATTTAATCCACTGTACTAAAGTTTTAATAACAGTCACTACGTTTCAGAGGTAATTTTATCCACTGTACTAAAGTTTTAATAACATTTTTTAATCAACTTATAAAACTGTTTTATTTATTTGGATAAAATTCTAATCATTTAGTGAATAGAAAATTACCTCATAATACCTAATGATGAGGAGACAATAATATGGAAAAAAGATATTTGTTTTTTCCCTCGCTGTAAAAGAATAAAAAGAAAAATATGTTTCAACAATGAGTTAATTTGACCTACCTGACATTTACGATTGTCAACTACTTGCACCTAACTAAGTAAAGTTTTCAATGTCATGTTGGTAGTAGTATAGTGTCGTACTGCTTAGCTCAGAAATAAAACAGGATTTAAGTTAATCTTAAGCTTATAGTTAACCAGGCTCCTATTACTTACTATTTGGAAAATAGATGCACAAAATTAAATTAAATTAAATTAAACTTCTCAATTTATTTCTGACTTCATTACAAATCATATGGCATAACAGTGTTAAAGCACTTCACTACACATTTGAAACAAAATCCCATTCACAGCACATCTGTGTTAAGACTTGTTAGAAACTGTAAAAGAAAAATGACTGCAGAACAACATTCCTTTGAGCCGATCTGGAAAATTTTAAAGAGCTAGGTGAGTACTGGTAATTTTAATTTTCAACTAAATCCCTGATTAATGATAAATGCAGAATAAGTTAAAACTTACTTTTAGGCATGGAAAATGCAAATTCTTTCATGAAAGTCATGTACTTGTGTGAAATTTATCCACAAATTATCGCAAAATTGATAAAAATGTATTAAATTACTACATAATCATGGCATTTTCAACAAAATTATCTTTTATTTATTTATTTATTTAAAAAAATTTACATGAGAAACTTACTTATTTTGAAAAAGTGTTATAGAAAACTGTGTTTTAAGTGACAATTGCATTCATACGCCCCTTATTTGATGTTCCCCAATAACGTTTAGCAGTGCCTCGGATATCGACCAATCTTATAACATGTCTGTAAGGATGTGATTTTACGTGATAAAATGTCACCTCATTACTGGATGTAGTGTATTGTGTAATGTACTCACAGAAACAGAATGTACAGTGTGTCCCACGCACGAGTTGGCCAATCATACGGGTTTCTGCGTCGTGCCAACTACAGCTCTAACTCCCGAGCGAGCGGGTGAAATATCTATGCTAATAAAGCCACTAATGGCGTTATGATTCAGGTTCTCACATTTACAGTTGGAATTACAATGAAAATAACCTCGTACCTCATCATAAGAGAAGTTGGAAATGTCCTCCTCTTGCATCCACACAACACTGGAACCTTTTTAAGAAATTTTCTTTCACACGCATAAGTTCAGCTTCCGAGATAGAATTAATTTCTCTTCTGATATTGTCTTTAAGTTCTTCTAATGTATGGGGGTTTGATCTAATTTCTCTTCAGTAAGTACGCGCCGCTTGGTCCCTCGTTTCCTATCGAGAATCGAACCCGTTTCCCGAAGTTTACTTACAAGTTTTCGCACGGCTTCTCTGCTTGGAGGACGTACAGCTGGGAATTTTGCTAAAAACCAACATCTTACGTCCTTGCAAGATGATGTAATCACATACGAATCGTACATTTGTTCTATTGTATATGTAGGCCTATGTCGTGGCATTGTAACAACAAATGTACACATGACACAAGCAGAATGACACGCTTGTCGACACTGAGTCAAGGTCGTGGGAGTTCAACGACACACGTGCCGGTATTGCCAGATAAATCACATGTTATTAATAAACTTCATTATGAAGCTTAATTTGTGGTATCAACTAGTATAAGATAATAATTCAAATCTTGTAAGTATTTCCACCTATATACTAGTAATCGTTATGTACACCATATAATGCATTCAATTCCGAATGTGAATAAAATTTGGGATTATATACATTGATGTACTTTGTATTTTATTATAGCATATCAATATACAATTGTCATATAAGTTATTTTTACTTATTGTACAAATGAATATTTTCTAACACTGTATAATCACTAATTTTTGTTTGTCAATAAAACTTATTATTAAAGTTTTCTTTATTCTTTTGTTATAATAATCATACGTTTTATTATAATATAACTTCTTTTCTTTCAATTTTGTTATTTGACAACTTTGATTACTAGAGAGTTAGGTTAAAAGTATTTCTGTTTAACCTTAATTGAAATTATTACTTTGTTTATTGTGTTTTCAAATTTTCTTATTAGAAGTTATAATAAATATACAAATTACATTTAAATTTCTTAACTATATTATGTAATTTTTAGAAATAAATACATTAAAAGTTTGACTACTAATGAGTAAGGTTAAAAAATGTTCCAAATTTATCTTTAGTAATTTTACATTAAAATGTGGCTAAATACAATGGTGATAGAAATAAGCCATTCAATATTCAAATCTACAGTGTTTTGCAGATGACAAGCCGTTTCTTCCTTCTCTTGCTTAGATACGCAGTCCAATCAGAGACGGCAAGACGGAGGGAAGACCTTTACTGATAGCGGCACCACATTAGCTCGTACACGTGATTGGCGGTGAAGGAATTGGCTTCTCATTTGAAAAATACTGTAGAGGAACTTATTGTATATTCAGATTTCATAGTCAATTCTAATTACATATAAGAGTCTATTATAAGAATCAATTTATATCTCAGTCCTTCAATGACATATTAAGATCCACTTTACAATATTAAGATTTTCATGAAGTAAAAGTTAAAATATCCTTTACAATATTCAGATTTTTATGAAGTAAAAGTTAAAATATGTTACATAATGTTAGATTATTTCAAAATATTCGTTTAATTATAAATGTATTGAGTTAAAATATATAACTCTTGTCTTGTAGCAATTATTACATACTCTCAAGTTTATGATTATATTCCTTTTAATCAAAGTTAAAATTTTAAAAATGAATGTAAGTTCTCTTGCCAAGTCTTTTATAATTTGCACTTATTATTTTCTCTATTATAAGCAATATTTATGGCATATGAATTTATAATCCACAAATTCTTGTCAGAGTCGGCTTCTTGTCATTATGGTGTTATATCTTGGAGGATATGCATTTCGACATATAACTTATGCCATCTTCAGTCCCTATAATTGAATTTATTCTTATTAGTTTTTTATATTCACTGACGTTAATAATGGAAATATGTATTTATTATGTTTACTTACTTCAGCTGATGTACTGCTTTGTACCGTGTTGTAGCTATGGTGTCTGACTGGGTACTGGTTGTTTAGATTGTTTCTTGTGTGTTTTATAGTTTTTGTAGGTTTCAAAGAGGGCGTTCAAAGAATAATAAAGAAAACTCAAACTATGTAAAATTTAATTTCACTGATAATAGAATCTACAAGATAATAAAACTATCACTCAACAAAATGTATCAATAGCATTTAAAAGAAATAATAGTCTTAAAAAACAACTACAAAAACAAAAGTATAATAAAGAAAACTTACTAAACCTAAGTGGTGTCTATAAACTTACATGCAAAGATTGCAAAGAAGTTTACATAGGACAGACAGGCAGAACATTTAAAACGAGATATAGCGAACACATAAAAGATTTTAAATACAACCGTAATAAATCTAATTTTGCAAACCACTTAATAAACAATAACCATAGTTTAAATGACATAAATAATACCCTAGAAATTTTACATATACATAATAAAAGCTGAAAAACTTAATAGGCCTACACTTGAAAACTTAGAAATATACTTAAATAAATCCAATATAATCAATGAAAATTTAGTAGACCATATCTCTCGTGGGCTGCAATAGTGGCACAACTAAAAAAATCAGAAGCTGAGATAAATGAGTTTGAAGTTTCACCATGTATTGAAATGCATCATTCATACGATTCATTGATGGAATAAGTGGCAAACGGTACTAAATGGCTCCGTAAGGGTTCAGTTAATAATAACATCATAAAAATTTTACCCCCTCACCCTCCTTGATGTTTTGAGATGTGCCACTATTGCTGAATGTTTCTAATACATTACGTTGGCCTATCTTGGAAGTTTGTGGCTTATGAAACGAATGTACAGGCATAAAAGTAAGCTTTATTAATGATGTCAACAAATTATTAATAAAGTGTAATGAGTAATCAAGTTGCAACACCAAAACCATAACTATAATGGCATAGTGAAATCTATTGTTTCAATTGTAATCAGTAACCAAGATGCAACACAAAAAAATAATACAAAATAAATAAATATCCATACCTTTGAAATGTTAGAAGTAGAAGGTTAAGTAACAATTTGGTAACTATGGGTGTTCAAACTCTGAAGATCGTCTAAATTTTTCATAGATATTGGAAGAGGTTTGATATAATTCTTTGTCATTGTATTGTGAATGTTCCAATTCTACATTATTAGTCATCACAACATAAACAAGAAGCAATACCATGGCAATCCATTACTTTATGCAAGTTCAAAGTGAAACTTATTTTTAGGATTCAAATGTTAGGCGATCAAAGTTTGTAGATCGTCGAATTTCTTCTTAGATATTGGAAGAGGTTTGCTGTAAGGTTTTTTCAGTGTAGCTTCCTGAAAAATTGCAAACTCCTTGTGGATCTTGAGGCTTTGATGTTCACAGTTTAAAACTCTGTTTGTTTGAAAGATGTTTTGTAGAAAAACAATCCAATGATTGGTTTTCTACCTTCAGTACAGAAATGTTGTTGAAGAGGACTTTATCATTGTCAGTGTTTACAACAAAATTATGAGATGTCCTATATGCGAGGTCCTTTACATCAACAAAATCATCATATCCCATTTTGAACAGTTGGAAAGGTTTGCCCTTTTTCCTTGCCATCCTAATTAAAGTTGCGTATTGTGATGGGACATAGATTGGACCTGATTTCAGTGATCGTTCAATACTTTTTTCTATATCAGAGTGAACACAATCAGCTTCATTTTGTGTGTGTTCCACAACCAAAAATTTGTGTTATCCTTTTAATTTGAAATCTTGACACGGCGTACAAGTAACAGGCAACAATTTTTTTTTTTCGCAGCAATTGTCTGAATACAGTGTTCTCCTCGGCTATTCATGTTAAGCTGCAACAACAGCACAATTAGAGATGTCCCGCAGAAAACAATTAAATACTTCTGCAACACTGGCACATCTTGAAAAGTGTCACTATTGCAGCCAGAGTAAATAACAAAACAGAGCATGCAACAGCGACACTTCTGCCATTTGTTGGTAGAATAATGTACTATAAGATATGCTGCTGTTGCTGCTGGAAAGCAGACCAATCTGCAATTGTGAAGAGTGCATTAACTCAAAATTCGTAAATTTTGAGTTGTGCCGCTATTGCAGCCCACGAGCGATATTATAACCAGGGCCTGGATTCTAAGGACATGTCATCTTTTTATTGATGCTGCATAGACATTCCCTGCTTGTGGATAAATCCTGATCATGACTCTACACCTTTTCAACCTCAATTTCGGAAAAAGTAATTTCAATTTCGGAAAAGGTAATTTCAATTTCGGAAAAGGTAATTTCAATTTCGGAAAAAGTAATTTCAATTTCGGAAAAAGTAACTTCAATTTCGGAAAAGGTAATTTCAATTTCGGAAATAGTAATCTTTATTTCGAAACAGTGTTAAAATAAACACAGAGGCCTAAATTAAATTAATGGTTATCAAAATTAAATCTTCCTAACAGGATAATGATTGCTCTTCTTCTATAGCACTACAGCCCAAATCGGGCCTTGGCTTCTCTCAATCGTTGCCTCCACTCTTCTCTGTTTGCTGTATCCCTTTCCAGGCTCCTACTATTCAGTAAGCTTCTTCCGTCTTTCCTGACTTCATCCAACCACCTCTTCCTTGGTTTGCCAACTGGCCTGTTTCCATACATTTTTCCTTTTAATGATTTTAAGGGTATACTCTGATCATCCATCCTTAAAACATGACCTGTCCATTGCAGCCTTCTTAGCTTCACTACCTTTATTATATCCGGTTCATTATATATACCATATATTTCACTGTTGTACCTAATTCTCCAGAATCCGTTTTCATTCACTGGCCCTAGAATTCTTCTAAGTATCTTTCTTTCAAAGGAATTTAACATGTTCTCAGTTTTCTGTGTGATTACCCATGTCTCACAGCCATATATTAATATTGCTCTTATTATTGTTTTATATAACCTTATCTTTGTTTTCCTGTGTATTACCTTGGATTTGAATACAGATATTAACGCAAAGTAAGCTTTATTTGCTTTGGAGAGTCTGTTTTTAATCTCTTGCATTTCATCATTAGTATTATTAACTATTACACCTAGGTATGCAAAATCTTGAACTATTTTAACTTCTGTTTGCTCTGGTTGTTGTGTATTATTATTCAAGCTGTTTCTACGGGTTTGTATTAGCAATTTAGTTTTCTCCATGTTCACTTGTAAACCAACATCATTAGAGCACTCTTGGAGATCTTGAAAGGTTTTACTTAAATCCCTTTTTGTTCTTGCCATTATGTTTATGTCATCAGCATAGGCCACCAGTTGCACGGATTTGTGAATTAAGGTACCATCCGTATTTATTTTTAATTTCCTTATCACATGTTCCAGGGCAATATTGAAGAGAAGTGGGGCCAGCCCATCTCCTTGTTTTAGTCCTTTAGTTGTGTATACCATCTCAGTGAGCTCCTCTTGTATTTTAACTCTGAAGGCTGTATTATCCATTGTTGCTTTAGTCAGTCTCACCAGTTTTTTTGGAATTCCAAAGTTCAGCATGATGCTATACAGTCTGTCCCTATTAATAGAGTCATACGCCTGCTTGTAATCCACAAATAGCTGGTATGCATCAACATTATATTCCCATAACTTTTCCAGGATTATCTTAACAGTAAATATTTGGTCTATTGTTGATTTATTCTTCCTAAATCCTGCTTGGTATCTGCCTATTATCTGTTCTGTATATGGTTCCAGCCTATTTTTTAATATTGTCGTGAAAACTTTGTAACAATTACACAGGAGGGATATGCCTCTATAATTTGTGCATGTCAACTTATCACCTTTGTTTTTGTATATTGGGCATATTACACTCTGCTTCCAGTCTTTTGGTAGTTCCTCATTTTCCCATACTTTGGTTATTATTTCATGTAATCGTTTAGTAATGTGACTGCTATTAACTTTAATTAACTCTGATGGTATTCCATCAATCCCTGGCGCTTTATTACTTCTTAGTCTGGATATTGCCATCTCCACATCCAATTCATCAGGGCCCTGCAGTTCTTCATAATCACAATCCCTCATATGCTCCAACTGTTCCATTCTGTCATTGGTATCCTCGTTTGTATTCAATAATGTGCTAAAATATTCTTTCCATCTATTTTGTATTTCATTAAAATTACTTATGATCTTTCCATCAGTATCTCTGCACAATGTTGTCCTGAGATTATATCCTTCTCTTGTCTGCTTAACTCTTTTAAAACCATCAAATGTTCTATTTTCTTTAAAATCTTCGTCAATACATATAAAATGCCTATTTAATGCTATTCTTTTCTTCTTTCTGCAAATTTTGTCTGCGTCTCTTCTTTTGTTTCTATAAAATTCATGTTTTTGGCGGGTAGGTCTAGCCAGGTATTCTTTATATGCCTTATTTCTATCTTCTATCATTGTCCTGCATTCCTCATCAAACCACTCATTTCTCTCTCTCTTAGGTTCAATTCCTAGGACCTCCTGTGCTGTTTCTATTATTTGTTCTTTAAAATACTTCCATGATTCATCTACATCTGTTATATCTTTCATTGTGCTATTGTTCAATTTCTTGTTTATTTCTTCTTTGTATTTACCTAGTATTTTCTCATCCTTTAATTTTTGTGTATGTATTCTATCTTGTCTCTTACCTTTTTCTTGTTTCTGATATTTTATTCTGGCCCTGTATTTAACTCTAACTAGATGGTGGTCTGAACTACAATGCGCTCCCCTCTTAGATCTTACATCTAATATGTTGGATGCATGTCTTTTATCAACTAATACATGGTCAATCTGATTTCTGGTATTTTCATCAGGGGATATCCAAGTCTGTTTATGTATGTCAGAATGGATATAACAAGTGGAACTTATTATCATATTCTTGCTAATAGCAAAATCTATAAGTCTTTCCCCATTTTCATTTGTCTGATCATGTAAACTATGCTTCCCTATTACATCCATATATATTTGCTCCTTCCCGATCTTTGCATTAAAGTCCCCCATAATTAGCTTAACATCATTATCCGGTGCTGAGTTATATACATCTTCCAATTTATAATAGAATTCATCTTTCATTTCTTCTGATTTTTCCTCTGTGGGGGCATGTGCATTTATTATATATATATTTTGAAATCTAGTTTTTAATCTAAGAGCACACATTCTTTCGTTCACAGGTTTGAAATCAATGATAGCATCTTTAATTTTCTGATTGACTATAAAGGCAGTTCCAAATTCATGTTTCCCATCTTTCTTCCCACTATAGAATACTGTATGTCCCTTGTAATCATAAACCCCGTTCCCTATCCAATTTGTCTCTTGGAGTGCAATCAGATCTATTTTGTATTTGTCAATTTCATATAATAGCGCTTGGAGAGCACCCGTTTTATAGAGTGAGCGTACATTCCATGTTCCAAATTCATTGTCCGTCTGTCGTGCCATGGTCTTTTTCCTTGAGATCCGTCCAATCCGAGGCAACGCTTCGATTTTCTGAGTGACAGGGTTTTACCAGGGGGGACACCAGCCACCCGCCAAACCCCCAACTTGGAGGACCAGGTTATTTTTAGATCAGGGTTTTCTTCCCCTAGCCTTTGAAGAGCCAACTTCTATCTGCAAGGCAGCAGGTTAAGTTAGGTCATCTCTTCCGCCTTCTCTGCCATTGGGAATCACGTTCCTCTTCCGCCTTTGAAGCCGTTGGATGTCCTCTTCTGGATTGCTTCTTCGTCTGATCTCTCGCCTTTAGCCTGTCCAGCATGGGAGGCCCTGCCAGTAGCTACACTACCGCCGGCATAGCCTAAAGGGTCAACAAGACACGCAAGCACCCCCACCTACGTCAAGGTCAAGCAATCCCTAGAGGGTGTAATGATTGCTAATATAACAATATTCTATGAACTACACAGAATTAACACTCTCTCTTCAGCTTCCCAGTGGAATGTCCTTTACATCAGAATACTGTTTTATATATAAATGAAGTTAATGATTAATAAAGCAAAGCAAATCTGCAGTCCACATAGAATACATAAAGCAATAACTGTTCACTGAAATATATAGAATTTAAGTAGACTCTTTTTTTCCATACTTCAGGAATAATTTTCAACTTTGATTAGAAATTTAATCATAATTTTATTTCAGTACAGCATTAACGAATCATTTACTTTCTCGTAACTCTACGGTAGCTCTCAGATGTTTCATGCCATAAAAATGAAAATTAGGCTATGACATTATTACGTAAAGTATATGTAAGAGGGCTTTGGTAATTTTTAAGTTCTAAAATAATTGAAAGCTACTGTTTCCAATGGTTACGAGTAAACAAGTAATTCGACTTAAGATTACTTTCACAAATTAAAGGCAAGTTCTTTTCTGAAATATGGAAAGAAGAGCAGGGGCTATTCGTCACCAGAGAGGTAATTACCAAAAGGTAACAGACGAGTGTCGTGACCGAATTTTGAAGGAAGCAGAAAATGGTGGAGATTGGAAATTAGTGGCTGCGGCGAATGGTGTTAAATATAAAACTGCACATGACTGGCTGAGAAAAGGTATCCCTCGAAAAGAGCGAGGAGGTAAGCGCCATTATATTTTGACTGCAGACGATATAGATTATATAATTGCATTAATTGAAGAAAATTCTCAGATCACTTTAAAAGTTATCTGTGAACGTCTGAGACACGAAAGACATATCACAATATCGAAGCAGACCGTGTCTAAATATCTTGATGGACGTTTAATTTCATATAAGCAAGTACGTCTCCTTCCTGAAGGAGTAAATTCTGTCGAGAACAAGTTGAAAAGAAGAACATACGTAGAAAAAGTTCTTGAATATGTAGGCCAACAAAAACACTTGATTTTCATCGACGAAACAAATTTCAACCTGTATTGTAGAAGAAGCATGGGACGTTCCCGGCGTGGAGATCGAGCTATTGTGAAGGTACCAAATAGCAAAGGACCAAATCTTCATATAGCAGGCTGTATTTCTTCAACCGCCTTTGAGTTTTGGCAACGGAAACGAGGTGCATTTAAAATGGAAGATTTCTGCAGGTTTTTGAGGCATTGTCTGAGAATTGTAGCAAATAATGGACACAACATGCAAGACATCATCGTTGTTATAGATAATGCACCAGCTCATTCCCGGTGCGAAGAAATATTGCGGCAAGATGAATTTCTGGGGGTTGAAATTTGTCGATTAGCCCCTTACAGTTGCATGCTGAATCCGATAGAACACATTTGGAGTACCATGAAGTCAGCCATCAAGCAGCGTCTCAGAGAGACCACAGACATCCTATTGAGGGGGGATCCAGCTGGTGTACTAACTCAGAAAGAATTCAGACTTCAACACTTGGAGAGGACTGTTGATTCTGCAATACAGATTATCACCCCTCAAATGTGTCTTCGCGCTGTCAACCATGTGCAGAAACATCCTGCTGCTATGCGTATGGACGATATGCCTCTGGGAAACTGAAAGTGTTAAATTCTATGTAACTATTCATTTAAGTTACGCCTATGTGTTTATTTGAACATTGTACCAAAATAAACTACTATTTCCGAAATTGAAGTTACTTTTTCCGAAATTGAAATTACCTTTTCCGAAATTGAGATTACTTTTTCCGAAATTGAAATTACCTTTTCCGAATTTGAAATTACTTTTTCCGAAATTGAAATTACTTTTTCCGAAATTGAGGTTGAAATGGTGTAGATTATAGAAATGCATTTTTATTAGGTCATTTTTTGTCATTTTATGCAATTTTATATTTTTAGGTCATTTATTTCAATTTTAGGTCATTATTTAGTCATTTTCGTGTCATTTGCATCCTTATTTAGTCATTTTCATGTATTTACGTTGAGTGTATTAACTTTTTTTGCCGCTAGCGGTGCTGTCTTTGAAGTGTTGTTTATTTAATGCAAGAAGGAAAAATTCGGCCTTAAAGAGTTGACATGTCTCAGTCGGAAGTGAGAATCAAAGAATCGCCAAAATTTTGTATTATATTACTATTGTTATTAGATTGACTTGGCACCAGAGTCTGCCACCTGCTTGGATTTGAGAGTGCAAACTACTGTTTACCTTCAATAAACAACAATATAATACGGCAGACCACAAAAGGATATGCCGAATTTTGACTCACCAGTGCCTCAGTGCCAGTATAAATTTCCGTGAGAAAAGAACATTCACCATATTACAGTTATTTACAGTTTTTACAAATATGTACAAACTAGTCTATAACTTTGTGTGTACAATAATAATTTTTTATAAATAAAATATCAGTCTTTAGGTAATTTTTTATAATTATTAAGTCATTTTCTTTAAAATTTAGAGTCATTTTATAGGTCATTTTTCAAACAATTTTAGGTCATCAGAATCCGGGCCCTGATTATAACAAAAGAATAAATAAAACTTTAATAATAAGTTTTATTGACAAACTAAAATTAGTGATTATACAGTGTTAGAAAATATTCATTTGTACAATAAGTAAAAATAACTTACATGACAATTGTATATTGATTTGCTATAATAAAATTCAAAGTACATCAATGTATATAATCCCAAATTTTATTCACATTCGAAATTGATTGCATTATATGGTGTATATAGGTGGAAATACTTACAAGATTTGAATAAATCACATGTGTTTTTCTTTGTGAGAACCTGAACCATTACACCAACAGCGGGCTTTATTAGCGTAGATATTTCACCCGTTTCCTTTGTAATGTACGGGAAGTTGACCTATACACTTTATTTTTCAAGTTTCTCCATAAATAATATTCACATACTGTTAGAAGAACTTAAAGACAAAATCACATAGGCCTGTCACAAGAGAAATGAACTCTGTCTCAGAAGCTGAACTTATGCGCAGGAAAGAAAATTTCCTAAAATGGTGTCAGTGTTGTGTGGATGTGAGAGGAGAACATTTCCAACATCTCTTGTGATGAGGTACGTGTTTATTTTCATTGTAATTTTAACTGTAAATGTGAGAACCTGAATCATAACACCGATTGCGGCTTTATTAGCGTAGATATTTCACCCGATCGCTCGGGAGTTGGAGCTGTGCCCGCCGCGCCGCAGGAACCCGCGTCATTGGCCAACTCTTGTATAATGTTAACAAAAATCAATAAAAATTACCATATGTAGTAAGTGGATATGCTCTCCTCACAACGTTTCGCCCAGCTCCTCATGGGCTTCGTCAGGTGACAACTGGATAGCATGGCGCTGAGGGGCTGGATTTAAAGGCTTCCCCGGCTCGCAGATGTCGTTGCTGGCGTCACTGCTGTCGATCACGGGTTGGTTCGGAAGCTCGTCGTGTTCAGGCGTATGGTCATGGTTGTTAAATAAAAAGGCCGTATACCTCTGGTGTTCATTTATCCATTTCTTTGGGATCTCGTAATCGGATTTATCATTGATGTTCGGGTTTGCCGGAAATTTAACGCATGTCCTTACACTTGCCATTCTCCTAATAACATCCAGCCATTCGTCGCTTATGTCTCCGTCGTAGTTGTTAAGACATACCTCTTTTTTGCGTATAATGTTGCATGCCTCACTTATTTTCCTCTCGGTAAGGTCATGCACAATTTTTAAGGCTTTGATCTCACCGATCTGGTGCTTGTAGTTATACATATGCTGGCTGAGGCCAGTGTTTGTTTTACCATTTCTAATGTCTCTGAAGGAGCACGAGTAAATCTAGCAGTTCTCTCATGTTACACCCATTACATGGTACAGACTGAATGTTATTTACTAGAAAACAATATTTTCCCATAACTTCTGTGTTCCAATCCAATTGATTGACTCTTTGCCAAACTACTAGTGAGAGTGAATTTGCAGGAAAAATAGGTTATGTGCTATAAAGCAAACTACTTCGTAGGTATATATGTGATGAACGCACAGCCAATGCCACACGACAGTATTCAATTGTGAGATTAATTGCCATAGCAACTGGAAAAAAAGAGCATAGAATTACTTGGATGAAACTCACTATGGCTTTTTTTTTGGGGGGGGGGGGGGGCTAGGGAACTCAAATCTGAGGTCCTTTTTCTTCCAAGGCATCACACTTTAATCTTGAAATGTACATCGAAACCGGGATTTTAGTGTTTTAATTATTAATTGTTTTAATTGTTTATGGGTAAGGGTAAGATTCATGAATCTGTGGTATGTTTTAATTGTTTCATTTTTTAATCTTTAGCCCATAAAGAAGCACAAGATTCATTCTGTTCATTTAATTATTTATATTTGTTACAGAAAAACAATTTAGTTAAGAATAAAATTATATAATTCATGCAATTTATGTAAAAACGATGTAAGTGTTAATAAATAGATTATAATTATTTTTCTTTTAAATAAATTATTTCAATAAAACACCTAGCAGTTGAGTAAATAATCACAGGCGAAGCTGCAGGTACATGCTTGTCTCTATATAGTATGAATTTGAAACTAGCAAGTTAAAAGAACAAGAATGACGGCAATTGTAGTAGTATTAATTGATAATGTTTTGAATTGTTCCTTCGTTTGTTGTGACTGATTCAAAGTGATAGGACATGATTATTGTGTCCTCATAATTCTTTTTCAAAAGGCTACCATGGAGTTCATAGCAGTAAAAATTGTCCTGGATATCCAGGGGTTTACTAAACAGCAACTACCCAAACACTGACTGAAATTATATAGTGTGAGTAGTCTACTAGGGTGTAATGAAATAAAATATTTTTCATTAAATTTATTTTTTTAAACTCTTTATATCAGTGATGCAAATATTAACTTTGCTATTTATAAAATGCATATTCAGATTTTAAAACCAAATAAAATTATCTGTGCAATTTGACTGGGCTAGCACAGGATGTGCAGGGATGAATTTTTTTTAGAGGACAATAAAAAGTAGTTATTGTGTATTGGATCTGAGCAGCGAGATTTTGCTAGAAGCTACAGTATACTTCAGCAGACAATAGCTGCACATTCCTCGCAGTTTTTGAAGCACCCGCTGACCTCCAGCACCCTCAACTTCGCGATATTTCGATTTCCAGAACATCCACCGTGGAGACCGTTGCTCAACAGCAACAAAGCCAGTGCCAGCCGTACCAGTCGTCAACACGAGTCGCAGTAGTAGTAATCGTTAGTTATAGTTCGAGTTCGAGTAGTCGCTAGTCAGTTTCAGTTTCAGTCAGCCAATCATTCAGCCAGTAGTCAACGTCCTCACACTGCTAATATATTGTTAAAGTGCTATAAATAAACAGTACTTTAATACAGCAAGTGTATTGTTCTTTATTGCTAAACCCATGATGCAACAGGGGTGTCAGAAGCAGGATCGATAAATAACATCGCCTACCTGTGAAGCGAGAGTGCATCACGAACAGGATTCCGACTTCAACGCAACCACAAGCACCAAACCGAGTTCATCGCCAAACGTGTCAGTGAATCTTTTCTCAACTCTTCTTCATCATGGCTGACATAACACCGACGTTACTTGAGCAACTTTCTAGTATGATCACCGCTGCTCTTCGCCAGTCCTCAACAGAATCAGCGTCACCCACACAGCTCCGTCCACCGCAGTTCACAATGCAGCTGTGCTCTGCTGATGGGACCACAATTGCCAACTATTTTAAGCAATTCATCTGGGCACTCAACCTGAGTAAAATCCCTGAGGATCAGCATGCACACTACGCGCGTGTCTACATGGGGACAGAACTCAATGATGCCTTGAATATCCTTGTGAGTCCTGGAGACCCGGAATCTCTCTCGTACAGCGAGCTACAGAAGAAATTGACAGCTCATTTTGACGCAGCTCGCAACAAGTTCGCAGAAAGCATCAAATTTCGGAGTATTGTGCAGAAACCAGGAGAATCCATTGCCAGCTTCACCTTGAGACTGCACCAAGGAGCAACCTAATGTGAGTATGGAATATTTCTAGATCGAATGCTAATCGAGCAGATGCTCGCAGGCTTGTAATCAAGGGAAATGTGTCATGAAATCATTGCGAAGAAACCCGAGAGCTTCACCGCTGCATACGAAATAGCCTACGCACTTGAAGCCACTCACAACATCGCTGATGAGGTTAAGGCCGCATCTGCCAAAATCGAGTCAACTAATCGGTTAGGCTATGAGAAGCCGCCATCACGGAAGAGCAACAATCAACGGCACCCACGTTTCAAATCTGCACATCGTCAACAAGGGTCCTCAAACCAATCGAAGGGTCAGCAAGGAAATCACCAGGCCTCTTCCAAGGAAAACCAGTCAACATGCGCAGGCTTTGGCGAAGCCCACCCTTGCAGCGAGTGCCGGTTCCGGAACTCGGATTGCCTGAAGTGTGGCAAGAAAGGTCACATCAGGAAGGTTTGTCGGTCCTCAACAAAATGAAGGACAAATCATGTGACCGAAAAAGAGCAACCGGCAGAGGACATCGACAAAGTGCAGTACCTGAACAATTTTGAGGTTATCGGAGCAGTCCAGTCCCAGCCAAAGCCACTGATTGATGTCAACATAGAGGGAACCACCGTCAAAATGGAACTCAACACCGCCCCTGCTCGACTATTAGCAAATCAAATGTCTCCTTGATCATACCAGGCTTCGTGCTACAGGAAAATGATCGGAACTTCGTCAGTTACACTGGTCATCGCATCAACTGCATCAGCAAGACGTCAGTAAATGTAACCATTGGGGCAAGGACCAGGAATCTCAACATTTATGTGATCAATGATGAAGTCGAGGCGCTACTAGGCCGAGAATGGATATCAGGGAATTTGTGCAAGAGATCAACTTTGACCACCTCTTTGCAAAACCTGACCCGATCCACAAGCTCTCTACTGAACAGCCTCTTTCCATTCAACCAAAAAGACAATTGGATGATACCCTCACTCGCTAACAGAATGTTCTCAGCAACGCCCCTGGAAAGGTTTCAGGCCCGCCGGCAAAGATGAACCTGAAGGCTGGAGCCGAGTGCGAGACATACCAGATGCGCTTCATGACTCCAAAGCCAATGTCAACGCTGATTACTGCCCTCGAGCGCATCTACCATCTACAGTTAACCTCGTACAGAACTCGTTTTCCCCTCAGGAGGAAGAGACAGAGAGTTTTGACGATTTTGATTTTTTTACACTCCACCAGGTGCAACAGTTACCAGTCAGAGACCAGGAAGGATGCCCATCTTGGCAAGATAGTCAAAATCCTGGAAACTGGACAAGATCTTGGCCGCCATAATTACAAGGCACCTGAAGCGAAGTACACGCTCGCCGCCAACTGCCTGATGTTCGAACATTGAGTGGTTATCCCACCTTCACTACGTGACGCCATCCTCAACAACCTGCACGCAGCTCACCTGGGGATAGTGAAGATGAAAGGCATGGCACGTTCCTTTGTGTTTTGGCTTGGCATCGACGCAGATATCACAGCTCTCGTCAAATCTTGTACCGAGTATGCAACTCATGCGCACGCACCACCCAAGTTCCACGATCACCACTGGGAGTACCAGAAAGCACCATGGGAATGGATCCATATCGACTACGCGGGCCCAGTGACTGACACCATGCTGCTGATTGTAGTTGACGCCTACAGTAAGTGGCTTGAGGTGAAACCAACAACCTCATCAACAGCAGCTGCAACAGTTGCCATCATGGACGACCTATTCACAACCTACGGTGCGCCGATCACTGTCATCTCAGACAACGGCCGACAATTCATTGCAGATGAATTCAAGACTTTTTTGAAGGCTAGTGGTGTGAAGTACCACAAGCTGTCTGCGCCGTACCACCCTTCAACCAATGGCCAAGCTGAACGCTATGTGCAAACGGTCAAAGATGCGATGAAGACAACCAAGGGAACTCTTCACGCAAACTTCAACGAGTTTCTTCAACAATATCACAAGGCTCCACACTCCACCACAGGCCAGTCTCCAGCTCAACTGTTCTTGGGGCAAGATCTTCAAACAAAGATCAACTTGACCAGACCTGACGACATTCACACGAGGGTCATGGAAAAACGAGCACAAATTAGCTCAACGTTTCGTACCCTGGAGACCGGACAAAAGGTTTACTTTCTATCTGGCAATATCAAGCTAAACAAATGGCTTCCCGGAACAGGAGCAGCATGCATCGGAGATCTCCACTACGAGATCAACTACCAAGGAAGAGTGCTCAAGCACCACATCGATCAAATCAGGGCATTCTCCAGCACCGCCAGAGATGCAACCAACTCCGACAATGAACTGGAACCAATCCACAAGGATCCATCTCCTGTCACCGAGCGATCAAGTCAAAGACGAGTTCGCTTCTATGAGTCACCAGCAACTCAAGCACCAGTCAGGAGGACGCCGACCCAGGAGATGCTTACACCAGCACCAGCTCAAGAACCAGCGATGCCTGAACCTCAAAATGGAAGACCTCCTACTCCTCAGACGCCCCACATCCCTCGAAGATGTACCCACCGACATCGACCACCCCAAAGGTACTCTCCAAGTTAAAATTCACCAAAGCCATCCATTTAAAAGAGGGAGGAAATATTGTGTATTGGATCTGAGCAGCGAGATTTTGCTAGAAGCTACAGTATACTTCAGCAGACAATAGCTGCACATTCCTCGCAGTTCTGGAAGCACCCGCTGACCTCCAGCACCCTCAACTTCGCGAGATTTCGATTTCCAGAACATCCAGCATGGAGACTATATAAACCGTGCTCAACAGCATCAACGCCAGTGCCAGCAGTACCAGTCGTCAGCATGAATCATAGTAGTAGTAATCGTCAGTTCGAGTTCGAGTTCGAGTAGTAGCTAGTCAGTTTCAGTTCTGGTCAGCCAACCATTCATCCAGTCAGTAGTCAACGTTCTCACACTGCTAATGTATTGTTAAAGTGCTATAAATAAACAGTACTTTAATCCAGCTAGTGTATTGTTTTTTATCGTTAAACCCACGACGCAACAGTAGTAGTGAAGATAGTTTTCAGTCCATAGAACAGAACATTTTCTTGAGAGCTATTGATTCTGTGTTGTGTACAGTTCTTGTGTCTCAAAACATTATCAGGATGTTAACACTGTATTCTCATTCCTGTATTATGCTTTTGTCTTCCAGTTAATCCATTTAGAAGTGAAACCTGCAATTAAAAAGCAGATCCTAAGGGAACTTACTGTTTTACATGACTGCAACTTTGCTCACATTGTAGGGTTCTATGGTGCATTTTACAGGTAAGCAGTAAAAGGCTCCCATTCACACTTCTATTTTCTTTATTAAGTGCCAGAATGTCTATCTGTCCATGTTTCTGTACTCAAATATGCCTTATTAGATTTTCATGAAACTTGGTATATGCATTTATAACATCAATGGGAAGAAGCTTATTGATATTGGACCAAATTGAGTGACCGGTACTGGACTAATGTCCAATTTAGTGCCTATTTGATGGTAATATATTAGAAAGAATTTATCTCATTAAAATCTGTTCTCATGACAACATATTCTTTTACAGTGTTCATATACGGCTTTGGAAATTGCAGTACAGTTAGCTATGACAAAAACACTACCCTCATATTCCTTCACATATGCTTATCAAACTAGACCTTTGTCCTCCCATAAGACCTGCTTACGCCCGGTTTCATCAACAGGGGTTAAGAATTAACCTCGGGTTACACGTTCTAAACTCTCGATTTGACGAGACACGAGTTAGTTTTAACCCCTACCTTCCCTTGGGTTAAAAGCCTAACTCAGGGCTAAAATGGCTGTTGTAAATTAAGCAATTGATGTAGAATTGCTGTATTTCCCTATTGTCCCGGAAGGAAATTTAAAAGTTTAACAATAGCATTGTTTTATCAATAATAATATTACAAGTATTAGTAATAATAATAAACTAGGCAATCTGTTATTTTCACGGGTTCCTGAGAGCTCCTTCTCCCGGCAGTTATTGCAACGAGTCCCGGTAACTGAGCGAGTGCATAGTCCGCAAAGAATTAGGCCTATACAGACGTATTCCTATTCCGTGAATCCTGCTTAATTCTATTCAGATACTGTTCTAATTTCTCCTATTTCATCAAACTTCTCAGAAAGCATGCCTGCATACTTTCTTGGTATTTATTCAACACAGATAGCTTGTTTCCTTAAAATTAATTACAAGTTTACATCAGTGCTTCTGTCCGAGATCGGAATATTGGGATTTGTTACGAATTTTCCCCGCACTTTACCACGATCACCTTTTCTGAAATACGTACGAACCAAAAAGACCTGTCATAGAATTGCTTACTGAGGTGGAAATTGAACAGAATTAGGTTCACATATGAAGAATGCGTGTGTTTAGGCCTAAAATCAGATTTCTAAGAAGGTGTCACGACAACGCTTCTAGCTCCAGTAATATACAAGTTAGCACAATAATATTTGTTTTTCATAGGTAATGGCCTAGGTAATTTTGCGAAATTTAACAAACCATTTGTACTGTCGAGTACAAGCTATTTAAAAAGTTAATAAGTAGGCCTACAAATATTCTGTTTTCCTTTTGTACTGCCGAGTACAAGCTATTTAAAAAGTTAATAAGTAAGCCTGATTTCTATTAACTGTCACAATAATTTAATTCCCTCCTATCATAGCATATTTTTTCATGCGCAGTTTCCTGATTCAGTCTCCTGTTCCATTTTTATTCATTAAAACTTATTTCATATGCATATTTCTTTTGTGGAGAGATGCTCTCTCTGTCTTGGAAGTTATCACGGCTGCCCTACTGGCCTACTGTAAGGGAGCAGAAGAGTTTAGTGACCTTCGAAGTCAGCTGATTTCTCAAACTTGCACTCTCCAAGTGCTAATATACATTTCCGATATATAAATGACACTTGGAAGATGAAGACAAAATAAAGAAGAATGTGTGAAAACAGATTAATGCTGTAGTTTATTGTATACTATAATTATTACAGACAAATAATTAATGGACTGAAGAAAACGTTATAATCACATACAGGACTATGCTAATGCTATTAAGCTACCTCGTAATTTTCTTTCAAACATCATCGTTCTCTTTGATTGTTTCTTTGCACTCTATTATTGACTTGTACTTCGTCACAAACGGAAATAGTAGATACGTTTTCAAATAATTGATAAGTTTGTCCATCGATTTCTCTTTTAAATGTCTTCCATTTTCGTGTATGACATCATTTGCCACTACAGAAAACAAAGTGAAGTGCATTCATAAAAACGAATTTTCAATCACTGCCTTGTAGACTGCTACTGTTCCTATTTCCTGCGAGTGTTAAAATGGTGTTAGTTAACCCTCTGTCGAAAAAGCATGGTGAAACGCGTGAGTCACAAGGACGAGTTAAAATTTTTGCCCGAGGTTAACGAACCCGGGGTTAGTGTATTTTTTACCCCTGTCGATGAGACCGAGCATTAATGAATCAATCTGGAGCTTAACTTGGAAATCAGTAACAAAAATAACTTATTTTTGCATATCATAATTGCAGCTATCACTGATTAAACAAAAGCATTCTGGCACTTTGTTACATCAGTTTACCTGATTTTATTTGTATTCATAAGAATTTGCATTAACTCTCTTCTGTTGATTGTGAATTTTTTGCATGATTTTTGCAAATATAAGTAGTTTGAACAGCAAATTTTCAAACATTTTCTAGCATTCTCTTGTCTATTCCATCCAAGTAAAATATATAAACTAAACTCTGTGGCGCAGCATCTGTCCGTTGCATCATCTATCATGGATAGATGTTTCTGTGACTGGAGCTGCTACTTCTTAATCAAGTAGCTCCTCATTGTGAATCACAAGACTGAGTGCACCCCATTCCAGACCTCCCTACCTCAGAAAAATTTGAGGAGGTACTGGGGATTGAACCCAAGCCTGCAGATACATAGCCAGCAAGGCTAGCCACAAGACCATTGCTAATGGTCAGTAAAATATATGTAACCTATTATAAAAATAATTGTATTTTTTTTTAAGGAATATTCCACAATACAGTGGTTTTCCTTCATCCCACAACAATCTTTTGCCTCCATAATTCCCTCTCCATAGCATCTTCTTCACATAATCCTTTTCTCGTCATACTCCTTTTCACCCCATCTATCCAGCACTCTTTGGGCTTCCCTCTTCTTCTTTTTCCTTCTACTTTCCAATCCAAAATTTTCTTGGGTATTCTATCCTCTGTCATTCTGAGTACATGTCCATACCATTTCAAGCGTCTTTCTTCTACAATTTCCAAAATATTCTTTTCAACTTGCATTATTTCCCTTATTCTATTATTCTGAATTTTTTTCTGTCCTGGATTTTCTTGCAGAACGCCTCCAAAAATCAATTTCTAATACCATTAATTTGTTTGCTTGTTGTCTACTTATGGTCCAAGTTTCAGCGCCATATAATGTTGTGCTTTGGAATAATGCCTGATTATATTAATTTTTTAGTTCTATGTAAAATATTTTTACTCCATAAGATTGAATTTAGCATTCCTATAATTCTCTTCCCATCCGTTATTCTTCTTTGAATCTCTAAATTTGTTGTTGCATCCTTTTGTATGATAGAAATTCCCTATTTCTGTTACCTTCCCTTCCCAATTATTTCATCTCACTGAAGAAGATCTATTGAATAAAAGATAGAACAGTTACCCTGAAGAATGAAGTGAAATTTAGGTTCACGACCCTGAATGACCCTAGGCGGTGAACCACTGACCTGAGAAAAATGAACACTATCCAATTGGAATCGCCCCCACCTTCTCAGAATCAGGCAAGTAGTAGTGGTCCCTAACAAAAATAAATTTTGATATCTTGGGGATTGGGGTCCTTGCTGCCAAAGCGCAATTGGGAAAAATCTTTGAGTGCACTTCTCAAATTATCCTCTTAATTTCTTTGAGTTTTCGTGCACCGCTTACTCCTCTGCATTAATTTTTTTTTAATTTCAAGTCTGAGGTTCATCTTTTACCCTCCTATTAATCATTACTAATCAACCTACACCAAGTTATTTCTTTATTTTTCTTTTTAACCCAACAATTATCTTGGTTTAGGCCTATAATTTTTCCCATCCAATTCCTTCTACTTTCGTGTCAATTTATCTACTTCCTTCTGTCCTCACTAACCTTAGCTCACCTCTATACTTCTTTATTTTCCTTACACGTCATCTATCTCATATTATCCTCACTAGCTTTAATCTCTTTCAAATGTATATATAGCATTACTATCTTGTAAGCCTAATTTTCCTCATACCTCATCTTTCTCCTTTACATAATGCATAGCGGCACGACTTACTTTGTAAGGACGCCATCACCAGAATCACTAGATTAAGGCCTGCCACATCAACAAAACCTAGAAGGGAGAGGCCCTAACATGAGGGACTTTCTTTGCCCCCTAAAGTATGCCTCTCCTGCTCCCCTCATGTTCTAATTGAAAACTACAAGATTCCTCATAGGCTATATAAGCCAATCTCAAGTCACTTGGCGGAGATCAATTGTCCACCTGTGGATATCTAAACCTAGCTTTATCACTAGTAAACAAAGTACTTAACTTTGCCTCTCACAAACAAAATCTTAACTTCCCTTCTCTATACCTTTCTTCCCATTTTATTCATCCCTTGGTCTTTAGAACCAGGGTTGGAATGTTTAAAACAAAACGTTTAAAACATGTTTAAAACAAGTGCTTGTGTGTTTTTTAAGTTTGTTTAAAACGTTTTAAACATGTTTTTTTTAGCATATGTTTAAACCATTTTTTAATTGCGTGTTATATTTAATTATGAAGACAATTTACATTTTGTCAAGTCAGTGACACCCTGTTAGTGTTGTAAACAGAAAACAAAAAAAAAAAACTAGGGCCAGAATACCAGAAAATCATGTGAGGTGGTGTCTTTTGTATCCTTTTCCTCCAGACTGCTCTATCCTCTGTCGCCAGCTTCCAGTTTCTGATTTTGAGTAATTGATTTGAATTTTTTCTGACTGCATCCTACCATTTATTTTGTGGTCTTCCTTTTTAAAGAAAGAGATTATTAATATTAAATATTGAATGTGTCAATTTGGCAACACTGTAGTAGGATATTCCTTGTAAGTTTGATAATGTAAGGCATCTAAGACCACGTAAAGCATGGTGAAAGTCAATCATCAGTTGAGCAGTAAAGGCAGTAATTAAACAGTAGTTTGTATTATTTTTTATTAATCATCAACTATTAAATCATAAACAAATACTACTGGTACAAAATGTATTTTCAAATACTATTAAGTCTACGACTCGTAAATCTTGAACATCTTAGCACAGGTTGTCATTGGATTGACAAAATGTAAATTGTCTGCATAATTAAATTTAACACCCAATTAAAAAGTGTTATAAATATATGCTAAAAAATGTTTAAAACAAATTGTTTAAAATGTTTTAAACATTTCAACTGTATATAAACACACACACACACATATATATATATATATATATATATATATAATATATATGATTGATTTAAACAAAATGAACAATTTAAACTTTTTTTTAAACAAACAACTTTGTTGTAAACATAAAAAACGAAAAAAAACACGTTTAAAACAACCAACATTGTTGTTCACATATAAAATGTTTTAAACAAAAAAAACGTTTTTTTTTTTTATCTTTTAAAAAAACATGTTTTTTATCAACCCTGTTTAGAACTCACCGATGGACTTAATAGCAACACACTTTTATTTAAATATATATGTTTAGGAATATTTCCTCTTACTTACTTACTTACTTACTTACTTACTTACTTACTTGCTTACTTACTCAATGGCAATAGACAATAGACAATTCCTCAGCAAGCTAAAGGAATATTATCTATTTTATGGAACCCGAAGGTTCAAATCCGCGCTTACCTAAGCCCGCCATTGAACCCTGTGCTAACTCCATCCAATCATCCCTTGCAAATTCTACTTCCCTTAAATCTATCCTAATATTGGCCTCCCACCTACGTCTAGGTCTTCCAGGTGGTCTTTTCCCTTTGGGTCTCCCAGTCAATACTTTTGAGATATGTCTTTCCTTCCCCATGCACGCAACATGTCCAGCCCATTTCATCATCCATGCTTTAATTACCCTTACTATATCTGGTGATGGGTACAGGTCGTGAAGCTCTTCGTTATGCAATTTTCTCCAGTCCCCATTTTCATCTCTTTTAGGCCCAAATATTTTCCTAAACACCCTTTTTTCGAACACTCTCAGATTATGTTCTTCCTGACCAGTATGGGGCCATGTCTCACATCCATATAAAACAGGATAATAGTCTTATAAATCTTTATTTTTAGATTTTTGGACAGAAGAGAAGATAAGAGTTTCTGAACTGCATAAAAACAAGCATTTCCTGATTTGAGTCTACGCTTAACTTCTGCCTTAATATTATTTGTGTCTGTAATTATTGTTCCCAGATAATTGAATTTTTCCACTTGTTCGAACGATTTGCCGGTTATTCTAATATTTTGTTGAGCATTATTTTGACGTTCCATGATCCTGTACTTAGTTTCTTCTGTATTAATTTCCAATCCAACATTCCTGCAGGCATCAAAAAGTCTTTCTGCATTTCTCTCGATTGTGTGTATGTCATCACCCAACAAGCCAACATCATCTGCGTAAGCTAAAATCAGGTGACTGCCATTTAATTCTAGGTCTACCTTGTTTTCCTGAACTTTCCTAATGGCATATTCCAAAGCAAATATAAAAAGTAAACATGATAGTGCATCTCCTTGCTTCAATCCGCTTCTAATGGCAAACCTATCTGATATAAATTTCCCTACTTTGACTCTGCTATAGGTTTCATTTAGACACATTTTGATCAGCCTTACAAACTTTGTCCACCAGCGTGGTCTTGTGGTTAGCGTCGCTGACTACAGATCCGTTGGCCAGGGTTCGATCCCCGGTACCTCCTCGGATTTTTCTGAGGTAGGGAGGTTGGTAGGGGTGCACTCAGCCTCGTGATTCAAATTGAGGAGCTACTTGATAGAGAAGTAGTGGCTCCAGTCATGAAAACCACCATTATCGGCCGTGGGTATCGGCATTCTGGCCACATGCCCCCCAATCCTGCCATCTGCCTAAGGTAGATGATGCAGCAGTCGGGTGGTATGCCAAGTCCCTCCAGGGATGTAGCGCCACGGAGTTTGGTTTTAGTCTAACTAACTTCTTTGGTATCCCGAACTCAATGAGGATATTGTACAATTTGTCTTGCCTAACTGAATCATGCTTTTTTAAAATCTATGAATAGCTGATGAACAGACATTATATTCCCACTTTTCTCCAAGATTTGGCGAATACAATATATATGATCAATGGTTGACCTATTTCTCATATATCCACATTGGTGATCTCCAATGATTTCGTCCGCATAAGGGGTTAATCTTGACAGTAGTATATTAGATAGAATTTTGTATGATGTTGATAAGAGAGAAATTCCTGGATAGCTATTTCATTCGGCCCTATCTCCCTTTTTATGGATCGGTATAATGATATTCTTTCCATTCCTTTGGCAATTCCTCCCTTCTCCAAATCATAAGAATGAGTTATGGATCTCTGAGTTTAATCTATCCCAAACTACCTTAATAAATTCTACTGGAATTTGGTCAACACATGGAGATTTGTGTGTTTTTAGTTTACCTATAGCTGTTTCTACTTCTGTTAGAGTTGGTTCAGCAACCAATGACTCTGCTGTGAATATTTCATTTTCTACACTTTGGACATCTCCGTGTACATTTAACAATTGATTAAAGAAATTTCTTCACCTGTTCAAAATATCATTCGAAGCTGCTAGTATAATGCCATCACTGTCTTTAATTATGTTTATTCTAGGTTGAAAACCTTTCTTGAACTCATTTATTCCCTTGTAGAGATCCCTAACATTTTTGTCTTTACTGTTTTCCTCTAAATCATTTACTTTGTCTTTGAGATAGTTTCTTTTCATTGTTCTAATGGTTCTAGAGGTTTCTCGTTTAGATTTTCGGTTTCAGTTTTTATTTATTATTTATTTATTTTTTCAGTTATTATTTCAGTTTTTTCAGAGTTTATTTGGTTTCAGTTGAAGCGGACCTAAGTTTTCTTTTGCGGCTACCGTACTTTAATATTGCCTTTAATACATTCCCAGGTTTTATCAATATTCATATCATCCCTAGCTTCTTGTTTCTCAGTGCTTTCTAGGATTGCAGATCTATTGGTAAGCATTCCTACTTTCGTCTTCACATAGCATTTTCAGATTGAATCTCTCTATATCAAAATGTTGCCTACTTCCTTTGTTTAATGCAAGTTTCTCCTGAACAGCCACAACTACCAGATAGTGATCCGAATTGCAGTCAGCATCCTTAAAGGTTCGAATGTAGATTATACTAGACTGCTTCCTTGCATCTATTACCAAATGGTCGATTTGATTATGAGTCTTAACATCTGGCGAGGTCCATGTGTATTTATGAATATCACAATGTGGGAATTTTGTACTCTTGACAATTACATTTTTAGCGATGGCAAAATTAACTACCTACTCTAACCCCGTTGCCGTTGCTCTGTAAGTGGAGACTTTTGTTCCCAATCGTGGGCTTGAAAATATCCTCCCTTCCTGCTTTCGCATTGAAATCTCTTAGCACAATTTTTGTGTGATATGCTGGAAACTGATCAAATGTTCATTCTATTTCCTCATAAAAACTGTCCTTGTCGTCATCTTGTTTACCCTCTGTTTCGACATTCATAACTATGATGTCACACCACCGTTCTCTTAGAATAACATAAGAATCATTAATAAATTCTACTTTCTTAAGGTATGAAAATTTTATTTTTGAGCATTAGGACTCTCAGCTTTTTATATATAATTATACAGCTGTATATTAAGACATTCCAGAAGAAAAATTTTTTCTAATTGTTTATAAAAATTGTTTTCTTGAAAATCTTGGCTATAAACTTGAAACGTGATTACTTCAAAACTATGCAAGATAAAATCACCAAATTTTCACTGTTAAGAGTGAATAGTTGTCTAATGCCTGACATTTAGCTTGCTTTGGATACTTAAGATTTTAAATTCTTACATATATTTAAATAAACTGAAAATATATTTTTTTTTGTTCGCATCATTATAAACATAAATCTAGAACACAGTAGAATATTAATATATCAGAAATTTCTCCACTTCAAGCACTAGAGAACATTTCTAGCTTCAAATTGATACGAAATCATTTTGATGTGTCATTTATAGAAGCGTTATAATATTTGAAATAATTGAATACTAAGCGATTTATTATTTACGGGAAATTGAGAGGAAAGCAAACCTTGTATTGAAATGCATGGAAAACACATGTAGAGATAAGTGAGAATACAGGAAGTTCAAACAGGTTATACATACTCAGTATATGACTCCACTTACTTATTAGTGAATTAGTGACAATTAATAGTCAAAATTATAAGTTTTAGCAGGGAGGGAAAATTAAAAATACTGAAATTTGATAGCTGGGCAAGGGACATGGCAAAATGAAGCTTTTTAGAAAAAGGGCTCTATATAAGGAACTAACAGCCAGAATTTAAAAATGAATATATGAAATGAAAGAGCAAATAACTGTCTATCTTAGTGTGCCATTTTCCAAAAATTAAATTTTTCAGAATTTTTTGGTTTCTTGTGTGTACCTTAATGGCTGAAGTAATTCTCCTATGTATGAAGAACCCAGTCCCTAATTGATGGTTATCATTCCCTTTCCCGTAGAAAAAGGTAAACGCATCTGCATTGAACCTTCACCAGGGTGTCCACTGGTCGGGAAAACCCAGGAAAAGGCCGGGAATTTTGTATGGTCCGGAAAATCTGGGAAAAGTCAATGAATTTGTTAAAATGTCTGGAAAAATTCGAAAAATTTGTGGCCCACATAAAACAGGTGAAAATGAATACAATTTCTGCCAGCTTCCAAAAAATCTCATCTCCTCTTGAAGATAAACTTCTCCTGCCAAAAATTGCTTTCTTCATCTTTAAGCAGAAAATTTACAACCATTTCTAAAACAGTTTCAAGCTGACACTCCAATGGCCCCTTTCCTACATTGTGACCTGAAAATTGTAGAGAGGTATAATCCATGTCAATTCAGGCAGGGTCTTACCTTCATAGTCTCAGATGTTAATGAATTTAATAGATGTTCAAATTCAGGGAAAAGTAAGAAACCCATTTTCTTTGTTTTGCCCCAAAAAATTTCTGGGCCGAGATACAGGCAACCAAAAATGGCGTCTCAGATGCCATTTCTCAAGTGTGATTTTCGAAAAAACTTTAAAGTGCTCTATTTCTGGAATTGTTCAAGATATGTTGTTGTTTCTTTTTTTATTTGAAAGATAATATTCTGCTTCAAATGATATCCTAAAGTTTGGAATTGCATGTAAAGGGTGTTTTGTCTTAGCCTTCTGAATTTTTTTGTGATAAATCAATTTTTTTTTTTTTTCAAAATTGCCAATCCCAAAAATTCTGATTTTTTTACTGTTGATCAGTACCAAACAGTACTACATTCTCTGAAAAGGAGATCTTTCACTTTTCAGTTTAACAGGTTTTATAAACAATTGAAAATTTTGCCATAAAGTAAGAAGTGTATGGAAAGACTTGTGAAAGAGGACATTCTAAAAAAGACTTGTCTTCAAGACATTGACCTCAACAAAATTGAAAATTTAAGGCCCCGAGTTTTTTACCTTGGTTATGGCACAAGGTCTGCATTAAGAAAGTGTCACGGACTTAAGGATTTAGACATGTTAATGATTCGAAGGGCGTGCAGAAACTGTCTGAAATGTGTTGTTGACAAGCTGATGGAGAAGTCACCTTTGAAGTGCCCCTTAACTCAAGGTCGTCTTCACTCCAGAAGAGGCTGTTTCACAGATGGTGTCGACAATGGATATTTTGATTTAGTTGAGTTTGATTACTCCCTCTATTGCTCAGAATGCAGATCATGAGTAGGCCTATAGGGATCTTATTTCGAAGGAAACTGCAGCAGTTGAGTTCAAATCTTACTCTAAAAACACAAGGTTGGACAAATTTTGGATGAAAATACTTAATAGTTATATGACACTCCTAGTTTAAGGAAAATAGTTTGTTTATTACTTCCAATTTCACATGGAAATGCTTCAGTGAGACGTGGCTTCTCTGTGAACAGTGACATTTTGGTGGAAAATCTGAAAGAAGAATCCATAGTTGCTCAGCGCCTGGTATATATGATGCATTTGGTCAAGAAGGAGGTTCAGAGCATCTTTCCATCAATCAAGGCATAATTCTTTCTCTGAGAAATGCCAATGCAAGATACAAAGAAGCACTTCAAAGTAATAAGTTGAAATATACAGAAGAAGACAAGGCAAAAGCAGAAAAAAGGAAAGCAAGCTTTCTGGCCAGAGAACTAGAAGAGAAGAAAAGAATACTACTCTTTGAGTTCAATAAAGCTGCAGCTGCTCCAGATGAACAAATTAAGTTGCTGAAGAAAAAATAAGTAGGGATCAAAAAGACTTTAGGCGTATATGAAAGTATATTTAATTTATTTTACTCTTCCTTACTTTTGTTTCTGTTATAGCCTAAGTAATTATTGTTTGTTACTAAAAGTTTTGCTTATTTAAAGTATGTATAATCCTATAATTTTTCTTACACAGTTATTAGAAAGTGTTTCATAATCATATTTTGGTCGGGAATTTCTGAAATGATCAATGAAAATCAGGGAGTAAGTCGGGAATTTCTTCAGCATTACTTGGTGGACACCCTGTTCACCCTCGCATCTAACTTCCTGTACTGCTACTACATTCAACCTGTATTTCTCTAATTTGCTAGTTACCAATTTAAGCGCCCAGGCCTACATAAGCTCATGATGTTCCACGTTCCCAGTCTATAGTTCCTATGGTTTTTAGACTCAGTGTAGTCTCTACCTGAAGATCGGAACGAGGGACTATTTTACCTCCGGATAATTTTACACTGATAGGATCAATAAATCAGGCAGCGTTACTTAAGAATACTTTTTACTGGGAGAGGTTGTTAGCCTCATGCCAAACCCCCAAGCTAGAGGACCAATTCATGTGTCGTCTGTCCGCGAATGCTTATTCAACATATTCGCAGCTACCCTCCATATCTGGAGGTCGTATCCTCTATCCGCAACCTGAGGACGCGCCATACCATGGTGACAGAGACCCACCCGTTATATATACTATATGTGTATAGGTGTATATATATCTATACACATACATATATACTCATCATATATTACCTCTTACTTTCATTACTAACTTAACTTACTTAGGCACTTATACTAATTCTGAACAATCCTGAATGGTGCTCCTTCAACTTGTCAATGACAAGCAATATTAATAACACAAAAAAACCTTTACTGATTTAATATCACTGCACATAGAGTAAGTACTTTAACAAGGGCTCGTCGGGGTTCAAAATCAGAACACTTGTCTTCTAATCGAAGAATAGAGGTTCCTTTATTTCCAATAACAATGCTCATTACAACCAGAAAACTCCCGATTGTTCTCCAGTTCACCCTTCTGTTCGCTGCTCACTTCCACCATGCTGTCTCCGTTCACGCACACTGTGCGGACTTCCAAGTCAAGGTAGTTCAATGCCAAATCGGTCAACTCTGCAGTCCTTGCTGCCGCTGCACGATCCACCCGTCACACTAAGTTCACCGGAACGGCACTATCTCAGTTCAGTCCAGTTCACCAGTTCCTCCATTCACTAGTTCATCCGTTCAGTAGTTCCTCCGTTCACTAGTTCCTCCGGTCACTGGCTCCTCAGTTCCTCAAGTCACACTTACTTGAGTTCACGCTGATCAGTCTACACTGTCCAGTTTACACACACTCTCTGCTCACGGGCTTATATAGGCCCGACAAATGTTCTGGAGCTAATGTCGCGATGTTTCTGTCCAGGCATGATCTCGAAGCTCGTAGCGGCACTCGATCACACCCCTTAGCGTGCAGCTCCTCCTTCAGCATCTTCCACGAGTGCACATAGCCCACTCATTTTGACGTGTCTCACTCTAAGCCACGGCCTCAGTCTGCCCAATAAGCGAGGCATGATCTTTCTCGATGTCAGCGGATTCTAGTAGTTTCTGGGCAAATGACAGCATTGTGACATTGCCCCCTCCTTAAGGGCATTCGTCCCGAAGTGCCCCATGGTATGCCGCCAGATGGTCCAGGTGAACTACCAGCATTTTCTCTCTTGGCTGTCACTGGATGCGGTAGACTACGTCGTTAATTCGCTTGATGACCCGGTAGGGACCATCCCAGGACTGCTGCAGTTTCGGCGACTTCCCTCTAGTCCTGGTATAACCACACTTGGTCTCCCTCGTGGAACCCAGCTGAGTTAGTCAGCCTGTTGTACCTCGCCTTCATTCGGTCACTAGCCAACTGGAGGTTCTCTCGGGCGAATTGGTGGGTTTCCCTCAGCCTCTCCGTCAGGGACTAAGACTAATAGACTTAACTGACGATGCCGAAGTGATTGCCTATGCTGACGATGCTGCCCTGATTATAGAAGGCGAGTCCAGAGCAATACTCGAGGAGAAGTCTAACAGAGCACTCGATATCCTGAACTCTTGGTCAGATAAAGCAAAATTAACCATCTCAAGGACTAAAACAAACAGTATGCTACTTAAAGGTAAACTTAACACTCATCCGCCTAGAGTCAGGCTCGACAACACAAACATAAAATACGTCCGTGAAATCCGATATCTGGGCATCACCCTCCAAGAAGGAAACAAGATCACAGCTCATGTTCAGAACATCTCCAACACTGCCAATAACCTAACCCAAGCCCTGGCCAGACTCTCTGGCCAGCAATGGGGTTACACGTTCACCAACTACCATACACTATACTCCTCCATATTCGCGCCAATAATCTCTTATGCCGCTAGCACCTGGGCACCCAGGCTCAATATCCGGAAACTCAAATCCTCACAAAGACAAGCACTTCTACGCGCTACTAAAGCTTACAACACGATCTCCAATGACGCACTTCATGTCATCTCAGGAGTTCTCCCGGTTGACCTCCTCCTCCAAGAACGTTCACACAGATTTAGAATACGCAGACGGCTCCCTGTTCACACAGGTAATCTCCACCTGGACATAGAACAATATGACACCAATGACAAAGATCATTTGTACACATTATTGCACGACGAAATTGTTAACATATGGCAACAAAGATGGACCGAATCCCCAAATGGGAAGATCACGAGGGACTTCTTCCCTAGTGTCTCCGCACGTCTAAAAATGCCATGGATCAAACCTGACCATTATGTCACTCAAATTTTAAGTGGACACGGAAACTTCGCTGCAAACCTCATTAGGTTCAATCTTGCAGAGGACGACCTTTGCGCCTGCGAAGATAGCGAACAAGACACAATGTATCACATGCTATATACCTGTCCGCGCTACATAGAACCCAGACTCCTTCTTCATGAAGCAGCTAGAGCCGTAGACGAAGTCTGGGCTCCTGACCTACAGTTCTGGACTCGTAAACACGCCTTCACAGCTCTCAAAATTTTCGCCAAACAAGCACTCCTGGAAAAACAAGAAAACTAAACCCGCACTGGTGGAGGGACACCCTAATGGGTAACCTATCACCCCAGCCCGAGCAAGGTTTTTGAGGGGTTTCTCTTGCTCATCGGCAAATGCCGAGCTGGTTAAAATCCTCTCACACATATTAACACTCAGCTCACACCTCTTAGCACATCACAAACGAAGGACAAAAAACACTCCAAGCATAAAAGCAGGATAACTGCAACAATCACTAAACACAGTTACACAGCCCAAATACCACCAACATCCCATCCGGATGAAGCACCAAGGGCACTCACAGGAACAAAACAGCACAAATGGTTACCAAAATTTGGTTTGACCCGAGGTTCTGGGTCATTGCTTGGTACTCGGGGGGCAAGGGAGGGCACAAAAAAAAAGCCTCTCCGTCACACATAGTCAGTAGCTGGCTGTTTCTCATCAGGTGGGGTGCCAAACAGTAGGTCGCACGGTAGACGGATTTCTCTCCCAAAGACCATGTTGGCTGTTGTCATTCCGGTGGTTTTGGTTGCCCAGCACATGTTGTTGCTATTCCTGGTGTAACGGGGGGTTCTTATTTGGACACTGGTGTTATATGGGAATATCATGTGGGTTTTACTGTGATGCGACCCCGTCACACACTAAAATACTCAATAAACTGCTCAGTCCCAAAACCTGAAGTTTAAGAAGTAACTCGATAATAATGGCATACAGCTACCATGAATATGATATAATTATCATTAGAAAAACTAACTGGAAACGGCTTACGGTCCACTACCAGGGGAGAACGTAGATCGAACATCCCCTCAAACAGGAGGACAAGGAGGGAGGATAAACAACCAGCAAACAAATGTAACAATATCGGATAACTAGGACAAGAGATTTATTTAGATATCAGATGAGAAGGCAAAACCAACAGTACATTCAAAATATAGAACAGCAGAATAATTTCAAAGAATCATTACTCAAGGTGATATGTTTTATATTAAAAATTTTTTACAAGAGAAAGATAAATAGTATCATGATCTGTTTCCAAGAAAGACAGAACTAAGAATATGAAAACCTAATACGTATAACTCAGAATAAATTACTATGGGAAAATCTGACCTTCATATTTTCAAAAGGAAAAACCATAATACATCTAAGCGATGTACAGAAAATAGGATAACAGCAAGCATAACGTTAGACTATACGTAAAATCTTGAATCTATAAGAGAAATACCACTACGTTATATATGACCCAGAAATTTCACCAAATATTAATAGAATAAATCTCAAAATATTCATTGCATAAAAATATATAAACAGGACTATAGATAAAATACAATTTACTATACAGAAATCGAAAATTTTGTTAAGTTAATTTAATATTCCCAGAGAAATCAAACTAGAGCATAATATATATATAACTGAACAGGAAAAACTATGACAAATCCAGAATACAGATCTCAGCTAAAATTTCACGTAACAATAATTTAGGCCTAAACTGACTGAAATAAAAAAACACGGTAATTCCAAAAATACTCTGATGTCAGAAGGAGAAACAAAGAGCAAAACCGAAAATCAATTTCAAGATTAAAATATCAAAAAAAATAAACATGAAACCAGGAGAATTCCAAAGCGGCATTAATACCAAAGGTTATGCAAAATCTTTCTAAATTGTCAAACTATAATTTCTAGAAAAAGGTACAGTCACAGAATACAGGACTATAATAAATTTAGATACTCAAACATGACAGCACGGAATATTTAATTAGAAAAGGAAACGGCAGAAAACAAGATCAAGAATACGCAACCCAGCCGGAACTTAAAATTCAGAAAACACGGATACCCAAAGCGTAGATAACCTCTAGATTACCTTAATCAAAGAAATCAGCGCTACGCCGATAATATCCGTAGAATTCCTTCAAATAAGAAAAGGCATAAGGAACGTACTCAGAAAACTTGCTGCAAGGACTGTACCATACACGCGAAGCTCAATATTACGAGAGAAAATATGATGAATCAACTAAGGTATACGCATGACTGCTACAGAATAGACAACCCGAAAATACAATACAATGACACTATGCATGAAATTAAATAACATAGATAACTAGGACTTACGGTAGCATAAACGTGACCAACAATAATACATCAGAGAAAATATGAAATTACGAAAACCTCTATAAATTTTATAACATTTCTTTATTCAATCAGAATCACATTGACTAGCATTACCTTATCGTATTTTGACTATAGACTTAGGACTGTAATTTACGTGTAGAATAAACAGAATTTCTTATGAACATTCAGAACTCCAACATGTTAAATTTAGAAAACTTTATAACTTAGTTAATTTCACCGAGACAAGAATAAATCTGGATAGAAAGACAATGCAGAGAATCAAAATTTACGTAAGCTATAACGATCAGAAAAAGAAATATGAAGCAACTAGAATGGAAGAAGGCTTAGCGTTTGCACATTTCAACAGCACACACGGTGAATGGCCCAGACCTTGATCTACAAGAACGCTACTCGTTATACAACAGTACGTAGAATACGTATAAGTTTTATAGCAATAAAAAAAAGGTTCTATCTTGGAAACAGAGTATGAAAGATTAACTTCATAATCATCTTTTAAAGAACATTAAGTATAATGAAGTGAGCCAAGGATAAAACGTAGAAACGCGATCCCTTGTATGAATTGCCGAGGCAGAAATAGATATTTAATTAAGACATAACGAAGGTGAAGCCTTGCACAAGAACTATAAAATTTGCTTTAATTTTAATTATGGAGATACATGAACTTACCCAGCAAATCCATGTCTGCCTAAAGCAGACAAAATTTAGAGAAGTTACATCCTGAAGAAAGGCAGCCAACACACTGAGGTCTCTCAACTAGATCAGCGCGGAAGAAAAGAGAAAGGGGAAGAAAACTACTGCGCATGAGCGGACTAGAAAATTCTAAGATCGGCAACTGTTTACGAAAGCAAACTCAACGCCCTCTACATTACACTGGCTACCAGTTCTTGGGGAAGAATGGAATGAAGAATTCTGTGGCAGTTCTTTGGCCTCCAGATTTGGCAGTCTGTTTCCTTCTTATGTCTTTGATTTGGTTTTTCTCTGGCTCCATCCAGGTAGAAAGTGAGATGGAAACGCTCATGACATCACATCCATCCACTCAGATATGTTTCTCGTTGTTCAGTCTAGACATTGTAGACTGTCCTGAGTCCCGTCTTCAAATCTCAAGCACAATTACTTTTTTGTCCGCATTCAGCCATGACTCGTCAGGATCTCTCTTCTTACTGCATCTGACTCCCTTCTCCTTCTCGGCTATCTCTAATGGAAACATTTTAAATCCTATGAGTGCGCAAGCATAAGCACTTCCTGTAAACAATTGAACATCTTTGAGAAAATATGTTCAGTAACTTGTTGCGCCCCTACTTAATGAAGGACGTTCTTGCATACGCTGGAAGGTAACGTATGGCTGAAGAAGTAGATCTTGATTCTGAACATTTTTAACTAAATTTAGTAAACACTCTGCTACAAGTTTACGCTGGTACCCCTCGACCCATAATATAATCATGAAAACCTAGAAATGTGAATTGAAGGAAAATAGGCCACAATTTCTACCATAAAACACAAATGAAATTTTGATAACAATTTATTAATTGAAATTCCTAATTTAAAGGTTAATAGCTCATGACTGCATAAATTTCAGCATCCAATAAAGACCAATATAACAACTCTCAATAAATTAATTAAAATTCAAATATATACAAATTAGCATTCACGCGATGTAAATAGGTGCGCAGATTTTACCATACAATTAATTACAGAATGATCGTATTAGTTACACTCTGATGCATCAGTCTATCAAGAAATCTAATTTTGGGATTTTTCCAGCAAAGTCATCTCCATGTGACACCTGATCACGCTGTATATAATCAGACCACAAAATTCTTTCCTTATCCAGTTATTTGATACTGATTCCTTATTTCGATTATCAAAACTCCTAATCATAAGAAATAGTTATTATCGGTTCATTATAATTTTTAACAACACTTGTCAAACACTCTGTATATAATCAGACCACAAAATTCTTTCACTATCCAGTGATGCTGATTGACTATATTTGATTACTTAAATGCCTGGGCACAGGAAATAATTATAATTCGTTCATAATAAATTTAACAATACTGGTTAATCACCCTGTATGTAATCAGAGCGCAAAATTCTTTCCATCTCTAATCATTTGATGCTGATTCACTATATTTGACTAGTTAAATGCCTGATCACAGGAAATAATTATAATCCGTTCATCATAAATTTGACAATACTGGTTAATCACCCTGTATATACTCAGAGCACAAAATTCTTTCCTTCTTTAATTATTTGATGCTGATTCACTATATTGGATTACTTAAATCCCTGACCACAGAAAATAATTATAATCTGTTCATGATAATTTTGACAATCCTTGTTAATCATTCTGTATATATACTTTCTTGCTATACCAATTTACAGTCATTCATATCGTAAGTATTAAAATTCCCATTATCAGATTTGATAAGCTATACTTTACAATCCTTTGTGCCTTGAACGGCTTACGATGAGTATGCTAAACTACGCCCTTTTCAATCCTGAAAATATTCTACTATAAAATTAATAGATTAAATTTGAAGTAAGATGCTGGTCAAAAACTGTTAATTTAAATTGTAACGGTTGGTTACCAAAGATAAAACGGTTCCGCTTCAAGAGAACTGGAGAATGAAAAACGGCTGAATAGAATTGAACGAAAATGCAAACATACTGAAATACCAAAGAAAATGAGGGGGCGAAATTTCAATTAGCCAAAAACACGTAACATAAAAAATAACGAGAATTTACCAAACCAATATTCATTACAAACAACGAAATTTAGATGAGCCAAAAGGGTGAGATGCCAGAAAATACAAAATTTGGATTCATATTGCTATTAATAAGAAAATGGAATCATCTCACCAAACAGCAGTCACGCGATGTCGGAGAATGCTGACACGCCCCTCGGCAAACACAAACTTCTTCACTACATACTCACGCGGTGCAACTCAACTCCCAACTGAACTTAACTACACGCGAGCTAACAGATACCCCGTCCGCGGAACACGTTCATAAATTACCAATGGTAACCACGGTTAAACGCAGACCGAAGAAAAATTTATTAATGATATTTTTTGTTAATATCTAAATTCGCCAGTAGTGGCGCCTCATCTTCTACATGATCCGAATTCACGGATCAAACTGCACTATATACACTCAGAAATTTTATTTTATTCTCTTCTAGGCTGCTACATCACATATGATGTACCAGTTAAAAGATGGCATGTCATCAAAATCCAGACCCTGGTGATTACATTTAGTTAGAAATATAAGTTCGCCTTCCCACAAACAGTAGAGTTCAAATTTAGTTATCCACGAGAATATTAAGCAACAGGAAATTTCTCTATGATCTACATTTTCAATATTACATTTTTTCTACTTGACTTGCATAATTATTTTTATAATGATGGTGATTGTGTAATTATTTTTATAGTGATGGTGAAATCAGTATATGTATGGAATATATGGATGGTGGCTCATTGGATTTGATTTTGAAGAAAGCTGGAAGAATTCCTGAATCTATACTGGGCACAATTACTTCAGCTGTAAGTAATTAATTATGCTTACATCATGTTTTCTTGCTGTGGTTACCATCTGTAACTCTGTACATTTTTCTTATGAATGCCATCTGTAAACTGTATAGTATGAATATCATGTATTATCTACAGGTGCTGAAAGGCCTAAGCTACTTAAGAGACAAACATGCTATCATTCATCGGGATGTAAAGCCAAGCAACATTCTTGTTAATAGTGGAGGAGAAATAAAAATCTGTGATTTTGGAGTGTCGGGTCAACTTATAGATTCCATGGCAAACTCATTTGTTGGAACTAGGAGTTACATGTCGGTAAGTTTGCTACAATCATTTCAAATTTGTGGTCATTTCAGTAGTACAGTAGAACCTCTGTGATCCAAACTATTTTTAACTAAAACGACCAAAAAAAATTGTTTGTTATGACATACTGTGTATGTAGGCTGTGTTTCAACCTTGGGCTACGACAAAGGAAGGTTTTCTTTGAGAGAAGAGGGAAATCTCCCCATCCTCCTTAACAAACTGTTTTTATGAATAGAAAGCAAGTGTGAAAAGAAATGTCCCAAGGATGAGTAATGGATAGGGGCCGTATTTTTTGGTAACAACGATAAGCGCGAAATTTTATAAAACAACCTCCCTTAGCTATACTTATCTTTTATATGCTTAAAATACCAACACAAACCAAATTGAATCCACGAAATATTGCGAAATTTACTTGATTCCACGAAATGTGTCTATAAGTGCGAAATATGCCCCTTCTGTCCGTAAAGTGAGAAATGAGCACAAAAATGTGCCTTAAAATCACACTATTGTGTTTTGGTGTACTGTATATTTTATTTCTTAGTAGCATGCTTTTTTCTGCTGTTTCTGTGGCTGTAGAAGATTTACCGATATATCAATATTTGTGATTGATTACAAAGATTGCACAATTTATGCAGACTGTCTGTGACCTGGTTTGTACTGTTGAGTACACTCTTTTCTGGCTATCTCTTTGCCGAGTTAGTGATGCCCATGATCGATTACAGCAGAAGAGTGTAGAATGTTTGTTACTTGTATTCAACGCATTTCGTCTTTTATCCACAGTGATATGGTTGACACTTCTGTTTGCAAATGGCTATCTGATGGTGTTTAGTAGAAATTACGATAATATTTCTAGTCATTATATTTGAACATTAACTCTAATCATGCCTAAATCGAAAGAAAGTTACTTCAGTTCATACAAGGGCAGAAGAATTGTAAGAGTAGGGATTATAGGACGTTAGGAGAGTGGACTGTATTAATCGGAACCTGCCCGTCCCTCTTACATTGAAATTGACAAGAAATCTGGTGGTGAAGAGATGCTAAAATTTATTTTCACTAAGAAACAAATACTAGTTAGCTGAAGGCTAAAATTGATAATAAATACACAGTTTATATAAGTTGAATTGAAGTCTTGCGAATCTTGAGGTCTTGAGGTTCTTCAAGTTGGTCTTGAGGTTAGATTTAATTATATGATAATGTTTTTGAAGATAATGTCTTGAAGTTAATTATTTAATTATACAATGATGTTCATGAAGTAAGAATAATTATGATACTGAAATAATAGTTCTTGTAACGTAATTTGAAGTAAGTATTTTGAAATGTATATGACTTTGAAGCTGAAGGTTTGTGAGTTTATTTCACTGGAATCACATGCAGATGTATAGGCGTTTGTTTCAATACCTGATGTGATTCAAATAAGATATACGTATAGTAAATCACCATCAGCAATTTACTGCACAGTTTAACAAATTACAGTAGAGTACTTAGCTGTATTGTGATTAACTGAAGCACCCTCGCTAGATACAAATTAGACTTGAAGTACGATGGTCTTGGGTTGATAATGGTGCAGCGCCTTGGCTATGCACAGCAATTCCTTTGAATATGCTCCGCTACTGCAGCACGTCTTGAAGTTAATTATGATGTGAGATGGAGAATTCTCTCCCAAAGTCGTGAGGTTATTTGCTGGATGTTTCACCAGAAGATTTAAGTAAAGTCGTGAGTATTAATTTCTGGGTGTTGCACCAGAAATTTTATAGAGCGATGGATGACCACGTCCGACTTTAGAAGCGACGCTTGCAAAAGTGTTATCGGTTAGATTTTGAGGCCACCAAGAGCAGTTGTGCTGACAACACAACGGCCAATAAAGTACCATGTTTGAAATCTCAAATTTAAATTAGTTAGGCTTCATGTGCTATATTAAAACATAATGAATAATTATAGGATAGATCTAAAACATAAAGCAACTATAATTAAGGTAGTAGATTATAAAAATTAGTATTTTAAAGAAAGTTTAGTAAAGCGAAATATAATAATTTCTTGCTACACAGTGGTATGCTTGCGAACCGTGTCGACAACTATCGAGATATCTTGCAAAGAGAAAGAAATTTTGGATGTTTCAAGAGAATGCGAAGAATATTTATATAATAATATGTCTGAATAATTAAATTAATATTATAATATTATTCCATTCATGACTTAAATCGAAGCATTAATGCCTAAAAACATAAATATAATAATATATACTTGAAAGGTTAAGTAATATGTTGTGTTTAAGAGAAATAACTAAAGTGGGCGTGGCTTAAATTTCACACGCTTTCGTGTATAAAAGAGGCTCAAACCAGGCTCTTAGGCTAAATATGCAATAAAATAAAAATGAAAACATAATCTACGCATGACATTACCCCTATGGTAATGTTCGTGAGTCGAAATCTTACAAAATATTATTGTACTTCAATAATCATTTTAGGCCTACAAAAAATGGAATTTTGCAATGGAAAAGCGAGCTGGGAATGGAACATAAATTGCCCGCTGAATGATTTTTATATCATTCATAAAAAATAGATTATGTGGAATGAGCAAGCTAATTAGTAATTGCAAAAATCTAAAACTAAAAAATATTAAGATAATGATGAATACATATACATGTGATTAAATATTGATAACTAAATTAATCTTCATTTACTGGAAGAGGAGCGAGTTTGACAATTGGTCTTTTATAGTGACCTGTCGCGGTTTTGACGGTAGCGACTCTCACTAAACCATCTGATCCAGGATGGACTTGGTCGACAATGCCTAAAATCCATTTGAGGGGTGGCACATTGTCTTCAACCAGAAGCACTGGAGTACCAATAGAAACATTGGGGGCTTTGGAGCTCCACTTCGATCGCCTTTGAAGAGAATGGAGGTAGTCTGAAGACCATTTTTTCCACAAATCAGCGGTGAATTTGTGAAGAGTTTTCCATTGAGAGCGTAAAGCATAACCTCCTGATAGGTCTGGCGAAGGTAGCGATACAAGAGGTTTTCCAACAAGAAAATGTCCTGGGGACAGATATTGAAAATCTTCTGCCTCCTCATGGAGGGAGAGCAATGGTCGTGAATTGAGAATGGCCTCGATCTGAATCAACAGAGTCGATAGCTCTTCACAAGTGGGAATCAATGTTGAAGACATTCGCTTCAAATGATGCTTGACTGAGCGCACTGCAGCTTCGTGTAGTCCGCCCATGTGAGGGGAGTGAGGAGGTAGGAAGTGCCAGTTAAGGCTTAGGTGTGAGGTAGCGTCTTTGATAGTCGCTTCGAATTCAGTGGAGGAGAGTAAGTCAGTCAACTGTTTCAAGTCATTACATGCTCCAATGAAGGAGTTCCGTTGTCCGAGGTAATTGAACGAGGTATGCCTCTACGGCCTGAGAATCTGGACAACGCAGCTAAAAATGCCTTGGACGTAAGAGTAGTCACTAATTCCAAGTGCACCGCCTTGGTGGACATGCACACAAAGAGGGCAATGTATGCTTTGATAGTAACCTTAGAGCGTGGACCACCATATTTAATTGAATAGGGGCCAGCGTAATCCAAACTGACATTAGTAAAGGGAGATACTGGAATGATTCTAACAGCAGGCAAATCAGCCATCCTTTGCTGAAAGGGCTGTGCCTTAAAGCGAAAGCATGTGTTGCATCTCCTTATGACAGATCTTATCACCTTTCTAATTGAGGGAACCCAGAATCTTTCTCTGAGATGAGCGATGATAAGCTGTGGTCCTGCGTGATGCAATTGAAAATGCGTATGGCGTATCAAATGCTTTGTGAAGGCATGGTTACATGGAAGTAGCATTTGGTGTTTAGAGTCGAACGGGAGCTTGGACCTTTCCAGCCGTCCGCCTACACGTAGGATATCGTTCGAATCCAAGAATGGACAAAGATTATGAATCTTACTAGCGCTTGGAATCTCTTTTCCAGCTAATAGTAACTTTATTTCTTCAGCGTATGCTTGACGCTGGACATTCTTTACACAACAGTGAATCGAGTTTGATATCTCATCAGGAGATAAAGATCCACTGAAACGTTGGTTAGCAGGTTTTGCGTTATGTATGAATCTTAGGACATAACCCATGATACGAATAGATCTTAGATAAGAAAACTTGGAAATCCAAGCTTGGAAAGTGAGTTGCAAGTGGTTATGTGGGCTACCAGTTTAACTTCTGGCAATGAGTCAAGAGTGTTTTTTGCGTTGTTTGCTGGCCAGCATGATATGTCCTCAGACAACCATGATGGACCATTCCACCACAAGTTGTTGTGGATCAAGTCCTCGGGTGTTGAACCTCGAGATATTAGGTCTGCAGGATTGTCATTCGACGAGACGTGTCGCCAAGTAAAGTCTGCAGTATATTCCTGTATATCTGCGACTCTATTTGCAACAAAAGTTTTGAGTGTGGTTGGAGAATGACTCAACCAACTCATTACTATATTGGAGTCACTCCATAAGTAAACTGAACTGATGTCAAGCTGCAGTGTAGGCAAGACATTGTTTATTTGTTTGGCGAGTAAGTGTGCGGCTAACAACTCTCGCCTTGGAATTGTGACAGCCTTGATAGGGGCAATTTTAGACTTAGCACAAAGTAGTGAGATTTGAGTTTCGCCCTCTTGGTTGGTAGAGCGTAAGTAGACACAAGCGCCATAGGCTTGTCACTTGCATCACAAAATCCGTGTATGTCAATGGAGGTGGCGTTTGATATCAATGCAAACCGAGGAATGGCAATCTGAGATATGGAATGAAGTTGGTTGTGAACTGTCAGCCATTTTTTGGCGACTGATTCGGGTATGATTTCATCCCAGGAAGTCGTTTCCTTCCATAAGGATTGAAATATAATCTTACAATGTGCATCGATAGGAGATATGAGGCCTAATGGGTCAAATATCGAGGCGATGCAGGAAAGCAATGTCCTTCTTGTGCATTTCAGAAAGGGTTTGGAGAAATCTATGGACGTTTCTATCCTTAATAGATCATTAGATGGCTGCCATATTAGACCTAGCGCTTTGATAGAACTGGCATCCGAGTCACCGAACGTACGATTGTCAAGTGTTTCTCTTAACTCAACTGGTACATCTTCTAGAAGTTGTGGTAGGTTTGAACTCCACTTTCTAGGCTGAAATCCACCTAAGGGAAGTAAAGCGTTAAGCTCAGAGATCATTTGTTGCGCTTCTTGCATATTAGAAGCCGTTGCGACAATGTCGTCGACATACATAGAATTGTTTATGATGCGTGATGCTAATGGGAATTTGTCACCATCATCGATCGTGAGTTGTTTTAGGGCTCTAGTTGATGAGAATGCAGCTGGAGCTGTACCATAAGTCACAGTCTTAAGATTAAAGATCTTAATAGGCTCTGAGGGCTGTTCCCTCCAAAGTATTTGTTGGAAGTGTTGTTGGTCAGGCTGTATTAGAACTTGTCTATACATTTTGGCAATGTCACCTGTGAAAGCTATGGGATTTAGCCTGAATCGCAGTAGTATAGAAAACAAGTTAGGTTGGATCGTAGGACCTACATGAAGTATGTCATTTAGTGACCTTCCGTTGGTAGATTTGGCAGAAGCGTCAAATACTACACGTAACTTGGTAGTTGTGCTAGAAGGTTTCATCACCGGGTGATGAGGGATGATATAATCAAATGTTTCAGTTTGATCAGAGTCCGCAGGTTTCATGTGGCCTAAGGTCTGATATTCAGTCATAAAGTCATTGTATTGTTGACGTAAGTCTGCATTCTTTGCTAGACGTTTTTCAAGAGAATGAAATCTTTGGTGTGCTTGATGCTTAGTGCTTCCTAGTGATTCTGGGGGAGCATTAAAGGGAAGCTTGTCGACATATCTTCCGTCAAGATCTCTAGTTGTGGTTTCTGTGAAATGCTGTTCACAATGAGCGTCTTGGGGAAAGGGTGCACTGTTGGCAACACTTTCAAATTCCCAAAACCTAGATAATTGTTCAGTGATTGTTTGGTCGGAATTCAAGAAAGCAGAATAATGAGCTTCATTATTCGCGGCAGCATTGACATTCTGAAGTCGGCGATTTCCCTTGAATCGCTTTGAAGAAGAAAGGTTGGTAACTTGTGTCGCAGTGGAGTTTCTAGTCTGAGAGAAACATTCACCTTGATGCCTTGGGGTTGTTTGCATTTGCATAGGAGCGTTAGGTGATAATATTTTTCCAACGAAAAACCATCCTAACTGAGAGTTTTGAATAGTTGGGTACTGAGGAGAAGTAATTCTACCATCTTGGAGTATTTGCGAAAAGACTTCAACTCCTAGGAGAAGATCGACACATTGGGGTGTGTTGAAATGTGGGTTGGCTAATGGGAGATTGGCTGGAATATGCCAATTCCTAACATCGATGTAACTTTGGGGCATCTGACTGGCAGAAATTTCTGAAATTACAATAGCATGTGTATTGCAACTCCACGACGTGTTTCTAGATTTAACATTAATTAATGCAGCCTTGTGCATGTGAGATTGCGTTTCTAGAATGCATTGAAGCGGTACCCTTTGAGGTAAAGCTTTCAGTTTCAGTTTGTTGAACAAACGATCAGTTATGAGATTGCAACTAGATCCGGTGTCTAGTAAAGCGGTCGCTTCTATAGGCTGACCGTGTATGTCCTCAACAATGACTACAGCAGTAGGATGTAGACATTTGGGGGGTGATGATGCAGGTTGTAGCATACGTACAACATTATCTGCTTGTGAGTTTGATCGCTAATTGGGGTTGTGTAACATAGTTCTGTGTTTTTCACCACACTTGTGACACCTTGTGACACCACATGAATTGTGATGCTGTTTGACCCGTAGACATACTCTGCATGCCTTGTGACTATTTATGAATTGCATTCGTTGCTCATACGACATGACTTTGAAACTGTCACATCGAAACAATTCATGAGCAATATTTTGCTTGCAGCAAATACAATAGACACGTGAAGTTAATGTCTTGGAGTTATTATGTTGGTTGTTAGTGTTATTTGAACTAACATTGTTATCGTTGATAGTGGGTTTTTGATTGGTACGATTTGAAGTTGGGATAGAATTGGCTTGGGAGCTTATCGCTAAGCTTGTCATTTGAAGGACTCTTACCTTAGCCTCCAAGAAGCCAAAGAGTTCCTTTAAGGTGGGAAGTTGGTTTGGTTTTATAGAGCTTTCCCATTCCTTAAAGAGTGAAGGAGGTATATTGTCTAGGATGATTTTGGAAACAATTAAGTCAGTCAAATCAAAGTCAGACTTTAAAGATTGAAGCGCATGCATAGTGCTTACAAAGTGATCTAGGAATTGTTGGAGTGAGTTCGCAGAATCCCTTTCTATGGTGGGAGGCGTGAAAAGATACTCTAAGTTCATGATCAAACGATCATTGTCGAATCTTTCTGTTAGTGTTTTCCAAGCAACGTCGAAGGTGGCTTCAGAAACTGGTATATTTTGTATTATACGCAAGGTCTCTGGGCTAAGACATGATTTCAAGTACTGAAACTTGTCAATGTTAGTTATGTGATTGTTGCTTAGGATTAGAGAAGCAAAAGTGTCTCTAAATTCAATCCACATGGTGGGGTCACCACTAAATTGTGGCAATTTGATCTCAGGTAGTTTTGGCAGAACCGTTTGAGATGCTGGGTGATGAGAACATCCACCAGAGGATCGTCTAGATCTAAGTGACCCTTCTAGCTCATATTTAGATTTGTTTTGAGAAATTAGGGCGTCAAAGAAACCTAGAGCTTGGTGGTAGGCTATTTCCACCTCGCGTCTCTGAGAATCAATGTCTTGGAAGTCATCAGGATTTACTTGTAAGGCAGAATCTTGATACGCCTCAAACAAATGGAGAAACATTGTTCTCATGCTAATAGCTTCATGAAAGTGAGCTTCCGTTTCAATCTCAAATTCATGAATGGATTGCACATAGGACATGAATTGACAGTGAAGTCTATTAATGTTAGTAATTTTTTGTTGGATTACTTTTTGGGCAGCAGCTTCCGCAGCCTGTGCTTCACAGATAGCTGCTGCTTCTGCAGCCTGTGCTTCGATGCGAGCTAGTCTTTCTTTGGCCTCTGCCTCGCGCCTTTGTTCGGTTGATTTAATTTCAGCTTCCGCCTCAGCTTTAGTTTTGAGATAGGTAGCTTCTACCTTATTAATGTGAGTCGTGGTTTGGAAGATAGCGTCTTCTACCTCTTCCCTGTAGGTTTGTTCTGAGTCGGAATATTCTAATTCCTCTATGGTCGATTGAACTTCCTCAAATTTGGAGATTAATAGTTGCAATTTAGTCTTCCTATCTAAGAGGTCGTTATAAGTGGCTTCGTCATTGACGAGAAGCTTAGGAATTAAATTACACTGGCGAGTTATTTGCGCTCTGATGGGCGTGTGTTTAGTCCTGCAGGCTGCAAGATTTTGCTCCTGCGTGGCCATAATGAAAGTTTATGATAGATTTATTAAATTTGAGCTTTTTGCCCGCAATAGGGGAGAATTTAAGCTTTAGGTTGCACGCATGGGGAATTTTAAGGCTTCAAAGGTCGTATACACAGTATAAACGTGTTAGGTGTTGGAGACAATAATCACTGTGCTGCTTGTTTGTGTGCATGCAACATAGAAATGAGTTGTGTGTTGTCAACCCTTCTCACTGTGTTGGTGTGTGCTCAAACTGGTCTTGCCAGGAGATTGTTGACTTACCTTAAGGCAGATTTCTTGTCTCAGGTTCCGGGAAAAATTGGAAAAATTTGTTTAAAAATTGCTCACTGGAAGGATCCAGGGGGAAGGAACCAAATGTGGGACAATCCTGGGCCCGCGAGGACCAAAATGTAAGAGTAGGGATTATAGGACGTTAGGAGAGTGGACTGTATTAATCGGAACCTGCCCTTCCCTCTTACATTGAAATTGACAAGAAATCTGGTGGTGAAGAGATGCTAAAATTTATTTTCACTAAGAAACAAACACTAGTTAGCTGAAGGCTAAAATTGATAATAAATACACAGTTTATATAAGTTGAATTGAAGTCTTGCGAATCTTGAGGTCTTGAGGTTCTTCAAGTTGGTCTTGAGGTTAGATTTAATTATATGATAATGTTTTTGAAGATAATGTCTTGAAGTTAATTATTTAATTATACAATGATGTTCATGAAGTAAGAATAATTATGATACTGAAATAATAGTTCTTGTAACGTAATTTGAAGTAAGTATTTTGAAATGTATATGACTTTGAAGCTGAAGGTTTGTGAGTTTATTTCACTGGAATCACATGCAGATGTATAGGCGTTTGTTTCAATACCTGATGTTATTCAAATAAGATATACGTATAGTAAATCACCATCAGCAATTTACTGCACAGTTTAACAAATTACAGTAGAGTACTTAGCTGTAGTGTGATTAACTGAAGCACCCTCGCTAGATACAAATTAGACTTGAAGTACGATGGTCTTGGGTTGATAATGGTGCAGCGCCTTGGCTATGCACAGCAATTCCTTTGAATATGCTCCGCTACTGCAGCACGTCTTGAAGTTAATTATGATGTGAGATGGAGAATTCTCTCCCATTGTCGTGAGGTTATTTGCTGGATGTTTCACCAGAAGATTTAAGTAAAGTCGTGAGTATTAATTTCTGGGTGTTGCACCAGAAATTTTATAGAGCGATGGATGACCACGTCCGACTTTAGAAGCGACGCTTGCAAAAGTGTTATCGGTTAGATATTGAGGCCGCCAAGAGCAGTTGTGCTGACAACACAACGGCCAATAAAGTACCATGTTTGAAATCTCATAAATTTAAATTAGTTAGGCTTCATGTGCTATATTAAAACATAATGAATAATTATAGGATAGATCTAAAACATAAAGCAACTATAATTAAGGTAGTAGATTATAAAAATTAGTATTTTAAAGAAAGTTTAGTAAAGCGAAATATAATAATTTCTTGCTACACAGTGGTATGCTTGCGAACCGTGTCGACAACTATCGAGATATCTTGCAAAGAGAAAGAAATTTTGGATGTTTCAAGAGAATGCGAAGAATATTTATATAATAATATGTCTGAATAATTAAATTATTATTATAATATTATTCCATTCATGACTTAAATCGAAGCATTAATGCCTAAAAACATAAATATAATAATATATACTTGAAAGGTTAAGTAATATGTTGTGTTTAAGAGAAATAACTAAAGTGGGCGTGGCTTAAATTTCACACGCTTTCGTGTATAAAAGAGGCTCAAACCAGGCTCTTAGGCTAAATATGCAATAAAATAAAAATGAAAACATAATCTATGCATGACATTACCCCTATGGTAATGTTCGTGAGTCGAAATCTTACAAAATAATGTTGTACTTCAATAATCATTTTAGCGCTACAAAAAATGGAATTTTGCAATGGAAAAGCGAGCTGGGAATGGAACAAGAAAATAGAAATGAGGGGGGTGGGTGTTAATTCATGTAAATAAAGTTCATCGTTGTGTAATGTTCCCAAAGTAATATAAAGTAATTATTTCACGAAATACCCACCGAATTAGAAGGAAGTTAACACCAAAATCAGCCATTTTATTTCACCAATAAATCAGGGCCCTAGTGATGGAATGCAAGGGCATTGACCTTGTCCATTTTCAATAGGCACATACCAACTCTGTTCTTTTTATTTGTTCACATTGGTTGTGTGCTAGTACTTGTCATGTGGTGGTTTGTTTACAGGCTTTGTTTTATTACTAAAATATTAAGGCCCTTTAAACTTAAAATATCAATTTTTGAGATTGTATTGTTTCCCTAGTATGGATCTAGCGTAATTCAATGCTGAAATTGCTGTAACAATATTCCATACCATTTCAAAGTAGTAGGCTTTTAAAGTTTAAGAGCAGGGGACCATGACGTCACTGTAGTGACTACAGTGTAGTGTCACTGTAGTGAACGTGAGAACACAGCAAATACCACATGCGCTAAATAGTACTCTTAACAAAACATTAAGATATACAAGTAATAAATAATAATAATAATTATGAGTTGTATGTATGTGTAATATTTTTTAAGTACCTAGTTTGCTTGGGTTAAAAATGTATAAGACAAGGATTTCCAGAATAATTACATACATGGGCGTACGGTATCCCCCCCCCCCGAAATGTCTGTTATATTTTTAAGATTGTAACATTATGAAATGAAATGTAAAAAATCGCTGGTTCGGTTGTCACAAATTGTTAAATTTCGTATACATCAATGTGTGATTCAAGATTTATCGTAATTTATTTTAGATTCAAATTTCAAAACGGTGTGGTGTTGGTAGTTCTTCAGCTTAATAATAGTGAATAAAATTCCTTTCGGATTTGATGGTCTGGTTACTCATGTGGTGAGGTCGTTTGGTTATCAGAATTTCATTGAATTTCAGCTTAATATCCTGCAGAGTTTGAATATATATATATATTTACTAAATTGGAATGTTAGCAATCAACTTTTTTTCTGCTGTGTTTATACTCCTTTTACCTTCGAGGCTATATCAGGAGTTCGGGATCTGTGTCTCTACAGTAGGGTAGGCCATCGAACTATTGCTTGTCAATTTTTTCTACTGTCGGTGTATTTAATGGAGTAAATTTCAACTGATATTAAACTCACCGGTGTTTATGTGATAAAACTCATTGATTGTCATCAGACTCATCGAACTTCATGTACGATGCTTCTTAGATGACAGACATGGCAGAGCAGAGAAGCAGATGACAAGTGCCACTAGCACAAAAGATGCACAGTTGTGCGATTTTCTTTTTTCATTCATAAATAGGCTAGAGTTTATTTTCGTGCGGAAACTATGAACTGCTCTTGATCAGAGTATGAGTCCTACAAACATGAAAAGTGATGAGTTGATTTTGTTTCAAGACGAGAAAAGAAAAAATCCACATAAACATCAATTAATGTTGGTTTCCAAGTATCTCCAAACGTTATCCATAACTACCCGGTGAGGTTAGGTACCTAATTTCAATGAATTTAATATGCTTATTACATGATTTATAAGAATGGTAGCACTCAGTTATTAGTTCCCTGCCCACCGTATATTACTATTTCCAAATACTCACCGGTTGACTTACAGATGGCTTTAAAAACGTGCCCTATACATCATGCAGTATTATGTTAATTTTTGTCAAAAGAAAGTAAGTATTTATTTAGACTAGCTTAAACGAGAAATGGACAGAAACCTCAAGAAAACGTTCCAAAGACTGTTCTACATGTTAATTATAGTGTACTAATGATCACAATACAAATGATTTGTTATTTAAAAAAAGTATTAAGCAACAATATGCGCAAGGACATGAATCTGCGACGACTTTACCCTTTAGAATAGGCCCAATCCCCCCCCATCAACAGACCTCATCGCGAGCCCTACGTACTTCCCTAATCCATCAGATACCTTTTCTATGCCACGTGTGCTGCTGCCTCAGTACCTCTTGGGAAATAGACCCCCAGTTTGGTGGCACACCATCCAGTAACTTCATGACCACAGCAGGTGCTGCAGCGAGGGCATACCGGAAACCGGAAAAGGAAATGGTATGATGATGACGGGGAAAGTGAAAGATGAGGTGGAGAGTGTTGGTGGAATGAATGGGGGAAACTGGAGGCCCTCGAGAAAAACTCCCTACGCCCGGCTATGTCCACCACGATTGACACGCCTGCCTACCTCGGGACTTGAACCCGGGATCACTTGCATGCCAGGCTCACGCACTAAGCGCCGGCTACTTTACCCTTTGAACCCCTCCCGAACAAAATTTCACCGTACGCCCATGATTACATACTTCCCTTTATTTCCTGAAATATTAATCGTACAGAAATATATCCATACCAGTTTTGTAGGAAATTCTATTTTAGCTTAATTTTATGCAAAAACTTTTTTATTTTTTTCTAGAACCCATAGTTCTTTTAGATATTGAGGTAAAACTGAGATAAACTACGTTGAAACATGCCCGCCACCCCTCTCCCACCTTTGTTCTTCTCCAACTCTCTGCCAAATTTCAATACAACATTTTAATCCTATTTTTCAATTGTTGCCTGGACTATTGTGTATTTTCCATTACATGTATTGTAGTTTTACTGTGATTGGAATTTTAATAAATGCAGATTTAATGAATGGTTCTGTAATATATAATTGCCTTCTCCTTATGTTTCATGGTGTAAATACACAATATACAGTGTATATACAAAGATATAATCCCAAAACGAAGATGTACGGTTTTCTTTCAGAATCTCGAAATTTGTTTTATGTTTAAAATTGCCATAACTTTTGACCATTTGAGGACCAAAATAACAGATAGGCTACTACTCATTTTAAAGGAAATTATTGCCCTTCAACTTTTTTATATGAGGATATTGCTGTAAAACTTGAGAGCTGAAATGCTAGAAGGTAAAGTGTTCTAAAAGTATGACACAAAACATTTTTTTTTAATCTTCTACTTTTGCTGGCAGAAGTCTCGAAAGCTACTGGAAATTAGAAAAATTTTATCAGCTTGAATATTGAATAGAGTAACTTTTTCTCTACGAAGCAACATTGTTTAGAAATAAGCATAAAAGCAATAAAAGGGACCTTCTATGGGCCCCCCGGTTACCCCTTATGCTCAGGGACTTTTAGTATGTTGATCAGACACTCCTCCGACAGCTCTGTCAAATTTCAGAACTACATTATTTTTTTCTGTTTTCTTTCGTTTCCTGGATTCAATCACTCTACCTAGGTAATACTAACAAGAACTGCATTGTACTATTTCAATACACGCAGCAACAGTGGGAGGAAAGTACCGTATCCACCTAATGATGTCACAGCAATAATAACCTGGTGCAACTTGAGATCAAAGTAAGATAAAGTAATGCTGTTTTCACCATTGCTATTTTCACATAATTTCCAGTGGAATGAGCTAAAAAATATTTTTACTCCATAAGTTGCCAGAGCCTTTAAGGTACTTTTCACAAGAACTTTTTTTTAATTTGTTTTTCAATCATAGTAAGCATTTTATAAAAATTTGTTCTTTCTTCATTTTTTAAAAATGTTATTGACTTATAATAAAATTGCCCTGTTATAATAAAATTGCAAAATAACTGTTGCCCTTAGTTGCCAACTATGGTATAAGACAATAATATTACTTTTATGCCACATGTCATGCAACATTGGGTATTGAAGGAATCTAAAAATAATTCTTAACATCCTATCTTTATAAATTTTAGGAAGCAGAAATTCAAATCATTAGTTATTGTAGATGCTTGGAATATTAAATACCATATGGGATTTCTTATTTATTTATGAAGGGTTATTACAGGGTCTTTATTATAAGTTGAGACCGGGCGACTGGTGTTTTCACTCTCCGCTACGGAGTCCGCATTAGCCGCCGGTGACGTGCGCGCGGCTTCCCTGCTTAAAGTGTAGCCTATATAAAGTATTACATATCTTACCTTATAACATACAAGGGATGTTCCAAAAGTAAGTTTCGTCGTTTTTTTAAAAAGTGAAGATGGTAAAGCAGATGAAGCAAACAACTGTCATAAGAATCGACACCTATTGCTGGTTCAACGACGGAAAGAGCATCAGCAGAGGAAAAACGATGCATCAGTAGAGTCCCGAAGAAGAGAGAGTAGCAGTAGACTGGCGTGCCCGAGGTTATTTGAGTACAAATCACGATGGCAGATGGACGTGTACTGAAAACGTGGTCGACAATGGAAGTACATGCTGTTATCCGGTATGAATGGGCATGTAGGACTAGTGTGTCCATAATCCATGGACGCCTACAGACTGTGTATGGTGAAGAGGTCATGTCTCATCAAATTGTTGGTCGCTGGTGTTGCATGTTCAGTGAAGGAAGGCACCTGTTCCATGCAATGAAAGCTGCACTCTCGGGACGTCACTTCCAAAACAATGCTGAGGTGGAGAAGGCTGTGCGACAATTCCTTGCATAGCAGGGCACCGAGTTTTACCAGAGTGGTTTCTTCAAACTGATTGCAAGCTATGACAGATGTCTCAATGTCGGTGGAGACTATGTTGAAAAATAGTGCAAGGGGTATATTTCATGATTGCATGGTGTATTTGTTTTGGTAATAAAGTTTCCATGTGAAAAAGAAATGACGAAACTTACTTTCAGAACATCCCTCGTATGTTGGAAGTGTCGTCCTTCCTGTGTTATACAGGCATTGTATCTGGAAACCACATTCTGGCTGACGCGAGTGAGTTTTTCCACTGTAATGCCCCTAATTTCATTCGTAATGTTTTCTTTCAGCTCCTCCAATGTGTGAGGATTTGTTCGATAAACCTTATCTTCATCATGTACACGTCCAGCAGACTCGTACTTAAAATAATGTTTACACACAAAAATACGATGCTGCAGCGATATGGGTCTCACCATGTTGACTTGACTTACTTGACTTAGTTCCTGTCGTTCCCTCTGGAACATAGGGCAGTTGTGAAGCACTTCCATCCTTCTCTCTGGGCCGCCAGCGCTTTGACTTCTTTCCATGTTTTGTTTTCGTTTAGAATTTCTTCTTCTATCGACCTCCTCCATGTTGTCCTAGGGCGTCCTCTACGCCTGGCTCCTTGTGGGTTCCAGTCGAGTGCCTCTTTTACTATTGCTCCTTCTGTTTTCCTGAGTGTATGGCCAATCCATCCCCATTTTCTAATTTTTACTTGTGTGGCTATTGGTTTCTGTCTTGTTTGTTCCCATAGGTCTTCATTTGAGATCCTTTCTGGCCATCTTACTTGAAGGATCCTTCGCAAACATCGATTTACAAAGGTCTGCATTCTTTGTATGTTTACTTGTGTTACTCTCCATGTTTCACATGCATACAATAAAATGGACTTTACATTTGTGTTGAAAATCCTTATTTTTGTTCTTTTGGAAATATTTTTAGATTTCCAAACCGGATATAATTGTATAAATGCCCCATTTGCTTTTTTAATTCTATTTTGTATATCTTCATCTGATCCGCCTTCTTTTGTAATTATACTTCCTAAATAAGTGAAGGATTCAATTTGTTCAATTTCTTTTCCAGCTATCATTAAATTGCTATTTACTTTTGCATTTATTCTCATTTCTTTAGTCTTGTTTATATTTATATTAAGTCCAACAGCTTTTGCTTCTTCCTCTAATCTCCTTAACTTAGTTGACATATCTGTAAATCTTGAAGCTAAGAGGCATATATCATCTGCAAAGTCTAAATCCTCTAATCTTTCCTTTAGTCCCCATTGTATTCCTAGTTTCCTTTTTCTTAACGTCCTTCTCATTACTGCGTCTAACATTAGTGTAAAAATTGTTGGTGAAAGAATGCAGCCTTGTTTCACTCCGTTTGTTACTTCAATAGGGTCAGATAGTTTTCCTTCATGAATGATTCGACATCTAGAGCCATTATACATCTCGTTTATCAAGTTCAATATTTTTACAGGGATACCGTATTCCATTAAAATGTCCCACATTGCCTTTCTGTTTACAGAGTCGAAAGCTCTTTCAAAATCTATAAAAGTTAAGTATAGAGCTGTTTGCCATTCATTGCTCTGTTCAAGAATAATTCTTAGTGTATTTATAAGATCAATACAACTGTGTTGTCTTCTAAATCCTGCTTGTTCTTTCCTTAGTCTTGATTCTACATCATCTTTTATTCTATTTAATATTATCCTTGAAAGAAGTTTACTAGGTATACTCAGTAGAGTTATACCTCTCCAATTTTTGCAGTGTGTGTTATCGCCTTTTTTTGGTAGCTTTATTATGATTCCTTCTTTCCATTCTGTTGGTATTTTCTCCTTTTCCCAAATCTGTACCAGCAGTGGGTGTAATAAATTTATAGAGGTTTCCATATCTACTTTTAATAGTTCTGGGCTTATATTATCCATACCCGGTGCTTTGCCGTTTTTTGTTTGTTCTAACGCTCTCTTGACTTCTTCTCTTGTTGGGGGGTCTACATTTATCTGTGAATTGTTTTCCATTATGTCTTCAAAATGTTCTATTTCTATGTTTTCTTCTTTGTTTAGTATTTCTGAGAAGTACTCTCTCCATCTATTTAGTTGTTCTTCCAGTGTTGTTAACATTTCTCCTTCCTTATTTCTTATTGGTTTATTTCTACCAAGTCTTTTCCTTGATAGCTTTTTTGTTATTTCATATAGCTGCTTCGAATCTCCCATTTTTTCTGCATCTTCTGCTCTTTGTGCTAATTCTTCTATCCATTCTCTTTTATCTCTTCTAGCGCTTTTCTTCACCTGTCTATCTAATTCTGTGTATCTTGCCTGACCTTCTGCTTTCTGTAGTCTAGTTTTACTTCGGTTTAACTTTTCCTTTGCTTGTTTCCGACTTTTTATCAATTCCCAGGTGCCTTCTGTTATCCATTCTTTCTGTTGGTAATTTCTAATTCCTAGTATTGTTTCACCTGTTTCAAGGTATGTATTTTTTATATTTTCCCAGTCTGCTTCTATATCGTCTGTTTCCTCTACCTGATTTAATATTTCAAATCTATTTTTTAATTCCAACTTAAATTCCAGGCGCTTCTCTTCTTCTTTTAATCTTTCGATATTGATTTTCTTTTTTCTTCCTTCAAATTTTTTGTATGATGCTTTTATTTTAAGTCTGAACTTAGCTATTACTAAATGGTGGTCGCTAGAGGCATCTGCACCTCTCTTATTTCTTACATCCATTAGTGACCTCCTAAATTTCCTACTTATTGCTATGTGATCTATTTGGTTTTCTGTACAATGATTTGGTGAGACCCAAGTTACCTTGTGGCATTTTTTATGTGGGAAGATAGTACCTCCAATCACAATATCATGGTATGCACAAAGGTTGATGAATCTTTCTCCATTATCGTTCATATCTCCTAAACCATGCTTTCCCATTATATGTTCTAATCCTTCGTTCTCACTTCCTACTTTAGCGTTTATGTCTCCCATTAATATTAAGATATCTCTTCTTTTTACATTTTTAATGGTGTCACTTATTTGTTGATAAAATTCATCTTTTCTTTCTGTTTCTGCTATTTCTGTAGGTGCATAGCATTGTATTATAGTGATATTTCTAAAATTTGTTTGGAATCTCGCTGTAATAATTCTATCCGAGATTGGATTCCACTCTATCAAGCTTTTCTTTGCTTTCTTACTTAAAAGTAGTCCTACTCCATTACTATGCTCCATTTTGCCCTCTCCTCCTGAGTAAAGGAAGCAGTTCTCATTTTTCGTTCTTATTTCTCCAAAATCTTCCCATCTTGTTTCACTTAATCCCAAAATATCGAGTTTATAATTTTTCATTTCTTCCTCTATCTGTTTCAGTTTAGAGCTTTCTCGCAATGTTCTAATATTCCAACATCCAATACTCGTTATCCGTTTAGCGCCAAAAGTCGTCAACCCAGTATCAGTCCGGTTTTGCTTCACAATAGTTTCTTTAATCGCTTTGTTTCAGGAGTGCGGGTGATTAGCCCACAGCCCCCTATCATAGTAGAGGGGATGCCTCTTCTCTGCGCCTATGCTCGCAGTGAGCTTTCTTGGTGTTTAAGCTCCTCTCTTATAGGTTTTACGGAGTGGGTTAAGACTATCCACTCCAACCCTCTCCCTTTCTCATCCGGACTTGGGACCGGCAATGGCGGGGTTACCATGTTGACACTTGAACAATAACTGCACGTGCCGATGTTGCATCAAGGTCAGACCGGCTGCGCGCGCCTTCCGTCGCCCGGTCTCAACTTATAATAAAGACCCTGTAGAAGGTTTTTATTTGATCATAACTAAAAGTTTTTGTAAATGTTTTATACCAGATGTTTTGTTTGTTTATTACAGCCTGAACGGTTACAGGGAACACACTACTCTGTACAGAGTGATATCTGGTCTCTTGGTCTTTCGCTAGTTGAAATGGCTATAGGAATGTATCCAATACCTCCACCAGATGCCAAAACACTGGCTGCCATATTTGGCCAAAGAATGGAACAAGATAACCATAACCATATTCCAAACTCCCCAGTAAACAGTAAGTACAGACAATCTGTTATTTTTATGTATTTATATGAAGACCATAGGAAGAGAAAGGAGAATGTCACTTTTTTTGTTAAAATTGAGATAATGGTAAAAAGAAGGTCGCACCATCAACCATGAAAACAGTAGGTCTCTGCAGTGTACTGTACAGGAATAAAAGAAGGAACGTTCATATCAAACTGGAAAAGAAGTACAATTTCATTGCTATAAAATTGACAGCATAATTTATTTTACCCTGCTGGCGACACAGCTTAAATTAAAAGAATAATAATTATGTTACGTTGTTGACTGTCTGTGTTTGCACTATATCAGTGTGTGGTGAAATGACTCTTATTTGCATTAATTCACAATATCTGTGATTGATTCATGTGTGATGCCTAGAAAGAAGAGAAAGAAAATGGGATGAGTTCAGAAGGCAATGAAAAGTTGAGGCATACTAAAAGTCCAATAATAACTAATGTTTATTTCAATGAGTAACAGTAAAAAAAAAAATCCATTGGGGCAAAGTGGAAAGATTGCTGTTTATAGCTCACCATAATATTGTTTAAAATATTAATTTAAGTGAATTCCTTATTTACTTGCGTAATGGATAGAGGTGTTTGTTTTTGTTGATTAGCGATAAAACGAAATGATGTATTCTGATGTCAAGATTATATTATATTGGTATATTAAGATTACCATTTGCGAGCAAATGCAAGCCGTGAAATAACTCGAATTTTGTAAATAAAACCACAAAGGCCATAATCCGCGAAATAAAACCTATTTTTGATGTTTTTTAAAATTCTTCCCATAAATCGGTACGGGCATCACATGACTCACACAAAATGCGCGGGACAAAAATAACAAAACAGTTATTTGAAAACTGTTTCGCAAAATAACAGCTTCACGCCAACCAACTTCAAGAAGTAGTCACTGCTTCTGCTCCTGGAACTGTTATTTTGTAACTGCTTCATGCAGCAATCACAATTTCTTTATAGCTGCTTCCCAGCCTGGACATTGTCTGGGTCCTCATGGGATTATTTTATGTAACTATGTAACCACATCCTGCAGCAATTTTTTTTTTTTGTATCTGCTTCTTCTAGCTTTGTCTTAGCACAGATATAGAAAAATAACACCATGGTTTCAAAACAGTTTCTTCGCCACAACAGAATAGCAGGTTATTTTGAAACTGTTTCATTTGAGAAGCAGTAACAGTTGAAACAGTTTCACAAAAAGAACAGTTTTTCCACAACTATATGCGTGTATTGTTCTGTTCCATTGTGGTAGCCAACAGTGTTTTTAACTAACTGTAGTTATTTTGCTCTAATTTCTACTTCTTGGCAACATTTTTGCGATCAACCAGAAAATTGAAACAAAAACGAAACTTTTAAAAATTGTTTCTGTAACCTTTTTGAAAAAGTAGCAGAAATTTTCTTGTTCTGTTGAGCACCTAGGCTAATTATAATTATAATTACTATTATGATTATTATTATTATTATTATTATTATTATTATTATTATTATTATTATTATTTTGTTAATAATAATAATAATGACAATAACAATAATAATAGGCCTAGGAATAATAATAATAATAGGCCCTAATAATAACAATAACAATAATCATATATGCTTGACGTCCTACGTCTTTAGTGTCTTTAAAAATAAAAACACAAAACACCTCCTTTTGAAATTTAAAACAAATCTTACAAAAAATTAAAACATTTTCAAACACCTGTAGTAATGGACATCCCCTCATAATGGATATAATAAAAATTCTCTGCAAAATAGACGCATCTTATTTCTAACAAAAAATCTCATGATGTAAGATTGGATGACCTCTTTATTTTTAAATCGAAGTTTTCAGACAACAAAGCATGGAAACAGTAAATGTGATAGTTTCTTATTACTGCACAAAATAACATTCATTAATTGTTGATTAGTATAGCAATATTCTTAGGACATCTGCAGTACATAGTACACAGTATGTAGTACATGTTGATAAACTTGTGATTGGACAATGGATAAGAACCGACCGAAATATTAAAGTTATACAGCAAGCTTTAGGCTGAAAGTTATCAAATTCGTAGAAGAACACTGTAACAGAGCTGCTGGATGAGAATTTACAATGTCTGAGTGTAAGTGCCTGTCGTTTCTCATCTGTTTATGAAACTGTTAACTATCAATCATCATATGTGCGACACAATCGATACATTAGTTGTGGCTAATATATCGTACTTATGCTATCAATCGTTACTTGGCACATCTTTTATCTACCATAATTACTCAACTATAAGACCTCCTTATTTTCAATAATTTGGTGTTTTAAAATGGGAGGGGGTCTAATGGGTGAGTTTGTCTTCAATAGGCCAACAAATTGTGGGATGGTTAATATTAAATCTGTGGCTTGGTTCTAAAAGGGCCAATGTCAATTTCTTGCAAAAGTGAGATCTATGCATTATTGATCTCGGCTAGTCTTTATCTTTCGTCAACTAAACGTGCTAATGTCTGTTGCTATTAATAGACATAATACAGAAACCTTAGAGCCCAATGTCGGAAGATCTCAGCAAAAAATGTTACTTCTATAAAGGCTTCAAAGTCAGTTATCTCAAAAGCAAGTTTTATGACATTGGTCCTTGTAGAGCCAAGCCACAGAAATAGGAGTACCAGTATGTTATAAACTAAAATGAACTGCTTCTTTAAAAATGAAGTGAACAAAATACTTTAAAACATTCAATTCCGATTAATAAGATAATCATAATTATGGTAGATACAAAATGGCTGCCATTGCGTGTGTGGCACATGTGAATGTGCTGCTGAATGAACTGCACACTATTGCCACATCTACCTGAAAATAAAAAAAAGAACTCTAATTCAGCACGCCTGTTAACTGTGCACATAGAACTTTCTACCCGCAGCTCTCACACCATTTTTCTCTGCTCTGCTCAGAAAACAAACTGCTGCAAAATGTTAAGGGGAACTAGGAGGGGAAAAGTCATGCAGCCAGAAGCTCAAGGTCAAGGAGGAAGCTAAAGAATTTACCACTATGTTTTGTTGAAAGAATGTCCAACATTGCTACTTTTATCCAAATTTGAAGCATTGATTTTTAATATTTTTAAAATTATGGATTAAAAAGTTAGGGGATCTTATAGGTGAGGTTTTTTTTTTTTTTTCTCACTAAAATTTTTTCCTTGCATAAAGGATGCACCCTAGTTGTTTGTTATAAAAATCTGGGGGAAAAGTGCATCTATTACACCATAATGATAATTACTACTGAGTTATGTTATGAATAGGTATAAGAATTATAAAGCATTCGGCATCACGTACATATTATAAATAGAACTAGAATATATGTTTCCACAGTTCCCCATTCTGGAAACACTTGTGACACTTCACAATGTTTTCTGATTAATTTAATAAAAGAAAGGTTTAAGAATGTTTATTTTATTATTAATACATCACATAACATGAACAATATGGCTTTCTAATTATTGGGATATTCCCCCTCCTTGGAGCATTTCTGTGACATTAATCTAGAGTAGTGAGATTCTTCTCATATTGAACATAATGATTACTAGGTTAACCACCTTTTCAAATGCATGGTGGTATTTACCATATTCACATAGTTCTTGGATAAATTAGAAGATTATTTCCTTGATGCCGCACATTTTAGGAACACAAAAAATGACCAAATTTTAGCTTGTAGTGTTCTTTAGAACTGTTGGAACACAGGGAAAATAGGTTTAAATTAAAAGAAGGGATCTAGCCTCTGGAAACTAGGTAGGAGGACCTTTTACGTATGTAACAAAGGAAACCGCAAAGGGTTGAGAGCAGTGGAACATAGGTACGCTGGGATACAGGAATCCACGAATCTTATATGAAATACAATTTATAACATGTCCTAAAACAATGCAAACTTTATTCTCACACATGATGCACTATGGAAGGATATGAATAAATATAGAACAACAACTGAAATAGCCACTATGTAGAAATGGCACGAAATGTAGCACGTGGATGTAAATGTAGGTAATTTACATGATATATTGAATTATACACTGAAACACTCGTAATAGTTTATATTGTAAGTTAATCGATGAGAATTGCTTGTAATATCAATATTAGGCATAACAGAATTATGATAGGATGATCCACTTTGGACTACGAATAGCACAATGGCATGCAAGCCTAGCATGAGCGTAACACGAAGGTATGTTAGCTGAAATAGTTATGACACTGTAGCAATTGCTGATGAGCGAATTGCAAGTGTAGAACAAAACTTGATAATTGTAGTTTTGTCAGAATCGGGGTTTAAGAGCACTGATACAAGTGTTGCACAATGACTTGAAACCGCGCAAATATGGAGTGTGAGCTACAAGCGTCGGAACACTGTGCAGGCTGACAGAGAACTGAACTGAAGCGTGCATAGATGCCTAGAGCTTTGCACATGAAATGGGCGCGGAAGAACACCTGTCGCTTACTCAATATGATGAAATTGGTTAGAATTGCTGAGTCAGAAGCAGGAAAACTAGAGCGGGCATTTGAATAGAATAAATCATTATGCATGTAACTTGTACTAACATACTCCCCACCTTAAAGCACAACATGTTACCGCCAGGCGACCCTTCCTCTGTTAGCGGACCGTAAAGAATTAGTTGTGGGTTCGATTCCCGGCGATAACATGCGGGGAGAAATAATATGAGAAGATTGGAAACACAAACTCTATTGCATTTCCAATCATGAATAGATAGAATAACATACTAGTTTTATGCACACGTGGATGATGACGCTGCTCGGATAACATAAACGTGAGGTTTGAAATTGTAGATGCACTTCTTGAATCTTGAAGTTCTGATTGTATCCAGATACACATAAATGCACTGGCAGACTGTATCAATAGGAGAACCAGTTTGTTGTAGTAAAAAATAGCGTGTTGAAATTGTTATTTTCAAACAGCTGGAAAGATTGTATATTGTATATTAAATGCTTGATGCTGAATTTAAAATATTCACTGCACAAGTTCAAGGCAATGACTTGAAATAAGCGATTAACACTTTATTTCTAAAAGATAAATCGTCTGTATTTATTCACAAGTTGCAGTTACATAAAATTTCTTTATGACTGCTAATCTCACCGAACCAAACTAATCGTTAGTCCTTAGAAATGTACCTTTGGTTTTGTGAATTATGAGATTACTCACAGAATTGAATGATTGATTTCCCTTTGATGGCACAAATGTCCAGAGAATTGAACGAAGCACTTTAAAAACTTCGTAGAGGAATCCTTGAGATCCTTAAATTATGTTGAATGTGATGTTGAAGGTAATTGGATTACTTAATCCAATAAAGATGAAGCTGAAAGGCTTTTCGCCCGAACTTAGCATTGTGTGAGATGCTAGAAGATTTGTTGATTGAACAGAGCCTATTTGCTCTGGAATATGAAGAATGGAACATCCATTTGGTAGTCCATTTTGAAGAAGAAGGATAGAATGATATTAAAAAACAACAGAAAGTTGAAAATAATTAGAAAATCTCTAACCCAAAACAATAGCTTGATCTTAACATTAAAATAATTAATCAATACATGAAAACACACTATACTAAATATATAATTGCAAGATAAAATAAAAAATAAACAAAGAAATGTTAAAATGTGCTAGTATTTAGAAATAAATAAAATTATTTTGGTATCGAGGTTAAAAGCAACAATTGCCAAGACGTACCTTGAATAATCAAAACTATGAGGCCTTTAAAAATGACAAATGAAAACCAAAGCCATCTGAACTAAATTCATGGCAAGCATAGAAAAAGGTATTACATGACGTAACAACCATCTTTAACAAAAAGAAATAAAGGACAAGCTTATTCCTTAGGCAAAGGACAAACTCACTATGGGGCGTTTATATTCACCATTGGGGGTACGCACTGACACTACGTGCACTAAACCATCATCACCAGGATGAACTGCTGTTATAACACCTAGCTTCAATTGAAGAGGAGGACTGTTGTCTTCTTTCAAGATGACTATGGTGCCAACTCGAACGTAGTCATTTAAGCAGGACTATTTCTGCTTTTGTTGCAATGAATGAAGATACTCTGATGACCAGTGTTTCCATAAATCCTGCAGATGATCTTGGAGACGCTTCCATTTCTCAACATATCTTGTGTTCTCTGCAGGAGGATGCTATGGCAAAGATGTGAGAGGTCCTCCAATTAAGAAATGGCCAGGAGACAGATATGACTAATCAGCTGGGTCATCGTTGAAATGAATGAGTGGCCTAGAGTTCAAGCAAGCTTCAATCTGTGTGAGTAGAGTGTAAAGCTGATCATATGTGAGAACTTGTGCACCCATCATTCTTCTACGATGAAATTTCATTGACTGTGACTTCATTTAGACCTCCAAAATGTGGTGAATTGGGAGGAATGAAGTTCCAAGTATAATTATTACTTGCAGTGAAAATTTGGACTGTGTTTTGAAAATCTGTTGATGGCAATAACAATCGTAGATCTCTTAACTTGTTTGCTCCAACGAAGTTTGTGCCATTGTCACTAAAGATGTCTTTACATAGTCCTCGACGTGATGTAAATCTTCTTCATGCGGCTATGAATTCTTCTGATGTAAGATCAGATACCAACCAACTCAATGTGGATTGTCTTAGTTACCAAACATGCAAAAATGGCAATGTAGAACTTGACAGTAGTCTTGCTGCGAGGAGCACCATATTTTATAATGAATGGGCCAGCATAATCCACTGCTGTGCGAAAAAAGGGCCTAGCAGGAGTGATCATGTAGCTAGGAAGACTTCCCATTAATTGTGGAGCACCTTCTGCTTTTAGCTTGAAGCAGGTTAGGCATTTGTGCAAAATAGATTTCACTACTCTCCGAATACACGGTATCCAGTAGGTTTGTCGTAGAAATGCGATGAGTAGTTGATGAGAATCGTGTAATATTTGAGATGTTCATACTCAACTATTAACGTAGTAAAATGGTGCATCGAAGGAAGCATCTTCTGATGTTTTGCATCATGTGTTAGATCTGCTTTATCCAATCTACCACCCACACGTATGATACCATTCTGGTCCAAGAACGGAACTAGATAATGTATTGAACTGTTAAGAGATGTTTGTCTTCCATTGCGAAGATCTGTTAGTTCACTAGCGAAGGCTGTTTGCTGAGAAATTCTAATACATGTTTGTAGAGCGTGTTGTAGCTCTTCTGCTGTCAAAGGTCCATCAAACCTGGTCTCATGTCTGCATCCAGAAATAAATCTATGTATGTAAGAAGGTGTCATAGATCAGAAAACCTTGTGATAAAGCTATCTTCTTCTGTAGTGGACACCATACAGACTGAAACAAGTTGTTCTGAAGAATCTTGAACATTTAGCTGTTATGGTTGTTCAGGCCATGATGTGGGTTGTGAGCTTGCTGTAGAGCTTGGCTAGCAGCAATGCACCACAAAGTTCAAGTCGCGGTATGGTTTGCCTTTTTGGTGGGGCAACCTTGGACTTGGAGCACAATAATTGAATTGTAGCTTCATTGTCACTGTTCCCAGAGCGAAGGTATATGCATGCACCATAAGCCTTTTCTGAAGACTCACAGAAGCCATGTATTTGTATATCCTGAAGTGTGCCTGATGTTAGAACATGACAGGGTATACGCATAGCATGTATGGTATATAAGATGTCGCAGATATCAATCCATCTCTGTGCTAGATGAGAAGGTATCTCTTCGTCCCAACCAAGTTTCTCAATCCACAGTGATTGCTTGAATATCTTGGCATTAATGACAGTTGGACTGACAAGGCCTAAAGGATCAAAGATAGAGGAGATCACAGAAAGCATAGTATGCTTGGTCAGTTTAAATTGTGTGTGATTCTGGAGAGAAGGATGGGATTGTATCTGGAAATTGTCAGTTGCAGGATGCCACAGTAACCCAAGGGCGTGTGCATTCTCACTGATATCAAGAGCCAAGGGCAATTTAGTCTCTCAATGAGCAGAAGGGACAGACTCCAGCAAGGATTCATGGTTAGCACACCACTTACGTAAAGGAAATCTGTTCGCACTGCGTGGGCAGCGAGTGGATACTTAGATTCTTCGTCTATCGAGAGCTGATGCAGAGACCGTATGGCTAAAAATGAGGCAGATTTAGTGCCTTAGGTTACAGGAGTTAATGCATAATCTTGTATTGGATCGTTTGCAATAGAATGCCATACGATTCGTTGTAAATTCTGATCATCTTCATGCATTCTTATGCGTCTGTACATTTTAGAAATGTCAGCTGGAAATGCATACTTTTAGGTTCTAAACCGAAGTATTGTTGATGATAAGTCATCCTGTATTTTAGGACCTAATTTCAAAATATCGTTCAGCGACTTGCCTGAAAATGATTTTGCTGAAGCATCAAACACCACTCTTCTTTTAGTTGTAGATGAAGAGAGTTTGATGTCTGCATGATGAGGTAGGCAGTAACATTTCTCACCTGGCAGTGGAATTGAAACCTTTCTCTTGTGTCCCAACTCTTCATATTCTTGCAGAAATTTAGTGTAGCCTTCTCATAGAATAGAGTTGGTTTGAAATTTGCATTCCAGGTGACCTAAGTGCTTTATGGCTTGGTGTCTGGATTCACCCAATGCATCTTCATGTTGATTCTTGGGTAGTTGCACTACGAAAACACCGTCCTCTGCACGAATAGTGTTTAGCACATAATGTTGCTCACATTCCCTCTCTTCCTTAGTATGTACTGGTTTAGGGAAATCTTCTAGCTTCCAGAAATGCCTTAGCTGTGTGTCAACATTATCGACTGTTACAAACAAGTTGTGTTGTGCGAATGTGGATTTCTTGTGATTGATGACTTAGGAACGGATCCGCTAAGTATGCAGCCAAGTTCAGTATTACTAAAGACAGGATGATTAGGAGTGATAATTCTTTCATTCTTTAACAACATGTAGAACAGATTGGCACCAATGAGTAGTTGTACCTTATCAGGGATGTAAAACTTAGGATCGGCCAAAGGAATTTCACTAGGAATGCTAAATTAAGTAGGATCAATGCTAACAGAAGGAAGTTTGTTTACAACGTGAGGTAATACTAAACAGTTCATATCAGCTTTGAAGTTATGGATCATGGATCACATATTAACCTTAACACTGTGACCACAAGATGAGGTTCCCTTTATGCCTCGAATGGGAGTGTTGACAGCTGTTGTGGGTAGTTGTAGCTTCTTAGGTAATTCTTCAATTATGAAATTTAACTGGCTTCCTGAATCTAATAACGCTCGACATTGTACTAAATTTCCTTGTTTGTCCTCAAGTTGTACCACAGCAGTAGCTAGAAGCACTTCTTCTTGTCTTGGTTTCTCCTTGAAAGAACAATAACTAGTTGAAAGATCAGTTGTTCTCTCAGGATTGATACTATATGAAATCTGATTTGAGCAGGAAACCTTTTTCTTGTCCCTACTGTGCAAAAACTTGCTGTGTGTAGATGTACCACAACCGCAGAAGGATTTGATTTGGCGCTGTTCCCTTTTATGGTTAGGGGAAAAACAGTTTGTACACAAAAGTTTTGACTTTATCACATTCCATCTATTTATGTTTAGTTGTAAGAATTTGTTGCACTTTGATAAACTGTGATTGTCTTGACAACAAGGACAGGAATCACTGTTTATAGCTACATAAGACTGTCTAGTTGCTTTAACTAAAATCTTGTGTGATCGCAGCTCAAATTTCCTTTCGATGGGCTGGACATGTTGTTGGAAGTTGCTAAAACTTCTAATGAGTGGGCTTTAGCTTCCAGGAAAGTTATAAGCTCTTAAAGAGACGTAAAACTTTGTGAGTCGATTTTACTCTCCAAATCCTTGTGAGTACTGTCAGAAAGGTGATCTAAAATCAACTGCATCAGAATGATCTCGTATAATGAAACTTCAAGATTGAGAGCTTCCACTGCGTTTAAGTTGCTCTGGAATCTTTTTAGAAGGTTCTGTAGTTCTGTTACATTGTCGTTTTTCATTAGTAGCAATGCAAACAGTTGTTGGATATGTGCTGTTGCTATTGACCTGGTGTTATTATAGCTAGCACAAACTAGTTTCCATGCCACAGAGAAGTTATCACTGGTGACAGGTAAGTTTTGCACTAGAGCAGTGGTTCCCAAACTTTTCAATAAGCGGACCCCTTGAAAGAAATTAAAATTACGCGGACCCCCCTCCCCTTAGTTTTGAAAAAAAACTAAATAAAAGCTTTGATTCAAATGTATTTAATTTAATAGACAAAATTACACTATCAATGATAACAAACAGAGTTTACTCCTTAATGTGAACAATGAAGCTGTTTAGAAGATATTGTAATAAGGGCTCGTCGGGGTTCAAAATCAGAACACCGAGTTTATAATTGAAGGATGGAGGTTTCTTTATTTCCTACAACAATTGTCAATACAGCCAAAAAACTCCAGACTATTCGCCAGTTCACTGTCCTGTTCAGTGCTCACTCTCACTGTGCTCAGTCCTAATTACAGCACTGTTCCGTTCGCACACACTGTGCGGACTCCCAGTCGAGATAATTCCACGTCGCGCCGGTCAAATCCACAGTCCTCGCCGCCGCTGTACGATCCACCCGTCGCGCAGAGTTCCCCGGGACGGCACTGCCTCAGCCCAGATCAGCTCACCAGCTTTTCCGTTCACTAGTTCCTCCGTTCACCCTTCTCTCCGGTCACTAGTTCCCCGTTAACTAGGTCTTCCGCTCGCGGGTCCCTCCGGTCACACTAGTCCCTCCGGTCACTGGCTCCTCAGTTGCGCTGATCGGTTCCCTCCGTCCAACTCACCCTCTGACGCTGACGCTCGCCGCTACTCACGGACTGCCTCTCGCTGACTCTGACTCTTCACGGACTCTTCGCTGTACTGAACTGAACTGAACTCTCCGCTCGCTCGCGGCCCTATATATAGGGCCGACGAATATTCCAGAGCCGGTCTCTCGAAGGTTCCGCCCGCGTGGAATCTGGAATGTGCGCTGCCTTGCGCGGGCACACCCCTTGGCGCGAGCTCCTCCCTACAGGCCTTCCCCCCACGAAGCGTGGCCCAATCGCTATCGTTGTCACGCCCACTGGCGCTCGTGCCCACTGGCGCTCGCCTGCCGCCCATCCACTCGGGGAGCGCGATCTTTCTAGACTCCGTCGTTCTAGTTCTTTCTGGCTGACTCCTCTTTCTATCAGTTTCTAGGCGAGTCTTTTCTGGGCTTTGTCACATTGCCCCCTCCTTAAGGGCCTTCGTCCCGAAGTACCCCATGATATGCCGCCAGACGGTCCAGGTGAACTACCAGCATCTTCCCCTCTTAGCTATCGCTGGATGCGGTAGACTTCTGGCCACTTGGTGAACTAATCCATGGTCAACAACAGGTACCGATTTCCATCATCAGTAATGGAGCATGGGCCTGCCACGTTGTATTGCCTCATGGCCCCACGGCTGCGAGTTCTAGGCCCTCTGCTGGCATCGCATTGTTGACGCCACCTCTCGACGTCACTGCATTGGTACAACCAGTAGAACATTCCCCGCAGTTTGTCGAGGATCCGGTTCACTCCAAAGTGGTCACCTGTCGCTCTTGCGTTGACTTCCTCCAGGACCTCCTGGATTCTGACTTTCGGAAGGACTAGATGCTCCGCAGTCGCCTTCCCATCCGCAGACTCCCAGCTTCCTTTCAGGACCTCGTCCCTGACCACTAGGGCGTCCCGCCGGGCCCCACAGCCCTCGTAGATGGCGCTGCGACTGGCTACCCACGTCGGTCCCCTACCCGACATGACGTCCTTCGGTGTTTGTCCTACGTCCACGTCGTCCCGTGGTGTCTCTCCTACGTCCACGTTTTCCCGCGGCGTCTGTCCCTCGTCCACGTCGTCACGCGGTGACTCTCCGGCGTCCACGTCGTCCCGAGGTGCCCGTCCTACGTCCACGTCGTCCCGCGGTGTCTCTCCTACATCCACGTCGTCCCGCGGTGTCTGTCCTTCGTCCACGCCGTCACTCGGTGTCTCTCCGGCGTCCACGTCGTCCCGCGGTGCCCGTCCTACGTCCACGTCGTCCCGCGGTATCTGTCCCTCGTCCACATCGTCACGCGGTGTCTGTGCTACGTCCACGTCGTCCCGCTGTTGTTCGCTCAGGGCGTGATCTTCCCCTTCGGTAGCTGGTGGTACGGTGATGGCCCTGACCTCCTCCTGCTCTTCCTTATCTTCCACCTCGGCCTGTCTCTCTAGTTCATTCTTCACGGCCACCAGTTCGCTGTCCGGTTCATTTAATCTTTCCTTGGCCGGTTTCAGTTCCTGCTCGAGTTCTTCCTTAGGACTTAACTGCAGGTTCTTCATTTCCCTTGTAATTTCTCTTATTTTGGTGTTCTGCCGGTCCATTTTTCTGTCAGTTCGTTCACGGCGTGGAGTATTGATTTTAACAGGTCCTCCATCTTGTGTCCCTTCAATTATATCCCACTTCTGACACCAGGGTAACAAGGGCTCGTCGGGGTTCAACATCAGAACACCGAGTTTATAATTGAAGGATGAAGGTTTCTTTATATCCTACAACAATTGTCAATACAGCCAAAAAACTCCAGACTATTCGCCAGTTCACTGTCCTGTTCAGTGCTCACTCTCACTGTGCTCAGTCCTAATTACAGCACTGTTCCGTTCGCACACACTGTGCTGACTCCCAGTCGAGATAATTCCACGTCGCGCCGGTCAAATCCACAGTCCTCGCCGCCGCTGTACGATCCACCCGTCGCGCAGAGTTCCCCGGGACGGCACTGCCTCAGCCCAGATCAGCTCACCAGCTTTTCCGTTCACTAGTTCCTCCGTTCACCCTTCTCTCCGGTCACTAGTTCCCCGTTGACTAGGTCTTCCGCTCGCGGGTCCCTCCGGTCACACTAGTCCCTCCGGTCACTGGCTCCTCAGCTGCGCTGATCGGTTCCCTCCGTCCAGCTCACCCTCTGACGCTGACGCTCGCCGCTACTCACGGACTGCCTCTCGCTGACTCTGACTCTTCACGGACTCTTCGCTGTACTGAACTGAACTGAACTCTCCGCTCGCTCGCGGCCCTATATATAGGGCCGACGAATATTCCAGAGCCGGTCTCTCGAAGGTTCCGCCCGCGTGGAATCTGGAATGTGCGCTGCCTTGCGCGGGCACACCCCTTGGCGCGAGCTCCTCCCTACAGGCCTTCCCCCCACGAAGCGTGGCCCAATCGCTATCGTTGTCACGCCCACTGGCGCTCGCCTGCCGCCCATCCACTAGGGGAGCGCGATCTTTCTAGACTCCGTCGTTCTAGTTCTTTCTGGCTGACTCCTCTTTCTATCAGTTTCTAGGCGAGTCTTTTCTGGGCTTTGTCACAATATGTAATTTGAGAAAATTACGGGATATCCTATTTCTTCTTGAACCAACTGCGGACCCCCTGAAACACCATCGCGGACCCCACTTTGGGAATCACTGCACTAGAATATGCACTTGACCTTTTAGTGATGATGAAAGGTAATGATACTTTTGAATTGGAGCTAAGGATTCATTGTTCAAGACTAGACTGCAAAAAGTGTCATAGAAGTGTTTGAATTTAGTCACATCACCATCAAATACTGGCAAGTGTATCATAGGTAATGGTATAACCTTATTCTGTGAAGTGCATGAATGGCATGTATGATATGACATTTCACTGTGACTGTGATGAGAACTTGCACTATGAACTGGCTGCTCGTGTAAAAACAGAAGACCAATTAACGTTGCTTTTAACATTTGATAATTGCTTCTTATTTCTTCATAGTATTGCATGTGAAATTCGATTTCAGCTTCGATGAAAGATTCAATTTGAGTTTGTACAGCTTCGTATTTTTCCCAGAGTTTATTTAGGCTATCATACTCAGCCTTCAGTCAAAACCCATCAACTTCTTCTGGAATACTGTCATTACTTCTGAATGAAACTGAACGTGCGTTAGATTAAACCTCGTTTCTTCACCAAAGATTTGAGTTCCTGATCCATGGTGTGAAATATTTGTAGCCCTGAGTTGCTAGAGATGATGTTGGAATGGCTTATAGATTCTGGTCACTGCAGCTAAGATGATAGCCTGGACCGCTGACCACTGCAGACCGGAGTCTTTGCCGTCCGTCGCGGTTGTTGTATGATCCAATGGGCGGCGTTCGCGTGATATGTCTCGATATGTAATTCACTGCTGCCAACAGTGACTTTAGCGAATACCGAGAAGTACATATAAGCGAAATACCGAGAAGCGAGCAAAGCGATGCTCGTTTGAGAGTTTAAAATTGTATTCAATAAAGATCCGGCTAACGGAGTAGACCAAATGTTGGGGTAACACACAGGGAAAAAAGGTTTAAATTAAAAGAAGGGATCTAGCCTTGGAAACTAGGTAGGAGGACCAGTTAGGTATGTAACAAACGAAACCGAAAAGGGTTGAGAGCAGTGGAACATAGGTACGCTGGGATACAGGGATCCACGAATCTTATATGAAATACAATTTATAACATGTCCTAAAACAATGCAATCTTTATTCTCACACGTGATGCACTATGGAAATAAATGAATAAATATAGAACAACTGAAATAGCCACTATGTAGAAATGGCGCGAAATATAGCACCTGAATGTAAATGTAGGTAATTTACATGATATATTGAATTATACACTGAAACACTCGTAATCATTGATATTGTAAGTTAATCGATGAGAATTGCTTGTAATATCAATATTAGGCATAACAGAATTATGATAGGATGATCCACTGTGGACTACGGATAGCACAATGGCATGTAAGCCTAGCACGAGCATAACACAAAGGTATGTTAACTGAAATAATTATAACGCTGTGGCAATTGCTGATGAGCGAATTGCGAGTGTAGAACAAAACTTGATAATTGTAGTTTTGTCAGAAATTCGGAGTTTAAGAGCACTGATACAAGTGTTGCACAATGACTTGAAACGTGAGCGTGAGCTACAAGCGCCGGAACACTGTGCAAGCTGACAGAGAACTGAACTGAAGCGTGCATAGATGCCTAGAGTTTTGCACATGAAAAGGGCGCGGAAGAACACCTGTCGCTTACTCAATATGATGAAATTGGTTAGAATTGCTGAGTCAGAAGCGGGAAGACTAGAGCGTTCATTTGAATAGAATAAACCACTATGCATGTAGCTTGTACTAACAAGAACCTACAGACTTCAAATATAAATCAGAAGAAGCCAAAATATGTGTAAAATTTGGATGTTAACATTTTTGGCATACAGTATTTGACTCCGTTTTGTTACTCGGGCTGAGTACACAAATTCCATGTGCCAAATGTATAACACATTAATAAATTTCGTAAATCTGGTGGTCATCACAACATGAATATAAGAATTCAGTCTAGGATAGTTAAGTGTGTCAAGAAGAACAGTTATTTTTCCAATAGTCTGTTTATTTAGAAAGAGAAAAATTAGTTCTTACACTTGTTGCATGAAAAATAGTTTTCTTTAAAAAGGGCAGTATTTTCTTCAACATAAAACCTTCTCAGGCCTTCTGAGAAATAAATATGTTATACACTATAGGCCTACGTTAGCTTTGATATTCAGAAAAACACAAATGCTTCAAATTGCTTCAAGATACAAGTGGTGTCGTGTATGTGGGTCAACCTTACATTTTGAGGTCAACAATCTGAGACGTGTATGGACTGTTCTTCTGATGATCAACATTGCAAAAGAGATAATTACCTAAAGTTATGTTTTCATCTGTGGTGATTAGATCAGAGGCTAAAGATCAAGGTAGTTTCTTAGCAAAACTGAAAGTAATGTTTGTACCGATAGAATAAACAGGAATGGACAGGTTATAAAGAGAAATAGATATCTCCCTGGAGATAAAGTTATGTTATAGAACAGTTAGCCTTCTATAGAAAGCATTCATAAAGTAAAGCTGGGTGTGCTATTATAATGAAATACTGTATTTAAAAGCAGGGAGCAGTAGGCTCTGTATTTAGAAGTTGAGAGCAGTAGGCTGTGTATTTTGTAGTGAGGAGCAAAAGGCTCTGTGAATTAGTAGTGAGGAGTAAAAGGCTCTATGTTATTAGAGGATGGGAGCTGAAGGCTTGATATGGTCCGATCATTTAAATCCAACTGTACTTGTAAATTCTTTCTTCTCCAAGGTCCAGCTGAATTACCACGGTTTACTCAGTCGCGTGCAACAAGGTTCTCTTACAGTTCTCAGGGTGCTATTGGGTCTGGGCTCTTAATAGTTATGTAAATTATAATGAAAGTTAAATTGCAAAGAAACACTGTTTATTGATAATTGTTGCACACAGATAATTATAGTTAATTACGATCTTGACTTTTATGGGGATATACTACTCGAAATTCAGATCGCTGTAGAGCTGGTTCGTACTTACGTCTTACAGTTACGTAAGTTTGAATAATAATAATTACGTAATCTTTATGTAGTAATTATTCACTAATTAATGTCGTAATTTGCATAATAAATAACTCACTGGCTTTATAGTGGTAGTGGTTATAATGAAGCCCCACTTAACACACACGTACTTTACACTTGCTTTATAATTAAAATAATACTTCGTACTGGCGCAAATCGCCAGGACGACCAAACTCGGTGACATGCTGTAAGCAAGTGATTTTACCCATGCTGCTCTACATTGTCATTCCTTTCGAACATCATGGTCCCCACCAATAACCTTTAGCAAATCATTTTCCATCTTATAGTAATTTGGAGGTTTTCATGTTATAAACTTTAATCCTATTGGTTTTACTTCCTTTGTTTACCCTACGCTAAACAAACTAACACTCTGGATTTCTCTAGCAGTTTCTTTCTCGCTACTCTCCTCCAGTTCCAAGTATCCTATACATCTATCTTTTCCCCATTGCAAATTCTGAGTAATTCCTTTTGACTAAGACTACCATCTATTCTTTCATTTTTGTAGTGAATAGAACTTCACTCTGAGAACAGTTGCTGTCTCCAGCTTCATGCTGCTTCTCAATGCACTGCTCGGACTTCTATTGAATAATTCTTAGTATTCCGTCTGGCTTTTACTTCAGCTCTCACTAGTTTCAACAATTTCATATTTCTATCCTGATATTTTAGCTATAATATTTTATTTTAATATTGTAAAATTATATTTTCTACAAATTATTGTTTTGACTTTATTAATTTTATTACTTGATTTGTTGTTTTATTCTGTTAATTTTATGTTAAATTTATGATAGTAAAATCTGATTAAGTACAGTGTATTTAGTAATCATTAATTATAAATATGATATTACTTTATTAAACATAGCAATGACTATGGTGATCTCAGACTCTGTATATTGAGGTAGGCAGTAGGCCTAGGTGAGTTTTGTGCATGTCCGGCGCCTATAGCCATACAAGTTTAGGGGTTGATAAGAAAGTGTTCATCAGCCAAACATGACTATCTGTATGTTAATAGGTATTTCATTGTACAAGTAATGCGACCATAATTGGGTCAGAAAGTTAGTAGGGGAAGTTGAAGTTCCACCCAGAGTAAGCTTAGAAGAAGTATTAATAAGTTAGAAAGTTCTGAAAATGGAATGTAATGGAAATAGCATATTAATAAGTAGAGGGTAAGATAAAGTAGAAAAGAATTGAAAGTTGAAATTTGTGAGGAGGTTAAGTTCAGAGAACCGAGAATTAAAATAAATAGACAAGAAAAAAGTTAAAGAAAAGAAAAGTAAATGTTAGAAAGAAGTATAAATTTAGAGTGGTCAGTGGGAATTTTTCTAAAGTTCTGTTGTCGTAGTACAAGAAGTATAGGAAGTAAAAGAAGTAATATATAGAAGAATAAGTAGTAATTGGAAAGCTAAAATTGAGTAAGAAGGAAGAAGTAGAAATAGTAAAAATATATTTATATACTTTTGAAGTTGGGTTAGGATTGAAGTAAATTTTAATTGTGATCTGGTAGGGTGAGGTAAATAAGAACCTGTGTGGGATGAAAAGTTAATTAGAAATTTATTTATGTAAAGACAGTACAAAGTACAATGAGTAAGATTGGTACATCAAAACCAAAAACTGAAGTATTACTCTAGTTGCAGACTGTGTGCATATATGTATTGTTCTTCCGACAAGGAGACAAGTTCCAAAGAAGATCTGAAAAGTGAAAGAAGTGTCATTTCAGTCTTCAAGAATAAGCTGGGATTATAAGTATTTGTTCTGGGAGGGAAAAGAAATAAGTACTTACTTACTGACTGACTGTTTATTTTTGGGTCTCTCAAACCAACATAAATCAGCTAAAGAAAGAGTAGATGATTTGAATTATTGATGAATAATTGTATATGTTATCAAATAAAAATGTGTTAAAGTTGTTTTTGAAAATCTGACTATTTTTCAGTAGTTTTCTAACACCCTATATTTAACTTTGCTGAAATTTATTCCTATTATGAATCCACCCTGTCTTCAACTGAAGTTAGTCGGCCAATGGTTTTGTAACGGACTTTGAAAAATTTTAAGATTGAGTTTTAAAATATATGGTTCATTGCTTAGAATGGTGAGTGGCGCCCTATCAAATAAATTTCTCATCATTAAATCCGTTATAAACTGTTTGAAGGCTTTGTGCGCTCTTAGGCCGGAATAATGCGCCTAATGAATCAACTGTTCGTAGGCAGCTGAGGAAATTCGAGGCAACAGGGTCCACTGTAAACATTCCAGCACCCGAACGCATTCGTCGTAAGTGGTCTCTTCAGAACATTGCCATTGTGAGATATAGTGTTCAAGTGAGTCCGAACAAATCCATTCGTCATCATTCTCAGCAATTAGGCATTTCAAGAAGCGCATTGCAAAGCATTCTCGTGAAAGATCTGCACATGCATCCATACAAAGTGCAGTTAACCGAGGAACTTAAACCAACAGACCATTTGCTACGAATACAGTTCGTTCAGTGGATTCTTGAGAGGCAACATGCAGACCACAACTTTGCAAACAAAATTATCTTTACTGACGAGGCTCATTTCCATCTTTGTGGCTTCCTAAACAAACAGAACTGTCACATTTGGAGAACAGAAAACCCTCAAAGAATTAGTGAAAAGGGATTACACCCGGAACAAGTGACTGTTTGGAGTGGACTTTGGGCTGGTGGTATGATAGGGCATTATTTTCTCGAAGATGATGATGATAATGCCACAGCAGTTAATGGAGAACATTACCGGAATATGGTTACCAATTTCTTGTGTCCTTATTTGGATGGCATTGATATTGAACAGTTCTGGTTCCAGCAAGATGGTGCTACCTGCCACATCTCCAACAAGACTATTGGTTTGTTACATGAGGAGTTTCCAAACTGAGTTCTTTTGCGCAGGGGCAACCAAAACTGGCCACCAAGGTCATGTGACCTGACATCGTGCAACTTCTTTCTTTGGGAATTTCTTAAATCACAGGTTTATGAACACAATCCCCGAACCATACAAGACCTGAAGCAGGAAATTTGACATGTCATCACCCAAATCCAGGCACAAGACTGTGCAAGAATTATCACAAATTTCATGGACAGAGTCACTAGCTGCAGAGCAGGATGTGGTGGACATATGCCAGATATAATTTTTTCATACATAAATCGGAACATGTGCCCTTTGTATTCATGTATAAATATATGTCATTTCTTGAAAACAAAATGTATTTTGTGCATTATTAAATCCGGTGTTCTTATTGGGACACCCTATAGTTCTCTCACTCAGCAATATTTTACATTATAGACTATTTAAAAATGATAAATTTCCTTAATTACTGGCTCCTATATCTTACCAATATTAAATTAATAACACTACTCAATAAATTTGAACTTTTTGTCCATAACATGAACAAAAGAGGCTGATCTTAACTAATTTGCATGTGCTGAACACGAAAATTTTAGTGAAAAGTTTGTAACACGTCACATTTTTGTTATACAGAGTGGACCAAAAGTCGCGATCAGATAATGTTTATATTGTAATAACTCATTTTCCGAAACCGAAAACTAATTAAAAACTATTCATAGGCTGAGAGGAATATTTAACCCCTTCATATACGTTTGGTAGGATTAGTTTGTCGATTTTCCGATAGAGCAAGGTCATTGTTATGTTTTACTGACAAGCCAGAGTTTTCTTGTGCGCGGGTTTATTAGGCGAGTGTTGTCAATGTGCAAAGCTGTGTTATGTTTGTGTTGTAAGCAATGGCGGATACAAGCAAATATACGATTGAGGAACGTCTCATTGTTAGTGTGTGGGTTCATGAAAAAGAACAAACTGGCGAAACGTACGAAGAAATCAGAGAGAACTTCTTTCTTCGTTTCAATAAAGCAGCTCCCACTGAAGCCAAACTACGGAAACTGGAAAAGAAGACTTTCTCAAAAGGCTCTGTATTGGATGCAAAACGCAGCGGAAGACCTAAAAAATATTGGAGCGATGATGTCAGTAATCGTCTGAGTAAATCATTGGAGGGTTCACCCATGAAATCAACAAGGAAGCAATCGGCAGAAATGCAGATCCCAAGAACTTCGTTGTACGACAACTGGCTCTGGTCCTCCTTAGAAGAAAATCTTGGGTTGGAATGATTCGGATGGATTCTGTTGAACAACTTAAGAGAGAGATCATCCATATCTTCAGAACGATCACTCTCAAAATGTTGAGGCGGGCAAGCAGAAGGACATGGCGGCGCATTCAACCGTGCGTGGAAAACGATGGTGCACATACTGATACTTTTGACGTTTAACAATGACGCTGTCAGGCCCAGAGAACTTTACTTCACCATATTTCCATCCCTTAATACTTGCTACTTCAATAAATAAAGTTTTTACGTCAATTGTGGCATTTTATTATTGCATAAACTAACATACAAAATATCCGATCACGACTTTTGGTCCACCCTGTAGATATTTAATTGATAGGCTACATTGAAAAATCGGGATTTTTTTACCTATTAAAACGTACTTTATTCTCATTTATTGTATTAAAATTTTTGAAGGGCAGCTCAGCTATGATAAAACCAATAAATAATACCTTACCAGCTATAAAACATATTAAAACCAATCTTCATGCAATAAAGTGGAGAAAGATATAAATACCTATTTTTTCTCTTATGAGAACTGGAGTCTTCCCTTTGAGAAAACCAGCATTAACTGCCCATCATTGCTGTATCCCATCTTCTGTGATACCACTGCCCTAATATAACAATATCTTGGTGAAATCATTCTCTTTGCTCATCACTTACAGCCCCCAAGTTCTTAGGAAGAAAGTCCAAATGTGAATATAAGAAGGGGATTTTCTCCGTTATTTCGTGGTTTCTTACTAATGTCTATTAATTGGCGATAATTCTCTGCTTTATGATTCCCTAAAAATCCTTTGACAATAAATACAATAGATCTCCATGCTGGTAATTCCATAGGGTTAGTATTTTCTCAGAAATGCTCTCGTTCAAAAGATTTCTAATTTGTGAACAGATAAATATTAATTAAGTGGAGGGAAAGGAAATAGACATTAAATCCATGTCTGAGCTACCATGACAACATGCCAGTATGACATCAAATTCCTCAACTGATTCAGAAGACAAGGCAGACCACAGGAGGTTTCTCCGTTGAGAACACACATCCAATGGCGTCCTACATTTGTAGGTACTTTGAAGCCAAGTTATTATTTATATACTATTAATTAAGTGGAGGGAAAGGAAATAGACATTAAATCCATGTCTAAATATGCCTTTTTAGCATGACTGAGTTTAGTAAACAGAGTCTTTAATCATTGAAAGGCTTCTCCACTCTTATCCAGTGCTTTCACAAAATGTTCCATTAGCCCTAGTTTTATACGCAGTGGTTACACTAGAGGAGGATATTCAATATTATGCTCACTACAAATATAAGCTTGTCTGATAAGCCAGTTCTTCACCACATAATGTTGTGCTGTTGCTCGACTATCCCACAAACATAAACAACAACAGAACATAATAAACTCTCCTTGTAATCCAAGCAACAAAGATATTGCTTTCAAATGCCCACAAATTTCCCAGCAATGCTCATTATAATTTACTGCATTCAAAATTAGTGACATGTTTTCATAAGTTTCTTCCATATCGACTGAACATACCACTGGAATGGAATGTTTTGTATTACTATAGTGCAATAAAACTGCTTGTAATCTCAATTTTAACGAATCAATGACCACTCTCCATTATTCTGGATTATATTCAATATCTAGTTCATCCATCAGGAGAATGTGGCATGGGTCTGAGGGGAGATTATTATACACAATTCTATTTTTTAGTTTTCCTTGAAAGCCTTCTGCTTCGGTAATGCAGAAGTAACAATCTTCCAGATGACTGGTAGGTATCACCAAAATAATTGGAACAGCTGTGCGATTATAGCAAATTGTATAGGCATGACATGCACATTTTCTTCGAATAATAAACACTAGGAGAGTCCTTAAGAACAAACATTTATTGTCTGCTAGCAAAAGAAACATCAATCAGAAAAATGAGAGCCTCCATGTGATTATATAACCCTCCTAGTAAATAACTGTCACTAATTAAAAGATCGAGTCCAAGTTTGTTGGTTATTGAAAAATTTACCGAACATTCGTTAAGCCTTATAAGCAAATAATTTCATAAATACAGTGAACTCTCGATAATTCGGACCTCAATATACCGGACTTCGGATAACTCGGACAGATTCTTGACGACCCAGACCCAGCTCTACGGCCACTTCAGGACTGCAAGAGAAGTAATTATCCTAAAGCAACAGAAAAAGTGTACTTTACAGTTTCTCCCGGCCTAAATCTCCTCAGGAAAATATGCTCAAAGTGTCCACATCAATCATCATCGTGTCCTAATAATGTAACAGTGTGTATTTCAGACCTTCACTAGAAATTTTAATGCAGTACTGAAGTGTTATTTGTTTTTGTTCCAACTGTAAGTTGCCTATATTCTACCTCATACATTTTTCTTGTAGCTTAAACACGAAATTTCATTACTTAGATACCATTTCCTCATTTCCCCTCCACAAGCCGGATATTTCATAACTCGGACAGACCCCTGCCCACTTTAGTCCGGTTTATCGAGAGTTCACTGTACAATATTTACCTTGAAGCTTCTTGGCTAACAAGGTGAATTCTTTATGAACGATGGCGATGCAAAGACATCTGTAGATTTCTTGAAGTTTGATTAGCTCTGGCGATTGCGGAGGACCACTAACACTTTGTTAGAATTTGAAGCGTAGAAATAATCTTCACAGTATCGAATAATAGATATAATTGATTCTTTAGCTGTTAATTTCTGCTAGCTATTAAGTACATTATTTGCAGTTAACCTTAGCCACTGAATAGTATAATCACTGCCAATATCATTGTGATGGCTAAATTGTAAGCTATATTAACCCAGATAGCGCGGAATTATTTTTAACACGTTTTCTTTTATTAAATTGCATAAAACACTTCATTTTAAGTAAAGATTCATACAGTAATGTGATTTATTCTTGTAACTTATATACTTCCTGAAATAATGTCCATGCTCCTGGAAGGACGTCAGTGAAATGCACATTGAAATTCACCTATCACTGAAATTAATTAAATACACTTCTTCGAGTACTTTATTGTTGTTATTCATTTTGCTTTGTGTGATAAGCAACGAAACATGTTACACGAAGTGACAAAACACATTTCACGCACTGAGTTGTAGCATTCTTGTGGCATTGTCGGCAATGGAGCTATTTTTTCTTTCCTGTAACACTGTCTGGTTGTAGGTCGGCAACATAATGCTCCAATTTGTCTAACCGAGAATGAGCCTTTGATGAACCCGATGGCCGTCCTCTTGAAGAAACCACTCTTCTATTTGACTCCAAAATAATTGTGACTAGTCTTCGGCGAATGAATAGATGATCTAATTTACCACCATCTTGCCGGTAAAGTTTCCACACATTTTGTTCCGCAATAGCGCAACGTTAGGGAAATACCATTTCTTGCCTCTGATTAATACACAGTGCAAAGAAATGTTTTGGTCAGCTCTGTCAGAGCCTCCCATGTGTGTATTATAGTTGTGGATGACTGTGGTTGATCGACACTAATTTGCTTTTTTTGCTTTTGTGAGTAGCGAGATACCTGGTGAGTTGGTAAAACTCTATCAAAGTTAGTAGCCACATTCACCACACTATCATCATTCCATCTAGTAACGAGGACGTTGCTTGTGTCATTGAACCTGAAGTCGTATGTAGCCCGTGGTGTTTTCTTCATCACTGATGGTCATATCGCACTCTTTCCCAATTCTATTGGCTCTTATTGCCCCTGTGGCTTCAATTCCTCTCTTATGCAGATCCCTAAGTAGAGGTATTGAGGTAGAAGTTGCCAAAATACACTCTATAGGGCAATTGTTCCAGCTTGTAAATATAAGTCAGCATATCGAAGTCTTTTTTCAGCATATTTATCAGGTAATGTACCAGCTTCTTGATATGGCCCGAACCAGCTTAGGTACCCAAAACTAGGTCCACCACACCAGAACTCATAGCCATACCTAATTGGCTTTCCATGGATGAATTGTTTTGCACTAGGCCTATGTTTACCATAGTAAGGTACCATGCTCTCATCTACGGAGTGGTTTTGAATATGTGAACTGTACTCTACACATATCTCATTTATTTTATCTATTAGTGGCCGTACTTTAGCAAATCGATCACCTAAAGGTACTTCCACATTATAAATCGGAATCGATCCCTTGCCATAGTTTCGGAAATCAATATGTTATGGGCATTTGTTGACTTTTCCCAATATATAAGTTATCTTTCTGTGGCAGGTCGACATAACCACTCAATGAAGGCTATGAAGCACTTCATCTCTTCTTTAGAATGATCTCCAAGCCTATTTCTTTTTGTGGCATACTGATTTGTATATGTCACCAGCAAATTTACCATGCCATCATCGAAAAAACTCATGGGACTGTTAGTTTGACACAAAGAAAGATATATTCACGTCATCTTCCCATTAATATTTACTTACAGATATTTTTTTACAATAATGAAACACCAGGTATTATTCTTCAAAAGAATTTCACAAACAAATTTTTAGGCTCCCATTACGCTGACATCCTTCTGGAAGGAAGCATTAGGAAAGTGGGTTGTGGGGCCTACAATATTGTTCGTAATGTTTGTTTGGTGAATCACTATTGTGAAGAAGATATTTAAGGCAATAAATGAATAAAAATTTGCAACAAAAGAATAAGAAGAAACATAGAATACATACCGAAGGTCTTTGACATATTCCATTTTGTTAGAAACGTAACTTTACAGCTGAATATCACTACTAACCTCTCAACAATGAAGACTAAAATAACATAGAAATTAAAGCATGCAGTTTCTAGTTACGAAATATGATGCTGCACTCGGGCGAGTAATTGAAGAACTTTCGAAAAATAAACATGTTACCTACTGCTGTTCACATCCTTTTGGAAGGACATCAGTGTTATCTGGGTTAAGCAGTTCTATAATAATGAGATAATTAACTCACAGTTTAAAATAAGTAGTAGTCTTCAAGCTTATAATTATTCACATTAAACCAGAAAAGGATAATCCTGATGGAACAAATAGCGCCGTCACATATATGCTTGAAATCTTGTTAATAATATTTCTTCAATGAAGAAAAATGCATGATAGCATTATAGATCAAGTTATGAAACATTAGCTTCTGAATATAATAATAATTGGGTGAAATGACCCAGAAATTGCCAATAGAAAGTGTAAAGGCAATTAAAAGACGTATATAGAAGATGGCGACGATAGAACAAGAATGAAAGGCTATCAATACTCTCTGAAAAGCTCTTATTGGCTTAGAGTAATGAGGAGAGTCAAATAAGCATTTATAGTAATTAAATGAGTTTAGCAGCAACTATAAGATCATAAAAGACTTGAGACTTTCCCGGCGTTGGTTATATATAATGGTCTCTCGGGCTTCCAACCGGGTTAAAGTATGGTTTATTTCCGAGCTTTCGGCTGCTGTCAGCTCTGCAGCCATCTTCTGGGAGAGAAGTGCGCTAGTTCTGTGTCTGGCTCCTTTTTATAGCTGGTGGAGTTTGCAGAGAGCGACCAATCGGAGCACAGGAAATCCCGGAGTGAAACGCAGGAATGCTATTGGTTGGTGCTGAAGTTGGTCCTGATTTGGCCCGTTCCTGTAGGATTCTGATTGCTGGGTTCCAGGCTTGGCTGAGTTCTAGCCCGTTGTCCCTGTTGTAATTATTGCGGTGTAGCTTTATTTCCAGAGCTTCGGCCACGACCCGGCCCCAGTAGGTAGGTTGATTGCCCAGGTTTCTCACCCCTTGGAAGTTGATGTGGTGGTCATGGTCGTACATGTGTTGAGCTACCGCCGACTTTTCCGGGTAACCCAACCGGATGCAGCGTTTATGTTCATTGCACCTGGCCTCAATGGTGCGGCCCGTTTGCCCTATATAGACGGCTCCACATTGGCACAGGACTTCGTAGATCCCCGGAGTCCGCAATCCTAGAGAGTCTTTCACGGGGCGAACCCATTGTCTCACTTTGGGTGGTGGCATATGTATGGTCTTGATGTTGTGTTTGTGGAGCAGTCTGGCTATCTTGTTGGAGACCGGAGGCATGTACGGAATGAAAGCCAGTTTTGGTCCGGTTTCCGACGATGTTGGGGGCTGGCGATCAGTCTTTCTCAGGGCCCATGCGATGTCCTTGTGACTGTAGCCATTCTGCCGGAAGGTATTCCGGAGATGTTGTATCTCTGTTGTTAGACTGTCAGCATCCGAGATGGATCTGGCTCTATGTACCAACGTTTTTAGAATGCCTCTCTTCTGCGCTGGGTGGTGGTGGCTACTGGCATTTAGATACAAATCTGTGTGGGTGGGTTTTCTGTACGGGTTATTCCATGTCAAATCAACCAATTCTACTATGAGATTTGAACCTTGACCTCTCAGATTTGTATGATTTTTTTTTCAGGTATTGCACCCCGTAAATCTAGTTTAAATTTCAAATTTCAAATTTTTCTGACTTTTGGTTTTTGAGTTACAAGGGTTTAAAAATCCAAAAAACTATGGTTTTCTATCGCTTTAAGATTATTATAAAATGCTATAGCTCAAAAACTATACCACCTAGGGAGCTCAAACTTGCACCATGTTTTTCCTCTGAAAATTCCCTTTAATTTGATATATCACAGAGCTATGTTGCTTAATTTTTGAAATGTTAAAAAAGTTGCCAAAAAACTTTTTTTGAAATTTCAAAAATACGTACCCTCGGATTTTTTTGGAAAAATTATATGTGTTGTCCACTCTAATTGACTACATGCATGCAAAATTTCAAAATGGGATCTCTATGGGTTCTTATTTTTAAAAATATTTGACTACCAGAATACATGATAGTGAGATGTATAGCGGACTATTTCTAGGCTATGAATACTAAGGTACATAGGCTAATTCTACCAAACCTAAATTATTTAGATAGCGTTCATATGTAACATTTCCCTCTTATTGTTTGTTAACTAAATGATGTGTAGTGTTGTTTTTAATTTAATTTTCATGATACCTGTAACTATACATAAGAAGGAAGAATAAATTTTAATTTACATACAACATGCTAATAGTGAAATTTTGAACAAAGCCACTCATCTTGAATCATCCAAAACTCTTAGTAATATCAACTCATATAGTTATAAATGGTTTTGCTTTGTTTTCCAGTATTAATTGTATCCTAATCATTTACAAAGAATCCCATATAAAAGAAATGGGTAAAAGTTGTTTCACCTTGTGAAAAAGTTTAACTTGTTGATATTTGCGTGGATAGAACTGTATTCCTTAGAATATTAGGTGTTTGCCGTACATAGTTAATAGTATTTATACACTTTAAAAGTTTTCACTGAGGGTAACACAATTTAAATGTTTCTTTTTGATTTTTTTTAAGATATTTTTTCCAAAGCAAGAGAAGACAGCTTTATTTCTTCAGCACTTAGAGTGTATGTTCTTTCCGTTGCTGTAGTTGGATCCACTGTTTGCAAAAGAGTGTTTCCTGGAACATCTAATAAATCTCTTGGTTGTGGATAGCAAAAAAAAACGGCTGGACCTTTTGGGTGTAAAAAATTTATTCCATACATGCCATTGTGTTTTTCGTCAATCCATCCTAGCCACCAAGAGTCATCATAAGCTACTGTCACAAAACCAGCAGCAATGTTTTCCAAATCTGATGATGTTATTTGGTTCACTGTTGTCACACATTCAAGAGATTCATCAAGGCTGAAATGATAAGGCTTGACAGTAATTTGACTCTCTGTGTGGAGTTTATATGAGTGAAACTTTTGTGTTCCCACAATCGCTTTTGATTCACTGAGCCGAGAAAGTAATCATTCTTTAGTCTCTTCGTAGTCTTCTGTTGTGCAATATTCAAAGTCAATGTTTTTTATATTTTCCAAGGCAAATTCATAAAGTTCTTTGGGTGTTAAAATTTGGCCTTTGTAAGCTGGCTAAAAGCTAGCCGCTTAACAGTTCCGCCAAGGCCAATGACATGCACTCTTGCCATGGGATGTTGCAAAGAACTCCCACTCTGCCTCAACTTCAAAATCTGTTTTATGCAAGCATAAATTAAGGAAGTTTTTCTTATTCTTATACTGGGCAGCGCTCCCATCAGAAAAGTAAGTAATCTTTTTTAAGTGCAAAAGGCAAGGTTTGCTTTAAGCTTTCTAGCAGTTTTTTCTGGAATACATAGAAAGCGACTGTATTAAGTTCCAGGAAATCTGATGTAAAAACATATTGCAGGTGGTTTAGTTTCCCCTCCCATTTGTAATATATTATGATGAAAGGATGCAGTGTAGCTTGGCTGGTAGTCCAGTGGAATGATTGTATTTTGGCTTGTATGATGAAAGAGTAGTTTTCCGCAAAAATCACAGTTGACTACTACATGGCCTTCAGTTAAATTTTCCTTGATTTCGCTTTAATATTCTTTCTGCTGACTAGCTATAAATGAATGAGTTCTGAGCTTTGTTAGTGTGTCCAAAAACTCATCAATAAAGTCATCACTACATTACTACAGTTTCCATCACACACCCACTTTTTCATTGAACTTTGTATTCAATAATTCTTGAAGTCTAGGAACACCAGGTCATTCTTTACAAACATTCATAAAACAATGTTGAGATGGTGGATAGCACATCATCTTGACCAGAGTGATAAGATTTCAAATCAGTGTCATCCCCATCTAATACAAAATTTTGCACTTTTGCACTGTACATCATTAGCTTAATGTTTTGGTGTAAGGTACACACACAGACAGTATGTGTGCCACTTTTTCCAGGCAGGATACAGTTCTTCGGCCTCAGGTTGCAAAACTTTGAAAAACCAATTTTGTTTGCTGGGAATTTTTCCTTAAATAATTGGTATATTTCTTGTAAATTTGCCAACACTAGTCTCTTTTGTACCTGGATCTTTCCATCTTTATTTCCTATGGTCACAAAATCTTTTTTCCCTGGCAACATTCTACTAATGTCGTCAGAATTGTAGAAGTCTTTTACAGAGTCAGCCTAGAAATAGTCCACTATACACCTCACTAGCATGTAATCTGGCAGTCAAAAATTTTTTTAAACAAGAACCCATTGAGATCCCATCTTGAAATTTTGCATGCATGTAGTCAATTAGAGTGGACAACACATATAATTTTTCCCAAAAAATCCGAGGGTACGTATTTTTGGAATTTCAAAAAATGTTTTTTGGGAACTTTTTTAACATTTCAAAAATTAAGAAACATAGCTCTGTGATATATCAAATTAAAGGGCATTTTCAGAGGAAGAAAATGGTGCAAGTTTGAGCTCTCTAGGTGGTATAGTTTTTTAGCTATAGCATTTTATATTGATCTTAAAGTGATAGAAGACCGTAGTTTTTTGGATTTTTCAACCCTTGTAACTCACAAACCAAAAGTCAGAAAAATTTTAAATTTTAAATTTAAACTAGTTTTGGGGAGTACAATACCTGAAAAAAAATCACACATATCTGAGAGGTCAAGGTTTAGACTGTTAGTTGATTTGACATGGAATGACCCGTACAGAAAACCCACCCACACAGATTTGTATCTAAATGCCAGTAGCCACCACCACCCAGCGCAGAAGAGAGGCATTCTAAAAACGTTGGTACATAGAGCCAGATCCATCTCGGATGCTGACAGTCTAACAACAGAGATACAACATCTCCGGAATACCTTCCGGCAGAATGGCTACAGTCACAAGGACATCGCATGGGCCCTGAGAAAGACTGATCGCCAGCCCCCAACATCGTCGGAAACCGGACCAAAACTGGCTTTCATTCCGTACATGCCTCCGGTCTCCAACAAGATAGCCAGACTGCTCCACAAACACAACATCAAGACCATACATATGCCACCACCCAAAGTGAGACAATGGGTTCGCCCCGTGAAAGACTCTCTAGGATTGCGGACTCCGGGGATCTACGAAGTCCCGTGCCAATGTGGAGCCGTCTATATAGGGCAAACGGGCCGCACCATTGAGGCCAGGTGCAATGAACATAAACGCTGCATCCGGTTGGGTTACCCGGAAAAGTCGGCGGTAGCTCAACACATGTACGACCATGACCACCACATCAACTTCCAAGGGGTGAGAAACCTGGGCAATCAACCTACCTACTGGGGCCGGGTCGTGGCCGAAGCTCTGGAAATAAAGCTACACCGCAATAATTACAACAGGGACAACGGGCTAGAACTCAGCCAAGCCTGGAACCCAGCAATCAGAATTCTACAGGAACGGGCCAAATCAGGACCAACTTCAGCACCAACCAATAGCATTCCTGCGTTTCACCCCGGGATTTCCTGTGCTCCGATTGGTCGCTCTCTGCAAACTCCACCAGCTATAAAAAGGAGCCAGACACAGAACTAGCGCACTTCTCTCCCAGAAGATGGCTGCAGAGCTGACAGCAGCCGAAAGCTCGGAAATAAACCATACTTTAACCCGGTTGGAAGCCCGAGAGACCATTATATATAACTATAAGATCATTATAATAATCAAAGAAATTAAATATACGTTCATAAATATTAATGGATTTAAAAATACTATGCTATGATGAAATCGTAAAAATATAGTATTGAAACTAACTAGAGTGAAAATGGAATGCTAGAATATAAATATATTATAATGAAGTTCAACTGTTTTCTTACCAACAAGAATTAGGGGACTAAATGCATGATCAGTAAAGAGAAACAAACACATGGCCTCCTGAATACGCCTCCTGAATATGGATGAATACAGGAAGAAAGTAAACCAAATAACATAATAAAGTTAAAGATTGGTATTAGATCTATAATATAAATATCAACAACTAGAATGAAGATCTCAACATAACTGAACACAGCAAAAGACATTGCAGCCACTCTGTTAAATTCACGTAACATGTTACACAATACGTGTGGTGCCCAATTTTAGTATTGTTCTCTCACAGCCAAAATACAAGTAATGTGCCTTTTTTACATTGTATGTAGTTGATCAATGTTGTGATTTCAAAGTTAAATCCCCACAAACATAACAAAAACTATATGCAGAATTTTTAACTTACATGAACAATGATTGTGATCTATTTAATGCTATTACAGAATAACTAGTACTGCTCACAACACTTCCTCAGTAAAAACTAATTGCTAAATTGGAAAGGTAAAGTCAGACTGAAAAATTCAATGCCATAGCCGGGATTTGAACCAGGATCTTCAGCTCTACGTGTAACTCTACCTGAGTTACCAGGGCAACATGCCAGTACAACATTAAATTCTCCAACTGACTCACATATCCCAGTGTACCACCAGGCATTCTCAATATGAGATATCAACCCAGTGGCGACTTACAACCTGTAAGTACTTAAGACCCAGGCTTCATAGTAAACCACTAGTAGGTCACAGTGGAATGATAATTCTTTCACACTGGCCGTGTATAGTCTAAGGTGAAGTCAGTCTTTTGTACCGGCATTTTGCCATGGTAGCTCAGGTGGTTAGAGCAGCGGCATGTAGAGCCGAAGATCCTTGTTCAAATCCTGGCTATGGCATTGAATTTTTCAGTCTGACTTCACCTTTCCATCTTAGCCTACACACGGCCAGTGTGAAAGAATTATCATTCCAATTGCTAAATTGTTCATTTCTTGTCTCACAATACAACAGCAACTATATTTCCTTTCCTTATTCAATTAGAGTCAGACGTACCTATCCTATGTGCAGCTGCATAATAGGGTAATTCGTTAATTTAAAAATGCAACTTTCTTTAAAAAAAAAAAAAAAAGACGTGTAGGAACTTTTTCAATGCCATATTCGTAATCAGCACATAAAAGATTATATAAAAACAGTTATTCTTGTCCATGTTGTGCAAACCTTCTTGAGTAGTGTAATCATATCAAATGAGTCTTTATGAATACTATTCGATTAATTGCTGTTATTTTCCTGCTGCTCATTAATTGAAATTTATCGCTGCACAATTGGGCCACATGGACAAATATATACAAACTGATGGCAAAGTAATTTATTAACATTGCCCACATAAATTTCTGCATAACTAAAGAGACCATTGAATATTGTATTATGGATATTTACCATATTTTACGGACCATAAGATGCACTTTTTAGGTAGATTTCGAAGAAAAATCTACCTATTGCAATGGATACCACTTCATGATTTTCAAAAAATTCTTTCATATCTTTACGTTTCATGCTCCCCTAAGTACGAAACCACCGCCCGTTAAAAAAAAATTTTTGTGATATTTATATATATATATTTATATATATATATATATTTATATCTTTACACGATAGCGGCCGTAATTTTGAAGATATTTGAACCAAATTTTATTATGTTATTTCTAGGCCCAATAGTTCGGACAAGTTCGTTAATGGGCAAAATTGGCCCAAGGGGGTGGTCGGGGGAGGGGGTTGAAATTTTAAAACATTTATATCTCGGCCCCTATGAAGTATAGAGGGAAACTTTGTTTGAATAAATTAGAGTACTCCCTATGGAGTTCACAGTGACACCAACAATTCAGGGGTTTTGGGGGGTACGAGTGGGGGTGGGGGTGGGGGTGAGGGGATGGAAATTCGAAATTTTTGAAACTACGTCTTGTGGGGTATCGTTGAAAAGCTCTTGATGAGTACTCTACAAATCAATAACTGGTTTCTTGATAGCTCTCATATGACGCGAGATTTTTAATGTTTGAAAATAATAACACTTAAAAGAATTATTATAATATCATAATTTTGTCTTGTTTAGCGGCTTTGCTAATTTTATTCATTGCTGATCTTGCGCACGGCCTCCCAGAATATTATATCCTATTCTTGTTGTCAAAACAAATGATTGTAGGCTCTTCCTCTTTACCGAATTCAGTTCTTATTACTGCAGGTTTGCCATGCCAAGGCTAAAAAAGAAGAGTGCTGCGCAGCGATAATAAATTAAACCAAAAGCACTTTGAAATCTACCTCAGCCTGTAGGCCTGCCTAAAGGGATTTTTTTTACTTTGATTACAGAGCCTTGAAAGTTGGATGCATCTAATGGTCAGAGGTACATTTAAAAAATTTAAATTATGGTAAATATTGCCAGAATACCATATATAGTTATAAATAAGGTGTTGTATACGATTATATAGTTACAAATTTTGGCACAGACTATACATCAGTGCTCTTGTCACAATCATAAAATAAGGGTAGCTGGAAGCCAGGTATACAATGTGAAAAGAAAGGAATGTTGGGGTGTAAAGGTATTTTCAGTCTCTCGTGAGAAATCAGTTCAGTTGTTAAAATTTACATGATACCTGTACAGAAGAGATTTTTGTACAATGCATGTTTTAAGTTAGAAGTGATTTACACTGATTCCATTGTACAAGGTTATCATTTGTTTAGGCAATGAAGTATACTATTCCCTTTAAAATTGTTCGTTTAGAATCACATTAAATTTCTTTCCCTTTAAATTTCCATCCTAAAATCAAGGTGCTTCTTAAGGTCCGGATATTTTTTCCAGAGGAAGTGATAAATATTGTTTTTATGTAATTTAAAAGTGGTTATCTGTTGGATTTCAAGAGGCAATTAATTTAAACAATTAAATAAATTATATTTAATTCCTTCTATTCCATATCTAGTACACTTATTTTTCTGGCTATATACTCGTTCATGTTTCCTTGTAAAAGACTATGATAGGCATTATTAAACACTACTTCCATATTATTAAAATTCAGATTGTGTAAAATTTTTAAAATATATAAAAGTGAGTGATATTTTACCAGCACTTCTGTAGGCATTATTTCCATATTAATGTACAGTTCTTTAGTTGGAGTGTATAATGAATAACCAAATGAATAACAAATTGCTCTATTTTGAATTAGTTGAATAGTTTCAAGATTGCTTTTTGCAGTATCCTCAAATAGAAGCCATGTATGATAGGTGGGAATATATTAATGAATAATATAAGTTCTTTTGATAGGCAAATGGTAGTACGAGGGTGCATCAATAAATAACCGGACTAATTTTGTAATTAACACATAATGGCTTTATTTCATTCAAATTCACTTGCAAACTTTTGAAGTGTTCTCCATCTGTTGAAATACAACTATTCCAACGTTTTACCCATTGTTCGAAACACTCACTGAACCCCTTTTTTGGCAGTCAGTTCAGTATACCCATGACAGCGTCGTTCAACTCCTTATCACTTTGAAAATGGAGATCACGTAGTTCCTTTTTCTCTTTAGGGAAGAGGTGAAAATGGCAAGGTGCGAGATCCAGGGAATAAAATGGATGAGTCATGATTTCAATGCCTAATTCTTCGATGACATCTTGAGTTGCACGCGCTCGATGAACCGGCGCATTGTCTTGTTGTGATCAAGATGGATGACATTTATTGTCCTAGTTGTGGAGAAGGTATTGTTACCAAAAATAAGGATGAAGCTATTCAATGCTCTCATAAATGTGGTGAATGGTTCCATATAAACTGTTCTAAGATATTCAAAGCAGAATTTGTTTCTTGTGGAAAAGGGAAGAAGAGATGGATGTGTAATAGAAGGGATTGTGAGGTTAGAGCTAGTGAGCCTGGCATGCTTGCGGTCCTGAGTTCAAATCTCGGGGCCGGCGGGTGTGTCATTCGTGGTGGACGAAGCCGTGCTTTAGGGGGTTTTTCTCGGGGTTCTCCCGTTTCCCCCTTTCATTCCACCAACACTCTCCACTTCATCTCACCTTTCCCCCTTTTCATCCTCATCCCGTTTCCACTTCTGGCATCGGGTCTGCTTCGGCAGTCGGAGCCCTTTGGGGGCCTCTCCCGTTCTCCCCGCTGCTTTTGGTCAAGAGGTTGTTGGTGGTGTGTGTCACGAACCTGTCGGGGCTCCCGGTTGGAGGTACCGCAGGGGGTGGCGCACACGTGGCATGGTACTAGGCTTGTTGGATGTAGGGGAGTTCCGTGGGGACCCACGGGGGGCTTTGCGGGACCGGGGCGGCCTGTGGGCACGCAACTCATCCCATCCCGGAGGTAGGCACAATAAGTCGGTAACGGCTGCAGTGCTTAGGGGCGTTCCCACCCCGCCTCCCCGCCTTAAGGGGCACAAAATAGAATAGAATATAGAATAGAGGTTAGAGCTACCAAGAAATTATCTGTTCATGACTTTGAAGTTGTAATTAATAAGTTGAAACAGGATCTAGAAAGTAAAATAATAGCAGAAAATGAATCTATGAAGTATAAACTTGATGATATGATCAAAAATAATAAAGAGTTACAACTTTCTTTAGATTTTTTTAATGATCAGTTTGAGACTATGAAACAAAACATACAGGACATGAAGGAAAATCAAACCGTGAATATAAATACAGTTAAAGATGGATTAGATGATTTACAGCAGTACTCTAGGAGGAATAATCTTGAATTCCATGGTGTTCCTGAGGTGCAGAATGAAAACATATATGAAGTTATTTCCAAATTGACTACATTTCTTGGGGTACCACTTGACAAAGAGCAGATAGATGTTGCCCACAGATTGCCTTCAAAGAAAGTAGAGATGCCGAGACCAATTCTAATTAAATTTGTTCATAGATGGAAGAAAGAAGAGGTGTTAATAAGGAAAAAGCACCATAGGGATATGGAATCAAAGGACATTGGTATTCAAGCAGCGTCACGGAAAATTTATATTAATGAAAATCTTACTCCAAGAAATAGAGCGCTCTTCAAGAAGGCCAGAGATCTGCTATGGCCGAAATTCAAATATATATGGACTAGGGACTGTCGTATTTTGATTAGAGAGTCAGACACTTCCCCTATATTCAATATCAGCAGCGACTCTGATATTTTGAAATATAAATGAATGAAACTAATAATTTGATTAATGTATTAGTAGTTGAGGATACAAGTATTATAACTTAATGTTATAAATATTCATTTTCAACACATTTAAATTTTCAGAATGAATATCGATTCATCTTTTAATGTTTGTGAATATAAATATGATTATTTAGCACAAATTGTACATAATGGTCATCTGTTACGTAACAATGACCTTAAATTACTATGTCTCAATGTCCGTAGCATGAGAAATAAATTAGACTCTATAGAGGCTTTGGTTTCTAATAACCAATATGATATTTTAATTCTTACAGAAACATGGATTACATTAAATGAGTCAAAATTTTTCCAATTAACAGGCTTTTCGGCCTTCTATTCTCATCAGGCAACAAAAATAGGAGGTGGTGTAGCTATTTTTGTAGATAACCGCTGGAAATCTAAATTTCTTAATAAAATAGATACTGATAATCATAATATATTATCTGTTCAGATTGAAGTAAATAGAAATAAATTCACCATTATTGGATTATATAACTCTAGAATAAGTAATACTGATGCATTTCTTGATGATTTTGGCAAATTTATACAGGATTACAGAAATGATGCTTTATTTATTGCTGGGGATACCAATATTAACACTCTTGATAATTCCATGCAATATGAAAATTACAAACAATTTTGTGATTCCTTCAGTATTCATTTAGCTAATAAATTGTATGCTACTAGAGAAGCAGAAAAAACTTCAACTTTACTTGATCACATTTTAGTTAATAAATGTGAATATCGTTATGACATATTTAATGTAAAATCTGATATTAGTGATCATAATATATTAATATTAAATACTCATATTCCCTCATTAAAATCAAAACAAAAATTGTTGGATAGTCCAAAAGTAATCAACAGGCATATTGATTTTTTAAAGATGAATGAGTATTTTTTTTAAAATAACTTTGAATGTAAAGGTGATATTGATCAATGTTTTGATGAACTAATGGAATTTATTAATGTCGGAATTAGTTCATCATCTTGCATCACTAAGTTTAAACCGTCATCACAATTTAAACCTACTTATGAGAAAACAATTCCTTGGATAACAAATGACCTTTTATTGTTAATCCAAAGAAAAGACATTTTGCATGCACATGTTAAAAGACATTGTAATAATAATAGTTTAAGGTTGGAATATAAGAAAGTTAGAAACTTGGTTACTTCAAAAAAAAGAATTCTAAAAAAGGAATATTATGAGAAGTGTCTAAAAAAAACTAATGGTAATCCAAAACAATTTTGGAAAGAGGTTAATAAAATACTAAGCAATTCTTCTGATCTGAATATTACTAATGAAGCTATAGAACTTTATAAAGAAGGAATAAACTATCAGGGAAAAGATGTTCCTCAAATATTTAATGAATACTTTGTAAATATAGGATCTACATTAGCTGAATCGATTCATTGCAATAACATATTAAATATTGAAAAACAATACAATGAAAGGAATTCATTTTTCATTGCACCAGTTATGGAAATTGAAATTAAAAATATAATTTCTAACTTGAAAAACAAATGTAATATAACTAAAGATGGATTAACAAACGTTTTCTTTAAAAAATGTATGCAGTCCATTAGTAGGTATATTGCAGATTTTATAAATTATTCGTTTAAAATTGGAGCAGTCCCTAAAAAATGTAAAATTTCACGTGTAATCCCAGTATTTAAAAATGGTGATAGAAACAATCTAAACAATTATCGGCCCATTTCAATTTTACCAGTAATATCAAAGATTTTAGAGAAATGTATGAAGAAAAGGTTAACATCGTACCTTGAAAAAATAGATTTTCTATATAAATTCCAATATGGGTTTCGTAAATCTTCCTCAACTTTAAATGCTGCGGTAGATTTTATTATTCAAGTTGAAGAAGCTTTGGACAAAAATAAGTTTGCAAGTGGACTATTTTTAGATCTACGAAAAGCTTTTGACACAGTTAATCATTTAATTCTACTGGAAAAACTAGAAGCAGTTGGTATTAGAGGTTTAGCATTAAATTGGTTCCAAAGTTATATGAGTTATAGAACACAGTATGTTACTGTGAATGGTTTTGATAGTGATTCTATTCCAATAAATTATGGAGTTCCACAAGGATCTGTTTTAGGACCATTGCTTTTCTTAATTTATATTAATGACGTGAGCAAAATAAATCTGAATGGTACAGTCACAATGTTTGCAGATGATACAACCATATTTTATGTAGACGATACTATTGATGCCGTAATGAATAATATGCAAAAAGACCTCAGAATCTTAGAAAAATGGTTAGCGTCCAATAAATTATCACTAAATGCTCAAAAGACAGTATTTATGATATTTCATAAACCTTCAATCATTCTAAACATTAATTCTGCAATTACAATAAATGATGTACCTATACAGCAGGTATCAAATGCAAAGTATTTAGGTTTAATAATAGATGAACATTTAAACTGGGATATGCATATTTTAAGCCTTTGTAGTAAAATTGCGCCGATAATTGGAGTATTACGACGATTGGGTGGAATATTATCACATTCTAGTATGAGATCTCTTTATTATTCCCTTGTACACTCTTACATATTGTATGTGTTATTTATATGGGGACGTTCAAAAAAGAAATATTTGCATAAGATAAAAATTCTTCAAAATAGGGCTGTAAGAAATCTTTTAGGCTGTCATTACTTAACACCAGTCAAAGTATTATATGAGCAATCAGGAATTCTTCCATTAGAATTAATCATAAAGTATAGTGCTGCAATCTTTATATATAAAGTAGTAAACAGACATGTTCATAATAACATTGCATTGCGTTTTCTTGAAAATGTGCATTCTTATGGCACGAGAAACAAATCAAATATTTTCGTCACGCATTCTGAATTGGTTACATATGGACTAAGGGGAGTGAAAAATTATCTTGCAAATCTTTTTAATGAAATTCCACTGGAAATAAGATCTGTAAAAAACTTAAATAGTTTCAAAAAAAAGTTGAAGATTTTTCTATTAAATGATTAAGTGAACAATATTTCTATTATACTTACTGTGTATACTTATTTGTGTAAATTATTGTAACAATTTTATTATAATAACTTTGAATTTTGTCATCCTTGTATTACTGTCCCTTAATGTGAGCAATTAGCTCGTTGGGACCTTTTGTTAAATAAATAAATACAATAAATAAAAAAATCCTGTCCTGGCAAGATCTGGTTCCTAAAGACAAATTCATTATATCTGCAACCTTCGCAATTGTTATGCGACGATCTTCTTGCACAGTTGCGTCAACTGTGTTGATGTTAACTTCCGTTTTTGCTGTTACGGGTCTTCCAGGGCGCGGTCTTCATAACCATCTTTGAAACGTTTGAGCCACTCAAAGACTTGTGTTCTGCCTAAATCATGGTCTTTATATGCTTGCTGCACCATTTCTAAGGTTTCTATAGGAGTTTTGTCTAAATGAAACACAAAACTTTATCGATGCGCATTGCTGCAATTTCAGTTCTATGTTGGGTACAGTAAACACCACCTGCGATATCCGGGTTTAACTCCTAACTGAATTGTTCTGAATGACTGGGATTCACAGCACTGCTAGACAAAGGATTCACCTTTCCGCGGCTGGCAGCCGTTTTGCTCCAGGTCGGTTTATTTAAATACAATTAAATCAGTCCGGTTATTTATTGATACACCCTCGTATATCTTTAAATTGATACAATACCCCAGCAGCTGATGAAATTTTATCTGCAATATATTCTATGTGTTTTTCCCATAATAAACATGTTGTTGTTTTCTAATGCCAGACGTTTGACAACAAAGTCATTTGTCCTCTTGCACTCCAATATTTTTCGTAGATATTCTCATATTTAGCCATAAGAAACATTCAACTAGAATTAAACCTAAATATTTATATACAACACTTTTTTTAGAAGCCCATTGTCATAATTTATCTCAATTGTATTCTGTCCAATCCGTTTGTGCAGCTGTGTCTTCAGATTTTAGCATTTATTTATCAGGTAAGCATAGTATTATACCGGTATTTATATATATATTTATTAATCAGATGTAATGTACTTCTCTGTCTACAGGTAATTATAATATTCCAGGTTCAAATGGACCAAGACCCATGGCAATTTTTGAGTTATTAGATTACATAGTAAATGAGCCTCCACCAAAACTTCCTGCAGGGATATTTACTGCTAACTTTAAGGACTTCGTTGATAGTTGTTTGAAGAAAAATCCTGCAGAAAGGCCGGACTTAAAAACACTAATGGTATGTTATTAACAACTATTGTTCCTTTCAAAAGTACAGAAAAAACCTGACTTTCCATCACCCTATCAACCAATTAGCAGATTATTTATTCAATTTATTTTATGTACAATATTATTTTATACTACCTATACTACCTATAGTAGAACCAACACAAGCTGGTAAAAGTTGTAAAATTAGCCATTGTCTGCATTCAAAGAAATTACCTTCAGAAATTCCTATGGTACAATGGGTGGAAACCACAATTAACGGCCATCGGTGTTGGCATGCTGACCACATGCCCCCAATCCTGCCATCTGCCTATGGTAGATGATGCAGCGGTCAGGTGGTAGGCCTTGTCCCTTCAGGGATGTTGCGCCATGGAGTTTAGTTTTTAGTTTGGATATTTCCTTTACGTAAGTGAAAATACATTCTTACAATAACATTTGATCCTAAAATACAATGTACACAACCAAAGAAAAATCAGGGACTTTATATGGCTGAGGTCCAGATCAGAAACATGCAGGTAAGTTTACGTGATCACTACCAACATATTTCAAAGTCTGTGGCATTTCATAAACACCTAGAACTTTATTTGTCATAAAATAATAGTTAAATATAATGTGATGAATAAGGAATAAAAATTAAAAAAATAGATTATGTTTAGTTACTATTATCATGTAGTGAATAATATTCCTATCAAGTAAGTTCCCTTATTGTGCGTTATTTAAAAATTATTGTAGGAGAAGTCTAGGAAGCATGACAGCGTCCTATCAGGTGTTTTCTTGACTCAGTGGTTATTGTAGCCATTAAAATATAATACTATAATCATACATTGTGTTCAAAACTCCTTTGAATCCCTATCTTTTTAATATTTTAAAGTTTGACGTTTTCACTTTGTGCATTAATTATATATTATTTGTGGCCCACAAAGATGAAATCAGCATAATTGAAGGTAGTCTGAATAAACTTAAAAACAATGATTGAAGGTAGTCTAAAATAAACTTATTTCCTTAATCATACTTATTCTAACCTCCATGACTTAGTAGCCCCACACCATAATCCTTAGCATAACGTGTAGAACTTGAGAAGTGTGATCACTAGGGACCGGATTTTTAGGTTTTTAAAAACTCTGTTTTAGGTTTTTCATTAGGTGAAATAGTTTTTTTTAGGTTTTTTCTCCAAAATATCGTTTTCGGGTAGAATAATTGGTTTAATGAATTTGAATGTGCTACATAGGATTCAATACATAATACTTGTAAAGTTTAGCTTAACAAAATTTACTTAAATTTCTGTAAACTTGCTTTAGGACAATATTATACAATTGAAGAAAGAAAGCAAAAACAATCAAAAGAAGCAGTGAAAATAAGATTGCCTCACATTTCCTGGTTACAGTATATCACTAAATACCTTTCAAGATTCTCAACTGTGAAGTTCTTCCTGTTATCTCTTAGTTAATAGTTAATACTGTATGTAGACACTACCCTTCTCAGGATTCGAATCCGATGCTTCTAATTTAGTGAGTAAAATACTTTATGGTTGGATGTTGTTAATGTGAAACTGATTATTTACCTTTCTGCAGTTGTTACGCATGCTAACCGCACAACAGATCAACTAGGGACGAAAATGTCCCTCTTTTCTAGAAAGGTAAATAATTCTTACGTGTTTCTGGCAGGCTTGACAAAATATTACTTTGCCATCTGTAGTGAAATTCAGGTCGTCGCCAATCCACTGCCGTAATAAACTCGATTTCATTTGTTTCGGTATAATTAACACGTCTTCTTAAAACTCACAGTGTGACCACTAAGTATGAATAACAGGGCAGTAATAAAGGCAAACAAGGGCTTTAAAACACAGAAATCTATATCCTTGTTCATACACGGCAACAATGGTTGTTCGTACGAATATTTTAAAAGGAATACGCCGGTACTCTTACACTTCCTCTCTAGATACTGTCCATCCTAGATGACAATGGGTTGAACGAAACGCTGGTGGTATTAATTTCAACCCGACAAAAAATATTGTCTCTCCGCAAAATATCGATTTCTCAACTGACAAAAAAAAAAGTATCCTAAATTAGATATTTTAGGTTTTATATCCCGTTTAGGTGTATTTAGGTTTTTATACCCCATTTAGGTACTTTTAGGTGCCATAGAATTAATGTGGGTGAATCCTATGGACATGATTCGAAAAAGTGTATAAGCGTTTTTTGTTTTGGAAGTAAGGGAAAAATAGGTAAAAACCTAAGAATCCGGTCCCTAGTGATCACTCTCGCAGCCATACAATTGTTTATATGGAGACAGCTGTGGCGATCTGCGATCAGTAAAGATGATGTTGCGAGTTATGGATATTGTGGTTAGGTGCAAGGAGTGTTTGTTTTAAATAGTCGAATAATGTTGTGAAGGGTTATTTTATGTCACTTTCTGGATCAAGTTTCCCCCCCCCCCCTCCCCCAACGTAAAATTCTATCTCTAATTTCCAAGGGATATGTTTTTAATCTCTAGGTTAGAATACAACATGCCTTCGTGTTTTTTGCTGGGTTGTAAAAGCTGGTACATGAAGTATTCCCGGGAGAACCATTGTTTTAAGCCACCAAAAGATAAAATACATACTAAAAAGAGTGCGAGAGACAGTTTACTGTTAAGAATAATCTATGTTCGTAGCATTTTTCCTGATGACATCATTATCAAGTCAGATATCCATTATGTCGATAGCAATACTGTCGGCATTCTGCGGTCTAGGTGGCATTTGAAGATAGGAGCCATACTCCACATTTTTCCAAATTTTCCAGAATATTTCACAAAGCATTCTACATTTTAGAGCAATCCTATCTAATAAGAGGATAATATGTCACACCCCAAAAGAGCTTGTAAAAGAGCTGACACTTACCTTTTCCATCAAGTTCTGATCAGGGTAATTTGCCATGTTTGTCATATGTAAAAAGCATAGAATCATCACTAGAAGGGGCCTCATTGATTAAAAACGAAGAAGACATCACATACTTGAAGTAGGGGGGGAAAACCCCAAAAAAAACATTAATTTGACCAGATCCAAGAACAAAATTTCCGCGCAGAATGAAAAAATTACTATCTCGAAAAGAAATCAGCAGCTCAGAACAGTTCAAATTCATTAGATAATAAAGTTAAATGTCTTCTTAAAATCAAAAGATGGGTTTTGATTCAATGAATAAGAAGTGTAACATTATAATATAGTCCAGTCAATGAATGCCGTAAAACGGGTTGTAGAGGACATGGAGAGGGGGAGAATTTTTTTCTTCGGGAATGTGTTGGGAGTTGTTAGGAGGTAAACATACTAAAAGTCCCCGCCCCTACCCCTTACGCTTCATTGGGGGTAGGGGGTGGGAAAGGTCCACTTTTTTGTTTTTTGCTTATAATTTGAAAATGGTGCGTCGTAGGGAAAATTTTTCATATAACAAATTAAAACTGACATAATTCTCTACAAGTTGGTTCATATACACTTTTGTCGTATCTATAACTGTTTACGAGATATGGGCTGCTGGATATCACTAATTTTCCCAAAACTAATTTTTGCCTCACGTTTTTCATTAAATTTGTCTTTCTAACTCATCAGCCTTACGTTTTACAGCAAAGTTGTGAGGAAAATAGTCGTAGAGCATTAAATTTCCTTTAAATATGTATATAGATATTTAATTTTTCTTCAACAAAACAAAAGTTACAATAATTTGAAATTGTCGGGTAGTTTGTGATTTCTAAACAAAATAGTACATTTATTTCCCAATTAAAGAACTATAACGATATATCTATGTATATACTTATATATACATTTACATAATATATATATACACACAATATATATATATATATATTAGGAATCTACATTTAGGAATCCCCGTCATCTTCCATTACTTTTTACTTCCTCTGCCCGTACCATAGGTACTATAGTAGAGGAAGTATTGTTTTCGACCCTAAAATTCGAAGTTGAGTTTTTGGCATATATACACGTTTCAAGGCCCCCTGAATCCAAAAATACTATTTTTGGAAACATGTCTGTGTGTGTGTCTGTGTGTGTGTGTGTCTGTCTGTGTGGAAGTTTGTGAACAGGCTAGCTCCGAAACGGAGAATCGTATGAGAACAAAATTTCGTATTTGGGTCAGGTACCTTCTGAAGATGTGATTCGAAGATTGGCGACAAATTTCTCTTATTTTTAAGGGGACTTTACATGAAGAAATTTTCGTTTTTCGCGATTTTCTCGAAAACGGCTCTAACGATTTTCTTTAAAATTTGCACATGTGTTCCTTTTACTGAGAGCTAAAACTTTTATTTGAAACTTTTTTTCGAAAAAATTCTCTGAGGGTAGTTACAGGCCACCCACTGTTCACCCACTGTTTGTAAAGATTTAGGTATTTATAGGATAATAATAGCGTAAAATTGTGTCTTGCGATTCTGTAAAAGGATATGTGAATACTGCTAACTTTTTTTTTGGGCAGAGGAAGTTATGTGACTTTCACATCAGATTTTTCTTATATCGGATTCAGAGTCTGCAGGAGATGTGTGGAGGGGCTCCATTTCTTCCCCATCGTCGTCTACGTTCATTACTGGTATCATGTTCAAACAGTTCCCTTGGCAGTTTTGGCATAAAACGGAACGGTTCAACGAAACTTTCTTGCAGACTCATTTAAAGCTGCTGCAATCCTTCGTGCACTTACAATAAATATTGCTTAAAATGCCTTGTGGTGCTGCAGGGTCTTTGGTCAGCACTGGAGCAAGATGATTTTACTTGCGTTACCCCACGACTCTGGGGGTAATGGCTTCCTAACCAGAGCTGCACCTGGTGGTATGTCCGAAATGGATGTTCTTTGGTGGAAGTGACGAGATATCATAGTCGTAGATTTTAGAAACGAATGGTAGCAGTAGGTGTTAAGGGAGCTCTCCTTTGCTGGGGCGCCGTACCTTAACATGCATGTTCATCCAACTTCCTCAACATCAACTTGTGAGGAGGAGGTGTTGTAAAATACTTCGGCTGCTCTGTGAATATCTGGGTGTTTTTGGTAAAGTTTGGCAAAACCAAGTTTACTCTTTCGGAATGTTGCTGAAGTTGAATCGCATCCATAAAAGCATGGAGGAACAGAATTTGTTTCACTCCCAGCTGCTGCATTTGGTGGGTACAGTAAACGGGTTAGACCTTTCCCGCTCCCCGGTTTGATGAGTAAATTTTGTGATCAGGTGGAGTATTTGCTGTAAATATCAATGCTAGATCGACATCTCCAATGACAGCCACATTAGATGTTTCTATCGTCGATTGTTCAATACTTGTACTTAAAATCAGCATGTCAGCATCGTCTGATGCTTGATGCGTTGCAATGGCCTCTTCCTCGAGTTTAGACCTCAGTAGGTTGATTACTCTGTCTTTATTGTGTGGACAGGGGAGAAATAGTTCTTCACGCACTATTTTTTCATTGCCCATATTGAAATAGATATCTACGGACTTTCTCATTATGTAGCGTCTTCCCAGTTCGGTCTTAGTTCTGTTTGGTGAGTTGATGTTTCCATCGTCTCTTCCTCCTAGGTAGTGCGTCATGACAAATTTCACGTATTCATTCATTTCTAAAGCCTATGACCAATGTACAACCTGATCTCTCGTCACTTCCACCAATCAAGGGGCCAACAAAAGAACATCCCTTTCGGACATACCACCAGGTGCATCTCTGGTTAGGAAGCCAATTACCCCCAGAGTCGTGAGGTAACGGAAGTAAAATCATCTTGCTCCAATGCTGATCAAAGGCCCTGCAGCACCACAAGGCATTTCAAGCAATATTTTTTGTAAGTGCACGAAGGATTGCAGCAGCCTTAAATGTGACTGCAAGAAAGTTTCGTTGAACTGTTCCCCTTTATGCTAAAACTGCCAGGAGAGCCGTTTGAACAAGATACCTGTAATGAACGAAGACGAAGAGGAAGAAATGGAGCCCTCCACACATCCCCTGCAGATGCTGAATCCTGTATAAAAAAGTGATGGAAGATGACTGGGATTCTTAAATGTGGATTCCTAATATATATATATATATATATATATGTATGTATATTGTGTGTATTTATAGTATGTATTATATATATACATATATATGTATATATATATATACTGTGTGTATGTATATGTGTATGTAAGTATATACCTAGGTACATAGATATATCGTTATAGTTCTTTAATTGGGAAATAAATGTACTATTTTCTTCAGAAATCACAAACTTTACTCAATAATTTCAAACTGTTGTAACTTTTGTTTTGTTGAAGATAAATTAAATATCTATATACATATTTAAAGGAAATTTAATGTTCTACAACTATTTTCCTCACAACTTTGCTGTAAAACGTAAGGCTGATGAGTTAGAAAGACAAATTTAACGAAAAACATGAGGTAAAAATTAGTTTTGGGGAAATTAGTGATATCCAGCAGCCCATATCTCGAAAACAGTTATAGATACGACAAAAGTGTATATGAACCAACTTGTAGAGAATTATGTCAGTTTTAATTTGTTATATTAAAATTTTTCCCTACGACGCACCATTTTCAAATTATAAGCGAAAAACAACAAAAGTGGACCTTTCCCACCCCCTACCCCCATGAAGCATAAGGGCTAGGGGCGGGGACTTTTAGTATGTTTACCTCCTAACTACCCCCAACACATTCCCGAAGAAAAAAATTCTCCCCCTCTCCATGTCCTCTACAACCCCTTCGTTGACTGGACTAAATAGTAAAGGGTTGAGATACTCTGATGAGTTTATTTTAGAAAGCTTGTTATTAAAAAATATGACCCCTAAAGGTTATAAACACTGGCCTCAAGCATGAGTTACTTCCTCTCCCTTCAGAAACACATTTTAGGAGACTGCGTAAAGGATTCAAATGCCCATATGGTCTAACAAAAATGCACTGAATTCCATAATGATGGCATATAAATGACGAAAACTAATGATTTTGTGAATATTTTTACTAAGAACTAAGAAACTATTCATACTAAGTAAAAAAAAAAAAGAATTTGCTAATCAAAATAACCTATGTATTTAGTAATAGCATGATGAATAGAATGAGAAAGTGTGATGACTCGGCCGCTAATACAATGGTGGGTATAGGGAGAGCGGCGGTCCACCGAAACACTGGCAGCACCTTCGTTTGCGTTTCAACTTCTCAATGCTGCATCTTGATAGTTTGGCATCTTATGATTAAACTCGCAATCTTTAATTAACCCTTGGTCCTATTTCTGTGAAATTTGTGCAGAAATAATCTGCACACAACAGTCCTTCTGATGGTTAAAACAGAAACTTAAAAAATGAGGACATAAACGTTTTTATTTCATTATATAAACATCACCAATTACACAAAATTCATGGAGAGTGAAACGGAATTTGACTATGCGACAATTTTTTTCATTTTTGTGTCCCGTAAAAACTTCAAGCGAGAAAGTTTTAGTGAAATATTTCAACTTTATTTTAAATTCAGTACCACCTTTATATCTTGAATGGTTTACGAGTAATTGAGTGGTAATTATTCCGGGTGCTACAGCTGTCTGAATGATGTGGGGTGATCGTGAAATGTCGAGGGTGAAGCAAATTTGACTATGCGACATTTTTTATTTTATTTTTGTGTCCAGAAAGAGATCAAGCGTGTAAGGTTTAGTGAAATATTTGAATCTTATTATAAATCGAGTACCACCTATATATCTATAATGGTTTACGAGTAATAGTAATTACTCTAAAGCTAAAGCTATCAGAATGGTATTGAGGTATTAGCAGGCATCTTTTCCATAAAATACCAGCAATAACATAAAAAATTTTACATAATTTATTCGTGGACTCAATAATAATACTATATTAACTGACTACTTGTACCCATACTGCAAGATTGACCTGCTGGGGAAAAGGAGTGAAAGAAGCTTTTTTCTAACTTAGTAAATCTGCACTACTTTTATTTATGCATTTATTGGATTATTTATAATATTTTCTGTTCACTTATGTTAGTAATTTTTATGTATAATTATCATAGCAAATGTCTTATTAGTTTAATATCTTGTTCTTCTTATTAGTTTAATATCTTAATATAAGACGTACATCAGTTACAGCGAACGGCGAATGGTCGAGGATTTGAGCAAATAGCGGGCTGTAGTTAAGGCAAGAGGGTTTAATTTTTTTATGAAAAAATCAGGGAAAATGCTTTGAAATATTGTGTGATATATGTAGAATGCATTGCAAAACAATTTTTGCGTACGTGCGTCTTTATCGGATGTTGAGACGCCAATTTTAAAAATCACGCACCCTATTTTTGTAGTGCTGCTTATGAAATTTTCCGTGCCCTGCAATTCACAAACCATCCCTTAGTTTATATTATCTCTGTTCACATAATTTGTACACAGATCTACACTTTTGACCGTGTTTCACCTACATAACTTACCCCATACAGCCAGGAGAAAATTAATATTAATATAAATAATATTACTATTAATACAATATTAATACAAATTAATACTCAGTAATATTCTATACAATGTAATATTAATATTAATTTATAAAATATCCCTTAGCTGTTTTCTACCCTAATTATACGTTGTTATTTCTATACAAATGTACATTCTTTAACAAATTCTCATCAAATTACACTAAGATACCCTCTACCCTACTTTCTAGGCAACAAAATATTAGATCAAATCATCCCTTAGCTGTTTCATACCTATATTATATAATTGTTCATTGCTTGTGAACATCTTCGATTTTTGGAAAGATGTGGAACGAAATGTTACGGTCAAGCTTCTTGCAATCTGAGAAATTACTGTTACACACGGCCATGTTTATTTATGGAGATGAGATCTTCCAAGACGTGTAAAGCAGCCCAAAAATTGTCAAAAGTATCTAACAATTCAATTTAGATAAGGTGAGTCATTTTGAAATAGATTAATGTACTATTTTGTTTAAGAGTGTTTGCAATTTTTCCTATACCGCCCGCAGTAATCTTGCTCCCGCGAATCTCAAGCAGAGTAACTGCTACCTAGCGGCGGAACCAGTGAACTACCTCAGTCATCACACTTTCTCCTCTAATCATTATGGTAATAGTATTTTGTAGCTATTAACTTATATTAGTTTCATCTACAATTTCCAGAAAAAATAAACATAAATCCTGAAATAATCACTGATTGCCATTAAAACTGTAATATCCTGTATGATTCCATGAGTTTGAAGAAGTTATTGTACCAAATACATGTGATGACGACTTTAGTTCGAAAAATGTTTGGGATAACTTAAACATGAGTAAGAATCACTTGTTTGATCAAATGCTTTCAAGGCATGATTTTCACATATATATAAAGTAAATATAAAATATATCTTCCCTTACGTCGTCCTTGCTAAGCTTGTGTATGTTACAGTTCTTACTGTTTTCATGTAAATTGTAGTATTTTCATAATAAGGTGCCCTGTTTAGCTTGTAGTGTTATAGCCAGCAATCATCGTTACTGACCGAAGCGCCTCACTGAGGCGGACCACCTGAACTACGAGGGGCATACTGAAAGTCGTGTGCAACATTTTTCACAACCTTAATCTTTATTTGTAAGTGGAACCAAGTATATCATCTCAATCTACTGACCTTTCTTTCACTTTTCTGCATAGTATCCATTTTTTGCACACATATTTCCCATTGTTCTGCAAGTTTGAAAATACCCTTGTGATAGAATTCCGTTCCAGCTGCAAAACTCGCAGTTGGACATAGTGCAGTGCAAGAAATGATTCACAACTTAGGTTATCGGAAGGTTTGTGCCCATTGGGTCGCATGTTTATTGACTGATGACCACAAACGTCAGAGACGAACCATTGCCCAAAACCTTCAGATATTTTGAAATGAAGGTGATGAATTTTTGACGAGTATTGTGACTGGAGATGAAAGCTGGTATCATCATTATGAACCTGAAACAAAATGACAGAACGATATTCAGCAAGCAGTGTGTCAGTGTCTACGGGCAGCTGGAACGGAATTCTATCGCAAGGATATTTTTAAACTTGCAGAACGATGGGAAATATGTGTGAAAAAAAAAACAGAGACTATGTGGAAAAGTGAAAGAAAGGTCTGTAGATTGAGATGATATACTTGGTTTCGCTTACAAAAAAGATTAAGGTTGTGAAAAAAATGTTGCTCATGACTTTCAGTATGCCCCTCGTACAAGAGTGATCATATTTCTCAAGTTCTATAGGTTATGGCCATAGTAAACAGTATCACATGGGTTTGCATGAATATGACATCTAGGGAGGGCATTTATTTTTACAGGTTGGCATTAAAAAATCCAGCAACCTCAGGATCTCAAGAGTGAAAGATTTTTACACTTACTATTTATCATCCCTGTTGAAAGAGCCAGTCTCATCTGTTTCACAAATGGTTCACATAGATATGCCACTATCAAGTTGTTGTTGTTGTTTTTATTATTATTTTTTATTTTTTTTAAAAAAAGCATTTTCACCTTCTCTGCGATCAGCAGTGCACAGTGTTAATGTTTCTTGCCAGCTCTTCTTTGCTGAATCCATAATGGGGCTATACAGCAGCAAATAAATGATAAAATGAGAAGGAATGAATAGGAATGGCTGTTAGCAGAGGCAAGCAAAACCCAACAGCTGATTCTGGAGTACAGTACCATCAAAACATAAACGGCACCTCCAGAAAACAGTAGTGTGCCAATATGATGAATTTGGAAGTGCACTCTGAAATCCATGCCGGAAATCTGAAGGAACCGGATTTTTGATGGTCAGATTTCTTAATGTCAACCTGTACTACACATCCTCCCTCGTATGTAAGAACTGAATACAAAGTTATACCTTCTGTTTGGATGGGAATACTTTAATAAGTCAAATGCACAAATAGTCCTTACAGTGTTCCCGCATTTTAGAGTTGGATCGATAGTCGTCCCCTAGGTAAGCATGCTTACCTACCCAGGTGGCAGCTGATTGATAGAGGCTTGCTACCTGGCAAACCCCTACGGGTGTCAGACGGTCTCCCAGAACTGTCACCAACACACTTTCCGTCTGCAAGCCATGTGGCACGAACTTCCCGCATCAACTTTGACAATATGTTGGAGTTTGCAAACTATGTGAAGATCATGACGAGGAAGCGAGAAGAGTGTTGTTGTAGCTATACGTGAGCGACATGGAGGACCCTTTTCACAAATATGGGGATCGCGAATTTAAGGTTCAATACAGATTTTAAAGGCAAACAAAGGATACAGACCAGTTCCTGCTGGCCCCTCCCCTCTGCTACTGCCGAATGCGTGCGTAGCAGGTGACAATGATAGGCATGGCCATCTTAACATATTGCCAACATCCACTTTGAATAATACAATGTTCTTATGCTTGAAACTATTAAGATAATCTTTTATAATAGTAAAAATAGATGATTTTGTTCAGAAAATGTTTAGTATTACTAATAAATGTTCTTAAAAAATACAACTGGTGAAAATTTATACCGACTTTCTCCCTATCATATTGGTCACTATGAAGTAGCCATTTTAGCTCAACCGTGATGCTTCTACACTGTTGCCATTCACTGCAAAATCCGAACTCCTGCCGGAACCTCCGCTGGCAGGGATTTCACGATACGGAACTCCAAGGGGTCTGCCAGCTAGGTGTGGGTAAGCCCCCATACCTGGCAGAGATTTATAAATCTGAACCTTAAAGTATTTAATTCATAAAATAATGTGTACTGTTTACATTTTCAGAGCCACGAGTGGGTGAGAAAAGCAGAGTCAGAAGATGTTGATATTGCTGGATGGGTGTGCAAAACAATGGACTTGATGCCTACTACACCAACAAGAGTGGCTCCTAACTTCTAGAGAGAAATAATAATCTTTCTGGTGATTATAGAGTGGAACAGTAAGATTATGCTTCATAACAATGTTATGATATTTGATGCTTGCTATTATAAGCAAGACATTTATCTATCTTACTCATTTTATGTATGTTCCTGTAGAGAATGTGTGTTCAGAAATTTACATCTGTTCACCAAAATGCTTTACCAAATATGACTTAAATTAATTGCGACAGATGATATTTGAATTAAGGAGCAGAGTGAACTAAAATGTGGAGATATGATGCTTCCTTTAAATTATTTAATAATCATTAATTCCTGTCATTAATATTTTGTTGATTTTTAATGAGAGTCAGTGTTAACACTTGTCAGCACTGTTATTATTTAGGGCTTACACATTGTACACACATTTTTTATGTGAATCGCTTAAAATACAGAGATTCAGAGACTCTAGGTCTCAGCAGCCAAATTATCCAGTTATTAATGATGTGAAATGAAATTCACTCAGCCTAATATGAACAGTATTTCAGAATCACTTGAAATAATGGTCCCTGAGATTAACGACCAGGAAAAGTGACGTGTTCCCTGATGATGGGGCAGTTAATCAGCCATAAGCCTTAAATAAACTGAAACAATGAAATGAGTTTCAACAAACTTTGAAAAATGGGTTCTAAGATGTGATATGTGTTCTAAAAAGTTTTTAAATTTAAATGCTGTACAGCATAAATTTAGTTTGCACATACTTTAACACTTAAGGTGTATGCACGGTAATATTATATTGCACCTAGCTAGTGAAATGTGAGTGTAGTAATATTACATTGTTCAATTTCATTCTGTCTACAATCAGTACGAATGTAACATTACTGCTCTAACAACTGGAATATTGTTATAATATCTCTCTATGTTTATTTAAACACCACTAGATGGTACCACTTCCCCGTCACTTGAAAAGAAATGATATAACGTGTTTGATTTAAAGCAACGAAACACACAATTGAAGCAGTTCTTGGTGTTATATGTATGGTACTACATGTTCCTTGTATTTTCGGTTGTTTTCTCCAACAATATATTGAACAATGTTTAGAAAATTGAATGGAAACAGTTTTGGATGTGTCTGGTGACAGTGGCAGTGATATTTTTTTAAAACAGCGACAGAGATTTTTATATATCAGCTAATTACAAAAGTTTGTGGTGCTATTCAACCACGTATATTTTACCCATGTATTTCTTATACTAATATTGTAAAAATTACATAACGTAAATTTTAAAGATCCCCAAATCAAAGAGTGTTACAATATTTTCTCTGGCTCTAATCACATTTATTTTGCGGCCTTTCAAATAGGATGACCGACCAACTGTTGAAGGAAGGAATAGGGGACAAGACAGTCAAAAGGGGGCATTCTGCAATTTTAGAAAACAGCTACTTTTTTTTTTTTTTAACCAAGAGTTCTCTTACTGAAGTAATAACATAGAAAAATACAATTTGCGTTATATGCACATACACGTTTATTTTTTCTCTTTGCCTTCTTGGGTTTAAATGACTACTTTCTTTTTGCGACCTAGTAGAAGTAGTCATCTCTATCGGATGCCAAATCCATTTTAAAAAATCACAAAATCTTACAGAAAAACCCCAGTTAAATGGAGGTAACTTGAAATTTGTGCAATAATTTGATTTTTAGTAGTTACATATAGGCCTTTTATGATGAAATCTTAAATGTTGAAGGTGCAGAAAGTACCTTCCCCCTAAAGTCGCCAGTTACTACAAGACGTCTATGTTGATGTGTTTCCTTTTATAGAATGGCCACACAACCCATGTAGTTGGAATGTACATCCAGTACGCTTCTCCAAAGATCCTGTAACCTGCTTCTTTTCACTTTCAAAGATCATACTGTTGGTAATGGTTACTCTGAGTTTAGATAAGCTAGATGGCAGGACAGTTGTGTATTGTGAAAATTTGTACCAATGGCAATAACATGAAAATTCGTTCAGATAGAAAACAAAACAATTGGACATTTTGTAAAATACCTTAAAATGTGGGACATCTGCAAAATACAGGTCACCCAACTTTCGAATATACTGGGTAGTATAAATACTATAAATTGATCAGTGCACAGGGCAGGATCAGTACCTAACAAGAAGCAGCTTGGTTGGCCTCCTAGCTGGTCTCAAGCTGTTACGCTAGATGCTAAGCATAAAGTGCATATGCACAAGATGCAGCCTGGTCGCTAGCTAGCAGAGTCTAATTTCTCACATATGCATGGGCAGTGGGAATAATGGATTCTAGTAGCGATGTAATAAATCTGTTTCAGATGTCCCGGTAAGTCCATTACATGCATGGAGAATGATATGAAAAACTTTCGAACCCAGCTCTTCTAGTTTTCGTAATAAATGTTTTATTTTATAATCATTGTTAAATTTAAATATAACTTCGTGCAAACCACAGAAGGAAGGGGAAATTTACCACTTTTAATTTTTATTTTTTATTAAACATATTAAGATTTTTGTTATTAATATTGTTGTGGTCTAGCCCTCGAGCTCGAATAAAACTTATTTTATTTTAATAATGGGTTCTTATGAGTATTAAAAATTCCAGCAACGTTTCAACTATACCGTTTTTATTTGAATGAGAAATTATCAAGATACAAGACTGTGAGATATAGGTGGTATGCGTCAGATCCAGAAAATAAGAACTTGCCCATGGTTGGGCTAGCTTATATACACATCTCAGTCTGGGTGGGACTCGCTATGCATTTCATTGTCATCTCAATGTCGATGTCTCAAAACAAGGGGATTAAGGTCCACCGAGTGGAAGACTCCTCATATTTTATTGTTATGTTTGTCACACACTGCCATACAGTTCATTGAGAAGGTCAGCGACCTCCACACATTCAGACTGCATCTCGACTGAAATATCTGTTTAATACATGTAGCCATGAAATGTTAGAATATTAATATTTTCCTTTATTGTTTATTGCTTCGCAAAGGGGAGTAAACCTTGGCAATCCACTTTAGGTGATGTTACTTATCAATCAGAAGTCATTAATGGACTTCTCCCTCTACCTGAGTCATTACCTGATTCATATTTAGAATGCTATGAGTAAGAACGCACAACATCTGGCATTCATGAGACATCTCCCTCCCTAAAACAAGGAAGGAGCTAAATTGCTTCTTTCGCTGTTACTCTATCTTACTTAATTGGGATGCTGCCATGTTCTACTTTCCATTGATTTTGCAATTTCCGATTTGCAATGTGACTTACCAATAAATACACTTATACACACTGCATAATGTGCATACATTTTCAAATGAGTTTGCATATGATAATATTCTTTGAATGCTCAATTAAAAAGAAAAACCATTTCCTTACACTGAATCTTTATATATGTTAAATATGCTTTTCAATTACTGGATTATAGTAATTTGCTTCTTTCTTAGTTACACAAGTTTTGTATTAAAGCGTATCCTTTGCAATTTATTTGCAACTTAGTTGGTTATTAAGTGCCAGAATGGTACTTTATGAGATTGTGTGGGGAACGGAAAATGTCTGTCCGTCTGTCTGTCTGTCCGTCCGTGTGTCTGTACGCGGCATAACTCAATTAAGCTTTATCGGATTTTTATGAAACGTGACATATGCATTTATAACATCCGTGGGAAGAATCCTATTGATATTGGAGCAAATCAGTTGATCGGTATCGGAGTAATGCCCAATTTAGTGCCTATTTTAATGGAAATATATCAGAAAGGTGCGATAACTCAAATACGCTTTATCGGAGTTACGTGAAACTTGGTATACGCATTTATGACTTACATGGAAAGAAGCCTACTGAATTTGGACCAAATCGGTTGACCGGTACCGAAATAAAGAGTACATCTATTGTAATGTAATCTTCGTTCTCCGACAATTCGAAGCATTTTGATTGGCTCGAGGCCAACCAATCAGTGAAACTTTCACGAACAGTACAAAATTAGGAAAACAGTTTCTTTACTATATAAGGCCTAAGTGATATGAACACAATGAACAAATATTCTAATTTTATTTTTACTTACAATTTTCATAGCTCTGAACCACAAACATTTTTAATAAACTGCCAGTGTAAATTCCTTAAAAATCCTGGAGTCAGTTAATAATGGCGGCAAAGCCGCGGGCACCAGCTGTAAAATATTGATAATTTAACCCCGGAAATATCACGAACAATAAAAATCCAAACAAACCATTCCTTCCCTTGAAAAATTATATAATTTCTGAAAATTACTTGAATTTATCAAATCAAATTCATATCATAAATATCTGTCAACAAACAGTTGAGATACAATGCCGCTTTTTTTTTTCTTTTTTTTATCATGTTCCTTGTATTTTCGGTTGTTTTCTCCAACAATGTATTGAACAATGTTTAGAAAATTCAATGGAAACAGTTTTGGATGTGTCTGGTGACAGTGGCAGTGATATTTTTTTAAAACAGCGACAGAGATTTTTATATATCATGTTTACTTTGTTGTTCTAATTGAAATTGAGTACCACATGAATACTGTTGTATACAGAAGGTACATTACTGTGAAATAATTAGCGGAGTTAGGCCCTATTTTCCACTGAATTTCAAGTTGAAATACATTTTAGATTTGATAAATAACACTATTCTTATCAAACTAGACCACCAAACTGACTGAGTTGGCCAAATGGTAACGTCTTGGACTCATATTCTGGAGGTCCCTGGATCAAATCCCGGAGCCGGCCGATTTGACAGGGATTTTTTCTATTTTTTAAAAAAATTTTATGTGAGTGCGCGATTGTCAAGATATCACAAATCTGTAGTTCTGCTGACGCTGGTCGATTTTAATCTGATATAAAAAACTTATTTTCTGCATATCAAAATTGCAATTATAATTGATTCAACAAAAACATTCTGGCACTCTGTTATATTAGTTTACCTGATTTTTCTTTCTATCTTTTTTTTTTTTTTACTTGCAACTTCTATGTTTCTTTTTTTTTTTCTGTTACTGTATAGTGTTTGATAAAAATCTTTGCATTCTTACAAGGTCTTCTTGTTCCTTTTATTTAATTTGATTGCAAATTACTTAATTCAAATTTGCATTTAATTGATAGAGATATCAATTTGAATTACACATTACCTTTTATTCAGCACACAGTACTTTTTGTTACCACTTACCTTGAAGTTATGCTGTCTGAAATACAAATCAATCAAAAGCAATTAATTTCTTTTTACCTAAAACTTTCAGCCTCATACTCTTCTACATTATACAAGTACAGCCACAACATGTGGTTACCATTCTTCACATTTTTTAGCATTTTCTGTCTCGAATAAATCTTTCCCGGGTAGACAGCCAGGTTTGAAGATCAAGTGTCTCCGACGTTTCAGAGGCCCACGCTGCCTCCATCCTCAGGGATACTGAAGTGTCGAGTCTGTCATGCCGAGGTGGTATATATACAGATCGCGAGTTGCGAGGAGTCGACCAATCAGGCGCCAGTTCATTTTTCCATCGTCTTTTTTTCGGCCAATCGGCTTCTACTGTCTTTTAGTTGTTTGAGACAGTGATTCCAGGCAGGGTTGATGCTGAGGCCTCCGTCTCTATTGAAATTGTTAGCCTCAAGCTTAATTTCGATCGCTTCCTTGATTAATCTGTCCCAGAACCTTGAAGTCTTCGCAAGGATTGTAGTGTTTGCGAAATCAATCCTGTGCCCGGATCCCAAGTTGATGGTATGTTCTGCCACCGCAGATTTATCGGGATAGAAGAGTCTGATGCAGCGAGCATGCTCAGAACAGCGCTGGTCAATAGTCCGTGAAGTCTGCCCGATGTAAGCCCTGCCGCATTCACAGGGGATGCGGTACACACCCGGTGTTCTGAGTCCTAAGTCGTCTTTCACCTGTCTCAAGAGGCTTCTGGTCTTCATAGGTGGTTTGAAGACTGTTCTGATCTTCCATTTCCTCAGGATTCGGGCTAATCTCTGTGATAAGTTACCGAAATACGGCAGTACTGCAGTGCAGAGCAATCTCCATTTCGGACAAAGAAAACCTGCCTGATGAACTGAACCACCTGAGGAGGACATTCTTACAAAATGGATTCCATGAAAGGGAAATTCGATTGGCCCTGAAAAGGACCGTTCGTCAGGCAACACCTCCAACACGAGACCCTGACGACACTAAAAGCACTGCAGTACTGCCGTATTTCGGTAACTTATCACAGAGATTAGCCCGAATCCTGAGGAAATGGAAGATCAGAACAGTCTTCAAACCACCTATGAAGACCAGAAGCCTCTTGAGACAGGTGAAAGACGACTTAGGACTCAGAACACCGGGTGTGTACCGCATCCCCTGTGAATGCGGCAGGGCTTACATCGGGCAGACTTCACGGACTATTGACCAGCGCTGTTCTGAGCATGCTCGCTGCATCAGACTCTTCTATCCCGATAAATCTGCGGTGGCAGAACATACCATCAACTTGGGATCCGGGCACAGGATTGATTTCGCAAACACTACAATCCTTGCGAAGACTTCAAGGTTCTGGGACAGATTAATCAAGGAAGCGATCGAAATTAAGCTTGAGGCTAACAATTTCAATAGAGACGGAGGCCTCAGCATCAACCCTGCCTGGAATCACTGTCTCAAACAACTAAAAGACAGTAGAAGCCGATTGGCCGAAAAAAAGACGATGGAAAAATGAACTGGCGCCTGATTGGTCGACTCCTCGCAACTCGCGATCTGTATATATACCACCTCGGCATGACAGACTCGACACTTCAGTATCCCTGAGGATGGAGGCAGCGTGGGCCTCTGAAACGTCGGAGACCCTTGATCTTCAAACCTGGCTGTCTACCCGGGAAAGATTTATTCATACTCTTCGCCAGGAAAATCTAAAATCTTACATTTTCTGTCTCTGTTTACCAAGTATTGATTTCTTCTTTTTTTCCCCCCTCGTTAATTGTATCACAATTACCGTTGGTTAATAGCTTGTGTGTTGATCCACAGTTCTTTTGCCATCTGTTACACTTTTATGTACACTGCCGGTGAATCCTTTCTTCAGTTTTGAAGATCTTGTGCGTGAAGCTACCAGGATCAACTCTGTGAGCTCGATGTCTTCTAGTAGCCTTGACTCTGCGTTGTTTTCTTCTTTGGTTCCAGCAATGGGAAGTGACACTGTGCTTCCATGAAAATGAATGTTCCCTGTGGTTATCATTTGATGCATAAAATATTGATCTTTTATTGCGTCAATCCAATCTATTGGTTGTCATTTCTTATATAGCCAAAATCCACATTTGCGACAGCATGAACAGCAGCAGCAGCAGCTGAAGCGTATGGCTACTATGATAAATACAGTTATCAAACCTGTTGTTGTAGCCCCAAGACATATAACTAATTTTAGTTTCATGATCTAATTTCCATTTTTCATCATTTATTAGTTTATTGACTTCGTTGTTTTTATGATTATTATCTTCGGTTCATCAGTATGGGTTAGGACATTACCTAGAGGAAGGTTAAGTTTGATCTTCTCTAGGTAGGGTAATTGCTCAGCTGTTAAAGCAACAATCAAAATCAATTGGTATGAACGGAATAATGTCAGGAAAGATTACTTTGGATTCAATTGCATTATATGCATAAATAGCTGCATGTGCCATAAATCCTTTACATCCATGACGTAGGGAAATGTTTCCTCTGCCTTTGATGGTCTGTGATTGTGGTGGGTTATTACCACATATATCATTAATATTTCTGAGCTTGGTGTGACATGCAACCATTCCTTTTCATACAGTTTTATCCACAGTGACTTTTTGAGCTTCATCATCCTCTGGGTACATGAACCTGGGACCCATGTAGTCGATTGATGTACTAGTGTTGCTTCACAATCTTCATGATCTTTATAGGCGAGTATTGGAACCATTTCCTTGCAAACTGACTTTAACTCATTCACTTTGAAACACTTATCTAATTGATAACTTAACTTGGCATACTTTAGACGTAATGGATCACTGATGATGTAGTCCTTGGACGATTCGATGTAGACGTATTGTTGGGAGCTGACGAGATGATCCCTAGCAGGACTATGGGGCTCTTATCTGCAGCCAATAGCAGCGCTCCCCTACACGTGCAGTTATAGCACCACACCGTCTTCCCCCTGCATGCCACCACCAAATCACGGATCATCTCGTCAGCTCCCAACAATACTTGGTGTTTGACTCCTCGTTGACCCAGTGTAGGACAGGGAATCAATAGGAACAATTGGTATTGTTAGGAAGTAGAAGTGGAACATAAATAACGTAATATATGTGGGAATGGAGGAATATGTGTGGGGTAATGATTCTCATGAGTTCATGTGAAGGAATGTTTATAGAATAATCTAGTCATTACTCATCATGTAACTGATTTTATTAGGTGTTATCAATTGTGGTTGCAGTGTACCATCTTTACCATGCACTATTGCTTCAATTATCAACTCAAAGAATTCACGAGTTCTATCTAAACTTCTCTCAGTCTGCAAAATATGTTCAGTAATCATTGCCAATGTTTGAGTTTTGCATTACAGTTCAAACGTTACATTATTTACATGTTCTGTTAACTTTGATAAACCTTCTTTTAAAACTTTTTCATTCCTATTTACATCACGTACTGTAGCATTAAAAGATGTGATTGCAGATTTGATAACTAACATCTGTTCACTCTCAATATGTATAAAACTTTTCTGATCAGATTCTAATTCATTAAGTTTGGTAGCATAAAACTGAGCAGCATCATTATCTAACGTACTGAAAAGAATTTTAGTAATCTGTCCTGCAAAATCTAAATGTACTCTTTCCTTTCTATTAGTCTGGGTTCATAACAAGTATAGTCTGCTATTGTATTCTTTAAGTTTTCAACTTGTTTAATTCTGTTATTCATATAAGTTTTGAAAGTAACACAATCTGTGTAGCATTACAAAATGATAATATTAACTTGTTGTGTTGTTTTATAACAGATAAGGAATTCCTAGCTTGCTCCATAAGTAACTAGTTTTCATTCTGATGAATATAACTGCACATATCCGCACAAATCAAAATAAATTCTTGTGGGATTGGTTATAGGTTCATCTTCAAAATAATTATTTGCATATGCTACATGCATAAGTAGGAAAAGGTTAACGTAGATAAACATTTTCATCCTGCAAAGAAGAGGAGAAATATGGTTTGACTCGATTTGCATGAACTGTTTCAATTTTGCTTTTATTAGTACCTTGTGTGTTTTTATCATTCTTTTTAGCTATCCATTGAAGAGCAAGTGTACCATTGCCATTTACCTTTATTACCTTATATGGACCTAACCGTGGTGAGCTGAATTTCTTTGACGCCCACTTTAGTGGCATCATTACTTAATAACACCTTTTGGTCTTCTTTAAACTCTACTGGATTTGCTTTATTCTTATCAAACCTTTCTTTCTGATCTTCCTTGGCCTTAATTAGATTTCTTTTTGCTATAATTATATAATGGTGACATAGGAGCCATACACTAGTTCTAATGGAGTGTATTTTGTTGAAGTGTGTGGTGGTGTGTTATACACAAAAGTTGCATAAGGGGTCCATTTTTCGCATTCTGTCTGCTTATCTGTGCTAAAACATCGTAAATATTCAACTAGAACTTTATGTGAATTTTCAAGTGAATCGTTATTTTCCAGATGATATGTGGAAGTGTTAATCTTTTGAATCTTCAGCAATTTGCATACTTGTTTAAATAACTGACTTAAAACTTTCACACCTTGTCTATTATGATAATCTGAGATTTCTATGTACAAGACAAATTTTGTTTACTAGTGCTTCTGCAATAGTGTTTGCTTCTTGATTTTCAATTGGAATTGCAATTTCCTAGGTAGATTTTTAGTTAAATTATCTTGGCATGCTAGAATATATCTGCAATTGTTTTCAGAATGCAAAAGTGGACCTACTATTTCCAGTGCAGTTTTATGCCACGGTTCTGACTGAGTGTCTGTTATTTCAAGTTCTTGTCTAATCAAAGGTCTTGTTGCTTTATTGCACTGACACGCATCACAATTTCTTATGTAAGCTTCTGTATCTGATTTTGTATTCATCCAAGAGACATACAATTTCATTCTTTCCAACATTCTATGCATTTATTTTATGATATCCTGCTTTCGTTTTTGTGTGTTTTTATTCTCATGTACTAAAATACACAAGTTTGGATTGCGTTTCACTTTCAGGCCTTGTATTGCACTGTACACTGATACTCTTCAAGAAGAAGATGCCATCTAAGTAGTCCTGAACTGGGGTCTCTCACATTGAATATCCAAGTTAATGGTTTGTGGTCAGTAACAATAGTAAACTAACCTAGCAGATATAGTCTGAAATGTTTGCATCCCCATATATTTGCTAAACATTCTTTTTCACAAACTGCGTAGTTCTTTTCTGCACTATTAATCATATGACTCGCGTATGCGATTGACATATCTTCACCTACTTTGCCTTGACTTAGAATACAACCTATAGCATTATTACTGGCATCTGTCGTAAGTAAGAAAGGTCGTGTAAAATTTGGATATTGGAAGATTAGAGGATTCACTAAAATGAAACTTTAATGCCTCAAATGATTGCATTTCCTCATTATTTAATTGAAATGGGACATCTTTCTTTAACAATTCTGTGAGTGGCTTAGCAATCGAACTGAAGTTCGGAATGAATCACCTATAATATCCAGCTAATCCAAGAAAAGATTTTACTTTTTTTGGTGTTGTAGAAGCCGGAAATTGAACCACAGCCTCGACCTTCTTGGGGTCTGGCATTACACCATTACCTAAGTATGTCAGTTCTGCCTTTAAAAATTCACATTTCTCTGGTAGCAACTTTAAAGTGTACTTTCTCAGTCTGTCAAATACACGTAATTTTTCGTTATGTTCTTCTTCTCTTTCACCGAAACAAATAATATCATCCAGGTAAAAAAGAGATTTTAGGCCTAATAAACCTGATAAGACATTTGTCATTAGTCTCTGAAAAGTGGCTTGTGCCGCCTTTAGAGCAAATGGAATTTTTGTGATTTCATAATGACTGGTTGATGTGCTAAATGCTGTTTTCTTTCTATCATTTTCTGCAATTGGAATTTGATGATACCCACTTGCACAATCAAGTGCTATAAAATATCAATATCTTCCTAACTTATCTACTATATCTTGTATATTGGGAAGTGGGAAGCTATCGCCAATTATAACATCATTGAGTTTGCAAAAATCTATCCATATTCACCATTTATTTTTTCCTGATGCGTCCCTTTTCTTTGGCACTACAAGTAATGGAAAATTGTAGGGACTTGAACTGGGTGGTATGATACTATCCTCTAACATTTGCTCAACTTGTCTATTTATTTCTTCATTATGCGCTTCTGCAATACGATTACTTTTTATGTGAATTGCTCGCTCTTGTGCAATCACTGGGGTCGGTATAGTATGAACTGCACCTGTTGTTTCCGTTAATCTATCCTCTGGTAAATGAAATACGTCTATATACTGCTGACACAGTGAACGAAGGGAGTCCTTACCCTCTGTTAGGCGATCTAATCTTAATTGTGTGTCTAACAGTTTATGTCTCTTTTCATGTGTATTGGACTTTGCCTGTACATTTAAAGCACAAAAATGTGTGGGAGGTGTCTCATATTGAAATTTAATGGGACCTAGTTTGATATCATTCTCTGTTGTATTAATAATACAACAGAAGTTACAATCTTATTTTCTTTTACTGTTGACAAAGCATCTCCTAAGAAAACGACTGGCTTTACTTCTTGCTTAGTTATCAGTATGTCTCCTTTCTCAATTAATGGAAGTTCTACAACTTTTCTCTGTTGTAGCAGGAATCCTAATTTTTGCTTCATTATATTTAAAACCCTATTCAACTTCATATCGCGGTCAGAAATTCTGTCCTAATACACAATCTAAAATCTGTGAAAGCTCATTCACAACATAAAATTCATGCGTAAATTTGACACTATGCAAAATTTGACCTTGCAAAATGGTATCTACTTCTTTTATGCAATGGTCATTTAATAGAATCTCCTCGAACTAATGAAACCTGTGAACCTGTGTCTATAAGCATCTTTCCGCGTAGTAAGTTATTTCCCTCAAGAGTAATTACTAATAAATCATTTTCACTCGAACCTTCCTGATTCGCCTCTCTTATATGTAATGAAACATATTCATTTTCTTGTGAAGGATACTCATTCTCAATGTACTTCTTATTTACATAATTCACATGAACTTCATACTTCCTATCTTTACAATTTGCATGCTCCTCATTTAGGCTATCTGTTTTAGCTTCATTCAGGGTGTCTACCAAGTAATGCTGAAGAAACTCCCGACTTATTCTCTGATTTTCATTGATCGTTTCAGAAATTCCCGACCAAAATGTGATTATGAAGCACTTTCTAATAACTGCGTAAGAAAAATTATAGGATTATACATACTTTAAAAGTAAAGTAAAGTGATCCCTATATAGGCCATGGAGGCCCAGAGGTTTCCAGGAGGTTGAGGCTCCCAGATTTTGGACATTCGGAACGTGAAGGTGGTAAGGTTTATACATACTTTAAATAAGAAAAATTTTTAGTAACAAAAGTAATTGCTATAACAGATACAAAAGTAAGGAACAGTAAAATAAATTAAATATACCTTCATATAGGCCTGAAGTCTTTTTGATCCCACAATAAATTAAATATACCTTCATATAGGCCTAGAAGTCCTTTTGATCCCAATTTGTTCATCTAGAGCAGCTGCAGCTTTATCGGACTCTAAGAGTAGTTTTCTCTCCTTCTCTTCTAGTTCTCTGGCCAGAAAACTTGCTTTCCTTTTTTCTGCTTTCGCCTTTTCTTCTGTATGTTTCAACTTATTACTTTGAAGTGCTTCTTTGTATCTTGCATTGGCATTTCTCATAGAGAGAATTATGCCTTTATTGATGGAAAGATGCTCGGAACCTCCTTCTTGAGCAGCTGCATCATATACAGGCGCTGAGCAACTATGGATTCTTCTTTCAGATTTTCCACCAAAATGTCACTGTTCACAGAGAAGTCACATTCCACTGAAGCATTTCCATGTGAAATTGGAAGTAATAAACAAACTACTTTTCTTAAACTAGGAGTGTCATAACTATCAAGCATTTTCATCCAAAATTTGTACAACCTTGTGTTTTTAGAGTAAGATTTGAACTCAACTGCTGCAGTTTCCTTCGAAATAAGATCCCTATAAGGCTACTCATGATCTGCATTCTGAACAATAGAGGGAGTAATCAAACTCGACTGAATCAAAATATCCATTGTTGATACCATCTGTGAAAGAGCCTCTTCTGGAGTGAAGATGATTTTGTCTGGGCTCATAAAAAACAAACCCTGAGTTAAGGGGTACTTCAAAGGTGACTTCTTCATCAGCTTGTCAACAACACATTTCAGACATCTCTGCACTCCCTTCAAAACATTAACACATCTAAATCCTTAAGTCCATGACTCTTTCTTAATGCAGACCTTGTGCCATAACCAAGGTCAACATCTTGGACTCTTAAATTTTCAACTTTGTTGAGGTCAATGTCTTGAAGACAAGTCTTTTTTAGAATGTCGTCTTTTACATCTCTTTCCATACACTTCTTTACAATATTCAGGATGTCTCCATGTATGAAAGGGGCCATTGGAGTGTCAGCTTGAAACTCTTTTAGAAATGGTTCTGGTATATATCTTCTGCTTAAGATAAGAAGAAAGCAATTTTTGGCAGGTTTATCTTGAAGGGCAGCTGGGATTTTTTGGAAGCTGGCAGAAGATAAAATTGTATTCATTTTCATCGGTTTTATGTGGGCCACAAATTGGATAAGGTTATCCACTATCTCTAGAGCTCGCTCTGCAACAGTAACATTTTCAGTTCACCTTACACTGCAGAATTTCAATGGAAACAGAGCTGAGTTGGTAATTCGCATATATAGATTCCTCTACGGCTGGGACTATCTCTGAACAGGTAGTAGAATAATCTGAAAAAGTTTATCAGGACCAATTGATTTTCTTGATTCCTGATTTAAATGCAACATTTACAACATGTAATCCACAACTCCCAATATTCAACAAAGAATGGTTTCCCTCTGACTCCAACTCTTTTTGTAACAGACTGAAGAGTTTCCAGTTGACGGGATCATCCGTGGACACCTGAATTATTTTGTTAGCATTTATCTCTCCAAGGCCTTCTTTTATAGACTTAATAAATCTACTGCAGAAGACCTGTTTAGAAATACAGAGCCAAACTACCTGGAACACATCTGATCTGTTGCTACATCCCAAAATCGCACAATTATGTCTAATTGCTGTTTCTGAGCAACTTTGTTTAGGCTTTCATCAAAACAAAGAACAATGTAGTCACATTTCTTGATAGCGGCGACAAACTGGTTTTTAAAGTAGGGGGCAAGTCCATACACAATGCTGTAAGAAACTTTTGTTCTACCCAATTTCATGTCATTTGCTGCATCATCATTTTTAAACATTCTTTTAAAAAGATTAACACAACTTTCTGCATCCCTTAAAGAGAAATGGCACATCACTACTTGAAGACACCAAAGTGCTTCACATTCTGTTACAGAGTCCTTAATTTCCCACCACTGTTCCTTTCTTACTAAAAAAAACTTTGACCAGTACTGTTACTACTTGATGGAAGTTGATTAGAAGAATGCTGATCTTTCAGTGTCAAATATGTTGGTGAGTTGCTAGTGGACGGTTCAGGTGCTGTAGTGTTGGTAGACACAACATCTGATCTACTTACGCTAGTTTGTGAAGTTAGGAATGCTTTAATAGATACTGATTTTGTTGCATTATCTTCTTGTAGTTTGTGTTTACTGCTTTTAGCATGGCTTGTAATAGACGATTTACCCATATATGCAAAATATATATCTTTTTTTACAAATTGAGCAAAAAGCATATCCAAGTTTTGGTCCCTTTTTGATCCAAGGATAGTCCTGAAGCCAACACTCTTGGAAACTTATTTTACCCATCTTTTTGCAATTTTAAAGTCCCTGAAAAAAAAATTGAATTTTTTGTTTAATGTTAAAACTTGTTAACAGATTACTTGAACTTAGTAGAGTTTTATAGTTACTTTACAAACAATTTTATGTAAATCTATAAATTAAGTGGGATTAGCTAACACCCAGAAACATTGCTAGTTAAGCTAAACAAAAAGTAGAAAGCTGAGTGTTAGTGTACCAGTAGCCTAGTATTGTATTATTATTATTATTATTATTATTATTATTATTATTATTATTGTTGTTCTTTTTCATCACTTGTTTGTGAGTTCTTCTGTTGCATCGGCATTTTTCGCAAGATGCAGCATTATATTGGTACATTGAGAAATGCTCTGACCATGGATGTTGTGCCTAGAATTACTGATTTTTGCATTAATTTAAGCTCTTTTGTCCCCATTCCTAGTTTTTTTAGTCCTGTATTAATATCCCAGACATGGTTTTAATGTCTATTTCCTTTCCCTCCACTTAATTAATAGTATATAAATAATAACTTGGCTTCAAAGTACCTACAAATGTAGGACACCATTGGATGTGTGTTCTCAACGGAGAAACCTCCCGTGGGTTGCCTTGTATTCTGAATCAGTTGAGGAATTTGATGTTGTACTGGCATATTGTCATGGTAGCTCAATGGTAGAGCATCAGCGCATTAAGCTGAAGATCCCTGTTCAAATCCCGGTTATGACATAAAATTTTTCAAGCTGATTCTTACTTGTATTAATATCCCAGACATGGTTTTAATGTCTATTTCCTTTCCCTCCACTTAATGATTAGCAGTTTGCTGAAATGGCGGGGTCGACTTGGAAACAATAGATGAGACTCTCTTCTTCTCATATTTCTCTTTTCAGACGAATTAGATCTCGATATTAATCTTATTAGTATCATAATACCATTTTTCCGAACTGAACACTACAATAAATATTATATAAACACATCTCATAGACCTAAAAAGACAATTTTAACTTTCGAAGCGCGACACAAGAGAAGCCTGACCGCTTCACATGGCCAACATTCAAGCGATGTTCCTAACATCGTTCGTGGCTGAGTGGTTATAGTACTGAGCTGTGGTGTAGGAGGTCCCAGGTTCAATCCCCGGTCGCGACTAATTATTTTTTTATCCTAATATTTTTTAAGTTTAATTAGTGTACCGGTACTGTATGAAATTTTAAGAATTCACTGTCAATAATCATAGTAATAATAATAGTAATATTAAAATTAATAGTAATAGTAATAGTAATAATAATAGTAATAGTAATAATAACAAACATTAATAACAATAATAATAATTGTTTTAATTTTATTTCGTCCAGGTATCAAATACATATTATTGATGTTGGACATGTCCGAAACTTACAATCTGAATTATTCAATAGAGATACATGCTTTTCATAGTTCTTCTATCCTGTAGAGTGCTTTTTGGCATAGGTATTATTTTATTTTATTGGCGAATTTTGTCCCGGTACACTGTTTTATACTGTCTGGTAGTTTATTATAAAATTTTACCCCGATTACATATGGATCCCTTTCCGATGCTTTTTTGTTGTGCCCTATTGTGTATAAGTTCTTTCTTGATTTTGTGTCGTACTGATGTATCTCTTCTATTGTGACATTCATTTTTTATTTTGATTTTACAAATTACAGTTATTACTGCCCTGTATAATTCTTGGTGAATAATTTTTTATGGTATTGACAGAGAATTCATGAAGTTTTATTCAATAGACTGCAATCTGAATCATTATGACAGTTTATTATATTATATAAAGACAGTGGACGTGAATTTTTAAAATATTATACGGTAAACTGTATTTACGTTTTTAAAATATTACAAAAGGAAAAAAATACCGAGACACAAAGCCGTAGCAGCGAATTCTATAAAGTCTTATACGGAACACTGTATTTCAGTTTTTAAAAAATTCTGAAAGCAAAAAAAAATATATATATATATATATAAAACGTAGTGGCAGTGAAGTCTTAACATGTTAAACGGTACAGTGTATATATGTTTTTTAAAATATAAGAAAGCAAAACAAAAGAAAAACAAGGCTATGGCAGTGTATTTTTGAAATGCAAGTGTTTATAATATTATAAAAGCCAAAGAAAACAAAAGGTGCAGATGATGACTTTGAAGAGAGTTATTATATCTGGAATATCTTGAACGGAATGAAAATGAGCGTAGAAATTTAATAGTGCAGCGAACTTTCCGTTAGGAAATTCGTGGAGAGATTTCGCCTGTCTAAACAAATAGTTTCACAGGTACTGCAATTCCCAACAGAAATAAATCATCCTGTTTCTGATATGAATCGACTACTAACTGTATTGAGGTATTATGCTACCTGATCATTCAATATTGTTGTAGGGGACATTGGAAATATGCTCAGAACTGCAGCTCGAATCATACATGATGTAAGTAATGCTATAGTCTCACTGACTCGCAGATACATAATATGCTTGCCTACATCACAGGCAGAGCAGAGCATATCCTCGCTCCTCCATGGTGTCTTCTTGTTGTTAACTTCTTCTTCTTCCTCTAGGTAATGGCTTCGTCAACAAAAGAACGCGTTCATTATACTACGCTCGCTTTCCGATTTTATGCTCTGTGTTTAAACAAGCCATCAGCTAAACACGGCCCCGTAAACAGAAATTAGGAATGGTGCACCACATTCCTTTTTAATCATGTTTAAAATCTTAAACGTGTGTAAGTAAACACTGTTTAACCAAATCTTAATCAGTGTTGATGCACTTGGCCATTAGCCAACCTATCACTCTCGACAGGTCAATTCCCAGATATATTAAAGACGGCAATCATTAAACCCATTTATAAAAAAGGCCCTAAAGATAAGCTGGAGAACTATCACCTATTTCCAAAATCCGAGAAAGAGTAATGCAAAATAGAATGGAGTCCTGTGAAATAATATCAGAACATCAACATGGCTTCACAAAATCAATCAATCGAAACTGCAGTATACAATTTTATTGAATATGTCAGATACACTCTCGACTTCGGCCACAGCTGAATTGGTCTATTCCTCGACTTATCTAAAGCTTTCGACATAATAAGCTATGATCTGCTACTAAATAAATTAGAAAACTACGGAGTAAGAGGAACAGCGCTAAATTGGTTCAATTCTTACCTTTCTAATCGCTATCAACTCGTCGAAATCACCCATTTCAACAAAACAAATCTAACACTAGAAAAATACACTTCTGAAAAGAAACAAACTCAATATGGAGTCCCACAAGGCTCAATTCTTGCTCCTCTTCTCTTTATATTATTTATTAATGATTTACCCTTAAACAATGATTCAGAATTCACCACACTCTTTGCAGATGACAAAAACATTTAGGTTGTAGTTAAAAATGAACATGAGCTTAAATGCAAAATAGATACGGTGGCACAACAATTAATAGATTGGTTTAAAACAAATGGCCTCATTTTAAATGAAAGTAAATCAGCAGCTATTTCCTTCCACCACAAAAGAAATAACAATCCACCCAAACCTATCATTACATTTGAAAATTCCATCAATTATACATCATCCATAAAATTTTTAGGCATAAACATAGATGAACATTTGACATGAAAACTCCACATTGAAGAAATTAATAGGAAGCTAGGAAAATTTACTTATGCAATGTTTCACATTAAAAAATTCACAAACTTACCCACAATCAAGACTCTCTACTTTGTGCATATTCAGACCATCTTAAGATACGGAATCATTTTTTGGAGAAGCAGCACCTACAGTCCATCAGTCTTTAGATTGCAAAAGAGAATCGTTAGAATAATATACGGAGCAAACAGGGGCGGCCGGTGTTAATGTGCTACTTGTGCTATAGCACACTGTTCATTTCGTTAAATAAAATATTGATTACTTAAACAAAAATTACCAATATTCTGTTAAAAATACTTTTATAAAATTTTGGTTATCTTAGATTTCCAACCGTTATACAATATGAAATATCCCTCACAACGTCGGGCGGTCAGCTTGAGTTGCTAAGAATTATACTGCAGTGTGCTCTGCCCCCAGTAGCGCTGCTCTTCTTGGTGATGAAAGCGTGGAAAGTGCTCTCAGGCGAAGTGTATATTTGTCGCTGTTAGCATGAAAATAAATATGAAAACCACCTCGTTGGAGCTGTTCGTGGGATAGAACCCGGCCCCCTATAGGTATGCTGCATGCCGCACAAGAAACTGGCAGGTTGGGGTGGAGGGTTGACGACCTCTTGTTTGGTGATGGTCGGGATGTATATTTGAAGTTGTTTTGCAAGTCTTTAGGAACAGTCCTTGTTAACACATCTTATTGATGGCGGCTTTTCTTGACATGCAGTTTTAATAGAGTTCAAATCCATGTAAACCAAGAATACCATGGCTTGACATTAAATTTTATGAAAATATGAGACAGCTTAGCTTTGAGAACTAAATCTATACTTAATATTAGCCTCATAGATTTGTTTGCTGAATTCAATGAGTCCATTTAAATACATAAATACACAATAATGTTAATACATAAATAAGTGCAAAGCTAAAATCCAGGTTCCATTCCTGCCCAGGATAAATTTTCCTCTATAGATTACACATTGGAGTTGAATTGCGAGAACTTTAATAATTACCTAGGAAAGAAGAAACTGAATGTTGAAAAACTACTCATAAATATTGTAATAAAATATTATCAAATGGCAGTATAATGATTAATTTTTAGCGCCGAGGGAAGTGAATTTAACGCGCACGTTAGCTCAGCGACTGACGAAGAGTAAGTTAGTACAATCTTATGTCTGGGAGACAGGACGTTGTGACCAGACACCCTCTCAATTCTCAAACTGCATTCTAGTTTCTGTGCCAAGTGCGAACTGCGAACTGTTAACAGGAAAGAACCGACAGTGGAACAAGTACTAAGTATATTTCGTGGTGCGTGTGTGTTCATGTTCAGAGTTATTGCTGTGAATGTGAAGAATGAATACAGTGGATAGTGTAATAACTTATCCATTTTCTAGAATTAATATGGAAGAAAAAATTGAGATAAAACAATTAGGAAGGCCAACACCCGATTTGATTATGAATCAAAAAGCGAAAGGTGGGAAAACTGCATTTACAACAGAAAATTTCATAGGGCAGTGTATGAAAACAGTTGGGTATGCGGTTGTGAAATTAGGAATGCTCTTCTGTTTTCCTTGCCTTCTATTTGGTGATTCCGATTCGTGGAGTAGAATGAGAGTAGCGGATTTAGGACACCTTAGTAAGTTGACAAAACAGCATAAAGATAACATTAAGCACATGCATAATGCATTAAATATTAGTTCTCTGGAGCACAGTTAAGCCAGGCATATCACAACGAAAAATTGAAACACAAGCAACAAGTGGAAGAAGAAAGTACGTTACTTTCAAAAATTATTGATTGCATTAAGTTCTGTGGGGCTTTTGAACGTGCTTCGAAAGGTCACGACAAAACCGAACAATCTGAAAATCCTTGCATCTTCTTAGGGCTGATAGATTTTGTTTCGAATTTGGACACTGCTGTGCGGGAACACATGGAATTGCATGGACATCATTTTTCGACATAGGTGAATGGCATGTTCATACTGTAGCACACAATGTTTTTGTCACCGGCCGCCACTGGGAGCAAACAGAAATGATTTGTGCAGACCAATATTTATGGATCTACATATCATGCCTCTACCATCTGTTTGCATGTATAAACTTCTGTTACATGTCAAAAAACACATGGAGGACTTTAAAAAAATCGAAACTATCCATAATTACAATGCTAGGCACAAAACCATAGGCGTAACCAGGCCGACTATATGGGGGGGGGTTATAACGTCTGGGGGTTCTAACCCCCAAACCCCCCCCCCTCGGTACGCCTATGCACAAAACCAACCTATCTATTCCTTCTCATAGCACATCCTTATTCCAGAAAGGAGTAATATATACTGGAATCAATATGTTCAACAGACTACCTCACCATTTGAAAAATATACATTCTGCAAATAAATTTAAGAGATGACTAAAAAGTTTTTTTAATAATGCATGTTTTTATAGTATTGAGGAATACTCCAATCATGTGTGTGTTAGTCACTAAGCTATACACATACAACTCCATCAAAGGCTCATCAATTAAATACCTAATGTTCTACATTTTATAATATATATTATTTGGTGTATTATTTGTAGATTATTGTATTATTTTATATTGTATTGTGTTGATTATCTAGATCCACACTGTCCCATATCAATGTATATTGATCTCGCAGGACGTAAATAAATAAGGAAATAAATAAACACACTTGAGGGTGGCCACTGGAGCAATCCAGCTGACTGACAAAGAGACCATTCATGCGGCGTCTTGTTCACCACCATGAGAAGACATTACTTCATTCTTTCCTGCTTGGTTGGCATGCAACCACCACAGCCCATCTTGTTCACACTTTAAGACATCAGCACAGTAAATTTACCCAAGTCCTCTGTAACCTTTTTGTGCAAAAACAATCTACTCTGTAGTACAAACATTTATCAGTCAGTTATATGAAAGGAAATTATAGAGAAAACACACTTTTTCCTTAAAAGATTTGAACCCATTGGAAAAATGTTATTATGAAACAAGGCTATTTATCTTAAAAGAAAGTCTTTTCTTTTTAGCCATACTTTGCATAGGGTCAATTCATTATACAAGGTATCCTTAATTGATAGTCCTTTTTTTCCTGTGTTCAAAGTAACAAGTTTCCATAACTGCAGCCATTCCTATTTGTCTTCTAGCAATGGTGGGAGAAAAGTTGGGGCTGGAAGTTAGGGGATTTTTGTGTTTGTAAGATGGATGAATAGAGGTTGATTGGTAAGGATGTAATTCTTGAATGTTCAAATTCTTTGGGTTCAATATGTCTTACCCCAGCTCATGCTACTCCCCCGGGAATAACAATGAGGGTTGAAATGGGGTAGCACATGCAGTTAGTTAACATTCTCTCTTCTATATATATACAGTGTGTCCCACGCAAGATTTGGCCAATGACGCGGGTTCCTGCGGTGCGGCGGGCACAGCTCCAACTCCCGAGCGATCGGGTGAAATATCTACGCTAATGAAGCCGCGATCGGTGTTATGATTCAGGTTCTCACATTTACAGTTGGAATTCCAATGAAAATAACCACGTACCTCATCATAAGATTTGTTGGAAATGTCCTCCTCTTGCATCCACACAACATTGGAACCTTTTTAAGAAATTTTCTTTCACGCGCATAAGTTCAGCTTCCGAGATAGAATTAATTTCTCTTCTGATATTGTCTTTAAGTTCTTCTAATGTGTGTGGGTTTGATCTAATTTCTGTTCAGTAAGTACGCGCCGCTTGGTCCCTCGTTTACTATCGAGAATCGAACCCGTTTCCCGAAGTTTGCTTACAAGTTTTCGCACGGCTTCTCTGCTTGGAGGACGTACACCTGGGAATTTTGCTAAAAACCGACGTCTTGCGTCCTTGCAAGATGATGTAATAAATCACATATGTTTTTCTTTGTGAGAACCTGAACCATTACACCAACAGCGGGCTTTATTAGCGTAGATATTTCACCCGTTTCCTTTGTAATGTACGGGAAGTTGACCTATACACTTTATTTTTCAAGTTTCTCCATAAATAATATTCACATACTGTTAGAAGAACTTAAAGACAATATCACATAGGCCTATCACAAGAGAAATGAACTTTGTCTCGGAAGCTGAACTTATGCGCGTGAAAGAAAATTTCCTAAAATGGTGTCAGTGTTGTGTGGATGCGAGAGGAGAACATTTCCAACATCTCTTGTGATGAGGTACGTGTTTATTTTCATTGTAATTTTAACTGTAAATGTGAGAACCTGAATCATAACACCGATCGCGGCTTCATTAGCGTAGATATTTCACCCGATCGCTCGGGAGTTGGAGCTGTGCCCGCCGCGCCGCAGGAACCCGCGTCATTGGCCAACTCTTGCGTGGGACACACTGTATATATATATTTCATTAAAAACACCTCATGAAAAATAGGTTGTAGGCTTCTGACATTTCACAGATCTTACTGTAGGGGAGATTGCCCCGGTACCAGTCAGGCCTCGTTACCGGTCAACAGGGTTTCCTCTAAAATGGAGCTAGATAGCAGCAGAAAACAGTTATGAAGTGGTAGGCAGGAACAAAAGGAACTTTATTCCTCACATAGAGTCCATGTTTGTCTCGCCATTTTAGAAGAAACCTTGTTGACCAGTAACAAGGCCTGACCAGTACCGTGGCAATCTACCCTAATCTTCATTTGCATTCTACTTGGTAATTAGATGTTGTGGAACTTATGTCAGTATTTCTGTCCTCCCAATAAGCTATTTTTTATTAAAATTTAAACACAGTACATATTGCAATGTCACTAAAATATCACTCCTATTCCTAATTATCTTCATGCTAACAGTTATCAATGTGCAAATAAAAATTCCACATCCTATCCCCATGATGGATATATGAGAAGTATATTTTCACTTACTACCTGGCACTGTTTGTTTTGCAAAGTTTATTCTTGACGTTTCCATGAGAGCTATATCACTCATGATCGTTCAGTCTTGGATTTTCCCTTGTCTCCCTATTGGCTAATTTGATAATTACATAAAATTAACAAGGATATAATTTGTTTAAAATAGGCACAAACATTATACATCAATAATTTATTATGTCTAGATGGAGGGGCTTTGACTAATTTTTGGATGAGAAGGGGGTTCTGGCCCAACATTTGAGAACCCTTGTTTTAGTCCATACACTTGGTCGCACTGAAACTGGCCATTGGCTTGAGCATATATGATAAACTCTTTCTTCATGTGTTTCTTATATTTTGTAAATAGCTATCTGTCATTACTACCATGGGAAATAGGTGCATTCTTGATACCCAAGTGCCACTCCTTAAGTTTGTGAACAAACACGATTGACACTTCGTTTTAGAGGAGCAACCAGCTTTATTTTGACTGAATGTGTATAAATCCATGTTAGTACATATAAATCCTAGCCCTACTAATGAACTAATTCTGAAGCTCACAAATTGTCATAATGCCGGTTGTCGACCAAGAACTAGAAGCTAAGTTAGTTTAGCTTAGCTCACATACAGTGCAGGATTTCATATGTAGTTGTGCTGACAAAACTACATATGAAATCCGGCACAACTATATATGAAATTCCTCACTGTATGTGAGCTAAGCTAAGCTAAGTTAGCTTAGCTCTGGGTCGACAACCGGCATAAATGTAACCCAAAGATTGCACACTTAAAACACTGCTGACAAGTTAAAACAAGGAGGTGATTACTACGGGTGCAAAGTGCCACCATGTAACATTATATTCATAACTTGTTGGCCACACATCAATTTATTTTTCACACAGTTTGTAGGTTCATAGTTGCCATGGTTTCTATCCATTAAATTGGAAGTCCATTAAATCGAGGTCAGTTAAATTCAGGGCTAACATATATTGTTCTTCATTTTACAGTAATTGGATATTGAATAATCTGAAAATATTTTTTAAAAAATGTATATGTCCAATCTGAAAGTGCATTGTTCATTTAGAGGAAATTGTAGTATGTTGTTGTGTCATTAGCGTTAGCAAAATTGAAATAGTAGTATGCAGTTTTCATTTAAAAAAATATATTGTACGGTTCTAAAAATTTGATCATTTTATGATATTTTATACACTGTGTTCTGCTTATATGTATAACTAGCAGTTCCTGCTAGCTAAATTTAGATAGATTCATAATGTTGGAATGATTATTTTAAAAATGATTTTCCAGTACGTAGTACCAGAAAAACCGGTATTTAGCTAAGTAATTAGGTTCACCTTTATACAATCGTTTATAATCACATAATAAATGCTTAAAAATGTATGCCGACTAGCTTAAAAGGCCTGGCTTGGGCTCAGGTTTTGTATTTTGTACTTCAAAATTAAACTTATGAAGGACTTTCGATTTTCAAAATCTAGGTCCTTATTTGAATTTGAAATGAGGAAGAACGTCTTATCACAGTCAAATTATTCCCTCATAAAATGCTTGATATAGCTTTTTATGGCTCAGAGGATGTAGAATTTTGCACCCCATTGTTTCTACACACCAAGCCTGGTAGGAGTTGAAATAAAAAGATACAGAAATTCCAGTAAAATAAAATTGTATTGTCTTTATGGAATATTTTATTTCTTACTCTCATGTTACCATACAATTGTTTTGGGGCTGAAATCAAAAAGAAATTCAATATCACTTTCATACTTTCCTCCCCAAAAACCTGGGATATAATAATATACTGCCCACATAGGACTAAAAATGTTCCATCCTGTTTTGTATCCCTTTACATGCTTAGGGCCTATGATAAACATCCATATTTCTCAACTAAAAATACAAAGCCTACAGCTATGAATCACATATCAGTGGATAGAATTTTTTTTACCAACTTCTGATATGGCATTACTTGTTGGCACACACAGGCTGAGACAACTAAAAATGCTGTCCCTGCAATACGAACTCTTATTCTACATCAAAATATGAAGTGAGAAAATGGTATTCTCTATGTCCAGGGTATAATTTGACTGCATGACATTGTCCATTAATTTTGTGGATTTCATTCTTCATTATTTATTTACACCAATGAATTATATCGATAGCTTCTCTAATTGGTCAAAGTCCATATCATCCAATTCCAAAGCTACCTGTGAACACTGCCATCAATACACTATTGTCATGAAAACTGTACATGCAATGTGTTTTGTATTTGATGAATTCTATGTAATAAGCAGGGCCCGGATAATTATGTAATTACATATTTTTTCTGTTTGCATTAGGATACTAGATTTCTGTTATGTTGGAATTTCATGCCAACTAGAGCCTAAAAACACAAACTTGAAAGTACATATATTTACATATTTTGCTCTTAAGTAGATACTTTTACATATTTATTAATATTTCCATGCTTAGTTGCAATTTTATTCATTTTATAACATCCCTGTATATGCTAAAAGTGTATGACTATCGATATGTAAGTGTGAATAAATCCTACGTTTCCACTTTGTTCAACAGCATGCCACTCAGGATGCTTCAGATTTTGCGCAGATCCGATTCAGACCGAACCACAGACTTGTATTTTCCATTTACGCATGTGTAGACTAGGTCTGTCAGACAAGTCTGCGTGTGTAAAGGGGGCTTAATTGATGACTGGCTACATTTCCACCTGATCACCATGTTGCCACTGTGTGTCCAAGCCATGCCCTGTCATTGAGTGAATCGTGTTACCACGGTTAGTCAGCATTTGTAGATAGAACAGCAACGTTGTGTTGTGCGACTCAAGCATTTAGTAAGATGCCGAAGGAGAAAACCTCACTTTGTGTAAAGTTAAAGCATTACATAGAGGAATTTGACAATTTTTCCACAGATGGAAAGGTACTATTTGCCAAGTTTGTGGGAAGAATGTACCCTGTTCTCAACGTTTTCAAGTATTGCAACACTTATCCATGTCACATCATCAGGCCTGTGCTTGGAAGACCACATCTTGAAAGTAGTTGTTGCTTACTGAATCTCAAGCTCAGAAACGTCCAGGACCTCAGTAATCTCAGTTTGCTAGTGATCTGTGCCTTGCTATGGTTTGTGTAGATATTCCCTTATGCTCTGTGAGTTTCTTGAGAAATACATACATGAAACTGTTCCAGATGAATCTACAATCAGAAAGAACTATGTACCTGACTTATACATGAATACAATCCACTCTATTCGTTTGGAAATTGGTGATGGGCCCATTTGGGTCTCAATTGACAAGACGACTGATGTTCAGGGAAGACATATTGGAAATGTTATAGTGGGCATGTTGAAAGTCAATGAAAGGAGTAAGCCTGTGTTGTTAACTTGTGAAGTGTTGCCAAAATGCAATCATCAAAATATTGCCAAGTTATTTAATGATGCAATGGGACTTCTGGGTGCAACACAATGTGCAAAGCTGCCACAGCTTTGCAAGTTTTATATCCTAAAATGTTACATCTCACGTGTCTTGTGCATGCATTCCATCGTGTAGCAGAACTGGTTCGTTCTAAATTTCCTAAAGTTGACACACTAATTTTGAATACAAAGAAAGTATTCTTAAAAGCTTACAACAGAATTGATAAATTCAAAGAACTGTTTTCTGAACTTCCACTCCCTCCTCAGCCAATTTTAACGAGGTGGGGAAGCTGGATTGATGCTTTAGGCTACTATGCGAACAATTATGATTCTCCAGCATTTTGATTCAGATGCAGTTTCTGTAGAAACAGCAAAGCTATCATTTAGTGATTTAACACTTAAAAATGATATTGCCTACATCCAGTTTAATTTTTTTGCATTAGTGCACTTCCATTAAATCTTTGGAGACATCATCTTCGAAACTCTCAGACAGCCTTGATGTTGTTCATTCTGTGGTAACGTCTCTGGAGGGTCTACAAGGGCCAGTCGGAGCTGCAGTGAAGAATAAGCTCTCTTCCAGTTTGCATAAAAACCCAGGTTTCAAGACAATCAGTGCTATTAACAGAGTGCTAAGTGAATGCAGTACTGATGTATTGGAAATTGAGTACACTCCAGAAGATATGTGCATGTTTAAATATGCACCCGTTACTTCATGTGAAGTTGAATGATCATTTAGTCAGTACAAAGCCATGTTATGCGATAACAGGAGGAGTTTTATATTTGACAATTTGAAGCACATGTTTGTACCTTATTGTTATGGGGACCGTAATTTGAAAAATTAACAGCAATATGTAATTTTAAATTTTTGAGTTATTTAACTTACAATTCCAGATTATTATAGCTAGTTCTAGCATTGGATCCATAATATAGTATATATTAAAACATGTGACTGTCTACTTTGCCTCATTCCAACAACATATTTCAAGAAAAAGGAGAGAATCTGATATTGTCATATTACATATTTTTTTGTATTTTATTGGTTTTATTACATGTTTAGAAATTTTTAAATACATATATATGTACGTATTTTACTGATTTTTAGTACATAACTATCCGGGCCCTGGTAATAAGGTTTTTCTTTCCTCGAAAACATTTTATTTTTGGCCTTTATAATCAAAATTTTGCAAAATCCTTTCTTAGTGTGCACTTACATTATGAAACGAAGTCAAAATTCCAAGTCTCTACCTATTATTATAGTTCAGGCTCTACATTGATTCTCTGTCAGTCAGTCATTCATTTATTGAGTCAATCAGGACAAAGCTGCTTATATATAAAGAGATGTCTTTAGAAAATATTAGCATCCCCACCCTCAATTAAAATCCTGGCTGCTCCACTGCATCTAGTTGCGAACAGCTGCCCTCGTTTTGAGATTGTACATATGTCAGAGAGTTATGCAAGTGATGACACATAAAACACCTTTTGCTAATAGTCCACAATAATGCAAACAGTTAAATAATTGTTGTGCATCGCTTTGCAACTCATCTGACCTTTGACGAATAAAAACATTTCAGATCATCTCTCTACAATGGTACCTATCTTTTCTCATTTCAACTTGTACGTTTCATCTTATTGATTTTTTGTTTTGTTTTTTGTTTGTTGTTTGTTACATATTAGCAGAACAGTGTATTTTACTACAGCAAAATACCAGTATAACAAAATTTTCAGTATTAGAAAATTATGTATTGGCCCCTTCTCTTTTCCCTATTTAATATGTGGTAAAACATTTCATTATAACAAATTTAGAACTTTCAGTATAACAAAATTTCGCTTATTTGCCTGTATATAATTTTATTTTTTCTGGAGTATGCTGTGTAATATTGCCTCAGGGAGAGATATTAATGCTTGAGTATTGAATGCTGAATGTAAATAGCTTAAAGAAGAAATAGTAATCACTAAACTGCTTTAGAAAAGCTGGAGTGAAGTGCTAGATGACATAAAAAGAGCAGAGAACTGGAAGTGTTTGTGTGAAAAGTAGGATGGGCCTGCAAGGATGAATCTTAATGGCCATGTAAGTGTGGACTGTAATTTGATAGTGTAACAAGAAATCTCAGACGATGGAATTATGGCAATCATTTTGAATGATAGGAATTCATATTGTGATGATGAGGTTGAAGAGGAAAGTATGCAACACAGTAGTCAACAGAGTTTGACTCTGTGCAGGCAACACATGGCACATAGTCTTTAAGATTTTCTTCTATCAGAAAGCAATATACCAGATTCCGTTTTAAATTCATGTGCAGTGGTTGGTGACTATTTTGACTTTTTTCAAAAAATAAAGTCCAGAACATTGTACACCTATAACATTTCAGTATAACAAAATTTCACTATAACAAATTCTGAGGTCCCCTAAATTTCGTTATACTTGTATTTTACTGTAGTATGCAATTCCAATGTCCTATAGGTTTCTACAGTTTGTAATTACTGTACTAGATGTTGTACTACAATATGTAATTCCTAAATGTTACACTCCATTTTACAGTAATTTATAATTCCGTATTAGGCTCTTATTCTCAGTTTTGCATCATTTTGTAATATTTATTACAGAACTTTATTTAAAAGCCAAGAATGGGAGCATTAAAGTAAAAAACATTTTCAGTTAATGAATACAATATGATATGTCTCATTATCTTTCTTCAGTTCACTTTATAATTTATGTGTAAAATGTAGTAACAGAAAGGAGTGGTCAAGACAGGCTTTAAGTAATTGATATTTCTCAAAAAATTGTTGAGTAAATGAATATATGCATATAAATATATATTATATAATGATAAAAAATTGTGTTGTTTCTTTGGGCAAACAATATTTATTAAATCAGCAAGAGAAAAACATCTGGAGGTTTTTGTCTTTAAGTAATTAATGATTAGCATATAGGTACTGAGACCAAAAATACTTGAAATTTTCTGTGTGTCTTGTTAACTTTTCTTATATCCGCTATCTAATGTATGTGTATTTGTGGCTTAAAGTGGTACTTGCCCTATCTTATACATAATGAAATTAATTATACTTGTGATGCTACACTTATATTTTAATTACTTAAATATGAGTTGTCCAAGATCAATTGTGTCAGCATGATAGAGATACTAGAAAATTTTAATTGGATATTCTGAAATTATGGGTTATATCTCAGTAAACTGTTTAAATTTAGATTCATTGAATTTTAAACCTCAAATAAACAAATTTTAAAGTATTTTGATTATTCACTCACAGAAAACATTTCTTACAGAAATGATTGTCTGTAGTAAAAAAGAAAATAGAAGTGATTTTTGTTACAGAAAAGGAATGTGCAATGTGTGGAAGACTGAAAAGGATGCAATTGCAAATTAAAATGCTGTGAAATTCGTCTACCTAAAATCAGAAAATTACTTAGATTTTTAAGAACAACCTCCAAATTTGGGAGCCTACTCAACTGTCTTCTTCTCTCATGACTGCTCTCTGTGCTGTGGCTAGCCATGAGAAACAAGAAAGGAAGAATTATTGTCTGAGCATGGCCGTCGTGTGGGCGAGGTGACCAAGGCTATCGCCCTGGGCGCCATTTCTGGGGGGGGGGGGGCGCTGTGGCAAAGGCAAAAATTAAACAACAAAATTTGAAAAAATATAAGATAGATGTATATAACATATTTTTTAAAGTTAGGTATAACTGAATTTTGAATATTACGTTGTATGTGTTTATTGAACAAATAAATATTTGACTCCAATAACTTCATATTTGCTAAGTTATCCCAAAATAAATATTTGCTCAAAATTGATCAACTGGATTTGCTTGTATACTGTTAATAATAATAGCCTAATAATGAACTCTACTGTGGGCCTTAAGCATGTACACAATCGCTGCCGTGTTGCGCTGTTCTATTTTTATTCCACTCAACCTTGGGACGCTCGAAGCAAAGCTGACTCATGGTGGAGACACTAACATCACTTCCCCCACTGCCCCTACCCTACTTACCCCTCCTACCTCTTGCATCCACCTGCCATTGCGTGGCTGCGTTCAGTCACAGTTTTCGCATTAACGAGTTATGTGAAACATGAATTGTGTTTGTGTCAGTGTCCAGTATGTCAAAAAAATTATCAGGAGCTCAGCGGAGAAAATTAAATAAGCAAAGTGAATTAGTGCGGGCAGTGTTACTGTCCAAAGTGCCCAAACTAACTAGTTTTTTCAAGACTTCATCTTCAATCCAAGTGGCAGAACCCGAACCTGATACCGTCTGTGACCTGCCAAGTACCAGTTCTCAAGGGACTAGCTAAAAAATGTCTGTCCTTCCTACAGACATTGAAAGTTGAGATAATAACCAAGAGGGGTCATTCCATATTAAATCAACAAATTTTAAGAAAATTGTTTGCCACACCATTTTTTATTTTGATGAAATTTGGTAGGTGATATGTACCAGTCTTCTGAACCCCAAAACAAATCTTTTTGTACCTCTAAGAAATTTTACTCCTGAGGTATAGGCATTTGTTTGGAACACGAACAAGCAAAAAATGTAATTTCAGACCTATTTTCTGAAAGCCGTAGAATTTCTATTTTAATCAGTAGGATGATCAGACAGGGCTCATTGGAAAGCTTAAAGAACGAACTTTCATTTGTGCATACTAAATTAGATTTAAGTTAAGTCTAACAGAGGTTAATAGGGCTCTAATCTTCGTTCATGAACTGTTGTTTAGGCATTAAAAAACAATGAAGGACTTGGAGTAACAGGCCAATTTTTTTTCCTATTACACTTATGTATGAGGAGTATGTGTAGGAAAAAACTGAACTGTTACTGGTGGTCCTTCACCCTGAAAAATTTGCTTAAACTTAAAAAAAATTGTAAATCGTGCTTTTTCTCGGTCCCAAAAAATAATGTGGACAGGTGATAGAAATCCGAAAATGCCAGGATGAGAAGCCCTTGTAATGTACTTTAAAATAAAAATCAAATCATTGTGTGACTCAAAGGGATAGAGGAGCTACAAGCCTTTGAAATATCAAGAAAACAACACTTGACCACTACTGAAAATAGGCTAAGCAGATAGGACAATTACCACAAAATTTACTTTAAATTTACATAAAATACGAAACATTTATTTACAAATGAGAATTATCCTCAGTTATGCAAATTTCTGCCTTTTTGTGATATTTTCTAGCAAATTTCCACATTTGATTTCTTTTTAAGCTACTTTGATGGCAACTTCAAGTACTGTATTTTCAACTATTGTATTTAGAAACCATTCTTATCCTGGTGTATTAGATGTAGGTAATGCATTAAACACTAAAAGCTGCATAAATCTCTTTAAGGTTACATAAAATTAACCTTTTTCTCCATTAGGTCCTCTAACAGATACACAGTGCCTTTTCCCTGGCATCATTCTGCTGTACTCATCATTTTCGTAGAAGTCTTGTAGAGTTTTGACTGAAACTTCATCAAGTTTATTCCTAGTCCTCTTCTCCCCATTCTGTGGCAAAATCCCGTTCTTTTTCACTAATTTCTTGACTGGCGGACTAAGTATTGGCTGACATTAAACTCACTCTGAACTTGACTAATACTCCAACTGCTAGGAGCTAAACTTACAATGTTCTTGAGTAGAAAATGCAACTTTCATTTTTTTTCTTTAAGCTTGTGAATTAGTTGCTTACACTCATTCGCTAAACTGGCAGGCTGCATGTTCATTGAGAATTCCTCGTTATCAGTTGAAATGTTCAAATCAAAAGACTTACTTAACTTTCCTGTTATAGATTTGGCTTTCTTACTAACTTTGTTAACACTGAGGGTCTTGCTTCAACTGACAGCTTCTGCACCTTAACAGGAGAAATACCAAGGACTGAACAAGCTTCATTAACTGTTTCAACAAGAATGGTTTCAGGTTCATAAATGTCTGGGCATTCATCTTCACTGTCAGTACCGGTCTCTGTGCCTTGTTTTGGATTTTTAATTTTTTTTTAAACATTTTGTGCACAATACTTTTCCTGGGATTAATTTCAGCTCAGGATTGCACATGGAAAGTGTCATTGATATTTATCTGAGAGAGATTTTTAATAGGTTTTGAGTGAACACTGTAGGGGTCAGAGCAAGACCATACATAAAATTTGGAAGTATCTGTCCAAAAATTCAGCCTTGTGAAACATTTTATATCATCGCAACCAGTTCTAATTTAAAATAATGTTTTTTGTTCTTCAGTAATAGTATTGTATTGGAAATAGTATTGAGTATCGGTACTGAAGACCTGGAGTAAGGTAATTTATGACATACCTCTTCTTTGAAGATGCCAACAGAACAAGAACACTTCATCATAATAATATACTGGTAACGATTTCAATAGCATGTATTCAGCACAAAATAACAATAGTAATAATTTAAAAAAAGAAACTAATCAAAAGACAATGAAGCACAAACACAACCTACTTGCTTTGAGTCAGCTCAATAAGTGGATAGTGGACAGCATTGAACAGAGGGGCTGGATCATATGAAGCTATGCATGTTCAAACATGACTTGGTCAGCAACCAGACTCCAATGAACAGTGCATGTCCAGAACTTATCCTAGAATAACAGTTAACATATAATTCAATATACTGTATATAAGATTAGAGTCTAATAAACCAGGATAAGAATGGTTTCTAAATACAATAATTGAAAATACAGTACTTGAAATTGCCATCAAAGTGTAGCTTAAAATTAAATCAAATGTGGAAATTTGCTAGAAAGTATCACAAAAAATCAGAAATTTGTATAACTGAGGAAAATTCTCATTTGTAAGTAAATGTTTTGTATTTTATGTAAATTTAAATTAAATTTTGTGGTAATTATCCTATCTGCTTAGCCTATTTTCAGTAGCGGTCAAGTGTTGTTTTCTTAATATTTCTAAGGCTTGTAGCTCCTCTATCCCTTCGAGTCACACAATGATTTTGTTTTTATTTTAAAGTAGGCTACATTACAAGGGCTTCTCATCCTGGCATTTTCAGATTTTTATCACCTGCCACACATTACTTTTTGGGACCGAGAAAAAGCACGATTTACATTTTTTCGAAGTTTAAGCAAATTTTTCAGGGTGAAGGACCATCAGTAACAGCTCAGTTTTTTCCTACACATACTCCTCATACATAAGTGTAACAGGGAAAAAAAAATTGGCCTGTTACTCCAAGTCCATTGTTTTTTAATGCCTAAAATTACACAAAACGACAGTTCATGAATGGAGATTAGAGCCCTAAAAACCTCTGTTTAGACTGAACTTAAATCTAATTTAGTATGCACAAATGAAAGTCCATTCCTTAAGCTTTCCAATGAGCCCTATTTGATCATCCTACTGATTCAAATAGAAATTCTACGGCTTTCAGAAAATAAGTCTGAAATTACATTGTTTGCTTGTTCATGTTCTAAACAAATGCCTATATCTCAGGAGTAAAATTTCTTACAGGTATAAAAAGATTTGTTTTGGGGTTTAGAAGACTGGTACATATCACCTACCAAATTTCATCAAAATAATAAATGGTGAGGCAAAGCCCATTTGTTGATTTAATATGGAATGGCCCAGAGGTGAATTTAACTTTAGTGTCTAAGACTGACGATGACACCAGCAAACATTGTGATAGTTTGGCTTTGTCTGAAGACCCAGCAACATGGCCAGAGCTCATCTTAAAAGACCAGCGCAATGACCTAATTTTAAAATACCCTGCTGAATTTTCCAAAGAAGTTTATCAATATCCAAAAAATTCCAACAACAGGCATTTTTCAAATTGTTTTCGATTCTGTTTCTCTGAAAACGGTGAAAAAGTACTAGACATTGGTTAGTTTATTATGGAAAAAAAAATGAATCGGCTTACTGTTTTTGCTGAAGGATTATTTATCCATCCTCAAAATCACAGTTTGGACAAAAAATGGGTTTTAATGACTGGAAACACATGGCTGATACAATAATAAGATGTGTTTAAAATTATTACAAAATCAGTGGATAAATGTTAAAAAATTAAAAACACATCATTTCGACTCTGCCCTTGAATCTTCCTCAGGTGACACCTCAAACAGTACTAATCATAATGAAGATTGAGTTTCGTCATGGTAACCATCGATAAAAACAGTGTTTCTAAAATATCTGTTTTTTCCAGTCCTTTAGAATGTCAAACATTTCCTCCTCTATGCATTCCGCAGGTGGCCGGGGAATTTTTACCACTGGAATTTCCCTTCTCAGTCTCCTCATTACATCCAGCCATTCGTCCCCTATATCACCATCATACCTATTCAAACACACCCCCTGGTTGCCGATTATGCTCCATGCCTCATATACCTTTCTTTTTACGCAATTATCCTCGATTCTTACAATGTTTACTTCACCAATACCATGCTTGCTTTCCGTCATATGCTGACTGAGTCCAGTAGAGCATTTCCCACTATTTACATCCCTGATAGGTTGAAATCTCATGAAATGTCACCAGATCACTTTAAATACATGGTCCAGTGGTGCACGACTGAAAATAGACTCAAAGAGGGTACTTCAATTAACCAGGAAATTATTAATCAAATCAACACTGAAACACAACGCTCAGAAGAGGTGTTGCGACAGATAGTTGAAATCACGTTGTATTTTGCAGAGCATAACATAGCATTTGGAGTCTCGTCTTCCAAGCTATTTACGAAAAACAATGGTAATTTTCTCGGCCTTGTAGGGTAGTTCGATGTAGTTTTAATGGAACACTTACGCAGAATATCCAACCAAGAAACTAACTTTCGCTTGTTAAGTGTATTGAGTCAAAATGAGATTATTAGCATGTTAGGCAATGTAGTAAAGGAGAGCATCATCAAGAAAATAAAGAATGCCAAGTATTTTTCAGTAATTTTCGACTGCACTCTCATATGAATGAATGATTTATTCTTGTATCTGGAGTTGTACAAATGATCACCCCTGGTGTTACAGAAAGTTTTTCACCAAAGAACGTCTGCATACATAAAAACCCATATATCTGAAATCAGTACTACTACTACTAAATGTTTACCTTTTGTAAGTATATCCACTTACCATTTCTAACCAATTTCCCTTAAGCAGCTAATTTGTTTTTCCCATTTTATTTTGACTATGTATAAAAAATTTCCCAGTTCCTTTAGTGTTTTTGTGTTTTTTGTTACCAATAATTTCTTATATGCCACTTCTTTATTTAACTTTAACATTTTTTTATTTAAAAACTTATGTCTTATTCAGTTTCGGGACAACTTAAAATTATATGCTCTGCATCTTCATTACTAAGACATAATGGGCAACGGCCTTTCTCGAAGTTTCTTCTTGCCCCTCTAAGCTTCCATATCCCTAATCTCCACCATGCTAGCCCAGCTTTTTGTTTCTTCGAGCAATCATTCACATAATTTTCCATACCACACATTTCCTTCATTTTGATGTAGAATACTAAAGATTTCTTTTCTCTCATTACGGCAAAATGGTTCTGCCTTTGTATATCATTACATCTTTTAATAACTATTTTTGAAATCACATTGATGTTTTTCTCCTCGTTCAATACTGAATTCCATATCCACTTTAATCCTATCTCATCTAGTGTTTTCCTAATATACTGTATTCTGTTCCGATTACCATTATCATTCACTTGGGATTGGAAGCAGATTTTCACTATATCTTCATTGCCTTTTTCCCAGATGTATCTGTAATACCTTAAAATTTTGCTTAAAATGACCCCCATACTACTGTCATATCCTAATTCATATCGAGCTGCTTCATTTGATGAGTATCTTGGTACCTGCAATATTTGTTTGCAGAACCTGGCTCTCATCATATCCATATATTTCCAGGAATTCCTTTCCCCCCACACTTCACTTCCATATAACATTTTTGATTCAACTATTGCTTTATATAACCTGTTTAACATTTTGAATCTAATTTCGGGTAATTTGGTTGAGCAATTGTATATAGCATTCATAGCTACTTTACCATTGTTCCATGCAGCCTTGTTTTGAAGTTCCCAAGATCCCTTATTATTGAAAATTATTCCTAAATATTTTATACAATTTACACAATTTATAATTTTATTATCTATGCTCCATTTTTCCCCCTTGCTAAGTTTATTGCCATTTTTGCAGACTAAAATATTGGTTTTGTGAGTGTTAATTTTTAGACTCCACTCGTTGCAAAATTTATTGACTGCATCAATACTCCTTTGTAATCCTATGGGTGTAATTGCCGTTAATACTAAGTCATCTGCAAATTTTATTCCTGGAATTGATACATTCATAACTGTTGGTAGGTGATTGTTAGTTGTTTCTACCTCGTCAAATATGTCGTTTATGAATATATTGAACAACTGGGGGCTGAGGTTGCATCCTTGCCTGACACCAGTTCTTTGGTTAATCATCCTCCTATTACTACCGTATTGGTTGATTCTTACACAAAATTCTATATTATCATACAATGCAGCTATATTATTTGTAAACATGTCACTTAAACCTATTTTTCTAAGTTTATACCATAATTGATCCCTATTAACTGTGTCAAATGCTTTTTCTAAGTCAATAAAGCACCAATAAATTTTCCCCCTTTTTTTACTAAGGTATTTATCTGTCACAGCTTGCAAAATAAATAAATTGTCAACTGTTCTCTTGTTTTTCCTAAACCCGCTTTGCCATTGGGATATTAAGTTATGTGCTTCTAGCCATTCGGTTAGCCTGTTTGCTAAAATCCCCGTGTATAATTTAGATACTGCTGTCAACAGGCTTATGCCTCTGTAATTGCTGGGGTATTCCGTATCCCTTCGACATTGAGGAGACCGATGCTCAAACCCTTCTCATGGCACTGATCCTATTTTTTAAAGTACGTAGGCTGTGGGGTTGCCCAATTTCTGAGACTATAAGCTTGTTTGCTAGCCCTAGTATTAGTCTTGTCCAGTTGTATTAAACTTCCCTGGGGCGATGAAATTATCTCGTCATCACTTACAATCCGTCTCGAAGCTGTGTCAGCCGTATTCTCTCCAGCGAAGGCACACGCACCGTGTTGTTGACTCTGATTATTTACGTCAACCATTTCCGGTGCCGGGGTGTCTATGACCTGCGGACGAGCTCGTGTTGTGCGCGATGGCTTTATCGTTTTCTCTGGCTTTGTTGTACCGCCGGCCAAGTTTTCTTTATCTACTGCAGGACATCTGTTTATCGGACTCTCGGCGTTGACGTTTTCTGACAGTCTGTTTTCTAATGTAATGTTATTCTTGCAATAATGCAAATCATAAAGTCTTTGTTCAACCCGCAGCTTGTCTTTTACTAGAACCGCGAACTTTCCCTCACTTCTTGCTTTTCTTAAAAATGGCAATAATTCTCTACGTGTTCTTCTTTCTTCATAACTATAATCATGGTCGATTCTAAATCTTCTTCCTTTCAACATAGGGGCCCTACTCATCACATGGTCCTTAGTTATAACACTCACGAACTTCACTAAAATAGGTCGAGTTCTTCCCTTGCCCAGGCGGTATACATTTTCGATGTGTAGCTCAGTTAAGTTCATGTTTAATTCCGTCTTCAGAAATTCAGTTACACGACCATAGGTATCCACTCTTCTCTCCCTATATCTCTCTTCCATCCCGAAAATGACGATATTCCTTAGCCTCGACTCTTTTTCTAGTTTTTTAGTTGTCCACTTCAGTTCTTTTAAAATGTCAATGTCTTTTTTCATGTCTTCGTATTTCTCTTGAAGGTTATTCCACATACCTTGTGCATAGTCCATCTTCTTATTTAACTCTTCCAATTTCTTGTTTAGTTTTTCGTCCATTTTCATGAGCAAATCCGTCACTGCTGTAGGATTGACACTGCTTTCACTATTTCCGCTCTTGTTTCCTGGGGGGCCCGGATTCATTTCGACACCTCCTATTACCAATAATGCCACCATAATGATACCAAAAAACCATACGCATTTTGATAAGTACTGTACTTGTTCGTTATTATTTTTTATTTTACACCTTCCGAACGTCCCTATACGCGTGCGGTATGTTTCGAGGTCAATACCCATTTTTCCACTTTCTGCTAGCTCCGCGCGATTGCGTGTTTCCTCATCAATAGCTGATACAAGACTCCACTCTCATATTACCCATAAAGAGCAAGCATCTCTATGTTAATGAAGAAATTGATGAAATTAATAACATAGAGGAGCGCTTTATAGTGTATTGAGTGGCTGAAGAAACCTTCGGAGAAGCTCTCACTGACCTTATGTTAAAGGAAATTGCAAAATGTGGACTAAACATGAATGACTGTCGGGGGCAGGGCTACGGTAATGGTGCCAATATGGCAGGAATCTACAAAGGAGTTGAAGCTCGTGTACCAGATTTTCCTCTGGCCTTTCTCATGCCTTGTGGATGCCATAGTCTGAACCTGGTAATTGCTGATGGAGTGAAATCCTCGGTCAAATCTACATCTCTATTTGGAATTCTCCAGCGTATTCATACAATTTTTGCAGGCTGTACGAAGCGTTAGTGTGTGATCAGTCAACATATCGAGAATCTCACGCTAAAACAAGTATGTGAAGCACGATGGGAAGCCTGCATATCTGCGGTGCAGGCTGTTCGCTATCAGTATGTCAAAGTTCGGGATGCTTTGATCGAATTGAATGAGAAAACGGACGATTCTCAGACAGCAAGTGAGGCTCATTCCTTAGTCAACCAGATGGAAGACTTTTCATTCTTAGTATGCTTACTAGTATGGCATGATTTGCTGTTTGAAATCAATATCATCAGTAAAAGTCTTCAAGGGAAAGCCAAAGGCATCAGTGATGCTGTGAAGAAGTTCAATAATAGCTTGAACTTCTTAGACAAATTTAGAGTAAGTGGATACAATAACGCCCACAATTTCCGCAAAGGAAATTGCAGAAGAGCTAGAAATACAACCAATCTTCCCTGAAAAAAGAATTTGCAAAAAGAAACGTTTCTTTTTGTACGAAAGTCAAAGTGGTGATGAAGTGCAAACATCTGCAGAAGACATATTCGAGGGGAGGTCTTTTATCCATGGTTGTAACTTTAGTGAAAAGTAGGTCAACTGCAATTTATAACCATAATTTGCAGCGGGGGTTTTTGTATAACATGGCTAACCTTCCGGCAACAGATGACTTAAAACAAAAAAAATACTGATGGCATATCAGATATCAAAGGAAATGAACTTTTTTGTGAACTGCAACATGTGGATTCCATCTTAGAGCTGAAAGAACCCCAACTTCAACCTATTGATGTGTTGCGGGCAATAAAGAAAATGGGTAGCAAAGGCTTATTTATAAATCTCTGGAATGTACTAAGAGTTATGTTAACCACACCAGTGACAGTTGCAAGTGCTGAGGGTAGCTTTAGTAAGCTAAAACTTATAAAGGCATATTTACGATCAACTATGTCACAGGAGAGACAGAATTCTCTGCCCATCTTGTCCATTGAAAATGATGAGGCACAAAAAATTAGACTTTAAAGAAATTCTATCGACATTTGCTCATGCAAAAACCAGGTGAATGACATTTAAATGTTTACTACCTTATCTTAATTTGATAAACGCGGTTCCCTTTTCTATATTCTATTCAATGTATGTATCGAGGTTTTCCACACTATTAATTTGTAGTCAATTAATAATGCCTATAGTATTGAAAGAAGGCATCTCGGGATGACAGCCAGGTTTGAAGATCGATTTCCTCCGACGTTTCAAAGGCGAACGCTGCATCCATCCTCAGGGATACTGGTTAGATGAGTCGTGTGGAAGACTAGATGAAAAGTGTCGAGTGGTCCAGACCAGACCAAATAAGCTAACTGAGATCAGAGCATTGCGGGCCAAGCCCGCAATGCGATGATCTCGACTCCGATTCCATACCTGCATACGAAATGCATTGCTGGAAATGAAAACGGGTTCCTATCCTATAACTTAAATATGCTTACGCTAACTGTGTTTCGCATAGGACTTGAACCTATGCAGGGCAATTGCAATTAATTTTGGGGTTCGGGCCGGAAGGTGTGCTGGAGGCTTTCCATTTCTCCTGGCAGGCTCTCTGCATCTGGTACCTTGGCTGCTCTCATTGCTAAGGTTCTCAGTACGCCTCTCTTAATAGCTGGGTGGTGGTGAGACTCTGCATGTAGATATCGGTCCGTATGTGTTGGTTTACGGTAGACCGAGTGACCCAAGCTGCCATCCGCCCGTTTCCTCACCAGCACACCCAGAAAAGGCAGGCAATCGTTCTTCTCTATCTCCATGGTAAACGATGTTGGCGTGAGTAGAATTCAGATTGTTCAGGAAGTCTCGTAGCAATTCGTGACCATGTGGCCAGATGACAAAGGTTTCATCAACGTAACGTAGCCACAGTGCAACAACGCTTTCACCTACTGGCACTCTTAACTAGTTGCTAGATAATTTAATCTTAGTTTCACTAAATAAAGGTAATAACTTTGGACGCGTGCTACTGATTCTTTAAAGAACTCTTGAAATCCAGAAATGACCCAATTCCCAAAGTCCGACTGATCTGAAACCAATCCCCAGGAAGGAAGGTAGTAGATGACACAACATAATCTGCTCTAGATGTATATTTGATTATAAAAAAACAATCAGATATAATATACCAACAAGAATAACCCTCAATAAGAACTTTGATCTTTGAGGATATTGCCCCAGGTATTAAGACAATTTCAAATTCCAACCTGACTCTTCTTGGTTCCCCAATTTTGACTCCAGCTGTTGAACCAAGTTTTCGTGAAAAGTTGGAATCTATGAAAATATTATTTGAAGGATTATACTCACTGTCCTCTCACACGGCTTATTTTCTTTTGAAGAACTGTTTTTTCATTCCAAGATTGACATACTTCTTTCGCGCAACCCCACTTTGGTTGTTTCCATCTCTTGTTCAAGAAGCTGACGTTCAATTAAGGAACTGTTTGGAATCTATTTTGAATATAAGCCTGGAAGATAAAATCTGGACCTTAGCTACTTTACCAGTTCAGTTTGGTGGGCTTGGAGTCCGCAACGTCAGTGACGTCTGCCTACCTGCTTTTCTGGCTTCTACATTTGGAGTACTCGATTTCGTCAAATCAACTTTCCCCAGTCACAGTGATGAAATGGAGATCCCCTTTATGGCTGAAGCTCTTGAGAAGTGGCACAGTTCTTCAACTAATCATATCCTACCAGAAAATCCTGCGATACAAAAATCGTGGGATTACATCCAAGCGTCCTATAGGCTTGAATCCCTTCAATCTTCCTCACAAACTGATGTTGACCGGGCTAGAATCCGCGCCTTACAAGAAAGAGAATCGGGATCATGGCTTCTGGCTGTCCCATCCTCTCATATTGGAACTCTAATTGATGACACGTCCTTCAAGATTGCGATTGCTCTAAGACTAGGCTGCAAGATCTGTTTTCCCTATAAATGCTTATGTGGAGCTGTTGTTGACTGCTTTGGCATCCATGGTCTAAGCTGCCCCAAAAATAATGGAAGATTTTCTAGACATTTCATGCTCAATGATATTCTCCATAGAGCGCTTACTTCAGCTGGAATTCCTTCAATTCTGGAGCCTGCCGGAATAAGCCGCAGCGATGGGAAACGTCCAGATGGCCTGACATTAATTCCATGGTCTCGTGGTAGATCTCTTCTATGGGATGCCACCTGTGTGGATACTTTGGCTTCATCCCATTTACCTAGCACATCAAAATTAGCAGGTTCAGCAGCATTGTCTGCAGTGAACATCAAAAGAAATAAGTACCGTGACCTGCTACATAGGTATGAGTTTATTGCTTTCGCAGTTGAGACCATGGGACCTTGGTGCGCTGAGGCTAAGTCATTGATCTCAGATATAGGAAAGAAACTTGAGGCTCAAAACGGAGATTCTCGATCAACGACTTTCCTGAGGCAGAGAATCAGTATTGCGATTCAAAGGGGAAATGCAGCTTGCATTATGGGCACTTTCCCTAAAAATCTTGCTCTTGAAGAAATATTTTACTTTGTTTAATGTCTTAAGACGTATATGGATGGCTGTATTTTGTGTACAATTCTGACGACCGGATTATTTGTTTATTGTATTTAGAAAATAATAAATGATAGTTAATACATAAAAAAAAGTCATAAATATATTAATATCACAGAATATCATAGCAACTCAATAAATAGAAACCCTCAAAATAGAGAGTGGCCTTAGACAAAGCAGCCACAGATTACAACTAACACTGATCATATAATCACCAAAACATTAAGAGGTTAAATAGAGTTGGACTAAATTCATGTATTAACCTGAATGCCACCTTTACAAATAACAACCCACAACAGATCTAAAGCCAGAACTAACTATCCAGCATCCAAGCTTATTAAATGCAAAAACTATATTCTGACCTAAGTAGAATAACCAATCTGGCCTAATCAAGAAATTGTCTAAAAGGAAAATCTATAACTCACAACTGGTTTTCCTAATTTCCGAATAAATCTACAAACAATGGCTCCCCTATAGAATTTGTTTAAATTAGTTAAGTCTAGGCTAAGTTGCCCATTGATTAAATTGATAATAATCTACTAAGGTAGTTTTGGCTCTCAGTAATTTATCAGGCTAATAAATCAATCTGCAACAAATAGATTCTCTACTAAATTAATTAACACGTCTATAGAATTTGTTTAAATTAGTTAAGTATAGGCTAAGTTGCCCATTGACTAAATTGATAATAATCTACTAAGGTAGTTTTGGCTCTCAGTAATTTATCAGGCTAATAAATCAATCTGCAACAAATAGATTCTCTACTAAATTAATTAACACGTCTAATCGCATATTACATTGGCCGTTAACCCAAGATGGCCAGAATGTAGAAAAATAGTCTTCAGTGACAAACTCTACAAATGGGCGATGAATTAACCCACAGAAATATCTTATTTAATTCAAAAAAATCTATATGACGGTGGCCATTAAATCAAGTGACTGATTTACCATAATAGAACTTCAATGTATTATCCTTCGTAGAGACTGTTAAATCAATTTGACATGTATAACTTCTCTTAAAATTGGTTAACTTAGTTGAATATGTACTGGAATGGCAATTATCCAAAATTACCACAATAGCAAATAGACAGTCAACAGTCACAAACACTAATAATGGTTGGTCATTTAACTTACAGAAAATATTTGCTGAATCAATTGTTTAATTCAAATAAATGTATATGAAAGTAGAAATTAACTAAATTATTATAAGTGACAATTAAACATATTAAATTCGCAATAGAAAAACAGCCCATTAAATCAATATCATTTATTTAGGCCTATCTGGTGCACGAAAATTGGTTAACTCATAACTCAGTGGTCATTAGCCAGAAGTGACCGCAATATCAAAATAGGCAGCCAACATTCACAAACATTAATAATGCCTGGTGATTTAACTTACAGAAATATTTGCTGTACCAATTGTTTAATTACCCAAAAGCTGGATTGATTTAGCCATTAACTAAATGACTATAATACAAATGTAATTCACAGAAACATTGCCTAATAATTTAATTTTGTCAAGTATATAGGCCTGTCTGATACTACTTACATTTACACTGAAATGGCCATTAGCCAAAGTGACCACAAACTATAAATTGGTTGACTGAAAACACTAGTAATGGTCGTTGACTCAACCTACAGAAAATTTCTTAATAAATTGTCATTTATATAGGCCTGTCTGATACTACCTAAATTTAGACTGAAATGGCCATTAGCCAAAGTGACCACAAACTATAAATTGGTTGACTGAAAACACTACTAATGGTTGTTGACTCAACTTACAGAAAAATTCTTCATAAATTAATTTCTCATATATATGTCTATCTGGTGTACTATATTGGTTAACTCAGCTAAATTTACAGTGGTCATTAGCCAAAGTAACCACAATCTACAAATTGGTTGATTGAAAACACTACTAATGGCTGTTGACTCAACTAACAGAAATTTCTTAATAAATTGTCATTTATATAGGCCTGTCTGATACTACCTAAATTTGCACTGAAATGGCCATTAGCCAATGTGACCACAAACTATAATTGGTTGACTGAAAACACTACTAATGGTTGTTGACTCAACCCACAGAAAATTTCTTAATAAATTGTCATTTATATAGGCCAGTCTGATACTACCTAAATTTAGACTGAAATGGCCATTAGCCAAAGTGACCAGAAACTATAAATTGATTGACTGAAAACACCACTAATTGTTGTTTACTCAACCCACAGAAAATTTCTTAATAAATTGTCATTTATATAGGCCAGTCTGATACTACCTAAATTTAGACTGAAATGGCCATTAGCCAAAGTGACCAGAAACTATAAATTGATTGACTGAAAACACTACTAAGGGTTGTTGACTCAACTTACAGAAAAATTCTTCATAAATTAATTTCTCATATATATATAAGTCTATCTGGTGTACTATATTGGTTAACTCAGCCAGATTTACAGTGGTCATTAGCCAAAGTAACCACAATCTACAAATTGGTTGATTGAAAACACTACTAATGGCTGTTGACTCAACTTACAGGAAATGTCTTAATAAATTGTCATTTATATAGGCTTGTCTGATACTACCTAAATTTGCACTGAAATGGCCATTAGCCAATGTGACCACAAACTATAATTTGGTTGACTGAAAACACTACTAATGGTTGTTGACTCAACCCACAGAAATTTTCTTAATAAATTGACATTTATATAGGCCTGTGTGATACTACCTAAATTTGCACTGAAATGGCCATTAGTCAAAGTGACCACAATCTATAATTTGGTTGTTAACTTAATTTACAGAAAGATTCTTCGTGTTAGTATTTTAATATAATTATCCGTAGCTTCTTTTCCACCAAATTAATTTCACCAGTTTACGACTAATCAAAAAACACTGCACATAATGATACTATGAAACAACACAGTAAACCTGAATAACCTTACAGTCGAATAGCTTGACTAATATGTATATCTGTGCTGCTTATCGTAGCATCGAGAATTATCCTTGTAAAGATTCTAAGATTAGCCCTATGAAGAAGGCTATACACGAGAATCTGAAAATAGATTATAATGCACCATATTCAACCATACAAAAACTAGAAAATCTGAATCAGAGAAAGCCGTGATGTAAAGAGAGCAGCCAATAACGAATTATAAAAAGGTTTCCTATCTGCAAGAATTTCTAGACAGTCTGACACCGCCATTTTACCATGTTCGTATATGACAACTTACAACCTCATGGATGCATTTTCAATGATTAAGAGAAACCTATACTTAACTCAAAGCCCTTTTGTCTGATGTACACAAGGAACTTTACCTAACATAATAATATATTAAGACACACAATAATCAGCCATTACCCGCAATCCGACGAGAAGTTTCCCTAGGCAAACCTCAGCACTTGACTTCCACACAGACACTCACTCCCGCGAGAGAACAGCCCAGCAAACCTCACACGAAAAACACTCTGCGCAGACGCGAGGGAAATTTCCCGAGCTCTTCACAGACAAACGAAATCGGAGGACGGGAAAATGTGACGTCTGACGTTACAGCCTCCCCCTCCCAGAAAAAAGAATACTATGTATACAAATATAAGTGTGAAAATAATCAGATTCTCGATATAACCCCTTCTAGTAAGGTCACTCAATTTGAACAGGTAGACATATAACATTAACTACAACAAAAAGAATCACAAATGTTACACATGAATAATTCAATTCCTACTTAATAGCTAAACATCATAATTGGATACCACCATGTGGTATATGGAATGCACAGTCTAGTTTAATTGTATAATTTAACAAAAGTCCAACAAATTTAAGAAGTCCTATACATATTTTTATATATTTTCTTTATTTAGTTACCCTTTGTAAGGTTAGTTCTTCATTGCATAAAGTTTGATCGATCAACTTTGTCTCCATTATTTTTATTACTTTTATTTATTAAACAACCATGCAGCCTCCAAAAAAATGATTTAAAGAACTGCACTGACGAAGATCACTCATTGCCTGAAGCTGGTATGAGACCCCCTATGAAGTTTGTACGGCACCCTATGGAGACTTTCTTCCCACTGACCGTTAAAATTCAAATATCCTAACTTTTCTTCTTCAATTAAGACAAAGCAAAATTACGACACCTATATTAATATTACCGTTCGATAGATTTATTTACTCCCTTTCATTTCATATGTCACTCAATTAATATAATTACAGGACTAATTATTTATTCGGTTTTTATTGATTAATATATTAAATTTACATCTTTTCATAGATAATTTTACACCACCGGATTCAGCGAGAAACAAGCTACCGGAATATGATATTCAATTTTTTCTCGATAATTCCAATTCGGAATTATCAAGAAAAGTTCCAAATTCTATAGAACTGTCCTCCCCAGTTAGACTCCCTGACGACTTCATAATTAATGGCTGTTTTTTGACAGTCTGACGTTTGTTCCCACAGGATTCCCGGTCTCTTAACGTCCTCTTTTAAACACTTTTCAACCAATAATCTCCCGTGGCGCGAAGTTGTCACCCAATAGGGCCCGTATTACGACCAAATTACGTCACATCCCCAAAATCTATAAAACGGACCTCCGCCAACAAATTGAGGCACTTCATACAATTTTCCGAACAACTACCGTACTCCACGCAACTCGCCTGTGCATTATACACACGTAGGATAAGTTACTTATAAAAACCGCGTGTTTATTATAATAGGCCTATAAAGTTGCTGTTTCTTTTCTCCGTAAAGGATATTTCCGTATGGATCCATAATAATTAAGACTGCGAATTGTAAGTGTAACTAGCAACATTACCCTAGGCGAGGCGAAGAATTATATTAGCAAAGTGTATGTGACGTGGATGAAGTATAAATAGGTCGCCATTCATATGTGAGGGCACCTACACCAAAAGTGTACGAGTGACGATATATTTTTGTCATTAAAGTTTTAAAATATATAAGTATATTTTACATCGTGTGCCTTTTATGTACATATATATAACCCCTGTGCAATATCCTAGCTATTGTGATTGTTGGTGCTTGAACACAGACATCGCCACCACGAAGCCCTTGCTCGATCCGACTGACTACGCCGGCAGCCCACACCTTACAGGTACACTATCTACTGATCGACAATATAATTGACGCCCAAGCGAACGGCTTCATAAGTGACGCCCGAGCGAACGGCTTCATGCCTTATATCGAATAAAGAACACTTATTGCCTTTTATTGAATAATGACTTTAGATGTGAAATTTATAAGATATACGGATATCACCTTATTACCTTAAATTTCACTTATGGCGTAGCACATATGTGATTAAAAAAATAAAGGTGTCACAACCTCACAACAGAAGAACGCTGGGTAGGAAACCCTGGAGTCTAAAAGAGTGTCCAGTGATGGCACACAGAATAATGATCCAGAAGGTTACCAAAATACCCCAGCACAGACAATATTTCTTTACCATAAAACACTCTCACCACGAAGATACGCCCAGAAACTGAAGACAAAATCGCTGATCCAGATGATAAATGAAGGCAGCAGCAGGGCAAGACTCCGGCCAACTGTTACATTGGCAAAACAAGACGGGTTAGCTCTCCCCATGAGTCAGCCCAAGAATGCGGCAACGTGTGGGATCCACACACGTCACCATAGGAGCAGAAGAAGCAGTGATCCGCAGCAGTCCTCAAAGGATCGAGTAGTTTAACCAATTCTTCGGTACAGGTCAACCAGGCCACTAAAACAGCCAGATAAGGCAGCACAGTATGGTTGCTTTGATAAGATGGATCTGGGAACACTTGTTAATAGTCCCCAGATAAGGATGTAAACAACATGTCTTGATACTATCAGTATTGTTCTTGTCGTATTGATAGGTAACGTTTCAGTTACTGTTGAGCAGTACAGTATTAAGGCATTCACACTCCGTTATATGAAGTGAAGAATTAATTCTTTGTAGAGTTAGTAATCCTTTATGTTTTTACATACATACGCTCAAAAATCTGGTTTGTTAGAGCAAGTGCGTGAAGTTTGGGAAATTTCTGTGGATGAATTCTTCTGTAAAATGAAAGCATATCGCCGGTGTAGTGGTGTACCTGTACTTTTATCACCTCTGTTTTGAAACATGATGGTGACTTTCAGGACAAAATATGGCATCATAAATATCTTAAGTTGAGGTGCCATGTCATTAATTTCTTTGAATGGGCATTGAATTCATCGTGCAAATTCTGTAACAACGTCTGATACTCTCCAAAGTTTTTGTAAATAGACAAATTTAATTACTTTATTGAAGGAAAAGTGTCAAAATTTTCAACTTTAAGTTGATCTTCAAATAATAAATTCTGCATTTTGAAAGCCTTAATTCTATCACACATGGTGCTAATTACTGGTAACTAATTTCTCCCTTGCAACTAAATATTTAAATCATTGAAATAAGACGTTACATCCACCAAGAAAGCAAGGCCAGCTGCCCATTGTGCTGTCTGATGCATACATGCAGTAGCACCGGCCTGAGCACGGACTGCCGTTGAGTGCTGCGATGGTGCGCACCAGCGCAGAGTGCTTGAGTTGGAAAGGCCTGAGATATGTGGATGATGTTTTTGCAGTAGTAAGTGAGAGTCATAAAAAGGATTCAGTAAAATTATTGAACATACAAGAACCAGCCATATAGTTCACAATTGAAATTGAAAGCAATAGTGTGTTTAAATTTTTGGACCTTAAAATTATCAGATCAGGGAACAAAATCGAATTTGGGATCTTTAGGAAGAATACTAAAAAAACTCCGTGGCGCTACATCCCTGGAGGGACTTGGCCTACCACCCGGCCGCTGCGTCATCTCCCGTAGGCAGATGGCAGGATTGGGGGGCATGTGGTCAGCATGCCGACACCCACGGCCGTTAATGGTGGTTTTCTTGACCGGAGCCGCTATTTCTGTATCAAGTAGCTCTCAATTTGAATCACGAGGCTGAGTGCACCCCTACCAGACCTCCCTACCTCAGAAAAATCCGAGGATGTACCGGGAATCGAACCCGGGCCGATGGATCTGTAGTCAGCGGCGCTAACCACAAGACCACGCTGGCGGCCTTAGGAAGAATACACACACTGACAATTACACTAAAGCAGATGGATATAATCCTAGATCTCACAAACATGTCATTATAAACAGCTTAACACACAGACTGATAAGCATACCACTAAAGGAAGAAGAACATGAAAAAGAATATTACCACATTATCACAGCAGCTAAAAACAATGGGTTCCAGAAAAACCTAGTAGACAAGAAAATTAACATATTCAAGAAACAAATAGACTGTTGGAAACTACTACATTATCAACCTCAAAATAAAAAACAAGTTTTAAAAGGTTCAATTACCATCCATAGCCAACTCCAAAATTTCAATAAAATTTCAGTGAATAAGGCCTCACTTTAGCTACATGCAACAATTTCAGCATTAAGAACATCATCAAATGCAAACAGATTCACAACATACCTTCCAGTAAAAAACCAGGAATATACGAGATAGGTTGCAAGAACTGTGATAATGTATAGGCCTACATAGGACAAACCAGGAGAAACGAATATCTGTCCTTGTCCTTTTCGAAGGAAATAGTTGAAGAGGTTTCTAAAGTAGGTTGGTTGATATTCCCGATGCGTTTAACACTGCGTTGACCGCATCGTCGTATCCTCGGAATCCCTTTGATGAGGACGCATTGGCAACGTCCCATGCGGCATGCGTGGACGACGTGAATGTGGCTTCTTTCTCCGGCGTCGTGCTTGTAAACGATGGACCAGGTGTTGCGTCGTTCCTGTTGTCTCGCAATAAGGACTGTAAGCAGATTTTGCAGTCCTTGTGCATCTTTGCTAAACACGACGTCAGGCTTAAAGAACACATTAGGAATATAAAATTTAAAGACAGAAAAGTCAGCTGTTGCAACACATTATTGGGATGAGAGTCAGGAAACTTGTACGGAAGTACAATTATTGAAATCAGTCCACACACCTGCAGAACTTTTAATTTGAGAAAAAATTTGCAAGTAAATTAATGAATTTTGACATTTCATCTCAAGGCAATCTGATCAAAAAGTACAAAAAACCGCCACCAGGGATACATAGAGATTCTTCTAGCAAACAAGGACCATCACTTGACAAGTAGTTGAAGATGCATGCGAAACATGTTCTACCAAAAGTCTGGTAAGTGAAGTAACTAAGTGTGGTAATCAATCCACATTATTTTTATAAAGATATGATGTGTTTCAGCTCATGGAGACGATGGGAAATTTTCTTAATTAAATAGGAAAAATGATGTCATACGTTGATCGAGAATAAGGCCAAGATAACTGACTGACTGAGACTCAGTAACCTGATCACCTTGAAGTTTGATTGGTTGTTGTAGTATGCTACATCTTGCTTGTATGTGAATTTTACTAGGTTTGTTTGTTTTTTTTGGGGGGGGGGGGGCTTCATCACAACTCTCCAGTGTTTGCACCACAAATCTATTTCATTGCAAAATTCTTGAAGGTGCTGTACAGCTATTTCAGTGACACCTTTACTCAGTTTGCAATGTTGTCTGCAAAATGTGTGATTATGAGTTTGTCAGAAGCTGGAAAGTTTGAAGTGTACGTGATATAAGGTAGAGGTCCAATTATGCTGCCTTGAGGCACTCCAGATCGAATTGTTAATAATAATAATAATAATAATAATAATATTCAGTGCTTTTTTTGTGACGGTGCGCAACGGTACTCAGTACCGGCACCTTTTTTTCTTACAAAAAATAAAATTCATAATATTACTCGCAATATTCCGATCACAATTCCTATGGTCTATTACTTAAAATCAAGTTTTTTTGTTGTTTTGCTAGATTTCTACATACATAATAGCATGATAGTTTCAGTAAATTTCCGTGGCTACTGGACTGCAAGAGGGTTGGGGGTTGATTTTTCTAGCCCCCAGCAAACAGCTTTTATGGTCAAGGTCATTCTAACGGTATTGCACCAAGTGCAGTTAATGCTAACGTAGTAACAAACATGTAATAAGTAGCTAACCAAAAAAGTTAATCAGAGGTTAGTGCGTGTTTAAATTTAACTGCATTCGTTGCTTACATGTAATTTGAAAAGAAAAACCCTTGGTTCGTGCTGCAGAGTTGAGCGAGTTCATAGTTGCTTATAAATTGTAGGATCAAAGTGTACACGTGGTTCACAAGTAGAGAAGTAAAATGAGTAAATTAATAAATTATTTTTTATTGGTACGCAACAAAGGAAAGCATGTGGATGTTTTTGAAATATCTCATAAACCTGCAAACATTGAATCAAACATTGAATAAAATGAATCTGAAGAGAACGTCGCAAGTACCGGTAATTTTACTGCAATTCAGGGGAGAAACAATTTTGTCCATATGCCCGATTGTTTGACATTAACTCAGAAAAACTACTCTTGGGAGAAGTGTGGGTGCTCCCATGAGCTTCAGTTTAAAAGTTTCGGTGAGTACCGCCACCTTCTTTGTTAGAAAAAAAGCACTGATAATAATAATAATAATTGTTTATTCATCCATTGATCAAAATACATTGATATAGGACACGTCAAGCCTGTACAATACAGAACTTACAAATTTTCTTCACACACACATGCACACTCATATAAAGTTTTTTGATTATAATACAATTTTAAATTTTTTCTATTAGCTAGGCCTATAATGTTTTTTTAAAATAATGAAGTTGTACAGTAATAAAAATTTATATCATTTTAATGACTACTTAATATTAAACATATACACAAAATACATACACATACACAAAACAACTCTAAAGCAACATCTTTAATGCTTTTGATTGAGCTGATTCATATTTTACAGAAAATGTTCTGCTGCAAAGATATGATTTAATGATCCTATGAAGAGTATCATTTGGGTGAGGCTTAATTTTGGAAACACGACCATCATGCCATATTTTGTCAAAAGCTTTTTCAGTATCCAGAATAGTCCTAGACAAACTGATTTTTCCTCCTAAGTGTCCAATATAGCATCTATGATGCAGTGGAGCTGCTGTGGACATGAATGTTGTGTTCTGAAATCAACCTGTGTAGTAGGTAGGTGTTTTAATTCTTCATCAGAAGTTTTATGACAAAAGAACGTGACTGTTGTCAGTACATTGAAAGGTAATAACCCACAGATACCAAAGAGTTTCTGCTGATTAAGGATAGATCCGTAGGGCAACCTTATGTACCAAGAAAGTCAAAATTGGTAATTTTGTTATTGTCAATGCACCATGACAAGTACACTGATAAAGCAAGTGATAAACCCAAGATTATTTCATTTTATAATGCAGCAAAATCTGGATATGAAATGCAGTAATTATTCTGCAAATCCAGGGTGCGGCAACATAACTTCCTTTTTTCAAAACGCAATAAAACACATTTTAGGAAACATAATTTTTATTTTTATTTTTTACAATGTAAGTACATAGGCCTATCTAAAGTTTTGTTTTACATAGTTTTGAAAATCATACCAGGTAGATGACGCCCCCAATGCCCATACACTGAATAAGCCAATTTCTGGCGTTCGTCATGACCCTTACCAGCATAGCAGCGGGTATGTTAGCAATTTCTGCCCGGATGTTGGCTTTCAGGTCTTGTAGGATCCTTGGAAGGCCCTTGAAGTGTGAGCAGTTGCTCCATCCTGTTGGAACCAAATGTCCCCTAAGTTCAATTTATCAAGTTGTGGAAAAAAATTCCTCCAGCATGTTCACATATCGAACACATGTTTCCGCGCAGTACCCCGTGGGGATTGCAATATTAAAGCTCTCACTGCATTAATGTTCTCAAGTGATCTGATGGGCCGAGGGCAGTGGCGTAGCAAGCTTAGGTGGTACCCGGTGCGGAAAATTTCTTGTCCCCCTCCCCCGCCATTTAAGTTATTAAGAGATGGAACAGTTCCAAGTGTTATTTTTTGGATAGTCAAAGGTAATCCCACGAGAGTTTAAGAATTTATCGATGGATGCAGCTGCAACGAATTTATCTGATGTAACTCGTAAACTCAACGCATTATGCAAAATTAGTAATAATTATTTTGTTATATAGAAACAAAACTAAGCTCCGAAATTATGGTATACTATGAATCAACCATCTATGAATCGATTCGAGTTATCATATTGTGACCAGTGCTACCAATGGTGCATATAAGACATAGTTAACCTAATTCAGCCAATTTTGTTAGAAGGAAAAACATACATATCAAGCATACTATGCAGTACATTGTACGTTGTACTGTTAAACGACAATAAATGCTATTATTATTATTATTAATAATCTGAAGTACGTTATAGACGGACAGATATACATTGTTTTCATGAGTGACAGACTGTAGGTGTTACCGTTAGCAAACAGCTAGGCCAAAATACACCCGAAATTGTGCAAACATTTATTTTTTGAGTGATTTTTTTTATATATTTTGTTTTCCAAAGGAAAAAAATTGTATATGTCAGATACCTTTCAAGATGTGAACCGAAGATTGGAGACAAGTTTCCCTTATTTTTACATAAAGAAAGTTTTCTCGAAAACGGCTCTAACGATTTTCTTTAAATTTTGCACGTGTGTTGCTTTAAGAACAAAAACTTTTATTTGAAACACGTTTTCGAAATAATTCTCTGAAGGGTAGTTATAAGCCACCCACTCTGAATACGGGCTCTTTGAAATACGGCCCCTTGCAACGGAAAATCGTACGAAAACAAAATTTTGTATTTGGTTTAGGTACCTTTTGGGGATGTGACACGAAGATTGGCGACAACTTTCTCTTATTTTTATGGGGAGGCTAACTTTTATTTGGGCAGAGGAATATGTGAATTATCATTTTTTTTAGGTTGATCCTAATAAATTTCATAAACAAGTAATGTAACTATTTTACGGAACTGTATTATTAATAATCTATTCTTAAATATGCGCACATCCCAGTTCAAAATCAGGATTGAAGGAGACTTCGGAATCAACTCACATTCGAAGTGTATTTTCGTCAAAGTCATGACTGCCGCCGCGGGTAGAATTGGTTGCGGCTTCATAGTCCAGTCATTTGGTAGCTTTACCTGGAAAGTTTTCCGGGAGTTTTGAAAATTGGTTATTTTATAGATTTCGACGTGCTCTTTTCGAATTTTCACTTTGGTACCTCGTATCTTTGCCGCTCGCGCCGCCATATTGAAAAAATGGCCCCCAAAAACAGTTTTTTGACAATATCTCCTTTCCGACTCATTTTACGATGAAAATAGTTATGTAATAAATTAAACTAGAGAAAATGTCCTATAATTTATGTAGTGATGATTATTTTGATGAAATGAATAGTTTCAGCGTACGAGCGCCGCAAAGTTTACTCCGACACGCGTTTTGGCCAAAGCCACGGAAGATGCGGATACGCCACTACCTGCATCATTTTGCGGTAAAGCATTTAATAAGCGATTTTAACTAAATAAGGTCTCCTGATTTCAAAAATGTCACTATTTTTGTTGTTTCACATCTAGTTTTCGTGTTAACTGTTATGGCGGACGCAATTTTAAGGCCTGTGTAGACTTTTTTGGGGGCTTATAGTAGGTAAACGGTAAGTCGTATCAAAAAAACCTGTTGCAGAAGCAGTAACGGATTTTGAGAGGTCTACAAGTTTGGTCTTATGACTTTTGACGTATCTCCATCGGTTATCCCTTAGACTGAGTTAGATTTTTTAATTTTAAATAATTTTTGTATATTTTTCTCACATTATGTAATATTTGACACACAAGATATGAAAGATAGAATCATACAATTTGGTAGGAATGTGGGCACATACAACAGTCATAAGCGTGCTAAATTTGGTGTGTCTAGCTGCCCCATAAGTATAGAAAAAACTTGCTGGATAGCCGTAACATCATTCACATCTACGGCAGTCTAATCTTCCACTTATTAACATTGATGTTTATTCACTTCAAGATGAGCTAGAAACTTGAAATTTGGCAAACTTATAGATTTTAGATGTATTAAAATACATGTTCAAAACCGTTGGGCTCGATCAATGTTATAAAATAAATAAGATACCATTTGCTCAACTAAAATATATTTCATAGATTTTAGCTTATAACCAATGTAAAAATTCCCAAAAATTCACATCTTTATTTCCCCCTCCAAACAAACTTCGATTTTTTTGTCACTGAGCATTTGTACGGCTTCAGATGATTTGGCAAAAATAAATTTATTTGGCCTGCAGTCACAAAAAATACTGGAATACATACGTCTAGGACTGTTTGAAAATATTATTTGATTTTTCTCCGTAAATATTATCAAAATTATCCTAATTTTTAAGAATTTTTATCCTGTAGGCTAGTCTAAGCAATAACTTACATCTCTCATTTTTAAATACCTATTGCAAGAAAACATGACGTGTTACGTAGAAACGGTCAATGGATTCATGGTCAGTGACCCAAAATTAGTTAAGATCACCTATCACACCACTTACCGCAAAGAAAAAAGTTTCAAAATGCAGCATTTAAGCTGCATACAGTTATTTTATTATACAAAATGTCAAAATGACATTTTTCACAATTTTCAATTAACCAGATGTGATAGAGAAAAACGAAATGCATTTTCGAATTCAGCACAGCGAAGTTAATCAAACACACCTATTATAAAGAGAATTGTCCACCTGACCACAAATAATTTTAACCAAAAGTTCAATGTATGCAATGTTTACTTAGCCCTTCATTCTACAGTAGTGTAATATTAATTTAATACTTACATATATAGCACTCATGTATACATTTTCCATACATAGGCTACTATTACATTTTCTTCAATAATGTTATGGAGCTGATAAAACTGACTTATAAATATTTACCTATCGTCCTTAAATATATGGTAGCATATATTATGCTATTCATATAGTATACATTTGTACCTTAACTAGTAGCTTGCTGAATGCATTCAATTTAAAAATATAAAACCATTAAAATTATATTGTCTATATGCTGCATAAACTTAAAAAAATTAAAAATGTGTTGTCAAACCATTGTTTATGTCCTGAAGATTAAGCATACGTAAATTTGCCGAATTATTCAGCAAATAGTCATTGATATAAATTAGATGCAAGGATACTACTGAAAGCCATCATCAATCCAGCGTTTCTACAATTAATATACTACTACATAGATTCAGTGTACTAAAGAAGAATTTTATATTAATGACTATTTGCTAAGATATTCGGCAATTTTACTTAGGCCTATATTTAACAACTAGGAACAGACAATTGTTTTGCAATTACTACAATTGTTTTACAACTAAACTACAATTACACAGCCCCAGTGTATATAACACTAATTTTATATCAATGACTATTTGCTGAATAATTCGGCAAGTTTACTTAAGCTTAATCTTCAGGACATAAACAATGGTTTGACAACACATTTTTAAATTTTTTAAGTTTATGCAGCATATATACAATATAATTTTAATGGTTTTATATTTTTAAATTGAATGCATTCAGCAAGCTACTAGTTAAGGTACAAATGTATACTATATGAATAGCATAATATATGCTACCATATATTTAAGGACAATAGGTAAACATTTATAAGTCAGTTTTATCAGCTCCATAACATTATTGAAGAAAATGTAATAGTAGCCTATGTATGGAAAATGTACACATGAGTGCTATATATGTAAGTATTAAATTAATATTTCACTACTGTAGAATGAAGGGCTAAGTAAACATTGCATACATTGAACTTTTGGTTAAAATTATTTGTGGTCAGGTGGACAATTCTCTTTATAATAAACATTTACCACAAACGGAAAAAGAATGAAATTTATTAATACTACAAACACACCCTTTTTTCGTTTTTACCGCAGAAATTTTCGTCTTTTTTCCAGGCTGATATAATCATTAGTCTACGGCAATCAGCATTTCATCTACATTCGATTCCGTAATAGTTGTCGGCGAAGATGTAGATCTTCTTATTCCTTTGACGGCTCTATCTACGCGTTCAAACATATATAATCTCAAACCAGGAATAGGAAAAATTTCGCAACGAATATATCCAACTCCATACCACTGCTGAACCTGGTGATAAGTTCGGAACGAATGTTGTCGTGCTGATTCTGTTGGTGGCAGCGATGCAATAAGTTATTAAATTTATTTTCACATGCTGATTTTGTGAAGCATGTATATCTATAGTTGTTTAACAACATACTTTTCACGCCACCGTACAATGCAAGGAGGAAGCTTCAGCAATGATCTCTGGATCAGCATTTTGGTTTTTGAATACCTGGACAAGCTCGTTTAATTCTGTTTCTTTTTTTTTAATACATTAGCACATTTTATTTTCTTTGTTTAAAGAGTGCTGATGTTGTATCACAGCCACTGAAGGCGTGCAGAAATAATATCATGTTATCTGCGGCTGTTTTATCCATGATACTTTTTGTTGAATATATATTCGTTGCGAAATTTTCCCTTTTCCTGGTGTGATAATATATATATATGTTTGAAAGCGTTGAAAGAGCCGTCAAATGAATAAGATCTACATCTTCGCCGACAACTATTACGGAATCAAATGTAGATGAAGTGTTGATTGCCGTATTGATTATTATTAGCAGTTCCGCATCTTTCGTGGCTTTGACCAAAACGAGTGTCGGAGTAAACTTTTCGGCGCTCGTACGCTGAAACTATTCATTTTACAAAAAAATCGTTACTACATAAACTATAGGAAATTTTCTCTAGTTTAATTTATTACATAACTATTTTCATCGTAAAATGAGTCGGAAAGGAGATATTGTCAAAAAACTGTTTTGGGCGCCATTTTTTCAAGATGGCGGCGCAAGCAGCAAAGATACGAGGTAGCAAAGTGAAAATTCGAAAAGAGCACGTCGAAATCTATAAAATCACCAATTTTCAAAACTCCCGGAAAACTTTCCAGGTAACCCCCTTTATGAGCACCAAATGACTGGTTTTTAGTGATATAAAATATCACTGATTGTTGAAGTCTCATTTTAATTAATAAAACTGCAGAGACAAGCATCGACAGAAATAAACACCCCTCCCCTAACCATAATATTATTGTTCGTATCAACACAGCGGCAAGTTCAGCCGCGTTTTATTACCTTGTTGACAGAATTTAAAACTAAAAGAAGTTTCAATACGCACGTTGACTTGTAGAAGTTGTCAAGCTTATTTAATTGTTTTAAATAATATTATTATTTTCTTTAAATTCCCTTGAGCGATTTTTTACTTACAAAGATACATTTTAATTTTGTCACCGCGGCCCGCACCCCCCTTCCTACGCCAGTGGCCGAGGGACTCCAGTTCTTCGTCTTGTCACACTCGCGGTTTGCCTGAACGTAGTGACCCATGTAACAATTGATTTCCTGTCCGGGACAGGGCCCAACGGGGCTACATTAAAGAGATTTCGGAAGGCGCGCTGGGTTGCGACCACAGAACATCCGTTTCAAAAGTTGGCCTCGACGGCAAAAGACTGTTCCAACCCATGATGGTGACTGACGTCACGTGGAAGGAAAGAAAACTTTAGAACCACGCCAGTCAAATGAGACCACTTCCGCCCCGCAACGACCCCCCCCCCCTTCAGCCTGAATGGCGCACATTTCAAAAAAGGAAGTTATGTTGCCGCACCTTGTAGAAGGACAAGAAGGTGGTCCCTTGCCAAGTTTTTTCATTTGATTGCAGTAAGTTCCTGAACTGTTTTATGTCCTCTCCTGTCTGAACCTACCTTCTCAAACGGATGTCTATATTTCATTATTAATTCATGTACGTTTTTCAGGTATTCCTCCCATGATAAGAAAAAAATTCTAATTTACTCGTATTTGTAAAGTCTTTTAACAAAATCTTGGAAGACAAAGTCTTGTTCTTTCTAACTTTCCGTGACTTTGTTAAAACACAATTCCCACACGAATTGGGGTGTCTTTACTCAAAACCAATGCACACCCCTATTTTGGAACTTTAAATCAGAAAAAAAATTCCTGGCAAATGCACTATGTATCACTGGTAGGATATTTTACTTAGTATTTTATTGGCTGTGGATGTCAGAACGCTGACTACATGCCCCACATTCCTGCCATCTACCTAAGGTAGATAACACAACGGTCGGGTGGTAGGACTAGTCCCTCCAGGGATGTAGCGCCACAGAGTTTAGGTTTTTTAAATTATTTTATTTTATACTACATTGGAGTTGTGAATGCCAAAGCACAAATGCCATTATAACAGTTTAGGGAGGAGAGTGCGAGACAATAGGTACCTCCACATTAAACCCCACCGCCTAGCTTGATGTTAAGCTTGAGTATCAAAATAACATGTTAATTTTAACCCACATTTGTGCATACCTGTAATAGGCCAGCAATAACAGGTGCAACTCAAGGCTGGGAAGTTAGGTGAAGAATTCGAGAGAGGTCTAACTAGGAAGATGCCTGGCACCGGTAAGGGTAGATTGAATGGAATGGAAGTCTACCACTGCATTGTATTGTGCTGTAAGTTACCAAGAGCACATGCGTAGGTGAAGTAGCAATTATTGTTATTATTAATATTATTCTCATTGTCTCAGCATTATTATATTATGCCTACTATTGCTATTACAATAAATTGTATTAGTCCTTGGTACTACATTTCTTCAAGAAAATGGCCTGCATCAGTCTGCTGCATCATCTACCTCTGCTCATTTGATTGGTAGATGACAGGATTGAAAGGAATGCGGTTCGTTATTAATGTTTTCTTGCCGTAGCGATTACTTCTTCGTCAAGTATGTCCTTTGGTTGAGTGCTCCCAGCTCCAGATTTGTGTACATTAGAAAAATCCAAGAAAGTACTAGGGTTCGAACCATGTTCTGCAGAACAGTAAATCAACGACACTAACCTTTATAATGCAGGCGTTTATTTTGTAGGCCTATTTTTGTTACTAAATATGTAGTAGTAGTAGTAGTATCTAATGCCCAGACACTTGGATGATCTCCAGTCGTCTTTGTTACTAAATATTATTTACATTTTATTAAACGTTACTAAATATTTATATTTTATTAACATCTCTTGTGATATTGTCTTTAAGTTCTTCTAATGTATGGGAAATTGACCTATACACTTTATTTTTGAAGTTTCCTCATCAATAATAGTCACATGCTGTTAGAAGAACTTAAAGACAATATCACAAGAGAAATTAACTCTGTCTCGGAAGCTGAAATTATGCGCGTGAAAGAAAATTTCCTAAAAAGGTGCCAGTATTGTGTGGATGCAAGAGAAGAACATTTCCAACAGCTCTTGTGATGAGGTACGTGGTTATTTTCATTGTAATTTTAACTGTAAATGTGAGAACCTGAATCATTACACCGATCGCGGCTTTATTAGCGTAGGTATTTCACGCGATCGCTCGAGAGTTGGAGCTGTGCCCGCCATGCCGCAGGAACCCGCGTCATTGGCCACTCTTGCGTGGGACTCACTGTATTTGTTCTTAGCTTTGATTGTTTCAATTCTTATTTTATGCTTTTGTAATTTTGTTGTAGTGTATTAATTATTTACAGCTATGTTTATGTTTCAGTCAATACTCATTTCTTCTGGATAGATAAGACTCATATTGGTTGCCGCCATGCATTCTAATTTTTTTTGTCCCAATATGAGCTTATGCTCAGGGATTGTACCTTCAAAAATAAATAAATGTGCTTTTTACAAGCAGTTTTGACAACTATCACATTTAATTGAAGTGGATGAATTTTTTTGACGTCCACGGAGTTTATTACAGGTCCCAAGCTTCTTTGGCGGAGGTTCAAGGATCTGATCTTCAGAAGTCGATAAGAAATACAATTAAATTGGCTGGCAGTGATTTGAGTTGCACTTTAAATCTTTCATAAGACCTGCTAACTTCTTGTGACTACATTGACTACAACATGACAAAAGATGGAGTTTACGTTGGAGATAAAATGTGTGCCTTTTATTCCATTTCAAGGATTACAAGATGATGGCCATTGGCTATATTTTTCTCATTTTTTAACATTGCTGGAATAATTCACAAATATTAGTTTCCTTCACAAAGTCAGAGGCAACTTCATGTAGTAGTAGTAGTAGTAAGTATTCTGCCTTCCGGCAGGTTTTCAAACTTGGTACGCGAATTTTGTTTTCCAAAACTGTCTATCCTCTGCTTCCTCCTTCAGCATCCAATATTTCCGCTTTTCCCTTAAATCGTCCAACAGCTGAATTCTTCTTCTTCCAAGTCTAGTTGTACCCTCCAATCTTCCTTCTACGACATCATGTAATAAGCAGTTCCTTCTGAGAATGTGCCCAACCCAGTTTGCTTTCCTCTGACGAATTGTGTGTATGATTGACTTCTTCTCACCCACTCTACTCAGAACCTCTTCGTTTGTCACCATGTCCATCCACTTTATATTTTCTATCTGTCTCCAGCACCACATTTCAAAACTTTCTAAATATTTCTTCTCTAATTTCCTCAAAGTCCATGTCTCTGATCCATACAAAGCAATACTCCAAATATAACACTTCACCAGGTTTTTACGTAGCTCTAGGTTCAGACTACTAGTTAGCAGAGTTCTCTTCTTCATAAATGCTTTCTTGGCCATGGCAATTCTTGATCTTATCTCCTTGGTGCAATAGGCATCTTTCGTCAGTACACTTCCTAAGTATTTGAACTGGTTCACGTTCTCTAATTCTTGATTTCCCATGATAATTTGAAGCGGCTCTTCTCTCTTCGATATCCTCATCACCTTCGATTTACCTATGTTGATTTCCATTCCATACTTTCTTCCTGTTTCCACCAGCCTGTCAATCATTCCTTGCAATATTTCTTGTTTCTTTGCCAGAATTACCAGGTCGTCCGCATATTTGATGGTGTTAATAGCGTATCCTCCTATCACAAAATCCCTAACTCCTTCTAAGGCTTCTTTTGCTAGCCAGTCTCCATAAAGGTCGAACAAGATGGGTGACATACAACATCCTTGACGCACACCTCTTCCTATTCCTACACTGTTGGTCACTCCATATTCTAGACGCACTTTCACTTTTTGTCCCAGGTACAAATTGCGGATTAGTCTCCTGTCCTTCTAGTCAATGCCTATTTTTTTGAGTATGTCCATTAACTTTTCCCAGTTCACTCGGTCAAAAGCTTTTTGCCAATCAATAAAGCAGACACACACTTCTTCGTTGACCGCTAAAACTCTCTCTGATATAATCCTTAGCATTCCAATTGCATCTCATGAAGCCGTATTTTTCTGCATACTGGCTGCTTGAACTAAACATGCATCTGTGACAAGAGTAAGCGCACGTTTTATTTTGTACAACATTCAACACCTCGATGATTAAAGTTCAGAAAATCAATTCAAAACGCTAAACAAAGAAAATGGAGCCTTAGTAACATTGTTGAGTAAACATCAACAATGGAATAAATAATGGGGTTGATGCAATAGCTCAAGGTTAAGGCATCGATAATGGACAAAAACTGCTGCTGTTGTACTTTTTACAACAACGTGCCTGCTGAGTTAAAGCCTATTCCATTCTTTTACCTCGTGTAACTTCTTCACTCCATACCATTTATAGATCCCGCACGAAATCTGTGCCGATTGCCTAAGTCATTGCATTACGTTTTCGTGGGGACTGTAGCGTCGATTGGCCTGCTACCTATCTCTCTCGCACAACAGTACCTCCCTTTCTATTTGTAAAGGCCAAGCTACCTCTCTCTCTCGCACAATAGCATGTCTCTCTCTAGAGAGTAACGGTCTCATCGGCACAGATTTCGTGCGACATCTTTACATAGTGTTTAAGATAGAATGGTCCAAGGCAACTGTATTCTACTATATAGAATTTACAATTCGTGAGCAAGATTATAGCCTATATTAGTAAAACAAATAAATGAATAGGGGATTTTTGTGATGTGAGCCAATTTTCTAGTTCTTCCTCGCTGGTATTAGATATAATTTTTAAATATTGTCCGTAATAATCAGGGCTATACTATTTTCACTTTAAGTTCAAAGTAGATGTAAACAAACTCTAATGTACTCCTCCGCCGAGCATGTGACAATACCACGTGGAGATTTACCCGCCGCGGAAAGAAACGGAATGAGGATTTGGTATATTCCAGTGTTCTCAATAGTACTTTTAAATTATTTTTTATGACATGCACCATTGTTGAAAAATGAGATATTTATTTTGAAAAGATCGATACATCTGTACAACATGAGGCTTAATATTAGTATTTAAGAAAGTCATGGACAGTCAATAAGAAGATATTAACGAGTATAAAAAATTACTCTCATTTTGCAATGTTGGCTACCCTCTTCAGAGGCGTTCTTTTTTAATGTTGTTCACTATTCATTAATTTCAGTTTGTAATCGCCCCATTCCCTTCAGAGCTGTAGGTTACATGCAACTTTGACGAAATTTTTGTCTTATTCTAGCACACGACTTTCCTGTCCTCACGTACGTGTTGTATAGCCGATATAAATAAATAAATGAACGCACATTCAGCAGGTCATACAACATTCTTGGGAGGGGTCTGTGGCAAATTCATTCCAAGATGGCGTGCTTGAGCATGCGCACAGCCGTCGTAAACGCCTGCAATTTACATGTTGTAACGGTTTAATTAGTTCACTTAGTTATTATGCATCAGGAAAATCTGACCAAATTAATTTTGTTTCATATACAGATCGGCTTCAGAAACGTGTTTTTAAATTTCTTTGCACGAAAATAGCTACGAAAAGTACGGTTTGAACCGAACTATTTTATTAGGAGCAAGAGTATGAATACCAAGCAGCAAAAGTTACAGTTCGTCCACTAGCCAAAGAGGCGCTCCCTTGTCACGTGGCTTTGTTTACAACTACTTTGAACTTAAAGTGAAATTAGTTTAAGATTTATATGTACTAAAAAATGTCAAAATATGTACATATATACGGTATGTACTAAAATATATGCAAATATATTTTGTAAAATATGGACATCAAAACAAATTCAACCACTAAACACTACATTTTGTTACCTTTAGAGCCTATAAAAATGCATTACAAAATACTGGATTCATAAATTAAATTATTCAATTTTTTCAGATCACTTACTTTATTTGTATTCATTCATTGATTATTTCTGCTACAGTATGCCACAAAATGTTTTAAATTTTCAAACTTGAAGCTTCTCCTGTTGTCTCGCAAAAGTGATTTGTATTGGCTGAAGCTTCGTTCTACTGCACATGAAGTGATTGGCGCGTGTTTAAAATTCGCTGTATCAGCAGGAGATATATCTGATTCTAGTTTTACATTTGACGAGCCACTTAGGATTGCACTGATTTTACACATTTCCTCAAAGCCCGGATTAAATGTCATGGACATTTGAGTTCATGAATAATGTTTTTCACAATATCAATATTTTCAGGTAATGTAAGATTATTATTTTGTAGTTTCTGCATTATTTTTGTTATATTACAAAAATTTGATTATCATTTTGACTAAATCCAAGAACAGGGCGCCCCTTAAGCTCCGCCCACTCGGTATTCACATTTGCACGGACTGTGTGATGTATTTTGTTTCTTAGCGAAGCAGGATGACCAACTGTCCTATATGTCGCAAGTGCCTTGTACCCACTGACCTCGTATACCACTGTCGTAAGAGGGATGTAGCGAACTAGAACCAGCAGATGTCTCCACTACTCTAGCCGGTATGCGCTAGCCGTTCGTCGCTTGTTTTTCCAGTTGTCGTCTGCTGGCACCATGCTTTTAAATGACCTTTCATCTTAGCAGACTGAAAAATATGTTCGAACTTTTCTATTTTTGTAGCGGGTAAAGCGCTACTAGGCGCATTTATTTGAATACTGGATATTTCCAGAATATATTTACGTGAAAAAGCTTAAAGAAAAATTGCAGAAGTTAGACGCTATATACCGTATTTTACGGACCATAAGACGCTCCGGACCATAAGACGCACCTTGATTTTAGCATGGAAATTTAAAGGAAAAGAAATTTAATGTGATTCTACGAAAAATACTTCATTGCATAAACAAATTATAACCTTGTACAATGGAATCAGTGTAAATAACTTCTAACTTAAAACCTGCGTTGTACGAAAATCTCTTCTGTACAGGTGGCATCATGTAAATTTTAACAACTGAACTGATTTCTCATAAAGACTGAAAATACTTTACACCCTCTAACCTGCAATTCATCAAACGGTAGGTGTGACAGGACAAGGGGGAGACAACTCTTTTCGTATTAAAGAACTCAAAATTCCTTTATTTTCGCACTGTATATCTGGCTTCCAGCTACCCTCATTTTAAGATTGTGACAAGTGCACTGATGTACAGTCTGTGAGAAAATTTACAACTAACCTATCCTTACAACACCTTTATGTTAGTTATTTTACCGCCAATATTTACCATAATTTTAATTTTTTAGTGTACTTCGGACCATTAGACGCACCCAACTTTCAAGGCTGTTTTCAAGGTAAAAAAGTGCGTCTTATGGTCCGTAAAATACGGTAAGTCGAAAAGAAGGAAGAATTAACTGACAAATGCTGTGAGAAATGTCCGCTATTAACTACATTGCTATGTTCCCGACATACAACATGTTACGAAGATATGACAACATACACTGGCAACACATGGAAATTCTGGAGTGCAGTGTACTCATTGTGGAAAATATTTCCGTGAGAATCCACATCGCCCTAGGTCATCCCACAGTACACAGGGACATCCTAGTTCACAAGACCTTAACTTCAACGAACCCTTTGGAGGACATCAACCAAAATATCACTGACGATGAAACATCGAAGAAAGCATTTGATTACAACAGTGAACTTAACAAATGCAAGAGCAAATTCACCGATAATTTAAGTGATATTGAATTTGAAAATACTGTGAAAGAATTTGTTACTTTCTTAGCTTCTGCTCCTGCCTTTTTACCTGGCCCAAAACATCCGGCCCAGAAATATTATGGAAAGAGAAAAAATAATAATTTATCGCAGTCAGTACCCAACGCTCTTACAAGGCTTTATCTAATCCAGAAAGAGCAACAACAAGAGACCGTGAGAAGAGAAAAGCAAAATATATGTATGACTTAACTCAGTATTATTACTATAACCAACGAAGACGAGCCATTCGTAACGTTTTTTTGCAATGAAATTCCTGCATGTTTATTGAATGAAGATATACTGCAAACCCATTTTTCAGGTATTTTTTCCAAACCTAATATCCATCAAAGATCTGAATATCCCTGTAAGGTTACTGAAAGCGAATTTCTTACGGAAAATGACTTATTTAGTCCAGTTATAACCAAACAAGATATATTGAATGCTACACAAAAAAATTCTATAGACACAACAAGTGGCCCGAATCATGTTATCGTTAGGGTTATTAAAAATGACACTGTGTAAGAGATAATTGGCAAGGTTGCAACAAGAATGCTATCATGTAGTATGGTTCCAAAGATTTTTCAGAAAGCTCGTACTGTTCTTATTTATAAGGGTGGAGATGTTAATAATCCAACTAACTAGCGCCCAATTACAATCTGCTCCGTAATCCGAAGAGTAATTGAGAGGGCCCTTGATAAACTACTACGCAGCTATTAGACCATGGGCTACCAATAGCAAACCCTCCCCCCCCCCGTGGGATTTTCTGGCACACATATTTTTTTGTTGGTATTGTCGTCTAGTTTAAGATTTTAGTTGTTTGCCCCTTATCAATTACAGCATTTACCCGGAAACCCCGGAAAAGCACGGAAATCCGGAGAAAATGGGATTGTTATAATTTTTTATTGTTCTTTGCCCCTAATATTCCCAGGGAATTTCTGACTCACATATTTTTGTTCGTATTGCCATCTAGTTTAAGGTTTCAGTTGTTTGCCCCTTACAAATTACAACATATCCCCGAAAAAACCGGAAAACCACGTATATACGGAGAAAATTACTATGTTTTAGTTTTTAAATCTTTGTTCTTTGCCCCTAATATTCAAAGGGAATTTCTGACTCATATGTTTTTTTGTTGCCATTACCATCTAGATTAAGATTTCAGTTGTTTGCCCCTTATCAATTACAGCATATCCCCGGAAAACTCCGAAAACCAAGGAAATCCAGAAAAATTTACTTCGTTTGAATTTTTGAAAATCTTTGTTCTTTGCTACTAGTATTCAAAGGGAATTGGTAATTCATATGTTTTTGTGTTGGTATTGCCATCTAGATTAAGGTTACAGTTGTTTGCCCCTTACCAATTACAGCATATCCCCGGAAAACCACGTATATACGGAGAAAATGACTGTTTTCTTTTTAAATCCTTGTTCTTTGCTCCTAATATTCGAAGAGAATTCCTGACTCATATGCTTTTGTGTTGGAAGTGACAACTAGTAAGGTATCAGTTGTTTTCCCCTTACCAATTACAGCATGACAAAAAATAATGATGCTGAAGGGATGAAAGCGATTGAAAACCTGGCAGCACACCCTTCATATTCTAATGTGAACAAAAATATGTGTCAGAAATTCCCTGATGATATTAGGGGCAACGAACAATAAAAAATTAAAACTATTTGTAAGGGGCAAACAACTGAAACCTTAAACTAGATGGCAATACGAACAAAAATATGTGAGTCAGAAATTCCCTGGGAATATTAGGATCAAAGAACAAAGATTTATAATAAATTAAAACGAACTCATTTTCTCCGGATTTTTGTGGTTTTCGGAGTTTTCCGGGGATATGCTGTAATTGATAAGGCGAAAACAACTGATACCTTAATCTAGATGGCAATACCAATACAAAAAAATATAAGTCACCAATTCCCTTTGAATACTAAGAGCAAATAACTAAGATTAAAAAAATTAAAACAAAGTAATTTTCTCCGGATTTCCGTGGTTTTCCGAGTTTTCTGGGGAAATGCTGTAGTTGATAGGGGGAAAACAACTGAAACCTTAATCTAGATGGGAATACCAATACAAAAACATATAAGTCACCAATTCCCTTTGAATACTAGGAGGAAAAAACTTATATTAAAAAAAAATAAACAAAGTATTTTTCTCCGGATTTCCGTGGTTTTCAGAGTTTTCTGGGGAAATGCTGTAATTGATAAGGGGCAAACAACTGAAACCTTAATTTAGATGGCAATACCAACACAAAACCATATGAGTCACAAAGTCCCTTTGAATACTAAGAGCAAATAACTAAGATTAAAAAAATTAAAACAATGTAATTTTCTCCGGATTTCCGTGGTTTTCCGAGTTTTCTGGGAAAATGCTGTAATTGATAGGGGGCAAACAACTGAAACCTTAATCTAGATGGGAATACCAATACAAAAACATATAAGTCACCAATTCCCTTTGAATACTAGGAGGAAAATACTTATATTAAAAAAAATAAACAAAGTAATTTTCTCCGGATTTCCGTGGTTTTCAGAGTTTTTTGGGGAAATGCTGTAATTGATAAGGGGCAAACAGCTGAAACCTTAATTTAGATGGCAATACCAACACAAAACCATATGAGTCACCAAGTCCCTTTGAATACTAGGGCAAAGAACTAAGATTTTAAAAAAATTGAACAAAGTCATTTTCTCCGGGTTTCCGTGGTTTTCGGAGTTTTCCGGGGATATACTGTATTTGATAATGGGCAAACAACTGAGCCTTAATCTAGAGGGCAATGCCAACAAAAAGAACATATGAGTCAGAAATTCCCTTTGAATATTAGAAGGAAAAACAAAGATTGAAAAAATAAAACATTGTCATTTTCTCCGTATATACGTGGTATTCCGGGTTTTCCGGGGATATGTTGTAATTGGTCAGAGGCAAACAACTGAAACCTTAAATTATATGACAATACCAACAAAAAATATGTGAGTCAATAATTCCCTGGGCATATTAGGAGCAAAGAACAAAGACAAATTAAAACAAAGTCATTTCTCCGGATTTCCGTTGTTTTCCGGGGATATGCTGTAATTGATAAGGGGCAAACAGCTAAAACCTTAATCTAGATGGCAATACCAACAATAAATATGTGATCCAGAAATTCCCTGGGCATATTAGGAGCAAAGAACAAAGAAAAATTAAAACAAACTAGTTTTCTCCGGATTTCCGGGGTTTCCGGGTAAATGCTGTAATTGATAAGGGGCAAACAACTAAAATATGAAACTACATGTCAATACCAACAAAAAAATATATGAGTCGGAAAATCCCACGGGGGGGGATGGGGGGTATACAGTAGCCCACGCTCTATATGTAACACTTCATGATAATCAGCGGGGTTTTACATCTTCACCCGGCACTTACATAAACACATCAATTTTGGAAGCTGTTTTACAACGTGTTCGAACAAACAGGGAAGACGCATGTGTTGTTTTTCTGGATATCCACAAAGCCTTTGATAATGTCGGACATGACCATCTGAGACGTACTTTAGAATCCCTCAGTGTTCCCACCAAGTTATCAAACCTAATAATGGCACTTCAAAAAGGAAACGTAACACAAATACAATCTTCCAAGAGAAAAACAAAACCCATTCAAATTAACCTTGGAATGTTACAAGGATCACCGCTGTCTCCAGTTTTATTTAATATTGCCACTGACCATATCGTGGAAGAACTATCAGAGAAACACTTAGCGGAAAAATATGGATACCTACTAGACAAAAAGCAACCTAACCTCACAATCATGAGTTTTGCTGATGATACGGTAAGTTTTGGGGAAAATCCCGAAGCCGCTACAGAACTGGTGAAGATCGCTATCAACAGATTCCAAGAAATTGGCTTATCCATCAATGCCTCAAAATCGGTATCCCTTACAATCAAGAAAGGCAAGCTTATAGAAGAAGCACTAATCATCAATGAGAACAGCAAAATTGGATCACAACGCAATGGTGAAGCTGTTCGCTATTTAGGAGTGAATTTCCTAAATGAGATGAAATTAGATTCACAAGCTACGCTTGATAAATTACGCAATAAAATCGATACTCTCGCCGCTTCACCTTTGTTGAATGCTGATCAAAAGTTTACCATCATGAATACATCAGTCTCACCTACTCTAATATATCCTCTACAAGTTACTCCACTTAATAAAATTCCGCAGCGTTTCCTAATAGACGCTGATAAAATTCTAAAAAGTGGAGCGAAGGAAATCTTGCAGCTACCAGCAGATGTTCCGAATCATATGGTCTAGATACCGACCGGAAATTTAAAGGCCTGGGTTTGTTCCGCGCTTCTTGGGAAGCCAAATTACAGCATATAAACATATGCAACAAGCTCAGGCAAGCAAACAACGGATATATTAATGCCATCCGAAATCTGGATGAAGAATGTCACAGATGCTTAAATGACCTAAATTTAGACATAAATGAACAAATTCAATCTCCACATGGTTCCCTTCCCAATGCTAGGAAGGTGCGGCAAATCCTAAGGGACAAGGAAGTCGAGTTGTGGGCCAAACTTTCACACAAAGGAAAAGGCGTAGAGCTGTTCAGAGAATATACACCGGCGAATAAGTGGATGAGAGATCACTGACGTTTATCCTTCGCCGAATGGAGAGATGCTATAAAAATGACTGCAAATGTTTGTGCGGTGCGTTCCCTGCCGGGTAGATCCCAGGACAACACCCTCTGTCGGCGCTGCCACAGAGAGCATGAAACCCTTGCCCATGTCCTGGGAGTCTTTCCCTATGGGGAGGTACTGCGAACTCATCGTCATCACACCATCCGACATATGATAGCCAACTCGATGAGAGATCATGGTTACTCAGTTTACGAAGAGGTTTCCGGTCTGGCCACTGATGGAAGTAATCGGCGTATAGACATGATTGCTTTTTTACCATCTAATAAAGCAGGATATATCCTGGATCCGACTATACGTTTCGAGACCCATAAAGGCCAACCCGAAGAAGTCGATGCCGAGAAGAAATCAATATATGAACCAACCATTGATTTCTATAAGACTAAATACAAATTAGAACGTATCTCTGTCCATGGGCTGATGATCGGTGCACGAGGTACAATTCCACAACACCTCGTCCAGGTCTGGGATTCCTTTGGCCTTAAAAGGATACGTCTTCAAGATATGGCCATATCTGCAATACGTGGTTCAATAGCAATCCTTCATAACCATCTCTATACCAGTTGAATTTATTTTTTTATTTATTCATTAATATATATAATAATATTATAATGTTTATGCATCGAATGTGTGTGTTCATTAATGTGTTTTATGTGAATTTTTATTTTGTCATGTACTATGTTTCTATTGATCATTGTTATACTTTGTCGTCATGGCAGCCTCCTAATGGGGGAAGTTTCTCGAAATAAAAAAAATAGATACATATAGTGCTGCTAATTTGGCGATTGGGTATGATTCAAAGTAACTAAATGAATAACCTCTAGGGTCAGACAGTAAAAATACTACATTTTTAATATAATTTATTTTCTATATCAAATGCATATTTAGCCTATACTGTCATATTAAAAAACCTATTCAACATCAAAATATTAAAATATGTTTACAACACGAAAACTTACCATTTCCTGTCCATAATAGTTAAAAAAGATGAGAACTTGAGAATCGATTAGACCTTTTTCTGTTTTCTTGTCATTCCTCATTCTTTCTTATACCTTTTATTATCGGTATGCAAGACCATCGTTACATGATTTTCATTTCTAGTTATGAGACAGGATATTGTTAAGAATATTTCGTTGCATAGCAGAATAAAAAGGCTCTCAATCTATTTTAAATTTAATATAAGAATGATCATACGTTAAGTTATGTAACCTAATAAATCAACAACGCTATTGTCACAATTTTTACTCTGGGCCGTCAATCTAACTTGGGTATTTAGAAATCACAGAATTTATATTTTGATCTCAGATGCAATAGAAGGCTACACTAACGGTAATATACACATATTTATACAGCAAAGTAAAATAAATAGGCCTAAAATAACCACATTAATTAAACAGGGAAGTGATACAATTTAACAAAAGTATAAAACTAACACAATGTACTGTAATCATCATTGCGTTACTAGGCTACATAATTTTAATTTATTTGTATTTTTTGCAATTTACTCTATTTTTAAATGACCCATAACATCTTTTCAATGCTCACGGCAAATTTAATATTAATTTAAAAATTAAAGAATGTCCAATCGCCACACTGCATATACATATTCATACATTGATAACATATTACTGCAAGCCAGGTACAAAGTAATATTTTTTATATCGGAAATATCTCACAACATTTGTTAGTTAATCCTTCCTTTTTGTGTTATTTAGAGTCTATCTGCAATAATTTTTTTTCGTCTTATTGACACATAAACTTTCTAGAAGAGCCCAGTAATCAAGGAAGTATGTATAGTAGCCTCGTGTCCTCTATAAAAATGGAAAATTACAAACATATTTCTCGGTCTGGGAAGCATGGTACCTGCAGACGACAACTGGAAAAACAAGTGACGAATGGCTAGCGCATACCGGCTAGTACACCCACGCTATCTGTCGGAGAAGTTTGGCAAGCTACATTCCTAGTGCCTTGTACCCACCCACAGATATAGAGCTCTGCGCTTTTAAGATGGCCGCCGAGAATGAGGTATTATCCACTTCCGGTTATCTCAGAGGCCCGTGTTTACACTACAGTTCTGTGCTTTGTGTCTTGTTTTGGAAGTAATTATGCCGATTAACTCCTATGTTCTCGGCTGTTCGGCCGTTGGAAACAAAAATGGAGGACTTAGTTTTCACAGTTTTCCAAAAGAAAAGGCTATTTTTCAAGAATGGATGGTAAAATTACGCCATGGAAAAACACCTTCCCAGTTTTCTCGTGTTTGCAGCTGTCACTTCACAGAAGATGATTTTAACCTTCCTTTGAGCAGTTATGGTGAGCATTGCATGTTTTCTAGAGTGATTAAGATAATTTTGATATAGTAGATGTTGAGAAAAATATATAAGCCTATGAAATAATAAGTATACCCGACCAACTTACCCTCGTTTAGGCATGTTAAATTAGCATTTCATCTTTTCAGTGTAATTTTTGTTGCCAATTTATTTTAACATTTAAGAATGTCAATGTCAATCGAAATTTCTTCCGTAACCGATAAAATGGCCAATCTGTATTATAATTGAGTAAAAAACAAACCACATACAAATTTTTAGGTTATGTGCTTTGCAGATAGCAAACTCAACGTTGTTTTTGTCCATCAACACGTTCACTTCAATGCACTTGATGAATTTTCTAATTGCTAGAGTCCGGCCAGCTTTCATACTGCTGCCTGCCCTACGCTTTTCGAGCCAAGTGGTTATGGAGTCTTCGTCGAAAAGTTTAAGCCGTTCTTTCTTGAATGAATTTATCGGCAAGAAATTTGTCGAAGGAAAGTCGTGGGTAGACTACTTTCTGGTACCCACATATAATATACGACATAGAACTGTGGGGTGGTGCAGCAAAGACATATACACAAAGATTATTTATTCTACAAAAGAAGTGTATAAGAATAATATATAACCTTGCACCTAAAGAATCATGTAGGGATGTATTTATTCTGAACAATATGCTAACTATATACTCATTATATGTATATCGTGTAATTATGTTTATTACTGAAAGACAACCAATAAAAAATAATGAAATTCATCAATACAATACCAGAAATAAAGAAGACTATCACAAGACAATACATACCAAACAAATATCAAATAAAGATGTCAGTGTGATAGGAGTTAAACTGTACAACAAATTACCAACAACATTAAAATCACTATCTGGCACAACTTTCAAACGCCAACTTAAAAATTTTCTTATTAATAAATGCTTGTATAATATTGAAGAATTGTAAAAATAATTAATAACGATAAGTTGCTACAACAGATAGAATTGTCATATAACTGCAAAAAAATGATAATAGAATTAATGATAAATGTAGGGTTAATCTGACTAATTTTGTATACTGAATTGTCATGTAGCTACCTGACATAGCTACCAGCACTATTGATCTAATGTTTTATTGTATTATATTGTAATTGTTTTTTATTGTATTATATTGTAAGTTAATGATGAAGCTGAAATGCTACTTATAGCTACCAGCACTATTGTTCTAATATTTTTATTATATTATATTGTAATTGTTTTTATTGTAGTATATTGTAATTTAATGACGAAGCTGAAATTCTTAAGGAATCTACAGCTAATATTAAACTGAAACTGAAACTGGTTCTATAAGCTCAACTTCGAATAAGGCAAAGTTCCTATCCGGATTTTTCTCTCGCCAGAGCAACCTGCAACCAAAACAAACAGCGTCGTATATTAGACTGTGTTCAATAAGCTATGATACGAAAAAGCTCATGCATTTGTAAAAAAATATGCGTGGAACGCCACGCGACAGAAGTGAAACTTGTTTTAATTTTTTAATATTTTTTCAATTTTTGATAATTGGATTTTTCAATTTTGCATTATTGGACTATTTAATATTGGGTTTTTGGACTTTTTAAATTTTGGATTTTTTAATTTTAGATTTTTTAAATTTTGCATCTTTGAATTTTTATTTTTTGGATTTTTTAATTTTGGACTATCGATTTTTAGATTTTTCAATTTTTAATTTTTTAAATTTTAAATTTTTTAATATTTAAATTTTGGATTTTTTTTAATTTTGGATTTTGGATCATTGAATTTTTAATTTTTTTTTTAATTTGATCCTTTAAATCGTATAGCAGTTAAATCATTGAGTTGATTGTTTTCTGTGTAGTCCGTTCCGTCACACCTCACTAATTTCGTAACGATTTTGAATGTGACACTAATTTCGTGACGATTTTTGAGCGTGACACAAGCTCTGGATTTACCCCTATCGCGGCTAAAGAAGTTACACTTCAAAAAAACATGAAAATAAATCGAAAAAAATATTGGAGACCGCAGGCATACTGCACCATATTAGAACAGTTAGCAAACGTTTCAGAAGACAGGTAGCTTTGATTTCTCACCTTGCAATCAAACTCTTGCTTCGTTAACTTTGAAATATTTGTTGCACCATCTTCGAATAACATCCTTCTTAACTCCTTCACTGTAAAATTGGAGAACCGTCCCAAACTCATACTGAAAACACACAAGAATGAGGAAACCGGAAGTTCACAATACCTGAATGTGGAGAGCAGCGCGCTCAAGTGGCAGGAGGAAAAACTAAAAAAAGCCCAGAGCTCTATGAGGAATAGATCGGCAGGTCACGGAGGAAAGAATACACGGAGACGCCGTGCTTGCGGTGTCGTATGGGAAACAGATGAAGCCAATGACCACGCCCCCTTAGATGACCAAAAGGGAGGCTTGCTATATACAATAGCACGCAAATACTCCGAAGTTTCACGGGTTATAACAACGTAACGGTAGGGAAAATATGTAATATCCTAATTTCATATATTAACTACATACTCTGACATCATAATAATCCCGGTAGTAAGCATTAACCTATCTCAGAAGAGCCAAAAATGTAACTTTCAAATGAGCAACTTTACATGTGCGAGTATAAATACTGAGTCAGAAAATGATTAAGTGACCGTGCGACTATGATAATTCAGAACGAGAAAAATATTTTGGACAGTTATATAGCTACACCATGTGGTTATTGACTCTATTAAACGCAATAAATGGCAACTAATATAAATATTGAAAATTTAAAGCAATAAATTACTTAGTATAACTAATAATTCAGATAAATGCACTTTATTTGATTAATTACAAGTAGCCTAAGGCCGTTATAAAGAAAATACATCAATAATTAGCAGCCTAGTGTAAAATACAAGTAAATTATGCTTAGCAATTATACCCATATTCAGGGGTGCCCACCCCCCAAACGTCATGACTCACCCCCCCAAACATCATTGCTCACCCCCAAACTTCATTGCTCACCCCAACCCAATTGGCTGTCGACAAGGGCTCCCATAAAATATTTTCATGGGGGGAGGGGGCAATTTTTTTAATTAATTGATTTTTTGTCACTTTAAGTTTTTGGGCCACTTTGTAACATTATATTAATAATATAATAAGTGCAACAATGACGTAGCCATAAAATAATTGCGGGGAGGGTCGGAAGTGCCGGGGGTCCATCCCCAGAAAATTTTTAAATGTTGAACTAATGAAAATAACATTTTACGCTATTTTAGCACTGAAAAACTAGTTAGCAAATTTGTTTACTATACTCTAAGACATGGCAACTTAAACAAGAAATTGTTACCTAAGTTATAATACTTATTACTATTTATAAGAAAAGCTGAATAACACATGGAACAGTGGACATAATTGGCCATTATGTTATGAAAAGAAAATAACTGCTATATCATATTTGACACACCAACAAATCTTGTTTAATTAAATATTTTTTTTAATACAAATATAGAATTTTAGGTTTTGACTTTTGGGGGTCCAAACCCCCTGAACCCATCTTTCCTAATCCACTGTGGATTCTGCTTCCATGTTGTCGATTTGGTAAAACTTCTGCAATTCAAATAATTGTCTTAAAAGAAAAATACCTGACTATAATAATTATTAATATACATTTTTTTTCCTTGCGCCCCCCCCGGGTATGGGCGCCCATGACTGTCGAAATTCTTCATCTTTATCTTTATAAAGAATTAGAAGAGACCTTTTGAAGTTATAAAACTTGACTGTTTTTATTTTTAACATATAAAACTAATTTTGCAACAATTTTCAACCCCCCCAGAAAATTCGTAAATGATAATATTTCCCCCCCCCCAGAAATTTCAATGACGCAGTCTGCGTCTTAACCACCCCCCCCCCTGTGGGCACCCCTGCCATATTCATTCATCCCAAAAATTGACTATTTTCAGTACCTAAATTTTACAAAATTATTAATTTTTAAGGTAAGTTCATAGAATAATGCACAACATGCACTCATTTTCACTTCTGAATTGTTCAAAACAAAGAAACAAAGACGAGTAACCACTCTATCCGTGCACACTATAAACATATAAACACAGTGACACGCCCCCTTAAGTACCAAACGCTCGGACAGTTGGCTTCACGCTTGCGGTCTCAGGGCATCTCCGTGTATTCTTTCCTCCGTGCTGCAGGTGGCAGTGAAGCCGAGTCAGGGACGAAGTGGGGCAAGGGAAGCAGTGCCGACGCCATATTGGTATCACCAAAGTGTCCGCTTAAGTACCACGTATTCATTACGGAAAATTGTTTTTCTTCCTACATAATCCCGAATTTATAGTGAAATGGTGAACCACAGGGTTGTTTGGGAATCCCTGTAATTTCAAATACGTACTATACCACTACATTGGAGGTCAAATTAACATTCAATTATAAGCTTGCCAAATTACTATAGCTTAACTGGGTCTATTACAGCTATTTTCATTCAATACTGGTTTACGGAATATTGTCTGGGGAAACTGCAGCGAATGAGAAAGCATCTTAAAAAAATAATAATAGAAAATAAAAAAACATACGAATTATGACCCATTCATCATATAGGGAATCATACAGGCCACTCTTTAGAGATCTACAAATATTAACATTTCCTTCAATATATTTACTAGAGCTTCTAACTCATCTACACATTAATATTGACCAATACAACACACAACATACTCGCGAACACAACACCAGAAACCGAGTTGTTAAAATTCTGTTCCCATAGATTAACCCTCCTAGAGCATACATCACAATACATGGGCTTAAAACATACAATAAAATTTCAAACGAAACAAAAGCATTAAATAGCAGACAATTCAAAATTAAAATTAAAAACTGGTTTTTGCAAAGAACATATTACTCAATCAGAGAATTCCTTGAATATGAGGTTAACATATAATTACAATAAATAAAAAAAAGTGTGCATGGAACGCCACGCGACAGAAGTGAAACTTGTTTTAATTTTTGGATTTTTTCAATTTTGGATTATTAGTTTTTCAATTTTGGATTGTTGGGATTTTTTAATATTGCGTTTTTGGACTTTTGGAATTTTTAATTTTTTTAATTGAGAATTTTTTATTTTTTTATTTTAAAAAATTGGATCATTTTTATTTTTTGGATTTTTTAATTTTGGATTTCCGAGTTTTTAATTGTAGATTTTTAGATTTTTAAATTTTGGATTATCCCTTTTTATTTTTTTATTTTTTAAATTTTGGATTTTTGGATTTTTTAATTTTGGATTTTTTATTTTTAAAATGCTGAATTTTGGATTCTTTAAATTTCGGATCTTTGTTTTTTTATTTATACATTTTTTAATTTTGGATTTTTAGATTTTTAAATTTTGGATTTTTAATTTTGGATTTTTTTATTTTTTAAATTTTGGATCTTTAGATTTTTAAATTTTGGGTTTTTTTTAATTTGGATAAGCCTAATCATTGAGTTGATTGTTTTCTGTACAGTCCGTTCCGTCACGGACCCACTAATTACGTGACGATTTTGAGCGTAACATTTTCGTGACGATTTTGTCCATAACTCAACTTTGGGTTAGCTCTCGATTTACTCCTATCGCGGCTAAAGAAGTTTCACTTCAAAAAATAGTAAAAGAAATCATCCCATTTTCAAGCACTCATTAATAGCATTAGAAAAATAATTACATTAGTATTAGATTTTCCTTATTTTTAATCGTGATTTACAAGTAATATTGTGTAGGCTAAGCTAAAATTTTCCGGAGGGGTGTTTAGAGGCGATGGGCTTACCACCTGTCCCTCTGCCCTCTCTAGGGAAATAAGCGTAACAAAATTCACATAGGTAAATAGAAACCTCCACTTTGAGGCCCTTCGCCCCAACATGGGGGCATAGGATTCAAGAGAAAGAGAAGCTAGAATATTCCTAGTTTGTAACTTTACCAAGTAAATTCAAATTGACGAGTCACCAATTTACCAGCCAAAGCTGAATACATGTAAAAGATATGTGACTATAAATTAACATTAACAACATTAACATTAATCCTATAGAAGCATCTTCTGTATACAGACTTAAGACTATTAAGTTCTACATGCACTTTGGCACTTTTGTTATATCAGTTTACCTGAGTTTATTATAAGTTAGTACATAAGTGTGACATCTGTAATGGCCGAATGACAATAAAACTGTATTTATTAATTTATATACTGGATTGTGAAATTCCAATCAAAACAGCCTAAAAAAGTATTTGTTTGATTCCCGCGCCCGCTTCCCTTCCTTTCGTCAGATTGTTGGTGATCGCAATATGGCGACGCAGCGAACGCGTTGGCTTCAGTCCCTCCCCTCACGCTGCCGATCTATTCCTCTATATCTGTGTACCCACCTCATTATATCCCGCGAGGTTTGTCAGCCTGTCACCGGTATCTAGCAATATGACATCACACCTCCAACGTCCAATCACGAATTTCTTCATACTCGTAATACGAGGACAGAAGAATTCGCTAGATCGTGGTATAAAAGAAAGTGCAACATTTTCCATTTTGGGAGGGTTGGGCGGAATACCACTAAGATAGATATATAAGCATTCATGAACCACAGATTATTGTCTCTGTTGGACATTATATGAGAATACTATAGGAGATAAATTCCTCCGACACTGGGACTTGAACCCAAGACCTTTGGCTATTCGCGCCAACGCTCTACCGACTGAGCTAAGCCAGATGGAACCTCTCTCCTATGACTGATTGCCCTAATGGTCTACCTCTCAGACTGACAAGTGCACCTGTTTTTTGATTTTCCCATCATTTTTCACACATTCTTCACTCAACAAGGATTTCAGAACGTTAATGGAGGCAGCACTTTCTGAATTAAAATAATCCACCACACTCTTAATGGCTTCATAGTTTTTCAGGTAGTATTCCACAGCATCTAACTGTGTACCCCATCTGGTTAGTATTGGTCGCGGTGGCAGAGGTAGGTCGGGATACATTTCCTTCAAGAGTTGAATTCTGCTGGGAGCTTTCAGGAAAACTTTCTTTCCACTAGAAATTAATTGGTCCACTTTAGGAAAGTTTACCCTGATTGTTTCTGCAATACGATGTAAAGCATGTGCTGTACATGTTAAGTGGATCATTTTCAGAAATAAAACCTTTAATGCTTCCACTGCTTTAATAATGTAGGAAGCTGCATCAGTCAAAAGTAGCAAAACTAGATCATGTTGAATACCACTTGGCCACAGAACACCCATAGCATCATTAAATAAAATCAGGTAAACTGATGTAAAAAAAGTGCCACTATGTTTTTGTTTAATCAGTTATGAGTGCAATTATGATATGCAGAATATTTTTTTTTAAATTTATTTCCAAGTTAAGCTCCAGATTTATTCATTAAGCAGGGCTTACGGAAGAACAAAGGTCTAGTTTTTTTAATCAGATTAAAATCTTCCAGCATCAGCTGAACTGTACAGATTTGTGATATCTTAACAATCGCACACTCACATAGAAAATTCAAATTGGCCTGTTTCGGGTTTTGAACCATGGACTCCAGAATGTGAGGCCAAGACGTTACCATCTCGGCCACCTGGGTCAGTTTAACAGTCTAGTTGGATAAGCGCATGTAAAGCAATAGTGTTTTTTCTCATAGCTAACTGTTTTTTAATTTCCAAAGCCTTAAAAGATCACAGTAAAACAATAGGTTAGGTTGTCAAGATAACTGATTTTCATTTTTTTTTATAAATTCTTTCGAATACGTATATTATCATAAAATAGGCACTAAATTGAGCATTACTCCGAAACAGGTCAACCGATTTTATCCAATATCAATAGACGTCTTCCCATGGGCATTATAAATGTGTATACCAAGTTTCATAAAAATCCGGTAAAGCGTATTTGATTTACCGCGTCTTTAAAATAGATACTAAATTGGGTTTTACTCCGGTACCGGTCTACCGATTTGGTCCATAATCAGTAGACGTCTTCCCATGTACATTATAAATGGGTATACAAAGTTTCAAGAAAATCCAATAAAGCATATTTGAATTATCGCGACTTCTTATATATTATCATAAAAGTCACTAAATTGGGCATTATTCCGGTACTGGACAACCGATTTGTTCCAATATCAATAGACGTCTTCCCATGGACATTATAAATGCGTATACGAAGTTTCATAAATATCCGATAAAGCTTATTTGAGTTATTGCGCCTTTAAAGTAGACACTAAATTGGGTTTTACTCCGGCACCGATCAACAGATTAGGTTAAAATTCAATAGGGCACTTCTCATGGACCTCATAAATGCGTATACCAAGTTTGATGGAAATCCGATACAGCGTATTTGAGTGATGGCGCCTTTCTACTATTAAAATAGGCACTAAATTGGGCATTACTCCGGTACCGGTGAACCGATTTGGTTCAATATCAATAGGGTTCTTCCCATTGACATTATAAATGTGTTTTCCAAATTTCATGAAAATCCGAAAAAGGGTATTTGACTTACGGCGCGTACAGACACACGGACGGACGGACAGACGGACAGACATTTTTCGTCCCACACACAATCTCATAAAGTACCATACTGACACTTAATAATTTTTCAACTGTTTTGTTGCATTTTTTCATTTATTCACAAGACAACATTACAGGTTTGGAAGTAGTCTTACTGTTCATGGAACCAATCACAACATTGCCGATACATCGTCCTTCTACGTCTGTAGTTTCATCTACTGATAGGCCTACATAGATGGAATTTTCACCTATCTCCGTTCTTATCTTCTCCAGAGTTTCTTGATACACCACTTCACTATGATTCTTGCGTAATGTTGACTGATCCGGAATGCTGTGAGTTGTATAATTTTCTAGAAACTGTCGCAATGATGGGCTGTTGACTTTCCAAAGAGTTATATCAGATCCGACGAGGGCACGGCAGAGATCAGTGTTGAATTCAGCTCGTTTACTATTGTTGCTCGGTTGCATCACAAATCGGTATGTCTTTTCTTGCCAGCTTGGTGTTTAGCGGTTGATTAATTATAAATCGCTGATTTGAGTTTACATTAGTCTGGCACACAGATATAGAGGAATAGATCGGCAGCGTCGTATCCTTAACTGCAGGTAGCATTGAAGCCGACTCAGGGGCGAAGAGGGGCAAGGGAAGCAGTGCCGACGCCATATTGGTATCACCAACGTGCCCGGTTAAGTAGCACGTATTCATTACGGAAAATTGTTTTTCTTCCTACATAATCCCGAATATATAGTGAAATGGTGAACCACAGTGTTGTTTGGGAATCCCTGTAATTTGAAATACATACTACACTACTATATTGGAGGTCAAATTAACATTCACTTATAAATTTGCCAAATTACTATTGCTTAAACTGGGTCTATTACAGCTATTTTCATTCAATACTGGTTTACGGGATAATTGTCTAGGAAAACTGCAGCAAATGGGAAAGCAAACAAAAAAAAAATTATGACCCATCCTACAGGGAATCATGAAGGCCACTCTTTAGAAATGTACAAATATTGACATTTCCTTGAATATATTTACTAGAGCTTCTAACTCATGTACACATTAATTTTGACCAGTACAACACCCAACATACTCACAAATACAACACCAGAAACAGAGTTGTTAAAATTCTGTTCCCATAGATTAACCCACCTACAGCATACACCACAATAAATGGGCATAAACACATGCAATAACATTTCAAACGAAACGAAAGCATTAAATAGCTGACTATTCAAAATTACGAATAAAAACTGGTTCTTGCAAAGAACATATTACTCAATCAGAGAATTCCTTGAATATGAGGTTAACATATAATTATAATAAATAAAAAAAAGTTTGCGTGGAACGCCACGCGACAGAAGTGAAACTAATTTTAATTTTTTGATTTTTTAAATTTTGGATTATTACATTTTTTTAAATTTTGGATTGTTGGAATTTTTAACATTGGGTTTTTGGTCTTTTTAAATTTTGGATTGTTGGACTTTATTAATATTGGGATTTTGGACTTTTTAATTTTGAATTTTTAGAATTTTTAAATTTTTGATCTTTAAATTTTTTAAATTTCTAATTTTGGATTTTTTATTTTTAAATTTTTTATCTTTTTTATTTTTTGGATATTTTAATTTTGGACCTTTAGATTTTTTAAATTTCGGATTTTCGAATTTTAATTTTAAATTTTGGATTTTTAAATTCTGGATTTTAATTTTTTTAAATTTTGGATTTTTAAATTTTAAATCTGATTTTTTTCTTTTGGAATTTTGGATTTTTTTATTTTTGCATTTTTAAATTTTGGATTTTCGATTTTTAATTTTTGGATTTTTAAATTTTTAAATTTTGGATTTTCAATTTTTAATTTTGGGTTATTTTATTTTTTAAATTTTGGAATTTTAGATTTTAATTTTGGGTCTAAATTTTGGATAAGCCTAATCATTGAGTTGATTGTTTTCTGTGCAGCCCGTTCCATCACAGACCCATTAATTTCGTGACGATTTTGAGCGTAACAATTTCGTGACGATTTTGTCCGTAACGCAACTTTGGGTTAGCTCTCGATTTACTCCTACCGCAGCTAAAGAAGTTTCACTTCAAAAAATAGTAAAAGAAATCATTCCATTTTCAAGCACTCATTAATAGCATTAGAAAAATAATTACATTAGTGTTAGATTTTCCTTATTTGTAATCGTGATTTACAAGTAATATAGTGTAGGCCTAAGCTAGAATATTCCTAGTTAGTAACTGTAGCAAGTAAGCTCAAATTGACGAGTCACCAGTTTACCAGCCAAAGCTGAATAAATGTAAAAGATATGTTAATTTATAGTCACATATCTTTTACATTAACATTAATCCTATAGTAGAAGCATCTTCTGTATACAGACTTAAGACCAGGAACTACATGCACTTTGGCACTTTTGTTATATCAGTTTACCTGATTTTATTATAAGTTAGTACCTAAGTGTGACGTCTACTGCTGTAATGGCCGAATGACATTAAACTGTATTTATTAATTTATTTACTGGATTGTGAAATTCCAATTTAAACAGCTTTAAAAAATATTTCTTGTTTGATTCCCGCGCCCGCTTCCCTTCCATTCGTCAGATTGTTGGTGATCGCAATATGGCGACGCAGCGAACGCGTTGGCTTCAGTCCCTCCCCTTACGCTGCCGATCTATTCCTCTATATCTGTGGTCTGGCATGTATTGCAGATTAACACTTTTCCATCTGTTGAAAACCCTTCTTCTTTAAACTCAGTAACATAATTTTTTAACTTCACAATTGTAGATCTTGCTTCTTTTGGTATTTTAGAGACAGACCAGTTTAAGGGATAAAAGCAGAACACCGACTGAAAGGGTTGGTTGATTCAGAATTTGGGGGAAAGATTACTGTGTCAATGACCTTGTCTACCTGACTCAAAGGGATGCTTGTTACAGCCACATGCTTTAGAAATACCTCTTTACTCAAATACATTAAGTTCTGTACATAACTGTAAACTTATCCTGTGTTGCCATATTTTCTGTCACTGAAAACGACAATTCTATATAGCTTTACTCTTAAGAATAAAATATGTACGAATATTGCATTAAAATCACTGAATATGGACAAATATTTATTATGCACAAGGGCGCCCATACCCGGGGGCAGGGGGGGGGGCCGCTAAAATAGAGTGAAATGTGATTTTCATTAGTTCAGTATTTAAAAATTTTCCGGGGGTAACCCCCGACTTAGGTAACAATTTCTTGTTTAAGTTGGCATATCTTAGAATATGGTAAACAAATTTCCTACCTAGTTTTTCAGAGCTAAAATAGAGTGAAATGTGATTTTCATTAGTTCAGTATTTAAAAATTTTCCAGGGGTAACCCCCGACTTAGGTAACAATTCCTTGTTTAAGTTGGCATATCTTAAAGTATGGTAAACAAATTTAATAACTTATTTTTCAGAGCTAAAATAGCATAAAATGTGATTTCAACTAGTTCATTATTTAAAAATTTTCCAGGGGTGGACCCCCGACTTAGGTAACGATTTCTTGTTTACATTGGCACGTAAACAAATTCCCTAACTAGTTTTTCAGTGCTAAAATAGCGTAAAAAGTGATTTTAATTAGTTGAATATTTTAAAATTTTCTGGGGATGGACCCACGACCCCCTTGCTTGGGGGGTATTCCAAATCCCCTGCCACTTCCAATCCTCCCCGAAATTATTTTCTGGCTACTTCATTGTTGCACTTACATCATTATATTATTAATGTAATGTTACAAACCAACCCAAGAAGTTAAAGGGACAAAAAATAAATTAACTAAAAATTTGCCCCCCCCTAGAAAATATCATATGGGCGCCCTTTTGCATATAAATATGTACTAATGTCAGAAATATGGGAAAATGTGTAAAATAAATTTGTTTAATTTGAATAGAGGACAACATAATAGATAGAGATAAAAAAAGATGCGTCTATCTGTGAAATTAAGAAATATGTAATTAATTAACATATAAATCCTAGCCCTCGTAATAATGACTTTCTCTGGTTCTTTGTTGGGTAATAATAATAATTATTGATCCTTGAACCACTGTTCACATTGAACTCTATACACTTCAATATGATAATCAGCAACATTTTTTCTGCTGAGAGAAGAGCTTCACTCTCTTACACACCCCACAATCCCCATCACACTTCGAGCTTGCTAGAATCCAAAATGTGAACCCTGAGGACCCTTAAGACCAGTGGACAATGGGGCTAAAAGAGCGCCTTTAGGAGGTTTTATCCTTCCAAACATTTGGCACAGTGTGTTTCATTTAACCAACTTTTGTCTGAGAACCCAATATTCCTCAGCTTTCGTGAGATTTTTCCTTCACTTTTTAAAAATGTGAACGCCGCAACTGTTTAAGTCATTTTTATCAATCATCAGCTATTTATTCCCTCACTTTTCAAAATCAAGCCCCGTGCAACATTATTCTTGATATGTTAAAATATTACACGTAAAGAAATATAACTCAATTATTTTAATAATACTTAATAACCCAATGAATGATATCAGGCACAAACGTCTTCATGAATAAATACACATTGTGGAATGTAATGTCCAACATAGTCCAACTTCATTAAATAAATGTAAGGTGCTATTTCCTTAAAATAAGGGGTTTCATGGGCTTGCAACCTCAAATAATAGGAAGGCAATAATTTCAGAACATGAGTCGTGTTAAGTAAATGACATGTAATCGGTAAGAATTTGTTAGAGACATCCATGAACCAAATTGTGAACTACTGTACTGTAGGCTACACACAACATATGTTACATTTTGTTATTTATTTCTCAACAGGCTCTTAGCTGAATCGGCAATCCAGTGGCTCATGGATCGAATCCTGACACATGGTAAGTTTAATAATATGTGTAGGTGGTAGAAAACTAGAAAAAAGAAACATTGGTATAGTGGAGACTATTTCTACATATACAACTTTCTTCAAAGCAATGCCGACAGACCCTTATAATCCGAAGTAAATAACTTGAAATGAGGGTGTCTTGGACAATAGAGTTGTATATTCTGGATTTTCAGCGTGTTTTCTTGGACGTTGAAGTTGCCTGACAGCCAATAGAATTTCGTGTGCAACCAATCAGTGCTCATTTCTGAATTTTTGACATTTTAGCTATGACTCCACGTGGGGCACCAGACGATTGCCGTTCAGTCATTACCATACCACTCCTTAAGTGCCAGACAATGGCTTAATCCTCAAAGCATCCCGACTGTCTACATAGGTCTAGCCTCCACTATATAGTCCAATATTAGAGGACCCATTCGCGCGATATTCACATTTGCATGGACGATGTGACTTTTTTGTTTCTGAGCAAAGCAGGATGACCAACTGTCCTTGCACATTACAAAGTAGTGGGAGGTAGATTCTACTTTAGTGGCGGTTAGGTTAGGTTAGTTAGGTTATGAACAGTGGTAATGGTTTCGTAGTGGTATTAGTTTAATTCTCGCATTTCGAAAATGTACCATATTATATCTCCCACGAGGTTTGTCGACCTGTTTACCCTTAATTCTAGCTGCTCTGGTGGCATGACGTCACACCTCTAACGTCCAATTACGAGTTTCTTCATGATTGGAGGACTAAAATATGGCGGAAATCTCACTATTTTTCTCATTTCGTGGTAGATCGTAGATCGTGGTATCAAAGAAAATGTATTATTTAGGGCGGGTATTCATTCAACGAGACATCTCTCCACAGAACCTATGCCCTAGTAGCACAAATCGTTGGGCCAATGTTGGGAAATGATCGCCATTTTTCGTTGGTCAACGGTTAGGAATGTCCGTCGGGGTTCCGTTGCCAAAGAGCGTCCCACCCAACCAATTGCCAACTGTAGCCAACCAATATACAACAAAATCCCAACAGTTGGGAATGTTCGTTGGTGATCTGTTGGGCCATCATTGTAATGCCAACAGAATGCCAACTGTTGCCATCCGAATTCCAAAATAATTCCATCCATAAGCCAACCAAAATCCAACGATTTCCCTACATTCCTCCAATGGGTTCTGCTTTTTGCCTTGGTTTCATGTTTATTTTGTCCCAATTAGGTAGTTGATAAAATATTTACCCCAGCAACTGCAATTTAAGAATGACTTATAAATCGATGCAAATCTTTCGCACTTCACCCCTTTTGATAATAGTCCAAGAAAACCAAGTATTTAGCTAACTAATAAATTCACTCATACAGATTCACAAAACACAGTATACAGTTCATATGTTGCTCTTAATTCAACCGTATACTGTATTTTGTGAATGTATACGACTGTATAAGAATGAATTTATTAGCACCCTGGTCCAGAATTCTTTACCTCAGAAAAATGGTGATACATGGTATAAAATAAGGAAAGAATCTTGGCTGTAGGCTAAATAAAATTCAAAGAAATGAATAATTAATAGTTTATTGTTATTGCTGCTTTACAAGTTATGGATAGTCAGATATATATATATATATATATATATATATTATGAACTACATAACAGGTATTAATAAACTTCATTTTTATGCAATGTGAAATAGTTGATTTATGTAAGTTGATCTTTCCACCTTATGCCCTCAATATAGTCTAGGAAATCCAAGAATGTTACCATTAACGTTTACAATATTATATGGTGTTAATCTTTATATTCTCATATAAGTAACAATGTGCAATCTTTTAGCCTACTGTGATTACTTAATTTGTTATCCAGCTGTCTTGTGACCAGTTATATTATTTTATTAAATGGAACTAAACACAATGTGTACAAAGGGTTGTACATGGGAAGTTACTGACATTCGTCCTTTGCATAATGTGAGAGTGGTAATGTTCTTTGGGTACACTCGAACAGGTGATATTGTGTGCAGACTCGGTTGCAGAGTTCGCAGACACATTCACTGTCAGCGTTGTGGAATCCTTTCCTGCAGCAGATGCGGTGGTGGAAACCGTGTATTGCCCCTCGGGTGTAGAGGTGGCGAAGTTTGAAGTCGGCTCTTTTCCATTCCTCCTCATTCATGGCTGGGGTGCAGTAGAAAGCGGGGTCAATTTCTGCTGCTTTCTGTGTTCGTTCTTCCAAGAACTTTTCGCTTGCTTGGGTTGATATCAGATTGTGTGTTGATATCAGGTCTTCTATAAATGTTGTTGTTCCCGCCAGCTGATATACTAAACGGGTACTTCGATACATCAAGGGTCTTCTTTAGGTATCTGGCCTTGACTCTGTCCAGGGCTTTGATGTTTTTGTAATTTAGGTGTGACCAAATTAATTCGATGGCGTAGGATGCTATTGGGGCAATTTTCAGTTTTAACAGTGAAGTTGCTGTGTCTAGTGAGAGGCTTCTAAGTCTTTTAATTTCCATTCTGGCTTTTATTGCGGCTATTGTTCTGTCCTCGACGTATCTTGTGAAGGTAAATCCGGTTACCTGTAGGGTTAACCCTAGGTATTTGTATGATTTTGCTATATCTAGTGTGTGATTTCCACATGTGAAAACATCATTGGATGAGATTCGTCCTCCTTTTCGGAATTTCATTACCTTTGTCTTGTTTTGATTAATTTTCAGTTCATTTTCTCTCGACCATTCCTCTAACTTGTTGATCGCTTGTTGCATCTTAGCCCTGTCTTTACTTAGGATCACCATATCATCTGCGTATAGAAGTATTTTTACCTCCTCCGTTGTGATCTTTTGTACGATGTCATTTGTGAGCATATTAAATAATATTGGGCTTAGGGGGTCGCCTTGTAAGACCCCGTTTGTTTGTACTATGTTCGCTGATTCTAACTGACCGTCACTTATGTTTATTACGTTGTGTTCCAGGATGCTTGTTACGAGTTAAGGAGGTGGTCTTCTGAGCCTAGCACTGTCCTGAGTTTTCGGACGAGAATATTCCTATTCACTCCATCAAATGCTTTTTGGTAGTCCACGAAGGTCGCGTATGCGCTGCCTCTGGGTTGTCTTAAAGCTTCTCCTATATATTCTAGAACTTTCTGTATTGCTTGAGTCGTCGATCTTCCAGGTATGAATCCATGTTGTTCTTCTGGCGTGACTTCCATTATTCTTTCAAAAATTTTTTCCTGTATTACCTTGGATAACATCTTGAAGGCTGCACATTCTAGCGCAATCCCCCTGTATGAATCGGGTGCGTTCTGAGGTCCCCTGCCTTTGTACAACATCTTGATTGTTGAATTCCTCCAAGTATCCGGTATATTATGGAGTTTTAAGCATTTATTGTAAAGTGCTGTCCATATGCCAATTGTGTATGGAAGTGAGTCCTTGATGAGTTCATTTGAGACCAGTTATAGCATCACCATTATTAGGCCTATACGTTAGAAATATAATCAACTCTATCAAGTAACTTCCATTCTATTTGCCTGTATAATTTAAAAACATAGTTCATAACAGGGTTAAAAGGCGTATTTACATTATGTTTGAAAACAGTCTAATCTGATTAGCTTCACCTGTAAGAGCTTTATTTCTAAAATGCTGTTCCATCTATTCCTATTGGCCTATTCACTTAATAGATTAGCTTATAGGCTAAAAAAAGCTTTAACAATTTGTGTGAAATCTCTTCAAAATTTCTAAATAATTCTATCTAATATATTCTTCAATTACATTCAATTAAAATTTTGATTGTAAGATACAGTTTGTAACATAATCTGAGTGTGTTCAAAAACAGGGTGCTTAGAAAAAAAAAAGGCCTATGGGAGAGATGAAAATGGGGACTGGAGGAAACTGCATAACGACGAGCTTCATAATCTGTACTCGCCACCAGATATAGTAAGGGAAATTAAATCACAGGGAATGAAATGGGCTAAACATGTTGTGCGTATGGGGGGGAAAGACATCTAAAAAATGCTGAGTGGGAGACCCAAAGGGAAATGACCACTTGGAAGACTTAGACTTAGGTGGAAAGAAAATATTAGGATGTAGATTTAAGGGAAATATGATTTGTGGGGGATAGTAGGATGGAATTAGTACAGAATTGGGTTGAATGCCAGGTGCAAGGGTATTTTATTTTTATTGTGAAATATTAGGTGACATGCCAATCGCAATTACGCATTACCGGCGTTGAGCAGCGGCTACAGGCATGACCTGCAGGGAAGCGTGGCAGGTGGCATGCGGGAAGAAGCCAGGCGAGTGGAAAGGGGAACGCGTGGGGCACAAAGTTCCATTATTCCCATTTTATTCCATAATCTAGTAATATTTTACTTTTACAAAGACTGATGTTAAGATCATTAGCGAAATTGATTAGGCCTACACACAACATTTTAGAGTTCATTTTAAATTGAATTCTACAAACTGTAGCCTATTGGGGTTATAACCAAAATTGTGACTGAATGTAAGCCTAAATTAAGAATAGAACAGATAGAATTCTTTAGAAATTTGAAGAGATTTTACATGATTTGGTAAAGATGTTTTAAATAACCTAATCTATTAAGTGCACATATAGGCCTCTCGGGATAGATGAAACAATTTGATGGAAAAGCATTCTAGCAATCAAGTTAAGCTAATCAGATTTAGACGGTTATTCAAACATAATGTAAATGCATTTTTTAACCCTGTCATGAACTATGTTTTTAAATTATACAGGCAAATAGAATGCAAGTTACTTGGTAGAGTTGATTATATAACTAACGTAGGCCTAAAGCTCTATCCACAATGAGCAGTTGGCAGTCTGTAGTAGGTAGTCAAAGTAAAACGTGTGGTGAGTAATGTATGCCATTGCCATTCACAAAGTACAGTTGCAGTCAGCAGTTGGTATTCGGCAGTCGAGAAATTCATCTTCGACTACCGACTGCAAGCAAATACTCTCAATAAGAATACCGCCCACTCTACTCTATTCCCTTTGTTCAAAAGTCCACTAGCACAGAGGTGCCATCTGTTGAGTAGGAATGGGCAGCAGTCTCAGAAGCTACTTAATGAACCTATATAGCTGCAGAAATAAATTTGTTTTTCAAAGTCCTGATGACACAGTAACTTATTTTTGTGCTCGATAATGCAGGAATTAGGTCGGGAAATAACATAATTTACACTACCGCTAAATTATCTTAATTAAATGACGATAACGCTAATTTTTTAAGTAAAACTTCTTTAGCTGCGGTAGGGGTAAATCGAGAGCTGTGTAACGCTCAAAATCGTCACGAAATTAGTGAGGTGTGTCGGAACAGACTGCACAGAACACAATCAACTCAATGATTAGGCTTATCCAAAACTGAAAAAGTCCAAAAATTAAAAATTAAAAAATCCAAAATTTAAAAAGTTAAAAAATCCAAAATTAAAATATACAAAAAATTAAAAATCAAAGATCCAACATTTAGATAATCTAAAATTTCAAAATCAAAAAATTCAAAGAACCAAAATTAATAAGTCCAAAATTTAAAAAATAAAATATCCAAAATTAAAAAATCTTAATATCCAAAATTTAAAACATAAATATCCAAAATGATAAAATTCTAAAATATAAAAATAAAAAAAAATTAAAAAATTAAAAATAAAAAATTAAAAATCAAAAATTAAAAAATACAAAACTAAAAAAATTCAATGATCTAAAATGTAAAAAAAAATAAGAAATCCAAAATTAAAGAATTAAAAGATCAGAAATTTAAAAAATCCAAAATCTAAAAAATCCAAAAACCCAATATATTAAAAAGTCCAACAATCCAAAATTTGAAAAATCCAATAATCCAAAATTGAAAAAATAAAAAAAAGTTTCACTTCTGCCGCATGGCGTTCCACACACACTTTTTTTTTAATAAGTATCAAAACTAATTGTTTCACTTTAATACATTTTCGTGAAAATCAGCTTTAAATTTTAATTCATACGATTTGCAAGATACTTTGTACAATATATACTTTTTTTTTATTTGAAATTTTTACATGTAAAACAATTTGGATGGTAAGCCAATGAACATCTGAATGAATGAGTCTTGTACACACTCTAATTAACGATTTTACTTATTTCACTCTCAAAATAACTATTACAACCATAGACGGCACATATCATGCCACCTACATAACCGGACATTTTCTTTAGGCCTATGTTGTATTTATTATTTTACTCAGGGGTGCCCACCCCCCAAAACTTCATTGCTCACCCCCAATCCAATTGCCTGTCGACAAGGGCGCCCATATGATATTTTCTAGGGGGGGGCAATTTTTTAAATTAATTATTTTTTTGTCGCTTTAACTTCTTGGGTCACTTTGTATTTTATATTAATAATATAATAATTGCGGGGAGGGTCGGAAGTGCCGGGGGGTTTGGAATACCCCCAAAAAAGGGGTCGGGGTCCATCCCAGAAATTTTTTAAATATTGAACTAATGAAAATCACATTAGACGCTATTATAGCACTAAAAAACTAGTTAAGAAATTTGTTTACCATACTCTAAGACATGCCAATGTAAACAAGAAAATGTTACCTAAGTCTGATGTCCACCCCGGGAAATTTTTAAATATTGAACTAATGAAAATCACATTTTACGCTATTTTAGCACTGAAAACTAGTTATGAAATTTGTTTACCATACTCTAAGACATTTCAATGTACATAAGAAATCATTACCTAGGTGGGGGGTCCAGCCCCGGAAATTTTTTAAATATTGAATCAATGAAAATCACATTTTACGCTATTTTAGCACTAAAAAACTAGTTAGGAAATTTGTTTACCACACTCTAAGACATGCCAATGTAAACAAGAAAATGTTACCTAAGTAGGGTGTCCACCCCCGGGAAATTTTTAATTGTTGAACTAATGAAAATTATATTTTACGCTATTTCAGCACTGAAAAACTAGTTAGCAAATTTGGGCGCCCATGGCTGTCGAAATTCTTCATCTTTATCTTTATAAAGAATTAAAAGAGACCTTTTGAAGTTATAGAACTTGACCGTTTTTATTTTTAACATATAAAACTCTAATTTTGCAACAATTTTCAACCCCCGGCCAGAAAATTCATAACACGATAATATTTCCCCCCCTAGAAATTTCAATGACGCAGTCTTCGTCTTAACCCCCCCCCCCCCCCCCGTGGGCACCCTGTTTTACTAGAATTTATATTATATTTTCGTACACAAAACACAACAGACAAACGTTAACTATATCAGCTGACGAGTAACTGCCCATTCCTGCTCACTGGCGGCGCTAGTAGTAACGTGTCCCCACAGATATATAGAGATAGATCGGCAATGGGTGTATGCTGTACTATTGGCGGCAGTGAAGCCACGTTGATGCACGGACCGCCATATTACTACACTGTAGCAGCTGATCGAGTACAAGCCACAAGAGCGTTACAGCGATGTGAATTTTAGCATTTTAGCTAATAATGTAATTGGACTGAGGAGTATAAATACTTTTTCTAAAATGGTGAATACCTGTGTGGTATTCGGGTGTAATTTTTCATACTACGACAGAAAGAAACAAGGAAAGGATCACGTTTCAATACATTCCTAAGTAGGCCTTTCATTATTATGTTAGCCCATTGGTGCCCACAGGGAGGGGGGTTAAGACGCAGACTGCGTCATTGAAATTTCTGGGGGGGGGCAAAATATCATTAATGAATTTTCTGGGGGGGGGGGTTGAAAATTGTTGCAAAATTAGAGTTTTGTATGTTAAAAATAAACACAGTCAAGTTCTATAACTTCAAAAGGTCTCTTCTAATTCTTTATGAAGATAAAGATAAAGAATTTCGCCAGCCACGGGCACCCATACCCGGGGGCGGGGGGGGGGCGCAAGGAAAAAATGTATATTAATAATTATTATAGTCAGGTGTTTTTCTTTTAAGACAATTATTTGAATTGCAGAAGTTTTACCAAATCAACAACATGGAAGCAGAATTCACAGTGGATTAGGAAAGGGGGGGGGTTTGGACCCCCAAAAGTCAAAACCTAAAATTCTATATTTGTATTTAAAAAAAAAAATTTAATTAAACAAGATTTGTTGGTGTGTCAAATATGATATAGCAGTTATTTTCTTTTCATAACATAATGAGTAGGCCTATTATGTCCACTGTTCCATGTGTTATTCAACTTTTCTTATAAATAGTAATAAGTACAGTATTATAACTTAGGTAACAATTTATTGTTTAAGTTGCCATGTCATAGAGTATAGTAAACAAATTTGCTAACTAGTTTTTCAGTGTTAAAATAGCGTAAAATGTGATTTTCATTAGTTCAACATTTAAAAATTTCCCGGGGGTGGACACCCGACTTAGGTAACATTTTCTTGTTTACATTGGCATGTCTTAGAGTATGGTAAACAAATTTCCTAACTAGTTTTTCTGTGCTAAAATAGCGTAAAATGTGATTTTCATTAGTTCAATATTTAAAAATTTTCTGGGGATGGACCCCGACCCCCTTTTTGGGGGTATTCCAAACCCCCACAGCACTTCCGACCCTCCCCGCAATTATTTTATGGCTACGCCATTGTTGCACTTATTATATTATTAATATAACGTTACAAAGTGGCCCAAGAAGTAAAAAGCGACAAAAATTAATTAATTAAAAAAATTGCCCCCCCCCCAAGAAAATATCATATGGGCGCCCTTGTCGACAGCCAATTGGGTTGAGGGTGAGCAATGAAGTTTGGGGGGGGTGAGTCATGACGTTTGGAGGGGTGGACACCCCTGGTTAGCCATTTCATGCATTATACATGCTTTAGTTTCTAGGAATGTACTATATGGTTGTAAATAACCATAACCTAATATTATTAACTATTTCATACACTGTAAATAGTCATATATTACTTTAGCATTTAGAAATTGCAAATAAACTTAACCTCAATTTATGCTTATTTTTTGCATTGTAAATAATATTATGCTTTAGTTACGAGGAATGTTTTATATTTTTATAAATAACTGTAAGCATACATTGATAGCTATTTGTTGTATTATTCATACTTCCTTAAGAGTTTTTTTAAATTTTGGATTTTTTATTTTGTATCTCTAAATTTTTTATTTTTTCTGATTTTTTAAATTTTGGATTTTAGGATTTTTTATTTTTTGAATTTTTTAAATTTTAGATTTTTTATTTGTTAAATTTTGGATATTTGGATTTTTTACATTGGATTATTTTTTTAAATTTGGATTTTCTAAATTTTGCTTCTTTGAATTTTTTTAATTTTGAAATTTTTGATTTTTTAATTTTATATTGTTAATTTCTTTTTATTTTTTAATTTCGGATTTTCTGACTTAAAAATTTGGATTTTCGATTTTTTAATTTGAATTCTTTGATTTTTTTAAATTTTGGAATTTTCGGTTTTATTAAATTTTGGATAAGCCTAATTATTGAGTTGATTCTTTTCTGTGCAGTCCGTTGCGTCACACCAAACGAATTTCGTGACGATTTTGTCCGTAACGCAAGCTCTGGATTTAATCCTACCGCGGCTAAAGAAGTTTCACATCAAAAACCTAATTTTTAGCAAGTAATAGGAACCAATACTTGAGAAAAATAGCAAGAGGACGTGCTTTTTCAATGTGGTTTCAGTGTGTTCACTAGTGGATACAAAATTTCCAATAGAAAATTGTGAAAATAGACTTTAATCTAAGTTCTCGTGATAGTTTCCCATTGAATTACGTGTAGTTCAATGAGTGTCTTCAGGTGAGGCAAGATGGCGGCATAGCGCAAGGCTAGGCTTCACCGCCGTGACCCAGATTGCCGGGCTGTGCGTGTCCCGGAAAAAGAAAGGGAGTGGACGGTATTTCATATTTCATATTTATTTAATCCATTTTGACCGCAGTTCTGCGGTATAGGATACAATATAACAACAATATAACAAACTATTATAGTACAAGGGTACAAGAATAATATTAGAAATACATACATTGAAATATAAAGAGATACAAAGAAATACAGGATCAATACAACACTACAAAACAATAAATAAATAAATAAAAAGTGCAATGTGTAGGTCAAATAGTAGGTACTGAAAGATTATTTAAAGTTTTTGGCTACCTCAAAAAATTCATCATTTTTGTAGAAGCAGATTTGTTTTAGTTTCATCAGTACTAAGCCTTTAAAGTGTTTAAAAGTTAAATTTCTAGTAGCAACCGGAAGAGAATTAAACATTTTCACTGACATGTACCTAAAATTATGTTTGGTTGTTGCAAACAAGCATTGATCCTGTAAAATGTTATTGCAATTTCTGGTGCCAAAGGTATGTACATCAGAATAAGTTTTAAAGTTATCAGAATTACTCTTAACATATAACAAACACTGTAAAATATATATAGATGGTAGGCTGAGAATACCAGATGAGATGAAAAGAGGTTTACAGTGGGCTTTCCAATCAGCACCATAGATTATCCTTAAAGCCTTCTTCTGTAATTTGAAGATGTTAAGTGCAGAACTACAATTACCCCAAAGTAGAGTACCATAAGTTAAATGGCTATGAACATAAGCATAGTATGCAGAAATTAATACCTCTCTAGTCACATATTTTTGCAGTCTGCGAAGCACAAATATGCCTCTGGCAATCTTATTAGAGATTAATACAACATGAGATGACCAATTTAAACCTCCTTGGAGGACGATGCCAAGAAATTTAGCATCCTTATAGAAGTACTGATGTTTCCTATCAAAAGTGAATTTCAAGTCAGTAACTTTAGAGTCATTAACATATAGAGAATTAGCTGCAGTCCAATCTAGAACAATATCATCACTAACTTTTAAGAGATTTAAGGTGTTGAGGTCACAGTCAGTTACAGCAGTCAGAGCCAGATCATCTGCATAGAGATACGAATTTAGGAAATCTTTAGATGTGTTATTATAGACAGACAAGACACTAGGCAAATCATTTATATAAATAATAAATAAAATAGGGCCCAATATAGAACCCTGTGGTTTCAGTGTGTTCACTAGTGGATACAAAATTTCCAATAGAAAATTGTGACCACTTATTGAGAGTATTTGCTGCAAGTTACATATAACAAAATGCGTGTGATATTAGGTCTTTTATAAAGAGAATCTAGGTTTTAAAATACGGGTCCTCTACAATTGGATTTTACCCCTAAACATGGGGGAGGGGGGGAGAGAGAGAGAGAGAGAGAGAGAGAAGAATTCAGATTTGAAAGGAGAAGACTGATAAAACAAAAGGAGACTGCGAGGATTAATTTTCAAAGTTATTTGAAGTCGATGATGAAACCAGTGGATCATAAACATGATCACATTCTATTTTATTTATAATTATTTTTAAAATATTGGTACTGGTGAATTCTAAGAACCACTATTGCCTATTAAGAAAAACGAACGATTATTGAGATTTTTGTTGTAATTGCTTCGATTTTATTATATGGGTACTTTTAATGTCCGGAATGAAAAATATCCTACAATTTTTGTGTAGAGAAAAATTCAATTTTTCTTTAAACAATAGCCAATGAAAGTAGAGCTTTTCATTCCTTCAAGCATGTTCCTTAATAAAATTGTATACAGGATTATTACCTTTCTATTTAACTATGATCATAAAGGGCAACACCGAGATTGCTTCTCTCAGAAGAAAAGTGTGTCCATAATAGTCTATTGTGCCTTCAACTTCATAAGGTAAAATTCAGTCTAATTTACAAATACCCTGTACAGCATGTGGCTATGGAGTACGGTATAATGCTTAGCCTGAGGTTGGCATTAATATGTCGCGAAAACAAAATGCGTACATCAAGAAAGTGATGTTATAAGTGTACAATTTCCAGGAAACTGACAGAAACAACATCAAAATATTTTTTGCTGGCTATTTACTATCGTTACTAATTACTTGACCAAGGAACAAAATAAAGAACAGCTCGTAGCTCTTTCGACCTAACCTTTAGCTTAATATACATAGATTTTTGCCAAGTAAATATTTAAAAAATCACTATGCACTATAGTTATATCTTTATGTCACATTTTATTTTCTAAAATTTAATGCATCTTAACATGTTAATATTTACATGTTTATTTAACTAAGGCCAATTACTGTTTAGCACTCAACTGTTTAAAAGTTGAAGGAACGAATTGCCCATGAACCACAACCACAAAGAAGATAGGCCTATGTTCGTGTTCTTTATTGGAAAAAGGACGTGATTTAATATTTCCATGATGTATTAAAACGTTTTGAAATTTCGCTAATAATAAGTAATATTTTGGTTTTAGGTATTGTGCACTGACTGTCAATATTATACCCATAAGTCTCTGCGGCAGACAGGAGCTGACGTCATGTGCTAAACATCGCAAGAGGCACAGGTGCACTGGTTAGATAGCTGACCTTATCAAAATCAGTGGAGTATTATTATTAAGTTCATAAAATTTAAGCGTTCTCCCGGTGCTGCCGGAGGGACACTTGATTCAATTGTTTCCAAATAATGGATTCAGAGGAGGAGACACTATATGATGATGTCGACTCTGGGAATGAATCAAGCGGGGACGATGTTGACTTTGCAATGGAAGTTGAAACCAATAACCCAAGAGAAAGACAGACTGAAGTTGATGAATATCCATTCGAAGTTTTATCAACCGAGGAAATCGTGCAGCATATGGTAGATTCCATCAAAGATGTTAATACCGTAGTCGAGGTAAGCAAAGCTAACTTATATCTGAATTCGTTATATGGTGAACTTAGTGTAAGGGGTTAGAAATATTCTGTCAAGGACAGTGAGTCTCAAGTTTTCATGAATCTAGCTGTCTTATTTTAAAATTTTTGTCATTCTTTATTTCTAACTTTTTTAAAAACAGATTCCTGCAACTACAACGCGAATTCTTTTAAATCACTTTAAATGGGACAAAGAAAAGTTGATGGAGAGGTTTTATGATGGAGACCAGGATCAGCTGTTCTCGGAAGCGCGAGTAATTAATCCTTTTAGGAAACCAGCTATAATAAATAGACCTAAGGTAAAGGTAGGTAAAAAATGTTACCTATGTCTTTTGTAATTGTTGTAGGCCTAATGGGAATTAGCAAATCTTGCTACCAAAATATACAACTGTAACTGTAACTTCAGTTTGTGCATGAAATCAACATAGCCTTGTGATATGACAGGTCTTTGTGATATTGAGACTTGCTGATAATTTGCAACATGTTTCATTTTAGCCACCAAGAAGAACATCTACTACTGGCACAGAAGAATGTGAAATCTGCTTCATGGTTCTCCCGTCATCTGTGAGTTTACATTTTTTTTTTCAGTTTACTGTCATTCAGATAGGCCAAATAGCCTATATTCATATAGATTAGGCAGGTGGATATATTCATGTGGACGAATTCATAAGTTTCATTGTTTAAAACCAAAGTATCCAGTCTTTGTTGATAGGACACTTAACAAGATTAGTACTACAGCCAGGTTCCCAATTTTTATTTGTGACGTGAGCTCACAATGGCCATAGGCTATAAACTACCATGAAAGTAACTTCATATTCATTATCAGGAGCCAATGTTTGATATTCAAAATAATGAGTGGGTCATGTGCTGTCTTGTGTGTGGTATAAATTATTCATTTAGTTTTCGGGCTTCCAGTAACATAATATTACTTGCAGGCTATGCTTAAGTGTAGAATCTTTGTTTGTTTATACAGAGCACTCTATAGCATTCTCTTTGAGCTACGGAGCTCTGGTCCCCAGCACAGTCACACTGCATATGTGGCCAATTTGGATCCCGGTCACCAGGTAGGAGGAAAGAGTGGATTTGTTCAACCTTGCACGCGTGTATAAGTTTCTATATTATTTTGCATACCTTGATTACAAGAGGTGCTGGAAGTGTTGTCCCTCTATTGCCACACATTCTTGGCACCTTCTTAGAAAATTTGCATTTGGCAAAGTCGCAATGTAGGGGGGCCCACCTCGCGATGTATGCAGGTTTCCACGGACGGGTGATGTTTTTTGTTTTCCAGCAAGGCAGGTTAACCAACAGTCATTCTGAATTCTTCCGAAATTCTAGTTTAGTGGCAGTTAGGTTAGGAACGGTATTACTAATTAGTGACAGGTTCTGTTAGGTTAGGAACAATCGTATTAATTTAGTAGGGCATTCTGAATTCTCCCGTAATTACTAATTAGTGACAGGTTCTGTTAGGTTAGGAACAGTCATATTAATTTACTAGGGCGTTCTGATTTCTCCCGTTTCATAAATGTGCCATATTATATGTCCCGCGATGTTCGTTGTATTGGTACACCTGCTTCCCAGAATTCTACGTGGTGTGCTGGTGAGACGTCACACCTGTAAAGTCCAATCCCGAGTTTCTACATAAAAATATGGTGGCATTCACGGCACTTTCCGCTAGATCGTATTATAAAAGAAAGTGTAACGTTTAGGATGTGTGGGTTGGACACAAACACTCGTCGAGACAACATCTCCTCTCCAGAGAACAATCTATAACAAAATATGTGTGATATTAGGTGTTTTATGACAAGAAAATTTGTTTTTAAAGTGGTCCCCCCTACAATGCGATTTTACCTTGCATTTACACACAGAAGTTCTTCTGAAGTTCTTCTGTGATCCTGCCTAACTCAATTGCAATACTATCTGTCATAGATGGTGGCTCGACTCGTTTTTTAGGGGGAATCTAAGTGAAAGAATCCAACAGCTTAGGCCTATATGCATATCTCAAGTCAATAATAGTAATACACTTAGGCCTATAGTTAGAACTAATAAATCATTTGCACTATTTCATCAAAACATAAGGGGGCTTGAAAATAAAATTGAAGAATTTAACTTAGCCATTCAGGATACAATTAATTCTAATAAACAGGAAATTCAAGTTATTTGTCTAACGGAACACCACTGTGCAGAAACAGATCTGGAACAATTAAAAATTGATAATTTTTCACTATGTTCAAAATTTTGTAGACATTCCATTAAATGTGGAGGTGTGAGTATATTTATCAAAAGAAACTTACATTTCAGTGATATAGACACAAGTTCCTTCTGTAAAGAACAGGATTTTGAGTGTTGTTCAGCCAGATTGAATTTTGACAATGATACATTTGTAATACTAGCCATTTACAGGGCACCATCAGGTAATTTCAATTATTTTGTAAATCAGTTAGAAAGGGTTCTTAATTCACTGTATAGTACTAATGTAAATATTATACTGTGTGGGGACTTTAATGTAGATTTCTCAATTGATAGTGAGAAGAAGATCAGACTGATATCTTTATTGGGTAGCTATAATCTAGATTTCATAGTAAACTTTCCAACGAGAATTCAGAACGACTCCCAAACAACAATAGATAATATATTCATAGATATAGAAAAACATTTTAATTTTAAAGTACTTCCAATATTAAATGGATTATTAGATCATGATGCACAAATGTTAGTGCTGAACAATATTAAAGTAAATTCGAACAGTAAACATGCTCATAGTAATATGACTAGAGTAATGAATGACGATTCAATTTTAAATTTCAAACAAGATCTTGCGAATGAAAACTGGGAATCTATGTTATCCTATGACAAAGTAGATAGTAAATTAAGTGAATTCCTAAACATAGTGTCACGACATTTTGAGGCAAATTTTCCAAAAAAGAAAACTGCTAATTTACCTAATTCAAGGAATAACACATGGTTAACTGCTGGTATTAAAATATCATGTGCAAACAAAAGAGAGCTCTACCTAAAATATAGAACCAGTAACAACCAAGCTCATAAGGAATACTATAAAAAGTATTGCAACATACTGAAGAAAGTAATCAAAGAAGCAAAAAGTAGGCATTTTTCACAAGTAATTAATAAATCAAATAATAAAGTTAAGACTGTATGGAATATAATAAAAAACAAAACGGGGAGAACAAAGGGAAACAATGATTGTACATCATTAATATACCAAAACATAAAACTAGACAATTTATCAGACATTACAAATGCTTTTAATAGTCACTTTATAAATATTGCAGAGAAATGTATTCCTATAAATAATATTAACATTAAGGCAGTAGACCTACTAACAAAATCTACAGTTTGGAACCATAGATTTCAATTGAACCTGACTTCCCACACAGAAATTGAAAATATAATCAAGTCTCTCAAAAGTAAAAGATCGTCTGGATGGGATGAGATAAGTAATAAGTTATTAAAAAGCTGCTCATCGGAACTCAGTAAACCTCTTAGTCACATATGCAATTGTTCATTATAAAATGGAATATTTCCAGAAAGACTGAAGCATGCTATTGTTAAGCCCCTCTTTAAAAAAGGTGACAAAAATCTACCATCAAATTACAGACCTATATCACTCTTAACCTCATTTTCAAAAGTTTTTGAAAAAGTCATGTACAACCGCATAATACACTATCTTAATTTGAATGACATTCTTACTTCATCTCAGTTTGGATTTAGAAGTGGCATGTCCACTGAGAATGCTACATTTCAACTTACTACAGAAATATTGGAAGCGTTAGATAAAAAGAAATATGCTCTGGGAATTTTCTGCGACTTAGCTAAAGCATTTGACTGTATAAATCATGAAATATTACTTCAAAAATTGGATCATTATGGGTTCGATAATTTAACACTTAAGTGGTTCAAATCATATCTTTCTGATAGAACTCAAAAGGTAATAATAAATGGAAATGAATCTAACCTAGGGATTGTTAAGAATGGGGTACCTCAGGGATCAATACTGGGACCTTTGCTCTTTTTAATTTTCATTAATGACTTGCCCTATAACTTAAGTGACGAATCAAAGGTATTGCTCTTCGCAGATGATACTAGTGTACTTGTAACAGGAACGTCACAAGAACATTTATCAAGAATAGCTACAAAGGCTTTTCACAAGTTAAACACATGGTTTCTAGCTAATAAAATGACACTTAATATTGATAAGACCCATTTTATACAATTTAGGACAAAAAACAGATGTATCTCAAATCTTGAAATTAATTATGGAACACAAATCATACAAGAAATTAGCAATGTAAAATTTTTAGGACTGCAAATTGACCAAAATCTTGACTGGAAGACACACATAGAAATGATAAGTCCAAAACTGAGTTCAGCATGCTTTGCTTTAAGAATTTTGAATAATATATTAAAACAGGATGCATTACTTATGGTATATTTTGCATATTTTCACTCGGTAATGAGGTACGGGATCATTTTCTGGGGCAACTCTACCCATAGGGAGAAAATATTTAGATTTCAAAAGTGGGCAGTAAGAATAATATGTGGAAAGAAAAAAAGGGAATCTTGTAAACCGCTGTTTGAAAAATTAAGAGTCCTCACTCTTACAGGGGAGTATATATACTCGGTTATGTGTTTTGTAGTGAATAATATTGATAAATTTCAAACTAATTTTAGTGTACATGGACGTACTACCAGAAACATGAATGATCTACACAGACCAAATAACTCGTTAAAACTCTTTCAGAAGGGTGCGTATTATTCTGCAGTACAGATATATAACAAGCTTCCAAACAACATTAAATTATTATGTATTCAAAGAAAGATCAAACCTTTCAAAATAGCTGTCAAGGAATTTTTAATAACTCACACCTTCTACAATTTGGAGGAATATTTCCAGCTTGGATAAATTTGGCAGCTTGCAGTTTCTGTAGACCTATATTATTGTTATAACATGCATGTATTTTTTGATCTGACGTGTTCTATATCCTTGAGCCCCGCTCAACACAGGATCTACAGGACGAGATATCTACATCTACATCTTTTAACCCCACAAGCATATGGGGATTTCTGCTGTAGACCTTGTTTTTCAAATTTCCTCGCAGGTCGAAATCAGAAGCAGATAAATCGGGGATCTTGGAGGCCACTGCCCTCTACTGTTAATCCTATCCTTGAAAATTTCCTTGTTTTGGGGGGGGAAATTAGCTCATAACCGTGTTTTACACAGGGGTGGCAGTTTAATGACCCCGTTCTCCTCACTAGTGGCAATTAGATAATCCCTTCATACTCATGGGTGTCAATTTTATTTGAGAAAAGGTTATTATCAAAATTAGTGCTAAAACCTGTTCTACTCACAGGTGACGAATAAATAACCACGTCTCTATGTAAAACAAAACTCACCCGTGAGTAGAACGAGGCTATTAAACTGTCACCTATGAGTTGCTTAGTTTTGATAATCCTTTCCCTACATATCCCTATGCCAAATTAAACTGTCTGTGAGAATAACTGGTTTTTGTGCTAGTTCTGACTGTAATCCTTTTCCTACAAGTCGCTATGCAAAATAAAATTACTTGTGAGGAGAACGGGGTTATTAGACTATCCCCCTGATGGAGAATAGGGTTATGTGCTATTATTTTCTGTACTAAATATATTCTTAGGGCAGTGAAAGTATGTTCAAAAATCTAATAATAAAAAAGTACTTGGGGCAGAGATAGTTGTGTGAGTGTTTGTAACAGTAGGTTTACATGTTTATATACTTAGTGTTTTCCATTAATTGCTGTATAATGTAATTCCATTTGTTTTGTTGGCTAAGCCCTTTCACTGCCTCCTTGATGAACATTGACTTGAGGCCCATAAAATAAACTAGAGAGTGACTGCTTTCCTGTGTAGACCCAAGAGCCATACATATACTGTGCGGGATATATTCTAGCATTGACTTTATCGTCAAAACATATAGGCCCGATTAATCTTTGTCCTTTTATCCATATTCTCACTATGCAGTGGAACTTCATGTACTGGTAGGCCTACAAGATGAGTATTTTCAGTGCTCTAGTAGCCCTACCTATTGTTTTTTGGGGAAAAAATAGTTTTAAGTCACACTCTAGACTCTTCCCACCAACTCTGTAACGGGGCCTGCTTGGGAAGGAAGGGTTTAGGGTGGCGAGTATGGTGCAAGTGACATTTTCGTAATATTTTTTTTATTGTGTATTTTCGATATGGTGCAAGGCAATTTTCGTAATATTTTTTATTCTGTGTATTTTTTATATGGTGCAAGGGCCATTTTCGTAATATTTTTCTTATTGTTTGTATTTTTGATACGGTGCAAGGGCCATTTTTGTAATATTTTTTTTATTCTTTGTATTTTTGATTTGATGCAAGGATCATTTTCGTAATATTTTTTTATTTTGTGCATTTTTGATATGGTGCGAGGGTCATTTTTGTAACACTGTGATTTTGTATATTTTTATGCGGAATGTCAGCATTGAGCAAGTACAGAGCGATGATAGGCCTAGATGTAGGGGAAGTAGGCAATGGCATACACATTGAATTGGAAATGAGGGAAAGCAGAGGAAGCTGGCTGGCGGGTGAGACTGGGTGGAGCTTTGCTGCTGCGCAACTTTTGCCATTTTTTGTGATTACAGTCGAGCCTTGATATCTCAAATCACTAGAGGATGCAAAAATAAATTTGAGTTATCGAAAATTCGAGTTGTAGAGAACTCAAATATTGCTGTATATGTATCTGGTACCCTATGATCCCCAGGTAGGGCGAAGGGGCCTCCAATGTAGGTTTCATTACCTATACTAATTTTGATATGCTTATTTTTCGAGAAAAGTTAGAGGGACAGGTGGTAAGCTCATCGCCTCGCAACCCCCCTCTGGAAACTAAGTATTTCTTGGACGTGAAAGGACCGAGAAATTTTGTCCAGAGCCTCTAATTTAGGCTTGGAGTTCTTTTACGGACCGTAAATCTACCACACGGGACCCCCAGCTTAAAGTCCCTCCCGGAGGACTCCGTGCCCAGGATTTTTACGCCCTGAAAAATCCATCGACCGTGGCCGGGTTTGATCCCGCGCCCTGCGGATCTAGAGGTGGGCACGCTACCTCTAGACCACCGCGGCCGACGAATATTGCTGTAGGCCAAAAAATTACACTTAAACAGTCTTACCTTTTCTTGAATGAAAACAGTGACCTTAATAAGAGGAAAAAATTATTTCTTAATCTAATTAATGATATAGTGTAATTAAAATTATAACAAAATACTGTATTGTTTATAAGGGAGCCACATTCAGGAAGTCTGTAATTTTCTTCTGCTTGACTGTTTTCTTGAGCTTCTTCCACAAAGTTTTTGACTATGTTCAACGACATAAACACACACTCTTATATGGCTGTACATACACTTATAAACATTCTTAGAATTTGTAACACCTGGAAAGCTTGATTGAAAATTCTTAGCGTTTACATATTCTTCTCCCTCTCCATCATCAGGATCTTCTTGATGCTTTACTGCATTCACTACGTCCTGATGCAACAATAACTTCGGAATCCACCGCCAGGAACTCCTTGTGGCTTTCTTGCTGCTCCTGGAAGGTAGACCCAAAGATTTATAAATACACTGGATCGCTAACAGCAGTGGCTCAGAGCGCCAGAAAACGGTCTGGCCACTACACGCCTCCCCCCACCACCGGTGGGCAAGAACAGAGCTCTTATAAGCAGTTCGAAACACTCACGAGACACCTCTCCACCCATTCAACAGGGTTGTGTGCAAACAATCACCCTCAGTTTATTGGTAGCAAGCCGACAGTTAAGTTTATAAGAGTAATTGATCAGTTATTTGATTACTTGAATAGCCGTGATCCATTTGGGACACACTTTAAAGGACCCATTAAGCTATCAAACAAAGATTATGATGACAAAATGCTGTCTGATGCTTCAAATTACTTATCAAAATTAAAAATTGATGGTATTTCTATTTTGGATTATCCAAGGAAAACATTTGCCATTGGTTTTTTAAAGTGATATACGCTCTATTCAAAAGTTAAGAGACAGATTGTCAGCAATGAAGATTTTAAGTACTTGCTTAGTTAAAACTTGTCACAAGACCATGTAGAGCTATTTTTTTCTTGTTAGAAGTGCAAGTGGTCATAATAACATTCCCAACGTTAGGCAGTTTTTATGGGCCGTTAGAAAACTAATGTTTAGAAATAGTGTAAGGCCATCAGTTAATAGCAATTGTTTACAGTTTGACATAAACCATCAGAATTCAATTCTAAGTTTTTCAGTGGTAGATAAAATAGTAGAAGAAGATAATACTGGCTCTTGACTTACTAGAAATAGCAGATATTTTGGATAACTATGAGGAATCTTATTACGAAGATAACATTTTGTATTATATCTCAGGTTTTGTAGATAAAACCATTCAGAAAAGACTAAAATGTGAGGAATGTTGTGAATTGTTATTGACAAGGAATGACAACTTAAGTAGAGTACAGGAACGTCCTTTTTTTCGCTAATGCGTCCCGTTGTCCCAAAAGAAGTCTTCGGGACGCAGTTTTGTCCCGTATTTTCATTTTTTAATTGTAATTATTTTTTGTCCTCCAGAGACAATCCAGAAAAAATGGGACGGCAGTGCTGGCTAACAGTTGCTAGCTTCACTGCGATTATCGGGACCATTCGGGATACTTAGCATGAGTATGATCATGCTTGGTCGTGTTGGTTTGCTCTGTTGTATTTAGGAAAACCCCGTTGGAATTTCATCTTTGTAACAGAATCCTATTGCACCCAGTGGCGTAGGGAAGGGGGGTCCAGGGGGTCCGGACCTCCCCTGAGATCAAAACCTAAAATTCTATTTAAGTTGTTTAAGCTCTAATTTGTAAAATTTTAATTATTTTATTTAATAATAAAATACTGAACTTGTTACACCAGTGACTTAATTAGAAAATTTCAAAACGGAAATGTGAATGTACTGACGTGTTAATAGCTCATTTTCTATTTTTGAAAAATAAAAATGGAAAAGTTGAATATCAGAAAAACAAACTGTGTGTAAAACCAGTAAAAGCATTGTCTATTGATTTTTTTTTTTCAATGAAGATTGTGTGGCATTCCGATTTCCATGACATGGTGCTTCAAAATAAGCAATTGTTGAATGAAATTCATTCCTTAAAGAAGTATGAGCCATGAGTGTGATTTATAATAAAATTAAAGGTGAGCCTATTATTTATCTTTTGTTGTTGCTTGTTTTAAGTTTGAAATAAACTAGGGCAAACTCACATGTGGTACCCAATGCCTTGGGATTGTATTGTTAGTTTTCAACACAGATCCAAGTGTCCCATATTTTTTCCTCATATTTCTGGGAACCCTAGTAATACACACACTACAGATTTTGTATCAAGAGGAAAATTGTTAAGGGCATCTGAAGATGTAATAACAATTGTGAAATTTACGTAGAGCATTGTATTTCACCAGTCATACCAGTTTTGTAAACTTAACACCAAGTTCATCATCACAAAAACATGTAGGCCTATGCCTTTTAAGTATTCAGTAATGAAATGCCATGTAGGTAATAATGACTTTGGTGAAACTTACTCTACACAACACTTAGGCCTACTCTAATTAAGCTCATTGGAAATTTATTCCTTAAAATTGTATGCGGTCATTTAGATGTAGATGTAGATGTAGATATCTCGTCCTGTAGATCCTGTGTTGAGCGGGGCTCAAGGATATAGAACACGTCAGATCAAAAAATACATGCATGTTATAACAATAATATAGGTCTACAGAAACTGCAAGCTGCCAAATTTATCCAAGCTGGAAATATTCCTCCAAATTGTAGAAGGTGTGTGTTATTAAAAATTCCTTGACAGCTGTTTTGAAAGGTTTGATCTTTCTTTGAATACATAATAATTTAATGTTGTTTGGAAGCTTGTTATATATCTGTACTGCAGAATAATACGCACCCTTCTGAAAGAGTTTTAACGAGTTATTTGGTCTGTGTAGATCATTCATGTTTCTGGTAGTACGTCCATGTACACTAAAATTAGTTTGAAATTTATCAATATTATTCACTACAAAACACATAACAGAGTATATATACTCCCCTGTAAGAGTGAGGACTCTTAATTTTTCAAACAGCGGTTTACAAGATTCCCTTTTTTTCTTTCCACATATTATTCTTATTGCCCGCTTAGAGAGAAAACAAACTCTGCTATTTCAACGAAGTTTGGGTTTCGATAGAAATGTACGAAGTTGATCTTGTTTAGTAATGTGCAAAAATAATCATGATTGTTACATAAGTGTAGTCTGTCCTTTTTTACCTTCATACCACTTAAATAATGCAATATGCAATTCGAGCGAGCATAAAACAACAACAACATAGGGATTGTGCCATTTAAAATAATGCAGCTGCCCGCGCGTCTTGCCCTTCGATGGTGGGGGGAGCGCCCGAGCAGACTGGACCGAATTCCTACCGCTCAGTCAGCAATCCAGTGTATTTATAAATCTTTGGGTAGACCACACTTCGGGCTCTCAAGTGGTTGTAGCTCTTGTGTTTTTTCCATTACAGTTAGTGTTAACTGAACACTGTCTTTAACACAAAGCTACTACTGAATCTTCAAGGATTTTCTTTCACCCTAGCAATTTTAGACAACGAAACACCCTCATCTGAAACCGCCTCTGTGAAGAGTGTTATTGATGGACAGTAAAAATTGCCAAGGTCATTGCTCCAACTTCCTTGTTTTCCATTCAATTGTATACCCTCGTCCAGTATCTGACCGGCTAACAACATTCTTAGTTGGGGTTGTAAAATTGCAAAATCTAGGAAGTTTGCTCTAGACTTCACGCTGTATTCAGTAATTCTTTATCTTATATTGCAACGAATCTTTGATATTTTATGCCCTTATAAATAAGTATTCGAGTTATAGAATTAATTTAGTGTTAAAGATATAGGCCTAATTATTATTTAAGCTTCAAGATATCGAAAATTTCGAGTTGTAGAAATTTGACTTAAAAGGGTATTTGTAGGGATTTTGTTCGGAAAATATAAATTACTTAGAAAAATTGAAAATTCGAGTAATAGAGGTTCGACTTATCGAGGTTCGACTGTATATGTCCATGTAAGTGGAACCATGCCTCGTCAATAAAAAAAAAAGAAAACTAACTGTGGATCCAGTACACCCCATCGGTCACACTTCACAGAACCCAGTTGCAAAAGTTCACACGGGTCAAACGATGCATTGGTATTAGCTGATGCACTAATGTTACCATGTAAGATTTCAATTTTAGGAGCTTAGTGGCTTTAGGTACTGTAATTTTAGGGACTCCTCTCTCTTGGACAAGCGGACGAAAAGATTTCTGTGGGGTACATTCTAATCTCCTATTTCATCAAGTTTCTCCACAGTAAGCATATAATTACTGTATATTGTCTTTATTTTTTATTCGACATAGAACCAGTTTCGTTAAACTTATTTACAAGATTACGTACAGTGCTTCTGTGTGGGACCGGAAAACTAGGATATTTTCTTACAAATTTTCTAAGCACTTTTCCACCATCACCTTTTTATGTAGATTTCGAAGAAAAATAATTCTTTCATATCTTTATGTTTCATGCCTCCCAAAGTACGAAACCACCGCCCGTTCAAAAAAAAAAAAATATATATATATGTATATATTTACACTCTAGGAACCGTAATTTTTAAGATAGGTCTATTTGGACCAATTTTATTATGTTATTTCTAGGCCCAATAGTTCGGACAAGTTCGTTAATGAGCAAAATTGGCCCGTGGGAGGGGTTGAAATTTTTAAAAATTTATATCTCTGCCCCTATGAAGTATAGAGGGAAACTTTGTTTGAATAAATTAGAGTACTCCCTATGGAGTTTACAGTGACACCAACGATTCGGGGGTTTTGGGGGTACGAGTGGGGGTGGGGGGATGGAAATTCCAAATTTTTGAAACCACGTCTTGTGGGGTATCGTTGAAAAGCGTTTGATGAGTACTCTACAAATCAATAATAATAATAATAATAATAGTTTATTTAACCTGGAGAAAGTTAATTAGGAATGTGGATGACAAAAAAGGAGTTTTAGTGGTCTCAGCAAGCCATTCCTAAACCTCTGTAGGCTCAACTTCAGTCAGGTACTTTGAATTGAAAGGTTTATCATAGTGCATAATCAAAATTAATTAATATTCACTTTCTGCCTACTTTCTAGAAATCATGTTAATGACTGGGAATAAAAACACTTTCCTTGAAAATGCTGCAAAGTCCTTTGCTAATCCCAAACTGTTTGTAAGCAAGCAAAATTCAACCACAAGCTGCCCTGTTGGCTTTCTAACACTGTTGCCAGTTATACAAATATCTCATTACTGCAGAAAAAATTCCATTCTTTTCAGCCATGTGGATAACCAAAAACCCTTGGGACATTCTTTATGTTCATTAGTTGGGGTGACAGTTTTATTTCATTTTATTTTTTAGTGGTTAATATTCTTCACACATACATACTGATTGGCAGGAAAAAATTTGAAAAGGAAATAACATTTTGTTTCGTGGATAAATGCATTACAATATAGAAAACCAGGGTATGGGACAGGGCATGTGGATGACATTTAATTGAATTAAATTTAGTTTTGGAATATTAGAATTTAAAGTTTTCATAGTGATAGTTGTGGTATGGAAGCAGTAGAAAAAAACTTGTATTTTAATATTTTTTTTAAAAGTTGAATTTGAAGGGAAATATCACTCCGGAACACAAATTTTCCCGTATTTGAAGAATCACCCATATTTATTTGGTGCTCTTTGTAACCAGAACTTTGAAACATCCACACACAACAACAAGGTGAACCCAACTGACTGTTGTATCTCCTCGTGATAGAAACTTGGAGTGTCAGTGTGGTGCAAGGAGGTACGTTAACATCAACTTTCTTAGCCTTGCATTGATAGAAGGAATCCCCACACATGTGAGGAGTTGAAAGATAGGCTAGTATCACAATTAAGTTAGGCAGGATCACAGAACATCTGGGTCATTCTACAGGAATTACGCTTTTGTTGTCCTCTCTTAATATTTCGTAAATAACACTGTTACTTCCATATTTTTATTTATCCATTTTTAACTATGGAACCCATTGTTATAAACCAAGTAATCAATGTCAAATATATGGAAACTTTTCATAGTGCATTTCAGTCCTTTTAAGTAAAAAATCACTCTCCTGGGCTGTCCCCACTCCAGGTTCACAATACTCTACTGACTATAGAAACAATATGTGGTATAATTTTTTAAATTCATTTTTGTGGCGTTGTTCTTTATTGTATTGGGGACTAGTCCATATGTATGTTTCAAATTTTTGAAGTTTGAATAAGTTTCTTCTGAGTTCAAAAGCCCAGTCCCCAGCTTCTGAACTCGCTCTCCTGGCGCTATAAGAAAAATTTCAGGAAAAAAGAGGGATGAAAACTTTTTGCTTCTGAATTCAGAGAACAAATAAGACTAGTGAAGATAAAACATTTTTGTTGTGATTCCTGGTGCAACTGAGCAAAATACATATTCCCTTTCAAATGAGTATGTTTATTGCCAATCACTCTCCTGGTTGTAGTAGAGTTTTAAATTTAATAGTAAAAAAATTGAAAATAGAGCAATTAAATGCTTTTGGTGATTCAAAAAGTCTCCCTAAAAGCCTAACATCAAGCGGTGTCTGTACTACCTGCACATGGCAAAAGGAATAAAAATCCTCACTCTCCTGGCCAAGAAAATTAATCACTCTCCTGGCTAACTTTTTCCAGGAGAGTGATTCAACATTAGTCCTATAAGATACTTGTGCATTTTATTTACTTTTACTGTTCTTGGCTTAAATAATTCATTTTCCCTAATAAATGTATAATAGTGCCTAACATATTTAAACATTTTCTATCAATACAATATATATATACAATATAGGCCTATATATAATCATAATAAGGAAAAGGCATTACATTTAAGGGCTAAATAATATAATTATGAGATTGATCTCCACTGGCCTAGTAAGTAAAGTCACTCTCCTGGAACTTAAAATCAATTTTGGTTGACTGTAACCCCAAATTTGAGTAAAGTGTGTGCATTGTATGCTGAAAGTTTCTTCTTTGGATAGAAGAATAACTAGGATTTTTTTCTGATTTTTTAAACCAAATTTAAATTTTGTGTTCTCACTATTTAAAAAGCAGACATTTCTGTAGAATGACCCATCTGCATGTAAAAGCAAGGTTTTTTAAGATGCCAAAAATGTGTGGTATTGGAAAGACAGCACTTCCAGCACCTCCAGCACCTCTTATAATTAAGATTTAAGCAAAATACAGAATTTTTATACATAATACTGTCGTTTTGCAAGATTAACCCAACCCCCTGGGTGACCAGGACCCGAATTGGCCACTGATACAGCATGACCGTGCTGGGGAGAGGAGCTTTGAAGCTCGAAGAGAATGCTAGCAACTGCTCTATGGGTATATTAGTGCTAGCTCAAAGGATGTAAAAACGACACAGTCCTAGAATGTGATCATGTTTATGATGTCTCAACAGGGCAGTAGGCTAGGTGTTTTGGGGCAATTATGTACTTCACAGTTCTCGAGTTATGATGGCAATGCTACTTGGCTATCTGGCTCCCAAATGTTATGTATATAGCTACAAAGTAACCAGTAAAACACCAGAGAATCAACTGTGTTCAATATTGGATAGTTGGTACAATGAAATAATTGATACCTCAGGCAAAAAATTCCCACACGTGAAAAGTTTGTTCTAATATGTGTATTGAAACCCTCTCATAGCTTTCTACTCGCCTCTGATTCCATATTTGAGCACTTGAATTAATTTGATATTCTATCACATGTAAGGGAGCATTCACACCAAAATAGCATAGCATGCAAGTCACATTACCTGGATGCATGTTTGGCACTATTCATTTTAAATCCCTGATAAACAAGTTCAAGTCTTCACACCGAAGTAGTATGGCAATAATGCAGCTCACACAGTGCGACATTCATTTCTTCAGATTGATCTGAACTTACTTAAAGCGACGCGACTTGGGACGGAGCTTGTGTATTGATGCCTTTTCAGCTATTAATAAAATTCAGCTTGGAATCAGTATGTTGTAATAGGCCTAGGGACAATACGGCACTGTAAACTGATGGGTAGCGAGCAATTTAATGTGAATTTTATGCAAAATGTGGAGAAATAGTATTACATTACTACACTGAAGGAATATAGTAGGCCTAATTTGAACGAGCAGGAAAAATCGTGGAATAAAATTGCTGTGACTTTCTCCTCTACAGGTAAATTTAATTCTTAAGATAGGCCTACTTTTTTTGCTTGGCCTAGTTCTTCTGGTGGCATTATGAACCTGGGGTCGACTCAGTCTCTTTATATGAGTACTATGAGCAATCCTGGGGGGTTAAGGCTGTCTGTGATAAAGTTGTGTACCACCTTCAACTTTGGTGAATGTCTAAATATCTGGCACCCTTAACCTCCTGAAATTCTAAAGGTCTTCATGGCCTCTGAAGGAAACACTCAACATTTCAGGGTAAGTTTGTCATCCCTACAAATAAATTGCTATTAAATCTTCGAGAAAGCCACTATATTTTGTTTGCTAATTCATTTAAGAGTAGCCTGTGGCTATATTCTCATTCTGATAGAAAGATACAGATTCCGGTGTAGTCTGAGAGCAATAGAAATTGACAAAATGAATTATTATACTGAGAATATACCCTACCGTTTAAAGTAAATGTATGCACGTGAAGGGAAATAACCTTATTAAAACAATTTACACCTACATTATTAGTAATATAATTTGGACATCCATGATACAGATTACTTTTGCCACTTTCTGCCATTTACATTTTTTTACATTTAAAAGTTGATAGAAAATCTATATTGTAATTGCTCCCTCTTAGGGTATACCACAAAGGTAATTCAGTATTACATTATTTCTTTAATTGGTTTCCTTCTTTTCAACTTTGTTACATATAAAAAGTGTCCTATTGCCTTCAGAGTTATGTTTTTTGTATGTCTTAATTTGCCTAACATAGGCTACTCCATCTATTTCTATTTATTATCTAAACTCTTTAGTCCAGTCATTTGGTAGTTTTACCTGGAAAGTTTTCCGGGAGTTTTGAAAATTTGTGATTTTATAGATGTCGACGTGCTCTTTTCGAATTTTTACTTTGCTACCTCGTATCTTTGCCGCTCGCGCCGCCATATTGGAAAAATGGCGCGCAAAAACAGTTTTTTCACAATATCTCCTTTCCGTCTCATTTTACGATGAAAATAGTTATGTAATAAATTAAACTAGAGAATATTTCCTATAATTTATGTATTTACGATTTTTTTGTAAAATGAATAGTTTCAGCGTACGAGCGCCGCGAAGTCTACTCCGACACGCGTTTTGGCCAAAGCCACGGAAGATGCGGATACGCCACTACCTGTAGCCTATCATTTTCCGGTAAAGCATTTAATGAGCGATTTTAACTAAATAAGGTCTCCTGATTTCAAAAATGTCATTATTTTTGTTGTTTCACATCTAGTTTTCGTGTTTGCTGTTATGGCGGACGCAATTTTAAGGTCTGTGTAGACTTTTTGGGGGGCTTATAGTAGCTAAACGGTAAGTCGTATAAAAAAAACCTGTTGCAGAAGCAGTAATGAATTTTTAGAAATCTGCAAGTTTGGTCTTATGACTTTTTGACGTATCTTCATCGGTTATCCCTTAGATTGAGTTAGATTTTTTTATTTAAAATAAATTCTGTATATTTTTCTCACATTATGTAATATTGGCATACATGGTATGAAAGATAGAATCATACAATTTGGTAGGAATTTGGGCACATAAGCGTGCTAAATTTGGTGTTTCTAGCTGCCCCATAAGTATAGAAAAACTTGCTGGATAGCCGTGACATCATTCACATCTACGACAGTCTAATCTTCCACTTATTAACATTGATGTTTATTCACTTCCAGATGAGCTAGAAACTTGAAATTTGGCTAACTTATAGATTTTAGGTTTATTAAAATACATGTTCAAAACCGTTCAGCTCGATCAATGTAATAAGATAAATAAGATACCATTTGCTCAACTAAAATATATTTTATAGATTTTGGCTTATAACCAATGTAAATATTCCCAAAAGTTCAAATCCTTAATATTTCCCCCTCCAAACAAACTTCGATTTTTTTGTCACTGAGCATTTGTACGGCATCAGATGATTTGGCAAAAATAAATTTATTTGGCCTGCACTCACAAAAAGTACTGGAATACATACGTCTTGGACTGTTTGAAAATATTATTTGATTTTTCCCCGAAAACTATTATCAAAATTATCCAAATTTTTAAGTATTTTTTAATCCTGTAAGTTAGTCTTAGCAATAACTTATATCTCTCGTTGTGAAGTACATGACATGTTACGTAGAAACGGTCAACAGATTCATGTTCAGTGACCCAAAATTGGTTAAGATCACCTATCACACCACTTACCGCAAAGGAAAAAGTTTCAAAACCCAGCATCAAAGCTGCATACAGTTATTTTACTATACAAAATGTCAAAATAATATTTTTCACAAATGTCAATTAACCAGATGTGATAGAGAAAAAAGAAATGCATTTTCGAATTTAGCACAGCGAATTTAATCAAACACACCTATTTTCGTTTTTACTGCAGAAATTTTCGTCTTTTTTTCTAGGCTGATATAGTCAATACGGCAATCAGCATTTCATCTACATTTGATTCCGTAATAGTTGTCGGCGAAGATGTAGATCTTCTTATTCTTTTGACGGCTCTATCTACGCGTTCAAACATAGCCTATATAATCTCAAACCAGGAATAGGAAAAATTTCGCAACGAATATATTCAACTCCATACCACTGCTGAACCTGGTGATAGGTTTGGAACGAATGTTGTCGTGCTACTGCTTCCGTCGGTGGCAGCGATGCAATATTAAATTTATTTTCATATGCTGATTTTGAGAAGCATGTATATCTATAGTTGTTTAACGACACACTTTTCACGGCACTGTAACCTACAATGCAAGGAGGAAGCTTCAGCAATGATCTTTGGATCTGCATTTTGGTTTTTGAATACCTGGACAAGCTCGTTTAATTCTGTTTTTTTTAAATACATTAGCACATTTTATTTTTCTTTGTTTAAAGAGTGCTGATGTTGTATCACAGCCACTGAAGGCGTGCAGAAATAATATTATGTTATCTGCGGCTGTTTTATCTACGATACTTTTTGTTGAATATATTCGTTGCGAAATTTTCCCTTTTCCTGGTTTGAGAGTATATATATATATGTGTGTGTGTGTGTGTGTGTGTCTGAACGCGTAGATAGAGCCGTCAAAAGAATAAGAACATCTACATCTTTCCAGACAACTATTACGGAATCAAATGTAGATGAAGTGTTGATTGCCGTATTGATTGTTATTAGCGTATCCGCATCTTCCGTGGCTTTGGCCAAAACGTGTGTCGGAGTAGACTTCGCGGGGCTCGTACGCTGAAACTATCCATTTTACAAAAACTATTGTTACGACATAAATTATAGGAAATTTTCTCTAGTTTAATTTATTACATAACTATTTTCATCGTAAAATGAGCCGTAAAGGAGATATTCTGAAAAAACTGTTTTTGCGCGCCATTTTTCTAATATGGCGGCGCGAGCGGCAAAGATACGAGGTAGCAAAGTGAAAATTCGAAAAGAGCACGTCGAAATCTATAAAATAACCAATTTTCAAGACTCCCGGAAAACTTTCCAGGTAACCCCATTTTTGAGCACCAAATGACTGGACTACTTGCTTTTCATCTCTTACTTGCTTCACATCTTGAAATTAAATGTTCATCTTCCCTGCTGTGACAAATTTGACATCGTCGGTCTATCAAGATTATTTCTTACACCCTACTAACATTATTTATATAAGTTAAAAAACAATATGAAAATAACTGATCATCATGGCAGGATTTGTTCGTAATACTTTCATCTCAAGGAATAAGAATTTTCCTCTTCCCATTGTTATCCAGTTGTATGGAGAGAAATCTGCTGGATCATCCTGACATAACAATATCCTTAAATGCAATATGATGTAGTTTTTAAACATATGCAGAGTATTAAAATAAATTTGAAAGTAATGTATTTCATTATTGTAGTAAGTTAAATGTTACTTTTGGGGTACATCCTTGCAAATGGTTGTTATGGGTGCTGAAACTATAAAAAACTGGATTTGACCCATTTTAAATCTTTGGGATTTTTCAAATGCCCTGGTGCTACAGGAGGATCTGTGGGCCTGCGGTATATCCAGCCTCTAGTAAAAATTAATACGGTACCAGGAACAGTACTGGGGTAAAAGTGACCGAAGCATGGCTGACAGCGACAACCTTACTACTTATACTTCCATGTAGTGATTGTTTGAAGTCTGAGAGCCCTGAGCTCTTGGAACCCTGCCATTCTCTACAGCCTCTATAGAGATAACTTTACATTTATTTATTGCTCAAAAATATTAGGCAGTTGAGATATATATATTTATTAAAAATAACGGCTCCCAGTAGATACAGGCTGCCAAAACAAACAGCGTAACATATCCAAATCAAGATATAACACTATTATAGATATACCGTATTTGCTGGCGTATAAGACATAATTTTTTTCTTTGAAAATAGGTCTGAAAAACGGGGCGTGTCTTATAAGTCAATACTCAGTTTTTTATTACATTCATTTCTGGAAATTTCCTCTAAATCACATTATAAGTTCGCCATTCTGATATCAATCTGCACTCTGGAAAGCCTAGTGAGCTCTCACATTGCACTGTGAGTGAACGATTTAGTATCATATAAAACTAATGTGATCACTTGTTGACTGAGTTATGCTATGAGATCTAGAGCTTTTCAATGAAAGTATTCACTTCATTTTGTTAAGTAATGAGTGTTCTTAAAATCCAGTTTAAATTTAAGTGAAGTTTTGTGTATCAAATCCATCTCAGTATTATTTTTTGTTACAATGAAAAACTGTGTAAACTTGCTGTATATTAATATATTACTTTGAGTGAAATTTTGATTTTATATACAATTATTACAACTTCAGTGTCATATTATTTATCTTAACTGATTTTACACTGCATTGTATAATTATTTACGGTATTCTTGGTTCTCACGGCAACTCATAAATTAAGAATTAAATAAATACCAGTAATAAGATGTTTATCCTCCTACTGTTCAGTTGCTCATAGTGTTCAATTCAAACTTTATAATGAATAGCATACAAAAGTCTATATAAAAGTCTGATATTTTGTTTTCTTTAGATGATGACTGGGTTAGAGTGTGGTCATCGTTTCTGTACCCAATGCTGGGGTGAATACCTCACAACTAAAATCATGGAAGAAGGTGTTGGCCAGACCATAGCATGTGCTGCGCATGGATGTGACATCTTGGTAGATGACGCAACTGTCATGAGGCTTGTTAGAGATTCCAAAGTTAAGCTGAAATATCAGCATCTTATCACAAACAGCTTTGTAGAGGTAAGCATAATCTATTATAAATATTATGGTAATTCAGTCAAACCTGCCTAAACGTATACCTTCATTTAACATTCACCTCAATAAATGACCATTTTTCTGTGAACCAATTAATTTTCCCAAAAAAAGGCTGTGTTAATATCCCCTCCCTTTAACAGCCATCTCACACTGCATTCAGCAGCCACACAAATTTCAGAAAATGGCCTGGATTAAACAGGCAGTCATAATCACTAAGTTATAAATACCTGAAACTGTGAAATAAGCTTGCCAATAATTTTCAAAAGTCCAAAGTCTGTTTTTCCGTTAATGCAAGTGCAGTTCAAAGACTGTTGTGGGTGGGGTGCTTTTCTTTTGTGAAGCAACTGCACTTGCACATACTTACTCTTTACTCTTACTTTTTAGGGAAAAAAGGGGGTTTCTTCGGAATAATTTTAAGCGAAGGTTTTTTCATAGAGAGCTTTGTTATGTCATTATAAATGATACCTGAAAAGTACCCAACTTTCTGTTATATGCTTCCCTTTTTTGGGGGGGTTGAAGGGTTGAAATGGGTGTGTAACTTAATTCAGCTATCTAGACATGCAGGGTATCATTTTCTATGTATTTTTATGCTGAAACAAGATAATATGATCATTAGTTTAGAAGCTAAAAGGGCTTTTCTAAAATGAAAATTGGAAAAAAATTCATTGCAAAGGTAAAGTGTGAGTCAATACTGGACATTATATATTTTATTTACATTATATATTATATATTAGAACATGTTATAAAAATAGCCTACAAGCCTACACAGTATATCTGAAGTTAGTTTTGTAATGAAATTCTTCCAATAATAAAGCATAGACCATTGTCTCACATTGTTATTGGTGACACAAAAGAAATGTTCAATATAGGGCCATTACTTTTTCTACTTTTTGTTAGTCCGTGATGATTCCTCTTTCTGAGATTTCTTCCATTGAAACAACATTTAAACAAGATTGTCACATTCTAGAGAGCAATGAAACCCATACTTTCTACATATACACACATTGCCACAACTTTTAGTACATAACAGGATATGATATTCAGAAGGGAATCTAGATCAGGTAATTGAGTTGTTCATACAGGAACTAACAAATTCACTTCTATAACCCAACCCAATCGTCAGGGTTCAAATCATTACCAAGCCAGATCTCAAATAAACTCAAAATAAATGATGTCAAGGGCTTTAAGTCGGGGATAGTGTATTCAAATTTACTACTTTATTTTTTGTAACAGATCTGGCACTGTGTAGATGCCCACAGTTACTCACTGAAGTTCCTTCGGGAGATGTATAATAAATTCGAAGACAAAATGCCAGACAAAGCCAAACTTCTTGACGAGTAAATAGTGAGCGAACAAATCAACGTCTCCAATTCACTTGTGAAAGAAACAAAGGAAGATGCTGATGTGCTTATTGTCGAAACATACTCACCACTTCACAAACTAATCCTAATTCAACAGTTATTATTGCGAGGATGTTGATCTATTATTAATCATGACAACTCAAACTCCACTAGCTTGGAGATTTTTTCTCTCAAGCCGGGAAAAGGCGAAATGGAGTAGAAGATTTACTCTTCAAAATATTTAAAATGCTTATCAAGAAAGCATATTTTATTCCTGCACGCATTTTCTTAGCTGGAACTTCCCTATGTTTGAGAGAGGAATATTAGCAGCCATGAAATTACTCCAAAAAGTCCGAATTTACAAGATGCCATACAAATGTTTTTACAAAATAATGTTTTTTATACACTGATAACTGAGAATGGTATATTTTTGTTGTAATTTATTAGGCACTTCACAAAGAAACTTCACTGAATAACTGTCAGTGTCTACACCTCACCAAATCTGTTGCAAAAAATACAGCAGTAAATTTGAAAGCTACTACCCCCTCCTTAAAGCACAGCTCTACAACATTGATTTCAAGACCTGTATTGGTAATGACCTGAACCTGGAGGAATGGGGTTGGTTTATGAAAGCCAATTTGTTAGTTCCTGTACAAACAACCCAATCACCTGCTCCAGGTTCCCATTTGAATATGATGTTCTGTTACATTCTAAAGGTTGTGGCAATGTGTGCAGATGTAGAAAGTAGGGGTTTCATTGCTCTCTATTGTCCTTTTCACGTCATGAAGGCACTACAGCTCTTATGGAGAATCCACACTGTTGCCAGATATATCTATTTTCAAAATATGACCAAAGTGAAATAGGAACATGCATTTCTATTTGAAATTTTATGAAGAATATGATGGTAGATGTGAAAATCTTATATTATGTTGATTTTTGTTTAAATAATAAAAATTCTAATATTTTCTTTGAATGAAAATTTTAACATTTTTCATTCCAAACATTAAAATATACCAAAAAATTGAAACAATTGCGACGAAAAATATCCCAGTTATTTGTTTGTCCTTATAGGCACTGCTGGTTCTTAGAATTTACCAATATTTTAAAAGTAGTGATTATAAAAAAATAAATTGTCAGACAAGGTAAGAGTATTTTTCATTTTTGCACTGGAAATTGTTGTCGCTGGCTAAATTTCGATCTATAAGCCCACATGAAAACTTCCAGTGGCAAAATTGCATAGAAAAGTGTGAAATTATTTTTTATCATAATTCAAAAGTAAACAATAAACCCATAGGGATTCTTAGTTTCTTTCCCAGGTGAACACTGCGCGTTGTAGCTTGATGTAAGCTGAATATTGGGATTGGGCAGTTAGCACAAACTTTCCTTTCAATTAACTTTTTTAGTCATAATATCGCGTTTCCTTTTATTCCAACTATGATGATATTATCATCATGATAATCATAATCATCAACAATACGATTATTAATTATTAGTGATGTTTTTGTTGGAATTCCATTAGGCTACATCACATTGAGTGCAACTGCTGTGTTATTTACCTTCGTCTGATGACTTCTTTCATAGATGGCAGGCTTTGGGGCATGTGGTTAATATGCTGCCTCATCACTGATATTTCTTACCAGAGTCACTACTTCTTCTTACAACTAAAGATAGGAACGTGCTTCCAGAAAAACAGGTGCATCTGCGCAAATGCTACTGAGCTGTTGCTGCACAGGATTAAAAAATTCCCACTCCACTGTCCTGACAAGCAGAACATGACGTCACATCCAAAGTATTCTTCTGACAGCAGAAAAAGAAAATACTGACACAGTATTCTTCCCTAAATGATAAACCACTTCTTGCGTAAAACAAGAATGAACACACGTACCTTATCAATGTTTCAGTAGTTTCATTATGTAATTTTAACCTATGCAGGTACTGTGTAAAAAGATTTTGTTGTGGTGTTGATGGTAATAATAATAATAATAATAACAAAAGTATACCGATAATAATATAATATTCAGAGAAGCAGAGTTGAAAATATTTTGGCATAATTGGATTTTAATAGTTATAAATAGGCCTTATGTTATTAAACCTCAAATGGAGGGGGGGGGCAGAAAGTACCTTGCCTTCCAAACGTCGGTGCCTGTGATAATATTAAATCACAATCCAATATTACGGAGAGGAGACTTCATTCAAACTTATTAAATTTTACTCATTGTTAGCATTAAAGAGGAAACTGGTGAAATATCTGCGAGTATTTTTATGTCAGATATGGCAGAAGGATTTTATAATGCATGGGTAAATGTGATGACTGAACCACAGAAAAGATTATATTGCACATTGCACGTTGAGAGGGCATGGAGGAAAAATAAATTAATTAAAAAACAAAACAGACAGAAGTCTGCAAAATTGTGAGAACTATATTACAAGAGCGAGACCCTGCGGCATTTCCCCTTCTACTAGAATCAGGGGTTAAAACGATGTCCCAAGTTATTTCTTATTTCGGTGCATATTTCCTCCAGCATTATGTACAGTCGGTCAAAAAAAAAACGTCGGATGTTATACTATAAAGTATCACGACCGAGCATATGCGCATGTATAGGAAGACTTAAGGTTAGGTTCACACATGCCTCTTGTCTATCCATGTATTTTCTTGTTCCAAAACAAACATGTATAGAAGGCTGTGGCTATATGCCTCAAATCCGCCATATTCTTGCATGGAAGTTCTTATAATAATAATGAATAAATTCACGAGGAATATGTTTACTGAAGGAGCATTTTTTAAAGATTTTATTTTATAATATAGGTACTTGTAGTGCAAAATCAATAACTTACACTCAACTTCTGCAACCAATCTAGCATAGAAATACGCGGCCGGCCAGATCCACGTTTCCTATGAAAACTTCCAGTCGCATTATAGTGAAGTACCCACCTCTGAGCTGCTCTTTCATAAATATGGAACCTTCTCGCTGCTTCAGAGGCCGAAAAATGCAGGTCAATTACAGCCCTAACTACACTTTCTCTCAAGCTAGCATTTCTATGTGGCACGATGACACAAAGGAAAATGAATTATGACAATACATTAAGTTGAATATCGTGTATTGCGCTTTCCGCGTTGCTCATTTTTTCCCTCCTGTCGCATGGCCTCATGTGTTCGGAGAATGACCTGTATTTTATGTTTTTTGTAGGAAATTTGTGAACTAATGCGTGAAAACTTTAATTTTAACTGCTTACGAGTCCCGACGTTTTTTATTTGATCGACTGTACCATGCAAGGAACAGTGAACCTATTGTTATATTCTTCACTGCGAATTAAATATGAATATGCATATAGACAGAATGCACAGGACAATTACTTGCATGGGAAGTGTGTAAAACGCTTGGACAAATCAATCCATGCAATTATGACTTTCGTGAGGGACAAATTAATTGAGAGATTAACATTCATACACAAGGGAAAGATAACTTCAAAAATATCTGACTTGAGGAAGCGCCATAACAAAAGTATGGATTTGCAAACTGACAGCATTATGCAGCAAGACTGAAACTGGCAAGTTATTTCATCTCGTCAAAATTTAAAGAATTGTATGAAATTAGACAATTAATGTCCCATTGCGATTGTCAGATTGTCTGTCAGGAATATAGTTCTTGCATTCATATGTATTCCTGCAGTTGCTATGATTCAGCTATCAGATGGAATATGTGCAAGCATATCCATTTACTATGCTGCACAATTAAACCTTATGCATTACCTGCTTTCTCAGATGCTGAGAATTCATTGGTTATAGCTTGGAATGAAGCCGAAACTGAAGCTGAAATAATCACCAATATATTGAGGAAAATAAAAGAAAATGCGAGTGTGCCTCTAAGTACAATATAAGGAAAGCTTCCTTAATTGCGATGGTAACAGAAATAATCAATTTACTAGTACAGAAGAACAAATGGATGGTCTAGCCAAACAGATAGCCCCTATGCTGGCTCTAATGAAGGCGGTTCAGCTAACAAAGGATTCTGTAACGAAATTTATACTGAGTGTCACTTTAACATCGTCAAAAAAAAACATATTGCCTCAACAATTATTTCCTACCAGGAAACAGAAGAAACCTCCACAATCCACACTGACAAAACCAATATCTGCCGAAGCTCAGAGAATAGCAGCAAGCTTTTGTTATTGAAAATAAATAAATCAAGAACCAGTCCAAATTAATTAGTATTTAATTATTATTATTTTTAAAAATGTGTTCTTATGCCTGCTAAATTAATTCTAAATATCTGAAAAGAAGCGACTGTCCATGTTTATGAATATAACAGCTGTGTGTTATGTGCAACACCGTAGATTGTCATTTGTCAAGATATAACTATGACACCCCAAGTGGACATTTTTTAACATTGTGTGTGTTATCTCAACTGATGGGCGGGCACGGTACCATAGGCTGAACGAGATGCTGTAAGTTTCTGAACTACAAACATTTTCTAATCCTAAATCTGCATGAATATTGTTTATTTCTGGCGATTCAGCAAGATATTGCCAACAGGGGGGCTCCCTGTTGGCAACAGAATACATGTCGGCTGCTTGACTACTGCAACTGCGTGCACAGCACTACTGTTGAACTCGTTTGCGCAGGTGCACTTCATGTTTTGCTGGTAGCATGTTCATCTCTTTAGTCATTTGTGTCGCTACTTCTTTATCAAGCAGTGATCAGTTGCCCTGATTAGTGATTTCAGAAAAAATCAGGAGATATCGGGTATTGTACCCGTTTCCTTCAATCTTCATAGGATGTAGAGGTATGTAAGTAGTCAGCAAACCAACATTGCTGGTGTTCGCTTATTATTATTATTATTATTATTTATTTTTTTAAAATTTTTTAAAAATATTTTTATTTTATGTAATATTTCACAGAAATATACAATCTGGGATTAACAGCTTTCACGGGACAGTTTTCCAAGTGAAGGCTGATGGTACACATTATTCCACAACTCCTAGTAACTGACAAACTATCCTGCAGGTAGAGAGAATTGCTGATTTTTGCACCTGTGTTCCTGTGTTCCTCGACAAGCCAAGTTGTTCTAGGTTCCTGAGTAACTCATGAGGAACAACTCCTATAGTGGATATTATAAGAGGGATAATCTGCACCTTCTTCACTTTCCACAGGTGTTTTACTTCTTCAGCAACTCTATATATTTACGCTTCTTTTCCTTAGAAGTTTCCATTATGTTCCGTAGTTTGGTACAGCTACATCAATTATTTTTGGCAGAGTGCTGTTTCTTGTCCACGATGGCGATGTCAGGTCGGTTATGTGGCACCGTGTAGTCAGTCAGGATACCTCTGTCATAGTAGAGCTTGTACTTCTGATTCTCTATGACTGGCTCTGGGTACTACTTCTTGTAGCATTTCCATGTTGTATGCTAGCTTCTGGTGAATTATATTTACTACTTGATTATGTCGAGAGGTTTATTCCATTTGAGTCAGAATGGTGCAACCAGCTATGATGTGATCTATAGTCTCTGACCGTTGGTGACATTTCCTGCATTTATCTGTTGTGATGTTGGGATCTTAAACTATAAACTTATGATAACTTTTAGTGAACACTACTTGATCTTGTATAGCAAGCATAAAACCTTCTGTTTCACTGAATAGGTTCCAGTGCTCAGCCATTTATTCGATGCTTCCTGCTCTAGTTCGTAGGGATGTCTTCCATGCAGCACAGCTTGCATCCACTGTGCTTTCTTCTCAGCCACAGTTCTCATTTTATCCATTACAGCTCCCTTAGTGTCATATAGATTTAGTGGTGTTAATTTATCATTTGCTGATACTACAGCTTTATGGAGTTCTGATGCCTCTTTCTTCTGGTGGAAGAAGCGGCGTAGATTGGCTATCTGTTTCCATAGCATATTACTCAGGTCCACCAGTCCTCGACCCCTTCACATCTTGACAGTGTCAATTGCAACACTGAAGATTTTGGATGGTGCATGTTATTTACTGTGAAGATTTTCTGTGTTTTTCTTTCAATTTCTGCAATGTTTGTTGGCGTCCAGTTGATGATACCGAAAGAGTATGTCAGTACTGGAGCAGCAAAGGAGTTGATAGCCTTAAATTTGTTTTTGGAGTACAGATGGGACTTATAAATTTTCTTAACCCTATCTAGATAGCTGGATGTTATCTTTTCCTTCATAGCTTTTTGATCTACACACATGTTCTGTAGGCACCCAAGGTATTTGTAGTGTTCATATGGCTGTAATGTATCTATGTTATATCCTTCTTTTAATGCTATCTGGTTATCGTTGTAGGTCTTACCTTTCTTGATCTCTAATATCTTACATTTGTTGAGGCCAAATTTCATTCCAATATCGTTTGAGACGATTGGGTCACATCTACAGAGATGCCAACTGCTACGGAATTTCCGTAGTTTCTACGATTTTCTTGAATTTGCTACGGCATTACGGAAATTGTACTGAGTATTACGGATTTTACAAATCCCAATATCTATTTTTAAAATGTTTTGTTTCTCCTGCAAACATAAAAAAAGTTAATGCGTCAGCACAGATGCCAACTGTTATCATGAGAAATAGTTTGTAAAAAAACCGTTGTATTGGCAACATTGGACACTACAACCTTTGACGTGAGTGTGTTAACCAAAGATGTTATGTCTTACAGTTATAACATAATTTTATTGTAGTTATAACATATTTGGTGTTAAAATATTTCCTCATTTTTATTATCACTGTAATGCCGCTGACGTCTGCCGACACCGTTGCTTGCTAGAAGTTTTATTGAGTGTTGCAGTGCAAGTAGAATATTGGGGAAATATGTCTTGTAAATGTAACATCAGTGACGATTCTGATGGACAAAATTGAACTGCGGCAAATCAGCAGTATAGAAAGCAGTATACGGAAGAGTTTCCTTGCCTCGAACCTTCAAAAATTTCACCGAAGCACGTATTTTGTGAAACCTGTAATTGTGATTTTTCGGTTAAACATGGAGGACTCACACTACTGATAACCACCTTTCAAGGTTGGCATCTCTGCATCTATCAACTGTTGCAATTTGCTGCTACTAGAGGCATACAGCTTAATATCATCCATGTAGATCAAATGAGTCAAGACATACTCAGGGCCAATTCTTCCCCTAATTTTGAATCCTCTTGCAAAGTTGTTCAGTTGGTTGCTAAGAGGGTTTAATGCTAGACAAAACCATAAAGGGCTTAGGGAATCTCCTTGGAATATGCCCCTTTTAATGTTAACATTACAGGTATAGTAGTTTTCCATCTTCTCACTGCCACCTTCAGGAACTCAATCACCTTTGGGGAAACCTTGTAAAGCTTCAATACATGCAGGAGTCACAAGTGTGGTACACTGTCAATTGCTTTGCTGTAGTCAATGTAAGCAACATTGAGGTTTCTTTTCTGTTTATAAGCTTGCTCCAATACAACCCCATCACGTAATTTTATGCAATTTTGATTAAATACCGGTAATAAATAATAAGGCCTATATTAATTATATATTTATATTCATGAGACAAACAATTATTTTATTAATTATTGAATTTTACACTTAGGCCTATACAGTGGTGCAGCCAGGATTTTAATCTTGAGTTGCTAAAACTTAAAATGCATGCTAATAAAATTTAAAAAAGATAATTTATTATAAGCTGGGTGCATAGGACTAATTTTTCAATTTTCTTTACAACCCATTCTTATTCAATGAAGTTACTATCCTATTGCAAACATCATTAACATTATTACTATCATTATCTTCATCATCATCAAATTGGATATCAACACATATTTCCATATCACCTGCTGTTTATAAAAAGTTTGGTATTACATTTTTAACACATCACAATTCAAAGCATTTCATTCAACTTTTGAAATTATAGTTATCGTACCATTAGGTCTAATCAGAACTGAACCTGCTCCCCCATAGTATTTTATTAAATGTGTCTTTAAAGTGATCGTATAAAGCACTGTAAAAAGTGTTTAAAAAACAGCATTAAGACAATCTAGTCATTGAATGATGGATTGACGGAGAATATAGCACTGGTTGTTGTTACTGCAGTAATATACAGAACTAAACATACTACCGGTAAATTGTTTCAACTTCTGTGATGACTTGAAATTATTGCTATTAGGGTACAGAAGATTTTAACATACTCTGCCAGTATGAATTCTGTAGCAAACATGGTGCAGTGGGATTTGGACTTGATTCAGCAAATGTAAAGCGAGGCTGCAAACTAATGCATTTGAAATTGATATAGAATTTCTTTATGTACGGTGAAAATTAATTATTATTATTAATCCAATTAACAATTTCAAACACTGTGAAACATTTTAAATAATCTTGCATTCTTATCAGTTATCACTAATTTAACTTAAGTGAAAGTGGTAAACTAAAGAAAAAATAATTCTGATCTTGGGGGAGGGGGGGCTTTAGCCCCCTTAGTGCCCCCATCTCCCCCAATGGCTGCACCACTGGGCCTATGTATATAAAATCGGTTTCAGCACTCAAATAAGCCTAACTGTAGGCCTATCAAAAAGGCAAATTCATATTTTATTCCAAGGCAGTAAAAGTGTTACGTATTTTACACTTGTTGATTACATATTTTTTTAAGGAAATAATTGTTCTTTTGGTGAAAATAATTTTGCAATCATTAGAACTCATGACTAACCTTACTTCCACAAGGTAACAAAGAAATCCACCAGCTCTTTGCAATTAAATAAAAACTTTTTGAAGTTTTTTGTTACGTATGTTACATTTATGACTATGAAAATTTAATATGCATTTTAAAATAAACTCATTGGATGGATTAAGATGAAATGCAGGTAACATATAGAGCAAAAGACGCTGTTAACAATGACCTGAGCAGAACTAGTCTCTGCTGGTTCTGGACAAGCTGTCTAGCCAACTAAAAAATGTGTTCTTTAAAGATAACAGAGCAAGTTCAAAGAGAGCCAACTTTAACTCCATATTTCTTAAAGTAATTCTTCATATTATGTTTTTGGTACTTTGTATAATAAAATATAGATCTTCAAGAAATTTTTGCTGCAAAAATTTACATTATACACCAAATAATAAAAACTACCCCTCATGTCCACTTTCTCATGGAATGGCCCTGTTCCCAAAGTCATCCCAAAATGAAATTTGTACCAAAGATAGAGTGCTCTTAACTGCCTAACATATATACCGGTATTTTCTTCAATAAAATTAAAGATACAGTTTCTTAGATACTCAAGGTCAAAGGTTACACCTTTTGACCTTGGAATGAAAAAATTAATATTTTGAAATGCAACTATTTTTAATGGAAACTATGTACCTTTAGCTTCAAAATGAGACTAACATGAAGGTTTTACCCCAATTACAAGTAAAGTTATGATTTATTTTTGCAGAGCATGCAAGGGAAAATTTTACAATTTTTATCATGTTTGCAACCCTGCTGTACGAATATCGTAAATCACTGAGGGGTAAAATTTTGCGTGTGTGTACAACTTCATGTATTTTAACTTCTTACCGAATTTCATGTAAATCTGAGATGGTCGGGTTGGGAGCTGTGATGATTTGGCATGGAATGACCCAGATGCTTCAATTGAGTGCAGCATCTGCCCTGTGAATACAGGCACAACACCACGGCATGGATGACATCAGCAATATTTGAAGAGTGGTTGTTGGGCCTGGAACGTCGGATGAAAGCTGAAAAGAGGAGAATTCTTCTCATCATAGATAACTGCTCCTTCATAATTGCGTGCCTCGCCATATGGAGCATGTGAAAGTTTTGTTCTGCAGCCGCTGGATCAGGGGATAATTTATGTAGTGAAGCAGCATCACCGAGCTCGTTTGGCCTGGCATATGCTGTGTAATATTGCCTCAGGGAGAGACATTAATGTGAACATACTGGAGGCGGTGCAGATGTTCAGTGCCGCATGGAGATTGCTTCAAGAAGAAACAATTGCCAACTGCTGTGAAAAGCTGGAGTGGTTTGTGCAGAGGACATCACTGAAAGTGAAGTGTTGGACGACCCAGAAACAGAGGAGAACTGGAAGCGCTTGTGTGAAAAGTTGGATGTGCCAGCAAGTGTCAATGTGGACTCTTATGTAATAGTTCAAAAAGAAATCACTGAGGATGAAATCATAGCAGACATTTTAAATAATAGAAGTCCATGTGATGATGAGGTGAAAGAGGAAGATGTGCTCCAAAGTGATGAACAGTGTTTGATTCTTTTGCAGGCCACAAACATGTCACGGAGCCTTCAAGATTTTCTCCTATCATGAGGCAATGTGCCAGAATCTGTTTTAAATTCTTGTGCAGTGGTTGGGGACTATCTTGAATGGTCTTTTGTGACTGGGAGTGTTCAGAAGAAGATCACAGACTTTTTCAAAAAATGAAGTCTAGAACATTGTCAGAATGCTCCAAAAGGTTATTGATTTGCTTTGGATCAAGAATATAAGCATGTAAATTGACATTGTTGTTCCAATAGCTGTAAAAAGGAGTAAAAATTTGCAAGAATAAAAAATAAACAAAAACCCTAGAGCTAAAAATTGGTTTAAGCCGACCCTGATTTCAGTATAACAGAATTTCACTATAACAAATTAATTTTTTAGGTCCCCTAAATTTCGTTATACTGGTATTTTACTGTATATTCTATCACTTGTTGATTCTCTTTTTCTTTCGTACTGTGTTGGGTTATTTCAGTCATCATGCGCTTTATTTTTGCAACTGCTCAACGATAAACTTCACCTCTACTATACTGAGTGAGTCGTCCTATGTCACATCTCAGTTTCTCAATTTGCCTTTTCAGTCTTCTCTCCCAGGACCTTTCATTGCTGGTTCTTCTTTTCTGCACAGGATTTCTATGGCATATCTTTAAACCACTAGTTCGGGCGCATGCGACAGCAGCACAATATTCATGTAGTTGAAGTTCCTCTATTGATTGGATGTGATGTATGTATTGTGGAAGAACCTTGGTGTCCATCACTTTGAGTATTTTTGCCGTCTTCTTTCCAGCTCGCATTCTTGGAATAGTGGGATGCATAATTGGATTATTACCTCTATACTGTGCTATTGCTTCACCCATAGCATTTGTCAGTTTTTCCACAATCTTCTCTTTCTCATGTTAATAATAATAATAATAATAATAATAATAATAATAATAATAATAATAATAATAATAATTCTTTATTCGTTCCATAGATCTCAAATCAGTCTTACGACTATGAGATATGGAACCCGTCAAAAGTGTACAATTATAAATACATTATGAATTACAGTATTTGCAGTATGACAGTAAGTAAAGGTACATTAAGACTAACAGTGAGTTACAGCTACATGGCATTAATAGTACAATATGAATTACAGTATTTACATATGGATGACAGCAATAAATGATTATTTGAGATTATTAAAGAATACCAGCGACATACCACTAAGATTACAATATGTAATACAGAATTTACAGATGGATAACAATGATAAGAGATACATTAAGATTGACCGAAAAGTTACAGTATCAAATAGAAAAGAAAATGAGAATACAAATATTAGCCACCGTGGGTGAGTCTGTAGCACGCCTGCCTTCCACTCCGGCGGCCCGGGTTCGATTCCCGGCCGGGTCGGGGATTTTTCAGTAGTGAAAGATCCCCTCCCCGGGTTCAGGACTGGGTGTTTGTCAGTAGGTTAAGTCTTAGGTTAAGATAATGCACATTGTGCGCGATTCCTTAATTAATTAAATATTAAGCATTGAAAAATTCATTTAGACTGTAGAAGTTGTGGCTGTGAAGATAAGTTTTTAGTACACGACTGAACTGAAAATTCTTTTATTCGTGGTGGTAGAGAGTTAAAAATTTTTATGCTTGAATAGTAAACACCGGTTTGATAGCAAGTTAAATTTGCAATAGGTCTATGAAAGTCATCTTATTTCTAGTGTTTATATTATGTACTGTTTCGCTTCTTGTGAAAAGATTTTGGTTCTCTATTAAAAACATTAGAGTTGAGAATATATATTGGCAAGGTAAAGTAAAAATATTTAAATTTTTAAATTTACTTCTACAAGAATCTCTGTTATTTAGCCCGCTAATAATTCAGATTACCTTTTTTTGCTTTAGGAAAAATACCCTTTTGCTATCTGAAGTATTTCCCCATAACATAATGCCATAAGTCATAACTGAATGGAAGTAGGCAAAATAAGTTGTTCTTAGGGAAGAACAACTGGGTGAGTAGAGTAGAGTGGGTGAGAAGAAGTCAATCATACACACAATTCGTCAGAGGAAAGCAAACTGGGTTGGGCACATTCTCAGAAGGAACTGCTTATTACATGATGTCGTAGAAGGAAGATTGGAGGGTACAACTAGACTTGGAAGAAGAAGAATTCAGCTGTTGGACGATTTAAGGGAAAAGCGGAAATATTGGATGCTGAAGGAGGAAGCAGAGGATAGACAGTTTTGGAAAACAAAATTCGCGCACCAAGTTTGAAAACCTGCCGGAAGGCAGAATACTTACTACTACTACTACTTAGGGAAGTCATATTTGTGACAGAGGCCAAGGATCTAATTGCATAGCAGGCTTTATTCAGTTTGAGTATGATATACTCTATATGTTTCTTCCAATTTAGATGATTGTCTAGTTGTAAACCAAGAAATTTTATGTTTGACGGTTCTTCCAAATAACTGTCATTTAATGATATGTTGAGAGGTAAAAGTTGTGATTTGTGGGTTAAAAATTACAAAGCTGCTGTTTTTTCCAAATTAAGTGACTATTTATTTGCTTTAAACCATTTATTTATTTCTTTTAGTACCAAATTAGAAACATTAATGAGTAGGGACCGGATTTTTAGGTTTTTAAAAACACTGTTTTAGGTTTTCCATTAGGTGAAATAGTTTTTTTTTAGGTTTTTTATCCAAAATATCGTTTTTGGGTAGAATAATTGGTTTAATGAATTTGAATGTGCTACATAGGATTCAATACATCATTAACACGTCTTCTTAAAACACAGTGTGTCCACTCAGTGTGAATAACAAGACAGTACTAAAGGCAAACAAACGCTTTAAAACACAGAATTCTATACCCTTGTTCATACACGGCAACAATGGTTGTTCGTAAGAATATTTTAAAAGGAATACGCCGGTACTCTTTTCCTCTCTTGATACTGTCCACCCTAGACGACAATGGGTTGAACGAAACGCTGGTGGTATTAATTTCAACCCGACAAAAATTATTGTCTCTCCGCAAAATATCGATTCCTCAACTGACAACCAAAAAAGACAAAAGAAGTAGCCTAAATTAGATATTTTAGGTTTTATATCCCGTTTAGGTATATTTAGGTTTTTATACCCCATTTAGGTATTTTTAGGTGCCACAGAATTAATGTGGGTGAATCCTACGGACATGATTCGAAAAAGTGTATGAGCGCTTTCTGTTTTGGAAGCAAGGAAAAAAATAGGTAAAAACCTAAGAATTCGGTCCCTATTAATGAGGTCGTTAAATGATTTCTTGAATACGCCGGTACTCTTTTCCTCTCTTGATACTGTCCACCCTAGACGACAATGGGTTGAACGAAACGCTGGTGGTATTAATTTCAACCCGACAAAAATTATTGTCTCTCCGCAAAATATCGATTCCTCAACTGACAACTTGTTGTTGTTCTGAGTTGGGATTGTTCCTCATATCTTGGGATTATTATTATTATTATTATGATTATCATCGTCATCGTCATCATCGTTGTTGTCATCATCGTCATCATCATCATCAATAATTTATTGGTTCCAAAACAAATAAACAAAAGGATATTAAATTTTTAGCAAGTTTTAATATTTGCTCCGCAAAGGCATTGAGGTAGGGTGATTCCAAAGTGAACCACAATCTGTACATAACTTTTTTTTATTAATACACTAACTCGTAAATGTTTTTGATAAACTATATTATATTTATGTAAGATTTGAGGCTTTCCTGGCGAATCTTATGTAGAAAATCTTCTCGGGTTTGCAGCCAGGTGAGAAGTTTGTTGTGGTCCAACGTTTCCGAGGCTGACGCTGCCTCCATCCTCAGGGAATCTGAAGTGTCGAGTTTTGACATGTAGGGGAAATATATACCAACCCGAGTTGGGCGGAGTCGACCAATCGGGGAGCAGCTGTTCTGTTTTCGGTCCTTTTCCGGGCCAAAATGTTCCTTTTACCTTTCAGGTCCTGAATGCATTTGTTCCAGGCCTGGTTGATGGTGAAATCTTCATCCCTGTTGAAGTTTGTGTCTTCCAGTCTAATTTCAATTGCCTCTCTGATGATCTGGTCCCAATAGCGTGTTGTCTTGGCAAGTACTGTTGTGTTTTTAAATTCTATCCTATGGCCCGGTCCAGAATTAATGGTGTGGTCTGCAACTGCTGATTTGTCCGGGTAGAAGAGTCTAATGCATCTCTCGTGTTCTTTGCAGCGCTGTTCAATTGTGCGCGAAGTCTGTCAATGTCAAAACTCGACACTTCAGATTCCCTGAGGATGGAGGCAGCGTCAGCCTCGGAAACGTTGGACCACAACAAACTTCTCACCTGGCTGCAAACCCGAGAAGATTTTCTATATATTATATTTAATTTAATAATATATTTACACCTTATAGTACAATTAAACAGTAATAATTCTTATAAATTCCTGGCTCTATTGGAACAGGAGGGTCCTGGCTCGTCATGGGAACTTAATCCTGGGGTTGGTTCTGCTTCGTTCTCTTCTTCTTCATCCACTGTCTTAACGGGGGCCCCTTCTTATGTACTTATGTACTTGGGAACTTATGAGGATGGAGAACTTAATGTCTATCCTCTGCCAGTCATCCTCGAAGATTTATCCCCTTCCTCATCGGATGAAGAAAAGGAAGCAGAACTCACCCCTGGACCAAATTCCCATGACGAGCTAGGACCCTCCCACTCCAAGAGAACCAAGAGAAAAATTATTACTGTTTAATTCGCAGGTGCACCATCCTCAAAAATTGAGATATGTCCATGGACTTACAGATAAAAATGTTCTCTACATTTGTGTTAAGTCCAGTAAGTCATGTTCAAATTTGTATGGTAGCTATGGATGTGTGCCTCATGGGTTTATCCATCTCTAATGCGATGTTGGGAGGGTAAAGCGTGTTAAGTCACTCTAATTCTCAATAACTAGAAAGTGGACTTAACTCTCTTAGCCCGCGGACCCGCGATTTCTACTATAAGGTGTAAATATATTATTAAATTGAATGTAATATAGTTTAACAAAACCATTCACGAGTTAATGTGTTAATAAAAAAAAGTTATGTACAAATTGTTGTTGACTCTGGAATCACCCTATCCCAATACCTTTGGGGAGTGAATATACAAGTATTATTGCCTGTATAGAGGGTTATTATTGCTCCTATATAAGAATAAAGATTTACCGATCCTCGGTAAATTGTCAGTTTTGAGTATTATCAAAAAATTTTCATTTATGTAGTCATTGTTATGTAGGGGTGAGAGATGGAGTGATTCCAAGATTGCCTCTATAGAGGGTTATTATGGCTCCTATATAACAATAAAGATTCAGCGATCCTCGGTAAATTGTCAATTTTGAGTATTATCAAAAAATTTCCATTTATGTAGTCACTGTATTTCTGTAGGGGTGAGAGATGGAGTGATTCCAAGAGATTCGTGATGTCAAAAATGGTATTCAACAACACCAAAGAATATTACTTTTGAAAAACTACATATACACCTGAAAATATATGATATAATACATACATATATATATATATATATATATATTGACTTTTAAATACAGTTAGAGCAGTGAAATGACGGAAAATACAAAAAAAAAAACAAAAAAACTTATAAATCTCAGAATTTGCACATAAAGTTAAAATTGTTGTAACTTTTGAATGGTTGAAGATAAAATAATGAAATAATATATATTCTTGAAACAAATTTAATACTTTTCAACTTCCTTTCTCATGACTTTTTCTAGGACAAAGGGCAGAAGAGTTAGAAGGTCAAATAAGGCAAAAACATTAGGCAAAATATTTGTTTTCAAAATTAATGATCTTTGAGCGTGGATATCTTGGAAACTATGCAAGATAGCAAAAAATGAATGGAGTTAATCTTGTGGACCATTTTGTCAGCTTTAATTTTGTATAGACTGGTCTTATCGCTAGGACCCATAGTTTCTGAAGTATAAGCAAAAAACAAAAAAATGGACCTTCTGTGTGCCCCTTTGCCCCCCCCCCCCCCCATTCACCACCTAGGAGTCAACAATTGTGTTCCTTCCATTTCCCTCTACAACCTTTTAGTTCACTGGGCTAATGAAAGAATGTGACTTTTGAATATATTGCATTTTATCATCACTAAGGGAGATCACTATATTAATAACTGTATATTATATTGTATGTATATAATGTTTTCTTTTACTTCCAGTTTTATGAGCTTATGAATTTTGAGCATGTTTGACACAAGTGATTTTTTAAATTTTCAGTGTAATAGGCTGTTAAGGTGGTGTCCATCACCGGACTGTAATAATGCAATCAAAGTACAGTATGTTGAAGCAAGACCTGTGACCTGTAAGTGCACTCACACATTCTGCTTTGCCTGTGGAGAGAATTGGCATGATCCAGTTAAATGCCATCTTCTTAGGAAATGGATTAAAAAATGTGATGATGATTCTGAAACATCAAATTGGATTGCAGCCAATACAAAGGTTTGTTTTATCATCAAACTGACTTAACCTTTTCACTGCTTAGTAAGATGGCATGCAACTCGTCTGTGCTGAATTACAGCATGTTAAAATTAATTATTTTTGGCTTTTAGTGGTATATTTACAAGTGGGTATTTTATGAATGCGTGTTAGAAATGAATGATATTTCCATTTCCGGGCTGTATGGCCGTGGTCTATTGCACAAAATTCGGACCTATCAGGAGAGAGGATGGTTCACAACAGCCGAGCGCCGACCAACCAGAGCGCGAAGGTGGGGTATAAATACCAGTGTTTGAGAGCTTGCCAGCAGTTCGCAGCCGACCACCTAGCTGTAACGAGCTCTGAAGATGCCAGACGCAGTTCGTGGCGAAACGTTAGCTATTTCATCGGATAGACCACGGCCATACAGCACGGAAATGGAAATATCATTGAACGCCGGCCGTGAAAGCCTTAGTAGTTATATTAGAAATTAATACCAGATATCCAGCTTATGTTAAGGGCCCTTTACAAGCACAGATATTTACATCGGTTTGTCTGCAACAACTATGTCTTTACATACAAACTAATGCACGTAAATGAAACAAATTGGTCTGCGTTTCGGTGTGAGTTCAGCCTGTACTGTATCTGGCCAATCTTGGATTTACAAAGATAAACTGGTGCATGTCTGAACCTGTAAATACGACACACATGAATTTATAGAGTTGTTTCCAGTTGAAACATTCAACCATTGCCAAACACTCCGTAAACTCTGACCATAGAATTCTCTTCCTAAATATAAAGACCCTCCATCACACCAATAGATACTGGGACCCAAGGCATTTAAAAAAGGAGGTGGGTCGGACTGGTTTCCGTGTGGTGGGGGAACCTGATTCATGATGGAGCTGCAGTCCTGACCCACGCGCCTTTGTACTGCCACAGCCAGTGTTGGTATGCTGCTTTGCCAGGAATGTGATGTGCGGTTGCAATATACAATAATTCATATTTTAAAACCAAAACTCGACCAGATGGTGTTTCATATTTCTGTTTTCCAAAAGACGAACAAATAAGGAAGATTTGGATCGAGCGTTGCAAACGAAAAGACAGTTTTAACCCGGGGACATCTTATATTTGCTCTGATCATTTTATTCAACAAGACTTTGTGAGGGATTTTTGGAGTGAACTTACGAAATCGGGATTCAAGAAAAAAACAATCAACAAAGATGCCATTCCATTGTTAAACCTATTACCCAGTGGTAACAAGTGTGACATTGTAAGTTGAAATAAATCATCGATAGTTTGCTTTCGATTTACTTTCTGATGATGCAGTTCAATTGACTTCGAAAGTGGTTAAATAAAAAAAATCCATACCCCCAAGAAAAGGGGGCTGGGGATCCACCCCAGGAAAATTTTTAGTAATTGAACTAATGAAAATCATATTTTATGCTATTTTTCCACTGAAAAACTAGTTAGCAATTTTTTTCTTTACTCTAAAACATCCAAACTTAAACAAGAAATTGTTACCTAAATTACAACACTTATTAGTATGTATAAGAAAAGTTAAATATCACATGAAACAGTGCAAATAATAGGCCTATAGACCATGGGCTACCAATAGCAAACCCCCCCCCCCCCCGTGGGATTTTCTGACACAAATATTTTTTTGTTGGTATTGTCGTCTAGTTTAAGATTTTAGTTGTTTGCCCCTTATCAATTACAGCATATACCCGGAAAACCACGGAAATCCGGAGAAAATGAGTTTGTTTTAATTTGTTACTGTTCTTTGCCCCTAATATTCCCAGGGAATTTCTGACTCACACATTTTTGTTCGCATTGCCATCTAGTTTAAGGTTTCAGTTGTTTGCCCCTTACAAATTTCAGCATATCCCCGGAAAATCCGGAAAACCACATATATACGGAAAAAATAAATATGTTTTATTTTTTAAATCTTTGTTCTTTGCTCCTAATATTCAAAGGGAATTTCTGACTCATATGTTTTTTTGTTGACATTACCATCTAGATTAAGATATCAGTTGTTTGCCCCTTATCAATTACAGCATATCCCCGGAGAACTCCAAAAACCACGGAAATCCGGAAAAATTGACTTCGTTTAAATTTTTGAAAATCTTTGTTCTTTGCTCCTGGTATTCAAAGGGAATTGGTTGATCGTATTTTTTTGTGTTGGTATTGCCATCTAGATTAAGGTTTCAGTTGTTTGCCCCTTACCAATTACGGTATATCCCCGGAAAACCACGTCTATACGGAGAAAATGACTATGTTTTCTTTTTAAAACTTTGTTCTTTGGTCCTAATATTTGAAGAGAATTTCTGACTCATATGTTTTTTTGTTGGCATTACCATCTAGATTAAGGTTTCAGTTGTTTGCCCCTTATAAATTATAGCATATCTCCAGAAAACTCCGAAAACCACGGAAATCCGGAGAAATTGACTTTTTAAAAATTTCTTCGTTCTTTGCTCCTAATATTCCCAGAGAATTTCTGACTCATATGTTTTTTTATTGGTATTGCCATCTAGTTTAAGGTTTCAGTTGTTTGCCCGTTATCAATTACAGCAAATCCATGTAAACCCTGAAAACCACGGAAATCCGGAGAAAATTACTTTGTTTTAATTTTTTTAAATCTTAGCTCTTTGCTCCTAATATTCAAAGGGAATTTGGGACTCATATGCTTTTGCGTTGGTAATGCCAACTAGATTAAGGGATCAGTCGTTTTCCCCTTATCAATTACAGCATAACTCCGGAAATCTCCGAAAACCACGAAAATCTGGAGAAAATGTTTGTTTTAATTTTCTAAAAATCTTTGTTCTTTGATACTACTATTCCCAGGGACTTTCTGAATCACATACTTTTTGTTGCTATTGCCATATAGTTTAAGGTTTCAGTTGTTTCCCCTTACCAATTACAGCATGACAAAGAATACTGGAAAAAATCCTGTTGCTGAAGGGATGAAAACGATTGAAAACCTGCCAGCACACCCTTCATATTCTAATTTGACATCTGTGAATCATAATTTATTTGGCCAAACCTTTCACAGTCACTATCAAACTTTCTTGACTGAAGTTATAGAAGAGCTATTGGGTAAAACAGCACAATTTTGGATTGGTAATGTGGACAAAGTGTCTTTGATTTTGAGATTTCAGCGAGCAACTAAAGAAAACAACTTTGACTTACACTTGGCATGTTTAGAAGATATGATTCCCATTTTCTTTGCATGTGACCATCACAATTATGGCAGATATTTCGTAGTCCACGTACTCACCCTTATGAATCTGCAAAGGACACACTTGAAGCAGAATTACTTCGCAATAACGGTTTCAGTGACTGTAGATCACAAGTTCCGAGTACTATTCTAAAATAATAAGTGACTCAAATAATTCTTCCAAAACCACGTGGTCTGTAATTTCAAATTTACTAAATAACGATTCTAAGCATAAAACAATTGATGTTGATCTGGATATTGACAAACTGAATTCCTTTTTTACCGATCAAGTTGATCAAATTGTTAATAACATAAAAGATAATGATAATCCCATAGATATAATGTACAATAACACAAGACAGACTAGTAGCATGTTCAGATTTACCCATGTGTCGGTTGAAAATGTTTATTCTATCATTTTAAAGCTCAGTAACAGTTCTTGTGTTGATGTTTATAACCTCAACTCTAAAATATTAAAACTAGCTGCCATGTTCATATGTGAACCTCTAACACACATTTTTAATATCTGTATTGACAATGCTTCATTTCCTGATTCTTTTAAAATAGTTAAAGTTATTCCTATTCACAAGAATGGAAGTAAATCTGAATACGCTAATTACAGACCTATTAGTATTATTCCAATTGTGTCAAAGGCTTTCGAGATATTGCTAAATAAACAGATAATTAATTACTTTGAAGATAGTCTATTATTTTCGCCTAATCAATTTGGCTTTCGAGCTGGCCATAGTACTGTTGAAGCCATAACGGCATTCACAAAGAGAAGCTTAGATGCACTTGAATGTGGTGACTTGACATGTGGGCGTTTCTTTGATCTCACAAAGGCATTCGACACAATCTCTCATGAAATTCTGATGAGTAAACTTGATTTTTATGGTTTTGACTCCAAAAGCATTAACATTTTGTCTTCATATCTATCTGACAGGCAGCAATCTGTGTACTTACATGGGAAACATTCTCATTTTAGACATGTTAAGTATGGTGTCCCACAGGGCTCGGTACTGGGTCCAGTTTTATTTTTGATTTACATCAATGATCTTCCTGATAGCATAAGCGATGGATGCCTGGAAACTTATCTTTTTGCAGATGATCTAGCCTTGAATATCTGTAGTTCAAGCAATGAAAATCTAGACAGTAAACTTGAAACGATTTCTATACAAATACAGGATTGGTGTAATTCTAATAAACTTAGTCTCAATCAGAATAAAACGGTTAGCATCAAATTTAGTTTACGCAGATCTTCATATCACATTGATTCTTCTGTTAAGTTCCTAGGCATTTATCTCGATCCCGATTTAGGATGGAAGTCCCATATCAAATATGTAGCAAGTAAAATTAGCAAAGGTCTGTTTATGCTAAGAGCTCTTAGTCACAGTATTAGTAAAACAACTTTAACAACTGTTTATTATAGTCATATATACAGTCATCTAAGCTACGGAGTCTTGCTGTGGGGCAACCATGCTTACACAAACAAACTTCTACTACTGCAAAAGAGGGCAGTGAGGATAATATGCGGAGCTCCCCTGAAAGCACACTGTAAACCACTTTTTATCGAACTTGGTATTCTTACCCTTCCATGTATATATGTTTTTAATTGTCTTATTCATGTAAAGAAGAACTTGTCTGATTACACTCGATGCACATCTCTTCATAACTATCCTACTCGAAGCAGTAGTTATTTATATATAAATAAATGTAAATATACCAAGACTCAGAATAGTTATGAGGTGATGTCATTGAATTTATTCAATAGTCTGCCAGAAAGCATAAAGATAATGACTTTAAGTAATTTTAAAAGAACAATCAGGAGATTTTTATCAACTAACCCTCTCTACAGTGTTGAAGAGTATTATAATATTGAGTGGTTTTAATTATAGTTGTAAGTTGTATTTTATTTTATTGACGTTGCTATACATTGACTATGTCTCCAGCAATAAATCTCTATCTATCTATCTATCTATCTATCTAGAAATTCCGTGGATTTCCGTGGTTTTTCGGGTTTTACGGGGATATGTTGTAATTGATAACAGGCAAACAGCTGAAACCTTAATCTAGATGACAATGCCAACAAAAAATATGTAAGTCAGAAATTCCCTGGGAATATTAGGATCAAAGAACAAAGATTTTTAATAAATTAAAACAAACTCATTTTCTGCGGATTTTCATGGTTTTCGGAATTTTCCGGGATATGCTGTAATTGATAAGGGGCAAACAACTGAAACCTTAATCTAGATGGCAATACCAATACAAAAACATGAGTCACCAATTCCCTTTGAATACTAGGAGCAAAGAACTAAGATTTTAAAAATTAAAACAAAGTAATTTTCTCTAGATTTCCGTGGTTTTCGGAGTTTTCCGGGGATATGCTGCAATTGATAATAGGCAAACAACTGAGACCTTAATCTAGATGGCAATACCAACAAAAAAACATATGAGTCAGAAATTCCCTTTGAATATTAGAAGCAAATAACAAAGATTAAAAAAATAAAACATTGTCATTTTCTCCGTATATACGTGGTATTCCGGGTTTTCCGGGGATATGTTGTAATTGGTAAGAGCCAAACAACTGAAACCTTAAATTAGATGGCAATACCAACAAAAAATATGTGAGTCAAAAATTTCCTGGGCATATTAGAAGCAAAGAACAAAGACAAATTATAACAAAGTCATTTCTCCGGATTTTCGTTGTTTTCCGGGGATATGCTGTAATTGATAGGGGGCAAACAACTAAAAACTTAATCTAGATGGCAATACCAACAAAAAATATGTGATTCAGAAATTCCCTGGGCATATTAGGAGCAAAGAACAAAGAAAAATTAAAACAAACTAGTTTTCTCCTGATTTCCGTAGTTTTCCAGGGTTTCTGGGTAAATGCTGTAATTGATAAGGGGCAAACAACTAAAAACCTAAACTAGGCAATACCAACAAAAAAATATGTGAGTCGGAAAATCCACGGGGGGGGGGGGGGATGGGGGTATACAGTAGCCCACACTCTACTACTCAATATGTCTAAAAAGAAAGACACCGAACTATAATTATTAATATTTTTTTATTCTTTTCCTGAGAGCTAGGGGGCCGTGGTCCCTCCTCCGTGCCCCCAGGTATGGGACCCATGAAAACGATAGCAGTCGAAACTGTAGGGAAGGTAAGCTATAAGGACGGCATCGGATGTAACTGTGGGACTGCAGTCGCATCATGACAGCAGGTGAGTAGTGGGGGAGAACCGCAGTCTGACCCACCTCCTTTTCTGTACGCCTTGACTGGGACCAGCTTATAAAGGAATCCATTGAAATCAAACTACACAGGCATTGAAAAACAGACGGGAAGCTGAGAAGGAAAACACCGGTGACAGCAACCACCACTGACCGACAGTATTAACTACCTTCCCACAGCCAACAGCATAGCATAATCGGTCCTTTTCAGGGAGCAACAAAATTCTCCTACCATGACTTCTGATTGGCTGCAGTTCCAGCCAGTGAGATTTCACATTCCGTTTTAATGTTATTAAAATACATGTCGGATGCTGTTGAGCTCAATCAATGAATGAAATCAACAGGCACATGAAGAGAAGGCCACTGGAGAAAGTTCGGTGACAGTGCTTTTGTGAGGTTTTGTGAATTTTATCTTATTTTTAAAAATATGACAAAATGCAGTTTTGATTTTAATTGTTGGAACTCCAAACCAGCAAAAAATACGTCCTGAAGATGGTGCAAGCGCACCGAAAGCCTTAAGCGGCGAATTATAAAATAAATTATCATTGAGCAGCTGGTATTACATCTATTTTATTCCATTTTAATATTTGTCTAGCCCTGTAAATATGGACATGCTTCATCTATACACACATATTTCAGGAAGGCATGGTTGATAACCTGAGAACCCATCTTAAGTAATCAGCGCCGTGAAAGCTTCGAATCTTGTTTTGTATTAATGATTTATTTAAGAATAAGTTATAATTTGTGTTTTGATCTTTCCAGTAGTGTGTGCACCCTTGAGATCTCATACTATCCCTTTGTGCATGGCCCCCTTTATTGAATTTATTATTTATATTTAAGCTGTTTGTTTCTCTTCCTGTAGATTCCACCTCTTCCTCCTTCCTGCTCCACTTCTTTTTTATATCTGTAAGAATTTTGCATTATATTATTTGAATATTTACCTTCTTTTCCAGGAATGTCCAAAATGCAACGTGACCATTGAAAAGGATGGAGGTTGTAATCATATGGTGTGTAAGAATCAGAATTGTAAGGCTGATTTTTGTTGGGTTTGTCTTGGCCCTTGGGAACCTCATGGTTCATCTTGGTGAGTACATGCTAAAATGGTACAGTATTTCCTGCATTTTACGTAAAATGTTGGAAACTCCATGTATTATCACAAATAATTATGTTCTAATGTTTTCGATTTAATATTATTCCATTATAAGACCCCTGACTAAGATTTCCGAAAGAACATCTGGCTTACATGTTAGATCCAACCATCCACTATGAAGTTGACTGTACACAGGCAAGTGAGGTCTATTAGAAACGAGAACCTTATAGTATATGAATCTTGTATCCCTTACCTGAGTCACCTTTATAATGTACCTAAAAATAACTGGAAAGTAGGTTCTTTGGTGCAAGAAATGGTTTAACAACATATGTGTATCAAATTCTGATACATTTCGGTTTCAGCTAAAAATTGTAGAAAAATGTTGTATTACATAATTAAATTCTGAGTCTTTTTTTTAAGTGACAATTATAGTCCAGTCAATGAATGCTCAAAAAAGGGTGTAGAGGGAAATGGAAGGAACACAATTTTTTACTTTGGGACTTTGTTGGGACTAGTTAGGAGGTAAACATACTGAAAGTCCCCACTCCTAGGAGGTGAGGGGGGCAGGGGGCCCTTAGAAGGTCCCTTTTTTAGGTTTTTCGCTTATACCTCAGAAATTATGGGTCCTAGCGATAATACCCTTCTATACAAAATTGAAGTTGGCAAACTGCTCCACAAGATTGATTCCATTCATTTTTTCGCTATCTCACCTAGTTTCCGAGATATCCGTGCTCAAAATTAGCTAATTTTGAAAAAAATAAAATTGCCTCGTCTTTTTTGCTTTATTTCATTAAAGGAAGGGTAAACTAAAAAAATACCATTTTCTTATTTTAATCTCTTCGCACGGAGCTTTGAATTACGAAACGAATGGTGATCTCGTGAACTTCAGGTGCCTAATATTACGCTTTGTACGGGTGAAGTAAAAAGCTCCTGTGACGTCACGACTGACTAACTCGCTGGCAGGACGACAGCTACTGTAATGCTCGCGCGTGTGTTTCTAATACACCACAAAGTCTCATTTGTGTTTGTTGTTGATAGAGATGTCTGCAATGTTACCTCATAAAGACAAATCTCGGTATTCACAAATTAATATCACACGAAAAGAAAATGACAAGGAATTATTGAAAGAATTGCAAGGAAGAAAAGAAAATACGGAATGGTGTAAATGTGGGCTGTGTATACATATGAAAACGGGCCACGAGAGTGTGTGTTGTTGGGACTGTGAAGTAATTTGTGAACAGAAGGGGGTTGTAGACTGTATAACACAACATGCCTCATTCGATAGCGTTATTATAAATAAAGATACACTAGTTGCCAGTCGTTATCAGTTAATACTTAGAGCTAATACCGTTCAAAAACAAAATATTTTTCAAGATACGAATAGAACCACTTTCAGATTCAGAATCATCTTTTGCGGTAGTAGAAATGTCTCAAATGCTAAATATCTAAATCACAATTTCTAGAAGAAACATTCAATGAATCTGTGCAAACATTGACATAAGTTTCATTTCCTAGTTCACACTGAACGCCTACGCTGTTAGAAACTGAATTTTCGTCATAAATACTAGATTCCACATTCATGATTAGTCCATTCCCGGATACTGATGGATTATTGTTCGAATCTTGCAACAACTCTCTCATTTCCTTCTTCCTCAAGTACGACGATTTTCTGTTCTTCATTGGCGGTGTTTCAGATTTCCCACGCAAAAGAAGTGATGGCACAGCACTTCTTTTTTAAACAGATTGCGGGGTTTCCAGTTAACTGTTTTCGTAACTGTACCGAAAGCTCGGTATAATTTTCTTCAAAATGTTGTGAACAAACCGTACTGTATTTACTAGGAAAAAATGTTTATATTTTTATTTTTATCAGCCATTGCTTATAACGTTCGGGTGACTTATCTCTGTTGGGAAATCGATGGAAAGATATTTTAAGTGTGTTATCACTCTTCGACGATGAGTGTGTACACCCCACAACACAACAATAAACCATTGTTTGAACAGATACTCACTAAAAAACTGTAACAGTAGACAGAATACTGTGAACTATCTTTCACCGGGCGAGACTGAGTCGAGCACTCGTCAAGCGTGACGTCACGCGCCCACCGCGTTACAATAAACATATTTGTTTTGTGATTAAATGTGAAGGTGTAAAACATTTCTAACAGTGAATATCATTTCTTAAAAACATTTTCTTTCAATCCGTACGAAGAAAAGGATACTGAATTTTTAGTTTACTTTTCCTTTAACTAACTCTTCGGCCCTTCGACCTATGAAAAAGTCATAACGAAGGAAATTGTAGAGCATTACATTTCCCTGAAGAGTGTAAGATATTTTACTTTTTATCTTTAACCGTTCAAAAGTTAGATTAATTTTAACTTTATGTGTAAATTCCGGGATTTTCAGAAAAACTTAACTTTCGTATTTTCCCTTATTCCACTGCTCTAACTCTACCTAGGTATATAAAAGCCAATATACATATATTTATATGTATAATTTGTATGTACTATATATAAGTGTGAAATAAGATGGTGGACGTAAGAGAACGCATTGAAAGTGCTCTTGCAAACTTAGCAAATATCCAAGAAACAAATGTAAATTTTAAGAGAAGCCTGAAAGGGACCATTTCAAGAGCGGTAAGTGATTTGACAGAATGTTTCAATGAGCTAAAATCTCTACTAGATAATGAGATCAAGAAGAACGAACAACTAGAAATCGAGGTTAGGAAATACAGAAGCGAAAATTCGTCAATGGAAAATTCAAACTCTACGGGGGGACAACTAGCGACACCTAATGGTCCAGAAAAGGAAACCTTAGTAGAGAACCAGAACACCCCGCCGCCTTGTGGCAACGTACAGAATTATGTCAGGGAGATATAAAAACAAATTACGACGACGTTAGAACAACAAATGGAAACAATGATGAACTCTTTGTACGAAACAATAAACGGCGAAATCAAATCTACTGTACATGAGGAAATGAAACAACAACAGAAAAGGCTGGACATACGATCGAAGATGCCCAATTCAACAGAGCAAGGCCCAGAGCACGTCATCACACGATCGGGAACAACACCAAGCCTGTTACAAGCAGAAAGCTAAGTTCATGAAAATATATTAGATGAACTGGAACCAGAATGGTCAAATGTAGTGAAAGGGGGAGGAAGAAGGAAGCCCGAGATTGTCGGAATGAACACGAAGGTAAACAGCCAATTGGAAGCGGCCACAAAAATGACGTGGTTGTATGTAGGGAGACTGCATGAAGAGACGGAGATACAAGATGTAACCGCATACTTAAAAGAAGGCGGAATTACGGGAGCAATCGACTGTGAAAAATTAGAGACCAGAGGAAGAAGCAGTGCTTTTAAAGTTGGTTTTGACTTTGAAAAGCTCGAAATAGTGTACGACCCAAATTTCTGGCCCAGAAATGTCCTGGTAAGACCATTTCGATTTCGTTTTTCGAGGAGAAAACCACAAGGTGCGCCACTTAGAAGAGGCACGGCCATCATGCATGCACGGGATTAATGGAACACTGTCAGAAGTTACGGATAATACAGAAATGGCAAATCCTTCAAAACTGTACCTGAACCATAAAAAAGATCTCAATAACTACAAACAAGGCAACAAAAAAAACAAGCAAACTAAATATAAAAATAGCAACTCTGAACGTGAGAACTCTATTCAGCGAAGAGATAATAATGGAATTGGAAGAAGCTCTAAAGGAAGTTAAAACTGATATACTAGGCTTAGGAGAAGTACGTCGAGAAGGCACAAAAATAATAGAAAGTATCAATTCCAACATATTTCACTATATAGGAGTTCAAGGAGGTCAGAAAGGAGTAGGATTCATCATCTCAAGAAGAATAAAGAACAATATCGAAGAGATAATAGGAATAAATGAACGATTAACACTAGTTAAGTTAAAATTCGGTAAAACAACAATGACAGTAATACAAGTATACGCACCTACACAAACCAGCACAGAAGAAGAAATAGATGAACTTTACAACGAATTAGAAGTCGCTCTACATGAACACAGATCTAATATTAACTTTGTAATGGGAGATTTTAACAGTAAGGTTGGTAAAAAATCCTACTCCAGCGAATCAGTTATTGGTCCTTATGGGCTTGGGGAAAGAAATAACAGGGGAAGAAAATTAATACATTTCGCTCAGAGTAGTAAAATGAAGATTATAAATACGTTCTTCAATAAACCCATGAAAGACAAATGGACATGGCGAAGCCCAGATGGAAACACGAAAAATGAGATTGATTACATCTTGAGAGACAATATAACCCTGGTGTCAGATGTGAACGTTATAAGTCACCTTAAATTTGACTCAGACCACAGAATGATCAGGGCAGACGTGATTTTAGATAATAAATTAATCAGAAGCAAACGGCACAAAAGGAAAATAAACAGAACGTCAAATTGGGACAAAACCAAGTATATTGACGGCTTACACAGGTACTTGCGGGAAATAAATAGTAAAAATTTGGGCGAGGTACAGAGTCTTTACTAAAAAATAGAGGACAGTGTATCAAAAGCGGCAAGTGAAGCAATCCTCGAAGGAAGAAACGCTTTAAAGACTTCCAAACTAAGTGAAGAAACAAAACAATTACTAGAAACTAGAGAGAGGCCTAAGAAGAAACGCCCAGACAACGAAACAGAATACAGAGAGATCAATAAACTTACAAAGAGAGCCATAAGAAGGGACATAAGGAAACACAAACTTAGTCTAATAAGAGATACAATGGACTCCACAAAATCTATTAAAACAATAAGAAAAGAAACTAGTCAAGGCAAATGTTGGACAGAAAAGCTAAAGTTCAAAACAAATCGGAATAAGATTATACAGAGGGCTACAGAGTTTTACAAAGAACTCTACATAAGCACAATTCCAAATGCAAAAGATCTGACACAATACATAGCTACCTTAGATGGAGAAGTGGAAAACATACCCCCACTTTTATCATCTGAAATAGAAGCAGCAATTAAAAATCTGGAAAAAGGAAAGTGCCCTGGCGAAGATGGAATAACCAATGAATACCTCAAAGTTGAATCCCAAGAACTTATTGAAATATTGGTTCTTCTGTTCAACAAGATAATGGAAACGGAAGAGTTGCCTCAACAATGACTTTCAAGCACTATTATTCTCCTCCATAAAAAAGGCTCAACAGAAGACATTGATAACTATCGTCCAATAAGCTTGATGGCTAATATGTACAAATTGTTTTCAAACGAATAAGTCCAATAAGAGAAGATAGTCAACCACCTGAGCAACCAGGTTTTCGATGAGGTACCGTACTCAACAATGGATCACCTTCAAGTGCTGACACAACAAACAAAGAAAGTAAATGAACATAACCTAAAGCTATATATACATAAAAAAATACATCATAATTCTAGGTAAACTATACGTAAACAACAAAGCGAGAGTCAAAATGGACAAGACGGGGGAAGAAATCCCACTACAAAGGGGGGTCAGACAAGAAGACCCGATATCTCCAAAATTATTCATATCTTTAATGGAAGAAGTTTTCTGTAGAATGAAGGAAGATTATGGAGTGAATATTAATGGAAGAAAGCTGTCCAACCTCCGCTTTGCAGATGATATTGCTATCATAACTGATACACATAGAGAGGCCATGGAGGTAGTAGGAGAACTTTGCAAGCGGAGCAAGCAAATGGGCCTTCAAATCAATGTGATAAAAACAAAAATAATGACCAACAGTGATGAAATACCCATTCAGATCAACAATAATAAAATTAAGTACATTAATGAATACATCTATCTAGGCCAAACAGTCTCATTCAAAAATCAAATTCAGAAATTCAGTAGAGTTTATATCTACTAAATTTGACGATCTGCGTGAAGAGTTGGCTCAGGTGAAAAAAGATGTCAAAAGCAATCAGGACCAACTGCGAGCTCTGACCAAAGAAAATGAGAATCTCAAACTTGAAGTTAATGATTTACAACAATATACCCGCAGAGATAATATCATGATATTTGGTGTCCCTGAAACAGACGGCCAGTCTACCTATGATGACATCGAGAAAGTGTCTCAAGCGATTGGGGGTGCTCACTTACTGTCAGATGTAAGTATCGCACACAGACTGCCTGCTAAACCAGGGAAAACCCGCCCTATTGTCGCTCGATTCTTCAGGAGAAGTAGCAGGGATGAATGGCTCCATCTCTTCAGACAAGAGACGAAGAAGGATTTTAGCGGCCCCGGGATTCCTACTAAGAAAGTCAACACCCACCTACCCCCGGGGAGAGTGACAGCCGGCGAGCAGTTGACCAAGGAGACGCGGGATTTGCTAAATAGAACAAGGGATGCAGCCAGAATGAATGACTACAAGTTTGTATGGATCCGGGATGGAAAAGTCTTTGTCCGAAAAAATGAACAAAGTAATGTGATCAGAATTGTCCACTCCCGAGATCTGAGTAACATGTAAATAATTATGTATTATATTAATCGTTAGTTTTCAAATTTTTTATATAACATTAATAATGGAAAGTGTTTTAACTGAAATTGAGCAATACAACAATAGCAATAACACAGTCCTTTTCGATGACATTGTAGAATGCAATAACTACATTTTTCATCTTTCATCAGGCCTCAGTTTAATGCACTTAAATATACGTAGTATAAACAAACACTTTTCCGAATTGTGTGCTTTGTTGCAGTGCTTTTCCTCCAAATTTGAAATTATTGTCTTAACTGAAATTTGGCTTGACTTTGAATCAGGATATGATATAGATGGCTATTCTAAATATATTAAGATTAACAAATACAATAAGTGCGATGGCCTTGTAGTATATGTTATGAATTCTATAGATGTTAAATTGATAGACGTTGACATTGTTCAATGCAATTCTGTGCATTTGAATCTTACTTACAATAATATTGATATAGTTTTATCCGCAATCTACAGATCTCCTAATTGTTGTGAAAGCGATTTCCTAGACAGTTTTGAGAGTTACCTTGCCGCTACGAAAGAGAGAAAATGTCACGTCATTGTCGGTGACATTAATATTCAAATCCTAGAAAATAAAATGGACAATAATGGTCATAGATACATGAATATTTTGCACGAGTTCGGGTTTCTGAAATACTTAAATGCTACTACAAGGCCATCCACAAATTACGGTACTGATTCTTGTTTAGACCATATATTTTTTAAAAGCTTGAACAAACATTGGAATTTTTCTTCTGGAGTTTATAGTAGTTCAATCACTGATCATCATCTGATTTTTGCTGTGTTATCTAATGCTAGCTTCCCTACTCCTAATATATCTAACGAAATTTCAGCTCGTAGAAATGGTATTTTGAATTATAATGACTTTATCTTAGATATTAAAAAAGAAACTTGGAATAATGTACTTAACAATCAAAATTCGGATGAAAGCTTTCATAACTTTTATAACATATTACAGAACTATATATGTAAACATACTTCTAACAATTTCCGAAACACTCCTTCCAAATACAGAAAAATAAAACCGTGGATTACAAAAGGTATTATTAAATCAATTCGCACAAGAGATAAAATGGCAAAAAAATTAAAAAGCATCCCATCTAACACAGAATTGTCGAATAATTACAAGGTTTATAGAAATATGCTAACTCTGGTTATAAAAAACACGAAAGCTAGATACTATGCAGACCAATTTAATAAAAATATGAACAATCCCAGAAAATTTTGGCAGCTCATCAATGAAGCTACTGACACGGAACCAAATAATAATAAAGTCATAAAAGAAATTATAAGTGATGATGGCGTCGTATTAAAATGTAAGCAAAAAATGGCAAATGAATTTAATAATTATTTTTCAAAGGTGGGACTTGCAATTGCCGAAAAAATAAAGACATCGAACTTGAATAATTTTCTACCAGATAAAGTGTCCTCATCTATGTTTTTATATCCTATAAGCGAAAGTGAGATAATCAATATTCTTAACAAATTAAAACTTAGTGTTTCTCCTGGTATAGATAGTATTACGAATAAAATTCTACAGAAAATTGTTGACTTCATAGCTAAACCGCTGACTCATATTTTTAATTTATGTTTTTCGCAAGGTATATTTCCAACAGATTTAAAAAATGCTATAATCGTACCAATTCATAAGACGGGATAAGAACCAATTAAATAACTATAGACCAATTTCCCTTCTACCAAGTATCTCAAAGATTTTAGAAAAATGTATAAAGATTAGGCTGATGAGTTATTTAAATAATAATAATAAACTTTTATCAATTCGGTTTTCGTCCAAACCTATCAACAGATGATGCCATTTTTACGGTCACAACGAAAATCATAAATGAATTAGATACTGGAAACAAATGTTTAGGTATATTTTTAGATTTACAAAAAGCATTTGACACTGTAGACCATAATATTCTTCTGTCAAAATTACATGCTCTAGGCATTAGAGGAAATGTTCTAAATTTATTTCGGTTGTACTTAAGTAATAGAACTCAGGCTACAAGAATAGATAATGATCTCAGTGATTTCCGGAAAATAAATATCGGTGTACCGCAGGGTACAGTATTGGGTCCCATATTGTTTTTAATATACATAAATGACCTACTGAAGATTAATTTGAATATATTTAATGGCTCCATTTACTCATATGCTGATGACACCGTTGTAATATTTAGTGGTTCTTCATGGATTGAAACTTACGAAAATGCCAACAAAGGTATAAATCTTGTTAAATCATGGCTGGATTTTAATTTACTTTCTTTAAATGTTAAGAAAACTACGCTAGTTCTTTTCGCTTTAACAGCTACCGGTATGCAACAATTAAAAGTAAGTAAAAATTTAAGCTTAAAAATACACAATTCTGGTTGCTGTATTAATAGCTGCACTTGTCCCTCCTTAAAGGAAGGGTAAACTAAAAAAATACCATTTTCTAATTTTAATCTCATCGCACGGAGCTTTGAATTACGAAACGAATGGTGATCTCGTGAACTTCAGGTGCCCAATATTACGCCTTGTACGGGTGAAGTAAAACGCTCCTGTGACGTCACTCCTGACTAACTCGCTGGCAGGACAACAGCTACTGTAATGCTCGCGCCTGTGTTTCTAATACACCACAAAGTCTCATTTGTGTTTGTTGTTGATAGAGATGCCTGCAATGTTACCTTCTAAGGACAAATCTCGGTATTCACAAATTAATATCACACGAAAAGAAAATGACAAGGAATTATTTAAAGAGTTGCAAGGAAGAAAAGAAAATACGGAATGGTGTAAATGTGGGCTGTGTGTACATATGAAAACGGGCCACGAAAGTGTGTGTTGTTGGGACCGCGAAGTAATTTGTGAACAGAAGGGGGTTGTAGACTGTATAACACGACATTGCTCATTCGATAGCGTTATTATAAATAAAGATACACTAGTTGCCAGGCGTTATCAGTTAATACTTAGAGCTAATACAGTTCAAAAACAAAACATTTTTCAAGATAGGAACAGAGTCACTTTCAGATTCAGAATCATCTTTTGCGGTAGTAGAAATTTCTGAAATGCTAAAAGAGCTATCTAAATCACAATTTCTAGAAGAAACATTCAATGAATCTGTGCAAACATTGACATAAGTTTCATTTCCTAGTTCACACTGAACGCCTACTCTGTTAGAAACTGAATTTTCGTCATAAATACTAGATTCCACATTCATGATTTGTCCATTCCCGGATACTGAAGGATTACTATTCAAATCTTGCAACAACTCTCTCATTTCCTTCTTCCTCGAGTACGACGATTTTCTTTTCTTCATTGGCGGTGTTTCAGATTTCCCACGCAAAAGAAGTGATGGCACAGCACTTCTTTTTTAAACAGATTGCGGGGTTTCTCCAGATAACTGTGTTCGTAACTGTACCAAAAGCTCGGTATCATTTTCTTCAAAATGTTGTGAACAAACCGTACTGTATTTAGTAGGAACAAATTTTTCTCTTTTTATTTTTATCAGCCATTGCTTATTTACGTTCGGGTGACTTATCTCTGTTGGGAAATCGATGGAAAGATATTTTAAGTGTGTTATCACTCTTCGACGATGAGTTTGTACACCTCACAACACAACAATAAACCATTGTTTGAACAGATACTCACTAAAAAACTGTAACAGTAGACAGAATGCTGTGAAATGTCTTTCACCGGGCGAGACTGAGCCAAGCCTTCGTCAAGCGTGACGTCACGCGCCCATCGCGTTACAATAAATAGATTCGTTTTGTGATTAAATGTGAAGGTGTAAAACATTTCTAACAGTGAATATCATTTCTTAAAAACATTCTCTTTCAATCCGTATGAAGAAAATGATACTGAATTTTTAGTTTACTTTTCCTTTAAGTGAATCAAATCAAGTGAAATATCTAGGCATCATAATTGATCGACATTTAAGATGGGACAAGTACATTGAATATTTATGCAATAGGCTACGTAAAGTCATTTATAAATTCGTTATTCTCCGTTCATGTTTACCAGCTCATGTTTTACGTACGATTTATTTGGCCCTAATTCATTCTATTCTTCAATATGGCATAATTGGGTGGGGAGGAGTTGCAAAAACGATCCTCAGCCCTTTGCTTTGTCTTCAAAAACGCATCATAAAGATTTGTTTATTTAAGCCTCCTGACTATTCTTCCAAATTATTATTTTCTGAATTTAACGTTTTCACCTTAGACCAAATATACAAGTACGTCATACTGGATTATTTTCATAAACATCGTGACAATTACAAGTCAGAATCTCACGTATATAACATGCGAAGGAATCAATTTAATTTATTACTTGAACCAAAAAATGTTACAACTGCTGGAGCTAAGCACTGTTCAAGTTTTGGCCCAAGACTATTCAATTCATTTATTACCAACCATCCTGATCTAAATAGCTTAAACAACAAACAATTTAGGTCTAAAATTAGAAAATTTATATAATTATTACTTCTGTTATCGACTATTACTGTTATAACATTTTTCATATTAAACTTTAAAATTTGGATAGAACTTAATTTCTTAGTTTTTTACTAAAATTTGAACAAATAAATTGTTATGTATTATTGTTGTATTGCTTCGTACCTTTGTATTGTAAATGGAACATTGTTGGGAATACTGGGTGAGATGTTTTTGTTTCCAGATGCTGTAGTCAGTATCTAGGAGGCCTTGGTTACTGTTGAGAATTCAAGAACAAATATGGCATGAGTTTATGCTGTAAGGGAAATAAAGTTCTGTTCTTTTTTTAAGTATATTTAATTATTTTCCATTCGGTGGAGGGCCAAACACTCGACATTTGGCGCCCAAAGTGATGGCACGATAGTGTTTTTGTCAGTGTTTTGTGAGTACTTCCACAATGGAGAAAATTAAAAGTAGAAGAAAAATTGAAAGAAGTCTGTTTACCAGAAATGCAGCTACAATGCAGAAGCTTCTAGAAGGGAAGAAATATGATGAAGCTTGTGCAGCATTTGATAATATAGAACGATATTTTGAGAAGATAAATGTGCTGAATGAACAAGTTATGGATTATATGTTGGACAATGGTGCAACTGAGGAAGCATTAGAAGAAGAGGCATTAGCTGCTGATGAGTATCGTAATAAGTATACACTGTTAAAAGTACGGTGCTCAAAAACTGATTCTCAAGATCAACTATCTGTTGCAAGTGAAGAACCGTCATCTAATGTTCAAACAAATAGGAAAATCAAGTTACCCACCATTGAATTTCGCAAGTTTGGCGGTGAACTCAGGGAATGGCTGCCATTTTGGAACCAATTCCAACGTATACACAATAATGAAGAGATTGCCCCGGTAGATAAATTTTATTACCTGATGCAAGCTATTCTACCAAACTCTAGAGCTAGATCTGTTGTAGACAGTTTCCCAGCTACAGATGATAACTACACATTAGTGATTGAGGCACTTCAAGAACGGTTTGGTAGGGAGGACCTTCTTATTGAAGTATATATAAGGGATCTTCTCAGTTTGACCCTTCGTGCAAATAAATCATACCGTTCCCTCACGGATATGTATGATAAACTGGAGTGTCATTTGAGGGCACTTGAATCTCTTGGTGTTACAACTGGAAAGTGTGCAGCAATCCTTTGCCCTTTGTTAGAATCATGCATGACTGAAGATTTCTTAAGAGTATGGCAGCGGAGTTCATTATACAGTGATATATCTAATGCAGAACAAAGGCTTAATAAGTTCATGTCATTCATGAAAGCTGAAGTTCAAAATGAAGAACGCATCCATGTTGCCATGTCAGGTTTTAAGCAGTCAACTGATAGACCAAAGAAAGTTCAGAAAGACAGCAGTCCAAAATCATATTCAAGACAAGCCGAAGTTCCTACAGCCATGGGTTTACTCTCATTACAAGAAGATAAACGTTCAGTTTGTATATTTTGCAATGATGTACAGCATAGTAGCGCTGACTGCTACAAAGCTCGAGATATGCCGCTTTCAGTGAAGCTTGATATCATTAAAGCTAAGAAACATTGTTTCATTTGCGTTAAGCCAAACCATATGGCGAAAAGGTGTACCTTCAAGCGAAAGTGTTTGATTTGTGACAAACGCCATGTTATCTTATTGTGTCCTGACTTAAAGAGAAACAAGAATGTGGTTACCAGTACGGACGTTACCAAGCCCGAAGAAATGACTGTGCATAAGGATGAAGCTCTTGCCAATTTGACATGTGATAACAGTGTGTTGCTTCCTACGCTACAAGTGAAAGTACGAGGAAATGGTTCAGAACGTATTGTGAAGGCAGTTCTTGATACAGGGTCACAACGTTCTTACATTTTGAAGAGGACAGCACAAGAGATGAATTATTCACCTGTTGGCAAGGAAACAATTGTCCACTCACTATTTGGAGGTCAAAAGACTGGAAGTTGTGAGCATGATAAGTATAGAATTTATCTGGCCAGTCTCAGTAATGACTTTCTGTGCAATTTTGAGGTATTGGACCAAGACAATATTTGTGATAATGTACCTCTTGTTCAGGACAAAGCATTGGTTAATGAAATAGTTGGTCATACTAATAATTTTCAACAATTTATCAGTAATCCAGGACCAATAGAAATCCTGATTGGTGCTGATGTTTCTGCTAGACTATTCACTGGTAATATCAGAAATTTATCTGGTGGATTGGTAGCTATGGAGACTAGGTTGGGATGGACAATTTTTGGTAAATACCCCATTAAACAACCTAGGGTTACAACTGCTATGATTGTAACTTCAATGCTAATTAATGATTTAAATATCTCAGATCTATGGAAATTGGAGCTGATAGGCATTACTGATCCTGCAGATAGGAAAACTAAACTTGAAATGCAGGCAGAAGTTGACAAGCATTTTGAAGAGACTGTGAAGGTAAATTCTGAAGGTCGATATGAAGTCCAGCTTCCCTGGAAGGACAGGCACCCTCATCTCCCATCGAATTACATTCTTGCTGAAAAACGACTGGATTCTACAGTCAAGAAGTTAAAAGCTAATTCACTGTACTCAGAATATGAACATGTTTTTGAAGAATGGATTGAAGAAGGTGTAATTGAAAGAGTTCCTGACTCAGAGATTGCTAGTGACAGATGTCATTATCTTCCTCACAGACATGTTGTCAAAGAAAATAGTACTACAAAAATTAGGCCTGTGTTCGATGCATCAGCTCGTGAAAAGAACAGTCCCTCATTGAATATGTGCTTGGAGAAGGGGAGAGTATTGATAGAAGAGATACCCCCACTTCTTTTAAGATTTCGTCTGAAGAAAGTAGGAGTTGTTGCAGACATTCGGAGAGCTTTCTTGCAGATTAGTATATGTACCAATGATAGGAATTTCCTACGATTCTTATGGAAGGATGACACAGGGAATATAATTGTTTATCGACACAGGAGAGTTGTGTTTGGTGTTGTTTGTAGTCCTTATTTGCTGAATGCTGTTATAAGACTTCATCTAACAAGAGTTCTTCGTGAGTGCCAACTTGAAGTTTCCCCATATTCCGAGGCCACTATTAAGAGTCTTTCGGATAGCTTCTATGTTGATAATGTGATCACTAGTCTTGACAATGACAGAAAGCTTAAAGCATTCATTCAAGAAGCTACATCAGTTATGGCTGATGGCAAGTTCGAATTACGAGGGTGGGAGTACACAGATCCAGATGCTCCTCCAGAGACTTGCCTCACTAATGTACTTGGTTTAGTCTGGGACAGAAGAGACGACACATTGGCAATAAGCCCAGAATGTTTCCAAAATGTTCCAGAGAAAATTACCAAAAGGACTATTCTTTCTGCAGCCCATAAAGTGTTTGATCCAATTGGTTTTTCATCTCCTGTGACTCTAGAACCAAAACTTATCTTAAGAGAATTGTGGAGTTTGAAGATTGGCTGGGATGAAGATGTGGATCAAGGCATCGCAAACAGATTTGCAAGATGGGCAGGTGATGTAGCATGTTTGAAAGATGTGAAAATCCCAAGATGGCTACCTTCTAACAGTGAACCTGGTGAATGGAGTGTTCACACCTTTTGTGATGCCAGCAAGGATGCCTACGCTGCAGCTGTATTTTTTAGGGTAGAGACAAGTCAGCAAGTAAATGTACAGCTGATCCAAGCAAAGACAAGGGTTGCCCCTACTAAAAATACAGTCACTATACCTCGCCTAGAATTGCTAGCAGCTTTGATTGGTGCTAGACTTCATGCATCAATAATTGCAGACCTTCCTACTGGGTGTGAATCATACTTTTGGAGCGATTCATCCACTGTCTTAGCATGGATTAAAAGGGAAGATCAGTGGGCTACATTTGTGGGAAACCGTGTGGATGAAATTAAAAGGCTGACTCAATTAGAACAGTGGCATCATGTTCCAGGTATCTGTAACCCTGCTGACCTGCCATCTAGAGGTTGTTCTGGAAAAAAGCTGCTTCAGTCATCATGGTGGGAGGGACCTGAATGGTTGTACCAACCACTAAGTAATTGGCCTTTGTGTGACGTTGAATTTGAAGAGGATGTTATAACTCAAGAAAGAAAAAGTACGGTTGTTTCATCTATGCTGTGTAATGAAGCTGATCCCCTTCCAAGTGATTGGTACTACAGATACTTTTCAAAGAGTGAAAAAATTATTAGAATGATTGCTTGGATGTGTCGGTTCATGAACAATTGTAGAGCTGTGGGCTCTGAAAATTTTATGAAGAAAACGGGACCTCTTTCTACTGAAGAAGTTAACTCTGCTGAAATAAAGGTCCTGAAATTAGTTCAGAAAGATGCATTTTCTAGCACTACAGACCCCAGAATCTCCAGTCTTCAACCCTTTGAAGATCATGATGGTCTTTTCCGCATACGTACTAAAATCTCCAACAGACCTGATAGTCATGACTTTCGGTATCCTGTACTTCTACCAAGGAATCATCCCTTTGTGTCACGACTGATTATGGATGCTCATGTTCGAAAGTGTCATATTGGAGTTCAGAGTATGCTTTCAATTATGAGAGAAAGATTCTGGGTGATAGGTGGAAGAAGAACTCTGAGATCAGTCTTAACTAAATGTATTATCTGCAAGCGCCAGGAAGCTAAACCATTAGGAGTTCCCACTCCACCACTTCCAGCAGAACGTGTAAGAGATGCTGCTGCCTTTGAAGTTTCAGGCGTGGATCTGGCTGGACCCCTTTTCCTGAAAAACTCTGAAAAGGCATGGATTTGTTTATTCACGTGTGGAGTTACTCGAGCTGTCCACTTAGAGCTACTCTTGTCATTATCAACAGATGCCTTTCTGCAAGCATTCCGGCGATTTGTAGCAAGGAGAGGAAGACCAGCTGTAATTTTTAGTGATAATGGGACTAATTTTTCTGGTGCTGAGACTGCTTTCAGGCGAATTGATTGGTCAAAGGTGCTTGAGTACTGTTCGGTTGAGAGAATAAAGTGGAAATTCAACCCTCCAACTGCTTCCTGGTGGGGAGGTTGGTGGGAGAGGTTAATATGCATTGTAAAAAGGTTACTTCGGAGAACACTAGGACGTTCATCTCTCACATATTCGGAGATGGAAACAATATTATGTGACTGTGAGAGTGTGATAAATTCGAGACCTCTGACATATATAGCTGATAATTCAAATGAACTAGAAGCCATAACACCTGCAATGTTTATTCAGGATGTTCACGAAGTGTCTGTGCCTGAGATTGATATCGTTGAATCCTCTAGCTTAAACAAGAGATTGAAGTACAGATTAAAGCTCAGAGAGAATCTGAGAAAAAGATTCCGCAGTGAATATTTGGGTCAACTTCAACAGCAGATGCATGCCAAACAATTTGGAAGTATTCAAGTTGGTGATGTCGTCTTAATTGGCAATGACAATTTGAAGAGACTGGACTGGCCTTTAGGAAAGGTGATAGAAACTATGCCTGGAAAGGATGGAGTCATCCGCCTTGTTCGTTTGAAGACTGCATCTGGAGAAGCTCTGCGTCCAGTTCAAAGACTTTACCCCCTTCTAGAAGCGAAAGTTAGTGGACCATCATCAGAGATTAAATCTTTTATTCCAGACTGTGAACGGAGAGAGCAGACTGTGAAAGAGGATAGTGATGTGTCTTGTGATAATGTAAATGATGAAGAAGAAGTAAAAAGAACTCTATGTGGAAGAATTATTAATGTTCCAAAAAGATATCTGGACTAAGTTGAATTCGTTTTATGTTAAGAATTTGTGTTCCCATAACTAGGTTAAGTTAACTCCTATTTATCCGTTAACTTGGTGGGAGAATGTTGGGAATACTGGGTGAGATGTTTTTGTTTCCAGATGCTGTAGTCAGTATCTAGGAGGCCTTGGTTACTGTTGAGAATTCAAGAACAAATATGGCATGAGTTTATGCTGTAAGGGAAATAAAGTTCTGTTCTTTTTTTAAGTATATTTAATTATTTTCCATTCGGTGGAGGGCCAAACACTCGACAAACATGTTCTAACCTTTCATACATAACATTTTGTCATACTTCTCCAAATTATGCATTTTTTTTTTTAAAGTAATTGTTTAGTATAAGTATTTCTAATATATAACTGAACCACCCCCGAACACAAGCTCTGCTTCTTCGGGGGGTGTATCAACTTTTGTATATATTTTTCGTGTACTTTGGAGTAATAAATTGTAAATTGTAAGAAAGAAATAGAAAGAAGAATCGCGCAGGCATGGAAGAAATTTTGGAGTTTAAAATTTATCTTATTAGAGAAATCCATTAATATGAAGGTTAAGAAAGATGTTATGGATATGTGTATATTACCGGTGCTACTATACGGATCGCAGTCATGGTCACTAACTAAAAAGGAAATAACCATAATACAAGTTTGCCAGAGGAAAATGGAAAGGAAGTTACTTAACATCACGTGAAGAGACAGGTTAAGAAACGAAGACATACTTAAGACAACGAAGTTGAAAGACGCAGCGAGAACAGCAATAAATTCAAAATGGAGTTGGGCAGGACATGTGCTTAGAATGGACCCCAAAAAATGGACATATGCTGTGATTGTGTGGGAATCCAGGTTAGGGAGCAGGAAAGTGGGAAGACAAAGGACGCGATGGTGTCATATTTTTAAGAATCAACTAGGAGGCCAGTGGTCTAGAATAGCAGCAAACAGACAAAAGTGCAAGCATTAAGAAGCTGCAGCATTAAGAAACTTGTGTGAAAGTTTTTAGTGTCACGGAAAGGCTGGTCCGAGGCACTTTTTTTCTTGTAAGCCACCTTGTAACAGGAGGCCCTAGCCCGCACTGGGATGTTATTGGGCTAATAATAATAATAATAATAATAATAATAATATATAAGCTGTACATTTGAATTAATATGAATATGTGTATTTTATAATATATTTTCAAGTAACATATATGCTTATGTATAGTCCAGTCAATGATTGAATGAATAGAGGGAAATGGAAGGAACACAGTTTTTACTTTGGGACTTTGTTTGGACTAGTTAGAAGTAAAACATACTAAAAGTCCCCACTCTAGGAGGTGAGTGGGGGGCAGGGAGGCCCCTAGAAGATCCCTGTTTTCGGTTTTTCGCTTATATCTCAGAAACTATGGGTCTTAGCGATAGTACCACTCTTTACAACTTTAAACCTGATAAAATGTTCCACCAAGACTGATTCCATTCATTTGTTCGCTATCTCGCATAGTTTATTTTAAACTTGTATGTGATCGGATATTAATTTTCTGGATTTCAAGAATAACAACTACATTTTTTTTCTAAGGTTTGAAAATAAGTATCAAACTGTCTAGGAAAGATCGAGCACTCCCCCTTTCGACTGTTAGCTCTTCAATGAAGATCAATGACGAAAGGGTGTCTGTGGATCCTTTTTTGCTATTCCAACACATATCCATAAGTAAGAAAACCAACGAAGATTTGAAAACTTATTTGTAATATGAATTAGCCCCTTTCCCTTTGGCCTTCTTCAATGAGGGTGGGATGAGGAAATTGACGAAGTCAGTTCTCTACAAAGAGCTCAATCCAACTATCAAAGATGTACGTGTGACATTGTTATGGACGGAGGAGTTCTCCTGCACAAAGTTATTTGGCAAAGAGGTTCCACGATATCTGCCATTTGTGGTGGATATGTCAATTTTGTGAACAATCACTATTGTGGAAGGAGTTGCACTGTTGTGTTTGATGGGTACACGAGCTCATCCTCAAGTACAAAGGTCGCTGAGCAGCAAAGAAGTCAGCCGACATACATTTGAATCAGGAGACAAAACTATGAAGCAGGAAGACTTCCTGTAAAATGTCTATAACAAAAGTTGGCTGATTAACATGCTGAAAGTCACACTACAGGCACCTGGAGTCAGAATTCTTCATGCACAGAATGATGCGGATATCCTCATTGTAGACACGGTTGTGGAGTTGTCATATACCACTGCTGTTGCAGTTATTGGTGAGGATGTCGACCTAATAGTCCTGTTGATGGCCGAAACACGTAGTGACCAGGACATAATTTTCGACAAGCCTGGATGTGGAAACATAAAACCTACATTGTTTTCTATCCAGGGGCTGCGAGATATACTATTTCTACATACCTTCACTGGGTGTGATACCACCTCAGCAGCCTTCTGAAAGATTAAGCTGGGTTTTTCACACTGTATCTGAACTCCTCAGACGTCCAGGGAGCTGCTGCAGTTTTCTCAGACCCTTCCTGAATTAAGGATGATGTAGAGGAATCTGCAAAAAGTGTATTTTGAGGTGGTATGGGGGCCCCATCTAAAGAGAAATCTCTAAACGTTTACCATTACTAGAGGTGTTTGAAAATGTTTTTATTTTTTGTAAGATTTGTTGTTTTAAGATTCAAAAGGTGGTGTTTTGTGTTTTTATTTTTTAAAGACACTCAAGATGTAGCACATCATCCTTATATGATTATTGTTGTTATTATATTATTATTATTATTATTATTATTATTATTATTATTATTATTATTATTGCTAGGACAATTATTATTGTTATTATTATAATAAATATAATAATCATAAATGTAATAATCATAAATATAATAATAAATAAATAAGGTGGCATGTACACGAGAAGTCAGAATGAAAAATTCAATGCCATAGCCGGGATTTGAACCAGGATCTTCGGCTCTCCGTGCCGATCCTCTAACCAACTGAGCTACCATGGCAACATGCTGGTACAACATTAAATTCTCCAACTGACTCACAATCCCAGTATACCACCAGGCGTTCTCAATATGAGATACGAACCTAGTGGAGACTTACAACCTGTAAGTACCTTATGACCCGGGCTTTATAGTAAACCACTAGTAGGTCACAGTAAAATGATAATGTGTTCAACCGAACAAGAAAATGTCTGCTACTCATTCAAAAAGGTAAATGGGCAAAATAACTACAGTTAATAAAAAAAAACTGTTGGCTACCACAATGGAACAGGACGATACACACATGTAGTGGTGGAAAAAACTGTTTCAACCGTTACTGCTTCTCAAACGAAACAGTTTCAAAATAACCTGCTACCTGTTATTCTGTTGAGGCGGAAGAAACTGTTTTGTCACCATGGTGTTATTTTTCTACCTCTGTGCTAAGACAAGGCCAGAAGAAACAACTACAAAAAAAAAATGATTGCTGCATGAAGCACTTACAAAGTTACAAGAAATACTCCCATGAGGACCCAGACAATATGCAGGTCGGCAAACAACTACAAAAACAACACAAAAACCAGTTAATTCTGCAGAAAGCAGCTGTAATGAAACAGTGCTTGCTGCATGAAGCAGTTACAAAATAACAGTTCCAGGGGCAGAAGCAGTGACTACTTCCTGAAGTTGGTTGGCGTGAAGCAGTTATTTTGCGAAACAGTTTTAAAATAACTATTCTGTTATTTTTGTCCCAAAAAGGTTATCTTAAAATAGTGATGTTGCTAGTCACAAAAGTGGTGGCCACCCATATGCAACAGCCAGCTGTCTGCCAAAATAATTCAGGTCACTTACAGTAGAATTTGAAATGAATGCGACTGAGACTACATTGAACCATTGAAAAACCCGGGTTTATGAAATTACACGAAAAAGCCTATGTACACAGAAACTTGTAGTTATGTTAAACTAGTTAGTATATTAAACAAATTGCCATCACGAAAAGTAAAATAAAATACAACTTGGTTTAGACATTTTAGGCCTATTTCAATACTGACGAAAACAAAACACACTATTACATTAAAATAAAATTGTCTAGTGTCGTTTGTAATAATTAACTGCACCATTTTTGAGCAGCCTGTTGTTCCACTTAATGCGTGGCTGCCTCTAGTCTCATCCTTCTCAAGTCTTCTTAATGCTTTCAGCTTTATTTTCAATGAAACAAGTTTCTAAGTTTCATTTTGTTTTGTTTTGTTTTGACAGCACTCATAGTGAATAAAAGAAAGCAGCATGCTCAGACCACATGGTCACTGACTCAACTGATCTGTTTTTGGAACGTAGAGCTATGTAGGGGCGAGGGAGATGGGGATCGAGACTGGTAGGATTAGGGTGGGATCTGGGTGTTCCTAAACTGTATTCCAGGTCAGTGTCTAACCTTGGATAAAGCACTTGTGCACTCAAAACTGACAATTTCTTATTTTTGTTAATTCATATTTTCAGCTTGGATTTATGGGAATATCAAACTGTAGAGACTCGATTTACTGAGACTCTACTGTGTATGCAACAGGATGACTAGAAGGGTTAAGCTTAGTTTGTACCTTCATTGTTATATTTGTGTTATTTCTCAGGTACAATTGTAATCGTTACGATGAAGAAGAAGCAAAGGCAGCCAGAGATGCTCAGGAAAGGTCTCGAGCAGCACTTCAACGATATTTGTTCTACTGCAATCGATACATGAACCATATGCAGTCTCTCAAATTCGAACACAAGTTATATGCATCTGTAAAGGAGAAGATGGAAGAAATGCAGCAACACAACATGTCGTGGATTGAGGTACCGGTAATTATTTTCATATCTAATTGTGATTTGATTGGAAGTTCTGTACTCCCATACCATCCAGGTAGATTTTTAAACATTTCCGTGCTCTATTCAAGCTGTTAAAAGAGGCGTTAATGTCACAAAGTATGTGTAAAAAGTGTGTGGATAAGAAAGCAGAGATGTTTCATTAGAGCAACTTAGCTCCCAAGATCCACAATGCCAAAATTTGTTCAAAAACAGGAATTTAAGAAAACTTCTTCAACTAAATGACTTTCATTAGATGAGAAGTGAGCCTGAAGATCTGTTATTTAATATGTATTTGTTGTTCCCAGGTATTTGGATTTCTCCACTTGTATGAATGTTTTATCTGCTATTCTAATATTTTGTAGCCCATTATTATGACGTTTCATGACCATATACTTAGTTTTTTCTGCATTATTTCCTATCCAACATTTTTGCAGGCATCGAAAAGACTTTCTACATCTCTCTCAACTGTGTTTGTCACCACACAACAGACCAAACATCATGTGCATAAGCTGGGTGATTGCCAGGTGATTTCCATTTAATTCTAGGCCTACCTTCTTTTCCTGAACTTTCCTAGTGGTAAATTCCAAAGTGATATCATCATCATCATCATCGTCGTCTTCATCATCATCATCTTCGTCGTTGTCTTCATCATCATCTTCATCTTCATCTTCATCAGCAGCATCATCATCATCATTATAAATATTATTATTAACGTTAATATCAATATTAATGTTAATAACCTTTTTATGTTCACAAGGGATAATGCTACATGTACCCTGAGTTTCCTATTTTAGTGAAAATGATAACACCTATATTGATTGAAATACTGTGATTGATGATGATGATGATGATGATGACCAAATTTATTATAAGTTCTACAGAGATTTCTTAATCAGGATTAGATTAGATAGCGGGGGGCTTGAAGAGAGTTTAGAGACCTCCCGCACGTCAGCCTAAAAGGCTTATTGTGCTGCCCCTTTTGGTAGAGAGGCTCTTGTTGGCTTCCTTTCCCAAAGTCTTCCCTGGATTTGCCAGGGTAGTGCAGTCAGGCAGGGTATTGGATACTCCTTCCTCCTGCTTGCTTATGCTTTACGCCTCGTTCCGTTGGGTGAGAAGATCTCATTGTTTCCCAAAATCTGTTCCTTGAACAAGGTGTAGTATTTTGGTTCCAATGTCCTTTTCATTCCCTAGGTCTTCCCTGGATATAGAGAGAGTGAACCTCTTTCTTGCCAGGGCTGGGCAGTCGAACAGGATGTGTGAGGCCGTCTCTTCATCCTGTTTGCATAATCTGCAGATGGGATCATCCTCATAGAGTCCCACTTTGCGTAAATGTTTTCTGAAGTGACCATGCTCAGATATTAACGCAACCACTTTCCTTATTCCTCTTCTGTCCAATTTTAGGATAGATGAGGAGATAGTGTTGCTTGGACCCAGGACCAGTTTCCTGGCCTGTCTTTGTCCTGGATAGGTTTGCCACCTAAGTTGGTGTCTTTCCCTGGTCCATGTTTTAACCGAGGTTTTAGCAGTATTTGTGCTGATTCCTACCACGGGTTCAGGGCCGACAAAGGGTATCTGTGCACCCTTTTTTGCCAGTTGATCTGCTTTTTCATTTCCTAGAATTCCCTGATGCCCAGGCACCCATATAAGTTCAAGACTATTGCGCGATGAAAGGGCAGTGAGGGAATTCAAACAATCCCATACCAGTTTTGATTTTACCTGGTCTGAGGAGAGCGCCTTTAAGGCACTCTGGCTATCTGTGAGGATGAGAATTCGCTTACCACGGTAGCCTCTCTCAATTCCTCTGAGTGCACAGCTCAAGATAGCAATTATTTCTGCTTGAAAAACTGTACAGTATTTTCCAAGGCTTATACTGACGTTTGTCCTTGGAGATAGGCTAAATATGCCTGCACCTGATTGATCCCCTATGCGGGATCCATCCGTGAACCACACAAGTTGGTCCCGTCCTTTATCAGGTGTCATTCCTCCACTCCAGTCATTTCGAGAACCAATAGTGGTCTTGAAAGGGGGGAAGGAACAGTATTGAATGTTCATGAGATCTGACCTCATATTCAACTCTGTAATGTCCAGGAAGCTTAATATGGAGGTATGGGCAGTTGTTGAGCTGCTGTTCCTCCAGTTCCCTGTTTGCACTAAGCGATGGGCAGTAAGCCTGGCCTCCGCTTGTAAGTAAATGTCCATGGGTGGGAGGTTCAACAGAGTCTCCAATGCAATGGAAGGAGTACTTCTGAAAGCCCCCGTAATACACAGACATGCTAGTCTCTGTAGCTTGGTAAATTTTCCTGCTACAGTTATCTGTAATGTTTTGCGCCACCAAACGATGGCACCATAAGATATCTGGCACCTGACCATTGCAACATATAGCCAATGGCTTATGTAAGGTTTTAGGCCCCAGGTGGTTCCAATAGTGCGTTTGATGGTCACAAGTGACCATCTAGCTCTACGAATGGTATTTTCGATGTGGTTGTTCCAAGTCAGTTTCTTATCTAGTACAAGGCCTAGGTATTTAACTGATTCAGAGTATTCCAGGATTGAATTGCCTAGTTTGAGTTTGCCCAGGTCCTTCAAGTTCCTCCTGTTTGAAAAAGGGACTACAACTGTTTTGCTAGGATTAATAGACAAGCCTTCCTGCTTGCACCAGTTGTGAATTTTCCTCAGACCACGATTCATCATGTCTGAGACTGTATTGGGAAATTTCCCAAAGACAACAAGTGCTATGTCATCTGCATAGCTTTGTATGTAGTATCCTTCCTGGGTCATTTCTTTGAGAAGATCATCCACCACGAGACTCCACAGTAGGGGAGAAAGAACCCCCCCCCCCCTGTGGGCATCCCCTCGTGGCGACAACTCCCATTGTAGCCCCAAGAAGGCTGGCTGTAATTTTTCTGCTCCTGAGCATGGAGTTTATCCAACTACAAAGAGTGTCATTGACTCCATACTTTTGAGCAGCCATGACCATAGAGTCATAGGAGGTGTTATCGAAAGCTCCCTCTATGTCTAGGAAGGCCCCTAGGGCTATTTCCTTCCATGCCATGGAGTCCTCCAGTCTGCTAACTAGGCTGTGTAACGCCGTTAAGCAAGACTTAGATGGCTGGTAGGCATGTTGGTTTCTATGAAGAGGAGTATCTGATAGTACTCTTCTTCGAATGTATCTTTCAACCAGTCTTTCCAAAGCCTTCAGGAGGAATGATGAAAGACTGATTGGTCGAAAAGCCTTAGCCTCGGTGTATTTATTTCGCCCGGGCTTAGGAATGAATACTACTCTGGTAACTCTCCAGGCCTGAGGAATATAGCTAAAAGCTATACTGGCTCTAAAGAGGTTACAGAGAAGAATATAAGGTGAGTCAGGCCCTTTCTGTAGTAATGCAGGAAAGATGCCGTCTCCACCTGGCGACTTGAATGGGCTAAATTTATTTATTGCCCATTTGACGCTGTGTGTTGTGACCACTTGACGTGCCAGTTCCCATTCTTCCTGTGATGCTCTTGGTCTAGAGTTTTCACAGTGTCCTAGGAATTGGCGTGTCTTGTCGTCATCATGTATGCACTCGGGGAAGTGTGCCTCAAAGAGTACTTTGAGTGTTTCTTCGGCCGAGCATGTGAAACCACCTGTAGGCTTACATATTGTTCCTACGGGATTGATTATACCGTGGGCCAGTGCTCTTTGTAATCTGGCTGCCTCTGACAGGCTAGATATCTCCTGACAGTAGGCTTGCCAAGAAGATCTTTTGGCCTTACGTATGCTTTTATTGTATTCAGTGATGGCTATATGATATTCCCTCCAGTCTCTATTTCTTTTAGCCTTGTTAAGGAGCTGTCTTACTCTGCGCCTCCTATATTCAAGGTCCTGAGTCCACCATGACACTTTCGTGGATTTAATCCTCGTTTGCATGGGGCAGTTATCATGATAACAGTCAAGTATGGCCTCTTGAATCAAGTAGGCGACCTTGTCGATATCACCAAAAGATCTAATCCCTTCTACCTGCCCAATCCTTCCTGAGAGATCCTCTTTATAGGGATCCCACCAGGTTCTCCTGGGATTCCTGTAGGGATTGGTTCTTTTTACTACATTAATATTAAAGGAAATGTAGTTATGGTCCGAAAGTGATGGTTCATCCAAGACCCTCCATTCGGTAATCTGTGAGGAAATATACCCAGTACAGAAAGTAATGTCTATAACTTCCTGCCTTATGCGGTTAGCAAAGGTAGGCTTGTTACCGACATTGAGTATGTTTAGGTTATTGGAGAGCAGAAAATCTAAAAGATAATCACCCCTCTTATTGATATCCTTGCTTCCCCAAATTTCAAGATGAGAGTTGGCATCACACCCAAAGATGGTCTGTTCGCCACTCCTTGTACAATATGCGACCAACTGCTCTAGTTCCCTTGTGGGAGGATTGCTACCGTCATAGGGGAGATAAACAGAGCTCAGTATAAGGCCTTTGTTCCCTCCTCCTACTTGGCAGTCAATCCTCACCGTGGTGATGTCATTGAAACAAAATTCCAAAAGAGGTAAACATTGAATACCGTTACGAACAAGGATACAACTCCTAATATGAGTGCCCTTGTTGCAGTATATCAACTTCCCTTGGCATTCTCCTAGCCCTGCAATACGACCCCTGTTAATCCAGGGCTCTTGAATCAGAGCTAGATCTATTTCTTCAGTATTGAAGATTCTACAGAAGGCAGCCGAGGCCGCCTTCTTGTGCTGAAGATTGATCTGGAGGACCTTTAGTACCATCCCTGGTTTGAAGAATAATTCTCCCAAGGTCTGCAAAAGGCTTTACTACCTAGATCTTGGTGGCTTATACTCCATATCCCTGTCTGAGGCTTGCTGTAAGACAGCTTCCTTTTCGAGGGAAATGGTTGTATATGCTGAGGGTTCATATATGTGGTCCTCAGAAGTTGTTTATTTGTTTCCACGTTGAGCTTATCCATCTTCTTCGTGGCTTCGTCTAGGCCCGGAGTTGGTCTCTTAGGTTCTTTTTCCCCAGCTGAGGTTGACATGACCACCTCTGATGAGTTTACATCGATGCCCATCTCCATATCAGAGGCTTGCTCTAAAAGAGCTTCCTCATCAAATGAAGTGGGTATCTGTGCTGAGGGCTCACTTACGTGGTCCTCAGAGGTTGTTTTGGAAATTTCCTTCCGTGTATCCATTTTGGTACCACGAGAAGCTAGGGAATTAAACAGTCCGCCCAGGTAGAGCCCTGCATGCCTGGGTAAGGCTTATACTCTGGAGGTCGCCTGGTTTCCAGAGGCTCCGTTAAAGACACATTAGCCCTGTGCCATTCACCCCTTCAGCACGGATTGCACTACACCTTAGGGTTGGGCTTGGTTAGCCGCTTCTTCGTCTGGTATCTCCCCTGTGGCCACCCTGGCATGAGTAACTCTGCCAGTACAGCCCACAGGTTCGCAGATACACGCAAGCCCCCCCACCAACTTCAAGGTCTTGCGGCTACTAGGGGGGGTCTTAATCAGGAAGTCTGTGTTCCATTGTCACTGCACTATAATATGCCCATTATAATGTCCTTCATTACGTTTTGATAGTAACGAGAGAAATAGCTAAATTCACTTCAAAACATCTTCACAGATGACCTCAACATTCCAATCATCATGCAATAATTTTATTAGATAATAAAAAACTAAGAAAACTAAAAATTACTCTACACCTTCCACTTATTTTCAGTTTTACTGTTTAGAATATTTTTTGTTTCTTTTGTGGACAGTTGTCATGGGATAACTTCTCCCTTCGTGCCACATTCTTCAAAAATATTGACTTATTTTCTATGTTCGACAAATTACAAATTTAGCTGAATTAAACAAGAATATGGGTTATATACCCGGTGCGCATAAATGATTGGAGTGATTTCGTGAATTTTTTTCTTTTTTTGTGGTCATATTAATAGAGATATGGTGATATGGTGATGTGTTTCATACTGTAAGATAAGTATCCCTCAAAGTTTCTTTTGAATTCCACAGTAGATATAATGCTTTTGTCTATGGTCTCGAGAGTGCAACCATTGTAACTCCTACTCCAGTAGTTATAAGATGGCGACAAATGCTGTTCTCGAATTTCACTTAAGTCAATCTGTGACAACCGTGCAGCGAAACTTTAGTATGAAGTTCTGGAAAGAACCACCCAGTACCAACACCTTTTGTCGATGATATCACAGTTTAAAACCATGGATACCTGTGTAAGGGAAAATCAACAGGTTGGTCGAGTGTGCCTGAAGAAACAGTTGAGTGTGTGCGAGCCAGTTTCACACGTAGCCTGTGAAAGTTAACTTGTTGAGCAAGCAGTGAATTGAACGTGCTGTGTTCAGCCGTGTCTTGGAGAAACCGCATTATCGCCAGAGGACAAAGTGAAGCACTTTTTGTACACATTTCCAGGAGTGTATGGAAGAAGGTGATGAGTTCTATAATAGCTTGTTTTCAATGACAAGGCAGCATTCATTTGAGCGGTAAAGTGAACAGGCACAATATCTTCATTTGGGGAACAGAAAATCCTCATTCCATCATGCAGTACATTTGTGACTCTCCCAAACTGAATGTTTTCTGTGCGATATCAATATCATGAAGATCTGGACTTCCTGAACATCAGACTTCGAAACTGATGGATTGGTCGTACTGGGAATGAAGATAATGCACTGATATCATGGCCTCCATGCTCTCCTTAACTTTTTCGTATTAGATTATATGAAAGATGCAGTTTTAGTGCCATCATAACTTTATGATCTGCCAAAATTGTGGGCCTGCATCATCAGTGCATTTGATCAAATGAACAGGGACATGCTAAATTGAGTGTGGGACGAAGTTGGCTACAGAACTGATGTGTGTAAAGTCGCTCATGGAGCACACATTGCGCACTTGTATGCCCTGTAAAAAAACCTTTTTGTGTTTTTGTATCTAACACTACAATTTTGTAGTCCAATTCCAATTCCAATCTTTATTGCCATTGATCTATATTAATACATAGAAATAAGCATAGTCAGTGTAACAATAAAATTTAAAATGTATTTACATTTAAATAAGATCCTATTTACACTTAAATATAAAAGTGTTATAATAATATACATTACATGTCAAATACAGTTAACAGTATTTTAAAACTCTATATCCATTTCATTGTTAAGAAACTCTTGTATAGAGTAAAAAGGATGGTTAATGAGCCAGGTACTGACAGTTAATTTGAATTTATTAAAAGTAGTTAATTTTGCTGTGTCAGGTAGCCTATTAAAAAATTTTACACAGTTGATTTTAAAGGAATTACCAGTTTTGGCTAACCTATGATGAGGTATGTTGATCTTACTTTTCCCTCTAGTATTGTACAGTCGGTCAAATAAAAAACGTCGGGCGGTATTTGATTAAGTATCACGAACGAGCATATGCGCATGTACAGGAAGACTTAAGGTTAGGTTCACACACGCCTCTTGTCTATCCATGTATTTTCTTGATTATTTAGTCAGTTTTGTTCCAAAACAAACATGTATAGAAGGCTGTGGCTATATGCCTCAAATCCGCCATATTCTTGGTTGAAAATTTTTATAATATTAATAATTAATAGATTCGCGAGGAATATGTTTATTCAAGGAGCATTTTTTTAAGATTTTATTTTATAATACCGGTACTTCTAGTGCAAAATCAATAACTTACGCTCAACTTCTGCCACCAATCTTAGCATCGAAATACGCGTCCGGCCAGATCAACGTTTGCTATGAAAACTTCCGGTCGCATTATAGTCAAATTCCCTCCTCTGAGCTGCTCTTTCATAAATATGGAACCTTCTCGCTGCTTCAGAGACCGAAAAATGCAGGTCAATTACAGCCCTAACTACACTTTCTCTCACGTTAGCATTTGTATGTGGCGATGACACAAAGCAAAATGAATTATGACAATGCATTAAGTTGAATATCGTGTGTTGCGCTTTCCGCGATTTTAATTTTTTCCCTCCTTGTTCATATTTTCCCTCCTGCCGCATGGCCTCATGTGTTCCGAAAATGACCTGTATTTTGTGTTTTTTATAGGAAACTTGTGAACTAATGCGTCAAAACTTTAATTTTAACAGCATACGAGTCCCGACGTTTTTTATTTGACCGACTGTACATATGAAAGTCTTCTCTACAGCTAAATTATGTAATATTTGATTTAGTATATGTTAGTATGCGATAGATATATCAGTGTCATGAAATTAAGTTTGATAAAAAGTGGCTTACAGTGTTCAAGATGCCTACTTCTAGTTATTGTTCTTACAATTTTTTTCTGGATTATTAAAATATCATTAACTGCAACAGAGTGTCCCCATATAAGTATTCCATAGGATATGTGGGATTGAAAAAAGGCAAAATAGGCTATTCTTATGAATCCATTCCCGACAAAATCTCTCAATTACCACATAAGATATGTTACCCTAGATATTTTTTTCATACAGTATTTACATGCATTTTCCAGTTTAATTCATTATCAATATGAAATCCAAGTAAGCAAACAGATTGACCCTCCCTGTTTTCTGATAAACTGAGAAGAATTTACATGAGAATATTATAGAAGAAAAATTCCTCCGACACTTGGACTTGAACCCAGGCTATTCGTGCCAATGCTCTACCAACTGAGCTAAGCCGGAGTTCAACTCACAGCGCCAGATGGAACCTCTCTCCTGTGACTGATTGCCCTAATGGTCTACCTCACAGACAGACAAGTTATGTCATATGCAGTACTGTGAGGAACACTAAGTAGTGATTTTTGTGACCGGGCTCCCACTGTTATTGTACAGTTAACATTCAAGATAGATATATAAGCATTCATGAACCACAGATTATTGTCTCTGTTGGACATTACATGAGAATATTATAGGAGAAAAATTCCTCCGACACTGGGACTTGAACCCAGGACCTTTGTCTATTTGCGCCAATGCTCTACTAACTGAGCTAAGCTGGAGTTCAACTCACAGCGCCAGATGGAACCTGGCCAACAGAGACAATAATCTGTGTCATGAATGCCTATATGGGTGATTCTTCAAATACGGGAAAATTTGTGTTCCGGAGTAATATTTCCCTTCAAATTCAACTTAAAAAAAAAAATTAAAATAAAAGTTGGTTTCTGCTACTCCCATACTACAACTATCACTTTGAAATGTAACTAACTTTAAATTCTGATATTCCAAAATCAAATTTAATTCAATGAAATGTCATCCACATGCCCTGTCCCATACCCCGGTTTTGTATATTCTAATGCATTTTTCCACAAAACAAAAGGTTATTTCCTTTTCAACTTTTTTCCTGCCAATGAGTATGAATGTGTGAAGAATATTAACCCCTAAAAAATAAAATTAAATAAAATTGTCACCCCACCTAATGAACATAAAGAATGCCCCAAGGGTTTTTGGTCATCCACATGGCTGAAAAGAATAGAATTTTTTCTGCAGAAATGAGAAATTTGTATAACTGGCAACAGTGTTAGAAAGCCAACAGGACAGCTTGTGGTTGAATTGTAAGGTTGAATTTTGCTTGCTTACAAACAGTTTGGGATTAACAAAGGACTTTGCATCATTTTCAAGGAAAGCGTTTTTATTCCCCGTCATTAACATGACTTCTAGAAAGTAGGCAGAAAGTGAATATTAATTAATTTTGATTATGCACTATGATAAACCTTCCAATTCAAAGTACCTGACTGAAGTTGAGCCTACAGAGGTTTAGAAATGGCTTGCTGAGACCACTAAAACTCCTATTTTGTCATCCACATGCCTGATTTTTGCATCATCCACATGCCTCATGATGATGACTCTCAAGTCATGTAGATGATAAATGTAGGGTACTATTGTGTCTGTGGTGTCTGTGACCTGTACTTAAAATCTTAAAACTGATTAAGTGAATTTCTGCTTGATTCCCCCCCCCCCCCCCCAAACCATAAAAACACAGTCTAGTTTAAATTACATTAATTCCGGAGTATGCACACAAATTTGCAAAGTTGGTGCAAAATCAACTGAAGCACACTGAGAAAAATATGAAACCACATAAAGAAAAGCATATTGTTGCCAAAGTTAGTCATTAATGTGGCCTTCTGCCACCCACATATACATGGATATGTCATTTACATGGCTTTAAAAAAATTAAAAATTAAAAATAAATAAAAATATAAACATTTAAGCTCTGCTGGTGTCATATTATAATCAAGTAACCCCTGAAGTATGTTAGTAATTTTTTTGAGATTTTTTAAACAAAATAAAAAATTTGGATTTTACACACTCCAAACTTTCCCGTATTTGAAGAATCACCCATATATCTATCTTGAATGTTAACTGTACAATAACAGTGGGAGTCCGGTCACAAGAATCACTACTTAGTGTTCCTCACAGTACTGCGTAAGGCTTGTATTCAAGAACGCGACTTTGGAAGACGACTTCCTAAAGTAGACTTTCAAAGCAAAGTTTAACTTTGGTTAAAGTCGAATTCATAGACGTTAGTTGCAAGACTTTGACCATGACTTTGGAAAGTCGAGATTTGACGATGTTGTTGTAACGTTGGCAATCGTATCCACTGCCTTTTAAATGAATTATGTGTACAAACTGTTGAAATTGCTGTACGTCTAGCAGGTGGTGGGCAGATCTTGGAACAAAATAACATCAACGTGCGCATTACACTCAGCCATTTTGCAAAAGCGTACAATAATAATAATAATTCTTTATTAGCTGTCAGGATACAATGTCCATTATCTTCTTAATTCTATAAGCATATTTTTGGTTATTACAATACAAATAGCGACTGAATAATTAAAATACACATTTATAAATTTCTTAAAATGAATGATTAATATGTTCGTTGTCAGTATTTTGTAAGAATGTCATGTAGGATTCTGATTAAATTTCCACCGAGTTAAGGAATTCTTGTACATCGTAAAATAAATAATATTTTAGAAGTAGAGTTTTAACTTGCTTTTTAAAATGTGGAACTTTAAGATTGTTAAGTAGTTTATTATAGCCTACATAATAAAACCTATATGAGAAATGATGTTCAAGCTCCTGGTAGTTCTATGACAATATAAATGAATATTGTTAGCTGTTCTTGTCTGCTAGTGATGTATTTGTGAATTCTTCATGAATAGGTTCCTAATTTTGTGTATAAATGTCACAGTTTGGATGGTAGGGGCAAGATTTTTAATGTTTCGTATATCGGTTTACTTGGTGTCCTGACTGGTAATTGGAGCATAACTTTTAGTAGACCTATTCTTTTTTACAGTTTGAACATTTGCTTAGCTTTTGTTGAATGTCCCCCAAAAGAAATGCTTAACTTAATACTGAATGGACACAGCTGAAATATGTCTTTAATAGCCTAAATCTATTGTTGATACCTGACTGAGTATATGAATAGCATAACATAACTGGCTAAGTTTGTTACTTAAATTTGCTATATTTGGTTCCCATGTAAGATCCTGGTCAATCCATAGCCCAAGAAATGTAGTATTTATTTGGCCCAGTGTTGTGTTATTAAGTCTAAGTGCAGGTTGCCTATATGATTTTGTGAATGAAAGAGCATAGGCCTATGTATTGTCTTATCGGTATTTAGAAAGAGTTTGTTCTCTTTCAGCCAAAGTTCTAAGCTTCTATTTGTTTCATTTACCTTTTGCTGAAGTGAATTATTCTGAATCATGAAAGTCTCGAAGATGCCACCAATGACTGACTGTGAACAGTGATCGAAGTGGCTCCATCCGGCATTGAGATTCAAGGTGCACAGAGGAATGAGCAGGTGGGCCTGTTTTCTTAAAAGAATACTGTCCAGAAGCAACGCGAGGTGGCTTCACAGTATTTAGAAGAGAGGAAACAAATTGAAATAGAGCAGCTGAGAGAGTTCCATGAACCAAAACTGCAACATGCAAAGGACTTCCATGCTGCAATGATGAAGCAGTAACAAGAAATACACGATCTCACTTTGCAGAACATGAAGGAATTGCACCAGAAAGCAATGAGAGATTGATTTCCTTTGCCTGTAGTTTTCAATTTTATTTCAATGTCCACACACATTACATACCATAGGCTACATACATAAAATCAAAATATTATATACAGCTTTTCAATTCTGGATTATGCCACCCTGAAACTGCTCTTTTAAGTAGCACTAAAGAGGCTCTGGTGATTGTTTTTTAATTGCACTTTTTAATAGGGCAGTATAATATGCAGCACAACAGTGGACTGCATTACCTACGTTGAGCAGGTTGCTAGGGGAAAGATTACAGGTAGGCGGGTGGCTAGAGGAAACAGCCATCACCATAGCAATGTGCAGTGGTGAGTGGAAGGAGGGCCAGAGTGCAGCAAGTATTTGGGCATAAGGGTAATACATGTTGCCCACAAGCTCCCCTTCCACTCAATAAAAAAAAGACACTTGCACCAAACATAATATTTCATAATAAAAAAAGACCCTTGCACCAAAAATCATATTTCACAATTATAGGAGTTCGCTCATAGTTGGCTGTCGTATTGTGGAATGTTACCTAACACTACTCGAAATATCTTGCAATGAGATTCCTCCTGGCTATTGCACCTAATGACTGGGGTGGTGCATGATACTCATTGCCATTCTAGTAATTTCTATCATCAGGCTCTTCCAAGCGACCACTATCTGCTGCAATATTATCTAGTACAACAGTAGCCACTATAACAGCAGGAATATTGCATAGTATTAGAGTGAATTTTCTTGATAAACACTGAAATTTCCTTTTCCAGCATCCAAATGTTCTCTCTACTATATTTCTTGCCAAGATATGGGAGGCGTTGTACGCTTCCTCTGCAGGTGTTGTGGGGTTGAGGAGGGGTGTCATCAAGAATGACCTACAAGCATAAGCCACTGTCGCCAACAAGGATTCCTCGTACTAGGCCCCTTTCAAATCTCATGCAGTTTCTACTGTTGTTGATGATTCTGTTATCATGGTTGGAACCAGGCCATCCAGTAACGAAATCAATAAACTTCCTCTCGTGGTTGACGACAGCCTACAACAAAATACAATTAACATTAGCATGATAGGCTATATGATTTGGGTAATACAAATCAAAGAAAAAAGATTTAAAGCATGGTGTTCCACAATTACTGTTCTTACTTTATATCAATGATCTCCCAATAAATACCAGATATTATTCTGTTTGCAGTTGACACAAATGTTTTAGTTTCAGGAGAAACAGAAAAATAATCCTACAAAGAAGTAATAGGCCTATGTTGTTAAATGACTTGTGCACTGGTATTGCATTTTTCATCAAAGTGAAGAATTCCTTGACCAACTCAGGCAGGCAGCACCGATAGGGATAAATACAATGTCCTCACTATTACAAATTTAATTACATGCAGACTGAACTCAGCGATGGTCGAATAGACTACAGATTATAAATGATAGGCTGATGTGTTATTTTGTATGGGATAATATGATAGTACATAAAGAATGATGAATATCATCTTGTTCATAGGAGTTACTGACACTTTTAACTTGTAGGCCTTGTAAGGAAATGTACCGTACCGTAAGCTAGTGTGTGGGTGTTTTCCTGAATGTGTGAGAATAAGTGAAAATATAGGTAATTAAGATCTTATGTGTCCAAATAACTTGTACACTGTACATGTATATAAAGTATTGGATGAATAAAAATTAGGCGAAAGACAAATTTAGGTTGTGCACCAGCGAAATTCCACCCACTCTAGCACATAGGTTCATGTGCCAGGCTTCTGAGACAATGCGCATGCCGCTGCCTACTTCACCTATCCCAGCTATGAACCTGCTCAATGCCGGCACTGCAGCTCACTATTGTACCCTTTATCATATACGCATAAAAATACACAAAATCACAGCGTTATGAAAATGGCCCTTGAACATATCAAAAGTATGGCATTAATAGGCCTAAATATTTCAGGATGAAGCCACATATGCATCATAATACAAAATATTATTACAGGGAGTGGGACCAAAGCAGGGAAAGAAGAAGTAAGAGGTCGTATTATGGTATTGTCCAGCGAAGAGTTTTAGACTTGAATGGTATGCCACCCGCTAGATGACTTAATTAATGCTGCAAAAACAACCCTTGCACCAAAACAGCTCTCTCCAGAGCCAACATAATATTTCACAATGATAAAAAAATTAGTACACGAAAGCAGCTATTTCTCATGTGTTAAAGCTCACTAAACTTAAACAGATGAATTTTCCCTTCACCGCTCTGCAATTGCTCATAGTGAAGTGGTTACGGTGCTAGTAGTCATGGTTTCGTATGTCGATGTGAAATTTACGGTTAGGAATATGTCCCACATAGGCAGGAGGGCAAAGAGAAGGTGAGAGGAAGCGGGGGAAAGGGAGAGAATAAAGGGAAGATAAATTGTTTAATTTTCCCAGTTCCCCTTTTGCACAACAGATGGCGTAGCTAGTAAGTTAAAATGGTGAGACATCTAGGAGGTGACATTTGAAACCTAAACCCCTCCTACCCTGGCGGTCCCCATTAGAGTTGGTGGGAGGAGCCTAGTGCACAACCTAAAATTGTTTTTTCCCAGAAATTATTTGACTACTCATTTGGCAATTGAGACTGAAGATTCTTTTCCGGTCACAGAATACTTCAGCATGTTCACCATCAGGAACATGTGTCTCATCGATGGCTCCCACAACCCCAGGAAACCTGGACCTTTCATACACACGGTGGCTGACAGCTTGATCCGGGAACTTGACAAATTGTGGCCTTTTCCGAGCAATTAATTCAGATATCTTTCTTATAATCCAGCTCACATGGCTTACTCCATGCAAGTCTGCAGAAACAAACTGAAAATTACCTGTAAAGAATGAAAACAATAACTATTTGGGGTACATTTATATCATAACCTTAAATGTTTGCAAGACCATGTAACATAACCTCTATAAAATGAAATACACTATAATATAAATCTGGCCTTTTTACTCTTACCTGTAGCATAATATCGTAACAATACTAGCACTAGCATTATTGCTGGCGAAACAAGTAAACCTCTTCGACTAAAATTATTCCGTCCATCTTCAAACATGGTTGCGAGGATATCCAACACCGTCTGCTTATCAAACCTAGGCTATATCTAGCTTTGAATTCGCTATCCAAATTCAATAGGGTTTTGCGCATCTGTAATAATATGCTGAGGTACAGGTGCAGCGTCGATAATTTCCTGGATGCCACCAATATTCTCAGCAAATTCAACAACCCTCAAAATGTCAGCCATATTTATTGATGTGAATACGCGAAAGTCAAAGTCGAAGTCGAGATTGCCGGTGACTTCGAAGTAAAGTCACAATCGAAGTTTACTTTCGTCAAAGTCTCGACTACGAATACGAAAATGGCGACTTTGTTCTTTGTAAAGTCGACTTTCATCCAAAGTCTTGTTTATGAATACCGGCCACTCACAGCGCCAGATGGAACCTGGCCAACAGAGACAATAATCTGTGGTTCATGAATGCCTATATATCTATCTTGAATGTTAACTGTACAATAACAGTGGGAGTCCGGTCACAAGAATCACTACTTAGTGTTCCTCACAGTACTGCGTAAGACATAACTTGTCTGTCTGTGAGGTAGACCATTAGGGCAATCAGTCACAGGAGAGAGGTTCCATCTGGCGCTGTGAGTTGAACTCCGGCTTAGCTCAGTTGGTAGAGCATTGGCACGAATAGCCGAAGGTCCTGGGTTCAAGTCCCAGTGTCGGAGGAATTTTTCTCCTATAATATTCTCATGTAATGTCCAACAAAGACAATAATCTGTGGTTCATGAATGCTTATATATCTATCTTGAATGTTAACTGTACAATAACAGTTGGAGCCCGGTCACAAAAATCACTACTTAGTGTTCCTCACAGTACTGCATATGACATGACTTGTCTGTCTGTGAAGTAGACCATTAGGGCAATCAGTCATAGGAGAGAGGTTCCATCTGGTGCTGTGAGTTGAACTCCGGCTTAGCTCAGTTGGTAGTGCATTGGCACGAATAACCAAAGGTCCTGGTTTCAAGTTCCAGTGTCAGAGGCATTTTTCTCCTATAATATTCTCATGTAATGTCCAACAGAGACAATAATCTGTGGTTCATGAATTCTTATATATATATCTATCTTGAATGTTAACTGTACAATAACAGTGGGAGCCCGGTCACAAAAATCACTTCTTAGTGTTCCTCACAGTACTGCATATGACATAACTTGTCTGTCTGTGAGGTAGACCATTAGGGCAATCAGTCATAGGAGAGAGGTTCCATCTGGTGCTGTGAGTTGAACTCCGGCTTAGCTCAGTTGATAGAGCATTGGCGTGAATTGCCATAGAAATACCTGCATTTAATAACTGTAAATCATAATATGTCCCAGAAAAATTGACAATAATATTATCAAGACAAGAATTCATACGAGTTGGATACTTATTAGTAATAGTTAAGTTTAGAGAACGTATGATGTTGAGAAATGTAATTGTCATAGGTTCATTAACTCTGAGAAATTGAATATTGAAATCAGCACAAATTATTACTTTTTGTGTAATCTGTAGAGCTTTTTTTTTTATGACTTTTTCAGAACTTTAAAAAATAGTCAACACAGTCAGTGTAATCTGTGTGTAATTTTTGTGTAATCTGTAGAGCTTTTTTTATGGCTTTTTCAAAAGTTTCAAAAAGTAGTCAACACAGTCAGTGATAAGTCAAATAACAACACTACAGTATTTAAGACAGAGTACTGATAACTTAGATGCTAAATTCAGAATTTTAGATTTGTGATACTGTTAGGGCTGTTGACAGTCCTTGAAAAGTCTTTTTATAATTATTAGGTCTATGGAGAGACTGTTTGTTTAAAAATATATATATATTTCTATCAGCATTCAGTTTATAGTATGTTTTGTCTTTGGCAGCCTTTGAATTGAGGAAACAGATATATGTTTTTAAAGTACTACAATAAAATAGCTATGAAGTGAAAGTAAAGTTTTGTTGGTTTCTTTCTCTGATAAATTATTTATTTTACAGGTACAGTTCCTCAAGAAGGCTGTTGACATTCTGTGTCAATGTAGACAAACATTAATGTACACTTACGTGTTTGCATACTACTTACGGAAGAACAACCAGTCAGTAATATTTGAAGTAAGTATTCAGATTTAAAAATGATGACCACAGAAGTTGACCAACTTGCATGGATAGTACATAGACACATGAAAAGATAAAGGAAGAAAAAAAAATCACAATGATGTGAACTAATATGGTGAAGTGCATCATCGCGAATAAGTGTACTCTCATCTGTTTTCTATGCCTTCAAACATCCGAGTTCTTTTTAGTAAGATACACCACTTTTTTTATCATTATATAATCTTTTTCATTGAACATTCATTGTCAGGGTGCTTTCAGTTTTGTGATTGTGGACGTTGTCAACAGTGATGACCACAAGCAATGTTTATATAAGAACTTGACAGAATGAAGTGGTAGAATTATGAAAAAACAATTTGAGTGGAGAGTTTATGCACAGAACTTCACCAGAGTTATAATCTGATATGAACATGTGTTAGGAATGGTAACTAGGAATAAATGATAGGTTTTACGGAGGACCAGGTAATTATACCACTTAAGATTAAACGAGGAGACAATGGACTGTAGGTAGCTAGAACAGAGATTTAGATTTGAGGATTTTGCAATAATATATTATCAGGAAGCCTGATTTCTGAATATAAGAATACAACACTTGATATAATAAAATATATGAATTAATACAGTTACTATTCTCGGAGAATATCTATTCTCCCGCCCGATAGTGTATGTAACGCTAGACAAAGCCTGTTCACTGCACGTGGCTTCTAGGTTAAGAAACAATGGAAATACTTGTAAATGACACTAAAATACAATATTATTTCCTGAATTTCACACGCAGGCTGCTAAACAATACAAGAGCCGATTGGTGTGGAATTGAAGATGAGCACTAGCTATACAGAGCGAAAACTGGCCTAAATTAGACGCAATTGCGACGCATGCCTGTACACTGTCACGTCTCGATCTCAACTGACTTCGCACTGCAACTGGCGTGGTAACGCTACCACGCTCACACCTGCAGGAAACGATGAAATACGCGGCAATTAATTGGCGGTTCGCGCCAACTAACACAGAGGCAAATATAAACCATATAAACTTATAGACTCTTGATCTAACAACATGCTTCTTTCTGATGTAGATATGTGTTCATGACTCCACAAAATGTTGTTTCTGCTGAACATTACGTGAGAATATTTTGGGAAAAATACTCTGACACTGTGATTCGAACCCACGACCTTTGGCTGTATGTGCCGATGCTCTACTAATTAAGCTAGTTAGAGTTTGATTCACAGCGCCAGATGGAATCTCTCTCTTGTGACTGATTACCCTTAATGGTGCACCTCACTAAAAGACATTTACAAAATATACGAGGGTTGGTCAATAAGTAAGGTCTCCAACACTCTAGCCCAAGCTGGCAACGTTGGACGAGAAAATTGGCGCCACTGCCGTGTCCCGTTATCTTCCCTCTTTCAAACGAGCCATTGCTGCAGCCTCTGAACCTTTTAGTATTCTAACTACAGCTGTTTGAAATGGATCTCTCGATTTCCGTCCCCGCCAAGTGCGGCCTCCGCGAAGTCATACGGTTTCTTACTGCAAAAAAAGTTCCGCCGATTGAAATTCACAGAACACTTTGCGAAGTTTATGAAGAGGGATGTATAGACATAAAAAATGTGCAGAAATGGGTTCGTGAGTTTAAACAGGGCCGGACAAATATTCAAGATGAAGAGTGAAGTGGAGACCAACAACAGCCGTCACAGATGAGATGCTGGCAAAAGTTGATACATTGGTGTGACAAGTTCGACACGTCTCTACTTGTGAACTTTGTTTATTGCTTGTTGACATTTCTAAACGTTCCATACAGGATGTTCTGTGAATTTCAATCGGCGGGACTGTTTTTGCAGTAAGAAACCGTATGACTTCGCGAAGGCCACACTTGGCGGGGACAGAAATCGGGAGATCCATTTCAACCAGCTCTAGTTCGGATACTAAAAGGTTCAGAAGTTGAAGCAATGGCTCATTTGAAAGAGGGAAGAAAACAGGACACGGCAGTGGCACCAACTCTCTTGTCCGAGGTTGCCAGCTTGGGCTAGAGTGTTGGAGACCTTACTTATTGACCAACCCTCGTACAATATTGAAGGTACACTAATTTAATGAATTTTGTGTTCGGGTTTCCACTGTTTTGTAGAGTAACATTTAAGATGTAGATATGTGTTCATGACATCACAGAATATTGTTTCAGTTGGACATTACATGAGAATATTTTAAGAGACAAATTCCTCTGATACAGGGATTCGAATCCACGATCTTCAGCTTTATGTGCTGATGCTGTGCCAACTAAGCTAGTCAGTGTTTGATTCATAGTGCCAGTGAATAAAAATTACAATTTTTCGATTCTGGAACGTTCTTGAGATATTGAGAATCATATAAAAAGTATGTTATTCTGGAAAGTTCTTGAGATATTGAGAAATGTATAAAAAGTATTCGAATAATTTAATGCTATGAGAAGTGAGGACAGTTCTAGAGAACAGCAGACCTCTTGTGCAGTAGTCTCAATTGGGTTAACTTGTTAACGCAGTATAAGTTCTGCAGGAAAGAAAGGTATATATATATATGAATGCACAGCTACCATGCATGCAGAGGAGTTCAGTATTGCCAGACTGCCGATTCTTAACAGGTATGGCAGGTGAGACAGCATTCTTATCTTATGGATATTTACTTTGTGAATGCTAGTTGTAGAATGTTATACATACAATATCTGACAGTGCTGCCTGAAACTAACTCCTAATGGTTTGTAGCTCACATTGTAGGTAAGACACACCCATTGCGGAACAAATAGCAGTGGACCTTGTAACATGTTGAAATTGCCGAGCTGTACATTAAATAATGATTTGAGTTCTCGAGTTAGTTTTTAGTAGTTATCGGCTATCAAGTTCTCATTTCTCAGATCGGATCCTGCATCCAACCGAGAACTAGGCCTATATTTGAATAATCATTAAATTCTGACCATCACTAATTATACAAAGAAAATGTTACAACTCAGAGTAACATTTTTTTCATGCTAAGATCATTATTAAAGCTATAAGTTTTGTTACCCAGTAATAAGCCTTTGCTATTTAGTTAAGTTTGATCAACTACAACCATGTTATTGGCTTAAAGCTATTTTTGGTTATGTTAGTGAGAACTGTTTGTGGGATCCTGAGGAGGCATTCTTTTGTATAACTACATTTTAATAGACCATATACAGTCATTGGTTGTGTACAATAGTTTACATAAATTTAGAATATTTTTCTTATAATATGAACTTATCACATCGTGTGAAATGTCTAAACATACATTGTGTGTGTGTGTGGGTATGTGTGGTGTAAATACATGCACAGGATCAATTTAAATTTAATTGTTGCTTAGTAAGGGAAATACTCTATGTCATTTAATACTTTAATTTCAGGAAAACCAAAAAGATTTGGAAAGTGCTACAGAAACCCTATCAGAATATTTAGAGCGAGATATTACCTCAGAAAATCTGGCAGATATCAAGCAGAAGGTGCAGGATAAATACAGGTGGGTAACTTTAATATATATAACACACACACATATACATATATTGTTTTTTTAAGCTTATGTCATAGAAAATTGTTTTAAGGCATGTATTATCAAGTAAAGGCTAAATCAGGGCCAGGAGATGCACTAAATATGTGAAATGTCTAACCCTTATGTTCGCCCCTCCCTTTCCTTCTACCTCCCACGTGTCTAGTCCAGGAATCAACCAGTTTAGTTACCTCTGCCTGTTATTGAACGAAAGTAGTGGGGACAAGAGGGTAACTTTGCACTTCCAGTGCTCCGTAAGGCAGGCCTGGGCTAAATAAGCACTATTTTTCACATTTTACTCTCTCGCATATACATAGTATAGAGAAAGTATTGTGATCGTGACAAAAAATCGAAATCGAGATAACACTGGGAAAGCATGTTTCTCGATGCCTAGAAACCGAAAAAAGTGTTTTTGGAATGAAATCTGTTCGTCTGTATGTCCGTCTCCGTCTGTCTGTATTACCTTCCGTCTGTTGGCAAGCTCAGCGGATAAACGGTCCATTGTATTTACTTCACTTTTTGAATCAAGGACTTTTCAAAATTTTATCAAACCCCTCAGAATTTGGGTTTTATAACTGAAATATTATAGGGAACTTTTCATGAAAACTTTTTTAAAAATTTTGATTTTTGAAAAATTGGCTCTAACGATTTTAATACAAATGTGAAATTGAAAACTCATATCTGTGACTAATAAAATGGTTATATCCGTTTCTCTGCAAAAATGACTTAGGGAGTACTTTACTCGTATCCATTTTCAATTCTTCTAGATTATCTTCATTACAGTAGGCGATACTTGAAAACCTCCCACAGTAAAGTTGTAGAGAAAATTAAAAAGAACATTTTTTGTTAAGCACATTTCTTTATAAAATTAATAAGTACCAAGATAAAAACGAAATAACATGACTTAAATGCGAATTTCAGAACATACATTTTGATTAAAATATGAATAATCTTTTGTTGCCCATAGCAACAAGAATACTATAATCTAGATATTGTTGTGGCATGTAGTCAGTTTACCACAGTTGTAATGAACACACCAAATCAATTAGAGCAAGGTGGTATAGGGTAATAAGGAAGAGGTCCTGGGTTCAAATCAAACCTCGTGGCCACCCAAATTTACCAGTAGGCTCTTTGAAATAACTCATCAGTGCAGCATTTGCTTCTATTGTTCGGCTATATCTCAATGTATCCTGCGTTTTCCCTTTGAGATTGAGGAAACCATGCAAACTCCAAGTTATTATTGTTGTTGTTGTTCGTGCAAGCAACATGTATAGTGGTGTTTTCTGTTCAAATGAGCGCTCTATTTCTCCCGTACCTGAATGAGTAGTTCTAACCAATTTCATTATATGATACAATGCGACAGGTGCTGATTTCATGCCTCGTGCATGGCCATCGGCGTCGCTTCAGTTCAGTTCTTTGCTAGACTGCATACAGTCCAGACGCGTGCAGCTAAGATCCATATTCGCACGGTTTTCAAGTCAGTTGCAACGCCAAGTTCAAGTGTTCTTAAAACCCCGAATTTTGTACAAAACTACAATTATCAAGTTTTGTTTTAGGCTCGTAATTGCTCTGCAGTAATTGCAACAGTGTTTAAATCATTTCAACTAACACATACATGTGTTACGTTCGGATAGGCTTGCATTGGCATTGTGCAATCCATTGTTCATTGTGAAGTAACCTATCCTAGTGCAAATTACGCTTAATCTTGATATTTCAGTTATTTAACATAAATCAACTGACTATATCAATGATTACAAGTGTTTCAATATATAATTTAATATCTGATGTATTTCCATAGTTTTCAGTCACGTGCTATATTTCCCGCCATTTCTGCATAGTGTATATTTCAGTTTATTATTCACTATATATTCATTGTTTTCAAGCATACGTTTCATTTATTTCTATTGTGCATCATGTGATAATAAAGTTGCATTGTTTTTATGACATTTTATAAATTGTATTTCAGTTAAGATCCGTGGATCCCTATATCCCAGTGCCTATGGTACGTTCACTGCTCTAAACCCTTTATGGTCAACCCTTTTTTATTACTATTACGTAATCTGACCTCCAACCCTAGTTCCAGAGGCTAGATCCTTATTTATTTTAACCTTGTTACACCTGATCATGACCTAACCTTTGGTCCTATATGGGCACTGATTTTATGGATACAATTTTAAACTCTCACACGTGCATTGCTTCGCTTCTCGGGTTCCGCTCATATGTTTCACAGCTTACGTGAAATCCACACATATACTGCTGTGATTTCCGAATCCGGACATACCACGCGTTCATTGGATCATACAACAACTGCACCGTGACGAAGACTCCGATCTGCAGTGAGCAGCGGTCCAGGCTATTATCTAAGTGGCAGTGACCATAACAACATCTCCAGCAGCTCAAATCTACAAGTATTTCTCTTCACATCAGCATGGAAGGAGAATTAAAATCGCTTGTGAAGAAACGTGGAATCATCAAGTGTGAACTCACTCATCTTCAAAATTCATGTGCATCATTCAATGAAGAAACTGATCTACTTCTATTAAAGGTGAGAGTGGATGTGCTACATGAAATCTGGGTAAAATACAATAGCATTCAAACTTAGGTTGAATCTATTGTGGAAGCAGAACTAAGAGCTGATCACATAGAAGAAACAAGAAACTGAATATAAAACTCTGTAAACTTATCAATTTACACGAGCAGCAAGTTCATAGTGTAAATTCTCATCACAGAACAGTGCCAGATTGAATAACACCCGTCATTCCTGCAAGTCACAGAACAAAGTTATACCGTTACCTGTGATAGCCAGTTTTTGAAGGTGATGTTACAAACTTTTAATATTTCTACGTTCTCCAGTCTCGTTGGGAACAATGAATCTTTAGCTCCGATTCAAAATTATCATTACCTTTTATCATCGCTGAAAGGTCAAGCGCATACTTTAGTGCAAAACCTACCTGTCACCAGTGATAATTTCTCTGTGGCATGGGAACTAATTTGTGTTCGCTATAACACCACCAGGTTAAAGGAAGGGTAAACTAAAAAAATACCATTTTCTCATTTTAATCTCATCGCACGGAGCTTTGAATTACGAAACGAATGGTGATCTCGTGAACTTCAGGTGCCCAATATTACGCCTTGTACGGGTGAAGTGAAAAGCTGCTGTGACGTCACACCTGACTAACTCGCTAGCAGGACAACAGCTGCTGTAATGCTCGGGCGTGTGTTTCTAATACACCACCAAGTCTCATTTGTGTTTGTTGTTGATAGAGATGCCTGCAATGTTACCTTCTAAGGACAAATCTCGGTATTCACAAATTAATATCACACGAAAAGAAAATGACAAGGAATTATTTAAAGAATTGCAAGGAAGAAAAGAAAATACGGAATGGTGTAAATGTGGGCTGTGTGTACATATGAAAACGGGCCACGAAAGTGTGTGTTGTTGGGACTGTGAAGTAATTTGTGAACAGAAGGGGGTTGTAGACTGTATAACACGACATTGCTCATTCGATAGCGTTATTATAAATAAAGATATACTAGTTGCCAGGCGTTATCAGTTAATACTTAGATCTAATACAGTTCAAAAACAAAATATTTTTCAAGATACGAACAGAGTCACATTCAGATTCAGAATCATCTTTTGCGGTAGTAGAAATTTCTGAAATGCTAAAAGAGCTATCTAAATCACAATTTCTAGAAGAAACATTCAATGAATCTGTGCAAACATTGACATAAGTTTCATTTCCTAGTTCACACTGAACGCCTACGCTGTTAGAAACTGAATGTTCGTCATAAATACTAGATTCCACATTCATGATTTGTCCATTCCCGGATACTGAAGGATTACTGTTCAAATCTTGCAACGACTCTCTCATTTCCTTCTTCCTCGAGTACGACGATTTTCTTTACTTCATTGGCGGTGTTTCAGATTTCCCACGCAAAAGAAGTGATGGCACAGCACTTCTTTTTTAAACAGATTGCGGGGTTTCTCCAGATAACTGTTTTCGTAACTGTACTGAAAGCTCGGTATCATTTTCTTCAAAATGTTGTGAACAAACCGTACTGTATTTAGTAGGAACAAATTTTTCTCTTTTTATTTTTATCAGCCATTGCTTATTTACGTTCGGGTGACTTATCTCTGTTGGGAAATCGATGGAAAGATATTTTAAGTGTGTTATCACTCTTCGACGATGAGTTTGTACACCCCACAACACAACAATAAACCATTGTTTGAACAGATACTCACTAAAAAACTGTAACAGTAGACAGAATACTGTGAAATGTCTTTCACCGGGCGAGACTGAGCCAAGCCTTCGTCAAGCGTGACGTCACGCGCCCATCGCTTTACAATAAATATATTCGTTTTGTGATTAAATGTGAAGGTGTAAAACATTTCTAACAGTGAATATCATTTCTTAAAAACATTTTCTTTCAATCCGTATGAAAAAAATGATACTGAATTTTTAGTTTACTTTTCCTTTAATAGCAACAGAACATATCCAACAGTTGCTATCATTGCCACAAATGAAAACAGACAATGTAGCAGAACTACGGAATCTTCTAAACAGATTCCAGAGCAATGTAAACACAGTAGAAGCTCTATCTCTAGAAGGTCCACTTCACGACATCATTCTGATGCAGTTTCTTTTAGATCATTTATCTGATAGTATTTGCAAAGAGTGGGAGAGTAAAATTGACTCGCAGCATGTTACGTCTCTCCAAGAACTCATAACTTTCCTAGAATCTAAAGCACATTCATTAGAGATTCTATCGACTTCTAACAGCATATCCAGCCCATCAACAAGAAGAAAAGGTGAGCTGCGATCACATCAACACACTGTCAAAGAAGCTTGGTAGTCGTACACAGATACTAGCAGCAATTCCTGTCCATACTGTCAGGAAAACCACAAGTTGTATCATTGCAATGAATTTCGTCAGCTTCAAGTCAACGAGCGATGGGATTTCATCAAGTCACAGCACCTGTGTGTAAATTGTTTCTCCTCAAATCACAAGATACACCAGTGCAAGTTAGAATCATTTTGTAATTGTGGCCAGTCAGTGCATAGCCAACTACATGAATAGGGTTTCTTGGGCAGAATCTCCTACTTCAATGTCAGATGATGAACAACAAGTGCATTCATTTGTGGTCACTTGTAAATCTTCACAAAGGCAAGTGTGTCCACAGTGTAAACAAAGGCACACTTTACACAGATGTGGCAACTTCTGCGAGCTAAGTGTACAAAAGCGGTGGAATTTTGTACATTCTAAAAAACTGTGCTTTAATTGCTTTTCTTCAGAACATAAGGTACAGCATTGTTCATTAGCTTCTTATTGCAAGTGTAATTCAACTCACAGCAAGTTGTTACACTTTGTACATAAGCAAGTTCAATCTCCATCATATCAAAAGTTCAAAAGTTGGTTTATTGTTTGTAACATGAACATGCATGCATAAACATAGTCAGTAATTAGTACAAACAAATAAGACAGATATTATTATAACAATACACTTAGATTATGCCCATACAACTATGTATAATAAAACAGTATAACATATTAAAAGAGTTTCAATAAAAACATCTGTTTACCTTCATTTCTACATACCTTGAGTTCCCTTTGGACTTGAGGGCATCTTTATAATTCAAGGCTATATGGACATATACTAATTAAATAACTTTTTAGTGCAAATTTAAATTTTTCCCCACTTAAAACTTTCAGATATTCTGGAAGTGCATTGTAATAAATTGAACCTTTGACATAAGGGCTATTTTCGGTCATTCTTAGTTTGCTGTCAACTCTACGATAGTCGTCTTTTTGCCTTGTATTGTAATTATGAACTTCTGATTTTTTTTTTTTTTGAATGTTTAACATATTTTTTTACCAACATGACTATCTGATAGATATGTAACATAAACAGTAAGAATTTTAAACTCAGTAATAGATTTTGACATGAACTACTTGGCTGAATTTTTGCCAAGATTCTTAAAGATTTCTTCTGTAGTACAAATACCCTGTGCATATGAATTTTGTAGGTGCTCCCCCATATAAACAAACCATAAGAAAGATGGGGATAAATTATACCATAGTATATTTTAATTAGTATGTCATGATCAAGATTATCAGAAAGCTTTCTTAATAAAAATAAGCTGGATGATAATTTTTTACACACATAGTCGATATGTCCTTCCCAAGAAAACTTATCATCTATGTGAAGTCCTAAAAATTTACAACATTTAGTAGCCGACTGGGTAGGTTAAGTCTTAGGTTAAGATAATGCACATTGTGCGCGATTCCTTAATTATTAACACTAGTTTCATTGTCATTTATAATAAAATCCTCCTTTGAACCGCCTGGACTGAAACAAACTATTTGAGTTTTATCAAGGTTTACCTTCAAATTGTTTTGTTCAAAATATAGTTTAGTTTCTTGCATAAATGTATGTACTTTATCTTTTAATTCAAGGCAGTCTTGCTCATTGCAGAGTCCAGAAGTATCATCCGCATACATACTTAAAAAATAACAACTATCTAGTGAATAAATAAAATCATTGACATAACAAATAAACAAAAACGGGCCTAAATAGATCCCTGGGGTACACCGGAGCGTACATCCCTAACAAGTGATTTTACTTTTCTTACTGATAAGCCATCATCATATATTATTTCAGTACACTGTTTTCTATTTTTCAGGTATGTTTCTATTAATGATAATAGATTTCCAATAACACCTTGTTTAATTAATTTAGCCACTAGAACTTCATGATTGACCCGGTCGAAAGCCTTGGACAAATCTAAAAATACGCCAGCTACTTTCCTACCCTTATTTATATTCTCTAATACTATGTGTACAAAGTCTACGGCTGCAGAGATTGTGCTACGACCCTTTCTAAAGCCGTGTTGAAAGTCTCCTAGTATATTCTCTGCTTCATACATCTTTGTCAAGTGTGATAATATAATTTTTTCTACTATTTTACTAAACACTGAGATAAGTGCAACCGGTCTAAAATTTTTAACCGCGTCTTTTCTGCCTTTCTTATGAAGCGGTTTAACAATGGCTAATTTTAAAACTTCAGGAAATATGCCTTCTTCAAGTACGGAATTTACCAGATGCAATAGTGGGTAGGCTAGTTCATATTTACATTTTTTTAACAAATAAGATGATATTTCATCCCAACCAGCGGATTTCTTATTATTAAGGCTTCCCACTACCTTTAATATATCATCTAGTGAAAGTAGTGTAATGTCATTAACAGACGTAGGTACAACCTTTGCATTTTCCTTTGTAGCACTATCTGTATAAATATCATTTTCTATAGAATCTATAAAAAAAATGGTTAATTCTAACACAAGCAGACATATTTTGTATGTAGCTTGTAAATCAGTTTACATATTTGTAACTAGCATGTGCCCGCGGCTTCGCCCGTGATAATTATTTCAAAAATTATAAATTTAGAGCATAATAGTTAATTCATTATATTTATTAACACCTAAATCACTTGGACTACATACCACGATTAGATAGTGTCCTCAGATTTGAGGACCCAGAATACCCCTTTATAGTGAGTTTCGTCCAAATCGAACAATGTTTGACCATATTTAGACCTATATTGATTATCCCTCTTCCGTGTAGGTTGAAAATTTCATATGTCTGCGGGCCTTGATACTCTAAGCAAATGAATCCTCCAGGATGGACTTAACAAAATCAAGCGATGGCCCGCGATAATTATTTAAAAAATTAAAAATTAAGAGCATAATAGTTAAATCATCATATTTATTAACACCTAAATCGCGTGGACAACATACCACGATTAGATGGCATCGCCTGGTAAAAGCTACCTCAGATTCGAGTTCCTTGGCCCAGAAAACCCCTGTGTAGTGAGTTTCGTCCAAATAAAACAATGTTTGACCATATTTAGGGCTTACAACATTCAAGCGATCGTGAAAGTTTTATTTCCAAGGTATGACAAAAATAGCCAAAGCCAACTGTAATTGATTTGACATTGAAATGTATAACTGAAAACGGTTGCTTCGAAAACGCAAAAAATGCACGTTTTTTGCCCGTTTTTCACTCATAACTCATGAACGAAACCGAAAATTAAAATTCCGGCTTCGAGGTACATTTTCCGACCCTACAGTCCACCTATGTTTAAAATTTCAGATCTCTGCGTTCCAGTAGATTTCACTGGGCATCGTGGACAGACAGACAGACAGACACTTCCTTTTATTAATATAGATGTAATCCTAAATTGGCCAATTTCTCTACTAGTAAATCATGATTTATAACTAGGGACCGGATTCTTAGGTTTTTACCTATTTTTTTCCTTACTTCCAAAACAAAAAGCGCTGAAACATTATTTCGAATCATGTCCATAGGATCCACCCACATTAATTCTGTGGCACCTAAAAATACCTAAATGGGGTATAAAAACCTAAATACACCTAAACGGGACATAAAACCTAAAATATCTCATTTAGGCTCCTTTTTTGTCGTTTTTTGTTTGTCAGTTGAGAAATCGATATTTTGCGGGGAGAGAATAATTACTCACTAAATTACAAGCATCTGATTCGAATCCTGAGAAGGGTAGAGTCTAGATACAGTATTGACTATTAACTAAGAGATAACTGGAAGAACTTCACAGCTGAGAATCTTGAAACATATTTAGTGATATACTGTAACCAGGAAATGTGAGGCAATCTTATTTTCACTGTTTCTTTTGATTGTTTATGTTTTCTTTCTTCATTTGTATAATATTGTCTTAAAGTAAGTTTACACGAATTTATGTCAATTTTGTTAAGTTAAACTTTACAAGTATTAACTTATGTATTGAATCCTATGTAGCACATTCAGATTCATTAAACCAATTATTCTACCCGAAAACGATATTTTGGGCAAAAAAACCTAAAAAAAACTATTTCACCTAATGGAAAACCTAAAACAGTGTTTTTAAAAACCTAAAAATCCGGTCCCTATTTATAACATCAACAGTGTTGGAAGTCATGTAGTTTACTTTTGCAGAAAAATGAGACATGTTTATGGATAACTGACTCAAAAATTTTACTAAAAGGATTCAGTAGGGATATAGGTCGAAAATTCATTACCTTCCTTACTTTTCCCCTTCTTATGAACTGCAGATTTTTTCCACAGGGATGAGAAAGTTTAAATGACAAATTATAAATATTATGTGAGGACTGATGATAATGTGGGAGCACACCCCTTTACAATAAAGCTTGGAATTTGATCTGGCCCTCTAGTCTTGGAGGCTTTAAGTTTTTTTATTGAAGACACTGACATCTGAGTTTGAAATAGATGGAACATATAAACAGTCTGAGGTGTAAGTTTAAAGTTGAGGTGCAGGTGCTGTTAAAATAGGCTTATTCATAGACTCAGAATGCTCGGCAAAAATATTCACTAGAATCGTAGGTTCTGTGATGATAGAATTGTTTACTTTTAGTTGAAGGGAGGGGTCACTTTTATTTCTTAATTTTGAGATATAGCTCCAAAATTTAGTACTATTTGTCCTTAACTCATTGTCAATTGATCTGTACCACTTGTCTATCAGTGTTAATAATTTTGACTAATTTACGATAATTCAAGAAGATTTGATTGTAATAATCAAAGGAGTGTTTTTTAAACAGTCGATAAAAACGTTTCTTATTCCTTGTATATAGTTTAAGCTCCTTTGAAAACAATGAAGGATATTTTGATTTGATAACAGTAGTTTCAGTAATCAATTTATTAATGGCGTCATTAACTAAATATCTAAAATTTTTCTACAGCAATATCAGGTGATCTCTGGTTATACACAATGAACCAGTCTGATTGAGCTAAGATGTTATACAGTTTAAGATAGTCACCTCAATGAAAGCATAAAGTTGATTTATTAATGGCGTTATTAACTAAATATCTTAAGATTTTTCTACAGCAGTGTCAGGTGATGTCTGGTTATACACAATCGACCAGTCTGATTGAGCTAAGGTGTTGTGCAGGGTGTTAATGAATAACACCGAAATATTTTACCTGTGTATACAGGGGACATAGGCAAGCAACTTTTATTAAGAGATTTTTGCTCTATGGATTCAATTCTTCTTGTTATAACATAAAATCTCCCAAGGGTATGCCTGCCACTGACTTCTATTATTTGAAATGATACAAAACAAAGGAACAGTGAATGTTGTGTAGTGGTCGGGAAAATTGTGAAAAAATGACGATCGATATCTTCCGGTACTAGAAAAAGAACACAAATGGAATTTCATTGTTGTCAAAGTTATGAATACAATACGATAGTATAATGCGATTTATTATTTTTGCACAGCACATGTTTTTACTTGAGAATTCTTAAATAAACCAGAGTATCTAAGCAGTTACGCTTTGAAGACAGATTGAAGTTCGAATACATTGAAATACTGGAAAGAAAGATAAAGAAAATTATATTTCAATGATAATTCATGAAGCTTCTATTTTAATTCACTGTTAGGAATGGAATGAACAGAGAACTTCGAAATTGTGTACACATCTGTTGAAATAACAGTTTGTCTTAATGTATTTCACACAATCTTTTATTTAATGCAGGAATTGCTGGAACTTGGCCCCTCCAGCACGAATGCACAGACAGTGCTACAGAAAAGATACTTGCACACTTTGAAAGATTCCTGGCGTATTGCGAATAAGTTGACACTGTGATTATGCGGGCGACTAATTCCATCTTGGAAATGACAGGTGAGGAGTGTCTGTTCAAAACACGTTAAGTCCACCTCTGATCGTAATGTAGTTTTTTGCGGATTCGTATTTTCTGAGGTGTTCTGCATGATACTACATGATGTTTTTGTTTCAAATCGCAACCTTTCCCCGTTAAAATTGAGCCTGAAATATGGGTTTCGATGCAAAACGCGTTCAGTCCAGAACTCGGTTCGGTGCAAATTACGTTGAGTCCACATTTTAGATGCGATCACGTGCGAAACAGGTGGTGCGTTGAACTTTACGACGTCTATTGATGCAGGTGTTCTTCTAATGAAAGCGGCATTCACCAGACGCTGGTCAACAATAAAAACACAAGAATAATAAACGTAGATCACATTTCACTGCAAATTTTTCATTAGTTTTCTTGTTTGACAGTTTGGTACTTCGGCAATAGTTCACTTTGTATTAGTGCGATCAGATGTGATTGTAATTCTTAAAAAAAATACTAATTTTCATCTTTTTAAATGATTATTATTATAGTGTTGGTCAAAATGTGTTAAGTCCGTTACTTTTGAAACTTTAACTATCAATAAAAGATGTAAATGAAAAGAATGATTTGACACACACAATACATTTAACTATATATTAATTACTGATTCTGATCAGAAAGAAATATTGCAAATTCGTTTGATAGTTGGCCACAAACAGTTTTTCGTCATTCCTGAAAAATCATTATTTGTGGCTAAACGCGTTTTGAATCGACGCTCCTCAGGTGTTTCATACACCAAAGCCTTCAGTGCCCCATAAAAAGAAATCTAGAGGATTTGAGTTTTGGCCATTTAGTGGTCGAACTTCTCTTCCAATCCAATGGTCAGGGAAAACATGATTTGTTTGTTGTTGCACTACCCAATTACAGAATTGTAGACGAGGACCAAAGTCATTAGGACCTAAACCATGTACCTTTTGGAGGTGAAAGGGATGGAGCTGACCTTCATGTAGGACTTCCCATACACTGATGTGGTTCACACCCATTGCACTTGTGATAGCATGGGTGCTAGTAGAAGGTTCCTCTTCAGTTTGATTAAGGTCATGATCTTCGAAATGTCGTATACGGCAAGTTCGTCTTCTGCCGCAGTCTGCTTTCTTTACTTTAAAGGTTCCAGAATCCTGCAAATGCAAAACAACAGACAGAAAAGTTGAATGATGTGGATTCTTTCTCTTTAGAGCTCAGCTGCTATTAAAGAATTACCTCTTGCTTCTCCATAAATAAGATGCATATCAGCAAATTCAGCGAAAGTGTAACCATTCTCCATTTTCTCTACTTGAAATTAATTTAGAGTTTTTGTACGTAGTAAAACCTTACTATTTACTTATTCTGTTCACAGAATGATCAACTATGAAAAAATGACGATCTATATCTTGCAACACTGAGGGAAAAAAAATCACAAACAAAACATTTTTGTTAGCGCTGGAATTAGGTATGAAAGAAATAATGCAGTGGCGGGCAGTCATGTGATAAGTCTGTAAATTTTGCAATTTATGAAAACTAAATTATGATATAGCTGTTGATGAATGATTAAGAATCAAGTTTTTATCTATCACTAAGAAGGCATGAAGTCAATTTAATGAAAATCTTAACCCTATTTCGCTAAATTATTGACTTATGAGCACCAAATTGTAATGACTTTAATGTCCTGTAGCGTACACATTTTACGTCATAGAGCAAAAATCTCCTAATAAAAGTTGCTTGTCTATGTCACCTCTACACACAGGTAAAATATTTCAGTGTTATTCATTAACACCCTCTATAGTTTAAAATAGTCACTTTGATGATAGCATAAAGTTTTTACTGAAGTTTGTGTGTCTCTGTTTACTTGACATCTTATACTTTTGATTGGGGGATGAGGGATGTCAATATTTACCAAAGCATGATCAGATACAAATACCGTGGTTTCATCAATGTTAGTAAAGACTAAATCTACTGGGGACAGTGTTATTAATTTGATATAGATTTAGGAAGGAACAAGTGTGGTGTATTGTTCCTCCTTTAACTTTATGAAAGTGATATAAGTTAGTTGTATCACCAGTATTCCATTTTAAACCTGGAATGTTCAGATCACCATGTATGGTCTGATAATTATTACAATTATTACAAGATTGTTTTCAAGGAAATTGTAGTATTGTTGAAACACAGCAATACTGGTATTAGGTGAGAAATAATGACAACCTATAAGAATTGGCTGTTCATTTTTAGATGAGATTTCAATCCAGACACATTCATCTGTTTGTTCTAAATCTGGTCTATGCTTATACCTGACACTGTTGCTAATAGCGATTAGGGAGTTTGGTTTACGAGGGAGTAGTTTCTGTCTGATCTATGTACTTGATATGTATTAGGAAAGTAATTGTATTGTGTCCTGTGTCTTTGAAAAATAAAATCGCTTTCAAACACCTCTATTTATTACTTACTAGTAAACGGTTTTCAGGAGAAGCCTCCTCATCATCAGTTTTGTCCATCTGCCGAACTTCCATCTTGTACCACCTGATGCTGTGCTGTGGTTTAACGAGTTTTCCAATTAGGTGTAACTTTTGCTCCCCTGGTAGGTCAAAATATTGGAGGTCATTTCTGTATGTAGATCTTCTCCCATATGGTCAATTGAATCAGAGGATGAAAGTTTTTAAGTCTGTGGTAGCTGCACATGGGTGGAATTCAGATCATGAGGTGATAAAGAATGCCGTTCTACTTAAGTCCCACGGTAGGTACACTTGTATGGAATTTGGATCATGACACAATAAAGGAAGTGGTTTTACTTAAAAAAAAATTATGTGATTCAGTTGACCATACGGAAGAAGATCTGCATACAGAAACACAGGAATTACTTCCAAAATTTTGGCATGAAAAGGGAGAACGAGTTAGGTTACAAGACAGAAGTTCGGCAGTTGGATGTAGCTGACGACAAGAAGGTTGTCTTCTTGAAAACAAGTTTCTAGTAAGTAAGTAATAAATTATAATGTAGCGAATCACCTTGGAGAATTATGTATTAATAATACAGACAAACTTCGATAATTCAAACTTTTTAGATTCAAAATTGTGAATAATTCAAAATTTTTAGCATGGTCCCTTGATATTCCTATACTCAAATTAACTTTTCTAATTCAAAATCATGATTAATTTGATTTTTTTTTTGACAGTATTAAGATTTGTTCGTGCTCTTACAGTTACAACCAAGGTTCGTGCTCTTACAGTTAACAACCAAGGAATGAACTTCGAACTGGATAGTTCACTCCATTTTTTACTACTAAAGCTTACAGTAACAGCCAACAAATCTACTGTGACATATCCTTGTTACTATAATGTAATTTTCATTAAGTAATGACAGTTTTGAAGTAATGAAATAAATACCTAAGTTTACTTAAGGATCGTTCTAAGATTGAATGAGGATGTATACACACAAATAAACAGAAGCAACACATAATCACTGAGTGAGGAGCGAGGTGGGGATGGTAACGTCTTGGACTTGCATTCGGGAGGTTCCAGGTTCAAATTCTGTGACCGGCCAATTTGACATGGGTTTTTTTCAGTCGTAAAGGCAAATGCGGAATTGAATATTTACGTACCATGAATCATCCTCACCATTTCTTCTTGTATCATATCCATTTAAATTATTATCAGTTGAAATTTACTCCATTAAATACACTGACAATAGATACAATTGACAATCAATAGTTCCATGGTCTACCCTACTGTATAGACACAGATCCCAAACTCCTGATATGGCCTCGAAGCTAAAAGAAGTATAAACACAGCTAAAATAAAAAAAATATATATATATTTTTTTTTTAAATATTAAAAGGACCCACATGATCTTTATTTTTGTAGGATTGAACTGCAATTGGCAATTTCATAGTCCAAATGATTGTTGCCATGATAAGCACCAGAATTGACTTCATTTCAAAAGAGATGAACAAAACCTTGAGTCTACTCTGAGCCTCAATGAAAAATCTACATAAGTTACGTTTCTTTTCAAAACAAAGCAAAAATGGGAGCATATAAATGATGAAATAAATGATAGATTTTTGTATGTAGAGACTATTTTGTAAATTCTATTGGAAGTTTACACATTAAAGATTATAACATAATAATTACATTCATTTTAGTTTCAATACTGAACTTCACCTTTCATATAATTTACCTGTACTAGTTTTGACTATTATTGCTACCATTTTCAGTAGCTATGCTTCAGTTTTACGACAGTTGAAGCATATTTGTTGAAAATGGTAGCAATGGTTGCTAAACCATTACACCCAAAAGTGAAGCTTAGTGTTAATTTCATCTCCCTGTATAGTTATTATGAAAAAATGTAATTTACTAATGTGAAAACGTATAACTGAAAAACGTATAATAGAGATGAATTGTAATGGAGTGAGATCAGTGTCTTAAAGATTTAGCTTATAAGTGTGAAAAACCTAGCAGTGAATAATTTATAAGTGAGGTTCTACTGTATTATTGAAAAGAAAATTATTGGTTGTTGTAGTAGTTTGAAATCTGATGGTCCGACTCCCCACGGGGTCCGACCATGCTGCCATCTGTAATTGTTTACGTCTTACTTCACTCATGTGTTTATGTAGTAAATGTCTGTGGATCATTTAGTGGGAAAAAATACTAGTGTCAACACTTAAAAATTCTTCGCACAAGCTATGGCCGAAAATGAATAGAAAAAACTCAAAATGAAGATGAAACTGAACAAGAAAATAGCCACGAAAATTAAGACTTGAACACCCCAGCAATTTTAAATTATTTGCGAGCTTTGCATCCTGATGTCCAGCCCATTGACTTAAGTGAGTGGATGAAGATGACTGCACAACAGAAGCAGAACTAAATGACTACCAAATCATTGCTGCGTTACCCGAACTACGGAAGACAGAGAGAAAGATGATGACAATCCAGTTACCTGAGTATTACATGCAGATGCTAAGCAGGCATTTGATACAGTTCTTCAGTCATTTGAAGAATACTCCTTTTCCACACTAGTGGATATATTGTGGGTATAAAAATGGAGGAACATCACAGCAAAGTGAACAACCCAGACTTTGTTTGTCCTTCATAAGTGATGAGTACAGGTATAGTATTAAGTTTTTACAGTATGATTACTTCATAATTTGTAATACTGTCAACAATATTTTTCAATTGTGTAAAACATTTCTTTATATCACACTTTTACTTAAATAAAACTGTTCCTATGATAATCTGATCTTTTTTGTGTTCCAACCATACTCCTGGTCCATTTGGAGTCAGACACGTGATATTCTACTGTATTCTAATCTGCAGTATCTGCAGAATTAGTTTTTACAAAATTGAAACTGTGGATAGCATTATATGGTAATTCATAAGAGTGTGTTTCGAGAAATTCTTGGAAAAATAATGTGGTAATTTTAATTAAAGGTAATTTAAAATGTCATTATTTCTGTTATATACTTCGTCACTCTCACCTAGCTCTTCTGTGATGTATGTTTCAGGTACTGTGACAGTAGGAGGAAAGTATTGCTGGAACATGTCCATGAAGGTTACGAGAAGGACTGGTGGGAGTATACGGAATAATTAGTGACTGTGTACATGAACTCTGAATTCTTACTTTTTTTAATGCGAACAGAATTTACTGATTGCGAGTGTGTACACCCAAATATGAGTGAACCTATACATATATATACATATACATATATATAAATACACATGTAATATATATGTATATATATATTTTTCAGGTTTGAGGGGTTGGCCAATTATATTGTTGGGCTTTAAGTTTCTTCCATGTTAATGAGTCCCTTAGTGGATCCAGACAGTGGTATCCAACCTCGGCTAGGCACTGGTGAGCTTGACCACACACGCAAAGTGAAAACCACACCAGTAAAATTCTGTGTATGGCGTTAATTTTGTAAAGGAAACTGTAAAGAAGATAACATAATTAATATTGGATTAGCTCACACGGATCTTATAATTGGATGAAGAGACACAATCTAATTCGATGTCAAGTTTCATCATGGATATTCTTTACTGATCCACAAATACCATATACATTTTCTTAGAAAGTATATTGTACATAAATCCTATGTTTACATGATTTAATTAGATTCTGCTTATTTGGCACCTTTAATATTTCTTTCTCTTTGAAATTAATTGTATTTTATGTGATCAAACAACATTTTAATAGGCTTTACCTCATTTAAGTGTTTTGTGATTTTTACAGCTGTTTTGGTTGTAGACTGAAACAAGAACAAATACTGCTAGTAACCTTTATCATCAGCATATTACTTGCCACTTGAGCTAAAGGGGATTTGTTTTATGCAGATGGAAATGAATTGTATGAAAGAGAGAGTGTGATAGAGTGTTGTAATTGATTGAAAGAATACCAACATAGAATGTGATATTGCAGTTACTCAGTGTGATTTTTTCCTTTGTCTCCATTTAAAACATGAATATGCCCTTCCTATGATTAGAACTTGAGGTTAATTTTGCCTTCAAGGAGAAATCAATGTTCAGTAAATAATATCTATTATTTCAATACCTCATACCAGAAACTTAAGCAGATACAGTGAATTCTTATTAACATGTTTTTCTATAGACCAAAATATGATTGTCTTGAACGGGAAAATTAAAATATAGGATATTCTAGTGATTACTGCACACATAGAGAATTTGAAAGTAGTGGCATTTTCTTGGTTTATTCTCTAACTCAATCCGGTGGTTACAATAGATTTGTATGAAGTACATAGATAATTTATCACCTCGGTGGTGCAGAGGTAATATGCTTGCTAGGTCGGTGGATTTTTCAGGACATAACAATCCTAGGCACAAAGTCCTTCAGGAGGGACTATAAACTTTAGGACCTATGTCAAACACTCCTCTGGAGACACACTGGACAAAATTCCCCGGTCTTTTTATATCCAAGTAATACCTTAGTTTCTTCTAGGTGCTCATTGAAGTGAAGGCTTTGATCTATATAGGAAAATAACAAAACTAAATTAATGTTTTGTAAATGAAACCTCAACCAGAAGGCTATGCACAGAATTGCAAGGATTCAAATTTGAGGTGAATAATTTAATATATACTTTTATTAATCTCAATATAATCATTGGCTGCATTACGAAGCATTACGAAAACAATTGAAGAAAACTTGTTAAAACTGAAGTGCTGTTAGTTACTACTAAGAAAATGACAAAATTGAAAAATTCATGAAATAAGGTGCATTCCACTATTTATTATCAGTTTAGCTGAAAGTGCTAAACGCAAGAATTCCTTGACTGCCATGCCAGCTATGCTGCACTAATTTGTACCAAGTGTACAATGTCGCCAACATCACAAACATGATTATGTGCAGACTGCACTTGCAAAGCACAGAGTAGTCTATGGATTATAAACGAAAAGTGTGTTATTTCCTATGGGATAATATGATGGTAAGAACAGGAGGGCAAATAAAATCTTACCTTAGGAAATTATCAGAAACAAAGGCATGTGGACTTCTTAGTGTACCGAAAGAAGTTTTGCAAAAGATGTGGAAGGGAAATAAACCTACTGCACAATGGTGGCTCATAGCTAAAATTAGTGGGGCTGCTACTCTATAAATTTTTTAGCCTTTGTTTTAAAACTGTGTTAAAGGAAACAAATATGTATAAAAATAAAATTTATTCAGAAAATTTATAGAATCCTAAAAGAACAAAATCAAATATTTTTTACTTACTTTAACCTAACTTATTACAGTTCAAGCTTCAACTAATCATTTAAAAATTAAATCCATTCTTGTTGTTTCAATTTGCGCTAAAAAATAAATAATTTTCTCCATCTCTGGTTGACAATGAGAAAATTTTTCTCCTGTGAAAGCACTGCAAGCACATTTAAGTCTTACCAAATTCATAGTGCTTTTGAGAAAAGTTTTTATTCTTTTCAATGTTTAAAAGCAGCATTCTGCCTCTGATATACTCATGGGATCTGTCAAAATGTTTTTATTAGTTTCATAATTTCACTAATTTCTCGAATGTTTTTTGTTGTTGCTGAGATATTAGAATATCAGGTGTTGAACGACCTCTTTTCTTAACTGTAACTTTCTCGATGTTCAAGATCACTTACAGTCATAGAACTTATTTCTTGGGGATGCAAGGCCATGTTAAAGTGTCATGTTAAGTAAAAGAGCTGACTAAAATGAATAAAATAGAATACCTGGAAGCAGAATAATAATAATCTAATGCTACACTTTTATCACATTCATGAATATTGTATATGGTTTTTAAGCACAACACAAGCTGAGTAAAAAGAAAAACTACGTTCCACCAGCATGCCAGTGTCGGCACTGCAGGAGCGACAGTGCTCTCTCTCCCTTGTAGCCCGCAGCTTCCTATGTACATGCCACTGGAACTGTGTTCCATACAAAGATTTGATTTTTCTATCTTTTTCATAAACTGGGGGATAGCTACTGACTCTAAGCTTAAGGATTACATATTTTATAAGTATAAAGAAAAAAGGACTCATTATATTAAATGTTATAATAATATCAAGAGGAAATAGGGGGTGCTGCAGTTCCACAGTGCCTATACGCAAGCAGCCACTGCTACCCCGTTAAGATAAGTAATGGCAGCTAGATTCTAGGTCATTGACATGTAGTGCCAGTGATAGGTTAGGTTAGAAACAATGATATTAGTTTAAGTAGCAGCATACTGAATAGCACAGGTTTCATTAAATGTGCCATATTGAATCTCATCAACCATAATAATTGTTCCTCTTTCGTTTTTCATGGCTTAGGTTGGCTCGGTCAGTAGTCATGGAATAAATCTGTTTGTTGAGCTGTTCCCCTAAAAGATACAGAAATATATGCTACTCATCGTATTTTGACAGCCTTGAATAAAACAATAAATCATGTAAACTGATGAAATGTGTTAAAAATTACATAAAGTGAGGAAAATACACAAAATTGACTTATGCTTATAAAAATGAAACTCTATCTAAGGTGTGACCAATGGAAATATGACAAAAAATCTTAGTACCAGGCTAGTAGAACTCTCAAAATCCACAATTGCTGTGCAATCGGTTTTTTGATACGACTTACCGTTTAGCTACTACAAACCTCAGGCCTTAAATTTGAGTCTGCCATTTTGAATGTTTTTTTGGGGGGTATAAATTAAAAATGGGTACTTTTGAAATTTTCCATCGATTACAGGATAATAGCTATAAGAATGCCAAATTTCAAGTTTCTGGCAAGTGGGCAAACAATTATGAAAGTGAGCATGTATTCATGCTGCTGTATAATGTAGTGATTTGCTTTATAAAAAGCATAAGGCAGTCAGTTAGTCGTTACTCCGGTAATGGTTAAAGACATGAATTTAATGTCTAATTCCTTTCCTTCCACTTAATTAATAGTATATAAATAATAACTAGGCTTCAAAGTACCTACAAGGGTAGGACGCCATTTGGATGTGTGTTCTCGACGGAGAGAAACCTCCCGTGGTTTGCCTTGTCTTCTGAATCAGTTGAGGAATTTGATGTCAGACTGGCATGTTGTCATGGTAGCTCAATGGTAGAGCATCGGCGCGTTAAGCCGAAGATCCGTGTTCAAATCCCGGTTATGACATAAAATTTTTCAAGCTGATTCTTACTTGTATTAATGGTTAAAGATTTGGTCCAAAATCAGTAGGGTTCTTCCTATGGACTTGATAAGTCTGTACACTAAGTTTCATGAAAATCTGTTAAAGTGTATTCAAGTTATTGTGGACATGGATGGATGGACATTTTTTCCCTTCACCAAGTAATCTTAGTGTAGGGGCACACAGGCTTGTTTCCACGCTGCAGTTCTGCATGAAATAAGCAAAATGTATAGAATACATTGACACATGTGAGACAGGCCACATTAGCATCATTCATCGCAAAGAAGGAGTCAGCTGTGTCTTCAAGGTTACCCGCTCAGAGAATGGGCTGGGGTCCATTTGTTTGCTGGTTTTCACGCTGACTAGAGTGGTCACACGTGCCTCCTTTCAAGCAGCTGTTGAGTTCTTACCATCATTTTGAATATCAATCTCAATAAGAATAGAACATTTAGATAGTGAATTAATTATACTGGTAGTACAGAAACACCCTTGTCTGTATGATATCCAGAATCGTGATTTCAAAAACCGGGATATCAATAACTGCAGCTGTTGTCGGAGAAAACTGGGAAGAGATGGACAATGAAAACAAAACTAATATCATTAAGTGAAATATTGATTTAAGTACAATGTGTGGGTTGGGTGGGGGTACGCCGTAGCGTAGTGGTTGAGGCGCTGTGCTACAAACCGGAAGGTCACGGGTTCGATCCCCAATGAGGTCGGAGTTTTTCAGTTGGCCTAAATCCTTCTGGTGGCACTATCGCCCTGGGGTCGACTCAGCCTCTAACAGAAATGAGTACCAGGAGCACTCCTGGGGGTAAGGCTGACAACCTTACCACTTCATGTGCCAAATGTCTAAAATCTGGGGCCTCAACCTCCTGGAACCCTCTGGGCCTCCATGGCCTGTATAGGGAACACTTTACTTTACAATGTTTTGGTAATTATTCATAATTTATTCTACCAATTTTAAGGTCAGAATGCGAGTTTTAGAAAATCGTTCATATCTCCTAAAGTATTGCAGCCAGAGTTATGAAAATTTTTACTCACATTTGGTATTCTATGGTAATAATATACCATTGTTTAAAAAAAGATTTTTGTGCCATTAGTATTTTTTTTTTTTTTTTTAAATTAATTTAATTTTAATCACCACATTTATGTACCTTTTCTATGGAAACTACTTAATGGATAACTATGAAAGTTGACCTGCTTACTTTTAAAGGATCAATATAACTTTCTATTCAGTCATTTTTCAGATTCCTTTCCATTATTTACTTTTAACAAATCTAATTTTCGATACAAAATCTGTGTTAAAAGTTAGTCCTCTTATTAATGCAGATATTAATAAATGGCTATATCAAAATTCTGTTCCAAGAAAAAGTCCATTTATTTGTTATCAAAAGTTTCATGCAATTATCTTGAACAGTTTCTGAGAAAAAGGTACATAAACTATGAAAAATGTAACTTACGGGGAAAAGCGTTTAAATTTTAACTTTTCGTTTTGCTGTATATTCATGCAACTACTGCATTAATAGTTAATGATGAGTTGTCCATAATTTGTGCGCACACAGCAGCTAGAACAATGACTGGAATAAACAGACTAGGTATGTTTGCACTTAACATTCTCAGTGTGAGAAGAAGCTTGTGTGGCCATGAGTACTGCTGACTTTCCGTCTCTGTGTTTTCACGCAGAACAGCAACATGAAAACAAACTCGGGTGGCCCTAGCCTTAGAAAGTACCATTCTGGTACCTAATAATGTGCTGCTACATACACAGTACAGTAGCTGCAGGGTTTATGTTAATATTACTTTTGATTTCTTAAATAATTTTCTTTTTTTTCTTGACCAGTATCCTTATTTTTTTCTCAACACCAAGTGAACCTCTGAAAATTCTAATACCTCCAATAAATAGTTCTGCCACCTTTAGTGTAGCAAAACAAAATTAATTGCCTTGTGACATGAATGACAGTAATGGTAAAGTGAATCAGCTGATGCTAAATGTTATCTAAGAACTCTGGCAAAATTAAAACATCCAATGAGAAGCAACTGGAATTGAATTGATTTTATTTGAAGGATTGTAAGCGTAGAACTTAAAAGTTCCTTTTAGGCATACAATCTGCTCACAGTGACAGAAAAAAATTACAAATATAATAATACTGGAGTGAGATAGGAAGAGACTTCCTACAAGACCAAGCAGATGGTTGGACAATAATAATTGTCTAATTATTAGAGCAGAGTTTTAAGACCAGAGCACACCAGTTAGAATGTGATGTGACCAAGATTTGTGTGTGGTATGTGATTGGTGAGCCTGTTGTAATCATAAGTGAGAAACTTTAATCGTCTTAGCAAATAAACGTAATTGTAGTGCAACAAATTAAATAACAAACATGTGAATATTCGGGCTGCGCATCAACCATGACATTAGCTCTTGATCCTGCACCTACTTGATTCTCTTGTGCTTTTGCACATATTGTTATTTAACTTGTCTCACTACAGTAAGGTTGGAACTGGGACTTTAAAATGCATACTTTGCAGGAAAATGAAATAATAGGGAATGTTCTAATGAGATTCCACATATCATGAAAGGAATGGTATACTGTAATTGAGTGAAGCAATTTAGGGGCAGGAAAGATGATCCAGGCCAAGCCTTTGCCATATTTGGTTTAGTAAAATGAAACAAGGATGAAGAATTTAAATTGAGCAGAAAAACAGTAATGTAGTCCTGTTTACATGCAACAGAATCAAAGCAGTGTATGAGGCAGATTCTATTGCCATACTTATCTTGTTGCAATAACCTGTTATTAAATATATTTTTACCCTCTAATTTGTCAATATTTCGCATTTTATGACTGCATTCTGAACGTTGGAAACCTTCCAGGCTACAATGCCAAGGTTGGTTGGTATTCGACATCTTGTGTGCAACTGTGGCAGACATCTTCAGGAGCTGGACTGCATACCGGTACTCTCCACTAGCTCACTGTAGTATGGAGTTTGATATAGTGCATCTCCATTTTTATAGACTAAGAACTGTGCTGTAACTAGGGTGACCAACCTTCCTTCATGGGACACAATTGTTTCATTTTCTATCTGAACAAATTTTCATGTTATTACCACTGGTACGAATTTTCACAATATACATCTGTCCTGCCATCTAGCTTTAACTAAACGTGGTGTAACAGTTGCCAACAGTATGATCTTTGAAAGTGCAAAGAAGCAGGTTATAGGATCTTTGGATAAGTGTTCTAGATAAGATTTTGTGATTTTTGAAATAGATTTGGTGTCTGATAGTGATGAATGTACTTCTACTTCATCGCAAAACAAGAAAGCCATTTGAGAAAACAAAAAGGAAAAATAAGGGTGTATTATGTGCATATAATGCAAATTGTATTTTTCTACGTTATTACTTCAGTAAGAACACCCTTGATAAAGAAATGTAGCTGTCCCCCAAAATTGTGGAACATACCCCTCATTCCTTCCTTCAACAGTTGGTCACCCTAGCTGTAACCCTGCAATCTGATTGGCTGCTGCCTAACTTTCTGATTTGTCCTTGTGTTTGGAATTTTTACTGTGGATATCTAATTTGGTTATCTGTGATTTTTCTACTCTGTTTTTCTAAGAAATTTAGAAAATAGCAAAGCCTTGGGTATTTACATAAAAAAACTCCATTCACAAGGACCAATCAGAAAGTGAGGTAAGCAGTCAAATCAGATGATGGGGTTACAGCACATCTCTAGTGTTCTGAACAGAGAACATTATTTCAGACTTCGCACTTCCGTGAGCCAGCAAGCCATGATAGCTCCTGAAGGTATCTGTCATAGTTGCAGAAGAAATTAGTAATAACTCCACCTGGAAAAGTCCAACACTTGATAATATCTCAGTTTGACTTTGATCCGTTTGAAACTTAAAAATCCCTAAATTTGACCAGAAGATAATTGCTATTAAATAATACCACAAAACATTGTACACTCCTCCTAGCTTTGAGGGACTACTCATCTGATAATCATTAGTTTATACCTGATTAATACTGTTGTAATTTTTCTCTTTTGTCGGTTTCATTTTCTGTATAACTTGATTTTTAAAACTACTAAAACTATTTAATATAATTATTTTTTTCATTATCTAAAATAAGTTTTGATTCATTTCAAGCCCAGTGTAGACTTGCATGAACCAGTACATAAACACTTAACTTTCCGTTATATCAATAATGGAAAAAATAATAAATCTGTTTAGCTTTGTATAAAGTTTATCAGTTGTTGAAAAAGAGATTGTACATTACTTGTCAACAATCAGCCCAAGACTGAAAATGCTTCTCTTTTATTAACTCAATAAATAGTGATCTAATTGAAAGCTTTCTTGCTCAGTTTGTTTTCAGAGTGAGCAGAAATAGTTTTATTTTAATCACGTCCATTTTATTATTTGTTTATTTTTTGTATTAGAGGCTGTGGAGTGCAGTGAGATGAACTACTACAACATGGTGGCTTATTTTGTGAACATTATCCCTGCATGTTCGAGCATGATGACCATAAGTAAAAGAAAATAGTTGAATGCCAGCAAATCATCAAATATTTCTGCCAAGCTGTAGGTTATTTTATCCTACAACTGAATACGAAATATCTGACCAATGCCCGGTTTCTACTAACTTTTGAATTGCCTATGGGTAAATTACCCATGGACAAATTAGTTCCATTTAACCTACAATGGTATAATGAGCAAGGCCCTGGAGTTGTACAGTTAATTTAATTCAGAAGGCTTTGATTCTCATTGTTATTGATCATATGAAAGGTTAAATTTTATCCAGCCATCCATGAAAGGACAAATTAACCCAAAGATTTACCCTTGGACAGATCTAGCCCGAGTTTGTAGGAACATTTTTTCTGTCATTTTCATATTTACCTAGAGGACATTTATCTAGAAACTCGCCACAAGTGTAAGTGATTGCTATCTTTAAATTATTTGTGTTTGTGTGGTGTTATTCTTGTGTAAATTGTGTAAATTCTGTGCATTAGATAATTTACCCATAGGTAATTCGCGAGTTTATAGAAACCGGCCACTAGTCAGCCAGTCTTTATGATTGTTGTAGTATTCTTGAAATAATTCTTTTGACTTGTAAAATCATTGTATCAAGTCCACTTATACCAAGAGAAGAAGCCAGGTAGATTTTCATAGGGTTAAAAACCACTTAGTTGTACATAATAATTAATTACAGAAGTGTGACTGCAAAATAGACGACAAACAGGGAAAAAACACAGAAATGACAAGTTGATGTGTTTGGTTTTTTTAAAATTCCTGTTTTTAAATGTTATATGCATGAGTAATTCAATTTTTTTTTCTGTTACTGCAAATTATTTCTTATTTGGTATAAATTCTGTTATAGTTCATTTGAAACAAGCTGGGAGCAAACTTAACACTGGTGATAAGTCAAGGCATAGTTCACGACAAGGAATTCTCTGCATATCAATTTTATAAGAGACATGAAAACATAAGTGTCAAAAACAGGATAACCAATAACAGTAGCAACCAATAATAAAAATATTTATTCAGTTCTCAACTTAACATCACTACCAGATTATTGCTTAAAATGTATCTGTTTATTATACCAATCGTCATAGTGAAAGCATGTAAAGCTCTTGAGAGTCTCATCCAATGAGAGCCAGTTAGTAGCCTTCAGCTAAGGACCCTGGAGATAGCAAGGCTGTGTTGGAGATTAGCCTGTCCTCCACAGTAGATAGCAGTAATACCACACACAGTCCCATCTTCTTCTTGGCCCCAGATCCCTTCATCATTGAAATCCCCAGTGATGGGAATAATCGAGTAATCTATTCAAAGTAATATAAAAAATTGAATGAAAAAGCTCTTGGATGAAAGCAGGATCACAGTACTTGAAATTCCAGATATGAGAACTCAAGTGGGTAGCCAAGAAGTGAGAACTACTAGAAACTGACTCTTGTCGTTTGAATGTTCATCTCTGGTGTTTCATCATGTTATAAGATCTACTGCTATTGGTTCCTGCAGAGGGTGTAAAGAATATTTTGAATCTGCCATATAACATGTTTTATAGCGATATGATTAAATTTATCTTCTATGACGAAACTTATAGCCTTGTGTTCTACAAGAATATTTTTCAAATATAAATTGAATAATAAATTATACTTTCTTATTGAAAATTTTCGTTTGGTTTCAAGCAGTGCTGCCAGGTATTGCAATAATCTCATTGAATTAATAGTGTTTACAAAGTAAAGATCATTGCCGTCTGCCGTAGGATCTTCTGTTAAGAATCGGCAATATGGCAACATCTAACTGCCCTGTGCTCATGATAGCCGTACGTTCTTGTATATGCCTTTCTTGCAGAGGCGGCTCGTGTATAGGCACTGTGGAACTGCAGTACCCCCTATTTCCACTTAATTTTGATTTTATCGATAACATTTAATAAAATGAGTCCTTTTCTTTTTTCTTTAATTCTTTCTTTATACTTGTACAATGTATAATCCTTAAGCTTAGTGCCAGTAGCCATCCCCCAGTTTATTAAAAAGAGAAAAGAAAATCTTTGTATGGAACTGTGCGCTTCAGAGTTCCAGCAGCGTGGTGTTTGACTGTTGTGTGCATTCCCACATAGGAAGGTGCATGCTGCGGCTGCGAGGGAGAGAGAGCACTGTCACTTCCACAGTGCGGACCATGGCATATTGGTGGAAGGTAGTGTTTATTTTAATTTTTTTTTTTTTTTGCACTGCGTGTGTTGTGCTTAAAAACTATATTCTTGAATGTGATAAAGTATACAATTAGATTATTATCTTATTTCCAGCTATTCTGTTTGATTCATTTTTTCGGTTCTTTTATTTAACAGAAAACTTTAAACATTATAGATCAAGGAGAAAATTATTGATCTTTTCATGGAAATTAAAACATGAAGAAGAATAGATTTCATTTTTAAACGAATAGATCAAGCTTGAACTGTAACAGTTTATATTAAAGTAAGTAAAAAATGTTGATTTTGTTCTTGTAGGGTTTTATCTAGTTTCTGAATAAATTTTCTTTTTATACAGGGTGTTAATGAATAACACCGAAATATTTTACCTGTGTATAGAGGGGACATAGACAAGCAACTTTTATTAAGAGATTTTTGCTCTATGGATTCAATTTTTCCTGTTATAGCATAAAATCTCCCAGGGCTTGGCCGCCACTGACTTCTAACATTAGAAAGATAAGCAAAACAAAGGAACTTCGTTGTTAAGACTGTAGTCAGTAGTTGTGAATAAAAAAAGACTAATGCAGTGGCGTCCAGTCATGTGATTAGTCTGTAAATATTGCAGATTATGTAAACACTAAATTATGATATAGCTGTTGACAAATGATTAAAAGTCAGGTTTTTATCGATCACTAGGAATGCATGAAGTAAATTTAATGAACATTTTAACCCTATTTCGCTACATTATTGAGTTATGAGCACCAAATTATAATGACTTTAATGCCCTGTAGCATACACATTTTACGTCGTAGAGCAAAAATCTCCTAATAAAAGTTGCTTGTCTAAGTCCCCTCTATATACAGGTAAAATATTTCGGTGTTATTTATTAACACCCTGTATATCTATGTTTCTTTTACACAATTTTAAAACGGTTAAAATTTTCTGGAGCAGCAACCCCACTAGTTTTAACTACGAGCTGCCACTGCTTTCTTGCCTGCAAAACTTAAGTTAACCGAAGTGACACAAATGTGGTATTACTCAAGAACTCTTGCTCACTTCATGCTTCTTTTAGAACTAAATCATCTGAATGCTTTTTATACAATTCTTGATTTCTTGTGCACTTTCAAGAATTGGATAATTCAGACTTTTTCACTCAAGAATTCCCTTCACTAGTGCCATCCGGTCTGACAGGTTCCCTGGGAATGGCCTCTGTAGAGTGAGGTTTCCACATTCCTCCAGAATCATATCAGAGTCCCCCCTTAAGAAGGACACACATCTTTATGCACACATAATTTGATGATACAGTAGAGCCTCGGTAATTCGAGGTTCCGTGTAATTCGAGCTGGTCTTAAGAAAATTAAAATTTTCCATAAAACTAGAGTAAAATCCCATTTTTATACGGTATTCGCACGTAAGTATTACGCACTTCTGAATGTGTTACATTTTGAGCTTTCTTTCAATTTTTCCATGTACAAAAATGCAGGTAAAACTGTCCTACTTAGGGTTTTCGTTCATAATCATGATACAGTACACAGAAATAACCTTGGCTTCAGACTGCTAATACATTTCTATTACAGAGTGACAGAAACCGTTAGGTTCGATCTTTCATTATCAGGACCTCATGTCAATCAATTGTACAGTGCATACCATCCTGTATTGTTACAGTAATCCATACTCAGTGACAATGGTAATTAAAAGTATTTTCCTAGTAGTGCCGCTTTCCCGTTCCACTCCATTAAGGGTCAGACAATGACTTAATCCTTAAAAGATACCGATGTAGCAAATTGGAAATGTTTGCAATATACATACAGGCATAACACGGGTATGTAGGCCTACTATATTATTGAATTATTTTTTAAAAAAATTAAACATTTATTTATGATATACCCATTGATTTAGTGATATTTCCGTATAATCCGAGTTTTTTTGTAATTCGAGGTAGCCTCAGCCCCAATTAGCTCGAATTATCGGGGTTCTACTGTATTTTTAAATGCACTGAGGCACTGCCTTCTATATCTTACAAGCCATGCTGCTTGAAATCTGACAACACAGGAGGTAGTCCTATCTGTGGTGGTCTGTGGGAAGCATTTGAATACGTTTTTAATGCAGATATTTTTCTTTTTCACAAATACCGATTTTATTTAGGCGAAATCAGTAGGTCTATTATATATTACATAGCATGTACTTGTGATGTGCATAATAACGTAATGCGCGGTGACTCCACATAGCCAATCTGAAGGAATTCGTAGTTTTCAGTGTCTCCTCATACGTTATGATGTCGCGTTTTTTATTATTTTATTGGTAATAACCTCACTTATCCTGTTAGGCCTACGAGCTCTGTTATTTGACGCACAACAGAGACATATTTTATTAACCTGCTACACTTCTCTGGGTCATTTTGTACCACCACTGAGCTAGTTGTCCCAGGTTTAATATAACCTAGAACACTGATATCTCTTTTCTTGTCACATGCACTTTGTGGAAGACTACGCTCATGACTGTCACTGAAAAGAATAACTTTGCCTAATTCCTTGGGAACACTCAGCTTTCCGTTATTTGCTGTCAAGTCATTCATTCGTTCATCCTCCGGTGGTGAACTGTGTTGATTCGCCAGCACTTTTGAGGTTAAGGTTTGAATCCCGTTCATTACCTTCACCAAACTGTAGGAACACGCTGGTAGTAACATTGGGAGGATAGGAGATTGCATATATACGATTTGGCGTCTGCCACATTGAGATGAATTAGGCTTACTGTGAGCAGCTTGATAAAAGTTCTTACCAGTAGAAGTGACTCTATTTCTCTTCAATTCTTCTTTAATACCAGCCAGTTCTTCCTTAGGACACTAATATCATACCGTACCTCACTGGTATTCGTTTGTAGCTGATGAACACGAAATTCTTCTGTGAAAAACTGTTCTCTGGTGTACTCAATTAGAGTGACTGTGTATATAAATCTCTCATTGGGTACACGGTTTTTACCTTCTCTATGCTTTCCAGTTGCTCTTCAGGTGTATCCAGATGTTCTCTAAACAATAGGCGATGACTGGGATTACTTTAAGCTGAAATATGCTTAATTTTTCGATAATTCTGATGGAGTACATTGCTTTATTTACGACATGTTCATAGCCGATAGGACTACCGATGCGATGTTGCCAGATTTAACATCATGGCTTGTAAGAAATAAAGAAGGCAGTGACTGAGGGATTAAATTGTGAGTCAGTTGTGCAGCATGGATGTGACAAGATGTGAACAGCGTTTTTAAGTCAGAATAGCTTTTTCTTAGAGCGAAAATGCAAGAGACTGCTATAGGGAGGTGGTGGGAGCTTTGTGAATAAGGTTTTTCTGCACCAAACTACGATGGTTTTTATAGGTTGGGCTATGCGTGCTTTCATGCTTCTGACTTCTTCAATACACTACAGTGGTAAGATGCCGTTGTGTATGCATGTTTATGAGTGTCTGTTCTCTACTCTGACTTACAACTAGTCCCATAATCTGCATCATATGTATTGGTAGAGAAAAAAAAAAGCAGACCGACTAAAATATCTAAGTTGCCGATATGATCCACTGCGCATGCCTAGCAGCATTCACAGGATAGCAGGGAATGTATTGAAATTTGTTCTAGTGTCAACTGTTGACTTATTTCACGTAATTTGCATTGCTTGTGAAAACAAACGTTTCCGTTACATCTCTTACATATATTTACATATCACAAGGCTCTGAAATCATCTTCAAGAGTCTGTCTGCTTTTTTTTCCCTTCCTGTACATTCCATACCCTGCCCTTTCATTGGTAAATTTCAAAATATCACATTTTCAAAAAATAAAAAAGATGCCATGACTAATGCCCCATTCTTCATATTAATCTTAACAAGGCAAGCTACAAGAAAAGCAACTTGTTAAACCTTGGCAATTATTTAAGCTATAGGAATATCATTGAACTTATTGTGACTGATTACAGATGACTGTCAAGATGTGTTTATATTGCACTCCCAATAACAGGAGTCAGATGTCAAGCCACATGAACATTTATTGTTTGTTTGTTTTTTCTTTGTTTGTTTTTTCTTTCTTTCTATTTGGTTCCATAAACTTTGCATTATAAAGCAATGTGCATTGTAATTAGCAATAAAGTTGAAACCCGCCTCATAATTCTTACAGGAACACATGCGAGAGTTGGTAATTTAAAAATTCATGGAGCCAAGTAGACTTACTGTAATTTCTTTCATTTGAATAATTTCAAAATGATAAAATATAAATAATACAGTATTTGAATAAATCTGTTGAAATATTTAAAGTTATAGTATATTGCGATACAAGTGCCGTAAGGCATGATTACGGATCGAGGAAATAATTTGAAAACATGAGGTGCTTGCGCCGAGTGTTTTCAATTTTCCGAGATCCGTAATGCGCTTATTGTATTGCATGGTATTTTTTGCACGATGATTATTTATATCAATTTAATTATATTAATTGTGATATTACCTGAAAATATTATGTATATACATTCTTGAAGATAGATGTTTATTTCAGAAAGTGATTCGCATGTGTTTGTTGTTATGGGAACCGAATATTTGTCCTGGGGGGCCTTGTCCATAAAGGCTTGTATTATGAAGTGTATCGTAATGAATTATGACATGGCGCAAGCACCGTAAGTAATTTAACCACATCGCAACGCCCATAGCAACAAGATTGTGTGGGAATGTCAACTTACGATCCACGGCAACAACATTCATAAGTACCACTATTTAGTTAAGGAGTGCAAAAAATATGTAAAAGTAGCCAGTAGGTAGTAGACATATGCATCGCAAGAGTCCTTTCACTCCTTTGCAGGGTGACACACCCTGACAACTCTTTGAAACCTATTCATCATGGCATTTTAAGTTATTCACTTTAGAAACACATGGTGGATTTTCATGATTTTATGTTGAGCATTTCTAAATTATAATTTGTTGGACATTACATTAGAATATTATAGGAGGAAAAGACAATAATCTGTGGTTCATGAATGCATATAATATATCCACCTTGAATGTTATTGTACAATAATAGTGGAAGCTCGGTACAAAAATCACTAATTAGTGTGCCTCACGGTACTGAATACGACATAACTTCTCTGTCAGTGCAGTAGAGTATTAAGGGCCAACAGTCATAGGAGAGAGGTTCCATCTGGTGCTGTGAAGTGAACTCTAGCTTATCTCAGTTGGTAGAGCAGTGGCACAGGTAGCCAAAGGTCCTGGGTTCAAATCCCAGTGTCAGAGGAATTTTTCTCCTAGAACATTCTCATATAATGTCCAACAGAGACAATAATCTGTGGTTCATGAATGGATATATATATTCATCTTAAATGTTACTGCACAATAACAGTCACGAAAATCACTAATTAGTATGCCTCACAGTACTGAATGACATAACTTCTCTGTCAGTGAGGTAGACCATTAAGTCATAGGAGAGAGGTTCCACCTGGCACTGTGAAGTGAACTCTGGTTTAGCTCATTTGTTAGAGCAGTGGCGTGGATAGCCAAAGGTCCTGGGTTCAAATCCCTGATTTGATTAGTTCGTAGTTTCCTTGGGTCTAACCCACTCTAGTCATTGCATCTGTGCTGTTAAAATTCTATCTAGACTTTCCTCCTTTTTGCGTGTAGCACTTCCAGGAGGCTTTTGTAGGCATGTGGATGATAGATGCAGTTGCGGACATAAGTCCTCAATGAAGAAGGTTTCCTTTACCATTTTTAGGTCAGCTGAGAAAGTGTGAACTTTGAAACACATAGCACCCACTTTAAGAGGGTAGATTTTACTATTTCAGTCAGTTCTAGGCTTTGTTGTGTGCAGCGTTCCTATATCATTCCCATGCTATACAATTTTAAAGGTATTAATACAACATTGGAATAAATTTGTATTTTCATATATCACGGTCAAATCTTGGAGGCTGTTGGTGGGATGATACCAGTGGTTGAATACAAAACTAATAGCAAAGAATCTAACCATAAAGCACTCTATTAGAAGAAGTCATCCAATTTTATGGTTGAACATTATCTTGACAAAACAGTGATTTCAGCAATAGATAGCAGAACTAAACAAGTGTATTATGTTACCCAACGCTGCTGTTTGCCCACCAGTTTACCAGGTTAAAATCTTGGCACAGTGTTTCAAATGTGTGAGAAACATTTATGGTTGTAAATGCAAACATTGCAAATTGCAGCCTCGTGTTTCCTTGAGCAATAAATCTTTTCACTGTTCTTATCTACTACACATAGACAATGACAACCTTTTTCATGGGGGAGGGGAGGGTCCATGTGCCATACAATAATAAACAATGGCAAAAGAACATTTTTTTAAATTTTAAAAACAGTTTGTGAGGATTAATTACATATTTTTTAACTAAAGCTTCCTGCTCCTTGTTTGTGAAAACCCATTGGTAGTGAATGCTTAGCATGGTTCAGGGGATTATTCAGAGGGGGCTACAGCCCCCCTAAATATTGAGACATGCTATTTTGCATGCACATAAGGACATTTTAATTTGACAGATTGTGGACAGTTTGATTGCACATCCTGACTCGTGAAATGCGAAAGCTGAATTGTTAAATAGATATGCTGTTACTACGTTCTCTAAGTACAGTGCATGCCGCTTTTTGTGATCACTTTGGGATGCAGCTAATCTGATAATATTTAACCAATTGATAACAGTAGCTCAGGGTGTCCACTGGTCGGGAAAAGGCCGGGAATTTCGCATGGTCGGGAAAAGTCAATGAATTTGTTAAAATATCCGGGAAAATTCAAAAAGTTGTGGCCCACATAAAACAGGTGAAAATGAATACAAGCTTCCAAAAAATCTCAGCTGCTCTTGAAGATAAACTTCTACTGTCAAAAATTGCTTTCTTCTTATCTTTAGCAGAAGATTTACAACCATTTCTAAAAGAGTTTCAAGCTGACACTCCAATGGCCCCTTTCCTACATGGTGACCTCCTGAAAATTGTAAAGAGGTATAACCATGTCAATTCAGGCAGGGCTTACCTTCATAGTCTCAGATATTAATGAATTTAATATATGTTAAAATTCAGGGCAAAGTAAGAACCCCATTTTCTTTGTTTTGGCCAAAAAAATTCCTGGGCCAAGATACCGGCCACCAAAGATGGCGTCTCGGATGCCATTTCTCGAGTGTGATTTCCGGAAAAATTTTAAAGTGCTCTATTCTGGAACGGTTTAAGGTATTTTGTTTCTTTTTTTATTTGAAAGATAATGTTCTGCTCCAAATGATATCCCAAGTTTGGAAATGCATGTACAGGGTGTTTTATTTTATCTTTCTGAATTTTTTGTGATAAATAATTTTTTTTTTCAAAAATGCCAATCCCAAAAATTCAGATTTTTTTATTGTTGATCAGTACCAAACTGTACTACATTCCCTGAAAAGGAGATCTTCCACTTTTCAGTTTAACAGGTTTTATAAACAATTGAAAATTTTGCCATAAAGTAAGAAATGTATGGAAAGAGTTGTGAAAGACTACATTCTAAAGAAGACTTGTCTTCAAGACACCGACCTCAACAAAATTTAAAATTTAAGAGCCCAAGATGTTGAACTTGGTTATGGCACAGCGTCTGCATTAAGAAAGTGTCATGGACTTAAGGATTTAGACGTGTTAATGTTTTGAAGGGAGCGCAGAGACTGTCTGAAATGTGTTGTTGACAAGCTGATGAAGAAGTCACTTTTGAAGTACCCCTCAACTCAGGGTTTGTCTTTTATGAGTCCAAACAAAATCGTCTTTACTCCAGAAGAGGCTATTTCACAGATGGTATCGACAATGGATGGAATGATAATTCTTTCACACTGACCGTGTGCAGGCTAAGATGGAAAGGTGAAATCAGACTGAAAAATTGTATGCCATAGCCACTTTAACCAGGTTCTTCGGCTCTCCATGCTGCTGGTCTACCATTGAGCTGCCATGGCAACATGCTGGTACAACATTAAATTCTCCAACTGACTCACAAATCTCGGTATACCACTAGGCGTTCTCAATATGAGATACAACCCAGTGGCGACATACAACCTGTAAGTACGAGGGGCGTTCAATAAGTAATGCAACACATTTTTTTTCTTAAAGCAGGTTGGTTTTATTCAGGATTCGAATACAACATATTATTCCCCTATCTTTTGGCTACAAAACCCTACTTTTCAACATAATCTCCGTTCAATGCTACAGCCTTATGCCACCTTAATGGGAGGGCCTATATGCCTGCATGGTACCACTCTACTGGTCTATGTCAGAGCCAACGTCTTGCTTCATCCACGAAGTGCTTCCCGTGGAGTGCATCCTTCATTGGGCCAAACAGGTGGAAGTCAGAAGGTGCGAGATTCGGGCTGTAGGATGGATGAGGAAGAACAATCTGCTGAAGTTTTGTGAGCTCCTCTCGAGTGCACAGACTTGTGTGAGCCCTTGCATTATCATGGAGAATGAGAAGTTCGTTTGCATTTTTGTGGCGACGAACACACTGAAGTCGTTTCTTCAATTTCCTTAGAGTAGCACAATACTCTTCAGAGTTGATCGTTTCACCATGAGGAAAGACATCGAACAGAATAACCCCTTCAGAGTGCCAGAAGACCGTAGCCATGACTTTACCAGCTGAGGGTATGGCTTTGAACTTTTTCTTCAAAGGAGAGTTGGTGTGGTGCCACTCCATGGATTGCCGTTTTGTTTCTGGTTCAAAGTGATGAACCCATATTTCATCTCCTGTGACAATGTTTGACAAGAAATTTTCACCATCAGCCTCATAACGAGCAAGCAATTCCGCACAGATGAGAGTGGTACCATGCAGTCATACAGGCCCTCCCATTAAGGTGGCGTAAGGCTGTAGCATTGAACAGAGATGATGTTGAAAAGTAGGGTTCTGTAGCCAAAAGATTGGGGAATAATATGTTGTATTTGAATCCTGAATTAAACCAACCTGCTTTAAGAAAAAAAATGTGTTGCATTACTTATTGAACGACCCTCGTACTTTAAGACCCAGGCTTCATAGTAAGCCACTAGTAGGTCACAGTGGATTGATAATTCTTTCACACTGGCCGTGTGTGGGCTAAGATGGAAAAGAAAGTCAGAATGAAAAATGTTATGTCTCACTTCACTTTTCCATCAACAATGGATATTTTGACTCAGTTTGATTACTCCCTCTATTGCCCAGAATGCAGATCGTGAGTATAGGCAGGGGTGCCCACCCCCAAACTTCATGACTCACCCCCCAAACTTCATTGCTCATCCCCCAAACTTCATTGCTCATCCCCCAACCTAATTGGCTGTCGTCAAGGGCACCCATATGATATTTTCTAGGGGGGTTATGTTTTTAATTTATTAATTTTTTGTTGCTTTAACTTCTTGGACCACTTTGTAACATAATATAATAATATAATAAGTGCAACAATGACGTAGCCAGAAAATAATTGCGGGGAGGGTCGAAAGTGCCGGGGGGGTTTGGAATACCCTCCCAAAAGAAGGGGGGTCGGGAGTCCATCCCCAGAAAATGTTTAAATATTTAACTAATGAAAATCACATTTTATGCTATTTTAGCACAGAAAAACTAGTTAGGAAATTTGTTTACCATTTTCTGAACTAATGAAAATCACATTTTACACTATTTTAGCACTCAAAAAGTAGTTAGGAAATTTGTTTATTGTACTCTAAGACATGCCAATGTAAACAAGAAATTGTTACCTAAGTCGGGTGTCCACCCTGGGAAATTTATAAATATTGAACTAACGAAAATCACATTTTAGTCTATTTTAGCACTAAAAAACTAGTTAGGAAATTTGTTTACCATACTCTAAGACATGCCTATGTAAATAAGAAGTCATTACCTAAGTGGGGGCTCCACCCCCGGAAAATTTTAAAATATTGAACTAATGAAAATCACATTTTATGCTATTTTAGCACTGAAAAACTAGTTAGCAAATTTGTTTACTATACTCTAAGACTTGGCAACTTAAACAAGAAATTGTTACTTAAGTTATAATACTTATTACTAGGGCTCGGACTTTTAGGTAAATAAATATTTTTTTTGCTATTACCTATGATTTCTGGACTTCGTCAAAGTTCTGGTTGGGACCTTTGGATTCAAAATACTGAGTTACATATCACATAAAAATAAATATTTTTGATATTTCTTATTTGAATAAATATTTTTGGTAACTTAATTTTTTTTACATATTTTACCACATATCACGTTTAGAAATGAATATTTTGACTGTTTTTGTAAAATTGTGCCATATTTTGAATATGTTGCATTGTTATGTTGAGTCAGACAATAAATCAGGGCTGATTTGGCCTTTATTAGTGCAAATTTCTGTTTCCTCTCACACTGCATTACTAGGTTGGAAACAACAAAACAATTCTTGACAGAATCAAGAAAGAAACCAAACACATTGAAAACAAACTTAACAAAATCAGTGGTTCAAAAGCAAACAAGAAAAATTCCTGTCATGCCTAAATAAAAATGAAAGGTTACAAGTGTTGCCAAAGATTTCAGATATTTTAATGGGTAACAGTGTAGAGAACTTGGAGCAGATGGAACATCTGAGTGTCAGTGATACTGCGTTTTACAAATATGCAAGATTAACATCCTGCAATGTTGAACGTACATTTTCAAGATGCAAGTCTCTGTTCCGTGAAAATCGTCACAGCTTTAAGATGCACAACTTAAGATCTACTTCTGTCGTTCACTGCAACAGTTCTACACTTGCTGACTAGAATGACTAGATGAGTAGTTCTGTAAATATTGGTTAGATAAATAAAATATTTTTATATTTTTTAAACATATTTTTGACTTTTTAACCACATAAAAAATAAATATTTTCGTTTTTATGAGCACCTAAAAGTCCGAGCCCTACTTATTACTATAAATAAGCAAAGTTGAATAACACATGGAACAGTGGATATAATAGGCCTACTCATTATGTTATGAAAAGAAAATAACTGCTATATCATATTTGACACACCAACAAATCTTGTTTAATTAAATAATTTTTTTAAAATACAAATATAGAATTTTAGGTTTTGACTTTTGGGGGTCCAAACCCCCTGGACCCCCCTTTCCTAATCCACTGTTAGAAGAGACCTTTTGGAGTTATAAAACTTGACCGTTTTTATTTTTAACATATAAAACGCTAATTTTGGAAAAAATTTCAACCCCCCCTCAGAAAATTCATAAAACGATAATATTTTGCCCCCCCCCCAGAAATTTCAATTACGCAGTCTGCGTCTTAACCCCCCCCCCCTGTGGGCACCCCTGGTATAGGGATCTTATTCCGAAGGAAACTGCAGCAGTTGAGTTCAAATCTTACTGTAAAAACACAAGGTTGGACAAATTTTGGATGAAAACGCTTGATAGTTATGACACTCGTAGTTTAAGGAAAGTAGTTTGCTTATTATTTCCAATTTCACATGGAACTGCTTCAGTGGAACGTGGCTTCTCTGTGAACAGTGACATTTTGGTGGGAAATCTGAAAGAAGAATCCATAGTTGCTCAGCGCCTGGTATATGATGCAGTTGCTCAAGGAGGAGGTTCAGAGCATCTTTCCATCAATAAAGGCAAAATTCTCTCTACGAGAAATGCCAATGCAAGATACAAAGAAGCACTTCAAAGTAATAAGTTGAAACGTACAGAAGAAGACAAGGCAAAAGCAGAAAAAAGGAAAACAAATTTTCTGGCCAGAGAACCAGAAGAGAAGAAAAGAAAACTACTCCTAGAGTCCGAAAAAGCTGCAGCTGCTCTAGATGAACAAATTAAGTTGCTGAAGAAAAAATAAGTGGGATCAAAAAGACTTCTAGACAATAATAGGCCTATATGAAGGTATATTTAATTTATTTTACTGTTCCTTACTTTTGTATCTGTTATAGCCTAACGGTCTTACTAATAATCCAGTTGTAACATTTATACCAGGAATATACACAGCTGAGGAGAAAAAGTGTACTAATAATCCTTGCCTAAGGCTGAATGTGTGCAACCTTTACACAGCCTGGCCCCCTTGTTTAAACTTGACGTAAATAATCAAGATGGCCGATATCCGTAACAGCCGGTCGTTTCGTAGATGTCTGAGATTGAATTTTGAGGCTACGCATATTCTGAGCTGCTTTTGCGGAATTATAAACATTGTTCCTTGTTTGCGGGACATATTTCCATACTTGTACCCATGATTACAGCTTTCTGAAAACAATATAATGAAATACTGAAACTACAATTAGTCTGCAGACGATCCATCGTTGTTTGCCCGCTACACCGATAGATGGCGTTCAGCAGTCCCTTCATAGCCTGAGGCTAGTAACGTCATGAAAAGCGTGACGTATTTGATGACGTTGGACGTACAAACCCGGTGTAAACTCGGCAATTACACTCCGATTATTGGTAATGCGGCTTATGCAGAACTTGCACGGTGAACAACCAAACAACCGTTCAACGCTTTTATTAGTAAGGCTGCAAGTAATTATAGTTTACAATTACTTTTGTTACTAAAAGTTTTTCTTATTTAGAGTATGTATAATCGTATAATTTTTCTTACACAGTTCTTAGAAAGTGGTTCATAATCTTATATTGGTCGGGAATTTCTGAAATGATCCATGAAAATCAGGGAATAAGTCGGGAATTTCTTCAGCATTACTTGGTGGACACCCTGGTAGCTGACGGAATTAAATTAAGGTTGTTCATTCATATGTAAGATAATACACTACAAAACAGAATTAAAAATATTTATTCATAAAATAATGCGTAATTGTGAACCATTGAACCACTCACAGGCTAATACAGTAATAGACTGCAAGCACATGACCGTCTGGAAGGGGGGGGGGGGAGGGTAGGGCTGCTGCCCCCTGTGGAAATTTTGTTTACACATAAATCTGTAAACTAAATTACTAGAACAACTAATATGAAATGAGTCTTAAATTTCCACATAATATAATGTGAGTTGTTTTCATAAAAATGCATGGTAACAGCTGACTGACTACCTTAGATATGAACACGTAGGAATAATTAATTTTACTAAACTTGAACACATTTCCAGCCAAGTAATTTATTGCAATGAATGTAGTCTATCCCATTTTATGTGAATAGTATTGTGTGAAATTGTAAGGGGTAGAAAAAGTCATGTGAATGTACAGTTGGTCAAATAAAAAACGTCGAGACACGTATGCAGTTAAAATTAAAGTTTTAACGCATCAGTTCACAAGTTTCCTATAAAAGACATAAAAAACAAGTCATTCTCGGAACATATGAGGCCATGCGAAAGGAGGGAAAAAATGAACAACGCGGAAAGCGCAACACACGATATTCAACTTAATATATTGTCATAATTCATTTTGCTTTGTGCCATGGCGCCATATACAGATGCTAGCTTGAGAGAAAGTGTAGTTGGGGCTGTAACTGACCTGCATTTTTCGGCCTCTGAAGCAGCGAGAAGGTTTCATATTTATGAAATAGCAGCTCAGAGGAGGGTACTTCACTATAATGCAACCGGAAGTTTTCACAGGAAACGTGGATCCGGCCGGCCGTGTATTTTGACGCTGGAGCAAGATGCTAGATTGGTCGCAGAAGTTGAACGTAATCCGTTTCATACTGCTGCATACATGAAAGCTACTGCTCAATTCCCTGGCAATCTTGAAACCATTAGGAACCGGGTAGGTTCTAATGATAATTAGATAATGATAATTCTAATGATAATTCATTAGAAGTAATTATTATGTTATTCCAGTCGTTGCCAAGTTTGAAAAAATCTTTAAAAAGTGCTCATTGAATAAACATATTCTTTGCGAATTTATTAAGTGCCTGTATGGTACTTTATAAGATTGTGTGTGGGGGACGAAAAATGTCTGTCCGTCTGTCCGTGTGTCTGTACGCGCCATAACTCAAATACGCTTTATCGGATTTTCATGAAACTTGGTATAAGCATTTATAATGTCCATGGGAAGAACCCTATTGTTATTGAACCAAATCGGTTCACCGGTACCGGCGTCAAACCCAATTTAGTGTTCTTGTTTAAAAGCGCCATAACTCAAATACACTTTATCGGATTTTCATGAAACTTGGTATACACATTTATAATGTCCATGGAAAGACGTCTGTTGATATTGGACCAAATCGGTTGGCCGGTACCGGAATAATCCAATTTAGTGCATTTTATGGTATTATATAACAAAAGGCCCCATAACTCAAATATGCTTTATCGGATTTTCATGAAACTTGCTATACGCATTTATAACGTCCATGGCAAGAAGCCTATTAATTTTGGACCTAATCGGTTGACCGGTACCAGAGTAACGACTAATTAAAGGTCACATGTTTTTTAATTTTTGTCTACCGGTATAATTTGGCAGTTAACACTATTCCTTCACTTATGCTTATCAAACGACACCGTCAAAATGACTGAGTTGGCCAAATGGTAACGCCTTGGTCTCGTATTCTGGAGGTCCCCGGATCAAATTACGGAGCCGGCCGATTTGACATGGACTTTTTTATTTTATTTTTTATTTTCATGTGAATGCGCGATTGTCAAGGTATCACAAATCTGTAGTTCTGCTGTCGCTGGTCGATTTTAATCTGATTAGAAAAACTTATTTTCTGCATATCATAATTGCAATTATAATTGATTGAACAAAAACATACTGGCACTTTGTTATATCAGTTTACCTGATTTTATTCATTATTAATATTATAAGAACTTGGACGCAAGAATATGGCGGATATGAGGCATATAGCCACAGCCTTCTATACCCAGTATATGTTCGTTTTGGAACAAAACTGACTAAATAATCAAGAAAATACATGGATCGACAAGAGGCATATGTGAACCTAACCTTAAGTCTTCCTGTGCATGCGCATATGGTCGTTCGTGATACTTGATCAAATACCGCTCGACATTTTTATTTGACCGCCTGTACTTCCATACATTTTACTGTGTATCCATAGCCATAGGTTCAACTACAGTAAATCAAGGATGTGGATGATGATGATGATGATGATGAAGATAATAATAATAATAATAATAGTAATAAAGTGGTTGTAGTAGTAATAACATTATGGTGGTGGTAGTAATTTGTTCATTACTGCCTGGGAAAACGATCTCAGATTCGATTATGCAGTTCCAAAGCTAACTGTGAATACTGATAATACCACTGCCTTCTAGACTGTATTACTCTTGTGTAATTCTCGAGACGGCGGTGGATAATACGTATCGTTTCTCAACTGTTTGTTGACAGATGGATATGACGTGAATTTTATTTGATAAATTCAGTGTAATTTTCAGAAATTATATCATTTTTCAAGGGAAAGAGTAGTTTGTTTCGATTTTTATTGTCCGCGATACTTCCAGGGTTAAACTATCAATATATTAAAGCTGGTGCCCACGGCTTCACCCGCCATTATTAATCGACTCCAGGATTTTTAAGAAATTTACACTGGCAGTTTATTAAACATTTTTGTGGTTCAGAGCTATGAAAATTGAAAGTAAAAATAAAATTAGAATATTTGTTCATTGAGTTCATTTCACTTAGGCCTTATATAATAAAGAAACGGTTTTTTAAATTTTGTACTCTTCGTGAAAGATTAGACTGCGAGAGACGAACATCGCCGAGTATACCCGATGTCTCACGAAGTGAGGGAGCGAGTGAGCACGCTATTTAGAGATGAAAATCCCTTTTTGTAGTGTAAAATCGTTTATTTTATATAAATGCAGTTATTAAGTAATATTAGTCAGGGTTATACCATGTAATATCTGCTGTCCAACCGTCCATGCCCGAAGTTATACTATGCTAGATTACTGAAGGTGTGTATCCTCCTTTCTGACATTTTAGAAATGGCCACCCTACTGGTTTGTTCTTGATGCTCGTTTTTGGCTGGAGCCTAGTATAGTGAAAAAAGCCACAAACTCTTATAGTTTTTGTCACACACTGTAAATTAATGTTCTATGACTGTGTCGAATTGGTTTCACATCCAAAAAGGTACTGGAGTTCGTGTCATATGTTTGTAGCCTGGCGCGGTTCCTCAGTACCTGCTACCGTGCTGCAGCACGCCAAATTTATTAAGTGCCAGTATGGTACTTTATGAGATTGTGTGGGGGATGAGAAAATGTCCGTCCGTCCGTCCGTGTGTCTGCACGCGCGATAACTCAAATACGCTTTATCGGATTTTTATGAAACTTGGTATACACACTTGGTTAACACTTTCCGGGCTCTGTAGCCGTAGTCCGTCGGATGAGTTTCCGGACGTTTCGCCCACAACGGTGGTAGGCATCTTCAGCGGTGAGGTCTGCGGCGAAGTTTCCTCGGCGAGGTCTTGCTGTCGACTGATACAGCAGCTACCAGACCAAATAAGCTAACTGAGGTCAGAGCATTGCGGGCTTCGCCCGATGACCTCGACTCCGATTCCATACCTGCATACGAAATGCATTGCTGGAAATGAAAACGGGTTCCTATCCTATAACTTTAATTAAATCTGCTTACGCTAACGGTGTTTCGCATAGGACTTGAACCTATGCAGGGCACTGCAATAAATTTACGATGTTCGGGCCGTGTCCTTTTTTTAATTTAAGTTCCGGTATTCACCTTACAACCAGGGAAAACCACGGAAAACCTTGGCCGGAACTAGCAAAGGGGATTTGGTCATGGTCCTCCGTTCTGTAATGCATGGTTGGGGTTGAACCAACCAGTTGAGATACGTTTCAGCTGAACTCTTGTACGTAGTGGGGAGGGGTATTATTAGGCTGAAGGCCTCAACAATTCTGACGACTTTAATCGTCCCCTGGGAAGCGCAGGCGCTTTCCAAGTTGCCGTACTAAAGGGTTCTCAGCATCTTGAAGCTTGGAGTCGAAACTCTGTGCAAGGCTTCTGATATGGGTGGCAAGTAGTGGAACCTTTAGGTCTTCATGGATCTGCCTGTTCTGACGTACCAAGGTGCGCCCGTAGCGAGGCGAAGACATTTCGACTGCACGGCTTGTAGTCTTGCGACATGCGTGCGTGCTGCGGCCCTCCAAGCTGGACTGGCATAGTCGAGCAGAGGTCGGATGAGTTGCTTATAGAGCAGCGCTCCATTCGTAGGTAAAAGTCCTCCTCTGCCGTTAAGCAGATGGGATAAAATTCCAAGCCGCTGCATGGCTGTTCGTCTAACCTGGGTAACGTGGGGTTTCCAGGTCAGCCTTTTGTCCAGGGTTACCCCAAATATCTGACTGTTTCGACCCATTCGATTGGCTCTCCGAAAAATTCTACAGGCCTAGGCGGCGCCGTTCTTTGTCTTCCAGTGAAGAGAAAAGCTGCGCTCTTAGTGACGTTGATGGAAATTCGCCACTTTGTCAGCCAGGTCTCTAGCTCTTTGAGATATGTCTCGAGATACTTGACGATTAGTGCAGGCCGTTTCGACGTTGCCAAAAGCGCAGTGTCGTCGGCATAAAGCGCCAAGTCGACGTGGCGGTGTGGTGTGGGCATATCATTCACATACAGGCTAAAGAGGACAGGGGAGACCAGTCCCCCCTGAGCAACTCCAGCTCGCATGAAACGACGTGAAGATATGGCTGACTGGAAGGACGCTACGAACGTCCTATCGGTAAGGTAGGCGGTAATAACTATCACCAAGTAATAAGGGAAGTTGAGGAGAAGGAGTTTGTATAGGAGACCTTTGACCCAAACTGTGTCATAGGCCTTGGCCACATCAAGGAATACCGCGCCGGTTAGTCGCTTTTCGTCAAAGTTTCTCTTGACTCTCTCAACCAGGCGGGCTATCTGCTGAGTCATGCTATGTCTGGGTCTGAAATCAAACTGCTCATCACGAACAGCGCTGTGCCTGTTGACGTGCCTTAGGATTCTGCTTAGCAAAATCTTCTCGAAGAGCTTCCCCACCGAATCAAGTAGACTTATGGGTCTATAAGACGGTGGAAGTGTCGGATCCTTTCCGGGTTTCCGGATAGAGACAATCCTGGCATGTTTCCATGCAGGTGAAAAATATTGCCTCTTAAGGACCGAATTAAAAATTTTGGTGACGTCGGTGATTCCCCGTTTTGGGAGGTTCCTCAGGGTCCCTGTTGGGAATACCGCCAGGACCCGGAGCCTTACCAAGCTTGAGCTCTTTTATAGCCTTGACGACCTCTGATGGAGTAGTTAATTCGGGTTGACTTGAAGGAGCAAACTCAAACGAAGTCAGTTCCCTTTCAACCAACTCAATCACTGCAGGATCCGATGGATCGTTAACCGGCGTAAATTGAGATTCAAGATTGTTGGCCAGGGCCTCAGCTTTCTCAGAATCTGATAGAGCGAGTCCTCCTGGCACTCGTAAGGGGGGTGTGGGATCAGAGATCCGCATCAACCTCTTTGTAACCTTCCAAAGGGACTGACCTCTACGTTTAAGGATGAGATCGTCTCAGACCAAACGCCATTCTTCCACTTCTTCAGTTCACAGCTAATAGACCACTGGAGCCTATTAACGTGAGCCTTGATAGCGGTGTCCCTAGTTGCCTGACACTCCCTTCTCAGCCGGTTTTTCCTCTGAATATCAGAAAGAATTGCCGGCGGTATTGAAAGTCGTAAACAGGTTTTCGGTCGACTCTTTGGTGCTGAAGCCTCCAGAGCTTCCGTAATCGCTTTGGATAAATCCTCAATCCTGGCATCAATATCCTCCTCGGAGTTTACCACGGGATTCCCCGGGAGTCTGCATTGCAAGTGGTTCTGGAAGCTAGTCCAATCTACTCGTCTAACATCTGGCCTGTCTGGAAGGGTTGCAATCACAACGTGAATAGCAGTGGCTTCCAGTTGCTGGAGACCCGATACCGGCACGGTGAAATGATCAATGCCCTTTCGGGCAAGGATCGCTGTTGTTCCCTGGGAACAATCACCAGAATACGCAAACTACAATAATTAAACCTGCTACCATATAGTTTGCTATAACAATATATATTTTGCTTCAAACACATATAATATGCTGGGCCAAACTAAACATTAAATAAACACACCAGCTCTCTGCCTATCGACAATCAAACTCTAGACATTCTATAATAATAATAAATATGCACTCACCCTAATTTCGTCTTCCATCCATCTACAATCAGCATACGGTGATCACCTAAATTATTGAAGGCCTAACACACAATACTCACTCTTGGGAAGCCTTCGTTACTAAATTCCCAAGCCGTGAGGAGAATCCGGTTGAGATGCGTAAATACTACTACATTAAAATATAACCCGTGGCTGCTCCAAATATTACTAAACTGAAAATGCTCTCATTGTAACACAATAAAATTAGATAACAAGGATGGGGTAGCTTATATTAATTTCAAATAATATATTCAAATATTAAATTCCAAAGGATCAATATGGCGGCAATGGCAAGACCAAGGCTATTTCTTAAACATGCATTATCTCAAAAATATCTTACCATCCGCCCAGACAAATTACTTACTCTGCTTCCATACACCCGTGAGAACACACTTTCACTAATATAACATTAAATACTTCTTAAATTCAATTAAAAGCCTAAATAGAACGGAGCACCAAAACGAACATCTCTACAAAACGCCATCCCAACCGGTTCTGAAGAAACCGGAAGGATGAAGCTTGCTTGCGCAAGACTTCATTTGTCTGCAGAAATGAGAATTCAATAATATGATGACGTATACAATTTTTCATACTGGCTCATCCACCTTCCCTTGGACTTGAAACGTAGTTTCAATACCAAAGGCTTATCTTAATTTGAGCCCTAATTTTTGTTTACTTTTCATACAGCACACCGCATACATTAATCTATCGTTTACATGCTTCTTTATCAGACACTCCATACCAAATTTACATCCTAAAAAGGCCCAATTTCATCAATTTACATAAATAAATTCTATTTCCATTTATTCTTCTTTCTTGAGTCCTCAAATTTTAATTACATTTAGCCGAAAATCAATTTTATCAGTCGCTACAATTTTCTTTTAAATGATGTCTTTCTTTTCCAATAATGTTCCGAATTCTTCAATTGTCGCTCGCTCTTTCACTGTTTCAGTTTTTTTAATTATTACATCTTGATGTTAAAATGCGAAAGGAATAAGGGGACCACACGAATTTACTGACTGTGAGACTTACGACATGCAATGTCCACCCAAAAATATTCAAGTGCAGTGTTCATTTCTACACCAGACCTTTACCGAGTTGCACGTACACAGCTTTCACCGAACCGCACCGAACAGTATATTGCTACTACTGATATTGCAGCACTGGCTCATAGTTAAAACACGCAGTCTTTTACGTGCTTAAGAGTCCGAAGCACTACAACCAAGAGACTATATACTTATCACGGTCATGATGTCCATATTGTGGTACTTATAGATGAATAGTGAATCATACCTGGCTGGGTGAGCACCTACGTTGACTCAGTGTCACCTGACAGCCGATGATCACAGCATCTCCATTGACAATTCCAGACATTGTGGGTGATGTATAGCATCTTTGAGTCAGCTGGGCGGGCCCTGCCACAGCCAAAATTCTCACCATACGTAGCTGCGTGCACTCAGGTCTGTGTCTATCTCCGCATGCAGTCTCAGCAGCATCGTGGGTTTCCACCTTTCCTATCTCCTCCAACAGCTGAAAAACGAAGACGAGCGGCAGAAAAAGTCCTAACACCAGGGACTACTCACACATAATATAAGGGGGACTCAGTTTCATTCCTTTTAACAAAATTCTTTGGCTAAACATTCTTTAAAATATCATAATATTCTCTTAATTACAAACTTTAGGCCTTTCTTCAGACAACTAACCATCACACATATAAAAAACACTCTTATAATTCATACTGCCTACCACAAACAACCTAATAAATCCCTGAAAATAAAACCTCAAATTAAAATGCATACTTAATACACACATTTCATACTTTTCACTCCAAAAAACAAGATACATATCATCATTTCTTACACTTAACCTCCTAAAATTCATTTTAACATACTTCTAAACCCTTGAGAAATGCAGTGGATCTAAAATCTGTGAAACATTATCATCTTCTATTTCACATGCTATTCAGACTTCCCTTTAATAATCATTTTCGCTTAATCTGCCATAAAATCCATCTTCATCAGATTCCCTGAGAAGAACTTCTCACTTTTCTATTCTCATCACGATCTCAAATCTTAAAATCTCTTGTTTACCTCATTTATACTTTCATTCATGATCTTAAAATAATATCTTTAAAATCTCTCCATTATCTCTTTAAACTACTCAAGAAAGGCAAAACATTATTTCCGTACTAACTTAACCTCTGTGAACTAGCCTATAACTGATTTATTCTCTCAACTAGCATAAACTTTGCTCTGTGAAGAACACAACGACAGCTTTCTAATCAAATTTCTCGCAGCATTACCTCTTAGTCACTTTCACACACAGGCTATTGACCCTACTTCACTGCAACGTCTGCAAGAAGATTGTCTCACCACCAGGCTGGCCTATCTCCAGTACTAATTCAGTAAGGATTTGCCTGCACGAAGATACCTCTATCCTACTACGCTGCCTCATAGTTCGGACAAAATAACATTTTTTTAGTCCTACTTCTCTAATTCCTCAAAATTTTCCTTCACCTCACAGTTTCTTAATATTCAGGCAAAAGAATATGTTTATTAGCCCTACTCCCGTTTTCTACCAGTCCACAGCTATTTTACTTCAAAGTATTACCTAACTTTTCATCACAGAACTCCCCTCTGGTTAATCTTTCTTTCTGTCATATCCGGGAAAAATAAAAATGTCAAAGCATACAAAATGATCTAATGCATATCAGAATTCAGTGGAATTAAATAGTCTGTCAGTCGCTCCAGCTGAAAAAGAAAAACAACTTCCCTTAAGTGAAATAACCAAGAGTACATCCACCTGGATGTACCAACAAGCTCCACGCTCGGCCAGAACAATTCTGAGGACAACAACAGCACCCTTAGTTGAGCGCCTACACCTTTTTACACAGGCCAATGGGACGGCTAACCACACCAAAGAAAGAAATCAACTCACACAGCAAGAACTACCACAAAACTACTAGTAACCACAACATTTACCGACAAAAAATAACTAACCATAATCTAAACCAGTGTTTTTCAACCTTTCTCATGACACGACCCCCCCTAGTATAAAAAAAATATTTCGCGACCCCCCAACCCCTTTTTCCATGTATTTTAAAAATATGTAATACTTACAACAATTTTAGGCGTTTGCGTTATTTGCGCCATCTGTTGGTAACACTGGGAACTAGTGCAGGTTCCGGATGTTAGCAACAGATGGCGCTGGTAGTCCACGAAAGATCCACAAGTTTCGAGACGTTTCTTTACGCTTCGAGATAATTCTCGCTAGAATGCGCTGGCCTATAAATACGGCGGTCAACCGCGGCCATGGCAGTTTGATGCAAGACAGCGAAGGAAGTCGAATCAGAAGCAATCCCGATAAGTGAAAACGATTCAGAAGTGTAAATTCGGTGTTATGTGGACTGTAAGGTGCCTTGGAGTTGGAGTAATTATAGACTGATTTGTGAGCGTAAGTCACGCGTGGTCATGTCTGCTGTTTAGTTGTTTGAAGAGCGCGAACCACTTGTTTTACGGTACGTATTTATTTGAGTTGTTATAATTGAAAATGGATAAATTCCTGAAAAGATCATCAGAACCATCAACGTCTAGCGGGAGTAGTGGAATAAAGAAAAAACGTCTTTATGACGACAATTATTTAAAATTTGGGTTTACTGTGATTGACAGTAAACCGCAGTGCGTAATTTGCTTTGAAATTTTGTCAAGAGAAAGCATGAAGCCATCGAAGTTGGTACGCCACCTAAACACAAAACATCCTAATGAAAAAAATAAACCCGTGGAATTTTTTGAGCGAAAATTAAAAGCTCTTGAACATCAAAAAACTGCTATAGGACAAATGTCCAACCTAAATGAGAAAGCGTTGCTTGCTAGTTATCGAGTAGCTTTTCGTGTGGCTAAAGCAGGGAAATCTCACAGTATTGCCGAAAATTTGATTTTACCAGCGGCTTTAGATATAGCAGAGATTATGTTTGGCAAGCAAGAGGTCGAAAAGCTCAAAAGTATACCTCTCTCTGACAATACCATTCAACGCAGGATAAGCAATATGGCGTCTGATGTTCGTGATCAAGTCATAGAAAAAATAAAGAAAAGTTCTTTTGTATCCTTGCAATTTGATGAATCAACGGATATTGCGGGTTGTGCGCAATTTGTAGCTTTTGTGCGTTTTGAATCCAATGAAATAATAATGGAAGAAATACTATTTTGCAAGGCACTTCCCAAAAATACTACAGGTCAATGCTTGCATGACATGTTCCTTGAAGCTACGCAAGATATGAATATCGATTGGGCACAAAAATGCATTGCTATTTGTAGTGACGGAGCAAAAGCCATGACTGGTGCGAAGAGTGGATTTATTGCTAGACTGAAAGAACAGATGCCAAACGCTTGTTGGATGCATTGCTTTCTCCATCGCCAAGCTCTTGCAGCCAAATCCTTACCGCAAGGATACAGTCAAGTTCTTAATATCATTATTAACATTGTAAATTCTATTAATGGAAAAGCGTTGCAGACTCGATTGTTTCGAATCATTTGTGAAGATATGGGGACACTACACCGCAATTTGCTTTACCATACAGAGGTTAGGTGGTTATCAAAAGGCAAAGTACTGACCAGAGTTATGGAACTTCGCGCCGAACTATTGGTATATTTACAGCAAGCCAAGTCACATTACTCTGAATTCATTTCTGACCCGGAATTCCTTTTAAAATTGGCTTTTCTTTCTGACTTATTTGAACATTTAAATAACTTGAATAAAAGTCTTCAAGGGCGTGATGAAAATGTCATTACAGCAATAGACAAACTCCATGGCTTTATAAAAAAATTGAATTGTGGTCATAATCTATAAATCAAAACAACTTTGATTCATTTTCGTCCACACAGTCTTTCATTGAAGAAGTCGGAAGCGAGATCAACATCAACTCATATATATCTGGTATGAAAATGGTGTTACATAATTTGAAGAAAGAATTGTGTCATTACTTCTCACTGCAAGAGATATCGGATAACACTGGGCAAAGATGGATCTTAAATCCGTTTTTAAATGCAGCTATAAACGAGGCAAATTTAGCAACTAAGCTCAAAGAGAATCTGCTGGAACTATCTGCCGATGGGATGTTACACTTGGAATTCAAGTCTGAAAATTTGGATACGTTTTGGTTAAAAAGAAGAACAGAATACCCGGAATTAACAACCGAGGCTTTGAAGTGGTTGATTCCATTTTCTACCTCGTACTTGTGCGAGTTGGCATTTTCCTCAATGGCGCGAATAAAATGTAAACTAAGAAATCGCTTAAATTTGGAAAACGATTTAATACTTAATGTGGCAAAAACGGATCCACGATGGGAGAAATTAATTGAACAAACTCAAGCGCAACCTTCACATTAAAATGAACGATTACTCGAAGGTTTTATTTCTTGTTAATGAGTTTGTGTAAATAACATAAAGAGTATCATTTTGCGTTAAAAATACATACTGCTATTTAAGATAATCAAGCACAGATGTAATCATTTTCTATTTAAACACATTTTTAATATATTTTTTTTTGTAATAACATGTTTTAAACTACCATTTTTCTGACTTGTATGATTGATTATATGGAAATTTTGTTAAATATAATAATTTTAACTCTTATCGACTTTTTATTTAAGTCTCACAAATTATATGTTGTATAAAAAACTGAAGTTTTCTCGACCTCTCGCGACCCCCCTACAGAGGCTCCGCGACCCCCCAGGGGGTCGCGACCCACAGGTTGGAAAACACTGATCTAAACTATTTACACATTACCTTACTCGTTTTCAACATTTACCTTTTAAGAGTCTGTGTGGCCAGCACCACGACCACCACCTCGAGTACCACCATGCCCACGAATCAGCCTGAAACAGTTCTGCCTAATATGTCCTACCCTACTACATTCAAAACATTTTCTAGGTTTTACAGATTTCCTAACCTCATTGACTTGACATATTCAGAAAATGCGTCATCGGGCAGATGTACTAAGTTATATTAAAATATTCATTCAGAAGTGAACTCCTAGCTCTTATAGGGAGATATCTAGACAAAATCTTTTCGTGAAATACGTCAAGGCTCTCGCCATTCATGAGCACATTACTAGCAAGATCCTTTAAACTGCCATTTAATTTTGAAAACACTACTGCTAGAATAGCCTTCTCGCTTAGACTGAAAACAGCGACTTGCTCTTTCAGCAGGCACAGGAACTCGAGAATCATATAATGAGCAAGATTTAAATTACACCCTAACTTATAATCACTTTCTGGTCTGATTACTTCACTATTCTTATTCAAATTACTCATTGCTAAATGTAAAGAAGTCAAACTTCTAGAGAAACCTGTTATCATGGGCTATTGTAGTGACGGGGCGGAAGAGGAACTTACCAGAGTGGAAATAGCTCTTCATGAATTTACTGACATGATTACTGAATATCAATCCACCGGGGTTACTGATAGACAGTCGCGTAGGTTGTTACACAGACTGACCCATTGGAAGAATCGTAACTGTGCCTTATCCAAGATTATTGAAGATACTTCTATGCTCCAAGTTCAGCAGAATAGAGACAAAATTTTCATGGATTTGATTAATAATTTTAAATTTCTGAACAATAGTACTGTTGAGACTAATGTAAGTAAGGATAGAAGGCAGGTCACCGTTATTGAAGCTTTTCAAACTAGGGATGAGCACGTGCCTAGTATTCTTGATTTACCAAATAATATGACCGGTGTAGGTGGTGAGCAGCCTAGCCTACAGTCTAATACCGTTATAAATCCCACTTGGACCCAAGCCAGTAATTTTGAACAAAGATCTGAAGTAGCCGGGAATTTTAGGTTCCGCACTTTGGAACTTCCTAATCCCGTGGAATGTCTGATGAAGAATTTGCCCATGTTTGAAATTAGAGACGCTGAACAGGCTTTTCTTTTTCTCAAACAGTTGATTATTTTTTTGTAGACAAGTGAGGGCTTTTCAGATAACAGATTTTCTACTATTCCAAATTTTGTTCTCCCATACAAGGGGAGCTTTAACAAATTTAATTACTGAAGCCATTCAGTCCCAGTTAAATGTACAGCGTTTCCAAGAACTTGTTATTCGAGAATTTATTCCCTCTAGACTTTTCCATAGTTTACTCACTAGACAATATTACCGCACTCAAAAGAGTACCGAAAGGTTTTTGGAGTTCGCCGAGGATATTGAAATTGTGAAGGAAGCCCTACTTGTTCCTCAAACTGAGTCAGAAGCTGTACGTATGGTGGGAGTGGGGGCTCGTTTACCTGAAATCAGGAGTTTGTTTTTGGGATTGTTCCCTCCCACGTCTTGGCGCCAGTTACGGGAATTAGGACCTAGCTTGAATGACGCTGCTGCTGCTCATCAAAACCTAGCGAGTAGCGATACTTTTGATTCTAGAACTGATAGGTCTGGACGGATATTACGAGAGCCCGATTTTAGACGCCCCTCTTCTAACCTAACCTTACAGAGTCTTAGCTTGCCTCGGCAATGTACTTGGTGTAGGAAAGTCGGGCATTCGGTGGACCGATGTTGGGCCAGGCTTGGGCGAAGGCCTGCCAATAGGCAAGAATCTACAACTAATCAAGCCCCGAATAGGAGTAACAATAACGCCTGACAATTAATGCAACAAGTCATGCTAATAAAGTTAGGTATCCTATTGTAGCTAAAGTAGGAAGTAAGCTTCCTTTACTTCAGATTAGTTTAAATTCCCATGTTTGTCAAGCTCTCATTGATTCGGAAAGTAGTTACTGTCTAGTGAATTACGATTTTGCGTCAAGTCATTGCTTTCAAGTATCTTCCGGCTCGACGGTATGTTGCAGTGTTGATCAGAGTCCTGTTTTTACCTAAGGTAAAACTATTCTCACGGTTAAGATCCAACGATTTACCTGGAATTTTGAATTTTTTCTGATCAAGAATTTACACGTGCAGGCCGTACTGGGTGTAAATTTTCTTACCAAGGCACGTTGTATTTTGGACATGGCCTAAGGGAACCTGCGCTTCTGGTTCGACCCGGCGACCGTTACGCCGTTTCTCTTAGACTATCGAAATGCCGATTATGAGGTTGTTGGGGCCACTATGGACCCACTGTTCGATGAAGGGCTTTCAGTGGAGCTGAGTTTGTCACATCTTTCTACGGAAAGGGCGAAGGACATTGTGCGGTTGGCCAGGAGTTTCCCGGACGTCCTGACCAACGAGCTTGGGCTCACCAACCTCATAGAGTATGACATTGTGCTGAAGGATGACCAACCGGTTAGGTTGCCTCATTACACTCTGTCCCCCCTCGTATGCAGGCTCTTAAGACTAAGGTACAATCAATGTTAGATCAAGGCATAAAAGACCATCCAAATCTGCTTACTCCAGTCCAATTTTTTTGGTTCCGAAGGGCGATGATGATTTCCGTCCCGTCGTGGACTATAGAGTTTTAAATAGCAAAATTTCTGTAGAATCGGTCCCGCTACCGGACGTCCATAACAATATCCATTGGTTCCAAAAAGCAAAATTTTTACATGTTTGGACTTGAACAGTGCTTATCACCAGATACCGCTTACCGAACGTTCCATGCATTTAATCGCTTTTGCCACAGGCTGGAATTTGTTTGAGTATACCAGAGTCCCATTCGGTATTGCTGTTGGGGCCGAAGTTTTGACTCGGCTTTTGGATAATATTTTTTCTGATATTAAATTCCGCTTTGTTTTCAATTATTTGGATGAACTTATTATTTACTCGGAGACCTATGAGGAGCATTTGGAACATTTGAAAGAAGTGTTCTCTAGGCTTAGGAAAGCTCGCCTTACGGTGAAGCCTGCTAAAGTGAACTTTTTGGCCAAACGTCTCTCCTTCTTGGGGCATTTGATTAGTCCCGATGGGGTCACCATCGACCCTGATCGTACCCAGAAAATTCGAGATTTTCCGGTCCCGGTAAATTCTAAGGGTATAGCTAGGTTTGTCGGGATGGTCAACTATTTTGCCAAGTTCATCCCGAATTGTGCGGATATTTGTGCCCCGCTGAATGCCTTGCGCAAGAAGAACGTTAGGTTCAAATGGGGTGAAACTCAGCAAAGTGCCTTTGATCTATCGAAACAAAAGGTTGCTAACCCACCCGTGTTGGCCATGGCAGATTTATCACGTGGTTTCATCCTGCAGACCGATGCCTGTGGTAAAGCTTTAGCTGCCGTTCTTCTCCAAGAGTTTCCGGAGGGCCTTCGTCCCATTGCTTTTGCCTCTAGGCTCCTTACGGCCCAAGAAAGGAAATTGTCAATGTACGAACTCGAGGCGTTGGCTGTCCTGTTTGGCGTTGAAAAATATAGGATGTATTTAGAGCATCTTGAACTCCTACTAGAGACCGACAATCAGGCGTTAAGTTGGGTCTTGGGGCGCCCGAGAAAAACCGGTAAAATCGCTCGTTGGGCGTTGCGGATTTCTGCTTTCAAATTTAAGGGTAGCCATATACGTAGCTCGGTCAATGTAGTAGCTGATACCCTCTCTCGCATGCTTGAAGGGCAACCGGAAGAAGGTGAGTGTCTTGACACTCAAACTGATGATGATTTTCATCAAGGTTTGTTGTCTGCCCTGTTGTCCGAATTACCTACTTCTTTTGTTACTATCAAGCAAGCCCAGGAGGCCGATGATATTTTGCGACCTATTTTGGATGACTTATCAGGAGGTAAATTACGCCCTCCTTACTCTGTGAAAGATGGGGTGCTTATGTGTAGAGCTAGAAAAGATGGCAGAAATAAGATTGTCTTACCTGATGCTCTCGTCCCTATGATCTTCAAATATTTTCATGACTCCCCGTTAGGTGGTCACCTGGGTGTGTACAAAACTGTGGAGAAAATTCGGGACAAATTTATTTGGAAGGGTCTGGAAAGAGATGTGCGGGCCCGTGTTAAAGCCTGCCAGATTTGCAAAGTCAGTAAACCCGTCCAGCAAACTCACTATGGGTTTTTGGCTTCACAGATCTCTACACACCCTATGGAAAAGCCTTTTGTCTATTATGTTGGGCGGTTACCGCGGTCACGTGAAGGTAACGGGTATATTTTGGTCTGTGTCGATGCTTCTTCGATGTTTGTGTGGCTGTTTCCACTCAGGCAGGCCACTACTAACACTACTATCGCCTGTTTGTCGCGAATCTTTGCTAGTTTTGGCCCTTCCACTTTCCTTGTTAGTGAAAATGCTACCCAGTTCACTTCACGAACTTTTCACAAATTCTGTTTTGATCAGGGTGTTACTCATATTACTACCACTCCCTTTTATCCTAATCCGTCTTTGGCGGAGAGGGTTAACAGGAACCTTCGTTCTGCCCTCATTGCCTTCCATTCGACGGATCACACTTTGTGGGATACTAATTTGGAGAGTTTAACTTACGCATTTAACACTGCTGTTCATGAAGCCCATGGTACCACCCATATCAGGTTGATGTTAGGTTACAAACCAAACTGTCCTTTGTCTATCTTGTGGGCCATCAATGAATTGCTCCCTGACAAACCATCTGCAGAACTATTGAAAGAACGTTGGGGAAGAGTCCTACGCAATCTGAGGAACAGCCATGGGCGTTCTCAGGCTAAGTACAATCGAGACAGAGTCCCCGTTACCTTCAAACCGGGGGACAAAGTCTTTCTCAAAACTCATCCTGTTAGTAGTGCTGCTAACAGATATGCCGCCAATCTAGCCCCCCGTTTTTTTGTCCGTTAACTATTTCTCGTTTAGTACCCCTGTGTCAGTAATTCTGGTGGACGACAAAGGCAAAAACTTTAGAGCTCATGTTTCGCAGCTTTAGCTTGGAACGTAATTGCAGAACCCTCAGTGGTCTTCATGAATGGGCAAGGAGATATGGGAGCCGACGTTCCCAAGTGACCCGAGTCAGTTAGGCGGGGATTTTTCTCTTATTTTCTTCGGGTTTTCCTTCTTTGGGGTTTTTCTCTTTCGTCTACTTATCTCCTTCCCTATCTTTCTGTAAATTCTCTGTCTTTTCAAAATTTTGCCGAAGTTAAAATGTCTTGTTTAGGTATTATACAATTTTGATATTTTTTAAAATGTATAAAATTTAATGCTTAAAATTTTTCGATCAGGTAGGCCTGGCTTTCTTCCTTCCCTATAGCTAATTTTCTTCTTTCTCTTTCTTTTCTCCTTTTTCGCTGTTTAGTCCTATTATATTCCATAAAACATGAATAGGCGAACTGTTCCAAATTTGTAATGGCCCCGTTTTCAGGGTTTTTTGGATAAAATATAGAGTTTTTGTAATATAATATGATTAAGTATGTTGTTTCGCGTATTCATGTTTTTTTTTATTTTTATGGCTGCCATCTATCATTATTTTCCTGTTTGTTCAAAATATAAGGTGGTTTGGAGTGCAAGTAATGTGGCTTTCAATTGCCACATGTTATTCTGCTATTTATTGTAGTATACATTATACATATTATACTTAGTATTTCAAAATACATAGTCATTTTGATTTTGAAATTTCAATTTTCTTCCGTTGGTTGTTCTGTGCCGGTATGTTGCTAGAGTTCCTTTTTTTTCTCGCGAGGGCCGCCATCCTTCCTCTTCGTTCTGTTTGGTTTATGCGTTTTAGTTTGTTTGTTTTTCTATGCTGGTGCTTTCGTTTCTGAAAAAAAAACATACAATATTCAATGAACCACTCTGTTTGCAATTTTTTTATAGTATTACTTCTACTTTAGCTTCTGCCAAATAAGATATATATTTTTTTTCATGCCGGATGGATATCATGGCGTGAGGGTAATATATAAAAAAACAAGCATAATATATATTTAATCAAATAATATATATTTAATGAAATGAGATTTTTTACTGATTATCAAGGCATTAAACTAATGTCGAAACCTTGGTCGTGACGGAAAGCATTGTCCGAGTTTATTAGCCTGGGATATATATAACTTAATGAACTATTATTAATAAACATATAGATATATATTCTATACAAATTATTAATTATTCGATAGTCAAAAGGCGTCTTGTGTTTTGGTAAAATCCCAAAACAACAAAACTTACTTAAATTGAATGTGTCAAAACTTCTAAACTTGGACCATTCCCGAAAATTTCAAAAATATCTTTATGATACCCGCTGGCTTGGCAATTTTTTTTTAGTTTTCATGCTAGATGAACATATGCCAGCGTATTTATCATTACTATCTTTTCAAATTTTTCAAAAGTATTTTTCTCACTCAAATTGCCTTGTGGTTGTTTGGCGGTCTCGTCGTGCCGTTGTTTTGTTCGGGTTGTCTCATTCTGCTCCATGGGAGGACGTGCCTGGTTTCGGTTCGCGGCTTCTGGGCAAGTCTGCTAATTCCATGGAGGAGGTTGCTTTTCACTTCTTTGTCCTCGGGCGGCTGAGGAGTCTCCGGGAAATTTTTCTTAGCGGGGCGGGGACAATGGTTTCCGTTTCCGAGGATTCGTTTGCTTTATTTTTTCTGACCCCCGAACGGCCGTGTGAATTCTATAGGGTTGAGTGCGGGATTTCTCTGAGGACTGACCCGAGAGGCGGTCTTCTGCTCCGTCCGGCTGGTCCCGACGTGGAGGCGGCTTTCAAGGATCCTGCTCCCCTTACACTTCTATATTTTCCATCTCGAGTCCCGTTTTCCGATCACCTCATCATCACCTTTCTTACATTTCCATCTTCACTAATCCGTCAAAGTCTAGGCCTAGCATCATCATTTTCATCCTCTTCTCATTTCATTCTATCTAAATCTTATAAAACAAGGAAAAGAATTACAGCCTAATTAATAAAAAAAACTTAAGATCTTATTTAACTTTTGAAGCTTTGCCTTCACTTGAAGCAGTTATTCTAGCCTTAAAATATTGGCGCGGTTTCATTAGATTTAAAATCTAGTCTTTTCTTGTTATTTATTAATTAATTTATTATCAATTTTAGGGTATTTTGTACATAATATAAAACTAAACAATTAATTCAATAATGTGGCCCGTATTTGCTTTATTGGGTCAATGTACATATAAATTTTATTAATGTTTGAAACACATTGCTGTGTTTTGTTAGCTATTGAAATTGCTCAAGTGTCCCTTCTGGACTTTTGTATTATTTCCCTTTTTGGGAATTTATTTTTCGAGGCAGTTTACTGTGTGTACGTACCTGTGCTTACATTTGTTTATTTTTCAGATTACGTTGTGCCGCCGTGTGCTGCCTTCCTCCTCGGCCCGTTTATTTTCTGTCGAGCGAGCATACTCTCTTCCACCCCTGTGCTGGCCACCTATTCTCTGCTGCTGTTCTGGCACTATGGGGACGCCTTGCTGTGTCAGTCTGCAACAAAGCAAGCTCCGACTATACTATATGTAACTGCAGTTCTTCACACCAGCAACAATGTTTCTACGCCTACTCACCAGCCTTATCTACTGCTCCGACTACTACCAACACCAAATGGACTTGGTTAATTCCTGCATACTATTACTCTACAATAGTTTACTATAATGGTTAATTACTACGTCTAACTACTATACAAGGACACATGGTTTGCTGTGCTGGTGATGTGTTACTACTACGGATATGGACTCCGCAAAATGTTCTACTGGCGTATACTAAATACTTTTTTTTTGGTGGACCTTATGCATTTTGATGGGGTGATAACATATACTTTGCTCGTTCTGAATAAATTTCTAATATTTTCTCAAATGGACTTGTTTTGAAGAAGAAGAAAAAACTTTTGCTTCTCAAATTTTTTTTCCTAGGGTCGTGGAGGATGTGCCGTGTGTATTTCGGCACCTGGCTTTCTTCTAGTTTCACTTTATATGTGAGACTTCTATCCGGCATGCCTTGTATTTTCTACTTCTATGTACCAGCAGGTACCTTATGTTTAGTTTGTAATTTCTAGTTTTCGCTGGTGGGCTTTAGATTTTTCTACTTTTTTCGGTTTCGCCCACCAGCTTTGATTTAGATTTAGTTTTTTTATTTATTCCATTTTGCATAGTTTCATGTTAGGTTAATATTTTCTTTGGGTTTTTTTTGTTACGAAGAAGGATGACTCGCCTATTAACTACCATAATTCTCGTCAGGCCTTAAGCAGTATGAGTTGGGCCTTCAGCCTTATTATACTTGGGAATTTTCAGTAAAGCTCTTGCTATTTGTAATTATTATTGAAGCTTTCTGTATTTTGATTGATGGCTCGCCTATTAACTACCATAATTCTCGTCACGCCTTAAGCCGTATGAATTGGGTCTTCAGCCTTATTATACTTGGTAATTTTTGGTGAAGCTTTTGCTATTTGTAACTAGTACTGAAGCTTATTATATTTTTGCTCTATTAATCTACCACTTACTTTATAATAAATAATAAATAACAGTAGGGATATTTGTAATGATGGAGGTATCTCCATATTCTGGGCCACCGTTGATTGGGAAATGTTTGTTCTATGGTATCTTCTAATATGTACTTATAGGTTATTCTAACATAGGAGTGTCGCTCTTTTCCTTTGAGTATTGCCTTGGCCTTGCCACAGTCTTTCAAAACTGCTATCAAGATTGGCTGTAACCTCGAGGCATCCGTTTCCACGAGAGGTGTCTCCCTTCCTCAGAAAGCAATATTCACCGGTTCTTCCCACCCCTGTTCCGCGATAATAATATTTTCTTTCACAGAGATGAGGTCCAAACCTCCTGTCTCTTTGTGGCTAAAGAGTTGGTTCCCTTTAAGTTTATATAAATATCCTCGCTAGACATAATAACACACAGTTATTAATTTTATATACACACTTATGTACATCATAATGTTAGCATACTTCTCCGGCATGGGAAGGATTTGCGCTAAGTACCTCAGTTTGGAGAGGCAAAATAAGTTTACATGCCAAATCTTTTGAAATAAGTTGAGATTTCTTAATATATGTTTAAACATGCTAGCCCGCGGAAGAGCAGTTGCCGTGGACCAATTACTTTCAACCATTTCAGTAAATTAAGCTTTGACGATGATTCCCAAAATCTTGGCTTGACTTCTGATTGAGATATTCCTAACAGCGAAACCGGGTGACCATTTCCCAGTGGTATTATTTGACGATTTATTATAGTTCATCTTTGCACCTGGTGCCGCACTGTATAAATAGATAGATAGATGGATAGATAGATAGAGCTCTCATGCTGGAGACATTCACAGAATGTATAGCAAAGTCAGAAAACTAAACATTATGGGCTACCAATTGATACTGAAAAATTCGTCAAGGTCATAGATTGGGTTGGCCACCAATTTAGTCTTGAGTGCCCTCTTGAAGGCTTGTAGGGTTGACTTCTTAATGCCATCAGGTAAACTATTGAATAATTTGATAGAGACAGTGTCAAAACTTCTTTGAGTGATGCTGAATTTGTTTTTATTCGGATAAACGTTATCTCTATTTCGAGTTGAATAATTATGAGTATAAAGATTGGCAGTGGAAGTGCAAACATTATTTTTCATATACAGCAGGCAGCTCAAGACATACATTGATGGCAAACTCATGATCCCTAATTTAGAGAACAAAGGTTTACAATGTGATCCAAAGGGAGCTCCGCTGATAATCCTCACAGCTTTCATCTGCAAAATAAATATTTTCTTAGCAGTAGAATGATTGCCCCATAACAGAATACCGTAACTTAGGTGGCTGTGAACAAAAGCATAGTAAACAGTTAATAAGGAAGCAGGACCTAGGCTGTGACTTAGTAGCCTTAAGATAAATAAATATTGACTAATTTTGCTAGCAACATAGTTTGTATGAGATATCCAGCCCAAGCCAGGTTCAATGTGAATGCCTAAGAATCTAAAGTATTTGTCTCGATCATACTCTTGAGGTCTAATATTAAATTTCAAATCAACTGTTTTATCATCATTTAATTTGAGCTTATTAGCATTACACCATTCAAGAACCTTAGTAGACATTTGATCGACTGTGTTAGTTAAGAAGTCAGAATTCTTATGGACTACATTGAGTGCCAAGTCGTCAGCAAATAAATAAGTTTCCAGACATTCATTTTGAACATTTACAGACAGATCGTTTATGTATATAAGAAATAGAACAGACCCAAGAACGGAGCCCTGAGGGACACCATTCATAATTTGCTTAAATTCAGAGGTTTTACCATTGAAGCACACGGATTGGTATCTTCCATTTAAATAAGATGATAATAACTCAACACTTGCACTACTAAAACCATAGAAAGCAAGCTTTTGGAGAAGAAAGCTGTGGCTCATGGTGTCGAAAGCCTTTGTTAAATCAAAGAATCTACTGTGAACAAAGTTACCAGTTTCTAGTCCTTTAAAGCATCGTTTAACAAAAACAATAACAGCATCTATAGTGCTACGTCCAGCTCTAAATCCGTATTGGGTTGGAGTGAAAAGGGTATTACTTTCAAAGTATTGTACAATCTGTTTGTTCAATAGAATCTCAAAGACTTTAGAAACAATTGGAATAATGCTAATAGGCCTGTAATTGTTATAATCATGTTTGCATCCCTTTTTATAAATAGGAATTACCTTAACGAATTTCAGCATGTCAGGGAAAATACATCTATGAATGCAACAGTTAAAAATATGCACCAGAGGTTCGCATATTAATTCTGAAGCTATTTTAAGAATCTTTGCATTCATATCATATACATCTAGAGAGGAGCTGTTACTGAGTTTGAGAATGACATCATACATGGCTTCAACAGAAGTATGCTTGAATGTAAATGTGCTGTTATGTTTATCTAATAGTGGAAGGAAATCCATAGCGGTACTGTCATTAGGTATATTAGATACAATGTTTTCAGAAATGTTAACGAAGAAAGAATTAAAACCATTAGCATTCAAAACAGAAGAAGATGTGTTAGATTTGGAATTATCATTCAAAAGGTCAGAGACGACAGACCAAGTAGATTTGCATTTATTCTTAGAATTACCAATAACATTAGAATAATAATTAATTTTAGTTGACCGAAGCTTTGATTTGTAAATTTTTTTAATGCAGCATATTTACATTTAGCAGAAGTCACTGCATAATAAGTAAACAACTCCCTAGTGTACCACTTATTTTTACTACCTCTCACACTGATACCTGACTTGACGACTTTTAAAGGAAAAGCCTTATGTACAATGTGTTGCAATATATAGAATAAATTATTAAGTTTATCATTAATATCATGTACACTATATATACCAAACCAATTCACCTGTTTCAATAAATATATAAAATAAACAATAGTCATTTCATTAAAACGCCTTATGGAATTGTATGAGGAAAATACACCAGCAGATCTTTTGCTGGGCAAAGCAGTCTGAAATATTAAAGCATCATGGTCCGAAAAAACAGCTGGGAGGAGATTGACGGAACATTTTTCTACATGAATATTTGTAATAATGTTATCAATGGCTGTACCATGATTGCCATCCCGACCTGGACGAGTTGGTTGGTCATTAGTAGTACGTAAGCCGAAGCTCTCAAATAAATTCAACAAGTCTTTTGTGTGACTGCTAGTTCCACAAAAATCAACGTTAAAATCTGCTGTTAATACAATATTAGTATTAAAAGAGGATTTGTACAAAATACTAAAAAGTTTATTTAATTTAGATAGAAAAACCTCAAAGACACAATTACTATTGTCAGGTGTTCTATAAAGACATAAGCAGAAACCATTAACGCTCTCAATAAATATTCCACTTATTTCAAATATATTATCAGTAGATAGATCGGTAAAATCAACTGTCTTTTTAGATAAAATACCTTCTTTAACGAATATAGCTGAACCACCATGTTTGCCTTTACTTGACCTACAATAGGAATCACTTAAATAAAATCCTTCTATTTTTACTGTGGACAACTCGAATAAGGTTAACCAATGTTCAGTCACACAGTATATCAATATTTAAATTATTAAGAAGTTGCGTAATGTAATCTATTTTGTTTAAGAGAGACTGAACATTCCAGTACAGAATTTTAAAGTCAAATTGTTTTACAGCATGAGAATCTAAATTGATGCTTTTAGGATGCAAATATTCTAGGTTATTTTTTTCTCTTTCATTACAAGGGAGTTTAAAGAACTTCTCGGAAATCTGAATTTACTGATGAAGGTACCCGACGGCCAAAAGTCAGCAGAATAAACGGCATTCATGAGTGAAAGTGGCACTCCTACTTTAAACGAACTATAACCTGGAAATTTGGATTTAAGTTTTTTGAACTTCATAGTTGGCACTTTTATAGTCATTTAGGTACTCTAACATGTCAGTACATTCCATACCTGGATCCAGCCGAGATATGAACAAGAAATTAGTTTTTTCTACTGTCATAAGTTTACTCTTGCTGTTAGTGCTGTTACCGTAGCTGCTCTTCCTTGCCAGTGGTAGGGCTACCACATCCTTTTTGTCGTTACATGGCGCTTTAGGTTTCTTACTATAAGAAACTGTAGTCCAGTTATTGTCCCTGTGGTTACTTACACTTGGCCCGGGTTCATCATTACAAGAAGAAGACTGCAATCTAGTTGTCAAAGCTTTTTTGACTATATCACTGTACTTGCTTATGTTAGTTTCCATAGCCACTTGTTCGCAACTTCTGCAATCGTCGTTGTTGTTTATTCTTGTATTCTGGCTGATTTGAACAGAGTTACTCAATGATGTATCAGCAGAGCTACCGACCAATACAGTCTTGTCACTAATACTTAGGTCACGATCACAGATCGGCACATTATTATTACCTTTAAACTCATTTATGTCTTTATTAACAATCCTTGTTTCTTTATACTGAGCTAATTCATTCACTACCGCACTCTGCTGAAGTGATAAGTCATCAAGCTGCTTTTTCAGGTTTAACTGATTCTCACTCATGTTGAACATTTCCGTGCTGATTGTGGAAACAATATTTACGCAATCACAAGAGTGGTCTCTAGTAAACTCAAATTTATTAAAAGATGTCTTCATTTCATTAAGTTCGTCACATAATTTAGAAATGACCGTTAGCAGCCTCGATATAGAGCTCTGCGCTTTTAAGATGGCCGCCGAGAATGAGGTATTATCCACTTCCGGTTATCTCAGAGGCCTGTGTTTACAATACAGTTCTGTGCTTGTGTCTTGTTTTGGAAGTAATTATGCCGATTAACTGCTCTGTTTTTGGCTGTTCAGCCTTTGCAAACAAAAATTTAGGACTTAGGGCTGTTTTTAAAGAATGGATGGTAAAATTACGCCATGGAAGAACACCTTTCCAGTATTCTCGTGTTTGCAGCTGTCACTTCACAGAAGATGATTTTAATGTTCCTTTGAGCAGTTTTGGCGAGTTTTTCATGCTTTTTTAGAGTGATTAAGGTATTTTTTATATAGTTGACGTTGAGAAAAATATATAAGCCTATGAAATAATAAGTATACTTGACCAACTTAACCTCGTTTAGGCTCATAATCAAGTTTCATTTCCATGTTAAATTAGTATTTCATCTTTTCAGTGTAATTTTTGTTGCAAATTTATTTGGTCATTTATTTTGATATTTAAGAATGTCAATGTCAATCGAAATTTCTCCCGTAACCGATAAAATGGTTATTCTGTATTGTAATTGAGTAAAAAACAAACGACATAAATATTTTTAGGAAAACATGGGTCCGAGCTTGATGATTTTTAGGTAGATTTCGAAGAAAAATCTACCTATTGCAATGGATACCATGTCATTATTTTCGAAAAATGCTTTCATATCTTTACGTTTCATGCTCCCCTAAGTACGAAACCACCGCCCGTTCCAAAAAAAATTGTGATATATATATATATATATATCTTTACACGCTAGCGGCCGTAATTTTGAAGATATCTGAACCAAATTTTAATATGTTATTTCTAGGCCCAATAGTTCGGACAAGTTCGTTAATGAGCATAATTGGCTCAAGGGGGTGGTCGGGGGAGGGGGTTGAAATTTTAAAACATTTTTTTTATCTCGGCCCCTATGAAGTATAGAGGGAAACTTTGTTTGAATAAATGAGAGTACTCCCTATGGAGTTCACAGTGACACCAACGATTCGGGGGTTTTGGGGGTACGAGTGGGGGTGGGTGGGATGGAAATTCGAAATTTTTGAAACCACGTCTTGTGGGGTATCATTGAAAAGCTCTTGATGATTACTCTACAAATCAATAACTAGTTTCTCGATAGCTCTCATTTAAGGCGATATTTGAATGTTTGAAAAAGTGCTCTTTCCTCTTTTTTGCAATTATTATTGCGGGTTTGTCATGCCAAGGTTAAAGAAGAAGAGTTCTACGCAGCGACAGTAAATTAAACCGAAAGCACTTTGAAGCCTGTAGGCTTGCCTAAAGGGATTTTTTAGAGTAGAATGTGGGCCTAGGCCTAAGGATAGCTTAAATGTATCTCAAAATGTTCAGATTTGTTGTATGCCTGTAATAAAAGCTCTTGTAACAAGTAGATTAACCTGATAAAGAAAAATGTAATCAAAATGGGCCTATAGTTAATTATAACACTAATTTTGTAAATGTCATGTTTTTTAACATTCAAGGTTTTCTAGGTAAATTAGATATGTTATGTATTATGTCATCAGCCAATAATTTGGAGGTAATTGGGATGGCGGAACACTGGCTGAGCCCAGAAAATATAAATTTGTCAAATACTCAAAATTTTAAAGTAGCCTCTTATTTTTGTCGTAGTCACAACAAGCATGGTGGTTCTGCTATTTTTATTTAAAACAAATCAAAAGACAATAGCAACTGTAAAACTAATCATTTTTATTGGTATTTTGCAGAAGAGGCAAAATAGCAGAAGTAGCCCCTCAGAAAATGCTTTGTTAAATTTTATGTGTTGAATAATGATGCCCTTCTTAGTCCAAATAACAAAGCCACATCTGTGAATATCAGTCAGTAACATCTGTGCCTGTACTTGTGCATAATGTTTCTTATTCACTAACTTGAACTTGATGAATTTTCTAATTGCTAGAGTCCGGCCAGCTTTCATAATGCTGCCTGCCCTACGCTTTTCGAACCAAGTGCTTATGAAATCTTCGTCAAAAAGTTTAGCCCGTTCTTTCTTGAATGAATTTATCTTGAATAAATTCGTCGAAGGAAAGTCATGTATACTTTCTGATTCTATAACCTCAACTTCGAACAAGGCAAAGTTCCTATCCGGATTTTTCTCTCGCCTGAGCAACCTGCAACCAAAACAAACAGCGTCGTATATTAGACTGTGTGTTCAATAAGTTATGATACGAAAAAGTTCATGCATATTTGTAAAAAAGCATGAAAATAAATCGTGCAACAGTATTCAAAAATATTTGAGACCGCAGGCATATTGTACCATATTGGAACAGTTAGCGAACGTTTCAGAGGAGAGGTAGCTTTGATTTCTCACCTTGCAATCAACTCTTGCTTTGTTGACCATTAAATATTTGTTGCACCATCTTCCGATAACATCCTTTTAACTCCTTCACTGTAAAATTGGCGAACCGTCCCGAACTCATATTGAAAACACACAAGAATGAGGAAACCGGAAGTTGACAATACCTGAATGTGGAGAGCAGCGCGCTCAAGTGGCAGGAGGAAAAACTACAAAAGCCCAGAGCTCTATAGTTAGATTGGCGGAACTAACCTCAACTTGATTGCACACGTCACATTTCCTATATAGACTTTTGGATTCGTGTAATACTTTTCTTTCATTAGCTTTAAGAGGCACACAATTTAGATGAACACTTCCACTACATTCACCATTACATATTACAATTTCGTCAAATTCACCAAATGTCCGTAGGCAAAATTTACATGCTAACAAAATTTGTGCTTCCTTATCACCCATTCTAAGAGCGGAGCAGCACTAGAGCACGTCTGTTCACCTCGACTGCCAACTGCCAACTCCCCTATAGCTGTAGGGTGTCATCGAGATGTTTCAACTCCGCAGATGTCTGTAAAAAGAACACTATATCGTCGGCATAAACTCTGCTGATGAAAGACGGCGTGATGTTACATGGTCCATCAGCCAGTGTTTTATGTGCTATTCGTATCATAGGTTCCATACTCAGTGCTGAGCCAGCCATTTATACGAATTCTGGAGTATGCATTTTTATATAACGACTGTATAATGTTTATTACTTTTTAGGCAATCAGAAGCGTTCGATCACTGCAAACAAGTATTGATGATTAACTCTATCGAAAACTTTTTCGAAATCAAGCGACAGCAAAGCGCCACTGTCTTCCTTTAGTTCATTGAAATGTAATACCATGTCCCTTATCGCGGAGAGGTGAATTATGTTCCTGTCAGGTACGCTAGACGTTTGCCCAGTTCCAATTATATTTTGGAACATTAAACGGAGCCGGTTAGCAAGTAGGCTACCTTCATCAATATTTTATAATCTGTATTTAATAAAGCGATTGGCCGATAATCAGTAATCATCTGAGGATCTGATTTTTTGGGAATTAGAGTAATAATACCATCAATTAAACTTTATAAGCCGTTGGTATCGTCAAGGACATTATTGTACATTTATCAAAAAGTATTTCAGTAAGTCCCAGTATATAAAATATAAAATCTGTATGTGAGGCCATCTGGGCCCGGTGAGGTGTGTAGAGCCGTGCGGAGTTCTTCGGTAATTGGGGCTTGCAATTGTTCCTGTAGCAGAAGGTTTAAATGGCGATCTACATACCGGAGGATTTTACCCCTCGCCGTATCCAACGACTCTGTTGTTGTATAAAGTGAGACAAAATAATTGTTTTCTTCATCTTGTAGACTTTCTTTTGTAGTATTCAGGAGTCTTCCATCAGAGTTGTGAGGTGCGGTACCTTACTATTCCCTCTTCGCTTTTCTTGAACGACATGATAGACATCACACCTTTCTTCTTCCGTAATTTTTCGAATCCCTGATTGCCCCTCCATTATTCTTACTTGTAGTGAATTTATATACTATTTTACCTTCGCATTCTTCATTAATTGATTACCCTCATTTTTGTGCTAAATGTACAATTCATTCAGGACTTGATAGTAGAACTGTAATGTTTCCTGGTATCCTTGTACATGTATATCCTGCATGTCAAAGGAAGGATGTTATACCAGGTTTTATGATTTTTATCCATTGTTATGTCAAATTTCGTGTCAAAATACGAGCTCTTTGATATAAAGTTGTCCATTTTTATTCGAACTGATATCGTATATTTCATGCTGCTAGCAAACCCTTGCTTAGTTTCCAGTAGCTTACGACCATACAAAGTAAGGCATGTGGAATTAAAAAAACACAATGATCGGGAAACGGTACGGGTAACGCTTTGATTTCCTAAATGTCCCGTTGACAAGGTTTATTGATGTATAAACGATCAAGGCGGGATGCAGAGTTGTGACTGTGGAAGGTATATCCGGCTGCGTTGCCATGTTTATAATTCCATGCGTCAACCATTTGTAAAACTGTAACTAACAAGTACAAAACTTGAGATGAATTATAATGTCCAATCTGGTCGGAGGTATTTAGCACACAATTCCAGTCACCTCCAAAGATCAATCTGTTACAGCGATGATTTAGGAACGGTGGTAATTCGTATTTTAGAAAATCTTCTCGCTGTCTTCTGTTGTTTGATTCAGATGGTAGACAGAAGTTTATGTATGTGTCAATTAACCTCATAGACGTCAGCCTTCCCCTGGGATGGCCTAGACATCACTCATTCTGAAACCTGCACGATAGATTATCACGGTGCCCCTTTTCGTGTTCGTATGCACAACATAACCATATTTTGGCCCTATAACATCGAAGTTTTCCACGTTCCTTTCTTGTAACAAAATCACATCGATATAATTTTGTTTGATGAACATGTTCAATAACTGCTGTGTCGATTTGCTTTGTAGTCCGTTTTTTTTAATGGTGACATATTTTTGAAGAAGAATCATATATCGGAACGTAAATAATAACACCACTAGAAACACCCTGAAACACACTCTTTTTCAAGATAGTACCAATTTTTTTAATAATATTAATTATATGCACATTTTAACAGGAGTATTTTAATTTTTTTCCAGCAGCAAACCCTAATTCGCCCTCTATGTTTTTATAGGTCTATACCCGTTCTTTGTCAGTACCTTTTAAACTCTGAATAGTGGTCGTTCCCTTCAGTAGTAGATTCTGCATCCATTTCATCATTCCAGATTATATTATTAAATCTATTAGGTATAACAGTGGAATCTTTAGATTTTTTTGTCTATAACATTATTATTGGCTTTTGTATTTTTTCTACACAAGTTTATTTCAGCTATCTCAGTATCATGTATCTGGCGAATCTGTGATTGTTCTTTTGGATTGGTTCTACTCGAACCACGATTTTATGATGGAGTTCCTGAATTCTATCCACGTCATCAGTCATATGGCGACATGAACTTCAGCGGCTTTAACGACGTTTCATGGGGACAGGAAACTGGGGAGTTTTCAGTGTTCATCAGAAGTCAGCGGCAATAGCCGCCTCTAAGCAGAGAGTTCATTAGCACATAATTCGTTCTGGATCCTGACAACGGCAACAGCCACCCCTTAGCATTAGCTTCCTCCACACACAAGCTCTTTAGCTCGGGTTTACGCAGGTGCGCACTCAAATGCTCTTCGAAACATGTGCATGTCAAGGCAATAACGATCAAAAGAAAGCGTGCGGTGCGTCATTTGCGCAACAATGCACTCTTTCGCATGGAAGCGTGTGTGTATGTAAAACAAACAAAAGCGTACGGTCAGTTGCTCTAGCAATCCCGAGCGATCTTGTCGTGAATATTTCGCGCTTCTGTTAATATGGATGTTCGTACGTGGTCTAATGAGTTACTTGCTGAGTTTATCAGCGTATATAGATCATATCCATGTTTATGGAAAGTTAAAAGTAACAAGTACAAAAATAGAATTCTAATCGATGCTGCGTACAAAAAAATTGTAGAATTCTGCAAAGGGTGTGGCTTTGGTGAAGCAAATAGGGACTTTTGTGGTGAAAAAATTCAGAGCATGCGAGATTCCTTTAGAAAAGGAATTAAAAGAATCCTTGAAAGTCAACGTAGTGGACGTGGCACTGAAGAGATTTATACCCCATCGCTATAGTATTATTATTTACTATTACCAAAACAAGTTTGTTTCGCCTTTATTAACTTGTATTAATTACTGTATATGGAGTCTCGGTAGACATGTTTATTTAGAATTAGGATTAGAATTTAGTTATTTTACCTGGTGGGATTACGGCCATTGACCTTCTCTAGCTTTCTCTTCCATTTAACCAGGGTTATTACAATTACATTACACAAAATTAGAAATATGTTACAATATAATTACAAAATATAATGTAAAACACAGTGTTATTATAATCTGAGGCTTATAATTAGCAACTTGTATAACTAAAGATACAAAAAGAACTCCGGTGAATATCTCTGTACTGAACTAAATACAACCGCACGCTCTTAGCTGGCATTGCAGACACGCGCCGTTCTTTTGAGAGAGAATTCGTGCGTGTTTGGTAATATTACATACACAATTTTCCGCGCGTTCTCTTTCGTTGACTCTCTTTCATGCGAGTAAGAACGTGCTTGTATTTTAGGCTGCATGTTTTCACCGCGCGTGATTGCCTGCAAGCTCTTTCCCCCGATATTTCCCATACGCTCCAGGAGTGTGCTAAAGAGCTTGTGTGTGAGGCTTGCTATTGTGTATCAAGTATGCGGTAACAGTCGCCCATCAGCAGATTGTTCTCGAAGCATCAAGATTTCGGTCGCCCCTCTGCATCAACAATCTGTCTTTGAAAGACATCGGCATCAGCCGTCCGTCATCACGAGTCAACAGACTTCAGCAGCAGTCGTTTCTACAAGATACATTTGTTCATACTGCATCAGCAGTGGATATTATAGTCAGTATCCGTAATATTGTATCGTCACGTCAGCATACAGCATACAGCACATCAACGGCTATAGCAGTCATTGACTTTGTTCGGATCACATTCCACGCAACTCATTGCAAAGTTACGTGAGTTATTTCTGATCAAACATAATAATATGTCAATAAATATCAATACAAGACTTAAAAGCACATGAATAAATACAGGCATTATTCACTATAAGTTCACATATTACGTAGTGATGAGCGAGACCAGTCTTGGTCTTGCAGTCTTGGTCTTGGTCTTGCAGAAAATGCAAACCAGGACTAAGACCGCATCATCGTTAGCAAGACCAAGACCAAGATCGACCATGCAAGACCGAGACCAAGACAAAGCCTGCAAGACTCTGGCAAGAACAAGACCTAACTGCAAGACTCTTGCAGTCTTGCTACTTGTAAAGGTTTTATAAATGCCCCACTGTGTATGCAGCGAGCCAGCGACCGCTACTAAGAGGCGCCGCAGAGTCGCTAGGAATTTACTGAGGGCTTACAATAGAGAAATACGAGGTCACATACAGCAATACATAACGCAACTCTATTCATACAAATAACAATTTTCACCAAGTCCGAAGAAAATTAAAGAAAATATATTTACCCACATTGTTGGGAGAGATTTTTTGCAGTTGTCCCACAGAAAGGTGCTGATATCAATATAACCGCAGTACCGTTACGTCCTGTCAGGCGGCAGATGGTCCAATAAAATTATATTATAGATAAATCACACTAGAGAAAGCTCGCTTTCTTAAATGAAGATACGTAAGTAAGTCTCGCATTTAATACGGAATGCATTATACTTAAAACCAATCATAGCGTTGTCCATCCTACATCATTAGAGAGTTTCCCAATATGAAATATGGGGAGGTCCTTTGACAAATCAATCAGATCGAAATAACTCTAAGAAACAAAACTCTTTTTTCCCGGCCGTGTCTACAGCAGTGAAGATTGCAATGACTTGGACTGTGGAGAAACCCTTCAGCGCCCTATGCCGTGTGAAAACGTGGTTACGTGCAACAATGACTGATTAAAGACTCGACGGTCTGCGCATGATGAGCTTGCATCGGGAGAAGGAAAAGGACGAATTTATTCAACAAGTAATTTTAACAATCGCTAGACAGTCGTCTAGAATGCTACAGTTCCTCTTCAAAGATTAGGGTACAGTTTTCATGAAATAATTATGTTTAACCCGTTAATTTCGTCCTCAATATGTGAAATAGACTCGTAGAGCTAAATATTTTTTTCGCTAGTAAAGTTTTAAAGTTACGGAAAGTAGGCTACAGTTCAGTGGTTCCCAACCTTTTGTGACCCATCTCCTCTTTCTGGAGGTTGACTAATACCTATCGCCCCCTTAGTAAAGTGTAAATAATAAAGCAGTTTTATTATTTTAAACAATTTTACTACCGCATATAATAACAACCGAAGCAGTTTTATTAGGTCACTCTGAAATAAAATAGAAAAAATTAAAATGTACCTTTTTTTACAGATTTTTTTAAAGAAGAAAGAAGTGAAATAATTAACTAAGATCATCCCTGACGTACATTAAAAGAAACAGGAGTACATGGAGTACAACAATTTCCTAAATAGTTTTTCTCAGTTTTACAGATCTTGTGAAATATGAAGATGATATAATTACGCCGTATTTCAAGATAGAAGTCTCGAGACGCTTCTACGCTATTTCGATCGAGAAACTGAAAGCACTCTAATGTAATCTAGAGGGTGTACGTAGGCTAACCCGTTTGACTCGTATTCACTTTTCATCGAACTCTACTAAGGCAAGCACCTTAGCTTTATCCCAGTACCGATACTTGGGTACCGAGACTTCGTGGTACTACTCTACACAACGCAGATGATGTACCCTACCAGAACTTTCAGACCTAGACTTCTAAGGCAAAGAAGCCTTTAACCACAGCCTCCAGCAGCAACTTCAGCATGGCAGACTTCTCTCTATAACCTCACCGATGGGATATTAGCTATTCATTAGTACTTTCAAACGAGTCCAGGACAACCTACACACTCTCTACAAATCAAAAGTTAAGTACGCACAATGTAAACCAGTAAAATAGGTTAAATCTGATAATTGGTCCATAGCATGGCAGTATTTATAATTGTATCGAATCATTTGGCACTTGGTGCAGGATTCGCATTTCCAATTAATAGCTCAAGTGTGATGAGCTCTCATTTAGAAGCAATAATTGTAATTCTGTATGTATAATTTTCCGGAGTCTTTGGGCAATTTGCTACCTCCGCATTACATGTACTTAAACTGAGTTCAGCTAAAAATAGCTAGAACATTTCAGCAAAGGTTGAAGATATTTAACCTTAATAAATCTACAGTTCATTACATCTTTCTTGGTCATCCAGACCTGGACCACTTAAATAATTATGTTGTATTACTTTGGCTTTATGACCAAATAAATTGTTACCTCTGTTGCTGAATTATTATGATATTATTTCATATCATCCACTGCTCAACTAGCTACCAGAAGGAATATTTTTGTAGGAGAAATTCATCTATTATATGTATGGGATCCTAGGCTCCTACCTAATCCAAATCCCAACAACAATCTTGAATTAATTCTTCTTCACTAGAATTACTATTACAGTTATTGTAACTGCACTCTTCCTCATCTGCTGTTGCTTCGGTACACTCCTTGCACCCACAGCTCTCGGTGCATCGGATTTGAATTGCTAGGCACTAGCAAGTTTCTGGTGCACAATTGCTCTTACAGTGGCACCCCAAAAACAAAAGTGCGCACGTCGATGTTGGCAGACCTTCCATCCACTTGACAGTTACAGTTACCTGATATGTCCTTCTCACCCATGATCAAAAGGGTCCGGAATTAGTGATTTGGTTTCCAGGCTTCTGAGCCAAATTCCTGCTTGGTAGTTGGCACGTTTTGTCTCAAGGTTCCCAATAAGGAGGCATATGAAAGCTCTCAATTTGCCTCTCGTTCACTCTGAACATCTGGTAGTGCAGCTCATCAACAGCTTTCTATGGCAGACAAATAAGAATTTGTCTGCCATAGAAGACTATGGTCTTATCAACATCATTAGACAATCTCTGCCTAACTTGCTGAACGCTTCAATAAATATTTGTTCCTTTTTGCACATACGCTTAAATCCTTTAACTTTTCCCTGGCCTGAAAAAAACACTAATTGTGTCGCAGCCAGGCCAGCAGTCACACTCAATAAGAGTTGTAACCAGCTGTACGCCTATCAGTGCAAGCAATCTGTTTAGTGCTTTATCCTATTCAAATCGCCACCTTCTTCTGCCCGCGCTGACATAAGCATTTCATGTTATTGTGCAATAGGTTTTCGCGCCTTGAGATGATGTAATCCTTGTCATCGCGCATGACCAAACCACTCTGATTAGTCAGTGCATCGCCAGATTTCATTGCTTGTAGACGCATGAAGGTATCACTCCGATTCGCGCGGTTTTCGACATTGTGAAATCTTTGTTCTAGTGCTCGCAAAACTACAACTCTCAAGTTTTGGGTATCATCTGCAATTAATTCAATAATTGCAGCAGTATTATATTCATCACAGCTAACATCCGTGTTACGCTTGTATTAAGATTGAGTGCCATTGTGAAATACCTGATTTCCAGTGCATCAGTGTTACAGTGAAATTTACATGTAACATTCAAAAGTGTGTTACTTAACAGAAGTCAACAAACCACAGTGCTTATTTCAAGTCTTTTAATATATAAATTACATCTTTTAATTACATATAATTTCTAGACACGTGCGTGGAATTTTCCCGCCAAGTTTACATTGCTTATAAGTCCAGTTTAAGAAGCATATATTTCATTTATTTCAATTATATTATTCAAGCATTTATTAGTTCACGTGTGATTAAAGTTTCATTGTTTTATAACATGTTTTGATTGTAATTCTATTTAGATTCGCGGATCTCTGTACCAAGTGACCTTCGATAAGTCCATTGTTCTACCAACTCCTACAAATTAATTATTTTATGGTCCTCCATCTATCCCAGAGGTTTTTACTCCTTTTATTCACAAGGTATTCCCACATACCCCAAACATTGGTCCATCAAGGGCAGGATCTAATTGAATACAATCTTAAACTCTCACACGTGTATCGTTTCGCTTCTCGATATCGCTCATATGTTTCTCAGTGTTCAAGTCATTGTTCAGTTAGCAGTGAACTTCGGGTCGAAACATTCACGCGAACGTCGTCCTATAGTATTACATCAACCGTGCCGTGACGATGTATTCGGTCTACAGTGTGCAGCAGTCCAGGCTATCATCTAGCAGCCGTGGCAGTACAACAGCAAATCTACAAGACATTCACAACATTCAACTTTAGCAAGTACTTCTATTCACTATAACATGGAAAACGAACTCAGATCTTTGATCAAACGAAGGGGAATTATCAAACGTGAGCTAACTCACATGTAAAAGACTTGTGCTACTATAATGAAGAAACGAATGTATTTCTATTAAAAGTGAAGTTTGACAGTCTAAACGTCATTTGGGAGAAATACGACACAGTTCAAACACAAATTGAATCGCTTATAGAAGCCGAAGCAGATTTGGATGAGCACGCAGAGCATAAGAAATCAACAAGAAGTTGTTATGAAGAATTGAAAGCTAAACTCAGTGAACTTATGTGTCATCATGAGCAGCAAGTGCATAGTGCGAATTCTGTGAACAGTGAGCGATCACAACATAGTGGTAATTCACACCATATATTCCAATCGTCTACATCACATTCTAACAGAGTCATACCTCTGCCTGTAATTCAATTGCCTATATTTGCTGGTGATGTGACCAACTTCAAACAATTCTACGATACATTCAGTAGTCTTGTGGTAAACAATGAATCTGTAGATCCGATTCAAAAGTATCATTATTTGTTATCATCTCTGAAAGGACAAGCGCATATTTTAGTGCAGAACTTACCTATCACCAGTGACAATTTCTCTGTGGCATGGGATTTAGTTTCTGCGCGCTATAACAACACTAGATTAATAGCGACAGCTCACATACGACATATATTATCATTACCAGCAATGAAAACAGATAATGTAACAGAGCTAAGGAATCTTCTAAACAAATTCCAGAGTAATCTAAACGCTGTGGAAGCTCTTAATCTTGAAATTCCATTACATCAGGTTATGTTGACGCAGTTGATTTTAGATCATCTTTGTGAGACCACACGCAAGGAGTGGGAAGGAAAGATCGACTCGCAAAGTTTTTCATCTCTTCAGGAGCTGATAGCTTTTCTGGAAGCTAAGGCGAATTCCTTAGGTGTTTTAGCAACTTCCAACAAACGTCCAGCCCATCGAAGGGAAAGGGTGAGATACGATCACAAAAGACTTCAGTTCAAGCAACTTGACAGTCTTATGTTGCTATAAATAGTGATTTGTGTCCTTGTTGTCTTCATTGTCTTCATTTAATATCTTTGCAAGAATGGAGGAAACATTTTTCGGACCTGTTAAATGAAAATAGAGAAAATTTTAAAGAACAGTTGTGTGATGTTTATGATCATTCAAGGCCGACTATGGTGGAACCTATCTTGGAAAGTGAAGTAATAAATGCTTTGAAGACATCCCAAAATGTGAAAGCAACTGGGCCAGGGGGAATAACAATGGAATTGTATAAATATGGAGGACATAATATTGTTAGGATTGTGACAAAAATGTTCAATCAAATTTTGGAGGGGGAGTGCATACCATAGGAATGGTGTTTGTCATATATATAAGCAATATATAAGAAGCGAAATAAAAAGAAGTAAAAAAATTACAGAGGAATCAATGTTATGGCCTCAATTAACAGACTTTTTAGCAAAGTAATTAAGAATAGTTTGGGAGAAAAAATTGGGATTAAGATATCTGAAGAGCAAGCTGGGTTTACAGCGGGAAAATCATGTTTAGATAACATATTTCTAATTCGTCAAATAAGTGAAAATATGTCTACAAAAGGGAAGAAAATTCTTTTGGTATTTATAGATTTAGAGCAGGTCTATGATTCTGTTCCTGTAAGTCTACTCTGGAATGCACTAATGAGTATGGGAATTGATAAATCCTTGATTCATCTTATTAAAAGGATATATAGTGCATGTCATGCTACGGTGAAATTGGGAAGACGGATATCTGAAGAATTCAGAATAACGAAGGGTTTGAGACAGGGTTGTGGCATGTCCCATACACTATTTAAAATATATTTACAGAGTGTTTTAAAGAAATGGGATCCATCTTGTTATAAGATGGGTAATCCGGTACATGAAAAAACCGTTTACTCATTGTTATTCGCCGACGATCAGGTGGTATTAGCACAGGATAGAGAAGATGCAGAGTATATGGTAAAGTAATTACATGAAGTATACAATGAAGGAGGTCTGAAAATAAATGTCAAGAAGGCAGAAGACTTGGTTGTTGGAGGAGATGGAGAAGATATGGATGTACCGGGTCTGGGAAAGATAAAAATTGTAGATAGTTTTAAATATTTGGGCTTCATTATTGACAAATCTGGTACTTGTAAAGAGGATGTGACACACCGTATAAGTCAGGCAAGAGGGGCTGTTCGAGCATTGAACGGAGTTTTCTGGAGTAGAGAAATTCATCTTAGCACTAAAAGATTGATTTTAAATGCTATTGTTGAAAGTATCCTCACTTATGGAGGAGAAGTAGAGAAATTCATCTTAGCACTAAAAGACTGATTATAAATGCTATTGTTGAAAGTATCCTCACTTATGGAGGAGAAGGATGGGCTTTGACACAGCGACAAAAAGAAATGTTAAATGCAGTAGAGATGGATGCACTGCGTAGAAGTTGTCGGGTATCTAGAATAGAACGAGTACCCAATAAAGTAATAAGGGAAAGAATGGAACAGGAAGAAACGCTCGTGGAAAGGCTTGAAAAGAGGACATTGCAATGGAATGGACATGTTCAAAGGATGTCAGAAGACAGATGGCCCAAGCAGATCATGTCATGGTCACCATATGGTAGGAGGAAAAGACAGAGACCTAGAAGCACCTGGAGAGGTGGAATAGCCAGAGCAATGCTGGGAAGGAATTTACAAGAAGGCGATTGCCAGGATAGAGGATCCAGGAGGAAGGCGTTAGAAGGCAACCCCTGAAAAGGGGAGACGCTTTAAAAAGTGAGTCCTTGTTGTCAAGACAATCACAGTTTATCAAAGTGCAAAAAATTCTTGCAGCTGAATGTAACACAACGATGGAATATGATAAATTCTAAAGGTTTGTGTGCAAACTGCTTTTCTTCTAATCATAAAAGAGATCAGTGCAAACTCAAATCTTTCTGCAATTGTAGCAAGTCTGTACACAATAAATTCTTACATAACGACAGGAGAAAGGTCTTTAGCCGTAACCAAAAATCAGAAAATATTGTTTCTGAGACAACAGCTGACCTACCAGCTAGTTATTGTTCTTTCAAGGAGAAGTCTAGTCAAAGGGAAATTCTTTTAGCAACTGCTGTAGTACAACTCGAAGATAAACAAGGAAACTTAGAATTAGCGCTATTAGATTCAGGAAGCGAGTTAAATTTCATAACTGAAGAATTGGCTAAGAAGTTACAACTACCTACCACAGCTGTCGACACTCACATTAGATGTATAAATGGCACCTCATCTTGTGGTCACAGTGTCAAGGTTAATATGCGATCCAGGATCCACAACTTCCAAGCTGATCTAAACTGGCTAGTGATACCTCACATTGTAAACAAACTTCCTTCTGTCTACAAGATTACGCGTTAACGACTGTAACCTATGGTACTAAATCTGCTTCATTTTTAGCCATACGGTCTCTGCACCAGCTGTCAATAGAAGAAGAAGCTAAATATCCACTCGCTGCTCAAGCAGTGCGAACATCCTTCTATGTAGACGACTGTTTAGCAGGACATGACAATCTCCAAGAAGCTCTACGCCTTCAAAGAGAACTAATACTCATGCTGGACAGTGGCGGATTTCCATTGCGTAAGTGGTGTGCTAACCATGAATCTTTATTGGAGTCTGTCCCTTCTACACATCGAGAGACTCAATTGCCCTTGGCTCTTGATAACAGTGAGAATGCACACGCCCTTGTGTTACTGTGGTATCCTGCAACTGACAATTTCCAGATACAATACCATCCTTCTCTCCAGACTCACACACAATGTAAACTGCCCAAGCGTACTATCCTTTCTGTGATCTCTTCCATTTTTTATCCATTAGGCCTTGTCAGTCCAATTGTCATCAACGCCAAGATATTCATGCAATCACTGTGGATTGAAAAACTTGGTTGGGACGAAGAAATACCTTCTCATCTAGCAGAGAGATGGATTGATATCTGCGACATCTTATATACCATACTTACTATGCGTATCAAACATCATGTTCTCACATCTGGTACACTGCAAGATATACAAATACATGGCTTCTGTGACTCTTCAGAAAACGCTTATTGTGCATGTATACATCTTGGCTCTGTGAACAGTAACGACGAAGTTACAATTCAATTATCGTGCTCCAAGTCTAAGGTTGCCCCTCTAAAAATGCAAACCATACCATGACTTGAACTCTGTGGTGCATTGCTGCTAGCCAAGCTATACAGCAAGGTGTTAAGTGATCTTAATATCCATACATCACATAACTACTTATGGTCTGATTCAGTTATTGTATTTTCCTGGATAAAATCAGACTCACGTAAATGGAAAACATTTGTGTCGAATCGTGTTTCTCAAATGCAAGAACTTTCTGAAACTGCAGCTTGGCGTCATGTCTCAACACAAGACAACCCAGGTGATCTCGTTTCAAGAGGTGTTTCCTCGGAGCATCTTTCTGATATTGATTTGTGGTGGCATGGTCCTCATTGGCTCTCTCAACCCACAACATCATGGCCTGAACAACCACAACAACTAAATCTTCAAGATTCGTCAGAGCAACTTGTTTCAGTCTGTATGGTGTCCACTTCAGACGAAGATAACTTTATCACAAGGTTTTCTGATCTACGACGCCTTCAGAGAATGACTTCTTACTTACACAGATTTATTTCTGCATGCAGACATGAAACCAAGTATCATGGACCGCTCACAGCAGAAGAGCTACAACACGCTCTACACACATGTATTAGAATCGCTCAGAAAACAGCTTTTACTCATGAATTAACAGATCTTCGTAATGGAAAGCAAACATCTGTTAAAAGTTCAATACATTCACTAGTTCCATTCTTGGACCAGAATGAGATATTGCGAGTGGGTGGTAGATTGGAGAAAGCTAATCTAACACATGATGCAAAACATCAGGTTATCTTACCATCGAGGCATCATCTAACTGCCTTGATAGTAGAATATGAACATCGTAAACTATTACAGTACATGCTTCTCATCAACTACTCATAGCATCGTTACGACAAGCCTACTGGATACCTTGTATTCGAAGAGTAGTGAAATCCATTTTGGATAAATGCCTAACCTGCTTCAAGCTAGAAGCAGAAGGTGCGCAGCACTTAATGGGAAGTCTTTCTAGCTACTGGATAACTCCGGCTAGGCCCTTTCTCCGTACATAAGAGGATTATGCTGGCCTATTCATAATAAAATATGGTTCTCCTCGTAGCAAGACTACTGTTAAAGCCTACATTGCCATTTTTGTATGTTTGGTAACTAAAGCAATCCACATTGAGCTGGTGTCTGATCTTACATCAGAAGCATTCATAGCCGCACTAAGAAGATTTACATCACGTCGAGGACTCTGTAAGGAGATCTTCAGTGATAATGGCACTAACTTCGTTAAAGGATCTACGATTGTTGTTGCAGTCAACAGAATTTCAAAATGCAGTTCAAAATTTCACTGCAAGTCATGATTATTCTTGGCACTTCATTCCTCCCAATTCACAACATTTTGGGGGTCTACATGAAGCCGCAGTCAAGTCCATGAAGTTCCATCTTAGAAGGATGATGGGTGCTCAAGTTCTCACATATGAACAGCTTTACACCCTACTTACCAGATTGAAGCTTGTTTGAACTCTAGACCACTCATTCGTCTCAATGATGATCCAGCTGATTTGTCATATCTTTCTCCTGGTCATTTCTTAATTGGGGAACCCCTCACTTCTTTTCCATAGCATCCTCCTACTGAAGACAAAATATACGTTGAAAAATGGATGCTTCTACAAGATCATCTGCAACATTTATGGAAACGCTGGTCATCGGAGTATCTTCATTCCTTACAACAAAGGCAGAAATGGTCCTGAGTAAGTGACAACGTGTGCTGGGGTGCTTTTGAATTGTGGTTATATATTTATTGGGGGGGGGGGTGCGTTCTGGGGTGTGCTAGGGGCCCACTCCCTAATTGGCCAATCGGTGATTATCTGTTAGGTTATGGTTGGTTTTGGGCTAGTTATGGTATCTAATTATGCTATACTATTACTGTAGTGTTGCTGGTTCCCAGTAATATAATATGCAATGTAAGATACCGGTAATATAAAATAGAATATACCTGATATTGCTTAATTGGAAGCGACTGAGGGCTACCACTCCCTACAGGCCAATCGTTGAACCACGAAGGGTAGGAGAAGTTGAATGCTTAAATGCTATGATGGAAATGCTGAGTCAATTTAAACAATTTATTTATTTTCCAGAACAACAAACTCTTACCATTACCTTATGGTTTTTGTCAAACTTATATTTTACGTTTTGCACCTATGATGTAAATTAAATGAATTAATTAATTAAAGTCAGCTTTAGTAGGCAGCACTTATTAGAATAATGTACCGAAGTAATAAGTTCGAAGTGAACCATCAGACTCATCACATTATTTGAAATCACCATAGGCCACATCAAAGGTTATAATCATAATATGATAATACTCGAACTAAAATCCTGTACTAGCCTGTACGTCTTTCTTTAACCACTTTCTCCTTCAATATTCAAGCCGACATTTTGGAATACCACAGATAATATTAACGACCTTCAATTAATACTGAACATCACCTATTAATTATCCTTCTTTTCTTATTTAATTATTACTAAGTATTGAACTGTAATTCCTTTCAAGGTAATATAATATAAGGTACTCTTCGAACTTACTACGGGCTTCTTTCACTGGCTGCAGAAAACAATATGTCATTTGTACCCGGTGCTGACTATATAATACCAGAAAACTAAAACGAATTTTCTATTTTGGGTACGTCGTCACATTTTATTTAAGAATCCCCTATTTTTGAATGTCGGATTGCATAATGGACTGGTTTTCTTTAAGGAAGTAATTACTGTGAATATTAATGTGCATATATTTTCGCAAGCAAGACATGTGGACCTTGTGCATTCCTACGTAGCCATCTTTACCCTTTGTTCTATCACGTAGCCTCGCATTGCTACAAAATGATTATGCATTGCTACAAAATGAAACTATTTCTTATTATTATTATTCCAATGCTATATAATAATTCACGATTATTTAAAATGCTAAACTTTATACCTTCACGGTCGAAATATGGGTTGTGTAATGATATTCTTTTAAACTAATTTATCTCCGCGTGGGCAGCCATTTGTAAAGGTGATTTTCCTGAGTGAGCACTGCTTCTACATTTAGAAATCCCCTGATTCTGAAGGAATCAGAGCTAAATTTTGAAATACCGAATTTATTAAAGTTTTAGGGATTCTAACTCACATGTTAACAGTTCTTGGTGTGGTCCATGGCCCCTGCTGCGTACTGATGATGCACACTACATGGCTTCACGTGGCTGTCTATCACTCTCTGTTCTCCGGAGCTTCCGGCATCCCCTTCACCTTGCTTGAAGAGCGCTCGGATCGCCTACTGCAGCGCGCACGTGACCGATTGGGATTTCTATGAACCACTTCAAACTGCTTTACGCGGGGAACACAGTGCTAACCAGCACAACCTCCCCTCCCCCCAAAGAAGCAAGCCCTTTAATCGGAGACCCTTAATAAAATGTGACAAGATACTAAACTAAACTCTAAATACCTCGATACATGTTATCAACAGGTTATCAAATTAATTATTCCACAACATTACAACCTTATAACAAAAATACCCTTCAATGAACAGTCTACAAAAAATCAGTGCTCCAAAAAAAAAAAAAAAAACAACAACAAGAATACATCGGTTATACCTGTCAGGAAGCACATTACCCCTTTCACTAGAAATCAGCCTTCATTTGTAAATGTGCAACTGTTCAAAATATGTTGCATGTTATGTGAACACAAATATATATAATATTACAAAGACATATAAGCATATAAGACCCTTAAGCTAAAAATAAACACTTCTACATTTTAATACATTTATAGTTTAATATACCCTTCCTTTTTTTTATTTATCATCATTATTTAGATGTCCTTGGATAAAGTTCTGTTTATTCTATATTATTTTATTTTAAATGGTTAGTCACTGTCTTCCAACATATCGAATCTTGAATTGCTAAGTGTCTTACTTGTATCCTCTTCTTTTGAAAGTTTTTATTTTGCTTTTTATAATCTTCTTGAACGTTTTCTTTTCTATATTTTTCTTTAACATTTTTGTTTGCCCTCTAATAATTACATGAAATTATTACTTACTTTGTTTTTGATTGCGATCACACATACACTGCACAGCTGCCACCCAAGCATCGATGATTACCTACCAAACACAGTGGGTCTTCCACTATTCCACTACACTTCGTAGCATCAAGAAGCTGGTCCTTGAATACACCGCGGTTGCGATATACTATCAGCTTGCGCCAGTGACCCAGATGTCACCGACTCCATTGATGATGTGTAGTATTCCATGCCCTCGGACCTGTTGTGATGTCGGATGGTGTCTTGGGATCTCCAAGGTTGTGTAAATCTGCGACGTGAGGCGTAATCCCGGCCACCCAATGTTGGATGACAAATTGCAATAGGTGAGGCCTCCACCATGAATTAGGCCTACTACTGCCGAGCGTGCGCGCGCACACACACCACAGCAGCTGCAACTGGAAACCAAGTCCATCCCGGTCCTTCCTTCACCATCGATCGTTGCCGATATCGTCCTGGTAATCCATTTCCATCACCACTATGACAGCTGTAACATGAATACGACTGCGCACAGTATTTTTCTAAGTCCATACATTGTTAGCAGTTCGCTGAAGTCATGTTGAATAATTTGTTATTGACTTTAAACTTTAGTTCCTTTTTTTTTTTCAATGTCCATAATAATCATACTGAATTCCAATTGTTTTTCTCTTCTTTAACCTTAAGTTACTCTTCTTTAGCTTCATTTATCTTTAACGTTTAACTTTATTTGATTGTAGACTTGCAAGTTTTATTTTTATTTTATTTAGAATGTAGAAGTACTTCTTTTAGTCGTAATCAGTTTTATGTACATAATAGATAATGCTTAAGCAATGTTTTTTTTGTTTTTTTTTATCTATTTTCCCTTTTTTTTTTTTTACATTATGTTTTTTTTTTACAATACTCTCTCTACCTTCTAGAGAGTATATACTTAGCCATTAGCCATTAGTGCCGTACACCAGCAGCACCTCTGGGACCATGGTCGTCGACTCCCCGCAACATGTGAGTAGAAAGAAACATGATTTTTCAAAAATTAAATCAAATTTAAATAAATCGAATGTAAACACAAATGGTTGCCCACACCGAAATATCAAAATAATGTTCACTTCTTGACCTTAACTTATAATACTGCTATCCAACATAAATATAAATATACAATCATGTTGCTACTGACAATTAAATTGCTCGATTCCCCTCTTGGTATCCATTTAACTTATTATCGTAATTTACCCATTCTCTGAACGTTTATCCCCTAATTCGAAATTACAGTTACACATACTATCCCTCTTTCTCCATAATCAATTTGACTACATCAACTGCAACTCTTGATTCACCCTAAGAGCTTGATACTTCTGTATTTCTATAAACTAATTTCACTCTATCTATAAACTGATTTCACTCTATCAGATGCAACTCTTTATTCCCCAAATGAGCCTGATAGTCACACACGAGGCTCCATATATCTTGTACTAAATGTGAAATTCCTTAAGCTGTGTGGCATGTGCTCTCCGCACCGAATTATCTTGCAAACTTTGTAATAGGAAAGACAGTCCATTATGCAATACATCAATTATTCTAAATGGTCCAATGAATCTGGGAGCAAACTTCTTAGTGTACCGATCCTTTGCCTTGCTTTGGGGAAAGTTTTTACACATGACTACATCATTTACTTTGAAGGTACATGCACTTCTACCCTGATTATATCTCCGTCCTCGTTTGGCATGTGCTAAACGAAGATTTCGTGCAGCAGCTCTCCAATTTCGCTGAATAATCCCAGGCTCAGGCTGATCTGGGAGTAGATCTGAGAGTTTCCACAGGTTGCTAAGGGGATGGTTTGGACTGAATGTAAACAGTAATGAAAAGGGAGTATGACCATGACTCTCATGCCGCGCAGAGTTGAATGCGAATTGCAACCAAGATAAATTGGTATCCCACCGAGAGTGATCGGAGTGATGGAAAGCGATCAATGCATTTTTCAGATTCCGCATTACACGTTCTGCGTGGGACGGGTTAGGGTAATATGGGGTGGTGAATATGTGTTGAATGCCGTAATGGAAACAGAATTTCTTAAATGCGTGAGCTGTAAACTGTGGCGCATTGTCTGATACGATTGATTCCGGCAGGCCAAAGGTACGGAATATACTTGACAGTGCCTCCATCACCTTATCGGTGCAAGAGTCCCGAAGGGGAAACAACCAAGTGAATTTACTGAAAGCATCGACTACTACCAAGATATAAGCATTGCCTTTCTTGCTGCGTGGTAGTTTTCCCATAAAATCTATGAAAAGCCTTTGAAAAGGCCGTTCAGCCACTGTAGAAGCTAAGGCTCCTATACGTGTCTTAAGTGCCGGTTTAGAAAGTGCACAAGTATGGCAACTTCTTACACGATCACGTATATCCTGTGCCATAGTTTTCCACCAAAAATCTGCACTTATCTTGTCTATAGTCTTCTTGATACCTAAATGTCCTCCAAGAGGCGACTCATGATAGTATTGAAACAAGAGATTATATAAATTGGACGGAACTACAATTTTGGGTTTATTGCCTTTACCTATTCTAATCTGCAACGAGCCCTTTGACAGAAAGAAATTTGAAACCTGTTGTCCACCCTTTAACCTATCCATTATGGCTGCAAGTTCCTGATCTAGAGCTTGGTGTTCCACCAAATCAGAAAATGCTAACGGTGAACTTAATTGCAAGGAAGCTACAATTTCGGAGTCAATATCACCTAACCTTGCTGTTCCCGAACTCACCTCTTCCAGTTCCTCTGAACAATGACCTTCAAACATTCTCGAAAGAGAATCTGCTATTAAATTCTCTGTCCTTTTAATATGCACTGGCCGGAACTTAAATGCAGACAGTCGTACTGCCCAGCGAGCAATGCGACCTGTTTTACGGGGCCTAGCTAGACACCAGGAAAGCGCCTGATTGTCACACTCTAGAACAAAATTTACATGTTCAAGATACATACGAAATTTCTCGAGTGCAAACACAACAGCTAACGCCTCCATCTCGTATATGGAAAATTTCTGTTCATCTTTGGTGAGCGACCGGGAAGCATAGGCTATAGGCTTTCGGCCCTCGGGGAATTCTTGTAGAAGTACCGCCCCAAGCCCAACAGCACAAGCGTCTGTTTGTACTATGAACGTCTTATTGAAGTCGGCCATGGCTAGAATTGGTGGGTTCATGATTGCGGACTTTAAATCCTGGAAGGCAGCTTCTTGTTCCTCTCCCCAAACAAATGTCACTCCTTTACCTCTGAGACGGTTAAGTGGTGCTGCCCTAGCGGCAAAACGTGGTATAAATTTGGAAAAGAAGTTCATCATGCCGATGAAACGTGCAACTGTCTTGACGTTCTTGGGTGGTGGAAAGTTGCGGATGGCAACTGTTCTCTCAGGATCGATCGCTACTCCTTCTGGGGAAATAATGTGCCCGATGAATGCCAACTGTGGCCGAGCAAACTGTACTTTAGATGGTTTGACAGTCAAGCCCGCTTCCTGTAAGCGACGAAAGACCTCTCGGAGATGACCTACATGAGAGGAGAAGTCTTTGCTATAGACCACCAAGTCGTCCAGGTAGTGGTAGACGAAATTGAACTTTATGTCTGAAAAGATCTTGTCTAATAGCCTAGTGAGGACTTGAGCGCCTGTGGCGAGGCCAAATGGTAGGCGGCAAAATTCGAAATGGTTCCACTCAGTTGAGAACGCGGTCAGAGGACGGGAAGACTCTTTCAAAGGTATTTGATTGTATGCACTATTGAGGTCCAATGAGGTAAACACCGTGGCCCCCGAAAACCAGTGGGCGGCGGAGTGTATGTCTGGTAACGGCATTGATTCTATTAAGATCTTCTGATTTAGAACACGGTAATCCACTACGGGACGAAAATCCTCTGGCCCTTTTGGCACAAGAAACATGGGACTCGAATAGGTGGATATCGATGGTCTAATAATACCTTTGTCTAGCATCTGTTGTATTTTACTCCTCATAACCATGAGCTTAGGCGGGGACATCCGGTACGGAGGTAACCTAACAGGTGTTGTGTCTTTCAAAAGAATCTCGTACTCCAAAACATTCGTCTTTCCTAAATCGTCACTTAATACAGCTGGAAAATCGTGAATGATTTGAATAATTTGGTCTTGTTGATCGCCCTCCAAATGTTTGATTGAAATGTCAGAATTTATAACACGGTCTGCCTCATTACCTGCTTCTGAAAAACTCAAAGTATTCAATCCTAACTCACTAAATTTCCTTCGGTTAATTTGAATCTTAATTAGATAGTTCGGTGCAAACTTGAAATGAATATTCGCTGCTTGGAAATCTAAAACTAACCCAGCAAAACTTGCAAAATCTGCCCCAATAATTACAGGTGCGACCAAATTACGTAGCACTAGGAACGGCAGTTTCCAAGAAAATTTCGCAATATGTAATTTGAGAACCACAACACCTAAAATATGTAACGCTGTACCATCAGCAACAATCGCAGGACGATTATAAGGTATTAATTCGGATGAGTGTATGCCTAAAGCGTTCATAACTTCCACATGGATACATGAACAAGAAGCCCCAGAATCAATTAATGCTGGAAAGGTGACTCGATTCAGCTCTATGTCTAAAGTAGGTAAATTTAATGGTACACGCCCTTGAGTACCCATGGATTGTATCCAAGACTGCGTAAGCTGTTTATTGGACTGTGATTTCTTGCTCGTGTGATTTCCAACGGATTGTCATAGCCGCGTCGGGTGATCCTGGTGAGTCGTACGGTTAATAACCCTAGAGCCTCCTTGTTCAGAAAATCTACCATTGTATCGCCTTTGTCTACAATCCCTTGCAATATGACCTACCTCATTACATATGAAACACCTCCTTTGATTATTATTGTGAACTGACTGTGTGGTAGCTGGTCTTGTATCATTCGAATTGGTAGTTCTACGATCCGATGCATTCTGATAATGTAGTGTCCTCTGAGAGTTAACTGTATCACGTACGGGTAACTGAGCAGCCCTATTTCTACAATTTGGTAAGGTGTGTCCAGTTCGATGACAATATGAACAGACTACTCTGCTCCTTTCATACGTCTGTCGTGATGCTGTCTGATTTAAGTTCATTAGATCACTGTGGGATGCTAGCGTTAAAGTCCTACGCGCATCAGCACAAGAAACTTCTGAAACTTGGGCGCCTAATTCCAATAATTGTGCGATCGTATTGGGTCGTTGCATGAATGTCAAACACGATCGTGTAGATGGATTAAGTCCAGATACTATTGTTTGTACTAGTTGTCCTTCCGACCCACCCATTTGAAAAACTTGTGCATGTAATTTAATATCTTGGACAAACTCCGTAAATGCTTCATTTTCCCTTTGGGGTCTATAATAATACTGTAATGTCAACTCCTGTCTTAATCTGGAAGGGATAAACTCTGTAAGCACTTGAGCATGAAAAAGCTGTACTGAATTAGATGAATGAATAACTGTTGTCAAAATATCCAAAACTCTATCTGAAATTATACTCATGAGCAATCGCAAAATAGTAGGGTCCCTCACATTGAAACAACTAGCCTGTTCTACAAACTTTACTAAAAATCTTAAGAATGCTATAACCTCTGGTATCTGTACAATCGTAAACATGCTTTGTCTTTCAATAAGTTTTTGTAAGGGGTGTGGTATCTTCAACTGTGCGAACTCAGTGTTCATGAAAACCGAAGCTTGCGTATATGTTTGTCGAGGAACCAAAGGTACATGTTCAGTTACAACTGCCTGATCCGTTACTAATTGTTGTAAACTAAGTGGTTGTACCGCAACTGAATCATTCCCAGATGCTAAGTTAATTAATGAGGGGATATTGGGAGCGGAAATATTCTGAACATTCTGAGTCTGCGACTGGGTTTCCAATCGCCCTGGCATTATAGGTAGCCTTTGCTGAACCTCAACCTCTACATTGCGTTCTTGACTACTAGTAAACCTGTCGGAAGCTATATCCATCTGCTCTGGCTTTAATAAGGCAAATATGGATTGTATTTGTTCAGTAAATTTTGACATAGTATCCTCATCCATAAGAGAATACGGAACATCAGATAGAACTTGTAATCTATTTTCAAAATGGCACGACCTATTAAACAAGCGACGCCTTTGTTTGACAGTGAAATCAGATTCAGCGAGTAATTCCTTTATTGTATCCAGCATCTCAACCACCTTGTGCTTCAATACATTAATTTCAGCACGCATATCCTCTTGCGAAAGAAAATCACTTGAAATATCATTAGTAGCTACTTGCTTAATCAACGAAACTAGTTGGAAAACATCTGCCGTGTCTGACACCTCTGCTCCCCTACTCCTAATTTCAAAAATCAATTCGTCTTTCCTCAACGTGTCCCAAGACAGTGCCCTATGGAACGGCATGTTTATGACTGGTAATAACGCAAAATAAGAATGAAACTAATGCTAAATTACTTCTAAATATATGTTATACAAGCACAAGCCTAACACGTAGAAGTCCCCCAAGCCTACTCGCTTCGTCACTATAAATCAGCATATACCAAATATAATGTCTTATTGTCGTCAAAATATGCAAAAATATGTCAATATATTTTATAGTGTTGTCTACAAGTTCATTTATACAGCAGTTAAATATGTGTATTTAACCCTATGAAATATTTAATTATCGACAACTCAATTATAAAATAGTCTTCTTCAAAATATATATACCCATATATGTAGATATATTGTATTAGAACATCTTACATTCTATGTTCAACATTCTCTATAAACATTCTCTATTGTGAATAACAAATACGTGTAACTATATCTTGTTACTTACAACATTCTTCATAAGTTTGGTTAAGTCTACTTTATTCAGACAGCCTTCCCGAATATGCAAATATATATATGTGAATATATTGTGGCACTTATAACATTCTTGAACTATCTTCCCCAATATATGCAAACATATGTGAATACATATTAGCACGTACAAAAAAAAACTTTTTTTTTTGTTCAAACACTCTTCCCGAATATGCAAATATATGTGAATATATCAAACAACCTTCCCGAATATATGCCAATATATGTGAATATAAATCTTGTATTGTCATCTGCACAATATTTCGATCCACTGACCTCTGGGTTATGAAGGTATTGTGCAGCAATAAACTAAGATCAAGTAGGCCTATTGTCATAAGGTAACTTCCCTCAAAATTTATAATTATGTTTATAAATCAGCTTGTATCTCTATATGAAAGCTGGGAAATATGTATATGTAAATGGTTTAAGTAGTTCTAATGCAATAAAAAATAATCTTCCTCAAGATATTTATCTCCATGTACAAAACATAAAAATCTCTACAAAAGTCCTCAAGTATTTATATTGAAATGTAGTTAATCAGCTTGTATCAACCTATCTTCCCTTCTATATTATATGCAAATATACGTATATATATTTCGCATGAGAACTGCCTCAAATTTGCTTTATGCAAACAAAAAATTATGTGTGGTTAAATACTGGTAAAGTTTGGTTAGGCCTATTTTATTAAGGTGTATAAGATCCCTTCTTGGTCCTCGTCCATAAAATTGTTCAAAACAATCTATTTCACATTCCCTATATTTCGATAAATACAGCTGATGAATATCTGCTATTGTAACTTGATCAGTTCCCAATGTTTTGAGATAAGCATTATAACCTTCAATACGTTCCCATTGTTCAGAACTCGCTTGCAATTTGGGTATAGGTGGTATAGTTAGCAACACAATACGTTCTACCGTCTTACACAACTCGCTTAGCAATGTTTTCAAATTTGTATATATATCAGCTTGCCTAGTATTCTTCAAAATGTCATTAGTTCCAATAAGTACAAGCACTCTCGATCCTACCGGATACTCTTTCACTGTTAGTCTATGCAGTAATTCACTAATTGTCTGTCCACTAACACACAATCCTATAGCTCTAGTTCCATAAATATTTCTCACCGTATAATGTAAAATCTGTTCACTAAACCTAACTAGCAAGCTGTCACCTATAAGTTGATATGTGTGAAGCACTGGGTGTAATGACTGCAACGAGTTGGTTGACAACAGCTGATTGCTTTGTTTACTTCCTGCTATACCCGCCTGCATTATCCCATGGTGAGAGTTAACCAGAAAATCAGTAAAATATGTAAAAATATGAAGGATGCGACATAAGGAGCATCAACCTCCCCTACGACCCAACAAAAAAAACAAAACGGAAGAGAAAAGCACAAAAAGAGGGTGCTACCACTGTGCTGGGGTGCTGTTGAATTGTGGTTATATATTTATTGGGGGGGGGGTGCGTTCTGGGGTGTGCTAGGGGCCCACTCCCTAATTGGCCAATCGGTGATTATCTGTTAGGTTATGGTTGGTTTTGGGCTAGTTATGGTATCTAATTATGCTATACTATTACTGTAGTGTTGCTGGTTCCCAGTAATATAATATGCAATGTAAGATACCGGTAATATAAAATAGAATATACCTGATATTGCTTAATTGGAAGCGACTGAGGGCTACCACTCCCTACAGGCCAATCGTTGAACCACGAAGGGTAGGAGAAGTTGAATGCTTAAATGCTATGATGGAAATGCTGAGTCAATTTAAACAATTTATTTATTTTCCAGAACAACAAACTCTTACCATTACCTTATGGTTTTTGTCAAACTTATATTTTACGTTTTGCACCTATGATGTAAATTAAATGAATTAATTAATTAAAGTCAGCTTTAGTAGGCAGCACTTATTAGAATAATGTACCGAAGTAATAAGTTCGAAGTGAACCATCAGACTCATCACATTATTTGAAATCACCATAGGCCACATCAAAGGTTATAATCATAATATGATAATACTCGAACTAAAATCCTGTACTAGCCTGTACGTCTTTCTTTAACCACTTTCTCCTTCAATATTCAAGCCGACATTTTGGAATACCACAGATAATATTAACGACCTTCAATTAATACTGAACATCACCTATTAATTATCCTTCTTTTCTTATTTAATTATTACTAAGTATTGAACTGTAATTCCTTTCAAGGTAATATAATATAAGGTACTCTTCGAACTTACTACGGGCTTCTTTCACTGGCTGCAGAAAACAATATGTCATTTGTACCCGGTGCTGACTATATAATACCAGAAAACTAAAACGAATTTTCTATTTTGGGTACGTCGTCACATTTTATTTAAGAATCCCCTATTTTTGAATGTCGGATTGCATAATGGACTGGTTTTCTTTAAGGAAGTAATTACTGTGAATATTAATGTGCATATATTTTCGCAAGCAAGACATGTGGACCTTGTGCATTCCTACGTAGCCATCTTTACCCTTTGTTCTATCACGTAGCCTCGCATTGCTACAAAATGATTATGCATTGCTACAAAATGAAACTATTTCTTATTATTATTATTCCAATGCTATATAATAATTCACGATTATTTAAAATGCTAAACTTTATACCTTCACGGTCGAAATATGGGTTGTGTAATGATATTCTTTTAAACTAATTTATCTCCGCGTGGGCAGCCATTTGTAAAGGTGATTTTCCTGAGTGAGCACTGCTTCTACATTTAGAAATCCCCTGATTCTGAAGGAATCAGAGCTAAATTTTGAAATACCGAATTTATTAAAGTTTTAGGGATTCTAACTCACATGTTAACAGTTCTTGGTGTGGTCCATGGCCCCTGCTGCGTACTGATGATGCACACTACATGGCTTCACGTGGCTGTCTATCACTCTCTGTTCTCCGGAGCTTCCGGCATCCCCTTCACCTTGCTTGAAGAGCGCTCGGATCGCCTACTGCAGCGCGCACGTGACCGATTGGGATTTCTATGAACCACTTCAAACTGCTTTACGCGGGGAACACAGTGCTAACCAGCACAAACGTTCGAGTGGGCACCGTAGTCATCTTGAAAGAAGACAACAGCCCTCCTCTTCAATGGAAGTTAGGTGTTATTACCGCAGTACACCCTGGTGATGATGGTTTAGTGCGAGTAGTAACAGTGAGTACATCCAGTGGTGAATATAAGCGTCTAATAGTGAAAGTGTGTCCTTTGCCTAAAGATGAGCAGCAAATGACATTCATTATGTTTCACATATTTCAAAAGTTCCATACTTATCCATGTCGTTAGCTGATCAAAGCTAAGTGAAGTTATATTCCTGCAAGATATGCAGTAACTCAGTGTTTCGACATATAAAACATGTGTACATACTTGTAGCTTGCATTTTCTTTTCTTTTTGTTAAAGAATATGCATTAACGGCCGGGTGTATGTCAGTGCAAGCAATCTGTTTAGTGCTTTATCCTATTCAAATAGCCACCTTCTTCTGCCCGCGCTGACATAAGCATTTCATGTTATTGTGCAATAGGTTTTCGCGCATTGAGATGATGTAATCCTTGTCATCGCGCGTGACCAAGCCACTCTGATCAGTCAGTGCATCGCCAGATTTCATTGCTTGTAGACGCATGAAGGCATTACTCCAATTCGCGTGGTCTTCGACACTGTGAAATCTTTGTTTTAGTGCTCGCAGAACTCCGAATTGCTGCAAAACTCCGAATTGCTGCAAAACTACTACTCTCAAGTTTTGTGTATCATCTGCAATTAATTCAACAATTGCAGCAGTATTATATTCATCACAACTAACATCCGTGTTACGCTTGTATTAAGATTGAGTGCCATTGTGTAATGCCTGATTTCCAGTACATCAGTCTTACAGTGAAATTTACATGTAACATTCAGATGTTTGTTATTTAACACAAATCAACAAACTGCAGTGCTTATTTCAAGTCTTTTAATACATAAATTACATTTTTAATTACATATATTTCTAGACACGTGTGTGGCATTTTCCCGCCAAGTTTACATTGCTTATAAATCCAAATTAGGAAGCATATATTTCATTTATTTCAATTATATTATTCAAGCATTTATTAGTTCACGTGTGATTAAAGTTTCATTATTTTATAACATGTTTTGATTGTAATTCTATTTAGATTCGCGGATCTCTGTACCAAATGACCTTCGATAAGTCCATTGTTCTACCAACTCCTTCAAATTAATAAATTATGGTCCTCCATTTATCCCAGAGGTTTTTACTCCTTTTATTCACAAGGTATTCCCACATACCCCAAACAACGCCTAAGGCAGATACTATCTGGGAAACTTGAATAACTGTTAAAACACTTTTGCTTGTCTTCACAATACAGAAGTTTTTGCTTTTAATGGTTTTGCAAAAAAAACTACAACCAAACTAATACATCCGTATAGTTTGAAAAACAAGGAACTGATTCATAAGATGTAGTGTAGTTCCATGCATGCAGCATCATTCTGGATTCAGCTCCTTCTTGAGTGCAAAACAGCTCAGAATCTGTTTCGCTTTTAATATAAGTGATCCTGAAACAGATTTCACCAACTGTTACGAACAATTGTTAAGGGGAACAATATTACGATTAAAGTCCAAGGATATTTATAATATTTATCAACAAAATATAAAAATATTTGTACGTAAAACATATTTATATCCTTAGTGATACTGTGGAGTGTGGAAACGAGATACCTAAAGAACATGCTTGCAGGCATGTCGTATTACTGTCATATGGTTAAAAATCTCATTAATGAATTAAAACAGCTGTGAATAAATGTTATGTACGGTACGTCTAAATTTTTAAATACTTATACAGTACCCGGTCGCGTATTTTCACCCCATTAGTCACGTATTGTACTTACCCAATCAAACTAAGATTTTTTTTAAGTTTCAGTTTTATCTTAAAATGATTTATATAAATAAATTCTCCACGTCATTGGAAGATAATGATACCAAACAAGGTATAATTTATTGGAATTGCAAATTCAGAAAAAATACATAAAGCTTCTTAAATAAAAGTTACGAGAAAACTGCTTTCAAGTCCTATGTTCCTATTAAAGTAAATTATACATTGTTTGGTGTCATTTTTCTTGTAATTATATGTAGAATTGATATATAACAAACATTTTAAGATAAAATGACATATTAAAATATCTAAGATTGATTGATTGAAGTAGACTAGGTGACTCATGGGGAGGAAATTACGGTTGGTCATAAATCTCCTGCGCTTGTAAATGTGAGGGTGCATGGGGGTGAAGGAACCTACCTGGCCTCAACCGTCTTCCCTGGTTGCTAGGGGTATAGTAACACAATGAGATTATTGCAATATTTGGCAGCACTGTTTGAAACCAAAGGAAAATTTTCCAATAAGAAAGTATAAATTATTTATTATTATTCAATTATATATTTCCGGTCTTCTTCTTTGGTTTCTCCTCTTGGTTAACTTGCCACTTGTGAATTGTGGATTTGAAGATTGGCCTATTATTATTATTATTATTATTATTATTATTATTATTATTATTATTATTATTATTATTATTATCATCATTATTATTATGCCATCACGGTGGCTCATGCTTAGCGCGTGGGCCTGGCATGCTAGCAGTCCCGGGTTCAATCCCAAGTCCTGGTTCGTGGTGAACGAAGCCGCGACCTTTGGGAGTTTTTCCCGGGGATCCTCCCGTTTCCTCCTCTCATTCCACCAACACTCTCCATTTCATCTTCAAACTCCCCGTCATAATCATCCCGTTTCCTTTCCCGGTTTCCGGTATACTCTCGCCCCAGCACCTGCTTGGCCTCTCCCGTCCTCCCCGTGGATTGTGGTCCTGAAGTTGCTGGCTGGTGTGCTGCTAACCTGGGGGCTCTATAAGACGTACCGAGGCAGCGGCACACGTGACATGGTAGAGGTATCTGTTGGATGTAGGGGAGTTCCATGGGGGCTCGCAATGGGGTCTGTTGTCGGAGGACTGTTGGGAGGTTGGCACAATGAGCCGCAAGGCTGAAGTGCTTAGGGTCGTCCCAACCTGCCTTTCCCCTTAAGGGGCCAAATACATACATACATTATTATTATTATTATTATTATTATTATTATTAGGCCTATTATTATTCGCAGCCTACTCGGTTAAAACTATTTTATCTTACCTTAAATTTTATCTAGAGTAACATAATGTCTAAACTGTCCATATATTGGGCTATACATAGATAATTATGTATTCTTACTTAAATAACAAGAATTGTACTAATTGCTATAAGATTTGTGAACTGTTGAATATATCTTGTGATATTAATTTTACTTTTGATTATAATATAACGACGAAGCTGACTGTATCATATTTTGTAATACCTAGAAGTGAATAAAACATTTTGATTTTACCCTTCATGTAGATGTGGCGGGAAAAGTGGGAGACGGGCTTCCTAAACGAGAGTTCTCGCATGGAGACAGACACATTTTTGCAGGGAATATTTCCCTTGGGCCCCCTTCTGGGCTTTTGTCCCTACATTTTTACTCTCTATTTCGTAAGGTCCATGTGCTTTTTTACTGCAAATTTTCTATTTTGAGATAGTGCAAGTTGGTATAATAATTTTTGTCGCGCTTTGGATGTTGTTCTTCGCAGTAATTATTGTTGCATTGTTCCTTATACAGTACTGTATTAATATTTACAAAATATGTTTGTATATAATTTATATACTAGACTAATATAAATATTCAAAGATTACACCGTTCTGCATAGATTTTGTTGTTTTGAAATAAAAGTGCGTTTCTGAATCACAATTTTACACTGATTGAAAAAATGAAATCCGTTTTCGCGTACCACGTCAGAATTTTATGTTTTCAATATTTTTCGAGATATAGGAATATTCCTTTGTGCTTGTCATTTGTTAAAAATGATTAGAAAGGCACGGCAGCTTATAAATTCAACTTTATTACTTAAAACGTGAAAGAATATAATATTCTATTACGTTTATATTATGTATTTATTAAAATCAGTAGTATGGTTTTGCCGGTGACGTCATTGGAGGCGCTGTAGGGGAGGGAGGCGCCATTGGAGGCCCGGTAGGGGAAACGGATCACGTGACAGGAGGCGCTGGAGGGGAGGGAGGCGCGGCTATGACGTCACGGATCACGTGACAGGAGGCGCTGGAGGGGAGGGAGGCGCTGTAGGGGAGGGAGGCGCTGGAGGGGAGGGCGGATTGTATGACGTCACAAGTGGGCGTGGCTATGACGTCACGACCTACGTCATGGACACGTGATTCAAAATGGCGTCCGTTCCTGTTCCTATTGCAAATGGCGGCACTTCCGGTTCCTATTTCAAATGGCGGATGGTGGGAAATTTAATACTAGATGGCGGGTGATTTGAAAATTGCAAAAGGTGGAAATTTGATATTACAATTGCAAATAACGGGTGGTGGGAAATTTAAAGTTTCTATATTGGTATTGTTTTACAAGATGGCGGCATTGCTTACGTCACAAGTGGAATAAGAGGGGAAGGTGGAATGTTTTTATGACGTCACAAGTGGAATGAGAGGGGAAGGTGGAATGCTTTTATGACGTCACAAGTGGAATGACTACGTCATCATTCAACATGGCGGCATCGCTTACGTCACAAGTGGAATAAGAGGGGAAGGTGGAATGTTTTTATGACGTCACAAGTGGAATGAGAGGGGAAGGTGGAATGCTTTTATGACGTCACAAGTGGAATAAGAGGGGAAGGTGGAATGATTTATGACGTCACAGCAGATTTTAATCTTTATGTCTTTTTAGCATGGAAGCATATAGATCACGAAGCGTAAATGCAACGTTATCAGTTATCTGTAAGATGATTCTTTTTCTAAAATCTAGTGACTCAACCTAGAGTAAAGGCGGTCGGTACCCCGCGTTCCGAATGTCAAAAAATCTAAACCTCCTTATTTATTATCAGACACCATCGAAAGTGCATATGGTAACACACTCATCTGTGATATGTGATGTGTATAACATCGTAGTATTCTTATCAAACGTACAGGATTTTATAATGTCGATACAGAAAGCCAGTGAATGTTTAATCATATGCGTGCAGAGATTTTGCTTAGGTAGCAGTTGTATCATCTCGCCCTCCATGCATGTTATCTCTCTTACTATGCAGCGGTAATATAACGCTGTACGCTTATCGCTATCTTACAACGTCATTCATTGAGACTTCCTTTTAAATCCCAACTCTAACATATTATAAAGTCGCAGGCCAGTACTTTTAAATTTTAAATCCTATTCATAGCACATGTCTTATGTATTATTAGTCAACAGTATTTTTATTGCGGTATATTAAAAACTTATATTGTAATATTCCATCGCTGAGTGGTTCTGAGTTCGATTCAAAGTCAGTAAAGGCATATTCAGCTTATATTCACATTGCAGGAAAATGAATATACTGTTTCAGAAAAGCGCTGATAAGAAATAAATATCAAATAACTGATGATTTCACCGGAAATGATTATATTTCATATACGTCATCAATTTGATGTGGGAAATCACGAAATGAATTGTTCACAAAGATGAAAAGTGAAATATCTAATTACTGCTGATTTAAGCTTTAACGTATATTTACCAAGTCGTGAGGCTAAAACGTTTTCTATCGTCAGCATTTTTTTTTTAAACTGCAATCATGCCATTGGTGTAAAATATATTTGTCCTGTTGCGAGCCTATTTCTAAGCATCATTATATAATCCAAGAACATGCATCGATAGTCTTAATCATACTTGTATATGTAACGATTGTGAATATTCTCATTCTATAAAACTTCGCCATGGCACCTAACCATAACAACCATCACTTGTACGAGATCCCAGATCAGGTGTTTATCATACCCGATGAGGAACCACCAGCACTACCAACGCAGCCTAACCCTCCAGAGTTCTTCAACATTAAGTTGTACAACGTAGAGGGACATCACACCGCTGATTTAGAGTTTGGTGTGGTTTCGGTAAGAATCTACAGCGTGGACCACAGCCCCGAGACATCTGTACTTCTACCATGTGGGAACACTCATTTTGAGAGTGCAGGGGATGATGTGACACACATTCAGGCCCACCACGATGAGGTCTGCGATGGACAACAACATTTTCACCGCTGTCGAACCACCAAAGATGGCTTCTTCAGCACATGGTCGTGGCGTTGCAGCCAGAGCTGTCCTCTGTTCGAGAGGTTCCAAAAAGCTGTAAGTACTAATATCATTACTCAATACATTTATTGTAAAGACCGTTCTTACTATGTCCAGTTAAGTAGGAGTAAATGTTTGGATAAGTTTATAGTACGAGATGTTTTCAAATGACGTTATTAGCTCTTACCATAACTTATTAAAATACATTATATATAGGCTTATATATTTTATATATTACGCTTATTATTCAATTCCTGTTAAAATCTAAAAGTTAAACTATTTTCTAAAGAATAACGAAGAATGAAATCCTCCTCAAGTAAAGTGTTTGTAAAAATGAAAAGAAAGTTACAACGTTTCTAACCTCACCCCCCCCCCCCGAAGGATAAAAAACCCAAATATAATCTGATGTACGTGTAGAGGAAGTAAACAGTAAATTAAGTAACTGTTCAAACTTTCATAATAGTTCGATCTAGTTTTCATTACATTTTTTATCTTTTTACTTATATTGACATTGTTCTTCATCACCATTATCATTACGGAAGAAGCTAACTAATTTTACATCTACACTTTAATTCAGTTCGCGAGAAGTATAACCTCGAAAAATCCTTCGTTAGAAGTTTACTTGTGCATTTTCCTATAGTAAAGATTACTCTCAGTTAAGAGATTTTTACCAACAGTTATCGCCTAACCAAATATTACAAAATCGAACTATCAATAAAGTAACCGTAAAAGTAGCCATAATTATTTTACTGGAGGTGGTAATAACGGTCCTTAATATCATAACATATTGCTTATAGTGTTTATATTTTTTTCAGATGACGGAAGCCTTCTTCCACGATGGCCTATGCACGGCCAGTGAACTGTACATCATCCACTAATATATATTGGGTCTTGTTTAAAATTTTGTAGTAATACAAATAAATATCTAGTCAGAACAAAATCTGTGTCAGCCACAAGTAATTGAAACCAGAGCTATATTTCTATCCTGATATTATTTCTTCATACTTTCTTTTTGTTTCAAAAGTATTACTCTTTACACATTTCCACCACTAAATCAATATTCTATGTCTTCCGAGGCATACTCGTTAATGTATTAAAGTCATAGAGTTTTATCTAATTTTCAACATGTATAAATTATTATCTTAACTTATTACTACTATTTTCCTTCATTTTTTGATTGTTATCACAAAATTTACATCCAAGTGAGGTACTCTTCACTTTCCGCTTTTCCTATATTATATCACATGCTTTATTTATTTATTTATTTATTTATTTATTCAAAATCTTAACATCAGTAGAGTAAGAAGTAAAATATGTATTATAAAGAAATCTTTTTCGTTACAACTTCAACAGAATTTTTTCATCTCATAATGTATGCAAAAGTTCAGTCTCATCCTTAAATTATATTCCAAATCCATTTCCCTCATTACATAACCTTCCATCAAGATGATTATTTATTTATCAAGTCATCAAATATCAAAAAAGTTAAAAAATCTATTTAATTAATTATAATCATTGAATTTTAGCTAATTTGTGACATCATATGTGAAATATTTTTCTTAGCTTCTGGTAATATGCACATTATATTTTATGTATCAAATGATTATGCAAATATCAGAGTCAAGAAAATAACATACATCTTCTAGCATATAGAGAGTAAGTTTCACAACGCAAAACGTACACGTGAGAAGGTAATGATTAGTCAGCAAAGTATATCAGGATCCAAGTCTCTATACCGTACACCTTCATTAAGGAAAAAAGATATCGCGTATAATTTTCATAATAAGCATTTATATTTTGCATGCTTTTTCCCTAACGTCCTGATTATAATATTCAATTAGATATAAGTTACCATAGCTATGTTATCAATACAATCTTGAGGTTCAGGTTTTACATCTGCTTCATGTATGAAACTTGGAAATAAGACTTAGATAACGCATAAATTTCATAACCTGTTCATGTTTCGCGGCACCTAATAGTTATTGGTAATATTGTTTTAAATTTAAAGTCATTGTATCCGTTAGTCTTCACAATATTTCATTTTACTTTTTCGGTTATGGTCGTTCTATATATTACATTTTCTACTTTAGTTCTACTATTGAGGCTTCTTTGACAAAGGCAATTACTTACTTTATCTCATTATAACATATACTAAGAAACCTTATTTTTAGGTAGTAAAGAAGAGGAAGACCTAAATGAATGAATAAAACCAAAGTGATAAAAGCACAATCTTTTGTAAGTTATTTCATAACTAGATTTTCTCACGTTTGACAAAGTCCAGTTTTCCATAACCTCTCCTATTCATATTTCCTAGGACGAGGGACTGTTAAATAAAAAACACATCTCAGGATTATAGAATTTTATTCATTTTATTACATTCATACTGGGATTTCATCCACAGCGTAAGTACATTAACATTTTACAATGTGCATTTCATATTAGACTCATTATGAAAAAGTCATTTGGTTTCACAGTCTCTTAATTCGTCAAGCTTTGGAACACTAAGATCGTTCATGTTTATAACAGATCTCTGCAAAAGTTTACAATGAAGAACATCTACACTTTCAAGAACAGGCTTCAAATCATCGTAGTATAAGTATCCCTCTACCACAGAACTATATGGATGTAAGATTCGATGTGCTACAACTTTACATCTAGGTAAATGTGTTTATGCAGTCAGAGAACAAAATGTACATTTCTACCATCCACCGATGTAAACATGATAAAATCGCTTTTCTTAAGTAGAGAGTGGGAAGGTTTTTGATAGTACGACTCTGGCATTCCAGTTTATAAAGTATTCAATACGCTCCAGTCTTATTGTTTACGATCGAACCAATGTATGAAACTCTTACGTAATCGCAGTCATTCTATGATTTTTCTCCCCCGCAATACAGATATGATTTCTTGTATCTCGCTGTGATGAGAATAAATCCCTGCCGCAGATGAGGATACAAGTATACGTAATCTTTCAATGAGATCATTCGGATCATGCCAGCATTTATAGTCACATTTACGATTCGTATGTACTTCTCCTGTATGGTGCAACGAAGCCTCGTTGGAAGAGTCGAAATCTTGTTCTTCTATTTCAACATCATCTTGTTCTTCCTCTTCTTCTTCTTCCTTATCCTCTTCAGGAAATAATTTCGTAATGACTTGTAGATATTTGTGAGTATTATCTCTTCGAATGTTTTCGCTTTCGTCATAATTTACTTTGTGCGCGCTAGTTTTTTTCAAAATCTCCTTATACATGGCTAAGTCATAACAGTCATATAAATGTTTATTAGGATTACTTTTCGTCAATAGTTCAAGTAACCCAGAACAAACGATATATCCCTTGTCACCAACATAGAGGTTATCATTTTTAATGGTAATGGGGAATTTACCAATGTTGAATACCTGCCTATCAGGATCCCAGCTCATACCGTAAATATCATCATCATTATTTCTCGGTCTATGTTGAACGAGTTTCTGGACATAAGGCGCTGACACTTGACCGTAGACATTTTCTAACAGGTATTTATATTGCTTCTGCAGAGTTTGATCAGAGGAGTTAACAGATTCGTATTCCATCTCCGACTCTTCAGATTCTTCTTTACAGATGTTCAGGGGAAGAGTTATCGGGTTTATAATTTCATCAATTTTTTGTTTGGATTGAAGATTGGATTTTTTACCGCTAAATATTTAGTCCGCATAGATTTATCATGCTCCACATCATCCGATGATATACGTTTATTTTGTACTCGTGGGATGAGTTTATGTACCATTATCAGATGCCTCCTAAGACCCGAAGTATTATGATCTTTCATTTTTATTTCAGCTTTCTTATGCTTTAACCTATCACAAAGTTTACACACACCATATGGTTGCTCACTTCCATCGAGTAACTCGAAAAAATCATCATATTTACTGTGTAACAGTCTCGATCGGGAGCATTCACCATCAGTACTTTGATCAGAAATGATCCCATCACTCATTTCGTAACCTCACCCTCACAGCTTCAAGGATGAATTACATCTAACTCTATTTGACATGCAGCAACTATTTATTAAGTCTCGTTTCGTTTTCGTATAGTTCTCGTTTCGTCTCGTTTCGTTCTCGTTTAGTTCTCGTTTAGTTCTCGTTTTAGGTCTATTTCTCTGTATATTTCGTTCTCGTCTAGTTCTCGTTTCGTTCTCGTTTAGGATATTTTAAAATCATTTCTACATTGATAGAAAGGCTAAGTTCCTTGGCACATTTTATCAATGTTTCTAGAAATAATTTTAAAATATCATCCTGCTAACCTAACCTAACATAACATAACCTAACCTAACCTAACATAACCTAACCCAACATAACCTACCTAACCTAACTTAGAATTTTCATTAATGTAGAAATAATTTTAAAATATCATCCTGCTAACCTAACCTATGCTAACCTAACCTATCCTAACCTAACCAAAACTGTGATATAATATGTCTCACACTATAAGTTGAGTTGTGAATAATGGGTGATGGATACAATAAAAAGAAAAGATACAAACAAATGTACATGTTTTTTATTTTCCATACGTACGTGTCTTAATCAGATAGAATATTCTTAGTGATGACTTATGAAATTTTAGAGTATGCAAACCTTAGCCATCTGTTTTATATAGTTTCTCGTTATAATATGTATCACATCATTCCAAATCCTTAAGCAGATATGACTATAATGGTGATGTTGTTGTTCTTGTTCTGGTTCTTGTGGTAAATACATAAGATCAGTTCTTTAAGATTTATACCGAGAATTGTACCAAAAACGAGAATTATACAGAGAAATAAACCGAGAACGAAATATACAGAGAAATAGACCTAAAACGAGAACTAAACGAGAACTAAACGAGAACGAAACGAGACGAGAACTAAACGAGAACGAAATATACAGAAAAATATACCTAAAACGAGAACTAAACGAGAACGAAACGAGAACTAAACGAGAACTAAACGAGAACTAAACGAGAACGAAACGAGAACTAGACGAGAACGAAATATACAGAGAAATAGACCTAAAACGAGAACTAAACGAGAACTAAACGAGAACGAAACGAGACGAAACGAGAACTATACGAAAACGAAACGAGACTTAATAAATAGTTGCTGCATGTCAAATAGAGTTAGATGTAATTCATCCTTGAAGCTGTGAGGGTGAGGTTACGAAATGAGTGATGGGATCATTTCTGATCAAAGTACTGATGGTGAATGCTCCCGATCGAGACTGTTACACAGTAAATATGATGATTTTTTCGAGTTACTCGATGGAAGTGAGCAACCATATGGTGTGTGTAAACTTTGTGATAGGTTAAAGCATAAGAAAGCTGAAATAAAAATGAAAGATCATAATACTTCGGGTCTTAGGAGGCATCTGATAATGGTACATAAACTCATCCCACGAGTACAAAATAAACGTATATCATCGGATGATGTGGAGCATGATAAATCTATGCGGACTAAATATTTAGCGGTAAAAAAATCCAATCTTCAATCCAAACAAAAAATTGATGAAATTATAAACCCGATAACTCTTCCCCTGAACATCTGTAAAGAAGAATCTGAAGAGTCGGAGATGGAATACGAATCTGTTAACTCCTCTGATCAAACTCTGCAGAAGCAATATAAATACCTGTTAGAAAATGTCTACGGTCAAGTGTCAGCGCCTTATGTCCAGAAACTCGTTCAACATAGACCGAGAAATAATGATGATGATATTTACGGTATGAGCTGGGATCCTGATAGGCAGGTATTCAACATTGGTAAATTCCCCATTACCATTAAAAATGATAACCTCTATGTTGGTGACAAGGGATATATCGTTTGTTCTGGGTTACTTGAACTATTGACGAAAAGTAATCCTAATAAACATTTATATGACTGTTATGACTTAGCCATGTATAAGGAGATTTTGAAAAAAACTAGCGCGCACAAAGTAAATTATGACGAAAGCGAAAACATTCGAAGAGATAATACTCACAAATATCTACAAGTCATTACGAAATTATTTCCTGAAGAGGATAAGGAAGAAGAAGAAGAGGAAGAACAAGATGATGTTGAAATAGAAGAACAAGATTTCGACTCTTCCAACGAGGCTTCGTTGCACCATACAGGAGAAGTACATACGAATCGTAAATGTGACTATAAATGCTGGCATGATCCGAATGATCTCATTGAAAGATTACGTATACTTGTATCCTCATCTGCGGCAGGGATTTATTCTCATCACAGCGAGATACAAGAAATCATATCTGTATTGCGGGGGAGAAAAATCATAGAATGACTGCGATTACGTAAGAGTTTCATACATTGGTTCGATCGTAAACAATAAGACTGGAGCGTATTGAATACTTTATAAACTGGAATGCCAGAGTCGTACTATCAAAAACCTTCCCACTCTCTACTTAAGAAAAGCGATTTTATCATGTTTACATCGGTGGATGGTAGAAATGTACATTTTGTTCTCTGACTGCATAAACACATTTACCTAGATGTAAAGTTGTAGCACATCGAATCTTACATCCATATAGTTCTGTGGTAGAGGGATACTTATACTACGATGATTTGAAGCCTGTTCTTGAAAGTGTAGATGTTCTTCATTGTAAACTTTTGCAGAGATCTGTTATAAACATGAACGATCTTAGTGTTCCAAAGCTTGACGAATTAAGAGACTGTGAAACCAAATGACTTTTTCATAATGAGTCTAATATGAAATGCACATTGTAAAATGTTAATGTACTTACGCTGTGGATGAAATCCCAGTATGAATGTAATAAAATGAATAAAATTCTATAATCCTGAGATGTGTTTTTTATTTAACAGTCCCTCGTCCTAGGAAATATGAATAGGAGAGGTTATGGAAAACTGGACTTTGTCAAACGTGAGAAAATCTAGTTATGAAATAACTTACAAAAGATTGTGCTTTTATCACTTTGGTTTTATTCATTCATTTAGGTCTTCCTCTTCTTTACTACCTAAAAATAAGGTTTCTTAGTATATGTTATAATGAGATAAAGTAAGTAATTGCCTTTGTCAAAGAAGCCTCAATAGTAGAACTAAAGTAGAAAATGTAATATATAGAACGACCATAACCGAAAAAGTAAAATGAAATATTGTGAAGACTAACGGATACAATGACTTTAAATTTAAAACAATATTACCAATAACTATTAGGTGCCGCGAAACATGAACAGGTTATGAAATTTATGCGTTATCTAAGTCTTATTTCCAAGTTTCATACATGAAGCAGATGTAAAACCTGAACCTCAAGATTGTATTGATAACATAGCTATGGTAACTTATATCTAATTGAATATTATAATCAGGACGTTAGGGAAAAAGCATGCAAAATATAAATGCTTATTATGAAAATTATACGCGATATCTTTTTTCCTTAATGAAGGTGTACGGTATAGAGACTTGGATCCTGATATACTTTGCTGACTAATCATTACCTTCTCACGTGTACGTTTTGCGTTGTGAAACTTACTCTCTATATGCTAGAAGATGTATGTTATTTTCTTGACTCTGATATTTGCATAATCATTTGATACATAAAATATAATGTGCATATTACCAGAAGCTAAGAAAAATATTTCACATATGATGTCACAAATTAGCTAAAATTCAATGATTATAATTAATTAAATAGATTTTTTAACTTTTTTGATATTTGATGACTTGATAAATAAATAATCATCTTGATGGAAGGTTATGTAATGAGGGAAATGGATTTGGAATATAATTTAAGGATGAGACTGAACTTTTGCATACATTATGAGATGAAAAAATTCTGTTGAAGTTGTAACGAAAAAGATTTCTTTATAATACATATTTTACTTCTTACTCTACTGATGTTAAGATTTTGAATAAATAAATAAATAAATAAATAAATAAAGCATGTGATATAATATAGGAAAAGCGGAAAGTGAAGAGTACCTCACTTGGATGTAAATTTTGTGATAACAATCAAAAAATGAAGGAAAATAGTAGTAATAAGTTAAGATAATAATTTATACATGTTGAAAATTAGATAAAACTCTATGACTTTAATACATTAACGAGTATGCCTCGGAAGACATAGAATATTGATTTAGTGGTGGAAATGTGTAAAGAGTAATACTTTTGAAACAAAAAGAAAGTATGAAGAAATAATATCAGGATAGAAATATAGCTCTGGTTTCAATTACTTGTGGCTGACACAGATTTTGTTCTGACTAGATATTTATTTGTATTACTACAAAATTTTAAACAAGACCCAATATATATTAGTGGATGATGTACAGTTCACTGGCCGTGCATAGGCCATCGTGGAAGAAGGCTTCCGTCATCTGAAAAAAATATAAACACTATAAGCAATATGTTATGATATTAAGGACCGTTATTACCACCTCCAGTAAAATAATTATGGCTACTTTTACGGTTACTTTATTGATAGTTCGATTTTGTAATATTTGGTTAGGCGATAACTGTTGGTAAAAATCTCTTAACTGAGAGTAATCTTTACTATAGGAAAATGCACAAGTAAACTTCTAACGAAGGATTTTTCGAGGTTATACTTCTCGCGAACTGAATTAAAGTGTAGATGTAAAATTAGTTAGCTTCTTCCGTAATGATAATGGTGATGAAGAACAATGTCAATATAAGTAAAAAGATAAAAAATGTAATGAAAACTAGATCGAACTATTATGAAAGTTTGAACAGTTACTTAATTTACTGTTTACTTCCTCTACACGTACATCAGATTATATTTGGGTTTTTTATCCTTCGGGGGGGGGGGGTGAGGTTAGAAACGTTGTAACTTTCTTTTCATTTTTACAAACACTTTACTTGAGGAGGATTTCATTCTTCGTTATTCTTTAGAAAATAGTTTAACTTTTAGATTTTAACAGGAATTGAATAATAAGCGTAATATATAAAATATATAAGCCTATATATAATGTATTTTAATAAGTTATGGTAAGAGCTAATAACGTCATTTGAAAACATCTCGTACTATAAACTTATCCAAACATTTACTCCTACTTAACTGGACATAGTAAGAACGGTCTTTACAATAAATGTATTGAGTAATGATATTAGTACTTACAGCTTTTTGGAACCTCTCGAACAGAGGACAGCTCTGGCTGCAACGCCACGACCATGTGCTGAAGAAGCCATCTTTGGTGGTTCGACAGCGGTGAAAATGTTGTTGTCCATCGCAGACCTCATCGTGGTGGGCCTGAATGTGTGTCACATCATCCCCTGCACTCTCAAAATGAGTGTTCCCACATGGTAGAAGTACAGATGTCTCGGGGCTGTGGTCCACGCTGTAGATTCTTACCGAAACCACACCAAACTCTAAATCAGCGTTGTGATGTCCCTCTACGTTGTACAACTTAATGTTGAAGAACTCTGGAGGGTTAGGCTGCGTTGGTAGTGCTGGTGGTTCCTCATCGGGTATGATAAACACCTGATCTGGGATCTCGTACAAGTGATGGTTGTTATGGTTAGGTGCCATGGCGAAGTTTTATAGAATGAGAATATTCACAATCGTTACATATACAAGTATGATTAAGACTATCGATGCATGTTCTTGGATTATATAATGATGCTTTGAAATAGGCTCGCAACAGGACAAATATATTTTACACCAATGGCATGATTGCAGTTTAAAAAAAAAAAAAAATGCTGACGATAGAAAACGTTTTAGCCTCACGACTTGGTAAATATACGTTAAAGCTTAAATCAGCAGTAATTAGATATTTCACTTTTCATCTTTGTGAACAATTCATTTCGTGATTTCCCACATCAAATTGATGACGTATATGAAATATAATCATTTCCGGTGAAATCATCAGTTATTTGATATTTATTTCTTATCAGCGCTTTTCTGAAACAGTATATTCATTTTCCTGCAATGTGAATATAAGCTGAATATGCCTTTACTGACTTTGAATCGAACTCAGAACCACTCAGCGATGGAATATTACAATATAAGTTTTTAATATACCAATAAAAATACTGTTGACTAATAATACATAAGACATGTGCTATGAATAGGATTTAAAATTTAAAAGTACTGGCCTGCGACTTTATAATATGTTAGAGTTGGGATTTAAAAGGAAGTCTCAATGAATGACGTTGTAAGATAGCGATAAGCGTACAGCGTTATATTACCGCTGCATAGTAAGAGAGATAACATGCATGGAGGGCGAGATGATACAACTGCTACCTAAGCAAAATCTCTGCACGCATATGATTAAACATTCACTGGCTTTCTGTATCGACATTATAAAATCCTGTACGTTTGATAAGAATACTACGATGTTATACACATCACATATCACAGATGAGTGTGTTACCATATGCACTTTCGATGGTGTCTGATAATAAATAAGGAGGTTTAGATTTTTTGACATTCGGAACGCGGGGTACCGACCGCCTTTACTCTAGGTTGAGTCACTAGATTTTAGAAAAAGAATCATCTTACAGATAACTGATAACGTTGCATTTACGCTTCGTGATCTATATGCTTCCATGCTAAAAAGACATAAAGATTAAAATCTGCTGTGACGTCATAAATCATTCCACCTTCCCCTCTTATTCCACTTGTGACGTCATAAAAGCATTCCACCTTCCCCTCTCATTCCACTTGTGACGTCATAAAAACATTCCACCTTCCCCTCTTATTCCACTTGTGACGTAAGCGATGCCGCCATGTTGAATGATGACGTAGTCATTCCACTTGTGACGTCATAAAAGCATTCCACCTTCCCCTCTCATTCCACTTGTGACGTCATAAAAACATTCCACCTTCCCCTCTTATTCCACTTGTGACGTAAGCAATGCCGCCATCTTGTAAAACAATACCAATATAGAAACTTTAAATTTCCCACCACCCGTTATTTGCAATTGTAATATCAAATTTCCACCTTTTGCAATTTTCAAATAACCCGCCATCTAGTATTAAATTTCCCACCATCCGCCATTTGAAATAGGAACCGGAAACGTAGCCATTTTCATTATGAATTACCAAATTTTGAATTTCGCGCCGGAAACGTAACCAATTATATTATAAATTCCCAAATTTTAAATTTCGCGCTTCGTACGCCATTTGAAATAGGAACCGGAAGTGCCGCCATTTGCAATAGGAACCGGAACGGACGCCATTTTGAATCACGTGTCCATGACGTAGGTCGTGACGTCATAGCCACGCCCACTTGTGACGTCATACAATCCGCCCTCCCCTCCAGCGCCTCCCTCCCCTACAGCGCCTCCCTCCCCTCCAGCGCCTCCTGTCACGTGATCCGTGACATCATAGCCGCGCCTCCCTCCCCTCCAGCGCCTCCTGTCACGTGATCCGTTTCCCCTACCGGGCCTCCAATGGCGCCTCCCTCCCCTACAGCGCCTCCAATGACGTCACCGGCAAAACCATACTACTAAAATCTAATAACTATATCCGCCTTTGGGGGACTCCCCCATAGCCAAGACATTCCTGCCGTCCAAGGGCGCCTATATATTTTCTAGGGGGAACCAATTTTTTAAATTAATTTGTTGTTTGTCTCTTTAACTTCTTGGCACACTTTGTAACATTATAGGCTATTAATAGTACAATAAGTGCAAAAATGAAGTAGTCAGAAAGTAATTTCGGGGAGGGTCGAAAGTGACGGGGAGTTTGAGGGTATCTGAAAGGGGGGTCGGGGGCCCACCCCCGGAAAATTTTTAAATATTCAACTAATGAAAACCACATTTTACGCTACTTTAGCAACTAATGAAAATCACATTTTATGCTATTTTAGAACTGAAAAACTAGTTAGCTATTTTTTTTACCATACTCTAAGACATGCTAACGTAAACAAGAAATCATTACCTAAGTCGGGGGTCCGCTCCTGAAACTTTTAAAAATATTGAACTAATGAAAATAACATTTTACGCTATTTTAGCACTGAAAAACTAGTTAGCAAATTTATTTACCATACTCTCAAGACATGCCAACATAAACAAGAAATCGTTACCTAAGTCGGGAGTCCACCTCCGGAAAATGTTTAAATATTGAGCTAATGAAAATCACACTTTATGCTGTTTTAGCACTAAAAATCTAGTTAGAAAATTTGTTTACCATACTCCCAAGACATGCCAACATAAACAAGAAATCATTACCTAAGTCAGGGGTCCACCCCTAGAAAATTTTTTAAATTTTGAACTAATGAAAATCACATTTTACGCTATTTTAGCACTGAAAAACTAGTTAGCAAATTTGTTTACAATACTCCCAAGACATGCCAACATAAACAAGAAATCATTACCTAAGTCAGGGGTCCACCCCCAGAAAATTTTTAAATATTGAACTAATGAAAATAACATTTTATGCTATTTTAGCACTGAAAAACTAGTTAGATCATTTATTTACGATACTCTCAAGACATGCCAACATAAACAAGAAATCGTTACCTAAGTCGGGGGTCCACCTCCGGAAAATGTTTAAATACTGAGCTAATGAAAATCACACTTTATACTGTTTTAGTACTAAAAATCTAGTTAGAAAATTTGTTTACGATACTCCCAAGACATGCCAACATAAACAAGAAATCATTACCTAACTCAGGGGTTCACCCCTAGAAAATTTTTAAATATTGAACTAATGAAAATCACACTTTATGCTGTTTTAGCACTGAAAAACTAGTTAGAAAATTTGTTTACAATACTCCCTAGACATGCCAACACAAACAAGAAATCATTACCTAAGTCAGGGGTCCACCCCCAGAAAATTTTTAAATATTGAACTAATGAAAATAACATTTTACGCTATTTTAGCTCTGAAAAACTAGTTAGCAAATTTATTTACCATACTCTCAAGACATGCCAACATAAAGAAGAAATCATTACCTAAGTCAGGGGTCCACCCCCAGAAAAATTTTTAAATATTGAACTAATGAAAATCACATTTTACGCTATTTTAGCACTGAAAAGCAAGTTAGAAAATTTATTTATAGTCCAGTCAATGAATGCTCAAAAAGGGGCGTAGAGGGAAATGGAAGGAACACAATTTTTGACTTTGGGACTTTGTTTGGACTAGTTAGGAGGTAAACATACTAAAAGTCCCCACTCCTCGGTGGTGAGCGGGGGGCAGGGGGCCCTTAGAAGGTTCCATTTTTAGGTTTTTCGCTTATATCTCGGACACTGTGGGTCCTAGCGATAAGACTTTTCTATACAAAATTAAAGCTGACAAAATGCTCCATAAGATTGATTATATGCATTTATTCGCTATCTCACCTAGTTTTCGAGATATCCGCCCTCAAATTTAGCTAATTTTGAAAAAAAAAATAATTGCCTCGCGGTTTTTCCTTATTTCGTCAGCTAACTCTTCAGCCCTTCGTCCTACGAAAAAGTCATAAGGAAGGAAGTTGTAGAGCATTAAATTTCCTTCAAGAATGTATGATAGTTTACTTTTTATCTTCAATCGTTCAAAAGGTAGAGCAATTTTAACTTTATGTGTAAATTCCGGGATTTTGCAGAAAAACTTAACTTTCGTATTTTCCATTATTTCACTGCTCTAACTCTATATAAAATCCAAAATATACGTATTTATATGTATATATAGTATGTACTATATATAAGTTGTACCTAAATGAATCAATATGTATATATGTATTTTGTAATATATTTTCAAGTGACATAATTATATGCTTATGTGTTGTCCAGTTATGATTGAATGAATAGAGGGAAATAAAAGGAACACCGTTTTTGACCTTGGGAATTTGTTTGGACTAGTTAGAACTTAAACATACTAAAATTCCCCACTCCTAGGAGGTGAGCGGGCGACAGGGTGGCCCATAGAAGGTCACTTTTTTCGGTTTTTCGCTTCTTTCTCGGAAACTATGGGTCCTAACGATAATACCACTCTATACAAAATTAAAGCTGATAAAATGTTCCATGAAGACTGATTCCATTCATTTTTTCGATTTCTCACATAGTTAATTTTAAACTTGTATGTGATCGGAAATTAATTTTCTGGATTTCAAGAATAACAACATTTTTTTTCCCCCTAGAGTTTGAAAATAAGTATCAAACTGTCTCGGAAAGATCGAGCCTTCTCCTTTTTGACTGTTAGCTCGTCAATCAAGATCAACGACGAAAGGGTGTCTGTGGGCCCTTTTTTTGCTATTCCAGCGCAAATCCAAAGTAAGAAAACCAACGAAGATTTGAAAACTTATTTGCAATATGAATTAGCCCCTTTCCCTTTGGCCTTCTTCAATGAGGGTGGGATGAGGAAATTGACGAAGTCAGTTCTCTAGAAAGAGCTCAATCCAACTATCAAAGATGTACGTATGACACACTTTGACATTGTTATGGACGGAGGACTTCTCCTGCACAATGTTATTTGGCAAAGAGGTTCCAAGATACCTGCCATTTGTAATGGATATGTCAATTTTGTGAACAGTCACTATCGTGGAAGGAGTTGCACTGTAGTGTTTGATGGGTACATGAGCTCATCCTCAAGTACAAAGGTCGCTGAGCAGCAAAGGCGGTACCGTCTCAGCAAGTCAGCCGACATACATTTCAATCAGGAGATTGTCATAACTGTGAAGCAGGGAGACTTCCTGTCAAATGTCTACAATAAAAGTCTGCTGAAAGTCACACTACAGGCACATGGAGTCAGAACCCTTCAAGCACGAAATGATGCGGTTGTCCTCATTGTAGACATGGCTGTGGAGTTGTCACATACCACCACTGAAGCAGTTATTGGCGAGGATGTCGACCTAATAGTCCTGTTGATGGCCAAAACACCTAGTGACCAGAACATAATTTTTGTCAAGCCTGGACGTGGAAACATAAAACGTACACTGTTTATTACCCAGGAGCTTCAGACCCAGGGGCTGCGAGACATACTATTTCTACATGCTTTCACTGGATGCGATACCATCTCAGCAGCCTTCCGAAAGAGTAAGCTGGGATTTATCAAATTGTATTTGAAGTCTCCAGACGTCCAGGGAGCTGCTTCAGTTTTCTCAGACCCTTCCTCAACCAAGGATGATATAGAGAAAGCTGGGGAAAAGAATATTTTGAGGTGGTACGGGGCCCCACCTAAAGATAAATCTAAAAGCTTACAGTCACCAATCCTTTGTAAAATCGGTAGCCAATATCAAACCGGACATCTCGTGCCTCCCACCAACTGAGGGAACAGCGAAACAACATTCTCTGAGGACATTTATCACAAAGTTGAGATGTGGTTGGGATATGAGTTGCCTCCTCAGATGTATGGGTGGGAGTTAACCAACAAATTAACCCCGGTGTACAGTGAGCAGCAGGCTGCATCGGATGAAATATTAAAAATTATTTTTGTCGGTGCACAAATGATTGTGCTGATACGGAAAGTCATCTCTTAAGTGTTCCCCTGCGTTCCAAAACTGCCAGGGGAACTGTCTTAATGGGGGTCCCTCTTGGACAATGAGGATGAAGAACTCGACATTGATCCTCTGCCAGTTATCTTAGAAGATGTATCCCCTTTCTCAATGGATGAAGAAGAAAACGAAGCAGAACAATACCCAGGACCAAGTTACCATGGCGAGGAAGGACCTCCGGCTCCAAAAGAGTCAGGAATTTATAATAATTATTGCTGTTTAATGGTACTATAAGGTGTAAATATATTATTAAATTAAATGTAACACAGTTTCAAAAATCATTTACGAGTTAATGTGTTAATAAAAATGTTATGTACAAAGTGTTGACTCTCGAATCACCCTACCCCAATACCTTTGCGGAGCGAATGTATAGTTTATATATTTTATATTAACTGTACATTATGTATTACATACAATGAATACAAGTATAATTGCCTATGTAGAAGGCTATTATGGCTCCTAAATAACAATAAAGATTCAGCGATCCTCAACAAATTGTCAATTTTGAGTATTATCATAAATTTCCATCATATATTATAGTAATTGTATTTCTGTAGGGGTAAATGATGGAGCTCTCAAAGTGGTTCCACTAGGTTCAGGGTTCGAAAATAGTATTACACGACACCAAACAATATTACTTTTGAAGAACTACTTGAAAATATATTATAAATACATATATACATATACAATTTCTTTATGTGCCATTTATATATAATACATACTATTTATACATATAATACGTATATATTGGATTGTATATAAAGTTTGAGCAGTGGAAGAACGGAAAATACGAAAGTTAAGTTTTTCTGCAAAATCCCGGAATTTACACATAAAGTTAAAATTGCTCTAATTTTTGAACGATTCAAGACAAAAAGTAAACTACCATATATTATTGAAGAAAATTTAATTCTCTACAATTTCCTTCCTTAAGACGTTTTCGTAGGACGAAGGGTCGAAGAGTTAGCTAACGAAATAAGGCAAAAAAACTCGAGGCAATTTTATTTTTTTCAAAATTAGCTAACTTTGAGCGCGGATATCTCGAAAACTAAGCGAGATAGCGAAGAAATTATTGTAATCAATCTTTTGGAGCAGTTTATCAGCTTTAATTTTGTGTAGAAAAGTCTTATCGCTAGGACCCATAGTTTTCGAGATATAAGCGAAAAACCGAAAAAAGGGACCTTCTAAGGGCCCCCCTGCCCCCCGCACACCTCCTAGGAGTGGGGACTTTTAGTATGTTTACCTCCTAACTAGTCCAAACAAAGTCCCAAAGTCAAAAATTGTGTTCCTTCCATTTCCCTCTACAACTTTTCATTGACTGGACTATTACCATACTCTAAAACATGCCAACATAAACAAGCAATCGTTATAGTACTTAGAAATATTTATAAGAAAAGTTAATTAACACGTGGAACAATGGAAATACAGTAGTAGCCTACAAATTATGTTATGAAAACTAAATAACTGCTATATCATATTTGACACACCAACAAAACTTGTTTAATTTAATATTTTTTAAATACAAAAATAGAATATTAAGTTCTGATTTTTAGAGGTCCGGACCCCCCTTCCCTAATCCACTGTGGATTCTACTTCCATGTTGTCGATTTGGTAAAATTTCTGCAAACTTTTTATATCCCTACTGACTTTTAAATGATTGTCCTAAAAGAAAAACACCCGACTATAATTATTAATATAAATGTTTTCCTTTCCCTGAGAGCTGGGGGGGGGGGGCGCTGCCGTGGCCCCTCCCCCCGTCCCCGGGTATGGGTGCCCATGCTGCCGTCTTAAAGTTGTATAACATAAACTATAATTCCAAAGAATGGAAGTTCTTCAAAGATTCTGCTCAGAGAAGTCTTAAAGATGTTTTACTTCATGATGGAAATATTAATCTTTCCATTCCTGTGGCCCACTGTTTTGTTTTAAAAGAGACATATGAAAACATAAAGCTTCTGTTACAAAAACTGCAGTACAAAAACCAATTATGGTCTATCACTGAACGATTACTTGCTAAGCAGGCTGATTTCACAAAATGTAATTGTTTCTTATGTGACTGGGATAGTAGAGTTAGGTCAGAACACTGGGAAAAGAAACAGTGGCCACGTAGGACTAATTTGACACAGGGTGAAAAAAAATGTATAAAATGAGCCTCTTATTGATCCCTCAAAAGTATCCTTGCCACCTTTCCATGGGAAGTTAGGTTTAATAAAGCAATTTTTGAAAACCCTAGATAAAGACATTGAGTGCTTTAAATACCTTTCTGTTAGATTTCCTTGATTATTCTATGAAAAAATTAAAGCTGGTATATTCGTTGACCCACAAATTCGAAAGTTGAAGAATACTAAGTTGAAGAATACTAAGTTATGAGTCGAGATGTAAAGGATGTCTGAAATGCTTTCAAAAACGTTGTTCAATTTCCTTGGAAATAAAAAAAGACAAAAATTATGTTAACATAGTGAAACTGATGCCGTTAAGTTTCAGTCAGATTGGTTGCAACATGAGTGTCAAAGTGCATTTCCTTCATTTCCGTCTAAATTGTTTTTCTGGCAATTTAGAAGATTTTAGTGAGAAACAAGGTGAAAGATTTCACCAGGATATAAAACATGTGGAAATGAGATATCAAGGGAAATGGAGTGTTAACATGATGGCTCCCTAATGCTGGATGTTAAAATCAACATTGGAGGTCAAAGAGGAGACATTTTGAAGTGCAATATTGATGCTAGTCCACCACTGTGGCTCAGGGGATGCGTTCGATCCTCTCACGCAGCGGGCCCTGGTTCGATTCCTGGTCGGGACAACTTACCTGGGTGAGGGTTTTTCCGGGGTTTTTCCTCCCCTATGAGACAAATGTCGGGTAACTTTAGGCCCTTGTGGTCCCCCCGAATATCTGGCCGTCATTATCATCTTCATCCCATCCTCGCCTTGTTTGGAATGAGTGTGTGTGTGTGAATGGTATGTCTCGTCCTATGTGTTTGTGTTGTCTCGGAGGTGGATCACTCATCCGGAGAGGCCCTCCATGTCCTTGTCTGGTCAAAAAAATATGTATGTGATTCAAAAGATAATCCCTCTCCCGACAGGTCGTGGCCCTGTAATGCCCGGGCGGCTTGGGTCGCTTAAATCCTAAAAGGGAGAGGTAAAACTCAGAAAAAGAAAGAAATATTGATGCTACGTTATGAATGTTTTATAATCATTAATTAATATTAATTAATGATTACTTAATGGTAAATAGCAAATTGTTGCCTAGGTTTTCTCACAAAAATAATCTTATGACGTTTCACAAAGCTATAATTTCATTTCTAGTTATTCATGAATTGTTTGAAAACCTGACGTGATGGGGGCAGAGACTTGAAAGTGCATCCTCCATTTTGAAGGCTTTTTAGGGGGTAAAAGTTAAAAATAAATTAATGTTTTTTATTTTCCCCATCGGTTACAGGCTAAAACATATAGTATACCAAATTTCAAGTTTCTAGTTAATCTGGAAGTGGGTAAACATTAATATCAATGAGTGAGCGAGTCATCTACTTGGTTCTATGTTATAGAAACTCGCTTCGCTTGTGGGGGCTGTGCCCCCAAACCCCCACTGAGGTTCTCGGGAAAACTTTTTCTTTTTAATGAACTGACACCGTATCAGAGATAAGAGTCCGTGCATTTAGAATGCCTTGTGGCCTATTACCGTTTAGCCACAATAAACCTAAAAATGTGCGGGAAGACTTTAGGATTTGTTCGGTGTAAAAAAATAAAAAATTGAAATTATTCTAACTTTTCCGTCGGTTATAAGTTAAAAGGTACAAGTCTGTTAAAGCTCAGGTTTCTAGCTCATCTGGAAGTGGGTAAACAGTAATTGTGTATTTTTTGGGGTAAATTTCAACTTATGTTAAAGGATGAAATAGCGAGGATGATTCAAGATATGTAAATATCCAATATCGGCATTTGTCATTACGACTGGGGAAACCATGGAAAACCCCATGTCAAATTGGCCGGCTACGGGATTTGAACCTAGGACGTTACGAGTCCAAGACGTTACGATTTCGGCCACCTCGCTCGGATTACGGGAATTATTTCTATCCCTAGCATGTCAAAGTGTAGCCTATTGCAACTTCCAAAGCCCTGTGAGAGCACTGCAATGCATATTGTTGTCATGGGATCTGAGCTGAGACTTTAAAGTGCATCTGACCTTTGAAGTTTTTTTAGGGATGAAAACATAAAAAAATAATAAATAAACTTTTGGTTACAGGCTAAAAGCTATAAGTGTGCCAAATTTCAAGTGGAAGTGGGCAAACATTGAAATCAGTGAGTGAGTTAACCATCTGGCTTCATAGTGCGTCCGCCCTTTGGAAGATTTTTTAAAGGGGTAAACATAAAAAAAAATTTAGCATTTTTCCGTCGGTTACAGGCTAAAAGTTATAAGTGTGCCAAATTTCAAGTTTCTAGCTCATTTGGAAGTGGGAAAAATTGTCAGTCAGTGAGTTAGCCATGCGGCTTTATATTATAGGGATATGTGTATTTATTTAAAAACTGAGCGTTATAATTTGGCAGGACCATTATTTTAGTGATCCTTGTAAAAGGAAGATCATGTGCGGCCTCGGCTCGTCGCTGTACTGTGTTCTTTAGGAAACAGTGTTGCAGCATTTAATGATTATGAAGAAAGTTCACTGAGATTTATTATCTGTTTACTTTGTGCTTGCCCAATATCAAGTTATTTAAATATGTGTTGAGGGATAATTTAGGGGTTAGAGAAGTAGTGGTAGGAGTGGATATAAAGGCGACTTAATGGCATTGAGTGGAACTCGTACGGTAGTGGGGAGTAATTGCTGTCACAAAGCGTAGATAGTTGTTTCCATTTAGACAGTAGCAATCCTTGATTCAACTTGCAAACGTCTAGATAGTGTGACCAAGTTGTATTTGTGTATCTGTGTGTGAGTTCCCATTCGAGTGACTCGACTGTAACGGTAAAGGACCAGGCTTCACGATCATGTAAGTACTTAATTTATTTTGTCTGAAAACTCGGAAGTATCCCTACAGGCTGTGATGATTAATCTAAAAAAATTGCGATAAAAAAGAAATGTCTTACCACTCTCTTTCAATTTTGCGATTGCAGAAAAATTAGTAACTCTGCCAATTGGCCCATTGAGCCAAATTTGGACAAAATTAAGAAAAACGCGTTTATTTTTAATCCTTTATATGATGCTGAATGATTTTTTATTAGAGAACTGTTAATGCTAAATATTGTATATATGATGATTTGATTTACACCATATATATATAGTAAATCAAACTCATCATCATCAACAGCAAGGATTAAACTTTTCAATCTGTTCCGGCTCCAAGAAATTGTTCAGTCCATCTTCTTAGTGGTCTTCCCACGTTTCTTCTCCCATTTGGCGTATATTTAAAAGCCATTCTAGTTATTCTTTCCTCGGACATTCTTAATATATGGTTTTTCCATTTTTCTCTATTCTGCTTAACAATTTCATATATATTTAAAACGTTTAATTAACTCCTAATTTCTTGATATTAGGAAATCAAATTACAGGTACAAATTATATTAAGTCAGAAGTTAAGTCTCAACTGAAATAAGGAAATCCTTGTTTTTATGCAGCTCAGAAACATCTTATCGTCTTCTGTCCAGAAAAAAAAATGTATAAGACAATTATCCTGCCGGTTGTATTAGGCCTACATGGATGTGTGACATGGCCCCTTACTCTTCGGGAAGAACATGTCTAAGAGGGTTCGAAAACAGGGTGCCTGGGAAAATATCGGACTTCGAGAGATGAAAACAGGGACTAAAGAAAACTGCATACTGACGTACTTCTTTACATGTCCTCTTCACCTGTAAAACCTGTCAAGTGTTAATGAGAAGGTCTTAATAGTGTATAAATTTTATAAAGATTATAAACACAACAGTCTTTATTTCAGATTAAGAAGCTCTGTACAGAATGAATATATCTCGCATTAGATAGCATTATTGAAAAGAATTCTACCTGACTAAATTACAACAAAAGATGTGTGCTAAACTTCTGAATTCTTGCGGAGATCCTTCAGCCGTACCGTTCCTCCCATTTTAAGATGTACACAGCGTCATCACCTTATTAATATCAACCTATATGCTCTTAGTATGTATTATGTAATTACGAGTAAACCTACTCTTTACGCAAAGTATAAGATAAGTTAAATTTTATTTGGAGGATGTTTTTAAGTTACTGCCTTATTGGACGGTTAGGTTCTAGATAGAGCGAAGAACAATTAGAATTAGAATTATTTATTTTCAACCAATTACAAGTCTGACTTGTGTAGTTGCCGTCAAAGATTAACAAGGCACATCAACATAAAAATAATATACATATACAAGGTATATAAACAAACTCCACAATACATAAAATAAACAAGTTCAAAATACAACTTTGTACCTACTACCCACTCTAGTTTCAGTTAAAAACATATATCTACCTCCGATAGGCAGAGAAATTCCTCTAGCTTGTAAAAGGGATTCACAGCCAACCAATTATACTCTTTGGTCTTAAACCTTTTCAGGTTAACATAGTGTGCTCCAATAGGTAATTTATTAAACATTTTTAATCCAATATACCTGTAATATTCTTGTGACTTAGCAAGCCTAATCCTTGGAAGGTCAATATTATTCGTATATCTGGTATTATGTGGATCCCTGTCTCGTCTCAATGGGATATCAGTTAAGTTTACTTTAACATATTCGAGGCATTTAAATATGAATAAGTTGTAAACGGTGAGAATCTTTTCACTGATAAACAGTGGTTTACAATGAGCACTACAACTTGAGTTAGTGATTATTCTTATGGCCTTCTTTTGTAACAGTAAAATTCTAGGCAAGTCATGCCCACAACCCCAAATTAAGATTCCGTAACTGCACTGCACCCCTATTTCGAGATTCTTTTATGTTATTGACTGCCTTACTGAAAGATTAAGTTGAAAACAAAGAATTATTTTATTGCCTCTAATTACAAATTTCTTTTTAGTTACAGACTGCTTTACTGTTTTCTAGAAGACACAAGAACATTTATCCCCCATTTCGAGCTTATTACTTACTAATGGACATACTGGGTGGTTAAATGGTTAAGGTGTAACTTATAAATTTCACTGTTAGACTTATATTTTCGGGGGTTTTCGCCATTCTGCACGCTGCACTTTTTTAAAGACGAAAATGATCATATTTGTAGTTGTAATGTTCTTTAGAACCTACAGAATTCATATATAAACTTAGTTCGGGCAAAAGACAACTTTAGTTCGTTATTTAACATTTTCAAAATAAAATAAAATCTTGAAGAAACTGGCACTTCTATAACCTAACTTGCCGTAATTTATACTGGTTAATCTCAAGATTCGGCAGGTCAATAACATGGGGAACGGTGTACAGGATCTATCTCATCGTGAAACAGTGTAGACAACCTGACTATATTGACGGTGTTATGATGCACGAGCTACCTGTCACTAAACTAAACTAACCCAAGCCAACCTAAACCTATTATTGATTAACTTCATTTCCTTAATGGTCTATTAATTAAGTAGTTTGTGTTTATTGTTCCACCTCAGTGACCATTAACTAGCTTTAGTTTGCACACTCTTCCATATAAATAATGCTAGATTGCCTTAGGCTAAATATATGTTTATTAAAATACAAACAGTCATAAAATGGTGTTTAAAAACCTACACTGTCAAGATTACAAAATACAATTAATAAAAGAAATATAAAATTGCAGAGTCAAATTTTGTTGGTTATATTGAATCAATGGATAGTTCTCCTTGTCTCATATAATACAAGTTAATTATTTTTTATAATAGAGTAGCCGTATTATAAAAATGTTTATTAGTAAACCAATAGGCTTCATTAAAGATGAATTAAGTGTTATTATATAGAGAAGATAACATTACATTTCGATGTAAGCCATTAAAAATTGATCAAAGAACAATTATAGGAGCAAGTATGGTAGCTGCTAGCCTATTTCAGATAGCAGCGATAACAAGAAATGGTAGCTTAGTTTGAAATGTCAATAGAGTCAAGAATTTACATGACTTTTCAAGCAGTCCTACTTGGATATTCAGCCGTTGAATTGTCCATTGAAGTTGTAAGTAGAAAATAAACACGAACTACTTAACACAAACCTATATTAGGCCTATGTCATAAACCTTGTGCTTCCTGTCACCAACCTCGCTCTTGTTCTTCTTGGCAAGCAATCGAAATGTGTTGAATGATCATAGCCAGTCAATCAGTGTTGAGAGACGATCTAAGGGCGAGTGACCCGCGCTGCATCATGACCAAATTTTGTGCAGAGTATCGAAGAAACCTCTTTATTTTATTTGACTTTATCGGGAATCCTTATTAAATAGGCCTACATAAATGGTCTTGTAGTAAGTGAATTCACTTTACTGTAGATTTTGATATTTTATTTTATTCAGTCCATCGGAACATACAGTATAACAAGTTATGGGACACATCAATATAATAAATAGCGAGTGGGTGGCGCATACAGTATCGCGCTGGTTTTCTGTACCCAAGGTTGCGGGTTCGATCCCAGTCCAGGTTGATGGTCTTTATGAGTTCTTTTACAGGCATATAAAAGAACTCGTGCAGGACAAATTCCGGCACACCGGCGACGGTCACAGTAAATCACTGTCGAAACAACTTATATCCAATCCAATATAATTATAAAAAGAAAAACACAGATTTACAGTTATAAGAACTATGTACAAATTGAAAATTTCTTTACAACACATACAACATAACCATTAACAAATTATTGTATTAATTTACAACATTGTAGGCCTGTTATAAATATTATATATATATATATATATATAAATGTGCTGAGCCGTCCTGTTATTTAAATAGTTGTATCAATATTGTTCTGATATAGATTCGATTTATTCCAGTAATAAAAATGAATTAAGAACAAAATAAATACATGCTGATTATTGAGATGGTGAGTAGCAATAATATTACAGTTTATCAGAATAAAAGTTAAATGAAGACATAAATATAAAATTGAGAACAGGAAAAGCCGATGGAGGTTGTACGGGGGTAACGAAACTTCTATTTTTGGTACCATATAACAGTTTCAAAATACTCAGTTTTATTTAGATAGCTTTATCATCACGTCTGGTCTCCTGGGAAGTCGGGATATCGGCTGGACATGTCACGGTTACTAGTGGCGAATGTATAGATTCATGCTGCTCCACTTGGATTCAGCACCTGATAACAGAAAAAAAAAAATAGTAACGAAGCGATGACTAAGTATGAGTATAAGACTGCAGCTTAAGCTGTACAAAATAATCGAGTAAATTACGATAGAAGTCATCGCCCAGTGTCCGCCGGCGTGGTTTTGTGGTTAGCGTCGGCCCGGGTTCGATTCCCGGTACCTCCTCGGATTTTTCTGAGGTAGGGAGGTCTGGTAGGGGTGCACTCAGCCTCGTGATTCCAAACTGAGGAGCTACTTGATAGAGAAGTAGCGGCTCCGGTCCAGAAAACCACCATTAACGGCCGTGGGTGTCGGCATGCTGACCACATACCCCCCAATCCTGCCATCTGCCTACGGGAGATGATGCAGCGGTCGGGTGGTAGGCCAAGTCCTTCCGGGGATGTAGCGCCACGGAGTTTTAGTTTTTTTAGTTCATCGCCCAGTGGTGGTCAGGTTAACAACAGTGACATTGGTTTCGCATTAGTTTAGTGAGCCTTAGCGTAGAAATATCAAATAATGTAAGATCAAGACATACTGACAAAGATATGGCATACAAAGACAAGTAGAAGGAATTGGGCCAAGTTATGGCACCTATTTTTTTTTACTGAATTTTTTAAAACAAACTGTATTAACCTCGGTAAACTTCTGGACGGCCGTTTAGGAGGTGTTGCGAAAATGCGTTTTGAAAAGTATTTTTAGTTTTAATACAACGGTTAGGTCGCACTCAAGAATGTATTTTTTTTTTATCAAGGTAAGATCATGAGATGCTGTATGTCATGGAAGTATGTGGCATCTCTACTATATGGACACATTTAGTAGTATTGTGATTTACGGTTATACGAATAGAGTTGTGCAGAATGGATATGACAATATGTGAACAGAATTCTTACGTCAAAATTCTCACTACCCGAGGGAGAAATGTCAGTAAATACCACAAGGACCTGATGGAAGCTTTGGGTAATAATGCCCGTCCGTACTGACCTTTAAGAGATCATGGAGTGGGTATGTGTGCTTTCATGATCCCAACTACCACAATAAACCAGAGTCACGTATGCATGTTTATGGATGTCTGTTTCCTTCAATATCCTATATATCCATTATATGATTTATACATACATTTAATACCCTTTAATTCCATCTGTATATTTCAAAATGTTAATGTGGTTCCACATTTTCGAAATGAAAAATAGTTAGAATGGCCTGTGCCCTCGTATTTTATTCATTAGAACATCTAGAATTAAAATAATGTTGCAAAAAAATGGATAATTGACGAGAACCATCACACTAAAGGTAGGCCTAATTTGTTGAGAAACAATTATATACTGTAGGCATGATGTAATACAATTGTTGATATTTATTTTGCTGTGGTATTCAATTGTTTTTGTTAATAAATGTATTTTAAAGTAAGGATATTATGGCAAGAGAATAGATGAACCAAGAAAGTTAATATGAACCCTTTGTTACTTTCTCGCATATACGTAGTATAGAGAAAGTATTGTGATCGTGACAAAAAATCGAAATCGAGTTAACACCGGGAAAGCATGTTTCACGATGCCTAGAAACCGAAAAACGTGTTTTTGGAATGACGTCTGTCTGTCCGTCTGTCTGTCTGTGGACAAGCACATCGGGTAAACGGTTCATTGCATTTACTTCATTTTTTGAATTAAGGACTTTTTCAAAATGTTGTCGAACCGCCCAGAATGTTATATTCATAACTGCAATTTTAAGGGGACTTTTCATGAAAACTTTTATAAAAATTTAGATTTTTAAAAAATGGCTCCTACGATTTTAATAAAAATCTAAAATTGGAAACTTTTTTATGGCTAATAAAATGGCTATATCTGTATTTCTGCAAAAATGACTTAAGGGGTACTTTACTCGTATCCATTTTCAATTTTTCTAGATTATATTACAGTCGGCGATACATGAAAACCTACCACAGCAAAGTTGTAGAGAAAATTAAAATGAACATTTTTTGTTTAACACATTTCTTTATACGTTTAATAGATATCGAGATAAAAACGAAATAAGTACGGCTTAAATGGGAATTTCAGAACATACATGTCAAAAATTAAAATATGAATGACATTTTGTTGCCCCTAGTAACAAGAAAACTATAGGCCTAATGTACTTATTGTTGTGAAATGCTGTCAGTTTAGCTCAGTCGTAATGAACACACCAAAACCAATTATAGCGAGGTGGTATAGGCTAACAGGGAAGAGGTCCTGAGTTCAAATCAAACCTCGTGGCCGCCCAAATTGACTTGGGTTTTTCATGGTTTCCTCGTTCGCAAAGGCAAACGCCGGGTTTGTAGGACTTGCTTATTTTCCATAACTCATCGCCGCTACGTCACTGGATATTATAATCGTTTAAACTGAATATCACAAAAGAAGACATCACTAAACACTAGAAACAGATGACGCGAATGAGTTGCTACTATAGACTAATGGTTCACGCAACCATACTAAACACGTGATATAACCTACATGCAGTTGCGTGCAATATAACCTAAGCAGATGTAGTAGTTGCGGCGAAATTCAAATATAAGTCGCCCCTTAAGCTCCGCCCATTCGATATTCACATTTGCACGGACTGTGTAATGTATTTTGTTTCTGAGCGAAGCAGAGTGACCAACTGTCCTCGTTTATTGTCGCAAGTGCCTTGTACCCACTGTCCTTGTATATTGTCGCAAGTACCTTGTTTCCACCTCTACATATAGCTAAATAATGCATAACAATAACCACATAGTTAAGTGGTTGCCGCTTCGCGCCCTTGCATTTTCGAATAATATACGATACACTGTTTGTAGGTTTCGAAAATGTGGCATATTATATCTCCCGCGAGGTTTGTCAGCCTGCCACCTCTTGTCTAGCAGTATGACGTCACACCTCCAACGTCCAATCACGAGTTTCTTCATAATACGAGGACAGAATAATTCGCTAGATCGTGGTATAAAAGAAACTGCATGGTGGGTGGGTTGGGTGGGGCCGATTCATCCCAAGGTGCGACTTATATTTGAATTTTCCCGTAGTAGTAGTAGTTGTACTAATAATATGCAGTTTTACTGTAATTCATTATTATTATTATTGTTATTGTTATTATTATTATTATTATTATTATTTCACGGTAAAAGCATTGAACATAAAGATCGACTCTGATGGTTTCCGTTCTAGATACTTCTTAGTTTTATGAAAATGTAATAAATACAATTTAATTTTCCCTATAATTCACTTCTTTTTTCTGTGCTAGCCTTTAACACGTATGTGCGAGAAAGTTTGCTCAACATATTTTTGCACCATTTATTTCAAGATTATTTTCTAATATTCCTACTCGAAGGGTTAGGTTAGTGTTAAGGCCTGGTCACACAGGAGGACTACCGCGGCAGACAGCAGTCAGTGACGCGGCGGGCAGGTATTGAATATGAATTATGTAGGATGTTATCATCCCCGTCAGGCCGCCCCCATGGCTGATTGGTTAGCCAGCTCGCCTTCTAGCGTTGGAACCCGCTATCGAATCTCGGTGGATCCATGTGGAATTTGTGGTGGACATAATGGGGTTGGGGCAGGTTTTGTCGGGGTGCTCCTGTTTTCCCTGCCAAAGCCTATATCATTCCATCGTGACCATTTGGTGATACAAAGGTGATTAAGTAAAACAGATTTTAGAATACATTATTTATTATTACTACTAATTAGTGTACAGAACATCTTAATTAAACATTTATTCTTTCTTCTTTCTTTCTTTCTTTCTTTCTTCTTTCTTTGTTTAGTTTTACCTCACCCTTTTAGGATTTAAGCGACCCAAGCCGCCCAGGCCGTACAGGACCGCGACCTGTCGGAAGGGGGATTACATACTTTTTTGATCAGATAAAGACATGGAGGTCCTCCCCGGATGAGTGATTAGCCCAATGCCGGGGCCACATCCGAGACAACACGAACACACAGGACGAGACACACTATTCACACACACACTCCAAACAAGGCGAGGATGGGGTGAAGATGATAATGACGGCCAGATGATATCTGGGGACCACAAGGGCTTAAAGTTATCCGACATTTGTTTCACAGGTGAGGAAAAACCCCAGAAAATACCTCACCTAGGTAACTTGTCCCGGCCAGGATTCCAACCCGGGCCCGCTGCGTGAGACTTAAACATTTATTAATAAATAAAATTACTTTTTCATAATGTATAACCACTGCATAATGAGTACATAATATATAAAGTATCAATTACAAATTTATGTTGAAATAATCACTTTTTTCAAAGGACGCATTTCTCAGTGTGACTTTTGTGGGCGAATTTGTTTGACAAGCTGGGAAATTCTAGGAGTTAAGTTCTTGCTTAGAGCTACATCTCAAATTACTGCCGATTTCTGTGTTTGTTTTTAATATCTATAAAGTCAAGAATCCTTGCTCACACAACATTTCGTTAATTGTTGGTGAGAATTCATATGCCACATTTAAACTGTTATTAATATTATTTTTTATCATATTATGATAATTTTTATTTTTAATATAAGTTATTTTAATTCAACAGCTGATAATCATTGGCAAGGATATATTCACCCCATTTCGTTCAACGCACATCGCTTTCAAAATTCCCATTTATTGTTGCCGAACCCTCCCGCGGACCACTCCCGAGGCTCTTGCGGACCACCGGTTGGGAATCACTGTTTTAGACAGTGAGATGGGTAGGGCTGTCCGGTCTAGGTCCAACCGTAAATAAATAAAATAAAAAATATGTCTTTCACTCTTATGTAGATACGAGGAATGCGCTAGATTGAGACAGTCATAAGCCTAGGTCTATTTGTTAACTTCAGGGCCAGTTCTAGAGCGGACAGTAGGCCTATCTGCCCAGCCACTGTCTAAAACATTTGGGCGCCGACTATATCGTCACCATCAAACAGAAGGTGGGGGCTACCGCGGTGGCAGCAATCAAGTTGTGTTTAGGGAGAGATTTGTAGGGCAGGCAAATCATAATTGGGGAAGAAATTATTGAAAATCACAGAAAAAAATCTGATATGAAACACGTAACTTCCTCTATCCAAGATAATATTATAGTAGAAAATTTCCTCTGACAGAGGACTTGAACCCAGGACCTTTGGCTATCCGTACCAATGCTCTTATCAACTGAGCTACGCCAGAGTTCAATTCAAAGCGCCTGATAGAACCTCTCTCCTATGACTGTCTTCCTCACTGGGTTCAAGTCCCAGTGCCAGAGGAATTTTTCTCCTATAATATTATCATGTAATGTCCAACAGAGACAATAATCTTTGGTACATGAATGCATATGCATATATCTATTCATCTATCCAAATAAAGATTATGGCTCTTAATAATATATTATAACATGTAATACTGTATAAAATAAAATCTTCAGAACTGTTTTCGAAATATTTGCAAAAATAACATTCTCTTCGTGTAAATTGATTGTAACAATAAAGGCAAAATCGTTACCACGTTTCGTATCGCATCCCCGAAGGATACATAATCCAAATAAAATCTGATTGATGCACTCTGGTAACTTTCTTTACCCTAAGCATGGGAAACCACTTTTCTCATTTCACATTCTGATATTGAATACGACAGGCTCGTAGTCAGGGTCAAGTTTTTGAGGGGGCAAACCAAATTTCAGAGGAGAGGCAAGTCACCACCCTAAAACAAAATGAACTGAATTATACATAAGGAGATAACCACTCCACTAGAAAAAATAATTTCCACAAATTACAGGCAATGAAATCAAGGCACAGTTTGAAACAAATTATCTACTTAAAAAGAGTGTGGAAGGATTATACACTTATTTACGAGTAAAAATTATGAATAGACAAGTTACAATACTTTTAAGCTAACTTTCTTGACTTCGATTTTGCAAACTGCAATAGGCTACAAACTAATCCGCATCAAGGGTCTTTGTCAAGTCTTTGTTATAGCAAAAAATGCATGCTCCTTCCGGTCACGTGACATGGAAAGTCTTTGTGATTGGAATATGGATGTTAAATGTGAAAAAACTTCTTTCTACTGTGGTAGTACTAGCTGGAATAGTCAATCACCCCTGGCTACGGCCTGGAATAAGAGGTGTTATTGCAATGAATGGTTATTCAGTCGTTTCAACTTTAAGCAAAGCTTTATTGTTCACCTGCCATGATTGAGTTTCTTCGAACAGTGAGTGGCTTGTAACTACCGTTTAGAGAATTTTGCGAAAACAACAAGTTGCAAACAAAAGTGTTAGCTATTAGTTAAGTACCTTATGTACAACATTTAAAGACAATCGTTAGTCGTTTTCGAGAAAATCCTCGAAAAACAAAACTTTCTTCCTATAAAGTGGCATTAAAACCACAATGGGTACCTAACAAATATAAAATTTCGTTTTTGTACGTTTTTATGTTCTTGAGCTAGGCTGTTCACAGACACACATAGGCCTACATAGTATTTTTTGTTTGAGAGGATCTCAAAGGTGTCATTTCGTCAACTTCGAATCTCGGAGTCGAAAGTTACAGCAGAGGAAGTAATGTTATACAATTCACTTACCGGTAAGTTACTATAAGAACATGAGACTAGTAGCCGAAACAGGGAATGTAATATCCAAACAATTGACCCGATAGTAATTAGATGACTTTACACACCTTATAACCACCTATAGTTAACTGTAACTTAAACTGCAATTAGTATAGCTACCAGTAGCCTATAGAGAACTCCATCAGTTAATCAGTGGTATTCCACCCTGAGAGTACACCAAACTATTTTAGGGCTACGTGAGGTTTTAAAAAGTATAGGCTTATCGTAACCGGGTAACATGAAATTATGTTAAGTAAACTATTACTGTTTATCGTAGCCTGACGGTTATTCACAACTGCCCACTCTGCTACCGTGTCGCGGTCTGATGTTCGTCTGTCTGGCGTCAATTTGAGAACATTTAGTAGTAAAAGAGTAAATATAGAATATAAAATTAAACCTTTTATGCAAAATTAAAGCTTATGAAAGGCCACAGTTTTGAAATAGCAAAAATAAATGTATGTATAATATTTTAAGACAATGGCATTTTACAGGTTTTAATTTTGCAAATAAGGTTTTGATCATTTTGTTGTATATATATACTCTTATACTACCAAGACTTAATGCTTTCAAATTAATAAACAAATCGAACTATTAAATAAAATAATTTTGTATATATCTTACAGGTTGCATATTAATAGTTACATCCAGATTAGTTGCTTCATAATCCTTATTTTCTCCTTATATTGTTATTCAGCTGGAATTTGAAATTCTAATAGTGGTATATTTGTTTCATAAAACTACCTTTTATTCGTTTTCACTTCCCTGAAATAAAATATAAAAAAAACTGTATTTTAAATGTACAGATGTGAAAAGCCTTTTCAGTTGTCCAAGACAGGATCGTTGTTCTGCACACATCTACATAGGCTATGCCTTCCTTTTTCACCACCCTCCTAATCATTCCTTAGAAAGCCAGTTTGATTAAAAGAAATAGACTTTCAGGTTATTGCTTTGCCTTACTTTAAAATATTATAACTTGGGAGGCGAGACAAGAAGCTTGGTTGGAAGATGCGCGGTAGCAGTATGAACTTGCGGAGTGGCTTCGAAGAGGCAATTAGAAGCTGTGGTTATGGGCTGGAGTAAAATTAATCCTACATCTCTGATTGAAACAGGAACGTCACTTTTTAAATCAAAGTTTGCAAATGCCTATAAGTTGTAGTTGACACTTTTATGGGTTTAACAGCGAACAGCTAAAATACACGTGTTTTTTGCAGCAGTTTTCAAGCCTTAAATTAGTGGTCAATAAAATGTTTATTGCGCTTAACACCTTCCTCATTGAAGAATACACACACACACACACACACATATATATATATATATAATATCTTGATATTGCATACAAATCTCTCCCTAATGTTCACGAACTACAATCGTGGCTTTCACGCTCCCCAAAAATTAAGTCCTTGTGACTTTCTTTTAGGCGATATGTGAAGTATTGCTATTCCAGCTGCTATGCCAAATATGGGGACTTCCATAAGCAATTCTTTTGCCCAGAGGGCACATATCAACTACTGGTACCAAAGTACCAGCTATAAGTTATATTCCCTTGTATCTCTTACAGAAAATACAACGATATTAAAACATTGAAATAAATATTTAAGAACGTTTCATTTTTAGGCTTTACCTTCGTGGACTGAATAACATTAAAACGCCACTATTTCGAAAACATGTAACTTTAAAATTAATGGCTATACAGTCCAAATTCGGTTAAAGGACACCAAAAAACCTATTCGTCTTTTTTTTTTACGGGGGAGGAGGATGCATATACGCATCTTATTTTGACTGGGCATAAATTAAGTAGGATTATCGATTTTGCTTTTCTAAAGGCCTGCAATAATTCTGTCTAATCTTTTTAATCATTTGGTGACTATATTGCCAGTGGTACATATGAATTTGAAACTGGGCAGTAATTTTGGGAGATAAGATAATTTGTTAACTCATGTTATTACATGAGGTATTGGAGTACTGAGTAATGGTTTGTACTTTCGACAGCCTTGTGAGGTCATTTTAATGCAAGGCTGTGTTGGGCAGAGCTGATAATGATAATCTGGGCGAACATATTTGTTAATGTACAGTTAATGTGTTAAACGTTAATGTGTTAATATAAAGTTCATGATATTGAATATAATTTCATAAATGAAGTAGGTATAGCGTTGTGTGAGATAATTATTACTTTGTGTTATTCATAGGCCATAACGTAGGCCTATTGCTTGTCCAGTTTCATATGACTAGCAATGAATAGCGAGTGAACCATATTGTGCATGGGCTGAGCGGTTACAGCTCCTTTCATCGCTAGCATCCGGTCGAATTCCGGTCAATACACATGGGCATATCACAGTTTGGGCACTCGTCTTCAGGCCTATACTATTCTCGGCCCGCGGTCACATTTGGCCCCGAACAGTATGAGCTCGCAGAGTATTAGCAAAAGTAGAAATACAGATACATTATTTTTGCAATGTGCCGATGGAGCGCCTTTACAAGCTTGCTTACAGCCCACCGGACCGTGCGTTCTCGGTACATCGCAAAAATAATCTCCCTGTATATAAAAATCTGGGTATATAAGTACGTACACATAGGATGTTCAGAAACTGTTAGGGATGAAAGAGGAGACCAACACGTATTTTGTTAGAGAAGCACGGGTCGGAAACTCATATTGATTGAGAACATATAGTACGAGATGAGAGGAAGTTATCGAATATGGAAGAGAATAAAGAAATATAACATGTTTTTTCATTATTTTGTAGAAATTGTTTACTTCACCAAACGTTCAAAGCGACCACAATTGACCTCATTGCAGAGCCTATAGCGAGGTATTAGAAAGCGACTCAATATGAGTTTCCGATCCATGGTTCTCTAACAAAACACCTTTGAACTTTGTTTTTGTCTCGTCTATCACCCCTACCAGCAATTTGAACATGAAACTTTTGAAATTTGTGAACTAAAAGTTTGGGCACTACACACACACACACACATTGTACAGAAAGTCCTCTGAAAGAATGTTGGATGTCACTGAGATATGCTTTTTCAGGAAATGAATTTATAAAAGTAAAGACTGCGTGTATGGGGAAGGAAAGACATCTCATAAATATTGACTGGGAGACCCGAAGGGAAAAGACCACTTGGGAGACCTAGACGTAGGTGGAAGGGCAATATTAGGATAGATTTAAGGGAAGTAGGTTTTACGAGGGTTGGTTGGATGGCGGGCTCAGGTAAGCGCACCAATGTTTAAAAAAAAAAAATATATATATATATATATATATATATTACTTTCGATGCTTAGGTATTGTCTATTGTCATTGAGTAAGTGAGTAAAGACTCATTACTGCTATCATATGCACTTCAGTGATCAAATAAGCCACTGACTCGACAACTCCTGAATACATACACAATAGAACAAATAAAACTAGAATAAAATAGGGTGAACTGATATAACAAAGAGCCAGATGGAGTTAATAGTCCATATTTTAGAAACTATTAGGTTCTAGACCACGGTTTCTTGAGAAAGTTTAATAAGCATATGTGAAGGAATAAGAGGGATAACTAGAACATTAACAGAATGAAATTACAACAAATGCCTCACATCTAAAGCAAGGCGTAATGTAATAAATTTACAAACATCTGACTGCATTGAAGTCAAGACCCTCAGTATTCAATGTCAAAAACGGAACAAGGCCTCCCAGCCTTACTTCGGTTAGCAACGTGGATTCGAAGCATAGTGATGATTTGCCATTTAAAAAACTTGTGACCATTAATTAGTCGTTACTCCGGTACCGGTCAACCGTTTTGGCTTCTTCCTATAGACGTTATAAATGCGTATACAAAGTTTCATGAAAATCCGATAAATGATTTTATTACAAACAGTATAAGATATATAACAAGTATGTTGAATATCACAATTCATTTAGAAGAATAACGGGTGTCAACTCATCAAACTGTTGTATTTAGTAAATCTCACTTCATCTATACCTTCGAGCATGCTATCGTATTTAAGAAGAGGCCATTGCAAGAAAGGTGGATGTCACTTTTTTTCCGAAGTCGAGATAATGGTGGCATCAGATGGATTATTTGCTGTAGAACTGTTAGTAGAACACTGGTTATTATGTCAATGCGTCAATGCGACATCGCTGATGGGAAAGAGCTGATATACACTACAAGAAAATCTGGATGTCTTTAGTATACACTGGAAGAATGACACTGGTCATTTTGTTCCTGTGCATCTGTGATGTCAGTAGCCTACATAAATCCAAAAGGCTTACAGGTATAACTTTCAGCAGTTCAGGACTTGAATTAAGTTCATTGTTACAATATTATGCTCTTGCTGCTTTGTGAATGTTTTTGTGTATTAATAACATAATAATATGAGTGATATTGAGATTATATGTAATTATGTAGGCATACAGGACCCGAAAAATTTTTTTACGTTTAAATTTCTTAAAAAGCACGTACGTAAGTATACATGAAGTGAGATTTAGTAGTTAAAACAGTTTGTTAAGTTGACATCCGTTATTCTTCCAAATGAGGTGTGACATTCAGCATTTTACGTTTTATATTTTGTAGGCCTATTGCTTGTAGTAAAATCAATTTATATTGGTTTATTCTAGTTGGATTTCCTTGTTCTATTGTGTATGTATTTAGTAGTTATGTATTAAGTCACTGGCTTATTTTGTCACAGAAGTGCCTATTGTAGCCTAGCAGTAATGAGTCTTTAATTTTATGAATTCATTTTCTGAAAAAAGTATATCTTAGTGACATCCATCATTCCTGTAGTGAACTCCTGTACATGATCTTTAAAATAGAAGTGTACAGCACAAAACAATAATTATACATTACTTTTCCGGGGAGTATTATTATAAATAACTTATCGAGTTTGCACCCGAAAAGTTATATTTTGAACAAGAAAGGAACGCCGAGAAAAATCCGAAAGAAGGTGAATTACCTCTGGCCCTGATGCAAGCACGAGAAGTTATTTGAATTTCAAGTTAAATTTATATAGATATAACATACGTGGTTTTACAAGACAAGGAAAATAATAAAGCACGGTTCTACTTTGTTTTGATGTAATTAGTTTACACATAAACTTTCTACAGATAGCTAAATATACTAAAAGTTCCTGAAGGTAGAAGATACAGTGTGAGCGACCTATACGGACTCTCCAAATCGAGAAAATTACGGATATGCTATTAAGACAACTTACGTCAATGGTAAGTGAAATGGAATGCGTGCGTACATATAGCAATATTATTAACATAATTTGTGTGAAATGTAAGTGAAACGGAATCCATGCAGGCCCGTGAATGTATAGGTTTGATGCATCTGGAAATTATTCGACACACAAGACCAAGCAACAAACCATTAAAGAATAATGTGATCTGGCGATTAAAAAAAAGTTTTATAATTTATATGCCTCATTGTGTTCCTAATTTTTTATAAACCAGATTTTTTTTAGCTTTGTAAGATTTACGAATTTTGAAGTAAATATTTTTTTTATTTCTGTTCTACTATGTATTAGAGCAAATTGATTTGAACTGGAAACGATTTAGAACTCTCGCTCTTTAAAATTCCAGGGTCCAATCAAATTTTCGTCTTTGCTGATTATGACAGCACGATATTAAATTTTCTAGTTAACAACTTAGCAATAAATGTGAAATTGCATTTTCACCGAAATCTTAGATTGAATTTAACAATTTATGAATTTATATTGTTCAGACAAATGAAAGGATATAAGGAATTAGGCCTAATTAAATATCCAATATTTAGTTGTAACTACGACTACCACCACTATTTGCTTCAATACAAGGACTGGAATATAACAGCTTGAATAATATTGTTTTACATATACAGTGAATTCCGCTTAATGTAATCGCGGATAATGTTATCAATCGGGTAATGCTATCATTTTTATGAAGTCCCGTACGGATTAATACTGATACATTGAAAAAATGCTGTTTATTGTGATCAGAGATTCGGATTATGTTATCACATTTTCCTTTCTGCGGCATTATTTCCAAGTACTCTACGTCATTCAAAATTTTGTTTTTAAGGGTTTCGTTTCTAACTCAACTGTACCGTGTTGTATTGGAGGTAGCAATTCTGTTCCCAGCTCACAGGATGACCAGTTCGAGGGGGTGGAATTATCTAACTTTCTCTTTTAAGCAATAATGGACCCACAGTTAAGCTGCTGCTCTTGATTTATGAAGATAACAGTGTTGACATGCAGTGATGGCTAGTGTAAAGTGAAAAGACTTGAACATACAGGCGTTAGATGTTTTGCCACGCAGTGTTCACCACAGATCACTATAGAATTCCAAAAACATTCGCAACTCGTAATTGAGTATGAAGTATTGGTTAATGAACTCTTATTACTGTCTATTGCAGTCTATTACTGTAGCCAATTAGCCTATGAGTAGTTCAATGATTACGTGTTATTTTATGAATACATATTTTAAATTATTTTTTGTAGTGTATTATCTTATATATGAAGAAATAACCTTCAGTTAATTCCTTCGGCTAATGTTATCAATCGGTTAATATTATCAGATTAGCTGCATTCCGAAGTGATCACAATAAGCAGCGTGGACTGTATTTTTATTAGAAGGGCTTTTTATATCCCACATCGTATTTTGTACCATGTCAAATTATTGTAAATACTTTAAATGCCATTTATTATATATATATATATATATATATATATATATATATATATATATATATATACACATATATGACTTATATTTATTTGCTGTAAACACGCACAGGTATGCAAATTTACAAATAAATGTGTAAGTTACCCGAACCAATGTGCAAATGAACAAACTTAAAACAAGTTATTTTCATGGGTTTCCTGAAGATTTATCAGGCTCCACTTCCAAATAAATTTTATACTGCATTATGCAGTATATCTGCAATATGTCCTGAGTTTTCTGGTCTACTAAATAAACGGTAAGATGCATAAAGTACTGTTTGGTTTTTCATGTTAGCCGGTGTCAACAGAATGTGTAATTGTCTAGGCCGGCCCTGATTTATAAGTGGGCTGGCAAACCTAGTAAGGGTGGCAAATATTTGAGGAAGTTTTTTTAGAATATTGATAAAATCTATATTATTTAACAAAACATTGAAACATTAAAAACTTATCTAATTTCTGTATATATGAAAGACAATAATTTAGAGAACACTTGTCCCAATCATGAAATTGTTACCGGTACTAGAATGTATTTTTACTTTAACCAATTGTACTGCAATTGTACTGCAATTTTTTCGTTTTAACCAGAGTTAAAAATGTTAAGGGAAAGTCCCTTTTCAATAAAAAGTTGAACTCGTTAGTTTTATAACTTTGAAAACCACCTTCTCAGAAATTGTATATGAGTTTGCAAAGAGAAAATCCGGGGGAAATGTGTAAAATACCCTTTAAGCCAATTAAACTTAAAAGAATGAAACTGGAAACAATTTTTAAAATGTTAGATTGAATTTTAAATTCTCATTTTAAAGTAGAAATAAGGCAATAAATGTTTCTTGTTGAAAAATATTGGTTTTAGTATGCATGTAATGCATATTTTTGTGATTAAGTATATTAGCGAGCCTATGTTTTTAAAGATTACCGATTATATTAAATATTTGTGTAAAATTTCAAAGACCAACTACATTAGGCCTACATATTACAAACATTTACATTTTTTGTAAATAAAATTACAATTGAATTTGTGAATTTTTCGCCAAAACGTGATTACTTTTATTTTAGAAAACAATATTTAAAATTGTTGTTATGTAGCCTAGGTGGTTGGGTTACTCTTCTTCTTCATCTTAGTTTTACCTCTCCCTTTTAGGATTTAAGCGACAAAAGCCGCCAGGGCCTTACAGGGCCGTGACCTGTCGGGAGAGGGATTATCTTTGGATCACATACATACTTTTTTGACAAGACAAGGACATGGAGGGCCTCCCCGGATGAGTGATCACCCAATGCCAGGGCCACCTCCGAGACAACACTAACACATAGGACGACACACACCATTCACACACACACACTTACTCAAAACAAGGTGAGGATGAGATGAAGATAATGACGGCCAGATGATACCTAAAGTTACCAGACATTTGTCTCACAGGTGAGGAAAAACCCCAGAAAAACCCACCTAGGTAACTTATCCCAACCAGGAATCGAACCAGGGCCCGCTGCGTGAGAGGAGCGAATGCATCCCCTACGCCACAGCGGTGGACGGTTGAATTACTCGCAGTAATAAAATGCTATGAGGGTTGAGTAAAAATTAAATTTAACACGAACAATAACTTTGGGGTAGGCATGGGTGAGGATAAAAGTAAAAAATTTAAGGGGCGGTTAAACAAAGCTTTCCCCAGGGTGCAAAGAACCTGAAATGGGGGCTGCGGTCTTGGACGGGTCCAAGTAACACAAACAAGGAAATGAAGGGATGCACATGCATATACCATCTAACGCATGCATCCTGTGATTTCCTTGTTTGTGTTACATGGACCCGTCGTAGACGACTGTACATCTTGTTGACACTGATCACCAGGAAGAAACTGAGCCTTAAGTGTATTATGTTATTTGATAATTTATTTGGAGCACATAATTGCAGTGTCAACTGATTTCCATGATTTTACACGCACGATTTCAGTAATTACATTTTTTAATTATAGGCCAAGGATAATTAAATACAAAAAGGAAGTTGTTTAGGTTAAAATTACACGCTAGTCTTCAGGAAATTTTTAAAAGTATTCTTTCGCATAATTCATGTATTGAAGGCCATACAAAAAAGGAAGTTATTTAGGTTAAAATTACACGCTAGTCACCAGGAAAATTTTTAAAATATTCTTTCACATAATTCATGTATTGCAGGCCATACGATGTGGTGATTCAGGAGCGCTAATTGCAGCCTGACACATTTCATGTATGTCACATTAAGACTGATAGTAGGTCAACAGGTTTTGAAGTAGCAGGAGTACTGGAGTACAGGAGTAATCTACATACGTTTCATGGCTTAACAAAGAATGCATGCACTACTTTGTTAGTATAGCTGTACATTTATATTGCAGCCTATAACTTAAGATAGGAAAGGAAATCTTCATAACACTATAAAGGGAGGTAATGATATGACATACACTAAATATAAGCACAATTCATATTTGTTTAATCTGGGTCCGAGGTCACAGGGGAAATGTAGGAAATGAGAAAGCAGATGAATTGACTAAGTTAGGCGCTTCTTCAAATGTTAAAATTTCCTATAGTTTATGGCCCCTATCCTTCATTAACAAAACATTAAGAGAAAATATGCACAGCCAATGGGATCGGATTTGGCAAGAAACCAATAACGGCAGCACAACGAAAGATTTGTTTTTCCCAAGAGTGCAAGATGTAGAATCCGGATTTGGCTTTGCGATTTGGAAAACCCGTCAAATTGGCCGGCCATGGAGTTTGAGCCAATGACCTCCCGAATGAGAAATGTTTCATGATCTAGTCTTTTGCTGTGTGAATTTAAAATATATTTTCTTAATCCATTAAAAACTGTATTAATAATTTGCAAAGTGGTCTTATTTTATAATACTACTAACAGTTCGTGCTAGCTAAAATATTATTTCTCTAGGCTATAGGCTATATTTGGCTTTTAGACTGAAATTATTATGTATCAGCTCGATACATGGAACAACCCTTATTGCTTCACTAAAGCGCTGTTTTTTCCTAACGTTGAACGCCCTATAACTAATTAATTAATTAACTTAGTTCATATACAGTCGTATACACTGACATAAGAAATTCTTGAGTTTTGTCCATTCTGTAGCGATAATCTTAATGATTTATGTATAGCGTAGAGCTTTATCACTGGTACTCACTACTAAATTGCGGTATTTTGTTACCGCAATTTAGTAGTGAGTACCAGTGATAAAGCTCTACGCTATACATAAAACATAAGAAATTCTTAAAATATGTGAATATTTCGCATGATTACAGCGAAACTACTCGTATGTACAATCTGAAAACAATCCGACAGGAATTACATTAGGCGTATTACTTGCGCATAAGTGAGGAGCGTTTAAAGTGAAAAATACTGACATAAAAGTATAATGTAGATAAGCTAATCGGCAGCCGTACATTTCGATAGAATGCACAATAACTTATTATATCATTTGCTTCAATAGATATGAACACGGCCTGTGCCAAAATTAAGGCTTGTTACCTGTAACTTTAGGGGATGCGGATTTCACAGAATGCACTAGCAATCAATGTTTGAATACAATTCATGGAACACGTAGGTTATGTTGTACCTTTAGCACGGCCATGCAGGTTGTAATAAGACAGCGAAACCGCCTTCAAACTGTAAACAGTCCTCAGCGAATACATTAATACTGGCACATAAAGAAGTAAAGAGTGTTTAAAATTAAATATAGGCTACCCACATTAAAGTTTAATGTAATTTAAACATTAATAATTTTGGAAAGGTAGAATCAGACGGAAAAATTCAATGCCATAGCCAGGATTTGAACCAAGATCTTCGGCTCTCCGTGCCGCTGCTCTACCATTGAGCTACCATGGCAACTTTCCGGTACAACATTAAATTCTCCAACTGACTCACTGACTACTTACTTAATACTATTTTCGAAAACGTGCCTGTGTGTGTGTCTGTCTGTCTGTATGTGTATGGATATGTCTGTGAACAGTCTAGCTCCAGAACGGAAATTCGAATGAAAACAATATTTTGTATTTGGATTAGGTACCTTCTGAAGATGACAAGAAGATTGGTGACAAGTTTCTCTTGTTTTAAGAGGACTTTACACGAAGAAATTTTCGTTTTTTTCTTCTTCTTTCGAAAACGCGTCTAACGATTTTTTTTAAAATTTGCACATGAGTTGTTTATACTGAGAGCTAAAACTTTTATTGAAGACTTTTTTCGAAAAAATTCTCTGAATTCTGAATTCTCTGAATATGTGCCCTTTGCAATACGACCTCTTGCAACGGAAAATCGTACGAAAACAAAATATTGTATTTGTGTTAGGTATCTTTTGGGGGATGTGACACCAAGATTGGAGACGACTTTCTCTTATTTTTAAGGGGTCTTTACATGAAGAAAATTTCGTTCGTCACGATTTTCTCGAAAACAGCTCTTACAATTTTGTTTAAATTTTACATATGGGGTGCTTATACTACGTGTTAAAACTTTTATTGAATCATTTTTCTAAAAAAATATCTGAAGGGTAGCCATAAGCCACCCACTCTGAATACGTGCTCTTTGCAATATGACCTCTTATTCTTCATCAGAATTGCCCTAGTTGGCAGAATAAAATAAATAAATAAATAATAACTGTATAACTGATAAGCAATTCTTGTAAATATACAAGCACTCTAGGAGTGAATATTCAACATTCTGTTTTTCGCGGTTCGCTGGCTGCACCATTTTTTTTTTGGTCACGAGTATTTTCCTCACATAATTATTGTGTTAAGTATAGATAAATTTCATTAGAGTTTTACTTCCAGCACCCCTATTATAGGTATCACTGGGACGGGTAGACAAGAAGCTTGCAAGGTGCGCGGTAGCAATATAAGCTTGTGGAGTAGCTTAGAACTGGCATTCTTGATCAATTCATGTTTCATGTCTCGTCGACTCAGTTATATTATAGGTAGAGGAAGTACTTTGTTAGAACCCGATATTCGTTGTCACGTTTTCAACATAAGTACACCTTTTGAGATTCCCTAAATTAAAAAAATAAAATAAAATAAACACGCCTTTTTGTGCAATTGTGTTTATGTGCTCCTGTGTGTCCGTGAACAACATAGCTCAAGAGCGAAAAATCGTATGAAAACAAAATTCTTTGGCTTAGGTATCCTCTGGGGATGAGACACGAAGATCGACGACGACGCGACTTTCTCTTACTTTTCGTGCCACTTTACATGAAAAAATTTCACTTTTCACGATTTTCTCGAAAACGGCTTTAACGATTTTGTTTAATTATGTACATGAAGTGCGCCGTTCAAAAAAACTCGGTCCTGGCAAGAGAATCAAAGCTTTGCATCAGGTTGAAACAACTGCGTTCTTTGCAAAACGGCTTCTTGTTCTGTATCAGCAGGTGAAGAAAGAAAGTTGTATTGCCCATGCTTTGGCAAAGAAAGTTACGTGAATTCACTGCATCATATTTTATGTGGGTTGTGTATCCTTCGGGAATTCGATGGGAAGCAAGGCAACGACTTTCTCTTCGATTTTAACAACCATTTTAGATGAAGATAATTTCATCTTTCTTAATTTTCTCAAAACAATTCTAACGATTTTGTTTAAATTTTCTCACGATGCATAATATATTGTAACATATGAATATGTTATGATTATAATATAATATAAGTTATTACACTAAAAGCATTTTTTTTTATTTGAAACATTTTCCCAATAGTTTTCTGAAGTCATTTATTTTATAATATACAAACACTCTTGCCTCGCGAATAATGAAAAATTGTATGAGGCTGAGACAGCTGAACGAGCACTACTATATAATACGACCGTGTACTGGACTATATTAAAAGTAGTGGAAGTTATATGTTTGACATCACCTTTTTTTAAAATTCTGTAAGGATTTGTACACAAAACGATTGTAGGCCTACAGTTTTGTTGTAATTAAAATAGCCCTATCTATTTATACAATTATTCTACTTTCTTGACGGTAAAAATGCATTAAGTTTATTTAAAATTATATCCATTTAAATTTGTCGACGTGAATAAATTGGTAGTGTCTGCCTTCCATTTCTATGTCCGGTGTTCGATTCCGGGTAGGGATAGGGATTTTTTGAGTAGTAGGAAATGTCCTTCCGGCTTCAGGACTGAGTGTTTTGCTGTCTCCAGGGATGCACAAAATCTCATTTTTGACTTGCCTGCCTCTTGTAACTCTGCAACCAGCTATAACAATGCACTTGAAGGCTGGCTCGCAAGGCTGTGGCTGACTGAAATATCGGGAAAACGCATGAGTTAGTGAGTGAGCATTCGATGACCTGGTGCAGGCGTGCAAACATGCGACCCGCGGACCCCCATGTGGCCCTTTGCAAGCACATCTGCTGCCCGCACAAAGGATACATAAGCTGGCCTAAAACTATTTTCAGTTTTTAATCGGCGATTTAGGTGATACGTGTTCCCTTTTCATGCCTTTCTAAAAAGTTTAAAGACGTCAGAAAGTTTGTCAAAAGGATTATGGCAATATTCGGTTCTACCTACGTGTGGATCGTTTATTTTAATTAATGAAATCAACAAAAACTTCTCACAGATCAAGGCTGAATGATCTCTGATCAAAGTCTGAACTGAGCAGACATTTCGGCTAGACATAGCAAAGAATTGTCATTAAAACAAGTGTCTAGTCTCAGGAAACAAACAAACAAACAAACAAACAAAATTAGTCATAAATAAAATCAGGTAAACTGATGTAACAAAGTGCCAGTATGCTTTTGTTTAATCAGTAAAAAGTTAATTGGAATTATGACATGCAAATAATAAATTATTTTTGTTATCGATTTCCGAGTTAAGCTGCAGATCGATTCATTAAGCAGGACTTACGGAAGAACAAAGGTCTAAAGTTTGATACTTAACCTTAATTCAAACTCGTATACACTGTTTTTTTTTACAGTAAAATTTACAACCCGTGTTTTGCCATTAGCATATCACGGGATATTTACATTGTATGTTTAGTTCCTTGAGAGATTACAGAAGCTACTCTTGTACACTGACATAAGACATTCTTAAAATATGTCACCATTTCACAAAATACACTGGCGAAGAACTCCACTTAATGTATGTAGGCCTAATTATTTCAGAGTTTATATCTTCTGTATATAACAGTATTCAACTTGATGAACGAAATAAACATCTGACTAGTTTGATAATCAAATCTTCCAATTTACTTCGTTATTATCACCGTATGTCTCAGCTTAAATGCGAAGGGATGTGTCATGGCTAACTATTCCAAAGCCGTATATGAAGAGTGAAAAACGATATGTTGTCAAGATAGCAGATTTGCATTTGTAAAATTTTTCATAAAACTTGGAATACCTATTTATAATGTCCATGGGAAGACGTCTGTTGATATTGGACCAAATCGGTTGGCCGGTACCGGAATAATACCCAATTTAGTGCCTTTTTATGGTATCACATAAGAAAAGGCGCGGTAACTCAAATACGCTTTATCGGATTTTCATGAAACTTCGTATACTCATTTATAACGATAATAGCAATAAGCCTATTGAATTTGGACCTAATCGGTTGAGCAGTACCGAAATAAAGAGTAATTAACAGTCACATTTAGAATAATATTTTGTTCAATTCGAAGCATTTTGATTGACTCGCGGCCAACCAATCAGCGCGCTCGTATAAAGCCTCTTTCAGTTGCCATGGACAGTTGACATCTACATGAAAAACAAATGTTCCCATATGTTCGATTATAGATGAAATGCTGTTGTATAATGACTAATTATTTTGCTAAAATTGATTACAATTAAATTAAAGCATTGAATTCTACTTCAGCCTATGTCAGATTAATAATTCCTGACCTCTTAATAAATAAAAACATTAAACTCTGAGAATATGCATACGTTGGTATTACGTTTGCTTCAGCTAGAGACATATCAGCACTTATCACACGGATATCTAGAATATTATTTTACCTATGAATGAAATAATACAATAATGTAACATAAGGAAACTAGCAGGCTTGAAACATAGCCTAATTTCGAAATACGGTGATTTTTCTTTTCTGTGAGCTACGACGAGGTAGTATTCTCTGGTATTGGACACTGAACATTCGCAGTGTGGTTTGGTCTTGGGGTAAGATGCTTGTCTAGTATTCAAGAGATGTCACGTTTCGAGTCCACCCTAAAGCAAAAGTTTTTTTATTTTTATTATCAATTGTGTTAAATTGAGCCTATTCTATTCTTGTGTTCTATTTTGTCAATGTGCTTAAATAAGTATTACATTTTTCTTTAAAAAAATAAAACTGGAAATTCATTGTCTTTCATTGACCTACAACATAATCCTAAAGAATGATAACATAAGCCTATAAATGTTATTTCACGAACAGAAACTAGCTTTAAAGTTATTGCGTTGCGTTAAAATTGCATAAGCCTATACTCAGAACAAAACTGCATACCGCTAGGTGGAACTATCCTCTTCTTATTGGCTTATTGTCAATGCATTTTGTAAAATGTTTACATATTTTAAGAATTAGTATATCAGTGTATACCAATATGAATTAAGGTTAAGAATCAAACTTTAGACCTTTGTTCTTCCGTAAGCCCTGCTTAATGAATCGATCTGGAGTTTAACTCGGAGATCTATTAAAAAAATATATATTTTTTCTGTATATCATAACTGCAATTATAACTGATTAAAAAAGCATACTGGCACTTTGTTATATCAGTTTACCTGATTTTATTGTTTCTTGATGATGTGAGCCGCCAGAAATGGTAGGAACAGAACTGATTTCTAATGAAAGTTCAGTGCAACGAGAGCATAATATACCTTACTTATGTAGAGGCTTTTACCTAATTCATGAAAATCTAGAATCAATGACTTGTTCTGTGGAATTTGCTCTAAAAATTCAAAGAAAATTCCGTTGGTAAAATTGAGGGGAAGGAGTTTGTTGATTCTCAAATTATATTTTTTAGGAAGAAAAGAGTTTCCTGTTTATTTTCTTTCTACAACAATGGGAAAGCAATCTGATGTCAACTTGTATTTTTGTTATGATTCTATCTGAACCATCATTAGCAAATGGCACACTAAGGGCTGTTTCTACCGTATAATTTTCTTTAGATTTTTCTTGATAGAATGTTGGTTGGTATTCTGATTAACATTTTCAAAGTATACTCCTACTACATTCATTAAAAATATAAAGAATTTTGCTAATAAATTTCTTCAATTATGTAATAAACACAGTACATCATTAGAAATAAAAATATCATGGTTATTTGTATACTATCACACCCGAGACAAACGTGTGTCACACCCCTGACAGAAAAAAATGTTTTTCGCTTTACAAACAATTGGGCAGTTTACTAATTATTTAGGTATGAAACATGGCTACTATAAAATTATATTTAATGCTATCACAGAATTTTACAATTTGAAAGTAAGTGGAGTAAATGTGTGCAAGAGACTAGGGATTCCTAATTCCACCATTCTACAAGTTTCGAAACTGGCACTGAAGGGATCTGTCTCATTATTGCGCCATCACTTGTATAGGCCTACTTGATTCTGTGAAAATTATGCATTATTTACTTCTATTATGATGATACAATGTTTGAATTTTTAATATCTGGTGTAAGTTTAAGTTGAATTTTTTCTCAAACTGTACAATGTAGTGTTAATAGAAGCATAGTAGTAAGCTTTGTCGTCTAGGCAATCTTGTAATCAAGAAAGCAAACAAAATAAAAAAAAAGTTGCTTATTAATATATCAAAACAATTTAAAGGAAAAACAAACAAATATAGGTCAAAATGCCCATCTGAATTTGTATTACAATCATGTCATATTGTTTAGAGCTCTAAGGATCGTTAAGTTGTGTTAATTAATTTTGAAGAGAGCAAATTGCTATGCAAATGTCACATCCGTGACAATGGACACGCTCTTAACTGAAATTTGTTGCATTGACTTTTTTTAAGTTTTTTAATGCAATGTATACAACTTCTACTATCTATTGTAATTTATTTGGGACGTAATTCACCTAACAAGAGAATGTAAAGCATGAAAGTTACTTAAATGATAGAGCATACTTTATTAGTTCCAGAGCATATTTTACAAATTTTAGAGCAAGTTTAATTATAATAATTCCTTTATTGCAACCAATGGTCCCATAGGTATTAGGAATAATGTTCTCACACCCTCAGTTCTGGAAGTTCTTCCATAAGGAAGAGGTAGAACGCCTGATTTTGGCTGAAGTTGACAAACAGACCCAGGTTACGACGCAATATCTGAAAACATAGTAAAGCACATACATTTCACAAATCCAAAACTCCTAGTAACGCTTTACAATAAGTGTCTAAATATGAGTATATTTCCCAATAGTTGGAAAAGGTAAGCTGTAAAAATCATACCTAAATCAAATTATAATAAGAACAAATTGAGTGCTAAAACTTCAGACCGATTAGCTTAATCCCAGTTTTAGGGGAAATTTTCGAATAACTCATTATAAACAGGATCATGTACTTCTTATATTCGAATAATAGTCTCAGTCATAAACAGTTCGGATTCACTCCACAAAAGTCGACTGAAGATGCTATATGCCACGTGGTTGAATGGATAAAAGTTATATTTAAACAAAGAATGATTGGGATGCTTATTTCCTTAGATATCACTGGAGCTTTCAATCACCAATGCTGGCCGAAAATTTTGTTTCAACTTAAATAGAAGAAATCGCCAAGAAATATTTATATGCTTATGCAAAATTATTTCTGTAACCGCCAAGATCAGTTAACTATAGGTGAGGAAACAGTTGTTAAAAATGTAACACGAGGTTGCCCTCAAGGTTCTGCTTGCAGCCCAGGGCTGTGGAACATCCTCAATGACGATATCCTGCAACAAAGAATACTGAATAACTGTGACATCATTGCGCATACAGATGATGTTCTCTTATTTATTCGATCTAAAAGCATTCAACATCTCTTCCGTTGATGCAAACTAGGTCTTGAATACTTTATTCAACTGGGGAGTAGAAAACAAATTGACATCCAATCCTTCTAAATCCAAAGCAATGATAGTCACAAGGGGAAGAAATACAGAAATAAATCACAGCCTAAAAATGAACGGACAGGACATAACACTGGTAAACAGTCTAAATTATCTAGGAGTAATTCTAGATAAGAAACTCACATTTAGACCTCATTTAGAACATTTGGTTTCTAAAGAGAGAGCAAATTCTTCATAGGTTTAACAATCGCAACGAGACCTACATGGGGACTGAATCTAGATATACTGAAGATAATTTATCATGGTGCTGTGGAACCGCTGTTATACTGTGCTTCTGCTTTCCAAGACATACTGAACAAGAAATGTGCTCAAAAGAAATTACTGCAAATTCAGAGAGGATTTGCTTTACGTATATGTAAAGCATATCGAACTGTCTCCCATCACCCAGTAATTTCTTGACTGCCGGTCATCCTGGAACACACCACGAACATCTGTTAATTGAAGATTGTGATCAAAACCATATAGGCCTATTATACAAGATATATACAGACGGATCGCGTTTTAATGAAGGAGAGGATGACGCATCAGTGGGATGTGTATATGTTGTGTATTGTGAGAATAAGGAAATATCCTTCGAACTTTCAAATTGGCTCCCAACTGTAGTGTTTTTCAAGCTGAATTATTAGCTATAAAAGAAGCCATGAAATGGTGTGTAGAATTAAAACATAGCGCGCGAATTCATAGTGATTCACAAGCTGCTCTCCACTCGATTAACAACATATATTCTGAATCCGATCTCGGCTGAAATTAAAAATTCTATTCAAGGGCATGGAAACCATATGTGCATGTGTTGGGTACGCGGGCACATTGGAACAGTTGGGAAATGAGCGTGCAGATCAGTTAGCAAAATCAGCAGCAGCCACTCATCAGAATTTTTAAGTACCAGTATGGTACAAAGTCTGTTGTTTTAGAGAATTCATCAGTTTTTATAACTTACATTCACGATCAACTAAAATTATTTACTTATTTAATGTTTGAAATTATACAATTATTACGATTAATTTGTAAACCACAACCCGAACATGCCTCTGTGGCGAAATAGGGTTTCCATCCCTGGAGATTAAATAATAATAGTAATAATAATAATAATAATAATAGTAATAATAGTAATAATAATAATAATAATAATAATAATAATAATAATAATAATAATAGTTCACTGTTAAACCAACCAATAAGTTTTATAATATGAAGATTTTATAAGTTATGTCGATTCCACAAAGACCTCGTGTAATAATTATGTTGTCTCGATATACTTAGAATGGAAATAATCATATCCTTGGTGATGATGTTGAGCTTGCTTTTACATTGTGTGACAAGGCGTTATTAATCACCAGTAATATTTTTTATTAATTTTTTTACTTTCACAACAAGAAACATCCTAAAAATAAGAACATGGTTAAGAACGTACTATATAGCCTGGTTCTGGGTATAGACGTTGTATATTAAAAATGTAGCCCAAGAATGTTTATTCAAATTAGTTGTTCTATACACCTTACTACTGTTTGCATGAGAAACCTTATTTTTTCGATGTTATCAATATGTTTAATCTAAACATTTGTTGACCATGAAAACTATTCCATTTTTGTTTTGCTTTATCAACCCGAAAGGAAGAGCAACACTCACATGATATATAAGCGAATTCACGGACCATGACAGGTTGAAATGTAAGCTTTCATATCTTTACGTAGAAACAACTTCGAGATAATAGAAATGCTTGGTTATAGGAATACAGTATAATTAAACATTGCGATACACAAAGTTGGCTATCCTTAAAATTTGTTGAAAGTTAGCAATTTAATGCATAATATCTTTTAATAATTATTGTGAATTACAATACTTTATTATAATAAATACTCCTTCAAGAATACAAAAACCTAAATTCTGCTATGCGAAATCTTCATAAAACATTTATAAGTGTTATAGGCCTACATGGTGTGATGTCACATATGAGCATGTCAAAGATGTCAGTATATGCCTAAAAGCTTAATTCATTGGCGCTGCATGCTATGAGTGACAAGGCTTATTATCCTTCCTGCACTTTCATGACTGCGTCCTATATTTTCAACTTTTAACTCCATTGTGTTCAGAATGCCACTCCCATGACCGTTAATGACGGTCTTCTTAACCGTAACAACTATTTTTAGAATTCGATTATCCTCTACACCCAGTGTGCAACTCAAGCTTCTTGTTGAGGGGATGGAAATTAAAATGTCACTACGCAGGTTGACACAGAAAGGGAGCTTTCTAAGCACCTATAAGATAATTGACTGCAGAGAGTGGGATAAATATAATGCGTCATGTGGATAAAAAAAAGAAATGTGGAAATTAAACAGGAAAGTAAAACAAAAGATAAATATGTAAAACTAAGATAATATTTTAATAACAACTTAAGTGATATCGAAAACTCGTTTATAATTTTTTTTAATCATTTGCCTTATTATAATAGGCTAAGTTAAGCTCATGGCGTTTTTATATATTTAGGCCTACATATTTTGTATAGGTGATGAACAGAACCATAAACAATGCCATAAACAGTGCCAATCTATGTAAATTCTTCAGTTCAGAGGCTATTTCATGCTAGTACAAGTTTTAGTGATTCCAACCGAATAGTCATATCGCGTATAATGAACTGAACAATGGTGGAACTATACATCGAGCCCGACCCCATTTAGTCAATCACCGTTTCCACGCGGAATTCGGAGGTGTACATATTCTGATTTTAGCTTGCTTGCCCCTTTGTAATTCTGCAACCAGCCAGAGCATTTAACTTGCTTGGCAAGAGAGCAAGCTTATATTATTGTGGATGCATAAAATATCATCGCTGTGAGTCACAAGCCTTCGACAACCTACTAGGTTTGGCGGGACCTAGAGATTGTTGTCTCTAGAAGAGGTCATATGGCCATATTCGAGCTGTTGAGAGACACAAAATTTTCTGAAGGGGTGGGTAAATTCATGTCTAAAGTCCGACAGCTCAGGGTGGAAAAGGATGGGAGGGAGGGGCAGGGGGAGTAATCTTTTTCTATGTATTATTATGTGTTATATTGTATTACTATTGTATTATTATTGTATTATTATTGTCATATACAACTTTTTGTCTTCTTTCTTTTCTTCATCTTTATATAGCATTATTATATAAGTTATAGTATTATATTGTTTTGTATTATTGTTACTTTCTCTTCTTTTGTCTGTTTTTGTCTTGTGCATAGTAAAAGCACGAACGGCCGTCTAGGCCCGTGCGTTGGATTTATTCTATGGATAATGTATCTAACATGTATATAAGAATAAAGATGCACCTTACCATACCATACCATATAATAGTATAGGAACTTATTGTACTGCAGACATGTTCATTCTCCTTTTGCTTACTTTAAAGTCACTTGAACCTGGCGTATATGACTTACACAGAGTAGATTCACAAGTATTTAGAGCACCTGTTCTCAAAACTTGGAACAATCTTATAGGGGATGAAAACAACTTAGTGTTTTTTTTATAGCGTTATAATCTCGTTTTGATTTTTTATGGTTGTAGAGCCCTATGTGTAAGCTTTTGTAAATATCGTCCAATGGACTTAGATTGGTATCGAGAACATAGAAATAAGGGATGAAAAGGAAAGCATACAGATATGTACAGAGAATTGATAATTGGGGTTGAAATGAGAAGGGTTAGTTTGTACCTAGTTCTCGATTATCGGTGTGTGAAATTTTGTAAAATTCGGTTAAAGAAAGTAGATTTTCTTTTATAGATGTTATGTTATTATAATAAGGTTGAATACGGAAACGTTTTGAAGTTCGAATTTTAATGTTGCATACAATTTTTTACTGATTACACATGATATGTGTGTAAACTTCTTTAAAATCTGTCACAAAATGGATATTTGCATAGATAACAATTGTAGAAACATGTATGGAGTGATTTGTTCGGATATTAATATTTCCTCGAATTTCTCACTGGCTCTGCAGTGTCTGTGTGCAAAATTTAATAAAAGCGGCCGAGAATGTAGATGTTTAGACATATATAATAGGGTGTTAAAAACACATAAGGGATGGTTTGTTCCAGTAAATATTTTGCCTAAAATTTTAATTATTCTTCAGCTGCGTATGTGTGTACGATTTCGTAAAAAAGTCTATGAATTTAGGTTTGTATACAAATCATATAATAGACGCTGAATACAGGTAAGGGAAGGATAGTTCATATATTAAGGTTGCCTAGGAATTTTTGTTGGTTCTACAGAGTCTGTGTGTAAAACCTGTTAAAAATTAATCAGGTAATTTAGATTCGTAAAGAGATAACATAAAATAGGTAGATAGGGTGGATTATTTAAATATTAAGTTCCTTAGAATTTTATCCCGGTTCTAAAATACGGCAAAACTAGGTAAATGAATATAGATTTGTGTATCGTTTCTTAGAACTTTTCAATTTTTACGGGTCTGTAAAATCTGTCAAAAAATGCACATTTTTAGAGATTACATACGCTTAATAAGAGCCGGAAATAAGTAAGGGGCTGTTTGTTCCAGTATGATTATTGCCTACAATTTTCTCCTGATCCTAATGCTCTGTGTGTGCAGTTCGGTAAAAATCTGTCAAAGAATGAAGAATTGAATAGAGATAATATAATAGGGGTTGAAAATAAGTCCGGGGTCTTATTCGCGTATTAGGCCTATTGTCGCCTACAACTTCATCCTGGTTCTACATTCTCTGTGTGTAAAATTTTGAGTACAACGGTAAAATTTTAATAGGGAAGACATTGGGACAGGTTTTGACAATAAGGGAAGCGCAAAGTTTGGTAAAAAGCCATCAAAGCACAAATATATGTTTAGAGAATACCCCCATATCAACTTATCATATACTGTTAATTAATAATAACAATATTAAAAACAATAATGGATATAATATTAATGTGCATTACTATATCCCACCCCCTATTTATCTAAGGCGCCAAACGTTTTATCTTGTAGAAAAGTAAGAAGAGCTACCCACACTTAGCGACTAAACGACTGACGAATAGCTCATCGGAATGTCTCAAGCTTATTCAGACCTGCATGGGTTCGTTTGAACCCAACCCATTCAGGTCTAAAGAAGCCTGCCTGCATGCTTGTTGTGATACTCGCAACTTGCTTGCTTGCTGTGCAAGCGGGTATGGGTAATACCACAGATATATAGAGATAGATCGGCAATGGTGTATGCTTTACTATTGGCGGCAGTGAAGCCACGTTGATGCACGGACCGCCATATTACTACACTGTAGCAGCTTATCGAGTACAAGTCACAATAGCGTTACAGCGATGTGAATTTTAGCATTTTAGCTAATAATGTAATTGAACTGAGGAGTATAAATACTTTTTCTAAAATGGTGAATACCTGTGTGGTATTCGGGTGTAATTTTTCTTACTACGGCAGAAAGAAACAAGGAAAGGAACACGTTTCAATACATTCGTAAGTAGGCCTTTCATTATTATTGTTAGCCCAGGGGTGCCCACAGGGGGGGGGGTTAAGACGCAGACTGCGTCATTGAAACTTCTTTCTTGGGCAAAATATTATCATTTATGAATTTTCTGGGAGGGGGTTGAAAATTGTTGCAAAATTATAGTTTTATATGTTAAAAATAAACACAGTCAAGTTCTATAACTTCAAAAGGTCTCTTCTAATTCTTTATAAAGATAAAGATGAAGAATTTCGACAGCCACGGGCGCCCATACCCGGGGGCAGGGGCGCAAGGAAAAATGTATATTAATAATTATTATAGTCAGGTGTTTTTCTTTTAAGACAATTATTTGAATTGCAGAAGTTTTACCAAATCAACAACATGGAAGCAGAATCCACAGTGGATTAGGACCACAGGGGCTTTGGACCCCCAAAAGTCAAAACCTAAATTTCTATATTTGTATTTTAAAAAAATAGTTAATTAAACAAGATTTTTTGGTGTGTCAAATATGATATAGCAGTTATTTTCTTTTCATAACATAATGAGTAGGCCTATTATGTCCACTGTTCCATGTGTTATTCAACTTTTCTTATAAATAGTAATACGTATTATAACTTAGGTAACAATTTATTGTTTGAGTTGCCATGTCTTAGAGTATAGTAAACAAATTTGCTAACTAGTTTTTCAGTGTTAAAATAGCGTAAAATGTGATTTTCATTAGTTCAACATTTAAAAATTTCCCGGGGGTGGACACCCGACTTAGGTAATATTTTCTTGTTTACATTGGCATGTCTTAGAGTATGGTAAACAAATTTCATAACTAGTTTTTGAGTCCTAAAATAGCGTAAAATGTGATTTTCATTAGTTCAGTACTTAAAAATTTTCCGGGGGTGGACCCCCACTTAGGTAGTGATTTCTTATTTACATTGGCATGTCTTCGAGTATGGTAAACAAATTTCCTAACTAGTTTTTCTGTGCTAAAATAGCGTAAAATGTGATTTTCATTAGTTGTCAATATTTAAAAATTTTCTGGGGATGGACCCCCGACCCCCTATTTGGGGGTATTCCAAACCCCCCGGCACTTCCGACCCTTCCCGCAATTATTTTATGGCTACGTCATTGTTGCACTTATTATATTATTAATATAACGTTACAAAGTGGCCCAAGAAGTTAAAGCGACAAAAAATTAATTAATTTAAAAAATTGCCCCTCCCCCTAGAAAATATCATATGGGCGCCCTTGTCGACATCCAATTGGGTTGAGGGTGAGCAATGAAGTTTGGGGGGGGGGGGGGGTGAGCAGTGAAGTTTGGGGGTGAGTCATGACGTTTGGGGGTGGACACCCCTGGTTAGTCATTTCATGCATTATACATGCTTTAGTTTCTAGGAATGTATTATATGGTTGTAAAGAACCATAACCTAATATTGTTAACTATTTCATACACTGTAAATAGTCATATATTACTTTAGCATTTAGAAATTGCAAATAAACTTAACCTCAATTTATGATAACTGTAAGCATACATTGATAGCTATTTGTAGTATTATTCATACTTCCTTAAGAGTTTTTTTTAAATTTTGGATTTTTTATTTTGTATCTCTAATTTTTTTATTTTTTGGGATTCTTTAAATTTTAAATTTTAGGATTTTTATTTTTTGAATTTTTTAAATTTTAGATTTTTTATTTTTTATTTTTATTTTATTTCTTCCTGCAACACCTGCAGGTTGCCATTGACAAAGAGTACCAACAACAAATATAAATTAAAACAGTAAAAGAAAACAGATTAAATTAATAATGAAGCTTTAACAATTAGTATATATAACTATTAAAAATTGGAAGTCATGGTCCACAGGTATGATTGCGAAATATGGCAATAGACCCTTTCAATGCCACCAGTGAATTTTTTACTTTCGATTATTTTTTAAAATTTAGATTTTCTAAATTTTGTATCTTTGAATTTTTTAATTTTGGAATTTTTTATTTTTAAATTTTATATTTTTAATTTATTTTTATTTTTAAATTTCGGATTTTTAGACTTAAAATGTTGGATTTTCGATTTTTTTAATTTGAATTCTTTTATTTTTTAAATTTTGGAATTTTTGGTTTTATTAAATTTTGGATAAGCCTAATTATTGAGTTGATTGTTTTCTGTGCAGTCCGTTCCGTCACACCAAACGAATTTCGTGACGATTTTGTCCGTAACGCAAGCTCTCGATTTAATCCTACCGCGGCTAAAGAAGTTTCACATCAAAAACCTAATTTTTAGCAAGTAATAGGAACCAATACTTGAGAAAAATAGCAAGAGGACGTGCTTTTTCAATGTGGTTTCAGTGTGTTCACTAGTGGATACAAAATTTTCAATAGAAAATTGTGAAAATAGACTTTAATCTAAGTTCTCGTGATAGTTTCCCATTGAATTACGTGTAGTTCAATGAGTGTCTTCAGGTGAGGCAAGATGGCGGCATAGCGCAAGGCTAGGCTTCACCGCCGTGACCCAGATTGCCGGGCTGTGGGTAATACCAACGAGCTAGAATAGAGATTATAGAGTGGCTGTTGCGCCGCCATATTTGAAGCAAATTGAATGTGCATCCGCCATGTTCTAAGCTTCCGGGCTGTCACATTAAAGTACTGTTTTATACTAGAACCTGGGACTATACATACTGTGTACTGAAAAATCACAACTGTATACTTCAATATATTAATGACATCACATATTATGTCAAATTAGCAATTAAATTTTCTTTAGGAATAATACGTAAAATAATATAAATCATGTTGGCTCGAAATCCTAGGCGTAAGAGTTGAGAAAACTCATCTGGTAGGCTATTGTACTAGAGAAACAAGTCGAAACACAGTGAACTAAAAAAAAAAAAAAAAAAAAAAAAAAAAAAAAGACTGCACAAACTCCAGTTCAGAAAATAATGTAGTAATGCAATAGGCCTACTCAGAATAATTTGCAATATAGTAGACGCCATATTAGGCCTAGCGGAAATTGCTAAATTTAAGTGTACCATTCACACTCAGACCAAACCAGTCTTCAAAGAACTGAATATTTTATCACTCGGTGGTGCAGAAGAATAAAAAATAAAAAAAGACATGAGAAAAATAGACCTATGTTTGTTGACAAGATACAAAAAAGAAGTGTGCGTGGAACGCCACGCGACAAAAGTGAAACTTTTTGATTTTTTGAATTTTGGACTATTTGATTTTGTCAATTTTGGATTGCTGGACTTTTTTTACTTTTGGATTTTTTTATTTTTGATCTTTTTTTAATTTTGGATATGTGGATTTTTTAATTTTGGATTTTTTAAATTTTAGATCTTTAATTTTTTTATTTTGGATTTTTAATTTTTTAATTTTTTAATTTTTAAATTTTGGATTTTTAATTTTTTTAGTTTTGGATTTTTGGACTTTTTAATTTTGGATCTTTCAATTTTGGAATTCTGGTTTTTTAATTTTTGAATCTTTTAATTTTTTATTTTTGGGATTTTTTAAATTTGGATTTTCGATTTATTAATTTTAAATTTTTAGATTTTAAAATTTTGGATTTTTTAATTTTTTTTTTTTTAATTTTGGATAAGCCTAATCATTGAGTTGATTGTTTTCTGTGCAGTCCGTTCCGTCACACCTCACTAATTTCGTGACGATTTTGAGCGTAACACTAATTTCGTGACGATTTTGAGCGTTACAAAAGCTCTCGATCTACCCCTACCGCGGCTAAAGAAATTTCACTTCAAAATTTTTCAATTTTACACACTCTTAAAATATTTAAACAGTGACGGGGATTCTTGGCGGTAACATTTATATCTGTACAATCTTATAGATGCCTAGAAATTATTTCTAACTTACTGTCCTTTGAACAATATTAATTTTGTAAACATCTGCCTCAGTTGCTTTCCTCTTTCCTGCTCAGACCTGTTCCTGCAGAAGTCATGTAATCTACAGGTGAAAAACAATTTCAAAATTAGTTTAAGAAGTGAGGCATAATGAGATTCATCATCTGGTTCCGAAGCGGTAAACAAGCAGGCATATTTTTTTACCAAAAGTATCCACACAAATGCAATCAAAATACATATAAAGATAGCAGATGATACGAGTAACAGGTAGCAGAAAACATGGCGGCTATGTTTCACGAAGGCACCACCCAGAGCGCTGTAAAGGACATAACAGCCACTCTATAATCTCTATTCTAGCTCGTTGGGTATTACCCCCTATCTAAAAGCGAGTTTTGTACACCTTGTGGCGGATCCACTGAGATTCGATCCGGTCCAACCATTCAGCCATGAGGGGATAGCCTAATACAACTAACTTATGATGTTAAACATTCACACGATTTTCTCTAACCTACTGATTCAAAAGACTTTCCAGCGGTGAGGAGTACGTATCGACTTCGAAGAGATATACAAGGACCTAGTGATGACGCATGGTCGCACTACTATGGATCCAAAGGAAAAATGGCCTCGAAGCATAATATACACATACCATCCATAAAAAATAGAAAATAGCGTCATCGGGACAGCACAACTAAACGCAAACCGGAATGCGACCGTACTTAGTGAAATAAGGAAAGTTGCCGAAGAACTGCGTTTGGATGTGATTTGGCTGCAACAACCGTATAGCATCGCCGGAAAGCTTCCACATATGCAAATAACTGTGAGGTCGACAAGCTACGGCAACAAGCCCATGGCCGCAACTGCTGTCAGCAACACAAAAATGGAGATAGTTAAAATATCACAACTTTCGAACGATCACTACATTATAATTCAAATTAACTTTCAAAATTATTCCTTCATATTAGCAAATCTATATTTTCACTACAGTGAAGAAATTGATAAATATTTAGATAAAATAGATGAAATTTGTGAAATATATCCAAATATCCCTTTAATAATAGTAGTGGACTGCAATGCTAAGTCTCCTTGGTGGTATAGAAGGTTTTAGGGATGGGAGAGGGAAAAGACTGGAGGAACTAGTCTATTCTAGGAATCCTTTCCTGTAAAAAATGGTTAACTACAGGGGTCTCCTTAGCCTGCCAAATGTTGGATTAATGAACGACAAGACTCTATCTCAGGTTGAAGAAGTTAAATATTTGGGTTATCCATCTTGATCGTTTGACCTGGAGAAAGCACATAAATACTAACCGCACTAACTAAATCTAAAATTCAGCAAAATGTATTGGCTCCTAGGACCCAAGTCAAGGTTATCAACGACAAACAAAGTTACAAAGTTACAAATGCATCCGTTAACCAATATGAACATACGGAATTCAACTTTGGGGTTTGTCAAGCAGTTCTAACATAGAAATTCTAGAACGATTCCAGTCCAAAACGATACGAACTATTGGTAAAATTCCCTGGTACATCAGTAACAAATAAATTTTTCAAAATCTTGAAATACTAACAGTAAAAACAGGAAATTATTAAATACAGCATGGCGTACCAGAACCGTATAAACAAACTCCCCAATTCATATGCAGTGAATCTCGTGAGCAATGCGACAAGCACTTGTAGGCTCAATAGAAATAGAGTACTGGACTTGATCTACAGATATGTTATGCTAGCAAATATTAGACACTGGGTTATATATTATGTAACTATATCAATAAACTTCATTTTGTGTCCAATGAGGGTTTTATTATAATAAAGTAAATACAATTTTCCCACCTTATACCCTCATTAAAGATAATAATGCTTGGATGGTTTGCCTTTAATTCCTCACATATTTATTCTTTTAACATAAAATTACTTATATAATATATAGATACCCAAGTTTAAAATTATTTAGGCCTATTTCTCTTTGCGTCTAAGAATTAAAATTATAATAAAATGTCCTTGTTAAAATTAATCTTATGATTAAAAAACAATGTATAAGAAGAGATAGTAGAGTAATAAGATAAACAAATAATGTATTAAAAATTTGTGCTGTCCTTGATGTATGTAATATCCAGGCTTGAAAACTTAGTGCCCGAACCCACAGAGGGAGTTGATTCCGGTTACCAACAACCTGAGTATAGGGGGTGGAGGGTGATTGCGTAGGCTGATAAGACAGTCATTGATAGAAGTACCGAGAAGGGAATGCGCTCGTGGTACGGTGCCTCTCAAATTGGTCAACAGTGTGCCTTGTCATTGTGCGTGTTTAAATTTATAATACGTGTTCGGTATGCCCAAAGTAAAGTGTTCTAAAACGCAAACATATATTGAAACATTTGGGAAGGACAAACAGGAGAAAGTATCGTTTTGCGTGCTTGTAATGTGAGTTTAGATAATGAGAAGTTATTTTGTGGTCTTCCTATATCTGTATTCAAGGTTTGTTTACTATCACGTGAACTAGCATATGGTAGCTAGGACATACGCCGAGCAAAGTCTGTACAGTTCGGTTGCTGTTAACATATTCGATCGGGCACTAAGTTTTAAAGCCTGGTAATATCAATATTACTGGTCAAAAATGGTTAAAAATAGTAAATTGTGTAATCACTAGGTTACCACAATGTCTATATAATTGCTTCACTCGATGTTGTTCTTTCTGTCCTCTTCTGCTGTAGATTATACTGTTGTTTTCTTGAAGGGAGGCAGGAGGCAAATCGTCCAAGAATTATTTACTTTTATAGTAAGGAATGCATTATGTAACTATGTAACTATGTTTGTAATTCTTGTATCCTTATTAGTTATTACTTATTGTTCACTGTTGAACAGATTGTAACGTTGAAGGTATTTAAAGGAAAATGTTTGATTCTATATTTTACAAATTATCTACTTCAAGATGCGAACATTATAATGCAGTGCAAAGTTAGATAAACACAGGAGAAAATAATTGAATGCTAATGATGTGTAAAATAGTACGAGAGTAATAGGCTTCACGTTAACACAGACCAGCGTGAGGACTTGCTTAAGGTTGTGGTGTCAGCTAAAGGTAGTATGATCAGGTTCAAAGGATTCTAAAGTCTTTGTTCTCTCTAAAGGCATTAGATAATGATTTTGAAATGACGTGAGTTGAAAAGATTCTTACGTGTTTTTAAGTTATGACGAAACTCGCCTATTGTGTCCATACGATATCACAAAGTTCAGTTTAGGAAGGTGGCGCGTTTTAAAATAATATCACTCATTAGGGATCTACAACAAAGAAGTACATGTGTCAGTCAACTCATAATAATTACACTAAAACATTCATCTACACGCATATGTAAAAATCATGTGCACATGATAGCAATATAGTTGAACGTTGAAGTATACTACATCGTATTAATTTGCACAAACCATCGCGTTAATATAACTTAGGCCTACTACTTAAGCCAGTGCAATATGACGCTAACGAAACAGCGGACAGTGTACAGAATAATCAACAATTCTCTAACTATGAACTATCGTGTTGTACCGTTGATTCTGAGAAACAATAATGTTAAATAAATAATCTTGTGAAATTTTTCATGTTACTATGCATACTAAACCAATAGAGTGGCGTGCACTCATTGGCATTGTACCATGATATTGTTCTACTGAATAATGAATTTTATTCAACGTTATATAAACCGATTGTGTTGGCTATCCGGGTTGGGCCACGTCATGCTTTTAGTATCTAATGTTTCGGACATCCTGTCGTGTCCTTCTTCGGAGAATGATTCACACTAAAACGAAGTTCCTGTAATGAAGAATCAATAGTCCCAGTCAGTGGTGGCCGGTGATCCCAAAAGCAGGGTGGGCCAGTGAACAATGTTTTCAACTCTCCGCCACCGAAATATGTAAAATTGTGCTATTTAAGAATATGCTATAAAAATTAGTAATTAAGAATTATAAGTATCGAATTACTTAATAATAATTCTTTATTGCAACCAAATTGTCATACTATGATGAATGGAGCAATGGTGGAATATGCGGCAGGGGAAACATGACCACCCCGAGAAAACCTGTCCAGACCCCACTTTATCCACCACAAATTACAATGGAAATCCTTCATCTTGCTTATATATTTTTATGCACTGATATAACAGTCAAAGCGTTCAGTGGGTCTTGGCCCATTAATTTCACAGATAACTTTTTACACGTTTTAATGTACTAAGACAGCGTTCCGACTCTGCAGTTGCTAGGGGAGTTGTAAGAACAATTTCCAGTCATTTATGCATCTCAGAAAATGTACCTGTCAAATTATTGTCACCTATGAATGACAAAAATTCACTCATTGTAGTAGTTTCACATACAGTTTCATTTCCATAGGCTGCAGCAGATAACTCACATTTAAGTTTATCTTTATTTCTTTATTTAGCATAGGGTACGTTGTTGTGGTATATATGTGGTATATATATATAGTATTATCCTCCTTCCTCCTTTCTCTCTCTCTCTCTCTCTCTCTCTCTCTCTCTCTCTCTCTCTCTCTATATATATATATATATATATATATATATAGTATCTATAATAGAAAATGCTGATATGACCACAATGTTTATTCACAATTCATACAGGCACTAACAAATAATTGCAAAAAAAATCCTGTACTTCCTCCCTGAATACACCAGGGAACTGTATGAAACTGAATCTACTACCTGCTAGCTACTACTCATTGCGAAAACAACCCAAGGCAGTGGCGGTTTCTCCTATGTGCTGCAGTGCTGCAGCACACAGCTTGTTTTCTGCTCGCCGTATAATGTTATTTTCAAACGCATTATTATATTTTCTTTTGCGTAGATTTTGAACTTGGCGCGTCCACGCGAGAATTTCTTAGCTGGTAGCTTGGGAGTCAAGATTCGGTAATGTGAATATTATCTTTTCCGCCTCGTGAATGCAGTTTGTGAACAGCGCAGCGTTCGTAGGGTGTGACGTCATGCTCGACCTTGACTGCTTGGCGTATATGGGAGTTTTAACCTGCAAAATGCGCTGCGGCAGCAGGCAGCCCAGAGTGGGATTCTGAGGGAGGTTCACGTCTCACCGGCGGGCGAGCTGTTAGTTATGTGAGAAGATCTTCCACCATCTGACGGTAGGGGACCGTGATGTAGTGAGTAAGCAATGCTTTTCATCTTCACCGCCAAATTCAAACGTGTTAAATTCAGAATAACCCGGATTCCACAACCCCGATTAAGTATTCTGTCGCAATGGGAACACTAAGCGACTTCCTCTACCTCGATCATTAAAAATACTATTTTCTCGTCTCTTATTCCATTTCGGGGAACTCTCACGCGATTTTCCCTACCCTAATTATTATTATTTATTTATTTATATTATTATCATTAATATTATTGTTATTATTATTATTTTTTATTTTAATGTTTGCTATTTTCTCTCGTCACACAACTCACACAACGTTCGACGAGACGAGAGAAATTAGCAAAAAAATAATTAGGGCAGAGAAAATCGCGTGAGAGTTCCCAGAGATGGATTAAGAGACGAGCAGTTTAGATAGGCCTACTAATAACTTTTAAAAAATATTTTAAGTTTGCTGTATGAAATAGTATTTGCAGCACACTTTCGTTTTGAGCCACGAGCTGCTACTGACCCAAGGGTAAGGCCTTATTTACACCAGTACGACGATATTCTGTATCGACAAAGCATACAATAAGATCCTTAGAAAATTAATACAAAAACATACATATCGCTGTTTTGCAAGTATGCTGTAATCTAAGCAAACTAGTGTATTTCAAATGAAACAAACAGGATCAATCCTATAAGATAATTTTTGCACGTTATACACGTTTTTGTCTTTGTATTGCATCGTTCTAGTGTGAAAGCAGCCTACTGCGAGTCGGACATGCGATGCCGGAGGAACTATTAACCAGAAGAACGATCCAAGTGAAAGAGAGAGAAAGAACTACAAGACCGAGTCAAGTGAGAGACAGAGAAAGAGATACGAGGGCCGGCACTGTTAAACACACATTTTGTGACATGGAAATTTTTAGGTGTTTCCGATGTACTGAGGCACCCTAATAACAAATTTAAAAACAGAAATTGCCGATCACCCAAGGATTTTTAGTAACAAGCGTTTATATTCTGCAAGTATGCAACACTTGACTCACAAAACCGTTGCAATAACAATGAAAACAAATTTAAAATAAACTCTGAATAATACATTTGTTGCTTCCATAGAATAAAACAAGACATTCTTCTCCACCCTACCCCACCATTCATTATTTTTAAATAATATTTTACTGATTTTATAAAATATAACAAAAAAAAAAAGCAATCATTGCAACAGTTTTGTGAGTCGCTGTATGTATATTGTACCACTTCATGCAATGCATGTATCAGCAGTGTAGTAGTGTGTTAAGACAAGTTCCTTCCAGTATAGCCTATTACATGCAAGAAGTAGGCCTACGCACCCAAATGAGATTGTGCATTAGTAGGCATTTACCCGCGTATGAAGTTACTGCATTTACTATGTTGTCTGTACTAACGTGCTTGTGTTCTACATACTTGGTTTATTTTTATTATTGTACTGTGATTGACTGTGAATTAACAAGTCAATACAATGCCTAGGCAGTGTGTAAATAATGTCAACAGTTTTTGTTATGTGTGAGAAGAAATAACTTTTAAATCGCAAAAACGTAATTTCACCCAACTTGTGCGAAGAGCTTACGAATTTTATTTCGGAGTTAAAGCAGGAGATCAAGATAAGTCATGGACCCCTCACATATGTTGCAAGACTTGTGTAACATTGTTAACAGGTTGATTGAAAGGTGAAAAACGTAATATGCTATTTGCAGTACCAATGGTGTGGAGAGAACCAAAAGACCATCCAACAGATTGTTACTTTTACCTCACTAAAATACAGGGCATCGGACTTAAGTCCAAGGATGCTGTGCAATATCCCAATTTACCATCAGCCCGGCACGTCAAACATAGTGAAGAACTTCCTATCCCAAACCCACCAGAATCATGGAGTTCGGACGAAGAAGAATGTGCTAGTGATCCACCTGATGTTGTGACCTCCCTATAAAAAAATACGGAACATTGTTTATCATGATTGTCCAACTAACAATAGGCTGCATATAAATCCGAACTTGAATGAACACAACTTATGTAAGTTGATAGTTTCTTAGATCTGTAATGCGCGGGCGCGAAGAACATAAACTTCCCTTCTACAGTAGAAAGCAGCCATGGGCCAGTTCAGAACATCCAGCACCAAGACCCATTCTAAACGTAAGGATTCACGGGCCAGGTTGTACTTTCCAAGGACTTACAGCTGTCTTCCCTTAAGATGGGGTTGCCTTTCTGTGGTAATTTTTTTCGTTCCACTGGCCGGCACTGGTAAACAAAAATCAACTTTTTTTTGTGACATGGATAAAACAAGGCATACCTTATGTAAAATTTCACCAGAAAACAGAAAATGACCTTGGATTTTCTCTATCACCCACTATTTTTTTGCTCGAAGTGTTTTGTGTTATACTGAAATATGTTAATTTCGGTATGTTCTTAATACTATATTTAATTCAAAATTTTATTACAAAATGTCCGGCAGTCATCAGCAAGCAAACTAGGACTCCATTTGCCTTGGTATCGCTTTTCCATAGTTTCAACAATGTCCTGGTGGAATTGTCCCCCATGTTCGTCGCTTACGGTACCCAAATTTTCAGGAATGAAATCGAGGTGAGCATCCAGAAAGTGAATTTTTAATGACATGTTACATCCCATTTCGCTGTAGGCACTAAGTAATTACAGAAGAAATGAAAAAATTGCTAAAATCTTCTGAAGTGTGTTTCTCATTTGAGTTTCAATGTATTTTCCTGCCTGTTTCATAATTAATTATGACACATGCTTTCTTACTTTTATTAGTAGCATTGTCAATTAGGTATTCATTGCACTGCCTCTATGAAAGCTTTTATTTACTTTTATACTAATTTTTCTTAAGCCTGTATAATTCTGATTTACGCATATTGGTAGAATTTTTACCCAAATTGTTCAATATCTGGATATAATTGCTGAGTAATAAACCGTAGCTTGCAATGATGGTTTGTGCTGCTTGGTTTAAAATTTATAAATAAAATTTAAAGCGTTGATCATAACATTCAATTAAAATTTGAAATATCGCTTCAAAATTTTGTGGCAGAAAAATGGTGAATTAAGATAAAAAACCAGTGTTAATATAAGTCAATAAGTTAAAAAATTGCCAACTGTTTTGTTAGTTATATTTCTTTGTTTCGCAGTACAGTCAACCCTCCATATAATGCCACCATACGTTCTCCAACATTTAATGGCACAAAGCGAGGGTGGCACTAAAACGAAATTTAATTTTTAAAATAAAAATGGCAAAATACATTGCTGTATTAATTTACTGTACTGTATTATGAAAGAAAATTAAATAAAAGGGAAATAGAAGATTTTAGTACAAAATAAAATACTGTACCGTACCTCAATTTATTACGGCATATGTCCAGTGCTACAGTACACAAAGGGGTTAAATATAATGTGGGTCCATGTAAGTGATTAACTTTCACTGAGTAACTGTAGTGTAGTGTTTAGACCTGAATGGACGCTGAACTAAAAGAAGTGAAAGTTTGGAATGTCTCATTGTATGAAGGGTTCTTTCTACTTGGTCCACCCTCATGTGGGCTGTCTCTCCGACTTCTTAACATAGTTTCCTCATTCCATTGCACTACATTTACAGTTAGTGGCAGGGGAACACTCACTTCTTGGAAGTACAGTAGAGTATGTTTCTTACTTAATCTTCTTAACATTCACTCCAGTTTTAAAAGAATTCTGCAACTGAAAGAATAATCACTGCAAGCTATATATTGTAAAAATCTTGTCTTATATTCATTGGAACTAAATGAATTGGCACATTAACGAGGTTTCTTATGTATTTTATATGGGAGAAGATTCGTTCACTTGTATTTATTGGCACAGTGCGAGGGTGGCACTGTAAAGAGGGGCATTATATCGACTGTTGACTGTACCAGCAATATGACTGTCATATGAGTGAGAATCAAATTTAAACCAAATTGCTTCATGGTCATACAAAGCTGAATCAGTCACACACCAAAAGAATATCATTTTTGTTAAAATTGATTAAAATATTAACAATTCAGGAGTTTAAACGTGTTTGTTGATTGTTTACACAATGAATATAATATTGATTCAAGATATTCTCTAGGCCATTAATCACTGCGTTATTGGCGTTTACCTGTATGTTTATTCGGATTTTTATATTTATGGCTATTCTGTAAAAAAAATCTGCAATCTTTCCAGGGACATTAACATCACCATTTGGTGATCGATAAGCAGAGACTGCAATTACTGGCACCAGCAAACTCTGCATGTACAATTGATAGTTTTTCACTTTATCAGTGGATTGAGCTTTAGTTCCTTCAGTTAAAAGCACAGAAACTCCGCCATTACATTCACAATTCTGCAGAAATTACTCACCAAATAATACCCACTTGGGGTATAAAAATGGATTTCATCCTTATGAAGCAATGTTCGACAAAAGTTAGGATAGAATATTTTACTTCAAGTTCAGTAATTTATTCCTTAAATATTGTATATTTCAGTGAACAACACTAATGTCAATTTCTGAAAATTAATACATTTTACACAATTTCATTCTTCAGCATGAATTGAGAACTGCTTCTTTTCTATCGTTCGATGTTTTTTTTCTTTCTTTCGTTTTTCTTTTTCGAAATACAAAAAACGTCGAATACAAGCATTTCCAGGTCAGATATTTGTAGACTATCAAGAGCTGTTTCCATATTATGTTCATATAGACTAAATACCTTAAACGGTGCATACTGATCCGGGTGTTTTGAGATTAACCCTTCCACTTTTACCTCCGGAAAAGAGGATTTTAAAAAATCTAGGCCTACACCATTTTCAAGTTTCGTGTCCAGTGTTAGTCGGTCAAATGAAAAGGAAAATATTTCGGGACACCCTGCAATTTCATGATTTGTCCTTTGTCAGTTTCCTCACCACCTATGGTTAATCTGTTTGACCTTTTTCTTACGACTTCGCTCCAGCTTTCTTCTGTTGAATTCGATGAACCTGGATTCGATATTACTAAGACCTTAAGAACACTCAACTATTGGTTGTTCTTGCGAAGAGGTTTCTCCTTGAGTGCTGCTGTGCCCCTTGTTTTGTTTATACTTATTTTCGTCAATTCTGTTATATGTATATATAATTTAACTGAACTGAACTAATACTGCAACGATACGCTACACATACAGTGAGCAGTAAAAACGTAATAGGTAAAATGAAACAAATTCACGAGACGTAATATAGCTGATTAGATGCACGTACAACACAACAAATAAAACGTGAAACTAAACGAAACTCACACTATCATACCACAACAGTAGGAATGTACTGACTCACTCACAGTTCCATGTTTAGTTTTATCTTCTACAATATATTTTATGGTATATACATGTTGTTACATTCATCAGGTTGATGAATTAGCTATAATCAGCCAAAAACCTGTAGCTAATTTTCCGAAAAATACTCTTAGCTTCATTGCACGCAAATTAGCCACATTGGCTAAAAATAGTCAACCCTGATCTAGACTGCTGTAAATGTGACTGCTGTAAAATGAATCCAACCAGCTTTTTCATACTTTTAGGGCAGCTAGAAAGATCAAATTTTGCACGCTGATGTCAGTTGGATGAGCCAATTCCTGCCAAATTTTACGATTCTAGCTGTCCTGTAAATAAAATGTGTAAATCATTACATAATGTGAGGAAAATATACAAATAATTATTTAAAATTAAGAAAACTTACTCTATCTAAGGTATAACCGAAGGAGATACAACGACAGTCATGGGATCAAACTTGTAGATATCTCAAAATCCGCTAATGCTGGTTTTCGTTAACGTACTATAAGCCTCCAGAGGAGGTCTGCACAGACCTTCAAGTTGCATCCGCTATTTTGTGTGTTTTTCGGGAATCAAAATAAAAACTAAGAATTTGTTGAATGTTTCCTTCGCTTTAAGTATACACAATTTCAGGTTTCTGGAAGTGGGCATACAATTATGTCCGTGAGTGGGTTAACCAAGCGGCTTTGTAGTACAGTGATGAATTGATACATAAAGGCATGTCGATAACTCCGGTAACGGTTAACCAATTTGGTACATAATCCATAGCGTTTTTCCTATGGACGTTGTAAGTGTGTATGCTATAACAAGTTTGATGAAAATCTGACAAAGCGTATTCGAGTTATCGCGCGTACAGACACAAGGACAGTTAGGCGGACGGACATTTCCCCCTTCTAGCATGTAGACCTAATCTTAGAAAGTACCATTCTGGCACTTAATAAATACTTTTCTTTCCATGGAATAATTTTATTCTACAAACAATACGTGTCTTATATTTGTTACAAATTGCACAGAAAATGTAACAAATTTGTACTGATGTCTCATTTGCATCAGTAAGATGCAAAATAGTCCACCATTAATAATAATAATAATAATAATAATAATAATTGTAATAATTATACGATTATATTAGCAATAATAATTAATACAACAGTAATAAGTAATTGATTCTTGAGACTGTATATTGTTGGAAGTCCTTCTGAACAACTAAGTTACATATTATATAACTTATTAAGTTATAAATTACGATAAGGTGGCCGAGACAGTAACGTCTTGGGAGGTCCCAGGTTTATATCACATGATCGGGCAGTTTTATTTGGAGTTTCCCATGGATTTTCCCAGTCGTAAAGGTTTACGTACCATGTTGATTAATCGCCATAATTTCATATTATATCATAATCATAAAACAAGTAAATTTTAATTCCATTCTAATGGGAATAAGTTTTTGTAGTTAAGCAGAATGGCTAATTTTACAATAAACTATTGCAATGAAAATAGGCGACATGTAACTAGTTTTCAAATCCATGTTTTACAAGTGACAAGTTTTAATGGTATGATAAAAATGATTTTATTCCTTAGATAACTTGATTGTGGTCTGTAGAGGTCCGTGAAATTCGCTAGACGCGATAACGCGAATTGTTCCCAATTCAACAAATATTTGCAGAATTTGACTGCCACAAATAACCCCCAAAACAACACTTCTACATCGCAAAATAACGCGAATTCACATAATAATGCGAAATGTAAAAATAGCCCTTTTTACATAAATTTCTGAAAAAATAGTTTTATTTGTACGAATTAATCCATTTTGAACAATATTGTTTTTCTATAATTCTCGTGATGTTGACAACAAATAAATGGAACGGATATGATGGCGTAGAAGAATATTTCTCACTGAGCGAGGTGGCCGAGATGGTAATGTCTTGGACTCGCATTCGGGAGATCCCAGGTTCGAATCTCGTGCCCGACGAAATTTACATGCATTTTTTCATTGTTTCCCTAGTTGTAAAGGCAAATGTTGAATTGTATATTTACCTACAATGAATCACCCTCACCATTTCATCGTGTATCATACCCATTTAAATTAATATCAGTAGAAATTTACTCCATAAAAATACTCCAATAATAGAAACAGTTGACAATCAATAGTTCCATGGCCTACCCTACCCTATAGACACACATCCCGAACTCCTGATATGGCCTCGAAGCTAAAAGGAGTATAAATACAGCTGAATTATTATATATAGGTAGACAATTTATCGCTCCAAAATGAACACCTCACTGAGAAAGCCAAAGATGAAGGTGTTTTGGAATCATTGTCACAAAGTGCATGCTGGCACTATCATAGTCTGCTCCATATATTCTAAGTTCTTCGCCAATGCCATTTTTTAAAGTTAAAAAATGTAAATAAATTCAATTTAGTTTTTAAATTTATCATGATAGTCCACCGCTGTGGCTCAGGGGATGCATTCAATCCTCTCACGTAGCGGGCCAGGGTTCGATTCCTGGTCGGGACAAGTTACCTAGGTGAGGTTTTTTCCGTTTTTTTTTGTGAGACAAATGTCAGGTAACTTTAGGCCCTTGTGGTCCCCGATATCATCTGGCCGTCATTATCATCTTCATCCCCATCCTCTGAGTGGGTGTGTGTGTGTATGTTGTGTATCGTCCTATGTGTTCGTGTTGTCTCGGAGGTGGCCCCGGCATTGGGCTGATCACTCATGCGGGGAGGCCCTCCATGTCCTTGTCTGGTCAAAAAAGTATGTATGTAATCCAAAGATAATCCCTCTCCCGACAATTCGCGGCCCTGTAAGGACCGCTTAAATCCTAAAAGCGAGAGGTAAAACTACTACTACTACTACGAAGAAAGAAAGAAAGAAATAAATAAAGAAAGAAAGAAAGAAAGAAAGAAAGAAAGAAAGAAAGAATTTATCATGATTGTCCATTATGAAAATCCTTCAACGAGTCTACTTCAATTTTCAAATAATGTTTGTTTCCTATGAATAATAATTCATTATGAACTTACAAAAAAAAAAAAAAAAAAATCGTACAATAAACTAAAATTCAAACTTGGGGAAGTTCGAATTAAGCTGAAAGTAACAACATTAGGTCTAGTTCATAATTATTATGTTAATTAATGGATTGCGTATTTTCTTAAATTCTTAAATCCTGGAATTTTAAAACGAATTTTTCCATAAAAGTAAAACCACTTTCACGGATCTCTAGTGATCTGCTATTCATTGCTACTATTGTGACGTGGGTTTGCTTTCATTATTCGTGAAAGAACATTCTGATTACGGTACCTCTATTTCAATATTGATGTCAAAGCAGTAGAACACTAGTTTATTTACTTCGGCATTGTGTATATTATGTAAATATTGATAATTATAAACAAATAGCCTACATGAGAACTATAGTGATTGTTCCAATTCCACTTATTTCCAAGTTCATGGACCAGCACGTGAGCTACATAATCTCTCAGGTGATTTCACTGAGCTACTTGATACTGAAAGAGAGAATTTCAAACAGCAACTAAATTAATAGCTTCTACATTATTTCGAGAATATCTTTTTTGCTATTGTCTTGATTTATTTGTGTTCTTTATTTTTCAATCCCACATACACTTCACAAAAGCTTTGATAAAGCGGTTCATAATTTGAAGACATTAATGAATAAGGCAAGGCAATTAACGACCAAAAATTTGACGATATGAAAAAAAAACTGTTACTATCTAAAAATAGTACAAAATGACCAAACAACTTAAAAAATGAAAACATATTTGAATTTGTAGCTTGACGCTGTTCTTTTATTGGCGAATAATAGAGATTTTTGAGTGTATTATTATTATTATTACAATATATTGTAACTTTAATTAATTCTTACAGAATACATAAAATTTAATAATAGAAATTTATACATATTGAAGTATCATTATGGTTTTATTATCGAATTATAGTGCTCAATAAATCTTGTCAGAGATTCTTAAGGGAAAATTGTCTCTTTTCTGTTAGTAAAGACTTGTACTTGAGAAAACTTCACTTAACTTCAGCAGAAACTATTAGCGTAATATCTGAAAGCACACAATGTTTCCTGGGTTTAACTCACAATCAACAAGAGAAAAATCTTCCTCTGCCCAAATAAAAGTTTTGTCTCTTTGTGTAACATATTATGTATGATATTCTCTTCATGTAAATTGATTTAAAATGAAGAGAATGTAGTTGCCACAACGCATCGCATCCTCGAAGGATACGCAACACAAAAAGAAATCTGATTAATGCACTCACATAACTTTCTTTACTCTACCAGGGTCAATGCATCTTTCTCATTTCACATTCTGACTAAATAATAATAATAATTATAATAGTAATAATAATAATAATAATAATAATAATAATAATAATAATAATAATAATAATAATAATAGTTTATTTAACCTGGAGAAAGTTAAGACCGTAAGGTCTTTTCTTCCACCTCACCAGGGACTAATAGTAACTTACATTAGTTGTTACAATATAACATAATAAGTAACACAAATACATTAAAAGAACACAACATAACACATGAAATGATTTAAGATAACTTACATTAAAATGACACACTAAATAATATGAAAGAATTTTAAGATACATTAAATGATAAAAAAGAAATTAATTGTTACAAATACAATTTAGTTATATAAAAGCATTAAGTGGTAGAAACTGAAATTAACATAAGACATGAAAAAGATACACTATTAAGTACTACGTATATGTGCTGTTAACTGCGATCTGAAGGTTGACAGTGACCGGCAGTCCTTGATGTGAGATGGTAAAGAATTCCACATTCGGATGACTGAAGTAGTAAACGATGATGAGTAAAGAGATGTATGATATTTAGGTATTGCGAGAATATGATCTTGCTTGGACCGAGTGTTTAGGTTATGATGAGATGAAATAGTTTGAAAGCGTGATGACAGATAGTGAGGACAGAAAGTGTGAAGAATTCGATATAGGAGGCAGAGAGAGTGCAATTTTCTTCTGTCGTCCAAGTGAAGCCATGCCAATGTTTCAAATGCTGGCGTAATATGATCTGATTTACGAATACCACAAATGTAGCGAACGCTAGCATTATGAACACGTTGTAGTCTTTGTCCTAGTTTGGAGCTCAGGTCGCTTAGTAGAATATCGCAGTAATCGAAATGAGGCATTATGAGTGTTGATACGAGTGTTTTCTTTAGTGAAGAAGGTAGAACGTTTTTTAATCGTTGGAGAGCGTGAAATATTGAGTATATTTTTTTGCAAATTTTCTTTTATATGGATGTTCCAATTTAAATTACTGTCAAAATGAAAGCCAAGATTTTTTACATGCGGACTAAATGGGACAATGCTTCCGTTTAATTTGACGAGTGTCAAATTTTCCTCATTGACATTTTTCAACAAATTACGATGCCCCATTAAGATCGCCTGCGATTTTCCTGCATTAATTGTAAGTTTAGAATGTCTTGCCCAATTAGTTATTGTTTGAAGATCGTTGTTAATTTCATTTATAGCCATGTTAATTCTGTCAGGTCGTGTATGTTTATACAGCTGTAAGTCGTCAGCGTAAATGTGGTAGTTAGTGTCATTACTGATGGTGTTACAAACGTTGTTTATGTATATAGTAAACAGTAATGGTCCCAGCACCGATCCTTGTGGCACTCCACGTACAACAGGCCTCCATGAAGAAGACTGGTTTCCCACAATAACACGCTGTTGGCGGCCGTAGAGGTAAGAATGAAACCACTGGACAATGTTATCTGACAAGTTGAAGGTTCTGAGCTTTGAGATAGTCCAGTCAAGGAAGGGGTTGTAGAGGACATGGAGAGGGGGAGAATTTTTTCTTCAGGAATGTGTTGGGGGTAGTTAGGAGGTAAACATACTAAAAGTCCCCGCCCCTACCCCTTACGCTTCATGGGGGGAGGGGGTGGAAAGAGCCCATTTTTTGGTTCTTCGCTTATAACTTAAAAACGGTCAGTCGTAGGGAAAAATGTTTTACGAACAAAATTAAAGCTGATATAATTCTCTATAAGTTGTTTCATATACACTTTTGTCGTATCTATAATTGTTTTCGAGATATATGCTGCTGGATATCACTAATTTTCTAAAAACTAATTTTTACCTCACGTTTTTCGCTACATTTGTCTTTCTAACTTCTCAGCCTTTCGTTTAACAGCAAAGTCATCAGGAAAATAGCTGTAGAAAATTAAATTTCCTTTAAATATAAGTACAGATATTTAATTTATCTTCAACAAAACAAAAGTTACAATAATTTGAAATTGTCGGGTAAATTTAGTGATTTCTCTATAAAATTGTGCTTTTGTTATTTCCTATATCAAAAGGTATAACGATATATGAATGTACACATATATACACACATTTATACATAGATCTACATACATACATATATAATATATACCGTATTTTACGGACCATAAGACGCACTTTTTTACCTTGAAAAAAGAGCCTTAAAAGTTGGGAGCGTCTAATGGTCCGAAATACGCTAAAAATTAAAATTATGGTAAATATTGCTGGAATACCATAGTTATACACAAGTTGTAAACGATAAGGCAGTTACAAATTTTGGCACAGACTGTACATCACTGCACTTGTCACAATCGGAAAATGAGGGTAGCTGGAAGCCAGGTATACAATGCGAAAAGAATGGAATGTTGAGTTCTTTTATACAAAAGGAGTGTCTTCGCCGAGTGGTTTAAATGAATACAATGACCTCTAAACAGTCTTGTCCCGTTACACTTACCGTAAGCTGAATTGAGGGTTAGAGGGCGTAAACGTATTTTCAGTCTTTCATGAGAAATCAGTTCAGTTGTTAAAATTTATGCGATGCCACCTGCACAGAAGAGATTTTCGTACAATGCAGGTTTATAAGTTAGAAGTGATTTACACCGAGTCCATTGTACAAGGTTATAATTTGCTTATGTAATGAAGTATATTACTCCCTTCAAAATATTTCGTTTAGAATCACATTAAGTTTGTTTTCCTTTAAATTTCCATCCTAAAATTAAGATGCGTCTTATGGTCCGGAGCGTCTTATGGTCCGTAAAATACGGTATATAGTATTAGGAATCCACATTTAAGAACCCCCGTCATCTTCCATATAACCTTTTTATATGGGATTCAGCGTCTACAGGGAATGTTGTCATCCCCTGGGAGTGGGAGTGAAACAAATTCTGTTTCTGCATGCTTTTAATGGCTGCGACATTCGGGAAGAGTAAACTTAGTTTTGTCAAACTTAACTAAAAATACCCAGATATTCACAGAACAGCCGAAGTATTTTACAACCCCTCCTCTTCACAAGTTGATGTTGAGGAAGTGGATGAACATGCATGTTAAGATGGTACGGCGCCCCAGCAAAGGAGAACTCCCTTAACATCTACCGTTACCATTCATTTCTAAAATCTTGACTATTGTAAAATCTGATCTCTTGTCACTTCCACCAAGCAATAAAAGAACATACCTTTCGGACATACTACCAGGGGCAGCTCTGGTTAGGAAATCAATTACCCCAAGAGTTATGGGGTTGGGAACGCAAGAGAAATCATCTTGCTCCAGAGCTGACCAAATACTCAGCAGCCCCACAAGAAATTTTAAGCAAGATTTTTTGTAAGTGCACAAAGGATTACAGCAGTCTTAAATGTGGCTGCAAGAAAGTTTCGTTGAATTGTTCCCCTTTATATGCCAAAACTGCCAGGGGATCTCTTTGAACAAGATACATGTAATGAACGGAGACGACGATGAGGAAGAAATGGAGCCCCTCCACACATCCCCTGCAGACGCTGAATCCGGTATCAAAAAAGTTATGGAAGATGACGGGGATTCTCAGCTCCTGCTACCTTGAGTTGTGGAGATGCAGCCAGAAGCAGGACCTTCTCGTCCAAAGAGAGCCAGTACTACACCAATTTTTAAAATATATTTCTTTAATAATTTTTCTAAATGCACATTGATTTATTTGTTTAATAAATACAATTTTTACAAATGTTTGTTACTATACAATCACCTTAATAGATTTTCAGATTCTATATTCTTAAAACCTGGAATTTCGTCGCAGGTTTTCTTTTTTCGAAATTAAAGAACTGTTTTAAAATTGTTATAATGGTATAATTTGCCCATTACTAATCATCAGTACGAACGTTTTGTAGAATTTAGGCACTATCTTTACAGGGATGAGGAAAGTGGTTTCTTGGATCCATCGTGTTAATATAATTATATATATATGTATAATTATATATATATATATATATGGGCCCTTTCCACCCCCTCCCCATGAAGCGTAAGGAGTAGGGGCGGGAACCTTTAGTATATTTACCTCCTAACTACCCCCAACACATTCCTGAAGAAAAAAATTCTCCCCCTCTCCATATCCTCTACAGCCCCTTTTACGGCATTCATTGACTGGACTAAAAGAATAGGAAGCGTATTGCAAAGAGCGCGATATTCAGTTGTTTCCACCTGATGCAAAGCTTTATTATTCACCAGGTAAGACTGAGATTCCACAAACAGTGGGTGGCTTAAAACTATAATTCAGAGAACTAAGGCCGGATTAACGGCTCATTCTCCACCAACTGCCCTAAATAAAGTCGAAGACTTTATTTCTAAATCACCCTTATGGACCAGGACCTTTGAAATTACACCAAACACAACCTTTAAATAAATAGAACACTAAACACAACATTTAAATAAACAGAACACTAAACACAACATTTAAATAAATTGAACACTAAACACACTCTTATCTGCTGTGTCAGAAAATATCGCTTACTATAGCTCCAATTCGCCATATCTAGATAATAGCCATCCAATCTGAGCAGGACCTCACTGTCTGGCAATGGCGTCATGCATGGCTTTCGTAAGGTTGCTTTGCCCAAAAGCATGAAAATGGGTAGAGTTAAAGTATGAGCCTCGAAACTGCACGCCTCAGAGATTCTCACAGCATGAACTAGAAATCTAGCGACTCCCTTAACGTCCTTAGGGGGGAGATACTCCCTGATAAACTTGGTTCTATCCGGATCAATGGTAACCCCTTCCGTCGATACTACATGTCCCAAAAAGGACAGACGCGAAGTAGCCAGAGTGACTTTAGCGGGATTCACTGTTAATCCAGCCTCCTTCAAACGCTTCAGAACTAGCACTATATGATCAATATCTTCTTTAAAGCTATTGGAATAGATTAGCAAGTCATCCAAATAGTGGAACACAAAGTTAAATTTCACATCCCCAAAAATTTGGTCCAACAGTCTTTTAAGTACCTGAGCACCTGTGGCTAACCCGAAGGGAACTCTGGTGAATTCATATAAGTTCCAATCTGTGTTAAAAGTAGTTAGTTTACGAGATTTGGGTGACAAGGGTATCTGATAGTAGGCCTGGTTCAAATCGAATGAGGTTAAATACTTAGCTTTGCCAAACCAACTGAAAAATGAATGAATATCCGGTAACGGTACAGAATCTATCTTTATTTTGGAGTTCAAATATCTATAGTCAACTACTGGTCTATATTTCCCTTCCCCTTCTCAACAAGAAACATGGGACTACTATAATTGGAATTTGATGTGGTAATTACACCCTCATCCAACATCCCTTGAATTAATTCTTTCATTACTCTGACTTTGGGAGGTGATAGCCTGTACGGGGGTCTACGCACAGGAGTAGGATCTAATAACTCAATCTCATATTCGAGTAAATGTGTGAAGCCCAACTTGGTAGTTGGTAGACTTCTGGAAAAAGTTCCAAAATCCAACTCAAAATTCCTTTCTGTTCCGGCGATAAGTGGTTCAAGGAAAGGCCCAATGAACCAACATCCCAACCAGAATCGGTCCCAGTATCGGCAGTTAACAAGACATCACCCTTTTTGCAAGAGAATGATTCATTAGCAAAAGATCCTTTATAGAAAGGGATCTTAACATCCGGGGAAAACTTGAAATAGACTTGTTCCTTAGAAAAATCCGAAATCTTCTCCAACGGAACCCCCAAACTCAAAGGAACAGATAAGTAAGGAGCGATCCAGAATTTAACTTTCCACGAAAGCCTAGCAATTTTAATTTTCAACATAGTCAATCCCAAAAATTTCATCGGTAATGCATTAGCTACAAAGCAGGAAATTTTTCATTGTTTAGTGGCGATTTCTTATGTTTATTGCTCAAATTCTTGTAAATAAACTCAGACATGATATTTATGGTGGACCCACTGTCTAACAGACCAACCATATCCAAATTCCCACATTCTAGACTGATATAAGGTAAGCACCGCCCAGTAAATCCTTGAACACGCGCAGAATGTTCAGCGTTACCCACAGAAAAAACAAGCAGTGTCAGAATTACTATGCGATCTCTGACCAAAACTGTGAGCTTTCTGACTGCTACCACGAGATGGCCTATTAGGACAATTTCTGCGAATATGGCCTTGTTCCTTACAAAAATAACAGGACTTGCGCTCTATATGATTGGTAGAAGGCTTATCTCTGTGGTAATTAATTAGTGGTTCAGATTGAGGAGGAACAGTACTACGACCCACATTCTCAGGTCTCAAAGAATCGGAAAATCAATAGTGTGAAACCTAGCACATAATAGGTCTAATTCTTGAAAGGTGGAAGGCTTACTTTCGAATATACACATGCTCCTACCTTTCGGTGACATGCCTACCAAAATATTTTCAACTATCTTTGCGTCTGAGTAGTCAACGCGAAAAACTTCGGCATAAGACCTAATATATTTTACATAGTCTGAAAAGTCTTCATTTCCCCCTTGAACCCTGTAATACAATTTGTTCATAAATCCCACTCGAGCTCTAGATGGGAGATAATATTCAAGAATGGTTTTATGAAAATAATTCAAATCTTTATCTTCTGTTTCAGACCACCATGTAAACGAGCAAAGCACAAAGCCAAAATTTGTTTCCGAGAAAATCCAAACATTTCAACCTGAGTCTTAAGTTTCCATAGAAAAAGCAAACATTTAATTTTTTGTTCCAAAGAACTGTCACTGAAATGTTCTAACCTGTCTAACAATTTACCTAAAGGATGGGGAAGTTTACAGAAATCTTTACTGGGGTCAAATTGTAAATTTCTAACAACCGGCGTTGGGGTATGTTGAAGTTCATTAGTTACTACAGGATCATTGTTAAGAAAAGGGTTTGGAGAACCTCCATCCATAGCTGTAATTACTGCAGAGTGATTAGATCCAAAATTTCTAATAAGATTTTCGGCAAACCGTGATTTGATCCAACTGTGATCCAATTTAGCTATAAGACTTTTGCCTGCTTTTGTGAAAATCCCCCTTCATCAGCAAGTTCACGACACTGCTAAAACATTTCTTCCACTTTAGAGACAAGAGCCTGTATTTCATTATCAGTATTGACATCTTGTAAATGGATCGGATCGACTGGAATCGACAAATTATCTCTTAACATCTTAGATAAATTCTAAACTGAATCATCCGAATTCACTTTAATCCCACGGATAAGTAACTCATAAATAATATCGGCTTTCAAAATAAATTCTATTGGAACATGAATTCTGTTACTCATGATGAAAGATTATTTAAATGACAAACGGTCAGAAACTATTTTTTTTAGTTAGGTTAGAATAAAGATGAAACAAAATATATCAGTGTTAAGTTAGAATAATGAATAAGCGGAATATTTGCAGAGGTCAGTGCCAAGTAAATATAATAGTGAAAAATAAGTGAAGTTAATTATGTCCAAACGGGTCTTGATGAAATACAGAATAGTGAAAATTACTGGTAAAGTCTTATGGAATTATTGAAAATTGAAACGCAGAACTACAATCAATGTCAGTAGAAAATGCAGATCCAGCCTACACTTAGGAACTAAACCAAAAATCGAAAAAATTGATAAAGCATAAGTTCCTACAAAAGGAATTTTGTTAAAGCATACAAAATCTTCCAAATTTTTAATAAAGAGCAGTAGAGCGCAAATTTAGAAAAATGGGAGTCAAAAACCTAACTACGCTCTGCTACCACTTATTTGTGCCCCCTCTCGGGTGACACTATTTACGTATGCTGGAAGCAGAACATGCGATTATGAAGGTAGATTTGGTTTCGACCATTATTAGCTAAATCAAGTAAACGCGCTGCTAAATCTTTATACTGGAACCCATTAACCCTTAATGTAATTCTGAGATATATTGGATAAATTCTGAAAAACAACTAGGTGACTACAAAAACCATAAAGATGCAAATGTTCAAGTTTTAGTAACAGATTTATTTAATAAATATGGGTATATGTAGATTTAATTATTCATATCTGTATCACTGTTAACATGAAGTAAAAATACATGTGGTTAAATAAATATTAATGAAAGAGTTTAAAAGTTAATATGTACAAATTGCTAATTATCAAATTTAGCCTGCAGCCAATAAATTATTAAGCTAAAATCATCAAGTACATGTACATTTATGGTATACAGATATTTATTACCCAAATTATTTGTGAAAAGCTATTTTCTTCAAATTGTAATCACCCTGTATTTAAGGTCTGAATTAATACTCTTTTTTTTTATGTGCAACTTTATGTGGGCGATCCATATAAAACTGAACACTTTTAAAGGCTTATAACTTTTAAACTAATAATAGCATACATATGCAACTGTGCTGAATTACAGAGTACCTTTGGGAGATTCCTCAGAGTAAATGTTGAAAATGTCCTCCACCTGCATCCATACACAACTGTACTCGTCGCACCATATTCTGAGACGTTTTCCGAAGCGTATCCTCGTTAATGTTACTGATTTCATTCCTTATTGCTTCACGGAGTTCAGCAAGTGACCGCGGTCTATTCTTGTACACCCTGTCCTTAAGGTAGCCCCACAAGAAGAAATCTGGAGATGTCAGGTCTGGCGATCTGGGAGGCCACAGATTGTTTGAGACAAGACGATCACCGAAGAAGCTGGCTATATGTTTCATGGAATCACCAGACGTATGGCATGTTGCGCCATCTTGCTGGAAATAACCTTCTGTTAATTCGATGTCGTCCAGTTGTTCCACGAATGTATTGAAGATGCGACCATAAACCGCAGTGTTTACCTTGGTGTCGTAGAAAATGGGACCAACAATTCTGGTAGCTGACACCGCACACCAGACCCCAACCTTTTCCGGATGCAATGGAGCTTCGTGGATAATATTCGGGTTCTCAGCAGCCCAATACCTGCTGTTTTGAGTGTTGATGTAGCCTGAGAGGTGAAACCATGCTTCATCTGTAAACCAGGTTATGGAGAGAATGTCTGGGGTTGCAATAAGAAGAGCCTGAAACCATTGGCAATAACGCATTCGCTTTTCCGCGTCTGGTTCTTTTAACTGATGCACTACATGCACTCTGTATGCTCGTAGGCCTGCTTTCTTTGCAGCTCTCTGACATGTGCCATATGAGTAGCCTGTCTCCTGGCTCAACCGGCGCAATGATTTCTTTGGTGAGTTCACAAAACGTTCTCGAACATCATTAACACACTCTTGACTCATCACAGATCTTTTTTTCCCAGTTTCGCTGAGGAGAGAGCCAGTTGTCTCCAGCTTCCTCACCATGGATAAAATTGTTGCCCTTGTTGGAATATTGCGCACATTGAATTGTCTTCTAAATGCCCGTTGAGTTTCAATCAATGACTTCGTACACCAATATGTTTTCACAAGAAAAACACGCTGCTGAATTGAGAACTGCATTTTCGTTTCTGACTGCAAAACTAGAGACTGAAAACTAATTACTAATAAACAACAATAGTCGTAAGGCAACAATGCATGGATGGTAGGAGTACAAACATTATTACCAATATCGATTCTCCCAAAGCCACTGAGATCATAAAACCAAATTTCAATCTTTTATTACTTTCCAGAGGGAAATTATAAGTCTTTAAAACTGTTCAGTTTTATATGGATCGCCCTGTAGAATGATTATCAAGAGCACCTCGTAACGTCAAAATCTAATTCCTAGCTTTTTTTTTTTTTGAAACTGATATTCAGATCACGCTGTATTTAATCCATAACGTATCCCATTGCTTCAACTTTAAAATTCAAATCTTTCAATATGTTTTATGCTCTTATAATTTGAATCTGCATAAATTATGTTCAAGTAGTAAGGTCCTGGCATTCTTTACTTATTTTGAGTTTTAAGAATTAATTTTGAAAATCTAACGAACATGGTTTAAGCTTCAGGAGAACTGGAGAGATTACGAACTGGACGGACGGACAAAAGAAAATAAAAAGCCTGATAGACGACTGATTTACATTATGGGGGCGAAATTTCTAGTAGCCAAATATGCAACCGTGAAAAAGAATTATATGAATTTTAGAAGAGTAACCAAACTATATACTTTTCGGTAATTTAGAACTTCCAAACAGGTGAGATGTCTGATGCCAGAAGAATTTATAATTATATTAATACAGAATAAAGAACAATGTCACCAAACAGCAGACACGATCCATCGTAGTACTGCTGGGAAACGCCCACCAAAATCACAATTCCTTCAACTACATGTTCACGCTGGCCGAGTCAACTCCCAAATAACGTAACTAACATCCGCTCTCCAGGGTCTCGCTCCGCGTACCACGTTCAGAAATTACCAAAGGCAACCAAAGGTAAACTCGGACGCATAAAAATTATTACCTTTAGAGCTATTGATGTTTCAGAAAAACACTTGGGGCGCTTTATATATACACTTGAGCCGGATTCACGGCTCACTTGGAAGACCTAGACGTAGGTGGGAGGACAATATTAGGATAGATTTAAGGGAGGTAGGATTTGCGAAGGATGATTGGATGGAGTTAGCACAGAATGGCGGGCTCAGGTATTCGCGGCAATGAACCTTCGGGTTCCATAAAGTAGATAATATTCCTTTAGATTGCTGAGGAATTGTCTATTGCCATTGAGTAAGTAAGTAAGAGTAATGTTTCTGAAGTAATAACGGAGACTTTTTTCATTATATTCAAATACGCGTGTATTTTTCCCTTTTGCCTTCTCGGGTTTAAATGATGGCTTTGCTTTTTGCGATGGAATAGTACAGTTTTCACTATCCGACGCTGAATCCATTAAAATCAATAAAAATCAAATAAAAACACCAGTTAATAAAGGCGCCGTCTTGAATTTTTTTGGGGGGAGGCAAGAATTAAATTTTTAGCAGATACACATAGGCCTTATATTATAATATTATATTACGATAAAATCTTACAGATTTCCTTAAAAAATCTGCTTAAGGGGCAGAAAGTAATTCCCCCCAAAGTCGGCGCCTAATAAAACATGTCTATCTATCTACTCTTATACAATTCAACGGCCCTCAATAGCGTGCTCACTCGCTCCCTCCCTTCGTGGGACATCGGGTATACTCGGTGATGTTCGTCTCTCGCAGTGTAAACTTTCACGAAGAGTACAAAATTAGGAAAACCGTGTCTTTATTATATAAGGCTTAAGTGAAATGAACATAATGAACCATTATTCTAATTTAATTTTTACTTACAATTTTCATAGCTCTGGACCTCAAAAATTTGTAATAAACTGCCAGTGTACATTTCTTAAAAATGCTGGTGTCAATTAATAATGGCGAGCGAAGTCGCGGGCACCAGCAATAATATTGATAATTTAACCCTGGAAGTATCGCGGACAGTAAAAATCCAAACATACCACTCCTTCCCTTGAAAAATTATATAATTTCTGAAAATTACACTGAATTTATCAAATCAAGTTCACATCATATTCATCTGTTAACAAACAGTTGAGAAACGGTACGTATTATCAGTGTTCACAGTGTTCACAGGTAGTGTTCAGTGATACGTATTATCAGTGTTCACAGGTAGCTTTGGAACTGCATAAAACTTACGACATAATTAATTTCTGAATTCTTCGTACTGGTAGGAACGAATTATATTCTAAAGGAAAAAGCGTAATATATCCAGATAAGGAAGCATTGAAACATGGTTGACCATAATGCCTGCGTTCCTTCCAAGAGGCCACGATTAAATATTGGGGAATCGATTATAGAACAAAAAGAAAAAGGGGAACAGAAAAGAGCTGTTAAAGCTGCATATGACAGAAATGGAAATTATCTGCAGAGCAAAAAGCTGCTAAAGCAGCGAATGATAAAAGAAGAAACCAGAACTTAACTCAAGAAACAAGAGCTGCTAAAGCAGCGAATGACAAAAGAAGAAACAAGAACTTATCTCAAGAAAAAAGAGCTGCTAAAACAGTGTACGACAAAAGAAGGAACGAGAACCTATCTGAAGAGAAAAAGAAAGCTAATGCTGGACGAATGAGAAATTTACGAGCAAGTCAGACTGTTACACGAAGTGCAAAGAAGAAAAGTTTACAGACTATAGCTGAAGAAGCACTTGAAAACGAAAGCACCATAGCAGCAGACTACTGTGGGGAAATGAGTGAAGTATGCTTTGCATGCAAGGCCAAACATTTTGAGGACGAATCTTTTGAATATGACAAGACCGACAATGAAAATGGTGAAACAATTAGCTGCAAAAAGTACAGTCAATGTTATGAATAAGGACAAGTAAATTTGACTTCAATTTATAAAAGAAGATGAACATAAAGTGCACCCTCAGGTATTAAAACAATTACTGATAAAGGAAAATGATGTCGGAAAAAACTTGATGGAGAACATCAGAGCAGTTCTTTTGGATATGCGTCAATATTTCTCTACCTTCTGAATATGGCCCATATTGTTTTCGAATACACGGTCAAATTTATCATCGCACAGGAACCTTGCATCTTGCAGAAGGAGAATCCAGACAATACGCTCAGTTATAAATTCTTGATACCAAGGAGGCTAATCAAGTAAGAATGAAACACTCTGCAAATAAGAACGTTGATCCTGCTGCATTTAGCATTTTATGCAGGTAAATAATGGACTAGCCAAAAAATATCGAATGCTTCATGAAGTTGAAAAAGAATCCATTCGTGAAGCACAGGTAAATGGAAGTGCTGAATCAGTGTTAACAATGGCAATATTAGCGACGGCAATTACGACAAAAGAAGATAATAAAATGCTGCAACTTCAGATGAAGTAGCTTTAGTGTTTCAGAATAAAGATGGTGAACCACCATTAGAAAGAGACTTGCTGATTCATTTGAGACCTCAACCTGGAGATCCTAGTGAAGGAGTTAAGCGAGTTGATATACTAAATATGCATCTTGATGCAATGGCTTATCCTTTACTATTTCCATATTCAGTGTTTATGCATGGGCAACTATATGTAGCATCTTCGAGAGTGAGACGTTCAGAGGATGTAAGAGTTAGGGTGGAAAACACATCAGAACAGGGGAAGTTACTTGACTATTCTGATGCAGTATTCACAAAAAAATGTAGTATAAGATGAGATATTTTAAATAAAAATTGATGAAACCAGCGCTGACTTTTCTAAATGTAGTCAGTGCCTTCACGATTCTAGACCTGTAAGTTTCGTATTTAAGCATAATTTTAACCGTGGCAAAGAAACGGGCTATTTTCTAGTGTTGTTATAAAATGGCCACACACGCCACGCCACGGACTAACGATAACTCGGAAGTCGGAAGTTACATCCGGATCGCTGATCCAAAGATCCTAGAGGCCTAACCTATTTCTTTGCACTTTCAAAGATCATACTGTTGGCAACGGTTACGCTATGTTTAGTTAAAGCTGAATGCAGAAGAATGATGTATTATGATAATTCGTACTGATTCGTTCAGATAGAAAGCGAAACAATTGCTGGACAAATGACGTCCCACGCGGAACATTTACAAAATACCTTAAAATGCGGGACTGCGGGACGGTTGGTCACCCTGGTGGTGGACCTAATTTTTTAATACATATTGGTAATCTTTAATGCTTTTAGGAAAATTATCAATACTCGCGAAATTCGACAAAAAATATAATAATTATTGCTGCTGAGCGACAGGAGGATCTCCAGCGGTTCGCAAGCTGGTCCAAAGTCTCATGCTCTGAGTTCTCTCAACAGTTAAAATCTCTTTAGGATTGCTTTATGTGTATTGTAGATTGTGTATAAAATTTTTTTAAATGTATTTTGACTATTTGTATTAACTGAGTTGATATTAAGAGCTGATGAGGGGAAGTACAGTGCAATAAACTGAAGTAAGGATCGCAGAAAATGTTGACAAATTTAATTGTTTAGAGCAGCGGTTCTTAACTTTTTCGCCGCGGCACCTGTCAGCTAAAGAAAATTCACGGCATAGCTACCCTTAAAGTCATTTGAATACTTAGCAAAAGAAGAAAACAGCGCAGATTTAATGCTCAGTTGTCTTTAATGCGGTGAATGAAACTGTTTGGATGAATTTTTCATTATTTCCTATATGTTTGTGGGAAGTTCAGTTAGTTTTACCCTCAAATCACTTAACTCAGAAAGTTTTCTCCTGTATCTGTTTTGTGTTTGTGTGTTTATTTATAAGTAAGCGAACGTTGAGAATGTAGACTTACAGAATTATTAATCTTGGATTCCTTCACGGCATTTCTGTTTTAAACAGTTGTCTTCAATGATCTCAAGCAGATTCTGAAAAAAAGCATTCGTTATTTCTGCAGCTTCATGTTTCGGGTAGTAGAAAAACGGGTTCATCATCCACCTGCAGATGTTATCAGAGTTAATGTCGAGAAAATAATTACATGAAAATTTTTGTCCTATAATATTCTCATTAATGTCCAACAGAGACAATAATCTGTGGTTCATGAATGTATATACGAAGGTTGAATGAAAAGTAATGCCTCCACCTTCATAACTTGGGTTTCTATGGGAGTATTTTAATAAATCAAACACAGAAACAATCCTTAGAATGTGCCCTTTAATTACCAATATTCATTTTTCCACAAAATCACAAAAACAATTTGATACACTTCTGCCAACGATGAACAAGCTTTTTGAAGCCGTCACGGAAGAAGTCGACACTCTGTTTCCGTAACCAGCCTCTCACAGTTCTCTCAACTTAGAAGCATATTGATGTCCTCGCAGATCTTCTTTCATTATCAGCAACAGATGAAAGTCAGACGGCGCTAAATCTGGACTGCATGAAGGATGCCGTATGATTGTGAGCTTCAGTCTCCGAAGTTCTTCTGTAGTGTGGAGACTGAGGCTGTAATAATTAAGCTGTCCCGCATTTAAGCTCTTTTTGAAATTGCAAAGAACTTCATACTGAAGACCATTAAGGGCAATCAGTCATAGGAGAGAGTTTCCATCTGGCGCTGTGAAGTGAACTCTGGCTCAGCTCATTTGGTAGAGCAGTGGCATGGATAGCCATAGGTCCTGCGTTCAAATCCCAGTGTCAGAGGAATTTTTCTCCTATAACATTCTCATGTAATGTCCAACAGGGACAATAATCTGTGGTTCATGAATGCATATGTGTCCATCTTGAATGTTAACAATAACAGTGTACAATAACAGTGGGAGCCCGGTCACAAAAATCACTAATTAGTGTGCCTCACAGTACTGCATATGACATAACTTGTCTGTCAGTGAGGTAGAGCATTAAGGGCTATCAGTCTTAGGAGAGAGGTTCTATCTGGCGCTGTGAAGTGAACTCTGACTTATCTTAGTTAGTAGAGCATTGGCACGGAACATTTTTTTCTCCTATAATATTCTCATAGTTATGTGCTGCCTAGTACCAATACGCCTGCGCACATTGTGAGTATGCTGAAAAATGTGCGCATACGTCGCGCAGAAAACTGACGATGTGCGCATGCTCGTGGTAAATGACAGTACATGAATTTACTTTGGGAACAAACATATTACGTAATAAATGGCATAGCTCCTGTTCAACGGTAGAACCCAGCATGATTTTAACATCGTAACATCAATGCAACTACAGAGAGATTATTTTTGCGATATGCCGAGAACGCACGATCCGGTGACCTGGAAGAGAACCAAATGGCGTTAAGTCAGGTGATCGAGCAGGCTATAGAAAAGAGAAGAGTGTTGTCCAATCTCCATTGATAGCACTTTAAATTTAATATTGAAAGTTCAATATTTCAGGTTTGACATGATTATGAAGGAAATGTGTGGGAACATCACCCTGTTGGAGAAATAAGTCATCACTATACTCCTTACTTGCAATACTTTGTATTAATACTAGTAATATTAGTAAATTCGTACTATGTTCCTAGATAGCTCATAGATAGCTCATAGATTTTACAAGAAGTAATAGTACAAATTATGTTCACTTTACGGTAGTGATGAGCAAATGCAAGACCAAGACCGACGAAGGCGGTCTTGGTCTTGGTATTGCACTCTCAGTCTTGGTCTTGGTCTTGCATAGGTAACCCTGGTCTTGGTCTTGGTCTCGGTCTTGCATCAGTGGTCTTGGTCTTGGTCTTCCATACTAGGTCTTGGTCTTGTTGCAAGAGTCTTGCAGTTTTCTTTTAAGCAACTTACTATGATCGATGATTTAAAGTTACACCGATGCCATGTGTGTTATTGCTTGCGAAAGTAACGAAAGCTAATTGCTTTTAGTTGCTTTGACCGTGTAAACAGTAACAAAACAATTAAAAGCTATTCATCTATAAGTGCCCACCTAAATTTAGCCATTAGTTACTTTTTCTTGTTTATGGCCTGCAGCGGGTTCAGTTATTTTTAAGTATAGGTATATGATACTGATAGTGTACTTAGAGTAGGATTACCTCCACAAAGTCTCTGGGTTTTTACGTATATACCTTAGGAGCGAGTCTCACCGCTCGTAGAGTTCCTGGCTAGGGGAGGTAGCTGCACCCTGATTGGCTATCCCACTCCACGTATTCTCTGTCTCTGTCTCTGCGGCATTATCCCTCCACTCAACTATTACAGTATTTTCTAGCCACTGGCAACATGCAGCATAATCTTTACTCTCTGCCTAGCAGTAGCTCACTGATCTTACGCGCAGCGAATCCGCGCATCTTGGTAACGAGACGTAACGAGAAGCTCGCTGGCTGGGTTAGTCTTCAAGGCCAGAGACGTTGTGGGAGTAATCCTACTCTACATAGTAAGCACTTATTATGTGACGGACATAAATAGCGTTAATAGCTTGCTGAGTCCTGCTCTACTGCTCTCTTCCAAACCAGACCTATTATTGATATCTTTCTTGAGTACAGATGCTTCTTCAGACCTGAAGTATTTCGATTTGTCATATGAATATTATAGTGTAAAGTTTCAAATTGAACGGCCGTGGAGACAATAAGTAAAATTAACAGGATGTGTATGAAATGTTTAAACGATTTCCGCATAGGAGAGAGGTTCTATCTGACCTGTTTAAAACTGTATAATATAGTAACAAAACATATCGGTATTGAAGCAGATGCTTCAGAAATTGTGCAATCTATAGCAAATCATACAATGTCCATTCGAAACCCAAACCCATATGCTGCAATAAATTATATTTCTCTTTCCATATACCCTAATCTTATTTATAACACATCGTGAACAGAAAGATTTCCGCCACCCCCATAAATTACTTTCTATTTGCTTTCAAGTTTCGGGCCTTCAACCAATTGGGTCATAAATAATCATAACTATTCTTCATGCAAGCAACTATTTCTAGATCAGGCATTTTATACTTTTAGTATCTTTCCCCATTCGATATGCATCCTTAATATGAATCAGCAGCAAGAACTTAAACACCGCCACCGTTATGTGTCAATAACAAAATTGTAGTAATAAAAATGGTTTTCAATGGATGTCCTACCTATCATAAGCAAAATGTAGGCCTGTATAGCTACAGTACAATCAGATAGGCCTACGTAACTGTAAAGTAATAACTAGCAAATACCCGTCAAATAAGTTCCTGTTTTAATTAATCTACGGTTTAATGGTGTTTTATTGAATAATTATAAAGGATACCGGGCGTATAACCTGATTTTTTCAGACTTCACTTTATTTTTAAATTTTCTGCAAGGAGAACGGAAAGAGCTGAATAGCTATGTTATATTTTGTTCAAGTAGACAGGAAAGATTCTATATGTGAGAGTAGGCTATGAGTATTAATGATAGGTGTAAAAAAGGATATCATCATTAATGATATAGGCTACTGAGCATTGTAATAGGCGTTTTATATTACGGGAGTTATTGTTTAAAGTTTCAAATCCTCAGTCATAGGCCGCCCACATGGCTGAGTGGGTAGACCGCTCGCCCTCCACCGCTGGGACCCGGGATCGGATCTCTATGGATCCATGTGGAATTTGTGGTGGACAAAGTGGGGTTGGGGCAGGCTTTCTCGGGGTGCTCCGGTTTCTCCAGCCGTATATCCTTCCATCGTTGCTCCATTCATCATAGTATGACCATTTGGTTGTAATAAAGAATTATTATAAATCCTCAGTCATAGCTTTCTTTTAACCCAGTGAGAGATTAGATAAATTAGTTATTAAATAACTGTATGGTAGAATTTTTACAGTTTTATTGATAAATTATGTGGTCAGTATTTACACTGTACGCAAAATGAAATTTCATATATGTCTTAGGGCCCTTGTTACATTTGTTTGTCTTTCGTACCGTAATACTAGCGTACTATTGCAATTAAACATTTTAAAAATGAATATGGAGTGTTTATCGTGAATTTAACCCCCACCAATTGAAGGAACTAGCTGTGTGCAATACCATTCAGGAAAATCCGTCAGATTAATTCGAAGTTTTCATTGCAGTAATTTGTTTTAACGTAGTGGTGAGAGAGGTTGTATACGGATTTCACATGTAGGCCTATTATTTGAATGGTGCGCTCGTTTTTGGATACGGACAGCGTCACGCACCGGGTCTGCTCTCATTGGTTACCGCACGATGAGGCAACCTCTACATTATAGGCCTACCAGCCTTGGGACTACCCCGGTTAGGGATTCTGCGGCGCCTTTGAGTAGCGGTTGCTTCCTCGCTGCATACATAACGGGGATTTATAAAACTTTTTCGAGTAGCAAGACTGCAAGAGTCTTGCAGTTAGGTCTTGTTCTTGCCAGAGTCTTGCAGGCTTGGTCTTGGCCTTGGTCTCGGTCTTGCATGGTCGGTCTTGGTCTTGGTCTTGCTAACGCTGTTGCGGTCTTGGTCTTGGTCTCGGTCTTGCATTTTCTGCAAGACCAGGACCAAGACTGCAAGACCAAGACTGGCCTCGCTCATCACTACTTTACGGGGATCATAGATAGTTTTGACTATCGTTTAATCTGGTTTCATAGGAAGTTTTAAAGGATTCTTGACTTCGAGGACGGAGAAAGCTCTCTTACCTTGGTATTCAGAAATTGTTACGCATACAAACCTGATGAGCTCATCTATCCAGTGATATGAGCCTTTCAGCTCTATCTAATGCGACTATTGTTGCTATACAGGCCTACATGCCGGAGGAAATAATGAATATTAGGCTTGTATAACTGGGACGCTAGGACCTGAACCAGACACGCGCAGATAGCTTATCGTCCGCCGGTAGCAATGGAGTAGGGGCTGAAGAGAATGCATATACTGTACTATTCATTCCAAACTATGCGGTTCATAATGGCTCGTACCTATTGAAAACAAAAATAAAGTGAATAAAGTATTTGTTTTTTTAGTTATGAAATGTAACTGACAGAATTTCGCTGTTGGGTCTACAAAGTTTCAACGCCAGATATAGTAGCCTACCGGCGTCGTCGTCATCATCATCATCACCGTCGTCGTCATCTGCGTCACTGTCATCTCCCACTTGAATTACCAGCTGTTCTGTTACTGCATCAATGGCCAGTTCTTGGGCGATGTACTGTACGTTTCTTCAATGTCTCGAACATGTCGGCATCTTGACATCCAGTCTTTGGATGTCATGGACTGACATTTCTCTTCTACCAATTGCATTGCAGAGTCCAAAGTAAAATGTACATATTTCTTTTCCACGTGGTCTTTGAGTGACTTCCACATTAATTCTATAGGGTTTAGGTCGGGGTGGTAAGGAGGAAGTCGTAGAACGGAATGTCCATGTTGAGAAAGAATGGCGTCAATTTTGAATGTTTTGAAAGCGGGCTTTCTGAGTAATGATAGGAAGAGTTAAATTTTAATAGAAGGGAATTAATTTGTATAGTTGTTTTAATAAAGAAAAGTGGTTGTACCATTATTGATATTGTGATTAAGAAAAGGATTAGGGATTAAGGGATTTTTTAATCAGTGAATATAATTCTGGTTTTAGCATTTTCGAGTAAAATGGAATACCATGTAGTGTAAGCCAATCCATCATGATTGCTTTCCTGCATGAGGAATTATTTGTAGCGGTTGTGGTATGGCGCATTATCGATTACCAGAACAGAGTTTTGGAGAGGTTGGGTATTAATTTAGTCGTAAGCCAATTTTACTTAAACATTAGAAGTCCCGTTGTCCCTTCGAAACCGGAGCTGGCAGTCCCGTGTTACTGTTGTCACTCCATGCGTGTTTTTTGGTGTGCGATGAATGAATGTAGGTCTCGTCCATGTAGTTGATTAGTCGCCCTTCTTCCTTGTACGTTGTAAGACATCGTAAGTACTTCAAACGTAAATTACAGATGTCCTTTATCTCAATTAATATCTTCCGGTTATTCACTGTTTTCCTCACCTGAAATGTAAATCTTTCAACACTTCCTTACCTCCATAAAAATTAATTTTGTTCTTTAGGACAAGTAATAGTGTTTTTAAAGTTGGCCTTTCCTCATTCGTTTAGTGAAATTCATTCACCGTCCTTCTAATTATGCACTTATATAAATCATCTAAGACTGTTTTCACTTTTTTATTGGTCGTTTTTTGTGTGGAGTGCTAAATCTCGTTCCATCTTGAACACATTTCTCACCTTCTTTTATAATTCTCTTAATGCTGCTGAATGAAATTCCTGTAGCGTCCGAAACACGCTGCTGAATTGCATATTTAAGGTCATCTTGGTGCACCTGTTGAAATACCTATAGGCCTATAAATTCTATACTATTTCCCTACTTTGACTGTGAATCACTTTACTACCATCAACCAGGGAACATCACGTGCTTTGAAGGTCAGGCAGATCTAGATTACGTGATCGTAGATTATTGCGCATCCGTTTGTTTGGCTCAGGTCTTACCGATCGAGTTATACTTGGAACAAAATATTTGCATCTAAACAAAACATTTCGCAAATTGGTTTTAAATAACTTAGGTCTAGGTTTTTCTTTCTTCTCCTATCAACTGTTGGAATAAGGAATCAGGCTTTCTACAAGGTGTATATGGGTATTTATTCGGAATGCGTATTAGGGTGATGTTTTCAGGATGTGCGACTGAAACAGATTAGCGAAATGATTACAATCTGTGATGGCGGAAGGCACTGTGAGGATGTTTCTTCCCTCTCAATCATTTCATCAGCACACTCCAATTTTCTCCCACTTCATCTCTTGTTTAATAAGTTGGTACTTCAAACTTGACATGAGGCTTGAAGGACTCCAAGCCTCAGCATCTGCAACTACACGGTAGAAAGATCCGGTAGGAACATTGTTAGAGAACACAAGTGTTTAACTGACCACAGAGTACCGGTGCCTTACTGAGTTTTTTAATATTTTTCTTCACATACCGTATTCTAGAACTGAACGAGCGAGATAGCTCAGCCAGTAGTGTATGGGGCTCACAATCGGGAGATCCGAATTATTCTACAATTCTTCATCTGGGCAGGTAAACTAGATATTGAAAAAAAAGCCTTCACTTTAGCTTGAACTCTCCTGTTTGAATGTGTGTGCTATAAAAAATTTAATGAATTCTTTATAAAGGCTCCTTTATCAATGAAACGACATTAATTACTTACCAATAGAAAGTTTTAGCTCCTCGCAAAATCTGTATTTAAACTTCTGAATATTCCTAAGTTTTGAAGTTATATAAATGTTTCCTTCAGTGAACCGAATGGACTGACTCAGTATTTCATTCGATTTTCCGCTAGTTTGCAGAAACTGAAGATATTCTATTTTAATCTGTGCAATGCTTGAAGTACACAGAGATGAATAGATAAGAAACGAAACATTGCATTGGAAAACGTTGAGAAAAATCAGTTATGTACGTTTCAAAAATGAAAGAATGCCTACATATAGCCTATGAAGCACCTGAGAATTATGAGGAATGATGACGACTAAGGTATTCAAGTTACCAATTACTTAGTAACAACTTGTGTGAATGAGTTACTCTTAACTAAAAATAAGACATAAAAATAAAGAAGGCAGATGTGCCATCTCTCTCTTGCATGACATAGACTAGCGGTTTTCAAATTTTCAGTATCACCAAGACACCAAACCCTTGAAATCCTTATTTTTTTAAGGACGCCATAAGATGCTGTGCATAATTTAGGTCATTTAGGCTACTGGCTATTGACTAATACAATATGACTACATTATTGTTTTAGGCTATATTAATAAGTGCCCATGAAATCAATATAATTTATATGACAGTGCCCTGATTGTAAATGCAAAATAAGAATAATGTGTATAAGTTACTTAAATAAATTATTGTGATAATTCCCTTTCAACTACCCTCAGCCAATAGCATAGCTTAAAATTTTAAAATAGGCCAATGAGACTCTTACGACACTGAAGTAAAATCAGGTATGTGATATTTTCGTTTCATGTTGCTAAACCCGAGATCTTGTCGCTGTTTTTGAAATTGCAAAGAACTTCATATTGAAGACCAGATTTCTTATATACCGTTATTGTATTATTTATAACCTTTGCTTATCACAAATTGAATTTGTTTTTCTTAGCGTGAAATTTTCTAGCTGAACCTCACTCGTGTTGAGTTTTACTTGGGTAATTTAACTTCGCTCATGAACTCATGTTTCTTGTCATAAGAAGAAACAACGTTAAGGTGACTTAAGTTATCAGTAAAACTATCAATACCCGTGGTATTACTATAGGCCTAAAGTCTCACCGTTCTAAGAAGGAAACCTGAAGTAAACAAAAACCAGTATATCTGTCTCACTCTAGCACATTACTCGTATGAGTTAAGAGTGAGACAGACATACTGATTTTTGTTTACTTCAGGTTTCTTTCTGAGATAGGTGAGCTTTACCTGAAGTTGGTAGTTTTGAGTAAATGTCTCAATGGAACATATGCTACGTTTTCTTGGAGAATTCAGTTCGATCTGATTACGATTACCGTATTGAAATTGTTATGTAAACGGAAATTCATACATATTTGAGTAGAATCGGATCGGATTGAGATCATATTCAACGCCATGGTCGTATTTAATTAGATCTCAATACACTAAAGAAGGCGTTTCATTTACCCCCGCAAATATGTGGCGCGAAACATTTCATTGGTCGTCGGATGTGGGGCTAGCGCATTCTGTGGATTCTCTTGGAAACATTGTTTTCACTACCGTATCGGGAATTGCATGAAAACGGGATCGAATTGTAATGCGATCGTATTCAGATTAATTTGAATTCTGCATGAGAACATAGTAATAGACTCTTAAATCGTAAATACGGTAGCTGACTCAACATCAAATCCGATTCTATACGTCTTGTTCTTATGAACACGAGAGATATAGGCCTAAATGTGGATTTGCCCACATGTAGACCTATGTGAGCACAAAAAAGTAAATTTCACTAGTGAGAAGCATTTCAATCCCAATTTTAATCTTCAATTAATTTTACATAAACCTTGAAAATAGTGAGCACTGAAAAGACGAGAATTTAATCACAGCACACCTACAAAACAGCTTACTTCGACTAAGCACCATCCCAATTTTTATTCTTTTATTTATAAAAAGAACGTGGAAATTAGGCAAAATTTGAAATAAAAAAAATCCTTACTTAAAGCGTTTAGAGCAGTGGTTTTCAACTCACGGCCTTGCCTAATTTTTGGAGACCCCAAAACAAATGCTAATTTTAACTAGTAGAATGCCTCCCGTTGCTTTAGTTTTGACGGCCTGCAAACAAGCATAGTATCACTTTGGCTGCACATTAATATGTGAGCAGCTTTTCTCCAGGATGTAGGCCTACTCATCGTGAAGTCAAAACTGACGAAAGGACTTTCTGATGCTCACTTAGAGAAATACCTTCGAATTTCTTCTTCCAACATTAAAGCCAATAGGCCTATTGATAATTTATTGACAAAGAAACAGTGTTAAGTCTCACATTAAAAACAAGAATGTTTCTGTGCTTTGTGTTATTTGTTAACATTGCGAAGCGGAAGACAAACTATAAAACACACACCTGTATAATGTTAAGTAATCCCTACAGTTATTGTAATATAATTATGATAAATTTATGTTACGTATGTATCATGTTATTAATAAATCAATGGTCTTTCACCAAAATGACAATTGCCCTTTAGTTTAAAGAGATTGAAGTCCACTGGTTTAGAGCGGTACTACTCTGTGGTTATAGCAGCTAATCGTAGTTACTCGAAAATTCGGCGATAACGTTTTTAGAATTCATGAAACACGGGGTTTGAAATAGGCCTACGAAGAATACGGCAAAGTAAATAAGCTGGAGGGCCGCATACTCAGGCACAGAACTGCTGGCGTAGAGTATGTCCATCCTGTGAATCTACCTTATAGTTTACTTTATGTATTTATTTTATGTGCTCTTCGCTTTTAAGAACAGAACACATTTTGTACGTAAACCCAGTTGCAAAATGAATGTAAATGAAATAACATACAAGGATACCTCTAGTTCAAACTAGATCTTGCTGCTTCTACATGCGCCCTGCCAGTTTCCTGTCCAGTAATTGGCAGTGCCTTCCCAACCACGAATTGTTTTTGATTGCTTCCGTCACTCCGACACGTCCGAATCACTGACAGTTATTCTAGATTTTTCTGTGGTGTACCTCTGACCTCTTTCGTCGTAGAGAAATTAAGGAATGTTAGTTAGTACCTCCTGGTATTATATTATGTAACAATCCTATCTTTACTGCCTTTACAGTAACATTTGTTCACCTTACATACATGGCTTTCATAGAAATAATGCATAGCCTTAATAACGGATTACCTTCCTTCATACCTCCTCAGACCCACTGTCTCCTGGAGGTGACACTAACAGAGTATAACTTATTTTAAATCCATGGCAAGCTTTAAATATTGTTGCAGTGATCTGAAAATTGTACCGTATGTTAACAGAAGACGGACGTACTCTTGTGTTCATGTGCTGCTCAAATTTACGCATTTTACTGCAGGCCCAAATTCAATGAAAAATGGCGGTTTTCAGGAAGACGATAAAATAGCAAGATAGATATTTGATAAATTATTTTATTTTTCTCATTACTTTTTGTAAAGTTATAATTCGTGGTCATCATGATTTCTTGAAATGTGGTTTTACATGCACACATTATTTTTTATGATACCTACCAATGCTATTCTAGTCACCCCCCTGACTAGAACGGAATAGGCATGACTTACCAGAATGGAGATGTGTCAATAAAGGAATGGAAGAGATTAATATAAAATTCAGGAATACTTGTAGACACTTCAGATATGTAAATATTGTTAATACTTACAATTATGATACTCACAGCCGACATGGTCAACACTGTGGAAAACACACAGTATGTGATACTATAATAATTAAGGAATCGCGCACAATGTGCATTATATTAACCTAACTGACAAACACCCAGTCCTGAACCCGGGAAAGGGAATTTTCACTACTGAAAAATCCCCGACCCGGCCGGGAATCGAACCCGGGCCGCCGGAGTGGAAGGCAGGCGCGCTACCAATTCACCCATGGCGACGGACTATGATACTACAATGAGATCCAATCAAGATAGGGTAAGGAATATTTCTAAGTGGGTGATTATTCTATGCTCTATTGCACCAGATCTCTTAGATGGGCCTGAAATACCTGTATGCTCATTAGAAAAATCTGACAATTTTTAGGAGAGGACTAATACAGCGAGTTAGTAATTCAAGACCTACATCTAAGAATGTTCATATAGCAAATCAAAACTTAACCTTTACATTATAATGTACAAGGTTTTGGTTTAAAATTTGATGCGCATTTGAATATTATATTAATATAATTATACCTAATGTACTAGTTGTGACAGAACATAAACAGTCTCCTGAGAATATTAATCTATTTAAATTTAACAATTATTGGTCTTATTATAAATATCGATAAAACAGTTTCAATTGGTTTCCATCATAAAGTAAACAAAAGTTTCATTTTCCCTGATTTTATTTTAAATGATACGAAGATTTATTACAAACATCACACAACATTTTTAGGTGTATGGATTGATGAACATTTAAATTGGAAAGTCCATGTAGATAACTTGACGAAACAACTTAGTAAACTTTGTTTTGCCCTTAAAACGTTAAAGAATTCGGTTCATATGAATATTATTAGAACAGCGTGAAGCTGAATTATTCCACCCCTTTCGATTTATTATAAACAATAGTTAATTCATATTTATTCGAATCATTCAAATTATTATTATTATTATTTCGGTATCAAAATTCTCGTTTAGATTATTATTATTATTTCCTAATTCCAAATTTGAAATCTTAACTGTAAAAGAAACGTATATTTCGAAAATACAACGTACTAAATTCATAGTTTTGGCCCGCGAATTGTTTTAACCAATAGAACTGTTTTACGTAATGAAAAATACAGCCAATAAGAGAGAAGCATCCTTTAGCCGCGAACCTAGCGTGGTCAGGAGCTCACTTCCACCATATTCGCCGAGGAGAGCAGACCTCCGTACGTTGCTCTTGTGGAAAGTCGCGGGAAATATTACCTAGCATAATTGCGATTCTCACTAAAGCCACTTGTAAAACACGTATGTATATTATAAAAGATAGCGTGTGAGTTTTCATTTACTTTGTGAGAAATAAGAAAACAGAAATACACGTAAGTACTTGATAAATGCAATTGAAGTGGTGAATTTACACAAACATCTACGCAGAACACAGTTAATTTGAATAAATGCCGATATAAAATGTTTATAGTGAAGTTATCATTTATAGAGACATAACTAGCTATAAACCAATCCCTCAGATGATTCGTGTGATACCCTGAGCTACAAAAGCCGTGGAAAAGATATAGGTGCAGAACTGACGGAGCCCAACAGAGCATCGAAGTAAGTACATTTCCACAACGAATCCAGCTCCCAACAAAACACTCAACCAAACACCCATCTCAATTTGTCTCCCCAATCCAAGCACCCATATCAATTTGGTGCACCAACGTGTGGCTTTTTAAGAACAATCTAACTGTGTAAAGACTCTGTGAACAAATATTCTAATTGGGACATTAGCAAGCAGATTGCGATACACAGAATTAAGTGAGAATCGTTAGCTAGGTACGGTTACGCGCAACAATCACCACGCCATCACGAGGTCAGCCCAGGTGTTCGACATCATGCAGTAGGCAGCAGCTGTGACCATCCAACATCAACCGCCAACAATCAAGTTCCAGAATGAAAGTAATTGTAAGAAGCCTGTGAAGCCTGCGAAGCCTACAAATAAAGTAAGGTGTTATTTTTATGATTATAAATGAAACTCAGAGGCCGCGAAATAATGTCGCCACAGAAGGAAAGTTCAGATGTGTTAGAAAATGGACAGGACTTGCTAACTAGTACCGAGATGGAAGGTATTGTAGACAACATAAGTGCTGATAGTAGTTTACAGTTAGTAGATGAGATTGTTACTGATATGGAAGTTCAGGTCGAAACAGATGTTTCCGTTTCAAATGTAAACGTGACTAGGCGCGAAGATAGTGAATCTTCAGATGACCAATTAGAGAACTCAATTAAAAGTTTTATGCAGCAAATGTTCAATAAGCTTAGTAGTAAAATTGAGGATGTTAAGACAGATATTAATGATGTTAAGGCAGACATAAATGATGTTAAGAATGATGTAAAAAGTGACATTAATAAGGTTAGTACTGATGTAAATAATGTAAAAGCAGATGTAAATGAAAACATTAGTCTGAAGTTAGTACAATTGGATGAAAACTTGACAAAGTTGAAAGATGATCTAAAACAAGAAGTGGTAAAGGAAGTACAGGAAAGGCTAGGTGATTTCAAAGAGCAGGTTAATAATGACGTCACCGTTGCTCTAGAGAATATTCAAACTATTGTAAATAATGATATATCAGAAGTAAAAGAGGTTATTTCAAATGTTAGCACTAACTTGCAAACAATGCAAACAGATGTTTCTAATACTAGTGAGGAAATGAAAGTTATTGTAGCTAATGTGTCGGAACTAGACAATAGTGTGACTCTTATGAAAATGCAGATGAATGCTTTCGACGAAACATTGTTAGGTTTTGCTAAGATAAATGATGAGGCTAGAAATGACTTAGAGAAGAAGAATCAGCTGTTAAAAGTCAAACAGAAAGACATTGAAATACAGATTGTAGAAGCGCAAGAAGAGTTGACAGTGTTGAGTAGGAGAGTACACAAAGATGAAGAGTTACTGACAAGTAGAATTTGTGTATTGGAAAATAGATTAAATGTTCCTGTAACTTCACCTGTAATTAATGATGTGAATGTACCTCAACTGGGAAACAATATGAATAGGAATGTCGTTGAAGAAACTTACTCACAGTTACCATGTAGATCTCCTAGATGTCAGGAAAGGATAAACAGTCATAATGGTTCCCAGGTGCAGGATATTAATGTACCTTTGTCCACAGGAGTTAGTCAGTTAGGCACAAATTTTCCTAGCTACCTGATGAACGAAATTAAGTTACCTGTTTTTGATGAGAATAATAATACCAATCCACAAAATTTCTTAACTGAACTTCACGATTATTTTAGGTTAAGAGCCATTCCGCCTAACATGTACATGATCATAGTAAGAAAGGCATTGCAAGGTAGATCTTTGAATTGGTTCAATTTGACTACAAATGAGACTACGACATTTGAAGAATTCAAAAGAAATTTTATCAGTAGATATTGGAGTTTATCCAAGAGAAACAACATTAGGATGCAGTTAGCTAATGGTGTGTATGAGCCAGAGTCAGGTCAGACGATGATTGACTATTTTTTTGGAAATGGCCGAATTAGGACGACAAGTAGATCCTCCACTAAATGAGTTTGAGTTACTGGAGACTGTTGTAAATCACTTTCCAGAGAATGTGAGACTAAATCTGATAGTAGCAAAACCCAGAACTTTTTCTGATATGTTAGAATTGCTTGCTGCTTTTGAGCAAAGGAATATTTTCAGGAGTAGGCAGAGCTATATGAATTCAAATGATAGAATGTACCCTCCCACTAACAGGCTTACAAATTCTGGGGTAGGGGCAGAAGGCAATGAAAATTGTGACAGAAGTTATGATGCTAGGAATACCTACAGAGACCCTATGCCTAATCAAAACAGGAATAATCCTAGGTATTTCCAGAATAGATCAGAGAATAGGCCATATAACAGAAACAATAATGGAAGAAATCAGATAAACCATGTCACTTTCAATAGGCAAAACGTTGGAAATGGTAATCATCCAAATTCTTGGCGAAAAATGCCATGGATGAAGAATCAAGGCTATCGTAGGTGGTACCAGAACCGTACTTATAATAATAATAATAGAGGTAATAACAATAGCAATGATAGTCAAGTTAGGCCAGGACAAGTAATTAACAATGGTAAGTGGCGAGTCAAAAGTGTTGAGACTCAGCAAAACAGGCTAAATCCTAGAGCCAGGCCATTCAACAGTAATACACGTAGCGAAGATGTACCTGATGACGTTGTAGAAGTCCATGATCAGGAAGATAATGGTAATGCACAACAGTTAAACTAACAAGCCAATATCTCGAGGGTTCGGATGGTGTTGGCGCAAGTTTAGTCAATTCAGGCAAACGTATAGAACCCATAAATAGCATTCAGACACAAAGAAGCTTTTCAGATAATAGGCCTAGTGAAGAAAAGAATAATGCAAGTAGAAGTGAGGTTATTATGGATCCTCCTAGAATAAAAGTAGTGATAGGAAATTATGAGACAACTGCGTTAATAGATACAGGTTGTTCAAATAGTGTAATAAGCGAATGCTTATACAATAAGCTTATTCAAAACAAAGTGAAGTTAATTTCTATTCCTATCTGCGGATTATCTTGCACAGTAGCGATCAAAAGAGCAAAACAATCGGTAAAATTTCAATGCATGTTGGATGTCAAAATTGGTAATTCGAAATTTGAAATATTTTTCTTAGTAGTCCCGAAATTAGTTACAGATATTATTATTGGAGTTGATGTTTTTACGGAATACAACAGTATCATAAGTTTTGAGGATAACAACTTAATATTAAATTTACAAGGAGACAAGATGAGCATTCCCTTCGACAATGAGCTGAGTATAAGAGATGCGTCTAGTGAGTTAGGTGGCAACGATATTCCGTATGAGACGTTTATTGTAGAAAATATTCAGATAAATGATATGATGATTCATAAAGTAGGCCCTTGCTGCGATGATATAAATAATGAGGTAGAAGTATGTAGATGTATGACATTAAATTGTGATGACTGCGCTGATAGGTATGAAAATAGTGTTGACGGAGATGTCAACATAGGGCAAGTAGAGATAGGTTATGTCTGTACGAGGAATGTAAAAGAAGCCGACCCTAGCGCGAACTCTATGACAATGAATATTTTGAAGGAGAAAGTTGATATGGCTCACAATTTAAATGAAGATCAACGTGATAGGTTGTTATCGATATTAATAAAGAATAAAGAAGTATTTTCCGAAAACGTGGGACTTTGTAACATCTACGAGCATAAATTTGACATTGAACCAGTTGGTGAATTCACATATAAGAGTAGGCCAATCCCAATTGCATTGAAGAAGGAAGCTGATAGGATAATTAAGAAAATGTTAGATTCAGGAGTAAATTGAAATTTCAACCTCAAAATACGTAAGACATTGCATTGAACGTCCAAGAAGAATTAATCACTTGGCTATAGTAAAAGATAGTTGTGTCAAAAATAAAATAAATAATTAAAGAAGTATTATGCAGCGTTATTGTGTCAAAAAAAGTAAGAGATTAATAAGTTGAGAGATTGAATACAAAAGAATGTGATTAAAAAAAAAATTGCTTGATAAATAATTAATATTAAATATGTGGTTCTAACTTAAGATTGATTAAGCAAAGAGAGATAAGCTGAAGTTAAATAAAATGATTGAATTGCTAAACTGTGCGAACGCGATCCGACACCGAACCCGAGAATGTAAAAATGTTGTAAATAAACTATACATATATACCTATGATTTAAATATAGAAGTTTAAGATGTTGTACATAGTAGAAAAGTAGAGAGATAGATTGAACATTAATGTTGATGTAAATAAAATGTTTATTATTTAAGAGGGTTATGTTTGTACATAAATTGTTTATTATTCAAGGGTAATGTTGTGATGTAATGCAACATAGTGTGATACTGTATATATTTATTTATTTGTCAAAAGTGTGTTGTATTTGTATGATGTATGTACACATATTATAATAGTGATTCAAAGGAAAGAGAATTCGTGTAAAGGAATAAGATAGTGATATTTTACAGACGATGAGTGCCTCGATGTAAATAAATTTTTCAAGTATGGACGATGAGAATCTCGACATATATATATATTTTCAAAATGTTTAAGAATTCTCGATATATATAACTAACAAGAAGTGTTGTCATATACTAGACATGTTTGTTTTTCAAGAAATAATTTTCAGAGTTAAGAATGTTTAAATAGTATTTTTCATTTATTGTTCGAATGTTTGTCATTTTTTAAAAATATTATGTTAAAAGAATGTCAGGGTAATACAAACCTGATTTGATTTAATTTGTGTATATCCAAATAATCTTGGTCATATTCATTTAATTCAAGTTGTAATGTTTAACACATACACCTATTGTTACACTAACATTTATCATCATTCACCATTTCAATGATTAATTTAGAATTTTTACTAATCCAAGCGTAATTTAAATTTAATAAGAATAAATATTCTGGGGTATGATGTGTTAATTTAATTATTTACCTTTTCGGACATAATTAAATTAACACAGGGGCATTTTGAAGCTGAATTATTCCACCCCTTTCGATTTATTATAAACAATAGTTAATTCATATTTATTCGAATCATTCAAATTATTATTATTATTATTTCGGTATCAAAATTCTCGTTTAGATTATTATTATTATTTCCTAATTCCAAATTTGAAATCTTAACTGTAAAAGAAACGTATATTTCGAAAATACAACGTACTAAATTCATAGTTTTGGCCCGCGAATTGTTTTAACCAATAGAACTGTTTTACGTAATGAAAAATACAGCCAATAAGAGAGAAGCATCCTTTAGCCGCGAACCTAGCGTGGTCAGGAGCTCACTTCCACCATATTCGCCGAGGAGAGCAGACCTCCGTACGTTGCTCTTGTGGAAAGTCGCGGGAAATATTACCTAGCATAATTGCGATTCTCACTAAAGCCACTTGTAAAACACGTATGTATATTATAAAAGATAGCGTGTGAGTTTTCATTTACTTTGTGAGAAATAAGAAAACAGAAATACACGTAAGTACTTGATAAATGCAATTGAAGTGGTGAATTTACACAAACATCTACGCAGAACACAGTTAATTTGAATAAATGCCGATATAAAATGTTTATAGTGAAGTTATCATTTATAGAGACATAACTAGCTATAAACCAATCCCTCAGATGATTCGTGTGATACCCTGAGCTACAAAAGCCGTGGAAAAGATATAGGTGCAGAACTGACGGAGCCCAACAGAGCATCGAAGTAAGTACATTTCCACAACGAATCCAGCTCCCAACAAAACACTCAACCAAACACCCATCTCAATTTGTCTCCCCAATCCAAGCAGTCTCCTGAGAATATTAATCTATTTAAATTTAACAATTATTGGTCTTATTATAAATATCGATAAAACAGTTTCAATTGGTTTCCATCATAAAGTAAACAAAAGTTTCATTTTCCCTGATTTTATTTTAAATGATACGAAGATTTATTACAAACATCACACAACATTTTTAGGTGTATGGATTGATGAACATTTAAATTGGAAAGTCCATGTAGATAACTTGACGAAACAACTTAGTAAACTTTGTTTTGCCCTTAAAACGTTAAAGAATTCGGTTCATATGAATATTATTAGAACAGCGTATTTTGCTTATTTTCATTGCCTAATAAAACAAAGTATAATGTCTGGGGGGAATGAAGATTTCAAATAGAGTTTTCAGAGTACAAAAGAGAGTAGTACGAATAATTTGTAATATTCCAGGATTCGAAAGCTGTAAACAATATTTCAAAACGTTAAGCATTATGACGTTACCATGTATGTACATATTCTATGTTATTTTGCACGTAAAATCGTTCATTAATACATTCAAAACAAACATAAACAGTCTCCTGAGAATATTAATCTATTTAAATTTAACAATTATTGGTCTTATTATAAATATCGATAAAACAGTTTCAATTGGTTTCCATCATAAAGTAAACAAAAGTTTCATTTTCCCTGATTTTATTTTAAATGATACGAAGATTTATTACAAACATCACACAACATTTTTAGGTGTATGGATTGATGAACATTTAAATTGGAAAGTCCATGTAGATAACTTGACGAAACAACTTAGTAAACTTTGTTTTGCCCTTAAAACGTTAAAGAATTCGGTTCATATGAATATTATTAGAACAGCGTATTTTGCTTATTTTCATTGCCTAATAAAACAAAGTATAATGTTAAAACGTTAAAGAATTCGGTTCATATGAATATTATTAGAACAGCGTATTTTGCTTATTTTCATTGCCTAATAAAACAAAGTATAATGTCTGGGGGGAATGAAGATTTCAAATAGAGTTTTCAGAGTACAAAAGAGAGTAGTACGAATAATTTGTAATATTCCAGGATTCGAAAGCTGTAAACAATATTTCAAAACGTTAAGCATTATGACGTTACCATGTATGTACATATTCTATGTTATTTTGCACGTAAAATCGTTCATTAATACATTCAAAACAAATTCACTAATACATTCTCATAAAACAAGAGGAAAATCGAATTTAGCCTTAATCATTCACAATACAAAATTCTTTGAAAATTCTCTCACTCATAATGGAATACAACTCTTCAAAAATTATCTACCAAACTTAAAGAAATTGAAGATTTTACCAAATTCTAGACTCAATTATCTGCTTTGTTATGTAATGAATCGTACTATTCTGTAGATGAATATTTGTGTTGTTACATGGGTAAATTGTATGTGTATTTATTATATTCATTAAGTGTATTTATTATCTTCATTAAGTTAAATTATTCCGTTAGAATTTCATGACGTATCCCATATCATGTAGCCTATTGATATAATGGATGAATAAAAGAATTGAAATTGACTTAAATTAGATGATTTCTATTGCAGGAACTCACACAACGGGGGTGGAGTTGCTGTATGACATAAATATGATAGCTATGTAGATTCAGTAATAAGTATTGATTAGACTGAAAGTATTAGTAGAGATCTAGACTTTGAAATTGTTATAATAAAATGTTTTTTATTGTAAAGCAGAATTTATTATAGTTGTATATATGGATCTCCTTCAGGAAACTATTTTTTTTAATCTTCGTTAGTAATCCAATTGCAATGAATAAATGCATAATACATAAAGCGTTATCCAAATTATTAAACGGACATAAACAGAAGAATATTATAATTCTGGGTGATATAAAATAAATACATTGGAGGATTCTTATGAATCTAAAGTCATTTATCATATAATCTAAAAGACTTAATTGGTCATGTGCCTCCAAGAATCACGCCTTATTGTATGAGTGCAATAGATCATGTTACTCGTATTACTAACGTAGATGGTATCATCTATGTAAATATAATGGGCAAAAAAGCAGATTATTACGGACAAATATTAGTAATAAATAATCGGCGAAACTCACAGAAAAAAATTCAATATAAAAAAAATCTTCTCTGATTCCAATATTTAAACATTAAAAAGAATTCTAAATAATGAGTCTTGGAATGCAGTTTATAGAATGCAAGGGGTTAACAATAATTGATGTAAGTTTCTGATAATAATAATACAATATTTAAAGAAAAATTTTCCATTTAATAGGATTAATTTACGTTCTAATAAAAATAAAATTACTAATGCTGTTATATTAGAGAGGATTAATATTGATTTAAAACAGAAAATAAGAGCAATGCATGAGTGGTATCAGCCAACGAAGTTAAATGTCTTTAAAGAAAGATATACACAATACTGGTATAATAAAAGCTTTCGTAAGGAAATAAGAAAATTGAAATCGTAATAAATTAATAGAAAAATTGAATTATCTGACTCTATATCGAAATATTGTTGGGTTTTTGTTAATGATATCAGAAACGATACTAGCCTGGACAATTGCTATAATAATAGTAACAAAAAATTAAATAATGGAAATGAAATTATCAGTGATCCCAAAGTAGTGTGTATATTCTTAACAATTTTTTTGGTTGATTCTGCTGACAATGATATTTATAAAAATAGTATAACAAAAGTTACAGGCCTACCTACGTTTGTTAACGACATTACACTACTAACATTGGATGATATTTTACATTTTGTGGAAAGCCTTAGGCCTAATAGTAAAAAGTCCGTCGGTTGGGATGAAATATCATCGTATTTGTTAAAAAAAGGTGTAAACATGAATTAGTCTACCCACTATTACACTTGATAAATTTCGTTTTGGAAGAGGCATGTTTCTTGAAATATTAAAATTATCCATTGTAAAACCGCTCCACAACAAAGACAAGAAAGATGATGCCCAAAACTTTAGACGGTTGCCCTAATCTCAGTGTTAGTAAATTAATTGAAAGAAATATATTATCACACCTGACAATTTAGAATATAATGAATCAATGAACATACTGGGGGACTTTCAGCATGACATTATAAAGAGTCATAGCACAATCTCTGCAGCCTGCAATCCATGCTGAATAGGTTCTGTATCAGTTTTCGTGTTTTGAACTACTGTGGAATTAGACTGAATTAGAAGTGCTCGCCATAGTTGTAGGTGTGGTGAAATGTTTAACAAACTTCATTGCTAGAGCTTTTGTCTTGTGCTCTTTTGTAAATCCTGCTTGGTTTAAAAAAAACTATTATTGATTCAGCATCTGTGGTAGGCTAGATGTCGACACGTCTCCGTTATGAATTTACTCACTGACTTTTCTTCTTCACGTTGTATTATTAATAGGGACCGGATTCTTAGGTTTTTACCTATTTTTTTCCTTACTTCCAAAACAAAAAGCGCTTATACACTTTTCCGAATCACGTCCATAGGATTCACCCACATTAATACCTAAATGGGGTATAAAAACCTAAATACACCTAAACGGGATATAAAACCTATAATATCTAATTTAGGCTACTTTTTTTGTCTTTTTTTGTTTGTCAGTTGAGATTTCGATATTTTGCGGAGAGACAATTTTTGTGGGGTTGAAATTAATACCACCAGCGATTCGTTCAACTCATTGTCGTCTATAACAGGATGGACGGTATCTAGAGAGGAAGTGTAATAGTACCGGCGTATTCCTTTTAAAATATTCGTACGAACAACCATTGTTGCCGTGTATGAACAAGGATATAGATTTCTGTGTTTTAAAGTGCTTGTTTGCGTTTATTGCTTCCCTGTTATTCATACTGAGTGTTCACACTGTTCGTTTTAAGAAGACATGTTAATTATGCGGAAACAAATGAAATCGAGTTTATTACGGTAGTGGATTGGCGACGACCTGAATTTCACTACAGATGGCAAAGTAATATTTTGTCAAACCTGCCAGAAACACGTAAGTATTATTTCCCTTTTTAGAAAAGGGGGAAATGTTCGTCCCTAGTTGATCTGTTATGCGGTTAGCATGCATAACAACCGAAGAAAGGAAACATCAATTTCACATTATCCACATCTAACCATAAAGTTTTTTACTCACTAAATTAGAAGCATCGGATTCGAATCCTGAGAAGGATAGTGTCTAGATACAGTATTAACTATTAACTAAGAGATAACAGGAAGAACTTCACAGTTGAGAAACTTGAAAGATATTTAGTGATACACTGTAACCAGGAAATGTTAGGCAAACTTATTTTCACTGCTTCTTTTGATTGTTTATGCTTTCTTTCTTCAATTGTGTAATATTGTCCTAAAGCAAGTTTACACAAATTTAAGTCAATTTTGTTGAGTTAAACTTTACAAGTATTATGTATTGAATCCTATGTAGCACATTCAAATTCATTAAACCAATTATTCTACCCGAAAACGATATTTTGGACAAAAAACCTAAAAAAAACTATTTCACCTAATGGAAAACCTAAAATAGTGTTTTTAAAAACCTAAAAATCCGGTCCCTAATTATTAATTGATTTGGCATTGTCAGTAAGCCCTGAAACGGGCAATTAAGTTGTTCTGAAGTTCCGATACCAGTATCTTTATAATAAATTAGCTTAAAAGGCCCGGCGTTGCCCGGGTTTTTATTTTTTAATTTGAAATTAACTTATGAAGGACTTTCGATTTTCAAACTCTAGGGCGTTGTATAATATGAAGGCCTACATAGAACTTGAAATGAGGAAGAACGACTTATCCCACTCAAACTATTCCCTTAGAAAACGCTAGATATAGCTTCTTATGGCTCATAGAGGATGTCGAATGTTGCATTCCGTTGCTTCTACACACAATGCCTGGGAGGGGTTGAAATAAGAAGAAACATAAATTCCGATTACATAAGATTGTATTGGAAATGTTTATTTCTCACTCTCATGTTACCATACAACCGTTTCGGAGCTGAAACTAAAAAAGAAAATCAATATCACTTTCATACTTTCCTTCCCCAAAACCTGGGACATAATATACTGCGGACATAGACTGAAAATGTTCCATCCTATGATGTTCCATCATCTTCTTGTAGATGTTTAGGGCCTATGATAAACATCCCTATACAAAGCCTACAGCTATGAGTGACGTATCAGTGGATAGGATTTTTTTACCGACTTCTGAAATAGCATACTCACTGGCACACACTTAAGCTGAACTTGCAATACGACCGCTTATTCTACATCAAAATGTGAAGTGAGAAAATGATATTTTCCATGTCGAGGGTAGAGAAAGTTATGTGACTGCTTCACATTGTGCTTTATTTTCTTGGATTTAATTCTTCAAGAATTATTTACACAGATGTATTAATTACATCGATAGCATCAGAATTTGTTAAAGCCCAGTATTATGTAGTTCCCAAAGCCCTGTGTGAACACTGTAAACAATATACTGTTGTCATGATAACTGAATTGCATTTCATTTTTCAGTATAATATTTTCAGAAATTATATAAATTTTCAAGGGAAGGAGTGGTTTGTTTGAATTTTAGTGTTCACCGCGTTACTTCCCGGGCTTAACTGGGTATGTGTGCAAAATGTCGTGCAAATTGGTCAAGAAATGTATATTTGTATACGGAACATACATATCCACATACATACATACGCACTTTCGATTTGGCTTGGTTGCAAAACTCACACTTTTGTTTGATTATGAAAACATGTGACAGCGGAACTCTCAAACTGTGAATATGTCACACTTCTTTTGTCACACTTTAATTTTTTGTTTGTTATGTAAACATGTGACAGCAGAACTCTCCAACTGTGCCTCATTTCACATTTCCTACTTTTCCTGTGGATTTTCCAAAAATTTTCTTTCATACAAACTTTGTCCTGACAGTTATGAAAAAAGAAAATCAGTCAAATCGGCCGAGCCGTTCTCAAGTGATGCGGCAACATACATTATGGAAATTCATTTTTATTTATATAGAGTAACTAGCGTTAAATATGAGGTATGTCTACTAAATTTGGGGAATGATATAATAAAAACACAAAAACAAAATGCACATGGGAAATATTTTTATTGGCCTTCAAAATAGTCGCCACAAGGTTCAATACACTTTTAACAACGTTCGTAAAGCTTATGCAAACTGTCGGAAAATATTTTCTTAGGAATCGTTTTCATAAGTGTTGACACATGACACATGCTTGATTAAATTTAGTCAGATGGAGATGGAGCTGACTCAATACTATTCTGATTGCAGCAATTTCTCCATCAAAAGCCGTTCTTCTGTATCCTGCTGATGTAGAGAAGGAGAAAATACTGCTAGATACACCTGCCCCGGCTCTATCAGTCTTGTCTGAGTAGGAGCCATCTGTGTAAATATGCAACCAGTCAGTTTCGGGATATTCTCTGTTGATAGTTTCTAGGGCAAATTGTTTTAGCTGCTGATCACTTGTTTCTTTCTTCTTTACTTCCTCGGGTAATCGTAGGGAGCACTCTATTGTTTTGTATGTGAGCGGGCTTTGTGGTAGCGGGAGGAGGCAACGTTCAGCAGTGTTTTCGTTTTTGTGTAATTTATCTGTCAGCTCTGCAGCCGTTTGCATGAAGCCAGATTGAGTTTTAAGTCGACCATCTGGTGTGCTTGTATATGTTGACCAGTACGCGTCATTGGGAATTCGTAGGAATTTTTCAAAGAGCTGTAGACATCGTTCTTCAATTGTATATTGGAGGGGGTAGTTGTCAGTGAGGAACAGCATTGCATCTATTGGTGTTGTTTTAATTCCTCCAGTGATAAGGCGTAGTGCTTGGTTATGAATTAGTTCCAAGGGTTTAAGAGCTTGGTCAGTGGCTGTAATCAGTGATTCACAGCAGTATGTGAGCAGTGGTAGTATTACACGATGTAAACTGCGTCACCGACATATGTAAGCTGCGCCACCGACATATGTAAACTGCACCACCGACATTTAAATGGCGTCACCGTTATACTAACGCACTAACATTTTCTTTCCCACTTCTCCAGACTTAGGGCTGGCTATGAAATTGCATAGGTGTGGTTAAAAATATTAGGCTTAGTAGCTTTGTCATTTTAAAAAATGTTAAAAACAATATCCTAATTTCTTTTGCATGAACGCTACGTCACTTATAAAATTGTTAAAAACACTACCCTAATTTTGTTGCATGAGCACTTTGTTCTCATATGAAAGTTGTTACCAACCTCAAAATAGAGCAGATAAAGCACTACAGTAGTTACCAACATACATAGAACGGTACCAACCTGCATACAAGTACGCTCCCATCACCTCATGTGCAAAAAATTGTTACTGAATAGAAACGAACATTCACATATTAGGTCTAACTTTTGTTTGCCTATAGCCTAACTAGTGCCGCAACCTACATATCTCCGTGGCGCAGTTTACATATCTGTGTGCCGCAATTTACACATCTAATTTTTATTCTACTTCAAATTCGGTGTCAACCGTGGCGCAGATTACATACACCCAAAAAAAACCAAGCAGGATTTACAAAATAGCACAAGACAAAAGCTCAAGGAATGAAGTTTGCTAAACATTTCACCACACCTACTACTATGGCGAGCACTTATAATTTCAGTCTAATTCAACATTGGTTCAAAACACGAAAACTGATACAGAACCCATTCAGTATGGATTGCAGGACAATTTTAAAAGTCCTCTTATGACAACTTGTGTTACCATTAATAAAAGCATAAAACCAAAACCTATTAGTGTAACATCGAAAGTTCCATATTTTAGGCTACGGGAATAATTTAAACAGCTTGCATCGGTAATGCCAAAATGTCATTTATGCCAAAAGGGACAAATGTTCTACCAAAAAAATAAAGTGAACTGTAAGAAGATAAAGAGACTATCTGCTCACTCAAATAATTGAGCTCTGTACGTTTGTTATTGCAGAACATAAGTAAATAAAAGTTGTCTTGAGAGGACTACCTATAGGTACTTCTATCGAGGAAATTGACAGACAGCAAAGAAATCTTCAGTATCCTGTAGAAAGTGTGAGACAGTTAAAAATGCACTCCAGAGCAATGAAGTTTGAAGCTATGCCATTGTGAGTCATAACACTTTTTGATACTCCCAACACCCCAAATATCAGAAATTTAACGACTAAAGGTCAGGACGACCTAAAAGTCACATTTTCTTACTACTGAGGCTACCACGGACCCGTACAGTGCTACAAATGCCAAGCTTTCGGCCATAAAGCTGTTGGGTGTTACATTTCAGCAAAATGTGTACGCTGTGGTGAAAATCACCCAACTAAAGAGTGTACGAAAGACCCACTTCATCCTCAAGATTGCGACAATTGCAATAAGGCCCATCCCGCTAATTATAAGAAGTGTGAAAAGTTCTTAGCTTATTCAAATGGCCGAAATAGTCCCTCACAAGGAAAAGACAGACAGAAATTCGTTTATAACAATTCTGACTTCATTTAACTGCCAAAGAAGGTAGTGTTTCTAATATTGAATTGGCATCTAAAGAAAATTCTGCCAAAGACACAGATCCACTAGGTTTAAACAGTGTTGGGCATTAATCAATTAATTTTTCAATCAACTCGTTAATTGACTAAAAATTTAATTGCAATTAAATTAATTGCAATTAAACGTTTAATTGCATATTGCAATTAAATTATTTGGATTAATGTATGTTATTCGTAACTCGCAATTAAAATAATTGCAATTAACTTGTTTAATTGTCTATGAAACAATTAAAACTAACAATTAACTTACTTACCTTTACCGAAATCAGTTAAAAGTATTAAATTTTACCTACATTAATAAAAATCAATACTACTTATTGATAAAAAAACGAATATCATCCTTCAATATACTCATTATTTATATTTTAATGTATATTTTTAATTTGTGCAATGTTTTGATATCGTACGAGTACATAACAAAAAAATCCACCGCTGTGGCTCAGGGGATCCGTTCAATCCTCTCCCGCAGCGGGCCCGGGTTCGATTCCAAGTTACCTGGATGAGGTTTTCCCGGGGTTTTCCCTCACCTGTGAGAGAAAATTCAGGTAACTTTAGGCCCTTGTGGTCCCAAGATATCATCTGACCATCATTATCATCTTCATACCATCCTCGCCTTGTTTGAAGGGAGTGTGTGTGTGGGTGTGAATTGTGTGCATCGTCCTATGTGTTCGTGTCGTCTCGGAGGTGGCCCCGGCATTGGGATGATCACTCATCTGGGGAGGCCCTCCATGTCCTTGTCTGGTCAAAAAAGTGATCCTGAGAATATTCATTTACTTCCTGCTCATTTTCGATGCTGTGCACATACGTTAAGCCTATGCGCAACTACGGACGCAAACAAAATTTTGAGCGAGCAAAACACCCCATTGTCCGAAATGGATGCTACAGTCATGAAGTTTTGTGGAAGGCTGCAGGACGACCAAAGAATGCTGAAATAATACACACCTTAAGCCGACCTGGTGAGACAAGATGGAATAGCTTGTCTGATGCGCTCCAGCAAATTTACAACATTAAAGAAAAAACCTTGCTTTTACATAGATCATTAAACATAAAAAATGCTATCAAAGAGAACGAATTTTATTATATACCCGAGCATTTAATAATTAAGGAATCGCGCACAATGTGCATTATCTTAACCTACTGACAGTCCTGAACCCGGGAAAAGGATTTTTCACTACTGAAAAATCCTTGACCCGGCCGGGAATCAAACCCGGGCCGCCGGAGTGGAAGGCAGGCGCGCTACCGACTCACCCACGGCGACGGACATGACCTGTACTGCGCCAGTGGCAGAAGCCCTCGACATAATGCAGAGTGAGACCAACGCATATTATGGGATAGTCCTGCCGTGCTTTCAGGCATTAAGAAAAAAACTACACAAAATTGAAAGGAAAAACAACTTTTCTTTTTGCAACCTTTTGATCAAGGCATTACAGGGAGAGTGTCGAAAAAAGATTTGAAAAATGTATGACATCAGCACTCCTGAAGCGGAAAATGCGGCAATTCGGCATTGTACCCAAGATTTAAAAATAAATGGTTAACCTGTTTAGAGCCCGCGGATCGTACAAATCTTCTAAACGTTTTCAAGACCTGTATTTCCAAACAAATGAATGACAACGTAGAAACATCAGTAGCAACAAAAAAAAAGTACCGAAGAAAATAGTTTTTTCAACTTGAACTCTGACTCGGACTCCCGATATTTCATCGACAGAAACAAACCAAATCTCCTTCGATGCACCACTGACTAAAGCCGAACTTTTAATGCTGCACTTTTTTGCAGAAGAAAGCCAGGATTTGCAACTCCTCAACAGATATCCTGAGATAAAAAACCTTTTCATTAAATATAACACACCTTTACCACAGTCAGCTGCAGTTAAACGACTTTTTTCTTTTGCAACCATGACAAATCTGCCGAAGAGTCACAAATTGACCGACAGTATGTTCGAAAAGAGAGTCGTGTTAAAATGCAATCTAAACTATTATAAGAAATTATAGTCTGTCGTTATCTGAGTAATCAGGTTTAATTAAAATCATTCATGTGTATTAATATCAGTGTTTTATGTGTAACTAAGTTAACATGTGTATTTCAGTATCTTACGCATTTTGTTATGATACCAGGCCCGTACAGTAGTCCTTTTGAAGAGTCACAAATTGACCGACAGTATGTTCGAAAAGAGAGTCGTGTTAAAATGCAATCTAAACTATTATAAGAAATTATAGTCTGTCGTTATCTGAGTAATCAGGTTTAATTAAAATCATTCATGTGTATTAATATCAGTGTTTTATGTGTAACTAAGTTAACATGTGTATTTCAGTATCTTACGCATTTTGTTATGATACCAGGCCCGTACAGTAGTCCTTTTTAATTGTTAGTTTTTATTTAAATTCATAAAACAATTAAAAATAATTAATTGTTAATTGTAGCAAATTACGATTAACAATTGATTAATTGTTAATTGCTACCACTACAATTAACAATTAATCAATTGTTAATTGTAATTTTCCACAATTACAATTGATCAATTGTTAATTGCATTTTCCACAATTACAATTGATCAATTGTTAATTGCTACCACTACAATTAACAATTAATCAATTGTTAATCTTTAATTGTCTTTACAATTAAAATTTGCCCAACACTGGGTTTAAAGAAACAAAGAATTTCATAAAGAATTTGATGAATGGCAATCGTTTTGCATTAAATAATATTGTAAGCATGAAACTAATCCAATTACAAAACTGTTTGTTAACTGAGGGAATTACTTCAGTTTCAACAGAAGACGGATAGAGGGAACACGTAAATGGCTCTACAAGCATAGACTGTTATCTGAAAACTGTACATTCAAGAGTGGAGGAGAGTATTTTATATATTCTATTGTTTGACTTATATTCCCCTAATTTGTTAGAGGAATAAGTTCACACTTATATGTCAGATTGTAGAATCTATATTGTATAGTCAGGGATTTACAGAAATCCGATACTATACCAATAAAAGATTAATGCAAAGAATAACATTTTCTTTACCCTTAACGGGTTCAGCCCGTAAAATTGAACTTTATATAGACGGAGAGCGTTCTGTTAAACAATATTTACGATTCAAAATAACATAATAGTTATTTAGGATACTCGTTTCAGAAGTAAAGCTTTAATATCGAGTTGAGCCAATTTAAACTACGACCGAAGGGACGAGTAACTAAAGCTTTGCTAGTTATTTATCTAGAGTAGTCAATAATTAATATTTTTCGTATATTTAATTAAATTTATTTTAAAAATTCAGGGAAAAGATTTATTATTCATTGTACTTCATTCGACTTGGCTAGTGCGTACTTAATCTTTTACGTGATTGAGGAGTAGTTTCCTGGTAACAAGAGAAATCATCAAATATTACTGAAGTCTCCATTTTAGAGCTGGCGTCAAAAAACGAAACCGAGGGAAGATGATTAATTTGGCACTCCACCAGCTGCAATTATAGAAGCAGTCAGACATGAACTTGAGATATTACTCCTGAAGAGATAAAACATCTTCATAACTTATGGCGCAATTTGATTGCACTATGGTATAGCAGAAATTCAACCGGGATTCATTATATGAACAGGTTGAAAAAAATAAAATAAAGGTAAATTTATGATCAATTTCACGAAATTCAAGGACTGATGCGTGAATAATGGAGCAAGATTATGAAGATACTGTATTACAGAATTTTTCCGAAAAGTCTAAAAGCATTGAACCCTCTAGCCTTTAGTCTGAATATTCTATAGTCAAATCAACTCGCATAAATATTCAAAATTAAAGTAATTGCAACATTACAATAACTTTCAATTGATGTTGCGCTTGCCATTAAAGTGTGTTTTAGGTTTTGTTAAAGCTGTGTTTTACATTTCATGCGTGTGTGTGTGTGTTTTTTTTTTACATGAATACAATGCTTCCCTTTTATTGCTCGGAAATGATGAACAAATCGTACGTTTTCATAACGATAAAAATAAAAATATTTTTATCATTATTATTTTATTTCACCTTTGTTTATACTATTTCAACATCTAGGTCATATCACGAGACGGGATTCTGCTGGTCTTACCAGAGTAGGTTAAGTAGCTATTGATGTGCATCTGTTTGCTATTATCGGTGTGAGTAGTAATAGCCTGTTTATAGTCCGGGGAAGGCCGTGACTTAGGCCTACACACTCAAAACTATATGAAATCAAAAAACAAACAAAGAGAGAATTTTACATAACCTAAAAACTAGACGCAAATAAAAATATCTTAAACGATTTTATCGCTTCACATTCCAATTGCAAGACATGATTATATAAATTTACCTACTTACAAGTATTTAAGTAAAAGGAGATTTCTGAAGCCATGAATTTTCGTTACTCCAATTTTAGCTTTTCCAGGTAAGTCTGTTTGTCTGTGAGGCGATGACAAGTCTGTTTTTCTGTGAGGCGAAGACATAAACACAATCGGGAGAAATGCAAAAAGTCTTTCTGATGCCTGCAGGGATGATGAATTGAAAATTAATACAGAAAAAATAAGCATATGGTCATCAAACTCCAAAATATGCACTGCAAAATATTAAAATAGCAGATAAAGCATTCGAACAAGTGGAGAAATGCATATATCGGGAGCAATAGTTCCACATACAAATAACACTATGACAGATATTAAGTTTCGACCGAAATCAGGAAATGCTTGTTTATATCAATTCAGAAATTTTAATCTTCTCATCTTCTGTTCAGAAATCTAAAAATTCAAATAAAAAAGACAACTTATCCTGCCGTTGTTTTATATGGATGTGCATGTGAGACAGGCCCCTTACTCTTCGGGAAGAACGTAATCTGTGAGTATTCGAAAACAGGATGCTTAGGAAAATATTCAGACCTAAGAGAGTGTGACGGGCTTTCTTACTTTATGCTATAAAGTTCCTTAACTTCTTGAATTAAATCTTCGCAAAAATTCTTCGCCAAAATCTGTGACGACTAACATGTGATTATTCGCAATCGTAGTACATAAGTTTACTGAACTCCTACAAAACAAGGTCACTCATGCACCTGTCGTGTCATCATAACACTGCCTGCATAGTCCACATTCCAACACTCAGTACAACTACCTTTGACACCGGGTGATTGCAAATTTCCTACTCTCAGTCTACTTTCTCTTTCTTTTAACAATTTACCCAGTCTTGATAATATTGATGAAAATTTATATTAACGGGCGCCATCATCAATACGCTTCCTCTTTTCTTCTTTTTTTTTTATGTATCAGCCCAGACACAAATTAAATTATAGATACACAGGCTATGTACCTACATGCCCCTCGACTAGCTTTTAAGTTAACAGTGGAGACGGGAGTTGGGTTCGGGTTTATCTTTCTTTAATTATTTTGCTTCTCTCTCTATTTCTCCTTTTTCTCCTTTTTCAGTGCTCACTACCAAAGTATATACTTAGCCCAAAAATCAGCGACTCTCAAACCATTACAAGGATAAGGGTCAAAAATCTGAACTTCACGTTAATTTACTTTGCATAACAATAACCATAATTTATTTAATATATTATTTTTTTTCTTTTTTCAACAATAACAATCTTATATACAATAACTCACTGAGCGCCAAACTTTTTGATGGCTAGACTTCACGTTAATTTACTCTGCATAACAATGACCATAATTTATTTAATATATTATTTTCTCTTTTCAACAATAACAATCTTATATACAATAAATTACATTTACACTACATTAACCATTCAACATTTTTATTGGTAGGATAATATTTGATTATTCAAGGTTAGTATACCCAATTTTAACTGTATAAGTACGTTCTCTGTTCAACAATAACAAATTCCTAATTAATTATTTTAACCTTCTTTCTTTTTTTTTGTGTTTCCAGGTATCTACTAGAACGTCTCGTATTATTTACTATTAACTTGTGTAGTCACTTACATTTGCAACTTCAGGATAGTTCAATATATATATTATACTGGGTATTTTTTTTTCTTCTCTTGAATAAATAAAGGTTTTCAATTCATAATCCAGTCCTTACTCTACAGATTACACTCAATAATCCCACCTATGTCTTCTATATTAGTCTATTTGTCAGCTTAGTCCATGAAGAATTGTATTTAAAGATAGATAGAAAAGACAGTCTCACGAAGAAAGAAATAGAAGTTTAGGCCTATACCCACAGAGTGACTGTGGCGATAGACCACCGATACAGGAGCGACGTCTAGATCTTGAGTTACAAACAATCTGACTCCTCTCCTGCAACCGGGAAAATATTAATGGGCCGCAAACAAAAATACAATTTTGCAAATCGACGTCAGAGGTCCCTGACACTCTCTCCTAGAGGCACGTGGGGCCGTTGTTCGCCTCCAACATCGATGGCTTTCACAATCTCTCATAAATTTCTGTTCTTTATATGTTACTGGTATAGGCCTTGCCTACTACCAGATTTTATTTGTTTGATTCGGGATACTTCCGGCGTTCCCTCACCTCACCCTTACAATCTCTAGTACTGTTCATAAACTACTTATCAGTACACTACTCGTAATTACCTTTTCTCCTCTTTCTGACCTAACCAATCATTTGTTATTATCTTTCCACTCACTCACCTCTTTCTAACCTGACCAGTCATCAGCTATTATCTTTTAACCCCTTTCTTTCTTTAAGTAGAATTCCCTTCAGCTTATACCATTGATTTAATTCACTCGGTGGTTATTCTAGTTTTCCTACTTCTTACGTTACTACTCTTTAGCATGGGCACCCAATCTTATTTTGTCTCTAAATTCCCTAGAATTCTAACTGAAACTAATTCACGCCCAGATTAGTAAGCTTCTCTATAACCCCTTTAGTGACTTCTACTTCTACCCTAACATGTAAATTTTCCAATGGTACACACCTAATGCACTACCACTCGTAGGCCTTCTTTTGCCCTTCAATCTTTCCACTTCTTATCCCCCTCTACCATATTCCATACACCTTCGCTTGTAGATAAATCTCTATAAAAACATAACTTAACATTACAGGCCAGCATGAAATCTATTTATAGATAGTCACCCGTCACCTGAACGAAACCCAAGAGGGAGGGGCCCTCGTAAGAAGTACTAAGCATGCCCCTTAATTACCTTTCTTCCTTACTCCCCTCGCGTCCTGTCTCAAAAATAACAAAGTTTATATGAGCATCACCAATTGCCCCTAGCTATGTATTCATTCGTGGGACAATTACCCAAAAAAAACTTAAAGTGAAGAGATATATCTTTGGCATTCAGTTGTTAGGCTCTAGACTGCTCTTTTATAATTAATTTAGACCAGAAATAGAAAATAGTTGGATTACTGGATTTCATCACTTTACTTCTAGAATTCTCACTTCTATATTTCTAATCTATTCTATTCTATTATTCCATACGGTGTCTAATCGCCATACATGACTTAGAAACCATCCTTAAAAAAAAAGGATATCTCAATTTTCTCACTCTCCAAACAATAAGAAAAAAAGTCTAGACGACTATACTCAACCAGTGATGTCCAACTTATCCTCCGATCCTGAGTTGTCTTCCATTACTTCCTGATGTCCATATCTGCTCTTATTCAGAGCGAGCAGTCACGACTCACTCTCACAGCTGATGTTCGCTGTAGCGGTGTCTCGTACTGGCCGACTTGGTGTATTCTTCTGATTAATGACTATCTCCATATAGCCGTGTCAAGGAAGTTCACAACCAGAATTTCCTTTAGATGAAAGTCTGACACACCATTATGCCAGAACGCCTCTACCGCTGTCACACATCCCAGTCTCGTCTTCTCCCTTCTGCCTTTTCAACTTCTCTCTCTCGTGGTCAGGCACGTACTACTAACCGTCTTTTAGGTTCCGCACGTCTGCCTCGTCGATTCACCGTCGACGCATGCGCACCTCTCCTTTTCTGTAATTCAAATAAAATTCAGGGCAGTATCGATAATCATAAAAATGTTCAATATCGATTAGTTGCGGTCCCCCAACCCTTCCTTTGTTTAGGAATGGTCTCCTATCGTTGATTATGCACGTCGCTATTTGCGTCGTTACATTCTTCCCTCACTCACCATAAAAAAAAAATAATGTTGACACAGGTCACATTCATTTTTTTTTTTTTTGTGCGTGTCTCTTTTACCAGCCTTAAAGAATGTTTATCCAGGAACAAAGGGTTTCAAGTCTTTGACGTGCCACTTCCCCAACTTTTTACCAAAACGGTTTGTCAGTTCGTAGCTATTTTCACTGAACTTTTTCTTTATAATATAGGGCCCGACAAACTTTGCACTTAAACCTGCTGTATAAGCTTGTGAGGCATCACTTAATTTAAAGTTTCTTCTTAACACTAGATCTCCTGGACGAAATCTCATCTCTCTCCTCCGAAGATTATAATAATGACTCGAATTCTTATAGGCGGTTTCTAAGTTATGTCTAACCATTAAACGTACCGTTTTCAATTTATTGAGTCTCTCCACCCAAAGTTTTGGAATTTCTTTATGAATCGGTTGGTTTTCCACCTTTTCAATCCTACTGATAATTTCAGGCTCCTTCCCATAATTTAGCATATAAGGAGTGCATCCAGTGGAACTATGCTTAGCCGTATTTATAGCAAAATTAAATTCTCTCAAATACACATCCCAAACTGTCTGATCCTTTTGAATATAACTAGAAATCATTGTTTTCAATACTCTATTGACTCTTTCTACTGGATTTCCTTGTGGCGAATATACAGGTAAATAACAAGGAGTTATATTAAAAGCTTTAGCTATCTCTCGCATTAATTTACTAGTATATTGCGGTCCATTATCCATCAGCAAATATCCCGGAATTCCCCATTTAAGGATAATCAATTCATAAAATGCTTCCGTAACTGCTCTACTGGTTGCTTTCCTTAACGCTTTACACTCTACATATTTGGTAAAGGTGTCCTGAAATACTACAATGTATCGGTTCCCTTTTTTGGAACGTGGGTAAGGTCCCAACAAATCAGTAGCTACAGTCATCCAAGGTTTCTCTTTCTGGTAAAAATGCATTGGTCCTGCTTGAGCCGTCTGTAACACTTTCTGTCTCTGACATATTTCACAAGCAGTAACATACTTAGCAACATCTCTAAACATTCCCGGCCAATAATACTTGTTTGCTATTCTAAAGAAAGTTTTAGCTATCCCCATATGTCCTGCAGTAGGTGCATCATGACATTCCTGCAATACTTTAATCCTATAATCTTGCGGAATAACTAATTTCCACCTATTCACTGTTCCCTCTAAAGTTTGTTCTAACTGATCTAATCTTAAATGGTACAACTTCTCATCTACGACCTTCCAATCTGGCCAAAATTTAGGTTTACTTTGTACTTGCTCTTTCCGCTTAATATACCAAGCATCTTGTATATTTTCCCATTCCACTACTTCAGAGTTATCAGTCAACAAGAGGCAAAATTCTTCCTCTACCGTTTTCTCTTGAACTTTCCCTTCGTATATTCTAGATAAAGCATCCGGAACTTTTTGTAATCTACCAGGCCTATGTATTACTTCAAAATCATACTCCTGGAGCAATAAACTCCACCTAGCTAATCGTCCAGTCGGATTCTGTAATGTATTTAACCATTTCAGAGCAAAGTGATCAGTATATACTTTAAAATGATAACCTTCCAAATAAGGACGAAACTTTTGAACTGCCCACAATATAGCTAACAATTCTTTCTCGACTATTGCCCACTTTTGCTCACCTACTGTTAAAGTTCTGCTAGCATAAGCTATTACTTTTTCCTCTCCTTCCTCTCCTGTCTGAATTAATGCTGCTCCTAATCCTGAAAAACTAGCGTCGGTCTGTAGCACTAGGGGTTTAGTATAATCTGGACAAGTTAATATAGGACTACTAGATAATTTCGATTTTAATTCATCAAAAGATTCCTGACATTCCTTAGTCCAACGCCATCTCTGATTCTTTTTCAGAAGTGCAGTGAGGGGCTTTACAACTTCAGAAAAAAATGGAATGAATCGTCGGTACCAAGATGCCAATCCTAAAAATGCTCGTACTTCCTTGACTTTTGTAGGGGCTGGATACTCAAGGATACACGAGATTTTATCTGAATCTACAGCAATTCCTAATGGAGTAATGATATGACCCAAATATTTTAATTCACTTCTACAAAATTTTGATTTTTCCCTATTAATTTTCAGGTTAGCTTTTCTTAATTTCTCTAAAACTTTTTCTAACAAAGACAAATGTTCTTCAAATGTCTCGCTAATAAGTACTATATCATCCAAGTAACAAAAGCATTTCTCTCCTATCTCTTCTCTTAATATAGTATCAACTAATCTTTGAAACGAGGCTGGTGCGTTATGGATTCCAAAAGGCATAACTCGAAACTGATACAATCCTCTACCAGGTACGGTAAATGCTGTTTTTTCTTTACTTGCTTCATCTAATGGAACTTGCCAATACCCATTTTTCAAATCTATTGTACTGATATACCTAGCATGTCGTAATTTACTCAAAACATGTTCAATGTATGGCAAAGGATAACTATCTCTTTTAGTACAATTGTTTACTTTTCTGAAATCTACGCAGAACCTCCATGTTCTATCTGGTTTCTTTACCATAACTACCGGAGACGACCAAGGTGAATTTGAAGGCTCTATAACTTTTTCCAATAACATTTTATCTATTTCCGCGTGTATAACTTTTTCCAAAATGGGTGATACTGGATAATATCTTTGTTTTATAGGTTTTGCATCGCCTGTATCAATAACATGAGAAATCAGATCGGTAAGTCCAGTACACTGATCAAATTTCTGTAACTGATTTTCCAAAAACATATTCAATCTGTCCCTTTCCTGAGGTGTAGGTAAAGTAAGAATATTATGTAGTTGATCTTCTTCTTTTAAATCTATAGCCTTAACAAATTGAAAAATTTTTGCTGGTTCATCTTTGAAATACCAAGTCCCATCTTGCAAATCTACTACTAACCCAATTTGTTTCAAAACGTCCATGCCCAGAATCATATCTACTGCTAAATTTGGCATAATTTTACATTTTATCTGAAAAATCCTGTCCTGCAATTTCATCTCAAAAGTTCTCTCTCCTGTTATAGAACTATAAGTTTTATCTGCTAATTGCACCACCCTAACTTCAGATTCTTCTACTGCTAAATCTAACATTTTACACAAAAAATCACCCTTCTCTCCCACATAAGTTTTATCTGAACCGGAATCTATTAAAGCAATAAATGTAATATCCTCCAGCAAAATTTCAACAAAACATCTATCTCCATTAACTAAATCTGTAGGATTTATATTTAACATCACACAAGCCTGATTTTTAGTTAATTGTCATAAGGGATTTGTAGGCCTAACTTTTCTTTCTTGGGGCATCCTACAATCAATAGACCTATGTCCAAGCTTATTACAATTATAACATTTAATCGTAGTGCGTGGAGTAACTCTACGAGGTGCTTTACACTCGAACTGCCTATGTCCTGTTTTATCACAATTCCAACATCGCTGATTATTTGAAAAACGCAAAGTGGTGTTTTTACCATTATCCCTCGACTCATCCTGTCTCTCTTTATTTTCTATTACTTTAACCATTCTAGAATCATTTACAGGACTTGAATTCCGTTCCTTATCCCACGTCTTTGCAGAAAAACTAACATTGGGTTTCTTTTGTAACTCGGACGATGGAAGTTCCTGTTTTCCCTGAATTCCTAGCGCTGTATGAACTGAAGGTATAACAACTTGTCTCTGAGGTTTATAAGCCGTTTCTTTAATTGTAGCTCTAACCTGCGTTGGAGGAGGAATATATCTCTCAGAATCTAACAATATTTGTTCATACTGTCTACCTACACGTATTAAATCTGTTATAGTTTGAATCTCTGCAGGTCTAATGTATAATTTTACGTCAGGACGCAAATTTTTGATAACATTCTTCATCATTTGTTGAGGACTCATTGGAGTACTCAGCCTCCTCATTAACGTTTGAATAGCATTAACATAATCAAAAATCGATTCTTTAGGACCTTGCGTTCTCTGTCTAATCTCATCCAAAAGCGAGTCTTCCTCATCAATAGGCAAATAATATTCTCTAAATTCTTTCAAAAAAGCTTCCCATGTAGGCCAATCTGTTAATCTGTTCCTGTACCAAAGTAAAGCTGAATCTTGTAAAATTTCGGGTAATACTGACAATAACTCTACACCCTGTAACTTAGAACTTTGTTTTAAATCTTCCAATCTCTCCAAAAATAAGTAAATACTATCCCCAGGTTTGAATTTAATGTTCCATTTACGAACCAGATCCAAAGTATTTGGTTTATGCGGCTCTAACTGAATTGTAAACGATGGTACTACTGGTACAACTTCTTCTGAATCAGCTACCGCCATGGCCTTCCTACGCATTAACTTAACCCATGTATACACTACATCTCCATATGAATCTTGTGGAATCGTTATATTATGTTCAACTAAATCTTCTTCCAAAACTTCCTGACTCAGAGCAAAAGCCGTAATTAACACTTGAAATGACTGAGGGTTCTTACGGGCATAATCTAACAAGCGTTGTCTTAACTCATCCCTTGTACCTGTGGTCGGTAACTTTACTCTATCACATTCTGCCTCTAAATCCGCCTTCCTCAACTTCCTAATAGCTTGGGTTAGCTCAGCTGCTCTTATTTGTGCATACGGATCAACATAAGTAGCCATATTTATATATTAACAATACCACTGGAAAAAAAAAGATTAGAACACACAATAGTTCAGTCGTCTGTCTTAGTCATCTATAGAAGTCCTTACTTGTCAATAGTCATTATTCTTTTCCCAAAAATATGTTATTATTATTTTTTTGAGAATAAATTTCAGTTATACTAACCTAACTCCCCAAAATTCTTTTAACCCTATCTCGCCTCACGTTAGGATATCAAACTATCACTGCCTCACGCTATGGGCTATCATAATACGGAACTTCAACTGAATAAAGGTTTCTTTTTTTTTTTTTTAACAATTTTAACTAAATTAAGTTGCAACAATTAGCAATACTGTTTTGTTTTAACACTACTCAGCCCCACGATATGGGCGCCAAAATTTTTACGTGGACTTTCTTACTTTATGCTATAAAGTTCCTTAACTTCTTGAATTAAATCTTCGCAAAAATTCTTCGCCAAAATCTGTGACGACTAACATGTGATTATTCGCAATCGTAGTACATAAGTTTACTGAACTCCTACAAAACAAGGTCACTCATGCACCTGTCGTGTCATCATAACACTGCCTGCATAGTCCACATTCCAACACTCAGTACAACTACCTTTGACACCGGGTGATTGCAAATTTCCTACTCTCAGTCTACTTTCTCTTTCTTTTAACAATTTACCCAGTCTTGATAATATTGATGAAAATTTATATTAACGGGCGCCATCATCAATACGCTTCCTCTTTTCTTCTTTTTTTTTTATGTATCAGCCCAGACACAAATTAAATTATAGATACACAGGCTATGTACCTACATGCCCCTCGACTAGCTTTTAAGTTAACAGTGGAGACGGGAGTTGGGTTCGGGTTTATCTTTCTTTAATTATTTTGCTTCTCTCTCTATTTCTCCTTTTTCTCCTTTTTCAGTGCTCACTACCAAAGTATATACTTAGCCCAAAAATCAGCGACTCTCAAACCATTACAAGGATAAGGGTCAAAAATCTGAACTTCACGTTAATTTACTTTGCATAACAATAACCATAATTTATTTAATATATTATTTTTTTTCTTTTTTCAACAATAACAATCTTATATACAATAACTCACTGAGCGCCAAACTTTTTGATGGCTAGACTTCACGTTAATTTACTCTGCATAACAATGACCATAATTTATTTAATATATTATTTTCTCTTTTCAACAATAACAATCTTATATACAATAAATTACATTTACACTACATTAACCATTCAACATTTTTATTGGTAGGATAATATTTGATTATTCAAGGTTAGTATACCCAATTTTAACTGTATAAGTACGTTCTCTGTTCAACAATAACAAATTCCTAATTAATTATTTTAACCTTCTTTCTTTTTTTTTGTGTTTCCAGGTATCTACTAGAACGTCTCGTATTATTTACTATTAACTTGTGTAGTCACTTACATTTGCAACTTCAGGATAGTTCAATATATATATTATACTGGGTATTTTTTTTCTTCTCTTGAATAAATAAAGGTTTTCAATTCATAATCCAGTCCTTACTCTACAGATTACACTCAATAATCCCACCTATGTCTTCTATATTAGTCTATTTGTCAGCTTAGTCCATGAAGAATTGTATTTAAAGATAGATAGAAAAGACAGTCTCACGAAGAAAGAAATAGAAGTTTAGGCCTATACCCACAGAGTGACTGTGGCGATAGACCACCGATACAGGAGCGACGTCTAGATCTTGAGTTACAAACAATCTGACTCCTCTCCTGCAACCGGGAAAATATTAATGGGCCGCAAACAAAAATACAATTTTGCAAATCGACGTCAGAGGTCCCTGACACTCTCTCCTAGAGGCACGTGGGGCCGTTGTTCGCCTCCAACATCGATGGCTTTCACAATCTCTCATAAATTTCTGTTCTTTATATGTTACTGGTATAGGCCTTGCCTACTACCAGATTTTATTTGTTTGATTCGGGATACTTCCGGCGTTCCCTCACCTCACCCTTACAATCTCTAGTACTGTTCATAAACTACTTATCAGTACACTACTCGTAATTACCTTTTCTCCTCTTTCTGACCTAACCAATCATTTGTTATTATCTTTCCACTCACTCACCTCTTTCTAACCTGACCAGTCATCAGCTATTATCTTTTAACCCCTTTCTTTCTTTAAGTAGAATTCCCTTCAGCTTATACCATTGATTTAATTCACTCGGTGGTTATTCTAGTTTTCCTACTTCTTACGTTACTACTCTTTAGCATGGGCACCCAATCTTATTTTGTCTCTAAATTCCCTAGAATTCTAACTGAAACTAATTCACGCCCAGATTAGTAAGCTTCTCTATAACCCCTTTAGTGACTTCTACTTCTACCCTAACATGTAAATTTTCCAATGGTACACACCTAATGCACTACCACTCGTAGGCCTTCTTTTGCCCTTCAATCTTTCCACTTCTTATCCCCCTCTACCATATTCCATACACCTTCGCTTGTAGATAAATCTCTATAAAAACATAACTTAACATTACAGGCCAGCATGAAATCTATTTATAGATAGTCACCCGTCACCTGAACGAAACCCAAGAGGGAGGGGCCCTCGTAAGAAGTACTAAGCATGCCCCTTAATTACCTTTCTTCCTTACTCCCCTCGCGTCCTGTCTCAAAAATAACAAAGTTTATATGAGCATCACCAATTGCCCCTAGCTATGTATTCATTCGTGGGACAATTACCCAAAAAAAACTTAAAGTGAAGAGATATATCTTTGGCATTCAGTTGTTAGGCTCTAGACTGCTCTTTTATAATTAATTTAGACCAGAAATAGAAAATAGTTGGATTACTGGATTTCATCACTTTACTTCTAGAATTCTCACTTCTATATTTCTAATCTATTCTATTCTATTATTCCATACGGTGTCTAATCGCCATACATGACTTAGAAACCATCCTTAAAAAAAAAGGATATCTCAATTTTCTCACTCTCCAAACAATAAGAAAAAAAGTCTAGACGACTATACTCAACCAGTGATGTCCAACTTATCCTCCGATCCTGAGTTGTCTTCCATTACTTCCTGATGTCCATATCTGCTCTTATTCAGAGCGAGCAGTCACGACTCACTCTCACAGCTGATGTTCGCTGTAGCGGTGTCTCGTACTGGCCGACTTGGTGTATTCTTCTGATTAATGACTATCTCCATATAGCCGTGTCAAGGAAGTTCACAACCAGAATTTCCTTTAGATGAAAGTCTGACACACCATTATGCCAGAACGCCTCTACCGCTGTCACACATCCCAGTCTCGTCTTCTCCCTTCTGCCTTTTCAACTTCTCTCTCTCGTGGTCAGGCACGTACTACTAACCGTCTTTTAGGTTCCGCACGTCTGCCTCGTCGATTCACCGTCGACGCATGCGCACCTCTCCTTTTCTGTAATTCAAATAAAATTCAGGGCAGTATCGATAATCATAAAAATGTTCAATATCGATTAGTTGCGGTCCCCCAACCCTTCCTTTGTTTAGGAATGGTCTCCTATCGTTGATTATGCACGTCGCTATTTGCGTCGTTACAAGAGATGAAAACTGCATAATGACGAGCTCCAAATCTTTACTTCTACCGAATATAATAAAGGTGAATTAAATCACGGAGGATGAAATGGACTGGACAAGTTGCGCACAAGGGAGAGAAAAACATATCTAAAAAAATATTCACCGGGAGACCAGAAGGAGAAAGACTACATGGAAGACCTAGACGTAGGTGGAGGATAATGTAAGAATAGATTTAAGAGAAGTAGGATATGCGAGGAATTTTTGGATGGAGTTACCACAGAATAGGGTTGAATGGCGGGCTCAGGTAAGCGCGACAATGAACCTCCGAGCACCATAAAATAGATAATATTCCTTTAGTTTGCTTAAGAATTGGCTATTGCCATTGCCATTGGAAATATAAAATAAAATCAGGTAAACTGATGTAAAAAAGTGCCAGTATGTTTTTGTTTAATCAGTTATGATTGCAATTACGATATGCAGAATACAACAACAAAAAAAGTCATATTGGCCGCTTTCGGGATTTTAACCATGGAACTCCAAAATGTAAGGTCAAGACGTTATCATCTCAGCCACCTGGGTCAGTTTAACGGTCTAGTTGGATAAGCCCATGTAAAGCAATAGTGTTATTTTTCATAGCCAACTGTATTTTAATTGCCAAAGCCTTATAAGATCACAGTTAAATAATAGGTTATGTTGTCATGATAACTGATTTGCATTTTTTTATAAATTCTTTCGAATACGTATATTACCATAAAATAGGCACTAAATTGAGCATTACTCCGAAACAGGTCAACCGATTTTATCCAATATCAATAGACATCTTCCCATGGACATTATAAATCTGTTTCCCAAGTTTCATAAAAATCCGGTAAAGCGTATTTGAGTTACCGCGTCTTTCAAATAGACACTAAATCGGGTTTTACTCCGTTACCGGTCTACCGATTTGGTCCAATATCAGTACACGTCTTCCGATGTACATTATAAATTGGTATACAAAGTTTCAGAAAAATCCAATAAAGCATATTTGAGTTATCGCAACTTCTTATTTATTAACATAAAAGGCACTAAATTGGGCATTATTCCGGTATTGGCCAACCGATTTAGTCGAATATCAATAGACGTCTTCCCATGGACATTATAAATGCGTATACGAAGTTTCATATATATCCGATAAAGCGTGTTTGAGTTATTGCGCCTTTAAAATAGACACTAATTTGGGTTTTACTCCGGTACCGGTCAACAGATTAGGTTCAAATTCAATAGGGTACTTTTCATGTACGTCATAATTGCATGTACCAAGTTTCATGGAAATCCGATACAGCGCATTTGAGTTATGGCGCCTTTCTAATAGAAAGGCGCCATAATCTATTAAAATAGGCACTAAATTGGGCGTTACTCCGGTACCGGTGAACCGATTTGGTTCAATATCAATAGGGTTCTTCCCATGGACATTATAAATGTGTTTTCCAAGTTTCATGAAAATACGAAAAAGCGTATTTGAGTTATGGCGCGTACAGACACACGGACGGACAGACATTTTTCGTCCCCACACACAATCTCATAAAGTACCATACTGGCACTTAATAAACTCAGGTAAACTGATTTAACAGACTGTCAGAATGCTTTTGTTTAATCAGTGATAATTGCAATTATGATATGCAGAAAGTAATCTATTTCCGAGTTAAGCTCCAGATCAATTCATGGAGCTGGGCTTACGGAAGAGCAAAGGTCTAAAATGTGATAAGCACATGTGAAGGAATATCTGGTAGTGTTATTTGTCAAAGCTAACCGTACTGCAACTTCCAAAACCGTACATGACCACTGCTAAGCAATATATTGTCATGAGAACTGATTTCCATTTCATTATTCCACTCATACGCCGTGTGTTTAATGTTTAACAATTCCAATCACGGCCGTTTATCTTACATTATTCTTATAGGAAACGCGAGGAAGCCGTTTGATCTGATAAAACGTCAGCTCGTTACTGAACCGTAACAGTAACGCTATACAGTTATTACTAGATTACATCATCCATTGTCGGCCTAAACTGGAAACAAAAATGGCAAGCTCAAGGTTTTGTAATGCGTCTGTTGACGAAATTGATATCATAATACTGAATAATACGTAATACTGAAAGAAATATAAAATGCATATGGATTCCGTTACAAAAGTTCTGTGAAGATCGTAATTGAATTGACTAGGGAATCTCAAACGCATCAGATTAGGCTATCAATGTGAGAAAATCCAATGTGGAAGAAAATTGTGCTTTTAACTAATGCACATTCAAGTAGACAGTGGCAATTCACAAATAAATTACGTTCTTAAAAAAAGTGTTTTCATTTTGTTCCGATTTCAGCTTCTCTTAATTTTAAGGTTAACTCTTATGTCACTACTTCGTTGGTAGCTTTGCTTAGTATTCCATGATGCAGACTGTTCATTAATTTAGTATGCCGTGATCTGACAGCTGACACTATTAACGGTTTTATTTTAAACAAACCAGAAATCACTATTTATATTAGAATATAATGTTATTATTTATATAATCCGTTAGGTTTTATTCATGGAATAGTCTTAATAAATCCAACTCGAGGTTACGAGTTAAATCAGATAAATTGCGCGGTCGCGAATCTATCAATAAACTCGTAACCTCTCGTGGGATTACCTATGATTAATTCTTTCTAATATTATCTTACCATAAAATAGGCGCTAAGTTGGGCATTCCTCCGGTACCAGTCACCCGTTTTGGTTAACACAATAGGTTTCGTCCAATTGACGTTAGAAATGCGTATAACAAGTTTCATGAAATTCCGATAACGGATATTCGAGTTATCGTGCCTACAGACACACGGGCGGACGGACAATCTCATCAAGTACCATTCTGGCACTTAATAAAATCAGGCAAACTGATGTAAAAAAGTGCCAGTATGTTTTTGTTTAATCAGTTATGACTGCAATTATGATATGCAGAATATGTTTTTTTTTTAATTGATTTCCAAGTTAAGCTCCAGATTTATTCATTAAGCAGGCCTTACGGAAGAACAAAGGTCTAGTTAAAAAAAAATCGTATTAAAATCTTCCAGGATCAGCTGAACTGTATAGATTTGTGATACCTTGACAATCGCACACTCACATAAAAATACAAAAAAAAAGTGAAATTTGCCGGTTTCGGGATTTGAACCATGGAACTCCAGAATGTGAGGCCAAGACGATACCATCTCGGCCACCTGGGTCAGTTTGACGGTCTAGTTGGATAAGCGCATGTAAAACAATAGTGTTTTTGGTCATAGCTAACTGTATTTTCATTTTCAAAGCCTTATAATATCACAGTAAAACAATTGACTATGTTGTCAAGATAACTTATTTGCTTTTTTTTAATAAATTATTTCGAATACGTATATTATCATAAAATAGGCAGTAAATTCAGCATTACTCTGAAACAGGTCAACCGATTTCATCCAATATCAATAGACGTCTTCCCATGAACATTATAAATGTGTATACCAAGTTTCATAAAAATCCGGTAAAGCGTATTTGAGTTACAGCGTCTTTAAAATAGACACTAAATTGGGTTTTACTCCGGTACCGGTCTACCGATTTGGTCCAATATCAGTAGACGTCTTCCCATGTACATTATAAATGGGTATACGAGGTTTTAGGAAAATCCAGTAAAGCATATTTGAGTTATCGCGACTTCTCATATACGTATTAACATAAAAGGCACTAAATTGGGCATTATTCCGGTACTGGCCAACCGATTTGGTTGAATATCAATAGATGTCTTCCCATGGACATTATAAATGCGTATGCTAAGTTTCATAAATATCCGATAAAGCGTATTTGAGTTATTGCGAATTTAAAATAGACACTAAATTGGGTTTCACTCCGGTACCGGTCAACACATTAGGTTCAAATTCAATAGGGCACTTCTCATGGACGTCATAAATGCGTATACCAAGTTTCATGGAAATCCGTTACAGCGTATTTGAGTTATGGCGCCTTTCTATTAGAAAGGCGCCATAATCTATTAAAATAGGCAATAAATTGTGCATTACTCCGGTCGGAGTAATGCGATTTGGTTCAATATCAATAGGGTTCTTCCCATAGACATTATAAATCTGTTTTCCAAGTTTCATGAAAATCCGAAAAAGCGTATTTGACTTATGGCGCGTACAGACACACGGACGGACGACAGACAGATAGACAGACAGACAGACGGACAGACATTTTTCGTCCCACACACAATCTCATAAAGTACCATACTGGCACTTAATAAAGCAAGTTACCGTGCTAAACCTGCGTTTATTACGGATAGAAAGCAAAAGCGATAATCGTACAGTTCAAGTCATGCACTTGATTTTGTTGTGATTGTTATAGTGGTGGGAGTGAAGCAATGCCGCGTCCTTCATATTCCATTCATAACAGAATGTTGTATTATTGAAGGCTGACTGCTCGCCTATAAACTGCAAGGAATGAGGACAGCAGTCAGGTCCATGACACTGCGTCCTCGTGTGCAGAGATTCTCGTCACCAATCTGCAATTAATGTTACAACAACCGAAAATAAATATAAATTAATTTTTTAAACGTAGGAACATCGAGGAGTCCTTTTCGCACTAGGAAAACTGTTAAACGTATTAAAAGAAACAGTAACATTTAGGAATGGTTTTAGTTTTCAATTAGTTTCTTTATCTTTCTTTCTTTCTTTCTTTCTTTCTTTCTAATTATTATTTGTTTGTTTAATTGTTTATTTATTGATGTATTTTAATTTTTTCGTTTTTTCGTTATCGTTCCTTTTTGCTTTGTGTACTGCCTTCCCTTTCTCTGTTTCCTTCTTTCTGCATTATTTCTACCTTTTTATGTGTATTCTTTTTTCTTTACGTTATGCTTTTACATTCGATCCTTTCATTCCTTCTTTTTTTCTTTATTTATTTCATAGTTCAACCTCTCCAATTGTAGGGACACCGCCCGGGCCTTACAGGACCGCGACCTGTCGGGAGAGGGATTACCTTTTTATCACATACTGTACTAAAGTGACCAGACGTCTCGTTATGAACGGACAGTGCCGTTTTTCAACCTGTTTTCCCGGTGTCCCGATAGGTTTTGTCGGGAAGCCTTTTTGTTCCATGTTGTTTGAAAATAACTTTTATTTTCTATTTTATGCTAAGTAATATTTTATTATTGCAAGGTAATGAGTTGAGTGTTTTGATAACTAAGCTTTATGATTGCAAGAAATAGTGAAACACCCTTGCATTAACTTACAGGTCTACTTTTAAAAAAGAAGTTTTCAGCTGCAGAAAATATGGTCACATTAACTGTACTTACGCATACTTTTTGGCCAGACAAGGACTAGAAGGGACTCCCCGGATGAGTGATAAGCCCAATGCTGGGGCCATCTTCGAGACGACATGAACAAATAGGACGAGACACACCAATTGCACACACACTCTCATTCCTTACAAGGCTCGGATGAGATGAAGATGATATCCGGGGACCACAAGGGAATAAAATGGGCCTAAAGTTACCCGACAGTCGTCCCACGGGTGAAAAAAACCCTCGGAAGAAACCACCTAGGTAACTTGTCCAGACAGCGCAAAGGATGCCTTTATTTATTTATTTATTTATTTCATTCTTTCTTTCTATCATTATTAAGTGCCAGTATGGTACTTTATGAGATTGTGTGGGGGACGAAAGAATGTCTGCCCGTCCGTCTGTCTATCTGTCTGTCCGTGTGTCTGTACGCGCCATAACTCAAATACGCTTTTTCCGATTTTAATGAAACATGGAAAACACATTTATAATGTCCATGGGAAGAACCCTATTGATATTGAACCAAATCGGTTCACCGGTACCGGAGTAATGCCCAATTTATTGCCTATTTGAATAGATTATATTAGAAAGGCGCCATAATTCAAGTACGCTGTATCGGATTTCCATGAAACTTGGTATACGCATTTATGACGTCCATGAGAAGTGCCCTATTGAATTTGAACCTAATCTGTTGACCGGCACCGGAGTAAAACCCAATTTAGTGTCTATTTTAAAGGCGCAATAACTCAAATACGCTTTATCGGATTTTTATGAAACATCGTATATGCATTTATAATGTCCATGGGAAGACATCTATTGATATTCGACCAAATCGGTTGGCCAGTACCGGAGTAATGCCCAATTTAGTGCCTTTTATGTTAATATATAAGAAGTCGCTATAACTCAAATATGCTTTATTGGATTTTCCTGAAACTTTTTTATACCAATTTATAATGTACATGGAAAGATGTCTACTGATATTGGACCAAATCGGTAGCCCGTTAACGGAGTAAAACCCAATTTAGTGTCTATTTTAAAGACGCTGTAACTCAAATACGCTTTACCGGATTTTCATGAAATTTGGTATACACATTTATAATGTCCATGGGAAGACGTCTATTGATATTGGATAGAATCGGTTGACCTGTTTCGGAGTAATGCTCAATTTAGTGTCTATTTTATGGTAATATACGTATTCGAAAGAATTTGTGAAATGCAAATCAGTTATCATGACAACATAGCCTATTGTTTTACTGTGATTTTATAAGGTTTTGGAAATTAAAACACAGTTAGCTTTGACAAATAACACCATTGCTTTACATGCGCTTATCCAACTAGACCGTTAAACTGACCCAGGTGGCCGAGATGGTAACGTTTTGGCCTCACACTTTGGAGTTCCATGGTCCAAATCCCGAAACCGGCCAATTTGACTTTTTTTTTGTATTCTGCATATGATAATTGCAATCATAACTGATTAAAAAAAATATACTGGCACGTTGTTACATCAGATTACCTGATTTTATTTAGTTAGTTAGTTATTTCTTTAGGTCTTTCTCTCTTTCTCACTTGTTCTCCCCATTTATGTTATTTATATTTTATTTATTTATTTATTCCTTTTCTTTCTATCTATGTAGCAATAATATTAATTTTTCGAAACTAATGACTAGAAATTTGAGGAGACACCCTGACATAACTATGAATTGAACTTGAATAGAACTGGTATACTGTTACACATCAATTTGGGTTGTTTGTGGTTTAGTGGTCATGCCATTTCCAAGGTGATCAAGCTAAAACTGGTGTTAAGTTTAAATATGATAGGCTGATCTAAAGGGAAAGTGCCAATCCTATTTTTCTAAAGTCTATTAATTTTTATCTTATTTTTTGCATTTAATTAACTCTGGAGAGAAGTTGGATGGGCGACCGCTTCTTTCACCTCTATTGTATTAATTGAAGCAGCAACAACGTATGCTGCTATATAATTGAACCTTTGTTGGAAGTACTTCTAGGCTCCCAAAAAGTATATAATAATTTTAAAAAGTGCTAGAGAAGACAGACATGACCCAACCCAAAGTCCTACTGATCAGAAACCAAACCCCAGGACGAAAGGGAATACAGGAGACAAATCCAATCTGTTATAACCAGGGCCCGGATTCTGATGACCTAAAATTGTTTGAAAAATGACCTATAAAATGACCCTAAATTTTAAAGAAAATGACTTAATAACTATAAAAAATGACCTAAAAACTGATATTTTATTTATAAAAAAAAAATATTATTGTACTCACAAAGTTATAGAATAGTTTGTACATAATTAGAAAAACTGTAAATAACTGTAATGTTGTGAATGTTCTTCTCTCACGGAAATTTATACTAGCACTGAGGCACTGGTGAGTCAAAATTCGGCATTTCCTTTTGTGGTCTGCCGGATTATATTGTTGTTTATTGAGGGTAAACAGTAGTTTGCACTCTCAAATCCAGGCAGGTGGCCGACTCTGGTGCCAAGTTAATCTAAACAATAGTAATATGATACAAAATTTTGGCGTTTCTTCGATTCTCATTTCCGACTGAGACATGACAACACTTAACGCCGAATTTTTCCTTCTTGCATTAAACAAACAAAACTTCAAAGACAGCACCGCTAGCGACGAAAAAAAAAGTTAATACACTCCATGTAAATACATGAAAATGACTAAATAAGGAAGCAAATGACCAGAAAATGACTAATTAAGGAAGCAAATCGCCCGAAAATGACAAAATACTTACCTAAAATTGAAATAAATGCCCTAAAAATATAAAATTGCATAAAATGACAAAAAATGACCTAATAAAAATGTATTTCTATAATCTAGAGGCCATGATTAGGATTTATCTACATGTTAGCAATGTCTATGCAGCATCAATAAAAAGATGACATGTCATTAGAATCCGGGCCCTGGTTATAACCATATATTTGATTATAAAAAACCAATAACATAGGATAACCCAACAACAAGGATAAATCCTCTATGACTACCTTTATTCAATTTAAAGTTCTTAATACTTACTACCAATTAATGAATTGTTATAATTCAACGTTCTTTTAAGAATTCAGTCTGAAATTAAATTATAATAATAAGGCCACTATTCTTCTCAGTAACAGTTTTGTGAAAGTAAAACTATTTTCATGCTATCTCTGTAGGTGGTTTACCTAACTGTTAGCAATTCAATATTGATTTTTGTTACGACTACCAGTATTCAATTTAAAATTCTATAAATCTTAATACTCACTACCTTTGAAAACATTAATATTACATAATATAATCATAATTACTTGATTAATAATTATTAATGTTGTAATTATACTTACTATATTCGAAGAATCAGCTGTTACTGTAAAATATATTCCTATACTCTTGTATTACCCCTTGAGTTGGCTACCTCCAGTAGTCGTTAACCATTGTATAGGCTTAAACTCTTTTTGTCGTTCATTAGTAATTTCAATTATCACGTTATGAAGTATTATTGATATTGTCAAACTGTTCACATGGACTATTATGGCCATTTTTCTAGTACCAAGTTAATCTTGCTGTGATACAGTACTATAACTCATGGTAGTGGTTAAAAAGTTACTCCATATATTTTGGTATTGGTGTTGGTATAATTATATAATTCTAATCTTTGGTGAGTTTAAAGTAGACTATTCTACTTGAGTCCCTATCTGTGGGTGTAATTTATAGACTTTCTCAGTAGAGAGATGTTTCATGAAATTGTTCAGGTATTATATAATTAAGGAGTCTAAATCTGATTTTAACGATTTTATTAGATATTGGAAAATATATATTTCTATTCTTGTTATTATTCAAGGAATGTTATTAAAGATACTTATTTGAATTCAGCTTTTCATTAACGTTTTGTGGGTAAACGTTTGACTGCCTTAAAGATATAGATCTACATTGAACCTCGGACCCATGCTTCCTTTTCTTAACCCCTCTTTCTGTGTTTAAACAAGAATAAACTAAACAATCATCACCTCCCAAATAGAGTTGTAAACACCCAGCCCACACCTCAATGACAATTACTAAACAAAGCTGTCAATAAATGTATAGATATCACAGGAAATACCATTAAAAATACACCATGCCTGCTTAAACAGAGAAATAATATAACCTATTGGTAGCGAGTGACCTTATAAATAAGTACAGCTTAGGTGAGATTCAAACTAAACCCTGAACTCTGACCATATAAATTCAGGGCAAGAGTATAGGCAAAATGTAAACACCTAGAGTATAAAAACGATCTAGAATACAATTTTCAAACCTAGAGATAATCAATGTAATCTAGGGCCACAATGCAAATGTCCAGAAGATAGAAAGAACGATATTCTAATGTAACTTGACTCATTAGAGTAAAACACCAATCAATAAATAGAATGACCAAGAATGGCCAAACAATATTAGTGAACAACTAGTTTGGCAATAATTAACATGGCCACTAGAATTAATTGATCAGAAGTAGCTGCTTCACTAAACTGATTAAACCAGCTAAGTCGTGAACTAGATTAATAGATTGACATAGGATGGCCATAAATTATTACTGTTGAACTTGGTTGACAAATTCATAGTGTATTTTGAATAAATTGGTAAGAAATAATTTCTCTTAGTAAATTGTTAGAATTAGCTGTATTGTGGACTACAGTGTTTTGCAGATGACAAGCCGTTTGTCCATCTCCTGCTTAGATACGCGGTCCAATCAGAGACGGCGAGACGGAGGGAAGACTCTTATTGCAAGCGGCACTTCGTTAGCTCGTACACGTGATTGGCGGTGAAGGAAATGACTTCTCATTTGAAATATACCTTAGACTACTTCACTGGCTATCTTTGGCCACAAATTGTAACTAATCAACTTTATAAACAATAATTAACACTGCCTCTTAAATTAATTGGTAATTCTCCACTAAACAGTTCGTTTTATATAAATCATGAACTATATTACTTGATTGTTTATATTTGGTCATAAATATAACTGGTCAAACTGATTGACAATAATTAATACTCTCTTGAAATAATTGATAAGAAATAACTTTCTTTCTTTATCTTAGTAGCCTATTACCTCTCCCTTTTAGGATTTAAGCGACCCAAGCTGCCCGGGCCTTACAGGGCCGCGACCTGTCGGAAGAGGGATTATCTTTGGATCACATACATACTTTTTGACCAGACAGATGAGTGATCAGCCCAATGCCGGGGCCACCTCCGAGACAATAGTAATAGTCGTCCTTTATTTCTTTTATCCTGGTGTCTTTAATAAAAGCCTTTATACAAATATTTCATTTTACAATTATGTATTAAGGACTAATTTTGCTATGCTTTAACAGTATTCTATGTTTTCTACATGCCCTTTTATTATGAAGAAAAACCTACTCTACTTGTTCCTTCTACTGGGGACCAGCAGTCGGAACTTACTAAAAGTGAAACTACATTATAAATGAGATAAAAGATAAAACTACTGCTTCTACTTCTAGAGCTATTTTACTAACACTACAGCTGAAGCTCACCGGTATTCATTCAAATTTACATTTCAATGTTTCTTTATCGGTGTGCTCCACCTTCTACTCTAGTTAGATGGAAATTTCTGCTCCTACTATAATATTGAAATTTCACATTATACACTTGAACATTGGAAATATTGTCTATCGTCTTCCTCTTTCCTCTCCCGAAGTCTTCTCGCCGCCTCCACTCTTCTCATCTTCCTGTGGATTCCCAGAGTTCCCTCCTCCTGTTTATGACTTCGGATTCCGGTTGCTCTTCCACATGTGGTTGAGCTTCCGGCTCCCTAATCTCCACAGGGTCCTGAGCCCTCTGTAGGCGACTGGATCTCCTGGAGGGAATAATAGTTTGATTATTTTCGTCTTCGTCTTGTCTATGTCTGTTTAGTCTGTCCACTCTGTCAACCCTGAACGTCTCTGCTGCCTCCTTAGAGACAACGTCCGTCAGAGTCTCAAGTAAAGAGTATTTGTCTTTTCGCCTCAACAAGTCTGCAATCTTGAAACCCTGTACAGTTGTTCTAAGTTCTTTCACTTTTTCAGAGGCACCGGTACACTCGAACAAGACGTGCTCTGCGGACTCTGTGACTCCCTCGCAAGTTCCACATTCATCTGTCTGTCTTCTCTTAATTTTGTGCAGGTACACTCCATACGGACCATGGCCCTTCATGAAGTGTATCATACCTCTGCTCGGTGTCACATGTCGCAGTCGCAGTCGCTCCTGGATATTCGGGAAGTATTCTCTGGTCCTAGCTCCCACCTCTGCCGCGGTCCATTCCTCCTGCCACTCGTGTATGAGGTGTCTGCTGATTCTGGTTTTATCCAGAGTTTGGACCCACAATACTCTCAATTTTATCCATTCTTTCCTTCTTCCTCCAGTACATGGCTCCCTTCCACCTAATAAGGAGGTCGAGAGGCCATATACCAGTGGCCACAAGCAGAGCGAGAGATGGAGTTTTTCTAAATGCACCGGTGAACTTTATCAGAATTTTCCTTTGGGATCTCCTAAGCATTCTTTTAACATACACTTCATTGGCTTTATGCCCAAACTGCCACTGGCACTATGGTACGTCTTAACTGTTTGCAGATTAACTTTGAACTTCCTCATTCCAATATTGGCGAGTTTCATAAATATCTTCTCACCCTTAAGACGCACCATCTCCACATGGGGTTTGAATCTGCAGTTTTCATCCATGTATATTCCAAGGTACTTTGCCGACTTCGATCTTGAGATTACGTTGTCATTCAATCTTATGGTGGGGCGCCTCTTCAATTTGCCTTTCAAAACAACGCATGTGTTTTTTTTTTTTAATTTGCCTCACTGCACCACAGCCTTCAGTGCAGAGTTTGCCTGTTCTTCAAGTTCCCTCCTACTATTGCCATGAGCTAGGATGAGAAGATCGTCTGTGTAAGCTACACAGACGTCCCCCCTCTCCCGCAACAGGTCCAAAAGAGGTTCCATGCCAATGTCCCAGAACGTCGGTCCTAAGACTGAGCCCTGAGGACAGCCTTTTGCAATCCTTTTTTGTAGTTTGGCGTTTGTTCCTTCTATATACACTCTTCGATTTTCACAGTAATTCCTGAGAGAGCTGTAAAGTGGGGTGGGGCATTCGAGGTTTCGCAATTGCTCCGAGACAACACGAACACGTAGGACGAGATACATCATGCACACACACACTCACACTCACTCCAAACAAGGCGAGGATGGAATGAAGATGATAATGACGGTCAGATGATATCTGGGTACCACAAGGGCCTAAAGTTACCCGACATTTGTCTCACAGGTGAGGAAAAGCCCCAGAAAAAACTCACCCAGGTAGCTTGTCCCGACCAGGAATCGAGCCCGGGCCCGCTGCGCGAGAGGAGCGCCACAGCGGTGGACAAGAAATAATTTCTCTTAGTAAATTACTTGAATTAGCTGTATCTTGGACTAGATTACTTCATTGACTATGTTTGGTCACAAACTGTAACTGATCAACTTGATTCACAATAATTATTTAACTAACAAGCAAAATACAACCTCCATAAGAAACCACAAGTTATAAGCAGTATGCTGCAATTTTAGTTTACAGCATATGTAACTTATTTTTCACCAAATTATTTTGATAGTTTATTAGGTTAATTTACAAAGAACTTATTTCCAATAGAAACAGTTGCTCAATTAACAGAAAAGGCCAAATCACAGTAGACCTGTCGTGAATTATTACAGACAAGCAAATTGATAAGAATACACAACTCTTAAACCGCTACCATACTTCTTAGCAAACATTCTAAAAATAGATCCATATATGAGGGCATTAATATACCACGACACATTAATATTCTTAAATTCACCGATATGAAAGTGCTAGAAAACGTGAACAAGTGGACAACCCGTAATATAGAAAAAGCGGCAAACAAAAAGTTACAAAACGGAATTAGCTAACTACAATGCTTGCAGCCTACCTGACATCGCCATCTTGACATTTTTGTAAGCATGAACCTACCAGTCTCTCTAAAGTAAAAGCATTTGTTAAATACAAGTAATTAAGATATACAAAGAGTTGCTTCTAAATATATTTATTGATTAACAGTAAATTAATTTTCAATATCTGTTCTCTTCATTGGTGCAATTCAAAATAAATTCCAGGGTTATTTAAAAACATAAAATATAAACATTTAAATAAAGTATACATTAAACATTTACTAATCATTTATTATTATCCAACTTTAATCAAGCAGTTGAACTGTAGGCCTAATAACAGCTGTCATCCCCTCTATTTACAAGGATCAGACTAGCCACTACTCTTACGTTCTTCAAATGGCTCATATCCGCCTTAAACCCGTGGTAAAGTAAAGAGGGCCTACCTCTATAATACTTTATTTACAAATTTAATTCTAGAAGTAGACCTGGTACTGTTTCAAACACCTTTTCTCCATATCCGATCACTATAATCAAGACCTTGTCTAGTTACTAGTTACAAGGACTCGCCTCGAGTTGATAAGCATTTTAACACATTTACTTAGCCTAAGCTAGTATCTCTGTTGTATTTTCCACGTGTTCTTCTGATAGCGATTTATCATAAATAAAAGAAAGCATAATAGTGATTCTGAGATGTTAGAAAATTAAGTACAAAATGAACATCTGCGTCATGTTCCTTTGAGACTTGAACCGTTGAACCAAGGATGAGATAATTATTTTAATTATAAGGACAGCTGCAGACACCCGTGTAGTATATTCAAGCATTACTAATTTACTGATTTTATTAGGTGGAGAAAGTACTGTTGTCCAAAGCAAAGAACTTCCCTGAGAAAAATGTGACCCTTACGCTCGCAAGAAAGCAGGCAACCAATAAGAATCTGCCTAGTTACCCAGTGGAAACAGTAAGCGGATTAAGCGGCCGCGTAGGGCTCAGGGATACCATAGGGCACCGAATTTAGCAACATTATTTTTTTCTAAGAAATTTTAATTCATATACAAAAATAAAAATAACTTTTTTCTTCACAGTAATAAATGAAAGCAAAGTCCAATAACAGGGCCCCATTGTCCCGGTGTAGGCCTACTGCTACGCACGGCCGCTGCACTGTTTTTCTTTTCCCGCCTAATCAGGATGGACACCCTACTCTGTTTGTTGCAGCCAATACCTTGGCAGCAGCTCAATGCGACAGGTGCACCATGAACATTTCCTCACCCGAGAATGGACCATGTTGAAATACGTGTGTTGATATTCTTCAACATTAGCTTCAGCCTGTAAGTGTACACGTTTTGACTTCCGACTCCGCACGTTTGGCGTACTATAAGGAAGATCGTGACCGCTGCCTTAATAAATAAAGGGTGAAGTTAATGTGTTTTTACCTGTTATTGGATTTTACCAAACTGAAGAGACATCAAAGTGGAGTAGAAAAGCGAAAAAATATATATGAAAAACCTGGAAATTGTTGAGAGCCAGAGAAATGCATTGCGTAAATTTTTAATAGTATATTCTATACCTGAGCAACTGAGGGGAAACGATTCAGTCCCCCATCCGCTGCTGTGACGTATGAAACCTGCTCTTCATGTTCAGTGTCGAACTTCTTCGCCCTTGTGCATACTTGTGTGTTTACTAAACAGTGAAAGAAGATCACCCTGCTAAAGTAATTGATTTTATGTGAAGTTAAGTTTATTTACTTCTCTGTGATTACATACACAAGCGTTTGGATCTCGCTAATTCTTCAATGGCAGGGAATAAAGATGTTGTACACAGTCGAAGTAACGAACCTAAATGCTTGTCGGTTAATGTAGACCGTACAACACTTTTTATGAAACTCATATTAGAGAATGTTTGTTCACATAAGTAGGCTATGTCGTGCCAAAAATTACATATATCTCCGACAGATAGTCGGTTATCCCACTTTTTCAAACCTGTAATAATAAGAAAATAAGAGGAAGTGTTTGTCTGTTTGTCTGTCCATGGGCGATGCTCAGGAAAATCTACTGCATGCAGAGATCTGAAATTGTAAATGTAGATGGACTGAAGCCGGATTTTTAATTTTCGTTTTCGTTCGCGAGTGAAAAACTGGCAGAAAACGTTAATTTTTTGCGCTATCGAAGCATCAGTTTTCGGTAATACATTTCAATTGTCAAATCAATTGCAGGTGACTTTGATATTTTTGTCGCAACTTGAAAACAAGAGTATCGCAATTTTTTCGACATAACTTAGTCTATACATATCGCATGAAATTAACGATCGTTTCAATTTTGTAAGCCCACCCTGGCCGATTCATTTGTTTATAATGTCAGGGCCCTTAGAGATCTGAAATTTTTAACATGACGGAAGAGGGATAATGAATATAGGTCTAAATGGGCAAACATTGATCAATTTCGACGGAACTCACCATGATGGGCTTTTCTACGCCAGAGAACTCGAATTTGAGGTATTTTTCTAGGTGGCGCTTTCTAATATCGGAATGCACTCCAAAGTTGGATTTGCGCTGCTTCGAATTATTAATCGTTTAGTTTTTCAATGATTTGCGTGTAAGTGTTAATAAATATAACGCTTTAATTATTATGCTCTTAACTTTTCATTTTTGAAATTATTATCATGCGTGAAGCCGCGGACACCCGCTATAGTGTCCTATAAATGTATTTACTATTACGGTTAATGAAACAATGTTTTCATTCTCTCCTTGTAGAGTTATATTCAAGGGATCAAAATTGCAACACAAGTCCGTCATAAATACCAAGTCGCACACCCATTGGGGCTGTGATAATTCTGGGACTATTGCGTCCTGCAAGAAATATACTCTGACTATTTTATGTAATTGTGCATGTGCGACGAAATAATTGTTTTCCCAGTTAGCATCTAAAAGTCGTCGCTATGATAAGCTGTTGTGTGCTTTTACGCTCGCTACAGCACTCTTGGTGTAGGGAACTGCAGTAAAAACTGAACATCGAATACTGTCTCAGCCAGTGCTGCGCTGTCCTCATATCAAGTCAAAACTGCTTTATGCTAATGTCAAGGGCGACTGTAGTGGGAGACATTACGTCACCGCACAGTGGCACAATGTGCCACAGTTGCGCACCCGTGCTAGCCCATTACTCATATCTACTTAAGAGCGAGACAGAAAATTTGTTTACTTCAGGGCCGGATAATATCTACCCATTTCACTGTCTAAAACATTTGCGCACCAACTATAGTTATAGAAATAATGTTAATATAGCGCAATTAAAAGGCCGAAAGAGAAACCATTCTGAACTTTTGTATAACCGGACTTACCGGTTGTGGTCTATAACCCAGTGAATGGCTTTGGAGTCCTTGACATTTAAACAACACTTGATCGCCCTTTTCCCACCGTACCACATACCTACGTACTTTTGTAGATAAAACAGTGATTCCCAGTATTTATTTAAATTTAGATTCCGCTTCTTATCGTATTCTGCCGTTTTCACTAAAATGATTAGGGGTTTTTGTTGACACTCACCCCAGTCATACATACATAACGATTCCGTTATTTGATATTATTATGGTTAATTATATAGAATCGAATAGGAATTTACAAATGAAGTATAATTTTACTATTTCCATGGATATTTCATTCCTGAATGGATATATCTTTTTCTAACTGGGTGGTGTTAAGGCCATACAAATACATATAAATGAACTAATATTATGAAATGGTATTAATTAATGCCATCGGTGAATAAAAGTTACTAAAAGTATTGAAAATTCTAATATTACAACAATCAATTACTACTGTACATAAAAGTAACATAGTAGCCTACGATTCATTTATTCGTGGAAGTTTAAAGAAAATACTGTACATGAGAAGTTTGAGACAATGTGTGATGCGTAATAAGATCCGCAGAATTTAATATATAATATAATAATAATAATAATAATAATAATAATAATAATAATAATAATAATAATAATAATAACATAATAATAATAATAACAACAACAACAACAACATGTGCTTTTATATCGGGTATTTTCTCAAAAGTCATTCCAGTTTTTAATTTTTTACATAGGCTAATAGAAGCAAGAATATCCCCCAACATTTAGAAATATATTAAACTTAGTCTGAGTAGTAAGAAGAACTTGTTAGATAGAAACCGATTTGGTCTTCAACACTTCACGAGAACTGATGATAACAATATTTCAAGTCACTCGATTGAAGTTCTGGAATATTTTCATTTTAGGAAAGTTATTTAAAACCTATCATTACAAAATATTCACAATTAAATTAAAGCAAATTGAGTAAGAACTGGACTCTAAAATTCTCATTTACTGTTTCCTAGACTGGTTTAAAATCTCCATCAATCCTCTACCGGAGGGCTTGCAAAACTACAGCCCACGGGCCGGACCTGGTTTTATTTGGCCACCTATAAACTTCAAAAATGTAAATAAATAGATTTATTCGCGGATTTTGAGCGATGAATTAAAGTTAACAACTCAGACTTTAAATAAAATTATTCCTATGAAGCAGTAAGGTAACGGCAGCACGTATTGAATTATGCTTTATGAATGATTACAAAGTACAAAGTGCCAGTATTAATTTTTCTAAATTTTGCTGTTCGGTTATAGGCCTACTCTATACTATATTTTACATATCGCAGTTAACTAGATAACCTTTACACCCATTTTTTGGTTTAGATGCTTTTTCATAGCACTGCATGTGGGATCCTACAACTCACTATAATCTAAACAGATGCTTTATAAATTTCTTTGGGAATTACAATGCAGTTATATGAGTAGACACAGTAATTTCCTGTCATGGTTATCCATAGCGTGCTGTCATAATGCTAATGACAGTGAAGTAAATGAACTTGAACTTCTTCAAATAACTTGACACCTGCTGTCTATATACTCAGCAGGGAAACAAGGTAAACGTGGTAATAAATTAAAGTTTATGCTGTTTTGGTCAAGCCAATGCTAAATTATATCGTAGCTATATGACGAACTCTCATAAAATTAACTCACCAGCATTCCCAGTGCATTTAAAAATAGAGTAAACAATAATATCACTCTTCGCTATTATTTAGTACATTTACATACAGGATTCAGATCGGTCTGAGTCCTTTCCCATATTGAGATTTTCGTTTAAACACGGACTCAGTCCGGAATTAATTTTCGATCCGATCCTCTGCAAATGGAGGAACGGATCGAATCGGATTAAAAACGTATTGATTCCATGTAAACGCCAGCGAACTCAATCCTGGTGAGATCGCATACACCCGCGGGGGGATCTGCAGTCCTGGGCGGCCTATGGGCACGCAACTCATTCCATCCCGGAGGTAGGTACAATAAGCCTGCGGCTTCGGGGCTGAGGGGCGTTCCCACCCCGCCTCCCGCCTTAAGGGCACTTATTCAATGCAATTCAATCATATGCCCTAATTTGTTTATGGTGACTAAAAATTTAGTAGAACACACACTTTTTAATAAATTTACTTCCTCTGCCCGTACCATAGGTAGGCTACTATAGGTAGAGGAAGTATTGTTTTCGACCTCCAAATTCGAAGTTTCGTTTTTGACATAAATACACGTTTTGAGGCCCCCTGAATCCAAAAATACTATTTTTACTTCCTCTGCCCGTACCATAGGTACTATAGGTAGAGGAAGTATTGTTTTCGACCCCAAATTCGAAGTTGAGTTTTTGACCTAAATACACGTTTTGAGGTCCCCTGAATCCAATGTCTGTCTGTCGGAAATTCGTATGAAAACAAAATTTCGTATTTGGGTCAGGTACCTTCTGAAGATGTGAGCCAAAGATTAGCGACAAGTTTATCTTATTTTTAAAGGGACTTTACATGAAGAAATTTTCGTTTTTCGCGATTTTCTCGAAAACGGTTCTAACGATTTTCTTTAATTGTTGCACATGTGTTGCTTATACTGAGAGCTGAAACTTTGATTTGAAACTTTTTTTCGAAAAAATTCTCTGAAGGATAGTTACAAGCCACCCACTGTTCACCCACTGTTAGTAGAAAGTTTGTCTTGCGTGGTGAACAACTGAATACGCGCTCTTTCACGGGCACGTATTCTATTTAAGAATGTGAAGTGAGAAAGATGTATTGTTGGCCATGCTTAGAGTAAAGAAGTATGTGAGGGAAATATTCGATAAATTTCGGAAATTATTCTTAACGGCGGAAAATTCAATAAACGTCTGCAATAACTTGTTTTCTTTAGTTTGTTATATAGCCTGCGTTTTTAGTCGTATCATTCAAGGAAGAGGTCATCAGGTATTTATAGCCGAAAATTGTGTCTTGCTTTTCTGTAGAAGGATAATATGTGAATACTGGCAAAACAAAATCCTTTTACCACATATATAATATATTACAATTATTTTGTCCTAGTGGTGATAGAATTAAGAGGTCATATTATATGAATCGAGTTCCTTTTAATAACATTATTCTACAACGTTTCGCGTGTTTAACTATGTGGATATTATTATGCATTATTTAGACTATCTGTCAGATTTTATTTCGGTTATGTATCCTCAGGCCCGACGAGAGGCAGGGGCAGCCGGGGCAGTAGCCCCGGGGCCCGGCAGACCAGGTTTTATTTTTTATCTTCTAAATTTACTCTTAAAATAAAATTGGTTATAAGTAGGGACCGGATTTTTAGGTTTCTAAAAACACTGTTTTAGATTTTCCATTAGGTGAAATAGTTTTTTTAGGTTTTTTGTCCAAAATATCGTTTTCTGGTAGAATAATTGGTTTAATGAATTTGAATGTGCTACATAGGATTCTATACATAATACTTGTAAAGTTTAACTTAACAAAATTGACTTAAATTTGTGTAAACTTGCTTTAGTACAATATTATACAATTGAAGAAAGAAAGCATAAACAATCAAAAGAAGCAGTGAAAATAAGATTTCCTCACATTTCCTGGTTACAGTATATCACTAAATATCTTTCAAGATCTCAACTGCGAATTTCTTCCTATTATCTCTTAGTTATCAGTTAATACTGTATCTAGACCGTAGCGTAGTGGTTGAGGCGCTGCGCTACAAGCCGGAAGGTCGCGGGTTCGATTCCCGATGAGGTCGTTGGAGTTTTTCAATTGGCCTAACCCTTCTGGTGGCACTATGGCCCTGGGGTCGACTCAGCCTCTAACAGAAATGTGTACCAGGAGCACTCCTGGGGGTAAAGGTGGCCGGTGCGTAAGGCTGACAACCTTACCACCTTCACCTGCCGAATGTCCAAAATCTGGGAGCCTCAACCTCCCGGAACCCTCTGGGCATCCATGGCCTGTATAGGGATCACTTTACTTTACTGTATCTAGACACTACCCTTCTCAGGATTCGAATCCTATGCTTCTAATTTAGTGAGTAAAATACTTTATGGTTCGATGTGGATAATGTGAAACCGATTATTTTTATTTCTTCGGTTGTTACGCATGGTAACCGCACAACAGATCAACTAGGGACGAAAACCTCCCCCTTTTCTAGAAAGGTAAATAACACTTACGTGTTTCTGGCAGGCTTGACAAAATATTACTTTTCCATCGGTAGTGAAATTCAGGTCGTCGCCAATCCACTGCCGGAATAAACTCGATTTCATTTGTTTCGGCATAATTAACCACTCAGTATGAATAACAGGGAAGTACTAAAGGCAAACAAGCGCTTTAAAACACAGAAATCTATACCCTTGTTCATACACGGCAACAATGGTTGTTCGTACGAATATTTTAAAAGGAATACGCCCGTACTCTTACACTTCCTCTCTAGTTACTGTCCATCCTAGACCACAATGGGTTGAACGAAACGCTGGTGGTATTAATTTCAACCCGACAAATATTATTGTCTCTCCGCAAAATATCGATTTCTCAACCGACAAACAAAAATGACAAAAAAGTAGCCTAAATTAGATATTTTAGGTGTTATATCCCTTTTAGGTATATTTAGGTTTTTATACCCCATTTAGGTATTTTTAGGTGCTACAGAATTAATGGGGGTGAATCCTGTGGACATGATTCGAAAAAGTGTATGAGCGCTTTTTGTTTTGGAAGTAAGGAAAAAAATAGGTAAAAACCTAAGAATCCGGTCCCTAGTTATAAGTCAATAAACAGCTTAAGTTATTTTAAAATAGAGAGATTGTCCACCTTAGAACCCTTGTCGTTTCACTTATCTGGGGCCTTTTATAAAATATAAAATACCATAGAAGGCACAAGCACACGTTAAAAACACTGTTGTCAAATTAATAAAAACACTGTTGTCAAATTAATAAAACTTCTTCTTGGTCCCAGATGCCTCTAATACTTGAAAATGCATTTCGATGCAAGTTGCATCATCTTCAGTTCAGCTTGGAGACACAACAGATACAATGTCTGATGAGTACATCATCTCCAAGCTGAACTGAAGATGATGCAACTTGCATCGAAATGCATTTTCAAGTATTAGACGCATCTGGGACCAAGAAGAAGTTTTATTAATTTGACAACAGTGTTTTTATTAATTTGACAACAGTGTTTTTAACGTGTGCTTGTGCCTTCTATGGTATTTTATATTTTATAAAAGGCCCCAGATAAGTGAAACGACAAGGGTTCTAAGGTGGACAATCTCTCTATTTTAAAACCATTTTACCCTGTCTGAAAATGAAATTCATTAATAATAGCTTAAGTTATGTTTTGTGTGTTTATTTTAACTCCTGTCGTATAACGGTGACAAGGAATTAATCAATTAATCTGAAACGGATTATTCTTGAAGAAAAATTGTCATTTTTAAAAGTGGAAGCAGAAATCCTTTTGGACTCAACAGTTGGCCTCACTAGCGTTCGACATTTTCAATAATAATTTTCAAATGATTAATGTTTGTACATACATACCAAGTTTTATGAAAATACGATAAAGCATATTTGAGTTATCGCTCTTACAGACACACGGACAGAGAGAGAGAGAGAGATTCAGAGTAAATTCCCTGGTAGGGATATCCACCTGTCGAGGCCGCCTCGCGATTCACGCATAGCCCATGTGACACGGAGATTAAGGATGGGCGTTTTGGGGAGGGTAGGAACCGTTCGGTGGACCCAGCACCACCTAGGCCTCCCCGCCCTCTAAGTCGGGAGCATCGCCGTAGTAACGCCACCGACGTCCAGTCATGGCAGGGATCGTTGGACTATGCCTCCCCCTGCTATGGTACCGGTCACGCACACACGACGACCCCCCTCCTCGTACCCTGAGTACGGGAACCACTGCCACGTCGAATCCAACACCAAGCACGGTAAAATCTGGGCCCCGGTCGGGCGCCTCCGAAGAGAACGACCCCTAAGGGAACCCAGACCGGCTCAATACCGTCCCGACTACTGTTTCAGCAACAGTCGACTAGGCCAGCGCTCCGTCTGCAAAAACGGGGAAACACCACTTGTAGGTGGAGATGACCCTTTGACGGCTAGAGGCTAAGTGGCGACGCAACCTGCCCGCCATAACATCGCTTAGCACGCCCATCCGAATCCTAGATGCCCCAGTACGCATCACCCTCACTGGTACTTCAGTCTACAAAGGGGGTCCCGCCCGTTACCCCGAAAACCGGGGATAAGGCTAAAGTACACCCCTCCACCACCATGTCCCTGAAGTACGACACATGGCGCCCCTAACTGTCCGGGAAGGAGTATTCACGTAAACGCTTATTCCTCCTCCCCCCACACCATCACAGTGTGGGGCCTGCATTCGCAACTTACAGGACCCGCCCGATAGCCTAAGAGGAGGCACCCAGCCCCCGGGTCATCCCAGCACGGGACAGACACACGGACAGACGGACAGATATTTTCCCGTCTACCACACAATCTCATAAAGTACCGGTAGCATTCTGGCACGTAATAATTATGTAATATCAGTGGCGGTCGGTGCACAGTGGTCCAGAATTGAAATCTAGAGGGAAAAAACTAAAAATTCTTACTTGTTGTAAAACTTTTTATTTTTGCTGGATCTTCTTCCCAGATAACCCCCCTTCACTAAACTCAGCCTTTATCAACTCTGCTGTAAAGGGGTACGCAACTACAGCTCTTCAAAGTTGTGGGTTGGTAAGGAGTAGAGGCATCAGTCTTACAACAAGTTGCGCGACGTCAGAAGCGTTAAGTCATTGTGTGAGTTGTGAAGTGTTATTTTGTTGTTATGTCAAATGGAATTCACATCTAAAGGTATGGACTTGCGATTTATATAATATTTATTGAAATAATACTACATAATAAATTACTGATGTCATATTTATATGGATGTGTCTAGGTAGGGGAATTTTTTTTATTTTCTAGTATTGTAGAAGAGTTTTAAAAAAATACGTTAGAGATGGCACTATTAAATATATGTCAAGATGTAAAGAAAAGGGTTGGGTTTAAATACGAAAAGAATAGTTTGTCGCAAATGATCCGTTTTTTTTCAAATCGCGTTTGTATTTCAGGGGGTAACCGGAAAACACAGCCAGTGGTGACATGTATGCAACTTTATAAATTACCGTATCAGACGAAAGGTTCTACAAACTCACTGTGCAATTATGTATTTGATAAGTTTGGATTAAAGGAGCATCCCAATGATTTATATAAATTATTAGGAGCAACTATGGCTACTTTTAGGTCAAATTTTGAAAAGCGCAGGAAAAAAGTAAAAAGAATTCTTTGAATGTCTGCTTCACAATTCATACCGACTAGATGTAAAGAAATGGCAAGTTAAAGGAAAGGAAGAAAAAAGTAAATGAAAGGAAGGAAGTAACTGTAGAACAATTCTGCAAGAAAATGGGTTTGATAGTCGTCAAGCCAAAGTGGAAATTCTAGCGATGGAAATGCGGCTCGACGCTTTTTCAGAAATCCACAATTGTCTGCTACCTTCACCGCGATCGAGGAAGAACTAATTAATCGATTCCCAATAATTTTGCTTGTAATTTCCAGTGGTTTTCAAGTCAGTATTGGCAAATTTGATAAATATGCTACAGACATAACAAAACTCTATCTGAGTCTGGACCCGTGGTATTATATGCCTGCAGTGTTCAGAAAGTCCTAATTCATGGTGCACGGGTTATTGAATCAACCATTTTACCAATTGGTATGCTTTCTAAGGTCCGCCGCCGTGGGTGAGTCGGTAGCGCTCCTGCCTTCCACTCCGGCGGCCCGGGTTCGATTCCCGGCCGGGTTGGGGATTTTTCAGTAGTGAAAAATTTCTTTCCCGGGTTCAGGACTGGGTGTGTGTATGTGTCCTTAGGTTTAAGTAGGTAGGGGACTGGCGCACCCCGGTAACAAATCCGCTGTGAATATCCCCTTACGGGATCCCCAGGGGTCGCTCGCGACCCAGAGGAGTAACTTCCTTATGCTTTCTAAAGTAGCGCAAGAAGCAAGGCATAAGCTCTTAAGAAAACTTCGCGAAGGACATTCCGGTAAATTTTCACGAAAGGAAAATATGAAAGACATCTTGAATTTGTCTCTTGTCAGTTCTGATCCCATAATCTCTCATTCTTCCTCGTTTAGACAGAACAATAGTGGACCCTTATCACAATAAGTATGCGAGCTACTTCAAGAACCAAAAGTGCCAGTAAGAAAGTCGAGTAGGGAGAAAGGTGAGCAGCAAGAAGAATAACAGCAGAAAGTAGGGGAAGAAGGGGAAGAATAAGAAGAAGAAGGCGGTGATAGTGATGATGATGCTGATGAAGCAGACGCAGAAGAAAGTGATGATGTAGGTGACGTAGAGGACGAAGATACATATTTATAGGTATTTACCTCTTGTTGTAAAATGTAATGAAAACTCTTTGCTATTTTGTGCATTTAAAATTTTAAAAATTATTTTTAAATTCGCAATTTATATTATAATTTTGTTTTATGGCTTAATGAAATTTATATATCAACTTTACAGAAGAAAAACAATGAAACAAATAAAAAAAGTTACTTTTGGGCGAGAAATAATTTTTTCCCTCTAGATTTGAATCCTGGACCACTGTGCGGTGGTCCCAAAGGCAGGGTGGGCCAGTGAACAATGTTTTCAACCCTCCGCTGCCGAAATATGTATAGCCTAATTGTGCTATTTAAGAATATGCTGTAAAAGTTAGTAATTTTGAATTATAAGTATAGAATTACTTAATAATTCTTTATTGCAACCAAATGGTCATACTATGATGAATGGAGCAACGGAGGAATGATATGCGGCAGGGTAAACAGGATCATCCCGAGAAAACCTGTCCCGACCCCACTTTGTCCACCACAAATTCCAATTGACCCACCGAGATTCGGTCCGGGTCCCAGCGGTGAAAGACGCACGGCCTAACCACTCAGCCATGGGAGCTGCCATCGATTTATTTAACACTTGTTTAATTTACAGAGTGAGTTTTAACTGCATGTGCATAATCTCTTCAAGAGTACCAAGTGTGAAACATATTCTACTTCATGTAAATTTTGATTGATAACAATAGGCCTACTCACTCATTTCTTGTAGTTGTAATCAGCCAGCTAGCGAATTTTTCAATTACTTTCTGGTGGAAATCCTCCATGTTGCTTATATATTTTTATGCACTGATAGAACAGCCAGAGTGTTCTGTGTGTCTTGGTCCATTAATTTCACAGATACATTTTTACAAGTTTTAATGTAGGCCCACTAAAACAGCGTTCCGACTCTGGAGTTGCCAGGGGAGTTGTAAGAACAATTTCCAGTCTTTTATGCATCTCAGAAAATCAAATTATTGTCACCTATGAATGACAAAAATTCACTCATTGTATACTGTAGTTTCACATACAGTTTCATTTCCATAGGCTGCAGCAGATAACTCACATTTAAGTTTATCTTTATTTAGCATTGGGTACGTAGTTGTGGTTATTTTAAAAGGGGAAGGAGGACTATATATCGTAATTTTTGGGGGGTGTATAGGCCTAATTGAAAACGCTGAAAGCACCAAAATGTTTATTCACTACCGGCACTTACAAATAATTGAAAAAAAATCCTGTACTTCCCCCTCAACACACCAGAGAACTGTATGAAACTGAATCTGATACCTGCTACTACTCATTGCGAAAACAACCCAAGGGTACGGCCCCAATTACACCAGTGCGACGATAATCTGTATCGACAAAACATACAAAAAGATCCTTAGAAAATTAATACAAAAACATACCTGTCGCTTTCTTACAAGTGTGCTGCTATTTAAGCAAACCAGTGTATTTCAAATTAAATAAACAGGATCAATCCTAGAACATAATTTTTGCACGTTATACACGTTTGTGTCCTTGTATTGCATCGTTCTAGTGTGAAAGCAGCCTACTGCTAGTGGGATGCGGTGCCGGAGGAACTTTTAACCAAGAACGATCCAAGTGAAAGAGAGAGAAGGAGCTACAGTACCGACTGGAGTGAGAGACAGAGAAAGAGATACGAGGGCCGGCCCACGAAACGAGAAAAATTACCACAGAAAGGCAACCCCATCTTAAGGGAAGACAGCTATAAGTCCTTGAAAAACACAACCTGTCCCATGAATCCTTACGTTTAGAATGGGTCTTGGTGCTGGATGTTCTGAAATGGCCCATAGCTGTTTTCTAGAAGGGTATATGTTCTTCGCGCCCGAGCAATACAGATCTAAGAAACTGACAACTTATATAAGTTGTGTTCATGCAAGTTCGGATTTAAATGAAGCCTATTGTTAGTTGAAGGACAATCATTATAAACAATGTCCCGTATTTTTATAGGGAGGGCCCGGCCCTTCTGGCCCTCTGGCCTTCTGGCCTCTATGTATTATCATTACATAATCTATTTGTTGCATACATTATAAAGGGCGAGTTGGGTTTCAATGGTGAATTTTATATTTGAAGGGGGCCCGGAAAAATTGTCCCTGGGGCCCTTGCTTTCTTTCCACTGCCCTGTGTATCCTTCGGGGATGCGATGTGACGTGGTAATGACATTATCTTCATTTTTACAACCAATTTACATGAAGAGAATGTCATACATAATATATTGTACTAAGATGCTAACTTAATCGTCGAATAAACATGGCAACTGTTTACACAAGTTAGCCACACAAATGCCAATACATAACCAAGTTAGCCAATAGTACAAACATTTCAAACAATCCAAGAACTTTCCATTTAAACAGGGAACGCATTGATTTGGGATTGGATTCAGATAGACTTAAATCCCGCGTGTAAACAAGCAAGTAAACAAGTTTACAAGACGGGCAGGTTGTATCCCGTCCTCCTTAGCCGGAGAGCTACAGTACCAAAGGCTTTACAAGTCGTATTCCTATTAGAAAGAGAACACACACAAGAATCGGCGTGAATTCAGTCAAACTCTAGTCGCCGCTGAAACTTGAATAGCGACCACTGTCGACCTGAGGCGAGGGTGTGGACCGGTCTGAAATTTTGTAAACAACTTTGCTCCAAGTCTTTTCCTACTCTTATGCTTGTTGCCCACGGTCAAATTTTTCGTTAAATTTATTGCACAACTATCACTTTTCAGCAAATTGGTATTGTTAATGGTCAAATTCCTCTTTGGGCAAACGTTTGGTTAAGCAATTTGGCAAATAGGACATGTTCTAATTCCAGCAAATCGTTGAAGAAATTAACCAATCAGCGCAACGAACGTGAAACTGCCCGCGCCCCCGGCGGTATTGTGGAGAACTTGTTATTTGCAAACTAGGAAGTCTGCAAGTACAGCCATTTTCGTATCTCACATATTCTTATTTTCCTAAGCAACGCATAAAAATAGCATGGGTACATACATGTGTAGATACTATTATTCCCAACGGATTTGTGTGTGTGTGGAGAAAAAAAAACCTATAAGAACAGGACTCGACATACAGCAACGAAATGAACATGCGAAGCAGGAACACTATAGAAACCATACTTGTATACGTTCGATTCACATAGCCAGGCACTTTTCTTCAGTCAGATTCCAAACTTTTGGGTAGTAATTAGTAGCAGATCCTACATTTTCTTTGATTTCGCTCCTGATCAGCCGTGCTGCCGTGTCAATTATGGATCTCTTTTGCATCTCTTCATTACTTTATACTCGTACTTGTGAATCTTTGTAGAAATAACGGAGTATTTTTGATGTCTTCTCTTTAAACGTCACAACGTTGTTTAAGCCTTTTCCCTCTTCGAAGAAGATTATGTTTTCATAATGTTCTATCAGCTTGTCATTTAGATATTTCCTGCTACATTGAGGCGGATCGTCGTTATTCAAGAACACCTTTATCTTTCCTTGAAAGTTTAAAATCATCAACTCATCACTCATCTCAAGAAAACCACACATTCAATGCAAAATTTCACGCTACAAACATGATGATATATACAATCAGTTGCATGAAGATCTCCTGCATAGTACTCAATCCGCCCCTTTACTTTAAGTGACCTGTCATCTGAACGATTTTTACAGCACTCCTTGATTGTCCTCGTAAATGCATCTGTCCTTATGTGGCTGTAGTCAAAACCTTCAGGGGAAACAAGTGTCCCACATAAGAGGCAATCACTCTTATTTAGGAAAGGTCCGGCAGATTCATGTGGACTTTTCCTCCATTCGAGTTTACTGGAAGCGCGTTTCTTCAGTGTAATGTATTTTTTATTTACATAACTTTCCGAGATTGCACGTGTACTTACAGCCAACAGTGACAACAAGGCTGTCACCTCAGAACACTTGCTGCATTTATGCCATCAGCACCCTTCTCATGAACTTGAATAACTGCTTCATCTGTCAAACTGTCTTTGCAGATAGGATAGTTATCACTAGAAGTTGAATAAAACTCGTGTTTAAAACCTGCAACAAAAGAAAACAGAAAACTGATTACAAAAATGTCATCATACATAAAAGGTCTATAGGATCGAAAATGGGTTCCATTTGGCTGAAATGAATTCCTTGTCCATAAAAACCGTAAGTTAGGTGTAAAAATAATTCTTCTACGCTAAAAATGAACAAAGTTACAGGAGCTTTGCCGAATTCAAGGTTAGGGCGGCCATCTTGGAAATAACCAACTTCCGGTTGTTAGATTTTGGTAGACTTTTTTCTGTCAATGAATACACCTAGAAATGCCAAAAAACATTAAGACTTTTTGTTGGAATTTGTTTTATGTCTCATGGTATATTGACCCGTCTTTGGTAGCAGCGCAAAGAATGATACTTCACAGCCGATTCTGTTGGTGGAAGAATTTCTGGTTTGACAATAATTTTACACGAGGGAACCTTTTCCTTAAAGATACGATGGCACAGTTCTTGGAGACTTTCATCTTTCCTCCCTCCAAAAACAACATGGTTTTCCTTCCAGTAACTTATATTTCCGTTTGGCTCTTCGTTGATTCAGAAAAGGTTAGAGCAGCCTCTTTTAAGTTGTTGCTATTCACAAGCTATTTGAATGCTGATTGTTTACCTATGCCGTATAAAAAGGACGTTGAGTTACAGCCGGTAAAGACATGAACGAAAACGAAATGTCTGTACAATTCCTCCCCAAGGGCTTTTATAAGAGATAAAATATTGTAGTCCTTTTTTGTCCAACTTCACTTCAGAAATGCAGCAAAATTTCGTTGTCATTAGTGTGGTACAGCAATATAATCACAAGATCAGTGTCCTTCCCTACAATTTTTTTTAGTATTAGTATTAGCCCATAATGTCCCCGAGGGGTACGGGCCTCTCTCCTGGGAGAGGTGGCTTGTGTCGCAATCCCGGTTAGCCATTCCGGGAAGGATCTTCCTATTATTACTTATGCCTATAGTCTATCATTTATGGTCCGATATGTAGTCTATCATTTTTGTTGTCCTATATATAATTCTAGCACTATACACTGTGGGTTTAGGTCTTCGCTTTTCAGTCGTGCACTGCTTTCCTGCTCCTTGCTATTTACTGTCTTCATCCTGTTTTGTTGTTTTGGATTGCTGTCTTAACTAGAAGTTGCCATTTTCCTCTGTCTTTAGCTGTGGTGGTCCATCTGTTGCCGAAAGTTGTCCTTACTTCATCCGACCATCGTGTCCTCTGTCTTCCTACTTTCCGTTTTCCCGTCCTTGGTTCCCATGAAGTTATTCTGTGAGTCCAGCGAGCAGGGTCTTGTCTCATTATGTGTCCGGCCCATCTCCATTTTAGGTACTTGCTGTCGTTTCCTGCATCTGTTATTTGTGTTCTTTGTCGTATTACGTCGTTCCTTATTCTATCTCTCCATGTGATGCCCAGCATTTTCCTTTCCATTCTATTTTGGCACGTTTGAATTGATTTTCTATCTTTTTTAGTTGTGCTCCAAGTTTGTGAGCCATATATCAGCGTGGGTAGTATGCAGGTGTTCATAATGTGTCTTTTAATGTTTATATTGAAAGATTTGTCTAACAGTATGAATCTTAACGCCCAGAACTTTGACCATGCTGTAGATATTCTTCTTGTAATTTCCTTGGGCATGCTTTTCTGGAAGGAGATTGTTTGTCCCAGATAAACTATCTCTTGTACGTATTCCAATGTTTCGGGTTGCTCCCTACAATTACTGTATTGCAATTCACGCATTTGGCAATTCTGCCGTTGAATTGAGTGACCAGTTCGAGAGTATGTACTAAAAGTTCTGGTGGCACAAAAAACAAAACAAAACACCAAAAAAAGCTCTGACTAGTTTTTAATGTTTTTATTAAACAGCATGGGCCAAATCTTGAAGATTTTATTGTTGAATCAAAATAGTGCGGATTTCAGTCTAAGTTTTCCTGTAGGTCTAGTCCTTGCGCATAAATGAGATCGTTAAAATATAGCCTATTTAATCTTTTATTAGTTATTTACGATATAAGACCGTTATAGCCGATAAAACAGAAGGCGAGCACGAAGTTACCAAAATGAGTGCAAACGTTTTGTTATTCGCGTTTGCCAGTTAAGTTCTTTATAATGGTCGAATGTCGTATGACTTTTTATGTTATTTTGAATCGTATATTTTAAAACGCCTTCGGGGGAGCCTGTAACCTCTAGAGGGCGTGTCCCCAGGTGGCGGATAGGGGAAAGCCTCCCAGATATGGGTGTTAGGAGGGAAATGAAATACCTCCCGCGGACCAACATGCACTGCTGTCTTGTAGTTTGACATTGGATTGTCAAAGACTAAGGGAAGGAACCCTAACAGAAAACCGGGGAGATGGGCCTTAAACCAAAGTGAAGGCAACTCATCTAGGAGAAGTAACTCCGAAATCAAATCCCGGATTCCCCTAGTAGGGGGTTGTGCTGTGGGCCAGCTCCTCATCCAAGTAAAAGTTAAAATGCTAAAAAACCAAACAATATGCCTCGGAAGGACTGGATTATGGGAAGACGAACAGGCGATGAAAAACGGAAAATCTCTTTTGGATGCTGGAACGTACAAGGCATCTCGACAAAAATAGATATACTACCAGCAGAGCTCGACACATTTGGTATCACAGTACTATCAGAAACAAAAAGGAAAGGGAAAGGAGAGAAGGAGATGGGTGAGTATATACACATATGGAATGAAGTATCTAAAGGAAAGAGAGCCAAGGCAGGGGTAGCGGTTATGATTAAGAAGAAATGGAAAAATAATATAACTACATGGGATTATATTACGCGAAATGACCTTATTTTCTAGAGAAATTGTGATAATTGGAGTATACGCACCGACAAATGATACGAATGACCAAGGGAAGGATATTTTTTGGACAACACTACAAGACACAATTGAAAAGATTCCGAGAAGAAAGGAAATTATAATGATGGGAGATTTTAATGGGAGAGTGGGAAGTATGGACTCGTCGCTGGTTGTAGGAAAACATGGGGAAATACAGCGCAACGGTAATAGAGAGCGTCTTATTAATATCTGTGAACAATTTGATTTAAAGATAAGCAATACATTTTTTAGACACAAAGATGTACACACATATACGTGGCAACAAAATTCTCGAGATCTTAGAGCAATTAATGATTATATTATCACTAAATAAGCTAGCACTTTCAAAGTTATTGATGCTAGAGTTCATAGAGGAGCAGTATGTGGCTCGGATCATTATCTATTAAAAATGAAAACTTTTTGGCCTTGGTCAAGGGAAAGGGAAAGGAATAGGACAGATACTGAACAGCAGGAAAAAGAAAATTTGAGAAGATTTGTATCGATAGTTTACAGGATGAAAGTATAAGAAGACTTTATACAACTAGAATGGAACAGCTATTAGATGAGTCATTTGAAGGAAATGCAGAAGAAACTTATGACTATATCAGATCGAGTATAAAATGAATAGCAAATGAAGTGTTAGGAAACAATGTGAATAGAAGATGCAAACAAGGAACAGAGTGGTGGACACAAGAATTACAACAGATGGTACAAGAAAAACGGACAGCATTTAACGTATGGCTCAATGCAGAAGAAACAAGACAGATATTTAAAGATAAGAAGAATGTAGCTATGAGAATGATAAGAACGGCGATAAATGAGTCATGGGAAAAAACATGTGTTACGTCATGTAATACCTACTTGCAATGCTTGTCTTGAATATAGTTTAGATGGCTTTGATTTAATTTTTTTTGTCACTTTCAAATGCCTCATAGTTTTAATTATCAAGGAATGTCTTGACAATTATTGTTATTATCCTCAAAACCAAAATGACTTTATTTACAGTGAAATCCCCGTAGAACTATTACCGATATAACGATAATACTCCTTATAACGTTAAAATATTTTGGTCCCGGCATTCTTACCATTCAAATAATGTAATATTCCCCTCGGTTTTACGATACTCTTAATAACGATAAACCTCTCCTTTACGATTACATTTAGAATCCCCGTAAAATACCTTTCCCTCAGTACAAGGATAAAAATAGATCGTGAAAGTGCAAATCATGAACTCCCCGGATCTACCGGAAGAAAACATTGAGGAAATCCAAAGCAAGCAGGCGGAAGATGAAAAAAAGGAGGTAAAACAAACTGTGCATCTACCTGTTCATAAAAAAAGCTAAACAGACTGTAATTTCTGACTTTTACAAACAGGGGCAAAAATGAGTCGTCCTGTTCATGGTGCTGTGCTATAATGCATTGTAAAATGTGTTTGCTCATAGTGTAATAATTTAAGGGTGGAGTGAATACAGTACAGTATAGCAGTTCTTGTGTTAAAATTTTTTATTTCTCTAAATACTTAAAGATTTTCAGCTATGGAAGTTGTTTCCTATATACTACCAAAATTTGAACATTTTTTGTAAATTTTCGATGTAACAATATATCTCTCTACAACAATATATTTTTATGGTCCCTGCGAAATCGTTGTATCGAGATTTCACTGTATTTCTTAATACTTTCCCATTTTAACATTTCTTTGTTTATTTTATTGTATTTATCTTGCGATTATATATTTAGTATAGTGTTTTCATGAATTGATTAATTATTTAAACGTTCAGATCCAGCTATTATTTTGGGTTAGCGATTTTTTTTATTATTTCAACCTTCTGTTGTTCTAATTTCATTCTTCTTCAAAAATGGATAACTTCTATGTTCCATTTTTTCCTATCCAAGAGCAAGAAGCTCTTCTCCAACCTATAAAGGGTTTATAGCATTCAAAGACAATGTTAATTTCGGGCGGAAAGCCTTTTCTTTTCACCTTATTCATGGATTAAGTAATCCATCGACCTTCAAGACTGCACACAACGCAATTTTCAAGGACCTCAAGGACTCCTTTACGAAGATAATAGTGCTTCGTCAATTATCAGGACATTTAACTTATCAAGGGGAAATCATTCATTCTGTGAGTACTTTAATCGATTACATACCAAAGGTACGTTCCAAGGACCAAAGGATTGGTTAACTTCATGAGATTTTGCAGTTTCAAAGGAATTTATGTAACTGTGATTCACAATAAATGTAGACATTTTATCATTTACTAATCAAAGTGTGTAAATCACTCATTGCAAATCCTCGCACTGAACTGCATGTGCTGTGAATATTCAAATTCGTCATTTTCACGAAACATTAACATACAAATTTTCTACCTGGTGAGCTAACAATTTCAACACGCTATATTGTTGCTTCGAATAATATCTGGTCCTCCGGTTGTATACAGTTTTCCGATACATTTGTGTATTCGGATAGATTCATAACATCATGATTTAAGAAGCACATTTTCAAACCTGACGTTTATGTTATCCAAGCAGCATCATTCTATGTGTACATAAACTGTTCATTATTCTATTCTTCATCTCTTTGTGGTTGGAAATGCAATAGAGTTTGTGTTTCGAACCGCAAACATCGCCCAGTTCTTTCCTATTCAATCTATGTCGTCGCCGGGAATTGCACCCGGAATTCTACGGTCCTCGCTGCATTCATAGGCAGGGTAGCCTGGCGGTGACAACATGTGCCAATATAAATAGCCAACTTGGCTTTAGAAGATCTAAAGAAGCATGGTCTATACTAAAAGAACTCAGACAGGAAACGAAGTCTGGAACAAATCTACAATTGATAAAAATTGGGGAATGGGAAGAACACTTTCAGAAACTCTTGCAAGAGGATAGAGAAGATTTTTATAGAAGAAGAATTTGGAAATGACTGGACAGGAGTGGAATTGCAAATATTTGAAGTTGAAGTGAAAGAAGCAATAATAAGTGGAAAAAATGGAAAATCACCTGGACCGGGAGGGATCAACTTAGAACTAATTAAATATGGGGGTCAAAAGATAATCAAATGAATAAAGGAACTGCTGAATAAGATATTAGGCTGAGATAAATTACCAGAAGACATTAAAATGTGGACAAATTATTCCAATATTTAATAAAGGAGATCGGAAAAATAGGAACAACTATCCAACTATCGAGGAATTTGTATTTTGAATCCACTTATAAAAATATTGGGGAAAATAGTGAAAAAGAACTTAGAGAATGCATTCGTCTCCCAAGAAGAACATTGTGGATTTACAACGGGAAGATCCTGTATAGATCATATCTTCACGCAGAGGCAAGTTCTAGATAAATGCAATAGAAAGGGAGAAAATATTGGTCTGGTGTTCATAGACCTTTAAAAAGCCTATGATTCTGTACCAAGGAAACTGCTTTGGGAGATATTAAATATGGCTAACATAGATACTTCTGTAATAAAAACAATACAACAAATATACAGAAGCAATGTATACCTGGTTAAAATAGGGAGGAAACTTTCTGGGAAACTTGGAACAAGCAAGGGATTACTTCAGGAATGCCCCATGTCACCAACGCTCTTCAAAATATATGTATAGACATCAGCCGTCGTTTATGGTCAAGGAAATGTAAACTAATGGGACTTGAGTTATCAGATGAAATATATTTACATCGCCTGTTGTTTGCAGATGACCAGGTAATAATAACACAGGGTGGAGAAGACGCCAATTATGTATGTCGTCAGTTATCAATGGAATATCAAAAGTGGGGACTGAAGATTAACTATCATAAAACAGAATATTTGACGAATGATCTAGATGAGTTATACATTGATGGGAGAAGGATTAAAAAAGTACATTTTCGATGCCTGGGTTCAATTTTGGAAATAGAGAGTACATCAAATACGGATAATAATCAAAAGATAACTAGTGGAAAGAAAATAATAGGAATGTTAAATTCAGTTTTATGGAGTAGAAATATAATCAATAGTACAAGAAGGAAAATATTCAAAACCATACTACAGAGTATAGTCTTCTATGGAGCTGAAACATGGACATTACTTAAAAAACAGGTTAACAGATTGAACGCCCTGGAGATGGACTTCTGGAGACGATCTGCCAGGATATCCAGGAAAGATAGAATAAGGAACACAGAAATACGACGTATTATGGAAGTGGAAGAAGTGAGTGCAGTCACAATTGAAATTAAACGACTTCGATGGTACGGACATTTGCGTAGAATGGGAGAAGAAAAAATACCTAGGATCATACAGGAATGGGAAAGTAAGAGAAGAGGAAGAGGACGACCTGCTACCTCCTGGATACAGAATGTACACATGTCAATGGAAAGATTTGATTTAGTGGAGGATGATGTACAAGATAGGGATAAGTGGCGAAGTGTAGTGAGTAGTGTGGAGCTCTGAAAGTGGTGTCAGATTTTGTGTGTCTGGATGTTTGTTTGATAGTGCTTGACTGTTGTATGCAAATATTGTTTAGTTGGAGTCAAACCTCTGTTTTGAGGAAATTTCTCATTAAATAAAATAATATTTTAAAAAACGAAATAATGGTTTGTGCTAGAATAGTAATAGAAAAACACGTTTTGGTAAATTCATATTGTAGCGGGATTGAGGCTCTTTTGATTGGCAACAATTCGTTTGGAAACAAATCACTGTATGAAAATAGTTGCAAGTATCAGAAATATTTGCGGAAAAGATTGGATCGTGATCTATTTGTAAAGAAATTGATATCTCTCTTGAAGGTATTGAAAAGGCAAATAACGAAATAATATTGAAAAATCCTTTGGTGTGGTAAAGAGCTGCAGGAATTTAATGAATGGAGAGAAAAGAAGGTCGTTAGTAGTTTAAAAAAAACTGTTGTACAGGCTAACGTTTTTGTTTTATAAAAAAATATTTAAACCATCTGGTGTAGGCCAATGTACCAAATTCTCAATACTGAAATAATTAGTTTTGTTAATAGTTATTTACGATGTAAGACCTTTATATAGAACTTAACAAGCACACACGAAGTTAAAAAATGGACGCTAGCGAGTTTTGTTATTCGTGTGAGCCATTCAGGCATATGTCATAGCGATTGGTTCGTCGGATGGGGATGTTAAGTCTTGCGGTCGCCTTGGTGTCTTTCGACAAGAGTAGGTAATGCCGACACCGGCTTTCTTCACCACACTTCCTAACCTCACCATCATCACTCATACCCCACACTATGCTACACGAGCACCAGTACATCTCTCCACATCTTACTTTTCTTCCAGTTTACACATCGCCATGTAGTGTGGCCTGCCCAAATGGTGCAAACTCGAAAATGGGCCACAATCTCGCCATCTGTCCGCCTCAGAAGGTCAGGACAACGGCATTGGCATTCGATACACACATTATTAGCTAAATTCTAAATACGCGAGATACGCCATTTCGATAATAAACCATTCAATTTAAAACACAACAAAATAATCCTATTAACAAAGACATAAGTTATTAAAATACATCTTTAATACCGGTGAGCTCGATCAATGAAATAAAATAAATGTGATACCAGGTGTTCAACTACTATTTAGTTTGTGATTGCTGCCTAGGCCTTTCGGGGCATCTGAAATTACAATGTTTTGATCTTATAGTATTTATGAGCATGTTTACCTGTATAATACGTACATGCCTTGTTAATAATATATTCCGTTATGTTCAGTCAATGGTGTTCTACAAATGCCATGTATCGTCATAAAGTAATATAACAATTTATACAATTAAAATAAACATAACTAATAAAACATAAATGGTGTTAATTCAGTGATAAAATTTTGCTGTTATATCTCAATTATTATTATTTATTATTACAAAATTTACTAATTATTACAAATTACAAAAATACAAATTATTACAAAATTATTATAAATACAAATATAAATAATATAAACACAATTATTACAATTACAAAAGAGTATTAGTAACTCCGCATGAGCATAGCTCGTGTTCGGGGTCAGTTCAGTCATACTAAAATATACTACAAACATTACTACACACACTATGTAAATATATAACACAGCAACATTTTATCACTGAATTTAATTTTAATTGTATAAACTGTTATAATACTTTATGGCGATACATGGCATTTGTAGAACACCAATGATGGAACATAACGGAATATATTATAAACAAGACATGCACATATTATGCAGGCAAACGTGCTCATAAATACTATAAGATCAAACTATTTTAATTTCAGATGCCCTGAAGATGGTGTGGCACCGAAAGGCCTAGGCGACAAATCAAAAAATAAATAGTAGTTGAGCACCTGGTATCATCACAGTTACTAACGTATACTGTGGTATCACATTTATTTTATTTCAAAGACATAAGTTGCAGAACAAGGAGAGGAGAAAGAACAGTAAGGATCAGATAGAGACATGATAGCAAACCCCTTAACTAGAACAATAAGGATCAGATAAAGAAAGAGATACGATAGCAAAAAGCTTAACAATATTTTAAAGTGACAACTAGGCTCTTAGCTTGTAGGTGGTGCACACTGGAATGTAGACATGCTCATCCCGTCCTTGCAAACGTCTGCATGGCATAATTTATTATCGCAGCGAGAGACATCTTGGTTCCAGTTTTTATCACCAATTCAGTTCTCTTATCGGTTTCAAAGCAATTAACGACGCCTGACTTCATATCGTAATCATGATGTGTGCATTCTTCATCAAATATGCCAGACGCATCCTTCAAATAAATGGAACTAGGTAGGATTTTCCGTAAAACTGAAAAGTCAAATGGAGAAAAGAGCAATTTGTTGTAAAATTAATCGTCTTTAAAATTTAATGGAGTTCCTTGAATTGGATTAATTTTTCGGCTCGAATATACGTTCTGCATAGAAATGAACACATGTGTATATGAGTCTCTTAAATATCAAATTGACTAACACCATTTTGACATCATTATTCTATTCATTAAGATGTACTGTCAGAGACTTATTTTCAGCTGCTAAAGCGGTATAGTAACTACTTAACTATTTCTATCGAGTGTGATATAAATTGTTCAAGTTTCATTCCATTTATGCATTTTACAAACACGCATCGTATGGAATACATATTCGTCAGAGATACATTATGCAGTCATAGTTATTTTGAGCAGTGGTTCCAACCGGTGGCATGCAGGAGGGTTCGGCAGCACATATAAAAAGTTGGGATGGGGATTTTGAAAGCGATGTGCGTTAAACGAAATGGGGTGAATATATCCGTGCTGATGAATATCAGCTGTTGAATTAAAATATATTCAAAATAATAATTTTCATAATATGATACAAAATAATTTTAATAACTTATGTTTAAGTTTAAGTAAGGAAAAAATTTGCCAAAACATTTGTAAGTTGTGTATTAACTTATGGATGTGGAACATGGACAATAGGAAAAGCAGAAGCCAAGAAACTAGAAGCAGCAGAAATGTGGATATGGAGAAGGCTAACAAAGACGAGTTGGGTGGATAGGAAAACAAATGAAGAAGTGCTTAGTGAAGTGATGGAAGAGAGATCCCTTCTGAATTCAATTAAGAGTAGAAGAGCAAAGTTAGTGGGTCATACATTTCGGCACAATGATCTACTCATTAACATTTTTGAAGGGAAAATACTGGGAAAGGAATCAAGAGGACGTCCAAGAAATTCATTGATTAAAAACATGATAAAGGATATGGACGTGCTGTCATACGAAAATCTAAAGAGAACAGCGATGAAGAGGAAGACATGGCTACTACAACAAGGCATTGCCTTTAGATCCTGATGATGATGATGTTTAAGTTTAGCATATGAATTCTCACCAACAATTAACGAAATGTTGTGTGAGCAGGCATTCTCTACTTTATAGTTGATTAAAAACAAACAAAGAAATCGACTAGGTACTAGCAGTCATTTGAGATGAGCTCTAAGCAAGAGCATAACTCCTAGAATCTCACAGTTTGTCAAACAAATTCGCCCACACTGAGAAATAAAATAAGGTTAATTTTTTCAACGTCTTTTTAAAAAAATGGTTATTTCAACATAAATTTGTAATTGAGACTGTTCATATTATGTAGCCATTACGCAGTGGCTATACATTATAAAAATGTAATTTTATTTATTAATAAATGTTTAATTAAGTTGTACTGTACACTAATTCGTACTAATAATAAATAATGTATTCTAAAATCTGTTTTACTTAATCACCTTTGCATTTGGTTATGGGAAAGGCGCTGAGGAAGGGTTACAACTGATAGGGGGTATGGCGGGGGTGGGGGTGGTCCGTACATGATTCAATTTCAGGCTGAGTCCTCCGCACACTTCTGGGCTAGGAACCACGGGTCTAAACATTTGAGCGCCTTTTTTGCAACCAAATGCTCATTTTATGATGAATGGAGCAACGATGGAATGATATAGGCTTTGGCAGGGGAAATAGGAGCACCCCGAGAAAACCTGCACGACCCCATTTTGTCCACCACAAATTCCACATGGATCCACCGAGATTCAATCGCGGGTGCCAGCGATGGAAGGCGAGCTGGCTAACCAATCAGCCATGGGGGCGGCCTGACGGGGATGATAACATCCTACATCATTCAGATTCAATACCTGCCCGCCGCGTCACTAACTGCTATTTGCCGCGATAGTCCTGCTGTGTGACCAGGCCTTAACACTAACCTAACCTCTCAATTAGTAACTTTAGAAAAAATCTTGAAACAAAGGGTTCATATTAACTTTCTTGGTTATCTATTGCAAAGTAACTATTTTATTCTCTCACCACAATATCCTTACTTTAAAAGTGCATTTATTAACAAAAACAATGAAATACCGTAGCAAAATAAATATCAACAATTGTATTACACCATACCTAAGCTTTAATGCCTACAGTATATAATTCTTTTTTAACAAATTAGGCCTACCTTTACTTTGATGATTCTCGTCAATTCTCTATTTCTTTGCTACATTATATTTTTATAATTATTATGTAGTTATTATGTAGTGGCTATACATTATATAAAAATTATTGAATACATTTTATTAAGTTTAACTGTACACTAATTAATAGTAATAATAAATAATGTTTTCTAAAAACTATTTTACTTAATCACCTTTGAATTTTGTTATGGGGAATGCGCTGAGGAAGGGTTACAACTGATAGGGGTTATGGCGGGGGGGGGGGGTGTGGTCCGTACATGATTCAATTTCAGAATGAGTTGTCCGCGCACTTCTAAGGGTTGGGAACCAGTGTTTTAGAACAATAACGAACTAATGCAAGGTTATGACAGCTTTAACAATTACATAATTTCTTAAAATATGGATTAAAATCCTGTGTCTGCGGTACATACACTAGAGTAACGTGCTGTCCATGAATAGATCAGATGTTGCTGTTTCCGTATAATCTTTTTAATACATTTTACAGCCAGAAAAACAAGTGTGTCTGCAAAACACACCATTAAGCAATGAGTTGTCACCAGTTCAGGCAAGGTTCTTGATACAGCCCCGATAACGGTTTCAAGTTGACAGTAACACCTCGTACCCTAATATATTACAGTTCCTTTATCGTGCACAAATTATTTATTTTCTGTTCGACCATACTATAATACGCTTATTACATGTGACGTAACGAAGTATCCATTACGATACATCTTCATTAGGCTATAACACTGGTGTGGTATTATCGAACACGGAACGATCTTGAATTACTGAGAGTACCAAATAAAACAACTTGTACTCAAATTAAGACCAATTCTTTTTGCGATAATTTTAATTTTATATCAAATTGAGTTCTTTTCGTGTGTTTTTAATGTCCATGTTTTGACATTACAGCTCAAAAGAAGCTCTGCGTCCTGCTTGGATGTCATCCGAAAATCGTTTGCTTAATCAATTGTGATGTATTCTAAAAACCTAAAACTTAACAGTTAATATTATAGGAGAAAAATTCATCTAACACTGGGAGTTTCAGTGTCAGAGGAATTTTTCTCCTATAATATTATCATGTAATGTCCAACAGAGGCAATAATCTGTGGTTCATGGATGCATATGTATATATCTATCTTAAACAATTAATTGTGGTCAACAAAAACAGTCGTATGCAACTTGCCTATAAATTGTAATCGTATGAATATTACGAATCTCGCTTTACTTATTTCATAAAAACATATCCATGTTTTAATAAATAGCATATAAGCTCGTTACATAATGTCCTATTTCAGCATTAACCATTATTTTTATCGAAGCCTTTCTCCATTATACAACAAAACGTTTTCATTGTTTTATTTACAAACTTAGCCTCCTGTAATATCAGTTAATTTGAAATAGCCTATTGGCGTTTAAAACTATCAACCCACAAAGCTGAAATGTTATGTTGGTTGCCTAATACAGCAATTCGACTCTTTGTGTTGACTGTTTACCAGTAATATTAAAATTACCAAATCCAGTAACGGGCTATGCTCCATGCGGAAGTCCTTGAGGGGTCCTGTACAGGAAAGTAGTTATGGAAAAACAAGCTAAGCGCACTCATTCAGTGCCGAGTTTCGTATTTTCTACATTTTATAATATAAATTAATCAGTGTATCTACGTAATAATGATTTAATATTATAACACCTATAGTGTAAAAATATTCTATTACTATACCGATCCATAAAAAGGAAGATAGGGCAGAATAACTATCGACTAATAACAAAATGTTGTTTAATATACTTCTGTAGACATTAACTCCATATGCAGACGAAATCATTGGAGATCACCAATGTGGAGTTAAGCGAAATATATAAACGATTGCTCAAATATCTAGTATTCGCCAAATCTTGGAGAAAAGGTGGGACTATAATAAATCTTTTCGCCAGCTATACATAGATTTAAAAAAAAAACATTCGATTCAATTAGGCGAAACAAATTCTACAATATCCTGATTGAGTTTGGGATACCAAAGAAGTTTGTTGGGCTGATCAAAATGTGTCTAAATGAAATCTACTTTAATCAGGGTGGGGAAACTTTAATCTGATAGGTCTACGTTTACCATTAAAAGTAGCTTGAAGCAAGAAGATGCATTATCGTCTTCACTTCTTAATTTCACTTTGGAATATATCATAAGGAAAGTTCAGGAAAACAAGGGAGCCTGGAGTTAAATATCAATCACCCGATTGAGGCTTATGTAGATTATGCTTTTTTTTCTGTTGGACGTTGACATGGACACAATCGGGAAAAATGCAGAAAGTCTTTCCGATATCTCTGACGAGTATCGGATTGGAAATTATTACAGAAAAACTAAGTATAGTGTCATTAAACGTCAAAACAATGCGCTACAAATTAGAATAGTCAGCAAATCATTCGAACAATGGGAGAAATTCAAATATCTGAGAGCAATAATTACAGGTACGGTACAAATAATATTAAAGTAGAAGTTAAGTATCTATTGAAATAAGGAAATGCTTGTTTGTATGCAATTCGGAAACTTTTATTTTCTCGTCTTCTGTCCAGAAATCTAAAAATAAAAATAAAAATTATCTAACAATTGTCCTGCCGGTTGTATTATGTGGATGTGAGACATGGTCACTTACTCTTCGAAAAGTACGTAATCTGAGAGTATTCGAAAACAGGGTGCTTAGGAAAATATTTGAACCTAAGAGAGATGAAAACGGAGACTGGAGAAAACTCCATAACGACGAGCTACATAACCTGTACTCTTCGGCGAATATATTAGGGTAATTAAATCACGGAGGATGAAATGGGGTGGACACGTTGCGCGCATGGCGGAGGAAAGACGTATCTAAAAAATATTGATTGAGAGACCTGAAGTGAAGATATTATTTGGAAGACCTAGACGTGGGTGGGAGGACAACATTAGGATTTAAGAGAAGTAAGATTTGAGAGGGATGGGTGGATGTAGTTAGCACATAGTGTAGTGGGGTTGAATAGCTGGCTCAGGTATGCGCGGCAAGAACCTTCGGGTTCCATAATAGCTATTTATGTATCAAGTACGCAAAATAACGCTTTATCTGACGAATCTAGTATAGCATACGCCTCGGCCGAAATACTAGATGAGTCCGATAAAGTGTTTGCGTAGGCCTACGTGATGCATAGAATATTTTTTTAGTGAAAGCTCTCTAAATTTTATGAAATGAAATAAAAATACCGTAAAATTGTATTAATTAAACTGAAAGGTAGTCAGCCATTTGTTAATGTCATATTCCCACAGCTACCTGAATCGTAGAACAACAGTGAACCGTACCAATAGGAAATGTGGTCTAGATCGGTGGTTCCCAACCTTTTTCAGCTGGCGACCCACCTTTCCTTATCCGAATACCTTCACGGTCCATCGGTCCATGGTGGAGTAAGAAACCTTATTTGTATCGCACCCTTCCTTATGAATAACTTACATAATTTACCATCAAATATTGCAAATATATATAAGATTATATATATATGCTTCTTTGAAGATACAGATTGATTATATTGATAAACAATTTGTGTTCTGATTTGAAAATGGTTGACAAAATATAAGCACTTTTTAGCAAACAGTTATTTATTTAACAATAGATATATGTTTGCAATATATGCAACAAGTGGTTTCATACTAACAAGTGTTCGTAGGTGAAGAACAAAACTACAATTATAAAATTATTGAAATAACTCATTTTCAACAGATAAGGGTTAATATTAAATATTTAATACACTATTCCACCTTTACCCTTAACATATATTTACAGTATATAACACGAGTATCGGATGAGGCTTATGTAGATTATGTTTTAACTTCTATAAATATTTACAATTATAAAAGTACACACAAACAATCAAAACACAATTTGATTTGTTTCGATATTTCTTATATTTTCTGATGGTTTATTCGATGGTTTCTGATAGTTTTAGGATTGAGTCGCGACCCACCTGTAACCGTTCCGCGACCCACTAGTGGGTCGCGACCCACCGGTTGGAAACCGCTGGTCTAGATGCATTATAATATGAGCCGCTTTTTGTAAACATTAATGAATGAGAGCTAGTATTTTTATTAAAAGAACAAGTGAAACTATGAGTGATAATCCCGAATAAATTTCAATCCAAGCATTGTATTGGAGCTGCTACCAGTAAAATCTCTGCAGCAGTAGACTATGAGAAGGAATTATTGCTGCAATTACCAAGTCGTAAATGTTGGTGCATCCATGGTAAGCAATGTTCTTCTTGTGAACGAACATGTGAAAAGTTGTTGGCTTTGTTGTTATATGATAAAGTAAGCTACTGTGTTTTGCGAAAAACCCTGGTAAAGTTTCTGATTATCATAAACAAACATGTTGGCTTAAATTCGTTGTATTATGACCAAATATATGCTTAAATCCGTGTTAAAGTTGGTGTGACTGGTCAATGATTTTGTTTATAGAATTCCATGACGACTGCATTTTGAATGCAGTTTTATGCAATTTTAGCGGCCTTGGTTGCTGAAATACAATTTTTCGGCGTGTTTACCAGTCCGACAAGCAGCTGTTTTAGAGAGAGTGTATTAACTTATGAGGAATTGTCCATTATCATTGAATAAGTAATTAAGTAAGCAAGTTAAAAATAATATAGTACAACAGTAATTCAAAATTAGGTTCATGTAGATTGTAGGACATGCGTCTCCGACTTAACACCAACTGAAATATGTTTGCTTTATTACTGTAAATAGGCCTCGGCCTCGGTGGTGGCGGTCATCGCGGTCGTGGTCGTGCTGGTCGTTCTGGTGGTGATCGAGGTGGTGGTGGTCTTAATCGTGGTGGTGGTGGTCGTGGTCGTGGAGGGGATGGTGGTCGTGGTGGTGGTCGTGGTGATCGTGGTGGTGGTAGTGGTCGTGATGGTCTTAATTGTGGTGATGGTCGTTGTCATGGTGGTGTTCGTTGTCGTGGTGGTGTTCGTTGTCGTGGTGGTGTTCGTTGTCGTGGTGGTGTTCGTTGTCGTGGTGGTGTTTGTTGTCGTGGTGGTGTTCGTTGTCGTAGTGGTGTTCGTTGTGGTGGTGGTCGTTGTCATGATGGTGGTCATAGTGGTAATGGTGGTTGTCGTCGTCGTCGTGCTGGTCGTCGCTGATGTGGTGGGGTAATCATCGCCATCGTGTTAATTATCGTCCTAATGGTGGTGGTGGTCGTTGTAGTCTTGGTGGTGTGGTGGTTGTCGTCGCTGTGGTACTGGTCGTCGTCGATGTGGTGGTGGTCATCGTCGGTGTGGTGTTGGTTCACGACGTGGTTTTGGTCGACGACGTGGTGGTCGACTACGTGGTGGTCGACTACGTGGTGGTCGTAGTGCTGGTCGTCTTCGTTGGTGCTGGTCGTCGTTGTGGTGGTCGTCGACGAGGTGGTCGTCGTCGTGGTGTTGGTCATCATCGTAGTCGTGGTGGTGTGGTCGTCGTCGTCGTCGTAGTGGTGGTGGTCGTCGTTGTGGTGGTGGTTGACGACGTGGTGGTCGTCGTCTTTGTGGTTGTTATGGGAACCTTTCTGTCAGCGACTCCCGATAGGTGGCAGCAGGGTCAAAAGAGGTCCAAGCATGTCGTCTGCTGTCCATTGAACATAATGGAACAGACTATTTGAACATCAGTCAGAATGCCAGAAAACATGTTGTGGCGATCCTCTGTGTAAAACAGAGGGGTACACATATGCTTTACGAAATATATGGTTATAAAATATAAAGAAGATTAAACGGATGCTAATAGTTAATAGTCTATGAGTTCCTTCAAATCTCCTCGCTCAACACTTTCAGATCCTCAGAATTGACTCATTATCTTAACCATTTTTACAAATAATAAAACTTAACAAGAAGTAGTATTCTCATTATCTACAACAGAAGGTCATGTTTCCAATATCTTCATCAAATGGACAAGATTCACTTATGTTCTGTTGCTTTAAACAGAAAGTTCGCCCAGCAGGAAACTCAACTCAAAATTCTCTTTCAAACTATGATACAAAATTACTTCTTAAGAAGGTACGGACAGTATTTGATAAATACAACTTACTTAATTTATTAACTTCATAACAAAAATTCACATATTTCTGTTTCACATTTATCATAATTTGTATAATAAAATTATGAATATTTTGTTTAAACGGAATTAGTAAGTTTTTTCATTGCAAACATTAAAACAAACCGTAAAATTGAAACACTTGCAAAACTAAATTATTCTTACAGGCATTGGTGGTTCTTTAAATTGAAGATTAAAAAAAAAAAAATATTATAAAGAAGACGTCAAAGCATATTTTTCCTTTCTATACTGGCAATTGGCACTGGCTATTTTCCCCTCTAAATACAAAAAAAATAAAAAGATAAATAAATCAACTACACTGTTATTATATACAACTCACTTTTATAATTCACATTAATGATATTAAAACACTATATTAGAACTGGAATTCCGATGCACGTAGATATTTTAACTCGAATCGAGAGAACATAGTATTTTGACCTATTAGCATATGAGAACCCAGTACGATCAATAACAATTCCCTGCGAGCCATAATTCTGAAACTTATGCAATATAATTCTAAAACAAAAAGTATGAACCTACATTATGGATGGGCGTTGACGTTAAAAATATTACGTATTTAGGCCTATAGTAATAATCACAAGAAAACCATTCCCTTATTACCTTATTTTGACATTCCAGCTTCTTTCAAATTACGTTGATTTCATGAGAAGAACATTCTACTACTAATATGATACACTATTCAAATACTATTATTTGTATTTGTTTTCCACACAAACACTTATTGACAGCTATAATTCTGGAGCATGTCTTATTCGTAAGCCTCTAAAGGATATTATTTAGAAGCAAGCAAACGTAACCTAAATTTATTTATAAAATATTAATGATAATAGGAACAAAATATTTACACATTTATATCCAAGTTCTTTACTTTCTATAACTACTGTGTTATATTAATCAAATACTAGGATCTGTTTACCACACAGTAAATTCATAACCGAAAGCTGAAATATATTCAGAATATTGTGAAAGCAAACAACCATGAACCTAAATTACTTTTAAAAAATTATTTACAGTATAAATATATTTTTTAACATATTTACGACTATGGTTATAAATCTAAAGAAGATGGGATGTTTTCTTTGTGAAGTACTGTACAACAAGTTTTAAATGTTTCATAAAATTTGAATTATTTCTTCACCATTTAACGAATACAAATGTCATCGCGATATACAGGAATAACTTTAATATTTTGAATTATTTGTCACTAAGCTACACATGTCTATGCCACTGCAAAATAATTATTGTTCCTGTTTTTGCTGACAAACCCCACGGGTTCTTTTCAACATAATAATTACAACCAGTTATTACTTCAGACAGACATTAATTCTTTAATTATTGTAACAAATCAATACTTTTTCTGGCGATCTCACACTCTCCTAGGCAGAATAGAGGTATCTGATTTCTGGAATATAACTTAAACGTTATTAATCGCCAGTTTTTATAGGAAAGCCAACATTATTCACATCTATTGATACGCATAAGCATATGGCAGAACGAGATGGCAGGACCTCCTCTGACCCTGCTGCGCTCTTGTGGACAAATTATTAACTGCACGCAAAAAGTTCCCATTGTCGTAGTCGAGGTGGTGCTGGTCGCCATGGTTCTGATGTTGGTCGTGTTGGTGTTGGTGGTCGTTGTGGTGGTCGTCGTCGTGGTAGTCGTCGTGATGGTCATGGTGGTGGTTTTGATATTTTATGCGTTTATGTACCTAAACTATACCTATTCCCTAATTCGACTTTTATTAGCAGAATGCTATTCTGTTTTATTAATTCTGCGCATCTAACTTATTAAGCAAAATATTCTTATCGGAATTGCGCTTGTTCAGTTTTAGCATAATACCTGGCAGCTGGGTTTACCATAAATTCAATCTTGATAGCTTAACACGATTCCTCTCAGAGTCCTCGGTTCAGAAAATCTAGTTTGCCAGTTAAAACTGTGAGATAACACTACTGGATTACGAGAAATGATTTTATGTCCCATCCCATCTCCACTTTTCCTAACAATCACGTTTAAAAAATATAATCTTCCATTAAGGTTGTTCAATCTTACATCTATAACAAAATTGTAAACATATTTTACATTACACTTGGATGTGAATTTCCTTTTCTGCGTGAACCCAAATAAATTTTACAAGATTGGGCCTGTGTTTAGTGTAACGGTTGTGTTGTGTATTTCAGTTTCAGAGCTACATTTATACATGGATAATAAGGCAGCCATCAGGTGAAATCATTAGTGGGTTCTAAGTATAAAATCGGCGAAGATAATTTAATTGGAGTGGCTGGTTTCTATGAATGATAACCGTAATACGTGATAAAATATTAATATTGTAACTTAAATTTGTATTAGTCTTTCAATCCTTTATCTATGCTTTCATAAAAATTTGAGACGACGGAATTGTAGTCATAGAGCGAAGGCTACTGTATACCCCCCCATCCCCCCGTGGGAATTTCCGACTCGTATTTTTTTTGTTGGTATTGCCATCTAGTTTCAGTTTTTAGTTGTTTGCCCCTTATCAATTACAGCATTTACCCGGAAACCCCGGAAAACTACGGAATTCCGGAGAAAATGAGTTTGTTTTAATTTGTCTTCATTCTTTGCTCCTAATATGCCCAGGGAATTTCTGACTCACATATTTTTTGTTGCTATTGCCATCTAGTTTAAGTCTTTAGTTGTTTGCTCCTTATCAAATACAGCATTTACCCGGAAACCCCGGAAAACTACGGAAATCCGGAGAAAATTAGTTTGTTTTAATCGATCTTTGTTCTTTGCCCCTAATATGCCCAGGGAATCTCTGACTCGCATATTTTTTGTTGGTATTGCCATCTAGTTTAAGGTTTCAGTTGTTTGCCTCTTACCAATTACAACATATCCCCGGAAAGCCACGTATGTAGCCTACGGAGAAAATGTCTTTTTTTTTTAAATCTTTGTTCTTTGCTTCTAATATTCAAAAGGAATTTCTGACTCATATGTTTCTTTATTGGTATTGCCATCCGGATTAAGGTTTCAGTTGTTTGCCCCTTATCAACTTCAGCAAATCCCCAGAAAACTCCGAAAACCACAAAAACTCGGAGAAAATGACTTTGTTTTAATATTTTTTATCTTAGTTCTTTGCTCCTAGTAATCAAAGGGAATTGATGACTCATATGGTTTTGTGTTGGTATTGCCATCTAGATTAAGGTTTCAGTTTTTTGCCCCTTATCAATTACAGCATAGCCTCTTAAAACTAGGAAAACCATGGAAATCCGGAGAAAATAACTTTATTTTTATTTTTTTAAATCTTAGATCTTTTATCCTAGTATTCAAAAGGAATTGGTGACTCATATGGTTTTGTGTTGGTGTTGCCATCTAGATTAAGGTTTCAGTTGTTTGCCTGTTATCAATTACATCATATCCCCATAAATCTCGGAAAACCACGGAAATCTGGAGAAAATGGCTTTGTTTTAATTTGTTTTAATCTTAGTTCTTTGCTCCTAGTATTCAAAGGGAATTGGTGACTCTTATGTTTTTGTATTGGTATTGCCATCTAGATTAAGGTTTCAGTTGTTTGCCCCTTATCAATTACAGCATAGCCCTGGAAAACTCCGAAAACCACGAAAATCCGCAGAAAATGAGTACGTTTTAATTTTTTTTAAATCCTTGTTCCTTGATCTTTAAAATTCCCAGGGAATTTCTGACTTACATATTTTTTGTTGGCATTGTCATGTAGATTAAGGTTTCAGTAGTTTGTCCGTTATCAATTACAGCATATCCCCGTAAAACCCGTAAACCGACGGAAATCGACAGAATTTCTAGAACTCGGAACTTGTGATCTACAGTCACTAAAACCGTTATTGTGAAGTAATTCTTCTGCTTCAGGTGTGTCCTTTGCAGGTTCAAAAGGGTGAGTATGTGGACTACGAGATATCAGCCATAATTGTGATGGTCACATGCAAAGAAAAGGGGAATCGTATCTTCTAAGCATGCCAAGTATAAGTCAAATTTGTTTTCTTTTAGTTTTTAGTTACTCGCTGAAACCTCAAAATCAATGACACATATTGTGCTGTTTTACCCAATGTCCCTTCTCTAATTTTAGTCAAGAAAGTTTGGTAGTGACTGTGGAAGGTTTGGCAAGATAAATTATCATTCACAGATGTCAAATTAGCATATGAAGGGTGTTCTGTCAGGTTTTCAATCGCTTTCATCACTTCAGTATCAGGATTTTTCCCAGAATTCTTTGTCATGCTGTAATTAGTAAGGGGAAAACAACTGAAGCCTTAAACTATATGGCAATAGCAACAAAAGTTATGTGATTCAGAAATTCCCTGGAAATATTAGTATCAAAGAGCAAAGATTTTTTAAAAATTAAAACAAGCTCATTTTCTCCGGATTTTTGTGGTTTTCATAGTTTTCCAGAGATATGATGTAATTGAACAGGGAAAACAACTGACCCCTTAATATAGATGGCAATACTAGCACAAATGCATATGAGTCACAAATTCTCTTTGAATATTAGAAGCAAAGAACTACGATTTAAAAAATTAAAACAAAGTAATTTTCTCCAGAATTCCGTGGTTTTCAGGGTATACGTGGATATGCTGTAATTGATAACGGGCAAACAACTGAAACTTTAAACTAGAAAGCAATACCATCAAAAAAACATATGAGTCAGAAATTCCCTGGGAATATTAGGAGCAAAGAACAAAGATTTTAAAGAATTTTTTAAAAAGACAATTTCTACGGATTCCCGTGGTTTTCGGAGTTTTCTGGAGATATGCTACAATTCATAAGGTTCAAACAACTAAAACCTTAATCTAGATGGCAATACCAACAAAAAAACATGCGAATCAGAAATTCCTGGGCATATTAGGCGCCAAGAACAAAGATTTAAAAACTAAAACATAGTCATTTTCTCCATATATACGTGGTTTTCCGGGTTTTCCGGGGATATGCTTTAATTGGTAAGGGGCTAACAACTGAAACCTTAATCTAGATGGCAATACCAACACAAAAACATATGATTGACCAATTCCCTTTGAATACTAGGAGCAAAGAACAAATACATTAAAAAATTTAAACGAAGTCATTTTCTCCGGATTTCCGTGGTTTTCGGAGATTTCTGGGGATATGCTGTAATTGATAAGGGGCAAACGACTGAAACATTAATCTAGATGATAATGCCAACAAAAAGACGTATGAGTCAGAAATTCTTTATGATTATTAGGAGCAAAGAACAAAGATTTGAAAAATAAAACGTAGTTACTTTCTCCGTATATACGTGGTTTTCCGGGTTTTTGTTGTAATTTATAAAGAGCAAACTACTGAAACCTTTAATTAGATGTCAATACCAACAAAAATGTGTGAGTCAGAAATTAATTTTCTCCGGATTTCCGTGGTTTTCCGGGTTAATGCTGTAATTGATAAGGGGCAAACAACTAAAAACTTAAACTAGGTGGCAATACCAACATAAAAATATATGTGTCGGAAATTCCCAATGGGCGGGGGGAGGGTTTCATATTGGTGGCCCATGGTCTATCAGTAGCAATAAAGAAAATACGTCATAATTATTGTTCATTTGAGGTGACACGCTCACGCAAGAAATATTTTAATAAATTATCCCAAGAGTTTTGAAATTATGCAGAAAACAGAGTTTAGAAAGTGATTCCAGGGATAGGGTTATTACTTGAATGCAGTTGTATATTTTTTTCTGGTAAGGCCAATGCATTGTTAGTTGGATTTAGGCCTGAAAGTCTTCACAACAAAAGGAGCTAAATTAACATTATTTAGAAGTGCATTGTTTTACATTTTTTGCCATTTTCGTGGGAACTGGCATTTTTGTACCTTTTAACCATTATTTCAAATTACTTGGATTTTTTGTGCTGTGACGAAAGAATGAGTAATTTCTACTCTTACGGTACCGGTACGTGTTCTTTAAAAAAATTATTTATATGTTATTTTTGTCAGTACGACAGCAAAACTATATTTTTGTTCTGAGAAACCAGTTAAGATTTACAGGCCACACTAAAGTGTTTAGTAGTCTATCTAATATATAAAATCGAAAGTGTGTATGTATGTTTGTTCCTTATACAAATCCACATTTCTTCACCAATTTGTACAAAATTTTGCACACATACCCAGTTAAGCCCGGGAAGTATAGCTGTCAACATTAAAATTGAAACAAATCAGTCATTTCCTTGAAAATTATATAATTTCTGAGAATATTATGCAAACAAAATGAAATCCCATTCAGTTGTCAAGACAACAGTGTATTGTTTACATAGTTCATATAGGGCGCTGGACATTACATAACATTGGACTTTAACGAATTCATTGTTACGATTAATGGCGGAAGGTTCGAATTCAATTTGTGCTGGTGCTTAAACTTTAGGTGTATTTCATAGTAATTTAATAAGTAAGGCTTATTTTCTGATTTGTGACTATTCTTCTTGCATATACGGACCTGATCGGGCGATTTAAATCGTCACATTGTGCTTTTCTTACGTAAATAAAGCGAGTGAATAAACTGTGTTTAGTGCAGTGTATATAGATATCAGATTTGTGACTTTCTGGTTTTTGTGTTTTCTTGCTCCTCCCTCGGAAGGGGAGGAAATAGATTTTAGATTTTAGATTTAAATACAATAATAGACATGGAGAATACATCTCAAAAGGTAGGACAGGAAGAAATGGAATTGTCTCTTAGTGACGTGAATATACATAAAAAGGAAACTATAAATCAACAGAATTCATCTGTTATCTCTAACAATAAGACAACCATAAACAAGGAATCCTACCGTTATCTTCATACGGACGCGGGCCCTTATTTTGTTTCAATTAAACATGATTCCAAGGACCTAGGAAAATTCCATCCAATGGCCATTGGTAAATGGTTATTCAAAGCCAATTATGATGTTCAGTATTTGAATAAAGTGAACAATTCTCAAATTGACGTGCATTTCCAAACGTATCATGCCGCGAACTCCTTTCTCAACTCGGATTTTGATACAGTTCATGGAACTCAATCATTCATACCAGCTTACAATCTTTTCACTTCTGGTATAATTAAAGGTGTAGAAGTTAACATTACCACGGAAGAAATTAAAGCAGACAGTATTATCCCAGAAGGTTATGGTATTACAAATGTGTATCGTTTTAATCGTCGATGTAGTGACGATCAGGGTGAAGTAAAATATATACCTACTCAAACGGTAAAACTTACCTTTCGTAGCCAAGTGCTACCGAGATTGGTAAAACTGTATCATCAACAATGTCCAGTTGAACCATACAAAGAGAAGATCTCAATTTGTCAAAAGTGCGGTAAACTTAATCATCGTACCAAATTTTGTAGATCGACACAAAAATGCCTAAAATGCAGCCAAGAACATTCCACCGAGGAGTGTAAAAACGAAACACTCGCATGTATCAATTGTAAGTCTACACATAAAACGACGGATATGCAACAATGTCCAGCCTTTAAATTAGCACAACAGATAGCAGACAAAATGCAAACACTTCCGATTTCGCGCTATGAAGCCCAACAAATTGTACTTGGTCGTACTTCATATGCGCAGATGATACAAAAGAAAACGCCTTCTACGTTTGATCCTTACACGCAATTCCCGCTCTACTTCTCAAAAAACTTTATTGAATCAACAGATTTCCTTTTCTCCCAAAACCAACGCAAACATTTCTATTCAGTCCAAAACATCAAAAAGGAAGGAGCAAGAAGATGCTTCGGGTGTGGATACAACGGCATACAAAAAGATTTTGATTTATCCTACTGGCCATCTTGCAAGCCCAACGTCACCAGTCTTTTCTCAGAATAATAAAACGCAGCAGACACCTTGCACAAAGTCTTCTGATACCTCAAAACTTTCTTCACTCAATAGACCTCAAGTCTCCGGGAAGCAGAAAGTCCAACGATCTGTTACGAGTCCTACATATACTGTTATCACAGCCCTCAATAAGGTCATGAGTGAGGCTCCAGACAGTATTAGAAAAGATCTTGAAAAAATTAAATATAAAATAAAAGAACTAATTGCATAAATATACCATGCCTCCATATAATTATCTCAACCTATTGTACTGGAATGCTCGCAGTATAAATAACAAGAAAAATGAAATCCAATATTTATTGAGTAAAAATACATATCAGATTATTATCATTACTGAAACACATTTGGATGATAATAAATCTTTCACTTTGTCTGGATATAAAGCAATCCGGAAAAATAGGAATAAGAATGGCGGTGGGGTCGCCATCTTTGTCCATAACAACATAAAAATTTCCAATTATGATAATACAGTTAAACCATTAGCACATTTAGAAAGGATCCATCTGCAAGTGCTTGATATATCTATCTATGCCATTTATAACTCGGATCCTATTCAATTAACTACTTATCAATGGAATTCCATCCTCCCAGTTGTTCCGGACCAGCATACCTTGATCTGTGGTGATTTTAATATACCAAATTTTCATCTCAGTTCCGATTGGCGAAACATTGCCCATCCGCTCATCACTGTTTGCAAGCAAAATGATTGGCATATACTGAATTCTCATCTTACGACGCGACTCGGATATTTGAATCAACAAGATACCACTCCGGATCTAATTATAGCTTCTAAAGGATTTCTCCATAACAGTCATGTTTCCAGAGTGAATGATACTTGTAATAGTGATCACTTTCCACTGCATATTCGCCTGACTCACACTTCTATCATCTGGGACACTCTCTATAAAAAACATAGAGCGGGGAAAATTAATCCGCACAATTTATCAACATTCATAATGGACCACCTCTCAAACGTTAATGAAAACCAGTTGAATTATGAACAAGTAGAGACGATCCTCACATCTTACCTCAATATCCACCACCCTTATGAAATAATCTCCACCGATAAAAAACAACATCCTCCATGGTGGAACGCTCGATGTGCTGAAGCAATAGCGATGCGACGACAAGCAATGCACCGATATCGTTCTAATTCAACATATCAAAATTATATTTCATACAAAAAACAGGAAGCTGTCACCAAACGGGTCCTTAATAAATCTAAACGTACCGGATGGAAGAGATATTGTTCATCCATTAATCAATCTAACACCACAACACAGATCTGGCATCAACTAGCATGGTATAAGAAAAAGAATAACTCCCCGCAACTTTTACCCATCGCAGGCAACGTGGATATCCAACATAACTTTCTTTCCATGGTGGCACCAATCACTGTACCAGAATCGCCTATCCTATTTCCCAGCATCCATGCAGAATCACAGCATCCAATTATGCAACAAATCAGCATTCAAGAAATCTCTCATGTGTGGCAATCCAAGACCCGTCCTTCGAGTCCAGGTCCTGACGATATTACTTATTCTCTTCTCAAGGCTCTTCCTCAAGAATTTTTGAAGATCTTAGCATCAGTTTTCACCAAAATATTACACTCCGGACAAATCCCATCTTCTTGGAATGTGTCACTTATACATCCAATACAAAAACCAGGAACCTCTGGCCTAACAGCCCAGGATTATCGGCCGATTTCTTTACTTCCCACACTTCGAAAAACTTTCGAAAAAATACTGACGGACCGCATCGCATTCTATTTAGAACGAAATGCGTTATGGCCTCGTACGCAATATGGTTTCCGTAAACATTATAATGCTGAGTTTAACATATACCTTTTATCTACAGATGTACAAATAGCTTTCGCACAAAAAAAAAAACAAAATTGCTGCCTTGTTTCTGGATGCTTCACATGCTTATGAATCAGTGAGGATCCCTATACTCATGACCCGATTAAATACATATGCTCTTCCCACAGCCAAAATGAAAACTATATATAATCTCATTCACTCTCGTACCATAACTCTGGTTCGTCTCTATAATAATCCTGCAACCAGAGTTGCCACACAGGGCCTTCCTCAGGGTTCATCTCTCAGCCCACTCTTGTATGCACTGTATGTGCAAGACCTCATGCTTCCTACTCCGGTTCCGCTACGCATACTCCAGTATGCGGATGACATATGTTTGTATCGGTCGCTCAACTCAAGAAAGATCTAAAGTGATATCGAGGAATTTCAAATCTCAGTCACCAGTTGTATATCTACGTTGGAGCATCTGGGAATTAGTATCAATATGCAAAAGACTAAGTTTATGATTTTTCAACCTGGGACTCCACGTCAAGAGAAGTTTTTACATCTTCCAAACTTCAGACTCAAAATGGTCAAAGAAGTAAAATTTCTAGGCTGTATCCTGGACAATCGTCTCACATTCAATAAACATTTTCAAACTATCTTGAAGGCTGGCCGCAATACAATGAAATTATTCTTGGCGATATCTGGGAAAGCATGGGGAGCTGATCCTCTCATTCTATTCAATCTCATCATTCCTCTCATCTTATCTCGGATGGAATACGGATCTCTCGCCTATAACAGATTGACTCAAGCCTCTATAGCGCAATATCATTCTCTACTGTATAACATATACAAAGTAATTTTTCACATTAATGGAAAACCATCATATATGGATTTACAGTATAGACGTCAAATCAAAGCATGCAATTATCTTTCCAAATTATTGTCAGCCACGAATAATATTCTTCTTCCGAAACTTCAGCGTCTACAGGCTCTTCATCCATACATCCCTGCCTCTCACACTTCGAATCTTGACGATCTTACCTCGATGTATCTACATTTTCTACGATACCCACAGATGTATAAAACTCCAGTACAGCCTCAATATCTGATGGACCCTAGACCTTTTCCGACAAACTTAACCATGGATTTAAATACATTCCGTCAAAAAGATCTCAGACCATCAGCTCGATGGATCGAATATATGGAATCTTTATCTCAAGATCCTCCACCCATTATATATTTCACGGATGGTTCGAAGACAATGGGAAATGCTGGAGCAGCCTATTACAACTGGAGTGAAGAATATGGTAGAACTTGGAAACTTTATCCACAGACCTCAATTTATACTGCAGAGAATATTGCTCTTTACACTGCACTTAAGGACGCATCACGCCAACAATATCAGAATATTATTATTTTCTCTGACAGCTACTCCACTTTACAGGCCCAGCTCAAACTCAATGTAACTTCACATTCCATATATGAAATTATTATAAAATCCCTTCTGGACACACTCGTTCGAGAAGGAAAACACATTACTTTGACCTGGATACCATCTCATTCAGGGATAGCAGGGAATGAAATAGTGGACAATCTGGCGAAACTGTCTGAGTTCAAAAATAAAATTGACACGAATTTTCTTACACCTCCTAGAGACATTGCTACTCACATCAAACAAAACCTAAAAACTTCTCAAGATATTTTACAGTATGAAAACCGCACAGATCACCAGAAAAGGATGGACACTGTAAAATTCCTCAAAAAGTTAAGGAAAGTACCTCACAGGACTACCAGTTATTTCTACCGACTTAAGTTTCATACGGCACTTGTGCCGGTCTTTTTGCATAAACTCCAGTCTGATATTTCACCGTACTGTGATTGTGGTCAACTAGGGACGATTGATCATCTTTTCTTTGGCTGTTCTCATCGCGCACGACAGATAACAACTCTTCTCCAGACAATTTATCAACACCACCCTCCTGGCCCTATAAAAATGGACAACTTGTTACTTTTACGTTCCTGTCATATCTCCAGAGCTTTATTTCGATATATAACTAAAACTCGGATGAAAATATAATATCTTCTCTTCATACTTACTTCAGAGACATACCTACAACTTTATCTTCCCATCGGTCAACAGGATTGGCCTTGGGAAATTTAGACTTTCAGTGCATGGACGCAGTAGCCAACTCCCTCCTAGGAGTAGCAGTAGCGTCTTTAAAGAACAACGAACAACAACAACAACAACTTTAACGAATTCTGATGCTAACGTTTTGTAAAAATAATTCTTGAAGAATAAAATCCACGAGAATAAAGCACATTGTAATGCAGTCACATAACTTTCTCTACCCTCGACACAAGAAATATTTTCTCACTTCACATTTTGATGTAGAATAAGAGGTCGTATTGCAGGAATAACTTAAGTGTGTGAGTATGCTTTATCAGAAGTAGGTAAACAATCCTTTCCGCTTATACGTTATCCATAGCTGTATGCTTTGTATTAGTTGAGAAATAAGGCCCTAAGCATGGGATGGAACATTTTGGGTCCTATGCTCGCAGTATTTTATGTCCCGGGTTTTAGGGGAGGAAAGTATGAAAGTGATACTGCATTTCTCTTATTTCAGAACCGAAACGGTTGTATGGTAACATGAGAATGAGAAATAAAATTTTCCGTCAAGTCAGTACAATCTTATGTAATTTATGTTTCTTCTTATTTCAACCCCTCCCAGGCATGATGTGTAGAAGCAACGGAATGCAGCATTCGACATCCTCTATGAGCCATAAAAAGCTATATCTAGCGTTTTCTGATGGAATAGTTTGGGTGTGATAAATCTTTTTCTTCATTTCAAGTTTTACATACATATTGTATAAGCACCTAGAGTTTCAAAATCGAAAGTCCTCCATAAGTTAATTTCAAATTACAAAATACAAAGCCCGGGCGACGCCTGGCCTTTTCAGCTAGTTAATCTATATTAATAAAAGGTAGTGTCTGTCTGTCTGTCTGTCTGTCCGCGATGCCCAGCGAAATCTACTGAACGCAGAGATCTGAAATTTTATACATAGGCGGACTAAAGGGTCGGAAAGTGCACCTCGAAGCCGGAATTTTAATTTTCGGTTTCGTTCGTGAGTTATGAGTGAAAAACTGGCAGAAAACGTGCATTTTTTTGCGTTTTAGAAGCATCAGTTTCAGTAATAAATTTCAATATCAAATCACTTACAGATGGCTTTGGCTATTTTTGTCATCATACCTCATACCTTGGAAATAAAAGCAACGCGATCGCTTGATTTTGTTAGTCCATCCTAGGCGATTCATTTGTTTTAGAGTGTCAAGGCCCACAGACATATGACATTTTCAACCTACACGGAAGAAGGATAATCAACGCTAAATATGGTCAAACAGGGGTTTTCTGGGCCAAGGAACTCGAATCTGAGGTCGCTTTTACCAGGGGACGCTACCTAATCGTGGAATGCACTCCACGTGATTTAGGTGTTAATAATTATAATGATTTAACTATGCTCTTAATTTTTAGTTTTTAATTTTTCAAACAATTATCGCGGGGGAAGCCGCGGGCACATGCTGTTTGTCTGTCTGTCCACGATGCCCATCGAAATCTACTGAACGCAGATATCTGAAATTTTAAAGATAGATGGACTGAAAGGTGGGCGAATGCACCTCGAAGCCGAATTTGTAATTTTAGCTTTCGATCGCGAGTTATGAGTGAAAAACTGGCAGAAAACATGATTTTAGCGCTGTCGAAGCATCAGATTTCAGTAATACATTTCAATGTCAAATCAATTGCAGTTGGCTTTGGCTATTTTTGTCATACCGTGGAAATAAAAGCATCGCGATCGCTTGAATGTTGTAAGCCCACGCTGGTCGATTCATTTGTTTAGAATGTCAAGGCCCGTAGACATATGAAATTTTCAACCTACACGGAAGAGGGATAATCAACATAGACCTAAATATGGTTAAACATCGTTCGATTTGGACGAAACTCACTATACAGGGATTTTCTGGGCCAAGGAACTCGAATCTGAGATCGCTTTTACCAGGCGACGCTATCTAATCGTGGTATGTAATTCACGTGATTTAGGTGTTAATAAATATAATGATTTAACTATTATGCTCTTAATTTTTAGTTTTTAATTTTTGAAATAATTATCGCGGGGGAAACCGCGGGCGCCTTTACCAGGCGACGCTATCTAATCGTGATATGTAGTCCACGTGATTTAGGTGTTAATAAATATAATGATTTAACTATTAGGGTTATGCTTTTAATTTTTAATTTTTTAAATAATTATCGCGGGCGAAGCCGCGGGCACATGCTAGTGAACAATGAACCATTCTTTCCCAAGAAAGTTTGATATATTTTCGTTCTAGTAAACCAGTCAACAGTTACAGGTCATACTTGCGTGATTAGGAGTTTTTAAATGTATTATGCACCATAGTTTTCCAAGAAACTTTGATATATTTTTGTTCAATGGAACCAAATAACAGCTACAGGTCACCATGGCCGTGGAAAGAAAGCAAGGGCCCCAGGGAAAATTTTTCCCGGGCCCCCGTCAAATATAAAATTCCCTACCCAATTCACTACCCTTTATAATGTATGCAACAAAAGATTATGCAATGATATTACATAATTAGGTTATTAAGTAGCCTACCGGTACCATTCTGGTAGACAGGACTGTCTGTCTGTCCGTGAGTCTGTAAGCGGGATAACTCAAATACGCTTTATCGGATTTTCATAAACTTGGTATACCATTTATAACGCCCATGAGTTGAAGCCTATTGATTTTGGACAAAATCGGTTAACTGATGCCGGGCAGAAAACGGAAAAATACATTAAAATGTTCTAATTAGGAACAATTTTATCTGTACGTACCAGTTTATTCTTTTGAAAATTATGATTTTAAATGCCGAACGTTAGTGAGGTCTACTGTTGAGTCCAAAAGGATTTCTTCTTCTACTTTTCAAAAATATCAATTTTTCTTCAAGAATAATCCGTTTCAGATTAACTGAATGCAGATAAAATAAACACACAGAACCTAACTTAAGCTAATGATGGTTTCACGGGCTATAAGCAGAGTAAAAGGATATATTGCATCCAAGCTTTCGGTCGCTGACATCTCTGCGGCCTTCCTCAGGGAAATGAGTGTAGAAAAAGTGGGTGGAGAGAGCTTATATATGTTTGGAGTGAAAATAGAAATTCTGTGATTGGAGGAATGGGTTGGCGTGTATCGGGCAATCAGAATGCGGGAATTTTCTTTATAGTAAAAACATTGAAGAAGCAATCGGTCCATATCAGGACCAATGGGAGAAAAATAAAGAAAATATACCATAAATTACTATAAAGAAAATTCCCGCATTCTGATTGGCCGATACACGCCAACCCATTCCTCCAATCACAGAATTTCTTTTTTCACTCCAAACATATATAAGCTCCCTCCACCCACTTAGAAAGAACAACTTGTTCAGAAACACCAACGTATGTGATAAAGACCACAAACTGGAAAGCCTACAAGGAGCTGCTTGGCGAAATTAGCAAACCACAAAATTCTATTCACATTAAAGATGATATCTCTCCAGCTATCGCAGATCTAATAGCGTCCATAAAAACTTCATTTTCGCTTAACACTGTCACAACGGAATCAAATCACCCTGTAGTAATCACGGAAGAAATAGAAAACCTTCTCGAAATTAAAAGAAAAATCCGAACCAGATGGTCAAGAACTCTAGACCGACAGCTAAAGCAGCTCTTAACTGGCTAACCAAAACTGTAAAAAGAAAGATTCGACAACGCAATGATGCTAACTGGGAAGCAACAATTGATGAATGTCAACAAAACGTGAACAAAATGTGGAAAATGTCAAGGATTTTATCTAAAACAAGAGACGAGCCCCCACCTACTGTCATACATGGCAGAAACGGCCTAAAATATGAACCGGTCGAACAAGCCAACGCTATAGCGGATGTGTTAGAACACCAATTTCAACCCCATTCTTTAACCAGTATAGATAGAGAAGAGGAGGTGGAAGCTCTTGTCAATGAAAGACTAACAGCAGCGGCATTAGACAATCATAATTTTGAACTCGTTACGCCGGATGAAATTCGAAAACACACGGACAAAATTAACTGTAAAAAAGCCCAAGGACCTGACAGAGTTCCCCCAGGCTGTCTAAAATATTTACATAGAAAAACACTAGTTCAACTCACACACATATACAACGCATGTCTGAAATTTCGGTACTTCCCCAATGAATGGAAAACGGCGAAAATAATCACGTTAGCTAAACCAGGCGCAGATCCAAAATTTCCCCAAAACTTGCCACCAATTAGTCTCCTGTCACCAGTGGGCAAGATATTTGAAGAGCTCTTACTGACTAGACTAGGCAAACACATATACAGAAATGGTATTATCCCACCTGCACAGTTCGGATTTCGCGCAAAACACAGTACAAATTTCAATTAATGCGACTGATAGACGCGATCTCCACAGAATACAATAACAAAGCTAGCACCGCTGCTGTTTTTCTCGACATTGAGAAAGCGTTTGATAAAACATGGCATCTTGGACTACTTTGCAAACTGGCTGATATTAATATATCGGGATACTTACTAGAAATTCTTTCCTCCTACTTAAATAACAGAACATTTAAAGTAAGCTATAACAATGCTGTCTCTACAATAAGAGTTATCGAAGCGGTAGTTCCTCAAGGCTCAGTCTTAGCCCCTATACTTTATAACATATACACTCATGATATACCTACATCCCTTGGTGTTCAAATAGCCCTGTATGCCGACGACACGGCTATCTACAATTCAGGTAAAAACTTACACTATGTCACAGCCAAGTTGCAGAGAAGTCTTGCCCGGGTATCGAACTGGTCTAGGCAGTGGAACATCAAAATTAATGAAAGAAAAACACAAGCCATTGTCTTTACCAAGGGTCGACCCCGTGAGATTCCTCCAATACAATTACATGGCAGGATATTACAGTATAAATCTCACGTCAAATACCTGGGTCTAATACTTGATAAATCCTTGACATTTAAACAACACGTTAACTATATTCACAGTAAAAGTCTCCAAGCTTTTAGAAGACTCATACCATTATTCAAAACGCCAAGACTAACTAAAGAAACGAAGAAGCTGCTATACACAGCTTTAATACGGTCAAAATTAACATATGCCTGTCCTGCCTGCTCACTAACACCAAAATCATACATACAAAAACTACAAATCATACAGAACAAAGTAATAAGACTATCACTTAACAGACCAAGAAGAACACCAGTAAACTTGTTACATGATGAATTTACAATTGAGACACTCCACGAATATATAACTTAACAAGAAATACACAAAAAGAAGCACGTAAACTTCACTCCCATCCAAACACATTAGTAAAGAACATTGGCACAAACCAGGCCAGGTATAACAAACATAAGAGACTAAATATGGTTGTTGACATTCGGCAATAACAGACTGTCTAAGAAATTAATAAAATAAAATAACTTTTTAAAATAAAACTTGATTACTCAACCAACACGTCAAAAGGACGTATGCAAATACAAAAGAAAATTGAAATCTCAAACCAAATACAAGGTCAAGAGCCCAAATCTGGGGCTCATACCTTTTGCAGTTAGGGTCAGAAATGCCCAGTAAGTCTATCCTCCTCCCTCCTCCTCCCTTTCTACACTCATTTCCCTGAGGAAGGCCGCAGAGATGTCAGCGACCGAAAGCTTGGATGCAATATATCCTTTTACTCGGCTTATAGCTCGTGAAACCATCATTAGTAATCAACGCCGAGAAAGCCTCAAGTCTTACGTAGCCTATAACTTAAGCTGTTTATTGACTTATAACCAATTTTATTTTAGAGTAAATTTAGAAAGTAAAAAAGTAAAACCCTTTTGGGCCCGGCTGCCCCTCCCTCTCGTCGGGCCTGCAGGTCACTCTCCTGTGCTTAGTAGTTTATTAATGAACAATGCAACATACTTTTCTTAGGAACCTTGATATATTTCTGTTCTATGAAACCAATTAACAGTTAAGTCCACATTTTTGTGCTTAATAGTCTAATTAATAAACAATGCACCATACTTTTCCTAGGAACTTTAATATATTCCTATTCTAATAAACTAATTAACAGTTAGGGGCCACACTTCTGTGTTTAATAGTCTAATTAATGAATAATGAACCATACTTTTCCTAGAAACTTTGATATATTTTTTATATGAAACCAGTTAACAGTTACAGGTCACACTTCTGTGCTTTATAATCTATTAATGTACAATGTTCCATACTTTTCCAAGAAACTTTGATATATTCCTGCTCTAAGAAAAGAACTAAAACTTAACACTGTTAACTAACAGACCACTCTTCAGTGCTTAGTAGTCTATTAATGAACAATGCACCATCCTTTTCCAAGGCACTTTGATATATTCCTGTTCTAACAAAAGAATTAACAGTAACAAATGCAGGAGAATCAGAGTCGGTAATGTGAATATTACCTTTTCCGCCTCTCGATAGGATTCTGTAAACAGCACCTCTCTCGTAGGGCTGTGACTTGTATTGGCATATTTGCCAGTTTTAACCTGCAGAATGTGCTGGGGGTGCCCAAGCATGAGATTCCGAGGCTTTACTTACTACTTCACGTCTCACCGAAGGGTGCGCTGTTAGTTATGTGACAAGATCTTCCACTGTCTGACGGTAGAGGACCGTGATGTAGCGTGAGGGACCATCAGTCGAGTAAGCAATGCTTTTCATCTTCACAGCCAAATTCGAATGTGTTGAATTCAGAAACTCGGATTCCACAACCCTGATTAAGTATTCTCTCGCACTGGGAACATTAACGTGACTTCCTCTACCTCGATCGTTAAAAATACTATTTTCTCGTCTCTTATTCCATTTCGGGTAACACTCACGCGATTTTCGCTGCCCTAATTATTATTATTTTTTGCTGTTTTCTCTCTCACACTACTCACACAACGTTTTGCACCTTAAGCATATAAATTACTATTTCCTCCCGCCTTAATCCATCTCTGGGGACACTCACGCGATTTTCTCTGCCCTAAATATTTTTTTTGCTAATTTCTCTCTGAAATCTCTCGTGAAATAGTTCATCTACTGTAGTGATAATGCACGAGACATTTTTGCGTTCAGAAAAAAAAAGAACTTAATCACATTATGCGCGGGAAATTTATACTTAGAATTTAATTGGTGCTTGTGTTTAAGAAAACCCATAGGAAGAATATTAATGGACTAGGCAAGGAATTGTGATATTAGGCAAGGGTGTAGAGGAACAAACATGTAGAAAGAATTAATTAAGAAAGATTGGTTTAATAATCTGTAGGCTACAAGAATAATAATAATTCATAATATTTCATTGGAGTTTCGGAAAGATAGATTACGACGAGAGAAATTAGCAAAAAAAATAAATAAATAAATAAGGGCAGAGAAAATCCCGTGAGAGCTCCCAGAGATGGATTAAGAGACGAGCAGTTTAGATAGGCCTACTAATATTTTTTAAAATGATATCGTATTTGCAGCACACCCTCGATTTCAGCCACGAGCCGCTACTGTTTACGAAAGAAGCACCATACGTTAACAAGAAACTTTGATTTATATTTTTCTAAGAAACCAGTTAACAATATAGGTCACAATTGTGTGTTTAGTGGCCTATTAAAGAACAATGCACCATATTCTTCCAAGAATCTTTTATATATTTTTGTTCTAAGAAACCAGTTAACAAATTACAGTCCACATTTCTGTGCTCAATATTCTATTAATGAACAAAGCACAATACTTTTGAAAGAAATTTTGATATTTCTTTTCTTCTGAGAAACCATTCAATAGTTACAGATAAAACCAATGAGAATGAAGAAAATTATAATAACTGCAGGAGCTGCCAACCAGCAAATATAGCTGTATAAACACCTAAACTGGTGCAACTTGTGTGCTTAGTGGTCTATTAAAGAACAATGCACCTTAGTTTTTCAAGAGACGTTGATATATTTTTGTTCTAAGAAACCATTTAACAGTTACAGGCCACACTTCTGTGTTTAGTGGTATATTAATTAACAATGCCCCTTACCTTTCCAAGAAACTGTGATACTTTTTTGTTCAAATAAACCATTTAACAGTTATTGGCCACATTTCTGTGCTTTGTAGTCTATTAATGAACAATGCACAATACGTTCCCAACAAACTGTGATATATTTTTGTTCTAAGAAACCAATTAACAGTTCAGGGCATACTACTGTACTTATTGGTGTATTAATGAACAATGCACCATAGTTTTCCAGGAAACTTTGATATATTTTTGTTCTAAGAAGCCAATTAACAGTTATAGGCCACATTTGTTGTCTATTAATGAACAATGCACCATACTTTTCCAAGAAACTTTGATGATTTTTCTTCTAAGAAATCAGTTGATATTATAGGTCACACTTCTGTGATTAGTATTCTGATAATGCACAATGTATCATACTTTTCCTAGAAACTTTCATGTATTTTTGTTCTATTAAGGCCCGGTATTATAAACAAAGTTGATCTTTAGATGAAGTTAAACCTAATCTAAAGTTTAACTCTAGGTGCCGTTTTATAATGTTCTGGTTAAGTTAAACCGTGGTGCAATGGTGTTGGTAGACCTGTTGGCTGAAAAAAGAAGATGAATTGGCCTTGGAAATAAAAGAAAAACAATAAAATCTGCTAATTTTCTTGTATTTGTTTGTATATTGCGACGAAAATGACTGACACAAATAGTTCAAAACGTTGCCAAAACTTTTCATCCAATCGTTAGTATATTTAGTTCGAAAGTATAGTGAGATCGTAGAATGGAAAATCTAAATCTAAATTGAACTCAGTTTTGTTCAGTGTAAGTTAAGTTTATTTCAATCAGAGCTAAAATAAGAAGCTATTCATTGCTCATAAAAATGATCTTGTATTAGCATTTGTCTCACAGTACAACCTTCTCTGTTAAGGCCTACATTAAAATACTTTACGTTCGGGAAAGTAATAAAATAAGTTTTGTCTCTTCTTCTCATAGCATGTTGTATCCGAAATCGAATTTGTTGATACTGTCTTATCGTGTTTTTATAGTCATTTTCATTAAAACAATTGTTCACGCAAGCTATAGGTTTTACTAGCATTTTTCTACGTGTCTAGTTAGTCTTTATATTCAAACGCTCCGCTAAAGCTATTTTCACAAGTCAGCACTTTGTAGCGGAGTGATATGTGTTTTTTCCGCTTGTTCTCTGGTCTCGCGCCAAGGCAGGTGCAAGCCTAAGACGCCTCGTGATACATTACAGCGTCACACCAAGTTCAGTCAGATTCCAGCATTCACACGTAGCAGATGTGTGGATCGCTATTCCAGATTCGCGCCATTAAAAGACAATAGCCGCAGCAGTATTTGTTCTTAAACCGCGAATAAGTACACAATACTTACAGATACAAGTATTGTCGTGTGCGAGTAATCAAATTACACTATTTACAGTAATTTCAATAGTCTCGGCTCCATAGATCCGTCGTGAAGTTCGTCTATAGTTCGAGAGCATTGTGCAACCCCACGCGTTTACAGTGAATCGGCTATTCTGTGTATTTTATATCAAGATTACTTCTTCTACAGTCAATCTACTAATTCTAGACAGAATTACGAGTGTTTTGAGATATTATTCAGTATTGGCATAAATTCCTTACATTTATCGCCACGTGGTCGCAAGAACTCGCCAAAATGCATTACATTGTATATTGCAAGTTACGCAATCCTATTTCAGCTTATTTTGTGATTTAATTAATCATTCAGTTAATTCAGTGCATCTATTTAACCTACATCGTGTGAATAAAGAGTTATATTGTATTGTTACATGTATAAGGTTTGTTTCCAATTGCATCCGTGGATTCCTGTATCTAGCAACCTCGATAAGTCTACTTAGCTCTACTACTCCTTTTATTATTGTTTTAAAGCAATAATTGGTCCTCCGCTATCAGAGATTCTTTCTAACATCCTTACCCATCATTTCCCTCTACGGCAGGGTCATATGCCGTTCTTGTACCCAACATATTGGTCCTCCGGGCTGGATCTAATTTTTATAAATCTTGAACTCTCACACATATACGGTTTCTTCTCGGTATTATTCTACCATCGGAACGGATTTCAGAATCCAAGCGTTTCCTCGGGTCCTCCCAGTAGATCGCATAGCAACCGCGTTTCGGACGGCATAAGAATTCCAGCTACCCTGAATTCATGGTCCAGGTTGTCATCAAGTTGGCAGTGCCCAAGTCACTCCAAGTAGCAGTAGGAACTATAAGACGTCAGTCTACAATCACATCAAGGCTGCAGTGTGCAATGCTTTAAGCTATCATCCAGCAGCGGTGACTAGCGCAGTAAAAGGTCTTCAATAACGATGATAGAACAGCAGCAACATTCTTCAGAGCGAAGTATCACAGCATTCACCATCTACAAGTATTTCTTTCTACATCCGAAATGGAACGAGATTTGAAGGTACTCACGAAGAAACGAAAGTTTATCGACGAAAATTCACGTACATACAGAAGTACTGTGACAGCATTTCAGAAGAAGTTAATGTGTTTCAACTAAAGGTAAAATTCGAAAGCCTCAATGATCTTTTTGAAAAATAAGAAGCTGTACAAACTCAAATTGAATCTATCATCGAAGCTGAAGAAGACATAGAGTTTCACGAACAGTACGGTGAAGAAGTGAGAAACAATTACGAAGTGCTTAAAGCAAAGTTAAGTGGTCTTCTGTTTCTCCATGAGCAGCAAGTTCATAGTGAAAATTCTCATCACAGTGATATATCACATCACACCTCGCATTCTTGCAACGCGCAGAGCAAAGTTATGCCTCTTCCTACCTTAGAATTACCCACTTTCGATGGAGATGTTACAAAATTCAAACATTTTCATGATACGTTTACTAGCCTTATTGTGAATAATGAATCACTAGACCCAATTCAGAAATATCATTATCTCCTAGCGGCGTTTCAGCAGCAAGCGCACGTGTTCGTTGAAAATCTTCCTGTGACAAGTGACAATTTCCCAGTAGCATGGGAATTGATTTGTGATCGCTACAATAACACAAGATTGATAGCCACATCACATGTGCAACAGCTTTTATCATTACCAGAAATGAAAACAGACAGTGTAACAGAACTGAGGAACCTTCTTAACAGTTTTCAGAGCAACCTAAACGCAGTAGGAGCTCTATCTTTAGAAGTTCCGCTACATGAAGTTCTCCTAACGCAGCTTCTGTTAAATAGCCTAACAGACAGCACTCGCAAAGAATTTGAGAGTAAAATCGACTCGCAGCATTTTACGTCTCTACAGGAGCTCACAACTTTCCTAGAATCTAAAGCACATTCATTAGAGATTCTAGCGACTTCTAGCAACATGTCCAGCCCATCACCTGCAAGAAAGGTTGAGCTGCGATCACAACAACACACTGTCCATGAATCGCGACAGTCGTATGGAGGTGCAAACAGACTGTCTTGTGCCTATTGTGAAGAAAATCACAAGTTGTACCATTGTGATGAATTTCGACAAATTCCAGTCAACGAGCGATGGAATTTCGTCAAGTCACAGCGTCTGTGTGTAAACTGTTTCTCATCAAATCATCAGGTACAACAGTGTAATTTAGATTCATTTTGTAATTGTGGAGAATCAATTCACAGTCAGTTATTACATAATGACATGAATAGGGTTTCTTCCCCGGAAGATCCTATCTCAACGGCAGACGCAGAACCAAAGATGTATTCTTTTGTGGTAACGAGTAAATCTTCACAACGGCAAGTCTGTCCTCTGTGTAAACTAAACCACGCTTTACACTAATGCAATAAATTTCGCAAATTCACAGTGCAGCAGCGATGGAGCTGTGTACGATCAAATAAGCTGTGCTTTAATTGCTTCTCTTCAGAACATAAAGTACAACAGTGTTCACTAACTTCTTATTGTAAGTGCAATTCTACACACAGCAAGTTATTGCATTTTACAACTAAGCAAGTTCAGTCTAAAGCATACGCTTTTACATGCTTTGAAATCAGCAGAAGTAAACAGAATACTTCACACTTTAGCAACTTTAAACCAGTTAAAGTTCGCAGCAACTTAAGCAAGGCATCTAGTCACATACAGAGTCAACGCTTCGAGAGAAATAGACCCAGTGCAGCGGTCAAACCAGTTCGCAACAACTACGTCTCCTTGAAGAATAGGAACGAACAGTTGAATACATCCCTTCACAATGAATCTTTCAACAAGCAAGAAAGGTTTAGAATAAGTGACAGTGGAAACTCAAGGTGTACGGGCAACAGAGCTCTGGCAGACTGTAGCAAATATCCGTAGGGTGATTATACACTCCTTACGAAACGAAGACTTAACCTGGAAGACAGATTACTTACAGTTGCCCAATACATTTTTAAAAATTTGATAGAGATGGCACATAACATTTTATTACCACAATTGATAATACACAATTCATAATCAAATTATGCAGAACCGGATCACTTGGTCGAGATGAATGCTATTTAGAAGCACTATTAAGTTATGAACGTCACAGTTCTTGAAACAATAATCCCCTTAATTATTAAGGGTAAATAGTATCCTCGAGATGGCTAATTCAAAGTTAGTAACCACACGAAAACTTTATAAATGATGAGTTTATGTCTGAGTGATTCTCAGATCGTGTTGAATAATAAATAGACATACCTTTGTCTTGAGATATTATAATTACCAATCCTGAATGTTAAAGCTTCTGGCTTGGAGATCCTTGCGACGTCAAAAACCAGATGAGAAGATTCATTGAACCACAAGACGTACGTTGGAAATATTGAGACTTTTTTCAGTCATCAAAATATCAAGCATTTGAAGCTTAAACTTGTCTTGAAGAGTTGCCTTCTTTATAAATTGATAGTTGAAGCCATCAAACTTGGTAGATGGATAAATAGGCATTTGCAAGCCTAGAACTCATGTCTTTATGAGTATTTAATGATAAACAATTCCAATAGAATTGTAGAATGTAGAAGACATTTTAAGAAGAATGAAGATAGGCATTTGCAAGCCTAGAACTCATGTCTTTATGAGTATTTAATGATAGACAATTCCAACAGAATTGTAGAATGTGGAAGATAATTTAAGAGTAATGAAGAAGAAGCCTTATTGGCTGTTAAAACAATGATAAAAGATTATTCAGTCTCTGATTGGACGAAATTACAATTGGCATAGTTAGAAAGTACAATAGGAATAAACAAATTAAATTATATTCAAATGTTTTATAAATAACACATAATAACAACCAAAGCCTAAAATTGAATTGAATGCATGACCTTCTAAGACATAATACATAACGGAACACAAGGTGTAAAGTAGATCCATTCTACCGAGCTTTAAATTCTCGCAACAACACCTATTCGTGTGTGTCTTCCTCAAGGTAATAAAGAATGACCATTTTATCAAGACATCTTACAAAGCCAACACGTTACAGTGTGATGTATGTAAAAAAGAAAGCCATAATAAATAGACATACTGTTCATTTTACATAGTACGTTCAATGGTGAAAAAAGGTCTTTCTCCTTTGTCTCAAGATTCAGCTTAGGAGCAGAATATCATCAGCTGTGCCCTGATTGATAGACAGAAATCATCATGCATTTCTCTAATAAGCTTCTACAGCTTAGCATCTATACAAATTGTGTTTCAACAAGCATCTTGATCATCTTTACTACATGTGTTTACTGCTCCAGCTGTTAAGTACAAGTCGAAGCTTCTTCACTTAAGGATAGTGTCAGCAACTTTTTGGAGTCCAGTCCTCATTCCAATAGACCTTCACAGCCTTACGTGTGTTGCCAGTCTAGTAGTGTAGAGTCAGTGCCTTTCAGTGTTATATATCAAAGTGTATCTTTTCTCATTATAGCTTGCATTCCAGTTATGTTCTTTATTTGAAGTGATACTTCAAGGCGCGGAGTATGTTCACGCAAGTTATAGGTTTTACTAGCATTTTTCTACGTGTCTAGTTAGTCTTTATATTCAAACGCTCCGCTAAAGCTATTTTCACGAGTCAGCACTTTGTAGCGGAGTGATATGTCTTTTTTCCGCTTGTTCTCTGGTCTCGCGCCATGGCAGGTGCAAGCCTAAGACGCCTCGTGATACATTACAGCGTCACACCAAGTTCAGCCAGATTCCAGCATTCACACGTAGCAGATGTGTGGATCGCTATTCCAGATTCGCGCCATTAAAAGACAATAGCCGCAGCAGTATTTGTTCTTAAACCGCGAATAAGTACACAATACTTACAGATACAAGTATTGTCGTGTGCGAGTAATCAAATTACACTATTTACAGTAATTTCAATAGTCTCGGCTTCATAGATCCGTCGTGAAGTTCGTCTATAGTTCGAGAGCATTGTGCAACCCCACGCGTTTACAGTGAATCGGCTATTCTGTGTATTTTATATCAAGATTACTTCTTCTACAGTCAATCTACTAATTCTAGACAGAATTACGAGTGTTTTGAGATATTATTCAGTATTGGCATAAATTCCTTACATTTATCGCCACGTGGTCGCAAGAACTCGCCAAAATGCATTACATTGTATATTGCAAGTTACGCAATCCTATTTCAGCTTATTTTGTGATTTAATTAATCATTCAGTTAATTCAGTGCATCTATTTAACCTACATCGTGTGAATAAAGAGTTATATTGTATTGTTACATGTATAAGGTTTGTTTCCAATTGCATCCGTGGATTTCTGTATCTAGAAACCTCGATAAGTCCGCTTAGCTCTACTACTCCTTTTATTATTGTTTTAAAGCAATAATTGGTCCTCTGCTATCAGAGATTCTTTCTAACATCCTTACCCATCATTTCCCTCTACGGCAGGGTCAGATGCCGTTCTTGTACCCAACAACAATTATTACGTCTTAAACTGCAGATTAAACGGTAGAAAAGGTCCAGTTAGGTTAAACTTAAGATTAACTTGTAGTTATCGTTTATAATATGCCATGATTAAACCATGATTATAATACCGGCCCTAAATCAATTATCAGTTAGAGGCCACACTTCACTGCTTAATAGTATAATTAATTAAAATGCACCATCCTTTTCTTAGAAACATTGATATATTTTTGTCCAAAGAAACCAATTAACAGTTAGAGGCCACACTTTAGTGCTTAGTAGTCTATTAATGGACAATGCACCATACTTTTTCAATAAGCCGTGGTATATTTTTGTTCTAAAATAGTTAAAAATTACAGGTCGCCCTTCTGTGCTTCGTAGTCTATTAATGAACAATGCACCATACCTTCCCAAAAAATTATAATTTATTTTATTTCTATGAAACCAGTTAAAAATTATTCTGCTTTTAGTGGTCTATATACGAAGAAAGCACCATACGTTAAGAAGAAACTTTGATATATATTTTCTAAGAAACCAGTTTATTGGCCTATTAAAGAACAATGCACCATATTCTCCCAAGACTCTTTGTTACATTTTTGTTCTAAGAAACCAGTTAATAATTACAGGCCACAATTCTGTGCTTAGTAGTCTATTATACTTTTCCAAGTAACTTTGATATACTTTTTCTAAGAAACCAGTTAACAATACAGGTCACAATTCTGTGTTTAGTGGCCTATTAAAGAACAATGCACCATATTCTTCCCAGAAACTTTGATATATTATGGTTCTAAGAAACCAGTTAATAATTACAGGCCACCATATAGGAGCACCATAGAAGACAAAGAAGAAGAAATGGAAAAATACAGGAACCTAGAGGCCGAAGAGGTACCCTCAATCATCGCGTCCGAAATAAGAACATCCATCAGTGAACTGAAACGAGGAAAAACGCCAGGAGAAGACGGAATTACAAATTAATGCATTAAAATCAGCGAAGAAATACTCCAGGAACCACTAAAACAGATATTCAACGACATACTAGAGAAAGAAGAAATACCCCAACAATGGAAAGAGAGCAACATCATACTGATGCATAAAAAGGGATCAAAGGATGACATAAACAATATCGCCCAATCAGTCTGCTATCAAACATCTATAAGCTATTCTCGAAGATAATAACGAGAAGAATGTCAAAAGAACTAGACAATAATCAACCACCTGAGCAAGCAGGCTTCAGAATAGGCTTCTCCACAGTAGACCATCTGCAAACCATAAATCAGATCCTAGAAAAGGCACAGGAATTCAGATTAGGTCTATATATATCATTCATAGACTTCACAAAAGCGTTCAACAGCGTAGAACATCCATGCGTACTTGAGGCACTACTGAAACAGGGAATAGAAAGAAAATACATACGGCTACTAGCGAAGATCTATTCCAACAACACAGACAAGATCAAAACGGATGAGGAAGGGACACGATTCACATTATTAAGAGGCGTCAAACAGGGAGACCCAATATCCCCTAAATTGTTCACAAGCCTATTAGAGCAAGTGTTTCGCCGAATGGACTGGGAAAACTACGGGATAGACATAGAGGGAAAGAGACTTACGAACCTAAGGTTTGCGGATGACGTCGTTTTATTTGCAAAGTCTGCAGAAGACCTAGAGAACATGCTGAAACAAATACAGACCCATTGCAAAAAGGTAGGCCTTCAACTCAACACCAGGAAAACAAAAGCAATGACGAATAGAGAGGAAATCCAGATCCAAATGGAATCGGAAGCACTAGAATACGTCCAGGAATACGTATACTTCGGTCAAAGCGTATCATTTCAAGACAGCAACAACAAAGAAATAAAGAGGAGGGTCTCACTAGCCTGGAGAAAGTTTTGGAGCCTACGTTTCATCCTAATGGACAACAAGCGTGGACAACAACCCAGCAACAAAGGACATCAATACAGACTACTCAGAGGAAGATGGAAAGGAAGGTATTACAGATATCAGTAAGAGACCGTATAAGAAACGCCAAAATCAGGAACAAGACACAAGTAAAGGACACCGCGACAGCAGCGTAAGTAGCGAAGTGGAGATGGGCAGATCACACAGCAAGAATGAACAACAACAGCTGGACAAAAATAGCAACGATGTGGGATCCAAGAGAGGAAGAGAGGGGACCAGGAAGACCAAGAACGAGATGGGCGGACGAAATAAAGAGGAACGCTGGCAGCACCTGGACTAGGATGGCGAGGAACCGAGACGTCTGGAAGGAACACGAAAACCTCATAAAATACTAAGAACAGACTAAGACAGGGAAAGTGAAAATAAGTGAATAGTGGAGTGAAAAGGAGAAAGTGTAGACTAAAAGTGACCAGAGACCAAGACAAACGAACTCACAAGGACAAAGACAGGAAAATTCGACATTCTAAGCTCAAATGTGGGAAGAACAATGGAGCTACCCTCCTTTTAGGAGAGGCCATTGCCCTTTAGGGATTGAAGGCTATTTCTATTTATTTATTTTATTTTATTTTATTTTATTTATTCTGTGCTTAGTAGTCTATTAACAAACAAGCACCACACTTTTTCAAGAAACTTTCATATATTTTTGTTCTAAGAAACCATTTAGCAATTGCAGTGCACACTTCTGTGCTTAGTAGTCTATGAATGAACAATGCACAATACTTTTCTAAGAAATTTTGATATTTTTTTTATCATTTAACAGTTACAGGTCACACTTCTATGTTTAGTGATCTATTAATGAACAATGCGCCATACGTTTCTAAGAAACTGTGATACATTTTTGTTCTAAGAAACCAATTAAGAGTTATAGGCCACATTTCTGTGCATTGTAGTCTATTAATGAACAATGCACAATATGTTTCCAAGGAACTGTGATATATTTTTGTTCTAAGGCCGGTATTCATAGTCGCAATAAGTCGTACTTATATCCAAGTGGAACTTTAATCTCGTCTTAAGTTGAGTTTCTGACACATACAAGTCGGACGTATGAGGTATTTATTTTATAAAGTCAGACTTGACAAAGTCGAGCTTATTGGTATTCATAGTCACTAAATTACGACTTATTTGTCGAAATAAGTCGTACTTTATCAAGTCAAGGGTCCCCCTGACTTATTTCAGTTTAAGCCACTACCATGGATAGTAATGTTTAGGATCTTGGCGATTATTAGAAGAAACTCACGCCCCAAAGCGTTATTTGCGAAACATGATGAACCTATTCAAATTCTACAGTGACAATGAATTTAAAAAGAGATTTCGTTTCAAGCAGACACAATTTTGGAAACATCAATCGTCTATTTGTGTTGATAAATTTCATGTTATTTATCTCCTACGAGGGATTTGTATGTAGTGTATAAAATAATTCCACCTATTCCCTAGTAAAAAATGTTTTTCTTAAAATATCAGCTCAGCTTTGTCAAATCTAAAATTTATATTTGTCAATATTGTAAAACATAATTAAAAATTATATCTGTCAATTTTATAAGAAAATTTTCGTATATTAGACAATATATTTCGGCTGTTCAGCCATCTTCAGGTCCTTTTCTTTCACCCGGTGATCTTACTCTGTTGGTTAGTCCATTACAACAGGTGGAATTATTTTATACACGACATCAATCGCCTATCTTTCATCAGCATTTCTCTCTGCTGGCATTTCATATCGACCCAAAGCTTCCTAAGCTGTTTTGAATCTCTCTAAAACAATAATTAATATCGAAATAAATACATAAGCGTACCGGTATTAATTCTGAACGATCTCCAAGCTAATATATACGCAGAATATTCTCAAAAAAAGTATTAATTAGTTTACTTACACGCTGCATAATATGACTGGATGAATTGAATTCTTTGTTTACAATGCACAGAGCCGTCTGTATTTTTATATCACGTTAGCGAAATACGTACTCAGTTGGCTTTGCTTTACATAAAATCTGAAAAAATCTTAAACACGATTGGCTAATTCAGTTGTTACGGCAGTGAACGCGTGATTTTTCATATTATTGAGTTCGACTTTAGTATGTAGTATTATTCATAGTCGCAATAAGTCGTACTTATATCCAAGTCGAACTTTAATCTCGTCTTAAGTTGAGTTTCTGACACAAACAAGTCGGACTTATGACGTAGTTACTTTATAAAGTCAGACTTGACAAAGTCGAGCTTATTGGTAATCATAGTCACTAAAATAGGACTTATTTGTCGAAATAAGTCGTACTTTATCAAGTCAAGGGTCCCCCTGACTTATTTCAGTTTAAGCCAGAACCATGGACAGTGATTTTTAGGTCCTTGGCGAGGTTATTAGTATAAACTCGCGCCCCAAAGCGTTATTTGCGAAACATGATGAATCTATTCAAATTCTATAGTGACAATGAATTTATTAAGAGATTTCGTTTCAAGAAGACACATTTTTGGAAATATCAATCGCCTATCTTTCATCGGTATTTCTCTCTGATGGTATTTCATATCGGCCCAAAGCTTCCTAAGCTGTTTTGAATCTCTCTAAAACAATAATTAACATCGAAATAAATGTATAAGCGTACCGGTCTTAATTCAGAACAATGACCAAGCTAATATATACACAGAATATTGTAAAGATCAGCTTACTTACACGGTGCATAATATGACTGGATGAACTGAATTCTTTGTTTACAATGCACATCACCGTCTGTATTTTTATGTCATGACAGCAAAATATGTACTCAGACGGCTTTGCTTTACATAAAATCTGAAAAAATCTTAAACACGATTGGCTAATTCAATTGTTATGGCAGTGAATGCGTGATTTTTCATATTACTGAGTTCGACTTTAGTATGTGGAATAAGTAGAGCTTTATGAAGTCAGACTTAATAAAGTACGACTTTAAAGGAGACTATGAATACGAAAAACATATAAGTCGACTTGTCAAATAAGTTCAGCTTTATAAAGTCGGTTCTTAAGTCGCCGACTATGAATACCGGCCTTAGTAGAGCTTTATGAAGTCAGACTTAATAAAGTACGACTTTAAAGAAGACTATGAATACGAAAAACACATAAGTCGACTTGTCAAATAAGTTCAGCTTTATAAGTCGGTTCTTAAGTCGCCGACTATGAATACCGGCCTTAGTTTGATTTAAAATTTCAATATAGAATATAGTGTAGGTACACTAAATTGAAGGATAATTGTAATTAGATGATTATGTTTATTAATGATATTACATGTAACATAAGTAGTATGAAATTGTTAAATTCAGAAACACTGAACATAGCGAAGTGCCGATACACTTTGACTAAGAACTCAGGAAAGTGCCAGAGGTAGTCTCAGGGTGGCGTGCACCATGCAGGAGTAAATCTTACTAAAGTAGTAAATTTAAGACGGAGACCTGGAGTATACAAGAACCAGTACATCTGTCTCACTCTTAAGTCATACTAATGTATGTGCTAGAGTGAGACAGACAAACCGGTTCTTGTTACGTAAGGTTCCCTTCCTAAATTTACTACTTTAGTGCTACTCTTTTAGTAACTTACTCTTTTAGTTGGTGTTGGAGAGCTCGATTGATAGTTACTTCTTTAGTTGTTACTAAAGTAGTAAGCGATTTTTACTAAAGAAGTAGTCGAATTCTGCGCAGAACAGAGCAGAAACGTTAGTGCAGCGCAGCAAAACACGTGCATTTCAATTGCCAGTATTATTCAAGTGCCAGATAATGAAAAGGAAAGGTTCGCTGAAACAATGAATATGAATTTGGGTTGTTCCAAATATTACTAATGACAATCTTCATGTTTTAAAATAGGTCTAATAGTAATGTTTTATTCATTACTAATTTTAATTCCTTCAATTGAGTATTTTCAGTTTAGTAGCTACGTATGGGTACTGTGATTACAATTTTTGTGCAACCTATTTCTGTATTATAATGCAAACAATTGGAATTTCCAGTTGATTTTCATAATTGATTCACTGTCAATATTATAATTATTTCTCTCATAATAATAATAAAGTTCTAAAATATATTAAAATATTTATACTTCCTAAAGTTACATATTCTTCCCCAAAAACGATAAATCAATTATTCTATAGTTGTTTATCATAAATCTCACTATAATGAATTATTAATACTTATTGACTGTTTAACAATATTAATAAGAAGTATTACACAAAATCATGAAAAAAGGGGGATAAAAAGGATAACAAAACTAATAAGGGGCATTATGTTTCTGTCCTTTTTCAAATGCACAGAACATTTACTTAAAAAAATATTACCTTATAAAAATAATAATATTACAACTGAGAAATGTAATATTTAAACAAAAAATGGCGGTACAATATTTCGGAAGCTATGAACTCCAATAATAATTATGTAGATGGTTGTGTGTTTAAAAATAATTTCAGTGACTACTTCTCTAGATCCTGTGCAGCTTCAACCTCCGGGCCCCTCCTTAAAATTTTCTTTCGGCACTCATGTTGGCATTTTTTTTTTCTATATAGTTTATAATGCTTCTCACTTTCCTGTCCACAGGGTTAATTAAATAGTTAGCAGCATACTATAGACCTGCAGCATCTGTTATAGTTTATTCCCAAACATGAAAGTCTCGTCTCACTCCACCATTCGAGACTTGGGGAGTCTTTAAGGAATGGTTTTACAATGTGTCCCCTTCTCAATGTACGCTAATCCCAGAGTCAGTCAAATTTTCTTCCGATGTGGCCTGTTTGGACATTTTTACACCTGGGTTAGAAAAAAGGACATATTATTCATTAACACTGCGGGTGCAACTATTGAACTTTTAGCTCTTATAATTATTATTATAATCTGGCATTCGCAATGTTGTGCTTTAAGTTAAGCTATAGAAGTGTAATGTAATAAAATTAATTTACAATAATTACATTAAATCGTTTAACAATGAGAATCACCTATTGTTCAGTAATTCTATGGTTAAGTAGCAGGGGGAAGTGTTTTCTGGGTAGCTGCAAGAACGGAGGCTTTCATTTATTGGAATGTACTATACCTCGCCGATATCTGTATCCATATGATTAGCTTGAAATACATCGTCGTTTTCTGACCCAAAGTTAGGGAGAACTGCAACATCTAAAGGCCGATCCAGCTAGGAAGATATTTAAGAGCACATGAGCTCCTTGTACCGTGCAATGCAAACGTCCCTTCCACTCACTCTTCCCCTCACCTTTGGTGGACGTCTTCCTAGTTGGATCGCTCTCCGCAATGATATTTCCACATTTGACTGGCTGAAATCACATGGATGTAGCGAGAATCTGACATCGTTTCTTCCAAACGCCAAAATTTCATGTAAGGATTTATGAGCTTAATTATTTACGTTATTAAATGCCCTACTAGGTATGGTTCGCTTAATATTTATTAAATCACCTGCCACAACTCTCATTTTTGGTATACAACCTTCTTCATCTCAATAACTTATCCTCAGTTTGAACTATGTAATCCATTTAATGTGATATGTAACTCATAACTCACGCAAATGCCACAGAACACACTTACTCCACAACTTTACTCCACCCCCTGAGTAGGAGTAAATATTGGCCTTATTTACTCCACAACTTACTACGTTAGTAACGTACTCCGTGTTGGTGCTCTCCATCACTTGTGGAGTAAGTTCATTTACTCTGGGAGTAAATAAAATTTTTACTTCTTTAGTACATTCCTCTATGTTGAAAGCCGCCGAGTTTAGTTTACTCCTGGTTGGTGCACGCCGTCCTTACTAAAAGAGTACGGTTACTAAAAGAGTAGCTTACTAAAGTAGTTAGAACTAAAGAAGTAAGGCTTACTAAAAGAGTAAATGGCATGAGTTTGGTGCACGCCACCCTCAGTCTTAGTACAGGTAGGCCCTTTGGAAGAAACTTAAAAACGAAATCGGTCTACATCAGTACAACATAAGTTTTCATAAAACGACCTGCATTTTTGATCCCAATATGGTAACATTGATAACAAGTCTTTTTTTCTCTTTGCTAAATGGTCGGTACAACGCCAAAGTGAACTAAGCGCCAAACTCCATATTTTGAGAAAACTGAAGTTGAAGTTTGAGTGTTGTAAAAAAATCTTGATCAAAACGAAATTTCCTTTTTTCTCAACTGATTTTACTATCGTAGTATCGCTTAGTTCGTTATTGCAGACCGTAGGATATCAAAATCTGCACCATGGACTACCAATAGTCTATATTTTGACAATTGGCGCTTAGTTCACTTCTGCGTTGTACCGACCAAATATTCTTGGCCCTTCAATTCACTTGAATGTTACATTTCTCATGGCAGACACCTTCACACCTTTTTTAGAATACAAACATTTTTCCAAGTTTTCACTTCGCTGTAGCTATATTTCACTCCTACGACCCCAAGTTCCTCTGCTGAGAAGCGTAACATTGTTACCTTAGAGATCTGCAAATTCTTCGTTGTCATCAAGGAATCAGCAGCAGTCTGAATATTGAGAAATCTGTTTTCAGTCATGTCAGTGACTTCAAATTTGTTAAAATGTTTAGTAGATCTGACAATATCATGAAGATCTTCAGGGACATATGCCTTACACAGCCTCTTCCTTTTCTCTATCTGGGCGTAGTCCCTATCGCAGGGCAAGTAGCTATGGCCGGATACTAAGAACTTTGCCACTAATTCTTAGTTTCTTGTGCACATCTAACCTATATCCTGAACCTTTCTTTCTTCTTCTCTCCCCCCATTTCAACATTATTTTCAACATGTAAAACTCTTGAACTACTTCCCTCGATTTCTGAAATAATCAGCTGTTGGTACTTAGCATACTTCTGGGTAAATAAATGAGGGACATAGCAGAGCTTCCATCTTGTGATCAATGTTTTAACTTAAGTCGAACTTGAATCTCGTCTTAGGCCGGTATTCATAGTCGCAATAAGTCGTACTTACATCCAAGTCGAACTTTAATCTCGTCTTAAGTTGAATTTCTGACACAAACAAGTCGGACTTATGACGTAGTTACTTTATAAAGTCAGACTTGACAAAGTCGAGCTTATTGGTATTCATAGTCACTAAATTACGACTTATTAGTCGAAATAAGTCGTACTTTATCAAGTCAAGGGTACCCCTGACTTATTTCAGTTTAAGCCAGTACCATGGATAGTAATTTTTAGGATCTTGGCGAGTATTAGAAGAAACTCACGCCCCAAAGCGTTATTTGCGAAACATGATGAATCCTTTCAAATTCTACAGTGACAACGAATTTAAAAAGAGATTTCGTTTCAAGCAGACACAATTTTGTAAATATCAATCGCCTATTTGTGTTGATAAATTCCATGTTATTTATCTCCTACGAGGGATTTGTATGTCGTGTATAAAATAATTCCACCTATTCCCTCGTATAAAATGATTTTGTTAAAATATCAGCTCATAGCTTTGTCAAATCTAAAATTTATATTTGTCAATATTATAAAACATATTTAAAAATTATATCTGTCAATTTTATAAGATAATTTTCGTATATTGGACAATATATTTCGGCTATTCAGTCATCTTCAAGTCCTTTTCTTTCACCAGGTGACTTTACTCTGTTGGTTAATCCATTACAACAGGTGGAATTATTTTATACACGACATCAATAGCCTATCTTTCATCAGAATTTCTCTCTGCTGGCATTTCATATCGGCCCAAAGCTTCGTAAGCTGTTTTGAATCTCTCTAAAACAATAATTAATATCGAAATAAATACATAAGCGTACCGGTATTAATTCTGAACGATCTCCAAGCTAATATATACGCAGAATATTCTCAAAAAAAACTATTAATTAGTTTACTTACACGCTGCATTAAATGACTGGATGAATTGAATTCTTTGTTTACAATGTACAGAGCCGTCTGTATTTTTATATCACGATATCGAAATACGTACTCAGTTGGCTTTGCTTTACATAAAATCTGAAAAAATCTTAAACACGATTGGCTAATTCAGTTGTTACGGCAGTGAACGCGTGATTTTTCATATTATTGAGTTCGACTTTAGTATGTAGAATAAGTAGAGCTTTATGAAGTCAGACTTAATAAAGTACGACTTCACAAAGTCGAGCTTATTGCTATTCATATCACTAACGGTATTCATAGTCGGCGACTTAAGAACCGACTTTATAAAGCTGAACTTATTTAACAAGTCGACTTATATGTTTTTCGTATTCATAGTCCTCTTTAAAGTCGTACTTTATTAAGTCTGACTTCGTAAAGCTCTACTTATTCCACGCATTAAAGTCGAACTCAATAATATGAAAAATCACGCGTTCACTGCCGTAATAATTGAACTAGCCAATCATGTTGAAGATTTTTTCAGTTTCTATGTAAAGCAAAGCCAACTGAGTACGTATTTCGCTATCGTGATATAAAAATACAGACGGCTCTGAGCATTGTAAACAAAGAATTCAATTCATCCAGTCATATTATGCAGCGTGTAAGTAAACTAATTAATAGTTTTTTTGAGAATATTCTGCGTATATATTAGCTTGGAGATCGTTCAGAATACATACCGGTACGCTTATGTATTTATTTCGATATTAATTATTGTTTTATAGAGAGATTCAAAACTGCTTAGGAAGCTTTGGGCCGATATGAAATGCCAGCAGAGAGAAATGCTGATGAAAGATAGGCGATTGATGTCGTGTATAAAATAATTCCACCTGTTGTAATGGATTAACCAACAGAGTAAGATCACCTGGTGAAAGAAAAGGACTTGAAGATGGCTGAATAGCCGAAATACGAAAATTATTTTATAAAATTGACAGATATACTTTTTAATTATGTTTTATAATATTGGCAAATATGAATTTTAGATTTGACAAAGCTATGAGCTAATACTTTAACAAAAACATTTTTTACGAGGGAATAGGTGGAATTATTTTATACACGACATACAAATCCCTCGTTGTAGATAAATAACATGAAATTTATCAACACAAATAGGCGATTGATATTTCCAAAATTGTGTCTGCTTGAAACGAAATCTCTTTTTAAATTCATTGTCATTGTAGAATTTGAATAGATTCATCATGTTTCGCAAATAACGCTTTGGGGCGCGAGTTTATTCTAATAACCTCGCCAAGGACCTAAAAATCACTGTCCATGGTTCTGGCTTAAACTGAAATAAGTCAGGGGGACCCTTGACTTGATAAAGTACGACTTATTTCGACAAATAAGTCGTACTTTAGTGACTATGAATACCAATAAGCTCGACTTTGTCAAGTCTGACTTTATAAAGTAAATACGTCATAAGTCCGACTTGTTTGTGTCAGAAACTCAACTTAAGACGAGATTAAAGTTCGACTTGGATATAAGTACGACTTATTGCGACTATGAATACCGGCCTAAAGTACTACTTATTTGACGAAATAAGTCGTACTTTATCAAGTCAAGGGTCCCCATGATTTATTTTAGTTGAAGCCAGTACCATAATAATAATAATAATAATTTTGAGGTTCTGGGCAGGGGCGGATCCAGAGAGACATTTGGGGGGGGGGAACCAAAGTAGAGAGGGAAGTTTTTACTCATAAAAATTAATTATTCCCAGTACACAATTGAAAACAAAATGAACATTTCAGCATTTTCTTACAAAAGTATTTCAAAATAATGAATGTCGTTGCTTTAATTTAAGTATTTGGGTTATGTTCTAATAAATTTTGAATAATTTGTGCTTAATGTTAAAAATTTTGGGGGGGGGGAATTTCCCCCATTTCCCCCCCCCCCCCGTGGATCCGCCCCTGGTTCTGGGCGAGGTATTAGAAGAAACTCTCACCCCAAAGCGTTATTTGAGAAAGATGATGAATTCTTTCAAATCCTACAGTGACAATAAATTTAAAAAGAGATTTAGTGTCAAGAAGGCACAATTCTGGAAATATCAATCGCCTATCTTTCATCAGCATTTCCGATCTCTGCTGGCATTTCATATCGGCCCAAAGCTTCCTAAGCTGTTTTGAATCCCTATAAAACATTAATTAATATCGAAATAAATACGGTACATAAGCGTACCGGTATTAATTCTGAACGATCTCCAAGCTAACATGTAAGCAGAATATTCTCAAGAAACTATTGATCAGTTTACTTACACGCTGCATAATATGATTGGATGAATTGAATTCTTTGTTTACAATGCACAGCGCCGTCTGTATTTTTATATCAGAATAGCGAAATACGTAACCAGATGACTTTGCATTACACGAAATCAGAAAAATCTTGATTACGATTGGCTAATTCGATAGTTACAGCAGTGAACGCATGATTTTTCATATTATCATGTTCAACTTTAATATGTAGAAAAGTAGAGCTTTATGAAGTCAGACTTAATAAAGTACGACTTTAAAGAAGATTATGAATATGGAAAACATATAAGTCGACTTGTCAAATAAGTTCAGCTTTATAAAGTCGGTTCTTAAGTCACCGACTATGAATACCGGCCTAAATACTGTGGCACATGGCCGAGTCTTGGGTCAATTGGCAATGTCGACATGTAGATGGGTTTTGATGCAAAAACTATTTTTTTACAAAAATGGCACTTAGGCCGGTATTCATAGTCGCAATAAGTAGTACTTATATCCAAGTCGAACTTTAATCTCGTCTTAAGTTGAGCTTCTGACACAAACAAGTCGGACTTATGACGTATTTACTTTATAAAGTCAGACTTGACAAAGTCGAGCTTATTGCTATTCATAGTCACTAAAGTACGGCTTATTTGTCGAAATAAGTCGTACTTTATCAAGTCAAGGGTCCCCCTGACTTATTTCAGTTTAAGCCAGAACCATGGTCAGGAATTTTTAGGTCCTTGGCGAGGTTATTAGAATAAACTCGCGCCCCAAAGTGTTATTTGCGAAACATGATGAATCTATTCAAATTCTACAGTGACAATCAATTTATTAAGAGATTTCGTTTCAAGAAGACACAATTTTGGAAATGCACATCGACCCAAAGCTTCCTATGATGTTTTGAATCTCTCTAAAACAATAATTAACATCGAAATAAATGTATAAGCGTACCGGTCTTATTTCTGAACAATGTCCAAGCTAATATATACACAGAATATTGTAAAGAAACTATTGATCAGCTTACTTAAATAAATAAATAAATAAAATAAGCCCATTGGCATCCCTTTAGAGGAAGGGCCTCCTACCGATCGTAGGGCTGGCTCTAGGTTTGCTCGCTCGGTGAGCCGGTCCGTGCAAGTGCTGCAAGTGTTGAGCTCAAGTGCTGCATTTGATAGGTATCATCAGTGCTTTAGTTGGGCCGGTACGCACCGGTACTGCGTACCGGTATAAAATTATTTTCCTTCTACCATACCGGGAAAAATATGTGCTCCGGTACGTCGTACTGGCAGTACAGGAACGATATTGTCCTAAAATACTTAATAAATGTCCAATTCACGAGAGTGTATTTGTTAATAATGACTAACACTATTAAATTCGCAATAGATATGCTTTCTATGGAAGGTGAGTACCCCCATAAAATATTTTCCAACTAAAGCACTGGGTATCATCACTTATCACTGATCACTGTTCACTTTGGGTTTAGTAAGTCTTTCATTGTGTTTCTCCACTTTATTCTGTCTCTAGCCGTCCTGCTCCATGTTGCGCCTAGTGTTCTCGTGAAGTCGTCGGACCATCTTCGCCTTGGACGTCCTCTGCTCCTTTTCCCTATTCGGGGGTCCCGCATTGTTGTGACATACGCCCATCTGTGCTGGTGGAGTCTTGCTGCATGACCTCCCCACTTCCACTTCAGTGACCAAGCCTGACTCGCCACATCCTGCATTTTCGTCTCCCTTCTGAGTTCTTCATTGGTCACTCTATCGCACAACTTGATGTTGAGGATCCGCCTTTCCATCTTCCGTTAACATTTCTGTAGTAGTTCTGTCTCTCTTTGTGTATATGCCCTTACTTATACGGTGCATAATATGACTGGATGAACTGAATTCTTTGTTTACAAAGCACAGCGCCGTCTGTATTTTTATATCATGACAGCGAAATACGTACACGATTGCCTAATTCAATTGTTATGGCAGTGAACGCGTTATTTTTCATATTACTGAGTTCAACTTTAGTATGTGGAATAAGGAGAGCTTTATGAAGTCAGACTTAATAAAGTTCGACTTTAAAGAAAACTATGAATACGAAAAACATATAAGTCGACTTGTAAAATAAGTTCAGCTTTATAAAGTCGGTTCTTAAGTCGCCAACTATGAATACTGGCCTTAGGCCGGTGTTCATAGCAGCATAAGTCGTACTTATATCCAAGTCGAACTTTAATCTCGTCTTAAGTTGAGTTTCTGACACAAACAAGTCGGAATTATGACGTAGTTACTTTATAAAGTATGACTTGACAAAGTCTAGCTTATTGCTATTCATAGTCAATAAAGTACGACTTATTTGACGAAATAAGTCAACTTTATCAAGTCAAGGGTCCCCCTGACTTATTTCAGTTTAAGCTAGTACCATGGATCGTAATTTTGAGTATCTTGGCGATTATTAGAAGAAACTCACGCCCCTAAGCATTATTTGCAAAACATGATGAATCCATTCAAATTCTACAGTGACAACGAATTTAAAAAGAGATTTCGTTTCAAGCAGACACAATTTTGGAAATACCAATCGCCTTTCTTTCATCACCATTTCTCTCTGCTGGCATTTCATATTGGTCCAAAGCTTCCTAAGCTGTTTTGAATCTCTCTAAAACAATAATATCGAAATAAATACATAAGCGTACCGGTATTAATTCTGAACGATCTCCAAGCTAATATATATGCAGAATATTCTCAGGAGACTATTGATCAGTTTACTTTACACGCTGCATAATATAACTGGATGAATTGAATTCTTTGTTTACAATTCACAGCGCCGTCTGTATTTTTATATCATGACAGTAAAATACGTACTCAGACGGCTTTGTTTTACATAAGATCTGAAAAAAATCTTAAACACGATTGGCTAATTCAATTGTTATGGCAGTGAACGCGTGATTTTTCTTATTATTGAGTTCGACTTTAATATGTTGAATAAGTATTATTCGCACACTTTATCTTGAGCTTCACACTCCATAATGCTGAAAACCGTCCATATAAAGAAGGCCTCGCTCGAAAAAATGAAGATCGCGACCCGTCCCCAGTATTGCCATACCCAAAAACTTCCCGTTGAGTCATTCTTGAGCTACCGTCAATTTGTTTTATTTGTTTACATCATATTATTCTGAAAATGACAGAATAAATCCAGGGATATTAGAAGAACAGTACTGGTGTTGTGGAAATGGTCGATATAAGTGACAACGAAGTTAAAAATAAAGATTCTTTAAACCAAGAAGTATCGGAAATCAGCGAAAAAATGAACCAAATAAATGAAATGGAAGGAAAAGCAATTTAATGTGTTTCAAGCTGAATCTGTCGTTGGAGAAAAAAACAAGTCAAGTTTTATTATTTCGTTGTATGAATTGTGTTGTATTAATTACCTACAAACTTTCGCGAAAGGCATTTAGTTAAATTACATCAATTCACGCATGTGAAAGTGCGTATTCAAGTAGGCCTACATGTACAATGCTACGACTTTTAAACGATTTTCTATATTCTGAAGACCGGGAGAGAAATTGTCTAAATAGGCCTAAATATATTACTTTATTCATTTCTCCAGCGATATATTCTACTATAATATCTGAATCAATATAAAATCTTTAGTTTGGTAGCGAGAGTTGAAATTGCTACAAATTACAGTTAGTTCCATTGTGACCCAGCATAAAACCACACGTTATATTTTCTGGTAATTGGCAACCCTTCAGAAACAACGCCAATTTCAACTCACCCCGCCTTCTGCAATAGTCAATCTCTTATACTGCATGCAATATCAGCTCCCCTCACCCCCGCATTTTTTTGGCTCAAGATAAAGTGTGAGCATAATAGGGCCGGTATTCATAGTCGCAATAAGTCGTACTTATATCCAAGTCGAACTTGAATCTCGTCTTAAGTTGAGTTTCTGACACAAACAAGTCGGACTTATGACGTAGTTACTTTATAAAGTCAGACTTGACAAAGTCGAGCTTATTGCTATTCATAGTCACTAAAGTACGACTTATTTGTCAAAATAAGTCGTACTTTATCAAGTCAAGGGTCCTCCTGACTTATTTCAGTTTAAGCCAGTAACATGGATAGTAATTTTGAGGATCTGGGAGAGGTATTAGAATAAACTCGCTCCTCAAAGTGTTATTTGGGAAAGATGATGAGTACTTTCAAATTTTACAGTGACAATGAATTTTAAAAAAGATTAGTTTCAAGAAGACACAACTTGGGAAATATCAATCGCCTATCTCATCGGCATTTCTCTCCGCTGGCATTTGATATCGGCCCAAAGCTTCCTAAGGTGTTTTGAATCTCTCTAAAACAATAATTAATATAGAAATAAATAGATAAGCGTGCCGGTATTAATTCTGAACGATCTCTAAGCTAATATATACTAGAATATCCTCAAGAAACTATTGATAAGTTTACTTACACGCAGCATAATATGACTGGATGAATTGAATTCTTCGTTTACAATGCACAGCGCCGTCTGTATTCTTATATATCACAATACCGAAATACGTAACCAGATGGCTTTGCATTACACGAAATCTGAAAAATCTTGAATACGATTGGCTAATTCAATTGTTACGGCAGTGAACGTGCGATTTTTCATATTATCATGTTCGACTTTAATAAGTAGAATAAGTAGAGCTTTATAAAGACAGACTTAATAAAGTATGACTTTAAAGAAGACTATGAATACGAAAAACATATAAGTCGACTTGTCAAACAAGTTCAGCTTTATAAAGTCGGCTCTTAAGTCTCCGACTATGAATACCGGCCATGAATAGGAAAAACATATAAGTCGACTTGTCAAATACGTTCAGCTTTATAAAGTCAGTTCTTAAGTCGCTGACTATGAATACCGGCCTTAGCAGGTATTTGAACATTGCACCATGGTTTTCCAAGAGACTTTGATATATTTTTGTTCTATGAAATCAATTAACAGTTAGAGGCCACACTTCAGAGTCTATTAATGAACAATGCACCATTCTTTTCCAAGAATCTTTGAAATATTTTTGCTCTTAGAAACCAATTAACACTTGCAGATCACGCTTTAGTGCTTAGCTTTCTGTTAATGAACAATGCATCATACTTTTCCCAGGAACTTTGATATATTCCTGTTCTAAAAAACCAATTAACAGTTACAGGTCACACTCCTGTTCACCATTAATGAACAATGCACCATACTTTTCCAAGAAACTTTTATATATTTTTGATCTAAGAAACCAATTAATAGTCAGAGGTCACACTTTAGTGCTTAGTAGTCTATTAATGGACAATGCACCATAGTTTTTCAAGAAACTGTGATATATTTTTGTTCTATGAAACCAGTTAACAGTTGAAATGAAATGAAATGAAATGAAATTAGCCTTTGACATCCCTTGAGGGCTAAGGCCTCCTGCTTTCTAGCAGGGATTGCTCTAAAATAGAACTCACTTAGGGGAGCTAGGCCTAAGGAGTCAGCTACCTTGTCCTGACTGTGCACTTTTCTTTCTATATCTTTGTCTGGGTCTGATTGACCTTGTTCTGCGTTTCTTGTCTGTATTACACTGATTAACACTGAACTTGAGCACTTGAGCAGTTTTCTTTACTTGTTTCACTTCACTGGGAGCTTCCCTAGCTCTTTCCATCCTTGGCGATCTCTTGCTCTCCTTGACCATGGAGCTCCTGCCCTATCTCGTAGTGTGTCTGACCATCTGATTCTTTGCCTTCCAACATTCATTCTTCCTACCCTGGGATACCATATTGTTGGTAGGTAGGTCCATCTTTTGTCGTTCATTCTTGCCACATGGCCTCCGCATCTCCATTTGAGTTGTTCTGCCTTGCTAACGATGTCACTCATTCCTGTTCTCCTTCTAATCTCTTCGTTTCTTATCCTATCTTTTATTGAAATTTGCAGGATTTTTCGTTCCATCTTTCGCTGGCATGTTTGGAGCATTTGTTTGTGCATTTGTTTGTGCCAGGTTTGGCATCCATATAACATCACTGGTAATATGCATTTTTCTAGCATTTCGGCCTTCAGTTTGGTCTTTTGGAACTTGTCCATTACAAAGAATTTCAAGCTCCAGAATTTCTTCCAGTCCTGACCAATTCTTCTCTTCACTTCCTTCTCTGCGCTGTTGTGAAATGATATGTTCTGACCTAGATAAATGTATTCCTGTACATATTCTATTGCCTCTCCTCTTAGATTTATTTGTTCTTCTGTGTCGTTAGTCATTATTTTAGTTTTCACTGGGTTCATGGTCAGGCCTGATTCTCTGCTCTCTGTATCTAAATCACTTATCATTCGTTCTAAGTCCCTTGATAATTCCGCAATTACTACAATATTATCTGCGAACCGTAGATGGGTTAGGTTAGATCCATTTATACTAATACCATACTTGTCTTCCCAATCCAGCTTTCTCATTTGATTTTCGACCAGACATGTAAATAGCTTTGGTGACAGGGGGTCTCCTTGCTTTACTCCTCTTCCTAGTTTGAAGGTTTGCCCTTCCTTCTCTGTTTTTATTCTTGCCTAGCTATTCTCGTAGATTTTCCCCATTAATCTTATGTATGTACTCTGAATTCCTTGGTTTTTTAGGGCTTGCATTATGTACTCATGCTCCACAGTATCGAACGCTTTGGTGTAATCCACAAATGCTATGTAAAGTTTGAGGTTAAATTCTTTTACCTTTTCCATGAGTTGATTCAGTGTTTGAAGATGATCTGTTGTGCTTTACCCTGTTCTAAATCCTGCTTGATCTGCTGGCTGGTTTTCATCCAGAACTTGTGTAAGCCTCTTTGTTATTACCTTCATGAATATTTTATAGAGATTGGACATAATCTTTCGCGCCTTTTTTATGTAGATTAGATTAGATTAGATTAGATTTATTTGCCACAGACATTGTACAATGTATTAGCAATAACAATAGACACAAATGAGATAGAATATACAAGTACACATTTCACCAGATAATGTCATTGAAGTCCTTGACACTGTACAGGGTGTTTGACATCAGGTTAGATTTAATTTTCCTTTTAAAAGCTAAATATGATAACTCCTTAATTTTGTTCGGCAATGAATTAAATAATCTGAGGGCAATATATTCAAAACTTTTCTGGGTGGTGCTGAATTTACATTTATTTATATATAAGTTTTCTTTGTTTCTGGTAGAGTAGCTATGGACAGTAGAGCATTTATTATACAAGTGTGCATTCTTTTTTATATAGAGAAGACAGCTCAAAACAAACACTGATGGTAATGTAAGTATATTAAGTTCTGTAAAGAGTGGTTTCAGGATGTTGTAGGCGATGCTCTAGAGATAATTCTTATTGCTCTTTTCTGCAAGATGAATATTTTGTTGGCATAAGGATGTCCTCCCCACAATAGGACTCCATAACTGAGATGGCTGTGTATATGGGCATGATACACTAGCAAGAGTGACTTAGAATCTATGTTATGAGTTAATACTCTCAACATAAATAGACCTCTACTTATTTTCTTGGCAACATGGTCAATGTGAGAATGCCACTCCAAATTAGTTTGGATATATAATCCTAAAAATCTTACAGGATTCCTTAGTAGGCTATTGGAGCGTTGAAGATTAATTGTCAATTCAACAGTCTTACTAGCATTAAGACTCAGGTTATTAGCATCACACCATATAGTAATGTCAGAAGAAGCATTGTCAATACAGATGGAGTCATTTCTGTCACATGATACAAGTGCTATATCATCAGCAAAAAGATAGGTAGTGAGACAGTTCTCCTGTACTGTAGAGGGAAGATCGTTAATATATATTATAAAAAGGACAGGACCCATGACAGAGCCTTGAGGTACACCATACTCTACCAGCTTATAATCTGATACATTATCATTAAAGAGAACAGATTGATACATATTACTCAAATATGAACGCATAAGTTCTAAGCTAGATTCGCTGAAACCATAATAAACAAGTTTATGAATTAATATGTCATGGGAAACTGTATCAAAAGCCTTGGATAGATAAAAAAAATGGCTTACAACATGATCACCCTTCTCAATGCCTTCCAAACATTTTTTAATAAATGCAAGTACAGCTTCAATAGTACTATGTCCCATTCTAAATCCATATTGTGAGGGTGTAAATATAGAGTTGTTTTCAAATTACATGGTTATTTGTTTGTTTAGTAATATTTCAAAGACCTTTGATAGTACTGGTATTATACTTATAGGCCTATAGTTTCCATAATCGGATTTACTCCCTTTCTTATGAACAGGGATAACTTTGACAACTTTAAAAGCATTAGGAAAGTACCCCTTCTCAATGCAGTTGTTAAATATATGGGTTACAGGAGAATGATTGTGCTCTGTTTCCATTCAATTGGGATTTGTTCTGGTTTCAAGGATCTTGTTGAACAGTTTAGTGAAAGTCATTACTAGAGCCTCCCCTCCCATTTTAATATACTCATTTAGTATGCCATTTTCCCTGGACATTTATTATTTTTAGTCTCCTTGATGGCTGCTCTTACCTCACTAGGGATGATGGGTGGGACTTCATCTATGTCTGCTGTTGTAACTGGTTGAATCTGGGTCTTCTTCGTTATGGTGCTGGAGTAGAGATTTTCGTAGAATTTTGTGGCTTCTCTCAGTATTTCGTCTCTGGATGCTTGTCTTTTCCCCATTTTATCTTTTACACCTAGCATCCAGTGTTTGCCTTCCGACAACTCTTTCCTAATCAGTTTGGTCGATTTAGTAGTTTCCATGATGTTTCTGAACTGTGTTGTGTTGTATTCTCTAATATCCTTCCGTATTGCTCTTTTCGTTTCTCTGTTTAGATCCGCATACTCGTTCTTTCTCTGTAGATTGTTGGTGGCCTGGATCCTCATGTTTTCTCTTTCCTCGATAAGGCGTATGGTACTGTCCTTTAACTTGGTCTACCTTGTCCTTGCTTTTCCTTCCTCTTGACCCTTCTTGACTGCTTGATTTATACTCTTTTCGATTTCTATGTACAGATTTTGTGTATTTGTCCCTTCCAGATTTTCACAGGTCAGTAATTTCTGTGCTTAGCAGTCTATTATGTACAATGCACCATACTTTTCCCTAAAATATTTAATATATTTTTGTTCTATGAAACCAGTTAAAAATTGTTTTGTTCTTAGTGGTCTATTCACGAAAAATGCACCATATGTTAACAAGGAACTTTAATATATTTTTTCTAAGAAACCAGTTAACAATACAGGTCACAATTCTGTGTTTAGTTGCTTATTAAAGAACAATATTCTTCCAAGAAACGTTGATACATTTTTGTTATAAGAGACCAGTTAATAATTAGGCCTACAGGCCACACTTCTGTGCTTAGTAATCTATTAATAAACAATACATCATACTTTTCCAAGAAAATTGATATATTTTTGTTTTAAGAAACCAGTTAACAATTACTGTCCATACTTCTGTGCTTAGTAGTCTATTACTGAACAATGGACAATACTATTTTAAGAAATTTTGATATTTTTTGTTCTGAGAAACCATTTAACAGTTACAGGTCACACTTCTGTGCTTTGTGGTCTATTAATGAACAATGCACCATAGATTTACAAGCAACCTTGATATATTTTTTCTCTAAGAAATAGTTATAGGCCACATTTCTCTGCTTTGTAGTCTATTAATGAACAATGCACTTTACGTTTCCAAGAGACTGTGATATATTTTTGTTCTAAGAAACCAATTAACAGTTAGACGTCACACTTCTGTGCTTAGTGGTCTATTAATGAACATTGTACCATAGTTTTCCAAGAAACTTTCATATTTTTTCTTCCTAAGAAGCCAGTTAACACTTACAGGCCACTCTTCTGTGCTTAGTGGCCACTTTCAGTGCACCATACGTTTTTAAGAAACTGTGATATAGTTTTGTTGTAAGATACTAATCAACAGCTACAGGCCACCTCTCTGAGAACCTTCACATGTTGTACACTTTATTGAAGGTCCACTGAACTGAATGTGTTTTTCTGTACAAGCATTTTTAGGCTCTATAGTGCATTTTTATAGTCTTTATGGCATTTCTGCATGTTATTAAAGCATTTTCCTTTTCTATTATACTGTGCATTAAAGTCCTAGCCATGGTGTTTACCGAGAAGTAAAATAGGGGTTTGAGCAGTTTATGGCCATCGAGTTAAAAGTCTTAGACTAACTAGGGACATTCATAATTCGCAATAGTGATAACGTGATTTGATTTTCGAATCTTAATGTTTTTCCGCTAAAAAATCGAAATTCAACATTTTACCATTGAAGACGAGATTTTCACATTTTTACGATTTCCTGAGAATAGAGTCAAGTCCCGATTATAAGTGGGCGGCTTATCCGGATTATCCGTGCCCACAAATTAAAAGAACACTATGAAAAACACATGTTTTTGTAATATGTTGTGTGATCTTTGATAATTATGTTAGAATAGGTGAATTAGAAAACTACATTAGTTTGGCTGTTTAGTAAAATGTTATAACAGCACATTGAGTATTCGGGGTAAGAATGCTTAGTCCACACAGAATACTTCAGCAAATGGATAAGGTTTGAAAAAATTGTATTGATTTGACCACTGTGAAATAATTTTCTTTGACTCTTTGTAAGCATTGCTACAAATAATAAAGGTGACAATTAATTGCATTTCAGATTTGGGCACTTGATTGATTCGGAACAGTACTGCATTGGCCAATTCCCAGTGCTGCATAGAATGGTAGAATCTGAATCTGATCAAAAGGATCATCCAAGTAAGTACATAATGGTTAATTATCAGCATTGAAGTATACAGGAAAAACAACATATCCCGATTAAAAATACACATAATACCGGTACTTAACATAACACTCATTTAGCTATTATGCTTAAAAACGGAATCACTCCTTATCTCATTCACTCTCTGCCTCCCTCATGTATAATTGCAACTGCACGTGAGCGCTTACACACACATTCACTCGCTCGTTCAGTCTCTCACACACTCACTAATTCACACTCACACTCATCCCATCTCTTACTCTATCTCTCTCACTTCGTTTCCCCTGCTCCCCCTCCCTTTGTGACCTCCATTTGTTCAGTTGCACAACTGAACCAATTGCTACCCCTTGTTCACAATTCATTGGTTCAGTTGCGCAATTAAGGGGAGATGGTGGCAGAAATCATGAAAATATTACAAAATTTTATTTCTATATTTTTAAGTACATAATTTGTGATATATTCACAAAAATTAAATTCTTTTTTTGCTTATTGCTCGCTTACAGTGTGCGTTGCTGTAAATTAATTATACAATACTGGTATCAGAGAACTTCTCTCAACCTTAGCATTGTATCTTCCTGGCCAGATAGCACAATGTTCCCGGAGTATCCGGGGTTCGAGGCTCTGGTTACCTGTGGAACTGAGGTGGGAGGGCCCAGGTAAAATAAGCGGTGGTTGACACTCCTGAAAGATGACGGGGCATGAAGGAGCCTCTCGAATAATAAGGAGTCGAGATGTTAAATAGGATGATATAAAATTGATTGCCAATCCTCTTATGCCATATTGATTTAGTTTGTTTAGTAGTCTTTCATGGTCCACGCAATCAATTGCTTTTGATAGGTCTAGGAATACCCCAGCAACTCTATTATTATCAGCTAAATTGTTAGTTATTTCCCCCATGAATTCAGTTATTGCTGATATTGTAGAGTAGTCTTTCCTGAACCCGTTTCATAAATATGAATGTGAGAAATCATACATGTTTGTGCGATGCCTTAAGTGTTCATTAAAGACCAAACAAAATGGCATGGATATACATTAAACATAGTAAGATAGATAAAAAAACACATGGGAGATATGGAATTAGCTCAGGGTAAGGAAATGTCTGACCTAACCTATATCTTGCCCTGGTCATATGTTTCAACATATTTTTCAACACTATCCTACTTAAAAAAGAGGTATCCATTAAATTTTTATATATAGCAGTTTTCTGACATTTAAAATGTTCATGATCTAGGTACATGTTTCTCAGGAACTATTGGAAGGATTTTGACATTTAAAATGTTCATGATCTAGGTAGGGCCTACATGTTTCTCAGGAACTATTGGAAGGATTTTGATTAAATTTTGCACACCTGTTTCTAGAAACAGCTTCCATATTTAAGTGAAACGGAATTTCAGTGTAAAGAATATAAGCAATATTATGATCGAAAGATCATGGAAAATTTTGTAAAAAAAATTGTCAAATTAAAAAAAAATCACAGAGAATAATTAAAACAATGTGTCAGAAAGTTACTGCTCTTAAATGTGACCCTATTAGTATACATCATTTGAAAATTTTTATTTGGATGTAGGAAAAATGTGTACCGAAAGAAAGAAATGCGAAAAAAATTTCAAAACTTCATAAATCATTAACAATTTTGTAAAAATTACCAAAATCAGAGAAAATCTTCCTAAGTAGGCCTATGTGTTTCAAATTTCAGTGTGATAGGCCTATGTCCCAAATTGTAGGAAATATGGAATTGCAAATACGTCAGTGCAAATCTCCCACCGTCTCCCCTTAAACCAATTGCAACGCTTTGGAGACTACTTCGTTTCCCTTGCTTTTCCTCGCTTTGTGACTGCCATTTGTTCAGATGCGCAATTGAACCAATTGCTACGCTTTGATAAAATTGCTACACTTTGATCACAATCCTTTGGTTCAGTTGTGCAATTAAACAAATCGCCACACTTTGGAGACGACGATGGGAGGGGAAGTACGGGAATGGCTTCACACCTTGGGAATACTGTTCCTGGGGGCTGAGTTAAACCACTATTATCTCACTATTGCTCTATTTCTTTTTCTCCTATCTGTCTGATATTATTATTAATTATTATTAAATTTATTTTGCCTACTGTGTATACTCTATACAAATTTTAGCTGTTAGAATTTTGTAATCTATGTAAAATAACTGTAAAACACTGAACTATGTGAATAAATAACTAACTAAAAGAACTTTATTTCACTCATTCACTCACTTACTTGTTCACTCACATGTTAAACAAAACAAAACTATAGTTTTGAATTCGCTGGAGAGGATTTCTTATATATATAAACACACAATATATTATGTACTAGCATGTGCCCGCGGCTTCGCCCGCGATAATTATTTCAAAAATTAAAAATTAAGAGCATAATAGTTAAATCATTATAATTATTAACACCTAAATCACGTGGACTACATACCACGATTAGATAGCGTCGCCTGGTAAAAGCGACCTCAGATTCGAGTTGCTTGGCCCAGAAAATCCCTGTATAGTGAGTTTCGTCCAAATAAAACAGTGTTTGACCATATTAGGGCTTACAACATTCAAGCGATCGCGAAAGTTTTATTTTCAAGATATGACAAATATAGCCAAAGCCAACTGTAATTGATTTGACATTGAAATGTATAACTGAAAACTTATGTTTTGAAAATGCAAAAAATTCACGTTTTTTGCCCGTTTTTCACTCATAACTCACGAACGAAAACTAAAATTAAAATTCCGGCTTCGAGGTGCATTTTCCGACCCTTCAGCCCACCTATGTTTAAAATTTCAGATCTCTGCGTTCAGTAGATTTCGCTGGACATCGAGGACAATTCCTTTTATTAATATAGATAATATGAATTATAATGATACCTTCTCTAATTTGTCAAATATCCATTTCATGTAATCCAAGCCCACCTGATACCATTGGTAACAATACGTTCTGAGAATTTGTTTTGATAAATCTGTGCAAAAAGGGGTTAAGTATTTTAAAAAACATTTCATTTATATCATTATTATTATTATATTATTATATTATTTATAAATCATTATATTTATTAACACCTAAATCACGTGGACTACATACCACAATTAGATAGCGTCGCCTGGTAAAAGCGACCTCAGATTCGAGGTCCTTGGCCCAGAAAACCCCTGTATAATGAGTTTTGTCCAAATCGAACAACGTTTGACCATATTTAGGCCTATATTGATTATCCCACTTATAATAATAATAATAAGAAGAAGAAGAAGAAGAAGAAGAATCGTCTTCGGGATTAGGTTGAAAATTTCATATGTATGCGTGCCTTGACATTAAAAACAAATGAATCGACCAGCGTGAGCTACAACATTCGAGCGATCGCGAAAGTTTCATTTCCAAGGTTTGACAAAAATAGCCAAAGCCAGCTGTAATTGATTAGTCATTGAAATATATTACCCTTCGAAAATCAAAAATATGCACGTTTTCTGCCCATTTTTCACTCATTTTTGGCATTTAGAATCAGAATTTTTCAAAATCCTTTCTTAGTGAGCATCTACATTAGGAAACGAAGGTACTATCAAAATTCCAAGTCTCTACCTGTTATAGTTTAGGCTGTACGTTGATTCCTGTCATTCAGTCATTCAGTCAGTCAGGACAAAGCCTTTTATATATATAGAGATTATGTACAATATATATTATATAGGCCTACAATACATATTACACATAATATACGTATATTATATATTACACAATTTATATGATATAGAATACCAGATATAATATATTTACAGTATATATTATACATTATATTTATAAATATAAATATATATATATATATAAATATATATATATATATATATATATAAATATAAATATATATATATATAGTATTTTATAATTAATCAATTTGCCTATCGAGTTGAGGAGAGTGTCAAGTGACAGAAATTAGAATATCTTTGTTTTACGTAACGTTAAATTCTCTATTCAAAATCTAATCTAAAATAATCTTTTTATAAGGTATGTCATTATTTATCACTTAATTCAATGGCATTACATTCTATGAAGGGACAGTGGTTTACTATCAGACCATTACGCTATGTACCTCCGTATTTTGAAGCCATTAGTAGAAGGAGGATGTGTGCAGTAATGAAAGACTTTTCGACTGGAGCAGCAACTTCTTTATTGAGTACTAATAATAGTAATATTAATAATAATAATAATAGGCCTAATAATAATAATAACAATAATAATATTATTTGTATGTGTTTTAAAATAGTCCCTTAATTTCAAGTTTGTTTGGTAAAATGTATAAATGTTTATTACAGTAATTACCTTTTTACAAATTCCAATGCAAACAATCGCATGAGTCCGCATGGACTGTACATGCTTACGCAAAAACATACACACAAAAAAAGAACAAATAATATAAATACAAAATAACACAAACAAACTAAATCTATTCCTCACCCTCCACACCCGCTCTCCAATTTGTTGCTTTTACAAACCTGAGCTGTCTCGCCTTCATTAAAAACTTCCCAATGCCTTCCTCAATCTTTTTTCCCGTCAGTAACTCCAAACATTTTCGTTGCTCCCTATTTGATTCCATAAAAGATAATGGTAAATATTTTTCCCTCCAATTTTCCAAACCTTCACAATTCGCCAAAATATGAAACCATGATTCTTCCCCCTTACATAATGGACAAACTCTCATTCCGTTTTCATCTGTGACCTTAATCATTCTCCACGCACCGAGTCCAATCCAAGTGAGCCCCAGTTTACTGACTTTAGATCCTTTTCCTATGTATTGCTCCTTCCCCCATTCCAATTTTAACCGCGATTGTAATTCAAGTGAAATCATAGTCTGACATTGCGCATTTGTCTGTTGTCTATCAATATCCTTCAAACGGTTCTTAACCTTCCTCCACACACCGCGATTGTAATTCAAGTGAAACCATAGTCTGACATTGCGCATTTGTCTGTTGTCTATCAATATCCTTCAAACGGTTCTCCACACACTTCTCCTATTTCCCTGCCCATCCATCCAAAAGTATCCCATCCCAATTGTTTCTAATCCCTTTCTTAATTTGGAAGCCCATGTATTTCCTCCTATTCTTAGCTGTTCTTGATAACATATTGCTCTAATTAGTGACTGATCCCCCAGCATAAGTTGTAACCAATATTTCAGTGCCCTAATTTTACACTCTATAGTCTCACTATGCGCTCCAAACTCTCTCATAATGCCACGGTTTGCAGTACCCCTCCCTACCCCCAAAATCCCTTTAAAAAAACGCGTCCTAACCTGATCTAGTTTCCCTGTTTCTCAGCCCCATAAGTCATCGTCGATCTCACTATTGCCCCGTACAGAGTTTCCATAACACCTATTGGCATGTCTGGAATTTTGCTATGTATCCGAAGAGTCTCAGCTGATTTCAGTCCTGCTTTATGTTTCATCACCTCAATGTGCTTTGCCCATCATCCATTCATAGTAAGCGTCAATCCTAAATACACGAAGTTCTTCACGTTATCCAAAGATTGTCCCGCATACGTCCATGTCTCTTCCCTGCTATAAACTGATCCATTCCTAAAGGTTATAGTCTTAGTCTTTTTTGTATTAACGGTAAGTGCCCATTCCTCGCAGTAAGTTTGAAGCCTGTCTAGTCCCAGTTGTAGTCCGTGAATTGTCGTTGAACATAACACCATATCATTTCGCGTATAAAAGCACAGGAACATGTACATTCCCCACTTCAGGTGCAATGTATGCAATGTATGTCTGTACTATATAAAGTGTAATATAGTGCATGCAATCTTGCATTGTAATTTTTCAGACAGATATTTCACCTTGTGATCTTAACTCATTCTGTACACTTATTTTAGCATACTTAAATATAACTATTATAAAAATAGCATTTTCCTAATTTAATATGTGCTTAAATTTTGCACCTTAGATATGAGTATTACTTTGTTTAATTTGTGATTATTCAGTATGCTTCAAAATCAAATATATGATAATTAGCCTTTAATCTTGCGGTTTAAAAATATATATATTTTTTTGTGTTCTAGAAAGTGATGTAGAAGAAAAACGAGCAAACGGTCTCTCCAAAGACATTGAACTGAAAGGTGAGTATTGATACTAGTAGTCGACCAAGAAAAAATAGTATGTAGGCCTACCTGAAAAATCTATGTCACCGAAGACAATCTTGTGAAGTCAGAAAAATGAGGCCATCAGGTCACATGAAAATAATACGGTACTGTAACGAGGTAACCGATGCTTATTCTGTCATCACCAGGGACTGGATTCTGATGACCTAAAATTGTTTGAAAAATGACCCTAAATTTTAAAGAAAATGACTTAATAATTATAAAAAATGACCTAAAAACTGATATTTTATTTATAAAAAAAATATAATTGTACACACAAAGTTATAGACTAGTTTGTACATAATGGTAAAAACTGTAAATAACTGTAATGTTGTGAATGTTCTTTTCTCACAGAAATATATAGGCCTACTGGCACTGAGGAGTCAAAATTTTGGTCTGCCGGATTATATTGTTTAATTTAGGGTAAACAGTAGTTTACACTCTCAAATCCAAGCAGGTGGCAGATTCTGGTGCCAAGTCAATCTAATAACAATAGTAATTTATAATACAAAATTTTTGCGTTTCTTCGATTCTCATTTCCGACTGAGACGTGACAACACTTAACGCCAAATTTTTCCTTCTTGTATTAAGCAAACAACACTTCAAAGACAGCACCGCTAGCGACGAAAAAAAAGTTAATACACTCATTGTAAATACATGAAAATGACTAAATAAGGAAGCAAATTACGCAAAAATGACAAAATAATGACCTAAAATTGATATTGAATTCCAAATTAAAATCCCTACTTATATTTATTATTTTAATACTAATGGTTTGCTTCACTGTAATCATATTTTCATGTTTCAGTAACTGTAAGTGGAACAACTAAGTCACATGATGTCGAGAAATGCAGTAACTTTGAAAAAGTTGGTTTCGAAAAAGCAATAGAGCTAGCAGGTAAGTAAATTTGTTGCAAAGAAAACAGAAGATACACTGGTTAGAAAAATTATAATATACATTATTTTTGTGTAGCAGAATATTGTTATCAAGAAAATCAGAACAAATACATTTAATTTATGTGCATTAATATTTTTTACAATATAAGAGTACAAGTAGGCTTACTAAAATTAAATTACGAACTCAGCACCTTTCCTGTTGTATTTTTATGAAATACAAGGTAATGTACAGTAATATAAAATATCAGGAGTTTTGTTTAAATTAAGGTTTATGATTTTAGATTTCGAAGGGTCTGATACTTATTACTAGGGCCCGGATTTGCATGTAAAAAAATATTTTTTTTCCTGATGCGTACATTCCTAAAACAAAGTTTATATCCAAATCGAGGTCCGGCAAACGCAAATTCCAAATTTTATTTCACATAAAATCACATATTTTACAAAAAAAGTTATGTGAATAAATATTTTCTATATTTTCTCCATAAATACATATTTTAGTACTTTTCAGGATTTTTTATGTAATTTTTTTTTTTCTGATGCTCATATCAAGGTCCGAAAACCGCAAATTCTAAATTTTATTTTACATAAAAATACATGTTTTACAAAAAAAGTTATATGAATAAATATTTTCGATATATTCTCCATAAATAAATATTTTAGTACTTTGCCTCATTCTCTTTTAACATTTTACAACAAAAATTTGTATCTCAAATGAATTCAACAATAATGCTTCACTTGCAATGAGGTGAGAGTGATTCACTTGCACTTGCTTATCGGGGAAGAACAAAACCCAATCTCAACATTGCGTAGTTCAGTTAAAGAAATACAATATGTTGAAAGGCAACTTAACACTATCTCAGGTTCGAAAATAGATGTTCTAAGAACAAAATTTAAAGGTATGTTTGAGAAAAATGGTGGCTACCAAACCCTCTACAAAGTCGCTCAAGTTTTGGATCGTGTGTGTGTTAGAGATATACAGTACACCTCTTTAAATATGCAAGGTTAACATTGTGTGATGTAGAACGTTCCTTTTCTCAATATAAGGCATTATTCTCGGATAATAGGCAAGGATTTGTGATCCATAATCTGGAGATGACGTTTGTTGTGCACTGCAACTCCAGTCAGCATTTTACATCGGATGTTTAGCTGCAATTGGTGAGTTTCAGTACACATTCTGGTGTTTTTGTTTCTTTTTCAGAAAAATATTTTTTAGTTTTAGCACATATTTTTAAAATTTTAGCACATATTTTAAACATTTTTAGCACATAAAAAATAAATATTTTTAAGTCTTTTAGCACATAAAAATCCGGGCCCTAGTTATTACATAAGTAGCCTATGCTTAGTTCCGCTTTACAGACCATATTTTCATAGATTTAAGAAAATTATTGCAGTCCATGTGCCAGGCCTTCAAAATTGACCAAGTCATTATAATTTGGGACCACTGAGTGAAACTTATACCACTTGTTAGTGGGGTCATGTGGAGCAAAAGAGTCGGGGGGGGGCCATCATGAGGAGGTAACTTCCAAATAGGGCGGCCATTCAAAATGGTGGACAACTGTGAATCTTTGAATTCAATTATCTCTGGACTGGATGGAGTAATCTTGAATTTTGTTTTTTCTAAACGTAGGTTACTTTCCTGGCTACATTTTTGTTTGACATGTTCATGGCCAAAAACCAGTATTTATTGGTCAGAACTATAAAAATAGCAAAAAATTTTGTTTTTGAAATTTACGTTTTATGGTTTATTAGATTAACGATTGGGTAAATCGAAAAAAAATGTTCGAATCTAAGGTTATAGAGAAACATTTCACCTTTAAAATTCAAAAATGAAATTGAAGATCGGACCAATAGAATCCGAGATATCCAGAATCAAAGTGGGCGGGGTGAGGTTGAGTGTGTTGATTGAGCACTCGGTGCCACCTAACGAGAGGTGAGACTTAGCGTAAAATCTTGCGCTTTATTTATTTCCATCCTCAGTAATCGATTTATCACTGGATAAATTTACTTTACCTACTAATTTGCACTATTTTTAACATGATTATTAATCAGCTATAGGCTATGTAGAAGATTTTGAGGGGTCGATTTCATTTTTGCATTTTAAAAGTGAAATGTTTCTCTATAACCTTTGTTTCGAAAAATTTTTCGATTTACCCAACCGTTAATCCAATAAATTAACAATATCATTTATCTGGAAATGGACATCAATAATTACCAAATCATATAACATACTGTCAATGTTTTTATCTTCGAGTTTTAAGATGAAATCGTTAAAGGAACTTCAAATAGCTAAAATAATTAAAAATTGAAAAAAGTAATACAATTTAGGTATGTTTAGGAGACTTTGAACACAGAGTGTAAGCAACTAAGAAATAAAAATGCCTATAACATACCTTATATAATATTGTTAACAATCTTGAATTAAGTCTTCTTCACTAGAATCACTATTACAGTTATTATAAGTGCACTCTTCCTCATCTGCTATTGCTTCGGTATACCCCTTGCACCCACAGCTCTTGATGCATCGGATGTGAGTAATAAATACAATTAACAATTATATAATTTATCTGGGAAATGAACATAAATAATTATGAACTATGTATCCCATATCTCTGTACTTCAACTTGAACATGTTCAAACCAGCTTGGTACATCTTTTTACAAATAATGGAACAATGTCTCCTTTCGGATGATATATATCGCCCTAGTGTAGCTGCTTTTCGTTTTTCTGCGGGCTAATTGGGAAGGAAATTGGTTTCTACATTTAGCTTCTGTTGATTTTTGTGCCTTGATTTCTGCACTGGATAGAATGAACTACTCATTAAACTAGAAAAGGAGAGCCCATTTGTTCACCAATACTATGTAGAAGTAGGTTTTTCAGTACAAATAAGAAGCAACAACCCTGTTTCTAGAATTCCTGTGTACCAAGCCATTGAAGAGCCTGTGAAAAAAGACAACCAAACTCCTGGAGGTACTAAGGGTTTCAGTCTGAAAAAGTAGGCTGTAGTACAGTACTAGATATGTGCGTTTAGCAATGGACTGTAAACGTGTTAAATGTAGTTAAAACAAACAAACGCACATCCTTACCTGATTGGAGAGAATGAGAGGAGTAAATTACAATAATAATGTTCCATAGGTATTGCATTTCACTGACACTATAAATTCTTGAGGATCACAATAATTCGATAGATGATGTCTTGACATCTTCTAAATGGTGAAGTTAAACTGTAGATCGAGTGATGATTTATTTCCACCCAAAAACGAAGACAAGATTGTTTATAAGCGTTATATTAATAATAATTCTGGAGGACCACTTGACAGTAAATATGAAGAAAAAACTTGAACAATTGAATGTACATACAGCAAGTCCATGTTGCTTTAATCATGTTCATAATTAGTCTCTGCAATCTCGATTTACATATTATCAAACAACTAGCTTAAAAGGCCCGGCGTCGCCCGGGTTATTATTTTGTAATTTGAAATTAACTTATGAAGGACTAAAACAATACAGCTTACAATGAATAAATTTTGAGATTCAATGTTACAAGCTGTATATAAATTATCCTAATTCACTATGTAGGTTTTAAACACTCACTTTGATAATGAAGATTCCTTCTTGTAATTAAATATCATATCAACTCAATCCTGATGTCGAACCATGTAATAATTTTGCCTTGAAGAAATCCTTGATAGTAACATTAAATAGTCAGCTATTGTGAGCTGAACGAAACGTTGAAAATTGCTTATCTGCAATACAAATAGCGATGAAAGAATCCTTGGTTCATAGAAATGAAAAATAAGATTCTTTGAGATGATGAAACCTAATATTGGGTCTTGTCTAGAAGAGACGACAATTTTATCAAAGAATAGAAAAATGGCGAAGTACAAGGAAGTGAAATTTTGAATATAGTGCTATTCAACAACGATTAAAAAAGCACTTCCATTAGGGGAGAGATTACGAATGATTCAGCAATGATATTCTTAAAAGAAAAGGCGTAAACTGAGAAGCAATCTGACAGTCGTATGATAATAATAATAATAATAATAATAATAATAATAATAATAATAATAATAAATCTTTATTTAATCTGGCAGAGTTAAGGAGTTAAGGCATTCTCTTACACTCAACCAGAGACAGAAAAAAAGAAACAAACAAATACACTAACATAGTTCTATAAGTAATAAGAATACACTAGATCACGGATGCGCAACTGGGGCACATTGTGTCACTATGCGGTGACGTAATGTCTCTCACTACAGTCACCCTTGACGTCAGTGTAAAGCAGTTTCGATGTGATGTGAAGGCAGCGCAGCACTGGCTGAGACAGTGTTCGATGTTCGGTCTTTACTGCAGTTTACTACACCAAGAGTAATGGGTGCTGTAGCTAACGTAAAAGCACACAACAGCTTGTCATCAAGGCAACGACTTTTCCATGCTAACTGGGAAAACGATTATTTTGTCGCACATGCAAAATTACATAAAATAATCAGAGTATATTTCTTGCAGGATGCAACAGTGCCAGAATTATCACAGCCCCAATGGGTATGCGACCTGGTATTTATGACGGACTTGTATGGTTATTTTGATTCCTTGAATGTAGCTCTACAAGGAGAGAATAAAAACATTGTTTCATTAACCGTAATAGTAAATACATTTATAGGACGCTCTAGCAGGTGTCCGTGGGTTTGCGCAAGATAATAATTTTAAAATTAACAAAATAAGAGAATAATAATGAAAGCATTATATTTATTAACACTTACGTGCAAATCATTCATAAACTAGACAATTAATAATTCAAAGCAGCTCAAAATCCAGCTTTGGAGTGTATTCCAATATTAGAAGCGCCACCTGGGAAAATTACTCAAATTCGAGTTCTCTGGCCCAAAAAGAACCTTTCATGGTGAATTGCGTTTTAAATTTATCAATGTTTGCCAATTTAGGCCTATATTCATCATCCCTCTTCCGTCTATGTTGAAAATTTCAGATCTCTAAGGGCGCCCTGACATTTTATACAAATGAATCGGCTGGGGTGGGCTTACAAAATTAAAACTAATATTAATTTTATGCAATATGTATGTGTTATGTTGAAAAAATTGCAATGCTCTTTTAAATTGCGACAAATATAGCAAAGTCACCTGCAATTGATTTGACATTTGAAATGTATTTCCGAAAACTGATGCTTTGAAAGTGCAAAAAAATTAACGTTTTCTGAAAGTTTTTCACTTATAACTCACAAACGAAAACGAAAATTAAAAATCCGGCTTCGAGGTGCATTCAGCCACCCTTCAGTCCATCTACATTTATAATTTCAGTTCTCTGCATGCAGTAGATTTTGCTGAGCATCGTGCATAGACAGACAGACAGACAGACAAACGCTTCCTCTTATTTTCTTATTGTTATAGATTTAAAAAAGTGGGATTACCAACTATCTGCCAGAGATATGTGTAATTTTTGGCACGACATACTTACATGAACAAACATTTTCTAATTTTAGTTTCATTAAAAGTGATGTACGGTCTACATTAACCGACAAGCATTTACGTTCGTTACTTCGACCGTGTGCAACATCTTTATTCCCTGCCATTGAAGAATTAGCAAGAACCAAAAGCTTGCAAATGTCATCACAAAGAAGTAAATAAACTTAACTTCATATGAAATCAATTACTGAAGTAGGATGATTTTTTTTTTATGATTTATAACACACAAGTATGTGCAAGGGCGAAGCAGTTCGACACTGTACAGTAGGCTACATGAAGGGTGAGCGGGTTTCATTACGTCATGGCAGTGGATGGGGGACCGAAACGTTTCCCCTCAGTTGCTCAGGTATTTACTAGATACATACATATCAGGGGCGGCGTTAATGTTGCCTCTGTTGCCGTTGGCAACAGCTTATAAAATGAATAAAGTGTATCCAAATTTTACATTATTTTTTCAAAGAATAATGGAAAGTCTAAGTAATTTCACTTTCAGATTTCAGAGTTTCTTCATTTGTGACCGATCCGCCGAGACCGGTCGAAGACAGCATCCTCCAGTTCTAAACAGCTCGTTACTTTGCCAATGGCGCTTACCGGCAAACTCGAAGCTTATAGTCTCGTGTGAGATGTCAGTGACCCTGCGCGCTCAGTTTGCTGTTTATAGCACTTATTGTTGCCAGTTCAGTGTAAAGGCAAACCTTGATTTTTAGTGTTAATTCTTCACGTATAACAATGATATGGTGACTGATTTAATGTTAAAAGTACAATAAGAAGAATGGCATCACAATTTGCGGGTATAAGTGACTGTGATTGTGTGATCGAAAACGTTTTAAAACGCTCCTTGAGTTCACGTTCTTTTGGTGAAAAATGTCACATAATTTCATCAGGAAGGCCAACTCCGGATCTTAAACCTTTAAAAACTAAATCACACGGGGGTTTCGAGATGCATTTTAGTAGCTCTTGGTACAAGGAGTTTCCTTGGCTGTGTGGTTGCGACAAATTAATGAAACTATTTTGTTGGCCATGCCTGCTTTTTTCCAATGAAAAGAATGCATGGACAACAGATGGCATCAGTAACATGGAGAGTTTCCGCACCTTGAGGGTTCGTCATGAAAATTCCAAAACTCATATTTCATCCGTTGTAGTGTTAGTAAAGTTTGGAAAAACAAGAATTGACACTTCTTTGAGTGAGGCATTTAAGAATTCAGTTGAAAAGTATAATGAAGGTGTGAAAAGGAATAGGTATATAATGGGTCGATTGATAAATGCTGTTTGCTATTTAGCTCAGCAAGAACTCCCATTTAGGGGTAGTGACGAGTCCGAACATTCGGATAACAGAGGTAACTACGTAGAACTCTTACACCTAATTGCTCAAACAGATAAGTTGGAGGAACATCTTCGGACTGCGACTGTGTTTTCAGGTACGTCAAATGACATTCAGAATGACATTATTGAGTGTATTTCTCGTGTTTTGATTAATGAAATAAAGAACGAAGTGAGTAAGACAAGTTTTATATCAGTAATCATGGACGAAACCACTGATGTATCAAATAAATCTCAATTATCACCGGTTCTTCGTTACGTCACACCAGAAGGAAGGGTTGAAGAAATATTTGTAGGGTTTTGTGACGTCAGTAGTGACCGCACAGCAGTTGGTTTGTCCAAGCATTTGTTCGAAATCATGGACGAATTCAAATCTGGCGCGAAACTCATAGCGCAAACATATGATGGTGCAGTCGTGATGGCTGGAGAGCATAACGGTTTACAATCGATTGTTAGAGGGAAATATGAACAAGCTTTATTTGTGCATTGCTATGCCCACAAGCTTAATTTAGTTTTGCAGCAATCAACCAGTCAGATAAAGAAGTGTAGAATATTTTTTCAAACAGTGTCAGGACTGTCTACATTTTTTTCAAAATCGCCCAAAAGAACAGAAGCTTTAGACACTGAAGTGAAAAAATGCATTCCATCAGTGTCTGCCACGAGATGGAACTACAAAAGCAGAATGATTGATGTCATTTTCAGCTTGAAGACTGAACTTGCCGCCCTATTTAAGTTAATGGCAGAAGATGAGGATGAATGGGATGCTGAAACAAGAGCTTGTGCATCAGGATACTACCAGAACCTCCTAAGCTTTGATTTCAGATTCTTGCTTTTGGTGTTTTCGCTTGTATTTCCTAAGTCTGATTTTTTGTTTAACATCCTTCAGAAAAAGATTTTTGATATTGCTTTCTGCAAACAAAAAATCAACGACTTTAAAAACAGTATGAAAGACTTGCGTGAAAATTTTGACGAATTAATTTGGTCAAGAATAGAATCTGATCAAGACTGCCACGAAACACCAATACTTTCAAAGAGATCGAGACTGGATAAAGGAGAAAATGACACAAAATCATCCTATCGACGAATATTTTATGAGATCATAGATACGATATTTGGCCAAATAACCAACAGATTCTCGGATTTAGACCAACTACAGTTCCTGTCATTGTTGGACGGTGCTTCATACGCCGAATATGACAAGACTTTCCCAGAGTGTGCGTTTAAGACTTTTCTTACTTATTACGGACAGTACTTCAACTCAGTGCGATTAAGGAACGAACTCTGTTATTTGTACTCTTCCCCTGAATTTCGAAACAAACCAGTCTACGAAGTTCACCAAGAGTTGATGCCATGGAACTTAAAGAAGCTTTGCCACAGGTGTATAAACTTCTTGAATTAATTTTGACTATTCCTGCCACCAGTGCATCAGCAGAACGATCTTTTTCAGCGCTCCACAGAATACACATTTATCTCAGAAACACTCAAACTCAAAATAGACTTTCATCTCTGTCTCTGTTATCAGTGGAAAAGGGGTTGCTTAATAAACTTAAAAAGCAAAAGCAAGCAACGTTTGAAAATTCTGTCATTGATGTTTTTTTGGAGAAGAATCGGTGGATTGAACTGAAGTACAAATAGACTCTGTAAATTGGAGAGATTGTAAATACATTTTAAATAAGGTATGCCACTATAATTTTTACTTATATGTTAGTTTTTGTTTGTTTTGTTTTATACAGTTGCATACAACCTATATAATATTAACTTGGAAACCCATGGAATTCGCGACTGGCACTCCCCAAATTAAGTCTGAAGCAACTGGCAACACTTATGAATCACCTACGCCACGCCACTGATACATATACAGTGGTGAATTTAGTCTATGTTACATGAAATAAAATTATTTTAGTAAAGTGTGTTACACTAGAAAAATAAATAACTTATCTTAGATCTACAATATACAAGAAACAATAAAACGCAAATGATTAATACCTAAAAAAGAATTTAGCGTTTTTTGGAGAGATATTCATGTAGCCTAATTTTAAATGTTGACAGTGTACAGCAGACCCTGATGCTGGAATATGATGAGAGGATAAATAAAATATATTCATAATTATTGTTTAATTAAAATAATAAAAAAATACTAATTGAAAATAAATGTTGAACTGAACTCAGTAAAGAGGAAGACCTTACAATCAATTGTTTTGACAACAAGAAAGGATATAATTTCTAGGAGGTTGTGCGCAAAATTGGCAATGAATAAAATATTAGCAAAGCCGCTAAACAAGACAAAATTAATGTTATAATGATTCTTCAAGAGAGCCATGACTGTAATAACTCTATCAAGCTCAAGGTTTCAACATAACTGAACAATGTTAATGCTGAGCACAGAGCTAAGAAACCTCCGCAGCATTCTATCATCCAGCGAAACAAATCAGTGCCACTTAGAGATGAGAAAGATGTGAAACTCTCACTGAACTTCTAGCCAACAAGTGGACGAACCCCTTCGATCCCGACCCTTCAGATATTGTATATTTGCCTACTGGAATATCTGTTGATGAATCAACAGCTTCTGATCACATTGATTCGGAATACAAGGGAAAAATGGCTTATAAAGAGTTCACATTTCGGCTAGCTAAAGGAGAAGGGTTTCATAAATGCACTTAAAAAGTGGGTCTTAAGATTAGTAGACTAAGAAGAGCAAAACAAACCAAGGTCGGAGACAAAGAAGTAATCCTCCAGTGCGACCAAAATCTATTCAGCAAAACTACCTATTTTGCAGAAAACCAACAACTTGACATGATGGAAGTGTTAAATATCCTCTGGCGAATGTTAATGGACCTTTGATAAAAGAAAGAAAAAGAAAAAACCTACAAATCAGTGTTTGTCCATATTTTTGGAAGTATACACCACCCCTGTCAGTCTGCCGAAAAAAGATTCGGCCTGCATCATTGATTCAATGGCTGTGCTACAGTCCATCAAAGGGGAACATTAAACGTTTAACGAATTGTCAACGAATTTTCTCAAGCGGGTTATAAATATAGGACGGAGTTGATGTAGGGTTGACATAGAATTATCGAGAGGTTTCGATGGAGCGGGAAAAAAGAGGAACCGCTGAAGGTATCAAATTTAGTAAAATCATGGGTGGCATGATGGAGGAAGCTGTTAAGGAACAGTTACGGGAAAAATGTAATGATAAAATTCTTTGTTGACAGTTGATAAGAGGAGAAATTAGAAAACATAATTGGAAACCTAGAAATCTTCGTAACAGTGAAATCTGCTTCAGGATCAATTATATTAGGAGCGAAACTGTTCCTGAGTTGTTCTGCACTCAAGAAGAAGCTGATTCCAGAATGATGCTGCATGCGAGGAATGCCGCTACATCATATGAATCAGTTCGTTGCTTTTCAATCGATACAGATGTTGGTTTTTGCAAAAACATGAAAAGCAAAAACTGCTGTATTGGGATAGAAACAAAAGTGTTTTAACAGTTATTCAAGTTTCCCAGGTAGTATCTGCCTTAGGCAAACAGCTTGTTACAGCTCTCATTGGGTATTATTGCTGGTCTGGCTGCAACACAATCAGTGTTTTTGCTGGCCAGGGAAAAGTTAAAGGAATTAAGCTTTTGTGCAAAAAGGAACAAAGATTTATTGAAACGTTCAGCAAGTTAGGCAGAGATTGGGTGATGTCTAATGATATTGATGACACTAAAGAAGAATTCGTCTTCCAGTTATATGCCCCCAAATGCAAGATGAAATCTATTTATGAGCTGTGCTACCAGATGCCCAGAGGGAAAAAGGGGCAAATTGAGAGCTTCCAAATGCCTCCTTGTAAAGACATCTTGAGACAACACAATAAACGTGCCAACTACCAGGCCGGAATTTTGATCAGAAGCCTGGAAACCAAACCACTAATTCCGGACCCTTTTGCTCATGGGTGAGAAAATGACATATCAGGTAACTTTTTTGTCAAGTGGATGGAACGCCTGCCAGCACTGGTGTGAGTACTTTCCTTTTTGCGGTGCCACTGCAAGAGCAACTATGCATCAGAAACTTACTCGTGCTTAGCAACTCAAATCCGATGCACCGAGAGCTGTGGGTGCATGGGGTGTACCGAAGCAACAGCAGATAAGGAAGAGTGCAATTATAATGACTGTAATAGTGATTCTAGTAAAGAAAACTTAATTCAATATTGTTAATAATATTATATAAGGCATTATTATTTCTTAGTTGCTTATACCCTGTGTTCATTTCTGAGAGTTTTGTTAATGGTCTACCTCACAGACAGACAAGCTATGTCATATGCAGTACTGTGAGGCACACTAAGTAGTGATTGACATATGACATAGCTTGTCTGTCTGTGAGGTAGACCATTAGGCCAATCAATCATAGGAGAGAGGTTCCATCTGGCGCTGTGAATTGAGCTCTGGCTTAGCTCAGTTGGTAGAGCATTGGCGCGAATAGCCAAAGGTCCTGGATTCAAGTCCCAGTGTCGGAGGAATTTTTCTCCTGTAATATTCTCATGTGGTGTCCAACAGAGACAATAATCTGTGGTTCATGAATGCTTAAATATCTACAATAAATACTGGTTTTTGGCCATGCACATGTGAAACAAAAATTTAGCCAAAAAAGTAATCTACATTTTGAAAAACGAAATTCAAGATTGATCCACCCAGTCCCGAGATAATTGAATTAAAAAATTCACAGTCGTCCGCCATTTTGAATGGCCCCCTATTTGAAAGCTACCTCCTCGTGATGGCCCCCCTGGACTTTTTTGCTCCACATGACCCCAGGAACATGTGGTATAAGTTAAAATCAATCAGAAATAAAAACACTTGTTGCTCCACTTACATAATATTAGGCAGGACCGGTTTCAAGGAAGATCAGCTTCCTTATCCTCAGCTGGATGTTGACTGGTGTGGTGCTGGGAGATCCAAGTCTGTAGTTGGCGCTGTGCTGCCATCTGTCTTCCCCAGGATCAAACTAAAAATCTCGTCGGCCAATGGTATATCAAAATTCATTGCCCTGTCTTTATTTTTTTAAATGAAAATCTTCTCCCATGTCATTAATTCTAAAGGTCTTTTAACATGTTTTACCAATTTTATGTTGTTATTAATGTGATGGTCACATGTATATGCATGAAAAGCTATGGCCGATTTTTCCGTGTGCATCAATCTGACGTTGTTCAAATGTTCTTTCATTCTAGCTTCAAGGTTTCTTCTGGTTTGTCCGATATATATACTGTGGCAATCTTTACAGTCAACTTGGTAAATGCCTGATAATTTGAGTTTGGGAACACTATTTCTTAATGGGTGGTTAAGTAGGTTCCTAAGGTTGAATTTATTTTGTGGAGCCAGTTTTATATTCACGTCCTTGAATACTTTCTCAAACCTGGCTCCACAAAATAAATTCAACCTTAGGAACCTACTTAACCACCCATTAAGAAATAGTGTTCCCAAACTCAAATTATCAGGCATTTACCAAGTTGACTGTAAAGATTGCCACAGTATATATATCGGACAAACCAGAAGAAACCTTGAAGCTAGAATGAAAGAACATTTGAACAACGTCAGATTGATGCACACGGAAAAATCGGCCATAGCTTTTCATGCATATACATGTGACCATCACATCAATAACAACATAAAATTGGTAAAACATGTTAAAAGACCTTTAGAATTAATGACATGGGAGAAGATTTTCATTTAAAAAAATAAAGACAGGGCAATGAATTTTGATATACCATTGGCCGACGAGATTTTTAGTTTGATCCTGGGGAAGACAGATGGCAGCACAGCGCCAACTACAGACTTGGATCTCCCAGCACCACACCAGTCAACATCCAGCTGAGGATAAGGAAGCTGATCTTCCTTGAAACCGGTCCTGCCTAATATTATGTAAGTGGAGCAACAAGTGTTTTTATTTCTGATTGATTTTAACTTATTGACATGCTCTACTGTATACAAATTGCTTCATTTTGTTTTATTGTATGTGGTATAAGTTTCATTCAGTCCCCACAAATTATGACTGATGGATCTGGCACATGGAGTATTGATTTAAATGTGCCTCTACTCCCTACAGAAAGAACAAATGGTAAACCATTGAATGTTTCCATGCACTCACGTAAACAAAGAATATCCAAAAAAAATTCTGGTCACCCTTCAATTCACCCTTAATTCAAATTGGTCAAGCCTGATATCCACCTCTAGAGAATATCTTCACAAAAAAATAAGTAATATAGGCCTAAAACAGTTTCCGATATGTATTAATCTAATAGATTTTAACAAACTTTAAAACTTATGGGACTTAACGGATAGAAAAATTACAATACCAATACGTGACTTCAGGTTTTTCCAGTGATGAGAATGGTTAATGATTTCTTGGGCTTCCGTTTAGGTTTGATATGATTTGATTATATTTTATTTTATTTTAGTCAGTCCATGGAACATATTATAGTGAAACCTCTCCTTACAATACCCCCAGGGTATAGACACTCCTCATAAATGAACAGATTTTCATGTCCCAAATAAAATAATACAAATGTCACAGGCAAACAGGTGAATTCAGTGTTTTTACGAAAAGCCCAGGCTTCTTAAAAATACCAGAAAATTATTAATGAAACATCCATTCTGCAATTTTGTAGGTCACTCTTCAGGCATAGGCCTATTAAAAAAGTCTGAATGTAGTCAGTCAGATTGTAATAATGTCATCATTACTGTTCCAAAGATCGATCGTGGCACACTGGACCCTCAAAACATTTTTGGAGAAGTGGTGGATTACAGAAATGGAGTGTACCAAGTGAGTGCTATAGTTGGTGTGTAAATGTTTTAGACAGTGGATGAATAAGTGTTGTCTGGTCTAGAACTGGCCCTAAGTAAGCGAGTATCTCTATCTCACTCATACATAGATACAAGTAATGTGCTACAGTGAGACAGACGTAAATGGTTACTTCAGAGCTGGTTCTAGAGCAGACAGTATCTATCTATTCCACTGTCTAAAACATTTGCATGCCAACTATACTCTCAGTATCATTAGATGTTGGTTTACACGCACTGAATTACAAATTTGTACCTCTCCATTTACTGAAGATGTACCAATAGTTGAGAAGTGTATTACGTTGAATAATTGTATAATTCATTACGTAGGCTAAATACTTTTTTTTTAAATTTCTTCGACTGAGGAATTGTAAATTTGTATATACTTTGTTTGTAATCATTTGACGAATCCCATAACATGGTTATGTTCAGTTGGACTAAATAAAATCTAATCTAATCTAATCTAATTGTGTTTATTACAAGCATATACAATGGAGAACAATGTAATTCAAAGAGCAATTTCAGTGAACCATGCAAAAATAAATTGATACATTAATAATACAATTTGCTGTCAATTAATTCTAGCCATGGTCTGTTTTTTTCTGTAATTCCAGTTTTTTTTAATGTGCTTGAAAGGTAACAAGTCAAATTGCAAAATGGATGTTTCATGAATAAAAAAAATCCTGTGAATTTTGTAAAAGGACTGAATTTACAATTAGCCTGCAAATAGAAATAATGATAAATTCAACTCTCGTTTATGGACACTCTCAGATGAAGATGCAGACAGCTGGTCGACAGTCCTAAAGCTTGCTTTACTTCCTTACTTTGGACAGAAAATAGATTTCTAAGATCTAATATGTTACCAAATGGAAAATCTAGTTTTGAGATGTATGGAAATGTACTATTAAAATTCCTTAACATGAAGGAAGACAATGAGGGTCTTGTATCACGTGTTAGACCTGCAGCTAGCCCTCCTAAATAGCTGAATACACAAAGTCAACAATGTCTGATGGATCTAAGGTTTCCGCGACTATGAAATAGTATCCAAAACATATTTGGGTAGTAGGTTAGAGTATTATTTTTCTCTTCACTTCACTCAGTTGTTCTGTCTCGAAGACATGGAATAAAAAAACGCAAAGGTTCGACAAAATTACAATCTGCAGAAAAAACTAAAAGCAATGTTCGTGTGATTGCAGGTAAATTCTATGAAAGGAAAGATGCCAAAAAAGTACCAATCTACAACAGAAAGATAACTTATTAAAGCACATTATTCATAAGTAGAAAACTCTACATTTCCAAACTATAGACCTAGAATTTTCATTTTTTGGTCTTACCTCGTTCAAAGTTGCAAGGAATTTACTGCTGTGTATTTAGGATTAAAGCATTAAAGGTTACAAAGTGCATAAGTTTACAGTTAGAATGGGCAGCCTCCCTCCCAATAAAGGACCTCTCCTAGATGTGGACAGATTGTTACATCCCTTCGATATCTGTAAATGTATAATTGTGTTAAGGGACATGTCAGTATAATTCTTCTTCTTCTTCTTCTTCTTCTTCTTCTTCTTCTTCTTCTTCTTCTTCTTCTTCTTCTTCTGACAATCCAGGATTAGGCACCTTTGCCTGTTCCGGCTTCACCATCTTGTCCTCGGTCTCCCGACACTCCTTCTTCCTATTGGTTTATACAGCATAGCTTGCTGCGGTATTCTTGTAGGGGACATTCGCAAAACATGTTCTCTCCATCTGTATCATTGTTTCTGTTATTGGTTGTACTCCTAATTCTTGTCTTATATCCTCTTTCCTTACATGGTCTATTCTTGTACAGCCTTTCACCGCTCTAAAAAATTTCATTTCTGAAGATTCAATTTGTTTGACATCTTTTTTCTTTGTTGCCCAGGCTTCAGAGCCGTATAACAAATTGGGTATCGCCATTGTTTTGTAAGATTTTATTTGTGTTTCTCTCGTAGTTTTTCCCTTTAAAATTTGTCTTATGGTATCACATATTTTTTGATAATGACTAATTTTACTATTGATAGGCCTATCTTTATCTTCTTCATGTTATATCGCATCCTAGATATTTAAAATGCGATACCTGTTGTATTATTTGGTTATCTATTACAATCTTTGTCTGTACTGGATCTTTTCCCATAAATGCCATGGTCTTGGTTTTCTTGATAAAGATTTTAAAATTATAATTACTACATAACTGATTTAGCTTGTATACTGCCAATTGGAGTTTATTTTCATTATCTTGTATTATTACTTGATCATCGACAAAGAGCATAGTATAATTACAAAACATAGTATAATTAGAAAACTAATTCACAGATATAAGAAATATAATATACAATGTGAATTATATTGCTTTACAAAATATAACCATTTAGTAGGCATCATCCAGCACAAGAACGAGGCATGCTCAGAACCCTCATCCACAGAGTCAGAGCAGTATCTGATTTCACCAGCCTGTCATCAAAAACATCATTTGACACTCCACTTTTGCCAGAATTCCTACAGAGGATGTTCAATGGGCCCTGAAACAGCTCATTGGATGGGTTGGGTCGCTGGATGGTTTTTAGCTTCTAACGATTTGGACATCCTATCGTGTCCTTCTTCGGAGAAAGATTCACATGAATCTTGTGAATCTTTCTCCAAAGGACACGATAGCATGTCCGAAATGTTAGATGCTAAAAACACGACGCGGCCCAACCTGGATAGCCAGTTCAATCAGTTTATGTATTACACCAGCCGTGGAAGCCTATGTACTAATTTAAAATATAAAGGCTCTTAGGATGGGATGTATTCAGATTTTTTCAGGATGGACTATAATAAGTCTCGCATACTATTATCACACACATCTGTATGAGGCTATTACGGTAAACTTTGACACATTCTACGTATGTAGCAATAGGCCTACTGAAATAAAATATGCAAGTTTGTTTATTTGTTTGTTTGCTTATTAATGTGTAGGCCTATGTCACAGCGAGCTAGCTATGCGTTCATGCCAGCTTAAGCCACATATACAAAAAAGAAAAATATTAAGCTGAATTTGGTATGTAGGCCTACTTAAAGAGATTATTAACAGTATTTCTACTTTATGATTAACCTTTCACATTTCATGGGTCAGGAAGTGCAATTAAACTATCTACTATCTTAAACTTAAAATTTCATTGTGTGCAACATATAAGTATGTCTCAATATTTTGGGGGGGTTTTAATCTCCCTCAGCCCCCCTCTGAATACTCCCCTGCTCTTAGGAAAACACAACATCAAAACCGTATAGGCTACCTACCTCCTCCAAAAATACAGCAAATGATATGCCCATAAAAGATCCATTGGACTATGGACACCATGCATTCATCAATATCTCTGTGAATGTTGAGATATTTAGATTGGGCAGATGGGCCCAATGTACAGGAAAGATGCAATGCATCAGGCTGTATTACCCAGTGGCCCAGCACTACGTCAAAACAGGGGACAAGATTCAATTCAATCAGGCCAAGATCCTGGAAAGGCAGATATACTACTGGAGCCATATTATAGCAGAGGCCTTGAAAACACACAACCACGACTGAAATCTCAATAGGCATGACAGTCTAAAGCTTGGTTCAGTATTGGCCCCTTTTTTTTTTTTTTTTTTAAGTAACATTTTATTACAGCATGCTCCATTACATTTCGTAATAATACATGCTTATGTACTACTAATTATAAATATAAAATCCCTGTACAATGATTATTGGATCTTATTAATTACGTTCTGCCAATTATTTGCAAGAGTTCAAAGTCTATATTATTTATATAGTTTTGAAATAGTTTTAGGTGCTTTTCCATGAGTTCCTGTTTGTTAATGGGCCACTTCCCGCCTTTCTGTAGCACAGCTTTCTTGAAATTGTTTCTTTCACTGTTTAATATTTCACACTCCCATAGAATATGGTCTACTGTTTGAGTTTTTTCCTACACACGCATGTAGGGTCATCAGTCAACTTGAATCTGTGGAAGTATTCACCAAACTTTCCGTGGCCTGTAGTTATTGCTGTTAGATTGTGCGTTAGAGTTAATTTCATGTGAAGTCTTTTTTTAATACTAGGAAAATAGGTCTTCGTTGTTGCACCATTCCGTGTTGCTTCCCACTCGTTTTCCCACAGTCTCAGGCTTTCTTCTCTCAGCTCCCTTTTTATTCTGCTGGTAGGCATTTGTTCATACACAAGTTCTGTTGTTGGGTTGTTTGCAGCTTCTTTAGCTAGTGCATCAGCAAGCTCATTTCCTTGGATTCCTATGTGGGCTTTGACCCATGTAAAATGTATCTTCCAATCTTTTGATTTTAGGTTTCTTATGTTTGATTTTATTCCTTCTATCAGCGGGTAATGTTTTCTGTTGTTCCGAAGAAGGTCTAGTGTTATTTTGCTGTCAGTGTGCAGTGCTGCGGTTTTATCTATTGTTTCTGTGATGTTTAGGATTTCAAGGGCCTTTAGCATCGCAATTTGCTCAGCTTGGTTGTTTGAGCATCTTTGTGAAGCTTATATTGATGCTTCTGTATAGATTTGTCCTGGTAGATGATAGCAACTCCGGACCCTACTCCCGTTAGCGTTTTGCTGCCGTCGGTGTATATTTGGACTGCATATGTATCTGTTTCGTTCTTTTCTTCAATGATTACGTTGTCTGCAGGATGAGACCAGTTTCTGTAATTTATTGGGGTGTCAAGTTCTGCTGCTACTCTTGCATGTCCAGATCTTCCCCTTATAATATTGTGGTATTTGGCGATCTCAGTAAGTTTGATGATAATCGAAGTTGTTCCAGCCAGGGTACATAGTGCTTCATGAGATGTTGTTCTGAACGCTTTGGTCATTTTTATGTTTACTAGTCTTTGTACCTGTTTTATTTTTTTAGCATTGTGCACTGTTTTTAAGGCATCTATCCAAGCGAATACGCCATAAGAGATTAGCGGTAGAATTGCTCCTTCGTATATTGTGCGTATTACTTCAGAACGCAATCCCCAGTTGATTCTCGCCGATTTTGAAAGTGCATGTATTAATTTCTTTGACTTTTCTGCTATGTGTTCGATGTGCCGACTGAATCTGAATCTGCTGTCTATTATTATTCCTAGATATTTTATACTATCTGTTTGTTCTATTTTGCCATTGTTAAGGTATATGTTCAACTGTTGCTGGGTTTTTGGTTGCTTTCTAGATATCAGCATTACTTGACTTTTACTTCTGTTGAATGGTACCGGTACCTTGTTAGTTGCAGCCCACGTTGAGATTTTTCTAATTTCTATGTTTGCTTGGTTCTCTAATTCCAGTGTGTTTTTTCCTTTGATAAGGACCAGAACGTCGTCGGCAAATGCGATAAGTGTGGTGCATGGTTTGAAATTACAAGAAGACACTGCAGGAAAGGATGAGCTGGAGAAAACTATAAAATAGAGGGTTCCTCCATAGTGAATGAGGGTACAGGTGGTAGCAACTTATTCTGATGGATGGATTGTAAATTTCTATACGATATTCAGATATTCAGCTCTGATCTCTGGCTAATGCTTTATAGCCTCCTGCCAAAACAATCGTCTCCCTTTGCTTGTTCTTTCAAGTTATCTATGCTATTGATAAGTGAATTTTTTTAAATGGTTAAGGCCTTCTAGTGTATCAAAACCCTTAGAAAACTTACCACTTTGCATTCATTGGTGGTGTGGATTTTAAAGTAATGCAACTGTCTATTATCTAAGAAAGTAACAACTGTAGTTGAGTCAGTTTAGGAAAGAAACGAAGGGACAGGAAAAAATCAGTGATTATTTCCAGTAAGGTACGTACTGTACTGTTATTCATTTTACTTTTTCCAAGTTTTAATGTGTTATTTTGTATATATTCGATAATCCAACAAATTGAAAGTCCGAACCACCCTCAGTCACAATTAGTTTGGATAACTAATGTTCCTCTGTAATGTAAAATAAACGTTAAAGTGAAATATCTATACAGGAGGTATTGGGAAATATTAATGTACTCTAAAAGGTATGAATAAAAATATTTTGACATTTTTTTTGGATCAAGAATAGCTTCCATCTAACAGTGATGCTAAGCATAGCAAGGGTAACATCAGTGATAGTAGGAATAAAATTAGTATGATGTTGTTGCATCGTGGGTTTACTGATAAATAACAATACACTGGCTGGATTAAAGTACTGTTTATTTAGCACTTTAACAATACTGTACATTAGCAGTGTGAGGACGTTTACTACTGACTGGCTGACTGACTGACTGAAACTGACTGGCAGTGTTGCTGTCGAGCGCAGTTATATAGTCTCCGAGCTGGACATTCTAGAAATAGAAGTCTCGTGAAGTTGAAGGCGCTAGGAGTCAATGGGTGCTTCCATTGAAGCACTGTCTGGTGAAATATAAAGCAGCTACTAGTAAAATCTCGCTGCTGGGATCCAATACACAATATTTCCTCCCTCTTTTAAATGGATGGCTTTAGTGAATTTTAACTTGGAGAGTACCTTCGGGGCGGCCGTTGTTGGTAGGTACATCTTCGAGGGATGTGGGGCATCTGAGGAGTAGGTGGTCTTCCATTTTGAGGTTCGGGCATCACTGGTTCTTGAGCTGGTGCTGGTGCTGGCGCTGGTGTAAGCACCTCCTGGGTCGGTGTCCTCCCGGCTGGTGCTTGTGTTGCTGGTGACTCACAGAAGCGAACTTGTCGTTGACTTGATCGCTCGGTGACTGGAAATGAATCCTTGTGGATTGGTTCGAGCTCATTGTCGGAGTTGGTTGCATCTTTGGTGGTTCTGGAGAATACCCTGATTTGATCGATGTGGTGCTTGAACAATCTTCCTTGGTAGTTGATCTCGTAGTGGAGATCTCCGATGCGTGCTGCTACTGTTCCTGGAAGCCATTTGTTTAGCTTGATATTGCCAGAGAGAAAGTAAACCTTTTGTCTGGTCTCTAGGGTACGAAACGTTGAGCTCATTTGTGCTCGTTGTTTTTCCATGACCCTCGTGTGAATGTCGTCAGGTCTGGTCGAGTTGAGCTTTGTTCGAAGATCTCGCCCCAAGAACAGTTGAGCTGGAGACTGGCCGGTGGTGGAGTGTGGAGCCTCGCGATATTGGTGAAGAAACTCGTTCAAGTTTGTGTGAAGAGTTCCCTTGGTTGTCTTCATCGCATAGAGGGCATTTTTGACCGTTTGCACATAGCGTTCAGCTTGGCCATTGGTTGAAGACAGATTGTGGTATTTCACACCACTAGCCTTCAAAAAAGTCTTGAATTCATCTCCAATGAATTGTCGGCCGTCATCCGAGAAGACAGTGATCGGCGCACAGTAGGCAGTGAACAGGTCATCCATGATGGCAACTGTTGCAGCTGCTGTTGATGAGGTTGTTGGTTTCACCTCAAGCCACTTACTGTAGGCGTCAACTACAATCAGCAGCATGGTGTCAGCCACTGGGCCCGCGTAGTCGATATGGATCCGTTCCCATGGTGCTTTCGGGTACTCCCAGTGGTGATCGCGGAACTTGGGTGGTGCGTGCGCATGAGTTGCACACTCGGTACATGATTTGACGAGTGCCTCGATATCTGCGTCGATGCCAGGCCAAAACACAAAGGAACGTGCCATGCCTTTCATCTTCACTATCCCCAGGTGAGCTGCGTGCAGGTAGTTGAGGATGGCGTCACGTAGTAAAAGTGGGATAACCACTCGATGTTCGAACATCAGGCAGTCGGCGGCGAGCGTGTACTTCGCTTCAGGTGCGTTGTAATTACGGCGGCCAAGATCTTGTCCAGTTTCCAGGATTTTGACTATCTTGCTAAGATGGGCATCCTTCCTGGTCTCGCGTGCAATAGCTTCCGCTCTGACTGGTAACTGTTGTACCTGGTGGAGTGTAAACAAATCAAAATCGTCAAAATTCTATGTCTCTTCCTCCTGTGGGGAAAACGAGATATGTGCGAGGTTAATTGTAGATGGTAGATGCGCTCGAGGGCAGTAGTCAGCGTTGACATTGGCCTTGGAGTCACGAAACGCGTCTGGTACTCTCGCAGTCGGGTGAAGACAGGCCTGGCTCCAGCCTTCAGGTGCATCTTCGCCGGCGGACCTGAAACCATTCCAGGGACGTTGCTGAAAACATCCTGGTAGCGAGTGAGGGTGTCATCCAATTGTCTTTTTTGTTGAACGGAAAGAGGCTGTTCAGCAGAGAGCTTGTGGATCGGGCCAGGTTTTGCAAAGAGGTGGTCAAAATTGATCTCTTGCACAAACTCTGATATCCATTCTCGACCAAGTAGCGCTTCGACTTCGTCCTCGATCACATAAATGTTGAGGTTCCTGGTCCTGGCCCCAATGGTTACATTTACTGACGTCTTGCCGATGCAGCTGATGCTATGACCAGTGTAACTGACAAAGTTCAGATCATTTTCCTGTAGAATAAATTCTGGTTTGATCAAGGAGACCTTTGATTTGCTAATAGTCGAGCAGGGGGCACTGGTGTCGAGTTCCATTTTGACGGTGGTTCCCTCTATGTTGACATCAATCAGTGGCTTTGACTGGGACTGGACTGCTCCGATAACCTCAAAATTGTTCAGGTACTGCACTTTGTCGATGTCCCCTGCCGGTTGCTCTTTTCGAACACGTGATTTGTCCTCCGTTTTCTTGAGGACCAACAAACCTTGCTGATGTGACCTTTCTTGCAACACTTCAGGCAATCCGAGTTCTGGAACCGGCAGTGGCTGCGAGGGTGAGCTTCGCCGCAGCCTGCGCATGTTGACTGGTTTTCCTTGTAAGTGGCCTGGTGATTTCCTTGCTGACCCTTCGATTGATTTTAGGACCCTTGCTGACGATGTGCAGATTGTCTACGTGGGTGCCGTTGATTGTTGCTCTTCCGTGATGGCGGCTTCTCATAGCCTAACCGATTGGTTGTCTCGATTTTAACAGCTGCGGTCTTAACCTCGTCAGCGATGTTGTGAGTGGCTTCGAGTGCGTAGGCTATTTCGTACGCAGCGGTGAAGCTCTCGGGTTTCTTGGCAATTATTTCATCACACATTTCCCTCGATTGCAAGCCTGTGAGCATCTGCTCGATTAGCATTCAATCTAGAAATGTTCCATACTCCTTGGCGCAGTCTCAGGGTGAAGCTGGCAATGGATTATCCTTGTTTCTGCATAATACCTCGAAATTTGATGCTTTCTGCGAACTTGTTGCGAGCTGCGTCGAAATGAGCTGTCAATTTCTTCTGTAGCTCGCTGTACAAGAGAGATTCCGGGTCTCCAGGACTCACAAGGATCTTCAAGGCATCATTGAGTTCTGTCCCCATGTAGACACGCGCGTAGTGTGCATGCTGATCATCAGGGATTTTACTCAGGTTGAGCGCCCAGGTGAACCGCGTAAAATATTCAGCAATTGTGGTCCCATCGGCAGAGCGATACGCGTGCATGGTGAACTGCGATGGACGGTGCTGTGTGGGTGACGCTGATTCTGTTGAGGACTGGCGAAGTGCGGCGGTGATTACACTAGAAAGTTGCTCGAGTAACGTCGGTGTTACGTCAGCCATGATGAAGAAGAGTCGAGAATAGATTCACTGAGACGCTTGGCGATGAACTCTTTTCGTTGCTTGTGGTTGCGTTGAAGTCGGAATCCTTTTCGTGATGCACTTTCACTTCACTTGTAGTCGATATTATTTATCGATCCCACTTCTGACACCACTGTTGCGTCGTGGGTTTACTGATAAATAACAATACACTGGCTGGATTAAAGTACTGTTTATTTATAGCACTTTAGCAATACATTAGCAGTGTGAGAACGTTGACTACTGATTGGCTGACTGGCTGACTGACTGGCGTTGTTGCTGTTGAGCGCGGTTATATAGTCTCCGAGCTGGACGTTTTAGAAATAGAAGTCTCGCGAAGTTGAAGGCGCTGGGAGTCAGTGGGTGCTTCCAGAACTACGAGGAATGTGCAGCTATTGTCTGGTGAAATATATTGCAGCTTCTAGTAAAATCTCGCTGCTGGGATCCAATAGGGATGTAGCGAACTAGAACCAACAGATGTCTCCACTGCTGTAGCCGGTATGCGCTAGCCGTTCGTCGCTTGTCTTTCCAGTTGTCGTCTGCTGGCACCATGCTTTTAAATGGAGTTTCTTCTTAGCAGACTGAAAAATACATTCAAACTTTTCTATTTTTGTAGCGGGTAAAGCGCTACTAAGCGCATTTCTTTGTATACCGGACACTTCCAGAATATATTTAGGTGAAAAAGCTTAAAGAAAAATTGCAAAAGATAGACTCTATATAAGTCGAAAAGAAGGAAGAATAAGCTGACAAATACTATGAGAAATGCCCACTATTAACTACATTATTATGCTCCCCACGTACAAAATGTTATGCAGATATGAATATTTATATACAGTGCTGCTAATCTGGCGATTGGGTATGATTCAAAGTAACTAAAAATATATATTTCTAGGGTTCAGACAGTAAAATACTAATTGATATACGTGATAAACACTGATATATGTGGTGTGTATTCGCAAATTTTTAATATTATTTATATACTATATCAAATGCATATTTAGCCTATACCGTCATATATTTTTTTTATTTTTATTTTCCATTCTTCCTGTAACACTTACAGGCTGCCTTATGACAAAGAGTACCAAACATTAAAAATATAGATGGAAATAAACAAATATAAACTTAAACCAATGAACCCGACTATGGAAAACAATAATGTTTCACTTGAATACACATGCAAGCAAATACAAGCAAAATAAACTATATATATATGGTCCATACGCATGGCTTCGAAATATGGCCAAAGATCCCTTCAATGCTGCCAAAGCGATGTCTTCCAGTATTGAAAATCAGAATATTAAAATATGTTTACAACATGAAAACTTACCTTTTGCTGTCCAAAATAGTTTTAAAAAAATATTGAGAATCGATTAGACCTTTTTTTTTTTATTTTTTCTAACTTGGCTATTTAGAAATCGCAGAATTTATATTTTGTTCTCAGAAGAAAGACGGTCTCGAATAAAAATTATGACAATAGCGTTGCCAATTTAATAGGCTATATAACTTAACGTATGCCTTTATATTCTGCTATGTCATGCAATGAAATATTCTTAATATTTTGTCTCATAACTAGAAATGAAAATCATGTAACGATGGTCTAGCTTAAATGCTAGACCATCGTTACATGAATGACGCAATAGAAGGTACAGTAATATACACATATTTATATAGCAAAGTAAAAGAAATAGACTTAAAATAACTAAATAAATTAAACAGGGAAGTGTTCTTTAAATATAAAGGTGTTTTAAGATGCAGTGTAACAAAGGTATAGAACTAACACAATGTACTGTAATTATCATTGCATTTGTATTTGTATTTGTAATTGTAATTTACTCTATTTTTTAATGGCCCATAACATCTTCTCGATGCTCACGGCAAATTTAATATTAATTTAAAAATTAAAGAATATCCAATCACCACACTGCATATAAATATTTACACATTAATAACATATTACTGCAAGTCTAGTACAAAATTATTTATTTATTTAATTTAATGCCCAGACACTTGACATAAAGTCATTCGTCTTCGTACTTCCCAATAGAGTTCACCTGTACAAAATAATGTCGTCTATATCGGAAATATCTCACAATATTTGTTAGTTAATCCTTCCCTTTTAGTGTTATTTAGAGCCTATCTGCTATAAGTTTTCTTTCGTCTTTTGACATTTAAACATTCTAGAAGGGCCCAGTAGACAAGGAAGTATGTATAGTAGCCTCGTGTCCTCTATAAAAATATAAAATTACGAACATATTTTTCGGAGTGGGAAGATGGAACGCCATTTAAAAGCATGGTGCCAGCAGACAACAACTGGAAAAACAAGTGACGGGCGGCTAGCGCATACCGGCTAGTACACCCATGCTATCTGTCGGAGAAGTTTGGCGAGCTACTTCCCTATACATAATATATGTTAATAATAATGAACTATGTTACAGGATATGGGAAATTTCATTATTTCTTGCTAACAACATGTGGATTTGTAAGCACAAGTGAGGAAATGGATGTGATCTCCATGTCATTCATCCTTCCTTCAGCACAGTGTGATCTGAATCTAAATACACATACCAAAGGATGGCTAAACTGCATCATTTTTGTTGGTAAGAAAGGAACTAATTATCCAGAAATATATTGCTGAAATACTCACTGAAATTTTTTGTTATGTTCTTTGGTTTAGACCTGGTGGAGGATATGCAATAAGATAGGCTCTAACAAACATATCTTATTGCAATGTATCAACTTAAGTGTGAAGGCACCAGTAGCTGACACCTTAAGAGGGGATTTTGTGGGTTTTTTGGATGTGGGTATTTTACAGAGAATATTGACTTGAAATGATCTTGTATAAATCATTTGGTATAAGGATTCTGAAATAAAATGCTTGCATTAAAATTTCTTAATAATGGCTTCTTAAGGCTGGAGAAAAATATTATATAAACATTATTTTAACTCTAGTAGCTGACACGGCAGTTCTTAGTTATACCTAGAAGCTGACACTCCATTGCACTAGTAGCTGACATTTGTAAAATGTTACATTAACTCTTATCTAAACCAGATGAAAGCTCTCTTATAACAGTTTCATGACATTCTTCATAAAGTTCTTGAATGACACATTAGTGAAGTATAAAATAAGTTCACTTTCAAATTATATTTATGTGTCTTAACTCATATATTTCTGGGACACGGAAAATACCCCGATCATTGACTTTTGTGAGTGTGTTGATGGTTTTTACAATATCATCTCTGGAATACCACATGATGTCTTCTTGTCCTTTTTCATGCCATTTCTAGTTATAGCCACTCATCTTCATTGAGGAAATACAAAATTCTTTGCCTTTAATTTCTTCGACCTTTCCAGGAAAATATTCTCCTTCATATTTTATAACAACATATGACCCTTTTTGAAGTGAAACTTCTTTAGCCGTGCTAGGAGTAGATTGAGAGCTAACCCAAACTTGTGATAAGAACAAAATCGTCACGAAATTAGTGGGGCTGTGGCAGAAAGGACTGCACAGAAAACAATCAACACAATGATTAGGCTTACCTAAAATTAAAAAATCCAAAATTAAAAATAAAAATATTTTTTAAAAATTACGGGAGTGTATAGGGGAAAGGTATTGGGCATTGAGTGGGGGGCTATTACGGTTTTGAGCTAGTGGTTGGTGAGCCCTTCATCATTATAAAAAATCCAAAATTTAAAATATCAAAAAATCCAGAGTTAAAAAATAAAAAATTCTAATTAAAAAATCGAAAAACCAAAATTTAAAAAATCTAAAAATCCAAAATTAAAAATTGAAAACCCAAAATTTTAAATTTTAAAAATTCAAAGATCCAAAATTTAAAAAATCCAAAATAAAAAATAAAAAATCCAGAATAAAAAAATCGAAAATTCAAAAATCCAAAATTTAAAAATTCAAAGATCCAGAAATGTGAAATTCAAAATGAAACATCCAAAAACCCAAAATAAACAAATAAAAAATGCAAAATTTAAAAAATCTAAAAATTCAAGATTTAAAAAATCTAAAAATCCAAAATTTAAAAATTTAAAATGTAAAATTAAAAAGTCCAAAAGTCTAAAATTAAAAGATCCAAAAAATAAAAAATTCAAATAACAATAATTTTAAAAATCCTCTACACTACATATTGAAACTGTCAGTGTTTCTGGAACCCTCTGGCTTATTTGTGAATGCCTAAGCAGAAACAACTCGATCCACTTCTTACCCGGTCTACCATCTTTAAATGGCGTATTCAATTTTAGCTGTGCTACCAGCACTTGCAACAAGTTGGATACGACTATCCAAAATCCACTTTACTAAAATAGCTTCGTAGTTTTCACCTAAAAAACAGGACGGTTCCATCTGTCTTTTAAAAGGATATTTCCCTGAATTTCTGTATGTAAGAGTTGTTCTAGGAACTTGGAACTGCTTACTAGCAGTTGCTACAGGCATGCCAATTTTTACTGCTGCTAATGATTGAAGCATTTGATCTTCATCATATTTAAGGATATTCTTTTCATTTTCCTTCCCCATAGCAAATTGTAAAGAAATTGAAAAAGCAATGCAGAAAAGCAATACTAATGATATATTGATAAATCTAGGCACTGGTAAAACAAGTATGGCAAAAATACCAGTACCTGACAGTATGATTGCCAGTACCTGACAGCGGGTGTCAGCTAATGGTAAAAATCAGTTATTTTCACTGAAGTAAAGACATTTTGTCATTACAAGCCTGGCTAAATCACACAGGCTCTAAATTCGTAAAATAGTGATAATTTCTCAAACCTCCAATGCCTGACACACTATGTCAGCTACTAGCAAAAGTTCATAAATTATTATCCAGTGCCTGACACCCCATTTTTATAACCTAAAAATATCATAATGTATTTCTAACTTTACCAAGGGTTAGCCTACATTGATAATTCAATTTATAAAATAGTTACAAAATGCTAAACAAGAAGATCAGCCTGTAGTACATTAATATTACAACTTACCGCTCTCCAGACAGCTTAGAATCTCAGCAGAATTCTCAGGTAAAAATCAAACACGTTCAGCATCAACAACAACCAAATTTTCCCTCCAAAAAAAAAGAAGATTGGGCTGTTTACCAGGTTGGCCAACATATTTCTGAAATATCTCTCTTGAAATTAGGAACAAGAAAAGCTGTCAAATATCCCTTCTACAGGGGTGCCCACAGGGGGGGTTAAGACGCAGACTGCGTCATTGAAATTTCTGGGGGGGGCAAAATATTATAATTTTATGAATTTTGGTTGAAAAATTAGAGTTTTATATGTTAAGATAAAAACAGTAAATGTTTTATAACTTTAAAAGGTCTCTTCTAATTCTTTAGAAGTGAATAGTCAATAAATTAGTGCCCATACCCGGGGGTGGGGGGGGGGCGCAAGGGAAAAAAATGTATATAAATAATTATTAGTCAGGTGTTTTTATTTTAAGACAATTATTTGAAAGTCAGTAGAGACATAAACAGTTTGCTGAAGTTTTACCAAATCGACAACATGGAAGCAGAATCCACAGTGGGGTTTTGACCCCGAAAGTCAAAACCTAAAATTCTATATTTGTATTTTTTTAAAAATATTTAATTAAACAAGATTTGTTGGTGTGTCAAATATGATATAGCAGTCGTTTTCTTCTCATAACATAATGAGTAGGCCTATTATGTCCACTGTTCCATGTGTTATTAAACTTTTCTTATAAATAGTAATAAGTATGATAACTTAGGTAACAATTTCTTGTTTAAGTTGCCATGTCTTAGAGTATAGTAAACAAATTTGCTAACTAGTTTTTTTGTGCTAAAATAGCGTAAAATGTGATTTTCATTAGTTCAATACTTAAAAATTTTCCGGGGGTGGACCCCCCGCTTAAGTAATGATTTCTTATTTACATTGGCATGTCTTAGAGTGTGCTAAACAAATTTCCTAACTAGTTTTTCTGTGCTAAAATAGCGTAAAATGTGATTTTCATTAGTTCAATACTTAAAAATTTTCCGGGGGTGGACTCCCTGCTTAAGTAATGATTTCTTATTTACATTGGCATGTCTTAGAGTTTTGTAAACAAATTTCCTAACTAGTTTTTCTGTGCTAAAATAGCGTAAAATGTGATTTTCATTAATTCAACAATTAAAAATTTTCCGGGGGTGGACCCCCCACTTAGGTAATGATTTATTATTTACAATGGCATGTCTTAGAGTTTTGTAAACAAATTTCCTAACTAGTTTCTCAGTGCTAAAATAGAGTAAAATATGATTTTCATTAGTTCATTATTCAAAAATTTCCCAGGGGTGGACACCCAACTTAGGTAACAATTTCTTGTTTACATTGGCATGTCTTAGTGTATGGTAAACAAATTTGCTAACTAGTCTTTGAGTGCTAATGTAGCGTAAAATGTCATTTTCATTAGTTCAATATTTAAAAATTTTCCAGGGGTGGACCCCCTGCTTAGGTTATGATTTCTTATTTACATTGGAAAGTCTTAGAGTATGGTAAACAAATTTCCTAACTAGTTTTTCTGTGCTAAAATAGCGTAAAATGTGATTTTCATTAGTTCAATTTTTAAAAATTTTCTGGGGATGGACCCCCGACGCCCTTTTTTGGGGGTTTTCCAAACCCCCCCCCGGCACGTTCACCCCTCCCCGCAATTATTTTCTGGCTACATCATTGTTGCACTTATTATATTATTATTATTATTATATTATTAATATAATGTTACACAGTGGCCAAGAAGTTAAAGCGACAAAAAAAAAATAGATTAAAAAAATTGCCCCCTCTAGAAAATATCATATGGGCGCCCTTGTCGACAGGTTGGGGGGTGAGCAATGAAGTTTGGGGGGGTGAGCAATGAAGTTTGGGGGGGTGAGTCATGAAGTTTAGGGGGGGTGGGCACCCCTGCCTTCTAGACCTTAATTTCGTGAAATTAAAAATGAAGTGTCAGCTTTTGGGGATGTGTCAGCCATTGAACTGTATACTAACTGGAATGACTGCTAAAATTGTAAAGTCTCTGCCAAATGTGTGTCCTGTCTGTGCGACTAGTTGTGTCTGGTCTTGCATGGAAGAAACCAAGCACCTGCACGCTAAAGACCATTATGTTAGTAAGACCTTCTCGATTTCATTGGCATTTTAAAACAATGTTAGACCTTTTCATCCTTTTTATTGCAAAAAATAAGTCAATAAATAGCCGAGAAAATTATTTAAATGTTTAATTTCCCCTTTTCATTTTATATTTATTTACTGGTTGAAAAGAATTACCACAGTATCCCCGCAAATATCCAAACATCTACCACTTATAAAGATACACAAATAAATACGTTAATTTATTTTTATAATAATAATAATATTTATTCACCATTAGGGATTACAAGAATCCAAAGGCTTCGTCATACTTAAGAACTAAAAAAAATATTAAACAAAACATCCCTATACATACCTATACATATACATACAGTACACACTCATACAAAATGCAGACATTAAAACAAAATAATACAGAGTACAATAAGACACGGACATTTAGAATTTTACTTGTGATTCAATTTTGACTTATAGAAATGGAGAGGAAAAGAGAAAGAGGAGAGATCAGGAGGAATCACATAGCTCCAATTACTCCATAAATTATTATCCAGTAAAAATAAATTTATAGAGTCAGTAAATTGGCGGAGATGAAATCTTGAGTACTATAGAAAACATGCTCCATAAGAAGATTTCTCACTTTGGTTTTGAAAAGTTTTGGACTGGTGTGCTTAAAAGAGTGGGGAAGTTTATTGTACAGAATTAGACCCGTGTGATTGATGAATTTTAAACTTCTGGAGGTTCGGTGGGATGTGAGGTGAAAATCATTAATTCCTCACGTGTCGTGGTTATGGTGATGGGAGTTCTTTGGAAATTTCGGTTTGTTTGAATGTATGAAGCAGACAGTCTCTAGAATGAAGATGCAAGGGACAGGAAGAATATTTAATTTTTTGAAAAGAGGCTTGGTATGCGTGCGGTTGGAAACATGCATTATAATTTTGATAATCCTCTTCTGGAGTTTGAATATCCGAGTTAGATTGGGAGAGGTTCCCCAGAAAGGGATGCCATAGGAAATTACAGAGTTGATATTGCCGAAATAAAGAGTACGGAGCAGTTCAATATTACAGAATCTACTTAAAATTCTCAAAGCATAAGTGATTTTACATACTTTTTCAGCGAGGTGGGAGATATGTGTATTCCAGGATGACTTGGAGTCAACCCAAATACCCAGGAATTTAGAGGAAACAACTTCTTTTAAGCAAACATTATTAAACATAATTTGTATGTTTGCTAGGGAGAAAGGGCAAAAATTTATGTAATTAGTTTTGGAAATATTGAGGTGCAGTCTATTGTAATTTAGCCAAACCTGGAGATTTTCCAAAGTTTTGTTAGCTTTAGCTTGAAGCTGAGCGCTGTCTAAATCAGAAATTAGGATGTTGGTGTCGTCAGCATAAAGAATGTTCTTGGAGAGCGGTAGATAAGCCGAGAGGTCGTTGATGTAAATAAGGAAAAGTAGTGGGCCCAACAAGGATCCTTGAGGGACACCGCAATTCACCTGCAGAAGGTCTGAATTCTGGGAGTCGATTTGGACCATTTGCCGTCTATTACTCAAATAAGAGGAAAACCAGGCATTTGCGGTTCCTCTAATACCATAATTATTCAATTTTTCAAGGAGGATGCTGTGGTTTACTACATCAAAAGCTTTAGTTTGGTCGAGGAAGATACCAATTGTGGGATTTTTATTATCAAGGGCCGAGAGGAGGTGTTCAGAAAAGGAGTAAAGGGCATCATTATTTTTTCTAAAGCCATTTTATTTACTTTTTTTTACTTTATTATTTATTTATTTACTTATTTTTCTAAATAAGGTCTTATTTTTCTAAATAAGCCATTTACTTATTTTTTCTAAAGCCAAATTGTGAATGGGATAATACTTCATGTTTATTTAGGAAGGTCATTACTCTATTGAACATGGTTTTTTCAAGAATTTTTGATATAGCTGATAGGAGAGAGATAGGTCTATAATTTTCTACATTGTCTTTCTTTCCCTTCTTGAATACAGGGACTACTCTCGCTTTCTTAAACGCATCAGGGAAATAACCGGTTGATAAAGAAGCGTTGACAAGGTCAGTTATTGGGTCGAGTAAATAGGGACATTGCTTTATTAAAGACATTGGAATGCCGTCAGGTCCTGAAGAGATTTTGTTCTTGAAACCACAAATGATTATACTTATTTCTTCCGAGCTAACAGGACTCAGAAAGATAGTATTGTTGACTGATTTGTCCTTAGTAACTACGGTAGGAGGACTTTTATTTGAATTAAGGTTTGAGGCGATATTCACAAAATATGAGTTAAAAGTGTTAGCGATGTCAAGGGGGTTTTCAATAATATCATTATTCATACTCAATTTGATATGTTCACGATTGTTATCCTTGTGTTGGATTTCTTTTTTAATGATGTCCCAAATGGCTTTACCCTTGTTCGAAGCCGCATTAATTTTATTTGAAATGGCAGTTTTTTTTGCTTGTAGAATTACCTTTTTTAGAATCTTAGAGTATTCATTGACATATTTTCGGAAAGATGGATCGGAAATGGCCTTACTGAGTCGCCAGAGCAATCTCTTCCTCCGGCAGGACGTGATTATACCCTTTGAGAGCCACTTTTTATCGTGGTAACATCTATTAGAAGTTGTATGGATTTTAAGTAAGGGAAAGGCAATGTTGAGGTAATGGGTGATGGAATTAGTCAAATTAATAGCTTTTTCCTCAGCACTTGAATTATTGAGTATGTCCAACCAAGATTCATTGGACAGTAAGAAGTTAAAACAATTTGTATTTTCAGGAGAGAAAAACCTTTTCCATGAGATTATTTTGTCATTGGTACTGCTAGCATCCTGGATCATTGCAGAATTTAAAGAGAATTTCAGGAAGACTGCATTATGGTCAGATAGGCCAAGATCAGTAGTAAAGCACGAAGAGGAGAATACATCTTTGTCTAATATTATTTGATCAATGCAAGTTTGAGAGTGATAGGTAATGCGAATGGGTGCATCAATCAGGGCTGAAAGGTTGAAAGTTTGAAGAAGTTGGATTAGGTCGGTTTTAGAGGGGGAGCAATCCAGCAGATTTATGTTTAGATCACAACAGATTATTATGGGGATGTCATCCTTTTTTAGATAATCTATCAGTGATTCAAGCTTATTTAGAAATAAGATTGGAGAAAATTTAGGTGACCTATATATACAGATAATATATAATCTAACAGAAAGCCAAGTTAGTTCAATAACAGCATGCTCAAGTATTTTATCCTCGTTAAAGCAAGTAGTGTGGGTTTTTTTATTGAATTGAAGGCCCAAAATGGCTACACCTCCGTTTTTATGAGAGGTACGGCAGTAGAAATCAGCTAGAGAGAAAGTTAATTACATTTACAAGAGAGATCTCATTCTCATTCATGTGTATTGATATGAGAAACACGTCGTAATTAATTGCATAAACTTCTATCAGCCTACAAAGAATACAATAGGCCTAATTTTGAAAGCAGTAAGCTGCTATGTGCCACAGGGAATATGTATAGGGGGAAAATTAAACATTTAAATAATTTGCTCGGTTATTTCTTGATTTATTTATCGCAATGAAAAGGATGAAAGTTCTAACATTAAAAAAAAGTGTGCATGGAACGTCACGCGACAGAAGTGAAACTTGTTTTAATTTTTGGATTTTTTTTCAATTTTGAATTATTGGATTTTTTCAATTTTGGATTGTTGGACTTTTTAATATTGGGTTTTTGGACTTCTTAAATTTTGGTATTTGGATTCTTTTAATTTTTTAATTTTTTTTAATCTTGGAACTTTGGATTTTTTAATATTGGATTTTTAAATTTTAGATCTTTAATTTTTTTATTTTTTGGATTTTTTAATTTTTAATTTTGGTTTTTTAATTTTGGATTTTGGATTTTTTAATTTTGGAATTTTAGATTTTTAAATTTTGAATTTTTAAATTATAGATTTTTTAAATCTTGGATTTTTTTATTTTTTAAATTTTGGATATTAAATTTTTTTAAATTTTGGATATTTGATTTTTTTTTATTTTTGATGTTTGGATTTTTAAATTTTGAATTTACTATTTTTTAATTTTGGATATTTTATTTTTTTAATTTTGGATTTTTAAATTTTGGATCTTTGATTTTTGAAATTTTGGATGTTTGGATTTTTAAATTTTGGATTTATTATTTTTGAAATTTTGGATTTTTTATTTTTTAAATTTTGGAATTTTAAATATTTTATCTATGATTTTTTAAATTTTGGATGTTTGGATTTTTAAATTTTGGATTTATTATTTTTTAAATTTTGGATTTTTTAATTTTGGATCTTTGAATTTTTTATTTTGGAATTTTGGATTTTAAATTTTGGATTTTTTAAATTTTGGATCTTTGACTTTTTAAATTTGGGATTTTTAATTTTTTTATTTTGGATTTTAAGATTTTTTAAATTTTGGATTTTCAATGTTTTAATTTTTAATTTTTTTATACTTTAAATTTTGGATAAGCCTAATCATTGAGTTGATTGTTTTCTGTGCAGTCCGTTCCTTTACACCCTACTAATTTCGTGACGATTTTGAGCGTAGCACTAATTGCGTGGCAATTTTGAGCGTAACGCAAGCTCTCGATTTACTCCTACCGCGGCTAAAGAAGTTTCACTTTAAAAAAGTCAATGAAATTGAGAAGATCCTACTAACTTAATGGTCTCTCACGTGCAGGTACTTGGTTTCTTCTATGCGAGACCAGACATGACTAGTCGCACATGAAGCCTCACTTTCCTCTCATTCAGAAGGCATTCCAGTTAGTATTTATTTCAATGGTTGTCAGCTAATGGTGCCTTCACTTAGTTGCTCTTACAAACAAAATACAACTATTAATATTATTTTATTCTTTTTATGATCATATGATACACTTACAAAATAGAAGTTTAAACAATGTAAATCTCAGCTGATTAAAGTAGCTACATGTGTCCGTTACTTAAATTAATTGAGAATTCAGATACTCTTGTAGATAAAATATACATTATTACTACTAACAGGGGGATACGCCATGGTGTAGTGGTTAAGGCACTGCACTACAAACCAGAAGGTCATGGGTTCGATTCCCGATGAGGTCGTTGAGATTTTTCAATTAGCCTAATCCTTCTGGTGGCACAATGACCCTGGGGTCGACTCAGCCTCTAACAAAAATAAATACCAGGAGTATTCCTGGGGGTAAATAACGGCCATTGCATAGGGCTGACAAGCTTGCCACCTTCATGTGCTGTATATCACAATCCGGGAGCCAACCTCCTGCGAACCCTACAGGTCTCCATGGCTCATACAGGGATCACTTTATTTTTTTACTACTAATAGGCCTATGTAACTAGCTTTACTGTAACATTACGATATAGTATGTTATATGATAAAACTGATTTGGTCTTAATAATTATACCATATTGTAATTTGTATTATTGCTATATTATTAATGTATGTATTATAAAATTCTAATCAAACTTACAGATATGACATCTTATTTATAGTGTAATATACTGTAGGCCCTATATTAAAGACTGTGTCAATTAATAATATAAGTCAGGCCAATGGAAGGATTAGACCAATGGAAAATTCCTACTGACCTCATCGAGGATCAAACCTGTGGCTTTCCGGTTTGTAGTGCAGTGCCTCAATCAACTGTGACACAACATACCCCAGTTACAAGAGGAAGATGTAGTATTATAAGAGCAGGACAGAAGTTACAAGAGGAAAATGGAATAATACAAGAGGAGGATGAAATCTTACAAATGAGAGGATGTTGAATTCTTATAAGAAGATAATAAAGTCTTACAGGAGGTGGATTATATCTTACAAAAGGTGGATGGAATCTTACAAGAGGTAGTCTTACAAGAAAAGGATGGAATCATGCAAGAAGAGGATGGATCTTATGAGAGTAGGATGAAATCTTACAAGACGTGGATGAAATCTTACAAGAAGTGAATGAAATCTTACAATGTCAATAGGTGAATGTAATCTTAAAAAAGGAGGTCTATAGCCTACAAACATTCAGAACAGATCTGGATAAGTTTCTGGGTGATTAATAATAATGATTATACAATTTTATTGTCATTCAGCCATTACTGTAATAGACAACAATAAACTTATATACTAGAAAATTACAACAGATAATACAACTAGATTTAAAGCCAAGAAATAAAACTAAAATTGAATATACAGAATGAGACATTTGCAACTTTATCCTAATACGGTACATTAACTCACAATACAAACTTAAAAATCGATATAAAATGCTGCAAATCTGTTTACACATGAATTGAAAAGTATGTTCGTTAAATTCAGAGTAAAAATATTCTACACATTAAATACAGTCACATGAAATAAGGTAAAGTAGTTACAAATTGGCTAACAAAATGAAAAATCATACTTAGTTAAAATGCAAAACAAATATGATTAACAAAACTCAAATACGTTGTGTACAATGCAACAATTCTGGGGTGCGCGGGCAAAGAGAGTTAAGTCCACTTTCTTGTTACTGAGAATTAGAGTGACTTAACACACTATACCAGCCCAACATAGCTTTAGAGATGGATAAACCCATGAGGCACACATCCATAACTACCGTACAATTTTGATTATGACTTAGAGTAGGATTACTTCCACAAAGTCTCTGGGTTTTCACGTATATACCTTAGGAGCGAGTCTCACTGTTCGTAGAGTTCCTGCCTAGGGGAGGTAGCTGCACCCTGATTGACTCAGCTCTTCTGTCCCACTCCACGTGTTGTCTGTCTCTCTCGCTGCGGCATTATCCCTCCACTCAACTATTATAGTATTTTCTATGACTGCCAACGTGCTGCATGATGTTCACTCTGCGCTCAACAGTAGCTCACTGATCTTACGCGCAGCGAATCCGTGCAACTGGTAACGAGACGTAACGAGAAACTCGCTGGCTGGGTTAGTCTTCAAGGCCAGAGACTTTGTGGAAGTAATCCTACTCTACTGGACTTAACACAAATGTAGAGAACATTTTTATCTATAACTCTATGGACATATCTAAATTTTTTTTAGTTGGTGGACTTAACTCTCTTTGCCCGCGCACCCCGGAATTGTACAATTTACAGCACAATAAGCCTTCAAATTACAACAGTAATTTCGAAATACTCCTGAATACTATAAAATGGTTGTAAAACGAATCAGTCATATAAGACTCAAAGGTACATTACATAAGTACATGGGCGTACGGTAAGGGGGGGTTCAGGGGGTTGAAACCCCTCCCGAAATATCTGCATTAAAAAAATCTGATTCGGTTGTTACATATTTTTTGCACTCCTTAGCTAGTAAGTGTTACTTACGAAAGTTGTTTACATGGATCGTAACTTGACATTACCACACGCAATCTTTTTGCTAGGGGCGACGGGCAGAAAGTTACTTTACCGCCCGCAAACACTTATTTGCGGGCTGTAATGACCAAGGCCTCCCCGCTTTATAAATATTCGGTTGCCATAAACAATAACAAATGCGAATCACTTTCTGAAATAAACATAGTGTATATACATAATATTTTCTTTTAATATCACAATTAATATAATTAAATTGATATAAGTAACCGTCGTGCAAAAAATAGCATGCAACACACGGGCCGTAAAGGCATTTACGAGTCTCGAAAACTTGTTTCCTCGACTCATAAACGTGCCTTACCGCCCTTGTGTCGCAATATACTATTACAACTTCATACATATCAAAGCATTATTTAAGATTTATCGTAATTTATTTAAGATTCAAATTTCAAAACCTCGTGGTGTTGATAGTTTTTCAGCTTAATAACAGTGATGTATTACTAGTAAACAAAAATCCTTTGGAATCGGTCAAACAACAACTCGAATACTCCCGCCGAAATCCATCAACCTGTTTGTAAAGCCAACAGTAATCAGAGCTCATCACAAAATTATCGTGAAGGAATCGGCATTAATCGGGCTTTTCCACCGGTGGATTTACAGATGACTTTAAAAACGTGCCCAATGCACCATACAGTATTATGATAAATTTTCAAAATAAAGTTTTTATTTATAGACTCTAGCCTAAACGAGAAATGGATAGAATCTCAAGAAAAACAGTTTCAAAGACTGAGCTGTACATTAATTTATTACAGTGTATTAATTGTCACAATACAACTGTTTGGTAATTTTAAAAAAATAATAATTCACAATGTGCGAAAGGACATGGAGGTGAGATGACTTTATATTGAACCCCTCCCGAACAAAATTTCACCGTACGCCTATGCATAAGTAAGGCTGCAGTTTGTTCAAAAGCTTACATACAACAATTTCATAGCTAAGCATTAATTTAGACAATCTTAGGAAGGAATATTATATGTTGTTATTACTTCTTGTGTTGTAACTATGGACATTATTCCTGAGTATTAGTTCATGAGTGTTTTCAATATCTTCATACCAATCATAAAAAAATCATAGTTTGATTCTTGCCTAAGACAAATTAATAATTGTTCTCTAAAGAATTTAATTAACTTAGGTTTTTAAATAATCACAAACTCATAGGAAGAATTCAGTACATCTAATTAATGTATTAATAGCTTCATGAACTCTGTATTTTTAGGTATGATGGCTGGTGCGTATGCTTGGGGTTCAGTAGCAGACTCATTAGGTCGTAAGAAAGTACTAATTGCCATCTCAATCATGAATGCCTTGTGCATAGTGGCTTCAAGCTTCTGTCAAACATATGAGTTATTTATGCTCTTCAGATTTCTCAATGGAGCAGCGTAAGTATGTGTACATAGCTATATATATATTTATTATTCAGAATTAAAACCAGTAATTTCATCTGACAATGGGGAATCTTTCCCAACATGGTGGCTCATGCTTATTGCGTGGGCCTGGCATGCCAGCGGTCCCGGGTTCAAATCCCCAGGCCAGCAGGCATGTCATTCGTGGTGGACGAAGCTGTGACCTTTAGGGGTATTTCTTGGAGATCCTCCCGTTTCCCCCTTCGTTCATTCCACCAACACTCTCCACTTCAACTTCCTTTCCCCCCTCATTATCATCCCGTTCCCCTTTACTGGTTTTCGGGCTAGCTCCTGCTGCAGACTCTACTATGGGCCTCCCCCGCCCGGTCCCAATGCTTGTGGTCTGAGAGTTGCTGGTGGTGCACAGTGCCACTGGGGCCCTTGATTGGAGGGACCCTGAGTTAGTGGTGCATGTCAGGGTGTGCTGCACCCATGGGACTCTTGTGAAGGGGGACCCGGGGGTGCAGTGCATGTTGAAAGATACCTGGTACTTTTGGATGTAGGGGAGCTCATGGGGGCTCATGGTGGAGTCTGTTGACTGGGGCGCCTTAGGACTTGCACATCATTCGTTTCCTAGGAAATGTACAATGGGCCCGTCTATGAGGCCTACATGCACGAGCCCGTAAGGGCTCAGCCTTTGAGCCGATAAGATGGGAACCTTTTGCGTGCAGTTAAAAATTTGACCATAAGAGCGCAGCAGGGTCAGATGCGGTCTAGCTCCAGCTTTTCTGACTATTGTTTATGTATATGTATGTACGTGAATATTGCTGTATTTGGTATTTTTTCTCTAATTTTGTTATGTTCATTGTAATTTTAAAAGCCTATGTATAATACTTAATTATGAACAATTACGGAGAATGGAGTTTAACCCAACTGAAGGACGAATTACAGTGTTGAAAATGGGAAGAAAAAGGATCTTGAGCAGAGGTATGTATTAATTTTGATCTTAAATTAATGTCAAATCATAAGCTGAAGACGAAATTTATATTTATTACGCAAATCTTGGTGTTTAACGTGTAAATAATAAGGACATTTATTATTTCAGGTTGATAGATTATGACATAACCTTTAACCGACAGAATAACCTCATTCCCATTCGGGATGAGAAGTTCAAAATGAATTTGCCAGATCTTTCCCTGTATCGGGATATTAATAGTGACACAGTACTTCCTGCTATATCAGACAACTGCTTGAAAAGCTATATTAAACAATGTGAAAAACACAACAGATATGGGGAAGAAAATGTACAATGATAGATATTTGTTATGTGTTTGCTTTGCATCATTAGGCCTAGATGGAACTTCGTTTATAAAGAGTAGCATTGCATCTGCATATAAAAATTATATGGTGTATAATGTTGATGTGAAAGGGCAAGATTCATTAATTGACAAGTGCCAGTGTGAATGTGTAGCAGGAATGGGCCCAAGTGCACATTGCAAACATGTAGCCTATGCACAGTATTACGGGCTCTAACAGATTTTACCAAAATGAAAACTATCAAAACACAACATGCTTGTACGAGCAAGCTGCAAACTTTCTACAAAATGAAAAAGTTTAAGGGTTCCCCAATGAAGGCAGCTCATCTGAATATAAGTGAAAAAGTAACTCTGAATCATTTCAACAGTTTGACCCTATAGATCTTTGAACCTAAGATCCTCTGAGGCCTATCCAAGCAATTTTAGAAACCTTTCAATTAATTTTGCTGCTAGTTTTCCTACATCATATCCAGCTCTATTCTGCAGCAAATTTGAGAGCATTTCATAATGACCATGTCCCCTGTCAAATGTACAAAAACAGGCTTCCATGTGCTCCTTGATGATGCAAGTGTGGGAATAGTCTCAATCTCTTCTTTTGACCTTGGAGAAACATAATTTTGATGGTGCCACTCTTGAAAATGGTGTGTTTGAATGGTGCTGGCAAAAAACAAAATGGCCACCATCGCAAACACGTTTTCCTATTGATTTCAGTAACCGTTGGGATTACGAAAAAAGTTTTAAAGAAGAAATGTAGCTACATAGATTCTGCACAGTAAAGGTTATTATAACTTTTATGTAGGATCAACCGTTTTCTCACAAAAAGTACTTTCATATTTTTCAAAATTAAAAATGAATGTGTCTCAGTATGAGGGTTTTGCAAGCGCATATTTACATGCTTGACATTATTTACATGGCCACTGGTTAATTCTAATAATAATTAATATGTTAAACACTAATAAATTAAAAAATAACCCCTTTCCCTTATGTTGTCCCGTAGGAAACTGAAAGATAAAAAGTAACCCTCATAGTTTTAACCTTTAACAAAAATACTATGGAAGAAATACAATATTTGCAGATTTATAGGCCTATAGACAGAGTAGATACACTCCTACAATTACATTTTTAATTATAATCATCGTCACTTTCAATGCAAATCTCACTTAGACCAAAATCTTCATTCCAGCTCGCACTCTCCCATATTGTTACAATGGTCGAGATTACCTTCGCAAGTGCATATTTCAGTACACCGGAGTCCATTTGACTGACATGTACATGGAGGAGAGCAACGCCTTTTGGAGCATGAGCAGTGACAAAAGTTCCAAGATAAGCTCTGGTGCACAATGGTTGGTACAAGCAACAGGATCGTATGCACTCCCTACTTTTTCCATCCAAAATCTGAGGGTGGTGGGTTATTGGGATGCTGAATTAGGTTCTGATTCCATTCAAAATACTGAAGGTGAGCCCTTAGCAATGACGGATCCAGTGCAGATCTTGTTGGAGGAAGGTTCTCATCTTGGCATTGTTTCTGTGTAAACAACAACCATCGCACAGCTCCTATGTCGGTCAGTGTTGTTTTGGGGATATAAAGCTGACAAATGAACGCTTCCAAGTTAGTCCTGACATCTTCAGTGAGTGACATTGTAGTCCCTAATTTAGCCAAAGCTTCTAGCAGCATATCACTTGCGGAATTAAAAGCTTTCCACCACTTTATTTTACCAGCCATTTGCCAGCAAATGATCCTGTTACATCAGCTCCTGAAAGTGCATGTAATCCAGGGAGTGCAGAGGCTTTCAGAAGTCCAAGAGCTCTGTAAATTGAACCTACCTGAACGAACCTTTTCATGCCATGGACGAGGAAAAATGAAAAATCTTTCAAAAGCTGAGGATATTGTCTTAGTGCTAAAATCAGGACATCAGTATTGGGGGAGAACACATGAGTAGTTTTAATTCCTTTTTGTGCTAAATAAGCTGCATGTAATATGATCTTTGTGTTGGCCTCCTCCTGCGTACTTGCAAGACTGCATATATCATCGCCATGTGATGAAGCTGCTTTGTCCCTCCAGCTGAGTACAAACCTTTTGTTGTTGGTCACACCAAATTGCAGAATTTGTTCCGAAAGGAACTCTGTTAGTTCGTCCTTCGTCTTATCATGGACCAATAATTTGTGCATCGGTTCACTTTCAATTTTCGTTTCTGGTCCGATTTTGGACTGCATTGGATCTGAGCTCTTTTGCCGAATCTCTCGCATCGCTTTCTTCAATGAGTTTTCTTTGTAAGAGTAAAAAACTACTTGGACCTCACTGTAATTGCTAAATTTTTGTCCAATCCATTGGCTGAAGCTTACACCTAGGTCACTACATGTCTTCACTGTGTTAGGTTTGTGGTAGGTATGAAGAAGCGCCATGCCATCTACTATCACAGCTTTTCCCCGTAGGTCTTCATTTTTTCCTAAAACATCACGTGTGGTGGAAACATGACCATCTTCGTTTTCTTCGGCAGGTATCTATCTCTTGCATTGATTTAAGAGCATCCGTAAGTTTGTACTTAGCTAGACAATGGTGCATACTACCGTCAACTGCAAACAACAACTTCGGTAGTGCTGAAAACTCGTAGTTGCTCAAGTTGTGCCTCAAATCTATATCAGGTCTGCTTCTGGAAGCTATCAACAATCTTGAAATAAGAGATAAGTCTGTCTTTATGACAATGGTTTTGTCTTTGATGGTAATTTTAACCTTTTTCACTGCCATTTTACATGTTTTAATGGCATTCTTTTTCATAGGAGCCCAGAACGGAATGTTGTTAGCATGGACTCGTTGATCTAAGAAACTAGTATGCAGATCTTGACCAACTTCTGCAACACTGTCTAAAGACACTTTTATTTTCTGTGGAAAGACTCGCTGAGTTAGGATATGAATAAGGTTATCAGTTTTGCATTGGAAGGGATTTGTCGATTTTAGAAACGCTTCCTTTAGTTTAAGTACATTATCATCTTGGCGCTGTTGAAGTTTAACAGATAGGTCATGAAGTTTACTTCAGTCTGCATTTTGAAATCCTATCAGTTTTCCAGTTTCGCATGCCATTCTAGTTAGTGCTGAATTAGCAAGGAAGAATCGATTTCGAGCATTCTCATCAAGTGTTATATACCAACAAGTCCCCCATGTACCTTTAGTTTCCGATTTTTGTGTTCCAGAGCTTCATCAGCACCTAGAGCACAAAATGGCACTTACTTCTGTTCACGACCCAATTACCTTCCATAAATTGTTTCCAATTCTCTGGGGAAACCTGGGCACAAAAATCATAAGATACAATTATATTTAGCTACCAAATTCTAACAGATAATATAATAAAACTATCATTCAAAAAGTGTGTTTTCAATTCAATAGTTATATTTCCTGATTGCTTCATCTGTTGCTTCATTTAGTGGTAGCCTATATTTTTCGGATATTTTCTATACATTTTAATAATATTACAATATATACCACTGGAAACATGAAATTTATTAACTCCACATCTTGAAAGTGAATCCCACGATGAACTTCCTTTAGTGGCCCAAACAGATGGAAGTCTGATGGTGCTAAGTCAGGGCTGTATGGGGGGTGAGGCAAGACTTCCTATCCAATTTTCACAATCTCTTCAGTGGTGTGACGACTGGTGTGTGGTTTTGCATTGTCATGCAAAAGCAAAACATCCGCCATGCTTTTTGTTGGGCGAACTCGCTGAAGACGTGCTTTAAGCTTTTTGAGGGTGCTGACATATTGTACAGAATTTATTGTGCAACCCTGTTCCAAAAAATCAACCAGAATCACACCCTCTGCATCCCAAAACACGGTCACCATCACTTTCCCTGCCGATGGCACAGTTTTTAATTTTTTCTTCCTCGGTGAGGTTGTGCGATGCTATTCCATAGACTGTTTCTTTGATTCTGGTTAAAAAAAATGAACTCACATTTCATCTCCAGTCACAATTTTGTGCAGGAACTCCTCTCCCTGCAAACTGAAGCACTGCAAGTGTTCGGAGGCTATTGTTTTTCGTGACTCTTTATTCTGGTCGGTTAACATTCGGGGTACCCACCATGAACAAACTTTTGAGTACCCCAGTTCTTGAATAATCGTCACCACACTGTCTTTACTGAGGGACGTAATGCGACACAATTCATCTGTTGTTGCCCGGCGGTCACCTTGGATGATCTCATCCACTCGCTGAATGTTGCGTGGAGTCACTGCAGTCACGGGTCTGCTGCTCCGCTGTTCATCAGCCAACGGTGTTGGGCCTTTAGTTTTATTACAGCGACAAACCCATCTTCTAACCGTACTGACATCTACTGTTGCATCACCTTTGTGAGCCATTCATGAATACGAATAGGCGTTTCACCTTCCTCATTCAAGAATTCAATGACAGAACACTGTCTTACACGGACATCGATGTCAGCCATTTTGCAACAGGCAGCAGTGCTGCCACCGGTTGACATAGGAAGTTGCTATTGCAGTGGAGTGTAGAAGAAGGTTTGAGGAATTGCGCCAGATTCAAATTATTCACATAACTAACTTAGTTCAGGAGAAAAAAAATAAGAGGCATTACTTATTGACCGACCCTTGTACCATTTTGTTTTCTCAGTTTATTAGATTCCTCAATATAACATCCGTGAAAGAGAAATAATAGCAAAGCCAATATTGAAACGTAATACTGTTTTAGAGAGAAATAATTATTCCGAAGAAAGCCCTCAGGATCCTCACCAATTCGAAGCCTTTGGACCATTGCAGATCACTATTTATTCAAACAGGAATTTTATCCATCATTAATTTGTACATATATGATGTTTTAATCTATGTTAAAAAAAATCTACATTTGTATAAAGCAAGAAACAACATACACAGTCATCATACAAGGTATAGTAATAATTTAGACTTACCAAGATGCAGATTTTCTACAACTATGAGGTACCACCATTATCTAGGATTAAGACTGTATAATAGATTACCTTTAGCCTGGCATCATTTACCTTTTAATATATATGCAAATACGTTACATGAATGGCTCTCAAGGAATCCTTTTTATAAGACAGATGAATATTTCACAAGTAATATTGTACAATAGGATTAATTTTTATGTTTTTATGTTTTTATCTTTTAATGTTTCAATGTTTTATATAGTAGTTCACTGTTGAATGTTTAGGATGATGTCTATTGCTGGTTTGTAACTTGCTGAACGAATAATAAACAAATGTAATGTAATATCTATAATCAACTTCCCCCAGCACAGTGTGTCTTATTTTATTCATTAAATATTGCCTTTCAGTCATTCTTTTTTACATTTCCTCCAATGAAGTTATATGTTGTATGTGCAAGCAACCATTCAGTTAAAAATACTAATAGTCACTTATTTCCTCCATGAATATTAAGTAATCAGGAATTATACCATTTACTCTCTTTCAGGCTAGGAGGGAGTGGCCCAGTTATATGGTCATACTTTGCTGAGTTCCAACCAAAAAAGAAACGAGGATCCATGTTGAGTTTCATGGCAGCCTTTTGGACACTGGGAAATCTTTTTGTTGCATGTAAGTAAAATCTGTTTGTCATAAAGCATTCGAAAATTCATCATTAGTAGACTGTTCTACTTGAGTGGATGTTTGATAAAACTAATATTACCTCCTTTCGATTATCATAATGAATGACCCACCTGAAAATAAGTTGCACTTCTGAAACATCTCAAAATTAAATTATGCATTTCCATAATATGCAAATAATAATATATTTGTGTTATTATTCATAATGCTAATACATAAAAAATACTTCAACAAAGATTGGTATTAATTCACTTTTGGAGTAGCCTATAGGTCTACCTTTACTTATAAATTATTTTGCTGCATTAACAGCTCTGACTGGATCTTGGCATAGAGATAAGCAGAAATACCTCCCCGAGCATTTGGTATATATCAAATTACAACATAAACTTTTTGTTTTTCATGATATCAGTTCATAATATGTGTTGTGAGATTTTTATTCAAAATATGGGACGTTCCATATAATATGGGATAGGTAACAACCCTGGCTAGAATATTTACAGAATTATATATTCCATATTTTGAGACTTTGCACATAGATTTGCTCAATCATACAATTTTTTACTTTAAAGTCCTTCATTTCCACACCTGTTTCATTTACAAAAATCTGATGTGAAAGTCACATAACTTCCTCTGCCCAAATAAAAGTTAGCAGTATTCACATATCCTTGTACAGAATCGCAAGACACAATTTTATGCTAATTATGCTATAAATACCTGATAGTCTCTTCTTTGAATGATGCGACTAAAAACGCAGGCTATATAACAAACTTAAAAAAAAGTTAAACTTTCCCCCATTAAAATAATTTCTGAAATTTATCGAATAGGCCTATTTCCCTCAGATAATTCTTTACTCTATGCATGGCCAACAATACATCTTTCTCACTTCACATTCTTATATAGAATAAGAGGCCGTGAAAGAGCGTGTATTCAGTTGTTTACCATGCAACACAAACTTTCTACAAACAGTGGGTAAACAGTGGGTGGCTTGTAACTACCCTTCAGAGAATTTTTTCGAAAAAAGTTTCAAATAAAAGTTTTAGCTCTCAGTATAAACAATACATGTGCGAAATTTAAAGGAAGTTATTATAGCCATTTTCGAGAAAATCGCTAAAAACAAAATTTTCTTCATGTAAAGTTCCCTTAAAAATAAGAGAAACTTGTCGCCAATCTTTGACTCACATCTTCAGAAGGTACCTGACCCAAACACAAAAAATTTTGTTTTCATACGGTTTTCTGTTTTGGAGCTAGCCTATTCACAGACAGACAGACAGACACACAGACACACAGACATGTTCCCAAAAATCGTATTTTTGGATTCAGGGGGCCTCAAAACGTGTGTGTGTGTTTCTAATGTTCTGGAGTTAACAACGAAGTCATTCTCCTTCTTGCTTCCCAATATTTAGGAGTCAGGTCTTGATAATCTTGAAGAGCTGCACAATGTTCTAGATGTTGTTTATCCATTTCAACTTCTTGACAACACAGTATACAATTTGGAGAAGTAAATATTCCAATTCTATGTAGGTGCTTTCCTAGACAGTCATGTCCTGTAATAAGTCTCACACTAGCAACTGCAGATTTTCGTGGTAGGTCTGGTATTACTAGGGGGTTTTCTAATAGTATTTTTATATTTCTGTTTCCCATTTTTGCAGTTAATTTAGCACTGTATGTATCATTCATTTTCTTTTTGATGATTCTTTTAATTGATTCATAAGAAAAGGTGTTTGTTTCTTTCTGCTTAATTGTGCACCCTTTCTTTGCTAATATATCCGCTCTTTCATTTCCTTGTATTCCACAATGTGCTGGATTCCATTGTATTACTACATGTTTCCCAAGTTTTTGGATAGTACGAATCATGTTTTGTTTCCATTATTTTTTTCATTTTTGGGTAAGATGATACTACAGCTTGGATTGCTGCTTTAGAATCTGATAAGATAACTATATTTTTGCATTGCTGGAACCAGTTGAAAATGTTCTGGAGCGACTGGTAAATAGCTAATACTTCACCATCAAAATCTTATCTTTCCCAGCATGTTTGTAAAATGAAAAGAACTGACATGTTCCACCAGCTCCCGCTCCATCTTCATCTAAAAGAGATCCATCTGTGTATATATGTGTCCAGTTTTCAGCAGGATGATTTGTATGTATGGTTTCTAAGGCTAGAATCTTGGCTATTTCTGGGGAAATTTCATTTTTGTTAATGGGCTTATTTAAATTTAAATTATGTTCAATTAGTTCATTGTCAACAGGACTGATACCATAATACCTAGGTATGGGTATATAATATTCTCTTTATTTTTTGGTATTTCTACATTTTCTGCTAATTCTGTAACTTTTTGTATGAATCCAATTTGGGTTTTAATTTTTGGTTTAAAAGTTTGATATTTATTCCATTTATCTGAGTCTGGGAGTCTTTTAAGCTTTTCATAACTAAGTAGTGCTTGTAGCAAGATTGAGATCGGAAATATACACAGCAGATGATTTTGGGAAGACCCATTGATATGATCATCCTGGGTAAATATACCTTTTAGTGAAGTTTAGTGTGTATAATTCCGATCTCAATCTTGCTACAGATATCAATACTTCACTGTAGATTTCCATCTTATATTAATACTAGCTTAAAAGACCCGGCGTCAAATCGGGTGTTGACCTTCCTAATTGTTTTATCTCGAATTTTTCTAACTTACTCCTGGAAAATGGATAAGTTATTAAACTATCTACTGTATTCATTCTTCACATTCACAGCAATAACTCTGAACATGAAAACACACGCACCATGAAATATACTTAGTACTTGTTCCACTGTTGGTTCTAACCTGTTAGCAGTTTGAACTTTGCACAGAAGAATGCAGTTTGAGAATTGAGAGGGTGTCTGGTCACAATGTCCTGTCCCCCAGACATAAGATTGTACTAACTTACTCTTCGTCAGTCGCTGAGCTAACGTGCGTATTAAATTCACTTCCCTCGGCGCTAAAAATTATACCTTATACTGCCATTAAATAATATTTTATTACAATATTTATGAGTAGTTTTCAGCAGTCAGTTTATTCTTTCCTAGGTAATTGATAAAGTTCTCGCAATTCAACTCCACAGTGTAATCTATGGAGAAAAACTTATGTTGGGCGGGAATGAAACCTGGATTTTAGCTTTGTACGTATTTATGTATTTACATTATTATAATATATTTATATGTACTCATTGAATTCAGCAAACAAATCTATGAGGCTAATATTAAGTATAGATTTAGTTTTCAAAGCTAAGCTGTTTCATATTTTCATAAAATATAATGTTAAGCCATGGTATTCTTGGTTTACACGGATTTAAACTCTATTAAAGCTGCATGTCAAGAAAAGCCGCCATCAATACGATGTGTTAACAAGGACTGTTCCTATAGACTTGCAAAACAACCTTCAAATATACACCCCGACCATCACCAAACAAGAGGTCGTCAACCCTCCACCCCAACCTGCCAGTTTCTTGTGCGGCATGTAGCATACCTATAGGAGGCCGGGTTCTATCCCATGAATAGCTCCAACGAGGCGGATTTCATGCTAACAGTGACAAATATACTTTGCCTCAGGGCACTTTCCATGCTTTCGTCACCAAGAAGAGCAGCGCTACTGGGGGCAGAGCACACTGTAGTATAATGCTTAGCAACTCAAGCTGACCGCCCGACATTGAGAGGGATATCGCATATTGTATAACGGTTGGAAATCTAAGATGATCAAAATGTTATAAAAGTATTTTTAACAGAATATTGGTAATTTTTGTTTAAGTAATCAACAATATTTTATTTAACGATATGAACCGTGTACTATAGCACAGTAGCACATTAACACCGGCCGCCCCTGCTTATAACATATTTTATATATACACAAAATTTTTTTGTAAGTATATGTTGTAGAAGAATCGTCAATGTTAAAATATATGTACAGTTTTATATTCTTCTATCAACAGTTAATATTAAAATTAACCAGATGTAGCCTACAATATGTTATCTTAAGGATATAAAATCCAAAATACACTGTTTTTTGTCTTATTGCCAAACATCTTACAAGTAACATAGGCTACATGCTTTAAACACAATTGATAAAACCTACATAGACACAATAAAAGTACTAAACTAAACACCCTTGAACAATTTTAAATTTATAAGCATAGTCAACATACAGTTAATGAAGACAATGTAGACCAAAATAAACCTTTTGAAACATTCCTAGAACTAACATCTGACCTTCACAAAGCTCGCCAAGTTAGTAGTTCGCCTGCTCACACAGTGAGTACTTCATGATAAACAAGTCCAGAAATAACTGTAAGTACAAGTCCGCTTCTACATATTGTCCCCCCTTTCAAATCATCCTTTTTATCACCTCTTTTTATCCTCTCTCCTTCTCTTCTTTCGTCACTGGACACTTGTGGAAGCTGCTACCAACCCAGAGGGAACCTGTGTCCTAAAGGATGGAACAATCACAAGAAATGCAAACTACAATAAATAATAACTCCGCTACCCTTTCAGTTTGCAATAACAATATATATTCTACAATCAAATAAAATGCTGGGCCAAACTATACATTAAATAAACACACCAGCTCTTGGCCATTCACAATCATACTCTAGACACCTGTAAATAATAATTAAAGTTCACTCACCCTATCTCTGCAGTCTATCCATCCTAATGATTTATGTATAGCGTAGAGCTTTATCACTGGTACTCACTACTAAATTGCGGTATTTTGTTACCTTTTTGGAGCGCTTTCAACCGCATGGAGCGGCCATCTTCAGCAACTGACTTCCGTGGTGTTGTTGTTGTTGTTGTTGTTGAAGATGGCCGCTCCATGCGGTTGAAAGCGCTCCAAAAAGGTAACAAAATACCGCAATTTAGTAGTGAGTACCAGTGATAAAGCTCTACGCTATACATAAATCATTAAGATTATCGCTACAGAATGGACAAAACTCAAGAGTCTATCCATCCATCTAAAATCAGCATATGGTGATCACCTAAAATTATGAAGGCCTAACACACAAAACTCACTCTTGGGAAGCCTTCTTTACTAAATTCCCAAGCCGTGAGGAGAATCCGGTTGAGACGCGTATTTCACTAAATCCAAAATATAAACCGTGGCTGCTCCAAATTATTATTTAAACTGAAAGTGCGCTCATTATAACACAATTAAATTACATAACATGCAGACGGGGAAGCTTATATTATTTTCAAATATACTGAATTTCCAATTACCAATGTTGCGTCGTGGGTTTACCAACAAATAACAATACACTGGCTGGATTAAAGTACTGTTTATTTATAGCACTTTAACAATACATTAGCAGTGTGAGGACGTTGACTACTGACTGGCTGGCTGGCTGACTGAAGACTATTCGAACTCGAACTGGAACTGACGATTACTACTACTGCGACTCGTACTGATGACTGGCACTGGCGTTGTTGCTGTTGAGCACGGTTACCTTTTTGGAGCGCTTTCAACCGCATGGAGCGGCCATCTTCAGCAACTGACTTCCGTGGTGTTGTTGTTGTTGTTGTTGAAGATGGCCGCTCCATGCGGTTGAAAGCGCTCCAAAAAGGTAACAAAATACCGCAATTTAGTAGTGAGTACCAGTGATAAAGCTCTACGCTATACATAAATCATTAAGATTATCGCTACAGAATGGACAAAACTCAAGAGTCTATCCATCCATCTAAAATCAGCATACGGTGATCACTTAAAATTATGAAGGCCTAACACACAAAACGATTTGACGAGTGCCTTGATATATGCGTCGATGTCAGGCCAAAACACAAAGGAACGTGCCATGCCTTTCATCTACGCTATCCCCAGGTGAGCTGCGTGCAGGTCGTTGAGGATGGCGTCACGTAGTGAAGGTGGGATAACCACTCGATGTTCGAACATCAGGCAGTTGGCGGCGAGCGAGTACTTCGCTTCAGGTGCGTTGTAATTATGGCGGCCAAGATCTTGTCCAGTTTCCAGGATTTTTACTATCTTGCCAAGATGGGCATCCTTCCTGGTCTCGCGTGCAATAGCTTCCGCTCTGACTGTAACTGTTGCACCTGGTGGAGTGTAAACAAATCAAAATCGACAAAATTCTCTGTCTCTTCCTCCTGTGGGGAAAACGAATTCTGTACGAGGTTAATTGTAGATGGTAGGTGCACTCGAGAACAATAGTCAGCGTTGGCATTGGCCTTGGAGGTCTTGAAGACGACGTAGTGGAAGTGTGCTAGGTAGTCAGCGTAGATGGCCATGCGACTGATGCACAGGACTGGTAACGATTTCTCAGGGTGCTAGATCTGCGTGAGAGGCTTGTGATCGGTGATTAGTTTGAAGTGGCGAGCATACAGATTGTGGAAAAACTTTTGTACAGCCCACACGATTGCGAGCACTTCTTTGTCAATCTGAGGATACCTCTGCTCCGTTGCTGATAGCGTTCGGCTAGCATAAGCGATCGGACGTTCCTGTCCGTTGCTGAGCCAGTGTGATAGCACTGCGCCCAGGCCGGTCTTGCTGGTGTCGGTGGCTAGAAGGAGTGATAACGCTGGATTATACTGCATGAGTATCTGCGGTAAGGTCAGAGCGTTCTTGATATCCATGTAAGCTCTGTCACCTCCCGGTGCCCGGAAGGAGGATCTCTTTTTAGCATATCCCTGAGTGGGCGATCTCTCGTGGACAAGTCAGGAATAAACGAACTGTAGTAGGTTGCTTTTCCCAGGAACAGCTGGAGTTCTTCTGGAGTTGTACAGCTCGTAGGTGTGCATCAGCCTTGTGGATGCCTGACGCATCGACTTTGTGGTCAAGGGCATCCAGGACTGGCTTCGCGAAAACTCATTTGACTCGGTTGAGCTTGAGATTGTGTTGCCGAAATCGTTCCAGAGTGGTGATGAGGGCTTACTTGATATTTTCAAAATTGTCAGCAAATACAAATATGTCATCAAAAAAATTACGACGTTTTGCAGGCCCTGCAGGACTGTGTCCATTCGTCGCTGCCAGATAGCGGGAATGTTGGCTGCTTCATATACTATTAGTGATGGGCGGATCAGTCCGTGAGTGGGGGTGTTGAGTGTGAGCGCATGACTGAACTCCTCGTCAACCTCCAGATGAGTGTATGCGTCAGTGACGTCCAGGTGGCAGAAGAGATCGGCGCAAGGCATTCGGTTGAACAGGTGTTCCAACTTGGGAATCGGACGTTCGTCGATGATGATCCGCGGGTTGAGGGTAGGCTTGTAGTTACCTGTGATTCTCAGTTTGCCATTCTTCTTGACGACGATGTGTGTCGTTGATGCCCACTCGGAGTGGTCCACTCGTTTGTACAAACAGGATGCAATTTTTGCATCGATTTCCTTGGCGTAGGCGTCACGAAGCGCAACTGGTACGTCTCGCGCTCGGGCGAAGACAGGCGTAGCTCCAGCCTTCAGGTGCATCTTCGCCGGCGGGCCTGAAACCTTTCAAGGGACGTTGCTGAAAACATCCTGGTAGCGAGCGACGGTGTCAACCAATTGTCTTTTTTGTTGAACGGAAAGAGGCTGTTCAGCAGAGAGCTCGAGGATCGGGTCAGGTTTTGCAAAGAGGTGGTCAAAGTTGATCTCTTGCACAAACTCTGATATCCATTCTCGGCCAAGTAGCACCTCGACTTCGTCGTCGATCACATAAATGTTGAGGTTCCTGGTCTTGCTCCCAATGGTTACATTTACTGACGTCTTGCCATGATGTGATGACCAGTGTTACTGACGAAGTTCCGATCACTTTTCTGTAGCATAAAGTCTGGTTTGATCAAGGAGACCTTTGATTTGCTAATAGTTGAGCAGGGGGCATCGATGTCGAGTTCCATTTTGACAATGTGGTTCCCTCTATGTTAACATCAATCAGTGGCTTTGACTGGGACTGGACTGCTCCGATAACCTCAAAATTGTTCAGGTACTGCACTTTGTTGATGTCCTCTGCCGGTTGCTCTTTTCGGTCATGTGATTTGTCCTCCGTTTTCTTGAGGACCAACAAACCTTGCTGATGTGACCTTTCTTGCCACACGTCAGGCAATCCGAGTTTCGGAACCTGCACTGGTTGCAAGGGTGGGCTTCACCGCAGTCTGCGCATGTTGACTGGATTTCTTTGGAAGGGGCCTCGTGATTTCCTTGCTGACCCTTCGATTGGTTTGAGGACCCTTGTTGACGATGTGCAGATTTGCTACGTGGGTGCCGTTGATTGTTGCTCTTCCGTGATGGAAGTTTCTCCTAGCCTACCCGATTGGTTGACTCGATTTTGGCAGATGCGGTCTTAACCTCGTCAGCGATGTTGTGAGTGGCTTCGAGTGCGTAGGCCATTTCGTACGCAGCGGTGAAGATCTCGGGTTTCTTGGCAATGATTTCATCACACATTTCCCTCGATTGCAAGGCTGCGAGCATCTGCTAGATTAGCATTTGATCTAGAAATGTTCCATACTCACAGTAGGTGGCTCCTTGGCGCAGTCTCAGGGTGAACCTGGCAATAGACTCTCCTTGTTTCTGCACAATAATCCGAAATTTGATTCTTTCTGCGAACTTGTTGCGAGCTGCATCGAAATGAGCTTTCAATTTCTTCTGTAGCTCGCTGTACGAGAGAGATTCCGGGTCTCCGGGACTCACAAGGATCTTCAAGGCATCGTTGAGTTCTGTCCCCATGTAGACACGCGCGTAGTTTGCATGCTGATCCTCAGGGATTTTACTCAGGTTGAGCGCCCAGGTGAATCGCGTAAAATAGTCGGCAATTGTGGTCCCATCGGCAGAGCGATACGGCTGCATAGTGAACTGCGGTGGACGGAGCTGTGTGGGTGTCGCTGATTCTGTTGAGGACTGGCGAAGACCGGCGGCGATGATACTATAAAGTTGCTCAAGTAACGTCGGTATTACGTTCGCCATGATTAAGAAGAGTCTAGAACAGATTCACTGTCACGGTTCTTGTGATTGCGTTGAAGTTGGAATCCTATTCGTAATGCACTCTCATTTCACTGGTAGTCGATGTTTTTTATCGATCCTGCTTCTGACACCACTTTTGCGTGGTGGGTCTACCGATAAATAACAATACACTGGCTGGATTAAAGTTCTGTTTATTTATAGCACTTTAACAATACATTAGCAGTGTGAGTACGTTGACTACTGACTGGCTGGCTGACTAACTGAAATTGAAACTGACTGGCGACTACTCGAACTCGAACTGGGACTGACGATTACTACTACTGCGACTCGTACTGACGACTGGCACTAGCGTTTCTGCTGTTGAGCGTGGTTTATATAGTCTCCGCGCTGGACGTTCTGGAAATGGAAGTCTCTCGAATTTCAGGGCGCGGAGGTCAGCGGGTGCTTCCAGAACTGCGAGAAATGTGCAGCTATCGTCTGCTGAAGTATACTGCAGTTTCTAGCAAGATCTCGCTGCTGGGGATCCAATACACAATAATCAATATGGTGGCAGGAGAGTGAGCTAGGCTTATTCTTAAACATGAATTCTCAGAAGAATCTCTTACCATCAGCCCAGATAAATTACTTACTCTGCTTCCATTCTCCCGTCAGAACACAAACACTTACTAATGTACTTTAGAATTGTAGGATATTAAATGAAAAGGTTAGGTAGGTACAATAGGAAATACCTAGGATGTATTAAACTAAATTCCGGTAATTCGAAGGACCACTCAATGAGAGCAAGAAGGACTGAAAACGCTGGTCGTGGGACAGGGATCTACGAATTATTGTTGGAAAACAATCTATAACATGTAATTTAACAATGCACAATTTATTCACACGTGAAAGATAATGATTAATTAGATAAAGAAAATTGAATAATAAATGATATAACACTTTAATAGTTAGAACAATGCAATGAAATTGGCGCGGAAAGCAGATTGCACAACGTGATGATAAATGTATATATTTTATGTCACTTATGACATATATACATAAAAACACTTGTAATTCTGTCTAGAATTTCATGAATTATTATAAAGTAACGATCTTGATCATAATTGCACTGAATAGTTGCTTCACTGTCGAAACGATAGTTTCACAATGCTCACAGACTATTATAAGCTTAAAAAAACGGATCTAGAAAGCCTTGATATTGAAAATTGCGTGAATTATTGCAGAATAATTACGCGAATAAATAAAACTTGTAATTTAAGTTCTATACAGACATTTCTCGGTTTTAGAACAAAGGGCCAATGCTGCATTTGTCTCTAAACGCGGGAATTAGAACAGCGCTTGAGCGCATCCGAACCGTGTAGCTGGTGAGATTATACTACTGAAGCGACGCCGTGATCAGTCACGAGTCCTAAACACTGCACCTGTCGATTTGCACACGGCCCTAAAAGATGATGTAATATTGCGCTCAAATTAAGCTGACTCAACGCGGGAGTGTTACAGCGGAACATTTGAATAGAAACATTCACTAGACATCAATAGAAATAATGGAAAAAAAACATGTAGCTTGCACTGACATACACCCCGCGTTGAAGCATAGCTTTAACAAAAAATAAATAAGTGCAAGCTAAAGGGTAACACTTATTTATATAACACTGACAGAAACACTGATTCTACACACCTAGCATGATGTGAAAGTCAGGTATAGATGATGATGATGTATGCAATCCACTATGAAGCTGGAGAATTCTTGAGTGTAGTAAGAGATGACCCAAGATGAGCAGCGACAATAGGATAACATCAATAAGAAGTGTAGAATGGAACATTGTTATACTATAGAAAATTGGAACGTTGGAGAGATACATGATACTTGCTTTCTACCAACATGGAGTATGTTGACCTAACTATCATGGAAATGGTAGGCGAAGGAATTCCAATGTTAAGCATAAAGACACTTGAAACTCAACTGTTACATAGAACAGAGAACAGTAATGGAACTTCAATGTTCAGCATAACAATAACTGAAGCAAGTAATATTCTCACGAACAAAGAAAAAAAACCATGTAGTCATTGTGACTTGAATTGAGATCTGATGATCGACGACTACTACGCAGATAGCCACAATCGATAGATCAATGTAAGTAAGGGAAATCGGGTAGAATTGATCTAATGACAGAGGACTACTATGCAAATAGCCATAATCGATAGATCAATGCAAGTAAGGGAAGTCATGTATAACATCAATGAAACAGCACTATTTGCAAGGGACGTGCATAATTCATTGGATGAAATTGGAAAATGGTAATATTGCAAATCCTAGACATAAAGGAAAGCATTACAAAGGAGAAACTTAAAGAAATAGACCTAAGGACGGTCAACAATAAGTAACTATAACACCGACAAAGCGATTCATCCTCTCGAACTGCAAGTAGAGAAGAATCTTCCACAAGTACCAAAAGAGGAATAGAAAATAAAGAATTACTTCACACAATGCAGAAATACAGTTTGGCATAGCCAAGAGTTAGTTAAGACATGGATTAATTAGGGCAACTTGGAATATAAGAACATAATGAATGACATTTGCTACTCATCTTTGGGCAAAGGACACACCTTTACTATGGGGCGCTTGTATTCACCACTGGAAGTACGCACTGATATCACTCGCACTAAACCATCATCACCAGGATGAGTAGCGGTAATAACACCTAACTTCCATTGAAGAGGAGGAATGTTGTCTTCTTTCAAGATGACGACGGTGCCAACTCGAACGTTGTCACTTGAGCAGGACCATTTCTGCCTTTGTTGTAAAGAGTGAAGAAATTCTGATGACCAACGTTTCCATAGATGCTGCAAGTGATCTTGTAGACACTGCCATTTTTCAATATAGGCCTACTTTTTATCTTCTGTAGGAGGATGCGAAGGTAAAGCGGTGAGAGGTTCTCCAATTAAGAAGTGACCAGGAGAAAGATATGACAAATCAGCTGGATCATCATTAAGACGAATGAGTGGTCTAGAGTTCAAACACGCTTCAATCTGTGTAAGCAGAGTGCAAAGCTGTTCGTATGTGAGAACTTGAGCAGCCATCATCCTTCTAAGATGGAATTTAATTGATTTAACAGCTGCCTCATGTAGACCCCCAAAATGTGGTGAACTAGGAGGAATAAAATGCCAATTGTAATCATTATTTGCAGTGAAACTTTGAACTGCATTTTGAAATTCTGTTGACTGCAACAACAATCGTAAATCTCTTAATTTGTTGTTTGCTCCAACAAAGTTAGTGCCATTATCACTTAAGATTTCTTTACATAGTCCTCGACGTGATGTAAATCTTCTTAGGGCGGCTCTAAATGCATCTGATGTAAGATCAGAAACCAGTTCAATGTGTATAGCTTTGGTAACCAAACATACAAAAATGGCAATGTAGGCTTTAACAGTAGTTTTGCTACGAGGAGCACCATATTTTATGTTGAAAGGGCCAGAATAATCCACTGCTGTACGAAGAAAGGGCCTAGCAGGAGTTATTCGGTAGCTAGGAAGATTGCCCATTAATTGCTGAGAACATTCTGCTTTTATCTTAAAGCATGTTAGGCATCTATGCAAAATAGATTTCACTACTCTTTGAATACAAGGTATCCAGTAGACTTGTCTTAAAGAAGCTATGAGCAGTTGATGTGAAGCATGTAATAGCTTGCGATGTTCATGTTCTACTATCAGAATGGTTAGATGATGCTTCGAAGGTAAGATAACCTGATAACCTTTCTCCGTCTTCCTCCTACTCTTAAAATATCATTCTGATCCAAGAATGGAACTAATGATTGGATTGGGATTTTAACAGATATTTGTTTTTCATTGTGAAGATCTGTTAATTCATGACTGAAAGCTGCTTTCTCAGCGATTCTAATACATGTTTGCAGAGCATGATGGAGCTCTTCTGCTGTGAGCGGTCCATGCTACTTAGTTTCATGTCGGCAAGCAGAAATAAAACTGTATATATAACAAGTCACTCTCTGAAGGCGCCGTAGATCAGAAAACCTTGTGATAAAGTTATCTTCTTCTGTAGTGGACACCATACAGACGGAATCAAGTTGCTCAGAAGAATCCTAAACATTCAATTGTTGTGGTTGTCCAGGCCATGATGTTGTGGGTTGCGATAGCCAACTAGGACCATGCCACCACAAATCGATATCAGATAGATGTACCGAGGACACACCTCTTGAAACGAGATCAGCTGGGTTGTCTTCAGTTGAGACATGTCGCCATGCCGCAGTTTCAGAAAGTTCTTGAATTTGAGAAACACGGTTGGACACAAACGTTTTCCACTTACGTGAGTCTGATTTTATCCAGGACAGTAAAATAACTTAATCAGACCATAAGTAGTTTTGTGATGTCTGAATGTTAAGATCACTTAATACTTTGCTGTATAGCTTGGATAGCAGCAATGCACCACAGAGTTGAAGTCGTGGTATGGTTTGCCTTTTTAAAGGGGCAACCTTATACTTGGAGCACAATAATTGAATTGTAACTTCACCTTCACTGTTCACAGAACGGAGATATATACATGCACCATAAGCCTTTTCTGATGAATCACAGAAACCATGTATTTGAATATCTTGCAGTGTACCAAATGTAAGCACATAGCGTGGAATACGCATTGCATGTATAGTACCTAAGATGTCACAGATATCAATCCATCTCTCAGCCAGGTGAGAAAGTACTTCTTCGTCCCAACCAAGCTTTTCAATCCATAGTGATTTCATGAATATCTTGGCACTGATTACAATAGGACTGACAAGGTCTAAAGGATCAAAGATGGAAGAGATCACAGATAGGATAGTACGCTTAGTCAGTTTACATTGTGTACGAGTTTGGAGAGAAGGATGGGATTGTATCTGGAAATTTTCAGTAGCAGGATGCCACAGTAACCCAAGAGCGTGTGCATTCTCACTGTTATCAAGAGGCAGGGGCAATTGAGTCTCTCGATGAGTTGAAGGAACAGACTCCAATAAAGCTTCATGACTAGAACACCACTTACGTAATGGAAATCCGCCACTGTCAAGCATAAGTATTAATTCCCTTTGAAGATGTAGAGCTTCTTCAAGATTGTCATGTCCTGCTAAACAGTCGTCTACATAGAAGGAATATCGCACTGCTTGGGCAGCTAGAGGGTAGTTAGCTTCTTCTTCTATTGATAGCTGATGTAAGGACCGTATGGCTAAAAATGACGCAGATTTAGTACAAGTTACATTCGTTAAAGCGTAGTCTTGTATGGGTTCGCTAGTATTAGAACGCCACACAATTCTTTGTAGATTCTGGTCATCTTCATGCATTCTTATGCGTCTGTAAATTTTAGAAATTTCACCTGAGAAAGTATACTTGTAGGATCGGAACCGAAGTATGATTGACGATAAGTCATCCTATACTGTAGGACCTAATTTCAAGATGTCATTAAGTGACTTGCTTGAAGATGATTTTGCTGATGCATAGAAAACCACTCTAGTTTTAGTTGTAGAGGAGGATGGTTTGATGATTGCATGATGAGGTAAATAGAAACACTTTTCACCTGGCTGTGGAGGTGAAACCTTTCTCATGTGTCCCAACTCTTCATATTCTTGCATGAATTTAGTGTAATCTTCCCGCAGAATGGAGTTGGTTTGAAATTTCCGTTCCAGATGGCCTAAGCTTTTTATGGCTTGCTGTCTGGATTCGCCCAATGTATCTTCAAGTTGACACGACAAAAACACCATCATCTGCACGAGTAGTGTTTTGCACGTAATGTTGTTCACATTCCCTTCCTTCCTTAGTAAGCACTGGTTTAGGAAAATCTTCCAATTCCCAGAAGCGTCTTAAATGTGTCAACATTGTCAACTGTTACGAATAAGTTGTGTTGAGCAAATGTGACCTTTTTGGTTTTGATTGAGGTCTTAGGGACGGATCCGCTGGGTACCCAACCAAGTTCAGTGTTACTAAGTATGGGATTGTTGGGAGTGATAATTCTTTCATTGCTGAACAATCGGTAAAACAAACTAGCACCAATAAGTAGTTGGACATCACCAAGGATGTAAAACTTAGGATCGGCCAATGGAATTTCACTAGGAATGTTAAATTTGGTAGGATCGATACGGACAGAAGGAAGTTTGTTTGAAATGTGAGGTATCACTAAACAGTTCAGATCAGCTTGGAAGTTATGGATCCTGGATCGCATATTAACCTTGACACTGTGATTACAAGAAGAAGAGCCATTTATGCCTCTTATGTGAGTATCGACAGTTGTTGTAGGTATTTGTAATTTCTTAGCTAAATCTTCAGTTATGAAGGTTAACTGGCTTCCGGAATATAGTAATGCTCTACGCAACACTAAATTTCCTTGTCTATCTTCCAGATGCACTGCAGCAGTTGCTAAAAGAATTTCCTTTTGACTGGATCTTTCCTTGATAGAGCAATATCTAGCTGGTAAGTTGTCTGTATTTTCAGAACTATTCACTGATTGGTGTGCGATCTTTTTCTTGTTAAGTGTGTTGTTATGTAACAATTTGCTGTGCACAGATTTGCCACAATCGCAGAAGGATTTGAGTTTGCACTGATCTCTTTTATGATTAGAACAAAAGCAATTTGCACACAAACCTTTAGATTTTATTACATTCCATCGCTGTGCTACACTCAGCTGTAAGAATTTATCGCACCTAGATAAATTGTGATTATCTTGACAACAAGGACATAAATCACTGTTCATGGCAACATAAGACTGTCGAGTTGATTTAACTGAGGTGTTTTGTGATCGTGGTTCACTCTTTCCCTTTGATGGGCTGGACGTGTTGCTCGAAGTTGCTAACACTTCTAAAGAGTGAGCCTTAGCTTCTAGAAAACCTATCAGTTCTTGAATGAAGAGATGTAAAACTTTGTGAATCGATTTTTCCTTCCCGTTCCTTGCGTATAGTTTCACCAAGATGATCTAAAATCAACTGAGTCAACATAACCTCATGCAATGGAATTTCAAGATTAAGAGCTTCCACAGCATTTAGATTAGTTTGAAATTTGTTTAGAAGATTGCGTAGTTCTGTCACAATTTCATTTCTCATTGTAGGCAATGAAAGTAGATTTCTTATGTGGGCTGTGGCAATCACTCAAGTATTGTTGTATCTAGCACAAACTTAGTTCCACGCTACAGAAAAATTGTCACTGGTAACAGGTAAGTTCTGTATTAACGTATGTGCTTGAGCTTTCAAAGAAGACAGTAAATGGTGATATTTTTTTATTGGGTCTAATGATTCATTGTTTACTACGAGACTGCTGAAGGTGTCGTAAAAATGTTTGAAGTTGGTCACATCGCCAGAGAATGTAGGCAATTGAATTTTAGGCAATTGTATAATTCTGTTGTTACACTGTGAAGTAGATGATTGACATGTATGGCGTGAATTACCACTGTGATTTGATTGTTGACTGTGACGAGAGCTTATACTGTGTACTGGCTACTCGTGTAGAAACAGAAGTTCACTTAACCTTGCTTTTAGCACTTCGTAATTGTTTCTTACTTCTTCATCGTACTGTTTGTTAAACTCTATGTCATCTTCAGCTTCGATGAGAGATTCAATTTGAGTGTGTACAGCTTCGTACTTTTCCCAAAGATCACTGAGGCTGTCGTATTTTATTTTTAGTTCAAACACATTAACTTCTTCTGGAATGCTGTCACAGTAATTTTGAATGTAGGTGAATTTTCGTTTGATGAAGCCACGTTTCTTGATTAAATCTTTTAAATCGCTTTCCATGTTGAGGTGAAGAAAATACTTGCAGTACTATTGTAATTCTTGTAGATTTTCTGCCATCGCTGCACGATGATATCCAAGCCAGCTGTTCACTGCAGTCTTGATGCTCGTTGTAGTTATCACTAATTCTTGGAGTGTCTGAAAACTGCCAAATAGATGATACCATGGGCCAAGAGTTGAGGGTTGCTGGAATTCTTAGATGCCCGTCGCGGAAGATATGAAAATTGGAATAACTCTCGGATGGAGTATCCGAGAAGCGAAACGATACACGTGTGAGCGTATGAGATTGTATCCAAAATAATCCGGCTACCGGAGTGCCAAAAAATGTAGGATATTAGATGAAAAGGGTAGGTAGGTACAATAGGAAATACCTAGGTTGTATTAAACTAAATTCTGGTAATTCGGAGGACCACTATATGAGAGCAAGAAGGACTGAAAACGCAGGTCGTGGGACAGGGATCCACGAATTATTGTTGGAAAACAATCTATAACATGTAATTTAACAATGCACAATTTATTCACACGTGAAAGATAATGATTAATTCGATAAAGAAAATTGAATAATAAATGATGAAACACTTTAATAGTTAGAACAATGCAATGAAATTGGCGCGGAAAGAAGATTGCACCACGTGATGATAAATGTATATAATTTATGTCACTGATGACATATTAGTCCAGTCAAAAAACTTAAAAAAATGACCCAACCTCTAAAAAAATCCGAAAGTTTTGAAACTTTGCACACTTATTTAATGGTACCTTGGGATGAATATACCAAAAGTCCTCATGAATATGAGGCGAGCTCTAGCGGCAATTAGCGAAAACAGGACCCCTATTTTGGTTTTTCGTTAATATCTCGAGAACCGTTGGTCTGAGGTAAACGTTGACTATATACGTAATTAAAGCTTATTAAATTTGGAACATAAATGATTATGTACATTTTTCTCGTATTCCTAATGTTTACCGAGTTATGGGGCGCTAAAGGATAGCGTTTTCCTAAAACCGTCGAGGAGCGCACGATGGTGCAAATTAAAGCGGGTACCTACCGTACTATTTCACCATTGTCTTTATTTGAGGAGGCAGGAATGCGGAATACCAAGAAATCTACCTTGTACGATGCCTACTCCATTAAAAGAAGAAATTAACCTAGTCTATATTGACATTGTTTTGGTTGGAGGCTTACTATTACACAATCAAATTACACAAGGTGGTGTGGCCCAAAGATTCGCCAACAATCTCAACCATCTGCTAGTGTTATGTAGCCTATGTTCTCAAGCATTATGGTGGCAACGGCTGCACGGTGGTGTTTGATGTTTATTCAGCCACCCGATCCAGTACAAAGAGAGCTGAACAGAACCGAAGGTACAAAACAAAGAGGTCAGTTGACATAAACTTTGGAGAGAAAACAATAGTAACAGTCAAAGAGGATGATTTTCTTTCTAACGAAAAGAATAAATGTAGACTAATTTCATTCCTCATAATTGCCCTTACCAACCATGAAGTTGAAACAGAACAAGCATCCAGTGATGCTGACACATTGATCGTCCGAACAGCACTCGTGAAGTCCTTTACTTGTGACGAAGTAGCAATAGTCGGGTGAAGATGTAGATCTTATTATTCTCCTCATGGTCTTAACTCCGACTGAACAAAACATATTATTTGTGAAACCAAGCCATGGAAAAGTAGGAAGGCAAGTATATTGAAACCAGCAATTGCAAACTTTGGGAATGAAGAGCAGCATACTTCTTGTGCATGCGTTCAGCGGATGTGATACGACTTCGGCTGCATATCGAAATGGGAAACATTCCTGATTAAAATTGTCCAAGAAGCAAGCTGTACTGCAAGGTATTGCTGATATACAGAGTGTCCACGCTAGAGGGATCGAGAGTAGTAAAGAACCTGTTTCTCGGAGTGTTCTGTCCCATTGGAGAATCGCTTTATGACCAGGTGGATCCACATTCAACGTACGACGAACACGGCGTTGCACCCGAGTAACAGATTTCTCTTCTGCTAGCCATAACACGCACTGAATTTTCTGTTGCGGTGTCCACATTTCGAGACGAAAGCTCTTGACGCGCATGCGCATGAGCATGGAGCTGTCTGAAAACTGTGTTGCACAATCTCGGAGAGTTTCCCTTTCCTGTCATATGCAGAATGCAGCAATATCCTTATCTCGTTTTAACTGGCGAGCATTTATTTCTCGATCCCTCTAGCGTGGACACACTGTATTTAACAGCCCAAGTTCATCCCGTGAGGCTGTAGCTGCTGCTGGAAACAAAATATTCCTGGCATTGTACAATGCACCCAGGAAGAAAACCTCTCTTAACATGCACCGCTACAATGCTTTAACCAAATCTGTATCCAATGCTAAACCCGACCTTTCTGCTCTGCCGCCCACAAAAGGAGCAGCAAGACAACACGCATTTCGAGTGTACCATCAAATTCAATTTTGGCTTGGGAATGAACTTCTTCCTGTGCAGTGTGGTTGGAAGTTGGAAAGCGATCGACTGATCCCTTTAACAACAGAGAATCCAGCAGCACCTGAAGCTGTCCTCAACCTCATTTGTTGCAAATGTACAGGTGGATGTGGGAACAAATGTGGCTGTCGAAAAGTCAGGAATAATGTGTACAAGCATTTGTCACAACTACCATGGCGAATACTTGAATGGTGTTACTTCCACCCTCGAAGAAGACTTTGATGACCCTGATGATCCCGATGCCATAAACCTTGAAGAAACAGACCGTTCAGTGCAAAGCACAAACACTGAACATTTGGTACATGAAGATCAAAACACTGTGCTTGCTGGACGCTTAACCAGAAGTCAGGTGAGATTGCACATTTGTATTTTTTTGTTATTAATTTTCCTTGAAATAGTAGGCTATACATAAATTGGTCGTCATGTTCATACGTTGTTTTACCACTCGCTTACCTACTTTCTTTTACCTACATGTTCTTAATCTGTATAATGGTTCTCTCACATCATCATATCATGCATATTTACCTCTTCTTACTGTGTTTAGGGCAGCAAGTTCAGAAGCTGACCAAGATGAGCAGATTGCAGGACCTTCTACCAAGAAGCGATCAAGAGTTGATTGATTTTTCTGTACACAGTTTTCCTTGGAATATCATCAGCATTTTTTTTTTTTTTTTTTTTTTTTTTTTTATGTATTTCATTGTTTAATATACATCATGTCTTCCTTTTTATAGAAAGCTGTGAAATTTATCTCCTGAATCATCCTTGGTATAAAAAATGGTAAACTATTGTCAAATATTATTAGAAATGCCATATTGTACCGCGCTAGCGTAGTTTTTCAAAAAACGCTATCCTTTAGCGCCCTATAACTCGGTAACCATTGGAAATACAAGAAAAACGTATATAATCATTTTTGTTGCAAGTTTAATAAGCTTCAATTATGTATATAGCAAACTTTTACCTCCGACCAACGGTTCTCGAGGTATTAACAAAAAACCAAAATAAGTGCCCTGTTTATGGTAATTGCCGCTAGAGCTCGCCTCATATTCACGAGGACTTTTGGTATATTCATCCTTAGGTACCTTTAAATAAGTGTGCAAAGTTTCAAAACTTTCGGATTTTTTCTTAGGTTAAACCTTGTTTTGACTGGACTATATATACATGAAAACACTTGTAATTCTGTCTAGAATTTCATGAATTATTATAAAGTAATGATCTTGATAATAATTGCACTGAATAGTTGCTTCACTGTCGAAACGATAGGTTCACAATGCTCACAGACTATTATAAGCTTAAAAGAAGGATCTACAAAGCCTTGATATTGAAAATTGCGTGAATTATTGCAGAATAATTACGCGAATAAATAAAACTTTTAATTTAAGTTTTATACAGACATTTCTCGGTTTTAGAACAAAGGGCCAATGCTGCATTTGTCTGTAAACGCTGGAACTAGAACAGCGCTTGAGCACATCCGAACCGTGTAGCTGCTGAGATTATACTACTGAAGCGACGCCGTGACCAGTCACGAGTCCTAAACACTGCACCTGTCGATTTGCACACGGGCCTAAAAGATGATGTAATATTGCGCTCAAATTTAGCTGACTCAATGCGGGAGTGTTACAGCGGACATTTGAATAGAAACTTTCACTAGACATGAATAGAAATAATGGAAAAAACATGTAGCTTGCACTGACAAGAATACTTCTTAAATTCAGTTAAATGCCTCAATCGAACGGAGAACCAAAACGAACTTCTTTACAAAGCGCCATCCCAACTGGTCCTGAAGTAACCGGAAGGATAAAGCTCACATGCGCAAGACTTTAATTGTCTGACCGCAATGCGAGGCCAATAATACGATGACATATTGCCTTTCTGATATAATGTATTGTTCAGCAGAGAAACTAAATAGCCGGGATGAGCCTGCTCATACAATTTCTCATACTGGCTCATCCACCCCCCCCCCCCCGGGGCTTTAAACGTATTTTCAATACTAAAGGCTTATCTTAATTTGAGCCCCTAAATTATGTTAACTTATCATACAACACACCTCATACATTAATCTATCTTTTACACACTTCATAACATAATACAATCTAACCAGACACTCCATACCATATTTCATTATAAAAGATCCGAATTTCATCAATTTACATTGCAATAAATTCTATTTGCATCTAGTCTTCTTTCTTGAGTCCTCAAATTTTAATTACATATAGCCGAAATTCAATTTTACCAGTCCCTACGATTTTTTTAAAATGATAATGTCCTTCATGTCCAATAATATTGTCGATTCATCAATTGTTTTTCTTTAACAGAACTCATTACCAAATTTCAGTTAAACTAGTTTGCTCACTCTCTCACTGTTTCAGTTTTTTCATTACTAGACCTTGATGTTAATATGCGAAAGGAATAAGGGGACCATACGAATTTACTGCCTTAGTGAGACTTACATCAAGCTATGTCCAACCCAAAATACTCATGTATAGTGTTCATTTCTACACCAGACCTTTACCGAGTTGCACGTACACAGCTTTCACCGAACCGTACCGAACAGAATATTGCTGCAACTGACATTGCAGCACCGGCTCATAGTTAGAACACGCAGTTTTTTACGTGCTTAAGAGTCCTATACACTAAAACGAGGGGACGATATACTTCACACGGTCATGATGTCCATACATTGGTACTTACAGGATTAGTGAATCATACCTGGCTGTGTGAGCACCTATGTTGACTCAGTGTCACCTGACAGCCGATGATCACAGCATCTCCATTGACCATTGCAAACATTGTTGTTTATGTATAGTCTTTGAGTCAGCTGGGCCGGCCGTGCCACAGCCAAATTCTCACCATACATAGCTGCGTGCACTCAGGTCTGTGGTTATCTCCGCAAGTAGTCTCAGCAGCATTGTGGTTTTCCACCTTTCCTCGCTCCTCCAACAGCAGAAAAACGAAGACGAGCGGCAGAAAAAGTCCTACCAGTAGGGACTACACATACACAATATAAAAGGGGCTCAGTTTCATTCCTTTCCATTGAAATCAATCAAAAATCCCTATTTTTCTATTATTTCATTGTTTTGTAACAAAATTATCTTTCATAACAAGTCAAACTACTGTTTACTTTATGAAATTCCAGATCCTAGGCGTTTCTTCTGACAACTAACCATTACAAAAATCAATAACATTCTGTTAATTCATACTGGCTAATAAATCCCTGAAAATAAAACTCTCACATTAAAATGCATACATAATAAACATATTCAAACGGTTTACAATCACACACGTTTATATAATTTTTTTTGTACTTAATCTCCTAATATTTAATTCATTTTTACCATTTTCTTACTTCTTAACCCTTGAGGAATGCAATGGGTCTAAAATCTATGAAACTTTATCATCTTCAATTTCACATGCTATTCAATTTTGCATTTAGTAATCATTTTCGCTTAATCCGTCTTGATCGGATTCTCCGACAAGAACTTCTCACTTTACTATTCCCATGACGATTTCAAATCTCAAAATCCCTTGTTTACCTCATTTCTACTTTTATTCACGATTTTAAATCACTTAAAATATCTCAGTTATCTCTTTAAACTCCTCAAGAAAGGTAAAACTTTAACCTCTGTGAACTAGCCTATAACTTATTATTCTCTCGACTTGCATAAACTATACTCCGTGAAGGACACAACGACAGCTTTCTAATAAAATTTCTCGCAGCATTACCTCTTAGTCACTTTCACACCTCTTTGGCTATAGACCCTACTTCACTGCAACCACTGCAAGAAGTTTGTCTTACCACCAGTTTAATACACAACGACATTACACACACACTGAATCCTATGAATTACTAGGAATCCGAGGCTGGCCTATCTCCAGTACTAATTCAGTTAGGATTTGCCTACACGAAAATGCCTCTATCATACTACGCTGCCTCTTAATTCAGACAAAATAACGTTTTTGTAGGGAGCGTGCCTCTGGATAACGGACTGTATGCGAAGGAAAGGGGAAAAGCAAAAAAAATGAATTTGGACCCTACATCGTAAACAAAAAAATAAGAAGTTCACACACCTCGGGGTTAGTAATTTATTGATTAAATGCTAGTGGTTGCTACTTGTTAATGAAATGAGCAGTGAAAGCACTGATCACTAATAAAGATGTAGCAATTTGACACATTCACTGATTACACATACCTAAAATAAAAATAAATTAAAAAAAAATAATGAAGATTGTTAACACTGGTTTGAAGCACAGTCTTGGGTTGAACGAGTAACAAATTTTTATAAATCTTCTTGAGGTATTGTTCTCTTCAGGTTGATGTGATGGACTGTGACACAATCTTGATGTTAGTAGCGTCGGCATGTGCAGTGAACAATGATTCCCATCACCATGGTTTGGTGAAATAAATTACACAATCTTGCCAAGGAGAATGATGAAATTGTTACATGTTGTACAGTGTTGTGTTGTGAAGCACTTGGAGGTTATGAGCGATGTACTACAATGACAAATTGTATGAAGTCGAAGCGTAATATAATGCACTACATTGTAGCAGTAATATATATAGGCGAAGCGTAATGTATGGACTGTATTATCAGAAACTAATTAGAAGTCCATGACTTCTTTGTTCCATGTCGTCACGAGTAGCAGCCCACGTGCAGTTACGAAAGTTCATGGCGACTGTTGTTTTGTTGTTGTTGCACCCACTAATGATATTAGGAACTAACTGGCACCCATGATTCTTTGTTTGGCGCAAAATCAGCGACAAACGTGCGTGCAGTTCTTGAGAAGAATTACTGGCGAAAGGTGGGCGCGATTCGTCCGAGCGATTTCTATACGCGTTGATTGCGTAATTGATATAACATATAACATGTATGTCATCTTAATTCTGATTCCATGAGATTTTGCGCCAAAAATTATGTTTCGCCAATGAGATTAATTCATTACGTCATGGTCAGCTTTACCATGAAATTCATTAATTGAAGTTACTAATGAAGGACAAAGGGATTTCCCTTAATTGTCTGGTCAAACAGTCGATGTGTTGAAATGACATATGAATGATTGAGGTGAAGTGCATGTATCATTATAACATATGAGTCGCAGTTTTCCGATCAGTAGTTATAGTGATATCAGGGAATGTTTAGGATGCTTTACGTTGAGACGTCATTACGGAAAACTTGTAAACTACTACACGAAAAGTTTTGCATTCATTTACTGCCCGATTTTTCACCGTCTACTTTATAAATCCGTATGAAGTTTCTAACTTCCAAGCACATCATATGTCGAAATTTATAATTAACTAGATGAGCTGGATTCCGTGTAATTTGTAGCAATTTGGTAACACTGAATGGATTACAGCGCCTCCAAGCGATAATTTGACGAATGACGAAAGTAAACAAAATGGCGCTCTCGCAAATGCGTGAACCTATTAAAATACTCACTAAGACAAACAAAATTACATGAAGATTTATTATTTATGTTAGCACACGTAATGGCAAAATGTGAAACACATACGTTATATCTAGTATAAAATATCTGCATTACCCTGAAACATTAACTTTAAATTCTTAGGCTATATGCTCATGTTTCAACATACTCGTCTGCTGAATTGAAACGCCTGTGCGTTTAATTCATTTAATGCACATGGCAATATGAGAAATAATTAAATATGGAAGATAGTAGTAGAAAATAGACACTGGTGAACATATCAATGTATGCACGAATGACTAAAACCCAAGACACCAACAGGCTTAGTGCCCTGGGGAACATATTCAATAACGCTCGTGGCGTCGTGATAAGGTCAAATCAATCTGAGGGATTGTCTGCCAAGTTCCGTCGATTAATTGAAAGGTGTGATAAACTTTCACAAAGGTTCGGCCGAAAATGGATTTACATCAAATTTGGAAACTCCTCTGATTAAATATTCAAAAATACTTGTCAATCAAGAGCGAAAGGTCACAACAACCACCGAGGGACTCACATCCCTGGGGCTCCGGAATCACCCATAATGTGGCGGGAATGAAGCAGTGTATAGAAGCTGTTAAATGAATTAGTTGAACGTTAGTGATTGAAAATTGTAAGTACATCGATACTGAAGCTTGAATGAGTTTATTCGTCTTCAATAGGCAATGGAGCTAGTTTGACAATGGGGCGTTTGTACAGCCCGGTGTGAGTCCGAACTGTTACGACTCACACTAAACCATCTGGACCTGGGTGAATATGATCAATAACGCCCAAAATCCACTTTAGAGGAGGAATGTTATCTTCAATCATCAATACTCGAGATCCAATTTTAACATTTGGTAAAGCTTTCGTCCATTTCGAACGTTTCTGCAAGGTACAAAGATAATCAGTTGACCATCTTTTCCAAAGATTGACTACAAACTGGTGGAGTGTGTCCCAGCGAGAACAAAGAGAGTAACCTCCGGTTAAATCAGGTGTAGACATTGAGACTAGGGGTTTACCGATGAGAAAATGCCCTAGAGAAAGATAATGAAAGTCCTCAATGCCTTCGTGAAGTGAAATGAGTGGACGAGAAATCAGAATGGCTTCTGTCTGAATCAGCAATGTGGACATTTCTTCATAGGTAAAGGTGAAGGAAGTGGACATTCTTTTCAAATGGTACTTAGTAGATCGAACACCAGCTTCGTGAAGACCGCCCATATGAGGAGCGTGGGGTGGCATGAAGTGCCAAGTGATGTTCAAGTGAGCAGTGGCATCCTGAACCGAAGATTGGTGTTCATGGGAGGAAAGCAGTTCGCTGAGTTGTAGTAAGTCAGCTTGGGCGCCGACAAAATTAGTACCATTGTCCGACGTGATAGAACTTGGGATGCCTGGACGGCCTGTGAAACGAGACAATGCGGCTAAGAAAGCACGTGATGTAAGAGTAGTTACAAGTTCTAAATGTACTGCTTTAGTTGACATACAGACAAAGATGGCAATATATGCTTTAGTAGTAATCTTAGAACGGTGACCGCCTTACTTAATTGAGTATGAACCTGCATAATCAATAATAACATTTGTGAAAGGGGAGATGGGTGTGACTCTCGCTGAAGGAAGATCGGCCATTTTCTGTTGGAACGGCTAAGCCTTGAAACGAAAGCAAGTATTGCACTGCCTCAAAACAGAACGTATTACCTTTCTAAAGGAAGGCACCCAGCATCTCTCTCTGAAGTGGGCAATAATCAGCTGAGGGCCGGCATGACACATTTGAAAATGGGTGTGACGAATAAGATATTTGGTAAAGGAATGATTGTAGGGTAGTAGGATTTGATGTTTAGCATCAAAAGGCAATTCAGACCGTTCAAGGCGTTCGCCTACACGCAGAATGCCATCTTGATCTAGGAAGGGAGAGAGACTGTGTAATTTACTAGACTTTGAAATGTTATTTCCAGAGGTTAGGATTTGAACCTCCTCTAGGAATGCTTGTTGTTGTACACCGTTAACACAATGCTGGAGGGAGAGTGAGATTTCATCAGCTGTTAAGGGACCCTTCAACTTATTTTGAGGCTTCCTACAATTATTTAGAAATCTGAGAATATAGGCCATGATGCGAAGAGTTTTTAGATATGGGAACTTTGATAGCCATTCATTTAACGTACAAATCTTGGATTGAATGTGAGCTACAACCTTGGTTTCAGGTAAAGAATCAGATTGTTACCTGGCCATTGAGAAATGTCTTCCGATAGCCAAGGGGGACCTAACCACCATAGTTTGTTCTGTACTAGATCTTGAGGAGTGGCACCTCGAGAAATAAGATCTGCAGGGTTATCACTGGACGCGACATGACGCCAAGTGTGATTTGCAGTGTATTCTTGAATATCTGCAACTCTGTTGGCTACGAAGGTTTTGAATGTGATGGGTGAGCGATGTAACCATCCCAATACTACGTTAGAATCGCTCCATAGGTACACTGATGTAATATGCAATTGTAGAGTGGGAAGGACTTTGTGAATTAAGTTAGCTAGCAGATGTGCCTCTAAGAGTTCTAACCTCGGTATGGTAGTGGCTTTGATGGGCGCTATTCTTGACTTGGCACAAAGTAGTGAGATTTTTACATCGCCGTATTGGTCAATGGAGCGTAAGTAAAGACAGGCTCTGTAAGCTACCTCACTCGAGTAGCAAAACCCATGCAGTTGAATGGAATTGGATTTTTGTGACAATGCTAGTCGCGGAATGGTAATTTGAGAAATTAAGCTGAGTTGTCCATGAACATTAAGCCTTTACTTGGCTACTGGTTCAGGAATGGGTTCGTCCCATGACTATGTTTCTTTCCATAAGGACTGGAAAATGATCTTACAATAAGCAACAATTGGAGAAATTAAAACCAGAGGGTCAAAAATGGAAGCAATGCAAGACAATAATGTTCTTCTAGAGCAAGTGATGAATGGTTTAGAAGAGTCAATGGAAGTTTCGATTCTAAGTAAGTCACTAGAAGGCTCCCAAATGAGACCTAACGCATTAATAGAAGTGGCATCAGAATCACCAAACGTACGAAAGTCTTGAGTTTCTTGTAATTCAAGGGGAATATCTTCGAGAAGTTCTGGAATGTTGGAACTACTTTTCTAGGTTCAAAACCACCTAGTGGAAGTAGAGTATTTATTTGTGATATCATCGCCCTTGCTTGCGACACAGTAGGGACTGAGGCTACTATGTCGTCAACATAGATCGCATTGTTGAGAACAAAGGAGGCTAATGGAAAATGCGTTCCCTCATCAATGGTGAGTTGTTTAGAGCTCTTGTGGCTAAGAAAGAAGCAGAAGCGGTACCGTACGTGACAGTGTTTAGGTTAAAAACTTAGATTGGGTCAGTAGGCGAGCTTCTCCACAAGATTTGCTCGAATGGCTGATTCTCAGAATGTATTATAACTTACGATACATCTTAGCGATATCCGGGGTTTAGGCGGAAACGTAACAAGATAGAGAACAAGTCGCGTTGAACCGTAGGACCTACGGCAAGTATGTCATTAAGGGATTTGCCGTTTGACGACTTGGCTGACGCGTCAAACACCACGCAAAGTTTCGTGGTAGTGCTTGAGGGTTTCCAGACTGGATGATGTGGAATAAAATAGTCGAAAGAAGAGTGAATGGTAGGGTCCGCTGGCTCCATCTGGCCTAGGCGTTCGTACTCAGCCATGAAATTAACATATTCAGTAGAGAGAGATTGTTTGCCAGCTAGACGCCTTTCTAAGGATAAGAGTCTCTTATGAGCTTGTAGTTTAGTACTACCAAGAGTTTCTGGTTCAGCAATGAACGGCAATTTGACGATGTATCTACCGTTAGAATCCCTTGTAGTGGTTTCTACGAAATGTTCTTCGCAGAATGATTCATTGGGAAAGGGGGCTTCATTGGAAATTTTTTCTAACTCCCAGAACTTAATTAACTGATCGCTAACAGCCTGGTCTGAAGTTAGAAAAGCAGAGTAATGTGATGAAGTCACATGCGTGGAAGGAATGTTGTTAGGAGCGGTCGATGACTTACGACCTGAATGGAATAGTCTTGAAGATCGAAGTTGTTTGCCAAAGCTGGTTGGAGGCAACTTCCTGGAAACATACGACCTAAGTGAGAGTTTTGAATGACAGGAAGCTGCGGGGCAGTAATTTCCACTCCAAGTAAGAAATCAACATATTTGGGAGTGTGGAAATGTGGATCTGCAAATGAGAGATTGGGTGGAATGTCCCATGTGCGAACGTCAATTGGTGTACTAGATAGTTTTGTGGTAATGTTTTCTGGTACGACGATGGCATCGGCATCGTAACACCAAGGAGTGGTATTGGAATGGACTGGCACCACCTTGTGAGTACTCACTTGGGATGTGATTATTCCAGTAAGAGTAGTACGCTGAGAATGTGATGGCAGATGAAGACGATTAGACAATCGACTGCTAATTAATTTACAAGTGGAACCAGTATCCAGCAATGCCGTTGCTTCGACTGGATAACCATTGGAGTCATTAATGAGAACTGTAGCTGTGGGCAATAAACAACTCTGCGGTGAGGTACGAGAAGCTACAACATCAGCAGTATTAGCCGGTTGGGCATTTGGATCGTGAAGAAGAGTGCTATGCCTTAGGGAACAGGTTTTCCATTTATAAGTACTGCAATGGGAAGAATGACCCTTTGCCGAGAGGCAGACTCTACATATCCTTTGGGATCGAACGAATTGTTCTCGTTGCCTGAAATCCATTGCTCTGAATAGAATAAGTTATGTACTACGAGCCGCTTGCAACAAATGCAACGAAATTGATCAATGGATTTATTCCTATTATTGTTGTTTGTTGTGGTAGTAGCATTAACCTTCACATTATTCTGAGAATTATTATTAGATTGAGACTGAATCAGTCATTTGGAGGACCCGCACCTTGGTTTCGAGAAAGTTGAAAAGATCCTGAAGAGAGGGTAATCTGTCCTGTTGGACAGAAGATTCCCAATCTCTAATGATGTTAGGTTGAAGCTTATGAAGAATAATTTTAGAGATAATTAAGTCTGTCAAGGTGACATCCGTGTTGAGTGACTGTAACGCATGCACAGTACTAATGAAGTGGTCTAGATATCGCTGCAGGGACTCTGCATTATTCCTTTCAAGATGTGGGGGCGCAAACAAATGTGCAAGTGTGTGTTCGCTATAAGACGATCATTGTCGAACCTTTCCGACAACGTACGCCATCCTATATCTAAAGTAGCCGTTCAAACTGGGATGTTTCTTATGACTGACATAACCTCAGCCGTTAGGCAAGATTTCAGATACTGAAACTTGTCCATTTCTTAAATGTGCTGATTATTAAGAATTAGAGAGGTAAAAGTGTCACGAAATTCGATCCAAGCTGCTGGATCGCCTGAAAATCATGGGAGTCGGATCTCTGGCAGTTTTGGTAACGTTGATGGTGGAGTATCTAACGACTAACGTTGAATACTAGAGGATTGTTCGGGTTCATAGATCTCCTTGTGTTTTGTAAGTAGAGAATTGAGATAGGCCAGAGCTTTACGAATGTTTACTTCAACATCCTGATACCTTTCAATCTCTTGAAATTGGGATCGCAGAATCTTGTATTCATCAAATATATTTTGAAACTCACCGCGAAGGATAAGACATTCTTGATAGGAGAGCTCATCTTGCATGACAAATTCATATATGGTTTGAATATACTCGTCCAATTGAGATTTGACACGGTTAAGTTTGGCAGGATTAATTTGTTCTTCCTCATGGGCTGCGGCTTGGAGTAAACTGTCTTCATGAGCCTTAATTAGGCCCTTGGGATATGAGACAGCATTAAGAACTGCAACTTCTACCGAATCTGCGTATTCCAGTTCGGCATCTGAGAAATCTAATTGAGTTATTTGAGTTTGGATTACCTCAAACCTCTTGCGTGTTTCTTGTAGTTTTTCCTTTCGAGAGAGAAGCTCTTGAAAGGATGCTTCGTTAGTGATCACATAGCCTGAGATGTGATTCACTTTGCGAGTAATTTGCGCTTTTAGCGGAGCACGCTTCGACTTCAAAGTATTAATGTTTGACTCTACAGTCGCCACTTTGAAATGAACACAATATGAGCAAATATAACTTTAAAAACCTGCTCGCCTGCGTCTTGTATTACTGGGCCGTAACAAATGATTTCACTAGGTGATGTGAAAATGATTGTGTATTGAGTTGCCTAGCGCTTTGTAGCTATGAAGGCAAGAGTAATGATAATGTATTACTTGACCGTAATGTTGCAAGTGTCAGTGTAACTTGTGTTGAGTATTGTGTTAGGTGTTGGCTGCACAACCTCACCTTCAAAACTAACACTTTGCATGCTACTCACTGGGCATGCGCATGCATGCAAATCACTGCTTACCTTAACTCAAACTGGCTAAACAATGTGCCAGGAGTAATATTGAATTAAACACTTTTAAAAATGCACGTTATAGAATTATTCACTGCACTGTACTCATTTATAAAAATACAGATGAATATAACAAACTAGCAAGCTCCAGATTTAATTAAATGCTGCACTGAGAACACGTGCGGCCGGAAGGATCAAACAGTGCACTGGAAGAATCCAAGGACCGGAGGACCAACAATGTAGGGCCGTGCCTCTGGATAAAGAAGTGAATGCGAAGGAAAGGGGAAAAGGGTAAAAATGAATTTGGACCCTACATCGTAAACAAAAAAATAAATAGTGCACAAACCTTGGGGTTAGTAATTTATTGATTAAATGCTGGAGGTTGCTACTTGTTAATGAAATGAGCGGTGAAAGCCCTGATCACTGATAAAGATGTATCAAATTGACACATTCACTGACTATACGTACATAAAATAAAAATAAAAAATCAAAGAAGATTGTTAACACTGGTTTGAAGCACATTCTTGGGTTGAACGAGTGATAAATTTTTATAAATCTTCTTGAGGTATTGTTCTCTTGAGGTTGATGTGATGGACTGTGACATAATCTTGATGTTAGTAGCGTCGGCATGTGCAGTGAACAATGATTCCCATCACCATGCTTTGGTGAAATAAATTACACAACCTTGTCAAGGAGAATGATGAAATTGTTACATGTTGTACAGTGTTGTGTTGTGAAGCACTTGGAGGTTATGGGCGATGTACTACATTATGACAAATTGTATGAAGGCGAAGCGTAGAGTAATGCACTACATTGTAGCAGTAATATATATAGGCGAAGCGTAGTGTATGGACTGTATTATCAGAAACTAATTAGAAGTCCATGACTTCTTTGTTCCATTTCGTCAGGAGTAGCAGCCCACGTGCAGTTACGAAAGTTCATGGCGACTGTTGTTTTGTTGTTGTCGTTGCACCCACTAATGATATTAGGAACTAACTGGCACCCATGACTCTTTGTTTGGCGCAAAATCAGCGACAAACGTGCGTGCAGTTCTTGAGATGAATTACTGGCGAAAGGTGGGCGGGATTCGCCCGAGCGATTTTTATACGCGTTGATTGCGTAATTGATATAACATAAACAAATTATGTCATCTTAATTCTGATTCGATGAGATTTTCCGCCAAAAATTATGTTTCGCCAATGAGATTAATTCATTACGTCATGGTCAGTTTTACCATGAAATTCATTAATTGAAGTTACTAATGAAGGACAAAGGGATTTCCCTTAATTGTCTGGTCAAACAGTCGATGTATTGAAATGACATGAATGATTGAGGTGAAGTGCATGTATTAGTCGCAGTTTTCCGATCAGTAGTTATAGTGATATCTGGGAATGTTTAGGTTGCTTTTACGTTGAGAAGTCATTACGGAAAATTTGTCAACTACTACACAAAAAGTTTTGCATTCATTTACTGCACGATTTTTCACCGTCTACTTTATAAATTCGTACGAAGTTTCTAAATTCCAAGCACATCATATGTCGAAATTTATAATTCACTAAATGATCTGGATTCAGTGTAATTTGTAGCAATTTGGTAACACTGAATGGATTACAGCGCCTCCATGCGATAATTTGACGAATGACGAAAGTAAACAATATGGCGCTCTCGCAAATGCGTGAACATATTCAAATACTCACTAAGGCAAACAAAATTACATGAAGATTTATTATTTACGTTAACACTGGTAATGGCAAAATGTGAAACACATAAATTATATCTACTAGAAAATATCTGCATTACCCTAAAACATTAACTTTAAATTCTAAGGCTATATGCTCATGTTTCAACAATTTTTATTAGTCCTACTTCTCTAATTTCTCAAAATTTTCCTTCACTTTACAGTTTCTTAATATTCAGGCAAAATAATCTGTTTATTAGCCCTACTCCCGTTTTCTACCAGTCCACAGCTATTTCACTTCATAGTATTACCTAACTTTTCATTACATAACTCCCCTCTGGTTAATCTTTCTTTGTGTCATATCCAGGAAAAATCAAAATTTCAAAGCATACAAGATGATCTAATGCATATCAGAATTCAGTGGAATTAAGTGGTCTGCCAGACGCTCCACTTGAAAAGAAACACAATTTTCCTCTGACTGCCCAAACTGAGAGCACATCCAACATGGATCCATCAGCTAACACAACACTAAACCAGAACTTTTCTGAGGTCGACAACAGAACCCCTAGCTGAGCGCCTCCAACTTTCCCCAGGCCAACAGGAGATCCACCTCACCCAAGAAAAAGAATCACAACACAAACAGGCAGAACAACAACAAAACTACAAGTAACCACACTATTCACTGACAACGAACAATAACTAACAATTCTCTAAACTATGTACACATTTCCTTACATTTTTTCAACATTTACCTTTTAAGAGTCTGTGTGGCCAGCACCATGACCACCACCTCGAGTACCACCACGCCCACGAGTCAGCCTGATATGTCCTACCCATCCGCATTCAAAACATTTTCTTCGCTCTACAGATTTCCTAACCTCACTCGAGTTACTATTACTGCCTCTCTGTTCTTCGTAAAATGTTATTCTATTAACCTCATTACTATTGAAACAGGCACTTGATTATTTACTATTCTCTGCCCGCACTGAATCAGAAAAGCTAATAGCATTTAGGCGACAACACAAGGTTTTCAGCTGGTCAAGTGTAGTCGGCCTAGCCTGAAAAACAGCGATCTACTCACGGGATTCATGCCATCGATAATGATCTGAGTTATCTCATATTCCCTTAATTGCAACTTAAAAACTGAGGCAAACAATTTCAATGATTTGACATACTCAGAAATAGGTTCATTGGGCTGCTGGACTCTATAAAAATATTCATTCAGAAGTGAACTCCTAGCTCTTATAGGGAGATATCTAGACAAAATTTTTCGTGATATACGTCAAGGCTCTCGCCATTCATGAGCACATTACAAGCAAGATCCTTTAAACTGCCATTTAATTTTGAAAACACTACTGCTGGAATAGCCATTTCATTTAGACTGAAAACAGCGACTTGCTCCTTCAGCAGGCACAGGAACTTGATAAATTAAATTACATTCTGCAAAGAATTATCATCAAACTGCCCAGCTTGGTGCAATAGTTGAGATATAGGATGCTGCAGTTTACTAAATTCATAACCAAACGATGTAGGGGCATTACTATTAATGTTCTGACCCGATTCTTGTGGAAATGCCATCAACATACTATTCTTAGAATGAGCAAGATTTACGTTGCACCCTAACCTACATTCACCTTCGGGTCTATTTATTTCATCAATAATGTAGGTCTCACTTATATTTGTCACTTTATTTTTCAACATATTCTTTGTCTCATCAATTTTAACACACAATATCCTACACTTATTGATCAATTCAATATCCGTTGCCACTGTTAACAGATCTAAACACTGATTATAAGCCTGATCTAAACGACTATTTATTTCATTTACCTGTAATGGCAACATTTTCTCTTCATTGTTTACAATTTCTTCGAAATCATTAAATTTCTCTTCAATATTTTCAATAATAAAACTACAATCAAACTCACCAAGATTTTTAAGATCCACCACAGCCTCTACGTTCTCTGCTAATAATTTCCTCAAGACGGCTACATTCTGTTTTTCACGAACCTGTATCCCTCTAGTCCGCAACTCATACTTAACATCCTCCTTCAATAACCATTCTGGATTCACAGATCTCCTCAAAGTAACAGGACTTTCTGGATTTCTCACACTCATTTTCATATCATCCATTACATGTAACACTCATTACAGCAGATATTTGGTACATACATTAAAATTTGGTAAAATAATATACACAGAAAATCTCCTGTAAAATAAAATAGATAAATTAAATTCATAAAGAATTCCCTGAAACATTAAATCTTTACATTAATTCATACATATCGCAACAATCAATCCCTTTCACATTATGACTTCACACATTGTGACATCATAAAGACATTATTAAAATCAAAGCCCTCTGCAACATCAAATGAAAACGTTCTATTTCTACCAGTGGCGTAGCTTGTCATTGGGTTCTGGGTAAACTGGATTTTAAAATATGAATTTATAACTGTTCAAATGATACACGAATTCCCAGTGATTAAAATAATAAAATAATGTTAATATCATGCACATGGATTCGATTTCGTATATACCTATATAAGTATATTATTATTACTAGTACTACTATTACTAGTTGGCTAGTAGTAGTATTAGTATTAGTACAACAATCTTTATTAATTATTATCGAATTTCAGTGGATTTGGATTTTAAACTAAACTAAGTTACATAGATTAAAAAAAAATAAAGTATAAGATTCAATTTTAGAAAAACGCCTAAATCAAGCTTAGAAGTTGGTTTCTACCCTTTGGTTCATACGATAGAGTCGAAAAAGGTGTTATCCATACCTATTATATTAAAACGTGCAACACAGAAATAATCACAATTTTAAGATAAACTAACACTACACACAGTCCAATGACTGAGGGATGTAATGTTTATGTTACCGTACCCTTCCCTTTATTCAATCTATTGTCCGGCTTCATACTCGAGCGCTCTTCAAGAAAGCAGGTATCTGAAGAGACTACTTATGGCATCAGTTCTTTTCTTCTTTCAGTATTACTTAACTTTACCTAATATTATCTCTATACAGTCAATTATTTAACAAGGTTATAAAGTCATGCGAGAGTTGTCAGGTATGGAATAAGCCGCGAGAAAACAGTAATTTCTTTGCTTAACTTAGAGAAAGTTGTGCGAGTGTTCTAAGAGGTGAAATAAGTCGCGAGAAAATTGTAATTTCAGTGCTTAAGTTAGACAAAATTACGTGACTGTTCTAATAGGTAAAATAAGTCGTGAGAAAATAGTTACTGGTACTTTGTTGCTTAAGATACAGATCGTTGTGTGAGTTTCCCAAGAAGAAGAATAAGATGAAAGAAAATGATAAATAAATTATTAGGGTAAAGCAAGTCGTGAGACAGCTCCCTGAGATGGAATAAGACATGATAAAATAGTCATTTCAATGCTTCTGTTAGAGAAAGTGTGTGAGTATTCAAAGAGCTGGAATAAGACGAGAGAAAATATAAAAAAAATTAGGACAGAGTAAGTCGTGTGAGAGCAACCTGAGATGGAAGAAGATGCGAGAAAATAGTTATTTTAATTCTTATGATACAAAACGTTCTGTGAGGTTTTCAAGAGGTAGAATAAGGCTAGAGAAAATAGCACCAATTTTATTACGGTAGAAAAAGTCGCGTGAGAATTCCCAGAGATGGAGAGAGAAAACTGTAATTTTAACGTTTAAGGTAGAGAACATTGTGTTGTGTTTTCTAAGAGCTGGAATCAGACGAGAGTAAATAGTAACAATTTTATTAAGGTAGAGAAAGTCGCGTGAGTATTTCAAGAGCGGCAGATGCTGAGTTGTAAAATCGGTTTTTGTGAATTTAACATTCAAATTTGGCGGCGTGATGCGGAGGTGACGTCACAGCCCAGTGCTGCCGAACAGTTTTGAGCGAAGAGGCTAGCGTTCTCAAAAATATCTCCAGTTTCTTTGGTGGTGACTTTATGCGGCTCTTGCGAAACAAATTAGCCTGTCTTCGCAACGAGAAGTTAACGTTTAATGGAAGAAGTCATACAACTCGCACTTGATGAAACTGGACTGGCAGAATCATCGGTTAGTCTCAGCTCGCTCATCTTTACTGCCGCATCATGAGACTTCGACTCTGCCTAAGCACGCGGCACCACAAATTGACGCTTTATGCGTTGGGGTTGGGGAATGCAACGGCGAAAAATATTTTGAAAACACGGATAATGAGTTTATAATGATTAATGGCTTGGTTGTTGCTGCCTTTATTTATTTGTTTGTGAATTCACTATTTCCTTAAATGATTTAGGTAGACTCAGTCTCAAAGTCAACCCTTACGCTACGCCACTGATTTCTACAAACAATCTCCTGAAAAGTAATAAATTATATTAGCACACATACAAATTGAAAGGCAGAGAACAGAGCATTCACAAATTAATTCAAATTTCCGCAAAATATTATTCGGAGTAAAATCGGCTGTATCTAGAGCAGAATTTTAGCTTCAAAATCCAGACAGAGAGCAGTGGCATCAACCAATGTGGCCGTCAACCACGCTCTGCTACCAATTTTATCCTCTCTCCTTCTCTTCTTTCGTCACTGGACACTCGTGGAAGCTGCTACAAACCCAGAGGGAACCTGTGTCCTACAGGAGGGAACAATCACAAGAAATGCAAACTACAATAAATAATAACTCCGCTACCCTTTCAGTTTGCAATAACAACATATATTCTACAATCAAATAAAATGCTGGGCCAAACTATACATTAAATAAACACACCAGCTCTTTGCCTTTCGCAATCATACTCTAGACACCCGTAAATAATCATTAAAGTTCACTCACCCTATCTCTGCATTCTATCCATCCATCTACAAGCAGCATACGGTGATCACCTAAAATTATGAAGGCCTAACACACAATACTCACTCATGGGAAGCCTTCGTTTCTAAATTCCCAAGCCGTGAGGAGAATCCGGTTCAGATTTGTATTTCACTAAATCCAAAATATAAAACCGTGGCTGCTCCAAATTATTATGTAAACTGAAAGTGCGCTCATTATAACACAATTAAATTACATAACATGCAGACGGGGAAGCTTATATTATTTTCAAATATACTGAATTTCCAATTATCAATATAGCGGCAGGAGAGTGAGCAAGGCTTATTCTTAAACATGAATTATCAGAAGAATCTCTTACCATCCACCCAGACAAATTACTTACTCTGCTTCCATACTCCCGTCAGAACACAGACACTCACTAATATACTTTAGAATACTTCTTAAATTCAGTTAAAAGCCTAAATCGAACAGAGCACCAAAACGAACAGCTTTACAAAGCGCTATCTCAACCGGTTCTAAAGTAACTGCAAGGATAAAGCTCGCATGCGCAAGACTTCAATTGTCTGCCGTCATGCGAGGCCAATAATATGATGACATATTGCCTTTCTGACGTAATGTATTGTTCGGCAGAGAACCTAAATAGCCGGGATGAGCCTGCTCAAACAATTTCTCATACTGGCTCATCATGTAATTACAAAAAAATTTATACAACTTAATAATAAACATCATAAAGACGTTATCTAATAACATATAACCTTTGATACAATAACTATAGAAATTCAACATAATTCAAACATACTCCTTATAATATTCTACAGGGGTGCCCACAGGGGGGTTAAGACGCAGATTGCGTCATTGAAATTTCTGGGGGGGGGGCAAAATATTATCGTTTTATGAATTATCTGGGGGGTTGAAAATTGTTGCAAAATTATCGTTTTATATGTTAAAAATAAAAACGGTCAAGTTTTATAATTAGTCCAGTCACCAGGTACTGAAAATTGGGGTTGCCTGGAAAAAGGTCCGAAGTTAATGATTTTTTAGTATGTTGTATGTGGGTATTCTCTGGTGTAGAATCCAAGTTTTCCAATTCGAGAACCCTGTGCGGACTTCAGGGCAGCCGAAAAACCCGGAAATTTTGGGGCTTTTTTCAGTGTTTTCCTTATAACTCCTACACAATGCATTTTAGCCTAAAACACTCCATTACAAACGTTAAAGAGCATAAAATTTCCTATTATTTGCACTGTTTACACGTTTTCTAGAACCAACTACGTACCGAGATATGGCGCTTCAAAGTTTTGATAAATTTTCAAAATATCGAAAAACTAAGAAAAATGCAGCATTTTCTCTAGTAACTTTCATCTTTAAACATTTATGTATGAATAACGTTCAATAACCTACACAATAGAAAACCCATTCTTAATGCGATGTTCATTTAAGAATAAAGTAAACAATTAAAGATGTATAAAAATGTATTTTATAAAAATTTATACTACATGTGATGATATGTGGATATATTAACTAAGTAGAAAATGTGTAAATTATTACAAATTATCCATTAATATTGATTCATAAAAACTCCCAATGGCAAATCGGCATCATCTCTCGGTAATTCAAAACTTTGAAGCGCCATATCTCGGTACGTAGTTGGTTCTAGAAAACGTGTAAGCAGTGCAAATAATAGGAAATTTTATTCTCTTTAACTTTTGTAATGGAGTGTTTTAGGCTAAAATGCATTGTGTAGGAGTTATAAGGAAAAAACTGAAAAAGCCCCAAAATTTCCGGGTTTTTCGGCTGCCCTGAAGTCCGCACACGGTTCTCGAAATGGAAAACTTGGATTCTACACCAGAGAATACCCACATACAACATACTAAAAAATCGTTAACTTCGGACCTTTTTTCAGGCAAAAGTACCTGGTGACTGGACTAAATTTCAAAAGGTCTCTTCTAATTCTTTAGAAGTGAATAGTCAATAAATTATCGAAACGCATTTGTTTGTGTATATCAGGTATGGGCAACCTTAGGAATGATGCGGGCTAAAAATTACGATATTTATGAAGTCGCGGGCCGTAGATAATAGGTAGTTGTGAAAAAATAATCATGATTCGGTTTTTTATATTTATAAAGTATAATGCTAAAGTTGCATGGATGAGAACAATATCGAACTGATTAGGTATTTACTTACAATCAGCAGAAATAAATGAGAAGCTTGAGCTTTAATTTGAGAAACAAGATAAACAATGTTGGCATCAATCCCACTAATACACATGCGCAGAGTGTTTTGCAAATTTCCATTTGTAAGTTTGGTTCGATACTTTGATTTAGGCCTATTACAGCATTTTTCTAGCGCTAACCGGAAGGAACACCCTCATAGTTCAGGCTTTTGTTTCCCCCCTCTCACTCTCTTGTTGGCGAGAACTGAAAATATTTACTTTTTCGAGCGCGATATTAAAATGTTCCGCGGGCCGGATCAAAAGTCGGGGAGGGCCACATCCGGCCCGCGGGCCGGGTGTTGCCCATATATGGTTTATATAAACAACTGCAGCGCCAACGAAATCGATCACTCTGTGCCGATAGCGGCGACTGCGAACTGAATCATTGTTGGTAATAATTATTGGAGTATTAGTTCTTACTGGGTTATTACAGTCTTTGTACAATGCCGCCTGCAAGAATAATATTATTCTCGGAAGTGATTTTACTGCACGTGCCACCTTATAAAGAACGGGAGGGAAGGTGTGGAAAAATCTGTCTATAACCAATGCTGCATTCTTAATTTGAAAGTTGAGGTTACGGCTACCGGTTTCAGTCCATCTCGGCATCTCGAAAATGCCGAAAAAACAACAGCAATTTAAATATAAGTGTTTAGAATTGTTGTGCAATGCCATTATTAGGCATGACAAATGGCAAGATCACTGCAGAAAGAGACATCAGTATAATATACTGAAACATAATTATTTAGATATAAAATACAAGATTACTGAAAGTAAAAGCAGTGGCGAAGATAAAAGGAAACCGTATATTGATGTAAATCCCAAGCAGAATCTTCAAGATAAAGATGACGAATTTCGACAGCAATGGGCGCCCATACCCCTAGCTGTCGGGGAAAGAAAAAAAATGTATATTAATAATTATTATAGTAAGGTGTTTTTCTTTTAAGACAATTATTTGAAAGTCAGTTGAGATATAAAATGTTTGCAGAAGTTTTACCAAGTCGACACCATGGAAGCAGAATCCACAGTGGATTAGGAAAGGGGAGTCCAGGGGGATTGGACCCCCAAAAGTCAAAACCTAAAATTCTATATTTGTATTTTTTTTTTAATTATTTAATTAAACAAGATTTGTTGGTTTGTCAAATATGATATAGCAGTTATTTTCTTTTCATAACATAATGAGTAGGCCTATTATGTCCACTGTTCCATGTGTTATTCAACTTTTCTTATAAAT